>CM062940.1:27600000-30587500 GCA_031878705.1 Tapirus indicus
ATCGGTTCTAATAGTTTTTTTAGTGGCTTCCTTAGGATTTTCTATATATCATATTATTCTTGAGTTGTGTAATATGATAGTGATTTTTGAGGAACCTATGAACATAACCCAAATCATTATTCTTTTCTCCTAAAAGTGACAGCTTATTATTACAAAATAAAATAAAATAAATTACTCTTTGCTGATACCTTCTTTTATTTTTTGAAAAAGCTCACAATATGGTAAAATTTAAGGAAATCTAAGCAAAGGCACATAGTAAGTATGTTATTGCTTTAATTATCAATTCCTATCAGCTCTCCTCAATCTAATTCATTTTTGCCTTTTTTTTTCTTTTAGGAGAAACTTCTGCTCACTCACTGAGTTGTAATTAGTTAAAGCTTCAGGTGCTGCCCTGCGTGCAGCTCACCTGTCTCCTATAGCTGCTGATGGTGATGGCTCTACTGCCAACCGTCCCCGCTTATGAGGGTCCCTTTTATGAAACTGCCTCCCGCTGATCTCAGAAAAGGAGCCCAGCACACAGCATCTTGTTTCACACACGAAATCTGCTTTTCTAAGTTGTGTGGGCCTCCTCGGCCTCCTACAGCCAGCATGGGTGAGGTTGCCTCTCCCACCCCCACGGGGGCAATAGTCCATGAAGCATCTCCTGGCTGACTTTGTTCTGGTCCTTCCCTTGAGTCCCTCCTCCTCCCCTGCTGTCCTCCTCTGCGGGCCGCCCTCCTGTCTGGGGCTTGTTGGGACTCAGACCGGGCCCTCTTCCGCTCTGCACTCTTGCTTGGCCATCTCGCCCACAGCCGCAGCTCCGGGTGAGCGCCGTGTGCCGGCGGAACACCTGGCTCATCTGCAGTTCAGGTGCTTCCTCCGAGCTCCAGACACGAACAGCTGAGTGGCCCAGTGGACGCTTCTCCCTGAATGTCCAGAAGGCCCCTCAGACTCACTGTGCCCAACACCGACTCGGGCCCCTCTCCTCCACCCAGTCTGTTGCACAAGCCGGAAACCTTTGGACGTCGCCCGACTTTCCTGCTCCTTCACCTCCTGTGTCCATTCCTCGGGTCTCGCCATCGTCCTCCTCCACACCTCATGCACCTGTCCGCTGCACCTCCCCCAGTCCAGCCTGCGCCGTGCCCCGGCCTCCACCATCCAGGTGACGGCACTGGCTTCCTCAGAGGCTCCTGCAGCCCCTTTGCCTCCCTGCAGGCTGCTCTGCACACTCTCAAACCACGGTGGACGTGCACCGCACCCCTGCTCTGCAGGGGAACCCTGCTCTCTGAATGGAGACTAAAATCCCCTGTGGCCTCTGGGCTGGCCCAGCCCGGCCCTCCCCCTGGGTTCATGTCCTACATCCACCGCCCCCCCCACGCCATGTTCCAGCCCCCCAGACCTTCTCCCTTCCCGCATCCACGAGGCCTGGGGCAGCTCCTCCCCGGCCTCAGACACCTCGCCCCACACCTCTGCTCGTCCCTCAGTGTCAGCGCAGGCGGCCTCCCTCGGGGCACCTCCTCCCCTAGCCAGGTCCCACCGCAGGTTCTCCTGGTTCCATGGCCTTTGCTTTGAGGCATTTCTCACAAACGTAAGTGGCAGGTTGACAAACTGAAAGACACTCTGGCATGTGTCAGATTCCAAAATGAGTTGTGAGACGCCCCCAATGCAACATTTCAAAGTTTCCCCACCCTCTGTACCCACCGTGAGCGGGAAAACAGTAAAGAATCACTTGAGAGAGATTTGAGAGGGGCCTGGGGCTGAGCTGTGCACCAGCTCCCATCTCGTGGCGGAGGTGACAGGGCTTGGCACGAGTCCACTGGGTGCCTAGGAAGTTGTTGGTGAGCAGCTTTGATGAGAGGGCTGCTGGGGGCTCCGTCTGTGGGCACCCGACACGTGTGGGCAAATATGCCATGTTTCCCATGTGTGAGTCCTGGAAGGAAGAGAGAGCCTTCCTGCGGCCTCTTCCACACCTGCCTGGAGGGCTGCCGGGGAGTGTACAGGGTGGACTGCCAGAAAACAGGGAGGGAGGGAGGGGCTCCCAGGGTCCAGCCAAGGTTGGAGTACAGCCAGAGCCACAGAGCCTCAGTGGGAGGGCCTCATAGGAGCCACACAGGCACACTAAGAGCCTTGACCCCCTCACATCCTCTCCACCCCCTCTCCGACCCAGCAGGGCCAGAAACAGCCTCTAGAGAGAGCGTGGAAATGAGAGACAGAGATGGTTCGTAAGCTGATGCTCAGTTTCCTGTGGCTGCTGCAACAAATTGTCACAGACAGACTTAGTGCCTTCAGACAACAGCAGTTTATTCTCTGACAGTTTCAGAGGCCAGAAATCTGAAATGAAACACATAGGGCAGAAGTCAAGGAGGTTCCTTCTGGAGACTCTAGGGGAGAATCCATCCCTGCCTCTTCCTGCTCCTTTCTGATGGCCGCTGGCATCCTTGGCTTGTGGCCGCCTCACTCCAGTCTCTACTTACGTGTCACATTGCCTCCCCTCTTCTGACCTCCTTCCTCCCTCCTATGAGGACCCTGTGATGACATTGGGCCCACCCAGATAATCCAGGATGATTGCCCCATCTCAAGATCCTTAATCACTTCTACAAAGTCTCTTTTGCCATGGAAGGTAATGTATTGACCCTATGGCACAGGAAAGGGGTATCAAGGGACAAGAAGAGCAGGTTTGACTGTCCTGTGAGCAGTGCCAGCTCCATGGATAGGTTATGGGTCATCTATTTGGTTTGGACTTTGTGTCCATCATCTATCCTTCCTCCAACAGTCCTCTCCTTGGATGCAGACACCAGGTCTGTTTTCATCCACCATAGCTCCCCCAGGCCTGGCAGATGGAGGACACCAGACGAAGATTTGGAGAATAAATGAATCTTTCTTTTCTCCAGCAATCTGAGCTGAAGCTAATATGTAATTAGTTTTGGGCAAAACTGCCAAAAGTTATTGTGCAACTATTCCTTCAAATTTCTGATATCCTGAGGATACTAAATTTTAAAAAAATCATGGAAGTCAATTTTTAACCCTGTATGTTTACCTTATCAGGGAAGTGCTTCAAAAACACTGTCTAAAGCACAATTTAGTTAATTGAGGGCCTCATGTAATTGGATTTAGATTAGTAAAAACGTACTGAATACTAATAGATATAGTGGGACGACTAGTGGTCCCTAAACATATGTCCACCCGGACGTTAGAATGTGACCTTATTTAGAATGAGGGTCTTTGCACATATAATTAAGGTAAAGATCTTGAGATGGCATCTTCCTGGATTGTCTGGGTGGGTCCTAATCCAGTGACTGGTGTCCTCACAAGAGAAAGGAAGGGAGATTTTTGGTACCAAGACACACGGGGGAGGCCATGCGAAGACAGAGGCGGAGATTGGAATGATGCCTCCACAAGTCAGGAAACATCTGGAATCACCAGAAGTTGGAAGTGCTGTGGAAGGAGGCTTCCCTAGATCCTTCGGAGGGAGCGTGGCCCTGCGGACACCTTGATTTTGGACTTCTAGCCTGCAGAGCTGTGAGAGAATGAATTTCTGTTGTTTTAAGGCACCAAGTTTGTGGGAATTTGTCACAGCAGCCTCAGAATGTCATGCAGTCAACAAAGACTAAGGTCGTGCACGGATGTGGCCTCCCTGTGGATGCCCCACCCCAAAGGCGGCTGCTGAGTACTTTCTAGCCACGATACTACGAAGCAGAAAGACCCAGGGAACCCACAGAAGAGAACAGACTTCGCTGAGACCGGGTGTTGACGTCGTGATTGAACTTGCTCATATGCTATAACTCGACCACTCCGTAAATCTGCTCCACGATCCTCACAGGGAAGTTTGATGACAATGAGTGACTTAAGGTTGCTTTTAAATGATGACCTTTTTGTCCCAATTGAACACGTGACAGAGAGCAGCTCACGGATCAAACGCCATGTTCACAGAGCCCATTCCCTTTGTGCTCTCACAGGGAGCAACTTGACATGTTTCTCTTACTTGCTTTTTAAAATTTGAGAATATAAAACGTCATTCAAGCAAGAGAACAAACAACTAAAATAAACGTGACTTCCAGTGTTTAGTCAATAATGGAGAAAGGGAGGGACTGGAAAGAGAAGAGAGAAAGGGAGAGACCTGGGGTGGGAAGAGCAGACGCAGGGGACAGGGATGCAAGGCTGTGGGTGCTGGCAGCATTGTGCTGAACAGGGAGCACTGCCGGGGAAGGAGGAAAAGTCACAGCCGGGGAGGGGAGGCAGCTGGAGAAAGGAGAGGAAGGAGGGAGAGCTGGAATTGAGAGGAAGGGGCAGTAAGAAGGAAGCTGGTGAGAGAAGGAAGGAGCACCGGGTGGAAAGCAAAGGTGGGCAGGAGGGACAGGACCAGAGGAGAAGCGAAGCGGAAGGTGGAAGCCGAGAGGGAGCCAGCACTGCCCACCTGGCCGGCCCCCCCGGACCTGGCTCACCTGCTGGCCCCGATGCTCCCCGCCTGCAGGCTGCCCCCCACCCCCATTCCTGACCGGGGAGCAGCAGCTCTCAGCCCTCTGTCCTGACCACGGAGACCTCCAGCTCCGAAGTTTCCACTTCTCAGCATCACAACTCTATTTTTAGATCTGACTTGCTTCCAAAAATCACAAACATATTTTATCAGGGAGTAACCACTGATAGCTTTTTTAAAAAACAAACTTTTATTGTAGAATAGTTTTCGATTTACAGAAAATTTGCAAAGATAGTACAGAGAATTCCCATATATCCCACATCCAGTTTCCTCTATCGTGAACACCTTACTAGTGTGGTAGGCACGTTTACCACAAGGAACGAACCGATATTGACACTTTGTTAGTAACTAAAGTCCACACTCTCTTCAGATTTCTTTACTTTTTCCCTAATGTCCCTTTTCTGTTCCCGGATCCCACATTGTATTTATTCATTATGTTTCTTTAGACTCTTCTTGGCTCTGACAGTTTCTCAGACTTTCCTGATTTTTGATAACCATGAAAGTTTTAAGGACTGGTCAGGAATTTTATAGAAAGTCTTTCAATTTGAGTTGTTCTAGTGTTTTTCTCATACTTAGACTGGGGTTATGTTTTTTGGTAGACAGACCCCAGAGATGAAGTGCCATTCCCATCACACTGGAATCACAGGTACAAACTATCAACATGATGCACCTCGGTTGGTGTTGACCTTGATCGCCCGGCCGAGGGAGCATGTATCAGATTTCTCCACTTTGAAGTTACTTTTTCTTTCCTCCATTCCACACTGTACTCTCTGGAAGGAAGTCACCACGCTCAGCCCACATCTTGTATCTCCTGCCCCAGTCCTAGAACCAGCCATTTCTCCAAGGAGCCCTGGTTCCTTTCACTAGAGAATGGAGTTAGAAACCAAGACCTGGGTGCCGGGTGTGCTCATGGCTACCGTGGTGTCATTTCTTCTAGTGCTTCTCAGCAGACAGAGCAAGGGAGAAGGGCATCTCCACAGTCATGAGGGGAGTTGATGCTGAGGGGCAGAGATGCTCACCCCAACATCATGACACAACACAAACCCTGTGGAACCCCAGGCATGTGGCAGGTGGTGACAGAGGTGACAAGGTTATTGAGACAAATCTCAGGAACAATTGAGGTTAAATGGTTAAATTTATACTTCTGTCTGCCCAGAAAAATGAGACATGGGAGTCAGAAAATATGCTGAGGGATCAAAAATTAAGAAAGTGCTGGGGCCACCCGGTGGCGCAGCGGTTTAGTTCGTGCTTGGCAGCCCGGGGTTCATGAGTTCGGATCCCGGGCGCCCGCGGACGCACTGCCTGTCAGCCATGCTGTGGCGGCGTCCCATATAAAGTGGAGGAAGATGGGCACGGATGTTAGCCCAGGGCCGGTCTTCCTCAGCAAAAAGGGGATGATTGGCAACAGATGTTAGCTCAGGGCTGGTCTTCCCCACAAAAAAAAAAAAAAAAAAAAATTAAGAAAGTGCTATTTATTGTGTCTTCTCCACCTCTGCATTAGTGGACTGGCTCTGTGTGTGTGTGTGTGTGTGTGTGTGTGTGAGTGTGTGTGTGTCTGGGATTATACTATTGTGCTACTTACTGTGCTAACGTCAGGAATATTCCTCCATCTTTTGAACCCTTTGCGTGATTTTTAATGGCTGCATTCTAATGCATTGACTTGGTGCAGTATGATTTAGTTAACTGTCTCCTTATTGTAGAACATCTGAGCTCTTTTCAGCTTTTGTGGTGGGTGTGGTAGTGGTTTGTTTCTGCTGTTGTACCCCATACCCTGAGGACCTTGCTGTACTAAAGTTGTACCTGCCCTTTTGGTTCTTTTCTTAGCACATACTCCTAAAAATAGAAATCCCAGGTCAAAAATCACGCACTCTGCTTCTGCCCTTGGTCTCTGTTGCCAAGTTTTTCCTGCAATGCTGGGCTGGTTCACACGTCTACACCGGGTGACAGAGTTCCCATTTCAACGCATCCCAGGAGTTCAGTCTTCTAGTTACTTCTATCAATGGAAGAGAGAAAACAATTTTATCCAGTTTTCTTTTTATGTTTTGTTTTGTAGTTATTTAAATTCAGTGGTGTTACCATTGTTTCTCTGTGTTTATTGTCATTTATTCATGTCCTTTGCCCTTTTGCTATTAGGAAACTCTCTTTTTTCTTATTGCTTTGCTAAAGGGAATCAACACAAGAAAAGTATTATACAAAATAAGAAAATATCTGGACTGAGTGTTCAAATATATAAAAGGAAAAAGTGGGGTTTTTGAAGCAAGGCAAGAAAGATGAGAAGGTAATACAACAGACCGCTTTTCCATGAACTAATTCCCCTTTCATTTCAAAGTCTGGCAGGAAGAAAATGAAATCAGGACAAATTAAATAGAAACAAAGCAAGCGGGGGCAGCATTAACATCTGTATTAGATACAGTCAAGTTCAATGCCGAAAAGCCAGCGTCAGTGATGGAGGCCAGGCTTCTCAAGCTCTCGTGGTGAAGGACCAGCTCTCCCTCCAATCTCTGAGGACCGATGCTTTTATAAAATGCAGTAGAAATGGCATAGTGAACTCTCTCACTTGATACCATCTGGACGACTGGTCAACCAAAACCTAAGTGTTCCCCTTCACATCCCACCCCAGAATACCTGCCAGATGGGTTAAGGGGTCACCGTAACAGGGAACCATGAATTAACTAGAAGTAACTACAGGCAAGAATCTGATCTCATGGGAAGGCCTTTCCAAGCATAAAAAGTTGGAAGAATAATAAGAAAATGATTATGTTTCACTGCATAAACATGAAAATTCCCACACACCACACAATAAACACAAAGAAAGGCAAATCAACTGAGAAAAATCTACCAGATATTCCAAGATGCAGACATCACTCCAGAGGGCCCTTCCTGCAGCCTGGATTCACTTAAAAAAGTGGAAATCTGAATGTCACCCACAGAGAAAGGGCCTTTCTCCAGGCCGGGGATTTCTGGGCGGCCACTTAGACAGGCTCTTGCATCCCTCCACCTGTAGGCCCCAGGTGCCTGCCCGGCTCACTCCCACACCTGCCCAGGTCTTTCCAGCCTTGTCACCCCAGCAGTGAGGCCGTCTCTGACTGCCTCGTCACACGGTGCAGTCCCCACAACCAGCACTCCGGTCTCCCTTCCCTGCTTTGGTTTCCTCATAGCGCTCATTAAGATCCGACATTATCATCTTTCTCATTTATTGGTTTACTGTCTGCCTCTCCTCCTAGAAGCAGAACTGCCCGCGGGCAGCGTGCTTGGACTGTTTTGTTCACAGCTGTTTCTCTGGCCCTTTGGGGGTGCCTGGCACACAGGCCGTGCTCGGGAAGCATTTGCTGAGGGCACAAGTGGCCCCCATGTGCTCATCCGGGCAAGCAGGCCCACCAACATGGCAGCCCACCACCAGCAGGAGCATTAACTGGCCTGCGGGCAGCTCACTTACAAAGGGGCTGGAGGTCATGGTCAGGGCCATTCTGGACTCCTGGAGCTGGGAAAGAGCTTACTTTGCTTGTGCTAGTCTAACCCCACCTCTGCATGCCCTTCCCCACAGTCACAGAGCATCAACCCCAGTCATTCTCCAACTGAGATTTTTCACCTGGCTTTCTAGTCTAAGGAGATAAGTCCAGGAAGCTGACAGCAAACCGGGTGTCCCTGGGAACGGTCCTCAAGGACCCAGGGCCAAGCCTCTGCTGTGCTGGCTTTTTATGTTTAGTGTTAAATGCGGCAAGCATCTGTAGTGCGGAGAATGTGCTTGCTCACGTCCAGAGTGCATCCTGCTGTACCTCCAGACAGAGCGCGGCATCCGCTGGCCGTGCTGTCTGTCTAGTAGCAACTGAGTCACAACGCCAGTGCTGGAACCAGGTGGGCTGAGCCTGATGCCGTTCCACCACTCCAGAGATGGAGTGCATGCCTGTGTGCTTGTGTACGTGCATGCACGAGTAATCGAGAAAACATTTGGAAGGTGGAGGGCGGACCTTACAGAGCAGAAACACTTCTCCTAAAAGCAAGACCGGCATAAACACCGAGGCCAAGAGGGAATGAGTGTTGCTCAAAGGGGTCACAGGACGTGAATGAGAGTTCCAGCTACATCTGCCCAGTCATGCTGACATGGAGATTTGAACTAGGGAGTCCCCGGGACCCTCAGAGCCCCTCGCCCTGGTTACTACCTGGCCCTACAACATTGGCTTTATGAACAGGTTTCAGGGAGGAGCAGACGTGGTCTCAGATATAAAACCATCACAGGTGGACACCCACTGTGGGAAAACTTGTGCAGGAGGAGGCACCCTGGTACCTCAAAGGCCTTCCAACACAGGCTCTGAAAAGATCTGGTGAACCTGGAAGTCACACCAGAGACCCAGTAACTGGTTTTCTTTAAAGCGTCGCAGTTTCATAAGCAAGCTGACATTTGCCAGCTGGGTGTTCATTATTGTTCTTGCCTATAAATGTCACATCCAATTCCGTGATCCAGCATACGGAAGGTTCAATCTTGGCTGGTGGCGCCTTCCATGAGGCTAAACCTAACCAGATGGGAGTGGACACTGTCCATTTGCCCGCAAATACACTGAGATCAAATTCCACAGCCCCCTTTTTACTTGTTAATTCTGTTTTTGATTTGTGGATCTTATTTGACTTTCAGATGAATTCAATAATCGCTTTAAAAGGAGAACTTGAAAACATTAAATGGAGCAGCTCTATCTTGCCTCTGGCCATCCCCAGGCTGCACTTGAGTTATTCTCTCCGAAGCCATGGATGTGTTTTGAATCAAAACTGCCTGGCCGGCCTGCCAAGAAGTGGGTTCGGAGATGATTCTCTTGTTTTTCTGGATGCCATAGAAGCAGTGCAGCCATTCTCCTGGCAGGGCAGGGGCTCAGCCATTCGTGAACACACGAAAGTATTTATGATCCCACATGGACCTGACCTCTCTGGGCCCCCGGGCCCCTTTTCTGGGACTGTTTTCCTTTTCAGGAAGGAGGAGATGCATGCACAGCCACGTCCTCATGTCCAAATCCTGCTCCTTCACTCCAGGTGCTGAGCTTGCCTGTGGAAAGTTGAACACGCACCCAAGTTCTGCCCGAGCCAATCGAGGGAGTGTTGGCTAGTGGTCAGGGTCCAGTGGGGAGGGCAGGGTTCTGGAGTCAGACCGCCTGGGTCCCCTGCACTAGTCCTGGGTACCCCTGGACTGTCTGAACCTCAGTTTCTGCTTCTGGAAAAGCAGGGCCTCTTGGGGCTGCGCTCATCCCTGGCCAGAGTTATCAGTGCTCAGTGGATCACAAGCTCTCCATCACTATCAGCCAATAATAGTGATGGTGATGATGACAACAGAACCGACACTTAGACATGAACTGATGTGGCCAAACATTTTTGCCTACGCCACTCCTCTGACCATCACTGCAGGCATTCTGCTCTGCCCAAGGAAATTGAGCTGGGCCAGTATGGTGGCCCTTGGGCACAGGTGAGAGCCACAGAGCTGGGGTCATCACGAGGTCTCCGCCAGCCAGGTCGGGCTCAGCTTGCTGGCTCCCAGGCTGCCTGGATGTCCCCTTCAGGCACAGGCCTGAAGTAAACACCCAGGTGGGCTGTCCAAGGTGTGTGGCCCCAGGATGCCAAGGGCCTATGGGATCAGGTGCCACAATTGAGTTAAGGGGCCAAACAGCATCAGGAGCAAGATGCACGGGGGCCAAGAAGCAGCTGTTTCCTCAGGATGGACAGCTTTTCTCAATGACGTTTGTTTTCCATATAAACTGACAATGTTGGGTAGGGGTTGGGGGTGGTTTGAGAAGGTGACATGGCTTGTGAGGTCACAGCCAGCAAATGGCAGGGCTGGGATGAAACAGGGATCTTTCCAGCCCTAAAGCACATTTCCAAGACTTTAAGGTGCTCTCAATTTATGGACATAGCCCTGAAGACTTTTCAGGAAAAAAAAAAAAATATATATATATATATATATATATATACACACACACACCCAAACAGAAACATTACTACGTAAATTATACACAGTAGTTTTAAGACATATTCAAAGATTTGAAATGGGAAGAAAAGAGCATGCGGCTTTGAACTGGGACAATGGATGCATGTGCAGCATACAGAAGTCTACACGAAAAACTTCCTGTCCAGGTCCTGACTCGGCCTGGGATTGGTACGGGGGAACCCCAGGTTCGCAACTTAGGCAAAGTTACATTAATTAGAGGTGCTTTGGTGGGGAACATGAAGGGTGGAGTAAAGACCTTGAATCTGGACTTGGACGGCTCTCTGCTTGGAGAGCCAGCCCTGGGACCTTCGTCCTCCTTGTCTGTAAACAAGATGAAAGGACCTTCACAGGGCGTCCAGAGGACAAAGGCAGCAAGAACATGGGAGGACCGAGCACAGACCAGCGCGGAGCGATCGGGGTACACCCACTGAAGAACAACCAAAGACGCCTTTGTTCCAGCACCCAGACTGGCGGTGTGGGGTCTCTCCTCCCGGAGGGTTTGTGGCCACAGGTCTGTAAAGTCGGAGGAGTGACAAGCAGCTGCCAACCTGCAGCCCCGGCTCTCGCGGCCCTGTCCTCCGCCCCGCTGGCAATCACACTCCATGCAGCCTTGACCACGCATCTCCTCCTTTCCATCCCATTAGAAGAGCTTTAAAGTGGTTCCAGAGTTGGATTCCAGCTGGGAAACCAAGCTAACCCAACCCCAGACCTCGCCGATGCCAGTGCATTTTGAACAGGAAATACACCAACCCGTCCAGGTTTTCCATTCAGATTGGACTCCTGCCCTGGTCTCAGTCCTGCTCCAGAACTGCGAGAGAGAATCTGACCCAGAGGAACCACAGGGCAGACCCTCTCTGTGCAAGGCCACCCGTGATTGTGCTGGGGGAGGTTTGCTGGGGGCTCATGGATGGGCCATCAGTGACCCACAGTGATGCTGCTGTGGTCTGAGCTCGCCTGGCCCTGCCCCGGTGAGGGAACAGCCTTGAACTCTAGGAGAGGGAAGCTTCAGAGCGTTCCCGGGGCAGGCGCAGGGCCTCCAGGCTGACCCAGACCTGGAGGGATCCCTTCTTACAGAGAGAGAGGAAGGGGACGGGAGGCTGGTCAGGGCGGGGGCTTCCATTTGCCGGAAGGCAGGGACACTAATGAGGTGGCTGACCTCTGCTTGTTGATTTAAAAAGTACCCTCTGCCCATGTGGAGATGTCATTTCTGGAGCTGTTTCCCTTTATGTGGACTCAAAGAAAGAGCAGAACAATGGTGGAAAAAATCCAGGAAAAACATTCATTTCAATTCTTGATATGTGAATCCTTCAGAAAAGAATTGCTTTCCAGCACACGTTCCCCATAGAGGATTCCCATCACCATCTCAGGGCCCAGCGCACCAGCAAACAGGTTCTGAATCAAAGTCCATTTAGGTCGCACCTGGGAGAAAGGTCCTCAGTTCCCCTGCGGACGGGAGTGCTGGCTGCTGACCTCTCAGGAATCACCCTTGCCCTTTGTCCAAGATGCCCCCTGAGCCCTCCCCATCTCAGTTTGGATAACCCTGAGGAGCCATTCTCCCTGCAGAGTCCTCGGGGACAGCTGAGGCCTCTGTGGCCACCACGCTGTGGCCTCGCGCCCATGCCCCAACCCACCCCCACTTCCTTTGCTACTTCCCCACTGCGATTAAATAACTAACAACCTCCCACCTCAGAGTCTGACCTGAGATAAGGATCCACCCCCAGCAACCTCATCTTGCTTATTTTTTTAATTAATTTCCAAAGAATAGAGTAAAGTTTGGAAGCTCATCTGAAGCTGTAAGCTTCTCTCTCAGAGAAACGTGCCATCCTTTCCTTAGCATGAGCTCCGGAAGGGGCCTGGGAGGGAATGCAGCCCAGACCCCCGACACGACAGAAGAGGAAACTGAGGCCTGAGAGTAAGCAGCTCCCAGACACCTGCATTCCAGCCGCCCCTGTGCATGCAGGACACCCACAGGGGATGAGCACATTGGGCCACCCTGCGGGACAGGAGGGGCTGCCTGGGAGATGCTGGGCGCACAGGGCTGGGTGGACCCTGGGCTGAGACACAGCAGTCCTTGCTCAGTCAGCACCCAGCCAGCCATGTCCCCACGGACCTGGGCTGTGCTGATGGCACTCTGCAAAGGGGAGTCTCTGGCTGGGCCCTGCATGGGGAGACCAAGATGTGTGTGACACTGAGAGAGTCAGCACAGCGCCTGGCCCTATAGCTGCACGTGGATGTCAGAATTCACCTTGGGGTGGGAGTATGTCCTTGGCTGACAGCTTCCCTTCCAGCGTCTCAAAGGAGTCAATCACCTGCCCAGGCCACACAGCCAGTGACAGCAGGCTGGGGTTGGACAGGCTTCTGGCCTCCAAAGCTTATGGTTGCACCATTCTGGCGAGGTGCCCTGAACCCTGGCTGGCTCTCCAGCGTGGGAGGCCCCCTCCTACTGTTTGCTGCTTTCCCACAGTAGCTCTGGGGGAGGTGGCCCTGCATGGCTTTAGACAGAGGCCTTGAGGTGCAGATGGGAGCTTCTGCCCCCAAAACCCCATGGCTGATGGCTTTGGTGTCAGTGATGGCGAGTCTTAGTGGGCTTAGGGGCCACTGACACCAGGGTGTCACTGGGAGGGTGACCCACCTTCAGCACCAGGCAGGCCCGGAGGGGCGGGCATCACCTCCGTGTGCAGGGTGGGGGGCATGACAACCCTCGGCCAAGGTGACCTGAGAGGCAACTAGACATGGGGGCCTGAGAGGGGTGAGGAGAGGCACTGGGCTGTCTGTGCCCTGGGGGCAGGGCCGTCCCTCTCCTGCCTGGTCCATGGCAGGATCATTGATGAGGGGCTGAAATCCCCAAGAAGAATGCCAGCAGAAGAGTGGGCAGGGATGGTGGACGGCCCAGGCCAGGGGACACGTGGAGGAGGCAGGCACACAGCAGAGTGGATTCATCACTCCCCACATTTCTACTGCATCCCAGGTGAAGTGGGCAGCCCAGCCATAGTGGCAGCAGAGAGGGCTGCAGGGGAAAACCTGCTCCTGCCCGTCCTAGGTTCCTCTGTGCAGCACCCCGGCACCTGCTCTTGGCTGAGTTTAAACCGAGAAAGGCTGACGGCTGCCCCGTTCCAGCTCTCCCAGAGGAAACGTGAGTAGCGCGAGGCTTGCAGCCCTGGGATCCCGAACCCAAGGCTGGCTCAGCAGGGAACGCCCTCCCCAGGAACCAGGTGGGCATCGCAGGTGTTTGCCTGTAGGGACTCGGCTGAAAGGAGCCTTTGAGACGTGAGGCTAATTGGCGTCTCCCACCCACCTGTAGCAGTTTTCTGGTGCTGGGTGCTCAGCAGGAGGTCATGACATTCTTATTCCTGGTTCAAATGTAATGTTGGCTTGGCGCACTGAGGAATCTGGGAAACAACTGCGGCGGAGGTTGGCTCACTGTTTCTCAACAGTTTCTGGGAATGGCTGGGTCTGTGCATTCCTGCCCCTCCTGCCAATTGTGTGGGTGCCCCATGCCCATCTCCCCAATGCCAGGAGAGGCTGAGGCAGGTGTGGGCGAGGGGAGACATCAGGAGGCCCCGAGTTCATGGCACATCCACAGGGCATGGGCAGTTGTAGCCATTTCAACCTGTCTGCAGGTGCCTTAGAAGAACTTCCTGAAGCTCCCACCAAGTCCAGGCAGGACTGCAGGATGCTCAGGGAGAGGTCCTCATTTACCTGAAAGTCGACTGGGGATGACTGAGCAGTGGGCACCAGCGGGGCAACAAGGGGAGGGGTCGATCCCCCCATGTGGAGCCGTCTGTGCTGCCACCTCAGAATAAACCTGAGCTCGGAGGGGGCCAACTGCAGGAGTGGACGAGGGGGTTGGATATTAGACTTATGGCTACTCCCAACAGCAGGGGCCCCTCTAGGGACCTGGGGCCTCTCTTAACACCAGTCATAAGGACATTGGCCCCAGCACTTTCCCTGGATGGTGGCAAGGCCACTGCCTGAGTCCTGGTTGTGGTCATCTGCCTGAGTGCTGGATGGAGTCATCTACCTGGGTCCTGGATGGGACCACCTGCCTGGGTCCTGAATGGAGTCACCTGCCTGGGTCCTGGATAGGTCCATCTGCCTGGCTCCCTAAACCACTATGCTTCTATTGGCTGCCCGATGACCAGGTCCTCTTCCAGCTGGCTCTGATGAGTACCCCCGCCCCGGGCTAGGAGATGAGTGTTTGACCTGGGCCCTCAGCCAGCCCACAAAGGGTCTCTCAGACCCAGGGAACCGCCCACCTCTGAGTTCCACCCACTGCAGGGACCTGCACCTCTGGCTCCCCTGGGCCCTGGCTGAACTGCCCTGATGACAGCATGTCCAGCATCTCTTCTCAGTGGGGGAGCCCCCTCCAGGGATGTGGAGGCATTTGTTCATCTCCCTGATCTGCCCCTTCCTCCTCCTCCACCCTCATTCCTCCTCCTTCTTCCCTTCCCCCTCAGTGCTCACATGGATTAAGTCCTGCAGTGTCCTGGGAGAGGCTGGCAATTCTCTAGAATGAGGGGATCAGTGACGAACACTGCCCTTGTCTGCCCTTGGTGGGGGTGGGTAGTGACATCTATGTTTCTGTGTCTCAGACAACAGAGGTCACCCTCCATGGGTGGGGGCAGGGAAGATGGCAGGGACGGCTCTGATCTTGTTGGGAAGGAGCAGAGACTGAGCAAGTGGATGAAATCCCCTCTCTGCTTGCCAGTGACCCCTCAGGCCCTGGTATTTTTACTAAGCACATGGTGAAAATGCAGGTGTTTGGAGATAACTCATGAGCTGAGGGTCTGGAGAAACAGGTGCAAATTGTGGGACAGCCCAAGTCACAGCAGTCCCCATGCAGAAGGTCGGTGTGGGGGTCTTGTCATGGGAGGACATGTCCCTGCTTCATGTTGGAAAGGTTACTGCAGGGGGAGATACTGTTTCCTCCCCCGCACATTGTGAGTCTTCATCTGGTCCCAAACACAGAACAAGACTCTTCTGTGTCCTGTTTTTGAAAAACATCCTCCTGTCTGCTGGACCTCTTTGTTCTAGGTCAAGAAATTGCAATCAACCATTCAATGTGTGGTTGTTCAACGAACGACGAACCAATGGTTCAAGCAACCGTTGAACATGTGGATGGTTATCTCCCCCAAGGACGTTTGCCTCGCTCCCAACACAGACCTCGGTGGCACTGTGCGTGGTCAGCAAGCGGTCCGGGCGCAGTCCCATGGGCCCAGCTAGGAAGGCCCTGGGATTGGGGTGAAGCGCGAATTGGCAGACAGTCCCAGACACAGGAGCCGGTTCTGCTCAGATCTTTCACTGCGTTAACACTTTCTGCGATTTTTATTGTCTCACACCCGTCGTTGGTTTTTCAAAATCTTGTCTTCACCTTCACAGCCTCCCCGGTGTGTTCTCACTCACGTGGTGGACGAGGGCGGAGCAAACCCCGCCTCAGCCAGGAGGCCCAGCCCAGTGCCACCTGCCCCTGCCCTGAGCTCCCGACGGGCTTCTTCAGGGACGCTGGGCCCCCTGGTGGTGGGGAAGGAGGGCAGGTAGCCCTCACTGTGACCCTCCAAACAAGCTCTGGCTCCGCCCCCTTTGGCCCCAGGCATGGCGTGGGCAGCCCTGGCTCTCCATTCCCGGGGCATCAGATGGGGCAGCCATGCTTACCCAGTCCACTTCCCATAAGTGTCAGGGGTCCAAATGGGATAGTCCGTGGTCAGCACTTTGAAAAAGAGCACAATATCACATCGTAATTACTGCTAGTTTGGGCCTCCGTTTAGCTTCGTAGTTTCTCCAGTGGCCGTGTGACCTTGAACAACTCGCCTGAGCTCTGTGTGCCGCAGTTTCTTTATCTGTGAAGTGGGAATAATAGTACTTCCCATGAGATACTATCCTTGAAGCACTTCCCATGATGCCTGGGGTGTTATTTCTCCGTCTCTTTTCTCCCCCATCTGACTGTTCCTCATCCAGTCCTGCCCAGTCCTGGTGACTGTGGGTGAAGACCCTAGTCTTCACCAGTGTGCTGGGCCCTGTGGGCCATCCTCCCTCCTGTCCCCCTGGAGCCCCTGCTCTGCTCTCGGGCTGGCCAGTTGCTCTTGCATTGCTCCTGCTGGTCCCTCTGCAGAAAGCTACCCCTGCCCCCAAACCCCTACACCTGAGTCCTGCCAGTCCCTCCAGACCCATTGCCAATGCCACCGTCTCCATGGGCCGTTTCAGTGGCTGTCCCCATCCCAGCGGGGGTCACCGCCCACGTCTAGACTCCCATGTGGTCTGTCCTTCCCACGCTGCACACCACCAGATCTGTATCCTGGTCATTACACCCACGATTCCTACAAAATCACATGTGACTCATCCTTGATTCACCACCAAGCCTTTCCCACAGGAGGGGCTCGGAATCTGCTAGTGGAAGCCAGGGAGGAGCAAGGGAGGGAAGGTGGAAGAGTGAGATGGAGGGAAGGGATGGAGGGAAGGGAAAGGCTGTCCTCGAGGCAGTGCGGGGGCTTCATTTGGGCCTGTGCATCTCATGGCTCATGAGGTGTGTGGGGTCCTATTTGCTCGGGCCTAATTGGACTGATTACCAGGCATCTGCTTATCTGCATTCCAGTGCACTGCTGAGCCGGTGGTGGCGTTCATAGGACCCACACCACTGAGAGGCTTGGGTGGCTGCTGTGACCAGCGTCCCTGCACCAGCAAAGGCTTCTGGCCCCGGTCCTGTGCAGGGGCCCCCAGGGCCCTCCAGTGCCAAGGCTCACCTCTGCCAAGGCTGCTGGGGAAGGAAGAGCTGCAGGACGAGGGACCAGTGGGATTTCCTCCCCTTAGAAGGTGATGGCAAGCTGGGGAGGGGTGTGGTCACTAGGACCAGGATGGAAAGGACTTACTTGCACTCACACACAGGAACCCTGCAGCTCCCTCCCGCTTGGGCAGCTGTGACTCCTGGAATGGGACCTGTCCACTGCCCCATACCTATTGGTGAGCTGGCCAGAGGCTCCATCAGTACACGGCCAAAGCCACTGCCTTGGTGTCTTCCTTCCTCTGACCAGGCCAGCAAGGCCCTCACTTGGCCTCCTTGGACACAAAGCCACTGAGACCTGGAAGGACCCACAGCCAAGTCACCCAACGGGAGGTCTTCAAATTCCCTGCCTCAAGGTCCCTGGGGTGCATGGCTTCCCAAAGCCACGGCTCTGCCCCCGAGAGCTCCTTGGTGGCCCCAGGCCCTGTACTGGGCACAACGTTGGCCCACCCAAGGGTGCCAGGGGCAGAGTGTCCCCGGCGGTGAATGTGCACGGGGCCAGCCACAGAGCTTGTATCCGGGGGCCCTGCACATCCCTGACACCTTGCTGTGTGTTCTCATTCCCACCCACCGATCCAGAGAGGGAAAGAGGAGTCCATTCCAACTACCCCACACCCCGGAGGGCAGGGGGAGAGGAAGGACCATGAGTCTGGCCTCACAGACATGGACCTGGGGGCTCAACGAAGGTAAAGTGGAGTTCAGGGTCCAGAGGAGACCGAACACAGGAGTAAATTCCACTCTCGGCCCAGCACCTCAAACCCACACTTTTCTCGGCCCTGATGTCCCAGAGCTTCCTGCCACAGTGAGTGGCTCAGTCGTGAGTGCCCGTGAACAGCAGGCCTAGGACGGGAGGTGGCCGTATTCGGGCGCTGCCTGGGTGGGCCGGCAGGTTCTCCTCCACATGCAGCTCCTTATCCATCCCTCCTCCAGTGTCCGATTTTCACCAGTGGGGTTAAAAGCTGAAGGTCGGCCTCCCTCCTCCCCGGCCAGGCCCCATGGAGGGTGACCCTACCCACAGCTCCACAGCTGAGGCTGGGTTCTGGGGAAAAGGGCAGGGTGCTTCCTGCTTAGCTCTGATGGACTTGCTGTGTGACTGTGGCCAAGTCACTGCACCTCTCTGAGCTTTAGTTTCTCCCTGGAGGCAGTCAGAGCTGGATGAGAGGGGACACCATGCAGTATGTACAGTACTGGAAACCATAATGACCACTGGGTGGCCCTTCCCAAGGATCCTAGGGAACCATGGGGTGGGGCAGGCCTGGCCCCGGCACCCTCAGGAGACTGAGGCACTGAGAAGAAGGACCACTGAACCCAGGTGGGGAGTGAGGGTCAGAAACTGGCCAGGGAGCAGTCATGGGGTGGGGCTGGAACCGTGCCTCTGCTGCAAGAACGAGGCTCAGAAATTCAGTTAGTCATTCGGGGCCTTGGCAGCCGGGAGGAAGCCACCGTCTGCTCGCGCCTGTGTGCGGGCCTGTCCCTCTGCGCGAAGCCGTAATGACGACTTCCGTGCCCGATGGAAGGTTCATTTGCTGTGCAGCCCACCATGCCGGCAGCTGGGAGTGGACCGCCGGGCGGGACTCGCGGGGCAGCACTCGCGGCCCCACGTGGTGGGACGCCAGAGCGGGGCGCCTGGACTCCCGGGCGGGGGGTGTCCGCAGTCGTCCCTGGGGTCCCCGGAAAAGTCGTGGGCACTGAGCTCGGCCACCTGGCTGGAAGGGGGAGGGACTGTGAGGGGAGGAGAGGCCAGCGGCTTCTGTAGGGACCAGGGACCACTGTCTCCACAGGCAGGGCAAGAAAACCCACCTGGCCAGGCCTGGGACGGGGGCGCGCACTACACCTGGGCAAAGGGAGGATGCCACCTGCAGTAGCAAGGACGAGTGGTTCCCAAGGCTGTGACAGGCAGCCAGAGGAGCCGAGGAGGTGTGGGGCGAGGGGGAAGTGGGACACAAGGCCCCGAGGGTCCCCTCCAGATGCTTCTCCATGCACACCCGAGCTTGCCTCCCCTGAGCCTCACCACGACTCCTGGAGCGGCTGTGCGGGCGCGGGCCCACCTCCCAGATGAGGAGACTGAGGCAGGGTGGGGGACGAGCCACCGTGAGGGGCGGCCCACACCCATGCTCGGCTCCTCGAGGGCTCCTCACAGCCTGCCCTTCCTTGGCCCGGCCAGCGTCTCCCCCATGAGGGACATGGCCAATTCCCCTCTTCCAGGAGCAAGGAGTGGCCGGGAGACAGCCTGACTTGCGCTGCAGGCACCGTGTGCCCAGTCTCCACATGGACAGAGCCCAGCGCCAGGCCCGGAACCGGAACCGGAACCAGAACCCTGGACTCCAGCTCTCTGCGAGTCCCTCCTAGACCAGGCTGAAACAGCGGCTCACAGCCTGGGGGCCACCTAAGACGCGCGGCCCTGAGAGGTGAGTCTCCCTGGGCTGGAGCACAGCTGGCTTGTCCTCGCGCCCTGGTGCCTGGCGCTCACATGAGTCCCCTCTGTCTGGGCCGTGGAGAGACCAAGTGGTTTATGAGGCGTGGGGGGAGTGACTGTCACATGATGGATGTTTGCAGCTGTGGGGGACGCGGTGCGAAGCCTGAATGCAGCTGGTGAATGGCTCTCCTTGCCCCAAGTACTCCTGCCTCATTCAATAAATAAAACATACCTTCAGGGATGTGGTGGCGGCGAAATGATAGGATGTGTCTCTCTCCTATTCCAGCTGTGCAGTTAGCTCTGGGGGGTCCTGGAGGCCCTGCAGGCCCCAGCCTGCCCCAGCAGGGCCTTGTGGGCAGCTGCTCCCGGCGGGTGGACATCAAGTCCCCATGGTCACTCGGCGTCGTGTCGCGGCCCTGCTTGCCGGTTGCCCCTTTAATGCCAGCACTGCCTCACAGACCTGGCGCCTCCCGACTGGTGGGAGCAGATGATCTGTGTAGAACCAAGGCCAATAGCGTGGATCGACTCCAGAGAGAAAGCAGAAGCTTGAGCAGCACAGCCTCTGAGCTTTGCCCTCTGACCTCAGGAGCACCCACATCAGGGACAGGTGGGAAAGGCAGGGTGCCTCTGGACTGACTGGTGGTGAGTGTGGCCTGTGGGCAGCTCAGGGCAGGATGGCGGAGAGCCCAGGGCGCTGGCTTCACGTGGGCGGTACGGGCAAGGATGCCCCTCTGGAGACCGAGGGCTGGATCCGGGCACCCTGGAGACCCCTCCTGCTCTAACCCAGGACTCCTAGCTCGCAGGGTCATTCTAGACCCCCAGCTTGTGGGGGGGGGGGTGGAAGAGCAGGAGCGTGTTGGAAGGTGTAACCCGGGAATGGAAGATGTCTCCCTTCTGCTCTCCTTGGAGTGGCACATGCTCGGGCGAGGGTCAAGGTGAGCCCCTGGCGGGTCCACGGAGCCCGGAGCTGAGACTGGAGATGAGACAGTCCAGCCCTGACTGTCAGCGCACTGTGGTCTCCCCTGCACGTCTCCCCTGGGTTCCCACTGAGCAGTGGCAGCCAGGAGGCTGCAGCCATTCTGGGTCATGCTCCCCCCTGCCTGGGTAGGCCGCGTGCAGGCAGGGACGTCCGGATAGGATAAGGTCCTGAGGTGTTCTTCTGGGTGACCCATGGATTCAGGTCTTTGCAGGGGCCTCTGATGAGGGAGGCTCTGGAGGACAGACAAGGGGAAGGCTGTGGGTGGCTCTCAAGGGTCAGAGTCTTGGAATTCTCTGGAGTCCAGCTGTGGTGAGGTGGATCTCTCCTTGGCCAGGCTGCGTTAGGGGTCAACGTGCCCCTTGTGCTAGGACTGAGGACTGCACCTGCCTCAGGAGACATCAAGGACAGGCAGGAGCCCCACCGGTGGGCAGCCCCTCCCAGAAGCCGCTCCTCCCTCTTCCCTCCCCGGCTTCCAGAACGGAGATACCTACGTGATGGACAGTGTTGAAGAGCACCCCAGTCTTCAGGGCAGAGGTTATGACGTCATCCGATCCAAGCAAATGTGGCCGCGTTACACATCCTGGAGAGTGGACATTGACAAGACCAGTGAGGGGAAAAGCCCCCCGCCCCCCAATCCTGTGATCCAAATGACAGGGAGATAGATACTCAGCTCCCCTGGACCCAGGTGAGGACTCCTTCACACCGGCCCTCCGGGCCTCGGGCTCAACCCACTCCTCCCCTAGCCCAGCAGGGCCTGGGCAGTGGACAGGCGAGGGGGACAGCTCCTCATTTCCTACAGGGTGTGCAGACTGCTCCCCACTGCACCCCATGGAGTGAAGACCACATCATCATCCCCAGGTCATGGAACCCATGGCTCATTGCCCCCTCCCAGCCCCTCCCCCGCCACCCATCCAAACCCAATGCCTCTCAGCTGCTGCTCCTGTGTGAGCCCTCACCTTCTACCTGCCTCCCCCTGGCCCTCAGCCTCCTGGGGGCTCGTTTAGTGATGGCTCCCAGGGGGGTGAGTCCCGGGTGGGCAAGGAGCAGAGGAGAGGGGAGGAGGGCTCTCCTTCCCAGCGAGGCTCCCTCCTCCCTGTCTCTCTCTTTCTCTGTCTCTATCTCTCTCCTTTTGTCCCCATGTCCCCTGATCTCCCTTTTCCCCAGCAGGATACTACCTCTGACTCGGACCGCCTTGCCCTGTGGTGGTCCCACTTGGTAGAGGTCCATCTGGTGTTGGCTCACACCGCACACTTCTTTCTCTTTCGTTGGTTTGGTGTTGCGATGGGAGGGGGCGGGCTGGATTCCCACCAAGTCATCCCACCCAGTGAGACCCCCTGCAGGGGCCTGGGACCGCCGAGCAAGGAGCCTCAGTTCAACAGCCTTGAGTGACAGAGGCCTCTCCCTACAGGAAGTGTGGCATCCATGCAAAGTCAGCGGTCTCTCCAAAAGCCCCCGAGCCCCTCAGAACCCCACAAATGGGGTGGGAGGGGGCCCAGTTCTGCTCTGCAATGCTGCCCTGGACAGGGGGGAGGAGCCGCTCTCCCCGGATCCTGGCCCAGTCCCCTGGCTTGTCCTCAGCCCGGGTTCCTTGAGAATCCCTCGTTCAGACAGCCCTGGCGTCTGCCTCCCCACATGGTGGCAACCAAGCCAGTCTGTGTGTCTGTGTCCAGGGCTCTGGCTAGGCCCTTTGCCTCTACAAGGCCATCCTGTGTCTGTTAGGTGCCCCCACACCTCTCTGTCCAGTTTGTTCACGGGCACTGCCAGCTGCCACTCCTCCTCCAAGCTACGGGCGAGGGTCTGCTCCTGCAGCCTGGGGAGCTGTGGGAATCGCGGCTCCTCCCAGGTTAAGTGCCGCGTTCTCTGGGAATTCTGGGGTGCTCATACAGTGCCCCTGTCTGCTGAGGGGATCGCCGCCCTCTGCCCACTGAAGACCCCAGGCTGCAGCCCCAGTCCCTGCCTTGCTTAGGGTCTCTTGGAAACCAGCTCTGCCGAGCTGAGCCCGCACCTGTCCCCTCCCAATGGACATCCCTCGGCTGTGATGCAGGCCTGTCCCTTCCTTCTTCCCAACACAGTGAAGACCCCGCTGTTGCCCCACTTTCCCAAAGTGACCAGGGAGCAGTGGTGATTCTAGTGCAGGAAGCAGCGGTCCTCACCCCCGCCTCTCTGCAGCTGCCCCAAGGGTCCACACCCAGCCCAAGCCCCCGCCTGTCCCCACTGGGAGTCTCTCTCCCTAGTCCCAGTCCTTCCCTCTCCAATGACAGTGCCCTCGCATGTTCTGGAAAAGTCTAACTCCTAAGCCTTCTCTTTCTGTCATGGACCTGTCCTTTCCCAAGATTGGAAGTTGGAAAAAATGGCCTTTCAGGAGTAGACCCTCCACTCCAGGTCACTGCCTTTGCTCTCAGGCCCACTCCAGGACAAGCCAGGAATGGACAGAGACCCACAGCAGGGCCTACAGCAGGGGTTGGGAGCTGCGGGCTCTGGACGAGTAGGCTGCTGTGCTGAGCGCTCCCGGCCCTGTTCTACCTCTTTCCAGCAGAAGCTGACCTCAGGCCACCAGCATGCCTCTCTGTCGGTGTCGGGGCTCTGCCTCATCCCCAAGGCCAGGACTTGAACAGGGATGCAGGTGCGTGCACAGTCATGGGCTCACAGTCAACTCTCACGCATTCACACTTACACACTCACACACGTACACTCACATACATCTGCATTCACACACACGTACACTCACACACATCCGCATTCACACTCACACACTCACATACACACACATCCGCATTCACACTCTCACACATTCACACATGTACACTCACACACATCCGCATTCACACTCACACACATCCGCATTCACACTCACACTCACACACATTCACACACGTACACTCACACACATCCATATTCACACTCATACACTCACACACATCCGCATTCACACTCACACACTCAACACATCCGCATTCACTCACACACACTCCCACACATTCACACATGTACACTCACACACATCCGCATTCACACTCACACACACTCACACACATACACTCACACACATCCACACTCACACTCACACGCACACTCACACACATCCGCATTCACACTCACACACATTCACACTCACCTCTTTTAAGAATAAACAGCCACCCCCAGGAAGAGTGCAGATTAAATCCATATTTAGGAGAAATTTCCTAAAGAAAACATAATCAACAAGGATGCAATTCTACCCCGAGGAAGACAGCCATTTACCTCATTATGGAGAGCAATTTAGCTCCTCGCTGACGAGCGCTTTTCTGCCGCAGAGTGTAATATTTGTTTTCCCTTCACATAAGCAAAAGGCCCATTACAGTTATTTTCTCAAGACAAAGAGCCATATGTCCTTGAAAGGTGAGTCAGCCACCACCTCTACAAAGTCAGAAGAAAGTTCCCTGAGCCATCACCATTTCCAGCCACCAAGATTCGAGACGTTAGGGGCTGACCTCAGCCGGCAGCCCTGCATCATGGATCTGCTCCCCCGACCCAGCAGGACCCGGAGATCGCATCTCAGGCATCGGCCCCACAGCCCCGGTGCTGGGCCTGCCATGGGGGAAACGCTTGTCAATGTCTGTAGAACACATGGATTTTGTGATGGTTTTCATGACTATTTCCAGCTGGAACCTCAGGGTCTAGGGGTAAAGGAAGCTGAAGAACAAAGAGATGAAATGATTTCCACATAACAGTCTTAGGAGAGATTATCAAGATACCATCCATCATCAAAAAGGACTATCTTATAAAACTAAGTGTTTACCTACCTTATGACCCAGGAATTCCACCAAAAGAGCTGGACAAGAATGTTCTAGAAGCTGTATTTATAAGAACTGAATGCTGGACCCAGTCCAGGTATCCATCAACAGATGGACAGATAGACAAACGTTCTGTGGTCCACCCACGCAATGGAGTACTACTCAGCAATATAAAGGAAGAACCTGCTGACGCACACAAAACAACGAGTGAATCTCTAAAGCATTATGCCCAGTGGAAGAAGCCTGACGGGAAAGAGCGCAAGTTGTGTGATCCTATTTATGCGAAGCTCTGGGACGGGTAAAGCTAAAAGACAATGGAAAAATCAGAGAAATGGTTGACTCCAGGGGTACCATGAGGTTTGAATAGGATGGTGCCTGAGAGAAGTTTCTAGGGGGATGGTCATGCCCCACATCTTTATAGGGTTTGGGTTACACAGTACATGGGCTTGTTGAGACTCATCAAATGACACACTTACATTTGGATACAGCAAAGGTGGCATTCAGAAGAAAATATATTGCTGTAAACACCTATGTTACAAAAGAAGAAAGACCTCAAATCAATAAACCAACTTTACATCTCAAGTAGCTAGAAAAAAAAGAAGAGTAAACTAAACCCAGAGAGGGTGGAGGGAAGGAAATAACAGAGACTGGAGCAAAGAGAGGTGAAATAGGAAACAGCAGAACAATAGAGAAGAAAGCTAAATGTTGGTGCTTTGCAAGATCAACCAAGAAAAACTGTTAGCCAGACTGACTCAGAAAAAAAGAGATTTACCCATCTCACTGTCTGTAGAACTTGCATAAAAACCCATAACCAAGTGTTAAACGATAGTTGATGATAATCATCTAAAAATATTTGAGGAGAGGAGTACTGATGTCTATTACTTACTTTGAAATGCATAAAATAAAAGACGGATTGTTGAATGGATAGACATGTGGATGGATGGGTTCATAAGTGATGATGCAAGTAGAGCAATTAAGAAGCCAGGTGATGGGTCAATGGATGCTCGTTATCCAATGCTTTCATCTTTCTGTTTATTTGAAACATTTCATAATAAATTATTTCAAGAAATGACCGTCAGTATATCACACCACCCACGGTGCCTTCCCAGCTCTAGAATGTGCTTCCTAAATGGAAAGAACCAAATTATGCGTATTTGCTCATTCAGCACCACTTTTGAGTGTCTACAACTATGGACCAGACACCGCCTAGGTGCTAGAGCTATGTCAGTAAACAAAAGAAAACCTCTGCCCTGGGGAGGATACCGTGTAGTTGGAGACAGATGTACGGACAAGACCAATCAAGTTACAGGCAGGGCCAGGTGGTAAGTGTGATGGAGAAACACATCTGGAACACGTCTCCTCAGATATTTCAGAGGAGTGGGGATCATGTGTCTGGCTGGTAGGTAAACTCTCGCAAAGAGCCCCTCCCGGGAATTTCTCCGAGTCTCTCCTTATTGTGTGAGCAGGTGTGGTACCACAGAGAAGACCTGCATCTGCTGCAGGGCTCCAGGAGAGAGGAGAATTACTAGTACAGTCATGCGCTGCATAACAACGTTTCAGTCAACGATGGACTGCATATACGATGGACTGCATATACGATGGTGGGCCCACAAGATTAGTACTGTAGAGCCTAGGCTTGCAGTAGGCTACACCATCTAGGTTTGTGTAAGTGCACTCTGTGATGTTTGCACAATGTCAAAATCACCTAAGGGCACATTTCTCAGAATATATCCCTGTCGTTAAGCACAAGACACAAGGTCTCCGGTATCCGTTCAAGACCAATACCCAGGCACTTCTTGGTCAGGACCTTGCAGGCCTTCCTCGGAGCATGGGTGCCGGTCAGGCAACGTCGCCAAAGCTGCCACAGCTCCAGTGGAGGCACAGGGCAGGAAAGGGGTCTGCCGGGACCCCAGCCCACCATCACAGGGGGCACTGCAGGGGCTCATGCTCACCAGAATGAGCCCCACAAGACAGGCTGGAGGGGAAGCTCATCTTAAGGCCCAGCCCAAATCCTCTCCAGGCAGTCTGTGGGTGGACACCAGCAGATTGGGTGCTTGCCTAATTCAAGTCCTTCTTATTAATAATTAATTTAGGCCACTCTGTACTAATATGTTCTGGTTTAGTAGACCACCCATAGTAACAACGGCCATTCGAAAAGTATTGCTTTTCAAAGTAAACGAATTCAACAGAGCCATTGCGGGCCTCAGCCTGGTGTGTGAGAGAAGCGAGTCCACTTGTTCGCCGGTTGGTGGACATCTGCGCTGTTTCCACTTAGGGGCTGGGATGATGCCCCTGCGATGAACATTTGTGTGTGAGTCTTTCCGGGGACGCGTGTTTCATTTCTCTTGGGTAGAATCTCTCACTTCTATATGTCTGAAGATTTCATAATGTAAAGTTTAAGAAATGGGGTTTGAGGGAATAAGGAAGTGCCTCTGGGGAAAGCAAGAACAGGGAGGAAGGAGTGTTCCCCAAGCAAACGGAGGAACAAAGAACTGTTGAAAACTACTCTGCGTAGACATACTCTGCGAGTGTGGTTTTTGAAAACATGAGCCCTACACCTCGTGAACAGTGCAGGAGAGAGCAGGAGGCGAGGGAGGAAGAACCGTCGTCCTGTGTGTGTTTTCTAACCACAGGCAGGTCAAGGATCTGGAAACCTGGAGAAACAAGCTTAATAGCAGCAGGCGGGCCAGTGGTTTGGGTACAAAACCCCCACAGGATGACCGGGTAGCCCTGGTCCTCCAGGGATGGGAGATTCGCTGTCCAGCTCAGCCCCACCCGGCTGTGTGAGCTTGGGCATGTTGCAACACCTCCCTGGGCCTCTGAATCCCAAGCCATAAGATTCGGTTAAGAATTCAGACCACTCTGGGTGGGGCAGGGACTGGAAAAGGTAGGCACCACCTGAATTTCCTGAAGGCAGTGCGGCGGATTGGATGCTGTGGCCGGGTCCAGGCCTGGCGGCCCCGCGCACCCTTTACTCTGCATGGAGCTGGGGCGCCATGACTGTTATTCTCACTGAATTTTCAATTTGGCCCTAAGGGATGGGGCAGGCTCACCCTCCTGACCAGTTCACCCCTTGTGCCACTGCAACCATGTGGAGAGTGGTCATAGCTTTATCCCCTTCCTTCTGGAAGTTTCCAGTAGGCCTCAGCCTATGGTGTTCAGCTCTCCAGGAAACCTTCTTCACGGGAACAAACACCCAGTGGCTCTTGAGTGACTCCCCAACTCCCTTGGAGAGTCATGTCTCCATCTGAGGGTGGTGGAGTGGACCAGGCAGTCTCCTGGCCCTCAGGCCCCAGCCCCCTGAGATGCACAGTGGATCTGATCTCCTGCCACCAACACCATGGGAACCCAAACCAATGTGACATGTGCTGGAGCCTAACGGAGCAGGAAGGAGATCTGCTGCTAGAATGTCTCTGAAGTTTGGGGTCTGTGAGACTTTCTGCTTCCTCAGAGTCACCTCTCTGTCCCCTCCTACCCACTGATAAAGTACAGTCACCTTTATTCTGAACACACGGCCTCATGATAATGGAACGAAATGTGCAAAAAAAGCACCCCGAGTGTCAGTGACATTTCAAATCCAGCCCTCGGTCCTTCCGCGAGTTCTCTGAGCTTTCGTTTCGGCCAGCCCGTTCCGCGCGCTCTACACCATCGGCAGCATCGATCGGGGCTGTGTCGTGGGGTCCTAATGGACGACTGGAGACCTCTCTCTCCTCACTCCTGGTAATGGTTCTCCAAGGCTCTGTGGGAGGAGCCCGGGGGCCATCCTCCCTGTCCTCGAGGCACTGGCATCAGCTTGCAGAGCCCCCGGCCTGTCTGGGCTGGGAGCAACCAAGGCATCAATCATCGGTGACCTCATCCTCCACTTGATAAAATATGCATTATTACTCTTTCCCCTTCTGAGACATCTCCAGGGACCCGCGGCAGATTACAGATGCTTATTCCAGGCCAAGTAGCAGGTGGGGTGGGGCAGACAACCAGCCCTGAACCCGCACTCCTTCCGCTGGCGTTTGGCACACTGGCTCCTCCCCAGCCTCTGGTTGAGCCTCTCGGGGCCTTCTCTGGCCACCTTGTCTAAGTAAGTGTCCCCCCATCATTATCCACTGCTGCCTCCTGTCTGTCCCTTCTTGGTGCCACTATGTAGGTGCACGTTTGACTAGTCATGCACCTGTTGTCTTTCTCCACCAATGCACACTCAGCCTCCAGTAAGTGGGTAATAATATTTTTTGAGTGAACTGGTCATTGAAGGTACCAAGCAGTGGGTCGGGGGCTCGACATACACTGTTTTAGGTCCTCACAACATTCCCAAAATAAGTGTATCACCATTTTATAGAGGAGAAAAATCAGATTCAGAGACATTAATAGCCTGAAGCTAGAATTTCAAATCCAGATATTGGTCTGTATGAGGCATTTCATCCCCAGACGTGGCACAAGAAGAGAAGTTTCTCAAATGTTGACCTGGGTCAGCTTAAGGAGCAAATGTCCAGTGGCCAGGCCAGGATGTGGTCCTCAGGTCGTAAGCAATTACTCCCTCTTGGTAAACCCCAGGACACCTCATCTGTGCTGCCCTTTGACTTTTCCTAGTACAGTTTCTTACTGACTTGCATTTTCATGATTTGTGAATATTCCCTAGGCCACCTGCTCAATCTCAGTTCCTGGGGGCAGTGACCACATCTGAATTGTGCTCATATTGCACAGGCAGAAGGAATTTTCCCCACTTCATATGGTTCTGTACCGAGATAATTGCATGTGTCACATTATTGTAGGAATTACTTGCTGGCAAGTCTATCTCCCCACTAGAATGTGAGCTCCTGGTAGTCAGGAATCGTGTCTTGTTTACCTGTTTCTCCTGAATCGAGCATAGGCATGGCCTGTAGTAAGGGCTCAGTGAATGATGGATAGATGAATGATGGATGGATGGATGATGGGTGGGTGGATGGATGGATGGATGGGTGGATGGATGGGTAGAAGGATTGATGGATAGATGAGTGGATGAAAGGCTGGAAGTCAGGCATGCTTAAGTGTTTATGATTACGCTCTCTTCTCAAGGATTTTTTTGAGATACTTAGTATCTATGAACATAGGCAGCTGCCATCATCACAAAGTGGAGAACTTTTCCCAGCTGTGCTCAGAGAGAGCTGTGACAATAGAAGAAGGGCTGGAGAGATGCAGTGTTGCTGGCCTTCATGATGGAGAAAGGAGGCCACAAGCCAAGGAACGTGGGTAGTGTCTAGAAGCTGGAAAAGACAAGGCAATGGATTCACCCCTGGAGTTTCCAGAAAGACTGCAGCCCTGCAGACACTGTGATTTTAATCCACTGAGACCCATGCTGGACTTCTAACCAATGGAACTGTGAGGTAATAAATGTGTTGTTTTAAGCCACTAATTTTGTCATAATTTTTTACAGCAGAAATAGGGAATTAATACAGGGGGTTTGCGATTCAACAGAGAAGCAGGTAAAGCGCTTGGGGGTGTGTCTCCAGAGCCCATGTGATTACAAACACCAAGAAGGGAACGTTTTTAGTTACCCAAAGGAATTAGACATTTATCCGTGTATCGTAACTCTTCCCAGGGGTCTGGGTTGTCAGACGTCCAGAGCACTTTAACATTCTCTGTGCTTCCTCCAGCCTTATCACCTTCCTGTGAGGCATGGCCATATGGCCTACGACAGGGCTGTGTAGCCCATGAACAGGGTTGTGTGGCCCATAAGCAGGGTCGTTGACCCCCTTCGCAGCCCAGGAAACAGGTCCCCAGTGGCTGTGACTCTCTCCACACCGTGTCACCAGCCAGTGGCCGTGTGGCTTTCTTTGGCTGCCTCCACCCTGATCAGTTCAAGTCTAAACAGTCAGTTGAGCATATGTCAGAACATGAACCAGTGGGTGTGGTTTGGGGGACCTCAGGGATTCCTGTATCATCTACCTGCCTGACTTGAAAACAATGGGTCTAAGGCCAGCCCTCGGGAGGCAGCTGATGCTTCTCTCTCAGCCACCTTCCAGGGGAGCTGAGCAGTGGACGTGTGTCTGCGCGACCAGCCCTACACTCTCCCGTCCGAGCTGCACAAAAGACCACAACTGGTCACATGCTCCCTTAACATGCTCCAACAAGAGCCACTGTCAGAACAGCACTGAGACTCAAGTGACAGTGATTTCAAGGAGGATGAGTGTCTGCTCACTAAATAACTACGTTTTCAGTGATTGTGTAGCTCACTCTGGGGCAGGACATTCTAATCCCCAGTGGAATCTTTGTTTTCCATCCACTTATGAAAGCTTAGGTGCTGGAAAGCCCTTGGCCTTTGTTGGCTGACAGTTTCTGGGTGGCTTATCCATTATTGGCTGTGTGTGCACGTGTATGAGTGTCCCAACTGTCTCACGATTGGCTCTGCCCATAGCAGACAGCTGTCACTGTCTTCTGATAATCCCACGGGGAGGAGGGCTGCAGGCAGAGAAACCTGTCTGGGTGTCACGTCCTCCTCTGTCCTCCCCGAGTCTCACTCCAACACAGACATGCATGCTCGACATATGTCCCTCCACGTGCATCTGTCAACTAGATGTCATCTTCTGAGTGTGAGTTCTTGGTTGACACAGAGTGTCATGCTGTAGGTCTCATTGCTGAACTTTCCTCTCCACATCTCTGTGTGTGAGCACACACGCGTCTCGTTCACTGGTTCCGACCATGGCACGGTATCTGGAGCGTGTGCCCACAGCCTTTCGTGATCTATGCTCCCAGTGACAGGCACCATGGGTGGGCAGTTTATACTTAACATGGGCAGTTTAGACCCAGTTTATACCTTGTGTTGAGTTTCCTGGGGCTACCATAACAGAGTATCAAAAACTCAGTGGCTTAGAGAAACAGAAATTTATTGTCTTATATGTCTAGAGGCCAGAAGTCCAAAACCAAGGTGTCAGCAGCGTTAGTTGCTTCTGAGGCCGTGAGGAGGAACCTGCTCCAGGCCTCTCTCCCAGCCCCTGGTGGCTTGCTGCCGTCTTTGGCATTCCTTGGCTTGTAGAAGCATCAGCCCAACCTCTGCCTCCACGTTCACGTGGCGTTCTCCCTGTGTGCGTCTGTCTCTGCATCCACATTTCCCCCTTGTCTGAGGACACAGTCATATTGGATTGGGGCCTACCTTAATGATCTCATCTTAACTTGATTACCTCTGCAAGGACCTTATTTCCAAATAAGGTCACATTCACAGGTACTGGGGGTTAGGACTTCAACACATTTTGAGGGGTCACAATTCAACCCACTACAGTCTTTGATCTCCCTCTGCCTTGTTCCTGTATGTTACCTTACAGATCACCGAATTTAGGACCCACCTGGATGATCCAAATTGTCCCTTCATCTCAAGATCCTTAACTGAATTACATCTGCAAAGACCCTTTTTCCAAACAAGGACACTCTCATAGGTTCCGGGGATTAGGAAGTGGATGTATCTTTCTTAGGGTCCATGTTCACCCCCTGCACCCTGGTTAGTGGGGCCAGAACTTGCCAGTTTCCCCCACATCCTTACCAGGACTGGTTAGGACTTGATTTGCTAGTTGAAGTCAAATGCGTGGCATGGTCAGATTACTTGAGCTTGAGAAAAATCCACCTGGGATCACGTCCCATGTCCCTTCCGTGAGTCCTGTTAACAGGCTTTGCCCATTTTTCTATTGGACTTTCCACCTTTTTAAAGTTGATTTGTGGCTGTTTCTTGCCAAGGAGCAAATTGGAAAAAAAGAAGGAAATGGAATGTGTCTGGGGGTACATACGGGGATCCCCGAGGACTCCTGGAAAGAACCGGGAGGGTTTTCCATTGGTTAGGGTCTTTGCAGCGATGGCTGGGAAGAGAGCTGGAAATACAGTGACATTGTTGTGAGTTTTACTAACAGCGTGCACTCGTTCCTCCCCATCGGGCGGCGTCCTTGAGGAAACTCCTGGGTCCCCTCAGTGTGGCTCCTACTGGGGCCTCATGGTCCTTCACCCCAATACTCCTGAGAATTCAGAGGCAGGTGAGAGGCAGCAGCAGGAGTCAGAGCAGGTGTACACGTGAGCTTACCTGCTGCCAAGGTGCCTGGTGAGTCGGGCCTGGCTCTGTGGCCACGCCTGCTCACTCCTGCTGCAGCCCTGAGCTCGACAGACATGCCCCCCGTCACCAGCAAGCCTGGGTCACCTGGGCTGCTCCATCCCTGTGATCCTGTCCTCCAGGAGCAGAGACAGTCTGCTTCCTGCAGGGAGGGAGATCCCAAAGAGAACCGAGGGGCCCTGCCTGCTCAGCGCCCCCAACCCCCGAGTCAGTGGGTGGTTCCTCTGTGGAGGCCTGAACAGGGCTCAGTCTGTTGGTCTTCCTTCACGGGGAGGCACGAGGCCAGGGAAAGGGCTGTGCTGTACTCACACTGTCATCGTGCACTGTCATTCCACGGTGGACATGGTGCTGCTGTTCATGGAGAGGCTCCAGTAGGGGCCCCTGGGCGCAGGGTCTGCCCAGGCCCCAGGAGACAGGAGCTAGCGCCATTCCCGTCCTGGAGACGAAGCTCACTTATCGGGCCCACAGCGGGGACCCAGGACCGACACCCCATCCACGGCCCCCAAGCCTGGGCTCCTCACCCCTGGCAGAGCAAGGTTTCTGCACTCCTAGTCTCATTTCAGAGACGCGGGGTGCACAAGCCTGAGCATAACACAGTCCTCAGCCCCGGGCTTCTCACGGCCTCTGGAAACAGTGTTCATCACGCAAGTTTCCCAGGTCTCTGGGGAACACCAACTTTTTCATCCTGGGTTACACACGGTGTCCTAAGTGCTCTCCAGAGCAAAACACGCTCCTGTCCACAGGGCACCACAAAACTGGAACAGCCGCTATATTTAACAAAAAACTACATCCTGTTGCCATGACAACCCATATTCTGAAATTAGAAACGCTGCATACCATGGGGTGGATGCCACAAAAAGCTGCTCAATGGCCTTGATCAGCTCTCTGGACTGGAGCTGGGTGTCCCCTGCGCCCGCTGTGGACTGTTATCAGACACACTGAGGCCAGTTGGAACCATTCCGATGCCGTTAGTCTGGGCGTCCAGTCCTGCTGGTTACAGTCCCACTGGGCTGCCCTTGGGGCTCCCTTACAAGAGGGTGACGATGAGTTGATGCCGTGCTCCCTCTGCCCCGGTGTCCACCATAGCCCAGCTCCCTGGAAGTATGAACAGAAGTGTCTGCAGGAGCCAAGGGCCAGGCTTCCCAGGGGCTCCTGGCGACCCTCAGTCTCCTCCCTGGGTGCCCCCTCCCCACTTTTAGACCAGCAGCACTTCGCTGGCATTTCGCAGGATTTGGCACTCAACCCTTCCCACCTCTCAGGATCGACTCTCCCTGCCCTACCACCCAGGCCGGGCCACCACCCACACATGGACACTGGTCAGGGCCCCTGACCCTCATGGCTCTCCCCACCCCCACCCATGCTCAGTTTGCACCCCTCAGACACACATGCTCCCTTCCTCCTCCCAAGGCCTTCCAGATTCCTCCTTGTCAAACCTTCTCCCTCATCTCTTGGATTGTGGACCCCGGCCCCTAACAAGGTTCTCCTGTAGGGTCCCCCTCTAGTCTCCACCCACACCACCACCATTGGGTGCTTCTAGAAGGAGAAGTTTAAATTCTACTCTGCATGTGAACTCTGCTCTCCCCTTTTACCTACTCAGGTGAGGTTCTGGATGACTGGATGCAGAATACAGCTCACTCAGCTTTTAAATTTTAATTGTCATACAGCAGCATTGATGTCATTTGGTGTACAGTTCTATGAGTTTTAACAGAGGTACAGATTTGTGTATCCACCATCGCAATCAGGATATAGACATCACTCCATTCCATCATCCCGTAAAATGCCCTGGTACCACCCCTTTATAGCCACACCCTTTCTCTGCCCCCAACCCCTGGACACCACCACTCTATCCACCATCACCATTAATAGTGTCTTTTTCAGAATGGAATCCAACAGTATGGAGACTTGAGACTGGCCACCTTCACTTAGCTTAACTCCTTTGAGACCCAGCCGAGTTGTTGTGTGTATCAGTAGTTAGTTCTTTTTATTGCTGAGCAGTATTCCATGATATGGATGTACCACAGTTCACTTAACCCTTCAATTATTAAAGGACATTTGGGTTTCTCCAGTTTGGGTGGTCATGAATAGAATTGCTGTAAACATTCATGTATAGGTTTCATGTGAACATAATTTTCATTTCTCTATGGCAAACACCCAGAGAAGGATTGCAGAGTCATTTGTTAAGTACATGGTTGACTTTCTAAACCACTGTCCGTGGTGGCTGTACCATTTTGCACTCCTGCCAGCAAAGTGTGAGTTCCGGTCACTGGGCATCCTTATCAGCACTTAGTGCTGTCGTGCTACACCATTCTAACAGGTGTGTATGCCCATGCTAATAGAGCTGCCACCAGTTTTTAAGGACAATGCTGTCTTCCTTTGGAAGGACAGACGCCTTCATTTAACTAATGCCGCATCCCTTAATGGATGCTAATATTTTGCTTATAAAGAGCTAGCTGTGGTCTATAGAGGGTGGGATCATGGCCTCGCCTTTCCACTGAGCAGATGGCCCAGGGACACACGGGTTCAGAGGCAAATTTACATGAAGCTAATGAGGCTTAAGTTTCAGGGTCCCTCACTCATACAGGTGCCTCCTAATGGGGAGAGATCCTTATGAGCAATGTGTTACTTTTGCCTCCTGAAAACTGTGTCCGTTCAAAAGGATGAAGCGAGTTCAGAGTGTCATCAATTCAAAGAGTGTTTATCAGTCACCATCCAAGAAAATGTAAAACGTGGACATTTTAAAGCTCAGGTATAAGAAACACCTTAGAAGTTTTCTTGAATTAAACAATAGTAAAATTTCTCTTGACATTGCCAACAATGAATGGCAAAGTTAAAATTAACTTTTCTAAACTTTCAACAATAAAAAAGAAGTTAGTCAACCATGCTGGAGGAGACTGAATTATCTTTCTCTTTTCTTTACAGAAAATGCTACTACATAATTGGAAGAAGAGGCCATCAAAAAGTATGCAGCCAAAAAATATGTAGTGAGAAAAGGATAACAGGAGGATAATTATTAATGATTAATGATGTTATTCTTTTGGCTTTTGTGATGCTTGGGGTATTTGTCACCTTTTAAAGTATTGTAATTGAATGCAGTTTTTTCTCGTTCCTAATAAATAGTCGCTTTTATACCTAAACTTGTATTTGCAATTTTTCTCTCTTTTTCTTATAGGCTCCCAAGGTTGTAAAATCTTCAGGCCCCACACACCTGGAAGCCACCCCTGCACAGGTGGGGTGTCAGAGCCAGAGTGGAAACCAAGCTGATCGGAGTCAGAGAAGGAGCCCACGTGCCCTCCGGTGGATCTTTAGCACCACACACAGCAAGCCACACTTGGGGGTGGGGGTGCAGCTATCACTGATTTTCTAGACGAGGAAACTGAGGTGTGGGGGTGATACGGGAGATGTCAGAACCAGACTCCCAGCCAGGGCTGCTGTGGCCCACGGGACCCCTTTGCACTGCTCCACGGCTGCTATTTTAAGGGGTGGGTGGCTGGGCTGCTCGCTCTTCCCCCTCCCGAGGGGCAGATTCTCCCAAGCTGACCTGCTCTTCTTGGCCTCCTCTTGTTGCCCGTCTGTACCCCCAGGGGCGCCCCAAGAGTGAGGCTGGCACACATCGCCCGAGGGACTTCACAGGCTCCCGTCAACATCCCACCGCGGCTCTTCACTTGGCCAAGACGGGTTCTTCCATCCTGCCGGAAACAGCTGAGCAGTATGCGCCACTGTCCCTCTCTCCCCTCCCCTCTCCTCTTCTTCTCTCTCTGCCCCTGTCTCTCTCTCCCTCCATGTCTCTCTCTGTCTCTCTTTTCATGTCTCTGTCTCTGCTTCTGTCTCTCTATCTCTGTCTCCACGTCTATGTCTCTGTCTCTTTGTGTCTGTCTCTCCATCTCTGTCTCTTTCTGTTTCTGCCCCTGTCGCTCTTTATCTGTTTCTGATTCTCGCTGTCTCTTTGTGTCTCTCTGTCTCATCCTCTTTCTCTGCCCAAACTGCAGACAGGTGAGCTCAGTAACTATGCTATTTTAATCCACCGAATCCGGGGGTGATGTGTTACAGAGCAGCAGATACCTGGAACACTTTGTCACCCCGTCTCACAGGTTTAAGTTCATCTGACGTTTATTGAGTGCCTTCTGAATGCCAGCTCAATGTCCTCACATGTTCTCTTGTCCAAAGCCATAGGGCAGTTGACCTGCGCTAGACAGGGTCGTCCCACATGGCAGCTTCCATCCACTGCACCGCCTGCTTGGCTTCTCAGGGGCTGAGTGTTTAGAAGTGTTTCACGGCAGAAGTCACGTGTAGTGAGAGCAGGTTTGGACAGGCCGGCAAAAGAAGGTGCATGGAGGAGACAGACACTGGAGCTGTCCCCCAGCAGGGAGCTCGTCTTTATCCCCGAGAGCACTTGGTTTTGCCAAGGGGCAGGTTTTCGAGGCAGCCCCTTCTGGCCTGCTTGTTGCCTCTCAGCCGGCCCCTCACTGGTCCCTGTAGGAGATGGTGTCCATTCCCTCTGCCCACAGGAACACTGGAGGTTGGCACGTCCCAAGCTTCTCCATCCACCATGGCACACTGTTGGTATCAAGGTGTCCTTCTCTCTCATGAGTCCACCTGTTTGAAGGCAGGGCTGCATCAGATTCATCTCTGCACACCCATGACCCAGCGTGACGCCCTGGGTACCTCACAAGCTCACAAAGGTTTTGTTCAGGAAGCCAATGGGAGGGCAAAGTTAGGTCTAATCCTGGGCCACATGTGAGTAGGAAGGTTAGTGTGCATGGTAGCCAGCTTGGCAAAAATAGTATTTGTGATTCCAAGGGGGAAGATAGTGTGTTCTTAGATTCACCCACTGCTGCCAGACACAGGAAAGAGGGCTGCCTCCCCCCTGGCAGGCAGTGCTAGGCCTGCACGCTAGACGCACCGTCCTGCCTCCCCTCTCCACGCCATCCATGTCCCCCTCGCTGACTCAGCCTCCTCTGAAAGGTCGCCTTCAATCTCCCATCTGTTCCCACAGGCTCATCTGCTGAGGGCAGCCAGTTCAATGCGAAGGAAAGAAAGACAGATGCTGTAGGTGACATTTTCTTGGCAATCCCGAGAAAACAGGAATCTAACTCATGAGAAATGCTGTGTGCGTGGAAAGGAGCTGCTCCCCACTCTTTAGGGGCTGGAGCCTGGGACTGGTGGGGGGTACCCCCGAGATGGGGTGCATGTGAGGTCACGGTCTGGGGGCCTGCACCTGTCCCAGGGCTCCCCTGGGTGCTCGAGAAGTGCATGCTCCCATTTTTACCGCACTTTGGTTCCACACTGGCCACTGGAAAAAATAAGCCAAACGTGCACTGCCAGAAGAAAACCATGTCAGATATTGTCTGTGGGGGGAGGGAGGCTTCAAAAAGAATCAGAATCAATTAATTTTACCCTAACACCTTTGGTCGCTGAATATTCATGTTCCACGTGTGTGTGTGGGGGGGTGCAAATGTATTCCCATCACACTCACATGCCAGGGAGATGTGGCGCCTTTGTTTCTCCGTTCTGCTCCGGTCTTGCTCAAGAGCCCCAGCCGCTGGGCCGCAGTCTCGGTCTGACGTCATAATTGGAAGTAGCCCATTCGGTCCGGGCTCTCAGATTTCATCTCCCTCCCTCCACTCCTCTCTGCTATGGTGCCCATGCCAACAGGGGCCAGGAGAGGCCGGCTCAAGAGACACTGTGGCCGAGGATGAAGTCTGGAGCTTCGCAGGCCACTGATGGGGGTCCCTGGACCAGAATGACATTGAGTGATTGTCCCACACCTGGGAGTTTTCCAGCATCTCTGCAGGAGCCATGGCTGGCGCACTATGTGCTCAGCTCTCACTTCCCCACTGGCTGCTGTTTAAAGTTTCATGGTTTTACCCTCTGGGCCTCTGGGCCTCACACCCTTTGTGTCTGCGTAGGCCGGTGACGGAGTTTGGGCAGCCAGGTATGTGCGCCCAGGGATCTCTGCCTGCTCTGCTGCTCCAACAGCAGTGCAGACTCAGTCATTACTCTGAAATTGCAAGCCCCAACACAGAACCACATTTCTAACGTGTTATATGAACACTGGTTTATTATGTTTATTATGACAGACGCATTCAGGGAGACCACAGCTGGAACAGCGCGAGAGCCCGTTGCCGTAGCTCCGGGCCTGGCAGACACTGGCTCTGAGGCTTTGAGATGGTGGTGAGGATGCTACTGAGCAGACAGAACATTGCACTTGTGATGACCTGGGGGCTGCTGGCACCAGGCGCCCTCAAACTTGCCAAACGTCAGCTGCAGCCTGGGAGGTGGCAGTCCCAGGATGACCACAAGAGTGGCCCCTGCCTGGTCCCAGGAGCCCACCCTCATCTGCCCCACCTGGGGCATCAAGTGGACTTCGCTGCTCCTGAGTAAGCATGGGCCTCTCTTTTCCTGCGAGAGGCAGCCTCTGAGATGCCCCAACGGGCCCAGCCTCCCAGTGTTCATGCCTGTGCAATCCCATCCCTTTGAGTATGGACTGCACCGTGGACTCATTCTAACATAGAGAACATGGCAGAAGTGGTGGGATAGGTCATAAAAAGACTGTGGCTTCTGCTCAGGGCTGCTCTCCCTCTCTCTCAGCATACTCTTCATCATCAGCTTGTGCACTTGCTCACTTTAATGAAGACAGTTGCCGTGTCATGAGCTGCCCTATGGAGAGGTCCACATGGCCAGGAACTGAGGGAGGCTCCCGCCAACAGTCAGTTAGGAAATAGGCTCTGGGTCCAATAGCTGCGAGGATCTGAATTCTACCAATAACCATGTGAATGAGCTTGGAAGTGGAAGATCCTGCTGCTGCACCTTTGGATGAGACCAAAGCCCCTCTGAGGAGGCAGGCTGGGAGCAGCATGTGGAGGTGGGGGAGGCCCACAGTTGCAGGGCACACGGTCTCTGGAAATCCCTCCCTTGCTTCACAGATGGAGAAACTGAGGCAGAGAATAGTGAGAGCAGAGGCAGATCCCAGTGACTGACTCACCATCCAGGACCGTTTCCACTGTGAATTCTGAACGCTCAACAGCATGGTTTTTAAAGCTTTATCGAGGCATGATTTACATGCCATAAAATTCACCCGTTGTACATGAGTCTACAATTCTATAATTTTTAGTAAATTCGCAGATTTGTGAAACCATCATCACATGTCCATCACCCCCCAAATCCCCCTCTGGCCTGCCCATGGTCAGTCCCCCATAGCACCCACCCTCAGCCCTGGGCACCGCTGATGGCTTTCTGTCTCTCCTGGCAGCACTTTGAGTGGATGAGAGGTGACTTACCCAAAACCTCAGCTGGCGACCAGGCCATTGTCACAGGCCTGTGACCTGTGCAGCCCACAGAAGGGCCCTGCACTTGGGGTTCAGCACTGTGCCATATCCACCTGGAACACATGGCCCATGGGTAGAGGCCATGTCGCTCTAGGAAGGCTGTAATTAATGCAGGGGGAAAATTACACGTTTGTCCCTCCCCCCAAACACAATAGCAGACATCCACCTCCCACAGGGCTGTTGAGCTCTGCCAAGCAGCAAAAAAAAAAAAAAAAAAAAAAAAAGAAGAAAAATCACAAACACCGCCACCAATGGGAGGAGAAAAGAAAATTATAACATTGGGCACAGCGGCCTTTGTGCCAGGACACATGCCCGTCCGGATCAGAGGGGGGACTCGGGACACGTCATGCCCCTGCCAGCCAGGGGCTGGAGGCCCTTTGCAACCTTTGTTATGGCCACTGTAGACACGTACACACCCACCTGCCCCTGCCCCTTGCGGAATTAGCATCTTCCTGAGATCTGACTGTGAGCAGTGGGGCTTATCATGCTGTGATCCAGCCGGAGGTGGCCTGGGCGATCTCACCCAGGTAAGGTCTGGCTGAAAGATGACCTGGAGCAGAGGCTACTTCCTGGAAGTGAACTGAGTCATCCCTGCCCTCTGAGGGAGGATGAGAGAGCTGGATGGGCCAGGGTCCTGGGCTCCCTGCCTCCAGGTCACCGCCTGGGGGGTCCTGTGATCCCTCAGGGTCACAGCAGTGGGAAAGGATGGCAGACACCTACTTGCACCTCAGTGGCCTTCGGTCAGCGAACACCTGGAGGTGGGGTTGATGACCTCTGCTTTGTTGCCCTTGTGGGCTCTATCCTCACCGGCACCCGCCCTCGGGCAGAAACCAGTCACATCCACAGCTTCAGTCTGTCTGCTCCTCTGGGCCCAGGCCACCACCCGGGACTCTCAGACCAAAGATCTTCTGCTTGCACTTGGGGGGCCTGGAGGGGCTCAGACACCCTCCCAGGGGGGAGAGGGCTTTCTCCATCACCCAGCACCCTATGTGTGAGCCAACATGATTAGTATTCCTGGTCTATAAATAGACCTTGAACACAATAAAGGAATCCATTTTAAAGAAAGCTTCCCTGGGCTTTATATCACCTGAAAAGACCATTCTGAACTTTCTGCCCTTGGTCAGTGTGGACATCCAGCACCGCCTTTTCCTGTGGTGTGGGCACCTGGAGGACGGATAACACAGAGCCTCATTGATCGAAGGCACCCAAGAAGCAGAAGCAGAGCTCTCAAGACTTATTTAACCGCAGATTTAAAATGGAACATGGACTCCTTGAGCTATTTTTCTTTGTGGAAATATATACTTAAAGTACAAGTTTTCACAGTTTCCAAGAACAACTGATCTTTCTTACTTGTAAAATAGGACCCACATAGTTATGTATGACTTTGTCATTGATTAAATCTGTAAGAGATTGATCACAAACGAGAAAGCAGTGATTTCAGAGCCCCATCACACAGATCCAGGAGGTGGGTCTTTCCCCCCAGAATGCCCTCCACCTGTTACACGGCCCAGGCTGACAGTCATGGAAAGGAGAGAGGCAGCCCACAGCTAAGACAGTGGTGCCACCAGCCTCAGACACACCAAGCCCAAGCCTGCACACCAGACCCCCTAGTGGGACACAGGAGCCTGCACAGCAGTTTCAGACATGCCTAGTGAGACACACGGAAGGCTCAGGAAGACAAAGTTTATGATACTCCCCAGTCCTAGGGACAGGAGCCATGGCACACAGGGCCATGTGAGAAGCACCAGGGTGGTCAGGAGGCAGAAGGGGCAGGAGTGAGGGGAGGGCCTAGGCCACAGCCTTTTTTGGAGTTTCCACAGGAAAGGCAGGGCAGGGCAGGGTGACAGCCTAGGACTGACTAGGATAAATAAGTCTGGTGGGCTCTGGGCCATAGGAGTGGTCCCTAGCTGCCTGGTGTCTAGCCCAGGATGGTGAAGGCAGAGGAATCCTACCTCCTGGGAGGCAGGGCCAGATAGAGAAGGTCTGGCTCTGGCTGGGTAGTTTGCATATCAAAGGCAAGCTCCCACTGGGTCCTTTGCTGTCTCTCCCCAGCCAGGAAGGTTTTAGGATGTCAAAACATCATAAGATACAGAAAATAAGAAAGAGAAACAATACAGGAAGTCATAGAGGGAAGACGGTGATGAAGGCCAGGCATGGGCCATACTGTTGAGGGAGGGTACGCAGGGCTTCACTAGCCCCACCAGGGTGTGCACACTGCATGGTTCCTGCAGCCTCTTCAGCACACCGGGTCTGTGACCCCGTGGGGGGCCATGGGACTGACTCAGGCAGGATGATGCCGAGGGAAGAGCACCGCTCCGGAGCTCAGAGACCCGGGTCTTAATTCTTGAACATAAATGGCCCAATGATGGCGGGATGGTTAAGTCACCAATTCTGACCTTCACTTTCTTATCTGTAAGGTGAGTGGTTTTCTCTAAAGTGCCATATTAGTGTCCTGTGGCTGCTGTAACAGAGTACCACAAGCTGGGTGGCTTAGAATGATCCTTCTCTGAGTGGGAAGTCTGAAATCAAGGTGTCAGCAGGGGTGGCTCCTTTGGGAGGCTCTGAGGGAGACTCCATCCCTGCCTCTCCCCTTCCTTTGGTGGCTGCAGGGTCCTTGGTGTTCCTCGGCTGGTGGCTGCATCCCTGCCATCCCATCTCTGCCTCCTGTCACACTGCTTTCTCTGTGTCTTTATGTCCTCCTCTCCTTACAAGGACACCAGTCCTTAGACATAAGGCCCACCCTAAATTCAGGATGACTTAATCTCAAGACCCTTCACTAAGTACATCAGCAAAGATCCTATTGTCAAACAAGGTCACATTCTGAGTTTCCTGGTGGAAACTCACCACAGTCGCCTGTGGTCCTAGAGAAGCGTTAGAGGTCTTTTCAGGGGGCGGCGATGAACGTGGTGGTTTGGGAAGACGAGATTATAATCTCGTGGAAGCGGGGAGATGAGAGGAGGATGCTGTGGTCTGGGTGTGGGATCCTGGAGACGGACCTAACGTCAAGGCGAAGGGAATGGGCAAGGAGGAAACCCTTCAGAGGAAGCAACAGCAGGGCCCGGGGCCCTCGAGACACCAGCGTCAAGACAGATGAGTCAAATTTCAGGTGTGTCACCAACAGACCTGGAACACCGGGGCAATCTGGAGCACGTGAGTTCTGACTTGGACAAGCTCCATAGAATCAGGCGGAGCCAAGTAGGATGCCCTTCACTCTCAGAAAAGGAGGATGAAGAGAGGACAAGACCAGTCTAGATCCAGAACCCAGCTCTGGCGAGCCCCTGACTCAGCTGCTTCTCGGTTCAGCTTCTCATGTGTTAATGGAGGGATGTTAACACATTCCGGGTGTTCCTTCCTTCTCTCAAGCTTTGCCGTGTCTGAACACTTCTGTCCTCTCATTCCTAAAAGCTGTTCTTCAGAGGGGCCTGGCCCCAGAAAGGCTAAGTTTCCTAAATGAGTAGAAGGAGAAACCTGCCCTTAGGAGATGGGGAGTCCGATGTAGAAGCTTTCAACCATTTCCTCCGAAAAGGTGTCACCCTAGGCAAGTGGAGAAGGACATCCCGCAGAGGCGCACGAGGAAAGCAGGACTGGAGGACCCACCAGGCAGGCTTCGATGACAGGCTTCGCCAGGAGCATGTGGAACAGACTCGTTTGCCTCTTGACTCGAAAACCACAGCCCCATTTCAAAATAGGTACCACGTTAATAAATCCAGAAAGTCAAATTCCCAGAGGACAGTCATGTATTTCCTTTAGCTGCTTCACAGGGATCCATGGCAAGCCTGTTGCCACCTCGTAAAGAGCACACAGCCACTATTATCCTTTGATTGTGACATGAAACGGTTATGGGAAGGAGCTATGGATGTGGGAGACGGTAGCTTTCCAGACCTAAAACATTAGCCTTGTTAATTCTTCCGAAGTGCACCGAAGGCCCGTAACAATGGGCAATGACTGCAATACGTTTACTGCGGTTCTGTTCTCCTCCCAGCCTGAACGCCGCCGGAGCCCCTGTCTTCCACTTTCATCACAGACCACAGCCCTTTCATAATGGAAAGACTTTTCTTTTTATTGCACCGTGGTTGACAAATTTGAGCTCAATTCCATTTAAATGTTCTAGTAAAATCCTGAAAGGTGAAGTGCAAAATCAACCCAGGCAGCAGAGAGAGAGGCTCCGTGGGAGAAGCTGGGTTTTTGTTTCATGCTTTTAAATAGGCCCTTGAACCCACATCCCTTTATGTGAGCCTTGACCAACAGCCACACAGTTACTTTGGGCCTCCTGTTCACTCAGTAAATATTAAGTGCCAGGCACAGAGCCCTAAGCAATTCATTTCATTTCTTTACAGAAGAACCGCCCTCTTGTTTTGCTTGGAGAGATAAAAACCTGTCTGATAGGAGTTCTGTGCCATGGGGCGGGGGACAGGGCTGAGGATGTGGACGGATGGCCTTGGAGGAATACACAGCCTGCGCTCAGCCCACCTCTCCCCTGATGCCCTGCCTGGAGTGTTCTGGAAACAGCATCCCCCACTTGGCCCGCTGTCAGAGGCCGTCACCTGCCCTCACCTGCTTTCTTGCTATGAGCTTATTTCCTATTCCCTGTGCAGGGGGAGAGGACATAAGCAGGGTGCTCAGTGCAAGGACTGCATCTGTCAGGCCTGTCCATACGTCCCTCCTGGCCCTGGACGTCCTGCGTCAGGACATCCCGGGGAGCATGCGAGGGTTCTCACTTAGGTGGAGAAACTGCCTCCTGCCCCAGGGACAGGCAGAGCAAATAAGAAAGACACCTTGACCAGGGAAGGCTGTTGCTGCCCCTGCATGGCCCCCTGGGCTGGGGCTCCACCACTGCTAAGATCCAACCCGGGTACTAACACTGTGTAGCCCAGGGATGAAGGTAACCTCTCTGTGCTTCTATTCCTGCATTTCAAGTGAAGGATGAAGGAGGCGAATGCTTGAAGGGCCTTCTATGGTGTCTGCTCACGGTTATTTCTGAGCAAATACTTGCTGAATGAGTGAATGAGTGAAGAATGGCTGCCGTTGCGTTGAGTTAGACCAGAGCATGCACAGAGCATTCCTGGCCTTTTTGCAGATGGTTTAAATGGATTAACTTCAGAACCCACGAGGGCAGCCCGGCAAACGCCCGTGTTTGTTGTTAACCTGGATAATCAGTGGCCTGGTAAAGAGGAGCCTGTTTGGAGTCATAAACACGAGCTTAATGGGCTTTCAATGAGCCTTGTGGGGCGCAGTGCAGAAAAGGGGTCCCAGGGCCAGTGGGCCGGCCATCAGGAAGAACCCTCAGACCAGTGCCTGCCGCAGCCTGCTGCTGTCCCCAGGGCTCGGCACTCATCACCCCTCCTTGCAGCAGCCTGAGAGGGGAGCTATGGCCACCTCACTTAGGGACAAGGGACTGAGGCCCAGAGAGGAGAAGGGACTGTCCCTGAGGCCAGAGCCGTGAGGGGTAGACCTGGAGGTGGACTCAGGCTCCTTCTGACTCCAGTCCAAGCTCTTACCCGCTGGACAGGGTGATCAGCCCCAGTTCTGCTCCAACCAGGGGCACCTCCTCCCCTCAGTGGAACGGGATGGTCAATCATGTTCAGAGCATGCCCTTCCAGCCTTGGGACGCCCTCGAGGACGCTCAGTGCCAGGAGCTTGGGTATGACTCTGACAGCCGATCTCAGGGAGCAGTTAATCTTCAGCCCACTGGGCTGATCAGCCCACCAACTGACCCCGGGGTTGCTCAGCATAACCCTGATCTCCAGAGGAACAGCCCCTCTGGCTTCACGTCTCCAGCTGTGTCTATATGCCTGCCCCACAGCCCAAGTCAACCAAGTCGCTGTTGATCTGATTTCACCGAGTCTCCAGTCCCTGACGGGGCCCCACTGAACAGCACTTCCACAGGGTGAGGCTCTGTCCCCACCCCATGTGCACACTCTCTCTGTCTAAATCCTCCTAGTCTTGGAATAGACTTTCCGGCTCTACAATTCCTGAGAAGTGGACGTCCCCAGCTCTGTGATGGAGTGAGCCGCCCCATAATTACGGGGCCGTAATTACGGCACCCGCCCCGTAATTCATCCTCACCCCACTGATGTGCTCCTGGCATCTGGGACACGGTGCTGGGAGCCCCAGAGAGCGGGTGACTCCATTCCTGCTGCTGCTGGCTGAGCGTGGCCCATGTTGTCATATAGGCCTTCACCTCTCACCATGGACCTTGCCCCCTCGACTCCACTGAAGGACAGGACACCAGATCTGGACCTGCCAGGGACCCCCGGGGCCTATAGACACTCAGTGCCCTTTGCAGCAAACCATACTGTCGTGCCATTCAGTGAAGCAGCACGGTTCTGGGGGGAAGCTTGAGATCTTGTGTCTCTTTCTTTAGTTTAAATCTCCTTTATTGGTTTCGGGGACACCAGACAACTTAAGTCATATAAAAGTAAGTGTTAAGACACCAGAAACCATCCAATACGGGCTCCCCAGATGGGAAGCCCAGACCCAGAGATGCCAGCAGGCTTCCCAAGGCCACATGCTGGTTAGCCCCAGAGCGTGCTGTGGTCCAGGCTTCCGGACACTGACCTCACTGGGCACCTCACTGCCCCCCGAGGCCAGGAGGATCCCCAGCGGCCCCTGGAGCTCTGCTTCTCATGTGGGTGAAGCGATTCTGCAGGGCTGAGGGTGCCACGCAGAAACCTGGCAACAATGGCTTTTCTCTGCCTTTGACCCCAGGAGGGCTTGGGCCCTGCCTCAGGCCAGGAGTGTGGCTGAGGTCCAGGCGCTGTGTTAGACCCTGCCAGTCCCTCCTCTCTCGGACCATGGGAATGGCGTCTGCGAACCAGGTTTGCCGGTAAATCACTGAGTATTCGGTTCCCCGGGTGGAATTTAGGCCAGCCCTGTGACCTGCAGTCAACAGAGATTTCCCATGTCGAGGGGAGGACCGGCCTGCCTCCTGATGTCAAAAGGAGGAAGGAAATTGCTTTTTGATGATATCTGAGATAGGCTGGAAAGCACGGAGTGGAGTGAGGCAGAAGGCCTTGGTTGGGCTCCCACCTTGGCCCACATCAGCCCCAGCCACAGCCCTTGGCCCAGGGTGACAGGGCTCTAGGGGCTGGAGGTGGTAGGGGCCCCGGGGTCCCAGGGCAGGTGATCCAGCCCGTTCCTTGTGCAGTCACCAGGCTAGGGGGCTTCCCAGAGCTGGGGAGTGGAGTCTCCACAGCTGCCATGGGTACTGGGTGACTCGTCCATGTTGCCACGTGGGCAGGAGTTGGCAAAGGTAGTTCTAGCTAGGTCTGACGGGCCCGGCCCACCAGTCCCGATGCTGCTGCCTCGACGGCAATGCCAGTGACGATGGCCTTTATAAGAGAGAAGAGAGGGAGGTTTGGATGCAGAGACAAAGAGGAGACACACGCACACAGAAGAAATCCATGTGAAGACAGAGGCAGAGATTGGAGGGATGCGTCTACAAGCCAGGGAACGCCGAGGATGGCCAGCGACCACCTGGAGCTGGAGAGGGACGCAAAACAGGTTCCCCCTCACGACATCCAGAAGGAGCCAGCCTGCAGACACCTTGATTTCAGCCTTCTGCCTCCACAACTGTGAAAGAATATATTTCTGTTGCTTTAAGCTCCCCAGTTTGTTACAGCAGCCCTAGGAAAACTCAGTTTTTCTCTCTTTGTCACCTGTCATGAATTTAATTTTAGGAATATCTGAGTTCTGTGGGACCTGAATGTCCTACAATGCTATTAGTGGCACTTTATTAAAAAATTTTTTTGAAATCTTTACATAAAGTATTAACTGAATGGAGTGTCAAAGAATTAGCTTTTGAAGATTTCAGGAAGTATAATTACTCAAAACAAAGCCATAAATAGGAAGGCATTGAAACTAAACTATCAAAAACAGAAAGGAAAGGAGAGCTTATTTTTAACCATGAAACTAAATAATAAATTATTTAAAAATAAATAAATAAATAAAATAGCTTCTGTTGCTTTAATCTCCTGCCAGTAATACTTATAAAAGCTAAAAAATTGGTTCATAATGAACTGTTTCAAGATACTGGAGAGAAACCAAATCAGGAACAAACTAGAAGGGATATAATCCTCGAAATATAGGAAAGTACACTAGAAAGTTTAAACTTGTTGAAGGGAAATAACATTTTCCTCTAAATTCTTCTTTTATCCACAGACAAGAAAATCAGAGTCACTGGTGATTCAGATATCAGAGTTAGCAGACAAAGTTTTAAAAATAATTGATTATATGTTAACAATTAATCATATTTATATGGTTAATATGTTAAATAGGGGAAAAGATATTCAAAATGGAAGATGGAGAATTTTGGCAGAGAATTGATACCTATAAAAGAAGTCAAACAGACGTTCTAGAACTGAAAAATAAAATACTCAAAATAAGAACTTTATTCAATGGACTTAAAAATATCCTGGACACTGCAGAGAACAGACAGTAAACTTGATAAGTTAATAGAAAATACCCAAGATGAATCAGAGAAATAAAAGAAAAAAGTAAATAACAGAATGTGGGAAACATAGAATAATAGTAAATGGTTTAATGGAAGTCAGATGACAATAGAATGATATTTTGAAATGAAAGGGGTGGGGGTAGAGGGAAGAGATTCTGCCAACCTAGAAATCTGTAAGCAAAAATCTTTAAAAAATGAAGGCAAAAATTATGATATTTTCAGAAAAACAAAAGCAAAGAGAATTCATTGCCAGCAGACCCACGCTTCAAGAAATATTAAAAGAAATTCTTCAGACTGAAGGAAAACAGTCCCAGCTGGAAATCAGAACTGTGAAAGGAAAAAAAGAGCTTGAGAAAGGACAAATATTGTGTGTAAATATAACAGAATATTAATTGTCTAAAGCAACAGTAACTTCTCTGTTTGTCAGGCTTATAAAACACAAGATAGCAAAAATGACAGTAGGGGGCAAATGGAATTATATTCCTGGAAGATTCTCTTTTTGTCAGTTCTGGTACCAAGAAGCAGATATCAAAATTAAATTGGACTTTCAAAAGATTGATTGAGAATACACCTGAGAAGGCAGAGGAGGGAGAGAGCAGGAGTCGGTGAGCAGAACCTCAAACTGTGATGCTGGTCTGACACTTGTGAAAGAAGAGAAGGAAAGAGGAGGGATTGGGTAGGAAGAGCCTAAAACTGGTGCAGCCAGGCCATTGGGCAAAGATTGGAATCCTGTGGGCAGGAATACACTGGCTTTGCACTCCCTCCATGCTCATTCTTTGGCTGAGCACATCCCGGGGTGGGAGATCATACCTTGGCTCAAAGCTATGGTGAATCTTCAAGGCAGCAGCCCCCCATTACTTTCCCTGCAGCAGGGTCTCTTTAACTCTCAGAGAACCTCCATGGCTACCACACTTTCATTGCTTTGGATGTGGTGAAAGTTCTACCTAACAGTGGACTGTAATAAATCAAAAATGCATATTGCAATCTCTAGGCAACCTCTAAAAGAAAAATACAAAATGTATACCTACATATCCAATAAAATAGAACAATAAAAGCACTTGATTATTAATATTTTTAAAAAACAGTGAAAAGAAATATAGTGGTAAAATAGATGGGACAAAACAAATGGCAAGATTAAAACCAATCTTATCAGTAATTACATTAAATGTAAATGGACCAAAGTCAAAAAAAGAACTGACAACATTCAATTGATAAGAGCACCAGCTATGTACAGGATATAATTTTGAAATCCTATGGCTGTGCTTTTGTATATCTCAATTTGTGGGGAAAATCTTTTGAGGAAACACTTTTCTTTTTCATGAGGAACACTAGCCCTGAGTTAACGTCTGTTGCCAATCCTCCTCTTTTTTGCTGAGGAAGACTGGCCCTGGACTAACATCCATGCCCATCTTCCTCTACTTGATATGGGACACAGCCACAGCATGGCTTGACAAGTGGTGCCTCTGTCCATAGGCGGGATCTGAACCTGTGAAACCCCGCGCCACTGATGCAGAGTGCACAAACTTAACCACTACACCACTGGGCCAGCCCTGAGAAAACACTTATTTTTAATTGGATAAATTTATGCTCTATACCAGAATGGAATTCAATTGAGAACTCTTACAATTTTATAGATCTAAATATGGCGAAACATTCCAATGAATCTTAAATACAATTTCTTTGACAAGTTTTATCTTATAAATATATTTGCCAAAGAAATGTACTCTGAAAGGAGGTATAAAGAATAAAGATAGCACCTAGGAAAACATTTGGCCTGAAATATTTACACATTTATGTATGAAAAACAGAATTAAGATTATTCTTCATTTAGCAGAATTATTCTGAGTTTGCTTGATACCTCAGCATTGATAGAAAGAATATTTTCTCAATTAAACAGATATGGTCGATAGAGAAGAGTTGTTGAAGTGTCTACAATTTCAAGTTTATTAAGGACAAAACAAAAACTTGAAGATTGCAGTTTTACAAGGAGATAAAAAAGATAAATTTCATGAAAAGAGAAGTGGTTAAGTGATGGATTAAAGTGCAGTATATGAATATATACCAAGAATAATGTGCTTATAATATTATTTTAGTATTCAGACAACCAATATTAAGAAGTTTTATTTTGCCTTAATGAACACAGACATATGTTATTTTTAGCAAGGATTTTACTTTTGGAACTCATTTATTAACAGAACTATTTTATGGATCCAGCAATGTAATGTGATTATTTCATTGGTTGATAAATGAATATTTCAAAGATTGCATATTTTTATCATTTTTAGTGTCCCCGTCACTCTCAGCACCATCCCTGTTTGTCCCTGGAAGCCCAGCTGCCAAAGCTCCATTGAAAATTGGAGTGGTGGTGGTGGCTTTAGATGAGCCAGTATGTGTCATCATGGCGAGGTGTACATCCCAGGGACAGTGGTATGTCATTAGAGGGGAGCAAGTTAGAAATGAAATCGGGAGTGACGGTGGTGGGTCTGCCCCAGGCACATTGGTAGGTTGGAAGAAGTTACCCTTGGGAAGACCTTAGGGTGCAGTTTCCAACAAGTCCTGCACCTAAGACCATTTTCTTGTTTGGAACGGTCGGCATGCCCAGGCAAGGTCACAGAGGCAGCCTTTGTTGTAACGAGAAAGCAACACACTGATGAACGTGATCTTGTTTGTAAGTCACGTAAGACATTTCCCCATTTTTAAAATCCACTGTCTCAGGAATTTATAAACAGGGTGAGTCAAAGGTACAGAGATGCATTGCCAGGAATCTGTGATGTCAAAGGTCAAACTCCACCTTACCACGAGCGAGTGCCTCCATTATTTAAAAGGTTACTTACCCCACTTGGAATATCACGTAGTAGCTGATTGGGTTTGCAGCTTTTACTTCACCCTTTGAAAATGTCTGGATGCAAATGTCGAGATTGAAATGCCCAATATCTCAGATCTCTAGATCCAACCAACAGGAAATTATTAAGATATTTTTAGTTAAATTCCCACTTTAATTAAAGTGAGGGATGGAGCATCTTAGCATAAGCATTCTACTCCCTCTCCTTTTCTTTCTGACAAATATCTTAGCATTGGGGAAAAGGAAAAACACTTCAATATTGCTTACTTTTCTCACAAGAAGTCATTCATTGGCTATGCCAGCTTGTATTTGTTCTAGACCAACAGAGCAATTATTGTCAAAAACAGGCTAAGGAAATAAGCTGATAAAACGCAAGAGTGGACACATTAGCGAAAGTTGAGAATTGTGGAAGGAAGCTTTGTTTTCGTTTCTGTGCTTCAATTTGCACATTGTAAAGGTATTGGAGGGTAGCCCCACCTTTTCCAAGGGGGAATGTTCCAAGACCCCAGTGGATGCCTGAAACCGTGGATAGTACCGAACCCTATATGTACTGTTTTTTCCTGTACATACATACGTATGATAAGCTTAAATTACAAATTCGGCACAGTAATTGACAACAATAACTAATAGTAAAATTGGCTTTGGGGCCATTATGAAGTAAGGTAAGGGTGACTTGAACACTAGCCCTGTGATACCACGACAGCTGATTTGATAACCGAGACAGCTACTGAGTGACTAACGGGCTGGTGGTGTCTACACGTGGATGCACTGGACAAAGGGATGATTCAAAGCCTGGGCGACAGAGTCAAATGGCAGGAGATGTCATCATGCGCCTCAGAATGGTATGCAATTTAAAACTTATGAGTTGTTTACTTCTGGAATTTTCCATTTAATATTTTTGGACTGAGGTTGACTTCAGGTAACCGACACTGCCGAAAGTGAAGCTGCTGCTAAGGGGGAACTACTGTATATATCAATAGTGCCCTAAATTAGTGAAATGTGACAGCTGGACTCCCCTCCTTCTGTAGATGTCAGCCATGACCAGCAGGGCTCTGCAAATGGGTTTTGGGGTGAGAAGGGGACAGGGATCCTGGGTGAATCGTGAAACTCCCTCTGAGGCTGTGTGACCCAGGGCCATTAGCAAACTCCCTAGGTCTCTGTCTCCTTACTGCACAGTCACACCAACGTTAAAAGGATGCTTTATGTAAAGTATGAGGACAGTCTCGGCCCCTTGTAAGGCCCAGCCTCCATAGTTCTTCTCTCCCGCAGGAGGTCTTGGAGTGCATCCCGTGAATCCTGGGGGGGGGGGGGGGGGGGGCGTGTGCGGCCCATCCTGTAGAGGTGGTGCACCTGCACGACTCCAGCTCTGGGGTACAGGGAGAGGGCAGGTCTGGAAATGAGAGGCTGTGGGCTCCTGTCCCAGACCAGATGCCCAGACAGTGTTTTCTCACCATGCTCCAGAGCCCGGTGGTCTGAGCCATCTGGCCCAGCCTTCACCTGTCTCTGTGGCCAGCAGGAAGCTGCAAGCTCTCAGTGCCTCTGTTTCCTGTCTATAAAGAGAGGGAACCAAACAGGGTGACCTCTGAAGTCCCCCCAGTCAAAATGCCAGGAGGCAGCATCCTGGGATGGCCGTGGAAGGTGGGATGGCTGCAGAAGACGGTCATGGCAGTGCCCTGCTCCTCCATCCTCCCTCACTCTGGGGACGTCCGCACCCCAGCTTTGAGGGGCAGGACCAAGGAATCAGCCAGTCTGGACAGATTTCAAGTGGGCTTGAAGCAGAAAGAGGGAATGATGATTAAAGAACATTCTGGAGAAGGAGGATAAGTGAATGCAGAGCGAGCATCTGAAAATGTGTCTGTCGATATAGGACCCAGAGTCCTCCAGGCTGATGGCGAGACTTGAGGACCCAACTGTGACTTTTACCTCTTTGAGCCCCCTTGCACCTTATTTTAGGAATATCCCTTTACGTTATAAAGGGAGACTTGAAAAACTTGCACATGTTCATGGAAGCTGGGCCAAGGATGTCATGGGCTCACAGGCTGTTGGATAATAAAGGGGAATTGGGATCCACTGGGTACCACTTTCCACCCAGGGTGAGAATTCCCACAAGCCACTTCAAACCATCACTTAAGCTCCGACTGACCGCCCCAGAGCAGGGGCTCGGAGGCTGTTGCCCACGATCGACACTCAGACACACATTCTTATTGAGAATTGTTGACTCCACAGCTCAGGCAGCTAACATATTCTGTCAAAATGCCCCCTGTCCAAGGAGAGAAACGTTTCAGATCATTCACAGGCTGGCAGGCGGAGCTCTGTGTGATTATGTGGTGGGATTCTAACAGGTTATGTTCCAATCAGCCTCTATTGTTAATTTTGTGGTTTCTCTTCAGCGAGAACTCTCTACTATGTAATCCCAACTGGTATTACTCTACCATCCTCATGCATCCCAGGAAGAAGACACGGTATTGATTTTTGTAAAAAGGCATGAGGCACCAGGAAGCAGCTTGGAAGTTCGCTCATGCACGTTGACAGCAGCCTTTGTAAATGAAGACAAAGCTGAGAGCTTACAAATGGACATTTCCTCCGAGGCATACAGTATTCCGTGGGCTGCGAGCCCAGAGAACAGGTCTGTTCTGGCACTGACGCTAAGAAGTTATGGACCTTGAGCAGGGACTTAACCGCTGTGTCTCATTTCCCTGCTGGTCAAACAAGGAAGCTCAACCAGAGCCTCCACATTCTCCTTCGTGCACTCCCATAACCCTGGCCAATATTAACTAATCTATAGATAGAAATTGAAAATAATGTGAGCCTTGCTGTTTTGCTAAAAGTGGAAGGTCATAGCCCAGGAGTCGTCTTTTCAAGAAGCACACCTCAGTTATCCTGTTACCTGTTGCGATTCCAACAGCACTCTGTGACATAACTACTATATGACACCTCTCTCTCAAAAAGAGAAACGAGGCCTGTGCAGGACAGAGCGATTACAAGAATAACAGAGGTATTATTCTCGAGCAGCCACTTACTTCGGAGGGTTAGGACCCCAGCATAACACCGCACGGTAAGTGCACATCGCCTAATTAAAAAATCTTTTATGAAGTGCACTGTTAAAACTGCTATGGCTACCGATCTCGGGAGTGTTTCCATTATGGAACCCTATTATCGGCCCTGGAGGCTTCTCTGGGACACGATTCAGAGTTTGTAAACCCAGCAAGAACCCACGCTCTCAATTCCAGCCAATTTTCGAAGCACTGTGAAAAATACAGTTACGCGGGATGTGCTTTTCCCCCGGATGGATTGCTGACAGGGACTGAATATACAAGCAGAGGGAGCTCATGCAGAAAGAGACAGGAAGTGGATCAGGAACTGGCGTCGGCTAGTAGGCGAGGAGGCTGCCACAGAACCAAAGGTTCAAGCAAGAGGCCCCAGGAGGCCAGGCCTCCAAACTCTTACACGCAGGAGTGAGGGGGCCATGCCACATGGTGGGGGTGCCCACATCCCTAGGACAAAGCCTCTGACTTCAGACCCAGACATCTCTGCCATGCCCACGTGGCTCCTGTGGTGGGGTGTCCCCCACAGCAACAGGTCAGACCCCGCCCTACAAGAGGGCTCAGGCTGCTGGTTGAACTGAGTGGAAGGAAAAGAGTTACTTCTCCCAACAGATTCTCAACCAGGAGAGTCACAAAAAATACAGACAAGAGAGCCAGGGCCTCATGTGTTGGGGCACAGCTCTTTCTCACCCTGACGCTGCCTTCTCCAGGGAGGGAGCCCCGATAGCAGACAGCTCCAGCCTCTCTCTGTCCCTCCTAGTTCCTTCTGTAGGAAGAGTGACTTGTCTGAAAGGTGAGTCTGGGGCAGGACCCAGGTGTGCTCCATTCCGCTCGGCCCAGCTCTGCGCCTCCCTCTCCTGCAGGAGCCCAAGCCCTCTGATGATGCTGGTCCTCATCCTTGTCCACGTCAGACCTGGTCTGGGCTCCTTCAGAGGGGAATATCTGTGCCTCAAGCCTGAGACATGAAGCCAATTCTCATGGACTTAAGGGCCACTGGGTTAGTGAATTTGATAAAGTTAATTGATTAGCTTAGCCTAACCAACCAATTCAAGCAAACGAATGGGAACAAGGCCACATGCCCAGGGATACTGACACGGCCGGAGTCGAGGTCCAAGGAGGCTGCACTCTGCACTGTCTGCACCTGTGGTAATTAGCTCGGCTCCTCAAGGACAAGTTGGGGCCACATTCTTCCTGGTGTCCCACCTGCCCCAGCTGGGATCACATTCACTGGCCAGCCGTTGGTTAAGGCAGTGGGGGTCTGCAGCCACTCCTAGCCCACCCGGGTGCCACACAGTGTTACTGCGAACAACTCCCCATCCATCAGCTCCCAGCACCTTGCCAGACATGCAACGTTATCTGACTACTAAAGTCACTGCACTTTCCCTGGGCAGTGTTCTAATGGAATTACATCATCTTTCTCTAGACCAGGCTTTTAATCACAAGTTTCCTGAAATATCTGCAGTTACATAACCATAACCCCCAAAATGGCCCTTGGCCTCTTTTAGTATTTTAAATACACTCTTTTACTGAAGTTTAACTTGCATATCAAAAATACCAAATCAGAAGTGTGTGATTCGTTGGATTTTTCACAAAGTCAACACACCTGTTGAGCCACCTCCAGAAAAGATACAGAGCATTACAGCAATCCAGAGTCCCTGGGGCCCTTCCCAGTCACCACCTGTCCCTCTTTCCCTGGTAGGAAACATTCTCCTGGCTTTTACATCATATATAAATTCTGCCTGATTTGTAATGTATATGAATGGAAAGATACAGCATATATTCTTTCAGATCTGACATCTTTTGCCCACCATTACGTCTGTAAGATTCGGCCCTGTTAGGGCATGGCCCAGCAGTTTATTCATGTCTGTTGCTGTGTGGAACTTAATGAGATGCCATAATGTATTCTTTCTACTGATGGTGGGTGTCTTTTCCCATGCAAATGTCTGGGGACACACAAGTGGAGTTTCTGCTGGGTGTCTACCTAGCAGAGCAATTTCTGGGCACATGAATATGTTCCACTGAGCAGGGACCCCTAATGCTTTCTAAAGTAGGTGTACCAATTTGTGCTCCACGTCCTCGCCAACTTTGGTAAGCGTGGCGAGGTAGTGGTTTTACCTTGTATTTCTCTGATGACTACTGAGGTGACTTTCCATGTCCAAGGCCAGTTGGGAGCCTCTGCTGGGAATGGCCTGTTCAAGCCTCTTGCCCATTTTTCTGTGGGGCTTTCTGACTTTTCTCATTGGTGTGAGCAGCACTATACATACACGGTACCTGGACATTCCTTTATTCTTCTTTTAAAGATTATCTTAGACTTAGAGATCTAAAATATGTATCCTTCGCTTGTAAAATTCTAAAATAAGTTAGTGTTTTCAATACAATGCAAAGGCTGAGAATTCTTAGATTCCACTTACTTCTGTGTTCCTGTTGCCACGTGACGTAATCCTACATCCATTTGAACTCTCACAGCACACGATGACCGTTCTAAATACTGCTGCTCCGTAGATCGACCCAGACATTTACTCTTTTTTGTTATTTCTTCCTTCACTTCCATGCTTCCATCTGGGATCATTTTCCTTCCACTGTAAGATTCCCTTTCACATTACCCTTGGTTCATGTGTTTTGATTGCAAATTTTCTTAGACTTTATTTGAAAATGCCTCTGTCTAACCTTTATTTTTAGAAGATATTTTCACTGGGCGTAAATTCTAAGTTGGCAATTATTCTAGAATTTGGAAGATGTCATTCAATTGTCTTCTGACTTCTATTTTTTTCTGTTGAGACGCCAGCTGTCAGGTTTATTTCTTTGAAAATAACGTATCTTCCCCAACTCCAAACCCAAGTTTCTTCTTTTGCTTCTCAACTTTATTTTTATTGTGGTAAAATACACATAACATAAAGTTTACCATCTTGACCATTTTTAAGTGTGCAGCGCAGAGGTGTTAGTGTGTTCACAGTGTCATGCAGCCGCCACCACCGTCATGTCCACACTCTTCTCGTCTTGCAAAGCTGAAACTTTGTCCCTGTTGAACACTAACTTCCCGTTCTCTCCTCTCCCCCACCCCTGTCAACCACCATTCTACTTTCTATTTCTTTGATTGTGACTTCTTCAGGTACTCCCTATAAGTGGAATCAAACAGTACTTGTCTGTGTCTGGCTTTTTTCACTTAGCATAATGTCTTCAAGGTTCATCCATGTTGTAGCAAATGTGAGAGTTTCCTTCCTTTGTAAGGCTGAATCATATTCCACTGTAGGGATGGACCACATTTTGCTTATCCATTCATCTGTTGATGGATACCTGGGTTCCATGTTTTAGCTATTGTGAATAATGCTGCTATGAACATGAGTGTACAAATATCTCTTCAAGACTCTGCTTTCAATTCTTTCGGGTATATAACCAGAAGTGGGATTGCTGGATCATATGGTAAATGGATGTTAATTTTTTTAGGAACTGCCATACTGTTTTCCACAGCAGCTGCACCATTTTACATTCCTACCAATGGTGCACAAGGGTTCCGGTTTCTCCACATCCTCGCCAACACTTGTTTTTTTCTGTTTTCATTTTTGTGTGTGTGCGTGTTTTTATAGTAGCCATCCTCATGGGTGTGAAGTGACCTAAGTTTCTTTTAACTTTTTCTTTTTGTCCTTAGTGTCCAGTAGTTTTACCATGTATGCCCAGCTGTGGCTTTCTTTTTATTTATTTCTTGGTTCTATCACTTGATGCTTTCAGTGTTTGGGGAAATTGTCAGCCAGTGCATCTTCAAGGTTGTTCTGTCCTATCCTCTCTCTCCTCTGGGACTCTGACTGCACCTGTTAGACGTTGTCACCACCTCCCGCATGTCTTTTATGCTCTTTTTCTGCACTTGTCATCCTTGTGCCTCTTGGTGCCTCCTTCCGACTATTTTCTCCTGGTCCACCTTCCAGTTGACTAATCTCTTCTGCTGTGTCTGATTTGCTATTAAATCCACCTAATGACTTCTTAATTTAGTTATTTTATTTGCCAGTTCTAGTACTTCCATTTTTTAATTTTTCATAATTTCCAGCTCTTTGTTGGAATTATCTGCGTAATCAGCTCTTTTTTAAACATGTTAATCATTGACATTAAAGTCTGTAATAGCTCCTATGTCTGTATCCTCTCTAGATCTGTTTCCATCATTTGTTCTTCTTGCCTGGGTTTTGGTCATTTAATACTGTCTCTGGCATGTCTGGTAATTTTTGATTGAACATTTGACATTATGTATAAAATATCTGAGGCATAGTTTGAGGTTCTGGATTGTATTATCTTCCTCAAAGAGACTTTTTTTTGGCTTCTGGTCATCAGTTAATGGGGAGGGAAGGTTGCCTAACACCACTTGGAGTGAGCTGAGTGGGTCTTTGGGAAGGTCGATCTATTTGACTTGTCTGAATGCCAGGATTTCTCCCAGTGTCTCTGGGAGGCACTTGCTCCATTTGTTGTCCCCAGCCCTGGGAATTTCTGAGGCTTCAGCTGCTCAGCTGGGGTGTTCAACTCAGTTTATCAGCATTAGGGACTAATGCCGGTGAATGCCTCAAGGGAGGAAGAAAAGCCAAAGTTGGACTCATTTCTATGGGTTTTCCTTCTCTCCAGGATCCTGACTCCTCAATCACTCTTTGCCTTGGCAGCTTTCCTCAAACTGATTTTTTAAATATTTTTTATCCATTTTTTAAGAAATGGTTCTCAGTGGCAGTGGTGAATGCAGTTCACCATCATGAGAAGTGGATATCTTCCCTTTGACCTTTTAATGCCTATTTTGGCACAGGTGGGTGGTAAAAATGAACTTCATCTCTTCTTCCTTTCTTCCCAAGCTGGTGGATTACCAGAACACTAATGGCAAATATCTGTTGAGCCTATTTGCAAGGTATGAGAGGTAAAGCAAATGACTCCTTTCTGGCCTTTTCCCATGGAGCTTTCAGAGTATTAGGAAGATGGGCGAATGCTTTGTGACAATTTAAAGACAGTTTTAGATTACATCATTTGTTCTGTTAGAAAGGGAACAATAAATCCAAGTGATAATCCATTTAAAGGGCTAAGCCCAATTCCTGGCACATAGCTGATGCTCAAATAGTGTTACTTATTATTGTTGACTTCTTGGAGCACTTTTCTTGATCTTCCTCAGAGCTTTGTATTACTGTCTTCCATCTTCAGAAGTTCTTCTGAAAAATTGGGAACTGCATATGTCTTAAACTGTTCTTTAGACAGTCACAGAGAGTTGAAGTATGAACTGTAACCAAGGGCAAAGAAAGACCAGAGTGTACACACTCCAAATTTCCCTTCTGCATTCCCCATTTTGAAAAGTCATAAGAAACCACATTTATCAAAAACCCAGGAGATTTACACTGGCCCCACACTTTCTTTGCTCTCCTCCTCAATTTGAAATATAACAAACAATGAATACACAAAATGAAATACATCAAAAATGCTTCTTTCACAGATAAATTGCAAAGGAAAAAATATACAAAAAAGAAATCTACAGATTGAAAGAAACTTAAAAAACATCAACCAATCACACGGTGTTAATCTTATTTGGATTCTGATTCAAACAACAGGTAAAAAGAATAAATTGACATTTACGAGGCAGTTGAAAATTTTAACAATCACTTGATAATTGATGATATTAAGGAATTTTTTTAACATAAGCACAAAACCATCATCATGCCTAAAAATATGAGCCTATATCTTTTAGAAATACATGCCTAGACATCTACAGAAGATAGTTGATGATGTCATGAATTTGCTCCTAAATTATATGGAAGAAGAGGGGAAGTAAGAGGGAGTTTAGATTAAAAAAGAAAAAAAAATTGACCAGGGGCTGATACTTGAAGCTGGATGTTGGATACACGAGGGTACATTATAGCATTCTGTGTGAGTTTTCCTATGTTTGAAATTTTACACAATAAAAAGTTAACTTATGCCAAGAACAAATAAGTATGTCTAAGACTTCTGTCTTTGGATCAGCTACCACTTTACCTCATCTTTTCTCTTTTCGTTCTTTAAATTCCCTGAGTAAACAATTAGCTTCTGCACTAACTCCATGGTGAGCGGTGAGGTTGCTGATGTTGTCTCAGATAATCAACGCGCTCTTTCAGTTGTCTCTTTTCCCATTAAGAGAACGAGCCTGCCATCTCAACAGGTTCCCCCAAACCTCAGAAGTCAAGGAAGATGCAGTAACAATGCGTGTGTTTCCTAAAGAGGCAGGATTTCATTGAGTCCCAGTTGCTCACCAAGGACCAGCCATTAGGGCTATTAAACCAAGCACTGGAGTTGGCAGAGAAGCCCTCACTTTTGTGAGGAGCAGGGGACAGAACATACACTCTATGTCTGGGGTTAGAATTCTTGCTGAAAAGTCATTCCTATATGGAAAGACCCTACCCCTAACTCACCCACCTCCCACTTGTTGGAGATGAACGGTGTGGGGGGCTCAGTGGGGAAAGTCCTGGGTTCAAGCCACAGCTTGGATGTCCACCAGCCAAGCATTTAGCCTGGTTGAGCATCAGTTCCCTCATTTACAAAATGAAGCTAACACCCTTCCCCTGCTTTCTTTCCTGAATCGAGCTAAAGTTGGAGGGGTTAAATCCCAGGAAAGAATTCAGAAAACTTCAGAACAAAGTATTATAAGGAGCGGAGGGGCCATTACAAGGAACTTCAAAGCCCTGAGTAGGTACCAATTGTGCGTGAGAAACACGGGCTCGCTTCCACAATCGTTTGGGGGTAAGAAATCAAATGGGATCAGAGTCTTTCCAGGGTGGGACTTGGGAAGAGCATATCCCCTACCCCGGGGAGGAAAGCCAGCTCGGGCACTCCCGCCTCTGTCTCTGCCACCCTCTGAGACAGCAATGGCACGAGCAGCGTTTGTTTTGCTGACCCCTCTCCTGTGTTTTTCTCTATCTGGTGACAACATCTTCATCCCAGTGGACTGCCACACAAACCCAACTTTAACCAGATCCAGCCAAGCAGAGACGGGATGAACGCACCCCTCAGCCCACCTGGCAGGCACGTCCCTCCTCCCTAATGCAAGAGGCTTCTCCTGGCCCATTGGTTCTGCAGCTGATTCATAAGCCACTGAGGCATCAGTCACGCTTTAGGCAGCGAAATGCCCCAAACAATTTCTGCTCTACTCCCCGCCCTGTGAGAACGATCCACAGGAAAGAAGCCTGGAGTAGCTCCTGCATTTACAGCACCCTCAGTGTGCCCACTGCCTGTCACCAGCTCCCCAGTGAAATACTCGTGTCAGAGCCTGGGAGCTGGGAATATTGGTCCACAGTCCACCAGGGGGATTTCCACTATCCACAGTGGTGTGACTGAGATGAGACAGCAGAGCCACAAAGAGAAAAAAGGAATTGGAGTAGACATTTCTCTCCCCACCTGCGCTTCCTTCCTTCCCTCAGAGAGGCCGGCTCTGGGGCCTGCTCGTGGGGGTGACAGCCCCAGCCACAGCTGCGCTCTGCTGTGCGGGAGCCACTTTCTGGACCATGTCAACCATCTCTTGTCTACACCCATGCCGGGCCATTCTCTGTTCCACCTCCGGGCTGGGGGGACATGAACAGCGGGTGGGTGGAGGGGCCTCCTGGGCACGGGAAGCTGGCAGAAGGAAGGAGCTGAGCCTGGAAGCAATCTGGGACTTCTAGGACTTATTCACTCTTTCTGGCAAGAGAATAATTATAAACTTTCAAGTTATCTGGGAGTAAATTCCATTTTTCCTGTGAGATGGCTGAGGAGTGGTGGGTGCAGTCCTGCCTGGGGCCGGGCTGGCCCTTTCATCTGCTCCAGGTTGACTCCTGTGAACGGCCAGATATGGGTCTTCGCTGGGCAGGTAAACCCCTTCCGTGGATGGGCTACAGAAAAAGATTCTCTGTGTAGCCAGGGGACAGTGAGAGGGACCAAGAGTCCCCCAACCAGGCCTAGGAAAGCAGTTTCTCTTCAAGGATCATCTAGATGAACAAACGAGTCTATAGCATGCATGAGGGAGTGCACATCCTCAAGATGCAGAGGAAGAGCTTCCTTAAAAACATATAAATATATATATACATGAGTATATATAGTATAGAGTCACTGTTCACAACAGGATAAAAGGCAATTTTTAGAAAGCATCTGCTCTGTGTTCTCAGTAAAATTCAAGGAACTCTGTGAAAAGAACTGAAGAGTGAGATAATGAAGTGACAGACGAGATGAAAATGGAATTGGCAGAGAAGCAGGCAGGCACCGTCGAGCGGCCGAGTGAGATGGGGAAGGAGCAGTAAGTACAGCCACCAGCAGGAGAGGAGGGGGCCTGGAGACGCTGCAGACAACCGTGGGGAGACGGAAAGAGCAAACCCAGATGCCATCTCAGATGCAGAGTGAAATGACAAAGATAAAATGAAAATGCACCTCGATGGAGAAGATGGGCAGGGAAGACAGATGGGACATTGACCCTAAGGATAGTCCAGGACAACGGACCAAAGAACAGTCGGACACTGGATAGTCAGCCAAGGGCTCCGCGCTCAGCATGGCCGGAGCCCGTCCATTCGTAAAGGTCAGGCCAAGTCTTGGGACAAATTGTGAAACGAGACAAACGCCTACGTGCACCCCACATTCTCATTGTCAGAAGTTTGAAAACACAGAAACGGAGCCAGCCCTGATGGCCTAGTGCTTACGTTCGGTGCGCTCTGCTTCGGTGGCCCAGGTTCAGTTCCTGGGTGCGGATCTACACCACTCGTCAGTGGCCATGCTGTGGTGGTAACTCACGAAGAACTAGAAGGACTTACAACTAGAATATGCAGCTATGTACTGGAGCTTTGGGGAGGAAAAAAAAGAGAGAGGGAGGTTGGCAACAGATGTTAGTTCAGGGTGAATGTTTCCTAGAAAAGAAAAAAAACCCATAGAAACATACCCCAAAGAGTAGACAGCCATATTTCCAAGACTCAGGGCAGGCTGCTTTGAGCTTGCTAAATGAGATTAGCTTCCAGTCTTCATCTTAAAGACGTGTTGACCTTAGAGATCAACACGACCCCAGCCCCTACCCCATCCCTCCCACTCATGTGACTTGCTCGTATCATTAGAAAGAAATAATTATTTATACAGTTTTAACAACTCCTGCAAACTGAATAGGCGACCCCTGGATACCCCCACCCTTCCAGCACTGCCTCCCCTCCTGCATTCCCTCACACCATGCCTGGGTCCCACTGTGTCTTTACGGCCCGCTTCCCCGCTCTGCTGCCTGGTCAGCTCCTTCTCATCCTCTACACCCCACTCTGAGGACAGCTCCTCCATGGAGCCCTCCCTGATGTCCACTGGGCCCTTCCCCACCTGTGCTGCACTCCGACAGTCGGTCTGACCCTGGAATGTCATCAGCTCGTGGTGGGCTCTCCCTGGCTTCCCTAGCGCCTGGCACTTATTATTCTCTCTCAGGTTCTCAATATGTCTTCACTGAATTCAGCTGGGCTTAAAGATCCACGTCAGCATCGACTGGATCACACGCACACAGAGCATCCAGCACGCCCACCTTCCCTCAGGTCACCGCCGTGCTGGCCCCTGGGAGGAGAAATGCAGCGTCTCAGCAGCAGCTGCACGAGTCATCACAAATTCTTAACGAGACCGGGAAGAACAATGTGGTGACCCCCAGACTCCAGCTGTCGAGCTGCTGCCTGGCTCCTGGAGTCTCCACCTTGGCGATCAGTCACCTCCAGGAACACCTTTGCCATGGTCCCCACAGAGCCAGCCACCACAGCAGGCAGCAACCAGCATTTCTGAAGTGACGGAGGGAGCATATGGCACACTGCATGCCCAAGGGAAAGGGGAGGATGGTCTTGTCATACAGAGGGAAAGAGCAAGTTACAGACAGCTGAGGACAGAAAACACTAAACAGTGGTCAAGTGTCACCTGAGAGGAACAAATGCCAGTTAGCACTGGCCATCGAGGCAGTGATACATGTATCTGGAAACTACTGGAGGGCAATCAAGTCACTCTGGGGTTGGCTTTGAAGAGATCCTAGACGGATTAACTACCTTGAGTGTCAGGTGGCGAAGGTGATTTGTGCAAATGACAGGTGTGTCCTAATGGAACATGCCACCACCTGGGAAGTCCAGATGTTCCCCGGCTGCATGTAGTCAGCAGTACGCTGCCCCCACAGGTGATGCCCTCTCCCTAGAGCCAACGCCTGGGAACCTGCAGCTCTAGGTGACCCATAGAGGCCCCCGGAGTGCACGCCTGCTGGCAGCCTTGGTGTCCATCGTTCCTCTGCCCCGTGCAGTGAGGGTGCTGTTCCCCACTCGGGAAACCAAGGTCCGGCGAGCGAGACGCACCATCCACACACATGTGGCCAGGACAATAGGCCCTATTTGGCCACCAGGCCCCTTTGCTGCCCAGCATTTTGGGACACCCCCTTTTCAGCCTCCTGGGGAGCCTTCTGAGACTCTCTGAGTGAGGGCCGTGGCCTCCAGACATTCTCATCTCCCGAAGGAGGCTGAGGGCCCCAGGGCAGGAAGGTGGGGCCAAAGGCCCTAGGCCTGGAGCTAGACCTGGGGTCACACCACTGACCAGTGGGTCTCCAAATCTGGGCATGCCTCCTCCCCTCTCTGAACCTCGGTTTCCCTTCCTGTAAAACAAAACGGCTGGGCTTCCAGAATCTGCACGATGCAATGCCCATTTCTGCTCAGTCCCGATTTTAAAATGAAGGAACTAAAGCCCGGTGTCTCACTGGGTCTTGGAGGAAGGTGGTGGCCAAACCAGGCAGAAGATGAGCCCAAAGCACCAGAGAAAGTGTGCTTTGTGAGGGGCGACAGGAGGAGGCCAGGGTGGGGTAGGGGCGCAGCACGTGCCTCTCCAGGTCTGCAGGTCACAGGCCTCCGAGAACCTGCCTGTCTGACTTTGGCTGAGGCTAAGAGGAGGAGGGAAGGGGCACAAGGCCCGCACCCACGTGAGAACAGAGCGCGTGCATGCTCCTGCCTGGATAAAACTTCTATTCCACTTTACACACACTCATGTGGAAGAATCCCCTTTCAGAATAAATTATTAACTTAAGCAGCTAGTATATTACAGCTGGCTATCATGACTTAAATTAAAATGCTGTACAAGATGAAATATATCGCAACACCACTGAGCTTTCCAGGCAGGGAAGGGGTGTCCTGGGATGGTTGCATCTATTACTCAGGTATTACCAGTTGCTGCAAGACTCTTACCCGACCAATGAGTTAACTTTTTGTGTGTGTGAGGAAGACTAGCCCTGAGCTAACATTCGTGGCCAAGCCTCCTCTTCTTGCTGAGGAAGACTGGCCCTGAGCTAACAGCCATGCCCATCTTCCTCTACTTTATATGGGTCGCCACCATAGCACAGCTTAATAAGCAGTGTGTCAGTCTGTGCCCGGGATCCGAACCCGCGAACCCCGGGCCGCCGAAGAGGAGTGCGAACTTAACCGCTATGCCACCGGCCGGCCCCGAGTTAACTTTTTGATATGCTTCGTTGATACCTTTTTGCCCCTTAAGCCAACTTCCTCCGCGGAGTGCAGGATCCCCCAGAGCGCGAGAGTCCTCTGTTCATTACCACTCTGCTCTTTTACTTAACGAAGGAATGCAGTCTTGCTAATAAGAAACTGACTTTCCCACGGTTCGCTCCCTCCTAGCACGTGCCCAGGGGAACCTGTTCTGGCCTCTAAGCCCTGGCTGGTTCCACTCAGAGAGCCGCTGTAGGCCGGAAAGAGGAGCTGTAACCGCGGTCTTGAGCCACACCCTGCGGAGCAGGACTGTGTTGGCCCCAGAGGAGAGGATGTGCACGCAGAGACCACATCACAGGCCCGGTGGTTGAGAACTTTCCTCAAATCATGACTCTGAGTAACTTTCGGGAAGTCGCTTTGGTTTCCTCATCAGTTCCAGAGAGATGTTGATTCCAAACCACATTAAGGGGAGGTGCGAGAGAGACTCAGTCTCTCAAGGGGAGGCTGACAGTGACCCATGCTGGTGTCAAAGGCCATTGAGGATGCAAGAGGCAGGCAGGAGCTTCTCAGAGGCTGCGCTCCTTGACCCGACTCACGCGCGACCTCTGAAGAAACAGAACGAGGCCTGCCGATGCCGGTCTGGAGAGCACAAGAATTTACTGGGTTGACTGAGAGAACATATGGTGAAAAGGAAGACCATTAATTCTACGTGACGAAGAGTCATGGAGGGGCAAAGGAAAGAAATGAATATTTATCAAAAGTATTTTGTTCCAAGGGTTATGACATGCACATTTTCATGTTTGACTTTGCCATAAGAGAGCGAACAGATCCCATCTCACTCATTTTATTTATTTGTTTTTTTTTGGTGAGGAAGATTAGCCCTGAGCCAACATCTGTTGCCAATCCTCCTCTTTTTGCTGAGGAAGATTGGCCCTGGGCTAACATCTGTGCCCATCTTCCTCTACTTCATATGTGGGACGCCTGCCACAGTGTGGCTTGATGAGTGATACCTAGGTCTGCGCCCGGGATCCGAACCTGCAAACCCCAGGCTGCCAGAGCGGAGCAAGTGAACTTAACCACTACACCACCGGGCTGGCCCCCCATTCTCATTTTTAAGATCAAGGTGCCACATCCTGTCCCTGTGTCAGGTGAGCTCAGATACGGGGCAGGCGGAGCACGGTGGGGCCAGGACTGAGCTGGTGGTCCTGGCCACTGTTCTAGAAGGCAGGTGGGTGTGGAGAGAGGAGACTCCGCTTTCAGCCCCAGGCTGTTGCTCACACTCCAGCCAGCCCTAATTAGCGACCTGCACCCCAGGCGGGAACTCTGCAGAGGGGCAGTCTGGGGCCAACTGTGTCCACATCAGGTCAGCCCATCCTTGCTCCTTGTATAACCGGCAGAGGAAGGATGACAAGGAGACACGGAATGAAGCCACATCACATTCCTCGACCTCACAGTGGGATGGAAGGAGCTCACACTTCACCCTGGAGGGGACTTGGAAAGGTGCCTGTTCCCCGTGTCACCTCTGGGCCATGCTGTCCCTGAGGTGGGGCCCTCCATGTTGGGCCCAAGCCCGGTGCCCATGCCTCCTGGAGAAATGCCATGTCTCTCTAAGAAATGCCGTGTCTCATCGCTGCCCTCCAGACGCCTCTGAAGATCCCACGGCTGATAACGGACGTGGGATGCTTTGAAAACCAGAGCACGAGGTGGGAAGGATCATCGTTATCCCAGGACTGGCATCTCACAACACACCAGGCACTGTTTTCAAGCCCTCCGCGGCTGGATAAATGTTCTGGACTTCTTCAGAAACACTGCCAAGAGTAGGAATGCTCAGCCTTCCACACACAACTCGGTGCTTATCTTTGAAAATTTATTCTTTGTTTCTGCAGAAACGATATGTGCCTGAAGTGAAAAGAAAAAATTCAAACAATCCAGAAAATGGCAAGACAAGGTAGAAATCCCCCAACCAAGCTCAACCGCCTAAACACGACCATGCTGACATCGGCTCAGCATCCTTCCAGCTACAAATTAGAACCGGAAGAACGAAGTGCCCCCACCAACGCAGACTCAGATCCAGTTAGGCAGGGGGGACACGCTCCTGGAAAAACTGAGAAAGGACATGAGACCCCTTCTTTCCCAAACACTCGAGGGACATGACACTCAGGGCAAGAGGAGACTGATTCTTGTCCCTATAAGTGCAAGCTTACAATTTTGCATAAACTGGGTCACAATATGCATGTTCTTCTGAAATCGGCTTCTTTTTCTGCCAACAATATGTTATAGAAAGACTTCAGCATCAACAAAGAGCCGTGTGCATCATTGCTTTTAATTATTGTATGACATCCCCATGTATTCATCATAGCTCCCACAGCCAGTCTCCGTCAATAGCCACTTGGAGTTTCTGTTGGTTTGTTTTTCCCTTGTTTACTTTGCTTTATAAGTAATAGCATAAGGGAGTCTCTGTGCATTCTTCTTTTAACCTTGTGCGTTTATCTCCATTACAACAAATAAGGACCCAAAAGTCAGAGACATTTTGCATTATGATACCTGCTTCCAAACTCTGTTGTAGATAATTTTAATTTAATACTCCTACTAACCACGCAAGAATACTCTCACCAACGTGAAGATTTTTCAGACTTTGCAATATTTCTGAACCCAATAGGAATTGTTTTTAATCTTATTGTTATATTTACATTTATCTCATATAATTATTTGCTACTTTTACTTCTTTTGTGTGTATATCTCTGTTGCCTGTGCCGTATTGGGATGGCTCAGTTCCTAATTTATTCATAAATATCCTTACATAGTGGGCTTTGTCAGCCGGGTGTGCGAAAAATACATTCCCAGATTCCTAATTTGCTTTTTGACCTGGTGGGAGGTGTTCCTTGCACAGCGGCTTCACGTGCTCATGAAGTCACAGTGGTCAACATTCGCCATTGGGATCTCGGGAGTCAGGGACATACAAAAAAAGACCTTTTCAACACTGATCAATTCTGGAACACTCTTATTTTGGTTTTTACCATTTAATTCTTTGACAGATATGGATGTATTTACTTTTAAAGGCATAGGGCTCAAATGTCTTTTTTCCTCATGTGCCAAGCCATTCCTCCCAAAACATTTTATTAAAAAAGGAAACCAATCTTTCTCACTTGTTCTGAGAAGCCACCTTTCCATTTGGAGCGGTCTGTCTGTCCACCCAGCCCTGTACCACCCACTCGTGGTTTCAATGACAGGAGCTTTAATGATGCAGTTTAATTTCTGACAGGGTTGCTCCTCTGATATGGCTCTATTTTAGAACATTTCTTAATATTTTGAGGCTTATGGTTTTTCTTTTTCCATGTTGGGAGGAGGAATCTTTGAATTTTTATAATGAGTATCATCTTACTTGGTCATAGAAAAATAAATAATTAGGACACAGAGTCCCCCATAATCCTCCCTCTACCCTCTGCAACCAGCCCTGAGGCTTCGTCATAAAACCCCCAGGAGTCCTGGGATCAATGGACACTGGACATTCTCTAAGGGAACTTTCTGTTCTGCCTCCATAAACTGAAACTCTGAAACGTAAACATTCATCTGGTGACTTTGCGTTAGAATGCGTCTCCCTTCCTGTCAATCTCCTCCCACCCAAGACCCGCCCTATGTCCTTGAGTTCCAGCCTTGTGTCCCAGCTGCAGGTCCGTTTCCAGATCTAGGGTCTATGTCGAGTCTCCAAAGGTGGCCCCACCTACTCCTTCCCTCCCTGTGTGAGCTTGCTGACCCCTCCCTTGAGTCTGGGGAGCTCACTCCGCCAGTGGATGCTGTGGAAGTGACCTGGCTGAGCAGCGACTGTGTTTCCGTCCCTTCCTCCCTCCAAGATGATTGCACCTGCCACTGCTCTCCACTCCCTGGCATTTCCTAAACCAGAGTCGTTGTGGGAGGTGCACTTCAGGGCAGTAGCGCCACTTGTTGGCCTATCACTTTTAGGCTTTCGTCCATTTATCTACTGCTGGGTAACCAACCACCCAACACTTTGTGGCTTAAACGGCAATGTATTATTCTCTCGCGCGGTTCTGCGGGTTGCCTGGGCTCAGCTGGGAAGTCCTTGCTTGGGGTTTCCCATGAGGTTGCAGGTGGATGGCGGGTGGGTGACCCCAAGGTGTTACTGGGCTGGATGTCCAAGACAGCTGCTTCATCACAGCCGGGATGGCTGCGACAGGAACAGCTGGGGGCTGGTGGGCTCTCTCTCTCACATACCTGGAGAGTGCCTGGAGCCAGCAGGGTTCAAATGGGGGCTGCCTGGTACCTGTGATGCCCAGGAACCAAGTTACATGGGCTTGGGGGCCCTGACCAAAGTCCTAATGTAAAGCTTGGCACTGAGGAACGGGAACCACTTGTGATTTCCTCTGAAAGGAAAACAGACCTGGACAAAGAACAGTGGCTGTGTAACCTTGGGGTTCTGGTACACCTCTGGGAGGATGGGGAAGGCGTTGTGAAAAAAATTACCCAATACTGGGCTTTTCCCCGACCTGAGTGAATGGGGCACTTGAAACATATTTAATTTTCCTTAGAAATAAAAATTAAATATTATGTTTTTTGTACCTGAGTGTCAGGAGCAATGAATACATGTAATCATTTTAAGTCCCCCTAAGCCACAGAAACATCGTTAAGAATAGTGGATGGATAGATGGATGGATGGGTGGCTGGGTGGGTGGCTGGGTGGACGAGTGAATGGATGGATAGATGGATGGATGGATGGAAGGATAGATGGATGGATGGATGAAAGAAGGGTGGATGGATGGATGGAAAAATGCACATCTAGAAGCATGACTTCACATCTGAGTGTGAGTTTTCTGATCTTAAAAATGAGAATGGGGGGCCAGCCCGGTGGTGTAGTGGCTAAGTCCACTTGCTCCACTCTGGCAGCCTGGGGTTTGCAGGTTCGGATCCCGGGTGCAGACCTAGGTATCACTCATCAAGCCACACTGTGGCAGGCGTCCCACATATAAAGTAGAGGAAGATGGGCACAGATGTTAGCCCAGGGCCAATCTTCCTCACCAAAAAAAACCAAATAAATAAAATCAGTGAGATGGGATCTGTTCGCTCTCTTATGGCAAAGTCAAACATGAAAATGTGCATGTCATAACCCTTGGAACAAAATACTTTTGATAAATATTCATTTCTTTCCTTTGCCCCTTCATGACTCTTCGTCACGTAGAATTAATGGTCTTCCTTTTCACCATATGTTCTCTCAATCAACCCAGTAAATTCTTGTGCTCTCCAGACCAGCATCGGCAGGCCTCGTTCTGTTTCTTCAGTTCCTTGGGGCAGGGTCTTCTTCCCTCCCCAACAGGAGTACATATGGGGCCGCGTGAGTCCAGTGAAACCCAATGAACTGGGGATGAGTCAGGTGCCGTTGAGTTCTTTTTTCCTGCAGCAAGTTCTGCAGAATGGATGTCTGTCCAAATGCCTTGGCTCCTGAAAGCGAGGCAACCTAACTCGGACGTGATCAGAAATGCGAGGCCGGTGCCCTGAGAGCTGCTGTGGGAAATCGACAAAAACAACTCCATGTAGGATACCGTTCTGTCACTGGGGACCAAGTACCATGCATCAGTGTCCCCTGGGATTATGCAGAACAGGTGACTAGAGCAAACATGTTGTCAACACAAATAGAGGTGAAATGAACTTAAGGGGTTTTACAGGATTCTAGTTGGTTCGGTGTCAGCCAGGGCTGTCGGTGAAGGTTCCCGCCACGGGAGCCGTGAAGCCTCCCTCACTCTTCTGTGAGAGGTAGCGCTGCGCTCATAATACTGCAGCGTGCTAACGCGTCCCGGGCCTTGTAAGACGGGAATTCTGATTCAGGAGGTCAGGGATGGGGCCTGAGAATCTGCATTTCTAACCAGCTCCAGACCAGACTGATGCTGCTTGCTCGTGGGCCACACAGGAAGAGCAAGGATCTCGAGGCGCCTTTGTCCTCGGTGTCTCCGTCACCCACATGGACGGCACGGCCGTGAGCAGGGCACACTGCTCCTGAGAGGAACCTGTGGGGCGAGTTTTGGTGGCACCATGCTAGTCCCAATTACATGGGCGCTTGCTCCTTTCTCTCCTTCTCGCCTTCCGCCCCTTCTGCTCCCGAGTCTGCTCCCTCACTCCCTTCTCTTCCCTATGACAACGTCCCCTCGGAACCCTTGGCTCAGCTGAGATCCCTGTCAGAAGGACACCCACCATTGGCTTGAGGGTGGCCGAGGGCCACGCCTACACTGGAAGCCACGGGGCAGGGGCCACACCTACACTGGAAGCCACGGGGCAGGGAGTCGGCAGGACACCTGGCTGTAGTCCAGCTCTGACTCCGTGGAAGCACAGACTGTTGCTCGGCCCCTGCTTTGTGGTCTCGGAGCCTGTGCCTTTACGTGTGGGATGGGAACCTCTGACTTATCTCTCGGAAGAGCTGCGACCATCGTCAAAGACAACACAGAGCCGGACAGGAGTTAAAGCTGCAAAAACAGATTTTATTCAGGACTATTGCAATACAGGAAAAGAGACCTCAGGATAGACCTGGGCTCAACTCCAAACACAGCAGGGACAAGCGGGGATTCACAGCCGAGGAGCAGGGTGGGGTCGGTGGATGGAGAGTTACTGAGAAGGAACATCAGGGTGAGAGCGCATTCTCAGATTCTTGCTGAAGGCAGGCTGGGTGATCAGACATCACCTGGGGGTGGTGGGGAACCAGGACCCCGACCAGACACGGAGAGTGATCAGATGCGAGGGTGGGGGTGCTGGTGAGACTGACTTAGCAGTGTTCCTGCTAAAACTGGATTTTACCAGGAAGTGCGTGGATGGGCCCAGGAGAAGGTTCAGGAGCCTGACTAAGGTTTGATTGAGCACAGAGTCTTTGTCACACCCCAGGCAGCCAACCTCACTCACAGAAAAGCCCCAGAGAGCTTTATGTAAATACAAGGGGTTATAAACAATTTTGAAGTTGGCAATTCGTGGGCTTCAGATGCTAAAGGGGCAACTACAGGCCTATGTGCATGCCTCACAGACACCCTCAGCCTACTGTGTGCAGGAGAAAGACCCCGGCTGGTCCCATGCGTCCCTTCCCTCTGTGGGAGGAGACAGGAGCTTCTCAGAAGAGAACAGACCTTCCTTCTCCTCGTTTCCTCAAGTCCTGGAAGCCGAGCCCGGCTCAGAAGGAACAACACCCAGTCAGAGCCCCCGTGGCAGCCGGAGCAGGGTGTGAGGCCACGTCCCCTCATCTCCCTGCTGCCCGAGGCCGTGCCTCCCAGCCCCTTCCCCGCACCTGCCTCGAGGGAACAAGGTGGAACAAGGTCTGTGGAGAGCACCAGCCGCAGAGGCCCCTGTGCTCTTCTGTGGCCTCTGGGCAGAGACAGGCTCATCCCGGGGAGCCGAGGCCGAGGCTGCATGGGGGAGGGACTGCCAGGCTGTGCTCAGAGGAATCTGGTCGGAGGCTTAGCGCTAAGGCGAATTGGCATCCCCAGGTGCTTTGAAGTGGAATCAAGGCATTTGTGACGTTAGGAAAAAGTGAAGTGTTTTCGAGTTTGGAAAAGCAAAGAATTTTCTCAGATCTACTGGCAGTGATACCATAATCCAGTCAGAAATGAACTATAAATGGATTTCCTCCTTTAGACAGAAAGGAGTTTCCATTCCACAAGAGCTGTGTATCCCCCCACCCTGCGCTGCATCGGGTCCACAGTTCCAGTCATGCTGTTAAAATGCTCTAGACTTGGCTTCCATCCCCAGGCCACCCCGCAAGTAACGCCTGACCAGCTCACGTGGGGTTCACCCAGGGGGAAGGAGCTAGTCCTCTGTCCCCAAGACCACATGCAAAGCGCCCTTCGAGTCTCCTTCTCCCACGGGGAAAGGCCTGAGCCGGAAAGTGCTGGATGTGGCTCTGGTAGCTAGTCAGTGGGTCGCTGGGCCCCGCTGAGCCTGGCCCTGCTGTGAAATGAAGAGGCCAGAGCAGATGAGTGAAGAGCCTGGTCAGCACTAACCCTTCATGCTTATAAGTGGGCAGACTTCTTTCTAACGCCTTTTTACTTCCTTTTCCCGAGTACACTGACCTTAATACAAGTTTCAATGCTACACAGTCTACGCAGAGCACACAGGAACCGGTGGGCTGTTGCTCCAACCCGGCACCGTGTCCTTGTGTTCGCTGTCTGTGTTCTCTGCACTTTTGTTTATTATTATTATTAATCACAGAGGCAACTTCCAAATGGTGTTGCCTTGGAAAGCCTTTCTCCTCCTCTGGGATTTGTTGTTCTGGTCTGTTGTGCTTCAGGAAACCAGATAAGCAGGTGTGCTTCCATCGTGTGTAAAAACGAGGGAGTGGGCTCTGAGCAGGGTCTGAAGGATTTTCCCTGAGTAAGTGTGGGAGTTTAGTGCATTGAGAACACTTCGTGTTTACTTTCTGCTTCTCAGCCGTTGTCTCAGCTCCAGCTGCTACAAAAACACCACAGACCCGGGCACTTGAGAAACAGACATTTATTTCTCACGGTTCTGAGGCTGGAAGTCCAAGATCAAGGTGCCGGCTGATTTGGGTCCTGGTGAGGTCCCTCTTCCCGGCTTGCAGACGGCCATCTTCTCGCTGTGTCCTCACAGAGCCTTTCTTCAGTGCTTATGTACAGAGAGAGTGAGAGAGAGGGGGACAGGGAGGGAGAGATGGAGAAAGAGAGAGATTGCTCTTTCTTCCTCTTCTCACAAGGGCACTAATCCCACCATGGGGGCCCCACCCTCAGGACCTCATCTAACCCTAATCACCTCCCAAAGGCCCCACCTCCTTATACCATCACATGGAGGAATAGAGCCCAAACATATGAATTTTGGGAGACACAAAGATTCAGTCCATAACAGTTGTAACAGAAAAAGATACTCTAGAGCAGTCAAGTGTTTCTGTGCTGTTGTTATCAGTTTCGTTATTTAGAGTAACTACAAATATTCATATGGCTTACTTCTGGAAATTACATGGAGATCAGGGACAAATTCCATTCCAAATGCACAGGCACACACACCCTACTGTAAAAACTCCAACATTAAGTGCATACAAAAATATGTTATGATGGTTCTTCTGAGCTCATCGTCATCTAATGTTACCTCTTGCAGCTCCCAAAATAAAACACGAGAGTGGACAATAGCGGAAAGGTCTACAGTCTAAACATTTCAGCATTCTTCTAAGTCTTTCAATCAGTCCTACAGACACACCCACACCTGACTTCACCTTTGCTGGTCCAAAGCTGAGATCATTATTTTCCCTGAAAACAAATTCTTTCTCATTCCTGCTCTTCCCTGCCTTGGCCAGTGGCACCCCTGGTCACCCAGGACTCCTCTCTCCACCCTATCCCTTGGCCACCAGATGCACGGTCTCCTCCCCATTTCTAGTGTCTGCCTCCCCATCTTCTGGTGCTGCTTCAGTCCAGGCCTCCTGCCAACACCGGGCCAGGTTGCCAGTCCCCTTTTCTATCTCTCCTCCCTCCCTCCAGCTGTGAGGGGTATTTCTCCAAAAGAATAATCTGTCTGTGCTGGACCACTGCCCCCAACCCTGGGATGGCTCCCCAGTGCCCTCAGGGTCCCAACTGCTTCACCTGACACCCACAAAAATCATGAGAGATAATAAAACGGTTGCTCTCAAAGCTGATGTGCGTCAGGTGATTTGTTACACAGCAAGAGATAACTGATACAGTTGTTCATGTTTATTGAGCAAGAGGCAGTGTACTAAGTGTGTTATCTGCATGAACTCTTCCAACAGTCACGACCTTCCTATGAGGCAGGAGCTAATACTCACCCATTTTATAGTCAAGGAAGTGAGAAGCAGAGACCTGGAGTGAGTTGCCCAAGGCTCCAGGGTTTGTGAGGGTAAATTCAGTGCTATAAACAACTTCACGAATGCATTTGAAGAGCTCTGAACTCTTGAAATCCAATGGCCTTGCCTAATTCCTGTGTCACAAAGTCATCAGGTGACCTGACAGTGTCCCTTTCCTCCTGTTGTGCAAAGGACCGAGGTCATCTCCCACAGAAAGTCTGGGTTGCCATCGAGCCCCCACACTGGCCAGGGGTGACAGGCCTCCATCACGTGCAGGAGGAGCCCCTACTTTTCTGAAAGGCAGGAGTTGGATTTCTCTGCCACCAGAAGCTGCAGAGCATCCTTCCCTCCGACTAACTGCGCTGCTCTCTGAGCACCTACTCTGTGCTCTTGTCCCAGCACCGAGGGAGGGCTTTCAATCTCCCGTGACCAGGTCTGTCCATGACACTTCGCACAGGTCTCAGCCTGGAAGGCCACTTTCCTGGACTTTTCAGTCACTTCCCCTCCATCACCCCCGCTCCATCCAGCCTGGCCTCTTCCTAGCACTGCTCATAGCTGGAATTCTGTACTGATCATTCCCTTGCTTGTTACACAGCCCCTGGAGTCCAGGCTCCACAGAGCGGGATGTGGTCCACCGTGTCCCGCGTTCCACCAGCTCCTAGGATGGTGCCGAGCACATGGTAGGTGCTCAAAGCTCAAAACACACTTTAAATTAGTTAATTATTCCCCATTTTCAGAGCCATAGATGGGTCCCATGGCAGATGGAGGTTTCAACCTCCAGGAAGGGCCATTGTTGAAGACCACGTTCTTCCCTCCGTGGGATCTCAGCATTAGGACAGATGAGGATGCTAGAGTTCTGACTGTCCCCTGTGAGACCCCCACTGATAAGGTGGAGACTGAGGACGGGCTTAGCCACGTGAGGACCAGTTTGACCCCCACTGTGTGTGGGGCAGGTCATGGACATCGTCCCCCAGGCCCCTGATGAGGATCTGGCAGAACCAAGCAGACACCAGGGATGGGATGGGGGGAGGACCCTGTTTGGGGGCACCCTCTCTGCCCAGGTCTGGGCAAGCATCTCATCCATACAGGATGGGTTAGGAATCAGCAAACCAAAGGAAGAGGGGATGCAGAGTAAGCCAGTGCGCAGAGGGCAGCTCCCACACCCACCGTCATCAGGTCCTGTCAAGTGCCACTCCACAGACAGAGGAAGTCCCTCCCTGAACGTGGGGATCCTGAGTCCAGAGCATTTTAACTAGGCAGGCATGGACCCCACGGGCCTTCTGATTCAGCAGAAGTCCCCTCCTTTACCCTCTCTTGTGAGGGCCGCGTCCCCTTTGGAGATTCATAGATAAACTTAAAGCACAGACTTCATCGTCAGACCCTGGATCTCCCTCTCTCAAGGCAGCAGGCTGCCTGGCTGGATGCCCCATCACCGCTGCCCTGGCATCTCATCAGGTGGAGACTGAGGTGGGCCCAGGAAGGGTTGCTGACCTCCGGGACCAGTGCGTCCTCTACCCCAGCCCTCGTCCCACACTGGAAGAGACGCCTGCCTTTCCTGTCCGCCGTCAAGACATTCCTGCACTGAAATGTATTCCCAAAAGCTGAGATTGCAGCCTGGTTGGTTATTTGTTTTCCTGTAGCATCTCTAGAGTGCCATTATTTCATTTGTGTTTGCAGACGGCACCTCTTCTCAGACTTTTCAAGTCGTGTTTGTTGAAGGGGGTCTGGCTGTTTTAAGAGCTTGAAGGACACTGAAGCCCAAGTTAATCCCCATCGATGAGAACTGTAAAAGCTTAAGCCGTGGCAGCAGAAAGAGAACATTTGGCAAACCGGTGTTAAAATTCTCAAAACAAACTTATTAGTTAATGCAGCCTGTCACCATGACAACCAAACAGCACAAAACAAACCATTAGCACACAGATTTATTACTGTGGAAGGTTTAGCTAATACCATTCCAGAGGTATATTATTTTCCACTTTCAGTTATAATAAAAAAAAAAACTAATTTAAAATCCAGCATGAGAGCACATTCTGGCACAAATCTCACGTGCGAGAGCTCACACGCGAGCAGGCCCACGTGTCCGCGTGCGGGCGCGGCGACCAGACCCAACCGTCCGTCACCTGTGGACACAGAGGGACACGGGCCGCAGGCTCACGTGGGCGGCAGGCAGGGCCACTTCAGGGGTGTGAAGTGCCCACTCACTGCAATTGGCCGCCATCCCTGACCACAGTGATACAGACGGTGTCAGTTGTAACCAAGAGCCGTAGCTTTGGGTCGAGTCTTGCATTAGGGACACCGGTCAAGTGTCAGGGCCTCTTTTTAAACCCATCTTCAGAAACACGTTCAAAGGACCTTCCCTTGAGTTCGCTCCAGGAAAGAGCGATGGGACACCGTCCCGTCACCAGCATCATAAAACGTCCATTGTGAGTCTGGGAGAGGTGACCAGGCAGCTCCTGGACACTGCCCCACCGCCTTCCTTTGGCATTCTGACTTGTTTCCGGAAGAGGAACCCCGCCCAGAGCAGATCTGACTGGTGTTCCTGGTGCCAGGTTAAAGGAGGACCCTTCCTCTCATCCCCTCATCACCATGGCTGCGACCTTTGCCACCCGCGCTCCGCCACGCCCTGGGACTTCACACGAACTGCTCCTCCCACCTGGAAACACCCTCTCCCTGTGGCTTCATGTGGCCCACTTCTACTCCTCCTTCAAAACTCAGTTTGGGTGTCACCCTCCATGGCATTTCCAGTCTAGGCTCGGGTCTCATGCTGTGATCTGATTGCACCTTTGCGGGATCTCTGTCCCCTGTGTCGAAATGATCATTTCCTTGTTTTCTAGTTATTTACTCCTTGAAAGTAGGCACTCCAGGCCTTCAGCTCCCTATCTCCGGCACAGAGCAAATGGGGCTCACATCCGGGGGCGCTGGATCAATGATCATACCACGAAGAGGGGGACGTCCGAGATGCCCCCCAGGAGGGTGGTGCCATGCAGACAGAGGAGGAGAGGGTAATGGTGCCAACACAGTGACTATTAGTCTAAATTAATTTGAGGTTGTGGCCTCCCCGCAAATATCTCGAAGCACAAGGGAGGGTTGTCAGGGATAGGCATGCAGATTTCATTGTGACCCTAAGAGGAATGCAAGGATCAAGAGAGTGGAGGTCTCTCTGTGTCACCTCGGAGAGGCTTCATGTAGGGACGAAGATGCTCATCCAGGCAGAGTTGAGAGGGTATCCGTGATGGCTGGTGGCTCAGCCAAGGACGGGGACCGCGGGGCCGAGGGCAACGGGAGTCAGGAACATTTGGTGACAAGGACGCGTCTGTGCCTCACCACCCTCCTTAATTTCAGGCCTTGACCACGAAGGTGCGGAACATGCACAATAGCGTATTGTGCTCAGGAGGAAGAAAACACGTGTGTCAATATTTTTACAAGCCTGAATCTAAGAGAGCGCCCAAGAAACATGAATAATTACAATGGAATGTAACAGGAAGGATTACGCCAGCTTCTATGTGAAGTATTTTACAAGCATTCGCTCACTCAATTGGCCAGCTCTCACGGCGCGAGGACCATCGTCACCCCCAGCGTCAGGAGAGGTGAAGAACACGGTGCTGCGTCACAGGGCTGGGAAGCGGCGGGCTGGTGTTTGAATCTTTGCTTTTGACATTGGAGCAAGCCCAAGCTCTGACCCAGAGAAATGACTTAGGGGCCAAAGGAGATGGCAGCAGATCTGTCCAGCCCTCTAGCTCACCCCAGGAGTGTCTCAGGCCGACCTGGAGCTCCGGAGGCCACGCGTCAGGGCCTGGACTAATCCGGGTAATGTTCAAGCAGCAGATTCCCAGTCAGTTGGAACAGATGGACCAACCTCTTCCTGTCTCTCTGCCCCAAGGCCAAGGTCAAGAAACACTCGTGCTGCCCCATTCCACCCACAGCCCTGGATCTGTGGCCTAATGCAGCCAGCACCCATCTCTAGGAGAGTGGGGGATAAGGCCACCTGCCCGGACAATCATCCCCAGCAGGACCAGGAGGGGCTGAAGTGGCCCTTGAATGGAAGACCAGCTGAGTCTGATCCTGCATCCCTCCTTCCTCCTCCTCCAAGCTGGACAGCAGGACACCCGAGGGTACTGTCGGGCCAGGAGGCAGTGGCGCTCAGCTTCAGGACTCAGCCAGTCTGGGCGAGGATGGAAGATGGACGCAGAAAGCCCTGGTGTGCCCACACCATTGTCTGAGCCAGAAGCAGCCACAGGCAGGAGCAGGAGGGATCCAGGTGGCCCGCCAGCTGGCCTGCCTTTCTGGGAAGGGTCTGGGAGTGCAGAACAAACAGAAAAATCTGGAACAAAGCTCTCCTCCTGGGCAAGCAAGGGCTTTACCTGGGGTGAGAATCTGGTGGGAAGGTGGGAAAGGGGGGGCTGGCTGGAAGGTGGACCAAAGAGGCAGCAAGTCCACATCAAGATGGGGGGTGCAGAAGAGGAGCGCCATTAAAGGTGGCAGGTCCAGGAGAGTGACAAGGACAATGGACATTGAGTTGGGGGAAGGAGCAAAGGGCTCAGGGAAGAGAGACTGGAGGGCCAGCCCCTTGCACAGGGAAGATGAAGACAACAGAGATGAAGAGGTAGTCACTGGGGAATGGTCCTTCATAAGCCAGAGGGTGGGTATCCAGGGCACAGGGGAGGGGACTGATCTACCCAAAAAAAGAAGAAACTAAACACAGGATGAAGTGTGGATGCACGTAAGGCTGTCCGTGGGGTTGCAGGACGGTGAGCAGGGATCTTACGTGATGGCTTCTGTCTGCTCAGAGAAGTGGGAGCCAGCGCATCTGCTGAGAGTGAGGGAAGGGGTGCCTAAAGTACTTGAGCAGAGAGGGAAAGCCCACAATCACTGATGAGGAAGGGCGAGACTCGGACAGGGAGTCCTGTGCAGCCCCGGGGTGACAGCTGTGATTGGAGCCCCTACTCACTAGGGGCTCCCAGCAGCCTGAAGGGATGGGGAGGGAAGGGGAGCACTAGGTATGGATAGAGGAGGGAGCGTTGGGTACCAGTAGACAAGGGGAGCCTTGGGTCGATCCTTCATTGGTAATCTGTCAAGCACTGCCTAAGACCCCTGGGGGCAAGCAGACTGGGGCATCAGTGGATAAAGAGGGCTCTGTGGGTCATAAATTGGATAAAACCAATAGTGAAGGCCAGAGGGAAGGAGCGATCTCGAGAAATGGATGGACGAGAACTTGGAAGTTATCATCTTATTTCCAAGCATTATTTGCCATCAGCTTTCTTGTAGGAGCAACACCCAGCTTCTCCCAGGGAACAACCTCTCCTCTATCAAGCCCCATGGTTCTGGAGGGATCAAAGGATTGTTTTTGACCTTGCCACATTTATCTGGAGACATTCTGATCCTGTGCAAACACTTAGTTCTGTCATAGTTCACAGAGTAACTATAAACTTACGAAAGAACTGGATTAGACATAAAATAGAACAGTTATGGTCAAGAGCAATTTCCAAGAGTAACTGCATAATGTTTTCTCAGGACTAGCTAAGAAATGCAAGCTATTGGATTTTTTCCAATTCAAAATTAATATTACCGGTAGAAATAACACAAAATTAAGCCAACAAAAATTGAAGTTGCATACAGCAAAAGTTGTTATAGATGAAAAGTTGAATGAAAAGTCATTGTTAGCATTGAAAACTATGAAGTTGAACCAGGAAAAGTGAGAGTTGGTAGAAACGATCAACAGAAAATGAAAGTGACAGTATCTAAAAATATGCATGTTAAATTTGTTAAGATTCAGATTAACAGAAGAATAAAAAATTCTTAACAAAATTCACTGCAAATTATCTAAGAAATTTGGATTTGTAGATGTGATGGCCACAAAAGAAAATTCATTAAAGCAGAAGATACAGTTGTTGAAATTAGACATGGATTAAAAACAAACAAAAAACCCCCACAAAAATGGATGAGTCAAATCGTTATTGAAACATAAAAATGGAAACAATTTGGTTAACTGCACTGTGTAGAAAATTGATCCAAGAACTAAACTGGTTTAACGGAAGATGCTTCAGAACATTCTTCCTTGACAAATGTCAACAGCTGTTGCTATAATTCTAATTAATAAGATAGTTCGTGAACTTGGAGTCAAAAACTCTCTCAGGGTGAAAATGTCTACTGGGTCAAAATGGTGAAGCCAAGACAGCCTACAGAGGGTCCCGCGGTGTTGCGCAGGTGGGGTTGGTCATGCCATGATGCCCCCTTGTTGCCAGCAGAGAGGGAAAAGCCCACAATCACTGATGAGGAAGGGTGAGACTCGGACAGGGAGTCCTGTGCAGCCCTGGGGTGACAGCTGTGATTGGAGCCCCTACTCACTAGGGGTTTCTGACAGCCTGAAGTTATGGGGAGGGAAGGGGAGCACTAGGTATGGATAGAGGAGGGGAGCGTTGGGTACCAGTAGACAAGGGGAGCCTTGGGTCGATCCTTCATTGGTAATCTGCACAGTGGTAGTCCGATGTGCACATGTGGGTCAAATACAGCCTATCATTGCCCTTCCATGAGATTTCATATTTGGACTTTGCAAGAAAGAAAGTCTTCTTTCTTTCTGCTAGATCACAAGCCATAAGAATCCAGAGTTGGGGCTTCAAGTGGCCACCTTGGCAGCCAGGTGGAGGCATCTGTTTGAAGAATAGATCAATCTGAATTGAGAAACAGAGAAGATAAGTCAGGAAAGAAGAGGAACATAGAAAGAATTGACTGCCTCCCTTGAACCCCTGGCTCCAGCCGTGCCCAAAACCATCCTTTCCTGAATTTGCCCTGTAGGTGAGCTAATACTTTAAGTTGGGATTCCGGTATCTGCAACCCACAGAGCCTGAATAGCATTAGAGTTGACCTCTCAGTCAGGTCACAGAGCAGGTGACAGAGAGCAGGGGAATGTGTGAGCCAGAAGGTTGCAGGTTGTGGTACAGACCATGGAGATTAAAACTTCAGAGATGAAGCAGTTCTGGTTTCGTAATGATGAGGGTCAATAATTTTGAGAAAGTTGAGGGATCTGGGGCTAGGATGGTGGATATGTGGATAAGCTCGAGCCACTTGGGCTTCCAAATCTAGAATGGTGTCTGTATTTGGGTGGAAAGATGATAAGCCAGTTTCCAAAATTCCTCAGGAATGTGTGAAGGGTTGGTCAGAAGGTCCTTAGATGACCACGAGGAAGGGTAAAGGGTGGCATACTTGGACGTCATGAGCCTCGAAACCAAGGAAGGCGACATCATGGGGCTGATTCTCAGAGTTTTATGAAATTCAGGTCCACCTACTCAATTGTTACGGGTTGAGTTGTGTCCCCTCAAAATTCACATTTTGAAGTCCTAGCTCCCAGTACCTTAGGATGTCACTTTATTTGGAAATAGGGGCTTGCATATGTTATTAGGTAAGATAAGGTCGTACTGGAGTCGGGCATGTCTCATCTTGTAAAAGGGCGACATCCGGACACAGGCATTCGGGCAGACACCACATGAGGATGAAGGCAGAGATCTACAAGACAAGGAGTGCCAAAGCATGTCCGCAAACCACAAGTCAGAGGAGAAGATGGAAGAGTCTCCCTCACGGCCTCAGAAGGAACCAACCCCACCGACACCTTGACCTTGGATCCAGCCTCCAGAACTGTGAGAGAATACACTTCAGTTGTTTAAGGCCCCCAGGCTGTGGCACTTTGCTGTGGCAGCCCTGGGGAACTAATGCACTTGTGAATCAACAATTCCACCCCAAGGCATTTCCCCATGAGAAATGGGTGCATATGTCCCAACAAAGACGTGTGTGTGAAGGTTCATATTAACCCCAAATGGAAACACACCAGATGTCCTTGAACAAACTGTAGCATATTCACACAATGGAATACTACTCAGCAACAAAAAGGCACAAATCACTGATACACTGACATGGAGGAATCTCAAAAATCATTATGTCGAGCAAGAGGCCAGAACAAAAGAGGGTGAGCTGCCAGATTCCAACGGAACGAAGGTCTAGACTGCAAAACTAATCTGCAGGGATGGAGGTTGATCAGTGTGGTGGTGGGCGAGGGACTGCAGAGGGGGCAGAGAGTGCTACTGGGGTGATAGAATGTCCCGAGTCTTGGTTGGGTGGTGACAACATGTGTATGTATGTGTCAAACTCATCGAACTGTACTGTGTGTAGTGTACACCTCAATAAAGTAGATTTACATTTTTAAAAATAAAACCAAAACGAGGAAGAGTGAATGGTATGGAGGCAGTGATGGGGGTCTGGGGTGGGTTGACCCTGTTTCCTGTCCCCGTATTGGGACGGGGGCAGTAAGGGAGACCAGCATCAGAGTTGAGAACGAATGGGAGTTGCTTATGACGAGATGCACCTTCAGAGGCCTTTCCTTCCTTCATCCGTTTCTTAATTATTTATTGAGCACCAACTGTGTGCCAGGCAATTTTCTAGGCATGAAAATACACAGGTGAACAAGACTGTATCTTACGTTCTAGGCAGGGCGCGCAGGGACACAACAAAAGGAACAAATGACCAACCGGCCAGGCTGTGATACAGGTTAAGAAGGAAAATACAATGAGGACTGGGAAGGGGCAGGGAGGGGCTGCCGCTGTAGCTGGTCTTCCAGGGGAGGCGCTCTGATAAGGTGGCATTTGAGGCAAATTCTGAAGGACTGGGGAACAGCGATGGCGAGGGGAAGTGAGTCCCAGGCAGAAGGGTGTAGTACAGGCCTCGAGGCACCTGCAGGAGACCAAGAAAAGCCAATGGGGACTGAGCACGAGGACTGGTGAACCTGGAAGGACTCTGGATCTAATTCTGGGGTTGGATGGGGAGACTTTGGGGACTGTGACCAGAGGAGGGACACAGTGGGACTTACAGTCTTCACAGGTCCTGCTGGCCAGTGTGGGGAGAGTAGACGACCAGGAAGGAAGCAGGGAGGCTGTTGCTGCAACCCAGTCAGGAGAGGACAGCGGCCTGGCCCACGGTAGGGCCAGCCTGCTGGGTGAGTGACCCGTCCGTTGGACCCAGCCCCGTGCTTGGAGTTCATGCTCTGTGGTCATCATCTAGAATTCTTAATAACTTTCTCTTGGGATTTGTGTTTGGCAGGTGAAGTCTGACGGGACCGTGCATCCTGGGGGCAAACAGCCTCGTCTCCTGCACTCCCCAGCCCCCCGAACCTGGGCTTTGGCCTCCGTCATCCCTCCCGGCCCCACAGCCCCTCGCCTGCCCACCCTGATTTGGGTTCCCAGGGTGGCCTGGGGCAGAGGTGGTGACCCTGTGGGGGCTGCCCGTGTGGGTGGGTAGGTAGGGGAGTGGGAAGCCGGTGAGAAGTTGGGGGGACACAGATGGGTGAGATTCATGTCCACTCGCCATGACCTCTCTCTCATGTGCCACCCTGGCAGGCCCCGTCACTGCCCAGCCTGGTGACAAAACCATGTGACCATGGCCCCAGAATCGTGCAATGACTTCACCTCACACGCCCTCATTTACAGGATAAAACCCAGACCCCAAACCGCCCTCTGGTCTGGAAAGACCCAGCCTGCCTCAGGCCTTCTCTTCGGCTCCTCCCCACGCGGCCCCTTCCCCCACGGCCGGCCGTGTGCAGGCTGGGCTCAGCCCCAGCCCGCCCCAGTGGCCTCCTCACAGGGGTCGGCCCAGTGGAGGTTTGACTCCCAGGTCCTACAGGTTCCGCAGCTTTAGACGAACCCTCACAGGCTCTGAAATGGTCTCCTCACCTGTAAAGCAGAGTGAGGACTCACCGAGGTCACTTTTATAAGGCGTCACAGACCCCCACTGCCCGGGAAGGGGTCCACTCTCCTACTCACTGTCCCCACTCCGTGTGCACTTGTCCCCCACCCGACTTCGGTCCTGCAAGCAGAGGCAGTACCTCATCTCGTCCTTGGGCTTGGCGGAGTGGGAGAGGTTTGCTGCTGGGGACGGCCAAGCTGCAGGACTTGGGCAAGGGCAAGGCCAGGCCTGGGAGAGTTGAAATGGGTTCAGTTCTCTCCTATCCACACAGGACAGCAAAATCCCAGCGAGAGGCATACCACCCGGGGGCTCTCCAGTGGCTCCCCAAGCTCTGTGTCCTCAGTCTAGACTCTCCAGGAGGCCTGGGTCCTTTGTCCTCACCCCCCCATCCACCTCACCCTGGGAAAGCCAGACTGGGATGGAAAAAGTAAGCACTCACAGAAAACCCATGCTCAAGGACACTTGTATATTTGATTCTATTTTAGAACCGGAGCGTACTTCATTTCTGGCAGGACTGCCCAGATAATTCACCACTCAAGACAATTCTCATTTTCATTTAACGGGAAATAAAAGGTGTCCCCAAGTCGCTGGCCATAAAATTGGACTAATGTCATGTGAGGTGAAGGGAAAAGGAGGGAGGTTGTGTTATTTTGCTTTTCTGCGATTGGTAGATGGCTGGTGACCTTCTCCTTCATGTAAAAACTCTTCCTTTTCATGCCAGAGAAAACTCAATAATGAGAAATGTGTTCCTTTAGGAAAAAGTGGTGCATCAAAGAGCATGGAGCCGCTGTTTTTACTGAGAGCCTGAAACCTGAGCTGCCACCGCTGTCCTCTTGTCTCCCCTGGAGTCACAGGCTACACGGTTTGCTGCCCCACTCTTCAGCTGATTTTGAAAAATAACTTTAATCTATCCACTGGCACACTGCAGCTTGTCCCAATCTAAGGGAACAAGAGCTATGGCTGCAGTGGCTGCGTGTGGAAGGAGGCTGATTTGGGGACATATCCTGGCCCTGCCAGTCCTGCTCACAAGTGAATCTGGGAAGAGACTGTAGAGTGTGGAGTTGATTCATCAAGAGTCAGCAGTGCTATGAGGACACCAAAGTATTGGTGGCACCTGAGGACATATTCCTTGGGGTGATGCGAGGTCGGACAACACCCATGGAGCTGGGAGCAGATACGGAGATCTGGGTGGATGGGTGACTACTGGTTATGTGAATGTGTTTGCTGGAGGAGATGAGGATGTGATAACAGATAGCCCCAAGCACAAGACAGCACCATTCCTCAGAAGTCACAGAGGGGGACGGCTCCAGGTCTGGGCAGGGAGTTGGGGCTCTGCTGCACAAGGTCACTCAGGGATCCAGCCAAGGAGGGTCTGCCATCTGGAACATGTGGCTTCCAAGAGTACCCTGGGTTCGCTAACCCAGTCTGCCTGAAGGGAGGGAGTAGCACAGGTTGGGGGTCTCCCTAGGCCAGGTCTGGAGGAATCCCAAATCCATCCTCCACATTCCATTGGCCAGAACACATGACACAGCAATCCCTAACAGCAAGGGATACTGGGAAGTATAGTCCCTAATAACACAGGATGCTGGGAAGTATAGTCCCTAATAGCACAAGTTGCTGGAAAGTGTAGTCCCAAATAGCACAGGATGCTGGGAAGTGTAGTCCCTAATGGTGTGGGATGCTGGGAAGTGTAGTCCAGCTGTGAGTTCTGATACCTGCAGGGCTGCCATCATGGCCTTCCCAGAGTGGAGCACCTGGAAGGGGCAGGGGAGGAGTCCAGAAGCTCTGCCGTATAAGGACCAGATGAGAGAACCCAGGACACTCATCCTGAAAAGGAAACTCAAGTTATGTGCATCATCAAGTATTTGAAAATCTGAAGCAACTTGACTCTTACGTGTGAATCCAAAGGAAAGTGGAGAAAATGGGTAAAATGCACAGAGAGCTATTTCGAGTCTCCATAAGAAATAATAGTCAACAAGCCAAGTTCTTCCAGAGTGGAAGGGCTACCTCGTGAAGCAGGGATCTCGCTGTGTAGACAGAGCCCATGGGCCACAAAGAACCCAGGACCAAAACACAAAGCAGGAGCTCTCTCCATCTCTCTCTTTTTTTTTTTTTTTTGGTGAGGAAGAATAGCCCTGAGCTAACATCTGTTGCTGATCCTCCTCTTTTTGCTGAGGAAGGTTGGCCCTGGGCTAACACCCATGTCCATCTTCCTCTGCTTTTTATATGTAGGACGCTGCCACAGCATGGCTTATTTTAGTGGTTCGTAAGTCTGCGCCGGGGTTCCAAACATGCAAACCCCGGGGCCACTGAGGCAGAGTGCAGGAACTTAACCACTATGCCAACGGGCCAGCCCCCCTACTTCTTTTTAAAAATCTTTGTCTATACATCCCTCTTTCCTCTCTTAATCCACTCCGTTTTGTCCTTTTCTAGGATCTGCAAATCACTGTTCCTCACTCTGTGGATGGAGGAGGCTGCAGGCCTGGGTCCCCCGCAGCGCACCTCCGTTAGATCCAGTTGGGTCTCAGCTCTTGGCATCTGTTTAATTCCTAGTTTCTTCACCAGAACAAAAATATTAGTTGGGGAGGGGGAGGTTATCGAAGGCCACCTACCTACCTTTAGAATGGAGAAGAAATATTACAAAACTGTATTTGCAAGTCACTGTGAGCTCAAAAAAAGAAGTACCATATATATTATTATTGCCAAATATTTCCCCATGATGTTCGTGGGTGTGAACCAAGAAGACAGGCGAAGGGTCTGAGTGAGCGGGAGCACCTGAGGCCACCAGGCTGGCAGACTTGGCTGGGGCGGGCTGAGGTGCAGGCTTGCTGTGGCATCCTTTCAGCAGACAAGGAGCCAGACCTTCTGCTTCTGCTGGGATCAGAATCCTCGGCTGTCTCCTGGAAGGCACTGGAGTTTGGTTCTAAATGGGGTGGTGCTCAGATCGCAGCTTTCAGACTGGGCAAGATGCCCCTTGAGCTCGTCAGCGTGGTACCCACCACATGGCAGAGGTGGCCCAATGACAAAGGAGCCCCGGGGAGCAGGACACCCTATTTCCACAGGAGCTCAGCCTCAAGGGTCTTAGCTGCCCTGGGCAGCTCCCTCCCCTCCCTGGGCCTACATTCCCATCTTAATCTCAGACAGGCAGTGGCTGCAATGTCTGTCCCCACCACATGGGGCTGACGTAGGAGTCAAACAGGACAATGTGTACAAAGCTTAGCCCCTGCACAGGAGGACTCGGGGGTCTCAGTTATTACCAGGAGTATTAAACATATTGCTAATCCGGGGTCATCTGCAGCTCCAGCTGTGCAGGCCATGCCTAATTCTCACTGCAAAAGAGCCATTGGGACAATTCCAGGCTATTTTACTCCTTGGGTAAGTCTAACTTCAAAACCAACTCTAAAATCCTCTAATCCTATAGAAAATTATAGACGCCCCCTCCAAAGACACTCAAACAAATCCCGGAGGCTGGCCGCCTGCAGATGGGTCCTAGAAAGAGGCAGGCCACGACGCAGACCCCCTCTGGCAGCCAAGCATCCCCCTCTGCGGCACCAGACCCGAGCCCACCGGTGGAACCCCTGGCTCCCCGCAGGAGCCCAGTTCGCGGTGAGCGGCACACCTGCTGGGGCCGGGCCAGGCTGCGCTGCTGGGGACCCGGGACAGGTCCCTGCACCGAGATTGTCCGGGGGCCCCTCCCGCTAGCCCCCCACCAGCCCCTCCTGCCTCGGCCAGCAGCGCCCGCTCGAGCAGAACCGCTGGCCGGGTTCTGTTTGGGTTGTTTATCTCCCAGCGCAGAGCACACGTTCCTGAGCGTGTGTTTACATCACGGATTCCAAAGGGCAACCAGGACTGTTTACCCAAACCTCCGTCTCCTTAAACCATTGTTTTGCGCAGCCCTGTTTTCCAGGCCATTTCCTATTTTCCTGCTGATACCACGAAAACGTAACATTTTTCCGAAGGCTCTGAGCGCCTGGAATGGCAGACAGCTGGCCGGGAGCGGGAGAAGCCATTAGCGGATCAATGGCCTACAGGAAACGGGCCATTAGGCTCCTCGGATGGCGGCTCTTGCTGATAACAGACCCCCGCCCCCTGCTGCACTTCCTTGCACGACTTATTCCTCAAGGGGCCATCGGAAACCAGCCCCTGACCCTCCGGAGCTGGCAGGAGAGGAGGGAGGGTCACGCCCCGGCCAGGCCTGGTCATTCCCTGCCAGCCCCCTCAGAGCGGCCCCTGGGGACTTGCGTGCCAGAGACTGGAGGGCTCCTCACTGGGGGCTGAACACATGGGTCCCCTGGCGATCGTGTTAAATGCAGATGGCAGATGCTCACGTGGCAGTGCCGCCCGGGAGGTGCTGGAGCCCTGCAAGCTCCAGGTGACGGCCATGCTGCCGCTCCCTCTGGGGTCACGGGGCTGCTCGTCAGTACTGCTAATGTCCTTAGTGGGAACATCAATAACTCTAGGCATGAAGCTCTGTCACGTACAAATTCACCCTCATCCCATGAGGGGGCCAGAAATATCTCCATACCACAGCTTGAGAAAATGAATACAGAAGTAACTGCGGAAAGTCACAGCCAGGTCACTGATTCATTCAACAAACATCTCTTGAGCACCTACGATATGCCAGGCATTGGGATATGGAGCCAAGCAAAGCCAGACCTGGTTAAGGCTTCATGGGGAAGGCAGAAGGTGCTCACCCACGTACAAGCTGAACGACAGTGAACAGTAAGAACCAGGATGGGGCCGACAGGGCATTTGGGGTGGGGGCGCCTGAGCTTAGAAACGGAGCGCATTCCCCAGCTCTCCTGTGAGTATCGTTGTGAGCCCTGGATGACCACTCAGCTTTCTGCCCCAGAGGCTCCAACTTAGCCAGTCTGGACTGGGGCCCAGGAACCTGCTTTTTAAGGAGAGCCCCAAGGAATTTTCATCACCAGGGAAATTTGGGAACAGCCTTGGCACTGTGGTTCCCAAGGCCCCCAGAGATCCCATTGAATGGGTGTGCCCGGGGCATTGGTGTTTCTAAAAGCTCCCAGAGGGTCTAATGCACACCACGGCCAAGGGCCACTGCCACTGAGAGGGTCAGACCCATCTGGGCTGGCAGAGAAGGCGACCCCAGGAGGAGCCGGCCAGCTGGGTGAGATCTGAGGGTAATGATGACAACACAAGCAGCCCCTTACGTGCCCTTGAGGGCCTTCACGCTGCCCTCACGTACTTCTCTGTGACCGTGCACAGCCTGGCCTCTCAGTGGCCTTGTTTGACACACTGAGAAACTGGGACAAGGAGACGGAAGTGCTCTGCCCGGCATGTGGGCCAGGCTGGGACCCGGCTCTCCGACTCAGTCCAGGGCCAGGTTCTGGGCTTTTCCCCTTTAGGATCCCCACGTGACTCCTGGAGAAGGTCTGGGGAGTGACGAGCAGGGGCTGTGGCCAGTGGGCAGCTCCAGGGACTGAGGGACTCCCACGGCCCAGCTGCCACCAGCCACTCTTCTCCCTGGCCACCGCCGACCTCCCTTCCCCTTGCCGAGTGACACCCGGAGAAGTGTGCATGCTGCCCAGTCGGGGATGGCTCTCAGCAGCACCCGGAGAGAAACCGCAGGGAGACCCTCCTGCTGGGACACAATCCAGGTCCCTTCCGGCTCGAGGCCTGCAGGGCCTGAGGACTGAGTTACACAGCGGCAATGCGCTGACCTCCCGCCCGGGGGAGAGACGAACTGGTTCCCATTGGGCAGGGTTGGCTGTGAGCTGTGGACGTCCACAAGGTGCCAGGGACCCACCAGGCCCACCTGCTAACCTGGCATCAGACCTTTGATTGTGATTGACGTGTAACAGGCTGGTTTCCATTCCCCCAGGCCCTCTGGCAAATGGACAGAAAATCAGCCATTGGAGAAATGTGGGGCTTTCTTTGCAAGCACATCACACTAGCGGGCAATGGCTTGAGAATTTCAGAGAGAATACATTGTCTCTGAATTTCAGTAAGAATCTTTAAAAAAAGAAAAGAAAAGAATGGATAAAATCGAAGCCGAAATAATGAACCATTTCGCTGTGGATCAGAAAATCCTCTTAACTCAAATGACTACTGAGAGTCTAACGTGCACAAGACCCCGTGCTCCGTGCTCTGTGCTCCACGGAAGGCAGGGGTGGGGAGACCCAGGTCCCGGCCCGTGAGGAGCTCATGGCCTACCGGCAGGGACAAGACCAAGAGGAGGAGGTGGGCCGTGGAGGGGACAGAGAGGACAGCTGGCCAGGAGAGCTGGGGACTGCCCTGTGGGGGTTAGACTTTGAGCCAGGCAGTAGAGTCAGAGGGGGCGTCACTAGGAGAGGGGAGGCAAGGGCATCTGGGCAGAGGCCTCAGGAAGGAAGCCAAGGGCCAGGCGTGTCCAGGGAGTGGTCACTTGGGCCAGAGGGCCAGCCACTCGTGGGTGGAGTGGGGATGAGGCTTGAACAGTGATCTGGATGCAGGGCCAGACAGGTGGGGAGATGTGAGCCTGAGGGAGCCCATCCAGGGAGGCCCCGCAAGGGAGACGCAGGACAGAGGACCGCGGCAGAGAGTGGCCAGCCCGGGACCTGAGAGTGACTAGTGGTGTGGAGCAGGTATGATGCTGGAGAATGGGAGAAAGGCCCAGAGTGCCAGAACTCACCCTTCATTCATTCCTTCAGTCGTTCAGCAAATAGCTACCCTGCCCTGGGCTCGGTGCCGGGTGCCAGAGAGAGAACGGTGAGTATTAAAACTGCAGGTGTTCCTGTGGTCGGGGCAGACCTGAGTCTCTTCCCATGGCTGCTCCCGTGTGTGTGTCCACCTAAAAATGTCCCCTTTTTATAAGGACACCGGTCATATTGGGTTAGGACCCATCCTAATGACCTCAAGTTAACTTGATCACCGCTGTAAAAACCCTATCTGCAAATAAGGTCACACTGTGACGTGCTGGGGGTTAGGAGTCAACATACAGATTTGGAGGGGACACGATACAGACGCGACAAACCCCATCAGGAAACGGGCCTGCTCTGAAGGCTTGGCTTCCACAGAGGAGGCCCCATTGGGTCTGGCTGCCCCTGAGTTATGCCAATCCCAGAGCCCTAAGTCCGTCTGCGGGTCCTGAGGATTTGGATCATGGTTTGGGGAGATTACCTAGAATTTAGACTCAACTGTCGTCCTGCTGAGCAGTGGCCCAGCGCTGGGTGAGTCTGCCCAGTCTAATCTGTCGGGCGCAGTACGAGGGCACACTCCGGGGTTGGGGGTGCGATGGAGGGGCCTGTGATGCAGGCATGGGCAGGGTCAAGGAAATCAGGTAGTGGAGGGCCCAGAGCCGGCAGCACCAAGGGCACAGGGGGAGTGTAGCTGCAGGAGATGTGGCCAGCCCCAAACAAATGCCACCACAGCCTCCAGGGCACCCCACCTCCATCTCCTGCCAAGGAGCAAGATCTGCATACTCTGTCCTTCCTACTCTCAAGTCCACTCGGCCAATGCCCAGTGTGCACAGAGTCTCCTGGGCCATTGCAAGGGTCCTGGGTCTGGCTCTGAGTAGAGGGAGGGATGAAACAGAGGGTGACACACCTGGATGTGTATTAACAAATCACTCTGGCTGAGGCGGAGCGGGGAGAAGAGAGGGGCAAGGACAAGTTCCGAGGAGGGCCGTTCAGAAATCTAATTCTTCTGCCTGTGAGGGCCACAACACCAGGACTACCCACCCAATGGAGGAGACGGCAGGACCAACGTAGAGCCCCACCCTCCCTACTGCAAAGGGGCCAGCGGTTGCTGGGCCTCGGCCAGCCAGCACAAACATGTCCATCCTTGCTGTGCCGGCACCGCCTGCACGAGCCACAGACCTCAGGCCAATTGGCAGGACCATCAAGCCCCCTGGACCCCAAGTCAGAACTCCAGGGCAGCTGTCCATCAGATGCGGGCTCCGGACACCAAAAATCAGATCGCCATTCACAAAGCATTTTGGAGTGTTTTTCCCCCAAGAAAATGAAGATCTGTAAGGATTCACTCTAACCAACCATAATTCATCAGTAGTAGCTGGAAAGAGGTCTTCCAGAAAAAATAGGAGAGAAGTGTTGATCTAATAGAAGCTCGTGAAATGAGGCGGTCCTGAGCCAGCAGCAGGGAGGAGAAAATGACAACAAGATTCCTCTTTTCACCAAATTGTTGGCTCCTGGGGTTCACCTCACCCACGTTCCCTGATCGTGGGTCTCCAGGGCCACTGGGAGCCTGTCCAGTGCCCTCGTCAGCAGTTCTGCTCCCAGAGTGGGGAGAGCACAGAGGGCTGGCAGAAAGGTGGGAGCCCTCCGCTTGGGTGGCCTGACTCCCCCTTTTGCAGAGCCCGCCATGACTGAGGGTCCAGGGACAGGACTCTGGAGCCTCCTTCCCTGACTCTGAGATGGGGAGAGCACAGAGGCGGCAAATGGAAGAAAAATACTGAAACCTCCATCTGGTGTGGCCACTGTGTCATTTAACTATAACATATGGACACTGATAAAAGAGACTGCCTTCATGGAATTGTTTCTTTGGAAACTAAGTTGCATACTTTGGAAAGTCTTAATAAAGGTGAGACACTAAAAAAATACAGTTGAATTATGCATGGGTAAGACAACTTTAAAAGACTGGTTGGCCAAAAAAATTGTAAAAACGAAGGATTCTACACTAGATTATTTTGCAAGTGTCTCTAAGCTTTCATTCCACGTTCTTTTTGGCACTGGACAGCACAGATGACGCACTGGGGTGGGTTACTCAAGGAAGATCCTGGAACTCCAATAGCAGGCCCGTAATCAGAGGAACGGTGTTGTCCCCATGCCAGGACTGGCAAATGGACAATATTAGCGTTTTAGTTAAAATGACATGTTTAGGGTGCATTGGACACTTTCTGTGATTCCGCACTTGGGCTTTTATTTAAATTAGCCTACTAACTCCTGCTTTCAGTCGTGCCACAAGCAGTCCCTCCTCTACAACTACTTTTAAAAAGGTAAAACATAAACGACTGAGTGAAAGCCCTTTTGACACAGCCACACCGCCCGCCCCGGGCCTCTGACCCTCGCCCACGGTTATCCAACCTTACGAATCTGTCAGATATCAGTTCCGACCTTTGTCAGTATGCTCACATCTTAGGAAATGGAAGCGTTACTGTGTGTCTGTTTCACATGAAGATGCCACGTTCTGTGCACAGCTCTACAACTTACTTCTTTCCCCCACAAACATCAGTTCTGAGGTCAAGTCATGCTCATGAATCCAGTCTGTTCTTGTGTGTTCCAATGTGTCACGTGCCATACTTTAAAATGGTATGGGATGTGATGTTGTACACTCACAAAAGACTTGGTGTGACACAAATGTGTCAAGGCAAAACAACCCATGATGCTGGAATCTCCCCTGTTCACACCCCAGCCTCCTTCCCAAGAGGTGAGGGCTGCCCGGAATGCTGGGATTTCAATCCTTGTGTCCTCCTTTTATGGTGTTATCCGGTAAGTATTATCCGTGAACGATCTGTTGTTTAGTGGGGGCCGGTTTCCAGGTTTGTAATAATGATGCCAGGCTACACGTGGGCTTCCACGGCTCGCTCTCTTTACCCAGCCTCATGTGGGGCGTGTCAAACTGTCCACGTTATGGTTTTCACTGACATCCAATGATCCATCAAGTACAAGGCACCATGTACTGGTTCATTCTCCTGTCAGTAGCATTTGGGGTTTCTCTGTCTAGTTTTGATATTTTTAAATAAACAATGTTGTTATGTAGAGAAATGCTAGTACACTTACGTGAGAGTTTCTCTAGGCTGGATGGCCAGGAGTTGAATTGGAAGTACATGGTCAACTTTTAAGACAACGCCACCACGTTACCTCCAAAATGGTCGCACCAACATTTTATTTATGCGTCCCCTCACTGGTGCACGTTTTCCCCAGCACCAGTTGGGCTGCAATGAACAGTGCTTCCTCCCTGTGCCAGGTGAGAGGGATCACATCATATACCCGGAAGTGTACACCTGGCTGGTACTTGTATTTAAAATCTGACTAGACGCCACCAAGCTCCCCCTGGCGGTACCTTCTACTCACGGTATCTAAGAGAGCCATATACTCTCATATCGCCCCAAACCTTATAGTAGAAAACTGTCATTTTTACCATCAGATGAAAAGTGTGGTATCATAGTTGTCTTACTTTGCGTCTCTCTGATTACCGATGACTGAGAGCCCTTTTTGTGTGTTTTTTGTCATTTGTGTTTCTCCATCTGCAGACTGCTGTTCCTATTTCTGCCCATTTTCTCTTGGGCTGTGTCTGTCTCCTGGGCATCTGCAGGATCCCTTTATACATTCTGCACCATTCATCTTTGCCTGGATATCGATTACCTTTTATCCAGCCTGTGCTTATTTTTTAGCTTAGTTTTTGATCTCTTATGTCATAAATCTCAATTTTATGTAATCAAATTCATCCATGTTTTACTTTTATGTATTTTGCTTTGATGTCTTTTTTTAAAAGAAGGGCTTCCACATCTCAATCAAAAGTATTTTCTCCTATATTGAATAATTTTTGAGCTCCCTGTTTTTTTACACTTAAGTTTTTAATAAATATATCCGGAATTCATTCATGTGTATGGTGTGAGGTAGGAACGCGATCTTTCCCACATGAGTAGCACTTTTTAGTGAACGGCTGTCATTCTCTTACCGGTTTGGGATGACACTTCTGCTGTGTACCCAGTTCACACATATAAATGGCCTCTTCCTGGGCCTTCCTCCTGGTCCACTGAGGTAGGGGTCAGTTGTAAATACTGACTCTGTGCTTCCACAGCTGAGAGGAAAACAACAAAACTTCTTTGCTTTTCTATTTTAAAATTGCTTGCAACTTAACACTTCACTTACAGTGAATTTTAGAATCATTGTCAAGTTCCATGAAAAATCTTTTTCCTATTACATTAGTGGAATTTCATTTAGATCTGCATTGATTTTATAAATTAATTGGGGGGTGAATTAACATGTTTACCATAGGAAGTCTGCCTGTCATTTCACATGGCATCATTCTCAATTTTTCAGCTGCTTGTGTCTGTCAGCAAAGTTTTATGACTTTCCCCATAAAGCTTCTCTTTGGCCTGTTTCTGAGTATGTGTCTCTGTAGGGATTTTGAACACAACCTGTTTTTCTATTATAATCTCTGATTGGTTTCTGCTGGATTTTTGCACGGAGATCATGTTGACTATGCTGCTGAACTTGATTGGTTCCATGTTTCTCAAACCATTAGCTCAAACTCCTGGGAGAAATAAAACAGTATTGAGAATCCCACTAACAAAACTGATGAAAGGGTTAAGCGGGTCTTGCATGTCGTTCAACATCCTCACCGTGAGGCAGAAGAGCAGGAATCACGGCCCGCCCAGGCTCGCCCAGGCTCCTTCCAGCTCTGTGAGGGTCCGTGCCTTGGAGCAACAGCCGCCACCCTCACTTCTCACACTGGGGGCACAGACCCTGCTCCACCTGGGGGGAACCAGGCCCCTTCTGATCCGGTCTGCAATCCCACAGGTGAGGGAGTGAAGCCCTGGGGGCGCTAAGTGGTGGGAGCGAGCTAGGACAGTCCCCAGGCGCTCTGACCTCCAGGCACGACCTTCCCTTACAGGCCATCTCAAGGATGGGCCCAACTTGCCAACCAGGAACATTCTGTGCGGAGAAAGTCTCTGTCTTTTCTTTCTTTTTTTTTGTTCTAAAAATCGATGTGGTCCCTTTCCTGATTTTTGCTGGGCTCTCTCTGGTCTAAATATTATGCCAGATCTAGATGCATAGCTGTCTGTCTGTCTAGTCCAATTTTTCCCTTGCAGACAAGACTCTCTTTGTACGTGTTTCCCTTCTGATTTTAGATAATTGTACCGCTATCCACAATTACCTGTTTCCTCTTCCCGACAGGGCTCTGGGTGGCAAAGGGGATCTGCAAGGTGTCTACAGCGTAAACCAGTACTGACCGGATAGGATGGAAACTGACTTGGTACCGGAGCAGCATTTCTTGCTGCGCTGGGCTCACAGATAGACTGTTTCTTCTGCCTTAACAAAGGGAACCAACAAAGGAATCGCAGAACAGCCTGCTCATCTCCCACTGTCCCGGAGCACATTTACCGCCAGCCATCCACTGCCCCAGAGTTCTGTCATTTTCATGAGGCCATTTCTCCACCTCCCGCTGCTGACCGACCTGAGCCAGGGCCTCGCCAGGTGCGGGCGTGTCCACTGTTAGAACACCAAGCCATGTGTGCAGGTGTCCTGCAACGGGACCTTGATGTGGCACCATACCCCAGGTCTGCATTCCTCCCGCCGTGTCTCTGCGCAGTATTCAAGGAGAGACGGGTGCGCCCATGTTCATTTCTGTCTCCAGAGCCTCTAAGCTCACCTGCAGAGTCAAACCCCTTCATGAGCCAACCTCTCCCCCTCACTGTCTCTCCTCCAGGGAGAACCGAGGCTCCCCTGAGGGCGGCCGAGCCTGCTTCATCCCCCACAGCGCATTCAGAACTGAGCCCTGGGCCTCCCGCCTGCTGGACCCAATAGTGCTCAAAATAATGTCCCTCCAGGGAACATGATCTCCAGGGGTGACATCACCTCCAGGGGTGACATCACCTCCAGGGGCATCACATCCTGGGAGGCATTTCCTGCAGGGGGCACCACCTCCAGGGGTAACATCACCTCCAGGGGCCTCCCTGGGGAGGTGCCACCTGACACAGACCGTGTGCTGCATTCTGCAGTATTTGGGGAACATGGTCCTTTGCCTTCAAATTCGGTAACTTCCTTATGCTCCCAGGTTTTTCTTAAAGCGTACCTTGACTTACGATAAAATTGTACCCTTGTCCTGGACCCTGAATCTGTTCCTTTACTGTCCTTACAGGCTTTTGAAAGTCCTCCACTCCCAGGGCAACAGTATGTGTTGAGAGCTGGGTGAACAGGAAGGAGGTGAATGGTCTCCCCGTGCTGCCTTCGGCTGCCTCTTCACATCGTCTCCAGACGTGCCCGCATCCCCCTCCTCCTGCTACATCTCTCTGAGGCTTTTCTTGCTATTTGGTCCCTTGTTTCCCATGTTTTCTCTGCCTCGCAGCCCCTCCCTCCCCAATCTCGGCCGACAAGCCAATGAAGAAAGGCCCGCTTCCAGCATCAGCAGAGAGCAGTGAGGGCCCCTCTGTCTGCCTCTCTCATGGAGTCCTGATGGTGGAGACATCTGGACACAGCTGGAGAAGAGAAATGATGGATGCCCTTGTCAGGCTTGATGTGGAGACGAAGAAGGAGGGAAGTGATGCAGCCAATCCTTCCATCTCCTCACCAAACCTGGGCTCATGTACACCTGAGTGAGGTAAATGCCTCAGACCGAACGAAGAGAGGAAAGTCAGGATGAATCTGTGGAAGGAGGGGTGTCTCTGCGCCTGTCTCTGCGCCTTTCCCTGCACCCACGTCCACACGACAACCCACTTGAACCTGCTTGAAGTGGTTGTAGACCAGGGTCAGAGCAAGTACGCTCCTCCGTGCACACACTGTGTCCCCAAGCATCACCATGGAAGGGGTTAGGTAGGTAGCTGGTAGGTTTTGATGTTTGAGAAGAGATCATCAACACAGAAATTACCCCAAAAGGAGATTGAATGCATTGCTGAAAAGGCTTCTGTGCAGCTGGCTTTCTGCCTCCCAGCAGTTGTGCCAACCCACATGTCCCTCCCCTAAGTGACTCCCTGCTGGGTCAGGAGGCAGGTGGAGATCCCACGTTCTTAGGGGTAGTACACTCTTCCCTTGCCTCTTTGCTGATCTTGAAAATCCTAATCCCCTTTTCCAGATACTCATTCTCCCAGCCTCCTTTGCAGCAATGGATGGGCATATGACATACCCATGCCAAATAAGATGTAAGCAGAAGACTGCAGGAAGACTTCTGGGAAAGCGTTTCCCTCCTAAGAAGAAGTATGGATGCAAGAGGAGAGTTCCCTGGTGCTACTCTTCTCCCTTAGTTCTACCTTGGAATGTAGATGTGATTCCTGGACCAGCAGCAGCCACTTGCAACTATGTGGCATAGGCATGAGGTTGAGAAGTATTCATGGCAGGAAGATAGAAAGAGTCTGGATCCCTGATGACATTACTGAGCTGCCAGACTAATCCTGACACTACATAACCCTGGAATTCTTGTCAATTTCATGATAAATATCCTGATGGCTCAAATCATGCTGTTGGATTTTCTGTTACTGCAGCTACAAATATCCTAACTGATGTCTCATTTATAGGGTAAATCTCTACACACCAAGTACTACTACGGATACAGGGAGGTATCAGTGGAGACCTACTGGGGAGCCAGAACTTCTATTACCACCGTGAAGTAACAAGGAGCCCTCCCACCAGTGGTCAGTGGAGGCTGAGTAGAGAACCTGGACTTCTACCCCCATCTGACAGGAATGAGGCGTGCCCCCATTTCCCCTCCCAAGCAGTCTCACAGGAAGTCAGCTAAAACAGAAGACTTAAATAAGATCCAAGGTTTCATAACACAACACACAAAATGTCCAGATTTCAGTTGAAAATCATTTGCCATACCAAGACCCAGGACCATCTCAAACTGAATGAAACAAGAAAATCAAAATATGCCAACAATGAGATGACAGAGATATCCAAATCATCTGATAAAGATTTCAAAGCAGCCGCCATGAAAATGCTTCAACAAGCAACTAAAAATATGCTTGAAGTAAATGAAAAACTAGAAAGTTTCAGCAAATAAAATAGAAAGTCCCAACAATGAAATAGAAGGCATAAAGAAGAACTAAATGGAAATTTCAGAATTTAAAATATAACAACTAAAATTAAAAACAAAAAAAAAAAAACATCAGTGGATGGGCTCAACAGAAGAATGGAGGAGACCAAGGAAAAATAAGTGAATGGGAAGATAGAATAATAGGGGTTAGGGGCCGCCCAGTGGCGCAGCGGTTTAGTCCGCGCTTGGCAGCCCGGGGTTCGCGAGTTCGGATCCCGGACGCCTGCCAATGCACTGCCTGTCAGCCATGCCGTGGCGGCGTCCCATATAAAGTGGAGGAAGATGGGCACAGATGTTAGCCCAGGGCCAGTCTTCCTCAGAAAAAAGGGGAGGATTGGCAACAGATGTTAGCTCAGGGCTGGTCTTCCCCACAAAAAAAAAAAAAAAAAAAGAATAATAGGGGTTACCCAGTGTGAACAGTGGAAGCTGGGTTATCGACCCAGCACCAGAAAGATGAAACTGGAGGCCACCAGCAAGGAGCACGAGAGACCTGACTCTTCCCTGGGCATAAAGTAGACACTTTCCAAAAGGAGGAAAAGAAGATGAGTCTCAACATTCAAAACAAGTGGCACTGACGGCTGACATCCCCAGAAAGATCCAGTCTGACAAGACACATCCAAGTGGACCCCAAGTCAAGGAACTGCCACCTTAGCATCCTTGACAATCCACCAGGAGACGGGGAACAGTGTCAGGCAGCTCTGAGAGAAAATCGCCATCTTTAGGGAAGCCTACAGCTGCTCTCACGGGATGCCGAAGGAAGCAGGGAGTCAGGGTGACCTTGTTCTGCAGCAGAAAGAATATTTGGAACCTGGAGTGAGAGGAAAGCGAGCCCCTGGTGGACACCTGGGGAGATGAGGGTACCAGGCAGAGAAGGGCGCTCGGGATTGGATGGAACAAATTCATCAGAAATAGACCACCTGGAAGATGAATCAAACGGCTCTGAGGACCCGCATTGATGCACTGAGTTAAATACCTATTTTAAAACTCTTGACAAAGAAAGAATCCAAATGTGCCCGAGATTAACTGAAGCAGGTGAAACAGTTGATGCTCATAAAGATCGCGGGAGAAATCTCTGCCCTGGGTGAGCTTCACTGCTGTCAGAAGGGGAGTGCCAGGCCCACCCTCCCACCATGGGGAGAGTGCTGCCCGCGGGACTCCCTCCCCTCCTTGCCCCCTTGTCCCACAGGCAGAGGTCCCAGGGCTCCAAGGAGGATGGGGACAGCTCCTGGGAAGAAGACTCTGTCGTTCCTCAGATTCCAGAAAGGGAGGAAGGAACTGCCTATGAGTCTTCCCCACCGAGGGCTCCCCTGACCCGGCACATCCCCCACTGAGGTGCACAGAAATGTGTCTACACCAAGCGCTGTCCACACAGCCTGAAAGCAGAAGCGAGTCACCTCCGAGTTGCCCCTCCCTCCCGTGAGCCTGCTTCTGAAGATCCAGAACCACAGCAAGAGGCTTTTTTCCTCTTCTCTCCACAAAATAATTTTGATTTTCTCTAATTTTATTGCCATGAAGTAATTAATCAGTGGCTCAAATGGAAACCTCTTAGATTATAATTCTTAAAGAATGTTCTATAACTGCAGAGTATTTAAATAACTTTTATATTAGTTCTTACATTTTATCCTATTTGTAAGTAGTGTAACTACAGTATCCTTGTTATTGCTAATAAAATCACTAAAATAACTCAGAAACACAGCCAGAATTTTGTCTTCTAAAATAAATTCATTTTTTTCTTTTGGTTTTATTGCTATTATGTAAGCAATTATACAATATCTCAAGTGGAGACTTGATAGGACTATAGTTTTCAGATAGAGTTTTATAAATGTATATTATATAAATGTAAATCTTATTGCTAAATTATCACTTATTTGATTTCCAGACAGTGCAAGTACAATATTCTTGTCATTGTGGTTTAAAGAGGGCCTCCTCCTGACCCAGAAACACCAATTTTTGCCTCTCATATGAACTAATATTGACTTTTCTCTCGTTTGGTTTCACTGTTGTAGTGAAGTGATTTCACAGTCGCTCAAATTGAAGCTCTAAAGAATGATAATTATCAGGACAGCGATTTATAAATGGAGCTCACGTGGCAGTGGATTTCCCAAGGGCACTGTCCCTGCCCCCTGTGCTGGAGAGGGAAGGATGATATCTGGGTGCGGCTGGCTCTCCAGGCCCCAGCACAGGACCTTCGGGTGGACCAAGAAGTGGATTTACTCTAGACATGAGACTAACAGTTTCAACTAACTAAAGTTAAGTTTAAAAAACAGTCTGGGAAACACTGTTACAACAAGACATCTTGACTTCAACACTCATCACGTGGGCGTGTTAACGGCGCTGGGAGACCGGCCCTGTGGACGCTGCCACCTCCCATCCTTCAGCACCGAATCCAGCTCTGGACGAGGATGACCCGCTCGGGGTGGGAGTTTTCCTCGAGAGGGAGCCCGGTCTCCAAACTTGTTTCCGTGACACCCCTCTCCTCCCCACCCCCACTTTGACCCTGATTAACCTCTCGGGACCAGGTTCCCCAGAGCACACTTCGGGGGCTTCCAGCAGGTGAGACGGGGCCATGATGATGTCCAGTGGGGACCTGACCTCAGCGGAACCCCCGGGCACGGGCAGCTCGCTCTCCTCCAGCTCATCTCCCCAGGGCCTTCTGCTGGGAGACAACACTCTCCTCACCAGGGAGAGCACCCCAGGTGTCCTGAACAGAGTTCACAGGTTAAACCCACCACTTCAGCCAGGCCTGCCCCCGGCAAATTAGGAAGGTGACAAAGATCTTCCAGGACCCCCTGACTACCCTCCCCTGCTCACAAGTCCGGTCTTGGGTTTGGAAAGGACTCAGAAGTCAAACTGTCATCCCAATCCCCTCCCAGGCCACCTTTAACCTCAGCCACTGCCTGGCCACACCCAGTGACAATTGGAACTGACAACTGTGGGCAGTTTAGAACTCTGCAGGGCGGGGCGGGGCCAGAGACACAAGCCTGGGCGGAGGCCCCACCTGCACGACTTGACCTTGGGCAAGTCGACCCTGCTCAGTTGAGCCCCCCTCACCACTGCCCGCAGGTCAGGTAGGGCTGCCTTGGGGCTTGAACTGGTCATGGGTGTCCAGCTGTTCTTCAGTCCAGTGCCCGCTGAGGGTGCCTGCCTTTACCTGGTTTGCTTTGCTGATTGCTTCAAAATGTTCAGAGTACGAGGGCCTTTCAAGGAGGGAAATTATGTCATTCACTCACAAGGAGGGTCCCTGCATGCGTGCTTAGCGTGAGGGGGGAGGGGCAGGTGTGGGCAGGTTGGAAGCATCTGGTCATCCCTTTGAAGAGGCAGATCTGAACCTCAGTGGGTGCTTGGGGAGGAGGGGTCAGCTGTGTTGAGTGCCAGATGCAAGAACAGCCCCCGGAAATAAGAGACAGAAGAGCAGAGGGGACATTTCGGTCTCACTGTGAGTGGAAAGGAACACAGGAACATCATTGTCACATGCAATTCCAATTGGAACCACAAGGAACTTCCTTCTGGAAGCTGGAAAAACATTTTGGAGCTCACCTGTAAGTACAAGCGTGAAAGGACAGCTAAGGCATCATTGGAAATAAAGACCATTCAGGGGTTCTCAGCTGTAACAACGAGAACTCAGGGGGGCTCCCCCCACGCCAGCCTGCTCTGAGCCCTGGTGTGAGTAATCATGTAGCCAGCTGGTGTACCATCCGATGTCACATGGGGCATGTCTCTGCCTTGCTCCCAGCATTGGTGATGTGGGAGCTTTGTGGGGACCATGGGCTCGGCAACTTGACCTTATGCACCTTTTAGGATTGAAAGTTCAAGTGCCAGGCATAGTGATCAGGTTTCAAAACACTAAGTCTGGCATGACTCTATCTTTTTCAAAACAGATATCAATATTTCTGCTTCTGGCTGACATGGAATAACAGGAACTAGAGTTACCCTCCTGTCTGAACTAACCGAAAACCAGACAAAACACAGGAAAGGACTCTTTTCAAGACTCTGGACATGAGGAAGTAAAGGATATTAGGCTTAAGAAATGGAAACAAAGACCAGCTGAGCCCCACCAATGTTCCAGCAACTGACCAGTGAGTGTCCAGCTGTGGATCATGGAGGGGACCCAGGTGGAGACTGCAGGACTCCCCAAGATTGAAGTATGGGGAGGTTTAAGGGCTGGAGTTCAGAAGACAGATAGAGGAGGGGAGGGCGCTGCACAGAGATAAAGCAGATCCTACAGAGGCATTCTCCCTTGAGTATTCAGAAGGGTACTGATCAGAGTATGCATACAAGGAAACCAATATTTACATGAGTGCAAAATTACCTAGCACCCAACAAGGTGAAGCTGACAATGTCTGGATCCAATTAAAAATTACCAGGCATGAGGAGAAGCAGGGAAATGTGACCCGTTATGGCAAGAAGTCCATTGGAACTGATGGTGATGTGCCATGGATGACGGCATTAGGAGACAGGACGTTGAGGCGGGGTTAGAACGTTACTCCCTGTGTTCAAGGAGCAAGGGGCAGACGTCCATGTTCACTAGCGCACTAGAGATGTTAGAAGGACCCAGACTGAAGTGAGAGACAAAACCTGCCGTGTCTAATGTGAAACGTAGGCTGGATGGATTAACGGAAGGTTTGACACTGCAGGTGAAAGATTACTGAACTTGAAGACAGAGATAGAAACCATCCAAAATGAAACACAGAGATCAAAAAAGACTAAAAAATAAAGGAAAGAATACACACCGCACAATTCCATTGATACAGAATTCTTGGCTGTGAAACTAATGTAGAGTGACAGGTGTCACTGTACACCTGGGGACAGGAGATGGTCAGGGTGGGAGGAAGGGACTTCAAAGGCACACGAGGAAACTTCTGGGGCTGATGTGTTCAGTATCTAGATTGTGGAGAGGTTTCGTGGGTGCAAACACATGTCAAATTTGTCAAACTATACGGCTTAAGAACGTGCAGTTTATTGTATGTCAACTATAGCTCAGTAAAGCTGGTGAAAAAATAGAGAGAGAAAATATTTGGAAGGCTATTCAGCAAGACGTTAAACACAGTCACGTCTAGACGGACTCATTATAGTGCTCTTTATTCTCTTCCTTTCACTGTCTGGTTTTGCTCCTTTTGGCACCATGGATCTGCACTGCTTTTGGTAACAGTTATCTGTCCTGCGAACTAAGTGATCACAAACCTAGCAGCTTAGTCAGCACTCAGGTTACTAGCCCTCGGTTCTGCGGGGCAAAGTTCAGTGCCACATGACTGGGTTCTCTGCTTAGGGTCTCGCAAAGCCAAAACCAACGTGTGGCAGGGCTGCATCCCCCTCCGGAGGTTCTGGGGAGGACCCTCTGGCCAGCCCATTCGGGATGTTGGCTGATGTCACTTCCTTGCCCCTGTGTGACTGAGGTCCCCATTTTTCTCGCTAGCTGTCTGCTGGTATACCGGTAACCTGCAGCTCCTCGCTCGTGGCCCCTCAAGCAGGTGTAACACAGCTTTCTGCAGGCCAGCAGGAGCCTGTGCCTCCTCCGCTCTGACCACTCAGACTTAAAGGGCTCAGGCGATGGGGCCAGCCCCACCCAAATAATCTCCCTTTTGATGAACTCCAAGTTGGCCGGTCTGTAACCTGAATTACATTTGCAAAGTCCTCTTTGTCACGTGGAGTGTCCACAGGTTCTGCCCACCCTCCACTCCACAGAGGAGAGTAATCAAGGCAGGGACCCCGCCAGGTGGAAATCTTTAGAATTCTATCTACCATAATTGTGTAAAAAGGTGAAGTTTTCTATCAGATAAAGAGAAGGTGACTGAGCTGCATTCTTATTCAGGACCCGAGAAGTAACTGAACCCCTGAGGAGGGCTTGTGGGAAGGGGTAGTGAAGAAAGAGCTGATTAGTGAAAAGGCACCCCCTGCTGGAGGACACGCTCTTCCCTCACTCTCCACAGTGGCTGTGGGGTTACTAGCCAAGGGACGGGCTGTATCCCCAACACGGTACACCATTACCCCGATGAACCCCTGTGAGTCTCTGCGGCCGGCTGCCTCTGCCGCTGCCACCCGCTGCCTGGGGGCCCTCTGGGGCTTGGGTCACCAGCTGGTCAGACCCCAGCTCTCAGCCAGCTGCAGTTCCCTGGCACAGCCACAGGATCTTGGAGGAACAACTGAGCTTTTTCAGGCCTTGCCCTGGACCCTCAAAACCCAAATCCTTCTAAAAGCTGGCACCCTGAAGCACCTTACACGGACTGGAACTCCGCCATTTCCCCATTTGTTAGCAGGGTGACAGCTCCCCCAACACACACTGGAGGGGCAGTTCCCACCACACCGGTGCGGGGACGTCCTCAGAGTGCCTCCTCCAAGCCCACCCAGAGCGCACCCCACAAGGCCCTGTGCAAAGCTGCACCAGCAGAGCCCCGAATGTCACAGACCCAGGACATGAGGCTCAGAGATGGGACACGCCTGGTCGGGGCCACACCGTCCTCCCTGCTGCCCGCAGTCAGTCTCTAGCCCCACCACCGCGGTGAATGAGCACGTCTGGAATGCCTGGACTCCCTCCTCAATACGGACCCTAGGTGGACCATTCAGACACTGAATTCATGAGCAGTTATTCCTAAAAACAGAGTACCTCGTTTGTGGAGCACTTTGCAGCCTTCAAAGTGTTTCCTAAAGATGCGTACCCTGAGTTCAAAGCAAGAAGGGCCAAAAGTGTGGCCCCGATGCTTCCCAACGGTCCCCCATCCCTACCGGGGGTGGAACCCACCAGAAACATCGTCTTGAAGGGCAGCGAGCCAGCAGGGTTCCGAGGACGTAGCGAGGGGTTACGGCGCCCTGCTCCTCAGGCTCCACCACGTGGACCTGCTCAGAGTCCCAGAGGGCAGCCTAACCCCACCTCCGGGCTCCTCTACCTCTCCCCTCTGTTTGGGGTGCCCTCCCAGGGGATCCCGAGTCCCAGGCCCTGCGTGTGCCCAGCAGAGTGAGTCTTTGTGGAATAAATGATGGAATGAATGCATTTTCAAAACGCAAAGATTACTGACACGTCAGTGACTGGAAGGAGAAGCCAGTAAATAGGAGACCTGTGGAGAGCCTTCTCACTTTCCCTGGAAACTCTGGTGCCCACAGTCAAGAACAGAGCGGGTGCGCTGGCCCTTCCATGCTCAGAGCCCGGGAAAGCCCTGTCCCACTCCCGCCTCACCGGGGGGCTTGCCCTGAGGGTCCTGGGGTCCCTCCAGGGCTGCAATGCTGTGAAAGACGCCCTCTGCTCTGTCCTCATTGGCCAAGTGTTTTTAATGCACATTTTTCTCCTGCAGTCTGTCTGTTTTTCCCCCCCTGGACCTGGGGGTGTAAAAACCCAGGGGCGAGATTGTATCTCTGTTTGTTTTGGTCGATTGAACGTTTTCTTTCCTTGTTCAACATTTTTCAGATTTCTGGGGATTGTTTTCCACCTCTTGATGTTATCTGGGCTCTGGCCAACAGCGACACACGCCGTCTGCCTGCGGCTGAGGGCGGAGTGCGGAAGCGGAGGGCTAACATTTTTGTTAAATTTAGCTTCTCTCGGGCAGATTTATCTCCATTAATCATAACCCAGCAGAGTCTGATTTCTCTAAACCCAGCCCCTGCGTGAATGAGAGCTTCCATCCCAGAGCAAATTTCCCGGAGCAAATGCCAGCACCGTCTGCCTGAACAGCCGAGCAGGCCACACAAAACAAGCAAAAACAAAAGAGGACGGCCGTGCGCATAGACACGGGTGCTCACCTTTCTCTCTGAAGCCTCGACCAGGAGGCGGGGAGCATGCAGGGCCAGACCCCCATGTCCTGTGCCAGTGACTCTGCCCAGTGGTGGGGGAACCCGACGTCCACCATATGCCCGGCCCTGGAGGCCACACACACTGGGTGGGGACATTCCCGCAGTCACCCCAACACTGGAAAGCCACCACCTCTCGGCACAGGGTGGCTGAGATGCCCCTCCACTGCGAGGCTGGTTGATGTGGGGCACAGGCACACAGACAAGGGCCACGGTATGTCTGCACTTGTCTGTGTGTGAAATGCTTCGTGATTGGAAAGGAAATGAAATCTGCGAGTCTTTGCATCCACGTACAGCTTTTGACCAAGAGCATGGATGGTGGAGGACGCCTCAGACCCCGACAGGTGTTCCGTTCCAGCACTGGCTTCAGAGACATCTGCTAGTCAAGGAGGCAGGTGCACACCTGCGTAGCCTCCTTTGGAGGCACGCAGATAAGCGAGGGCCTATCCAGCAGAGATGAGTCCAGGAAGGAAGAGCCACAGGGGGTGCTCAGGGCCAAGCATAATAACGGCTTCCAATGAACCGAAACCTTTTCTCTGGGTCCATTCATTCAGTCAGTATTTCTTAAGAGCTGGCCCTGGCCAAGGCACTGTTCCAGAGGCCGAGAGGCACAGGGACCCAGCCCCACCCTCCAGCGCTGGCATGTCACAGTGTCTCCAACCAGGACAGCCATGATCCAGGTCTGGGCATTGGAGAGCAGCTCTGTGGAAGGACCAAGGTCCTAAAGTAGCATTTTCTGTAGACTTCTATAGAACCTGCAACCACCAACAGCGACACACACATCCCTCTTGAGTGTACCTAGAACATTCTCCAGGAGAGGCCACATTAGGCCATAAATAAACCTCAGTGAATATAAAAGGATAGAAATAATACCACATTCTGTGTCCAAGGTGGAATGGAAGTAAACAGCAGAAAGAAAATTGGGAAACGTCCAAATATATGTTAATCATCACACTCATAGATAACTAATGAGTCAAAGAAGAAATCAAAAGGTAGATTTTAAAGTACTTTGAGATAAGTGAAAATGGAGACACAACATACTAAAACTTATGGGGGGCAGCTAAGGTCATACTTAGAGGGAAATGTATTGCTGAAGTGACTATATTAAGAAAAGAAGAAATACCTCAAATCTTTCTAATGTTCCATCTTAAGACACTGGAGAAAGAAAGCACGCTAAACCAAAATGAAAGCAGAGGAAAGGAAATAATAAAAAATAGTCTGGAATCTAATGAAATAGAGAATAAAAAAACAATAGAGAAAAATCAATGAAACAAAGCCAGATTCCTTGAAAAGTTCAACAAAATGACAAGCCTTTAGTTAGACTGACCAAGAGAAAAATATAATAGATTCAAACTACTAGGATCAGAAATGAAAAAGTGGAACATGACCATCAACGTTATAGAAATTAAGGGATTATAAAGGAACACCAGGGCTGGTGAGGGTGGGAGAAACTGGAACCTCTGCATTGCTGTGGGAATGTAAAATGGTGCAGCCACTTTAGAAAATGATCTGGCATTTCCACAAACAGTTAAACATGAAATTACCATATGACACAGCAATTCCATTCCTAGGTAAATACTCAGAGAAATGAAAGCATATGTCCACACAAAAATTTGTACATGAATGTCCATATCTACATTATTCATAATATTCAGAAGGTGGAAGCAACCCAAATGTCCATCAACTGATAAATGGATCAAAAAATGTGGTCTATCTACACAATGGAATATTATTTGGCCATAAAAAGGAAAGAAGTACTGACACATGCTATGACATTATGCTAAGTGAAAAGAGCCACCCACAACAGAAATGTCCAGAATAGGCAAATCTGGTTGTTTCATGGGAAGATGCGAAGATAATGAGAATGACAGCTGAAGGGTATGGGATTTCTTCTTGAGAGGATGAAATGTTCTAAAATTGACTGATGGGTGCATATATCTGTGACTAAACTAAAAACCACTGAATTGTACACTCAAAAAATAAACCTTACAAAAAACGTTAGCCTGATGAACACAGCAAAACACCAGTAGGAAAACAACTCATGTCTGAAAAACGAGAACAGCTTGTCAAAATTCCTGCAAAGGAATAGGGGAGAAAGGAGAGTGACTTCAGGATCACAAGATCAGCCCAGGAAGCAAACAGTTAAGTCCGTCAGGTGCTAAGCATTAGCTGGAACTTGGTTCTGAGATTTGAATCAACCTGAGCAAAGAGGAAATATAGTCAGCTCCCCTCTGGCCTGAGGTCCATTGGTCCTGGCTTCATGGGACCCACCTGTAAATGTGAGCCGGGAGCCCCATCCCATGGTGTTCCTGGAACCTCATTAATGTCTGAGCCAGCCCCATACCAGCCTTGTCTTCTTGGCCCTGAACCCCTCACAAAAGGACCCCAACCCCAGGGTCACAATTCCATCCCTCAAACACTCCAAGTGAGGCTCTCTCCAGTGGATTCTGGCGTGGCAGTGCCAGCCCCTGGCTCTCGCACCACAGGCAGCCCCGGCAGGAATCCCCTGGTCCCACTCTGTCCCCACTGTGGCCCACCCTGTCTGCCTCCTTCCCCAAGCAGGAGGGGGAGACATCAGGATGTGGGCACCCAGACTTCTGAGCAGGGGCTTGATCAGATAGCGCCCCAGGGGCCTGCTCACATGCATCCTGTAGGCGGGGACCTGTCTGAGCTTATTTTGGTTCAAACTGGCATACTAATTTGCAACTAATAGTCACGGGGGACAGAGGCTTGGGCTGGAGCCAGATCCCCCACAGGTGTCCCCACAGTGGAGAATAGAGGAAAAGTCCTCATCTCTCCTAGATCAAAAACATGAGCAGGGTTTAGCCCTAACAGCAGGTGTGGGTCTGCATCCTGGGGAACTTGACGATGACACTCCCAAGGTCAGGGACGGGGGCCAGAGGAGCAGTGGCTCCTGTGTCCCAGCCAACATGGGCTCTGCTGAGGCAGACAGGAGGGCCGAGATGGCTGGAACCACAGCTGCTCTGGCTCCGGCCATGCATTCTGATGTGCTCGCCAGCGCTGCGCTGAGCTCTGAAGGCAGCTGGAGACAATGGGCAGGCGGCAGACCCCCACTCAAGGTGTGAAGGGAACGCCTCTCAACTGATCGAGCCTAAACTGATACTCTTAGGACATGAAGCAAAACCAGTAAGTTCCAATCAGGGTCATTAAACAGCCATCCTCCAGGAATTCATGAATGAAACAACGAACTAGAACAGGAGATGCTGCTACATTTGCATAAGAAGAACGGAAGAATTTGGCACTTTGTTGAAGATGGAAGATTTGACACTGAAGACTAGAGGAGCGTTGTAATTTCAGGGAATCCTTAGTAGAAAGATGTTGGAATTAGTTGAGAACTACAGAAGCCTGTAGAAGAAGAACGAGATGACACCTGAGCAGCTAGTAATAAAGAGAGTGGGCCAGCAGGAGCACCTCTTATATTTGGAGGAACAAGTGGACATATGTCTTACTTGAAATATTATCCAGAGTTTAACACCTTTACACACCGCTGCAGTTGGATAAAGCAGAGCAGAGAAGGTGTGGTGCAACTTTGTCCCCAGTGCTCACTGACGGCGGTGCGGGATGTTTGTGGACACACGTGGCCTTGTCTGCTGGTGCACTGTGACACCTTCAGTCCCTGCTGACTCCAGGTGTCTCTTTTGGTCAGAGCTCCCACAGGTTCCTAAGTTGATCCAGAACACATCAGAGCGGACAGACGTCGTCAAGTTCCCATCTAATGTTTGAAGAAAGCAGTGCACGCATATGTTTGATTGCTGCTTATAAAATAAATATGCTAAATACCTTTTAGAGATAGCTCTGGTCCGACACAGCATGTGGTGAGGAAAGATGTTCCTCCACCGTCAGCCCTCACGTGGAGATGCTGTGATCAAAACAGAGCAATTAGTGGAGGATCCAGGAACCCCTCGGAACTACACACAAACATCATTGTTGAAAATACTGGATTAGAACATTTCTTCATACCATCTTCACATGAAGCAGTTATTATTCAACATTCCCAACAGTCCTTTGTGTACCTGGAAAAAAAAGTTTAGCCAGGACAAAACCAAATGCATCATATTTTGTATTAAATTGTTCACTGTCCGAGTTGAATGTTACACGCTACCACACAGAGCTTTCAGATCAAAGCCGACCTGCAGGAGTGGTTCTTGCATTCAAGCATTTCCTGTGGGCTCCAGCACGAAGCATCACTGCCTTCCAGACAAGGAGGACCACTTCCGACGTCAGCAGGGCCGGGGCCCAGGATGTGTGTAGGTTGTTAAGTGGGTGGAAAGTGCAGGACAGAGGAGGCAGGGAGGCCCTAGAAATTCCGCTCAGATACACACCAGCGTGGTTCGGCTCTCCTCCCGTTTTGTGACCATCAGTGTTTCCATGAACTCCTGGCATGCCTACATTCTGTCACAAGACGGCCCTTCTCCAGTGGCCTGAGTCATCCCTGCTCGGTTCTGCTAATGACTACCTTTCTCTAACAGTACCTGTAATCAACATTTTATAGTGTTGGATTTGTGGAAAAGTTAATAGCTAGAAGGAAGGGAAAATCCTTCTGTTTTTGTTTTAAAAACATACCAAAGCAGTCTGGAGCAATTACAAGATTGCATGTTGCATGGTGACATATCAGTAAGGACTTTTGGTTGCATACTACAGAACGACCCAGGAGAGTTTAAGCAGAAACGTGAATTTGTGCAGAGGCTCCTGGGACAGCTCACAGTACAAGGGCTGGGACGTCGGCCAGGAAGGGATGGGACCAGAGGAGGGAGAATGCCTCCCTCTGCCTCCTGCCTCCTCCTCATTCTGTATCTCCTGCATCTGCTTCATTAACACATGACCAGGGGGAGCTCCACAGCCCACCAAAGCCCACGTCGGCTGGGACACGGGAGTGACTGCCTCTCCTGGACCCCGACCCTGACCTTGGAGGTGTCATCATCAATGAGTTCACCAAGGCACAGACCCCTGCCCACCCGTCGCCACCTCTGCTCCTGCCACCCACCCTGCAGGAGCTGCTTGGGCTCAGTCTGAAAGTTACTGATGCTCATGGAAAGTCTTCACTGGAAGATGGGGAAACTGGGTCCCAGAAAGGAGTGGCGACTCCCCAGAACTAGAAAGCAAGTCTCCAAGATCGTGTCACAGACCAAGTGTGGGAAGCCCTTGTGGGCATTCAGGAGCTAGGGAGGGCACGGGCCCCTGACCCCAGAGGGTGGGCTCAGCGAACAGACTTGGTGGGACCCCAAGGTGGGCAGGAGCAAGGGGCCGACCTGAACAGAGTCTTTTTGTTTCTTATCCTTCATCAACGCAGTCTTGGGCTTTGCAGGAGAGAAGGAAGACTGGTCCCTGCGTCCTCCTCCTCCCCCTCCTCCTGCACCCTCGTACCCCTTCCTCTCCACTCCTGCCCCTGCCCGCACCCGGAGCCCAGAAGGGTGGCTTCCCGAGGGAGCCATCTGCAGACACTCTGCTTTTTTCTCTGTTCCCCACCCCACGACTGGATTTCTGGGACTGGGAGCTGATGCTGCAGGTGATAAGCTTTGCTCCCGGTGAGCTCGAACCCCTGGGCTCCCCACCCCCAAAGAGACCAGGCCCTAAGGGGTCCACTGAGGGGGCAGGCGGCCAACATCAGACCCAGAGACTCCCCTTCCATCCTCTCTGCATATCAAGTCGTGGTCACTTCTTGTGATCCTCTGTCCCTGCTGGCTAGTGTTGTCTCAGCGTGCATAAGGCGAGAAGAGCATGGTGCCCCGACGTGGGTCAGCGTGAGGGGCGGAGTCAGTATAGGGACCAAGAGACCTCACGAGAAAATGCAGCAGCATCATTCCACACTCAGTGTGCACCTGTGGGCATCTGTCAGCCTTCTCTCCAGATGGGGGCGGGTATCAGGATCCCCTTTCTCAAAAACGAGGATCGAACAGGAAACTGCACGAGAGCCTGGGGGCCTGGCCCCAGGACGTGGTCAGTAAATGGTAACTTTCATTCGGAAGAAAACGAGTCTCCAACCTGGCCAAGGTCAGCTAGAGGGGCTGCTGGCCTCAGAGCCCAGAAGTGTAACCACTGGCCGTCCTGCCCCATTGCTGTGGGGTAGAGGTTCCAGGGCCTCAGATGCGACACAAGGGAGAGGCTCATGTTTGTGGGGCGGGGGTGCGCACCAGGGTAGCCGGCCTGGGGTGGTGGGGGTGCCATCTCCTCGCCTCTGGAGGGGGGCTCCGGGCAGGGACAGCCAGGGAGAGAGCCCCACCCCGAGGGCCCTCTGGGCTGGGCGGCCTGAGCCCTGGTGCAGACGCCGCAGAGGGACTTGCAGCTAACGCTGAAGGTGCCTGGGTTTGCATTTCTGGAAAATAATTACCTCCCGCTCACCCAAAACCTTCATCACATCCTCTCCACCGGAGCGCTTCACACGCAGGTGACGACTCACAAAACGGGTCAGGACGTCAGTTCAGTGGCTCACAACTGGCGTTTCTTCCTAGTGAGTAGAATCGACGGAGCACAATGACACAGAAGACGTGGGACAGCGAGGCCCGAGGAGAGGGCTGTTCTGTGAAGGGTCTTTCTCCACTACGTACGTTTACACATACATGTACGAGGGGTGGGGTCATGCCGCTCCTCACTCTGAGTGTGGCGGCCTTGCTCTAGGAGCGTCCGGTGGGGCCACAGGAGAAGGCGACCGAGCCACAGCAGGTGGCAGGTGTTCCCTCACCTGGACCAATGCATCAGGAGCGAGACTGGGTGGCCCTGGGGGCGAGTCCCCCAGAACAGGCAGGAGTCCTGGGGAGGGCTCTGGGCTCCTAATGCAGGTATGACTCGATTGTAACTCAAAGTAAGAGACACCGGGAGCCCAGCTGACATTCTGGCTGTGGTTGGGTCATTTCATTCAATCCAAACAGCACCCTTTGAGGTCAGCCTCGTGCCTATGTTACAGACGGGGAAACCAAGGCCCAGAGCTTCCACGGGCCGTGAGCCGTAGCGGTGGAATTCAACAGCATTTTCTCGTCTGATCCAGGCCACCTCAGATCTCATTTAAGCTATGACAAATTTCTCTAGAGAACCAGACTTCTTGAGTGTGCTTTGAACTCTAACACACGTTTCCCAGGAATAGGACCGTAATAAGAGGGATGCCGCGCGCTTAGTTGGCATCGAACACAGAGCAAGGAGGCACCTTCTGAAACCCGTCTGGAGGTGAGTGGGGCGGGCATCGGCCACTGCAGCCCAGCAGGCCCCGCGGCCGTCTGGCAACGCCACAACCCCGCACGTCACGGCCCTCCCTGGGCCTCTCCACGTGTGACATGAACAGACAGCTCTAGATCCTTCTAGATCCAGGCTTTTGGATCGAAGTTCTGATTTTCTCCAAGGCCACAGAGAAGACACGAGCATGTCTGCCAAGAGGCCAGATGCTGCCCTGTTTAAAGAGAGAAAAGAGATCATCTGGAAACATTTTATAGGGAAAAGAATATAAATCATCCCTGTTGTATGTATGGTCAGAAAATGTGCACAGTTTGGAAGGTGTGCCTGGGTCTGCCATTTCTCCCACTTCCTGCACTTTCCTTCCCGTCATCAGGCTGCTCTGAGAGCTCCTCTCCCTGCTCGCAGAGGCTGCTTCCCAGTCGGCAGCTGCAGCTCCCTTCAAACAAAAGAGCCTCGGGGAGCCTCTGCCCTCTCCCCACCACCCACATGGGGACCCTGCGCCAGGCCCCCCTCTGCCCTGCAGGGAGTTCTTGCTGAGCTCTGCGTCTCCCTACTCTGTCCAGACAGAGGCAGGCCAGGGCCCGGGCAGGGGCTCACTGAATAGCCGGTCCTTCCCCAAAACACTTCTCCACGTGACTGATGGCAAGTTGGGTTTGAGGCCTGGACTCTGTTTCCTGGACGGGACCTGAGGTCCTAAGTGGCTCCTGTCCTGTGCCGGTGAGGGGCACAGCGGGCCTCCCTCGGCTGGAGAGGCCTGGAGGAAACAGGTGCATCTGTCCAGGGCTGGCCCCTCCTACGAGTGGAATGAGGAAGCCTCAAGTGTCAGGAAGCGACACTCGACACTCGTTGAATCACCACCCTCACCAGCCCGTGGCTGCGCTGGGGACTGGCAGTTCTCTCTCCAAAGGCAACGTGGGCCAGCGTTTGTCATGCCTCCTGCCGTCCAGGTCTCCTCAGTGATGGAGGAGCAGAGGCCCGGGGAGGGGGAGCCTTGGCCACCTCCCCCGACTGGAAACCTCGATGGAATCTGGAGTCCGTGATGATGGAGCTCAATCTCGCCAGCTCCCCCGGTTCTCCGCCGCTTTCCAATTTTCACTTTCTCCCCCCAAGTTTTGAAATTCTCACTTACAGTTTCTGAAAGATGTCATCCCGTTCCTACAGCCAACATCTCTGGCTGCTCCAGCCTTCGACTTCGCTGAGGAGTCAGGACTTTCACCAGCAGACACCGCGGGTCATCTCAGGGCCAGCACCACGAAGCCCCAACTGCGCTTCCAGCGGCCGACAGCGCGCGGGGTGGGCAGGCGCCTTCACCTGTTCTCACGGCCACTGTCCATGCGCACAGGCTCTGTCCGGCCATGCGGCCCCCACCCGCGCCAGCCCCTTGCTCTGCAGATGGCTTCACCTGTCACTTCCCGGAGGACTCACACACCCCAGGGTGAATCCTATTATGGGTCCTTTGATAGCAAAGGAAAGCGAGGCCTCAGCCCGGCCACAGCCAAGAGGCAGAAGTCAGACTCAAACTGGACACCCGGACGCTCATTCAGCTCCCCCTGGGTGGTGGCACCATTCCAGATGCCAGTTCCCGCTGGGCTCACCACCAGAGGACACTGGACCCTCAGCAAAGCCCCCAAAAGGTCATGTCAGAGAGTAAGGGGCTTGAAGTCATGTAACCAGGAAACTGCCTCAGCCACTGGAGGGGCCGAGGGCAAAGGTCAGTCAGCAGAGGGCAGGGTCAGGGTGGTTGGGGCTCCTGAGAAGGAGGAGAGTGGTGGGAGAGGTTGAGGAGGGCAGCTGGTGGGAGGAGAAAGTCAGTGGTCTGTGGCCTCCCCAGCAAGACCAGAAGCCCTCGGAAGATTTCAGCAGCGGAGTGGCTGCCCAGCTCAGTGGCTATGATGTGGTGCTGGGCAGTGGGGGCAGGTGGATCTGGGGCCACTCATGGCTGGCAGTGGCCCTGACTCTGGGCTGGGAGGGGAGATCTGGAATGTTCCAGGGGGGTCTGTTCCTGATGTCCTTAGGGCAAGGGTGCTTGCATGCTGCTATTTGAGCCTGAATGGTGGGGTCTCATCCTGCGCAGGGCCTGCTCGGGGACACCAGGGACCCTTGCCCAGGTGAAATGCATGTTAAGGAGGGCCCCAGGCCACAGGCATTCCTGTGCACAGCCAGGGCCTGCACCGTCTTGGGGAAATCCTACAGCGGGTCTTCTCCTCTGACGTCCAGCTGGCCTCTGAGCAGCGAAAGGCCATGGACTTTGACCAGAGCAAACCATGGAGGCCTTCATGCAGGAGAGGGAACATGGCCCCGGAATGCAGACGCATGGCCTCAGCCTCCCAGGCACCCATCCTCCTCCTCCCTGACCACCAGGTGGCCGCCACAGCCAGTGTCCTGACAGCAGGTGCTGGGCTCAGAAGCTGAAGAAGAGAGTTCTCGAAGCTGCCTCCAGAACCAACGTCATCTCATAGTCCTCCCTCCCGAAGACGCGGCATCACCCACAGCACTGAGAGCGCCTGCTGCTCCTGGGAACGGCTCTTCACAGTTTATGAGTTCCTCTCCCACCATCGACCCCCAGGCCAGGCTCGGGGGCTGGGTGGGGTAGGGGTCACACCCTCATGAACCAAGTCGGAAATTCAGCCTCAGAACCAAGCGCAATTTTACCGCTCGGTAGCACGATGACCAAGTCTAACGGGGGTCTTCTAAGACCTGTGTTCTCGCTGTCCTCGCGGAGGAGTTGCTAATGACCCCACTGGAAAAGGGAGGTGGCCGCCTGTGTAGACGGGGGTCTCCCTCAGGCCCGGGACCTGGCTGGCTCTGACCTCCTGTGGCCATCTCCCATCTCCTGCAGACCTGTCACCTCTGCAGTGGGGCTTTCCCCAACTCCTGCTTCAAATCTCACCCTCCCCCATTCCCCATGCCCCCCACTACCATGCTGTCCTTCAGGCCACTTATGGTTATTCATCCAGTTCTGATCTGTCTCCTTCTAGAATATAAGCTCCTTGAGGGCAGGAATATTTTCAGTTTTTTCCTCTACTCTACTTCCAGCACCCAGAACAGTTCCTAACATGAAAGAGCATATGGTATTTGTTGAGTAAACGAATAACGAATGTAGTCTTAACTGAATACCATCTTATTAAAGATGATACAAACGAAAATTCACCAAAATATTGACAGTGATTGCCTCCAGGTGTTGGGGCCATAGGTGATTTTAGCATTCTTTTTTTTTGGTGTGTGACTGCCCCTGAGCCAACATCTGTGCTAATCTTCCTCTATTTTGTATATGGGATGCTGCCACAGTGTGGCTTGATGACTGGTGTGTAGGTCTGTGCCCAGGATCCGAACCCATGAACCTTGGGACACTGAAGCAGAGTGTGCAAACTTAACCACTATGCCCCCAAGCCGGCCCCTTTAACATTCTTCTTAATGTTCTCCAGGTAATGCCTGGGGCCACCAGGCCCATCTCAGGGGAAAGTCACTCACAGACACCCAACATGCGAACAAAAATAATTCCCAACTTTACTTGGTTCTCAAAAGGTTTTCTCCCGCCTTGCAGTCTCTCTCCAAACTTCACTTTTCCCAACTTATGTTTTTTTTATTTAATAGACTCTATGAATTTTTGTGCTATTAGAAAGAGACTGTCGATGGGAGACCTCTCTTGGAGGTGAGGGATGTGGACACAGGTCCACCTGGAGGGTTGTGGGGCGAGGCCTAAAATGAAGGCACAACATTGTCCGAGCCTCAACGTGTGGTGAACTGGGAGGGCCTTGGACAGTCTAGCCTCAAGCTCTTCTCCCTGACCCTGCTCCCATGGTGCTGTGCACTGAATATGTCCCCCCAAATTCATATGTTGAAGCCCTAACCCCCTGCTGTGATAGAATAAGGAGGTGGGGCCTTTGGGTGGTGATTAGGGTTAGCTGAGGTCATGAGTGTGGGGCCCCCACAATGGGATTAGTGCCCTAATGAGAAGAGACACCAGAGAGCACTCTCTTTCTCTCTCTGACACATGAGGACACAGCAAGAAGGTGGCCATCTGTGTGAGAAGAAGAGGACTCTCACCAGAACCCACCCATGCTGGCATCCAGATCTCGGACTTCCAGTTGATGATATTTTGTTATGGCAGCCCCAGCAGACTAAGACACATGGATAGGGTCCCCTGAACAAGTAGCCCTCCTTGTCACGGGCACCAGGTGCAGTGCCTGCTGGTGTCTGAGTGGCGGCTTCAGTCCCCTGCCAGCCCACAGGATTATTCAAACACGCCTATCACATCCTCCCACAGGAACAGGAGCCACCTCTCCCTCTTGTCATTACAAAGCCTTTGTCCCCGAGTGCAGCTCCATGTGGCCTGTGTACCCCTCTCCCGGGCTGGGAGTATATGTGACTCGTAGCTGCTCTCATCTCAGCTTCCAGTGCTTGGCCATCCCCATAATCCTGGTGTGGGGGTCCCTCCCTCACCAACGGGGTGAAGAGGAAGTGATTAAACAATGGCCTGTGAAGACAGCGGCTGCCTTCAGAGATGCTGCTGAAAAACCAACCATATTCCGTGAAAGGACACTTCCCGTTAAAAGACAGGGCCTGTCAATTTTCTGGGACAAGGCAGGTGGTGACCTGGCCAGCACTGGCTGAGCGTCTGGATAGCTGCTGCTCAGGCTGACACCTGGCGTGGAATCTGGAGGCCGAGGCTCCAGGGAGGGCCTCAAAGTGCGGGAGATCCAAAGTCTTCCGCGGACCGACACGTCCCACTTGGTGCTGGAGCCACAGGCTGTTTCTAAAGTGTTCTCTCCTGGGCTGTAAACTATGACCAGGGGTCCCAAAACAGAAGCCCCATTTGCCAAAAGGAGTTGAGGTCTCCTTCACCTCCCCAGAGGCCGAGAGCCAGTTGCCCCGCACAGTTCTGGGAGGAAGCAGTTCTGAAGCGAGAGCGAGGAGGTGGCCTCCGGAGAAGGGCTCCCAGTCCCCGTGCAGAGGGGCGGCAGCCCATGGCCGTCATGGAGTTGAAGGGGAGCATCTTAGAAGCAGGAGGACTCCGGTCCCTAAAGGAGTGGGGGGTTCCCGGAGGTGACTGGTCTTGCCCATCCCTCTCAGTCTTCAAGCAGCACCTGGTGAGTGTCCAGCACACAGGAGCAGCTTCCCTTGTCTTTCCCTGGATAACTTGAGAAAGTCTGGAGACCCGGAGATAATAACCCAGGCAGCGTGAGTGACAGTAACAGCCCCCTGTTCACACACACATGGGTGCAGCCCAGAGCAAAGAGCCCAAGCCTGCGTCCCCAGGAGCAGACTACGATTTGCAAATAGATATGATGGTTGGAACCAAAATAAGCTTAGACATGTCCCCACCTGCAGGCATTGCTGCAGGATTCATCTGAGCTGTCCCTGGGCACTACTTCTGAAGGGTGGGTGCCCACATCCTGACGTTTCCCCTCCTGCATGAGGAAGGGGAGGCAGACAGGGTGGGCCCTGTGGGGACAGAGCAGGACCAGGGGCTTCCTGCCGGGGCTGCCTGGGGTGCGACAGCCAGGGTCTGGGACTGCCACGCCAGAATCCACTGGACAGAGCTTCACTTTAGGTGTTTAGGGATGGAACTCCCCCCTGGGACAGGGGACCAGAGGCAGGAGCTGAGGTTGGTGTCCTGCAGCGAGGCGTTCAGGGCCAGGCAGAATCGGTCAGTATGAGACTGGGTCAGACATTAGTGGGGTTCCATGGGCACCAAAGGGATGGGATCCAGGGTCACCTTTATAGGTGGGTCCCGGGAAGCCAGGACAAACTGGACCTTGAGGCAGGACGGACCAGCATGTGGGCATCTGTTCTGCTCTTTGTTCAGGCCTTCCATCCCCTCTCCCTCTCCACCACCCTTTCTTCCCTCCTTAATTTCTCCCCCATTATACACAGTTGCTCCTAAACAAGTTTGTCCTGACAGGTTGCTAAGTGTCCTGGGCATCCCACCCTCCCTCGTCCCCCTTCTGCTGGGAAGGTGCCCATTTTCCTTGAACAACCTGGAAGCCGTGCTGAAGGCAGCCTCGCATCTCAGACGGTGGGCCCAAACGTCCACAGTCTGCGCCTGTCTTCCCTCTGGGGGTCGCCGGGCAGCCCCGGGGCCCTCCCCAGTGAGGGGAGGAGGGTCTCTCAACACCTGTCTGCACCCCTAAAGTTAATGGATATGAGAATGCAGAGGGGGCTCCCGGCCCGGGGGAGTCAGACACAGCTTCTCCTGTGACCTAGGCAGAGACAAGCCCCTGACAGGACACCCTCCTGACCAAACCCCAGCCCGGCTCCTCTGAGCCCCCTCTGCACTGGGCCCTGCCCTCCGCCTGCTGAGTAAAGAATCCCACTGAGTTCACCAAGAGTCTCCAAGCCTTGAGACCTGCCCAGTCCCTCTTGGTGACTTTCCACCCCTCCCTCACTCTGCTGTTGGCTCTACATGCACATCATCCTTGCTGTGTTGGGAGCTGAGTTTAACCTCTGTCCCTCATTGCAACCATCTGGAACAAAGCCTTCCTTGCTGTTTGTAACAAGCATCCAGTGTAATTTTCCTTTAGCGCCCCCAGGAGTGGTGCCCAGGATGGGCTGTGGGTGTGGCGAGGAGGCACAGCCATTCCCAACCTAGGGAAGAACGGGTGTCTTGTGACCTGCTTTGGAGCCTGCGGAGGAAGAGCTGGGAAGGCTCTCGCCCCACGATCCGCACCCCTTACCTGATTCCTGTTGTCTGTAAACCCTGAGCTCCTTCCTTGGCTCCCACATCCCACCCACCCCAGAGTCCAGCCCGGGAGCCCAGCCTCCGAGACCACCCTGGGGCTGCTGGGGGACGAGAGGCTGCCCGACTCCTCGTCCACAGAGGAGGCCTCAGTGCCACTCAGCTGGCCTCACGGGAGCAGTCACACAAAGGACAGGCCCCCGGGCCCTGGCCCGGATGTGGGTGGAGCAGGGACATGGTCAGGACAAACCATGGGCAGTAGTTTATGCCAGACTCAGGGACATATTTTTTTAAGGGTCTCAAGTTTGAGAGAAAATGGGCTATTTATGTCCATATTATGCTGATAATAAACAATATTGCATAATTACATTCATCCTTTACCATCAGCCAAGCATAGAAGACCAGTATAAATTACAGAGAAGCCTAATGCCTCGTTTGTGAGTGAGTTTTTACCACGTTGGTAAAATATCTCTTTTTAATACTCGAATATTACTCAAACCCCCATTGGTGGAATGAGGCCTTACCTAGAGGAGAACGATGATTTAAATTACAACAGATTTCTCAGCCGAAAGCACGGAGGCCAGAAGGAATTGGCACAACATTTTCCAAAAAAGAACCGTCAATCCTAGATTCTATGTCCGGCGAAGATATCCTTCAGGAATAAAGCAGAAATAAAGGAGTTCCACAATGAAGGGAAATTAAGAGAATTTGTCCCCACAATGGTGCTCCAGCAGGAGGACATCCACAGGCAAAGAAATGAACTGTGACCCGGGTCTCCACCACACACAAACACTAACTCAAAGTCGATCACGGGCTTAGACGTAAAATGTAAAACTATAAAACTTCTAGAAAACAACATGGAATAAAACCTTGGGGATCTAGGCCAGCTGAAGAGTTCTTAGACTTGACACCAAAAGCACGATCCATAAAAGACAAAAAAAAAAAGGTAAAATTGGACCTCATGAAAATTAAAAACTTTTGCTCTGTGAAAGACCCTACGGAGAGGACGAAAGATGAGCCGCAGAGTGGGAGACCATTTGACAAGGACTCACGTCTGGAATATAGAAAGAAGTCTCCAATCTCAACAGCTGAAAAAAAAAATCCAATTAAAAACAAAGACATGCAGGGGCCGCCCGGTGGCGCAGCGGGTTAGTCCGCGCTTGGCAGCCCGGGGTTCGCGGGTTCGGATCCCGGGCGCCCGCCGACGCACTGCTTGTCAGCCACGCCGTGGCGGCGTCCCATATAAAGTGGAGGAAGATGGGCACGGATGTTAGCCCAGGGCCAGTCTTCCTCAGCAAAAAGGGGAGGATTGGCAACAGATGTTAGCTCAGGGCTGGTCTTCCCCACAAAAAAAAAAAAAAACACAAAGACATGCAAAAGACATGGACAGACATTTCACTGAGGAGATATACAGATGAGCACGTGACAAATATTCAACATCATCAGTCACCAGGGAAATGCAAAATCAGACCACAACGACAATCTCCCCACACCTTTGAGAACAACTGAAATGAGCAATGGGGACCCCACCCCAGGCTGGCGAGGAGGCTGAGAAATGTGTCTTTCAGACATCACCCGTGGGAATGCAAAGTGGGGTGGCGCTCTGGAAAACTTTGGAGTTTCTTAATAAAAACTAAACATACAGTTATCGTGTGACCCTGTAATCACACTCCTGGGCATTGACACTGGAGAAACGTAAACCATTTCCACCCAGAAACCTGTGCACGATGCTCAGTGCAGCCTTATCTGTAATCACCCAAATTTGGAAACAAGCTACACGTCCTTCAGGGGTGGATTTCTAGAGGAGCTGTGGCACATCCACACCCTGGGACACCACTCGGCACCGACAGTGCAGAGTGAACTCCTGGACACACGGCAGGGACACATCTCAGGGGAACCAGGCAGGTGACAAAGGCCACTCTCTAGAGGTCACATGTTACACATTCCCTTTATATGACGTTCTCGAAATGACCAATTACAGAGATGGAGGACAGATTAGCGGTTGCTGGGGGTCAGAGATGGGCAGGGGGGATGGTGGAGCCCTAAGGGGCAACAGGAGGGAGATCTGTGTGGTAAAACTGCATAGAAACACACACACGAATCAGTGCAGGTACCACGTGACGTCTCTGTCAGGTTGGTGGAGCGTGTCGATGTCGATTTCCTTCCTGCTGTGATTTTGTACTAGATTATCCACTTTGGGGGAAACCGGGCGGAAGGTATATGGGATCCCTGCATACTATTTTTGCAATTTCCTGTGCACCTACAATCATTTCAAAATTAAAAGAGAAAAAACAAACAAAACCCCAGCACCCAGGAAAAGCAGGACTAAAGCCAAGAGGGCCCCCCCACCCCCCGGGAAGACGACAGGCCCTGACTCCACACAAGCAGCAAACGTGAGCACAGAGAGAAGCGGCTGACACACAGCTGCCGGGATTTTAAGAAGAATGAGAGAAGGGAACAAGTATTACAGAGGAAAAAGGCAGGTGAGAATGCCATTTTGAAGACATAATTATTGCAGAAACAGAAGAAAATTTATACCCAAGGTACTTCTATGTTTTCAAAGAAATCAAAGAGCATATGAAATCCATGAATCATGAGAGCAAAGAGGAAAAGACAAAGATGAGACGAAAAAATAGAGCTGGAAAAGACAAGAAACCAAACAGAGAAAATGAAAGCCATTTCAGCTCTGAAAATTGCCCAGTAATCTCATCTGTGGAACCCTCTCCTGCCTGCCCGGACCCTCCCTGCAGCCGTACCCTCCTGGAGGCTCAGAGGCCTCCCTGGGGACAGGCATGTGCCCACTCCAGGGGACAATGGAGAGCGGTCAGTGTTCCGTTCGATGCTCCCACTTCGGCAGATGGGAAATGCAGGTAGAGGGGTAAGCAGAGGCACAGCCATGGACGGGGGCTGTGTTTAAATGCTGCCTCCCACCCTGGGAGGTTGTGACAGTTGTCTTGTTTCCAACTACACTGTTCCCATAGGGAACCTCATCCAGGAGCCTGGGTGAAATACTATCTGTTGCCTGTGATTCCCAAATTACATATGCAGCCCAGGCCTCACCTGCCCAGGTGCACCCATTTGACCACCGGACACCTCCTCTCCAGATCAGTCCACCGCAAGGTAACCTTCCTGCGCGACCTGTAGCCTCTCGTCTCAGGAGATGGCACCACCTCCCCTGGTGACGTGGGTCCAACCTCAGGGTCAGCAGGACTGCTTCCTATCCTTACTCCCCACACAAGTGCATTCTGCCAGCCACACCTGCAAATGCTTCGTGTCCCACCCATCCCCCAGCGCCACCTTGACCCGAGCCACCGGCATTCCGGACACAGTGAGGAGCCCCTTACTGACCTTCCCGAGTTCACACTTGTCTCCGTCCAGTCAGCTCTACAGTCGCCCGGCTGAGCTTTAAAGACAGAAATCAAGGCACACTGCCACCCCGCCTCCACCTCTCCCCGTGCCTTCCCACTGCTCTCTGTGGGGAGAATGTCACAGGTGACCGATGACACCCACGTCCAGCATCTCTGAGGCCGGAGGCAGAGAGCAGACAGTGTGCGAGCCTGGCTCGGAAGCCAGCAGAATGGGGTCACTGCCTGGGAGACAGTGAAAGGTCGCTCCCGTATGGCTGGCTGCGTCACCCGCTCGTGGAGGCATGGGGGAGGAAATTGGGGGAAAAACACAGACATCGAAGACTGAGTCAAAAGGTGACTCAGAGGAGTGAGACTCGGAAGGTGAAGAAGGTGGGGAGACCTCGAGGAGCTGACTCGCTCGTCCCCGCACCGATGTGCCCTCGTGCATCACTCCCGTGCCCATGTGAAAAGGAAGATGTGAGTCAAAAGGAGCTCTTTCAATGAGCACAGAATAAGCAATGACAGTGTTTCTGTCTCTCAAAATGGCGTAGTTGGCAGCGATCCTCCTCCCTGTCACAGCACTCTGGCATCTCACGCTTGGCCGTCGGGGTTTTGATGAAATATGGGAACACGCGGCCGTCCGACCTGTGGGCCCTGCGGCCTCACTCCCCTGCCTGAGTGTCCAGACCCGCGCTGTTGCCTCTCGCTCCACCTGGAATCTTCTTCCTGCAGTGCCATCTTCCCAGACGTTCTCAGAGATGTCCCTCCTCGCCCCCCACTCCACAGTCCCGTCCTGACTGCCCCTGCGCTCTGAGACAAACAGCCAGGTTGTTCCCAACATGATGGCTGTCCTGCTCGTGCCTGTGGGCTCCCGGAGCGGGGACCACGGCCGCTCCCTCCTGGCCGGCCCAGGGCCCGGCACACAGCCGGTGCAGCGACAGTGTTGTTGGTTAGATGTCTCTTCTTCCGCAGCACGTCTCCACCTGGGCCTGTCCTCGGCCACCGTTTCCTCGGGAGCCCTACCTGTCGCTCACCCGGCTCCCCCACGCCTCCGTCTCCTCTCCGCTGGTCCTTCCCAACGCGATCTCAAAACCAAACCCTCCTCGTGAAGCTCCCCAGCCGCCTCCCCATCCCTCCTCTTTCCACCTCATTCTGACGACGTGAGGGAGTTGTCCCAGCCCACTCACAACTCAGGGACGCCTGCCAGAGTCCTGTGGACTCATACGTGGTCAGTGTGGCCGTCCGGCGATGCTGTCGGCTGGGGAACCCCTCGCTCCTCAGTCCCCAGCGCGGCCCCCCTCTCCGCTCTAACCACAGCCCCAGCGACCCCCAGCTGCGGCCCACACCCTCAGAGTCCTGGCTCCTTCTACCAGCCCCCACCTCCCCAAGCGACCTGTCAGAGGGCCACCTCCTTCCCAAGGTCACTGCCTTCACGGATGGGAGGACACCCCTCCTGGGCGAGGGGCATTTCTCCACTTGTCTTTCATGTTTGCTCCTGGGCCCTTCTTCCCAAACACAAGTGGGTTCTCAAGTTCCATCCTCACCCCCACCCCACCCAGGGAGGAGTGGAGCCCCGTGCGGCCCCTCCTCACCCCGCTGCCTCCCCGTCCCCACATGGTTGTCGACAGCACAGCCGCCCTCAGTCAGGCGAAGGGGTCTGGTGGGTGTGGGGAGGGGGCTAGGGACGGAGGGGTGGCAGTTCACCATCAGAGCCTCTGCTTCACTGTTTGCTCGTCCAGGAAGCTTCCTTGCTTCCCACGACGGGCACATTCCCCAGCTCTGGTGCCCCAGATCCCCTACATAACCCCTGGATAGGCAGCACAAGTGCCATCCTGGCCAGGCCACTGTGCCCTCAATTCAATCACACACTGATCCAGGTGCTGCTGTGAAGGTGTCTGGCAGGTGTGGTTAGCACCTACAATCAGCAGCTTTGAGTAAAGGAGGTCACCCTTGGAAACATGGGTGGGCCTCATCCAATCAGTTGAAGGCCTTAAGGGAAAAACAGAGATGTCCCAGAGAAAAAGGGATTCTGCCTCAAGAATACATCAAGTCCTGCCTGAATTTCCAGACTGCTGGCCTGCCTCATGGATTCCAGACTGGCTAGCCCCACAATTGTGTGAGCCAATTCTTTAAAGCTTAAAATAAATCTCTCTCGTTCTCTCTCCTGTTGGTTCGGTTCCTCTGGGGAACCCATGATGAACTCATTCAACAGGTAGAGCCTGAACTCCTGCGTGGGCCTGAGCTGGGTCCTGGGGACACAGCAGGGCCCAGACAGGACAAACCTCCTGCCCCAGGAGGAAGCAGAAATAAACAATAAACAGACACTGCAGGTCAGAAGGCGACAGTGCCATGGATGAAGGAGAAGGAAGAGAGCAGGGAGGGGACCACAGCTGAGGGGGAGGCAGCTGCCCTGTAACTGCAGCCCCTTCAGGGGCCTGTGCACGGGGAAGTGATAGGTGGACAAGGATGGGAGGCAGGGAGGGAGGGAGCCCAGCGGCAGGATGCATCGCTCCCCACCAGACTGGGGCACCGAGAGGCCTGGAGGGGGGGATCTTCTGTTTCTTATGTCCCCAGGCCCCACCCGTTAGGGAAACTCCAGGATGTTGTGATCTGGAAGGAACCCTGGAGACTGTTGAATCCAACCTTACAAGCTGGATGCCAAAGGGTGGGCAACTCTGCAAAGCCCCAGGGATCTGGGCGTGGGAGAAGCAAGCTTGAGACGCCCACACTCTCTGCTGCCCATAATGCTCCACTGTGGGGCTCACAATACGGGGCAGGGGGGCAGACAGGGTACATGGGAGAGATGTAAGACATCCTGCAGCAGCCCCGGGGGCAGGTGTGGGCACCAGGGAATCAGAAGCAGGGTCCTGGGGGTGTGGTTCAGCTCCCGGGCTCCCGCCAGGCTCCGCCACGCGGTTCTTAAATCCGAGTCTCCCAGGCTGGGCTTGGTGGTAATCCTCACCTTTCTAATGACTGCAGGTCTGACGCACGTCCTCCCGCATGTCCCGCCCCAACAGGACAGCACCTCTGAGATCAGGGCTGGGGGAGAACACCGACCCACGGGGGCTGCTGGGTGCCACGAGGAGAGCACCACATCTGCAGCAAAGACAGAGATCAGGTGCCCTTACCTGCCAGAGACATGCAGTTACGCCTTCCACTTTCACAGGGATTAGTCAGGCGGGGAGGATCACTGAACAGTGGGCGGCCCCCTCCGTGAACCTGGCTATTTGCTACTTCCTCAAACACAATAATTCCGTGTTCTTTACAGTTGGCTAAATATACATCCTTCGCTCTTTGTATAAGTACCAGATAGCTCACTCACGAATCCTGATATTGTGTTCCAGAAAGCTCTTATTATGAACATTTTCACAGCTTCTCAGCTGTGCGTTAGACCATTCTGGTCTCCTAGCCAGAGTGAAGCGTGATCAAGAGAAGAGCATCGCCTCCGAACAACAATGTTGGGGCAGAGGTTAGACGCGTAAGCTGTGCTCGGTCGCCCCTCTCAGACCTGCCGGCACTTTCCTGCTGTCGGTGGGCAGGACCGGAGGTGTTGTGACGCGGGCTTGGGTCTTCCCCACACTGGAAGCAATGCTCTGCTTCCACGAGAGAGGCTCGTGTGGCCGGGATTCCCAGGGGACCCCCGGAGCCCACACCCCAGCTGAAGGCACGTGCTCCGTGGTCCATGCGTGAATATGTGACAGTGCTCCATGATTACATGACCTCAGTCGAGGCGCTCTCTCTCCGAACCCCTCCTTTCTCATCCTGCTGAACAGGGCAGTCGTGGGGGTGGGGCGGGGGTCAAAAGATGTAAAATACAGGAGCAAATGGAGCTCAGAAACCTTCAGAATGCCACACGACCACAGAACTCTGAGTGGGCAACCAGTAAGTGTATGTTGTTTCCATGAGACGACCCCAATTTCCTGCTTGCATAGGATGAGAAGCTGCACCCACATGCTGAATTAGGGGAGACCCAGGACCCCGCCCTTGACAAGGGGCAGCCCGCCCAGGGGTGTCCTCTGGGGCCTGCCTGTAGGATGCATGCGAGCTGTGGCTCACCACCCATCAAAGGTGCGCGGTTGCCTGTTGACTAGTGTTGTTTGGCCTCTCATCACTCCTGGGGCTCCCGCTGCGACATAGTATGGGCACTAAGCATCGAGGGAGGCACGGCACACACCCATCCTCTCTCACCTCCCCTCCTGGTGTCAACTCCCACTTGGCCCTACGGGCTCCAGTCTTGCCTGCTCCATCCAGCAGCATGATTTTAAGTTCTCTTTGGTGTTTCCAAGGATCTTTCTAGAATGTTCCTCGCAGAAAATGATTCCTAAGAGGGGCAAAGTATTAGGCTTCTTTTCTGTACTACACTCTAGTGAGTTAGTCTGAATTCACTGCCCAGATCCAACGGTGTAAACATGCAAACACCCCACCATGTGCCAAGATGAACAAGACACCGTCCCTGCCTTAAAGAGCACGCACCCACGGCCAAGGTCAGAGGTACATCTCAGGTGACCAGGAGAGTGGGAGAAACGCTGTGTTTCCAGAGAGAACCTGGGCCAGAAACAGTGAATTTACCAAACCAAGTCATTGCTCTACTCAAAACCCTCCAAAGCGGGGATCTTGGCGCTCAGAATTCAAACACGTGGTCCTCGAGGCCCTGCTGCCCCTGGGACGGCCCACCGCATCTTCCCGACTATGACCTCCTGCAGTTTCTGAGTACGACACATGTCTTCCACCCCCAGGGCCTCCGTGCCTGCTGTTCTCACCTGGAACGTTCTTCTCCAGATGTCCACGGGCTCTGCTCCGGAGACGTCCTCCCTGACCCCTCCGAGAGGGCCCACCTTGTCATTTCCTACAACCTTGCCCTATGTGACTTTTCTTCCAGTGCCCGTCGCTGCCGGGCTGACAGCACACACCCATCTGCTGACCTGTTTCCTGCTGCATGAGCTTCCTGGGGCTGCTGGGACAAAGTGCCACAAACCAGGGCTTCGAACAACAGCAGCTTATGCCCCGCAGCCCTGGAGGCCAGGGGTCCCAGACCAAGGTACCCAAGGGTGGTTTCCTCCGAGGGAGAGTCCCTGACTCTCCCAGCTTCTGGGGGCTGCGCAGCGCTTGGCGCTCCTTGGCTTGCAGAAGCATCCTTCTAGTCTCTGCCTCGTTGTCTCTTGGGATCCCCGTGTCTCTCTCTGTGTCCTATCCATTTGTTATATGACACCTGTCATTGTATTCAGGGCCCACCCTAGGCCCAGGACGATCCCATCTCAATATCCTTAATTACATCCACAAAGACCCTTTGCCAAATAAGGGTGCATTCACAAGTTCCAGGTGGATATCTTTTGGGGGCCACCACTCATCCCCCATAGTCATCTCCGTCCATCAGGCAGGGTCTCTGCACAGACGACTCCCTCCTGGATCTGGATCTTGAGGGACTAAACCAGTGTCTGGCACACAATAGGTGCCCAATAAATGCATGTTCACCCACTGAGTGGATATAAAATAAATAAAGTGAGGAGGTTGGTCCAAGGATCGCACGCAGCCCTTCAAGCCCTCATGTCCGCGGAAAGACGGCCAGCCCCTCCGCCTGGCCCCCTGGAGACGGCCGGACACTGGCACCTCCTGAATGAGTCTGGCAAATCGTATTCATGGTGCTCAGCTCTGAAAAGCCCAGTTCTACTTTTATTTTATTGAATAGCTACCTTTATATTTGGGAAAAACGGTAAACAAAAACCCTAATACTCTTTTACTACTTAATACCAAGGACTTAATTCACAATGCCGGATTCCAATACCTATTTTTGTACATTTTTATGTGGCTGAAATAATTGTATATGTGTTCTTTCTCATTCTGTTTCTCTTTTGACAGTTTAAAAACTATTTTCTGGGAGTCACAAGGTCCACATGGTTACCACCGTAACAGAAGTAGAACATTTCTTTGTTTTGCTACTGGCATGGTTGCCCTGGTGCGCTGGCCAGCAAGGCACACAGGTCACTTCCGTGTGTCTGGCTGTTTTAGAAGGAAGCTATGAACCCTTTTGTAAATTAGGTCTTTCTTTGAAATACATTTGCAAAAGTTAGACTCTCTGGTCAAAATACATAACAGATTTTGTTAATCCATTTATCCCAAAGTCATTTTTAAGGTCTACACCATGAACAACACCACCCTACACTCTAGAAGCTTCCCTCAGTGGGGAAGACAGGCCTGTTGACAAATAACCGCAGCCCCGTGGATCTGAGGCCTTAACGAGGGTCCGTCTAGGTGGCGGGAGTACTCATGGCACCTGCCAGGTAGGGGCAGAGCCACTCAGGCCCAGGGACTTGGGGATGGGGGTAGGGAGGGCGGCAGAGCTGGGGGCTGCCGTGTAGCGTCCCCACAGGTCTTCATGGCCAACAACAAATCCAGAAGTAATACTTCCCACCCACTTCATACCCCTTCTTCCCCATCTGGTTGGGGCATTTCTTATACCAGCCAGAGATCTTCCAAGATCTAGCTTCCATCCTAACCACAATTTCCCTCTTCTTAATGTTTGCTGAGGGAGCCCAAGGGCCATACACATGTGTGTCTGCACCTGGGGAAAGAGGCCGCAGCCAGGCCTCGGGGAGGCGCGCTGGACCAGAAGGTGGGGCGGCCTCATCCTGCCACACGCAGCCATGGGACCTGGTGGCTTCAGTCACTGACCCTTCCTTTCTGATATGCAGCTTTTTAAAAGGGCTCCTCCCCAGTCCCTCACGGGCCTCACGGTGCTGGTGGGGTCCTGCAAACCCGTGTGGAAATGCTTTGAGTGTAACAAGTGTTTCGTGGTCTGTGGAATGCTATGTCGGGGCCAGTCCTGAACATCAGTGAAAGGGGTGTTCCCCAAAACGACGGGGAAGAGAGACGCATCAGGACACCCGCCCCTGGGAAAATCAGACCCAGATTAAATCACACCATTTTTGTTTCTAAGTGAATTAACAGGCCGGAAGCCCAGGAGTCAGCCTTGACGCCATCTCCACGCCTCTGGATCCCAGTCCCCATGGCGTCCCCGGGACCCTGCCTCCCAGAGGTGATACTCGGGCTACTTCTCACTACTGTCCCCCCGTGGGCCGCCTCTGCTCCCCCGGATGTAGGGGTTCCCATCTCAGAGCCTTTGGACTTGAGGGTCCCCGGCGGGGATCTTGCACACCCTCCCTTACTTGGAGAGTCCTCCTAACCCTCCCTCAGCTGCAACCTGGAAGGGGCCACCCAAGGGCCGGGCGCTCCCTGCAGTGCTGTTAGGCGTGAGGTCAGCGAACCCAAAGCCACTCAGCACATTTAGTGAATGAATTCCAACCAATCCAGGTGAAAAGTCACCTTCCTCAGTGCATGCTGGTCTGTGTCCCTGGGCAGGAAATCACTAATTTACGGCAGAGTAAGAGAAGGGAACTGTTCCCATCTCTCTACTCCTAGGTTCCCTGGACCCAGCTGGCCGACAGGGACACTCCAAGTGGCTGGTTTGGGACATGGTCACCTGCTCTGCTCTCTGCTGCATATTTGTTGACAAATGCTTTCAATCCCTCTTTTGTCTCCATCGTTAACTCACAGCGTTTAAAAGTTTTCCCACAAAATCAAGAGGACATCTGCATGCATGTCCCACCCCCATTGTCATTCCCAACCTGGAGGAACCCCTGCTATTCAGAAATGTCCAGGATCGCCGTAACTTGAAATCGCCCCGTGATCAAGGACACCATCAGTACTGCTCACCCCGGGCCCAGCAGAGCTGACGAAGCAGTGGGTTTGCATAGTTGTTAAAGCGCTGACAGTGGATCCAGCCTTTTCTTCTGTTCAAGAGTGCTCATGAGGATGCGCGAGAGAGAGACAGAGAGAGAGGGAGATGGAGAGAGAGAGGGAGAGGAAGAGGGAGAGAGAGAAACAGAGAGAGAAGGAGATAGAACAAATAGAGACGGTCTATTAGGACAACTTAAGCTGCTAGTAGAATTCCTCTACACACACCGACTTAAACAAGAAGTTTCCAGAACCCTGGATTTGCCCATGTCTTTGCCGGTCTCCCTCATGGTCGCAAGACAGCTGGACATGTGGACGTGGCAATGTCCAGAGGCAGAGAACGGGCACCTCATCTGGTGCCTCTTTCTTAAAAGTGAGGAAATCTTCTAGAAGCCCCAGCAGCCTTCCCCTGTGTCCTGTGGGCCAGAACCAGATCACGTGCCTCCTCCAGATGAGTCACAGTGGAGGGAATAGGGTCCCCTGTGCCTGGCTCAAACTCCAGGGCGAAGGAGTGGACCCGAGAAGGAAGCCGAGGCTCAGCCGGTGGGGAGGGGGCTGCGAGGGCGACCAGCAGCGTCCCCTCAAGAGACTATCGTGCTCAGCTGTGATTACAAAAGTGTCAGTAACACCCAAACTTCAACCCATTAACTGTCTCTTTTTGCCACTCAGTTTTTTAACAACTTTATAGAGGCATAAAATTCACCCATTTTAAGTGAGCAATTTAATGATTTTTAGTAAATTAACAGAGTTGTGTAACCATCACTGCAGTCCAATTTTAGAACATTTCCATCATCCTAAAAGGACCTCTGGTGCCCAATGGCAGTCACTCCCCATTCCCCCATCCTCTGAACCCCTGGCAACCACTAATCTACTTTCTGACTCTCTGGCTTTGAAATTCTGAATATTTCAAGTCAATGGAATCATGTAATACATGGTCCTTTTTTTGACTGGCTTTATTCATTTAGCATAATGTCTTCAAGGTTCATCCACCTTGTAGCCTGTGTCAGTGCTGCATTCCTTTTTATGGCTGAATAATATTCCACTGTATGGATATTCCTCAATTTGTGTGTCCATTCCTCTGCTGATGGGCATTTGGGTTGTTTCCACTTTTTGGCTATTGTGAATAGTGCTTCTATGACACTTGTGTACGTTTTTGTGTGGACATGTGTTTTCAATTCCCTTGGGTAGATACCAAGTGGAATTGCTAAGTCACATGGTAATTCTATGTTTAACTGTTCAAAGAAGCATCAAACTGTTTCTAAGACAGCTGTGCCATTTACATTCCCACCAGCAGGGCATAGGGCTCCAGTGTCTCCACGTCCTCGCCAACACTTGTCATTGTCTGTCTGTTTTATTACAGCCGTTCTGGTGCCAGGCCATAATTTGTACTGTGACACTTGTCTGTGACACACCTTGCAGCTGCTCACAGCTGCTCACAGCACCCCATTCACCAAGCTGTCCCCGGTGGGACCCACCTAGTCAAGGTTAGGGTCCTGGGGAGCAGCCACGAATGCCCATGGTTGTGATTCTTTGGTCTTTCTCTAGCTCACGTCCTTTTCACACCAGATCCCCCGTCTCTGCCCCGGATTTTCTTCTCAACCACATGTACAGTATCCGTGGGGCCAGAACAGCCTCACAAAGATGAGAACGGTGCCAAGTGCTCAGGGACCCCAGCTCCCACTTACCAGCAGGCCCCCTCTTCTCCACTTGGGCAGTTCCTTCACCTTCTTGGGCCTCAGTTTCCTCCTCTGTAAAGTGGACGTAATTACAGCACATTCCTCAAAGGGTTGTTGTGCAACATAAACACGTTAACAGATATGAAGTGCCCAGAGGGCAGGCCAGGAGCACCCACGCCCTGCATTGTTGTGACATAACTGTTGCAAACACGAATTGCCAGTTTGGCCGCCCAGGATCTCCAGGCACTCAGTCGTGCTGCACAGACAGACCAGAACCACTGTGGGCCTGTCGCTGCTAAAGTAGTGCACAGGGATCACACATGTCGCCCATGACTTGTCTAACAGATCAGCCACTTCCTATTTTGTCAGAGGCTATGTAAATAACGGAAGCGACCCCGCATTTGTGTGCGGTAGGACGGGTCTCCACTGGGGCACATCCCTTCCCGGGGCACCTTCTGCTCGGGAGCAGCTGTGCTTAATTACGCCCCTGCTGGAGCCGCTCGGGATGATCTGCCATGGAAGGTGGCGGTGTTGGCCAGGCCCAGGTCCAACAGGGCAGGTCTGGGCGCGAATGGGAGCACTGGGAGAGGAGACCGGGCTGTGCGGGGCCTGTGGGGAGGGATGAAAGATGGTCTGAACAATGTAGAGAAGACAGAACGGCAAATGTGTTTTCAAGCGCCAATTTGAAAGCATGCAAACTCAATAAAACACACAAACACAGGGTGTAATGAGGATATTAGTGTCTCCCACTGACGATCTGGTTCCTGTTCAGCCATAAAGTTGGAAGATATATTGCTCGGTGGAAAGACCGCACAGATGACTTTTTCAGAGCATGGGTAAATGCAGGCTGGTGACCAAGTCTCCAGACAGGGGGACTCACGTGGCCTGTGAGCAGTAAGGATCCCAGCTGACAGCACTGCATCCTCCCCAGGGGGTTATCAAAAGTCTCACTGGCTCCCAAGTGAGTGGGAAGAGGCGGCTGTCTTGGGTCCATAGGGTTTCAGTCTCAGCGGGCCCCAGACACACCAGCGTCTTCTGGCCACTTACCAAAGAGATGATTTATCCAGCCCAATCTGGCAGGGTAACCGCTAACATGTTTGTGGGTTTCGGAGGGAGAAGACGAGCAGAACTCTGAAATGAAAGAAGTATAAATACAAACTAGCAAAGCTTATATATCCAAGGGACTGATGCTGTTACTCTCAAAATAGTTACCCTGGGTGGCTGTTCACTTATTCCAACGTTTCCACCATTGCTTAAAGTATTTCTGTTCTTGCCACACTTTTGTTTGCTCCTGTTATTTTTATGAAAAAGTCCCCCTTTTTTGGCAGTAGAAATTATGTAAGTTCACTGTAAAGGATTCGAGTCATGCAGAAAAATTCAAGAAGTGGTAGGAGATATTTGTAATAGCTACAACTTCTAGAATAGAAGCAGAATTTCTCCACATCAATGCAGCAGGCGACTCGCACAAGAAATCCGGAGAGTCGAGCACACGAAGCAAGGCGCAAACTGATAACTAGCGCACAGAAAAATCGCACACTGACACCAGGGCCGTCCCTGGCACCTTCCCCTGGCAATAGTTAGGGAGCTGGACAATGCCCGGCATCTGAGGGCTGTGGGTGGCGGGGACCCTCACGGAACCGGCTGGAGTGCAGACCGGAGCGACAGTTCTGTGGAGCGACTGGCACCGTGCAGCCCGAGGCGCCAGGAGCAGCCCGCTGATGCAAACCTCCGGGTCTCATGGTTCACCCCACAGAAGGTTGCCTCTTGCTCAGTATCTAACACAGGCGGCAACTGGGTTCTGCTTCACACGATGGAAGCTCCACCACCTAGAACAGGGGTCAGCAAACTTTCTCTCAAGGGCCAGACGGTAAATATGTTCAGCTTGGTGGGCTGTGCGATCTCCATTGCAAATATTCCACTCTGCCCTTACAGGGCAGAAGCGGCCACAGAGGACGTGCAAATGAATGAAAGGTAGCTATGTTCCAATAACACTTTATTTATAAAACAGGTGGTGAGTTTGCCAACCCTGATCTACAACACTGCCAGTCACCACAGCCGGGGAGGCGAGAGTATGGAGCATAAAGATCTTGTCAGGGGTCTTCCCTGCTTTGGCCTGGAAATGCTGTGTCACATCTCCTCACAGCCCGGTGGCCTGAAGGAGTCCCACGGTTCTGCCAAGCTCTAAGGGTGTGAAGTACGGTCTCTGAGCTCCTGGAAGGAGGCGAGAACTGGACCTTTGTGAACACCAGTAATACCTGGCACATTGGCAATTTCATTCTTCGAAATATTTCCCAAAGAAATTCTCACACAACTCCATAAGGGGATGTGTGTCCCCTGAGGGAACAAGATAATTTTCAGAAAAAAAGGGAAATCATTACTCTCACAGAGATATAAAAAGGAACACGTTAGAGATTTTATTCTTCTCAGTGAAGGAAGTGGACCAACATTATAACTGGCTCAAGAGAGAATCCAAAGAACAAAACACTGATAGATCAGGACAACTAAAAGGAAAGTGCAAATGGAGGCAAACTGGTTTTCCACGTGGGAGGCTGGGATCAATCAGATTCCCATAGGACAGGGCAGAGGTCATGTGTCTGTAAGAAGTATTTTGTATTGCTGTCAGTTACCCACACCTTCAGAGCTGTAAAGAGTTCAAAGAATGACAGACTGGAATCTAACAACCTGGAGCGTGTTCTCCAGACAACGCAGAGTTTAATGCTCAAGCACAAATATTTGTCCACATGTGACACTGTCCTTGCAGCATGGCAGGCAGCCATGCGTCCACTGTAGAAGGGTGTAGGCGACACAGGACAATGTCACGGAACACCACAAAGCAGTCAGAGATGACCTAAGCAGGTGTACATGGCAACAAGGATGGATCTTAAAAGCAGCCTTTTGAACAGGAGGTGGTGGCTTGCGGAACCCTGGCCAGCCGGGGATTGGCCCTTAAAAAGGCCGTAGGCTTGGGGGCCGCCCGGTGGCGCAGCAGTTTAGTCCGCGCTTGGCAGCCCGGGGTTCGCGAGTTCGGATCCCGGGCGCCCGCCGACGCACTGCCTGTCAGCCACGCCGTGGCGGCGTCCCATATAAAGTAGAGGAAGATGGGCACGGATGTTAGCCCAGGGCCAGTCTTCCTCGGCAAAAAAAAAAAGGGGAGGATTGGCAACGGATGTTAGCTCAGGGCTGGTCTTCCCCACAAAAAAAAAAAAAAAAAAAGGCCGTAGGCTTGTAGGCTGTGTCCACAGGGACGCAGCACGGCCAGTGCAGATTTCCCGAGGAACTGCAAACTTCACACACACTCTGTCTGCTTCCAGAACAAACTCAGTGGTACCTCTCTGAGGAAGAACTCGATAAAGGATGCCACCGCCTTCCCTGGGCTCCAGGGCCTGGCTCCTCCTGGATTCTGCAGGGAAAAGCTGGTCCTCTCTCTGTCTCCCCACCTGCACCTGCAGCAGCTCCCTCTGAGGGGCACGTCTCTGCCTGGGTGAGGCTCACTGACACACAGCTTTCAGAGCAGCGGGCATTTAGAGGCTAAAACACACTTTTTAAGGAGGGCCAGGTAACTCCACACAGCACTGACCCTTGACCTTCACGTAAGCAGCAGCAACTGCATATGTTCCCATTAGATGAGCAAACAGTGATAGCACCTTGTCAGAGGAGAGAAAAGGGCTGTTTATGCTAAAACCTAAAAAAAGGTCTGCGGTCTTTCAAGTCATTTCTGACCAGGTAAAAATTATTTTGTACTCACAAATGTAAAATTGTTAACAGCCGGAAAAAGCCAGCGCAGGCAGGTAGGCCCTCTGACCGCACCATGCCGTTGGGAGTCATGATTAATTGACCAACACCGTCGGCCACGCACCCTGAAACGGTAGTCCAGGCCCCCGCACCACGGCTGTCCGCACTCCTCCCCTTCCCTGCCACGGACGGCACTCCCTCAGACAAATGGTTCGTGTTGCCAGCGTTTTGCAGCGGGGATTTCTAGCCAGCTGGAATTCTCTCTGCATCTAAATTACATTCTCTCAGCAAGATTGTTCCCCGTTCACAGAAGGGATTCATTTTAATTTCAGCTTTGGCTGGTGCGTAGCAAGTCTTCTTACTTTTTATTTCAACAAAAATGAGTTTATTACATTTATCTGCAAGAAAGCAAGCTTCATGTCAAGCATACAAATACCATAGATAGCACAGACAGGAGAAACTGCCCAGAGAGATTATCTAAGCAACCTCAAAAGGGTGGGGGGCTGGGGCGGGGCAGACCCCATCTTCCCTCTGTAGAACTGAAGGGGCCAGAGAAGGGCGGAGGGCCATCGGAGTCTCCGGCGTGCAAGGACTGAGAACCAGGGCAGGTGGTCAGGTCTCGGGGTGGCAGACACACCAGAAAACCGCTGTCGCGTGGCCAACACTCGTCTTCGTGAACTGGGCACTCAGTCACCTCATCAAGGTTCTGAGTGGCTTCACCAAGACCACCTGGTCAGCTGCTCGGGTCCAGACCCACTGCCCTCTTCCGAAGGTGGCTCCTGGAGCACAGCACCCAGGACACGGAGGGAAGGGGCGTACCAGGTGAGGTGAGGATGGCGAGTCTACTGACCACCCACCCTGCACCAGAGCCGCCCACCGGGGCGTGGCCATCACGTCCAGATTACCGTTTTGTGCCGCCTCGGCTAGGAGGCCTGCCAGGGCTTCAGGGGACTTGACCACACAGTAGGGGAAGCTGGGAGCAGAGCCAGGGGACCTGACTCCTTATAAGCTGGGTTTTTAGGGAGTGGGGCAGTCAGCAGCTCTGAACCAAAGGCCCAGCGGACAATGAACTCTGACTTTGATACCTGCGCCCCCACCTCTGTGGACACGGCTCTTGTCCAGGGGCAACCTGGACTCCAACCTATGGGCCGGGAGGTGGGAAGGGCAGCAGAACTCTGTGAGGTAGAACTCTAGGGGCAGACCCAGGGTAGGCTCTGGTGCTGCATCCTGTGGGGAAAAGCACTTCGGCCAATATGGTAGGTTGGTGGCGGGCCAGCGGCCAGGCCGGGTACAGAAGGTTGGGAAGACGCAGGAAGAGGGACCAGACTTTAGGGCAGGGGTCTGAAGTTATTCCATGGCAACGCACACTGGGCCGTTGCAGGCACTGATTCCTGCTGCCAACAGAAGGACTAGCTCTGAACCCAGCTGTTGACACTCGGCCTACTGAGCCCCAGCTGACCTCGAGGACCATGCTCCCAGGCAGGGACTGATCACCTCAGTATCATCTGCAAGATGCACAAAACTCACACAAAAACACCGGCGTCTTCATCACGCCTGCGCGATAACTCCTCTAAGGTGAGAACACGTGAGCAGCCGGCACTACAAACAGGAGGGAGGCTGAGACGGGGCTCTGCCGCTGTTCTCACTGAGGTTGGGTGACCCGAGACGGCTCAGCACTTGCAGTGATGTCTCCCTAAGAAGTGCTGGCGCCGTGACCACACGGGAGAGGGCTGGGGCCCCTGCCTTGGCTTGATACGTCTAGAGTATGAGGATGAAAATAACCCTTCAGGCTCCCAGATTTTTACAAAAGGGTCCAGTTGCACACTCTGCACTGCGATGTTCAGAGATAGAAAGGGTCTTGCCTTCGGCCTGAGTGTTTTTCCGAAGCTGAGGGAATGATGACCCCCTGCAGGAGGGGCAGGCAGATGAAAATGCTACCTCCTTGCTTCAGTGAGTCCCAGTCACTTGGGCTCCCGAACAGAACGAGGCTCGACAACAAGGGACCGGGACGTGCTTACGGTCATTTGTGGGGGAGTGATTTCCTAGAGGAGCTCTACTGCAGAAAGCTCACAATTTAACAGGACCCCGGCTCGCTGCTCCTACTTGTTCTGTTCTTCCCTTAACTCCCACCGCCTTGTATCTACCCACCAGGCTCTCTGGCTGCCTCTGGACACAGCTCTCGCTGAGGCCGGGTCACCATCAGTCCTGTCCTGGATCCACCTGGGACCGCAGCCCAGCCACATGCCAGCTTCTTCTCTCACCGTCCAAGGCCACACTCACACTTCAGCTCCCGCACGTCTGTGTTGAGGTGCCTGGGGGTCAGGCCTGGGCCTCCTCAGCCCACACATTTGCCCCATGGGTGGGTTCACGGAGCCCCATGGCGTTTAACGTTTCTACATACAAGGACCCCAAATCTGGAGCTACAGCCTGAGCGTCTCCCCTGAGCTGCAGTTAGTACTTGTTTCTCCACTGTCCTCTGTCCAGGGCTGCGCACGGTGCCTGGGACACAAGAGGCTCCACAAACATTCAGTGTATGAAAAAATTCATTTCCACGTGAAACATACCAGAGGAAAACGCCTTCTTAAAAATTCAAAGCCGGGGCCGGCCCGGTGGCGTAGTGGTTAAGTTCACAAGCTCCACTTCAGTGGCCCAGGGTTCGCAGGTTCAGATCCTGGGTGTAGACCTACGCACCACTTACCAAGCCACGCTGTGGCGGCATCCCACATATAAAGTAGAGGAAGATGAAGACAGATGTTAGCCCAGGGCAAATCCTCAGCAAAAAGAGGAGGATTGGCAGCAGATGTTAGCTCACCTAATCCTCCTCACCAAAAAATTTAAAGCCGGGGTTTTTAATATAGTCACCAGGCACAGCATCAAAAAAAAAAAAAAAAAAAGTTCATTTCATGAAACTACATGGTACCAGAGTGTTTCCCCAGATGCAAGGACCATTTGGGTCTAAGCAGAGAACTTCAGATGTTAACCAAGGAAGCGGCACTGGTGAAAATGTGTGACCATTCTTATTAAAACAACTTTTAGTCACGGATTTCAAAGCTAGTAAGTCAGTAGTATAGACAAATGAAATTTATTTACACATTTAAGGATAAGATCTGACTGCGTTTCATCTGGCGTCCTGCTAGAAGAATCCTTAAGTAAGCTTTCTTCAGCGATTTCAGCCACACTGGGACCAGATGACCGCACTCTGCAGGGGGCCATCTTACACTCTTGTGCAGTTTATAAGGAGCTCTACAGCCTGGCAGAATGGAAGTCAGGTGGGGATCCCTGCACAGTGGGGTCCCTGAGAATCAGGCATCCGGGGGAGGACCAAGGGCTGGCATGTTTCTTCCCTGAGGAAACCTCCCACTTCAAGTCACTGACGTGTCACTTAAAAATCCACTTTCCTTTGTAAAATTAAAAAAAGTCGTAGATGACCCTCGCCATGGGGTGTCTATTGAGACTCACCACCTCGGCGCTTTTTGGCTTCTGATTTTCCTAAGCAAAGCCTCGGGTTCCCAGCTTTTCTTTCTATCCAGATGTAAAACCCAGAATTACTTGGGCACATGCTTCCATTCATCCAGTTCTGACCAGCCAGCGACTGCTGCCTACACACGCTTTTCTTCTAAAAGCCTGAATGTATGACAGTAATTGCTGCTTTCTCTCCACCCCCATTCTGCCAAACCCCAAACCCTGCAGCTCTGCACCCAGTGTGAGCAGGGACTGTGCTTTCTTACAAGAGGGCAGCTGCCTGCTCGCCTCTGTTTTGACATGTGCGCTTCTAAGAACCACCAATCCAGAACTGGGAAACAGGACACAGAGAGATCCCACGCCAAATTAGTGGCCTTTCAACAAAAAACGGGCTTTTGACAAACATACTGGGCTTTGGCAAGCAAGACAAGAGCTTCTTTTGTTTCTGTTGTATCACAGAACCCAACCCTTGAAATCAGATGAAAACACAATGTAACGGGTCCTCTTGCACAGCTGCTGTTGGAAAGGGAGCCCTCTCACCTGCTGTTCTGGCCACACACCTTGTCAGCATGGGCAGTTGTTTGCCGTGGGTAGGTGGTTACTTAGTGGACACCAGTCAGCAGCAGGGGGACAAGGTGAGGCTGGGCGAGCCCCTGGCCGCCCACCAAGGTGGGCCCTGCTTTGCTGAGGTAGACATAAATAATTCCCTCTAGGGGGTTAAGTGTTCTTATTAACCGTTTGGTTACAAAATTGGATAGAACAGAAAAGTACTTTAGAAAAAAAAATGAGCATTTTCTCCTCCATACAAAATTCTCACGCCTGTAAACGCATGCCTGTGCGACATAAAACCACATTGTTGCAACAACGTATTTAGTTCCTGACCCTCAAAGCACTGAAGAGTGGAATGTGGAATATTCAAAAATACAGTTTTATTTCAACCCGGGCTTTTTCAAGGGTTGTAGGCGTTCTCGTGAAACTGAGTCACGCACTGCTCTGGAATATGCAGATTAGGGGCGTCTCCTAAATTCCTCGGGGCTTCCATTTGGAGGGAAAACCTGGACACTACTTACTTGCTTCTCTCTGACCAGAAAAGGAAACATATTAGCTGTGTCTCAGCACTACAGGTACCAGAACTTACCACACCACCAGGGAATATACACCACACAGGGGAGACCCAAATTCAAAGAGTTATCAGTGCACAGAGTCTGCACAATGCTAGAACTGATGCCTACGTGTTAAAGAGGGTTCTGTCTCTCACGAAAGGAATCTGACCAACCAGCAGATCCCCCGATGGTTAAGGATGCTGCCGTGCAGGTCGAGGTGAAGCAAAGAGCCAGCTCATCACAGCCGAGATGCGAGGAACAGCCAAGATAATTAAAGATGTTTTTCTTTTTCCTTCCTCCTCTCTACAATGGGTTTGTGAGGCGCTCAGACCAAAAGATACTCCAGGACTGGCCCAAGGCCTCGCTGCACTTTCATTTAACAATTAAAGCAGTTTGTTTCTTAGTGAAATGCAAAACTTTGGCCACTTAGATCTGGATTCCAACTTAAAAACTGCTGGGAAACTTTATTTCAACTCTTAAAACCTAAAAAAAGAAAGAAAGGACGGAGGGAGGGAAGGAAGAAAGCATGCTCCATCGCAGAGATGCTTGGCAGAACTTTCCACAATGAGGACAATGTCCTCTTCTGCACTATTCAATACTGAAACCACTGGCCGTGTGGCTACTGAGCATGTGAGCTGTGGCCAGTACAACTGAGGAACTGAGTTTTAAGTTGCATTTAATTTTAATCCAGTTAAATTTAAACAGTCACAAGTGGCTAGGAGCTACCATATTGAACACAGTGGAGCTCTATGGTAAAAACTCAGAATTTAATTGGATTCACAACTTACCACTTAACTCCTGAACTAAAATGCTGAACTTACCAGTAGCTAGCAAGTAATTTTGTTTTCTAAGTTTCAACAGAGGTGAATAAAGAAATGTGATTTTCTCTCTCATTACTCATTTTTGATTGACAACTTGAATTTTAGGTAAAAAAAGGGAGTATATTATTTTGCTTTTTACCCCACTGACATTCTAAGCCAGAATCTCCCTTCAGAGGAAGGAATTACAAGACCAGTTGGTGATGGTCATCAACAACACTTCCAAAATTTGTTTTAAAACAAATACACTGTTCTATAAATCTGTGGCAGTTTCTTCTTTTTATTTCCTCTTCACTTTTTTTCCTTTCTCTAACGTAGCAGTTAGCTAAAACAAACAAATGCTTCAGAAAAACTCTACAATCCCAATATACATCTGAATCAAACCAAGCCCACCAAAGCCAACAGTTGGCAGTAAACATGTGCGCGTACGCGACACGTATGTGTGTATGCAGAGGTACGATGAGAGAAGCGCCATAGGAACTTTTATTTCTTGAGGTCTGAAGAAACAGTGCACAAAATCTGCCTGACACAGGGCACAATGGGATGAAATGAAATCCTTCTAGTATATCCGGTCTTTCACAGCAGACTCTTTTTTTTTTCAGTGATAATCACGGATCATTCCAAATCAAGCTAAAAGTTTCCAAAACCTTTTCAACGGAAGAGTTTCCTTCCACTCCCTCAACTACACTACAGGGTGGATTGCTTTTTGCTAGGCCATTTCTTCCACCGTGCAATTTTTGGATCATCTACTTTTCCCCCTTAATTTTAAAGCTACATGGAGTCCATGGGAGCCAGGCAGACTGGCAGCTTCATCATTGCAGCCTTAGCAGAAGGTGTTCGGTCACTTCAGCCAGATCCACTTGTCGCCCACGTCTGCATTGTACCCAGGGCAGTACTTGCGGCCCGGCAGCTGTGGGAGGGAAAACCATCGTTACAATTGGTTACAATGGACATCTGGTCCCCCAGCTTACGCAAGGGCTTTCTCCAATGCATCGTTCATCCCCAGTACCCAAGAGGCCTGCTTTGTAGGGTCCTGCTCGGCGTGTGAGGGATTCCGCGGGAATAAAACTCAACACGACTCTGCCTGCAGGAGCTTCCATCCCGGAGGAGGGTACTATGAAAGCAAACTACCGATCCAAGTGTTCCTGTTAATGTCAGGAGGGTGACAAGAGCTACGGGAGGGATGTGAAGCGAACAGTGGGGTGACACTTGGGTGAGAACTGGAGGTGGGAGTGGGCCGTGCAGACACCTGGGGTGGCGTGCGGCCCAGGAAACAGCACGCTCCTTGTTATGCTTTGGTCGTCATGATTTGAAAACATAGTTAATGGCGAAAAGCCCATGGGTGAAATCACACCTGAAGAGGTCACTGCATTCACAGTCCTGGCTGGAACAGCACACTCTCAGGAGGACAAAGTGAGTTCAACACAGGGCCTTTGAAGGTCTGTGTGGGCAGCGCTAAGGAAACCAACGCCGGAGGCAGCGTGCTCTAGGAGAAACCACAGCGGGTGCCATTAACCGCCCAGGCCTGCAGGAGCCGCAGGCAGAAGCAGCCCTGGCCCCTGGAGGGCTGCAGCTGCAGGAGGGGCAGCAATGGAGCTGGGAGGACGGATGCCTTGGCCCCTCTCTCCCCTCCCACCTGCCAGTCTCCTGCCAGCGCCTCCCACTGGTGTACCCCATTGGAGGTCAGGGGGCAGGGGCCCAGGTGACACAGTCCAGAGGTTGGCCTCCCAGGGCAGAGACAAGGTGGCTCTCTCACACAGTCACAGAGCACTCCCCCGGTAAAGGAGTCTGTAGTGACAGCGAGGTGGCTGCGGGCGGCCACAAAGGTCGTAAGGGGCAGTACCCTTCAGCCAAGGGCAGCTCCCACTAGGGGGCCCTGCAAGGCGCACTTTAAAACCTGATGGAAGGTTTGCGTAGGACGAGGGAAACGTTCAAGCACAAGATGTTTTGTCAAGTTACATAAGTGGGAACAAAATATTGTTTTCTTGCTCATGTTTTCAAATCAATGTAGACTAACAGTAGATGTGTACACACAAAAATTTTCCAAATCCTGCCCTTAAGAGCAAGTACTAAAATATTTAAAAACAAATCAGCTTTCCTTTATTCTACTCAGCAAAGACATTCAAGGCCAGCCACACCACACCAAGGCGAGTCACTGCAACGCACCCTCCTGCAGGAGCAGAACCACAGGGACCTGTGCAGCCTCGTTGCACAGTTGCGCACAGGTACAGCGCACCGAGGTAGCCGCTGCACTTTATTCTCAAGACTAGACAGGGCTCTGACGATGAGGCCCTGGATCCACCCTCTATCTTTCCCGGTCACTCGAGCCAGCATCTTCTTTGCTGGTTACACGGGTGTGAAGGGGGATTCTGTAACTCGCAGCACAGTATCCAGCTGTCAGGAGACTGAAAGAAGAGGGTGAATCAGCACTCTTCCAGAGGCAGGGAGCTGGTAAATGGGGAAAGGAGAGGGGTGCAGGCTGACTCCAGCTTTCTGTCTGGGATATCCTGTTAATGAGGTTTCATTCAGGTGCCAAGAACATTCTGGGAATACAAAAGGATAAAAAGAATGAAAAATCCAGCTCCTCCAGGAGTTTATAATCTTGGGAAGAGACTGGGAAGGAGCAGGCGCCACACCCCCAACAGAACCAGGACAGCCCCGTGTGCTCATTGCAGACAGAGCCCAGGGACAGCAGAGAGAGTGGGGGACACTCTGGGGAAAGGCGGACACCCGGCATTGCTGCACCAGCTATAGGAGACCAGAAGTGGCAGGAAGACGTCAGGAGGGAGACTGGCATTTCTGCTCTCTGATTCCGACATGCACTTTGGCATAAGGTGGTCACAGGGGCAGAACAGCTGCAGGTCCCACCCCTGTGCTGGGCCACAGTGACTAACACCGGTGTCTAGCTCTGAGGGTCTTAGTGGCTCCTGAAGTCCTGGGTGATACAGAGGAGCAGAAGGCGGGGGTGCAGGTGGTTTCCCCAGGGAAGGTGAGAGCCCAGCCTGGTTGTGGAAACAGGACAGAAGCAGCCCATGGACCAGTGCGTGGAGATGACCACTGGGAGGTGGAAAACTGGGTCTGCAGCTTCCAACACAGGCTGTGCTGGAGATGTAGAGATGCACAGCCACTGCCCAGCAGCTGGGAGGGAGGGGACACCGTCCGAAGTGATGAGGGTGAGCAGGGTAAATCTGAGAAGAGAAGATACCGTGGAGAGCAATTCTGATTCCTGGGGGAAGAAGTTCTGGTGAGAGGGACTGAGGAGTGGTGAGCAGGCCAAGGGAGGAGGCAAAGGGGAGCAGCATGTGACATGATGTGCTTCAAGTCAAATACAGACTAAGAAGTGTCCATAAGCTCTGACAAGAGGACTAAAGACCCCACTGGTGTGAGACACCATTGGTAACTAAGGAAAGGACAAGGATGGCGGCTGCTTTTACAAAGCTAGACTATGAAAACAAGGGCAGATGTGTGCGTGTGCATGCACGTGCGTGTGGGGGAGGGGTGGGGAGAGTCTCTGTATCAAGGGGGGTGCTGTGTTAGGCAGAACAATGCCCCCCCAAAGATGTCAACACTCTGACTCTCAGAACCTGTGACTACATGTGACCTCACACAGCAGAAGGGACTATGCAGCTGTGATTAAGTTGAGGATCTTGAGATGGGGAGATCACCCTGGATTATCCAGCTGGGCCCAGGGTCATCACAAGAGTCCTATAAGAGGGTCAGATCAGAGAAGGAGATGCAACAATGGAAGTAGAGGTTAGACTAATGTGTGGACAGGAGCCAAGGAATGGATGCAGCTTCTAGAAGCTGGGAAAGGAAAGGATATGGATCCTCCCCTGGAGTCTCCAGAAGGAACCAGCCCTGCTGACACCTGGGTGTTGTACTTCTGACCTCAGACTGTAAGACAGTACTTCATGCTGTTGTAGTTTTACAGCAGCCACAGGAATCAGGGATGTTCTGTTTTACGATGGGAGACACTTGGGCATGTCTGCACAATGAGAAAAAGGAACCGGTGGAGAGCAGCAGGCTGAGGCTGCAGGCAAGAACAGGCTCCCACTAAGCACGAGACAGGAGGAGGGCAGGCCAGCAAGCTGCTGACTACAACTCGAACCTTAGCTCATTTCCAGCCCAGTTTCTCCAAATCCACGAAATACCCAGCAAACTGCTATTAAAATACAAAAGCTGTAGCAAGAAAAGAACAATGTCAATTTTTATCATCTCTAAAAGCTGGTCCTACCATGAAAAAATTTCTTTTCATCTGAAGGAACAGCCACAGCATTATTTCCAAAGAAAAGAAAGTTTACATCTCAGTGAAAGATCTGAAAGGTTTTCAAATTTCACCAACACCTGTGGCAAACCTGCACCATGGCCAGCCCGTAGCTCTCTCAGGACGCCCTCAGTCAGCGCTCCCAGCGTTTCTGAATTCAAGGTGCCACTCAACACTGCTGGCCAGGTGGGCCGTCACAGCAGCACCTGCTGAGCAAGGGCTTGGTATGTGACAGTTTGGCTCTGCTTTCATCTCTGCAAATTGAATTTTAAACCACAGAGCAGAGAATACAAACCAGCAGTGTATCAAACCCACTGAGTCCAGCCAGTATCTGTTTATTGCCTCACAAAGTCTGCTCTCTCGACTTTTCGGGGCGGCGTTCACCGGCCTTTGATATCCAGAAGGGTCTCAGATCCTCAGGGCCCCTTCTCAGTGCATTTAAGCCAGCAGAGGCTCCCGGGAAGGGTTTCCATTCAGAGCATTTCCCACTGAGAGAGTGCAAAATAGGCTTCTTCTTTTACATGACTTCCTATCTGCATCTGTTGATTTAAATAAACCTTCTAACCACCAAAACCCAGTTCCCAGTCATGGTAGAAGAAAACACTTGCCCTGACGCCCTGAGGAGTCTCCCAGCACCTCCCCACGCAGGGACATCACTCAAGAACCGACAGAGGAGCTTTGCTAGACCTTCAGCACCAGCGAACCTTCCCTGGATGGAGGGCTGAGAAGGGCATGCATGGGGAAGGGCCGTGAGCTCACCCTTTACCTTATCCTCTTCTCCTTTCCTCCACTCTGCTACCTGGAACTTGGGTGCCACCCTGTCCATGGAGACAAGGGCCTGGGTGAGCAGAAAGAAGCTTGAGTCCCAGAGGGCCTTGTGGAGCAGAACTGACAAACATGTCTAGGATACATTTCTTCAGACTTTTACATGAGACAGAAATAAACATCTATCTTATTTAAGCTATTAACATTCAATTTTTTTGTTTCTGTTTTCTCGTTCTCCCAGATGAACTTAGTTCTAATCTTAATTTTCTTCTTGCATAGGAAAATATTTAGAAGAAATTCCAATTAACTGAAGGTCCCTTCTTTATTAACTATACGATTTCATTCAAAATTTCCATGAAAATACTACATGAACGGTTACTTATGAAGTGTTTAAAAAGTAAAACAAAAAGAAGTGCATATGCATGTTTAACTGGAAAGGGTGTGTGGTTAAATATCCCAGCAGCAGACCACACACCCACACCAATCTCGTCAAAGTCGAAGCATCTGCTGAATATACCCAGGCTGAGGACCGAGAGAGAGCAACTCAAAATAAAACCCTTCACTACGCATTCTCTGCAATCCCCCTTTGAACACACAGCCTGAAGATCATTCTGCACTCACTCCATCTCTGAATTCTTGACACTTTGGTAAGTTTAACACTTTCAGGAGGTTATTTCTCTATCTTTTCCATTTTCCATTAGATATCAAAAAGTTTACTATGTAAGGAAAAGACCCCAGCAAGTCGCAAACACAAATATCTAAGTATCTTCCAGAGTGAGAGGCCAGGCTGCCATCCGCCCGAAATCACGGTGAGTGCTCTCCACAAGCTGGCCTGTCTCTGGAGCTCTCCATGCCAAGGTGCAGGCACGAAGGAATTCCCAACAGTACACTGTGGAGGTGCAACGCCCCATAAACCAGGCAATGTGGGCAGATGCAGTGTAGATGCTGACTCCCAATCTCAGGAGCTGCTGATCATGGGGAAGGGGCTGGAACAAGCAGGTGGCTCAGGTAAGCCCACACACAGGGCCCTGCTCTCCTGAAGGAGGCGTGAGGGTGGACTTCCACCGCCTTTCTCAGGGCTGTGGGGACAAACACCCTCGAAGCCCAGGCTGTTTGGGGGTCAAGAGCGTGGATGTGTGGGGCTGTTTTAGCTCTGTATTCTCTTCTCCAGGCAAAATCAATGGAACCATATCTTGTTCCCACTGGGCACCATCTTGACTTGCATATAGGAGACGTGAAAAGGCACACCACCACAGTGTTTGCAAAATCATTCCTAATTTTTCCCAATTATTTAATGTGTGAATCTGTGTGTCAGAGGGTCATGCTTAAACTAGCATTTAAAATGACGGAACCCGTGATATCCCTGACTTTCCTCGTTAATAGTACATGACAGCTTATTGGTACCTCTCTCCTCCCCCTCTCTCTCTCACATACACATGCAGAACCACATGCACACATACGCACAGCTGATATGCTACCCCTGGAAGGATATACACAAAAGAAACTTAAGCCAGGGCTGCCTCCAACCAGGATGGGTACTGGGTAGCTGGAGACACGGAAGGAGAGCTACGCTTATCTATACACTCTTTGTTAACTTTTGAAATTTACAGAGCATTATCTCCTTTTTTTCCCCTAAAAACGAGCGAGGTTAAGTAACTTGCCCAGGCTTACAGAGCTAGTATGTTCATGGAACTAGAATCAGAAGCCGTATCTCCTGGCTCCTGAGTCTGCTCCTAACCACTAGTCCACACTCACGTCTACTCCTGCCTACGGGTGCAATGTAAACATGTGGCCAACCCCCCACCGTTGTTTTTTCCCAATGAGAAATAACCCTTCTATGTGCCCCTCCAGATTTATGTGCTTAGGATAAATTTCTAGAAGTGGAACTGCTTGCTTAAGGAAAAGAACAATAAACAGACAGATGCTGACGTAGCAATCAGAATGTGTTTTAATTTAATATGGGGACGACTCTGGTCCAGATTATTAAGCTGCTGCTTCTATTGTGGGGTGATTCAGGGTTTCCACTTCTCTCTGTGAATTTATACCAGGCTCTTGGCCTTTTACTGCCTACAGCAGGGTCTGCAAACTGGCCGGCAGACGGAGTCTGGCCACTGATTGTTTTGTAACTAAGGCTTCACTGGAGCCCAGCCAGGCCATTGTCTGCATATTGGCTGTGGCTGCTTTCACAGCAGAGCTGAGTGGCTGTGACAGAGGCTCCATACCCCGCAAAGCCTGAACTATTTATTCTCTGCTTCCTTAGAGAAAACATACGGTGCCCACCGTCCTAAAAGAAAGTGGGCAAGGTGACTACAGGGCACTGAAACTGATCTTACTGCTTCATGTAAGTTCAGTTATTCAACAAATAGTCATGAAGGGCCACAGGCGCCAGGTCCTGAGTTAGGCAACAGAGTTGCAGGACCAAGTGAGTCACAAGCTCCAGGTTGGGCTTCAGAGGCAGGTGAAATGGGTATCTTTCGTATCCAAAGTGATGCCACTGAATTTGACTGTGAGACTCTATTTTAAGCCCTGGGCGAGTTCTCATTTTAGAAAAGATGCCCATCCCTAAATGTTACAAGCCAGGCTGGTATCTGTGCCGTGAGGTGGCTACATGAGGTCCGAGGTCACACAAAAGGAACTTCCCCAAGGTGCTTCTCTCACGCACACAGCTCAGAGACTCTTTCCACAGTGCTTCAAACGCCAGCTGCTTAGAAATCGGGTGAGAAAAAATCTATATATTTACTCCTTCTCCTGGAAGAAGCTCTGAATTCCTTCTACACATGAAGCATTGTGTCCAACTGCTTGGAGAGATAGGAATAAAAGTCCCATCTTTTCTAACCCTATAAAATATACAGAACACATAAAACAAGTGGGAAAGTGGGAAGAGCCCAAAGTAGAAGGAAGGTGCTGGAGGAGTGGAGAGGATGGAGAAACCCCACGTGACCAACACGAAGAGAGGCTTCACGTAGAGACAGCATGTGGGTCAGTGGAGAAGAAACAGTTTGAGGGGTAGAAGGGGAGCCAGGGTGACAGGACCATGCAGAGCGTGCCCTGCAGGAGCAGCTGGAGTGGACTTCAGTCACCCTAACTCCAGCAGCCCTTGGCCTTCAGTTCTCTCACTAGGGACGGACTACGTGAGAGCCACCAGACCAATCCATGCCAGGTAACAGTCTGTGGCTTCCCACCACGAGGGAGTAACAGGGTCTGGACTCACCCTCTGGCCATATGCATCTACAAACTGAGTCTGGTGGTGGCACTGAGCTGAGGAGATGCAAGTCAAGGTGGCTAGAATTTGTGGGGCAGAGCCCTAGAGGAAGGGACCTAGGCAGACAAGAGCCCCATCAGTCTGACAGGACACACCTGGTCTTTGGCTGAGCACCAGTTTGTGCCCACATAGGGTGAAGCTCCTGGAGGCAGGCGGAGACCCACCTCAGGGGAAGGACATTCCGGGAGTTTGCAAGGTGAACAATTCCAAGAGCTCACCTGGGGCTGAGTCAGCTGAGTTCCCAGCATCCAGAGCAGGGTGACTGCTCACTGCACACACGGGCAATCAGACTCCCAGGACACATCCAGGTACTGGGCTGACCCTTTCCTAGAAGGACAGGGTACTCTGGACTCACCACAAAGCTTCCACATCGAGCCCCAAAAGCTTAAACTGATTTGCAAGTAGCTTAACTGCCTGCCAGAAAAAATTCTAACACTCTTCAAAGGAATAAAACAAAATGTAGCACTCAAAAACATAAAATTCACAATGTATGACAACCAATGAAAAATTTCCAGACATGTGGAATAGGAAAATGTAACCCAAAACCAGGGGGAAAAAGTCAAGCAGACTCAGAATGACAAAGATGATGAATTAGGAAACAAGGACATTAAAACAGCTACTATAAAAATGTTCAATGTGTTCAAGGAATTAAATGAAAAGTGAAAATGAGAGAACTGGAAAGTGTAAAAAGAACCAAAGAGAATTTCTAGAGCTAAAAAAAAGCAGGATTCTTAAAATAAAAATTCCACTGGATAGGTGTGGCAGCCGTGAAAACGTGCTCAGACGTCCTGTTGGGGAGCATCCACGCCTGTGGCCCCAGCTGCTGACCCTCTGGGTGCACTGTCCTGTTCATGCCCATGTGATGCACTCAGCCTGTGACGGGGAGCAGCAGAGGTTCTATGCCAGCCTCTTCCTGTGGGACGTGGGACTCTTCCAACAAGAGCCTTTGGCTCTAGGACACCCCATCAGCAGGGCCAAATCTTTCCTGACTGTTCCTACCCCATCCTCTTTGCTTCCCCTCTCCTGTCACAGATGTCAGACTGGCATCTAGGACTAAAGGCTCTCTCTGCCACCCAGGTCTCTCCCATTTATCCTTCACAGGTGTTTCCCCCCAAAATATCAATATCTAATCCCATTTTGGCTTCTCATTGTTGGAGAACTCAATGGAATTAAGAGCAGGTTATATAACCACAGAAGAAAACAGTGAATTTGAAGATGGAGAATCAAAAACTATTCAAAATAAGGCACAGAGAGAAAAAGGCCAAAAACAAATGGACAGTCTCGTGACCTGTGGGACAGTATCAAGTCATCCAACGTAGCTGTACTTAGTCCCTGGAAGGGTGGGAGAGACAAAAAAATCTGAAGAAATAATGACCAAACATTTTCCAAATGATATGAAAACTATAAACCCCTCACATCCAAGAAACTCAAATAAACCCCAAACAGGCTAAACACAAAGAAAACCACACAGAAGCACAAAATAATTAAATTATTGAAAACTAGTGACAAAGAGATCAAGAGAAAGTCTTAACACCAGCCAGAGAAAAAAGGTCCATTAGGTACAAAGACCAAAGATATGAATAACTTCAAACTTCTCATCAGAAACTGCAAGCCAGGAGTCTGTGGAGTATCTTTAGAGTGTTGGAAGAAAAAGACTGTCAAATTCTATACTGGATGAAAATATCTATCAAAATGAAATTGAAGTAAATAAATATTTTTCAAACTACAGCTCATGGAATTCATCATCAACCAGACCTGTACTATAACAAGGAAGTTACTCATGCCAGTTGGAAACCTGGATCTCCACAAAGGAATGAAGCACACCAGAAATGATAGTTATGGGGGAAGAATGAAAGAGGAAAGAAAAAATTTTAATTTCTTTAAAAGACAATTGTTTATGGGGCTACCCCAGTGGCATAGTGGTTAAGTTTGCAAGCTCCACTTCGGAGACCTGGGGTTCACGGGTTCGGGTCCCAGGCGCAGACCTACACACTGCTCATCAAGCCATGCTGTGGCAGCATCCCATATACAAAATAGAGGAAGATGGGCACAGATGTTAGCTCAGCGACAATCTTCCTCACCAAAAAAAAAAAAAAAAAGACAATTGTTTAAAGCCAAAATAATAGCAATATATTGTGAGGTTTATAACATGCGTAGAAGTAAAATGCATGACAATAGTACTGCAAAGGGCAGAGAAGGTGGAAGAAGTCTGCTCCTGTAAGGAGCTTGCATGACGTGTGACGTGATACATTGATTGATTATTGATTGTTTGTGGCTGGCCTGTGACAAGGAAAAGAGGCATAGTGAAAAACCCCAGAGCAATCACTAACAAGAAATAAAGAGGTGTAGCTAATAAGTCAACAGAGGAATTACACAAAATAATCAACGAATCTAAAAGAAGCCAGGACAAGAGGAAAATATAATGTAGATCCAAGCCTCACTTGCTACAGGGTTGAAGTGTGAAGAATGAGCGAGTCCCTTAGCTGGAGGAGGCCAACCTCTGCCAAAGAGAGCCCTTCTCTGCAGGCTGGCTGAGAGCAGAAGATGTCATGGATTCGTTTATTTTTATGGACCACCTTCTTTATTCCAGTAATTCAGTTTTTTGCCAGGACAGCCTCTAATTCTTCCAGCCCTAGCCACTACTCCATGCCGTTATTTATCAATCAGAGAATTACTCTTATGAAAGAAGTACCATAAAACAATTGCTTTTTTATGAAAAATAACAACTAAGTAGGAAAGGACATTTAGTGAGTGTGGTGACTTGACAGTAGAATGTCCTCAGGAAACATCACTTGGAGAAAGCCCCGCAACCCCCTGCAGAGCACCTGCCCATCAGATAAATCGAGGGTTCTCAAAGGTCTCCAAGCAGACCCTCCTTGAACGTGCAGCTGACTCGCTACTCCCGGCATCCGCCATGTCTTTTCTCTACTTCCTGCCTAAGCCACTTGTTCTTCCTGGAATGCTTTCCCGAGCTATCTCTTCCTCCCAAACTCTGCCACCCAACAATGCCCCTCTCTCCATGAGGCCTTTCCTGATGTGAAAAGAGTGAGTTCATTCTTCTCAGAACTCCCTAAATCCGTTCTTTTCCTTTTGGTACTCGTCCTAAAGTGATGCCCAGTGCAACCATTTATGTTCTTATGATACCAGTGTGTAGCCTACAAAGTCCTATATTACCAGTGACCCCATCTTAGGTGATCCCAATACCATGAGGGAGGGAGGTAGGCACTGTCTCTATTTTAAAAAGATGTTAAATGACTTGCCCAAGGTCACTTGGCTGGCAAGCGGCAGGCTGAAGCTTGAGCCCAGATATTTTGATTCTCAAGTCCAGAAATCTTTTTTCTACTACACCATGTAAATATTAGTTGAATTAAATGGCAACTCTTAGTGTGCTGTTAACTTTTGAAAATAATGTAATAGCTCTGCCTTCCCTCAATCATATACTGCCTCGATTAGGTTTTACTGAATTCTACTCATTCCCTCCAATATTCCATTCCTCTCTCAATCAGTATATATTGAGCGAGGCTGCTCGAGTTTTCAGCTATGAGGTTCCTGGGCACGTGTTAGGGTACGGTCCACAGTCCACTCTGACCTGGGAAGCCTGACTCTAGTCTTTTCTCATCACCTTTTACGTGTATGTACCTCAAAGTACTGCCATGGGGGAACTTCTATTTCAATCATGCTCGTAGTTTCTTAGTTGAGAGAGTTTTCCTGGGGACTAAAATATATGTATTAATTCCAGCATCAAATCCTTTGCTGTATTTCTGTAAAAGGAGAATTTTTTAAAAAGGATTGAATAAAGCCTTGCCTACTCTGGATCTGCTTCACTCCACTGGGGTAGGGAGTGGGTTATATTAAGCATGACTGACTCTGCTCTCTCTACATGCTCTGAGGAGCTTAAAACTGCTAAATAATTCTGGTTTGACTCGGGGATTCCAATTTCCAACTCCTGTTTTCCATCATTACATATAAATGCTAATGAGCTCTGCTAAGAAATTTTCATTAATTTTAAAGAAGAGCATTATAGAAATTATTTATTAACATCACTTCTTTGATATACAATGTCCCGAATTTTCCATTACTGTGAAGCATGAATCAAGTGTAACAAAACTGAAGTCAACTTTCCAAAACAATCTTATTTTATCAAAGTCAATTTTCAAAAAACAATCCTTTTATTTTAAAAATGTCTTCTATTTTAACACACAAACTCCACAGCGTATTGCAAATACATCCATATTTAGCTCTTATCTTCATTGCTATAAGTATCACAGTATCATATACTTTAAGCATCTTAATCCTGCTTAACTAGGATTAGCTGTGAATAACAGAGAAGCTCCTAACTCCAGCACTTGTTTAAATACCTGAAAACAGTATGCTTTCCAAAAATTCTAAACAAAAGTAATGACTGAACACAGAGCAGAGTCAGGGCACTTTCAGTGTGTCAGACTGTGTGTAAGACCAGATCCACAGACGCCACACGGGAATCTGCGATTACACAGAAATCAGCGCACCTGGTAAAAGTTTACCTTTCACACGAAATGTCTCCTCCAAGGGATGTATATTAGTAATTTTCCATATGCAGAAATAGAAATAACGGGACACAGGCTAATACTGAATTTCAGTGATGAAGTTCCCAGGGAGCATGGAGAGAAGCACAGATGTGGGGCGAATCTTAACTTCTCTTCCAGCCCCCACTACTGGAGGGTGGACGGAAGGTATTACGCACTTACTTCCACATTCAATTAAACAACTTCTAAACTGAGAATTGTATTTTAATATAATAAAATAGATACGAAATTAAGCTCTAAGGTTTGAATGTCAAGAGGAAATTTAAAACAGTCAAGTCTGTACCTTTCTTCTTCAGCATTTTAGATACACTGATCGTAATGATTTTCTATTTATCGCAAGTTTGTCTTTATTAAAGTGAATTTCATAAAGGCAAGAACATATAGTGTTAACATATTAAAGTTATTAAACATCTCTATTTTTAAAAATGGTGAAGGAGAACTTGACAGAGAAAATGAAAACAACTTGAGAGAGTAAAGAAATAAAAATAGCAGGAGAGAAAACAGAAGATTCTGTTGTCCTAGCAACTGTCTTGGACATGATCAGATTCATGGAGGGAGCACAGTATCTTAATAGCATCTGGTCTCCTTAAATTGAAAAGAGACTGAATCGGTAAAGTGGAAACCAATTCACAGTTTGTCTACCCCACAGAAGGACTGTACAGAAATAAAAGTGACCTGATATAGTGTTTGAAAAATGACTAAAAAATTAGCAGCCTGCCTGTCCTGCACATAGTCAGTATTTACATGAATGTTTATAGGGCCAATTCCAACTACAGAATTGGCGGTTATGGTGAATGAAACGTGTTGATAAACATTTCTGAGATGCCAGGTACTCATGTCCTCTGCAAACGTCACTTAAGGTGAAACCTCGTATTTTCCAGGCAGTCACCTGGAGTACTGATGAACAGCTGAAAGTCACCAGGACTCCAGCCAGACCAGTGACAGGACTGATCAAAATGCCGAGGTCAGAGGATCAACAAAACAAAACTAAACCAAAAATTTAAAAATGCTTCTATTCTTATGAAAATCTTCCGAAAGGTCTTTTTTCACTAGTCTGTGTCCTTGTGTCACCAACACGGTTAAACAGGGAATGTTCACACACAAACTATCACACAAGGACCCCCAAGCCCCAGTCTGTGCACGGCGTTCAGCCCAGCGGCCCAGGCGTGCACACAGGGCTGAAATGGAAGGCAGCGTGGCCACGGGCCATAGGCCATACCTGCCCTCCCAGGAGCTGGAGGACCTAGGACAACCTTTCTGTGCCTCACTGCTCATTTACAAACGGGAGTAATAATAATAGTGCTTTCTTGTGGCAACAGCATGAGCCTGGTACCCAGCAGGCGCTCAGTTAGCTGGATTGCAAGGCAGCTTCCTCTCTCTCCACTCATCCCTTCTCTCAGGTCCCGCTCACCCCATGACACTCCAACCTCCATCTTCCAGTCCTCCCTCCTCCCGAGGGACTTCCTTGCCGCCAGCCTCTCCCTCCTCCTTGCAGGCCAACCACCAGATCAGTCCTAAGTACCTCCTGGCTCAAGTGTCCACGCCTCCTCCCTATTGCTAACAGCGTGTCAAGCCCCTTGAGAATCTAGCCCACGGCGTGTACCTGCTATTCCCCAACAGAAGTCACTCACCAGCCAGGAAGTCTTCCGAACTGTCAGCCCTAACTTCCATCTTCCACCTCTCCCCTCATCAATGTGTTACCTTGAGCTACCCTCTGAGCCTCACTCCATCTCCCGAGCTCTAAAATTCACCTCACAGGGTTCTTGTAGGCAATGAGTAATTCTAATTAAAGCCCACAATGATCATAAAGGACCGATGAAAGTCCTCTCTTTACAATGCAATTCAGGCTTCTCTGACTGTGTGACATCCTCCCTACGCAGCTTAGCATGAGGACTGAGCTCACCGGATCTGACTCGTTCACCTTCCCCCTCGCCTCTTCTCCTTTCCTTTCATCTAACACGTGCCCCGATGCCAGCAAACCAGCCACCTGGCTCTCGTCAGACACGTCCTTTCATGCCTCTAGCCTTCACAAGTGCTGCTTCTTCTCCCAGAGAAGACCCACGGCTCCCATTCCTATTTGGCAAACTTCTCATCCTGTCAAATTCTTCGATTCTTGAAATCCTAACACTCACACCACCAGTGAACCCCTCATCTCCTGACGGTCCCCCAGTACTTGGGAACCACATCACATTCTGTGTTCACGTTTTCTGTGGTTCCCATCGGGCGGCAGGTCTCCAGGAACTCTGTTTTGTCTGTATTCTTGCCCAGTGTCTGGCACAAAGAGCGCAACGAATGGGCACCAGATGAATACACAGAATAGGAGAGCTCCCAGTGGCAGGCTGAAAAGCTTTTTAATTGCTCCGTAGAGTGACAAGTGATGGCCACCATAGAAATGTATCAAACTCCACAACGCAGAGCCAGAGACTAGGCGTCTGACTCCAAGGTCGTACGAGCTCAGAGACCCCCATGAAGAAGTTCCGGGAAAAACAGACTCTATCCCCTGAGTAAATCAGCTCTCAGGATGTGGGCCACTTCTAGGGGCACAAGTGACTTAGACTGCTGTGCCCAAATATGTGTGGTGTACCTCTAATTATATAAGGTCAAGCAAAAGCAAAAATTATGAAACCCCAGGACACAAAATGAGTTAGCTGGACCCTGTGATCGTACGCTTCCCTGACTCAGGCCCTGGAGCCTCTGAGTCTGTCCAGCCACGGGAGGAGCTGAGAATCTTCACTCCAGGGGGCCCCCTCAGCTCAGACAGGCAGCAAGGCTCAGGTACGGGGAGACGAGAGTTAGGAGTCTTGACAACAGGAACGGAGGCTGTTGGCCCCCAGCTGCTGCATTCCTGCTTTACTTCGAAGTTGGCCACCCTTCAACACACCCAGGCAGGCAGGCAAAGGGACAGGGATCCAGAGAGGCCATTCGGAGTCACCTCTGCAGCACACACTGCCACCACTGCTGCGAGTCAGCGGTGTCCAGGGTTTACAGCGTCAGCCCTCCAACCTCCCCCACGCTATTCCTGGAGTCTCCATTCCAGTGTGCAGTTGACTGGAAAGAACAGGCTTCCAAGAAACCAGAAAAGGCAGGTCCTCACACAGGTGACAGGATCCATATGGACACAAACCACGATGTATAATCTGACACCATGAGCCTTTGTTAGCTGTGGGACTGTGTACCTTTAACAGCTGGTCAAGGTCTTCAAGGAAAATCTACCCCAGAGACTCACCGGCTATCACATCATGTGTGCACACGACGCTGAACACACACACTGCTTCTCTTGTGTGATGAAAATGTAACACAAGAAATCAAACAGTCACAATCTACTGTCTGAACCTGGCCCTGTGACGAGCACCTGTGATGGTAACTACAGAGCAAGGTGGCTTCGATGACAACAGCCAACGTGTGCTGTGTGGTCCCCATGCCGGGCCAGTCTGAGCAATCAGCCGTGTCAGCTCTCTTGGCTCCAGAGCACCCTGCAGGCCCTGGGTCTCCCCTCGCACGGTGGCTGACCCCCTGGGGGGTGTTCCTCTGTCTGGTGTAGAAAAGAGCTCTAATCCGCGCCTGCACCCCTCTCTCTGAAGACCAAGTCCCAGCTCCTATAAAGCGCATCTCCACTCTCCCTCAAGGCCCCTCCTCCCACAGGAGCTAGGACCTGCCCTGGGCACGGGACCTGAGGGGACCTTCCTGACTCCCCATGGGGGGCGGGCCATGGCCTGCTGGGTGGACCTGGGACCCCTCCTCTGCCTCTGGAATCCCTGCCCCATCAACTGCCCTATCCCTCCTCTGCACCCTCTAACTTTCTACTGGCACCTGCCCTTTTGCCAATAAACACACTGAGAATGGCTCAGCCTTTAAAAAACAAAATGAAATAACAAGCTAATAAAAGTCCCCACTACTCCACTGAAACTTCTCTCAAGGTTCACCAATGGCAGTGTGCTCAGCCTTCGCCACCCTTGACCTTCCGGCAGCATCTGAGCCGGGTGCCATGGTGTCTCTGCCAGCTCCCTGGGCTGAGCGCAAGGCCGGGCCTCCTGGCACTCTGGGAGCTTGGTCTTCCACACCAGGTCCCCCTCCTCCTCTCTGCAGCTGCATCCCTGACCACCCTGGCCAGCTCGCTCGCCGGTCAGCTCAGGCCAGCACACTGGGCGGCAGAGCGGCAGCACAGGGAAGAGGCATCTCCTCCTTCGGGGGCCGAGGCACTTCTCTTCCTCCCCCTGAGCGGGATGAATCAGTAGTCAGTTCCCAGCAGCTATGCCAGTTGTACCTGTCACTGTAATTGCAGAACTTAATTTTATGAAAACTGACTATGAGTCTGAGAAGAAAGCCCCAGGTTGAAATACTGTGGAACAATCTGATGAAGACAAGTAGCTAAAGTGAAGTGCTGAAACAGGTGTGGGTGAGCCACCTGTAGAAGCTCAGCTGGGGAAGAACTCTGTCTTCCTGCTGGTCTTCACGCTTCAAAACCCATGAAGTAAGTTTCCGTTTATGAAAGAACAGGAGCTCCACTGCTGGAGTGACCTAAACGACGAGGAGCTCTCTTCCAACGCGAAGGTCAGGGCCACAGCTTTATCCCATGTGTGAACAGTTAGATAGGCCCCCCCGGTGTCTAGCTGCTCCCTGGGAAGTTCTCTAGTGAGCCACCCTTTCTGGCTCATTCAATAAATCAGTGAATTTGGTAACATAAGGGTTGATAAAAGATATCCATAAATGAGTGCCTGAGGCCCTAAAAGAAGAGCCATTACACTAAAGTCCATCGTTACAACGAGCAATTTCCCATCTTAGAACCCCCGTCACCCCAGCTACCAGCTCACGACTAACTCCTTGGAGAATAAGACACCCAGTGCTGCCTATACTTGCTTGCCTCCTCTATTCCCAGCACCAGACACACAAGTCTAAGCGAAAAGCAATAAAACCAATACCCACATCCATGGCCAGGACCTTGGGCGTCACTCTCTCCACCCCCTGCAGTCATACCCCTCCCTCACTACCCTCTTATGTTTGAATCCTTCAACAATAGCTTGTTCCATTTTGAAAACCTAAGAACTAAGAACAAATATGGTTCAAGGAATATGGTACAAGGAAAGGGCAACATTGCCATTGGTAATGGGGGCTGTTGGGGAAGGAATGGTGAGCTAGTCCCGGGGTCACAGCCACGTCACCATCATCTCTCGCCCAGACTCCTGAAACTCTCCCTGTTTCTCTGCCTCTACCTTTGGCCCCAGTCAAATCCAACATGGCAAGCAGAGCGATCCTTCTAACACGTAATTCAGCTTCCACCACTCTCAGAACACCCCAGTGGCTTACACTAAGACTTCATCCAAAGTCTCCACACTACAGCCTACAGCCGCTCTCTGATCTTGTCCGTGCTACCTTCTGCCCTCACCTCCAGCTCTACTTCCCACCCCCCATCCCCCTCTATTTTACCACAAGGGCTCTTCCATTCCTAGAATATGCCAAGCCTGCCCCCACCTCTGAATCCCTGCCTGTCTGCAGGTATCCACGACCTCTCTCTATAAAACAGCTCCCACCTGAGACAGCTTGATTTTCCCGTAGCGCTCAGATGGTCTGCTGTCTATCACCTGCCCTCCCTCCTTCCACTAGGATGGAAGCTCCTTGAGAGCAGGACTTTAATTCCCCAATGCTTAGAACAGTGCCTGGCACAGTAAATGTGTGCTGAGTGACAAGTGAATAAATGTGAAACACTGAGATGACAATGTTGGTGGGGTGTGTGCATCTGTAATGTTAGGCTGAGCAACAAGTGTTAGGGATCAACTGTTACTCTTTATCTCATGGTGATCCCAAGGTGCCTGGACGCATCTCCTGGATAGAATTCTCTGATTATAACAGAAGATAAGAATTCTTCTATCAGTCATATTTCCCTTCTACAGCTTGAGGGCTGGGGACTGAATGAATTCTCCATCCTGGGGTTCACTGACCAAATACCTATTGAGCGTAGAGGGATACAGAACTCCCAACTCTGTAGAAGGAACACAGGAAGAACCAGCACCAAAAGAGGCTTTCAGATCATAAAGAAAAACAGGAGCCTTCCATTTCCAGCAAAACAGCAGCCCCAATATCCTGAAAAACCTCTTGATATGAAACGTCTAGAAATGCTTTTAAATGCATTGCTGAGCTCTGCAAGAAAGCACCAGGGGCTGGAGATGAAGAGCAAGTTGAAAACCAGAGTGGGGGCTGAAGCCTCAGCTGCCCTGGGGACATGTGAAGAGCTGCCGGAGGCGGGAGGCAGAAGGCAGAGCGTGTGTCCATGCAAGGTGGGAGCTGCTATGGACTTCTCACAGGAGCCCTGCTACTGAGGGCTGCACCCTCAGGGAAGGGAGATGGCAAGAAAGTCCCTGCCCGCAAGGAGGTCTCACCTGGGACCTGGAGAATTCATAACCACAGCCTGTCCTCACACAGGTGTGCAGGTTCCATTTCACACAGCCTCCAGGGCCAGGAATCTCACAGGCAACAAAGCAAACTTAAATCCTGTGCCTGGTGAATCCCAGGCCTGGCAGCAGCAAACAGTGCTTTCAGGAGTAGGGCTGCCAGAGCTGGCAAACAACACAGGATGCCCAGTTGAATGCAGTATGGGGGGAATACTTAGACCAGAAGAGTATCTGTTGTTTATCTGAATTCAAACTTAACTGGGCCTCCTGTATTTGATCCGGCAACCATCCTCAGGAGAGGCCTGCTCCCACTGAATGCCAGGGACACGTGCCCACAAAGTGTGAACTTAGCAGCCACAGTCTTCAAAATACGGAAGGAAGAAAGCCACCATGGGTAAGAATCGGAGGAAACAATAAATGATGAAGTCAGACAGCCCTCCAAACCTGACACCACCAGATCCAGATATAAAGTGACTATGTTTAAGATGTTTAAACAAAGAGAAGCAACTGAAAATATAAGCAAGGAATAAGATCCTACCAACAAGATTCAGAAAGCACTGGCATAACCAAAAAGAATTTAAATTTACACCCATCTTGGTTAAACTACAAAACACCAAAGAGAAAGATCAGAAAGATCCTAAAGAAGACTATAATACTTAATTTAAAAAACAAAAGGCCAACACACTATTCCTTTTTCCAAGAATTAGAAGTGCTACCCAATAATTCCTAACCACAAAGTATCAACAAATTCAAGGTCTAGTATAAAATATGCATAATATGTAATGGATGTTTTCTAATATGAGAACACCGCCCTCCTCATGTTTCCTAAGTGTCTCTATAAGCACAGTGCAAATACACTTTAAGTGTCTCATGAAATCATAAGCTGTGTTTTCAGTAACTTTATTACCTTTATGACATGAGTCAGAATTATATAAACTTCTCATGTTTTCAGTGGAGTCTGGCTAAAACACACATTTTCAACATTAAAAAAAATCTTTTCCTAGAAAGAAAGACCTCTGAGGACCTTTGCCACAGAAAGCACCCCTCAACTCCCCTGTTCCAGGAAATGACAGGCACAAAACGCCCTCCACTCCAACAGTGAACAATTCCTTCTCTTGAAAGAAACAACTCCTTGCCATGTCCCCAGACTGCTCACCCACCCCTCCCCTGCAGCAAACCAACCACTGTCTCAAGTGTCTCCGAGGCAGGTCGGCCTCACTGGCCGAGCATCTTTAGAAAGGAGCTCTGCAATCTGCCTGGGGGGCCTTTTCTGAGAAGCAACAAATCTTTCCAGACATGAAATAGTTGCATGTGAAATCAACACAAGGGCTCTAACTCACACATCTTTATATGCCCACAATGCACTTTCTAGGGGGAAATCTGTTAATAAGTGTTGCTTGTGTCTTTAATGTCCAAAGGGAATTCTGTGAATGAAGAGAAACTGTCACTACCACTTATAAAATATCTAATTTCAATTTATCATTTTTTTAATATCAAGCAACTGAATTTCCTTTAAAAAAATCAACATTCCTCTAATATTCACCCAATTCTTAGAGGACAAATATAAAGCCCATGGTCGGCATAGTGACTTTCTGGAAAGGGGATAAAGAGCACCTATTCAGAAGCCCTGACAGATATGACCTCAGCCAGGTGACCAAGATCACCATCGGCAGTGATGTGTACCCTGGACATAATGTGATGAAAACGGCACTCCACCTCTGTGGTCTTTCTCCCCTAAACACAAAAACTCAAGCTAATCGTGAGAAAAACATCAGACAAACCCAAATCGAAGGACATTCTACAAAATACCTGGCCAGGACTCCTTAAAACTGTCAGAGTTTTAAAAACAAGGAAAGTCTGAGAAAGTGAGACACTGTTTGAGAACAGCCACGAGGAGCTTACGGAGACATGACAACTAAATCGTGGTACAACTAAACGTGGTACCCCAGATACGATCCCGGGACAAAATAAAAACATTAGGGGAAATCTAAGGAAAACTGAATAAGGTGTGGACTTTAGATAATAATAATGTATCAATATTGTTCATTAATTGTAACAAATGTGCCACACTGACATACGATGTTAGTAATATGGGAAACTGGCTGTGAGGTATATGGGTACTCTTTAGTATCTTTACAATTTTTCTGTAAATCTAAAACTGTTCTAAAAAATGAAGTTATTTAAAAAATGCTTAGGAATTTTTAAAAATTAGATTTGCCCAATCATTTAAATATTGATTTAAAATGTCAACACTTCTAAACATCTAATTAAAATTGTAAGTCCAATATAGCAGATTCTCTTTAATGCTCACAAACTAAAAATAAGACAAAAACACATAAAACATAATAATGATGAAAAACTGCCAAATACCTTCACCACGTCACTGGTTAAAATGGGTAACACACAGTTTCTGGTGTATTAGCGCACACCGACTCTCCCATCCTGAGCCACCAGGAAAGATGGACAACATACAAAAAGTCTATAATGAAGGCATCAAGGTAGGGAGGGGCTCAGGTTCCAAGGTCCCAGGAGAAGAAAGCAAAAGAGGTGAGATGTGTGGTAAGCCAGCTCTCCCTCCCTGGGCCCCCCCGCCCCCACACACTGGCAGTAGCTGGGAGCCTGAGAGGCTGAGCAGTTCTCAGCAGTGTGAGGGGACTGTGGAGATGAACTGCAGGTCAAAACCCACCAAAAAGAAGGGACCTCACTGAAAGTGCTCTCTCAGGAAGGGCAACCAGGAAATTCACCAGACCGCATGAAACCTGAGCTCAGCGTCAATCAGCTTCACTTCTGAATGGATTCAGGCGATCTGCCCTAACCCACACGCCTGCCAGAAGATGCTAAGTACATCCTCCCAAGAGTAAGATAACACCATCCAGAGCCTCAACCTATCTTTACAGTTCTTCAAAAATAATGACTGGCACTTAAAAAAATATACCAGCCGTATCAAAAAACAAAATTAGATGACCAAAAATGAAAGGATGGGGGAGAACCAGACAATTTAAACAGATCTAAGAGAGGTCCAGATATTGCAGTTATCAGATAACTTCATGATTAATATGTTCAGGAAGTCAGATGGCAAAATAATTTCAGCAGATAACTTGAAATCATGAAAGAATGGAAATTCTAGAATCAAAAAGGACTATGATTAAAATTAAAAACTCTAATATAGGAAATGCTGGTCTAGAAGCAGATTAGAGAGTCAAAAAGATTAGTAACATGGAAGACAGATGAGAAGAATATATCTGGGCTGAAACTCACAGAGAAAACAGAATGAAAAACAGAGAAAAGAGCACAAGGGATACAGAACATGATGAAAAGGCCCAACATGTGCGTTGAAGTGGAACCCAGGCGAGCAGAGAGAGAATGGGCACAGCAATACTGAAGAGGCACCAGCCAGACGCCCAGAGCTGACATCGAACATCAGCCAAAGAGCATTGTGGAGCCCGAGCAAAGAGCGGACAAAACTAGGGACACCCACACACACCTCTAGATAGTAGAACACCCTAGATAGTACAAATGCTCAAAACCAAGCCAGAAAAACCTCCTAAAAAATTTTAAAAACCCTGCCAGAAAAATAAGAAACATTATCTTCAATGAGAAACAGCAAATATCTCATAAGAAACATGCAAGTCAGAAACACAAAATACTGGAAGTTTGGAAGTGCTGAAAGGAAATAACTGCCAATTTAGAGTTCTATACTCAGTGAAAATATCCTTCAAGAATGAAGACAATCTTCCTTCCTTCCGAGTTCAGGCCAAAAGCCAGTATGTAGGGCTAGACAAGGTTTGCATCTACGTGGTAGACAGGGGACAGTGGCAGGGGTTGGGGAAACAAGGGTGCTAACCGTGCAGGTGAGCAGTGGCACCAGTGGAGGGAAACTGACTACAAACTGGGGGCACTGACACTGTAAGTAGATACACTGAGGTGATGGGAGCCAGACTCCTCACCATCTGAGAAGGAAATGGAATGGGAGAAAATTAGAACGAACCTTGTTGGGTTACACTGGAATTGGAAGTATTGATATGAACTCATAGTTGTCAATACATACAGAGAGAGAGAAATAGACATAGATGTATATGGATAAAATAGGAATCTGGGAGTCCGTTGTCATATAAATAAATGAAGAAACAGGGAGAAGAGAAAGCATTTCTCAATAGTAGAATACTAACTAATAATGTAGAATGACTCAATTAGGAAAATTACAATTTGGCAACCATCATATTAATAATTTAGCCAAGAAAATCAATGGATGCTAAAACTATTGAGTAAAAGTTTGATAAGGAAATGGACATTTACATAGTTTCAAAGTACTTACCCTGAAAATATTTATTAATTACAAGGAGTAAAAGAGTAACTTTACAGTGAAGACACCTTCCCAGTCAAGTGATCAAAGTCAATATAACAAGTAATGGGACTAATGGGAGTCATGTGCTCCTTGATAAGCTGCAGTGAGTTCTGTGACATTTCTACAAAAAAACCTATAGCCTAAATCTAATCATGGGGAAACATCAAACGAAACCAAACTGAGAGACATTCAAAAAACAATAGTCCTGTAATCTTCAAAAGCATCAAAGTCTTGAATATCAAGGAAAGCCTGAGGAACTGATCAGATCCAAAGAGACTAAAGAGACAAGATAACTGAATGCAATCCATTATCCTGGGACATTACTGGGACAACTGATGACCCTTGAACAGGGTCTATGGATTAGAGGTAGTAATGTATGAATGTTAATTTCCTGATTCTGATGGCTATATTGTGGCTGTGTAGGAGAATGTCCTTTTTTGTAAGAAGTACACATTAGAGCCATGGTTCTCAAACCTCAGTGCACATCAGGATTGACCGGAGGACTCCTTAAAACCGATTCCTGGGTCCTCCCCAGAGGATCCGAGCCAGTAGGCCTGGACTGGGGCCTGAGAACTTGCAGTCCTAACGAACGCCCAGGTGATGCTGATGCAGGGATCACGCTTTGAGAATCTCTGCACTAAAGTGTTTGAAGATAATGGAGCATCATGCTGGTCACTTACACAGATTCAGAAGTTATTTTGCTATTCTTGTAATATTTGTAAGTTTGAAACATTCCAAAATAAAAAACAGATAAAATGAAGATCAAATAAAGACTTTATACAATAAGTGTGAGAATTTGTTGTCAGCAAAGACTCTTCAGGCAGAAGGACAATGATGCTCAGTGGAGGCACAGGGACCAGGGCGGGCGAGGAGCAGCAGCAGAGTGGAGCACAGGTGAATCTGCACAAGCACTGACCAGGCAGCACAATAACCATGACGTCCTAAGGGCTTAAAGTACGTGGCAAATTAGGATCTAAGACAAAAACAGCACAAAGACAAGAGCTGGGGAGATCCTTGTGCTGTTCTGGAACTAGAGAACTACTAATTAATATGAGACTTTAATAAACCAAGGGTGAATATTTTAATTAACAGTTTAGCCACTAAAACTATGAAAAGAATGATAAATAGCAAGCAAATAGAGGGAGGAAATGGAATAAAAATAATAACAAAAAAACACACAATCCAAAAGGCAGCAAAAATGAAAGGGAAAAAATACACAGAACAGATAGGAAAAATATAAAATAAGATAAGCTATTTAAACACAAATATATCAGTAATTGTGTTAAATATGAACAGATAAATATTCCCAATATGGAGACTGGACTTTTTTAAAAGCATAACTTTTTAGGTTACAAGGTGTCCACTGGAAATATAAAGAAAGAGAAAGACTGAAATTAAAAGATGTAGAAAAGGCTATACCATGCAAATACTAATGAAAAGAAAGGTGTAAATGCTACCTAAGTTTTTAATATAATAAATTTTAGGAACAATAAAGATAACAAGGAAAATTCATAATGTATGAAAGGGTAACTCTATTAAAAATACGTAGCAATTCTAAATTTGCATACATCTAGTTGCCCCTCGGTATGCGCAGGGGAATTGGTTCCAGGATCCCGCAGACACCAAAATCCGTGGATGCTCAAGTCCCTCAGTCGGCCCTCCATATCCACAGATGCCGAACCCGCAGATACCGAGGGCCACCTGTACAGCCTCAAAATATATATGAAGCAAAATTTGACGGAACTAAAAGGAGGAGCAAATCCACAAACAGTGGCAGATTTCCACACACCTCTCACAGTAAACTGACAGAAGGAGAAAAAAAAATCAGTAAGGATAAAGACAATTTGAATAATGCGATTAACAGACTTCACCTCGATGACACTAATAGGACACTGCACACAACATGGCAGAACAGGCATTCTCTTTCAGGACCATGAAATATTACCAAAACTGACCAAATGCTGAGCCAAAAAGTAAGTCTCAATCACTTTCCGAGGATTGAAATCATAAGGAGTATGTTTCTGACTAGAGTGGAACTAAGTCAGGAATCCATAACAAAAATATAACTAGAAAAATTCCAACTGCTTTTAAATTATACAATATAATTCAAATTAGCATAGTGGTCAAAAAAGAAATCAGATTAAAATTAGAAAATATTTTGAATTGAATGATAATGAAAACGTAACATCAAGAATTATGAGATCAAGTGAACCCAAATGTGGAGGGCAATGTGTCCAGCTTTAAATGCATATATTCGAAAGCAAGACAGGCTGAAAATCAATGATCCACTTATTCATCTTAAGAAGGTAGAAAAAGATCAAATGAAAGAGAAAAAATAAAGACCAACAGTCAGTGAATCAGAATGTGTAACAGAAAACAGAAGAAGTTGGTTTCTTGAATGATAACCTCCTTCCAAGAGGAAAGAAGGGAGACTCCAAGGACTAGCAACAGGGATGAAGAAGGGGAGAGTGGTCACCCTCAGATCCAACCGAATTAAAAACATAAAAAAGGTCATTTGAAACAACTTCATGCCAAGAAATTAGAAAATTTAAATGAAATGGGGGCAAATTCCTTGACAAATACAACTTTCAACATCTAACCCAAGAAGGAATAGAATATTGAATATTCTGTATCTATTAAAGAAATTGAATCTCTAATTTAAATATACCAATAGAACTTCACCAGTAAGAAGTAATGCCCATCTTATGCAAACTCTTGCAGAGAATAAAAAATGAGGATCCAATCTCAACTTGGTGTTTGATGTCAGCAGGATCCTGATGATAAAATCTGACGAGGATACTACATGACAGGAAAACTGCCATCTAATCTCTCAGGAATATAGCTACAGAAATCCTAACTAAATATGTGAATTAGGTTCAGCTACATAGGAAGAGGATAATATACACACAAGTGGGATTAGTTCCAGGAAATCAAGGTTGGTCTCACATTAGAAAATCAATCAATAAAACCGACCACATTAACAGAAAGAGGAGAAAAATCACCCATGGCAGACAACATGTGACAAAACTCAATACCCACACACAACAGAAATTCCTTAGAAACCACTAATAAAATGGAACACCTTTAATCTGAGAAAGAGTATCTACCTAATAGAGTATCTAACCTATAGCAAACATAACACTCAGTGGAGAATTACTGAAGACTTTCTCCATGAGATCAGAAACTAGACCAGGAAGACACTGCTACAACTTCCATTCAGTCATGTCTTAAGGCAAGAAAAAAAAGGGGGTACACAGACTAGAAAGAAAGAAAACTGTCATTATTCGCCACCATGTATTTTTCTTTTTCTTTTTATATGATGGGACTTTTAAATGTCCATTTTCCATGTAGACTTAATTTTTGAAACCTGCTGTGTTTCTCCTAATTGTCATTAGGATGGCCTGGGCGGTTGGTTACTGGGAAGTTTATTTACTCTGGCAGTGTCTCATTATAGCAGTGACAGTGTCATCTGAGATCTCACCCACCACAAGACGACGACACCTGTGCAGTGAGCTCTCTTAGTTGGCAGTCGGGCGACCTGCATCCTTTAGGAGCACACTGCCAGGCCTTCTCTGTGTTACTCACGTGCCCACCCATGCTGACAAGGGCTCTCCCCACTCCCAACCTCCAGCAAGAAAATAAGCATCTCAAACTTGTCATGTCCGACAACAAATTCTTGATCTTTCCATGGAACCTGTATCTCTTGTGTCTTCCCAATATCTGCCAATTCCAACTCCAGAGTTCTAGTTCTTGAGGCCAAAAACCTAGCAATCAGCTTACTTTTTTCTCTCACTTCCCAATACAAAGTTTCATCAGATTCTGTGGGCTCTATCCACAATCTGATCACTTTTCAAAACTTCTATGATGACCACCCTCGTCCAAGCTAATATTACCTCTCAACCTGTACTGCTTTAATAGCCCAATAACTGATCTCCATGCTCCCCACCCATGCCCCTATTTAATCTATTCTCATATTCGAATCCAGAACATTCCATTACAAAGTATGTCACACAGATCCTTCTTCCCCATGTCCCACAGAGGACAAGCCAGGAGGCCTTCGCGATCTCCCTCTTACTACCTGTCCTCTCCCTTCCTCCCTCTGCTCCTTCCTGGGTCTTGCATGTGCTGAAAATGCTGAGGCTTGCCTCTGTATCTGGGCCTCTTCCCCCCTCATTCCCACCGGCTCCCCTCACCTCCTGCAGCTCTTTGCTCACATGTCACCTCCTCAGTGAGGCCTCCTGGCCATGACCAAGACTTTTTAAATACAACTCCCCTGCCTCACAAGGGCTCTGCCTGCCCTCTTCCAGGAATTGAATTTTCTCTACAGCCCTTGTCACCATTATTTAACACATTCTGTTTTACTTCCTGTTTCTTTTCTGTTCCCTCCACTGCGATGTAAGCTCCATGAGGCAGGAATCCTTGTCCACCATACCACTGCTCTGTCCCCAGTGCCCAGGACAGGTCTGGCACCTAGTAGGTCACTTCCCCACTTCCCCTAGTAGTAGCTGTGTACCAAATATATTACTGCTTACATTAAAAAGATGGAAGACCTTTTTTTACTAAGTTTATTTTAAAAGGAAACTTTATATCAGTAGTACAAGTGGAAAGCCAGTACCATTCATTGTAAACAATACAGCATAAGAGAAAACTACAAAAACAAAGCTATGTTACTAAATTCCACCCACAGACCAGTGACTGCAAAACTTCTGAGCTCGCTGCCTGCTGTTTCCTTGTTTAAAAGTGAGATCACCAAGAGTAACAGAGACATTCAAGACATATTATCAGTAAATCAATACTCTGACATGAAGAATTTTTTAAAAGTTTAAAAGGGCAAAAATTTCTCACTAGGCAATTTACTTATCTGTTTATTTTTTAAATTCTCTGTCCCTGCACCACCTTAGAGCCCCAGCACCAGTGGTATGGACTAACAGACAACACTGGTGAGACCACGGATGCCCTGGGGGTGAGACGAGGGAGCAGGCTACGCAGAAGCCAGAGCTCCCGTATTACAGGATCTGGACTCGATCTGAGGTGATGGGAGCCATGGAAGAGCTTTAGGCACGGGACCGACACTACTGGTTTTACATTTGGGCACGACTGCCTCTGTATTACGAAAGAGGGGCTTGAGGGAGAGACTGGAGACACAGAGACCAGGGAGGAAGCTGCGGTACACATTTAAGTAAGATGATGGTGGCCTGCACAAGGGCTGTAGCTGTGATGACACAGAAGAAAACAAAACCACCGGTAAGACGGACTCAACAGGACCTAGTGAGTTGTTAAATGTGGAGCCGGAACAATCACCACAGGCAGGTTTTCTGGTCTATGCCAAAGCAGCAAACAAGGCCCCAGGTGCAGTGAGGAGCCAGCTCAGCCCCCAGACACTGTTGAAGTTGCGGCCCCTGACAACACCACTCAAAAAAGAAAGTGAAACTACTGCATATGCACTCACACATACAAGAACAGAAGGAAAGAAACATGCAAAAATATTAACTGTAGGTACCTCTGAGTGATATCTTTACAGATTTATATATTTCTCAAAATTTCTACATTGAATAAAATCACTTTCAAATCAACCAAAAAACTTACTTAAAAGAAGACGCCAAGTATCTCAAGTAAGAAAGAAAGCCATGGGATATACTTGGACATCCAATCGGCACTTCAAGCAACTTGCAAGCACCAAATAAGATAATTACAGTAATTCAAAAATATTTAACTAAGATTTCAACTTATCTAAATGCTGACTGCTTAGCTTGGAGTTCTGATTTAAATACAATCATTTCACACATTTGCCAATAACAAACCCAACCACAGCTGACATGGAAATGGATCATGTTCTTTACTATTCCACTAGCACCAGGATCTCAGAGAAGGCTCTCACTCACCTGCTGAACCTATAATGGTGTCTAAGTTCATGGAATCTTGCCTGAAATGATTCTCCAAACCATTCTGAAAACAAATAATTCACTAAAAAGATATGGAAATCAGATAAGAAGATCAATAAAACAGTCCAACCCTTCTAACCTCTGCCCTCATTACTGCCCCCACTCTGCTGGCCTGCCCTACACTCTCCCATCCACTCCGAGGACCTTCTGCAGAAATACGCATCTTCATCATTTATGGATGGATGTCCCATGAAGAGTAAGGCAACACCAGAACTAAATTTGAAAATTAAAGAAATGTACATAACAACTAAAGAACAGAGAACGTTTTTGTATCAAGATAACAAGCTGACAAAGAACGTTGCCTGCAACACACACTGCCCAGAAGAACAGCTTACTGCACGTGGCCCGGCCGTACGAAGAACGCGCCAGCTTTATACACAGTGATAAAGGAAAACAAGATGAATTATTTCAATGAAAAGGGAGCTCTTTCACTAAAATAAACAAACAAGAAACAACAAGAACCATTTTTCAGAGAAGTGACTTTGTCACCAGCTGTCTGAGACGTACCAGAGGGTCAGCTCTCTGCTTCCAGGCCTTACCTCTGTGAATTTACGGAAGACACGGTCACTCTGGTGTGCTCCAATCGTAATTTCCGGGAGATAGACAGGAATGGTTGTGTAATTCAGCACCTCCAACTTATTCTGAACCCTAAAAAATAAGGCAAATATGAATCACACTATACCATCAAAATAAATATAATAAGCTATAAAGGTGATATTTTAACACATTGATATTAAAAAAATTCATACATTCCAATAAAGGCCATTCATTCCCAAGCAGTCATCTCAAAGCAAAACTTTCAACCCAAAGACCATCTGGTCTGCATGGAGCTGCTCTTCTGAAGTGACTTTCGGAACCTGAGGTAGAGTCATTCAAAAGCCTCAGTGGCCCCAGATGACTACCTTTTGGGAATGGAGAGTTTGGAAATATGAAAAAGGAGCCATAGTGTGCTTTAAACATAGGAAAAGCAGGAATAAAAAGCTAAAAGCAAACACCGTATATTACGGTACCATGCACACAGTATGCCCTCATTAAAAATTTGCAAAATTAATGAATTTGAGGGAAAGCACGGCGAGTAACTCTTGTCCCCTAGGGTTACAACACAGCGTCTTGCCGCAGAAGCCGTCTGAGGGATTCCAGCAGTGAAAGCCGACAAGGGCTACATGGGACTCAAGGACACAGGGACACTCAAGGACACTCCCCACACAGGACAGTCTGTACCACCACCTATAAAAGGTCTAATGTTCTGTTTTTCTTGGCACCAATAAATACAAATCATAGGATACTCTCCTTGTTCACCATTTTATTTTGCTGAATGCTGGAATATTTATACTTTGTTATAATTTGCTTGTTTTAAATTAAATTTAGTCTGAATATAACCACTATACTTGAAGATGAAAAGCATTTTTGGGGCTTTTAGAAAGAAACATTAAAACAAAGCCTCCTTTCTTAAGGGCTCAAAACAAAGAAAATAATTATTTTAAGTGGCCCCTTTCCCATTAATGAGTTATAATGGCAGAAGACGTTTCTGTTTGTAATGGCCCAAATGGAAGTTCTTTAAATGTGTCTGGCTCTCCGCCACTCTGTGAGAAAGAGTACAGGCCCATACACACCCCAGGCCCGTTCCCCTCCGCACTCCGGCCAGACTCTGCCACAGTCAGAACAGCCCGACCCGAACACGAAGCCTGGGCGGTCCCCAGTCCATCTCCCGCAGAGGACCACAGAGCACCGAGAACCTGTGGTAGTTGAACGTGAGCGGACGGTGGGTGAAGGCACACCCTAAGTGTCTTCAGTAGAACCCCTGTCACTCGTACGACGACTAATAATCCAGTATCACTCCAAGGAAACGCTGCCAGAATAACTGGGTTTGTTCCCAGAGTGTGTGCATGTGGACATCCACTGATCGTGCAAGTGGCTGTAACATACATACTCAGATGAGAATTCTTTCTTAGTTTTAATAGTAAGTTGGTTATATATCTTTCATAAGCATGTGTCAATAACGTAAAGCACATCTTTTTATTTTTAACACAAATAAAATTAGTCTATATTTATTATATAAGGCAATTTTTTAAAGTGATCTCAATAAACAATTTCAGCTAAAAATGAAGCTCGTATTTTTAAATGTTAACAAATATCAAAGTAGGGTATGCTTTTCTCTATAGTTTGAAAAACCTAAAAAAATTCTGGAAAATTCAAAGAGCTCACTGGCCTGGGAACTTGTATGGAATACACAGAGCAACAGCGCCATCTATGTCGAATTTGGCAGAATTACAGTTTACACATAGCCCGCCCCTCTGCAAAAGGGTTCAAATTGTCTTTCAAGATTAAAACAGAATCTGCTACAACTTATTTAAATTTGGCTAAACTGTTCTATCAGTTTATTACTATGAGCTTAAATGATGACTGGTAAGAAGAGCCTACGGTATCTTATCTTCAGTAAACCCCAAGCCTCACCCTCTAATAAACTACAGACATATTCTAGATTGAAGATAAGTAAGGAATGAAGACAACAGGAAGCCTTTTACGACTCAGAAAGCAAAAAGCAGCGAAAGAAAACATTCTGTTCACAGAGCTCTTAGTCTAATTAAGGAGAATTCAAAAACTGACTGAGAATAATACATCCTCTTAACATCATAAGCCAAAGTGCCCAAATAAGAAGATAAAATGTACTAGAGTTCAGTTTACAACATGAGATGCTATGCCACATATTTTAAAACAAAAGAGAGGCAGGAAAAGACAGAAAAAAATAAAATCATAAATTATGTTTTATGACTCAAACTGTTTCCCAATTAACAGAATGTCTATACTTTCCCCTGGAACACATCCAAAGCATATTTTTTAGTTTCTCCTGAATTGCAGAGTTCTGTCTAAAACACTCTACTCCTGATACCAAGCTCATACCCCACAGTTTTTGTAGCACTGGAATTTCACAATAGAAAGACATTCCCTAAGAGGCATCGAAAACAGAAGTCTCAGGGGTGAAGCAAACGAGGGCGTGTGGAAAGGCCCAGGCTCTGGCGGAGCGGGAGGAAGGTGGGTTCAGAGTCCTGCATGCTTGGAGGTCTGACTGGTAATCAGTCATCAACCCAGGAATGAAACCAGGGCGGGCGCCAGGAGTTGTGGAGCAGGGAGACGAACACAAAATGTTATCCAGGTTGAAAAATACAGTTACTGTCTCTCAGCATAAGCAGACACATATACATAATTATACACCGACACACGTAACTGAGATGGTACACAAATGCTAAACCAATAATTTGGTAAGGTTCTGGACAAAATGAGTATGACTGGAAATGGCATGTTTACAATAATTATCTTAGAAAATTGGTTATAATTTTCACTTGAGCCCCCCAAATTAAGAAATGGTACTCAAGAAAATTAACACAATTACATTGTAAGTTGTTACGAAATATCCTTGGGGGACAGAGGAGAAGAAAACTGGCAGAAGGAAAGGACAAGTCCATTTATAGTACACTAGATTGAAACAATTAATTGAATGCTGTAATTTGTCAACTTTGCAGGAATTATAGGATCTTTCTCTATGCTCTGATAACCACATAACTGTGTAACTACCAAAATTATGATTTTAAGACATGAATTTTGGACATAGTCTAGAAACAAATTAACACTTGGATTATGTTTGGAAAATGACACTGTATTACCCATGGAAGGACTGAAAAGTCCATATCACACTGCCTAGTCTGGGAGGATGCTAGGAGAGTCATCTTTCCTTATAGAGAAAATATCAATTTCACATATTCTGTCCAGCAGTAGCCAACACTAACAAGAATCACATGTAAATCTATATACAATGAAAGCCTGGAAGAGTTAAGAGAACGTTTCAAGGAAAAAAAAAAGAGGTAAATACAGCCAGGCTTAGAAGAATACTCAGATTGCTAGATAATTAGCTGGCAGGTGGGAGAGGTAAAGGATTCAGGAGGGTGTGGGTATCCCGAAGGAAGAGGTAGAACCAGATGGTTAGGATTCTAAATTAACTCTAGGAAGTGAAATTTGGATTCATGACTAAATAAAGATATACACCATTGAAGGATTCTGAGTAAAGAGAAAATAGTATCACTGTGACATTTTGATGAAAATTATCTGGTGGGTGTGTGTACAAGGGATGGGCAGGATGAAGAAATAACTAACCGGAGGAATGGAGATCAAGAATGAGGGAATCAAACCCCAAAGGCAGCAAAAGTAATAAAAGAGAAAGATGAGGGAGAGAAATCGTTGGAGACAAACACACCAACCTTTGGGTGGAACTCAGGGGAAGGTATAGGGGTCAGTAGAGAAAAGGAGGGTTCCAGCAGGATGATAACTGAATGAGGAGGTGATGGTCCCACCAGAATTCAAGCCTGAGCCAATGAGAGGAGGAAGGGCAAGATGGTTGTGCACCCAGCAGGGAGGGTGCCCTAGAGCCAAAGCCAGACGGCCACGCCTCCTTGAGTCAGACGTTACACCCGCCACACCACTGACGGGTGACCATGGCGAGTCAGAGCTCTCCAAGCCGTGGTTTCCCCATCTGTAAAACAAGGGGAGCCCTCACCCAGCAGAAGTGCTGTAGAATCAGGAAACGTTTCTGAAACACCTTCTAGATACAGTGCTGACACTTATGTGTAACTATGATCAAGGCTAATATTTGAGATTTCAGACCTAGAGGTAGAACACTATACAGCACTTAAAAGAAAGGATGTAGGTTTTTAAAGCAATGTTTAGAATGATACGGTACATAATACCATTTAGGTAAATTTACAAAAACATATACACATATTAGCATCTAAACAAAAAAAATTAACCACAGAGTTTTAAAAAACAAACTTTTTTAAAAGTTAAAAAACTTCTAGTTTCAGCTCCAACAAGTAAAAAGCTTGGAAGCTGTCACTCTTGTCCTTACAACAAAAAAAGCTGAAAAAACTGAAAATCAATTACTTGTCCTGTAATGACAGTAACAACTTATTGGGTGGTTACAGCATAAAGTGGAGTGAATGTCAGCAATGCCACAGGGCTGGAAGGAGGAACTGGGACACTCTGTTATCAGGTACATTCACTGCCCAGGAAGTGGTAGTGCCATCTGAAAGCAGACTTAGATGAACTGTCAGTGTATACAGAAACTCTACAGCAACAACAACAAAATTTTAAAAGTACAACTGATATGCTAAGAGAGAAGATAAAATGCAATCACATAGAATGGTCCATTAAAACCAGAGAAGGGAGGAAAAGAAAACAAAGAACAAACACAACGAATAGAAAATAGTGACAAACATGGTAAAAATCAGTCCAAACATGTCAATACTCACTTTAAATGTGAACTGTCCAAATATACCAATTAAAAGATAGAGACCATCAGAGTAGATTAAAAACAAAACAAAACAAGACCCAACTGTATGCTGTCTACAAGAACCCACTTTAAATACAAAGACTCAGGTTGAAAGTAAAGGGATGGAGAAAGACATACTATCATGCCAACACTAATCAAACACTGGAATAGATATAACTTCAGACAAAGCAGGCTTCAGAACAAGAAAAATTATCAGGGATAGAGATGGGCATTATGTAATGATAAAGGGTCAATTCTCCAAGAAGACACAGCAATCTTAAACATGTATGCACCCAACAACAGAGTGTTAAAATACATGAGGCAAAAACAAGCAAAACTGAAAGGAGAAAGACAAATCTGCTGCTGCACCTGAAGACTTCAGTGCCCCTCCATCAGTAACTGATCGATCCAGCAGACAGAAAAGCAGTAAGGCTACGGATGACCTGAATATCACCATCAATCAGCTTGACCTAACTGACATTTATAGAACCCTCCATTCAACAACAGCAGAATCCACATTCTTCTCACACTCAACTGGAACATTAATCAAGAGAGAAAACATTCCAGACCATATAAAACACCTTAACAGATGTAAAAGAGTAGAAATCATACAAAATATGTTCTCAGACCACACGGAATTAAACTAGACAGAAATTTATAGCACTGAATGCATATACCAGAAAAGAAGAAAGATCTAAAAGTCAATCATATAAGCTTCTACCTTAGGAAACTAGAGAAAGAAGAGCAATCGAAACCTAAAGGAAGCAGATTAAAAAAAAGAAAGAAAAACTAAGCAGATATCAATGAAACTGAAAACAGAAAGACAACAGAGAAAATCAACAAAACAAAAACTGGTTCTTTAAAAAGATCAATAAACATGAAGAGAAAATTCACTCAGGGCAAATAAATAGCCAATAAAAATATCAACTGTTTAAAGTTCAATGTTTATAAAATGCAAAACAAAGCAAATACTTTTCTTTAGTATCAAAATCACAATTGTTTGCTTTTTGTTTTAACTATACTGTCTTAACAGGGACTTTCAGAAGACAGGTGCAAGTGTGCAAACTGGTACACACTGTCTGGAGAACAATTTCCCAATACATGAACAGTTGTAAAATGCATTCATACAACAGTAACTCCAATTTTATACCTTAAGAGAGTAACCTAAAATGGAACAAAACTGTGTACAATATGCTCATTATTATGAATATGCAGAATATGAATACAAAGAAATTGAAATAACCCAAATGAGTGATACTAAAGAAATGGTTAATGGATTATGTTGCATTTCAGGGGTTGACAAAGGTTCTTTTTCTGTAAAGAACTCGAGAGTAAATATTTTAGCTTTCGAGGGCTACATATGGTTTCTGTCACATATACCTTTTATTTTTTATAATCCTTTAAAAATGTAAGAACCACTCTTAGCAGCTGAGGGCTGAATTTGGCCCACAGGCCACGGTCTGCCGACCCTGAATGGTACCTCAATCAATGGCTTCAAACAGCATACATGAGTAGCCATTAAAAAATCAAATTCTTAAATATTTAATAAAAGAGGGACATGCTCATGACATTAAAAAATAGAATACAAAGATATATGCAAGATAATTAAGAAATATATGAACACATGCATTTAAAAAAGATTGGAAGAACCTGCCTTAAACTTAATACTGACTGCTGCAGCAGAATCACAGGTGATCTGATTTGATTTTGGATTTCGTTTCCAGTGGGTATGACTCTGACCTCTAACCCACTTGACCCTATCGTCTTTTCAGTGTTCCTTCCTGCTCCTTACCCAGATTAGGTTTTTCATCATTAGACTCATTCTCAGCTCTCCTGCCCTCATACTTACTTGGCAAAACCTCGATGTTGTTATAAATCAAAGCTCTGCCTCTTCCTGACGGCACTCCCGCAGCTGAGGGCAGCTGGAGGGAAGCCTCACCTGCACCTTCCACTCACGACCAGGCTCCTCCCGTGCAGCCATCCACAGCCCGATGCCCTGTCCAGTCCTGTCCTGCTCACCTGGACAGCATTCCGCACCTTTTTCTCCCTCCTTAAACCTCCAACATGCTCTCCCACCTTCACTGACATCCCCACTGATGACCTGGTTCCCATTTCACTATGAAGACAGAAGCAACCAGAAGAGAATTTCCATGTGCCCATGCAGATACCCGCTTACCTAACCCCACTCATTCCCCGCCTCCCCCTAAGAAGCAGGGACTGTCCACTGCTGCACCAGCCCACACCGCCTCATGGACACTCACAACCTTCCTCCAGGAACTCGTCTTTTGTCTCTGCATCAATCTCCCCCTCCCCCACAATCTTTGCCATCGGTATAAAACGTGCTATTTCTTCCATCTTAAAACACAAAACAAAAACTGTTAAAATCAAATAAAATTTTAAGTCTTAGTTTTAATAACTAAATCAACAGGTTCAAAATGAAAAATTATTCACTTTCAGGCATGGGATGTGGAAAATGATGGAGTCAATTTTTCTATATATGCTCATATTAGGTGCAGCCAAGTCTAGAAGAACAAGTGCATTAGTGATCCAGAGAAAAACTGCGACCTAGCACAGTGTCCACTGCACAGTGAAGGTCCAGCACTTCCGGCCCAGCTCTGCCAGTGCTTACCAAAGGAGCTGATGGACAGAGTGGTCACCAAGGCAGGATGGAGGCTATACATGGGCTCAATGTCCAGACCCGTGCTCCCCAAACTGAGCTGGGCCCGCCCAGTATGTGCCCAGTGTGCCAACAACAGAGGCCAATGCTGAGCCTCCAGCACGGCCCTGCCCCTGGGGGCACAATGGGGAGTCATTACATGGGGTCCCTTCCATCACGGAGGGGCAGCCACCTATCCTCAGAGGAAAATTACATTTCCTGTGTTCAGATTTGCCTTCCCTGCCTGTAACAACTCTACCAGAAGCACGGCTCTCGCACCCACACAATGCCTTTTCCATTGCCATCAACAGAGCAGGCCTGAGACGGCTGCCCCTCTTGGCTGGCATCCGGGAACAGTTTCTAAAATGTGCCCTATGCCGTTAAGGCTGGGACACCGAACCCTGCGCACCAGGGCGCACTGTGATTACAGCGAACACCTGCCTTCTTGCTGGGAGTCTGGATTAGCTGCTAAGGCAGAGGGTGTCAACATGATCAGCCCCCAGTAAAAACTCTGGGCACTGAGTGTCTACTGAGCTTTCTGGGCAGAAATATGGACATGTGTTACTGCATTTTTCATGCTGGACAAAGAAGCTCGCTCGGTGTCTCCCTCACGAGAGGAAGGGAGCCTTGGAAGCCTGTGCACAGATTACTCCAGACTTCGCCATGTCTTTTTCCTTATTGATCCAGCTGTGTATCCTTACTAATTCACTGTAATAAATCTTAGCCATGAGTACAACTATATGCTGAGTTTCCTGAGTCCTTCTAGCAAATTCCCAAGTGTGGGAGTGGGCTTAGGGACCCCTAAAACACATGGTGTACTGGTTGGATAGTCTCTCCCCAAAATTCATGTCCACCTGGAACCTGCAAATGTGACCTTATTTGGAAACAGGGTCTTTGCATATGTAAGTTAAAATGTGATCAGAATGGATTAATCCCATGACTGGTACCTTTACAAGAAAGAAATTCAGACAGAGACCCAGACACACAGGGAAGAACGCCAGGTGAAGACAGAAGCAGAGATGGGAGTGGTGTAGCCACACGCCAAGGAATGCCAGGGATTGCCAGCAACCACCAGAAGCTGGAAGAAGAAAGGACACTTCCCAGAGCCTTCAGAGGGAGCACAGCCCTGCTGACCCCTGATTTTGGACTTCTGGCCTCCAGAACTGAGAGAGAATAAACTTCTGTTGTTTTAAGACCCCCCCAGGGGATGGTCATTTGTTATAGCAGCCCCAGGACACTCAGACACATGGTCACCCATGTGATGTGGTCCTGACCGAGGAACTCATTTCATGGCAAAGGAAGTGTGACAATGGCTCCATATGCATGACATTCACCGTCCTGCCTGCTTTCCCATTGCCTGGATGCAGCTGACCTGACAGAATGGTGGGATGGCCTCTTGAAGGTTGTCAAGGCACCAACTGGTAAAAGCACTTTGCTATGTGTCTGTAAGAGAGTTGGGGTGCTGTCTTACAAGCTAAACTGGCAGCAGGATTTAGTACCATCTCCCTACCACCTTGGGCTGGGGCGGAGGACAAGGTATCCAGGGGAGAAATGCCTCCACTGGACCATGCAGCTGCAGCCTTCTTAAATGAGAAGCCAACATCACACCTGGTCTTTGGGGCTCCTCATTTCACTCCATCAGCTGAAAGAGGAGGCAGAGGTCGCTGTCCTGAGCTGGAGTGATTGATCCTGAGTACCAAGGGGAGCTGGCTAGACTGTGCACAGTGGAGACAGAAAGGTCTGTGTCTGGAATCTAGCAGATTCACTGAGGTCCTTGAGAACTCTGGACAGTGGAAACCTGCAGCAACTCCACAAGGGAGGGTCACCAAAGGCTCCAACCCACACAGGAAGGTGCAGGACACTCCACCAGGAACACAAGTGCACTGAGGGGAGAGCTGACAGAGCCAGGAGGAGGGACGGAAGCACAGGAGATCACCCAAAGAGCTGGCAGAGGCAGGTTCCAGGCAGGGGGAGGGCATGGCAAGGCAAGGATGGAACAGGAGCTCTGAGCACATCTGAGCGTCACCTGTAGAAGGCTGCATACAGAGATACCGCAAGAGGCCAGCCGGCCAGTGGGGATGCCCGTCTGGCACTCAGGGGAAAGGTCTGGGCTGTGACTTAAGGTGGGCATCTATGGTATTTGCAGCCATAAGGCTGAGTACAGTCACCAAGAGATTGAGTAAGAAGGTCATTTCCTTGACAAGAGCCATTTCCGGAGAGCGGTAAGGATGGAGATAGCATTTTTTTTCTACTCAGAAGATTTGTATGGCTATTATTTCCAAGGAATCCTCACACTAACCAGAATGATCTTTTAAAATGTGTCACATCATATCCCTCCTCTGCTCAAGCTCAAAACAGCCTCTCATCTTCTTCAGAAAAAAGTCCTCAGTCCTTACCATAGCACCAAAGGCTCCATGACCCACCCCCCGACTTCCGCTGTGGCCTCCCCTCCTCCACTCTCCCTTGCTCCGTCCACACTGGCTTGGCTGCTAGGCACACCCTCCCACTGTGCTCCTGCCTCAAGCGCCTTTCCACCTGCCAGCCTCCCTGCCCCTGCTCACCCCCAGACACCACAGGGCCCAGTCCTCCCATCAACTGGGGCCTCTTCAGAAGAGAGCCCTTCCTCCCACCCTTCTCAACAGTGCCCTCTGTCACTCACACCCCAGCCACTTGCTGTCCTGTTACTCAGGGTTACCCTTCTTCATGGCCTTTAGCACCCAACATAGTCCTATTGATTTGGGCACTCTCTATCTCCCCCATAAAATGTATCTTCAGTGAGAACAGGGGTTTTATTTGACACCATATCCCCTAAATCTGGAACAGTGCCTGGCACATGGTGGAAGCAAAATATTTGTTGAATTAATAATGGCAATCAATTAGTTCCTTGTAAGCACTGTTAACACCTAACTTGAAACATAATTACTTCAAAATCCTGTAAGTTCCTACAGCAGACAAATGGACCAATCGTACCGCACTCAGAACATCAGCCCCCGCCCCTCCCCACAGCCCCCAAGGTCACAGACTCACAGCATTCGCAGGTGGTAAAAAGTCCGGTCATCCTGGTTGAGCCACGGCCCCTTGTCATACTTGAGGTATTCAATATCCTCTACCACCTAGACACAGAATGCCAACTGTAATGCAGAGCTCCAGCTTAGAAATTTAAATGAGATAACTTTTTAATACATTAAAGCTACAATTATCTGGCAGGAAGAATCACACTGTGAAAATGAAAAAAAAAAAGACGTCAGACAGATGGCCTTCAGTGAAGCAGTGGGACTGAGTGATGATCCCTAAATGTGGGCACCTCTCCCGGCACTCAGGGGTCATGGGGTGCTGCTGGTCCTCAATGTGGGTGCCTTGCCCAGCATTCGGGTCACAGGGGAGTACACTCAATTATGAATTCAAAGAATGACACAGTCTTAGAGATAAAATTATTCTTCTCAGAAAGGTGCCATCTAAACAGGTTGTCAAAGGTATAAAAGTAATCTAAAAACAAATCAACATCACAGAAACAGAAGGTCGGGAAGGAAATGATTGTAATTTAATCAGTCCAAAGAGAACGAACCAAGTCTGAAAAGAATTCTTACACTGCTCGTAGAGCTGGGACTCGACTGTCTTCCATCTTAGAGGAGAAGACCATTCTCTTTGTAAACAGCTGGTCCCGTAACTTTCTCCCTGCTCTCCCAGTGCCACAAGGCAACTGAGGTGTGCTTTTATTCAAGCTGTGGACTCTGCAATGCTGTCTCTGTTATGATATCACCACCTACCGTTCATGCCTGGATCACAACACCTGGATGTTCTAGAATTTTTATACCTTTCGTTGTTTTGTTTTTCAGTAATTTACACTTAATATATAACATAAAACATGGGACTGTTTTTTTTTTTTTACCAACTAGATGGTCAGTTGCCTCAATACCATGTAAGAAATAATCCATCTTCTTCTACTTCATTTTGTATTATCCTTTAAAGTACTGACTTTACCAAACTAAAGTCACACACAAACACATGCACAACACACGTGAGCACACACATGCACCGTCTTTAACTCTGTTCTGTTCCATTCAGCTATTTATTAATTGTTGTGTTAATACCACAGTGCTTTCATTACCATACTTTTGGGAGGGCAGATGTTCCTGCATTATTCTTTCTCAAAATTTTTCGGCTATTACTCATTAATTGCACTGAGGTTGACTTGAATTTCACAAAAATTTCACCTACTAATGTGGCGAAAGCTGATATCTTTATATTACTAAATCTTTCCTGTTAACTAATCCAACTTTCGATTTTACCTTCTGGTTAATAAAAACATTGGAGCAGATAACCCGAGGTTCTTCATATGTTCACCATTCCATACTTTTAAGATCCTAGAAACTGAATTATTTAGAAGAAAATCAAAACCTCCTGACCAGGGGAGTGCAATGGGCTGGCCTGGAACTGTTAGATTATAAAACACAGATGTTTTTAAGGCCAGTGGGAGCTGAACTGATTATCTGATTTGCCAGAACCCTACACGTGAATAAATTTAACACATAAACTTTTCAGCCATTTTCTTACCTTTTCTGCATCTTGAGCTTCCCTTGCACTATACTGTAAAACCTCACATTTCTCACTGTAAGAAAAAGCAAGATGAAATTCAATGTAAATTTTTCAAGCTGTGTTACTGTACAAATGAATACATAACATGAAAGTCTCCCTAGAGATATTAAAACGTGAGTCACATTCTCTGAACTGGGAATTGTGCTGGGCGTGTTCTGGCTCACATGGCTTGACTGTTAAGGAGGACGAGTTAGGAGCAGAAATGCGCTCATGGCTGGATGGACCCAGCAGGTCTGTTTCCCGACTTCCCTTCTCTCTACTCCACTGCCCCCACCCCATGGGGGGTGGCGCGAGAGACCAGTGTCTACCAGGGACAGGGCACACAGCTCACCTCCGCTGCTACACAGACCATCTCCAGCTGCAGCACTCACTACTGGAAATTATAGAAGAGCCCAAAGCCTCAAGGAGAGACAGCAGCCTGTCGGCGGGGGGAGGGGGGTGGCGCAAACACACAGGTTACCTGAGCTACTAATGAAACGCTCAAAATACGCTGTTTCAACCAAACTATGCAACAGGATAGCAGGAACTCAGTTCCCTTAGTCCTTGGTCCTGAGTCTGGACACAACTGGGCCCCAGCAAGAAGGGAACAGCAGACTGCCATTTCCAGCACTTCTGCCCACTTCTTCACTGTGTTTACTGACGTTCAAAGACCAGGCCGCCCAGCCAGGAGATGCCTGAAGACCAGCAGGCTGGTAAGTCTGTACCCGGCAAATGAAGGAGGCTGCCTCTGTCACCACCTCCAGACCAATCAGAGGGAGACTTGAGGTCACAACCCCAGCCAGAGAGGCCACCCAGATCACGAGGACACTAGAGAGCCTGTCACTGCAGAATCGTTCAAGCCCCCTTACAGCAAAGGGAGAGCAGAATGTCAAAGATGGACTACTGCTTCCCATGATCATTTGCATGGCATAACGAGGGACATTTTCTCATTCAGGTATCTATACCAGAGCACCCTCCTATGGAGGTGATGTAAATCTAGAGGAAATACCCCAAGAATTTACCTATACTCAGAAATCCACATAGAACCCACCATAATGGTATCAAACTTCACCAACTCTGCTAACCAGCTTCAATGGGCCACTGGTTTAATTAACTGAGTTAGTATAGATGAGGTACCTGTATTAGGTATCATTATTACTGGCTCATATTAATTCCAAAGTGTAAGAAAAAAGTTTCTAGGCGCTGTAGTTATAGTAAGTCTATACTGTACAATTCAAAGAAAGTTATCCAACCAGTTTCTAACTGTGACTAGCCCACTGCCTGTCTTGAACCTCTACAAAGATGAATGGAAATGGTCAAAAACCGTATAAACACAACCAATGATGAGTCCATAAAGTTAGGAGAATAAACTCACCACATTTGCCACTGAGGCTGGGAAGTACAAGGTCACCCTAAGTACAGGACTTACTGTGCATCCTCCGCAACTGCCTGGAGCAATGCACTGTTACTATGAAAAGAAAGGTGCACAGTGACAAATGGGAATAACTTCCCCCTGTAAGTTGTGTAAACCAAAACTAAACTAAAGTGTGTAGGAGACAAAGGCTGCAAACACTCCTGGACAATCAAGGGAACGGGCGGCATCGAGACATTATTCTTTCTCACACAACAATATGAATGGCCATCCCTGACATATCTGTCACCAAGTGAGCATGAGAGGTCAGGAAAATACGGGACAGGGACTTTCAACACACACAGCTGAGCATTCACTAAGCCCCTGCCAGTTGGCAGGCACTGTGTGGGGTGAACAAGGTGACAAAGACAGGGCTTCCTGCCCTCGAGGAATTAAAGACCCCAGACCATCTACTGAAAACAACCTACAGAACCAATTTTATGGCCTAACATTTCCATCTTCCATGTGACTCGACTCAACAGACATTTACTCTCTAGGTGCTAATCATGGGCAGAGCGTCACGCTCAATGCCTCAGTAACAACACACCGACAAGTCACAGAGGGCAAACTCATCCTGCGCTGGGTCACACCTGCCTCTCCTTCCCACAACTTGTGAAGGGAGGCTAAAACAAAGACGGTAGCCGCGTGGGTCTCAGCAACGTGGAGACGCCTTCAAAGGCCTGATGAGCCAACTCAATTCCCGCTGCAACAGCAGCCCATCCCCACAGACCTCTCAAGGCCACAGGGAGCCCCATGCCCACAACTTCTTGAAGCCACAGATTCCCCTCCAACAGGCTCCCCCGGCCACCTAAGAACAAGATTAAAGAATGGATATTTACAAAGTATGCTCAGCATCAGGTTGGTTACATGGTGCTCCCTTCCCATCTCTGAAATCTCAGCTTAGAAGTCTCTTCTCAGACAGGCCTACCCTATGCTGTCTGAAGAACCACTGTGTCTCCAGTGAATATTGACACTGACAGTCACATTCTTGGAGCATTAACAAATATTTGTTAACAAGTGAATGGACAAATGGTTGTTAAACCAAGCTACAGCTTATACTTACTTATGATACATTTGTAATCAAGGTAATGAGGATAAATAACATATATTCCTAGGATTTTGGTCAGAAACGTTGAAAAAGTCAGAAAATACACATTCCAATGGTAGTTAGTTCACTGTGCCTCTTAAAATGTCACAAAAAAACTATTTAAGAAAAGGCTTCAACATTCTTTATGCATTCTTTAACAACATACACAAAGACAGTGAAGCATCCTCACATGTCACCACACGCTTGAGCAGAGCTAACAAGGGAGGAATCAATGCAGAGGAAGACAAAGCATTCAGAACTTCTCCAACGGCAGCCATCAATCCCGTCAAGTAAATGTGCTTTGCTTCAAACACTGACACTTTAGCTAAAAAATATTTCTCTTATTCAATTTTGATTTTATTGTTTAATTACTAACAGTCTAACAATTTTATCTCTAAGGTTGTTCTGTGTAAGTATACAGTATTTAACTCAATGACAGTTTAAATAAACAAGTCCAGGAAACCTAGAATTGTTCCTGTGGGAAAATACTTTATGAATTCTAAAACACAAAAACATAAACTTTAGATTATAATCTATTTGTGATAGGTTTCTTGAAATTTTATGTAAAGTTTGGTAGCTTTAGCCAAATTTCATAGTGACTTTCCAAGAGAAAAACCTCAAGATGCAAGTACATCACCAAGCTGCAGTATGACTGTGGTTTATAATTCAATGCTTAAAATAATGCATGTTGCACAGAATACTTCACGTATTTGTTCTTCTAAATATGACAAATGACCTGTACTTTAAGTGGCTCCTAATAATCCATACAGCTTGAGCTGCTGGACAGAATTCACTTTAAAAACGAACAGACTATCTGTTCAAAAGACAAGAGATGAAATCACAGCAAGATCAAGTGGTGAGAAACAAACACACAATGCTTAACAAATCTATGGGGCAGGAGGGCAGGAGCTGCAATGAAATAAAAATCTATACCATAATATGACATTCATTTGGAAAAATCAAATTAAGCACACACACACATTCATATGTATGCCTACATATAGTTCTTACAACACCAACTACTGAAGGCAGAGCTCCACCAAACACCCCTGACAGGGGACATGATACAACAGTTCACAGCGTGGGGCCGCCACCTGTGCAGTGTTCTGCAGGAGTGCACGGTGCAGTTTGTAATGCAATCATAAACCGGATAAGGGCTCCCTCTTTTCAGGCGGACAAGTTAAAATAAACCTATGTTGTAGTTACTATCATGTGCTACAAACATAAACATCAACAACAAAAAAACCTCTCTCTTTTATGTCATCTTGGCTTGCCCAGTGCAGTGGACAAAAGAGGGTTACCAAAGGGATAGCACAGAGCTTGGGCTGGAGGTGGTGTGAACTGGTGGCAGATGCCAGTGAGAGGATAAAGATGCAACAAAAGGACAAGAACGCTGCTTACAGAGCTGAAGCGTGACTCAACGCCCCGCTAACGGTGTCAGCTCTACAGACACCACAGATGTGAAGCGTGACTCGACGCCCCGCTAACGGTGTCAGCTCTACAGACACCACAGACATTTTGGTCGGGGCTCTGACATGCACTTTCCCTTCTGGGTGGCTGAAGCTGGGGACGAAGAAAGAAAGAAACTAACCTGGGAATTGGGTAAGGTTTACACTGCAAAAACAGAGGTCCGTCTCATCAATGCGCAGTAAGTCTAAAACTCCTGAGTAGTGATGACGTAAGTCCTTTACACGTGAAAAACACCCAAATTCAAATCAACCTAGGAAGACATCAAGGGAGCTTTTCCCTCCAAAGTGTGTTCTCTGCTTCTCATGAGAGTGAGCAGCACTGTAACACCAGGAACTAGCCCAGGCCATGAAGGGCCCATGGTAACCACAAGAACCTAACACCTCACATTCTTAGTGCTGCCTCCTAACAAGGACTCCGAACGCCAACTTGGGGTTTCCGCAGTGATGTAGGAAACTCCCCCTGACCTGTGTGATTTCTAAGGAATGATGTGCAGGTAATGACACTGTGAAGACAAAACGGCTGTTTTCAAACCTAAGAAATCACCTCAAAGGCAGACAGCATTTCTGATGCTATGGTGACACTCATCAAAGCTCAGCAGACTGAACTAGGGCAGGCGACTGAGTGTGCATGGCAGCGTCCAGCAATGCTGGGTCCATGACCAGGACCAAGTAAAAACCTATCCTCAGGAACCAGTGTGTTGGTCACCACCAAGCAACAGCTTCCAAAATTCTGTGCAGCCTACACCCGACTGTCAAGGTAGTTAAGTAAAAAAGAGAGTTAGACATCAGCTTGTCCGCCCTGACTTGTGAGGATCTGAAGAGTCTTCTGCTTCCCACTGGGATTCACCAGTCAGCAGAGAGAACGTGCTTGGCTAGTTCATCAGCTGAGGAGGAAGCTGTCTGTCAGCACTGTGGGAAGCGACACCTCCCTGAACCCTGTGGAGAGGCACATTTGACCTGTGGATTACTCGAGACTTCAAAAGAGGTAACTTCCAATATAGTTCAAGTACAGCCAGCCAACCTAAGCAATGGATACTTATAGTCGTTGCTCAACATATTTCACGATCAGGAAGTCCTCAGAGATAAGTTCTTGAAAATAACTGCAAGGTGGAAGGAAACCTCACCTTGTCTGCAAGCTGAATTCAGGCATTATTTCCCTGATGCTATAGTGAAAAATCCTCTTTGCGAACTTGTCAGGAAGCCCTTTCTCAGTGATATTTTTGTAGCCAGATCTCCAAGAGGGATTTTGGGGACTGAAATTCTAAGGTCAACTATCTCTGATTACTCTGTTTATTCACACATATATTCCCCTGGGCAAGATTTACAAGACTGCTTTTTTCTGCACCTCTGGTCCTGAAAACGGCAGCACAACAGGAGGAAAGGAATGTACAGTTCATTGTCTTTTCTGCTGCCTACAAGAGAAAAGCTTATCACAAGCAAGCAGATATGATACAAACACGAATGCTTGTTTCAATTTAATAATCAAACTTTTCTTCCAAAATTACTATACCTTACTTTGCTTTTATTCACAATTTTATAGTTACTTTCAAATTTTAAACAAGGGCATAAGCTTTTTAGGTATCAAAAGAGGCTTAAGTTTAAAAAATGTTTAAGAAATACTACCAGAAACATTCCATAAAAGCATTATTCAAAAAACCTAGTTTTAATTTGACTTGAGTGACAGTCGTAAATGACTTCCCTTACACATAAATACCCCCAGGATCACAGAATGACAAGTGAGATAGGGTGGATGAAAATATATTTCCCTTGTGCTTTCCATAAAGAAAGAGGGAGAAAAAAAAGAGAAAAGGTCTGGTGGTGTTTTCATTTATCCAAACACCACTTAAGATATCACTTAAAAGAATCTATAGAGGGGCCAGCCCCGTGGTGTAGTGGTTAAGTTTGCGTGCTCTGCTTCGGTGGCCCGGGGTTTGCAGGTTTGGATCCCAGGCACAGGCATACACACTGCTTGTCAAGCCATGCTGTGGCAGGTGTCCCACATGTAAAGCGGAGGAAGATGGGCATGGTATTAACCTCGGCCCAATCTTCCTCAGCAAAAAGAGGAGGATTGGCAACAGATGTTAGCTCAGGGCTAATTTTCCTCACCAAAAAAAAAAAGTATCTACAGAGACTGTTTATCTGTCATGAATTTTCTGTATGGATTCACTGAGCACTTAGTTGTCACCTAAAGTAAAAATATATGAGTTCTCTAATGCTGAAGCCTGTGATGAAATAGAGCTTTGGTTTACTTCTAGCACCAAAAAATGTTAAAAATATAGCAAACAAAATTTTAAAAGTATTGACAAAATAAGCAAACCAAAAACAAACCAACCAACCCAAAAACCCACCAAATCAAACTGAAATGTCTGCTGTCATTCGTGCTTATAAACAACAGATTAAAACATCCCAGACAACATCCACTCACAAATAACTATGTGTAAAGGCATTCTAGTCATATATACAAATCATGCACTTGACTCACCTCATTTCAGGAAGGAAGGTTTTCTTATAGGCATTCTCGATGTCCTGAAGATAGGCGGAGGTGATCTTCATTTCGTGTGGCTACACAAAAGAAAAAAAATAAGTGTGAAACCTTTAGATTTCTTTTCCTTTTACCTGTGCATATGTAAAATGTGAAAACAATCAACAACCACTGTTTTCTCAGAAGAACTCACGCTGGGCATTGTAGGGACTTTGGGGTGATGGAAAGGGGCCTCAGTACTAGTTAGAATTATTCTTGTTCTCTTGTAGTGAGCACCTAAGCTTGGCCAGGTGAACCCACAGCATGACCTTTCTCACAGGCTCTAGGATGCCTATTTAGAATAGGGTCAGACAGAATCCCCTTTTGCAGTTACAGGGCCTGGCTTTCGTGTTCCGCTGTGTGCTTGACTGTGGGCAACGAAAGATTATAGACAACGTAAGGAGGAACTGGCCCACCTCTCCCCCACCCATCCTCAGCACCCTCCTCTCTGTCGCCAACTCTCTCTCCCTCTGTCCCCCTCCTCTACCCCTCACCCATCCCCCCCATCTCCCCCATTCTCTCCATCTCTCACTTCCCTCAACATCTGAAGTTTACTAGGCCAATTTCAGAAATTTAAAACTCCAATTATGAGTGGCAAGTTTCAATATTTAAAACCTTGTGTGGCTTAGCAATGCTAAAGGCTAAGTTACAGTATCTTTCACCTTGTTTGACTAGCTGCATGGCATTTACCTCTCTTTGATGTATTACTTATTTATTCCCTTGTTTACTATAGGTCTCCACCACTGGAATATAAGAACACACACTTATTATATGATGTTTCTTTGATAAAATGTCTCCTTTTCTCACAGTAGTAATTTTAGCTGGAGATAGTATTCACCAAGACGTTACTTAGAAAAACTAAAAAGTTGATAGCTCTAATTTGGACCTCAGAATTGTTTTTGAATTATTATCCTAGATAACAAAAGACTTATCTAGAGAATTCTGAATACATGTCTTCGTTTTTCTCAATAAATGTCACTATAATAAGCAAAGGTATTGAAAACTATTCCATTGAGTGAGAATTAAGTATTTTTGACTTGCAGGTTCCTCCTTTTGCCATTTGATGGAATGTTCTTGAAAGTCTAAATTACATATCATACTTAAGAGTAAGCTCTCAAGTAATAAAAGGTAGACTGGCAATAAATAGGGGAAGACAGATGTCACACATGTGTTTACTACTGAAAAAGGGAGAAGACAGTGAGTCTTCCGGGGTCTTTCAGCAGTAGCAAAGGATAACTATTCTGTACCCTTACAGAAACCTCCCATTCAGCAGGAATTTGCTGAGCACCTGCCAGAACTCCAGCCCTGAGGATGGGCACTGGAACGACAAACACACAGGCAACGTGACATTTTATCACAATGTCAAAAAGAACTCTCATTATCCCCCAGGAAAAAAAATACTCGGTGGGAGTGATATTTCCAAACAAGAGCTAGTCATAAGGGAACAGACAGCCTTTGCTAATCTCTGCATCCTGCATCACGCTGCAGAGCCAGTGGGAAACTTCAAAAAGAGGTTCCAGGCCACCTACGTCAGTCTCAACCAAAGCCACAAAAAGTAAATGGACGCGTGTAGAGACCAGTGTGCCACCGTTCTAGAATCAGTTAAGTAGGAAAAAAAAAAAAAAGGAAAACAGGCACAAGTTGAGCTAAATAGATGGAATGGGGAACTGAAAGGATATTAGAAATCGCTTCCAATTTGCAGAAAATAACAGGGAGTGAAAACCCCATTAGAGAAGAGAAAGGCGCACAGCAGAGGGAGGTTCTGTCAGGAGACTTACCCTTCCTCACAAGATGGTTTAGGTGACACAGGACAGGGGAAGAGAGGGGGATGGCACAGGGAGTGGAGAGCACTGGGAGAGAGCAATGACTGACCAGGGGCCCCTCCCACCCCTCACACAGGTGCTCGCTCTCTCAGGAGACCCCATCCCCTTAGCACTGTCAGTGATTTATGGTACCCTACTGTAAACATCACTTTTGAGTGCTGATCTAGGTTAAAATAATGAGGACATATAAAAAGAAGGCAAGTCTTTTACAGAAAAGCTCAATTACGTTTCCTCTCTTCTGGATCCGACTCTGGATCTCGGGGACGGGCACATCAACGTAGACCACCACGTGAGGAGGCAGGTACTCGCAGATGGTGACCTTCTTCACCTCGTTGTAGTGGTCCACACCTGGCACACACAGGAGAGGCGCATGTCACCTACAGTCCACATCTGGGTTCTACAACATGCTCCTCTCTCAGACAGAAGGGCAAGGGTACACAGTTCTCGGGGCCACATATCCACCTGTGGACCACGTAACAGTCATGGTCGTGACCACAGCTGTACCTACACCATGTGCGATTGCATGGCAGGGGCTGGGCATTCGCACACAGCGCCCGTAGCACTCACAGCAGCCCTGCAAGACAGCGCTTCTCATCCCCACTTCTACAGATCAAAAGCATCAGGCCCAGAGAAATTATGTGACAAAGTGAAATACCGGGACTTAAACCCCAGCTTCAAGAGCATTCTAAAGGACAGGTTTTAAGTGCGTCTTGGGCACATTGTACAGTCCACCTTTATTTCCTAGGCAAGAGGGAGGGCATCCAAGTGTCCGTTTTAGTGTCCTTTGAACTGGAACACATCATATACACCTGTTATATGTGTATTTCTTCATAGTAATAATAGGTAAGAGTCTGATCTTCTCTAGGGAGTAAAATCATTTTTTAAATATTTTATTTTTCAAATAACTCAACTGAAAAATGTCAAGCTACATTTACCTTGGTTCAATGTATGTCAGTAAATATAATCAGCTACACAGAACTATCTACTGAAGCAGATTTAGTAATAAAGAATAAAACTGAAAGCAGCTAAAGCTAAGGAATAATTCTACTGAAGTTGGCATTATGTAGATAATACTATACAGACAGCTAGACATCTCACTGGCTATCTCACGGGAATCTCCAACTCCACACACCCAAACGTGGAAGCTCCTTCTCAGCCTGCTGCCCCTTTGTGGCCTCCTCACTTGGTGAGAAGCCCAGTCAGGTCCAGTTTACTCTCCCCACTTTCCTCCCACAAAGCGGACCGCCCAGGCTTGCCAAGTGCACTTCCTCTGTATCTGAAATCCACCCTCCCCAGCAGGCCACTCCCCCGGCCAGTGCGGGCCTTCATCCTACGGTACACCGGTCCTACTCCGACTTCCTCCCAACAGTCTCCTTTGCTTTGATTTCCCCTCACCGAACACATCCTTCAGACAAATGAACTCAAATCTAACCACATCCCTCCCATACCTAAAACCCTTCCATGGCTCCTCAGTACTCGCAGGAAAAATCACAGCATCCTAGCCAAGGTGCAAGCCCCTTCCTTGTGCAGCCCCATCTGCCTCTCCTGAGCCATCTTCCACTGGCACCCGGCCCTCCCTCCAAGCCAACACCACCAGCCTCCTGCCAACGCAGACTCCTCCAGCCTTGCTTCACCTCGCTCGCCCTGCTGCAGTGCTGATGGCTTGCCCAGAGCTCACTCTTCAAGGACACCATCCCTGACAATACCCCATCTTCTCCCAGCTGCTCAGACATTCTCCTGTATGCTTCCATAGCGCCCTGGAGGAAAGTCACCCAGAAGGAGCTGTCAAGTGCATTTTATTGCACTTAAGCATCTCTGTTGCTTTAATGCCCTACCCTCCACCCTAGGACTGTGGCAGCCTCCCTTGCCTTATATGTCTTCATATCCCTAGCACCTAAGACAGAATCTGGCACACAGCTGGCACTACAGAAACGCTGGCTGACTGACCTCAACTGCTGCTCAGAACGTCTGGTGGGGTTCAGCGCCTTGGTCAGAAGCAAGGGCTCTGGCTGCTCTTGCTACAAGCACACAGGTGGACTACCCGAAAGAGCAGGACGTGTAAGCAGACCAAGAGCAGACAGCCTCACCTCTGAATCATCACTTGGCTTGCTCCGGTCTCCCCACTCATTAACCAAGAACTCTTACTCTGCCCTCCAGATCTGAGCCATCCACTGGCTCCAGTCAGCCAAGCACACAGGTGAGAATGTCCACAGACTGACCACACGCCTTTCCAGCGCCCGCCCCAGCACCTCCCAGTCACAGACACCCCGGCCACCTTGATGTGTTTCCATCATTCCTCATGGTCAGGCTACCCTTAACCAGGAGGTCTTTATTCTTGTCCCTTTGCCACTTGTCACTTTCGACTATACCCTAACACAACGCTAAGCCCCTAAAAGCACTAGAACAGCACCGTGTTAGAGAAAGGAAAAGATGATGAGAGTGCTGGCGTTACACAGCTGCAGGCACAAGGGAAATAAGACATCTCAGTTACATAAAAATAATACCCTAGAAATTGGAGAATTCAGTAAAATTCAATCTACACAGCAAAGAAAAGCAGCTTAGGTATCTCGGGAGGTTGGACAGAGCTGGGGGGTTTCCTGCGGAAGCTGTGTGTTCAAGGACCCGGGACACCACGCTGTTTCCACAGGGAGATGTGAATGGAGGGAAAGAGGCGGAAGGAGCCAGTTTCTTCCTGTGGAAATTTAGTAAGTAATGGCATTGATTCATCTATTTAACAGACATTCACAGAATGCACACTAACTGCAAGGTGAGTCTACCAGAGCCTTTACAAAGCTACCCACACACCCAGGAGGGCTCGTCTGCAGCACCGACTCACACTGCTTTCGGATGAATCCCTGGTTATACATCGCCTCCACAAAGACAAAGTCGCTGTAGATGGAGCGTTCCAGTACGACACCTTGTCCTGTTTAAAAACAGGGAAATGAAAATTTAAAATCAGACAGATAAAAATTAAAGCATTGGAAACTAATAATTTTATTTTAGAAAGGGAAAAAGCAGTTATTTACAATTCCATTTCCATCCCATATATATTCAAAAGAACATATATGACTTGTCAGTGGGAAACGGTTTTCAGAAACTGTAATACTGTTTTGGTTTTGGGAACATAACACCCTATTTCATTCTGTCAGCTGTAACAAGACCATCCAGTTAACAGAAAAAGCATTTCTGTTTTTAAACCATTGGTTTCCCATCCTACCATGCCCACCTAATCATTCAGTAAGACCCCAGCGTCACCCTCGACTCCCCTCTCTCACCCACAGCCCATGCATCAGCAAAGCACAGCTCTCTCCCAACCACGTCTTGAATCCCACCACTCCAGAATGTGCCACTTCCTTCTCAGTGCAAGGTCCCCTCACCTCTGACAAAGCCACAGCTGGCAACTCTGCCTCTGCTCTGGCAGCTCTCACCCTCAGCAGAGAGGCACTTTCAAAATGTGAGCCAGCTCGTGCTACTCCTCTGCTCCAGCCTCTCTCCCTCAGATGAAAAATCCAAGTCCCAGCATGGTCCTCGAGGTCTGACTGAGACCCGACCATCTCTCCCAGACTACTTCTCTGGCCTTACTCCAATCCTCCCAGCCTCGCTCACTGCACTCCAGTCACAGCGACCTCCTGGCTGTCACTATAGCACACAGAGAAGGCTCCTGTGGCTCGGAGCACTGGTCCCCAGGGGCTCCCTGCCCGTCTGCCTGCACTGAGCCCTGCTGTGCCTGGGCAGAGGCCTCCCCTAACCTTCCCAACCGGAAGAGCAGCCCCCAGGCCCGCCCAAACCCCTTCCTCTCAGCTCTTACCACTCACCACCTGACCTAACAGGTTACTCTTTCTTTCCCTTACTAAAATGTAGATCCAGGAGGAAGCCGGGCTTCCCTTCCTGTAGAATCTCTAGCTCCTGGAATGCACCCGGCACACAGCAGCCACTCACTACATATTTAATGAATAAACTTATGTAATACAAAGGGAAACAAGTTTTCATTTAAAATTTTAAGAAACAGGAAGTCCTAAGAGAGGGCTGAAGTATACTTCCAAAAGAACATGGAGTAAGCCGAGTGTTAGTATTAACTCCACACTAACCGGTTCCTGTGAGCTGGGTCCCGGCACAGAACTTTAGAAGGTGGACCACGTTTTCTTAGGAGCAACACTAACCACAATCAGGACTGACGTTCACATAAGGAAAAGGATCACTAATAGAATGTTGGAAAAGCAAGACAATAACCAGACCTCTGTGGCCATTTAGATAAAGAACGTTATCCTGTGTCTTATGGCACATCTTATACACATGGGACCCTTCCAGAACACAAGGCAGCTTTGTGACCAGCTCCTTCAGTTACCTGGGGTTCTTGTGAAAAACATGTTCTCGTTCTCACACTCAAACCCCATGAAGCAGACCCTCTAGGTGGCAGCTGACCTCACCAGGTAACTGACAGTCAGGCAGGCGTGGCAACCACAGCTCTATAATGTGGCTCGGACAAATCCCCCAATCTCCTTCACATACTCACACATGCCATTTGCTTCTACCCTTGAATTCAAAACCTCCACGGCTTGGCGGCTTTGGCCAAGCACCAGCAGTATCTACTGACCGATTCTCAGGATGTTCTGGGGTCAGGACCAAATCAAACCCACACTGCTGGCTCCCAGGATGATGAAGCAGCCCGCCAGGATTCCGACCTCATCTGCACTCTGTGTAAACCCACGCTCCTGCTCCATTTGTCCTCCCTCCCTCCATTTCCTAACTTCCTGTCCTGACACCTGCTGCCTATGTCCCAGACTCTGGACCTTGCCTGCCCTAATATGCAGCCCTTGTCCATTTCTTGCCTGCTTCAGATGCCTTCCATGGACACATTCCCCCTTGCTGGACAGGCCCATGGCACCTTGTGTATTCTGCTTCCCCCACCTCTGCCATTTCTCAAGGTTTAACTTCTACTCTGTGGATTGATGGTCAATTCCAGCCCACCTTGGGGCACTCAGAGACAACCCTATTTTGTTGCATCCACTTCTCTGTACAACCCACAGCTCTATCTTCATGAGAGTGATTCCACTTCTTCCCAGTCATTTATAGGTTCTTTCTTTCCTTCATTTTTTTCACACATTTCATCTATACTTTAGAGCAGTGGCACGAAAATTCCATACAATCCATAAATCTCATTCCAACACACAAAAATGAAACAATATTTAGTGGATTTTATTCTGAAGCAACAATAACATGGATCTTGGGGAATTTATGATCTTATTAGAAAGACAACACTTGCCTCATCAAACATCCTTAAAGAAAAGGTCTACTTAGTGGCACTCTAACATGGCTGAATTCCAGAACAGGGTTCAAGTGCAGAACACGACCAGCAGCTACCTGACTGTGGAGACTGACCTGTGCTCAGCAAGTGCTCCAAGGCGTCCGCGTACTGCAGGAGGCGACTGGCGTACAGCCAGGACTGCAGGCGGTAACTGTTGCCATCATTACTTTTCGGGTCATCATAAAACTTCTCCAAACTGCAGTTGCCACTGAACTCCACGTCCAAGGGTTTTCCATCTCCTGTAGTGCTGTCTGCATAATGTATCCCTGCTTCAGGAAAGTGCTTTAAGCCTGAGGAGATATAACCAGATGAAACACGATGCGGATACCTCCCTTCCCATCAGCGAGCAGTGCGGACTAACAGAAACAAAGCCCCATCTGAACACCATTGCTGAAGCTGGTTGGTTAAAACCTGGGGAAAGTCACCCTCATGCCTACGTCTCATCATGGGTAAAAGGGAGCACATACGACACTGGAGACAACATGTCTAAAACACGTGCGTAAGACAAGCATGGAAGCTGAAGGGCTGTGATGCAGCATGTCCCACTATACCCTCATGAACTCCTCCTGAAAAAGAGAGGCACCCGTAACTATGGGAACCCCTGTGTGCAAGTGGGCAACTGCTTGTTAAAATCTGCAGAAAGGAACAGTGGACAAACACCTGCACCACGAGTCAGGACACGGGGTTTCCATCCTGGCTTGGCACTAACCAGCTGTGGAGATCACCTTCTCACCAAGTCTCCCCGTGTGTAAATGACAGCAGCATCAGCGGCCCTATTCCAGGGGCTCTGACAAAGTTCAAGTTAGTTCATATGAGAGTGCTCTGCTTACATCATCAACACAAAATTCCAATTCAAATTGACAATCAGCATGGATTTTTAAAATTTTCTAAATCTGAAAGACTGAAAAGAGCTTTTTCCATAAATATTTCAAATATGTAAAATCCTACCTTGGGCCCAGTTCTACTGAGTCAATATTAAAGTAGCATCAAACTGAGATAAGCAACCACACACCAGAAAAAGTGGTCATTCTGAATAAGTTCATACCTAGTTTCTCTGCTATTTCTTTTGCAAGCTTGCCTTTTCCAGAGCATATATTGCCATCTACAGTTATCACTTTGCTGTATTCTGTCAGTTTTTTGGTTGTTCGATCACCAAGTATGTATGCCAAAGGGCCATACTGCAGCTTGCACTGTACACTTGTATGAATTCCTCCCTGAAAAACACAACATCAGACAACAGCACAACGTGAGTATTCTAGTTCCTGCAGGCATTAGCCATTATTAGGTAAAAATGCCAAGAAGACCCTTGGTGATAAAAATGCCAACATTTACATCTTGATTACCTATTTGTTTAATTACCAGTCTCCATGCCCCACCCCAAAATAAGCTCAAAAGGGCAGGTAGATTGTTTTGTTCACTGCTAAATCCTCAGGGCCTGGAACAGAATATTCTTACTGTGTTCGATAAAAATTGGATGGATGGATGGACGGAAGAAAGGCAGGGAGGAAATGGTTAGGGGGAGACAGGGAGGAAGGGAATAAAGAACATTTCTCTAGTCCAGGCTCCTGTCCTGAGCTCCAGACCTGGTTACCTCGCTGCCTTTAAACAGCTCCATCTAGGTGTCCTGAACACACCCAAAAGCTAACAGACCTAAAACTGAAGTTTAACCCCCAAATCTGCTCCCTATCCACTATCCACCAAGCAAAACGGCAGACACGAGAGCCACCTTCGACACCCTCCTCCTTCCTCCAACTCCATAATCACTCCCAAACCCCTGCAGATCCTAACCCTTAAATCTCTCTGGAGCATGGCATCAGCTCCCTATCCCCATTGCACTGATTCTGTAGGCGTCCTCACATCTCTCATCTACAAGGCACACATCCACCTCACCTCCTGTCTCCAGCACCTCTGCACTAAAGCCCAAATGATCGTTCCCAAAACACAAAGAACAAAACCACAATCAAAAGGCAAACAACTGAGAAGTTCAACATAAGTGATAGAATGGCTTTAGTGTATATAGAGGTTGCACAGATCAATAAGAAAAACAGGATACGGCTGCATAGCTCATTTTAAACGTAAAAATAGCCAATAACCAAGTGGGAAAATGTTCAACCTTGCTACAAAAAGCAAACAAAGATAACTGATGAGGATAAAACACTTTTTCATGTATCAAACAGAAATATTTTGTTTTTTTAAATGACAATATGCAGTGCTGGGACAGGACAAAGTCTTCATGAACTGCTAGTGGCGATGTCAGCCTAGGTCCTGGGCCGGGCCGTCAGGAACCCACCCTAAGGGAAGAGACATGGGTCTGCAGGAAGACTGACCTACAGCATAACACCACCAAAGATGTAAACAGAAACCCTTAATGTACAGCAACAGAGAGTAGTTAACAAAAGTATATCCATATTATGGAATACTAAGTACTCAGTAAAATAATAAAATACTTTATTACGGAATAAACAGAATACAAGAGAATATAAAACAATGTCAAGTTTTTTTCAATCTTGATTTGCTTGATTTACAGCCTTGATTACTGAACGGTGGAGAAAAAAGAGGTTATGATAAAGAATGCAAAGAAAACAATTTTTTTAAAAGGCAAAAGATTTGAACAGATGTCACAAAAGATATACAGAATGGCAAATAAGCATATGAAAATATGCGCAACATCATTTGTCATTAGGGAACTGCAAGTTAAAAAGTTGCACTCCACATTTATTAGACTGGCTAAAAATCCCAGCAGCTGCCAACACCAGAGGTTGGTGAGAATACAGAGCAACAAGAATGCTCGTTCATCGCTATGGGAATGCAAAATGGTACAGTCACTGTGGAAGATGGTTTGGCGGTTTCTTATAAAACTAAACATAGTCTTACCATATGATTCAGCAATCACACTCCTATGCATTACTCAACTCATATGAAAACGTATTTCCACAAAGAAATCTGCATACACATGATTATAGCAGCTTTATTCATAATCGTCAAAAACAGGAAGCAATCAAGATATCTTTCAATAATTGAATGGATAAACTGTGATATATTCATACAATGGAATATTACTCAGTGATAAAAAGAAATGAGTTATCAAGCCACAAAAAGAGTGAATCTCAAATGCACATCTCTAAATGAAAGAGCCAGTATGAAAAGGCAACATATTGGATGATTCTAATTATCTGACATCCTGGAAAATGCAAAACTATAGAGAGGGTAGAGATCAGGGGTTGCCAGGAGTTCAGGGAAAAGAGGAAGTGCTGAATAGGTGAAGCACAGGGGATTTTTAGGGCAGTGAAACTACTCTGTATGATAGTGTAACAGTGGATACATGACACTATCCATCTGTCAAACCCAAAGAACTTCACAGCACAGAGTGAACCTCAATGTACGCAAGTTTTTAAAAACTCATTTATGTCAAGGGATCCCAGAATGGAATGCAGAATGTAACAAAACCAACTGTTACAAATGTATAAAACAACCTCACCGAACAGGGTGGGAGAAAGGTGCTGACCTTTGGAAATCAGTAGAGTCTGGAAGATTAAAGGCAAAAGGAACTGCATTCTACTTGATAAAGATATTTCCCATTAACAATTCTGATACTACTGTATACATATCCGAGAATTAAGCAATTAAGTAAATGGATGGCAGATGGTGGGAACTAGGTTTCTTTCTGTCAGGAGTGGGAGGTTACAGAACAGCAAGGAAGAGGCTAGAATGATCCATGCGGTAGAGGATTAAAGTTCGAGACATCAGTATAAACTCATGTTTAGTTTAATATAGCCGCAGATGGTTACACATAGGAACATCTATAGACATGTGTATATACACAGTTTAGTATATTTCCTTGCTCTGTCTGCTGAGAGGGTCTAGAAGCAACGACATCCCACTAGCAATTACACCTAGTACCTAGATCCTGGTTTCTAACACCATTCTCCAATCAAAGGGGCTCTTTGGAGAAATGGCTGATTCTAGGACTGGGGCAAGAAATATACAAGTGAGCCTGGACCATCTTGTAGTGCCAGAAAGTAAGGAAGTGCTCACACACTCACACACACACGATGAGGGGTAGGTTACAGGGACACAGGAGCCAAGTGAAAGAGCTCCCAATGGCCACCACTTGAACAACCTGAACAACAAAACAGAGCCGTATTGGACTATAACCCAAGGTATAAAATAAATATCCATGAGTCCATACTGATATAAATAAATGACTGAATGTATAAATAAATAAATAAGTAAATGTGGGAGAACAGACAAATGCCCCATGCAGAATTCCAAATAATTACCGTGCACATCGATCTGCGTTCGAGGAAGGGAGCATAACCCCCGACTCCTTAGGTGTGGGCTGCACATAGTGACTTTCTTCCAAAGAGGACATGATTGAAAGGGGTGAAAAAACAGTCACTTTACAGTGAAGAAACTACCTCGCTACTTCAGCCAGGTGACCAAGGTCAACATTAACAGTGATAAGTCATGTTCATGGTGTGTACCCTTGACATTATGTGATGAGAATGGCACCTTCCCTCTGCGGTCTTCTTCCCAAGAACACACAACCCAGTCTAATCATGACAAAAACACCAGACAAGTCCTGCTGAGGGACAAATTACCTGCCCAGTATTGCTCAAAACTGCCAGGGTCATCAAAAACAAGGAAAATCTGAAAAACCGTCACAACCAAGAGAAGCCTAAAGAGACCTGACGACTAAATGCCATGTGGTATACTGGATGGGATCCCAGAATAGGAAAAGGACATTAGGGAAAAATGGGAAATCTGAATAAAGCGTGGCTGTAGTTTATTGTAAGAGAAAGAGTGCACTATATGATCTCATTGTTGTAAATAATACACACAGACACATTCATAGCAGAGGGGAAGAACGCAAGAAAAGATATTTATCAAAATGCTTAAGGAGTAACGCCTGTGATAGCAAACAACTGGAACACCCACAGGTCCACTGTCAGGAGGACAGGTTAGTAAATGGGAGCATACTCTCCGTACCTCCCAAAAATCTCCAATTCCCAACAATTTGCGAATACTTAATTTACTCAGTAGCTCCTGTGCCATTCACTCATTCATTCACTGAACAAGTATTTATTAGGTGCCCACTATACCCAAAGCACTTTTTCTAGACAATGGGGATACAGCAGTGAGCCAAAAGATCCCATGGGATAACAAAACAAAAAAGCAATTAATTATACAGCATATTAAATAAGTGCTGTGGAGGGGAACGTGGTATATGGGATGGGCTGTAACATTAAAATGGGTGGTCATGGAGCCCTCACAGAGAGAGTGACATTTGAACAAAGACTGGAAGGCCGTGAGGGAACTGGCCAAGTGGACATCTGGCCTTTCAGGCAGAGAAACAGTAAGTGCAAATGCCCTGGGCAAGAGCACTGCAGGATCAGCCAGGCCAGTGCAGCCGATGCAGAGTGGACTGGGGAGAGTAGCAGATGATATGAGGGAGGGGGGTGTTAATCATACTGGTATGTTTCAGCCCAGGAATTAATCCCTCTCTCTAGGCTACCTCTGAGCCATGTGCAAACTGTTTCCCCATCTGTGTCCCAACTTGAATATACCACAGATGTTGCACAAAGGTGGTGCACAGCAATGTTTGAATCAAGCAATCAACAATTTTCTGACTTCAAAATCTTTAGAAAGTGCCTTTTTACAGAATTATGGTAGTCTTCTCTATAATTTCCCATCCTCAGTCCCACTCTCCCATTCTCTGGAATCACAAGGATCTTTCATGACACGTTTCCAATTCCTTCATTTATTCCTTAAGTAACAAGGTGTACATCCTTTTCATCTTACTCATTTTTCTCTGAACCTACCTACTGACGTTCATCTATATCCTCTTTAGAGGGTAGCGCCCAGAATTGTACACACTGTTACAGGTGCGTCTGTTTAGTGCGTGCATTGCAGCAGAGTATCACCTCCTCTATTCGGGGCCCTCACTTCCCCTAAAACAGGTCCCAGGACACTGGGTATTAAAAAGACAACCACCTTCCTTTCTTCTTCTCTGAAGCCTGAGTTATCTCCTAAACACACCTATATGACTTTTATTAATGAGACGATTACACTATTCTATTCAAAACCCTTTGCTGATCAAAATCCTTAGCACGGAGGTCAAGCCCCTTTACGATATGACACCGGTGTAGCTCCAGCCACCAGCAAGCAAAGAAACTCTGATCAGCTACGGTCATAATATAATGTTTTCCTAAGGTTTCCAGCCACAGTTCTTTTGCCTCTCTTGCTCCCTCCACGTACAATGTCATCCCACTGTTCTCTACCGTAGAAAGTTCTCCTAATCATTCCTGATCTGACCTAAACGCCTTCTCTTGTTTCTGCTCAAAGTCACATCACCGCGGCGCCTAGCAAGGCCTGACCCCTAACTGGCGCTTGACAGAGCTACTACATGAGAGAATGAATGAGCGCATGAATGAAGGAGCGCGCGCGCCCCAGACTCTTCCCGGCTCCCCCACACCTGCTCCTACGACTACCGCGGCAGCTGCACTGGCGTCCGGCAGCTGCAAACCGGCCCCCCACACCAGGGCAGCCAGGCGGCCGACTCCCCTCCCGCCCCAGCGTTCTGCCGCGGCCGCTCTAAGGTCTGCTCGCGACTCGGAACCAAACACTCCCGGGGCAGTGGAGTTCCCCCGAGAGTGACCCTGGGAGCCGCCGCCCGGAGGCCCGGGAGATGAGGAAGGCCGGCGCTGGGAGCACAGGCCAGCACGCCCCCCGCGCGGCTCCCGCCCGCCGCCGCCGCCGCCGCCGCCGCCGCCGCCGCCTCACCACGCGCTCGGCGACCGCCGCGAGGCCCCGCGCAGACGCGGACACGGGGACCAGTTTCAGCAGCCTCAAGGCCATGGCTCACGGTCGGCACCGGCTCAAGGACCCGAGGGGACGCGGTCGCGATGGGGTCCTCTCCCGCGGCCGGCGCGCCGCCGTGACGTCACGGCTGGGCTGCCCGCGCGCCGCCTGCCGGGAACTTCCGGGAGGTGGTGCGGGCTCCGTGAGCGGTACGGGGTTCCCCGCGGCCGGCTGACCGGCGCCCGTTCTCCCATGGCTTTCGCCGCGTCAGGCCCTCGCCGTGCCCGGCTCCAGACTGGGCCTGGGGCGCCGGAAAAGGCGCTGCCGAGCCTTTGGGGGATTCCGCGGGGGCCCGTCCGCCGCCCGCGTTCTGAGGTCGTGCAGTGCGGAGAGCTGAGGCAGCCCGAGACTTTGTATCTCCTCCTGGCCTCATCCCGAGGCCAGGACGCCCCCGTCCTCCCAAATTCCCCGGGCAGCAGGTGCAGACTTAAGAATCACGTCGTTGAAAGTACCGCTACAGCTCGAAAACCCTCTGAGGCTGGGAAGGTGCCTGGGACCGGGGCAGGGCGGTGGGGAGAGTGCAAGGAGAGATGGTGTGCAAGTGGACACGGACAAGCAGGTGTCCGAGCCGCACGGGAACAGGGACTGTGGACGCACCTCTCCGTCTGGGTGTTTATCCTGCGCTGGACAGGGCTGGCCTGGCCGAGGTCCGTGCATCCTCGACCTCGTTACGGTCCATGTCCCTGCCCGGGTCCTGGCGGGCTTCAAGTCTCACAGGTCCCATCTCGCCTGGCTGGCCGGTGGTGGTAACCCTTTGAGTAACATTAAAAAAACAAACAAATGCTGTAGGTATTCTATTAGTAGAACTGCGATCCCTTTAAGGATCTAGGTCCTCAGTTCCTCTCAGGTTAGTACGAATTGACTTTAATAAGAGATTTCTACTCCGCCTGCCATCTGAAAAGGTTTCATCATCTTCACATTCCTCAGGCTTATTGTTAACACCTTACGATGTTTTTCAGTTAACTTTCATTTGGTTTTCAACTTTTCAGAATGATCATGGAATTGTAAACCAGAGTGGGAATTCTAAAAACGAAGGTCCTTTCAATGGATGTTTCTCTAATATGAGAATTCCTGCTTGTCCAAAATACAGCTTCCTAGTCCTCAGTGCCAGAGGGTCTGATTTAGAAGGCCTGGGATAGGCCCTGAAATCTGTTTAACAAGCTTCCAGCTAATTCCAATGTAAATGGTTCATATCAAGGGAAATACTGTTCTAGACCCTACATTGCCTGAGAGCAGGGGACACCTCCACATCCTACACGCTGTATCCCCAGCCCCAAGCAAAGCTTACGGGTGGCAGGTGCTTCACAAATACAGTTGGATGAGCATGCCTCTCATAAGCAGGTGTGACCAGATTCCTATGTCCTCCAGCCCCGTGGAGTCACCACTTATTATCTGCTGTCTCCCTGCACAGTCTCATGTCTCTGGGAAGCCCAGTGACTGTTCCAGGGTGTCTGAGAATTATGGGTGGTGAGGGTGAGGGTGGGGACACCTCCTGGTCAGATTTTCTCTTCTTGCTTCATTATTCATCCCATATCGCCTCTTGTCTCCAGCGCTCCAGTTGTCTTTTCCTGGGGCACACCTTTGCCCCAGGGAAAGACACCTCCTTTATCTTATTTCCTAAGACAAAATCCTTGTGTTTAACAACTTTTACTGATGGCGTAGTGAAAAAGGGAGAGAAATCACAGTAAGAAACACAGTAACATTAAATTAAATATCAGACATCACTGTGCTAAGTTTTCTCGAACATCCCTGCCATGTGGAATCACGGTAACTTTATACAATCTCCAGAAAATAGAAGAGGAGGGAACATTCCTCAGCCCGTTTTTACGGTACCCAAACCAGACAAAGATAGTACAAAAACCCACTACAGACCAATATTTCTCATGAACTTAGACACAAAAATCCTCAACAAAATGTTAGCAGATTGAATCCAGCAATGTATAAAATAAATAATACACCAGAACCAAATGGGATTTATTTAAATGATGCAAGGCTGATTCAATATTCAAAAAACAATCAATGCAATCCACCTTAACAGATGAAGAAAAATCAGTGATCAGATCACCTGCTGTAGAAAAAAGCATTTGACAAAATCCAACATTCATTCATGATAAAAGAAAAAAAAAAAAAACTCTGAGCAAGCAAGGAATAAAGAGGGAACTACTCCGACTTGATAAAGAATATCTACACAAACCTACAGCTAACATCATAATGGGGGAGGACTGGTGCTTTCCTTCTAACCCATCTAAGAGAGGAAACAAGGCAGGGATGTCTGCTTTCCCCACTCTTGTTCAGGAGAGCACTGAAAGTTCCAACCGGTGCGATAAGGCGGGAATAAAAAAGGATATAAAAGGCATAGAGATTGAAGAGGAAGAAATTAGACTACCTTTATTTGTAGATAACATGATTGCTTATGTCGAAAACCCAAAGCAATCTACCAAAAAAGCTCCTAGAACTAACAAGTGAGTTCAGCAAAGTTGCAGGTTACAAGGTCAACACACAAGAAACTACATTTCTATGTACTAACACCAAACAAGTGGAAACTGATATTTTAAAAATGCAATACCATTTCCAATTGCTCAAATGTATTACTTAGGTATACATCTAGCAAAACGTACAGGATCTATGTGCTAGAAACTGATAAAACACTGATAAAGAAGTCAAAGGAAACTTTGATAATTGGTGAGATTTACTGTGTTCATGGACTGAAAGACTCAACAGAGGAACAATGCCAATTCCTAAAATGATCTATAGGTTTAATGCAATTCCTATCAAAATCTTAGCAAGAACTTTTGTAGACACAGACAAGCTTATTATAAAATTTATATGGAAATGTACAGACCCTAGAATAGCCACAATCATTTTCAAAAAGAAGAAGAAAGTGGGAGGAATGAATCATTCTTCCAGCGTCAAGGATTTGCTATATAACTACATTAATCAAGACTATCTGGTATTGGTGGAGGGACAGACATGTAGATCAATGGAACAGAATAGAGGATCCAGAAAAAAACTAACACAAATACTCTCAACTGATATTTTACAAAGGTACAAATGCAATTCAATGAAGGAAGGCTAGCCTTTCAACAAACGGTGTCGCAGGAACTGGATGTCCATGGGCAAAAAAAAAATGAACCTTGATATGACCGTCACACCTTATACAATAATTAACTCAAAAGGGATACATGTAAATGTGAAACTATAAAGCTTTCAGAAGAAAAAAAAATCATAGAATAAAACCTTCAGGACACAGGACGAGGGGAAGAACTCTTGGACTTGACATTAAGAGCATAATATATAAAAGGGATAATTGGTAAAGTGGACCTCATCAAAATAAAAAAGTTTTGCTCTGTAAGAGCTCCTAAAATGATTAAAAGACAAGCTACAGACAGGGAGAAAATACTTACAAACCACATATCTGATAAAGGATTTGTATCTAGAACACATAAAGAACTCTCAAAACTGAACATTAAGAAACAAATAATCCAGTTAAAAAATCGACAAAAGACATGAACAGACATTTCACTGAAGAGGATACACAGATGACCAATAAGCACATGACAAGATGTTCAACATCATTAGCCATTAGGGATGTGTAAATTAAATCCACTATAAGATGTCACTACACGCTTATCAGAAAAGCTAAAATAAAAAATAGTGACAACACCAAACGCTGGAGAAGACATGGAGAGACTAGTCATTCGTACGCTGCTAGTGAGCATGTAAGATGGTATAGCCACTCTGGTGAAGAGTTTGGCCATTCCCTTTAAAACTGAAAACTGTAATACAACCCAGCAATCATACTATTGGACGTGAACCCCAGAGAAATGAAAACTTAGGTTCACAGAGAAACTTGCACATGAATGTTCATAGCAGCTTCCTTCCTAGCAGCTGAAAACTGGGAACCCCCGGCTTGTCCTTCAACAGGTGACCAGTTAAACAAACTGTTGGCAACAACAACAAACAGCTGTTGTTACACACAGCCACCTGGATGGACCTCAAGAGAATTATGTTGAGTGAAAAAAGTCAATCTCAAAAGATTGCCTACAGTATGATTCCATTTATATAAGATCCTCGAAATACCAAAATTATAGAGATGGAGAACAAATTAGTGGTCACCAGAGGCTAGGAAAGGGGGTGGGTGTCTTGTGGTGATAGAAATGTTCCATATCTTGATTATGATGGTGGTCCATGAAGCTACACAAGTGGTAAAATTGCTCAGAGCTACATGTTTGCATGCACACACATGCCCACACACACACACAGAAGAGTGCATGTATGCTGGTGGAATCCGAATAAGTTCTGTGGATTGCATCAAAGCATCCTGGTATTGATGCTGTACAACAGTCATGCAGGATGGTGTCATCAGGGAAGACCAGGTGAAGGGTGCACAGGGCCTCCCTCTATATTTCTTTGCAACTTCCTTTAAATCCATAATTATTTCAAAAAGAAAGTTTTAAAAATTGTGTTCTATGTACCAGCAACAAGGGAACAGAGATAAAAATAAAATTTTTTATTTTAAAAATTTAAAAAGATACCATTTGTGTTAGTACTTTAAAAAAAAAGAAACTCAAATGCCCAGAAAGATGTGAAAGATTCCCTGCACTGAAAATGACAAAACAGTATTGAGAAATTGAAGAAGTTGTAAACGAATAGAGGGATGTGCTTTGTTTTTGGATTAAAGTCTTAAAATTGTACAGATGACAGTTATCTCCAAATTGATCTGTAGAGTCAATGCAATCCCAATAAAAATCCAACAAATTTTTCTTTTGTTGAAACTGACAAGCTGATTCTAAAATGTATATCCTCCCACCTCTCATTTGGGAAGGGCTAAGAATGACCAAGGCTATCTTGAAGAACAAGAACAAGGACGAAAGACTTATTACCAGATATCAAGATATATGTAAAGCTATAGTAATTACAACAGCATCGTATTGGTGCAGGAAGAGACAAATAGACAAATGGAACAGAATAAGGAGTCCGAAAGGAGATGAAGATAGATAGATGATAGGTAGGTAGGTACATAGATAAATAGATGATAGATAGATGGATGGATGGATGGATAGATAGAGAGAGAGATACATAGATAAATGGCCATTTGGCTTATGAAGAGGGTGACATTGCAGAGGGGAAAGGATAGTCTTTTTGATAAACGATGGGTGCTGGCTCAATTTGATATCCATATAGAAAAGAATGAATTTTGACCCATATCTCATACCATAAATGAAAATCAATTTCAGATGGATTGTAAATCTAAACATGAAAGGTAAAACAATAAAGCTTCTAGAATTAAACAGGAGAATATCTTCATGACCTTGGAATAGGGAAACATTTCTTAAACAAAAAATAAAAAATTAACTACAAAGGAGAAATGGACAAATTGTACATCAAAATAAAGAACTTCTCTTCATCAAAAGATACCGCTGTTAAGAGAATGAAAAGGCAAGCCCAGAAACTAGGACATTTTTGCAATAGATATAACCGACAGAGGGCATGTATCCAGAATATATAAGAACTCCTACGTGTTAGAAAGAAAAAGAGACTCAATATAAAAATAGGGAAAAGACTCGGTTGAATGGGCACTTCAGAAAGGGCGTGTCCAAAAGGAGAAAAACCTCTAAACATTAAAAAGGTGCTCAACAGCACTTGTCATTGGGGGAATGCAAATTAAAGTGACAATGAGATGCCATTACAACCCCAGAAGAATGGCTAAATTGAAAAATATAATACCAAGTGTTGATGAGGACATGGGGCTGCTGGCGTTCTCATATGCTGCTGGAGGGAGTGAAATCAGTGCACCCACTTTGGAAAACAGTTTTGCAGTGTCTACTAAACCTGACCGTACACGTACCTTAAGTTGCAGCAATTATAGGTGTGGCCTGTATGTACCTAGGTCTAGCCTAGCATATTGCTCACAAAACTGTGTGTACATTAATGAAAAGACATGGACCAGAATGATTACAGCAGCACCATCCATAATAGACAGTGTCCATAACACTGTCCACAACAGTAAAATACACAAATGTATTGTGATGTATTTATACAGTGGAATATTATACATTATATGCATGAATTCTTGCTCCACACAAACATCAAGGATTCACTCTAGCATCACACTGAATGAAAAAAGCTGAACATAAAAGCGTCCTTCATGATTTCATTCATAAAAATCTCAAAAACACCAAAACTAGTATCTGGTTAGAAATCAGGATAGTGGTAATCTTGGGACAAGGGGCATGAGGGAAGCTTCTAATTCTGGCTCTGGGTGCTGGTTACCTGAGTGTAGTCCTTTTGTGAAAACACATCCAGATGAAGGCTTGTTATTTGTGTACAGTTCTGTAGATTTGCTAAATTTCATTTCAAAATTTACTTTAAAAATCATAAAGTACCATATAAGATGTTATTTTATTATCACCACAAATTAGATTCTAGGACGTTTAACTGTCCCACTGTGAAGGTTGACCTAAGCCCAGAGGCTTTCTCAAGGCATCCTTAAATTCTTTGTTCCTCAGACAATAGATCAAAGGGTTGATTATTGGAGTGAGGACAGTGTAAACAGCAGAGATGAGCTTGTTGGAGCTCCGTGTGTCAATGGCCTGGGGTCGGACATACATGAAAAACAAGGCCGTATAGAAGATGGTTACCACTGTGAGGTGGGAGGCACAGGTGGAGAAGGCTCTCCAACGGCCAGTGGCCGAGGGGATGCGCAGGACAGCCAGGGTGATGTGTCCGTAGGAGAGGATGGTGGCCATGAGTGGGAACACCAGAATGATGAAGGCCAGGATGAAGTCAACCAGTTCTGCTGTCGAGAAGTCTTTGCAGGCCAGTTTGAGGATGGGGGAAATGTCACAGAAGAAGTGGTTCAGGACATTGGAGCCACAGAACGTGGCGCTGGAGATAAAGTAGACCTTGACCACGGAGATGGAGAAGCCGCTCACAAAGGAGAAGACCACCAGCTGGACGCAGAGCCCCGTGGTCATGATGACTTGGTAGCGCAGAGGGTGGCAGATGGCCACATAGCGGTCGTAGGCCATGGAGGCCAGGAGCACACACTCGGTGCACACCAGGGAGCTGAAGAAGTAGAGCTGAGTCATGCACCCAACGAAGGAGAGGCGTTTCCTCTGCAGCAGGAAACCGTCCAGCATCTTGGGGATGATGTCACACACGTACCAGATCTCCAGGAAGGACATGGACCCCAGAAAGTAGTACATGGGCCTGTGGAGAGAGGCGCTGCTCCAGACGGTGAGGATGATGGCCAGGTTCTCCACCAGGACAAAGAGGTAGGTGAGCAGGAAGAGGAGGAAGAGGGCGTACTGCAGCTGGGGGGCCGTGGGGAAGCCCACCAGGATGAACGTGCTGACCTTTGTCACATTCTCTCCCCTCATTCTTCTGTGCTGGGAGCCGGGCCTGCAACACACCAAGTGCCAGAGTGAGGGCTGGGGATCCCTGCGGGGAGAAAGCAGAGCGCAGCCTGTAGGTGAGTTTTGGCCCAAAGATTGCATGCAACCTTCTCCAAGTTAAGCCTTTACCATCACAATGTGGAGGTTCTTGATATCCTTGGGAGCATCACTGTAAGAGTGGCCTCTGGAATATCCTGCCCACCTCCTCTGCCCCGTACCCCACAGTAATCTTGAAACTTTTTTTTTTTACTATCTGCATTTCTCCAAGGAACTAATAACAATAAAGGAAGTCCACAGCTCTTTGCAACCAGGGTTGTCTGGGTCTATTGTTCAGCATCTGGCACATTCTTTCTAAATTAGTAGATACTTGACACTTCTTCTGATTTCAGAGTTGATTTTATAAGAGGAAGAGACACCAGCAGGGCTCGCGGATGGTGGAGTGTACCAGACCCAGGTCATCCAGACCCCAGAGCCAGGCACACTACAGGGCTGGGGGTCTGCAGGAGCAGCAGGAACCGCCTAGGCCGAGAGGAGAGAGTGTCACTGATCTATCTTTGTGCCATCTCAAGATTCCCTTAAAATATGGTGAAGGAATAAAAAAATAAAACCCCATAACTTCAAAAAGATCAAGAGGGAAAATCAGCAAGAGAGAAATCTCAATGCAATTCTGGAAGAGAGAAAACAAATGGCAGATAGGTAGCGGGGCAGCAGAGTGGAGGAATCTAGAATGTTCTCGAGGGGCCTGTACTGAGGGAGAAGTCATCTGCCCAGCACCTGACAGGTGTGATGGCAGAGTGAGAGGGGGTGAAAATAGGGCTCCTACATGCGGTCTGTATCCAGAACAGTCTAACGGCTGCCCCTGCAGGGCTCTCTCCACCCTGTGTTTGGGTCCCCGAGAGAGATTAAGGAAGGATGTGAGACTAGAATGTCACGTCCAGACCTACTCACGTGTGATAGAGAGACATTCTTCATACACACCTGTTCTGAATGTAGGACGTATAAACCATTCCTCAATATGAAACTCAAAAGGTCACAGCTGTTAACCTGAGATAAAATGACATCCCCAACCAAGGCTATACCAGCATAAAAAGACTGACAGTGAGGGAAAAAAACACATTCAAGCACTGCACTTAATCCCAGCAAGTGTTGTCAATATAGATGTAAAACAAAACCCAAATGTCAGTCCTTGCTGATTGAGAAAATATATAAGGCCAAATCATAATGATAATTATTCAGGGAAAAAAAGAGAGAAACTGGGTTTAAATACATGAGGGAAAACCTGAGATAGCCAGAGACTGTAATAAGAAGAAAATGTTAGTTGCCTCCTTTTCAGAGGAGGAAATCAAAAGGGTACATTTTATTCTTGCAGTTTATAATTAGAGTAATAGCAGTTCTTAAAATTTTTCAAGCAAATAACAGTATTCAAAAGGATGTAGGTCCTGTAAGTCTGGAAAAGACAACCAGAGAATATAGAAGTAAAAGAAGCAACAAGAAGACACATAAAATAAAGCTCTGCATGATGGAAGTAAGAAAAGTTATCAGTTGTGACAATAAATGTAAACAGGATAAACTCATCTGGCAAAAGGAAAAGCCTCTCAACTTATGAAAAAAGAATCTATTAGATAATATGTATAAGATGCAGAACTAAAACCTTCAACTCAGGAAGGTCAAAATTACAAGCTTAGTTCAGGTATATCAAAAAACAAAAGAAAGCATAATTTCAAAATTAATATCTGATCAAGTAGAGCTCAAGACCTCAGTGGTCAGTTTTATTTAAAAACCTTTTAGTTAATAATAAAACCTCAACACAGAGTCTGCAAGAATCTGACTTCAGTATAGGAAGAAATAGCCAGAAATAAGGTAGCAGCAGACTTAGCACACATCTGTCCTTGACAGATCCCACAGGTAAGAGTAAATAAGGATGTGAAAGATCAGAAAAATATAATTTACAAGGTTGATTTTAGTTAACTAAACTCAGTACCTTGAGAAAAAGGAAGACACCATTATTTACATTGCCCACTGAAAATTCGGAAAAAATGATCCGTAATAGCACAAAAAAATTCAACATATCTCCAAAGTAGACATCATAGATTCCCCAATTTCTTTTTTTTTTTTTTTGTGAGGAAGACCAGCCCTGAGCTAACATCCACTGCCAATCCTCCTCTTTTTTGCTGAGGAAGACTGGCCCTGGGCTAACATCCGTGCCCGTCTTTCCTCTATTTTTCATACGGGACACCGCCACAGCGTGGCTGACAGGCAGTGCATCGGCGGGCGACCGGGATCCGAACCTGTGAACCCCGGGCTGCCAAGCACGGACTAAGCTGCTGCGCCACCGGGCGGCTCCCCCCCAATTTCTTAAAAGCAATGGAACAAAAAACTGAAATTGGTTCACATCAGAGTAAACAGAGCTCCTAACCACAGGGAAAAGGAAGAAAGCATTCTACTAACTCACTCCAATCAGCAAGGACATCAGAGCCGCAGTTCTAGACTTGGTGGAGATAATGATGATGACAGCACTTTACACATGTGACATGGCCAAGCTGGTATTCATTGGCAATTCTGTGGTACTAACCACAGAATTTTTTTATTTTTCAGTCAGAAAGAAGGAAAACATATTTAAATCCTCAACTCATAAAGTCATAAAAATTGTTAAGGAAATGCAAGGAAAACAGAAAAAAGAAAAGGAAAAAAAATCAATTTTAATTTGTTAGAAAAAAATAGAATTGATCGATAGCAACAAGAACTGGTTCTGAGGTAGGCTCAGAGTGGAGGACAGTAAAACAGACAAATCTTTCGTGATTTTAATAAACAGGAAAATACAAACACACAATTTTAGTGATAGAAAAGTATAAACTACAGATAGTAGAGATTCATCAAATTATAGGAGAATGATCGGCAACACTTATAAAGCATCTAATATGCGATCTGTGCAGTGATCCTCTTATAGCTACATTTTCCAGATGAGGACAATGCTCACTGAGAGCTTAGGAGATGATTAAAAGCAATCATGTAAGAGCAAATGTTAAATTCTCAAGCAAAAGGAATACTTTCTGAGAAAACTGACAAGTGAAAACAGAAATCCCAACATCATCATGATATAAATATAAGAATTGTTAAAGTTGCTTCAGAGGAAACCAATAGGTCCAAATGCTTCATCTGTGGGAATCTTCCATTTATGCAAAAAGCAGATCTTTCCCGTGTCTTGTAAACTATTACAGAGCATGGGAAATTCTTCCCAATTCCTTTTACAACGTAGCATATTTCCCTTACGAAAACCTGACAAAGCCTGCACACAAGGAAATCTATATGGCACTGATCTCTCTTTTTACTCTAGTTACAAAACTCGAGTAAAATGCCAGCAAATAGAACCTAGCACCATATTAAAAGAGCACACACCACACACAGCATGGTTTATTTCAGGGGTGCAAGCAGACTTCAAGGTTAGCACACCTATTTAAATGATCACATTGAGAGTCTAGCTGATGCTGAAAAGGCTTTGATTGAAAACTTTTCCAATTTTTTACACATTTGTCACCTCCAAAGAAGTGATTTTTTTATATGATAAATAATCTCTCTCTGTCTCAAGAACAGCCTACAGCACCCGTGTAGTTAATCCCAGAATCCCTCCCATCACCCTGAGATCAGAATGAAGATGGGGTTCTCATGAAAGCTACCACTCCCCTCTACTACCTATTACCAAAAGGGATGAAGAAATAGACAAAATGATTGTTATTTCCAGATAACATGGTTTTTAACCTAGAAGATCCAGAACATTATTATAATTGATTAAAGGATTCCAAATGGATATTTAAAATGCGTTCTTCCTATATACCAGCAATTACCAATAAGAATGTTTTTGTGATGAAAAAAATAATATTGTAAGAATGTCGATATCTCCCAATGGGTTTTAAAATTTAACTCAATTATAATTGAATGCTCAACAAATTTTACTTTTCTTGAAGCAAGGTAAATAATTCTTAAAATCATCTGAAAGTATGAACCAATGAGAATAGGTATGAAAATTCAGGAAAAAGAAAAGAGAAAATTAATGAAGAGGGCTTGCAATTTGGGATATGAGAAAATACAACAAAAGGAAAATACTAATTCAATGAAATAAATATTAAAAATAATGTGTACCACCATTGGATCAATGGAACAGTATAGAAACAACATAGAAAGTACTAACTCAGAACTGAGGATATCATCTGACAGAACCAGCAAGGAAAGGGTGGATGGTTAGTAAATGATGCCATTATAGTTGGTTAAATATTTGTTTAAAAAAAAAAAACTCGATTAGGTCTCTCCTTCATCTGTTCCATCAGAAGATAAATTTCCGGTGGATGAAGCATCACGGGCTGCAGGTCCTCCAGCCCCCATGCTCCATTTCTATGGCGCCGTAGGGCAGAGAGACCAGACCGGAAGCCTGGAGGCATAATCCACTCACAGGTGGCCTGCTCCTGATTTTCTTTCAGCATCGATTGTTAAAGAATAATTCAATCGAAGATTAAGAGTGACATTTTAAACGTACATGGGGGATAGATTTTATCATAGGGCAGAGTGAGAATTTAAATGAAATCTTAGCAACTCTCACGGCCCTTCCCAGACACCGCTGTGTTACTGTGCCTCCAATTTATCCTGCATGTCTCGTTAAGGAAAATTCTTTACAGCTTTCACTTTGATCTTTGTTTTGGAAAATCAGAAATTCACACAGAAGCACAGATTTCTCACTTCTCTTGAAAAGTTGGAAGATAATGGGCAACACTGGTCCACATTTCTGAGCACCCACCAGGGGCTGGACCCTTTGGACTGAGTAAGAACGGCTCCTGTCTCCTTAGTCTGCCCCTCTCAATTGTTAGCACCTGCCCGCTCCTTCGTTACCTGATTCCAGCTGTGGCGTGTGGGCTCCCGCCATGGTGAGTCTCTCCTCCTCTCAGATCCCATCCACCCCTGCTACTCTCGGTCCCTGCACCCCATCTCCTTGGGTGCACACCTCTCGCCTTCTCTTCCTCCTGTGCCTGCTCTGCTTTCCTGTGGGCTCTGCTGAGCCGTTACATGCCTCTGAGACTTCACATCTCACAGGAAACAAGAAGTCTCTGTCCAGCTCTCCTCCCTCTCATTCATAAATGCTCACCTACAGCCATGGTCTCAGTTCCTGCCTCACTCCTGCCCAGTGCCACCGGCTTCTGTCCCCACGCACATCAGACTGGCTGTCCCACAGGTGCCAGTGACCAAGCTGTTGCTAATTTCTGGGCACGCATTTCAGTTCTTGCCCCACCTACCTTTTCTCCTCTACTTGGCACTGTGGCCCCAGCCTTCTGTTCTCACTGTCCACATCAGAGCAAACGCACCACCCCCGTATCTTCAACTGTCATCTCCATCTGATGACCCCAGTCCACCCCTTGTCTCTCTGCAGATCCCACTCATGAGTCCAGCCAGTTGCAAGAGACCTCCCCTGGCCACGGAGTTCACACCTTCCTTGTGTTTTTCGTCTCAGGAAATGGCACCACAGTCTACCCCACTTCCTGGGCCAGAAACCAAGCTTCCACTCACACTCGTCCCTCTTCCTCACATCCATGGCTAAGCCAGCATGGAGTCCTACTCATTCCACATCCAAATGTCTCAGAATCAGTTCTCTTGTCCCCGCACCTGTGGGCTTCCACCCCCCCCCCCACTCCTTGTTCAGGTTCCATCACCCCACCCTGAATTATTGTCACAGCACTCTAACTGGTCTTCATCCAGACTTTCCTGCCTCCATCTGGTCCATTCTCCACATGGCAGAGAATGGCATCAAATCACTCTCGCAGCCACATCTGGCAGATGTTCTGGGCACAGACTCCACCCTCCTCAGCAAGCCCCTCTGCTGCTGTGGCCACCTCTCTTGCTCCTGTCCCCTCATGAACACAGAATCCTGCCTGAGAACCACGTTCAGTCCATCAAGAGCACCTCGCTGACTAAGTACCCCCACTTCCCTGTCACTGGGCAGAACTCGATTGTCCTTCAGGTCCTGACTCAGACACGATTCCTCCTGAAGGGCTCACTTGAGCTCCCAACACTATTAGAGGCCCCCAGAAATGGAGAATTTCAGGGTGTCTTCCAGGCATCTGCCTTCGCTAGGGTTTGGGTGTAGAGAGGAAAAGCACATTTGTGGAAAGAGAGGAAAATGTGTAAGCCCGTGATGTCCAGAACTCACAGGGGAGGCCAGGTCAGATGTCAAGATGTGGGGTCACCGTTTATTCATCCATCCCATATTTACTGAGTGCCCACTCATTGTTTCAAGGCAACTGGGATAAACTAGAAGAGAAAACAGTCTAAATCTTCTGCCTTCATGAAATATAAACTCTAGTGAAGGCAGGAAAGAAGAAAGAAAAATTAATAATACTCATATGAGTAAATTATTCAGTATACAAAGAGGTGGTGAGTGGGATGGTAAGAGTAGGTCAGGGCAGGCATGGCTGGGAGTGCGGGGGGTGGGGAACAAGTGTCAATAAGAAGGTGACATTGGGCAAAGTCTTGAAGGGGATGAGCATCAGCCATGCAACTATCCTATCCTGGGGGACACATTGGGGCATGTCTGGGGTGCATGAAGGGCAGTGAGGAGACAAGTCTGGCTGGAGCAGAGTGGAGAGAGCAGGAGCAGGAGGTACTATCAATGAGGGAGGGGGAGGAGGTCACGCAGAACCTCATGGGCCACAAGGAGGACGTTGGCTTTCACTCTGAGATGGGTGGTGGCATGATCTGACCCACATTTTAAATGACTGACCCTGGACTCTGCATTGAGGTCAAGCTGCAGGGAGCAAGTGTGGAGGTGGGAGCTGGTACGAAGCCACTAGGGTCATCTGGGCAAGAGGCGAGGGGCTCAGGCTGGGGCAGAAACGGGAGAAGCAAACAGCATCTTGATATGTTCTAAAGGCAGTGCCGGCAAGTCTTCCTGACAGATTTCCCGAGAGTGTCAAGGATGACACCAGCAAATAGACCATTGTTGGGATGTGGATGATACGGGTGAAGGAAAGCGTGAAGGCTGAGAGGAGGAGAGCACAAGGACGGAAGTTGAGAAGCGTTTCTGTCTGTGGCAGAAGGAGGAAGAGGGCGCGTGGAGACAGTCGGGGTGGGGCGACTTCCGGAGATGTGTAGTCCAAGCCAGGACAGAGGGTCTCCATGAAGAGGAGAGGGGTCACACTTCTGACCAGGGCAAGGACCGAGAGGACCACAGGGGCTGTCTGATTGGCAACCAGGAGGCTGCTGGCAACCTCGGTGAGAAAACACACCAGGAATGTTTGGGGGCAGAAACTATTTTAATGGAGTAAGCAGTAAATGGAAAATAAGAACATGGAGCTGGCAAGAGCAGAATACTCTTAAGAGAAATGAAAACAAGGATAAAATTTGGTAGACTTGTGCAATTTACTGTTTTCCCAAACATTTCATCCTCTTTATCCTGTTCCCCTGAAGGATAACTAGCTGCTTTGTTTGAAAGCCTTTCAGACCCCAGCTCTGCGGGGTTCATAATCACAATGGGAGGTGCGCTGAGCAAGAATTTCAAGCTCCATCCTTGTGAGACAGGAGTCCTCCGGAATGCTGGTGGGACGGTCAGACCCCAGGGACAGTGTCAGGGAAACCTGCTCAGGCCCCAAGGAATGAGCTGCAGTGGAGACAAGAGCATGCGGGGCAGAGGGAGCAAATAGCATGGTCTGGGGGGCGGGGGAACCTCAAAACTGAGACTGTGTCTCCCCACCCTTTTTCACGGCCCTCCAGAGTCACCAGAACAGCAGAGCGGAGCCCAGACCAAGTGTGTGGAGGAGGGTTCTCTCCACCTGCTAGTGCGGAGTGCAGTTTGGGTTTTGTCTTGGATTCGAGCTTGGCATCAGAGACAGGTTGGAGTTTGGTTTCAATATAGTTTGGGGCCATAACTACCCGTGGCATCAGCTCAGGGGTACTGGTCACCCCATGACAGATCAGGGTAAGGGAAATGGTCCCACTTTAGAATGGACACCTCCCTGGTCCCTCAGTCTACTTGTTCAGAGCAGTGTTTCCGAAAAGCAATTCACAGTGTTCCTCTGAATCCTTTTGCATTTCTTGTAGCTCTCAAACTTCCTGATTTTAAGGAAAATGTGCAGTCTCTGCAATTACTGGCCTCGTCAAAGATGAGATAAGTGGAAGTTTAAATGAGTGAGAGCTAGAAGTGGGAGAGAGGAGGACAGTGCAGGGAGAGTGGGCAGGGTGGGCAGGCAGGAAGAGGGAGGATGCAGGGGCAGGAGAGGAGGTCAGCAGGGGCAGCCCTCCCCCTGAAGCTGGGGTCCCTTCCACTGTAGATTCCTCAGCATCCCTATGGGAGGCAAAGGCAAAGAGGGGGACCGTTCTGGAAGCAGCACCAGCCTGCACCCCTGCTTTTCCCCCCCGACACCCGTCCTGCCTGCTCTGGCTTTGCAGCAAACTGGGAGCTGGTTTTGCTGACATCAGACACACAAAAAGTGAACTTTCCAAAAATGTTTCTCCATGCCCACTTTCATCAGACTGCGGGCTCCTTGTGAGGGTAGGGGAGAAAGAGGGGGACAGACAGGGCGGGTATGAGGGGAAGGAGGGGCAGAGAGCATCGGAAGAGCACACTGCACGTGGGGAGAGCGTGGGACAAACAGACCTTCTGCCTACCATGGTTTCCCCCATGTTCCCATGGTGAGAGCAGGGACCATCTCGTGAGGGGCAGGCAAGGCAGGGGGTGGACAAGGCGGGCAGTGGGAATAGTGCCTGTGCCCCTCAGTGGAGAGCGCAGAGGGAGAGGATGCTGGAAAGCGTGGAAATATGGGGTGAGGGTGAGGGTGAAGCGTGGGAGGGGAGGGGATCAGGGAGGGCGTCCCTACCTTATGAAATCAGGGTGGGCAGTGGGAGGCAGTTGGTGGGGGGGCTCTCAATCCTGTTCTTGTTCCAACCACTTCCCTTGAGGGACAGGTCAGGAGGCCACCCAGGCTGGTCACTTCACTGAGAGGAAGGACGCCATGGGAACCTACCTGGGAGAGGTCTCTGGCCTCCCTCAGCCTCGTGCAGGCCAAGGAGTCGCTTCTCTCTGCCCGCTGATACCCTGAGTGGGCAGCCCTTGGCACAGCCTGGCCAGTGCTGAGAGGCGGCTGGCCCTGCTCTGAGTGACTGAGGTTTAAAGGAGGTGCCTGGGAGAAGGGGCTGTTGGCTTCCTTCCTGTCATGCACAGATGTGGGGACTCCAGGGTCCAATTACGCCCGCCACAGAGATGTAACTGCCCCACACTGCCAATTATCCCTGAATCTCACGTCTGCGGGCCTCTGAGCCCTGCTGATGGCATCTGGCTGAGGGGCAGAGCCCTGCTTAGCTCCACTGCTGACCATCCCGGGCACCCTGTCCAAGCATCCAGGCCCCTTGACCAAGCTTCCTCCCCTGTCCACTCAGTCTCTGGCCACACAGTGCTGTCTCCACAACCTCTGCTACCCCATCCCTTCAGGGCCAGAGAAGGGTATGACTCCTTCTTGGGGACAGGGGACTTTTCCAGGTGCAGTGACCATAGCCTGCTCCAGGAGATGGACTCAGCGGGGACCCTGCTCTATCCCAGAGTTCATGAACATTATTACTCCCAAGAGGACAGGAAATTTGAGTTTCTGGCATCAGATAAGAGCTTTTTTCCCATATATAATCAACACAAACACCATTGTATCAGTCTCAGCCAAAACAGACATGTCTTGCAAATATTTCCAAAGGATGGCTTTATGGTGGCAGAAGAAATGGGAGTGACCTAGAGGCCTGTGCCTGCTGAGGGGACCTGGGGGCTACACTTGTTGGAGAGTCACTGAGCTCAGACACAGGAGAGGAGGACACAGTGGGAGGATTGTCATTTTTGTAAATAAATACCCAATTTGCCAAGTCTTTCCTCCTCTCAGGAAAGCCAATGGGAAGAACAAAGGTGGCCCTACTACAAAATGGGCAGATGAACAGACACTCCATCAAAGAAGATAAAAGGATGGCCAATAAGCATGTGAAAAGATATACACCACCACTAGCCGTCAATGACATGCAAATCAAAACCACAATGCTCACCTGTCAGAAAAGCTAAAATAAAAAACAGTGACAACACTCAGTGCTGGTGAGCATGCAGGGAAACGGGAGCTCTTACACCACTGGTGTCAGTGCAAAATAGTACTGCCCCTCTGGAAAACAGCTTAGCGGTTTCCCGAAAAGTTAAATTTATATTCACAGAAAACCTGAAGACAAATGTTTATAGCAGTTCTACTCCTAATTGCCAAAAGATGGAAATGACCCAGACGTCCTTCAATGAGTAAATGGATAAGCAAATTGAAGTGCATCCATATGTTGGAATCCTATTCAGCAATAAAAGCAAATGAGCTATTGAACAGTACGGATGGAGCTCACATTTTCATACGTTTATTGTCCATTTGGATATCTTCTTACAATTTCAATGCACATTTCCTTAATTGCTGATAAAATTGGGCCCCAGTTCAAATGCTTCTTGGCCAGTGGCTGTCCTCCCTGAGAAAAACTTCTTAAGTCTTTTACTTGTTTTTAATTGGGTTCACTGTATTCCTCTTTTTGATTTGAATTCTTTACTTTATTCACAACTTTAGATTTTTTTCATAGTTTATGTGTATTACAAATATATTCTCCCACTCTATGTCTTGCTTCTTCATCCTCTTAGTAATTTCTTCTGATGAACAGAAGCAGCAGTGCACCAGACACCAACCTGTCCAGGTGTCCGTCCCTTCCCCACCCAGTCCATGGGACTCAGGGCAAAACGACCCACTCCCAGTGCCTGGGGAGAGTATGAGTTAGTCTAAGCCTCTAAGCTGAGCATGGTTATCACATCCGTGTGCCCTTAACAGAGTCACAGGAACCCAGAATTTAGAAAACCAGCTCATGTTTTTGCCTTGGAAAGAGTTCGGTTTCAGGTAGACATGTGACCTATAGTGGCCCATCACACTGATAGGAAGATGTCATTCGTTATTAATGGAGAGATGCTCTCTCCGCTAATAGTCTCATTGATTCATTTTCCCTTTAGGCTGGCACTGTCTAATGCCCAGTAAAGTCATAAAGACGTCTCCAATGTCTTGCTTTAGAGGTTCTCTGCATTTCCCCTGTTGCACAACCCATTTATGCATTCCTTTATCCTTTTACTTGAGGTAAAGATATTGTTTCTCTTTTTCTCCATTTGTCATTGATTTTAGCCCAAACGTTTCCACGTTTGAGAGGGGTGTTAGTTTTAGCTGCTGTGCTGGTCCAGGACGCTGGTAGCCATGCTGGACCAGCAAGCTCCTCCCCTTAGTCTGCCCCCTTCGCATGGGGTGGGTCACAGGTGCAGGGCCAGGGAGCCATTGCAACCACCCGGCACAACAGCCGCATCCCTGCCGGCTCCACTGCTTCCAGACAGGATGAAGGCACGCTCCACCCCATCGACCCTTAGAAATTCTGGCACAAAGCTTTAAAGGTTAGCTACAGTTTCTTGCTGAGGGACTGTCCCTGCTTCCAACACCCACAGTTGCAGTCCTGGTCCCAGCACCCCCTCATCAGGAAAAGGAAAATTGATAACTGCATCTTCCCCATCCCCTCCCCTCCAGATCCCCCAACAAAGGAGGCGTCTATCCAGTGGGAACCCTCTCTTGGTCTCCTTCACGCTGAGTGTGAGCACACACTCATGAAGGCTTGTCAGCCAGCCCTTAATGCCTTTATTGCCCACCATTTTAAACAGGTGTTTCAATTGCCCATTCCAATTCTCTATCAAACCACTGCTCTGAGGATGAAATTTGATGGTATCTTTTTGCCCACTGTTTGACACTATGGGCTGTAAAGTGTGTTCCCTGGTTTGAAGAAACATAACTGTGGTCCAAATTGGTACAGTATCTTCTTTCCAGTCCTTTTATATACTTTAGGCATTATCATCTACCATCGGATATGCAAAGCCTAGTCCAGGATAAGTGTCTATTCCTATCAGGACCCATTTCTAGCCTTCTAGAGTGACTGGCAGTGGTCTGATGAAGTCTACTTGCCGGCTATGTGCGGGGCCTTCCCCCGGAGAATCTGCCCCATAGCCATCTGCAGTCTCTCTTTTGCTGGCAGCCAGGACAGTTCTGGTTTACATTGCGTGCCTCAGAGGTTGCAAAGGGAATATGTCTGTGATTATCCCATCTCTGCATTGCTGCAGCCCCCTATGGCACTCATTGCATGGACCCAGGTGACAGCACCAGGATATCCATTTGCTGGTTCCAATCACTTTCTGATCCCAGAGGGGGTTCTTCTGATGGGCACTGACATGTCCTACTTTAGTGGGCCCCCCAAATTCCCATGGTGATCTCCACAGGGCTTTACCCTGTACTGGCAACCATTTAATAGTCCAGTTTTCCATTGTCCATCTGCCTGGCCACGTAGTCAGGTGATTGGCCACTGCCCATGTGTGAGTAAACATACAAACATAGGGGCCTTTATTGGTGTTTGATTCTTCCATCACTGCCTGGAAAAAGGCATCAATTCAGCCCACTGAGCTGATTTGTTCCTATCTTCCTCGATCAGCATTTTTCCATCAGTTGGTCATAGGGTGGCTGAACTTCCAAACAGGATGCTGTTCCTCTACTTTGACCTGCCATCCCTAAGCAGCTTATTGGTCAATCAAGAGCCTCTCATAGGACACTGTCTACGTGGCAGTAGGATCTGGCAGTTCCTCAGATGGTTCTAAAGTCAGCCTTGGAGGAAGAGGCTCCCTGCTTGTGAATATGGTGAGGCCCTCCTCACACTCCCCTGTGGCACACTCTTGTATGAACCATTTCTGTTTTATTATGGCACCCCTCTGGGCACTGCTCTCCTAATCAGAGTGTTTCTCTGACATCACCCAAGACATTATGGGTATTTCAGGTTTCAAGATTATTTTATGTCCTCAGTCTTAGGGACACTCTCAATTAATGCCCAATAGCAAGCTAGTAATTGTCTCTCAAATGGCGTCTACATATCACTGCACTGGGAAATGTCCTGGTCCGAAATCCCAGTGTTTGCTGCTGGGTGGCACTCACGGGCTTCAGCCACGAGCTCCGGTCTGCAAGAGTGTGAGTTGCAGATTCTTCCCAAATCATATCTAAGTGTGGACATCAGGGCCAAGGGCGTCGATAGAGCTACTGCTTTTTGCAATTCAGACAGAGCCTGCCGTTGCTCAGGCCCCCATTCAAATATGGCCTTCTTCCAGGTGGTCTTACGGATAGGAGCTAGCGATGTTCCCAGATGTGGAATATGCATCCTCTGGATCCAAACAACCTACACGCCCACCGTGTCTCTTCCTTAGTCCTGGAGATAGTTCAGTTTCCATTGCCTGTGGGATGTCAAGGGTGGCTTCTGCCATGTTACTCCTGAGAATCTCGGTCTTTGAGCTTCACTGGGTTGATCAACCAGCCTCTGTTGGTCACGTGCATCAGCACTGTACTTACGTCAGTCTCAGCGTGTTCTTTGATTCCTGATGTTAGCAAGATATCAACTTAGCGTTTTATTACAGTCAGGCCTGGCATCAAGTCCAAATCCCTTCGAACCCCATGATGACAGTAAGCTGGAGAACCCTGTGGCTATATGGGAAATGTAAACTGGGATCCTTCCCACATGAAGGCAAACTGTGGCTCCTTTCCAATTTTGAGATTAAGGAAAAAGCATTTGCAAGACCCATCCCTGAGTACAGGCTGCTTTAGCTTGCTGGACCTTCTGCACTGTTGAAACCGTAGTAAGAACTGCTGATGCTGTTGGTGGTTCTACTTTATTCAAGCTGAGTGTGGATCATCATTATAGTCTACCGCTAGTCTCCATGAGCCATCTGCCGTTTGTAGGGCCACGTGGGGCCATCATACAGAGAATCTGTTTACAAGCATCCCAGCTTCTTACATGTTGTTAAAGTGGTAATCTCTTTATGTCCACCAGGTATTCTATACTGTTTCAAACTAACAACCTGCATGGGCTCAGACAATTCTATGGGTTCCCGTGTAGTATGTCCAATTAATACTGACTGAAGGGGGAATCTACATGGCTTCTGTTTTATAAAACTAGGCAGAGGAGGTGTTCTCTGTCAGATGTATCTACCCCAATAATACATTCAGGTAAAGAAGACTCAGCCACTTCAATAAAGTCCATTCAAACATTCCAATTTTCCTTCAAACTTTCACCTTAATTCCATCAGCCTTCCAATCCAGCTCCATATCCTCCCATTAGGACTTTACCAACAGGTTCTGGGACTACAGTGCATTGGGCACCCAGGTTAAGGAGTCTCAGAAAAGTTTCTTCTCCACCCTCCGGCCATTTTACCCACACATGTGCATATGGCTTTGGGTCCCCAACCAGTGGTTGGGCCAGAAGACCCTGGCCCTTTGCCAATCTTCATCCTGAAGACCAAAAAATATTGATGAGACACACTAAATACTATAACACATTGCTGAAAGAAAATAACAAAGACCTAGAGTTAAATGGAGAGATATACCATGTTCATGGATTAAAATATTCAATATTGTGATGATGTTAATTTTCCCCCAATTTTTAAAATAGATTCAATACACTTACCATCAAAATCCCAGCAGGCTTTCAAAATTGAAAATCTTACTCTAAGATTTTTGTAGAAAAGGAAAGATCTTAGAAGAGTCAAAACCATACTTGAAAAAAAAAAAAAACGAAGTTAGAGGATGTGTACCCCCTGATTTCAAGACCTACTATAAAGTTACAGGAATCAAGTCAGTGTGAGATTGGCATAGAGACAGACATATAGTCCAATGGAAGATAATATACTATAACCCAGAAATTGGCCACATATAAATGGTAAATTGGTTTTTGATGAATGAGCCAAGGTAATTTGATGAGGAAAGGATAGTCTTTTAAACAAGTGATCCTGGAACAATGGAAATCAAAAGAAATTAACCTAGGGTGACTTTGTGTGTGTGTGTTTGGGGGAGAAAGCTTTGAACATTTTATCAAGTATCATATGTGCTATAGATTTCTTATTGGAATGTTCCTTTTGATACAAATTTATTCAGCTATAATTTATTAAAATGCATTCATTTTAGATGTAAAGTTTCATAAGCTTTATCAAATGCGTATAGTTGTGTAACATTACCACAATCAAAATAGAGCATTCCATCGTCCCCAAAAGTTCTTTTATGTCCATTTGCAACAAATGACCCCCCACCCACTGTCTCAGGAAAGTATTGATTGGCTTTTGGCCACTAGAGACTAGATTTGCTTTTCTAGAATTTTATGTAAGTGGAATCATACAGCGTGGCTTCTTTTGCTCGAGATGTTTTTGACATTTGTCCATATTGTTGTGTGCATAACTAATTTGTTCCTTTTTATTGCTGCATAGTATCCCATTTTACAGTTATACCATACATTTTAATCTATTTAACTGCTGATTGGCATTTGGGCTGTTTCTATATTTTGGCTATTATGAATAAAGCTTTATGAACTATATATATATATATATATATATATATATATATATATATATCTTTGTGTATACAGAGGTTTTTTATTTCTGTTGGATAAATACATAAGGAGTGCAATTGCTGGAAATATAGAAAATGTATTTTGAGTTATATAAGAAAACTGACAATTTTTCACAGTGGCTGTACCATTTTACATTCTCACCAGCAATGTACAGGGGTTTTAGTTGCTCTGCATCCTCAACTAGACATAGTAATGCCATTCTTTTAAATAATAGCCATTCTAGTGAATGTGCAGGGTATTTTATTGTGGTTTTAATTTGCATTTCTCTAATTACTGATAATGTCGAGCATATTTTCATGTGCTTATTGGCCATCTATATATGTCAAGAACTGTGAAGGATCTGAGATTTCACCTACTTACGAACTAACAATTAGCTCTGCCATAGTTTCATAGATGCTGGCGGGAGATATAGGCTCCAGGAGACAAAGGACTCTTATTCCTCGTGACACAGCAGGTAGAATGAGCTTCATAGTTGCACCAGTTTCCCTTGCCTGCTCCCAAGTACTGCTCCCAAGGGACGATGCTGAGTGGCCTCGGTGGATACTGCACACAGGGTGAGTTTTCATCACTGCTGAGAAACCCTGAGCAGAGGACACCCCAATTTCTTATAACAAAAATTATATCATTTACCTTAAATTTTAATGGATTAAATATTCTATTTAAAAGACTAAATTTATCAGATTGACTAAATAAAAAGACTATCTGCTTCTCACAAGAGACATGCCATAAATATAAGGATGAAAATAAAAGATGAAAGCAGGAGTAAAGGAAAAATCTACATCATATAAAGATAGCCAAAAGAAATCTCATGTAGCCACACTAATATCAGGTGAGTCCACTTTAAAGCAAGAAGCAATTCAAGAAATAAAGAGGAAAATTTTATAATGATAAAGGCAGGTTTGTATGCTGTTCAACCTGCAGATTTACTTACAGCCCCTCATAAAAGATGTTTTTTTGCAAAATTCTGCATAAATCTTAAAGTTCACGTCATTTCCCTTATTGTTTATACCACTAATAATAATTAATGTTTACCCACTTATTTATGCTTCAGTTACTCTTCATTGATTTCTATATTTTGATGTTTCCATCTGGGATCATTTAGGGGAACTGACCGTAGGGACATAAGACATTTCTCCACTTACTTAGGACTACTCTGTTTCTCCTATCAAGTTTTCGCAGTTTTCAGTGCCGACATCTTGCGTGTCTTTTATTAAATTTACTCCTTGTTTTTTATTATTACTATTATAAATGGCTTTTAAATTTTTTATTTTCCTGTTATGGTTGCTAGTATATAGAAAACAGTTCATTTTGTATAAGTTACGTCCTTAGCCTAACCAAGTTCGCTCATTAGATTGAGCAGTTGGAGTCTAGATTCCTGAGTACTTTATACATAAAATATCATATTATTTGTAAATAAACAACATTTTAATTCTTTTTTTTTGCCCAATCTCTGTGTCTTTTATTTCTTTTCCTTGTCTTCTTGCCCTTGCTGAGACCTCCAGCACAATGTTAAATAAAAGGAGTGAGAGCAGACGTCTTTGCCTCATTCCTGATCTCAGGGGAAAACATCTCGTTTTTCACCATCATGTATGATACAAGCTATAAGTTTGGAGATGCCCTTTTCGTCCTGAAGAAGTTTTCTTTAATTCTTCTATTCCTCCTTCCTGAGATAGTTAACTTTGAACGGGTGTTGATTTTTTGTCAAAGGTTTTTTTTTTTTTTTTTTCCTGCATTTATTGAGATGGTCATGGTTTTTTTCTTTTATTTTGTTACTATGGTGACTTATAATGATGAATTTTTGAATGTTCTCCAATCTTGAATTCATGGAATAAACTCTATTGGGTCATGATGTGATACTCTTTTTATATTTCTGGATTTTTTTGCTAACATTTTTAGAGACTTGTGTGACTATGTTAATAAGGGATTGGTCCACAGTCTTCTTTTCTTGTAATGTCTTCTTTTTGTTTTGGTAGCAGGTTTTTACCAGTTTCAGCAAGTTTTCTGACAGAGTTTCTGTAAGATTGGTATTATTTTTTATTAAATTTTTGGGAGGAATTTCTGTGAAACCACATGGTCCTAGAATTTTCTTCATAGGAAGATTTTGTTTACAAACTCCATTTATTTAATCGAAATATGGGTATTAAGGCTTTTATTGTGCCTTGTATCAGTTTTGATAAGGTGAATTTTTAAAGTATGTGGACTTTTCATCTAAGTTGTCAATTTTTTTGGCGTAATAATATTGTTACAATTCAGGACATCGTCAAGAATGGTTGTCACTGATACAGTAAAAATATATATATATTTCTTCCACTTTTTAAAGTTGCCTTAATCACAGAAACCATATAACAATCTTTGCCACCTCTAGAAATCCTGGTGCAGATGAAAGCAACGTCGTTGTTGATTATGAGCTCAGAAGCTAGAAAGTTCATATTACATCCAAAAGGCAAAGCTTGAGGTCTTCAGCTCTAATCGGAATAACTGTAAACTCCTGGGAAGACTCTCCCATTTCCCAATTATATCTTGGAAAGGCTAGGAATTCAACCGTGATGAAGACATTGGCAAATGGAAATTTGCTGGATAATTTATGGAAGGACGGAGAGCAGATGATCGACTGGTCTCAGGGGTTCCGGGGCCAAGGGCTCAGAGCTGTTTCCACTCTTTGTCTGTTTTCCCCTCGCCATTGGCTTTTTTAGCCCAGATAGTCTTCTCTACACAGCAGCAGACAGTTCCCAACAGTTTCTGGGCTTCTCATCTCCTGTTTCACCTCTTAGCGGGGTTTCTGAGTTGCTGCTCTGGTCAGCTGTGAAAAATCTTGGGGAAGACCTCTAATCGTCCCACCTTCTGTTGGGTGACTTCTCCCAACAAAACAAGAGCAACCAAGATTCTGAGTATGTAAGAAGGTGGCAGCATCCATTCCAACCACATGGAGTCGTGGGAGTACATGTTTTCAGAAAGGTGAAGTATGCTGTGCTGACAAAAACGTGGGTAAACACCACACAGTATCTGCAGGAGTTCACTTGGAAATGCTTTCTGCCAACTTTAAATGTCACTAGGTTCCTGGGATTTAGAAGAAGAGAGAATCCTATTGGAACAGCTTTCTTTCTAAGCAACGTGATACTAATACTAACCACGCAGGTTACATTAGGTTGGCTCTGGAGTCTGAGTTTGGGAGTTAATTATAGGATGAAAATTGTTTTGATTGTTCAACCTGTGTTGGGCTGAGAATTTCACAGATAAAGATTTTTGGAGAAAGCTTCGCCTTTAGTTGGCCTACATTCCTCTTTCTTCCTGGGAAAGGGAAAATGCTTATTTAATACTCTTCAGCCTTTGCAGTGGATATTTATTTGAGGAGAAAGATACTTGCTCCTATCTGCCAGAGCTCAGGAAACAGCTAAGGAAAGGCGTCAGGCCTCTGAACTCTTGGACAAGCACAAGGAAGCTAAGTGAACAGAACTTTCAAAACAATCTGCCTTTATAAAGCAAGGTTATTGGTTTTAAAATTAGAATATGTTTTTTTTAAAATAAAGGCAACTTTCTGTCTTTCATTTAGAGCATTTTTTCCACTTGTGTTTAATATAATTAATGACATGTTTTAAGTCTCTCATATTAGTATCTGTTTTTCTATCTATTACCTTTGTTCTTTGTTTCTCTATTTCTCTTTTCCTCTCCTCTTTTGGGTAAATTATGCATTTTTAATATTTAATTTTATATTCCATATTGATATTTTAGCTATACTTCTTCACTTAGTGTGGTAGACAGAATAAGATCCTCTCGATGATGTCCACATCCTAATTCCTGAAATCTGTGAATGTTACCTTACACTGCAAAGAGCTATGCAGATCTGATTACGATAAGGATCTTTAGATAGATTATCCTGGATTATTAGGGTGGGTCCAATGTAATCACAAGAGTCCTTAAAAGATACAAGAGGGAGGCAAAAGAGTCAGAGAAAGAGATGGGATGACGGAGGCATAGATCAGAGTGATACAGCCACAAGCCAACGAATGCTAGTGACTTCTAGAAGCAGGAAAAGACAAGGAATTACTTCTCCCCTGGAGCCTCCAGAATAAGCACAGCACTCTTACACCTTAATTTTAGCTCCATCAGACCCATTTTGGACTTCTGACTTTCAGAATTGTAAGATAATAGTTTTGTGTTGTTGCTATCCACTAAGCTTGTATTAATTTGCTACAGCAGCAATGGGAAACTAATATGGTTAGTTTCAGGGATTGTTATAGAAGTTGAAAGATGCATCTTTAACATAGCACAGCCTATCTTCAGTTAATATTACACTATAACATAAACAGCATAGGAGTGTTATATTTGTCTAATTACACTTACTGCCCTCCCGAACTTCTTGCTCTTGTTATCTTATATTTTCTAAAAATGTTCTTTTGTATTTTCCCATATGTTCACTCACCCTTTCAAGTCCTGTTTATTCCTTCACTGAAGATTCAAGGTTCTATCTCATATAATTTTCTTTCTGCCAGGAGATCTTCTTTTAGAATTTGTCATAGTGCAGGCCTGCAGGCTCCAAATTATCCCAGCTTCTCTCTGCCTGAGAATGTCTTTATTTTTGCACTATTTTGAAGAATATTTTTGCTGGATATGGATTTCTACATTGACAGTGTTTTCATTTCAATAACTTAAAGATGCTGTTCCATTGTCTTCTAGATTCCACTGTTTACAAGGAAAAGTCAGATGTATTTTTACCGTTATTCCAGTTTTTGTAATGTATCTTTTTTCTCAGGCTGCTGCTAAGATACTCTTTGTTTTTATTTTTTGGCAGTTTGTGGTTACAGAAGTGTGATTTTTCTTTGTTCTAGAGTGAGAACTGAGTCAGCCTGGCTGTAGCTGGGCTAGGAATGGTCTTTGTGGCAGGTTTAGTTTGATCCATTTCGCTGATGTCATCAAACGTTTTGAGTGTGGCATCATGACTTTTCCTTCAGAGGATCAGCATTGCTAAGATTTCAGGGATCTGAAATCCGAGCCACCTCCTTTTGAAGCTGTGGATTATCTCTCCACACTTTATACGACAGCACCTAGGATTCCAGATTGCTGAGGATTTACTTCTCCTTGTTCTCCAGTCCACATACCTGTTTTCTGTGCCACAAGAGATCTCTTCAGCCCTGTTGCCTTCTACCAGTCTGTAGCGGAGAAAAAAGTTTTCCTCAGACCTCTTAGAGTGTCTGGCTAGACCTGAAAATTAAACTGACCAAGACATGTTAACAGGAGAAAAGCATACAAATTTTATTGAATTTGTATATGCACATGGGAGCCTTCACAAAAGAATGGAGACCTGAAGAAGTGAGCAGAGCAGGAAGCTTTTACAACTTTTAGACACAGAAACAGTAAATTTGTGAATATTTGACAAGACAAAGGGGTTTGGACTAGAGGCAGGAAATGGTGAAGAGGTAACTAGGAAGACAAGGTCAGTTTAACAAGGTTTGTTTGTGCGGATTGCTTGGTCCCCAGGTCCCCATCTGTGGTGATGAGAATGTCTTCCCTCCTCCTGGTGCACGGAGGGGACCTTTCATTTGGGCATTTTATGACCTTTTTGGGGGAAGAAGGGCAAAGAGAGGGGGTCAGAACAACTTTCTTACTTCTGCTGTTTTTTAAAAATTCCTTTGGCTTAAGATATTTAATACGCCAAGGTGCCATATTTCGGAGTAGCACGTCCCAGCGAGTCCAGTCTGTGAACGTCAGTGGTGACCTGGAGAGGTTTCTCTTAGTGTTTCTGCCTACCCTTGGTTTTTCACAGGTGAAATACAGGATTATCTGCAGGGTTTTTCTTAATTTAGCTGCCACACTCTGAGCCTTGTGTAGCTGAGAGCCCCAGGCACCTCTGATGGATTTCTCTCGGCTCCCCCGCACTGCACTGCATACCCACATCGCTCTGGGGATGTAAGAGAGACACTGTGCGCCCCAATGAGTCTCTCCCCCAGCTCATTCTCCCCATCCTCCTCCACTGGCGTTCTACTCCCTGCACTAGGTGAAGACTCACGACTCAAAGTTTCCAGATGGGTACAATTCCAGTGGTGGCTGGGGCTCCCCTCAGTTCTGTTCTCTCATGCCAGAGAAATGAGACAACTAAAAGTTCATTGAAAGTTTGCCTAGTTTTTCCTTCCCCGTCTATGACAGATTCCTTTTCCTTGTATAGTTATGTCAAGGATGGGAACAGCTGTGGAATGTTTTATCCAATGAAATATATAGCTCTTTCTAGAGCTTAGTTCATTTAGGTTTCGTTTTGTCCTCAGCTCACTGATGAGTTTCTTAAATTACATTGTCTATTTTGAGATAATTGCAGGTTTACGTGTAGTTGTAAGAAATAATACGGAGTTTTATAATTTTACATTTTTCATTTAAGTCCATGATCCATTTGTGTTAATTTTTATATAATGCATGGAATTTAGGTTGAATTTTTGTTGCTGTTTGTTTGGTTTTGCCTATAGATGTCCAATGGCTCCAGCACCATTTGTTGAAAAGGCTATCCTTCCTCCACTGAATTGTTTTTTCACCTTTGTCAAAATCAGTTGGTTGTGTTAGCATGGGTATATTTCTGGGTTTTGGAGTATTGGTATTATTTTTTCTTTAAATGTTTGATAGAATTGACCAGTGAAGTTACTTAGACCTGAACTTTTCTTTGTGGGAAGATTTAAATTACTAATTCAATTTATTTACTTGTAATAAATTTCAGGGTCTTTCAAATATTTTCATTTTTTTCTTGAGTTCACTTGGTGACTTGTGACTTTCTGGGAATTTGTCCATTTTATCAAAGTTGTCAAATTGGTTAGCATCAAGTCATTCAACATATTTCTTTATAATCGTTTTGATTTCTGAAGGTCCCATGGTAATATACCCTATTTCACTCCTATTTTTTATGAGCTATATCTTCCCTCTTTTTTTGTTTGCTTGTTTGTTAAGTCTAGCTAAAGGTCTGACAATTTTGTTGATCTTTTCAAAGAGCCAATTTGGTTGAACTGATTTTCTTTGTCATTGTTCTGTTTTCTAGTCCATTAACTTCCACTCTAATCTTTATTATTTCCTTCCTTCTGTTTGCCTTTGGTTGAATTTGCTTTCCTTTTTCCTACCATATTTTAAGGAAGAAGTTAGATTTTTTATCTGAGATCCTTCTTCTTTTCTAACATAGGTATATAAAGCTACAAATTCCCCTATAAGCACTGCTTTAGCTGCATCCAATAAATTTTGATATGCTTTGTTTTAATTTTCATTGACTTCAAAATGCCTTCTAATTTATCTTGTAATTTTTGACACATGGGTTATTTATAACTATGCTGTTAATTTCCAAATATTTATAGATTTCTCAATTTTTATTCTGTTATTTATTTCTAATTTATTTCCACTGTGGTCAGAGAACATACTTTGATGATTTCAAGCCTTTTAAATTTATTAAGACTTGTTTTATGGCTTAGCATATGGTCTCTCCTGGAGAATGTTCCATGTGGGCTTGAAGAGAATATGTACTCTGTGGTGTTGGGTGGGGTGTTTTATAGATGTCTGATAGGTCAAGTCGGTTGATAGTGTCATTTAAGTCTTCTCTATCTTTGCTAATTTTCTTTCTAGCTGTTTTATCAATTATTGAGGGATTTGAAGTGTCCAACTATTATTGTTGAGTTGTCTGTGTCTCCCTGCAATTCTCTCAGTTTCAGTTGCGTATATTTTGGCGCTCAGTTGTTAGGTGCATATATATATTTATAATCGCTGTATTTTCCTGCTGAATTGACCCATTTATTATTACAAAATCTTTCTCTTTGTCTGTAGTAAGAATTCTCATTTTAAAGTCTGTTTTGTCTCATATTAATAGAGCTAATCCCAGTCTCTTGGTTTCTCTTTGTATGCTTCATCTTTTTCCATTCTTTTATTTTCAACCTACTTGTGTCTTTGAATGTAAAGTGTGTCTTGTGTAGACAACACATTTATTAGATCCTGTTTTTAAAATATCCATTCTGTTAATTGCTGATTTTTGATTGCATTGTTTAATCTATGTACATGTGATGTAATTATCAATGAGGTACGATTTATTTCTGCCACCAGGTCATTGACTTTCTATGTGTCTTATGTCTTTTTCGCTCCTCTGTTTCTCCATTATTGCCTTCTTTTATGTATATAAATATTTTCTAGTATATCCTTTGAGTTCCTTTTCTTTCCTATGTTTTCAGAGTAATTTTCTTAGTGGTTGCCTTGGTGATTAAAATTAACATCTTAAATTAAAACAATCTAGTTTGGGTCAATACTAATTTAATTTTGATAGTATACAGAAACTTTTTCTAATGTAGCTCTCTTCCCTCCCCCTCCTGAGTGCTATTATTGTCATACAAATTACATTTTTATATGTTATAAGCCAATCAACACAGTTTTATAATTACTGTTTTATGTAGTTATTTTTTAAATTAGAAGAAAAAAGTTATCAAAAATACATTTATATTGTCTTTTATGTTTACCAGAGCTTTTTATTTCTTCATGTGGACTTGAATTACCATCTAGTGTCCTGTTTCTCAGCCAGAAAGACACTTTTTAGTATTTCTTGCACAGGCTAGTGACAGGTTTTTTTAAAAATCTGGGTATATCTTAATTTATTCTTCATTTTTGAAGGATATTAAAAATAATCCTTATTGATTGCTGTATATTGATTTGTTGGTCAACAACCTTTTTCTTTCAGCGGTTTGATTATGTCATCCCACTAATTTCTAACCTATATGATTTCTGAGAAGTCAGTTGTTAATCTGATTGAAGATTCATTTATGTGAAGAGCCATTTTTAATCTTACTGCTTTCAATGTCCCTTGTCTTTGACTTTTGACAGTTTGACTATGATGTGTTTGTGTGTGGATATCTTTGGATTTACTATATTAAAATTCATTGAGCTTCTAGTATGTGTAGATTAATGTTCTTCATTAAATTTGGGAAAATTTCTACCATTATTTCCTCAAATTTTTTCTGCTTCATCCTTTCTCTTCTCTCCTTCTGGGAATCCTACTATGTGTATAATGGTATACTTGATGATGTCTCCCAGGTCTCTGAAGCTCTGTTCATTTTTAATCATTCTCTTTTGTCTCTGTTCCTCAGATTGAATATTCTCTATTGACCTATCTTCATGTCTACTGATTCTTTCTTCTGCCAGTTGATTCTTTCTTCTACAGTTGAGCTCCTCTAGTGAATTTTTCATTTTGGTTATTATAATTTTGTACATCTCAGAATTTCTATTTGAAGATATATATTATCTCCAAATTATATATATGTGTATATATCTCCAGATAGACATATATATATTTTTTCTATTTATTGATATTTTTGATCTGCTAAGACATAGTTGTCATATCTTCCTTGAATTCTTTAAATATGATTTTCTTTAGTTCTTTGAACATGTTTATGATAACTGATTTCATGTTTGTCTAGTAAGTCCACCATCTAGGCTCCCTTAAGGACAGTTTCAACTGACTGCCTTATATCTGAGTGTGGCCATACTTTCCTCTTTCTTTGTGTGTCTCATAATTTTTCATTGATAAATTGAAATTTTGGTAATATAATATGACAACTCTGGAATAAGATAGCCCCCAGGGTTTGTTGTAGTTGCTTTTGTTGCTGTTTGTTTGTTTAATGACTTTCATGGTTTTTCTGTAGAGTCTGTATTCCCTATAGTGTGTGGACTCTGAAGTCTCTGGGTATTTTTTAAATTCTGTTTTTGTTGTTAAGCCTGTCCTACTAAGAGTTACCCCTGGCTCAGCCTAACTTAATAGTCAGTTAATGATTACTCAGACTTTCTTAAATGCCTTCAGCCAGCAAATTCTCCACCCTTTGCTGAAAAGATCTGTATGTTTTTGAGGCACTTCTTCAAAGCTCAGGCAATTTACAGATCTGTTGTAGCCTTTACTTTCTACTTGCACAGGACCTCAAGGTCAATGAGAGGTGAGTGACTGGGCCCCTGCAGTCTTTCTTGGGCATGCACACAGCCATATGATGCATGCAGCCTTCTGAATCCCCAGGAATATGTATAAGCCTTTCAAAGCCTTGTCTGTACATCTTATTCCCCACATCTTCCTTTTAAATTTTGACTGAGATCTTGTTTGCCCCAATAATGCTGATATTGCAGCATTAGGCAGATGCAATGTTAAACAATTTCCACTGAACCTTAGACAATTCCCTGGGGGTAGAACTGAGCTCTGGATGAGATCAAATAGTTATAACATAAATGTGGCTTTTCCAGGTCAAGTCAAGTAGTGACTGCTTTAGGTGCAAGAATTTTTGAGGAATTGTAAAACCAGTCTTCCTCTTCTGGTGTCTGCAAGGCTGCTTTTCAAGGATACCAACTCATGGAGGCAGCAAGAGGGAGAAGGGAGAAGGCCAAGTCAAAATGCCATAGCCTTTGCTGTTCTTACCAAGTTTCAGCCATTTTTCTTTAATAAATTTGCTGCTGTATTACATTAGTCAGAACTTAGTTACATGACCACATCCATTGCAAGAGAGAATGAAAATTATTGTCTTCAATCTGGGTGATTATGTGAACAGCTACTAATAGGGATCCTATTACAATATAATAAAGGAAATGGATTTGGGGGGACAACTATTAATCTTTTCTACTGAGTATATCTTTGCCTCCTCTCCCTTTTGGTCACAAGTAAACTATTTCCCAGATCATTCCCTTTTATGTCTCATTGGTTACAACTGCATCAAATATAGTTACCCCCAGCTGAAAGGGAAGCTAAGGAAGTTAGTATCTAGTATTTTCAGTCTATATCATGAGCAGGTAGACATGTTGAATACCTTAGAAGATGCAGCTTGCCAAACTGGCTCACAGGAGGCTGGGATCAAAAGTCCACGCTCATTACAGTATGCAGTTTGATCAGATGTGCTCTGATCACTGGGAGCTGGTTGTGAGCCAAACCTGGTTCATTAGCATTCCCGAGTGACCTAGGCTGAGTTCTCCAGGGCTTTACCTCCCTATTCTCCCTGTCTCAGAATCCACATTCTCCGAGGGCCTTTCCTTGGCCAAACTCCATCCATGTTTGATTAGGTCATGAGAAACTCTTTAATGAGGCAAGAGTTTTGAGACTGTTAGCAGCAGAGTTAGTTTGAAGGCAGAGCCCCAGGGGAGTACATTACTTCAGGGTTAGGAAAAAATAAGTTCTGGTATTATTAGTAAACAGTCCAAGGTGATGGCTAACTCACTTCTGATAGGGCGAAGATAGAGGGCAAATGGAAAAGGGCAGCTTTCATATAGAATCAGTGCTGGATTTGTATTCAGAAGAACTGGTTTTGAGTCCCAGTTCAATCACTAGCAGTGGGAGCTCTAGAAAGACATTAAACATTGCTAAGCACTGTTAATATTTGACTCAGTGTTGTTAGACTGTATTTAAATAAGCATGTGAATGCATTTTAGCTGCACAGCATAGTATAAGCCTAGGTTGATTACTAACTTATTATTATTAATTAATTATTATTTTGAAATACATATTTGAATATAGTCATATGAATAGTAGAATATCATTTGAATATATTCAAATATATATATCAAATATGTTTAAATGATATACTAGTACTTGTGTGTTCAGAAATTTTAAAATCCCTTTTTTATCCTTTGAATCTTTTTGAACCCTTTCTTTATTGAATAAGATTAATTAATTTGAAAGTTAATTAAAATTCATAATAAAAATCCAAATACTTGGCTAACATAAATGTCACTTATTCCATTGTTATACAAATTAAAGCTGTATGGGGGCTGGCCCAGTGGTGTAGTGGTTAAGTTCACGTGTTCCACTTCAGCGGCCTGGGGTTCGCTGGTTCAGATCCTGGGTGTGGACCTACTCATCACTCCTCAAGCCATGCTGAGGTGGCATCCCACATAGAAGAACTAGAAGGACATACGAGTAGGATATACAACTATGTAGTGGGGCTTTGGGAAGAAAAAAGAAAAAGAGGAAGATTGGCAACAGATGTTAACTCAGGGCCAATCTTAGAAGAAAAAAATTGGTCATACATGTAACACTTACAAAGGAGGGAGATTGCTGTATCCTTTTAAAAAAGAAAAGAAAAGCTGTATTGGATCAAGATGGCTGAATAAGCACACTTGTCTTTTCTCTCATCCACCCCAGATCCCATTAAATGATAGAAAAGATAGTTTCTAAAATGTAATAACTCCATAATAATTTGGAAAATCAGAAATAATGTCATCAGTGAGCAGAATTTTTTTTGGTGAGGAAGATTAGCCCTGAGGTAACATCTGTTGCCAATCCTCCTCTTTTTGCTGAGGAAGATTGGCCCTGGGCTAACATCCATGCCTGTCTTCCTCTAGTTTGTATGTGGGATGCTGCCATGGCATGGCTTGACAAGTGGTGTGTATGTCTGCACCTGGGATCCGAACCTGCGAACCCCAGGCTGCTGAACTAGAGCACGTGAACTTAACCACTATGCCACCTGGCTGGCCCCCAGTGAGCAGACATTTTAAAGAACACTTCAGAAAGGAAAAAATCTGCAGAGTAACCAATACAGTGTAAATCAAAACTCCAAGATATGCAGGCGAAGATTGCTATGGAGGTAGGCATGGTTGGTGTTGTATCAACAGATGCAAGAAGCAGAAAGCGACTCCAGGGCATTTGGCAGGTAATTAACTTGGGAGCTACTTTTGAACCAGTGTAGACCAACCGATCTCTCCCTGGTTTTCATAGGGTGCATAGTGGGGCGTGTGTCCATGGGTTAAAAATGTTGTTTGTGGGAACTGGAGCTGGAAAGGTATGGCCCCATATAGATAGCTACAGACCCTAAAAGACAAGATTCTGGTACATCCTGTTTATCAAGTAAACCATGAGACAATTGTACGTGATGTACTCCAGCAGAATAAATGGTTCCCAAAATGAGAAAGACAAGGGATGTAAGAAATCACGGTGAAAAATAAAAGTGTAAAATGTATTTTTAAGTCTCATGACTTTTGCTACAGATTGTAATACGCTGTTTATTTTTTAAATAAATTTTGGTTCTAAAATGCTGAATGATATTAATATTATAATGGTGAGTTATGGGGAAAAGCATGCTAATGTTCTTGATTTCTTGTGGAAAGGAGATTCTGATTCACTTTAGACATCAATATAAAATGTAAGCTTAACATGTGAGTTAAAAATGTGAGTAGCTGCTAGAAGAATAGAAATAAATTCCAAATACTGAGTAATTTCCAAACACTGAGAGTAAAACGTGGAAGAAAAATATCAATCATTTGTACAAAAAATTTATTAGAAAAAAAGGTAAGAAAAATGGCCAAAACAAAGTGTAAGAAAACATATAAGTTTAAAGATATCAAAAATCACTACAAAGATAAATGTAATGAGATAACCTTTTCAGAGAAAATGGCTCCCAGAATGGTAAGAAAAAAAAAAAGCTGCATATTGTTTGATGCTTTACACATAGGAAACATCTAAATCATAATGACACAAGAGGTTCAAAAAGAAAACAATAGAAAATGATACAACAGGAATTCTGTTCTGACAATAGGAAAAAGTGTTTCAGACAAACCATCTTTCTGAAATATGAAATATTTTAAAATATCTTTAAATTTTATGAAAGCACTAGACAACATCTAGGGCAGGAAGGATCTGGGGGCCAAGACTGGGATATAAGTGAAGCCAAGTCAGGTGAGATTAAAATTTCTGGAGGCTTTTCTTCTGAGGAAGATGCCAAAAACTAAGGTTGATGCTGAGACGCTGAGACGTGACTGTCAGATTCATGGGGCTGAGGGGACAAAAACTGGCACCTAATAGGAGGAAGCTTGAAGGGCAATCTTCTAGAAGAAGCAGTAAGCTGGAAGTAGACCAGCTTTCACAAGGTCTCACACCACTTCCCAGATCCAAATCCATTTAGTTTCCAATTGAACTAATGTGGTCAGGGATCGCTGGTCTGGCAAAAGTAAATCCTCTCAGGGGAGAGTTAGCATCATCCAGACATTCAAAACATCCCTGCATTTAAAAATATGTATTATTTACGGGGGGGGGGGGCTGGCCTAGTGGTTAAGTTTGGTGCACTCCACTTCAGTGGCCTAGGTTCATGGGTTCAGACCCCAGGCACAGACCTACATTACTTACCAGCCATGCTGTGGTGGTAACCTACATAAAACATAGAGGAAGATTGGCACAGATGTCAGCTCAAGGTTAATCTTCCTCAGCAAAATAAAACAAAAAAAAGATTATATATATATATATATATATATATATATATAATTTGGAATGTAATCAAAAGTAATTGACCATTCAGGAAAACAAGACAGAAAACAAAGAGAAAAATAGACATTAGAAACAGATCCACAGGAGATCTTAAGCATAGCCTTTAAAATAAGTGCAATTAGTATGTTCAAGGAATTAAAAGTGTGTTCAAGGAATTATAAGAATGAATTTAAAAATAAATTAACTGCAATTAAGAACTCAATGGATGGATTTAACAACAGATTAGATACAGCTGGAAAGAGAATTAGTAAACTGGAATATAGATCAAAAGGAAATATCCATACTTAAGCATGAGGAGACAAAAGAATAAAAAATACTGAAAAAGTAGCAAGACACATAGAGGATATGGTAATAAGCCTTAACATATATATATGTATTATATATATATATATAATACATATATATATAATTGGAGTCCTAGAGTGACGAAGTGAGGCAATGAGCTGAGACCAATATTTGAATAGAAAATAGATAAGTTTTCCAAAGTTGGTGAAACCTCAAGTGGCATATTTGTTTTTTCTAAAAAAACTATAGCTAGGCATGTAATAGTTAAGATTGTAAAAACCAGATTCAAATGGAAAATCTAAAGGCAGCCTCAGAAAAAGGCCCTATCTTCATAAGGCAGGCAACAGTATTTTCAATGGAAGTCCTTTCAAGAAATTGGTAGAAGATCAAATTTAACCCAAAAAAGTAGAAGGTAAGAAATAATTATAAGATCAAAAATGAATGAAATAGAAATAAACATTCAATATAGAGGTCAACCAAGTTAAAAGTTTTTTCTTATAAAGGCTAATGAAAGTGGTAAACACATAGCAAGATGGGTCAAGAAAAAAAAAGAAAAGCATCAATAACCAATATCAGGAATGAAAATGGGACATCGCCCAGAGCCCACAAACATTAAGAAGATGACAAGGGGATATGATTAAGCCAACTGAAAATTTAGATGCAAAAGACAAATATTCCTAAAGCAATGCAACCTTACCAAAGCCAACATAAAATGAAATTAAAAAGCTGAATGATTATATATAAAGAACTGAATCTGAAATTAGAAATTTTCTACATGAAAAAATTTTAGACACAGAAACTCTGCCAGTGATTTTTCCAAACATATAAGAAGCATGACCATGCCATCCCTGAAAATAGAAAGACAGAACATGGATGAACTCATTTTATAAGGCCAGTATAATCTTGATTCCTGAATCTGATGAGGACACTAAAGAATTACAGGCCCTCCTCACTAATAAATATAGTTGGAAAGATTTTAAAAACAAACAAACAAAAAAACCTCTAAAAGGCTTACTGTAGATAGATAAAGATAGATAGATAGACAGATAGAAAGAATACATTACAAACAACTTGTCTACATTTCAGAAATGCAAGATTTGTTAAACACCTAATAATCAATTGATGTTAACTTAACTCATGAACAGAATGAAGGAGAATATTCATATAATACGAGCATTTGATGAAATTCAACATCCCCCTTCTTACAAAAACTACTAGCAAACTAGGAATAGAAGGAAACTTCCTCAACCTTATAAAGGCTATCTTTTAAAAACTTAAGCAAATATCATACTTAAATGATAAAATGTTGAAAGTATTTCCTCTAAGACTGGAAATGAATCAAGGATGCAGTACCCTCTGTCACACTCCTTACATTGTGTTGAAGCTACAAGCACACTGACATAAAACCTTAATAAAAATGTAAATTAAAGGCCCAGTTGATGGAAGAAACAGGACTCAGAAAAGAAGTAAAACTATAATTTGCAGACAATATGATTGTGCTCATAGATTTTTAAAAAATAGTAGACATTTTTTAAGTATATCATTTTTACAGAAAGCTGAATAAAATCTAAGTATACAACCCAGTGAATTTTGAAAAGGTGAACACACCTATGTAAACCACTACCTAGCAAAGAAAAAGAACATTACCATAGTTCAGAAACCCTCTGTCCTCCTTTTTTATCTCCAAAGGTAATCACTATCCTAACTTTTAATGCTAAAGATTACTTTTGTCTGTTTTTGAATTTATATAAGTGGAATTGTGTACTAGGTATTCTTTTATGTCTGCCTTCCTTTGTCCATTATTACACTTCGATATTCATCTATGTTGTTACTTGTAGCAGTAGATCATTCACTTTTCGTTGCCATGGAATATTTCAATATGTTATTAACAATATTGAGAGAGAAAGATGTAAAGCCATCACAGAAAATGTAAATACACTGAATTCTCTATTAAAAGGAAGATATTGTAAGATTGGGAGAAAATAAAAGCCAGCTATATACTAAGGCACAAGAAACATAATTAAAAGATAAAGAACTGTTGAAAATAATGTTATGAGCAAAGCAATAGCAGCTAAGTGCACACAAAAAGCAGGAGAGGGACTATTTATAGCCAACAAGGTCAAATTTAAAGATAAAAGTTCTAAACAGGATAAAGAGTTACTTAGGCAATAAAATAGGCAAAGTTATGCATATGCTTAACAGTCATAAACTTGTGCACACTAAGAATGGATTTAAATACATAAAGTAAAAGCTATTAGAAATGTTAGAAGAGAATTCTTACAGAATTGGACAGATCTTGCAGTCTTAAATATAAGCAAGGACAAATATAATAAGGGATCACTCAATAAACTTCTTTAATAGATATTTTTAGAGCAAGAAACCTTAGATCCTTTAAATAAAAATATATTGGATTTATCTTGCTGGTTTGTCCATAGAATCTTCCAAAAATAGATCATGGTTTGGCTATAAAATGAAATCTTAATAAGTTTAAAAAACAATTTATTTTTTATACCACGTTCTTTGGAAATATACAATAAAATTTAAAATATTTATTAAAAGGGACCAAAAAGTCCTAACTTTTGGAAACTAAGAAACATATTTCTAGATATGCCTTGGGTCAAAAGGGAAATCATAAATTATCTGGAAAGCAGTAACATCAGAAAATCTTCTACTAACTTTGGACTTAGTTCCTTCTTTTTCTAGTCCCTTGAGGTGTAGTCAGGTTGTATATTTGAGATCCTTCTTGTTTCTTAATCTAGGTGTTTATTGCTCTGAACCTCCTTCCTAAAACTGCATTTGCTGCATCCTGTAAATTTTGGTATATTGTATTTCCATTTTCATTTGTCTCAATATTTTTTAATTTACTTTTTGATTCTTCTATGATCCATAGGTTGTTCCATAGCATGTTGTTTAGTCTCCATATATTTGTGAATATTCCAGTTTTCTTCTTGTAATTAATTTCTAGTTTCAAATTATTGTAGTCAGAATAGATGCTTAATATGATTTCAATCTTCTTAAATTTATCAAGACTTGTTTTGTAGCATAACATATGATCTATCCTGGAGAATGTTGCATGTGTGCTCTAGAAGAATGTATCCTGCTGCTGTAGGATGGAATGTTCTGTAAATGTCTGTTAAGTCCATCAGGCCTAAAGTGTAGTTTAAGTTCCATGTTTCCTTATTGGTTTTCTGCCTGGGTGATCTATCCATTGTTGAACATGGGGTATCAAAATCCCCTACTATTATTGTGTTGCTGTCTATTTCTTCCTCCAGGTCTGTTAATAGTTGCCTTATATATTTATGTGCTCCTCTGTTGGATGCATAAATATTTTTAAATGTTATATCCTCTTGTTGGATTGACCCCTTTATCATTATATAATGACCTTCTTTGTCTCTTGTTACAATCTTTGGCTTAAAGTCTATTTTGGGTGTAATAAGTATAGCCATCACTGCTCTCTTTCAGTTTCCATTTGCATGAACTTTTTTCATCTCTTCACTTTCAGTGTATGTGTGTCCTTAGAGACAAAGTGAGTGTTTTGAGGCAGTATATAGTTTTGTCTTATTTTTTTTTTTTACCCATTTAGCCACTGTATATCTTTTGATGGAAGAATTTAGTCCATTTACATTTAAAATACTTATTTTTAGATATGGACTTACTATTGTGATTTTGTTAGTTGTTTTCTGGCTATTTTGTAATTCCTTTCTTCTCTTCTTGATCTCCTTTTGTGATGTGATAATTTTCTGTAGTGGTATACTTAGATTCTTATCTCTTTCTCTCTCTCTCTCTCTTTTTTATTTATTTTTTTTGGTAAGGAAGTTCAGCCCTGAGCTGACACCTGTTGCCAATCTTCCTCTTTTTGCTGAGGAAGATTGGCCCTGGGCTAACATCCGTGCCCATCTTCCTCTACTTTTTATGTGGGACACCTGCCACAGCATGGCTTGATAAGCAGTGCACAGGTCCATGCCCAGGATCAGAACCTGTGAGCCCCAGGTTGCTGAAGTGGAATGCACAACCTTAACCACTATGCCACTGGGCCAGTCCCCTTTCTCTTTCTCTTTTGAGTATCAACTATAGGTTTTTGCTTTGTGGTTACATGAGTCTTACATAAAACATCTTATATTTATAACAGTATATTTTAAACTGATAACAACTTAACTTTAAATGCATACTAAAGCTCTACATTTTTAATCTTCCTCTCCCCACATTTTATGTTTTTGATGGCATAATTTGCATCTTTTAACCTTGTGTGTCCATTAACAAATTATTGTAGTTATAGTTATTTTTAATACTTTTGTCTTTTAACTTTCACACTAGATTTATAAGTATTTAGCCACCACCATTACAGCATCAGAGTATTCTGAATTTAACTATATATTTACCTTTACCAGTAAGATTTATGCTTTCATATGTTTTCCTGTTACAAATTAGCATCCTTTTGTCTCAGCTTGAAGAAGTCCTTTAACATTTCTTGTGGGTGATGAACTCTTTCAACTTTGCTTATCTAGAAAACTCTTTATCTCTCCTTCAATTTTGAAGGGCAACTTTTCTGGGTAGAGAATTCTTGGTTGGCAGTTTTTTCTTTCAGCACTATGAATATACAGTCATCCCTTGGTATCCACAAGGGATTCATTCTAGGAATCCCTGCAGATACCAAAACCCATGGATGCTCACTTTTATAAAATGGTGTAGTAAAATAAATAGGGTTAGCCCTCTATATCCATAGGTTTCCCATCCATGGATTCAACCAACTGAAATTCAATCTGTGGTTGGTTGAATCCACAGAGGAGGAACCCACAGATACAGAGGGCTAACTGTATTATGACACTCCCTTCTGGCCTGCAAAGTTTCTACTGAAAATTTTGCTGATAGTCTTATGGGGGTTCCCTTGTATGTAACAAGTTGTTTTTCTCTTGCTGCTTTTAAGATTCTCTCCTTGTCTTTAACTTTTGACAACTGAATTATAATGTGTCTCTGTGTAGAGCTCTTTGGGTTCATCCTAGTTGTAAATCTCTGGGCTTCCTGGATTTGGATATCTGTTTCTTTCCCTACGTTAGGGAAGTTTTCAGCCATTATGTCTTTGAATGATCTTTCTGTCCCTTTTCTCACTCTCTTCTCTTTTTGGGAACACTATAATGCAAATATTGGTTTACATGATGTTGTCCTATATGTCTCTTAAGCTATCTTCACTCTTTTTCCTTCTTTTTTCTTTTTGTTCCTCTGATTGGATGAATTCCACTGCCCTGTCTTCAAGTTCACTGATCCTTTCTTCCACTTGGTCTAGTCTGCAATTGAACCTCTTCTACTGAAGTTTTCAATTCAGTTATATTCTTCAGCTCTGTGGTTTCTGTTTGGTAATTTCTTACATTTTGTATCACTGTTGAAATTCTCACTTTGTTCATACACTGTTCTCCTGACCTTGGTGAGCATCTTTATCACCATTATTTTGAACTCTTTATCAGATAATCACTTATCTCCATTTTATTAAGGTCTATTTTTGGAGTTTTATCTTGTTCTTTTGTTTGGAATATATTCCTGTGTTTCTTCACTTTCCTTGACTCTCTGTGCTGGTTTCCACACATTAGATAAAGTAGCCACCTCTCCCAGTCTTGATGGAGTGGTTTTGTGTAGGAGATAAACCTTATCATTCAGCCTGGCCTGAATTCTTGGTTGTCTCTCAAACCTTTATGATTGTCTAAGCTGCTTTCTTTGTTGTTAGTGTGTCTCAGTAGTTGAGGGTGTACCAAGTCCTGTCAGTGTCCCAAAGGGGAAGATTGAGGTCAGCAGTAGATGCAGATTGATAGGAAGTGAGACTCTCAGGCAGCAGCTTTTTAAGGAACCAAATAGACCTTTTTCAGGGAAAGACTGGGAGATGGGCACTTCTGTCTGCTCCTTCTGCACTGATCCCTAGGGGGAGGGCTGGTTAAGAACTGTTTGTTTGCTACAGTCCTGTGGGACCTGCAAACACAAGCCCTGCTGGCCAGTAGAACCAGGCAATCAAATTGTAGGTCTCTTAGGTGGCAGCTGCAAAAACCAGGGTGCCAGACATGTGTATTGGCAATTTGGAGTGGGCTCCAAGGAGAATGTGAAGATGATGTCTGCTGGCTTCCCAGTCTCTGGAGAGGATTGAGGTTAGCCCCTAGATGTGTGCTAAGTTAGAAGCCTGACCCTCTGGTAGCAGCTCTTGAAATATGCAAAGAGATCTTTTTCAGAGAAAGACTGAAATATGGGTGTTCCTGTCTGCTCCCTCTCTGCTGAGCCCTGGGGGGATAGCCACAGTGACTTTGTGAGCCCATTATTAACTGATTCTTTGTTTGCTGCAGTCTTGCAGGTCTTGTGGGTGCAAGCCCCATTGGCTTTCAGAGATAGGTGTTTTGGGGACCTGTCCCTCAGGTTGAAGTTTTAAAAGCTGGGGTGCTAGATGTTGGATCCAAACCCTTTACTCCTCAGGGAGAAGCTGGAGATTGTGAGTTCTCTTCTGACTGTATGTTGCTGTGCCAGGGGTGAGGTTTATGGCAAGAGTGTGTCTCAGTCTTTCCTACCTATTTTGATGTGGGTATTTTCTCATTTCATCAATGTGTAGGAGTTGCTCAGCTAGTTTCTGGATTTCTTTAAGAAGGATTTGCTCCTTATGTAGCTGTAAATTCAGTGTGTCTATGGGAGGAGGTGAGTTCAGGAGACTCCTATGTCACCATCTCAGACTGGAACTCCTCTCTAAACAAACCTTTAGATAGACTGATTAAGAAAAAAAATGTTTTTGGTGAATTCTACCAAAATTTTAAAGAAGAATTAATACCAATCCTTCTCAAGCTCTTCCAGAAATAGAATAGGAGAGAATACTTCCAAACACATTTTATGAGGACTGCATTACCCTGATGCCAAAACCAGACAAGGACACTCCAAGAAAAGAAATTTGCAGGCCGATATCCCTGATTAACATAGATTCAAAAATCCTCAACAAAATATTAGCAAACCAAATCCAAAAATACACTAGAAGAATCAAATTTAAAAATACAGTAAAAGGATCATACACCATGATCAAGTGGGATTTATTCCAGGAATGCAAGGATGGTTCAACATCTGCAAATCAATCAATGTAATACACCACATTAACTAAATGAAAGATAAAAATCATATGATCATCTCAACAGATGCAGAAAAAAACATTTCACAAAATTCATCATCCATTCATGATAAAAACTCTCAACAAACTAGGTATAGAGGGAATGCACCTCAACATAATAATGGCCACATACGACAAGCCCACAGCTAACATCATACTCAACAGAGAAAATCTGAAAGCTTTTCTTCTAAGATCAAGAACAAGAAAAGGGTGTCCACTCTCACCAGTTTTATTCAACGTAGTACTGGATGTCCTAGCCAGAGCAATTAGGCAAGAAAAAGAAATAAAAGGCTTCCAAATCAGAAAGGAAGAAGTAAAACTGTCTCTATGTGCAGATGACATGATATTATATATAGAAACCCCTAATACTCCACCAAAAAAACTGTTAAACTAATAAATGACTTCAGTAAAGCTGCAGGATGCAAAATCAATAAACAAAAATCAGTTACATTTCTATTCACTAATAATGGACTATCAGAAAAAGAAATTAAGAAAATAATCCCATTTACAATTGCATCAAAAGAACAAAATATTGGGGCTGGTCTAGTGGTGTAGTGGTTAAGTTCACACACTCTGCTTCAGTGGCCCAGGGTTTGCAGGTTCACATCCTGGGTGTGGACCTATGCACTGCTCATCAAGCCATGCTGTGGCAGCATCCCACATACAAAAAAAAAAAAAAAAATAGAGGAAGATTGGCAGAGATATTAGCTCAGGGACAATCTTCCTCAAGCAAAAAGAGGAAGATTGGCAACAGATGTTAGCTCAGGGCCAATCTTCCTCACCAAAAAAAAAATTAAAGAACAAAATACCTGGGAATAAATTTAAGCAAGGAGGTGAAGGATCTGTACACTGAAAACTATAAGACATTGATGAAATAAATTGAAGAAGACAGAAATAAATGGAAAGATAGTCTGTGCTTATGGATTGGAGGAATTAATATTGTTAAAATGTCCATACTACCCAAAGCAATCTATAGATTCAATGCAATCCCTAATCAAACTCCAGTGGCTTTTTTTACAGAAACATGAAAAGTAATCCTTAAATTCTTACAGAGCCACAAAAGACTCTGAATAGCCAAAGCAATCTTGAGAAAGAACAATGAAGTTGAAGGCATCACACTTTCTGATTTCAAATTATATTACAAAGCTATAGTAGTCAAAACTGTATGATATTGGCCTAAAACAGGCACATAGATCAAAGGAACAGAAGAGAGAGCACAGAAACAAACCCACATATACATGGTCAATTATTTTATGACAAAGGAGCTAAGACTTGAATGCAATTAAATAGATGTTAATAAAAAATAAACCTGAAAAATCTTAAATATCTGGAAATTTAAGACACAGCTTTGTAAGTAAACTCACAGGTAAAAGAAGAAATAATAATGAAAACTTAAGTAGGTAAAACTAAATGATACTGAAAACTCTGCATGTCAAAACTAAACTGATGCAGCTAAAGCAGTATTTATATGAAACTTCATAGCAATGTTCCCACTTGATAAAATGTATCTACCAACATCCTATAGTAAACAACAGATTTAATAGTGAAACATTAACATGGTTTTCACTAAAGATTTAATATTGTTGAAACATCCATACTACCTAAACTGATCTACAGATTCAATGCAATCTCTGTCAAAATCTCAATGGTATTTTTTACAGAAATAGAAAAACATATTCTAGAATTCATTTGGAATTACAAAGGACCATGCATAGCCAAATCAATCTTAAAAAGAAGAACAAAACTGGAAGTATCACACTTCCTAGTTTCAAAATATATTACAAAGCTACAATAATCAAAACAGTATGAGACTGGCATTCAACATATAGGTCAATGGAATAGAATAGAGAGCCCAGAAATAAATCTGTTCATATGTGGTCAATTGATCTTCAACAAGGATATCAAGAGCACACATTGAGGAAAGGACAGTCTCTTCAACAAACGGTGTTGGGAAAACTGGATATCCACATGCAAAAGAATGAAATTGGACCTTTATCTCACACCATACACAAAAATAAACTCAAAATAGATTAAAGACTTAAAATAAAAACTGAAATTGTAAAACTACTAGAAGAAAAAATAAGGGAAAATCTTCATTGGTCTTGGCACAGGTAACAAAAACGAAAATAAACAAGTGGGCCAACATCAAACTAAAAATCTTCTGTACAGCAAAGGAAACGCTCAACAGAGTGAAAAGGCAACCTACAGAATGGGAGAAAATATTTGCAAACCATATATCTGATCAAGGGTTAATCTCCAGATATATAAGGAATTCCTACAACTCAAAAATTAAAATAAAAAAAAACCCTAACAACCCAATTTAAAAAGTGAGCAAAGGACTTGAGTACTCAATTCTTCAAAGAAGGCATACAAATGGCCAACAAGTACATGAAACAATGCTCAGTGTCACTAATCATCAGGGAAACGCAAATCAAAACCACAATGAGATATCACCTCACACCTGTCAGGATGGCTATTATCCAAAAAACAAAAGACAACGGCTCCAGGAGAAACTGGAGCCCTTGCACACTGTTGGTGGGAATGTATGGTGGTGCAGCTCTATGGAAAAAGTATAGAAGTTTCTCAAAAAATTAAAAATAGAACTACCATATGATCCAGCAATCCTATTCCTGGGTATTTATCCTAAAGAATTGAAATCAGGATCTCAAAGAGATGTTAGCACTCCCATGTTCACTGCAGCACTATTCACAAGAGCCAAGATGTGGCAACAGCCCAATTGTCCCTTGACAGAGGAATGGATAAAGAAACTGTGGTATATACATACATACAATGGAATACTACTGAGCCTTTCAAAAGAAGAAAATTTTGCAATATATGATAATATGATGAACCTTGAGGACATTATGCTAAGTGAAATAAGCCAGCCACAGAAAGACAAAAATTGTGTGATTCCACTTATATGAGGTACCTAAAATAGTCAAATTCATAGACTCAAACAGTGGAATGGTGGTTACCAAGGGCCGGAGGCCATTATTAATTAACAGGCATAAAATTTCAGTGAAACAAGATGAATAAGCTTTGGAGACCTGCCGTACAATGTTGTACCTATAATCAACAATAATATATCATACACTTAAAAGTTTGCTGGCAGTAGATTTCATGATAAATGTTCTTTCCATAATAAAATGTTAAAAATTGCAAAATCCTAAATATCCATTGATGTAGAGTTAAATGAATGAGCTTGGATCCCCCCATACAATGGCACACCTGAGACATTGAGAGATGGGCACTGGCTTTGAAAGACAATGATTACACAGTATTCAGCAAAAAAATAAAAATAAAATTCTAAAAATTGCAGACGTGCTATAGACTGTGATCATATTTTGTGAAAGAAAAAAACAATTAAACAAAATACACAAGGCCACCCAAGCCACCTCCTCCTGGGACAGGTTTGGAAGTGGAGATACCAATCTGCCAGAAGTTAGGACAGTGATCAGGGTAAACAGAGGCACACCCTCACTGTTGGCTCCAAACACTTTCTAATGGCCTGAATTTTTCAAACATGCTTTGGTTTCATAATTTTGAAAAGCAATATTTTTCACGTATTCCTCTCCACCTCCACTGATCCTCCTCCAAGCATAGAAATATATGTGGGTGGTCTTCTCTCCCTCCTAGGGAAGACCCGCACAAGGTCAAGCTCTGCTGGAGGGAGGTCCAAGAGCACCACAGAGCGACCCAGAGGAGGATTTTTTTCCTAGTACATCATTTCAACTCACAGAAGAATGGTTCGTTTAAGGTGGAGGTCGCAAGGGGCTGATGGGATGGCTTTGGACCCAGGAGTTCACACCTGCTGCCCCTGGGGGGACAGTCCACCAAGGGCTGCCAGGTCTGCTCTTAGATTCTGTACTTGTCTCCTCTGGGGCCCCAAGGGACTTCTGGGCTTTGGTCCCCGGCCCTGCAGGTGAGGGGGGATAGGACAAAAGGTGGTGACAGGGGACTTAGGAGCACCAGGAGTCCCAGCACACTGCAGAGGCCAGAACAAAAACAACCTCACCTAATTGGCCATTTGAAGACCCGAGTCCCAGCCCTGCCAGGTGGAGAGATCTTCCCCAGCAGTGACCCCAAGGTGCAGGCACCCTGACATGCTGCCTGGCTGATGCAACAAGACGTAGAGGGGCAGGTGAGCTGAGCCCATCCCCTCTCCTGCTTGCACCACACCCCAGGAGCTTCCTGCAGCCAGGACCTGGAATGCCCGGCCAGACTCTCACTGGGACCCCAGGTGCCTCCTCTACTACTCCCCACTCTTACATCTCTGCACAGGAAGCCAGAGGTGAATGGGGAGGGGGTGGGGGTTCTTGGTGCCACTTCATTATCATCAGCACAGACCTGGGTCAGGAGCTGGGGCAACCCTGGAAGAGTAGGTCCTGGGTGTGTGGCCTTGGGAGAGTCACGATCCTCACCTGGAAAGGTTGAGATCAAGGCAGCCACCCGTCAGGGCTGCCAGGAGTTGAAGGAGACCATGTGTGTAAGGGAGGCAGCAGGATTGTGGTATACAGTAAGCACTCAGGGCTTGCTGTCAGCAGGGGAAGTGGTGACCACACTCCTGCCCTGGCCAGCCCTGCCCTTGGGCTGCAGGGTCATTGAGATGAAAGGGACAGGTTTTCATTATAAACAGGAGTCACAGAGAGCCCCAATTTCTCTTTCATCACCTTAAATGCATTTCTCAGACTCAGATGAGTACCACCGACTTCTGAGCACACGCTGCTAAGGGGCACGCGCTGCGTCAGGGATGCAGGAATAAAGTAGAACGAGGTCCAGCCTTCGGGACCGCGTGGTTCTGCAGGAATGCAGACGCGGAAACACATATCTGCACTTTGATGTGACAGGTACCGTAAGAGGTCGTGACCAGGTTGCTGATGCACAAAGGAGGATGCAGTCATCTTAGAGTGGGTCATGGAGGGCCCCCCAGGGGGAGACAGGGGAACTGGTCACACCCACAGGGTGGATGGGGTAGACAAGACATTCGGGCGGAAGGAGAGAATCAGAGGTTCTCGCGGGCTGAGCTGAGGTCGCCTGGCAGGCTCGGAGTGGACCAAGCCCCTTCCGGGGCTCCCATTCCGCGCATTCTTCAGATGATGGGAAAGCTATTGCCTCGTTTGCGTTAGGGAGCAATGTGTGCTGCCCTGAAGATTTTATGACTCCATGCGGAAAGCACCGCGTAGGAAACAGCGCAGGGAATAGACAGGCTGGAGCCCGTTAGCAAACCAGCAACCGCTCCAGTGCGAGCCGAGACGGACTGGAGTTAACAGGAGAAGCGGAGGGAGAAACGTTGGATGCAAAGAATTGGCAGGAAGTAGCGCAGGCTGGATGTCACGGGGAAGAACTGGACTGGGTTTGGGGCGGCTGGTGGTGGTGATATCCTTAACCCGGACATGAGGGCATGGACGAACTCCTCTGAACATGACGACTTGGGTTTCTCATGGGACTACCGATCGCCATAGGGAAACACAGGTTTTGAGAGTGAGAGAGTTATGAATTAGAGATTTAATTAGCAGCTGTTTTCAAAGTGTGGTCTCCGGACCACGTCACCTAGAGACGTTAGAAATGCAAATTCTCAGGCCCTGCCTCGGAGCCACTGATTTAAAATCTCTGAGTCTGGGGCCCAGCCGTCTGTATTTTAACAGGCTATCCCGGTATTCCAATGGACGCTAACACTTCAGAACCATTTAATGAGGAAATGGGGTTTTAGGAGACCCTGTCATTTAATGGAGGTCAGGGAATGGTGGGCCTGCAAAGGAGATGAGGGAAGTGGTCAGAGAACTAGGTAAAGACTAGGAAAGACTAAGGTTCCCAACACCAAGGGCAAAATCTTGTTACAGAGCGAGGAAGCAGGGTGTTAGACACACTCATTCACCCACCTGACTTGCGGCAGGGCCATTTCTGGCTCCTCCTGGCATCTCTGACCCTTAACAAAGCAGGTGATTGATACCTGTGAAATAAGTAAAGCACAGCACATGTTTTCCTTTCTGTCTGGTTTGAGTCCCTCTAGGAAGGAGGGGTGGTGGCAGCTGCCCTGGGTCAGCAAGGGGTGAGGCTCCTGTGGACCCCTCCCTCCGGTGCCTTAGCCTCAGGTGACAGTGATGTGCTCCATCCCTGCACTCTTGGCTACAACACACACACAGAGATGTTCACGGAACCAAACTGAACAGCCACAGAGTGATCACGAAGCAAACACCTGCACAAGCACCGTGCAGGCCAAGAAACAGAACGTCCCAGGGGCTCAGGTGCCCCGTGAGCCATGGATTCCTCCAGTTCCTGAAGAGGTAGGCACCATCCTGACGTTTGAGGTCATCATGTCTACACCTTCCTTTATAGTTTTCCCATCTGAGTGCACGTCCCTGAGCATTACGGTTGTCTCCCCAGCTCTTTTAAGCGTCACCTAAGTGGAATCCTATACTGTGTGTCCTTTTCTGTCTGGCTTTTTTTGCTCAATGTTACACTCATGAGATTCATGCATATGTTTCATGTACCAGTAGTTTGTTCCTTTTCACTATTGTACAGTATTCTACCTGACAAATGTACCGTAATTATCTCTCGCTTCTGCTGGGGTGGAGATTGTGTTGGCAGCTATTATGATTATGCTGCAGGAAACAGCCTTGTACGGGCCTCCTTGTGCACCATGTGTGTGTTTCTAACCATGTGTGTGTTTCTGTCGGGTAAACACCTTCGAGAGGGGAAGTTAAGTCATAGGTCAGGCCGGGGGTCTTCAACTTCAGTAGAAAATGTCAAACTTCTTGTGCTAATTTACACTCCCTTCCAGTTGCTCCCGTCCTCAAGAGCACCGATTATAACCCATCTTCTTCGTTTTAGCAATTTGGGTGTGCTGCATATCTCGTTAAGGTGTGAATTTGCCTTTTCCCAGGGATTAGCAAGGTTGTGCCCATCTTCAATGTTTATTGGCCGTCTGGCTATTCTCTCTGGACAGCACTTCTACGAGTCTCTTGCCCACGTTTCTACTGAGTTGTCTTTTCCTTGTTTGCCTAAAATTATGATATATTTTGCAGACAAGTCGTTTATCCACTGTATACATTTTTCCCAAGCTGTGGTTTGCCTTTTCACACTCTGAAGAGTGTCTCGATTTTCACGTAGTTACGTTCACCCAGCATTTCCTTTATATTTAGTACTTTGGGCTCCCTGTTTAGGAAATTTGAGAAGCCCTTCCCTGCACTGAGGCCATGAAGATCTCCTATATTGTCTTCCAGGATCTTCACTGTTTCACTTTCAAATTTAGATCTACACTCAACCTGTAATTGCTTTTTGTGTATAGTATGAGGTAAGAGGCGAATCGCACTCTCACACAAGAGCATCAACAGTCTCCGATTTTCCCACTTTCCCATAGTGCTACCTTTCTGGTAAATTGAGTGTCTATATAAACAAAGCGTTGATTTCCAGGTTCACTGTTCTGTTCCATCAGAAGATTTTCTTCCTGCATGCCACCACCATTGTTTCATCCCCGCAACTTCTGTGCCACTATCTGGGAGAGCAAACCTTCCCACCTTGTTGTTCTCCCCAAGAATGTCTTGGACATACTTGGTTTTGCACGTTTCAATATGAATTTTAGGATCAGCTTTTTAGATTCCACAAATAAAAACCACGGGGATCACATTGGCTCAGTTCAGTTTGGGGAGCACTGACATTTATGCAATACTGAATTTGCCAGTTTATGAACCTGGCATATTCCTGCCCTGTTATTTAAATCTACTTTGGTTTTCTCAACAGTTTTATGCAAAAAGTTTTCACACATATTTGGCAATGCATATTTGTATGTTGTTTTAAATGAGATCACTTCTGAATTTTCATTTTCTAGCTGTTGTTGGTACATAGAAATGAAATCAATCTTATATATTGATGTATTTAGCAAGCCTTCTAAAGTCACTTAGTAATGTTAATAATTTATCTGTAGGTTCTTACGGATTTTCTATGTACAATCGTATCATCTGTTATTGATGACAGTTTTCTATTCTTTCTTTCCAAGACCTATAGTTACTATTTCTGTTCCTTGCCTTTCTGAACCGGCTGCATGTCCAGTACAACGCTGAGTGGAAGTGCTGAGAGTGGGCAGCCTTGTCTTGCTCCCATTTCAATGCAAACGTCTCCGTGTTTCACCACGAGAGATATGTGCTGTTGGCTTTTCATAGCTGCTCTTTATCAGGGCCTCTTCTAATTGGATATCGATTTTTTTCAAGTGCTTTTTCTGCATCTGTTGAGATTATATGATTTCTGTCTTTATTCTGTTACAGTGGTAAAGTACATTGATTTGCAAATGTTAACCTTGCATTCCTGGAATACAGAGAACTTGGTTGTGGATTTACTATCATTTCTATATATTACTGAATCAGATTTTGTAATATTTTGTTTGGTAAATTTACATATATGTTCATGATTGAGAATAGCATACATTTTTCTTTTTTATATAATGTCCTTGTCGGATTTTGGCATTAAGATTATCCATGCCTCATAAAATAACATGAAAAGTTGTTCCTCTTTTTCTATTCTCTTGAAGATTTTGTGTAAGATTAACATTATTTCTTCCTGAAGTATTTTGGTAGGTTTGGTAGTATTTGGTAGAAGTATTTACTTTCACAAGTAAAGCCATCTGATCCTGGAATCTTTTCATGGAAAGGTTTTAAAGTATGCATTAAATTTCTCAAATAACTACAGGATTTTCAGATCTTCTACTTCTTGGGTATCAGTTTTGTTGGTTGTTTTTTCCTAGTAGTTTGTCAATTTTATTGAAATTTCAAATTTATTGGAACAAAGACATTCATAGCATTCTCTCCTGACTGGCTCCACGTTTCTAGGAGCTCAGGTGATAGCCTCCTTTCATTCCCAACATCAGTCATTTGAGCCTTTTCTCCTTTATTCCTCCTCAGTCTTGTCAATTCCATTTGTCTTCTCAGAAATTTACCTTTTAGTATAACATCTCTCTGTTGTATGTTTGTTTTCTATTTAATGAATTTTGTTCTTTCATTTTTTTCCTTCTATTTTCTTGGGACTTAATTACTAATCTTTTAATAACATTTTCAGATGAATACCAAGCTCTTACTTTCCTGATTTTCTAACACATGGGTTTAAGGCTATAAATTTCCGTTTCAACGTAGACTTAGATGTATCCCAGGTGCTATTTTTGTTATTCATCTTACACAATTTTAAAATTTCAAAATTATTGTTTAGACCCTTGGGTTACTTAGAAGTAAGTTTTAATTTAAAAATGCATTAGGATTTTAGATTTAATTTAAGTTGCACCACAAAATGTATTTGCATGCCTTCAATCCTTGACATTTGTTGAAACCTGCTCTGTGTCCAGAGTGTGGTCCGTGTGTGGATGCGTTCTTTGTGAACTTGAAAATAACATGTATGCTCCTGTTGGACACAGTGTCCATCAAGTTTACTCATGTCACCGCCTAAATGCGCCATTTCCAGTTTGCTATTTTGTCTGATTGTTTTATTAGGTCCAAGAGAGGTGGTTAAAATCTCTCACTATAGCTGTGGATTTGTATTTTTCTCCTTTAAGTGCCTATTTTTTCTTTATATGTATTGAGGCTGTGCTGTTATGTGCTCACGAATTAAACATTCTTCTGTGTCTTCTTGGTGAATCAAATGTTTCATTATTAAGTGTCCCTGTCATTCTCAGTGGGTGTTTCTTGCTTTGAAGTCTCCTCTGTCTGGTAGTAGTATAGCTGCTCCAGTTTTCTCTGGTGAAACGTTAATTTGCTGTATATTTTTGCCATCATTTTTTTCAACTCATTTTTGTCTTCATGTTTTTTATATCTTTTGTAAACATCATTTTGTTAAGTTTCATTTCTTCAGCCTAATAGTATATATCTTTTAATTGGAAACTTTAGTCCATTACATTATACAATGTACTTTAGTCCATTTACATTATACTGGTGTACATATTTAGGTTTTAAGCATACGATATTATCTGGTGCTTTTCCCTTTTTGCCTGTCTATGTTCTTTTCTCTTTTCTTCCATTTTTTTATATCCATTGAAAAAAATATTATTCCATTTTTTCTTTATATTAGCTTGGAAGTTTTACATTCTTTTACTCATTTTTTCTTAGTGGTTGCCAACAACTGACAACTTGTATTTCTGACTTAACACAACTGACATTAGTTAGCACGTTTATCTACTTCCTGAACAACGTAAAGCCTTAGAGCGTTTTGACTCTATTTACCTCCTCCCGAGTTACACATACTCGTTGTTGTGTATGTTCATGTCTCTCTGTATTTTAACCTCTCAAGCATTTTATAAAATCAACATTTATTTGGGTATATCCATATTTGTGCCCTTTTCCTTGATCTCCGTTCTTTCTGTCATTTCTGAGCCTCCACCTGGGATCAATTTCCTTCTACTTGAAGATCAGCCTTTCATATTTGCTCTTGTGTGTGTCCGCTGGTGACACATTCTCTCGTGTTAGCTTGCTGGTCAATGTTTTTATTTCGCCTTCATTCATTTTTATTTTTTAAGTTTTTAAATTGAGGAACAATTCTCACATGACACAAAATTCATAATTCTACCATGTTAAGGTGTACAAACAAGTGTGGGGTTTTGTTTCTTCTGTTTTTACTATGTCCACAATGCTGTTCACCCATCTCTACTGTCTAGTTCCAGAATATTTTCATCTCACAAAGAAGCACCATACCCATTCAGCAGTCACTTCCCACGTCCCCTTCCCCCAGCCCCTGGCAACCACTAATTGACTCTCTGTTTCTGTGGATTTGCCTATTGTGGACATTTCCTATAAATGGAATCATAGAATGTGGACTTTTGTATCTGGCTTCATTCACTTAGCATAATATTTTCAAGGTTCATCCATGTTCTAGCTTGTATCAGAGCTGTATCCCTTTTTGATACTATTCTATTGTATGAATATATGAAATTTTGTTTATCTATTCATCATTTGATGGACGTTTGGCTTGCATCCACTTTCTGGCTGTTACGAAGACTGCTATTATGAACATTTGTGTGCAAGCTTTTATGTGAACATACATTTCCAGTTCTCTTGGATACATACCTAAGAGCAAATTATTGCTGGGTCATATGGTAACTCTGTGTTTAACTTTTTGAGGAACCAACAGACTGTTTTCTACAGCAGCTGCACCACTTTTATATTTATGTCAACAATTGATGAGGGCCCCAGTTTCTCCACATCCTCACCAACACTTGTTATTCTCCATGTTTCATAGCCATTCTGATGAATTGAAGTGGCATCTCATAGTGGTTTGATCTACATTTCCCTAATGATTAATGACGTGGAGCATCTTCACCTGTACTTATTGGCCACTTGTATATCTTCTCTGAAGAAATGTCTATTAAAGCCCATTGCCTATTTTTTAATTTGGTTGTCTTTTTGTTACTGAGTTGTAAGAGTCCTTTGTATTTTACGCATGCTAGTTCCTTACCAGATATATAATTTGTAGACATTTTCTCCCATAATATGGGTTTTATTTTCATTTTCTTGATAGTGTCCTTTGATGCACAAAAGATTTTAATTTGATGAAGTCCAATTTGTCTTTTTTCTTTTGTTGCTTATGATTTTGGTGTCATATTTCAGAAACTGTTGTCTAATCCCAGGTCATGACAATTTACACTGATTTTTTTTATTCTAATAGTTTTATAATTTTAACACTTAAACTTAGGTCTTTGTCCATTTTGAGTTAATTTTTGTGTATGATGTGAGCTAGAGTTCTTAATTCATTCTTTTGCATATGGATATCCAGTTGTCCCACCGCCACTTGTTGAAAAGATGATTCTTTTTGCCATTGAATGCTCTTGGCACCTTTGTTGAAAATCAATTGGCCACAGATGTACGGGTTTGTTTCTGGATTCTCACTTCTATTGCATTGGTCCATATGTCTGTCCTTATGCAGGCATGACACTGTTTAGATTACTGTAGTTTTGTAGTCAGTTTTTTTAGTTAGTTTTTTTTTTTTTTTTTGGTGAGGAAGATAGGCCCTGAGCTAACATCCGTTGCCAATCTTCCTCTATTTTATATATGGGACGCTGCTACAGCATGGCTTGATGAGTGGTGCATAGGTCCGTGCCTGGGATCCAAACCTGCCAACCCCGGGCTGCCAAAGCGGAGTGTGCGAACTTAACCACTAAGCCACCGGGCCGGCCCCTTTAGTCAGCTTTGAAGCCAGGAAGTGTGAATCCTCCTACTTTGTTCTTTTTTTAAGATTGTTTCAGCTAGTTAGGGTCAATTTCTGGAAAAAAAAAAAAAGACAATTGGAATTTCAATAGGGATTGCATTGAATCTGTACATCAATTTGAGGAGTACTCTCATCTTAACATTATTAAGTCTTCCAATCCATGAACTTGGGATAGCTTTCCATTTATGTAGGTTTTCTTTAGTTTCTTTCCACAATATTTTGTAGTTTTTCTGCATCTATTGAGATGATAATGTGTTTTCTCCTTCATTGTATTTATATGGTGTATTATATTGATTGATTTTTGTATGCTGAATCACCCTTGGATTCCTGGGATACATCCCATTTGGTCATGCTATCTAATCCCTTTAATGTTCTGCTGGATTTGGCGTGCGAGTATTTTGTTGAGGAGTTTTACATCTATATTCATAAGAAATATTGGTCTGTAGCTTCATTTTCTTATAATATCTTTGTCTGACTTTAGTATCAGGACAATACAGGCCTGATAGAATGAATTAGAAAGTGTTTTCTTCTCTTCTATTTTTTGAAGAGTTTGAGAAGTACTGATGTTAATTCTTCTCTAAATGTTTGGTAGAATTCACCAGTGAAGGCTTCTGGTCCTGAGCTTTCCTTTGCTAGAATTTTTTTGATTAGAGCCTCAAACTCTTTGTTATAGGTCTGTTCAGATTTTCTATTTCTTCTTGAGGCAGTTTAGCTGGTTTGTGTGTTTCTAGGAATATGTTCATTTCATCTAGGTTATCTAAGGTGTGCAATTGTTCTAATATACTTTTATAATACTTTTTATTTCTGTAAGATCAGAAGTAATGTTTCTGCTTTCATTCCTCATTTTAGTAATTTAAGTCTTCTGCCTTTTTTTTATTAGTCTAGCTAAAGGTTTGTCAATTTTATTGACTTTGTCAAAGATCAACTTTTAGTTTCATAGATTTTCTCTTTGTTTTACTCTTCTCTAATTCATTTATCTCCACTCTAATCTTTACCATTTCCTTCCTTCTGCTTGCTTCAAGCTTAGTTTTGTCTTCTTTTCTAATTTCTTAAGGTGGAATAAGTTATTGATTTGAGACTGTTTTTTAAATACTAGTGTTTAGAGCTGTAAGTTTCTCTGTGAGTTCTTTCATTGCATGCCACAAGTTTTGGTGTGTTTTGTTCTCATTTTCATTAATCTCAAAGTACTTTCTAATTTCCATTGTAATTTCTTCTTTTACCCAGTGGTGATTTGTGTGTGTTGTTTAACTTCCACATATTTGTAAATTTTCCAAATTTTCTTGTGTTATTGATTTATAATTTCATTCCATTTTGTTTGAAGAACATACTTAGTATAGTTTCAATCTTTTAAAATTTACTTATACTCGTACATATGGTCTATCATGAATAATGTTCCATGTGCATTTGAGAAAAATGTATTCTGCTGTTGTTGGATAGAGTGTTATTCATATGTCTGTTAGGTCTATTTGGTTTATAATGTTGTTCAAATCTATTGTTTCCTTGCTGATCATCTAGTTGTTTTATCCATTATTGAAGGTGGGATATTAAAGTATCCAAATATTATTGTTGAATTCACGTTCAGTCTTGATATTTTGGGTGGGCATAGAATTCTAGTGGGCAATTATTTTCTTTGAGGAAAGAAAAATATAATTTCATTTACTCTGGCTTCTATTATTTTTTAATCTGGTAAGAATCCAGTTGACAGTCTTACTTCCATGGTTGATCTTCTGAAGGGAATATATCTTTTTCTCAGGCTGCTTTTAAGATTTTTCTCTTTATTTTGGTTTTAAATAGTTTTACTACGATGTGTCTAAGTGTGGTATTCTTTGCATTAATCCTGCTTTGATTTTATAGGATTCATGAATCTGGAGACTAATTTCTTTCATTGTTTTGAGAAAATACTTGGACATTATCTCTTCAAATTCTGATTCAGCCTCTTTATTCCTTTCCTCTTTTTTAGGAACTTGTACTATGTATGTGTCAAAACTTTTCATTATAGCTCGTCTTGCACCTTCATGTCTGATTTTTTAAACCATCCTTTTGTCTCTTCACGCTTCATTCTGGATATTTACTACTGACCTGTATTCTAGGTCACAAATTTTCTATTAGTTATTTCTCATCTGCTGTCAAACTCATCTGTTGAGTTCCTAACTTTAGTCATTGTACTTTAAAAGAAAAGTTACGTATGATTCTTTTTAAAAATTCCACGTCTCTGCTGAAATTCTTAATCTCATCTTTTATCCTTTAAACATAATAACATTAGTTATTTTAAAGTTTATGTATGTTAACTCCAAAATCTGAAACCTCTGTGGATTTTTCTACTTTCTATTGTTTCTGTTGTTTTAATTCATATTGCTTTAACTCCTCAGTTTTTAAATTGTGTGCCTGGCACTGTTTATGTAAAATTTTTACAGAAAAAACACTTGAGGTCTAGGATAATGTGTCTTTCTCTTGAGGAGATATGTTTATTTCTGCAAGGTCAGGGACACTAACACTCAGATCTCACCTTAACACGATTTCAGTGATTGAAATGGTCAGAAGCTGAGCTGCATACCTACTCCTTGTTTAAACTTCCTCCTCTGGATGCATCCTTGGTGGTCCCAAGTAACCAAGTACTGTCACCATTAGCTCCACAAGACGGGCAAAAACTCACTGCTTCAACACTTGGCCTCTCAGACTTCCTCTGCAAAGACTTCCTCTGGCTTACGTCTCAAGGGAAAAGAGAGACTGTCAATACTGGAATCCCCGGGTTATCTTGAGCTTGGTTTAGTAATTCTTCACTAAATCATTAACTCTCTTACACCTTCAGTCAGTCTTGTTTTTGTTGTTGTTCACCTTTTCTAATAGTCTTCAGCAGGAAGTTTAGTTTGATTTACCTAGTCCACCATTACCGGAGGCAGAATTTCTTCTCCTGGTCTGAGGCCTGAGGGCCATGCCACCCCACAGAAATGGAAACCTCTCGGTGGTGCCTTTGAAGGAGTTTGTGCTGGAGGGATTTGAGGGTGGCCTGGGGACCCAGGCCCTGCTCTTTGCTGTGTTCCTGGTCCTGTACCTGGTCACCATCCTGGGGAACCTCACCATGATCGTGGTCATCACCTTGGATGCCCGTCTGCACTCCCCAATGTACTTCTTCCTCAAGAACCTCTCCTTCCTGGACTTGTGCTACTCATCGGTCATCGCCCCCACTGCCCTGGTCAACTTCTTCTCCTCGTCCAAGGTCATCACCTTTGAGGGCTGTGCCACCCAGTTCTTCTTCTTCTCCCTGCTGGTCACCACGGAAGGTTTCCTCCTGGGTGTCATGGCCTATGACCGCTTCATGGCCATCTGCAGCCCACTGTGCTATCCCATCACCATGTGCCCCTCAGCCTGCACCCGCCTGGTAGTGGGCACCTACTGTGGAGGCTGCCTCAATTCCATCGTGCAGACCAGCTTTACCTTCAGCCTCCCGTTCTGCAGCTCCAACCACATTGACCACTTCTTCTGTGATGTGCCCCCCCTGCTCCAGCTCGCCTGTGCCAACACAGCTGTCAACCAGCTCATCATGTTTGGCATCTGTGGGCTCATCATTGTGAGTGTGACATTTGTGGTCCTTGTCTCCTATGGCTACATTGCAGTGACCATCCTAAGGATGCACTCGGGAGCCAGGAGACACAAGGTCTTCTCCACCTGTGGCTCCCACATGACTGCAGTGACTCTCTTTGTTGCGACTGTCTTTGTCATGTATGCCCAGCCGGGAGCTGTCGAGTCCATGGAGCAGGGCAAGGTGGTCTCTGTCTTCTACACCCTGGTCATCCCAATGCTCAACCCCCTCATCTACAGTCTGAGAAACAAGGATGTGAAGGAGGCCCTGTGGAGACTGAGCCAGAAACACACAGCCACGTGAAGGAGGGAGGCCAGAGGGACAGAGTGTCCTGAGGACTCAGCAGAGGAAGAGCCTTTTGGTTGTACATGGAGACCAACAAACTCATTTCTTTCTTCATTCAATCAACACCAATGTAGAACACATTATATACCAGGCATTTGCCTAATGCTTGGGAAAGATGCATATGACAATGCTCTTGTCCTCTAAGAACTAACTATCTAATGGAGCAAAAATAATAAAACATATTGTGTTTTTTATAATATATGAAGCAAATATATGGCAATAATAGCACAAAGTACAGAAAGGGTACATAGAAGTCTATTGTCTTAAGTTTCTTACACTATATGTGAAGTAGTATAATATAACTTGAAAGGCATCTGTGTCACATTAAAGATATATATTGTAAACTCTAGTGCAATCACCAAAAGCTAAAACAAAGCAGTATAGTTAAATAATCCAGTAGAGGACATAAAATATATTTTTTAGAAATTATCAATTAACAACAACAACAAAGACAAGAAAGGGAAAAAATCAGATGGAACAAATAACAGTAAACAAATAGCAAGACAGTAGCTTTAAACATAACCATATTGACAATTATACTAAGTGCATATAATGTAAACACTATAGTTAAAAGGAAGAGATTGTCAGATTGGATAAACAAAGCAATATCAAAGTATATGCTGTTAAACATCTACTTTAAATATAAAGACACAGATAGGTTAAAAGTAAAAGGATGGAACAAATATGCTGTTCAAAAAATAATCAAAACACATTTGGAGTAGCTTTATTAGCATCAAGTTATAGAACAAGGAATATTACCAAGGATAAAGAGAGACATGTCATAGTGATATGTAGGTCCTTCCTCAGGAGGACATAACAACCTGAAATATGTATGCACCTAATAAGAGAAGGTCATAATAGATGAATACAGGTAGAATTGAAAGGAAAATAGGCAAATCCACCACTATGGTTGGAGATATCCATGAACCATCTCAGAATTCAATAGAACAAGTACACAGTAAGTCAGCGAAGATATAGAAAACTTAACAACACGATAAACCAACTTGACATTTTCAGAACAGTCCACTCACAACAGGAGAATACAGATTCTTTTTAAACTACGTGTGAAAACTTCACCAAGATAGGCCATAAAAATGTTTCAATAAAATTAAAAAGATTGAAATCATACGAAGTATGATCTCAGATATAAATAGCATTACACTAGAAGCCAAGAGTAGAAAAATATCCGAAAATATATGTCTTTGTCAAGAAGACATGACAAAAGGAAGTTCAAGAAATGTCAAATAAGAAAGCAAGCAGATATCCCAGGAAGACAGAATAGCAGGTGCGAAGACCCTAGAGGGAGTGTGGCCGGCGAGTCTGAGGAGCCCTAGAGAGGCCAGCGTGCCTGTGGCAGAGTGAGCACAGAGGGAGCTGTAGAGAACAGGGGCAGGCAGGTTAGGGGCTGGGGGTGGTGTCCAAGGCATTGTGAGAGCTGTGCTCCCACCCTCAGCCCCTAACCTACCTGGAGTGATGTGTTAAGTTATGATGGTGTTGAGCAGGGAAAGGACATTATTTGACAGGCTTACTCTGTTTATTACTGATGCCAGTTGGGACGCTATTGCAGGAGACCGACCAAAAGATAATAATGCTTGAACTGGGTGATAGCAAAAGAAGATGAAGTCTGAGGATATTTTTAAGATAAGGCTTTGTTGACAGAACAGATGTGGGGTATAGACAAAAGGGAGGGGTCAAAGATGACTCCGAGGATATTGGCCTGAACACTCGGAAGGACGGGATTATCGTTAAATGTGATGGGAAGAGCAGGTTTGGGGAAAGTTGTTGGTGGTAGTGGGGAAAATTATGAGTTCGGTTTGGACATGCTAATTTTGTACCCCCAAGAGGACACTGAGTAGCCAGTTGGGTGCATACGAGTCTGGCGTTGAGGGGTGGGGTCCACTCTGAAGGCATAAATTTGGGAAGTGGGAGTGTTGAATAAGATAAGGTTATGAGGTTAAATGATGTCACCCAGACAGTGACAGCAAAGAGGTAAAGTCAGATGACTGAGTCCTGGCACTCCCGCAATAAGAAGTCAGGAAGAGGAGGATCCGGTAAGGAATCTGAGAGGGAGCAGCCAATGTGTTGAGTAAAACCACTCAATGAGCCACGGGAATGCGGTCTCGAAGGACTCATCTCCCACCAGAGGCTACGTGGATCCTTAGAGAAGTGTACACACCGGAACAACATGCCATACCGGAAGCAAAAATGTCATCAAAGACTAGTAGGTCACGCCAGAAGGACTCGGACCAACTTGAAGAGGCACCCATTGGCTAAAAATGGGATGATTTAACAGGATTAAGAATAACTGCAATAGATTGAAATACATCAAATATGTCAAATCTATGAGTTCATAATAATGCAGAAAACTTAACCATCATTGGAGGATGCTAATGAATCAATTCATTGTTTTGAAAATGCTACCTAAAGAGAAAGAACCATGCGTGCTGCTTCTCCTTTGTGAACTGTACCACTGAGGACAAGACGGTAGGTGAGGAAGTCCATCCTCATGGAGGCCCTGCAGCTGAGGAGGGTACCCCCGCTGGAGGAGCAATTATAGGTTAGCCTCTCTCCACCTGCAGCAATTATAGGTTAGCCTCTCTCCACCTGCAGCCCATAGTGGCAACGCAAAAAGGCAATGATCATAGTGACTGATAACATCACACCAAGAGAGAACTAAAGGCCACCCACGAGTCTTGCCAATAATGATAGTAACAGCATCACCCTGAATCTAATCAAGACTCTAAATCCAACTACCAACTTACAGGAAACACACTTGACCACTGGATGCAATCAGGAAACTTGAACTGTGAGAAATTCTATAGGACAAAGATCCAGTTTCTTTAAGACATATGTTGCCCCAAGACAGAAGAGAGAGACAGACAGACATAAACAGGGAGAGAGACAGAGAAAGGAAGGGAGAGGGAGAGAGAGATACAAGACAGAGAGAGAGGAGAGGCAGAGACAGAGATACAGAGAGATACAGAGGCAGAGACACAAGCAGAAAGAGACACAGAGAGAGAGGGAGAGACAGAGAGAGGAGAGGCAGCCCACAGTGAAAGGAGTGTGAGAGGCATATTAACCACTAACACTGTGAACCTTTTTTGATACTGATTAAAACAAACTATATTTAAAGCATTTATTACATTTACCATTACATTGTTACTACATTTATTACATTATCAGTACATGAGATAATTAGACATTTGAGCACTGATTGATATTTGATGATATTAAGGAATTATATTTCTTTAGGTATTGTGGATATTTTTTGAGAAAAAAATCGTTCTTTTCTTTTAGAGATGCATGCTGAAATATATATACATGAAATCCTATCTGTCTAATATTTACTTCAAAATAATACAGGAGCTATAGGAGCAGGGTAGGGACTGAACTGAAGACACAAGATTGGCCAAGAGTTGGTTGCTATTAAAGCTGGGTGGTGGGCACTTGGAGTTCATTACACTATATGCTCTACTTTTGTGTATGTTTAAATTTTCCATTGTCACCATCATCACGCTCCATCAGGATGTGTCTCAGACTTGGTTGTTCTGCCCCATTTTCCTCCCAAAGCACAATTGCCAATGTAATTCCTTCTTCAACACAGTGAAACTCTCTTCTATTCTGTTTTTGAGAACATTTTCTGTTCCATTGTTGGCTTTTCTATTTCAAAGCTTGTTAACTTTATATTGAATTTTACACATCTGTCCTCCATACCTATTAACTTCTCTTTAACAATTTTTTTTTTCTTTTTCTCTCTACTCACCGTGACAGCCTCGAGACTTTCCTCCACACCAGGAGTTCCTTTCTCGCTAGTATCCTTTCCGCCCCGTGATGTCTCCATTTTTGAAAAGTAATTCTCTAATACTTATTTTGGCTCTAAAATTCTTAGTTCTATGAATTTCCTTTATGTTTCATCCTCATGTTTTATCAATGATTTCAGCTCCTGTCTTATGAAAAGCGATGATCTAACTTTGTGTTTCTGTAGCTCTAAACATGCTAAGTGAATTTATCTGTATTTTACATGATATTTATTCTGTCTGGTATAGATGATCTGCAGATATCTTTTAATTCCTTTTCCTTTTGCTCCTTGATGTCACAGGCGGCTCATCTAGACCTTGTGTGTGAGCTGATACGTGACATAGACATCTTCCCATGAAGCAGCAAACCAGGAGCCTGCAGGCTGAATCTGGGCCGAAGGTTTATCTTCCTTGGTCCACACACTATTAAAAACAATCTTCAGTTGGTTTCCAACGTTAAAAAGTAATGGGAGAGTCCATATAAAGTCTAGACTTCCATTTTGTCTGGAAAATCAGAAGATCTAGCAACACGGAGCCTGTGTTCCTACCAGCAATAGTTGACTGGAGCGAGCAGTGGGTACAGACTTTATGTGACACTCACCCAGCCCCACCTCCCTGGTGCCCTTCCAGCTCTGAAGCTCTGGTCAACTGGCACTTGTCACAGTTCCTCTGAAGTGTTTCAGTGAAAGTGTCATATTTGTTTAACCCACATTACAAGAAAAATGGGTGCCCCTATATTTGTTCATAGAGGTGAAAAATATCCTTACATGTTTACTCTGCAAAGAAAGACTATCTATGAAAAAAAGGAAAGAGCTTAGGAGCCGTTAGATAGCAGACCATGGTAGAACTATATAAAAAGCTGGTGTGAAGAAAAATTTAATGAACAAAAAGACAGAACTAAAATTTTAACAGGCTTTTGTTATTAATATGAATAAAATAATGATGCTACTGTAAAATACAATTATGTGTTGTTTAAAACTTTCCCATACAGTTCCATTAATAAGAAACAGAGATGACCAACACCTATGGAGGTAGTTATTCAACCTCACTCAAAATTTTAAAATGCAAATCAAAATAATAAGAAACAACTTTTAACCCATCAGATTAAAAAATCATAAATTCTGTAACATCCATTGTCAGTGAGAGTGTGGACGATAGGGGCAGTTTTATATACTTTTGAAAAAAGGTGTTAATTGGGGGGGTAAAAACTTGTTGAAGGAATTTGGGCAATATTTGTCAAAATGTTAAAAGTTCTTACATTCTGACTAATAAATCCCTCGAGCATTTACCTGATTGATGTATTCATAAAACCACACCAAAAATGTAGACCCAAGTATATTCACCACAGTGTTGTTTATGACAATAATAATAATATAATAACAAACTAAAATAAGTGTCCTTCAGTAAGGTCCAACAGCTTGAATTCGAGTGTATCCTTCCAGGTGAATACTTCACGTTACAGACGTGATACATTACAGCAGTGAAACTCTGTATGATACTGTAATGGCGGATACATGTCTTTATACCCAGAGAATGCACAACAACCAGAGTGAACCTAATGTAAACCATGGACTTCCGTCAATAATGTATCAATATTGGCTCATCAATTGCAACAAATGCACCACACCAATATAAGATGTTATAATAGAGAAAACTGCATGGGGGGGAGGGGCATATGGAAGCTGTACTTTCTGGTCAGTTTTTCTATAAACCTAGTAATAAACCTGACTATTCCTCTAAGAAATAAAGTATATTAAATTTTTTTAAAAACCCACCATGATGTGGGGGTGACATGCCGGTGGGACAGTGTAATTTGTTTATTCAATTCAACAAATATTTGTGGAGATGGACTTGGAAAGAGCAGTGTGCAAACACAGAATAAAAACCTGTCCTCACAGGTGTGGACACAGGTTAGCGAAAGGAACAGAGAATAAACCAACAGACAGACACGATGGGAATCTCTCATGTGGGGAAAAGTACTAAGAGGGAAAATGAAGTACATACGAAGGAGCGGAAAAAGTGTAGAAGAAAGCAGAGTGTGATGTCCTGCTTAAATGAAAACGGTTCTGCCTTCACGTGTTCACACATTGATGCACGCCAGTTGAGAAATGACTTTTCCTTTCATTTTCTGAGAGGGTGCACCAGAAACTCCAATCAGTGACCTGTTTTAGGGACATCATTTGGGGGGTTGGTGGGAGGAGAGTTAGAGAGGAGGTATGATGAGAAAAATACCAATACCAGTAATAATTAATAATAATAAAGTGAGCCAGAGAGGATGTGTAACTTGCCCAGAGTCACACAGAACTTGTGGGCCTGATATTTTAACCCTGGAAGATGGGGTACAAGACCTTGGTTTTCATTTTATACTTTTAGTACTATTGAAATGTGTTGCCTTGTTCTTTGGTTATTTTGTTATTTTAAAATTAATAAATGATGTTCTGAGTCATTAACTTTCTCCTCATTATAATTTTCTGGACTAAGAAGCTATAATTAGAAATAAAAGTAATTATGGAGAGGTCAAAATATTCAATCAACTTTGACTTTCTGCTCAGGAAAAAATTAACACCAACTTCACAGCACACACAAATATAAATTCTGGATGTATTAGCAATCTGATGGTTAAAAAGTGAAAACTCCAAGAGTATGAGAATAGCATGCAGGAGGGGCTTTGGTTGTGGGTGTACTTGTTAATTTGATGTGTGGTCAAGAGGGTAGTCAGCCCTGAAGAAACCCCAATGTCCCCGAGGAGAAGCCAAGTGGACATTGGTGTTGTGCCTGGGGAGAGTTATATGAGAGCCCTGGAGACAAAGTCAAAGGCCAGCAGCAAACTGGAAAAGCTGCTTGCAACATATACAAGATATAGAGGGTCTGCAATATGTAAAGAGCTCATAAAAGTCAATAAGAAAAAGCTCAGCAATCCAATGGAAAAATTAGACATCATCATGAAAGAGAAAGTAGAGACTGAAGAGAGCAAAGATTAAGTGCTGTGTGGAAAGTTTTCTCACCCAGCAGGGAAGTGGACCCAGCATTGGGTCTGGGATCTAGTCCAGGATGAGTCTGGGTAGGATTTTTAAAGCCAAAAAATAAAATGGATGGGAACAGCTCTGCCCCACATTGGGAAAGCAAGTCTGTAAGGTTACTGACCCCAGCGACATGGGGCTATCAGACCAGTGCTCCTGGGCCTGGGGATGTGGTCTGCAGGGAAGGGGGCACCCCTGGGGTCAGCGTTCAGCCTGCCCTGCCTGTCTAATTTGGGTCACAGCACCCAGGCAGGATTGCATCACTGTTGGATAGGCTGTGTGCTTTTAAAGGAGCAAATCACAGAATTAGAAACACAGATGGCCAACAAACATGCGAAGAGATGTTCAGCCACACTGACAAATAAAGGTTTCCTCATTAAGATGCAAGTGCCAGTACCAGTGTATCAGTGAGGGTTCTCCAGAGAAACAGAACCAATAGAATGCTCATGTACATATATAGAAAGAGTTTCCTTATAAGGAATTACCTCACATGATTTTGGAGGCCGACAAGTCCCCAGATCTGCAGTTGGCAAGCTGGAGACCAGGAGAGCTGATGATGTAAGTTCCAGTCCACAGACTGGCAGGCTCAACACTCAGGAAGAGCCGATGATTCAGTTGGAGTCCAAACGCAGGAAAAAGCTGACTGCCAGCTTGAAGGCAGTCAGGCGGGGGGAATTCCCTCTTATTTGGGGGAAGATCAACCTTTTTGTCCTATTCAAACCTTCAACTGATTGGATGAGGCTCACCCACATAGGGAGGGCAATCTGCTTTACTCAGTCTGTTGATTTAAATGTTAAACTCATCCAAAAACACAGAAACAATCAGAATAATGCTTGACCAAATATCTGGACACACACGGCAGTCAAGCTGACATAAAATTAACCATCATACCATGTTAGACGCATAAATATTAAGAAGATTGAGGATAGTAAGTACTGGTGAGGGGAGACATACGTGCATTTTCATATGCCAATGGCAGAAGAAGTTGCACCAGTTATTTAGAGCGAAACAAAGAATTGGCATAAATCCATTGCTAGCCCACAGGAATGTCACCTTGAGGACATAATAAGCCTTTGCAATATTGCTTATGACAGGAAAAAAAATAACCTCAAGCTTCATTAGTATGATGATAAATAAATTATAATATGCCCAGAAGGCAGAAAAACGGACTTCGATGTCCCTGGTATGGAGTTGAGTGAAAAGATCAAATTGCAGAATAAATGTCGTGATCCGATTCTCAGAAACAGTAGAACCCGTAGGACGAAGCCCACAGGCGCGTCGCGCGGAGCCGCCTCGCTGTGAAGAGGGCGAAGCTTTCGAGGGTGAAGGGGCAAGTTTCTCTTGTCACTTTGTCACTTCTTTAGTGCTTGGATGTCTCCAAGCAGATGTTCACTTGTTCATTGTTTGAAAAATAGAGAATGTTGAACACGTTTGTCGGCAATAAATACAATGTGAAAAGGAATTTAGAGAAGATCTTCGATTACTCCCTGACCTATCACGAGGAGCGAGCGACTTGCCCGAGGTCAGGGGCCTCTGAGAGGGAGAACCCAGAGTAGAAGAGAGGGACCCAGTTCCTCAAGGTGGGATTTACCACTAAATCGACTTTCCTCAATCAAATGGTGGGGATGTGGCAGGAGAGGGTGGTCTCGGGGGCGGTTTGGGCCCAGGAGTTCTAACCTGCCAGTCCTGGGGGGACAGTCCACTGAGGGCCATGGGGTCGGCTCTTAGATTCTGTGCTTGTCTCCTGTTCATCCCTCTGGGGCCCTGAGGGAATTCTGGGCTTTGGTTCCTGCCCCCACAGGTGAAGGGAGATCAGACAAAAGGGTGGTGACATGGGACTCAGGAGAACAAGGAGCCCCAGTGCACTGCAGAGGCCGGAATACAAACAACCTCACCTAATTGGCCATTTGAGGCCCCAGGTCCCAGCCCTGCCAGGTGGAGAGATCTTTCCCAGCAGCGATCCCAAGGTGCAGGCACCCTGACATGCCGCCCGGCTGACGGGACAAGACGTGGAGGGAGGTGAGCTGAGATCATTCCCTCCCCTGCCTTCACCAAGACCCAGGAGCTTCCTGCAGCCAGACTCTCGCTGGGACCCCAGGTGCCTCCTCTGCCCCTCCCCACTCTCACTTCACCACTCAGGAAGCCAGAGCTGAATGGGGAGGGAGTGGGGGTCCTTGGTGCCACCTCAATATCATCACCACAGACCTGGGTCGGGAGCTGGGGTGACCCTGGGAGAGCAGGGTCTTCAGTGAGTCACACCTCTCGTGACATCACAGGAGCAGTGCAGCGACGCGCTCAGCAGGGTGTGGGTCAGTAAGCGGTGCCCAGTGAGTCTCAGGAACACAGACGCCAAACAACACCATCCCCGTCACTGCCCTGGGCCCAGGGTCAGACAGGACAGTGCACCTGAAACTTCAGTGTGAGTAGAAATAATCAGGGGTCTTATATAAATGTGGGTGTTCATTCAGTGGGCCTGATTCTGCATTTCTGGCAAGTTCCTGGTGATGCTGATGCTTCCAGAGCCTGGAAGATATTTCTCAGGCTCAAGTTAAAGGCAGGTTTACTGAAGCAGCCGCCGGAGCCCCCACTGGGTCCTCTCAGCAAGCCAGAGGCACGGGCGAGTTTGCTTTTCCGAAAACCAAACAGCGAGCTTGGCTCTACAGATAAAAATGCCAATTCCTCCTCAGATGCTCGCCCAGGCATCCTTGTGATGACCCAAGGCCCCTGCAGAGAACGGATTGTCCTGGGAAACAGCCACAGAAACACGAAGATGGGAACCCCATGGGGCATAGGAGCACAGTCAGCCAACTTACAAATGGTGGGGGAAGATGGTCACTCTGGTCACAGTGGCCCCCAGTGTGTGGGTGAGCACAGCATGGGGGTGAGCAGCTAGGAGGCAGCATGGCCATCACGGGTGTGTGTGTGTGCACACGTGTGTGTGCAGGACAGGGCCGGGTGTGCAGGCATGGACGGCTGGGCCATCCAGGGCATCATCAAGGCGTCCAAGGTGTGCAGGGCAGCCCCCACCCCGCCCTCCAACCCCGAGTTCGAGGGGACCCTGCCTGGGCATCGAGGCTCCAAATGTCCCATTCTGCTGCCATTCAAAGGTTGGCATCAAATTTCCCAGGACAGAAAAGCTGGAGAACCCACACTTTCATCAACCACTTTTGTAGGAATGTCTGAGTTGTCATAGACCACCTTCTAAGACAACTCCAGGCTGAGAGGGAATGTGAGGGTGATTCCTCCTCTACCTGCACCACTGACCAACCAGCCTCTGCTTGCACACTTCCACTGCCAGTGAGCTCACTCCCTCCAAAGGCAGCTGGCTCCACGATGCCACAGACCTGACCTCTAGGAAATGTGGAAGGAAGGTGGAAATCGGCTTCCACCTTCTCACTGATCCTCCTCCCTTCCCTGGAGGGACTCCCTGACCACCTTCCTTCCCCATTCCTCCCTCTGTAGGGTGGCCACCTCCCTGCCTACTCCTCTGGCCTTCACACACCACTGGTTACCAATGTCCTACCTGGGCATGGTGCTCAGCTCTGCTCATGACAGAAACTGAGGTCTAGACTGTGACAGGGATGGGCAGCAGCACCCAACCAGGAGGATCCAGAGACTGAGGCATATGTGACAGTGCTGAGAAGCTCATTCCTCAAAGCAATCAACCCCCAAGGGGTATGCCAAGGGGTCACGGGCACGGGCCGGAGCAGGAACAAAGGCCAGGGCATGTCCATCTCCGGAATGTGTAACAGCCCCTGTCCAGCTGCTTCTCAGACCATGGAGCTGGGCTGCCCTCTCCCCGTGATTTATCCAACGTCCAACATTGGCAGGAAGGCCCTGAGAGCCTCAAGGTCACAGAGAGCTCTGCTAATGGACTGCCACTGTGGTCCAGGCTCAGGGACAGTGATGCTGAGATGGGGCTCAGGGTCTGAAGGGGGAAAGACAGACAGCACCCACAGTAGCCTGGTGAGGGCTGCTCCCTGCTCTGCTCCCAGCCTGGCCTGGAGATGGACCCAACACTGGGTCAAGTCCTGGTGGACACAAGAAGCTCAATAAACATTTATGAAATTAAAAATTTCAAAAAGTAAGATACAGAAAGCGCAGGATTGGATCCCTGAGCAAGGTGTGGACATGGCACATCTCAGGAGCTTCCCAATGGGGAGGGGGAACACTGCTTTAGGAAGGAGGGACCTGGGCTACAAGGCTATTATTACACTGTGAACTTTCAGCTCTCCAAGCCCCCTGACGCACCCTGCCGCTCCCAAGAGCAACAGCTCAGTCTCCTACAGAGAGAGTGCTCCACGCCCGTTTAAGAATTACTAAATCAGAGGAAGTTTCTACTTTTCAGGCCAGTCCAAGCTCACGTGTAAGGAGAACTGGGAGCTGGTGGCCTCTTGGTCAGTGGGCAGATAGGGACCAAAGAGTCCCTGTGCTCCATGGGAGGTGTGACCTTGTGACCTTGACCCGCTACCCCTCGCTGTCTCCTGCCTCCTCTCTGCCCTGTGTCTTCCGTCTCAGGGCCATGCCGCCCCACAGAAATGGAAACCTCTCAGTGGTGCCTGTGCGGGAGTTTGTGCTGGAGGGATTTGAGGGTGGCCTGGGGACCCAGGCCCTGCTCTTTGCTGTGTTCCTGGTCCTGTACCTGGTCACCATCCTGGGGAACCTCACCATGATCGTGGTCATCACCCTGGATGCCCGTCTGCACTCCCCAATGTACTTCTTCCTCAAGAACCTCTCCTTCCCGGACTTGTGCTACTCATCGGTCATCGCCCCCAATGCCCTGGTCAACTTCTTCTCCTCGTCCAAGGTCATCACCTTTGAGGGCTGTGCCACTCAATTCTTCTTCCTCTCCCTGTTTGCTACCACTGAGGCTTTCCTCCTGGCCGTGATGGCCTATGACCGCTTCATGGCCATCTGCAGCCCCCTGTGCTACCCCCTCACCATGTGCCCCTCGGCCTGCTCCCGCCTGTTGCTGGGCACCTACTGTGGAGGCTGCCTCAACTCCATCGTGCAGACCAGCTTTACCTTCAGCCTCCCGTTCTGCAGCTCCAACCACATTGACCACTTCTTCTGTGACGTGCCCCCCCTGCTCCAGCTCGCCTGTGCCAACACAGCCATCAACCAGCTTGTCATGTTTGGCATCTGTGGGCTCATCATTGTGGGTACCACACTCGTGGTCCTTGTCTCCTATGGCTACATCACAGTGACCATCCTAAGGATGCACTCGGGAGCTGGGAGACAAAGGTCTTCTCCACCTGTGGCTCCCACATGACGGCCGTGTCTCTGTTTTATGGGACTGTCTTTGTCATGTATGCCCAGCCGGGAGCTGTCGAGTCCATGGAGCAGGGCAAGGTGGTCTCTGTCTTCTACACCCTGGTCATCCCGATGCTCAACCCCCTCATCTACAGTCTGAGAAACAAGGATGTGAAGGAGGCCCTGTGGAGACTGAAACACACAGCCACGTGAGGAAGGGAGGCCAGAGGGACAGAGTGTCCTGAGGTCTGGACAAAAGGGCTCAGAGGGAGGCCCTGGGTGCGGATTAAGGAATCCATCCCTCACTCATCCATTCATTCTTTCATCCATCCTTTCATTCAAGCCTTCTTGGAGCATATCAGGGACCCGGCATTGCAAGTGTGAGAGCAAAGATGAATAAGGCATGTTCTTTGCCACCACACAACTAATGGTCCAAATGGAGCAAGACCCTAGTCTTGAAGTTTGGGTAATGCAGTGGGCAGAGTGATGAGCAGAGAGTGTTTGAAGCAGGGGATGGGTCCCAAGTCCAACGTCTCCCAGTGAAGGTACGTGGAATAGACAGACTCTGTGGCCTTTCCCTTTCACTTCATCGCCTCATCTAACATAAATGTGTGCTCAGCACTCCCCCCTGGAGCTCTTAGAAGGGGAGCCTAGGATGCTCAGCCTTGCCCCTTCCCTGGTGATAGCCTGGTGTCACCATAGCTAAGTGGGGGGAGTTAGGAAGACTGCGCTTCCCCCTCAATTCTGCAGCATTGCTGTTCCTCTACCTCCTCCTTCCGCCCACCGATGTGACCTCCTCTCCAAGGCAGCAGGTGCACCTGCTGTCCTGCTTCCTGTGCTCCTAGTGCACCCTGTCCCAGCTTTCTCCCCTCAGCCACCAGCTGGAGGCCCAGAGAAAACAACATGGATGCCTGACATCCAAAGTTCCTCTTACCCTTTACCACCCAGCCTGGCAGGTGACAATGTCCTGACTACTTGTGACCATAGTCAATCATGCTTTGTCAGCAGACATCTCTGAATAAGGAGGAAGTTCCTGGTGGCTGCAGCAGAGAGCAGGGGGATGGAAAGAGAAGGTGCAATTTCCTGGGGGAGACCACAGCTCCCTGGCCCTCTGTCCCACAACCCCTGAGAACCAGGACGCTCAGTCCTGACCTGCCCATCCATGACTCCATGTTCATGCCAGTGGACCCAACCCACAGCCTGGACTCAGAGCCCATTGGCCTCCTTAATCTGTCTCTCTTTTCTAGAGTCTTCCACATCCATTGTTAGTATGAGGAAGTATGAGGGTGCTCCGTGTCTTTGTTGGTGGCAGTAGGGACATGCCCTGCGTCTCTGATCACCGCACTCAATCTCCCTGCCCCAGGGAACTGCAGAGAGGCCTAATGGCTAAGCCACTGAATGCTGCTCACAAGTCTTCAATTCAAAAAATGCTTCATGGTCTCTCCTGGATTCCTGGAGCCATTCAGTCTCATCTTTGAGCTCTCCAACATTATTTATATTTCTGCCATAGATTTCTGCATTCATCTGACATAAACACCTTTTTCTTTGAGGAGTCCCCCAAATTTTGCTTCGTAAATATCATGCCCTCTTAACTTCTCCTGCTATAATACTGTTCTATCTGCCACCTGCCCTCTCCTTCATTTCCTCCTCCTTCTCTTCTTCCTTTTTTCTCTCTTTTTCTCTCCCTCTTGCATTTTTTTTCTGTCATTCCATGGGCTTTCAGAAAGATACTCTAGATCTTCTACCATCTTGTTCCAAAGTTAGAAAGGAAAAAAACCCCCACAATTTTTCTTACACAAGTGTAGATTTGTCATCATTATGTATCCATTTATCATCATTATTTATCACATTTGTAATCGCACTCTATGATGAACACCACTGTACAATGTTCAAAGTAGTTTATCTTGCTTTATTCATCCAGCCTTGCATGCTGCTGCCACATAGTAAATGCACCATACATATCCACTGGTTGATTATCTTTTGAGTTGACTCTTAACTAATCATTGGACTCCAAAATATACCTGGCGGAGCTCTAGTTAGGTTAATGTGGGTAAGTGGATAATAAACTTAAAATTCAAGACTATTGTATAGTAGTCCCTCTTTATCCAAAGTTTCATCGTCCATGGTTTCAGTCACCCGAGGTCAACTGTGGTCTGAAAACATTAAATGGAAAATTCCAGTAATAAACAATTCACAAGTTTTAAATTGCATGCTGTTCTGGGTAGAATGATGAAATCTCTCACATTCCAGTTGTGTCCCCCCTCTTCCTCCCACATGAATCATCCCTTTTCCAGAGGATGGACACTGTATATTCCCACTAGTCACTTAGCAGCCATCTTGGTTATCAGAGCGACTGTCATGGTATCACAGCGCTTGTGTTCAGGTCACTCTTATTTTACGTAAAATGGCCCCAAAGCACAAGAATAGTGATGCTGGCAATTCAGATATGCCAAACAGAAGCCATGAAGTGCTTCCTTTAAGTGAAAACCTGAAAGTTCTCCGCTTAATAAGGAAAGAAAAAAAATCTTATGCTGAGGTTGCTAAGATCTGTGACAACTTTTATTACAGTATATTATTATAATTATTCTATTTTATTATTAGTTATTGTTGTTAACCTCTTACTGTACCTAATTCATAAATTAAATTTTATCACAGGTATGTATGCATATGAAAAAATCACAGTATATATAGGGTTCGGTAGTGTCCTCTATTTCAGACATCCACTGGGGGTCTTGGAACGTATCCCCTGTGGATAAGGGGGGACTACTGTAGTTTTGATTCTCATTCTCTAGCAACTTTTAAAAAACTTAAAAAAATTTTAAATTGTGGTAAACATAACATTTTCTGTTGTAACTAATTTTAAGTGTACAGTTCAGTAGTGCTAAGTATATTCACATTGCTGTGTCACAGGTCTCCAGAACTTTTTCATCTTGCAAAACCAGAACTCCATAACCCTTAAACAACAACTCCCTATTTCTCCTTACCTCCAGCCAGTGGCAACCACCATTCTACTTTCTGTCTCTATGAATTTGACTACTTTAGATACCTCAGATAAGTAAAATCATACAGTATTTGTCTTTTGTGTCTGGCTTATCTCACTGAGCATAATGTCCTCAAAGTTTATCCATGTTGTAGTATGTGACAGAATTTCCATCTTTTTTAGGTTGAATAATATCCCATCACATGTATAGAACACATTTTGTTTATTCAATCATCCATCAACGAACACATGGGTTGCTTCCATCTTTTGCTGTCATGAAGAATGCTGCTATGAACACGGGTGTGCAAATATCTCTTTGAGACCCTACTTTCAGTGTCTTTGGATATATAGTGGAATTACTGGATCATATGATAATTATCTTTTACTTTGGAGGGGAGCCCCCATAGTGCTTTCCACAGTGGCTCTACCATTTTACATTCCCACCAACATTGCAAAAGTGTTCCAATTTCTCCACATCCTGGTCAACATTCGTTATTTTCTTTTTTTTTTAATATAGTAGCCATTATGATGGTTGTGAGGTCCTATCTTATAGTGCTTTTGATTTGCATTTTTGTAATGATTGGTGATACTGAGTATCTTGTCCCATATTTGTTAACAATATGTAGATCATATTTAGAGAAATATCTATTCAAATAGTGTACCTATTTTTTAATTGGGTTATTATTTTTTATTTGTAGGAATTCTTTATATATTCTGGATGCGACCCTCTTATCAGACATAAAATTTGCAATCATTTTCTCCCATCTTATAGGTTGTTTTTCACTCTTCTGATTAATTCCTTTAATGAACAGATTTTTAAGTTTGATGTAGCCCCATTTGTCTATTTTTACTTTTGTTTTCTGTGCTTTTGGTGTTGTATCCAAGAAATCATTGACAAATCCAAGGTCATGAAGATTTTCCCATATGTTTCCTTCTAGGAGGTTAAAAGATTAAGGTCTTACATTTAGATTTTTAGTCTACTTGAGTTAATTTTTGTACATGATGCAAGATAAGGATCCAGCTTCATTCTTTTGCATGTGAACAGCCAGTTTTCCCAGTACCATTTGTTAAAGGGGCTGTCTCTTCTCCAGTGAGTTATCTTGGAACCTTTGTCAAAGATCATTTGACCATATCCATAAGGGTTCATTTCTGGGGCTCTTGATTCTTTTCCATGGATTTATAAGTTTCTCTTTATGCAATTACCATACTCTTTTGATTACTGTAGCTTTGTAATATGTTTTGAAGAATCAGAAATGTGAGACCTCCAAATTTGTTCTTCTTTCTCAAGGCTGTTTTGCCTATTTAGGGTCCCTTGAGATTCCATATGAATTTTAGCATCCACTTTTCTATTTCTGCAAAAAAATAACCCGGGATTTTGATGGAGATTGCGTTGAATCTTAAATCACTTCGGGTAGTACGGACATCTTCCAGGTGAACAGGGGATGTCTTCTCATTTATGTAGATTAATTTCTTTTTAAAGCAATGCTTTGTATTTTTCAGTGAACAAGTCTTTTATCTCCTTGGTTAAGTTTAGCCCTAAGTATTTTCTTCTTTTTGATACTGTTGTAAATGGAATAGCTTTCTTAATTTCCTTTTATATTGCTCATTGTTAACGTACAGAAATGCAACTGATCTTTGTGTGTTTGTTCTGTATCCTGCAACTTTGCTAAATTTGTCTGTTATACAAATTTTTCATGGAATCTTTAGAGTTCTCTCTATATAAAATCATGTCATCTGCAAACAGAAATAATTTTACATTTTCTTTTCCAATTTGGATGTCTTTGTTTCTCTTTCTTCCTAATTGCTCTGGCTAGGACGTCCAGCACGACACTGGATAGGAGAGACGATAGTGAGTATCCTTGTCTTGCTGCTGATCTTAGAGGAAAAGCTGTCAGTCTTTAACCATAGAACATGAGAGCACCTGTGGGCTTTTCATATATGGCCTTTTTATATTTAAGTAGTTTCCTTCTATTCCTGCTCTGTTGAGTGTTTTTTATATGAACAGGTGTTGAATTTTTCCAGTGTTTTTTCGGCATTAATTGAGATGATCCTGGGTTTTTTTCCATCAGTCTTAATGTAATGTATTATACTGATTTATTTTCAAAAACGCCACAATCTTTTAACAGTATTTAGTTACATAGTAGACAGTAATACTCTCCTCTCTCCCCCACATATATACAAATATCGCACATATACAACATCCATTGTCACTAAAAGAGTTTTTCTGTAGGAAAGAAGATAATTGGCCTGTTGTAACAACTTGAACCAAAATTCACACAGAAAAAAATCCCTAATAACTTTCAGATACAATTTACCTCCACCCACCCCTCCATGGATAAGCCATGCCTACCCACATGCATGGCTTTGCCACCTCCTGTTGGCCACACATGAACATTGACTGACAGGGCCCCCACCTCCACTTTGCCTCTTTTCAGTCCATCTTCAATATCATCACCAAAGAAATCTGTTTAAAATAATAATTTAAATACATGGCCAAGGCGTTCCCCATAGTGAGTTTGGTGTCAGTGGAAATAGGTTTGGCTTGAGTGGCTCAGACCTGACAAACAGTACCTCTCTCATGGAGGAGACAGGTCGATGGTCTGGGCAAATGCAGTGGTTCCACTTGGGCGCAGAAGCTCACTTGTGCTCCTGCTCCATCACACCAAGTGCGTGCATGACATTGTCATGAGAGAGGATACCCGGAGCTCCAGCCACAGCATCCACCTTATAGTTGCAGGATGGAAGACATGAAGTATTTATATTTATATTAATATCATATTTTTATGTATCTATAGAAAAATTGCTCAAATCATATCCACTTCTGGAATTTACCACACCTGGATCTAGAGGAAGAAATTTACTCAAATCTTTCAATCTCATTGTGCCCCCTTCCATTCCTTGCCCTCCGAAGTTAACTATTATCATGACTCTATACATTCAATTCTATTCATTCTTGACAGGATTTATATAGACTGAACAAATTGATTCTAAAATAGGATGCACCACACCAAAGAATATCCAAAGGACTTCTGAAAAAGAAGAAGCAGGAGGAAGATGTCCTGCAAAAATCTAGATCCTTTTAACACCAATAGCAATCAAAAATGTAGTATTGCTAAGTATCCAACAGAAAAATAAGGAAGGAAACTCAAGTGGTTGGAAACATATTGAAAAGTTACTGGAACTCACTAGCAGCTGGGAAATGTAAATTAAGATAAATGGCATAGATTTAACACATCCATCAAAATGAGGGAGGATGGGTAAAACAGGGACTCTTACACTGCTTTTCATCAGTGTGTTTCATTGTTGCATTTCATTAGTACAAACATATTGAAAGAAAATTGGCCAGATAAGTGGATAAAGAAGGAAGAATTTTATATGATGCCATTGCTCACCAAGAATAGTTCAAAACCAGAGTGATATATAGTCAGAGCACTTGACCCTCCTGTTCTCATGGAAGGTATGAATGTAGACAGTCCAGACCCACAGAGACTTGGTGAAGAAACTAGAACAGAAGAGACAAGGGTCGGCACATTAGTCAATACCGTGATCACTGGAGCAGCTGATAGACTGCTTCCGTCCCATGTGACCAGGACACGTTAACAGGGAAGGCTTTTAGCTTTAGAGTGGAGTAGAGTAATTGGATGGGAAAACGGCAGAAAGATGGAACAGGAGCCACGATGATGTAAGATTCATATGGAAATTAATAAAATTAATTCTAAATATGAGGAAAAATGTGTCTTTCTACTCAGAACTGCATTTCTAGATAAATACTTTAGCAGGAAAAATGTTCATTGCATAGAGTTCATTACTGAAAGAGAAAATGAAAAAGGACATAACTTAAATGTCTCTCAAGAGAAGATTCCACAAGTCAATTGGGGTGTATTTATGTGATGTTTAAAGGAATTGAAATAAATGAACTAGAATATGGAAGGATTTGGGAAAGGTGACCAAGAACCCTTCAGACTAAATTTGACTTAGGGCTGGAGAGTTGACACATCCCTGACGTAGGACAGTGAAGGTGTACTGCTGACCTTGCCAGCTGGGGACAAACTGCTTCACCATCCTCCTGTGTTAGTTCCCAGGGCGACCATAGCAAATTAACACAAAGTTGGTGACATAACAATGGGAATTGATTCTCTCATATATCTGGAGGACAGATGTCCAAAGTCAAGTTGTTGGCAGGCCTGCTGCCCTTGGAAGCTCTAGGAGAAATTCTTCCTCGCTTCCTGCTAGCTTCTCATGGCCGCCGGCATCCTTGGCGTTCCTTTCCCTGTAGCTGCATCACCCATCTCTGCCCCAGTCTTTACATGCCCTTCTTCCTTGTGCCTTGTGTCCTTTCCTCTTCTTATAAGGACACTAACCATTGGATTTAGGGCCCATCTAGTCCAGTATGACCTCGTCCTAACTAATTCAATTGGAAAGACCCTTCCAAATCAGGTCACATTCCGAGTTTCCAGGTAGACTATTCTTGGGAGAGAGACACTATTCACCCCACTACCGTGATATGCCACGTGCTTCTAGGGAATCTATATTCTGCAGTTGCCGAGTGTAGTGTTCTAGGTTGGAGGTACTTTTGCCATAAGCATCTTTGCCATAGACATCTTCACCCCCAGCATTTTGCCACAAACATTATTGCTGTATGAGTAATTCACTGTAAGGTAATTTTACTGTTAAAGATAAAATAACAGGAAAAAAATAATAAAAGAGAGACATTAAAAAGGACATAATGAAACATGTAGTACATATCTGGGCTACATTTAACTCTTGCATCACATGCCCAGACCTTCTATTTCACCAAAATATCTAAACCAGATTCTGTGCCAAATACCAAAATTCTGTCCACATCACGTTCCCCACTATCAAATAGGAAAAACTTTTCACCACTTTCAAGAAACTTATACTCATCAGGAATCACGTAACCATTTTCAGGAGGAGGATAGGAGAAGAAGCTGGATTCTTCTTTTGCCTCCAACTTATAATAATGTGTGATAAATTTGGTAAATTGTGCGTTAGAGAAGAAGCTGTCATACATAAATTAGCTAAAGAATTGATAATTAATGCTCTTGAAGACTGTTGAGAATGAGTAGCTGCCTCTTTTATATCTGCCATAGATGGTAAACTTTAGGTTTTGATGGGTGGGAGGGATGACTGTGCTCACAGAAGGATGTGCAAACTGGTATGTTATCATTTTCTAGTATAGTATGCAATCTGGCTTTACACTGACTTATTTCACACTTCCAGTAAGTTTTATCACCATATTTTGTAGCTGAAACCAAACTATCAAACCAAACTCTCAACGTGTTATTCTATCTTTTATAGCAAAATTGCCTTACAGCCAATTAGTTATGTGGCCATGATGCTTTTAGCAAAAACATTGGTTACAAGTGTTCTATTCATGTTGAATAGGTACATTTGGTTAATCTTGTGAATCAATTCTAACATATGACTATAATCCCGTCTGCTTGTTTCCTCAGTTACTGAGAGAGCTGTGGTAAAATATCATCTATGATTTGGGTGTATGCATTTCTTCTTAATTCCGTCCATTTTTACTTTATATATTTTAAATCTTTATTAGTTACATATAAATTTAAAATTTTCATATCATCCAGTTGGATTGAACATTTTCATTACGAAATGTCCCTTTCCAAACATCCACTTTCTCCTGAAATCTACTTTGTGTAATAATTATTGAGCCACATCAGCCTTCTCTGTCTTAGAATATTTGTGATATATTTCTCCAGCTCTTTACTTTCATATTTTCTGTATTTTCATATTAAACATATTTCACCTTTATACTTTGGTTCTGGGTTTATATCCAAGGTTACAATATTTTGTTTTAATAGACATATTTACTTGATCTGCATTGAGTGTAGGGCCATCTTGAGAAGGATCCAAACTGCAAAAGATGAGATGATTTTATCATGATGAAGAATCATAACCAAAAAGATGGCATAGAAAGAGATGTTCTGCTACCCCAGGCACAGACTTCCCACCACGTCATTCTTCCTCACAGCAACATGGGAGGATGGGGCAGGACGGAGCAGGAGGAGGAGGAGGGCTGTGGGCCAGGAGGTCACACCTGCCACCATGGGGACACCTTTCCAAGGAGGGCCACTGGGTCCCTCTCTGTTGTCTGGGCTTCTCCCCTGTGACCCCGCCCCCCAGTACTCCCTGAAGGACTTCAGGCTTCTGGCCTCCCCTGTCTGGGGTGAGGAGAATCAGGGAAGATAGGCCACAGGATTGCATCTTCCTGGGACCCAGGGAGCTGGGAGTCCCATTGCACTGCAGAAGCCCGATCTCACCTAATTGGCCATTTGAGGCCTCAAGTCCCAGTCGTGCCGGAGGAGAGAATCTTCCCCAGCAGAATGACCCCTGTGTGCAAGCACCTTGACATACCACCTGGCTGACAGGACAAGATGTGGAGGGGCAGGTGAGCAAGATTATCCCTTTCTCTGCTTGCAGAAGCTTATGCAGCCAGGCCCTGGAGCACCCACCCAGTCTCTCACAGGGACCCCAGGTGCCTTCCTCTGCCCCTCCCCACTCACACTTCACTGTACAGGAAGCCAGAGGTGAATGGGGACGATTTGAGGGTCCTTTGTGCTACTTCATTATCATGGGCACAGACCTAGATAAGGGGCAGGTCCTGGATGTGTGGCCTTGGGAGAGTCATGATCCTCACCTGGAAAAGCTAAGGTCAAGGCAGCCACCCGTCAGGGCTGCCAGGATTCGAAGGAGACCATGTGTGTAAGGGAGGCAGCAGGACATGGTAAACAGTAAGCACCAGGGCTTGTTCTCAGCAGCTGAAGCGATGTGCACTCTCCTTCCTGGCCACCCCTGGTCTCTGCTTCAACGTGGCTGAGAGCACTGCCTCTTAACCCGTAAACTAAGCCTCTGAGCATCTTTTTTAAAAGCAGGTTGTGAGTCAGCAGGTGGGTGGGGTGGAAGCTTCTGCATTTGTAACCAGCTCACAGGAAATGGTGATGCTCTGGTCCCTGGACCACACTTTCAATAAGGGGGATTAGGACTGAAGGTTAGAACACATTACCTTTCCATTTCATGGGTCACAGAACAACCCACATCTCCTTCATCACATTGAGTGCATTCCCAGGCTTGGATTTTAGTCCAGTTCAGTTCATTGAAGCCCATGGACAGCCCTGGGTCATCTCAGCAAGCTGGAGATCCCTGCTTGTTTGTTGTTGAGAAGTGAAACAAAGAACTTGGCTTTGGGGATGGAAATGTCTGTTTATTTTCAGCTTCCCACAAGGAAGTAGTGAGTAGTGACTCTCTTATCATGCTGAGGGTTTGTCAAGAAAAATTGAGCACAAAACCATTAAACTCAAAACCTTTGAGTTTACAGTAGAAAAATCTGCTACTTAAGTGTATGGTGGTGGACAGGTGGGCCATTCTAGCCACTAGCGTCCCCACTGTGTGTGAGTCAGTCCTGGGGATGGGCAGAGGGGCTCCGCTGAGTTACTGCCAGTAGGACGCAGAGCAGACCCCTTTTGCCCCCTCCTCCACTCACGCTCCTGACACACAGCAGCTCACAGGGCCCAGGGCTCGGGCTGATTGGTCCTGAGCATCACCAGTCAAGATCCCATTTCCTGCCGGTCTGCCTGGAGAGCAGGATTGAATGGTCCATCCTTTCATCTGCACCCACCCCTGTGGGACACCTGCACTCTGTTGATCAACCATACGTTTTGTATCCTGTGGAAACCTGTATCAGGAGGGTTTGGAGGGCACCCCCACAGCATGGACACCTCCACTCCCACGGAGTTCACCGGCTCCAAGGCAGCCCCCTCTTCTGTCTCCGCCGCCAGCGTTTCAGGAGTGCTGCTGACTGTAGAGGCTGGGTGCAGGTTCACAGGGATCCTTACCCCCCATCCCTGAACCCTCTGTTGAGCCCTTATTCTATTCACCGTTCCTGAGACTTCACCATACACCCCAGTGATCAACATCATTTGCAGTGCACGGCCCTGCTCCCAGCCCTCTGAACTGTGTGTGCTGTGACAAAGACAGGGAACAGAAAGAGTTCAGGGAATTCTGCTCAGGACAAGACAGAAGCCCAGCTCTCTCTGGTCTCAAATGGAAAAGGACCATCCTAGCTAAAGCACCCAACCCTGAAGGGGTCTGTGGAGCACGAAGTGTGGGCCGGCAGGGACACAAGCGGGGAGGACAGTCCATCTCCTGAATGTGTCACAGCACCTCTCATACTGCTTCTCAGACCATGGAGCTGGGCTTCCCCCTCCCCATGATTTATCCAACATCTGACATTGGCAGGAAGACCCCCGAGATCCTCAAGGTCGCAGAGAGCTCTGCTAATGGACTGCACTGTGGTCCAGGCTCAGAGACACTGTTGCTGAGATGGGACGCGGGGTCCACAGCAGGAGAGACAGACAGCACCCACAGTAGCCTGGTGAGAGCTGTTCCCTGCTCTGCTCCCAGCCTGGCCTGGAGATGGACCCAACACTGGGTCAAGTCCTCGTGGACAGGAGAAGCTCAATAAACATTTATGAAATGAAAGAATTAGTAAAGTAAGGCACAGAAAGTGCAGGATTGGATACCTGGGCAAGGTGTGGAAATGGCACATCTCAGGAGCATCCCAATGAGGAGGGGGAGCATTTATTTCAGGAGGGACTGGGGGCTGCAAGACCTTCTTATGCTACAGATTCTCAGCTCTGCAAGTCTCCTAGCAACAGCTCAGAGTCCCCTGCAGAGAGAGGGAGTGAGTGCTCCACGCATATTTATGGTTCATCAGAGGACATGTTGCCCTTTCAGGTCAGTCTGAGTTCATCTGGATGGAGAACTCAGCAACTGGTGGCCTCTTGGTCAGTGGGCAGCAAGGAACCAGAGTCTCTGTGCTCCATGGGAGGTGTGACCTTGTGACCTTGACCTGCTCCTTCTCACTGCATCCTCTCTGCCCTGTGTTGTCCAGCTCGGGGCCATGCCGCCCCACAGAAATGGAAACATCTCGGTGGTGCCTGTGCGGGAGTTTGTGCTGGAGGGATTTGAGGGTGGCCTGGGGACCCAGGCCCTGCTCTTTGCTGTGTTCCTGGTCCTGTACCTGGTCACCGTCCTGGGGAACCTCACCATGATCGTGGTCATCACCCTGGATGCCCGTCTGCACTCCCCAATGTACTTCTTCCTCAAGAACCTCTCCTTCCTGGACTTGTGCTACTCATCGGTCATCGCCCCCAATGCCCTGGTCAACTTCTTCTCCTCGTCCAAGGTCATCACCTTTGAGGGCTGTGCCACTCAATTCTTCTTCCTCTCCCTGTTTGCTACCACTGAGGCTTTCCTCCTGGCCGTGATGGCCTATGACCGCTTCATGGCCATCTGCAGCCCCCTGTGCTACCCCCTCACCATGTGCCCCTCGGCCTGCTCCCACCTGTTGCTGGGCACCTACTGTGGAGGCTGCCTCAACTCCATCGTGCAGACCAGCTTTACCTTCAGCCTCCCGTTCTGCAGCTCCAACCACATTGACCACTTCTTCTGTGACGTGCCCCCCCTGCTCCAGCTCGCCTGTGCCAACACAGCCATCAACCAGCTTGTCATGTTTGGCATCTGTGGGCTCATCATTGTGGGTACCACACTCGTGGTCCTTGTCTCCTATGGCTACATCACAGTGACCATCCTAAGGATGCACTCGGGAGCCAGGAGACACAAGGTCTTCTCCACCTGTGGCTCCCACATGACGGCCGTGTCCCTCTTTTACGGAACCCTTTTTGTCATGTATGCCCAGCCGGGAGCTGTCGAGTCCATGGAGCAGGGCAAGGTGGTCTCTGTCTTCTACACCCTGGTCATCCCAATGCTCAACCCCCTCATCTACAGTCTGAGAAACAAGGATGTGAAGGAGGCCCTGTGGAGACTGAAACACACAGCCACATGAGGAAGGGAGGCCAGAGGGACAGAGTGTCCTGAGGTCTGGACAAAAGGGCTCAGAGGGAGGTACTGGGGGTGGATTAAGGAATTCACTTGTCATTCATCCATTCACACCGAGCCAGAAATACACAGCCGTGTGAAAGCTATGACTGGAGGGAGACGGTGGACTCAGAGAGAGACACTGGACAATGAGGAACTCTCAAATCTCTTCCACTTACTAATGGAATTGGATGCATTGAGGAGCTCATTCATTTATTCAGTCCACGTTGTTTAAAAGCACTTTATGGACCAGGTGTTTACACAGTGTGAGATGCACAGATGGATAAGGCACATTCTGCATCCAGAACTCCAAATGATCAAAGAAGGAGCAATGACTCAAATCCCAGGAAGACACTGAGCAGAGCAATCAACTGAGCATCCAGGCGGGGGTGGTCTTCTGCCTCTTACTTATGATGCTTCTCTGGGTCATCCCATGGGTTTCAGTAGGAGAGAAGTCAGATATTTGTGCATCTTTATCAAACTTGGAAGGAACAAAAATGTTTACATGCAATTTACCTCCACCCCTCCCAGCCTACCCAGATGCAGGGCCTTGCCATCTCCTGTTGGCCACACACAAACATCGACTGACAGGGCCCCCTGCTTCCACTTTGCCTCTTTTCAGTCCATCTTCACCACTATCACCTAAGAGATCTGTTTAAAATAATAATTTAAATACATGACCAAGGCATTCTTCACAGTGAGTTTGATGTCTATAGGAATAGTTTTGGCTGGAGAAGTCCAGACCTGATAAACAGTGCCTCTCTCATAGTCTGAGGTGAGTGCTCCCTCGGGTTCCTGCTCCATCACACCAAGGGCATGGATGACATTGTCATGAAAGAGGATGACCCAGAGCTCCAGCCATGACTTCACCCTTCCTAGTCACAGGATGGAAAACATGAAGTATAAACATATAGATATAATTTTTATGTTTCTACAGAAAAAATACTCAAGTCATAGCCACTCAGGGAGTTCACCACCACCCAGGTCAAGAGAGAGAAATGTACCCAATTCCCACAATATGCTCTTGCCTCCTTCTAGCTATTGCCCTCCAAGGTTAACCCCCATCCTGCCTCTGACACACAGATTAGTTTTGCCTGCTGTGAACATCCTATGAATAGAAACATACAATTTGTCTTCTTATGTGACTGACTTTCTTTTTGCTTTGTGAGATTAATCCATGTGATTGCATATATGTAGTTTTAAATTTTTCATTACTATATAAGATTCCATTATATGAAGACACCATAATTTATCCATCCTACCATTGATGGACATTTGGGTTGTTTCTAGTTACCAGCTTTTAAAATAATGCTGCTATGAAATTTTTTAACATGTCTTTTGCTGTGAATCAATTCCTGTTGGGCATTCTTGGGAGTTGAATTGTTCATCTTTTTGGCTAATTCTAAATAGTTCTACAAAAATGTTATAAAAATTTTTGTTCCCACAAACAGTGCAGAGTTCCCATATACAGTGCAGAGTTCCCATTGCTGTGCATCATCATGAACAAGCCATATTGTCTATTTTATAAAATTTAGCCATTCTGGTGAGTATGTAGTGATAATCATTGTGACTTTCATTTTCATTTCTCTCCTGACTAATGAACTTGACCATATTTTCATATATTTAGCAGCAATTTGGATGTTCTTTTGGGGGAAGTATATATATTTTCTCCATTTTTTTCTACTGTGTTATTTTTCTTTTTCACATTGATTGTAGAAATTCTTTATATATTCTGGATATGAGCCCTTTGTTGGTTACATGATTTGCACATATCTTCTCCCACTTTGTGGCTTCCATATTTACACTTGTCTTGATTTTTTTTGACATTTTTCAATTAACAGAAGTTCTTAAACTGACTCAGTAAGGTTAGTTTATCAGTCATTTCCTCCACAGTTACTTCGTTCTGTGGCTTAAAGAACCACTGCCTATGGTAGATTCAAAAAGATATTCTTCTATGTTATGTTGTAGAAGTTTCTTTGCTTAGTCTTTTATATTAGTATCTATAATCTCATGGAATTAATTTTTTGTGGTTTTTGTGACGTAGAGGTTATTCCGTTTTTTCCATATGGTTATCCTACTGACCATTTTTTTTAAATGCTTTTTCCCACTACTGCTATGTAGTGTCACCCTTGTCATAAACCAAGTGTCCTTGTATATATGGATCTGTTTCTACAGTCTTATTCTGTCCCACTGGGCTATTTGTCTATTCTTATGTTATTTTTTAATGTACTATTGAATGTTCAAAAGTAAAATATCTTAATATAAACACTTCAGTATATATGAATAAATATAACAATGTACAATATCTTTAGAAATAAAATTGTAAATGTTATTCAAAGAGATAAAAGGAGAACTAAACAAATGGAGAGATATACCATGTTCATGGATGTGAAGATTTAACATTATAAAAAATCCTTATTATGTACCATAGCCAGTACATTGAATTCTATCTTACTCCTAACATGATTTTTTATAGTACTAGACAAATGATTCTAAAGTTTCTATGTAGAAACTAAAGAATAAGAATATCCAAAGCAATGTGAAAAAATAGAGCAAAGAGAAGGAATATGCCCTTATGGTGAGGCTTATAAGACCAAACCAGGAGAAGTGTGGCCATGTTGGCACTCTCTCTGGGCAATCCTGGTCCCTCCCTTGTCCCATAAAGCCAGTGTTCCTCTTGTAACAAGTCTACAATTGTGCCCAGAGTGAACCTCCTTCAAGCTTTCTGGCCACACCTCTATCATGTTCCCCTCTGCCCTCCTCCAGCACAGTCCAGTGTCAACTCTAGGACAGATCTATGTACTCTTCTTGCATGCCTTTCCTCCACTGTGGATACTTCTACCAATGCATTTCCCAAGTTACAATGATGGCAAGTGTGTGTGTGTGTGTGTGTGTGTGTGTGTGTGTGTGCACCTCAAGGACAGAGATCACATCTCAGCTGTCTCTGTAGCCACAGCTCACAGCACCTACTGACTGCTGAGTATATGTTAAACTGAACTGAGTCACCCAAACTGCCTCACCAACAGCAGACTAGCTCATCATGAGCTTCATTAAGGGGCCATCAGGCAGGCCATCTTCATTTTCTGTCTCCATGGCACTCCCATCTTTACCTACTTACTCCTAGCTTCACAAGATGAATTGTCCCCATGCTGCTCAAGGATAGACACTGAACTATGCTGCTCAGGGATAGACACTGAACTGGGTTTGGAATTCTACCATGTCCCTTCCTCCAGGACTCTCTGCCAACACGCATCTTCTCTCTCACTTAATTTTGACCTTTCTCTTTCCTAACTCATTCTCTTTAGCATCCAAACATATTCAAATATCTCTCATCCTTTCCTTTAGCTCAGACATCTCTGTAGCCTGCTTATATCTCTCTCTCACTGCCATACTTTACACTCACTGTCTCTATTTGTGCTATACTTCATCTCTTTGCAATCAGGTCTCTGCACCCATCACTGCATCTAACTGCTCACACTAGTGACACCAAGTCTAACGGACACTTTGTAGTCCTTATCAATGATGACGTCTGAGTAGATTTGGATATTGTTAGACCTTTCTTCCTTGACAGTTCCTTCTCCTTTAATGTCTGCGACATTTGGCAACCCCTGTTCTTTCCAAACATCTCTGACCATTCCTACCCAGACACCCCTGTTGGGCCCTCTCTTTCATGCTATTTAAGTGCTGGTGCCTCCTTGGGGGCTGTTCTTGTCCCTCATTTCTCCATAGTCTATTTGCCCCCCCTAGTGGCCTCTGAGGTCACTGTCTCCATATGAGAGCCTCCAATCTCATCCATCCCCATCCACAATGCACAAATATTAAGTGTGCCGTGCAATGATTGTCGCATATAAAAATCCCCATGAAACTACCACCCATGTCAAGATTGAAAACATTTTCAGAACTAAAGGCCCACTTGTGCTCCTTTTCCAATTAATACCCTGCTCCTAGGGTGACAAACATTCCGATCTCTAATAACACAAATTAGTTTTGTCTGCTTTTGAACATCATAAAAATGGAATTATATAATGTGTTCCTTTTTGTCTGGCTTATATGGTTCAACATAGTGCCTGTGAAAGTCACCCATGCTGTTGCACATAGCAGCACTTCATTCTTTTCTACTGCTGCCTCGTATTCTATTACATAAATATACCACAACTTATTTATTCTTTCTACAATCGATGGCCAATTGATGTTCCACTTTGGGGGCTATCATAGTACAAACTGCTAGAGCAATCTTGCGTTTCTTTTGATCATCATAAGCACTGGTTTATATTGCAAATATGCCAAGTAAACTAAAATTGCTGAGTCACTGGGGCATATGTTTAATTTTAATAGATAATGCCAGTTAAGAAGACTTCATGGTTATTTATACAGAAAATTTCAAAGAATTTACAAAATATCTCTTAGAACAATAAATAAATTTAGCAAAGTCTCAGGATACAAAGTCAGCATGCAAAATCAATAATATTTCTATATACTAGCAATAAACAATTCGAATTTGAAATTTTAAAAGTACCATTTACAATAGCACCAAAAAAATAAAATACCTCAGTATAAATCTACAAAATAAGCACAAGATATATTTGTGTAAAATTATAAACACTGATTTAAAAATTAAAGAAAGTCTAAACAAATGGAGAGATAAATTGTGTTCATGAATTGGAATACTCTATACTGTTAAGATATCAATTCACCCAAATTTGATCCATATATTCAATGCCAACCCAGTCAAAATCCCAATAGGGTTTTTTTAGATATTGATGAGCTAATTCAAAAATTTACATGGAAAGGCAAAGGAACTAGAATAGGTCTATTAGTTATCTATTGCCAATTAATAAATCAGCCCCAAACTTAGAGGCTGAAAAAAAATATTTATGATCTCAGTTTCTGTGAGTCAGGAATGTGGAAGCAGCTTAGTGGGGTTATTCTGACTCAGTGTCTTTCCTGAGGCAACAAACTGTCAGCCCAGGCTGTGCTCATCTAAAGGGTCAACTTGGGGAGAATCCACTGCCAAGATCGCTCATGTGTCCTTGGACAGGACTTAAAAGATTTTTCCACAAGACTGACCAATGACACTACAGTTGACTTCCTTCAGAATAAGCAATGAGAGACAGAGATAGAAAGAGAGAGAGGGAGAGACAGAGAGAGAGAGAGAGAGAGAGAGATGGGGTGGGGAAAAGAAAACCCCAAGATGGAAGCCAGAGTCATAATCTCATCTCAGAAGTAACACCCCATATTTTTCCTCTATTCTATTTATTTGATTCGTTTCTCTCCCACATAAAAAATATACTCATTCCATCCCAGGGTTCCTAAAAATCTCATCCCATTACTGCATCAGCTTGAAGTCTAGAATCTTATCATTTATATTAGGCCCAAGTGTGGCTGAGTCTCCTCAGATGCAGTTTGTTAATTATGGCTCATTGAGTAGTTTTTCTCCATCTGTAGACTTTTGAAACTAAAGAGGGAAGTTATTTGCATCCCTACACACCAAGCATACAAGGGTGGGACAGGCATGGGATAACTTCTGTAGTCATTCCTGTTCAGAAAGGAGGGAAATGGGAAGCACAAAGTTGTCACTGGACCATAGCAATTTTGAAATCTAGCTGGGAAATGCTGGAAGTTCCTTAATTATGTCTGATGGCCTGGAAATAATTCTCCATGGCTCTTGGCTCTGCCCTCTGGGCTCTTGGTTCTGTTCTTTGAGCCATCTTTCCTTTTACATGAAAGGTATAAAATGTTTTTGGCTAAATAGCTCTCTCATTCTGATTTATGCCAATATAATTCTGGGGGCCAGAAAGCCTCTTCCCATTCTGACGTATCACTGTCTTACTCACAGTTAGCTGATGATGCTTCTGCACATTTAACTCTTTTAAGTACTTGGGAGGTCTCCTGCAAATCTTGGGGTTCTTTGAGGTAATTCCTTCTATATTTAGGCATCCTGCTGAGACTGCTGAGGGACAGTGTCCCTAAGCTTCCTTGAGGTGCTATCATGTAAGTGAAAGGCATGTCCTCATTCTCTTTTGAAGATCTTTTTACGACTGAGACACCACTTTAGATCTTTCTAAGGTCTTAACAAAGGATTTAACAGTCACACCCTTGGCTTGATTTCCATATCTAGTTTTCCTGGCAGTGCCCTGGATTTGAGCTTTTCTTAGAGGCCATTTCTTGTTTTAGCATCATTTGTCATCTGGAGAAGCTGAGACTTTTCGAAAATCATGAATTCCTGGTTCCTTTTTGTTTAACAATATTTCATTTAGTTTATCTATATCCTCTTGCATTTTACTATAAACAACAAGAAGACAAGAAGCGGCATCTCCAACACTTTGCTTGAAAAATCTCCCTAGCTAGATTTCCCAATTCATTAGAATAATTTCCACTTTCCTCATTACCAGAGGCAACAGCACTGACAAACCTTCTGCCACCATATAACTAGTGTCCCCTTCTATCCAGTTTCCAATAAAATTCACTTTCCTGTAAGCTCTTAGCGAAGACCATGAGGCTTCTGTAAACAGCTTCCTCAAGGCACTCCAGACTTTCACAAATACCATCCTCAAAGCCCACTGCCTGGTTCCAAAGCCACTCCCACATTTTAGCGTTTCGTTATGGAAGCACCCCACTTCCAGGTACCAAAATATGTTCTAGTTATCTATTGATGCATAACAAATCATCCCCAAATTTAGCAGCTTAAAACAAAAACATATATTATCTCACAAAGTTATTGTCTGCAATCTGGGAACAGCCTAACTGGGTGACTCTCCCTCAGGGTCACTCATGAGAATGCAGTCCAGGTGTAGACTGCAGCTGCAGTCAACTGAAGGATCCACTTCTAGGTTCACTCATGTGATTGTTGACACATGCCAGTTTCTCACTGGATAACTCACTTACTAGCTAAGTGGATCACTCTACCTGAGGTGTTTGTGTCCTCAAAATGTGAAAGCTGTCTTACCCCAGAGAAAATGATGAGAAGGAGAGAGAGAGAGAGAGAGATCAAATGAGAACCCACAGTCTTTACATAACCAACCTAATCTTGGGAGAAACATACCATCACATTCTACTCATTAGAAGGAAGTAACTAAGTCAAGCCCACCCTCAAGGGAAAGGAATTAAACAATGGTTTGAATGCCAGGAGGGAGTGATCTTTGGGGGCCATCTTATACATTGCCTCTACCACACAAGTCACAGCCCAGAAGAAAACATTTGTAAATAATATATTTGACAAAAGAATGATAATAAGAAAACAACCAAATAAACAAATGGGCAAAATATTTTAACAAACAATTAATCAAAGATAACATACAGATGGCAAAAAAGCACATGAAAATATGCTCAACATAATTAGTAATTAGGAAATACAAATTAAAACCATGATGAGATACCATTACATGCTCACTAGAATGGCTAAAATTTAAAAGTCCAATCATACGGGGGCCGGCCTGGTGGCATAGTGGTCAAGTTCGCATGCTCCGCTTTGGCAGCCCAGGGTTCACCAGTTCAGATCCTGGGTGCAGACCTACACACTGCTCATCAGGCCTTGCTGTGGAGGCGTCCCACATATAAAGTAGAGGAAGATGTTAGCCCAGGGCCAATATTCCTCAGCAAAAAAAAAAAGTCTGATCATAAAGAGCAACTGGAACTCTCATTTATTGCTGATGAGAATGTAAAATGATACAACTTCTTTGGTAAACAGTTTGGCAGCTTATTTAAAAAGTTAGACAGTTTGGAAATTTATTAAAAAGTTACACATACACCTACCATGTGAACTACCCAATCCATTCCTAGATACATCTATATAAAGACTTGTACATGAATGTTGATAGCATCCATGTTTGTAACAGTCCAAGAGAGATGCATAAACAGATTCTGATACACACATCCAATGTACTACTACTCAGCAATGAAAACTGACAGACTGTCGATACATGCAACAGCATGGGGGGATCTCAGGATCAGTACACTGAATTTAAAAAGCAAGACAAAAAAAGATACATGTATCGTATGATTCAATTTATATAAAGCTCCAGCAAATACAAAATAATCTATAGAGAAAACAGGTCAGTGGTTGCCTGAGGAGGACCAGCAAGAGGCAAAAGGAAGGGGAAATAAATGATCATGAAGACTTCTGGTTTCTGGTCCAGCATGTCACGGGCTCGTAAGTCACCATTCCATCCTAACAAGTAAATAGCTAAAAAAACAAAAACAAAAACAAAAAAAACTGAAAACTCAACCACTCATTATAGATCCATAAGAGAAGTGAGGTTACGAGGCAAAGCACTATTCCCAAAATTGGAGAGACGGACGAATACCAAGAATCACAACCTACTGGAGCAGAAACTCATGAGCGGACACCTCCAGGAAACAATGCCAAGGTAAGAAAACCTGAACTATAAGTGATGAATTTGTGGAGGCTTAGCGTGGACGAGTCTGAGAGAGAAAAACTCCAGGGGGACCCAGTCATCGGGATGCCCCACACTTTGGGGAGTTTTGCCTCCTGGAGCTCCACCAGGTTCTCACGTGAATATTGGAGAAAAATCCCTTCATGCTTCCATCCGGGGGAGGGGAAAAGAAACCATTCTGAAATACACCAGAGTATTCTGTTCTTCTTAACGAGGTTTGCCCTCAGGAGAAACTATTTAACCACAGCCTAATCTGATGGGGTGTTATGAGAACATAACCGACTTAGGGGAAGGGAAATACCCAACTCCACTGGCTCTAGCCTTCCACATGGAAGAGGAAAATACCCAACTCCAGCCCACTCCAGTCATCCCGTCCCATCCAAGGGGTGTGCCTGAAAATAAAACAACCGAGAGCACTTGTGAAGTTCACAGTCCAGAGCACAAGCTCACTAAAAGACTGAGACGTAATAATAGGACTATAGACTGCTTCCCCTGCCCCCACACCCTACCACCATATTACTAAGGACCTATTTACAGCAGTTCCTTTTACACGGTACATCATGTCCAGCTATCAAGAAAAACTTACAAGGTATACTAAAATATAAAAACACAGTTTGAAAAAGGAGAGCAAGCATTAAAACCAGACTCAGATATGGCAGAAATACTGGAACTACAGGAATTTAAAACAACTATGAGTAATATGCTAAGGGCTATAATGGATGAAGTAGACAGCATCCAAAAACAGATGGGCAATGTAAGTAGAGAGGTAGAAAGTCTAAGAAAGAACCAAAAGAAATGCTAAAGATCAAAAACTCTAACATAAATGAAGAATGCCTTTGATGGGCTTATTAGTAGACTGGACACAGCTCAGAAAAGAAACTCTGAGCTTGAAGACATGACAATAGAAACTTCCAAAACTGAAAAACAAAGAGAAAAAGAAACTGAAAAAATCCCAGAATATCCAAGTACTGTGAGACAACTACAAAAGATGTAATATATGTATAATGGGAATACCAGAAAGAGAGAAAGAAATAGAAGAAATATTTGAATAATGAATAATGACTGAGAATTTCCTCCAAATTAATGTCAGACACTGTCTTAGTTTAGGCTGCTATAACAAAAATATCATAGACTATGTTTCTCCATAGAATAAACACAGTTTATTTCTCATGGTTCTGGAGGCTGGGAAGTCCAAGACCCAGTGTCTGGTGAGGGCACTCTGCCTGGTTTGCAGATGGCCATCTTCCTGTGGTATCCTCACACGGCAGACAGAGAGAGGAAGCAAGCTCTCTCAGGTCTCTTCTTATAAGGGCTCCACCCTCATGACCTAATTACCTCCCAAAGTACCAATCTCCAAATACCATCACACTGGGATTTTGGGCGGACACACTTAGTCCATAGCAGAAACCAACCACTGATCCAGGAAGCTCAGAGAACACCAATCATAATAAATACCAAAAAAAAAAAAAAACCCTCAAACAAAAAGCTATACATAGGCATATCATATTCAGAATCAAAAATAAAGAAAAAAATCCTGAAAGAAGACAGAAGGGGGAAAAACAGCTTATCTATAGAGAAACAAAGTTAAGAATTACATCCAACTTCTCCTCAGAAACCACACAAGCAAGAAGAGAGTGGAGGGAAATATTTCAAGTGTTGAGAGAAAGAAAAAACCTAGAGTTCTGTGCCCTGTGAAATCGTCCTTCAAAAGTGAAGGAGAAATAAAGACTTTCTCAAACAAAAATTGAAGGATTTTCTTGCCCGTGGACCTGCCTTATGCAAAAAATGTTAAAAGGAGTTCTTTAGGGAGAAGAAATATGACTTAGGACAGAAACTCAGATCTACATAAAGAAAGGAAGACTATTGGAAAAGGAATAATGAAGGTAAAATAAAAACGTTAATGTCTTTTATTCTTAATTGATCTAACAGGTAACATTTTTTGAAATAATAATAGCAACAATGCATTCAATTACATATATCCATAGATAGCTATATATCTATATACATGTTTATGTATGCTTATGTAGAAGTGAAATGAATGGCAGCAATGATACAAGGGATGGGAGGGAGTAATTAGGATTATTTTGTTACAAAATACTTGCAGTACCCATGAAGCAGCATAATATTATTTGAAACTAGACTTGGATTAGTTGTAAATGCATATCAAAAACTCTAGGGCAACTACTAAGAAAAAAGTAAAAAAAGAGATATAACTGATATGCTAAGAAAGAAGAGAAAATAAAATAATACAAAATGCTCAATTAAAACCATAAAAGGCAGAAAATGAGTGGAAAACAAAAATAGAAACAAAGAACAAGGGTAACAATAGAAAACAGTAAAAAATACAGTAGATATTAGTCCAACTATATCAATGATCACTTTGAACATCAGTGGTCTAAATGCACCAATTAAAAGACAGAGATTGTCAGAGTGGATCAAAAAACAAAACCCAATTATATGTTATTGACAAAAATCCCAGTTAAAATATAGAGTAAAATTAAATGGATGGAGAAAGATAATCTATGCTAACACTAATCAAAAGAAAGCAAGAGTAGCCATATTCATTTCAGACAGAGCTAACTTCACAGCAAGGAAAGTTATCAAGGATAACGAGGGGCATTACATAATGATAAAGGGGTCATTCTTTAAGAAGATACAACAATCTTTAATGTGTATGCACCTAACAACAGAACATCAAAAGGCATGAGGCAATAACTGTAAAACTGCCAGGGGAAATAGACGAATTCACTATTATAGTTGAAGACTTCAATACCTCCCCATCAGAAATGGACTGATCCAGCTGGCAGAAAATCAGTAAGGACATAATTGAGCTCAACACCACCATCAATCAACTGGATATAATGGACATCTATAGATTACTTCATCCAACAAGAGTAGAAGACACATTATTCTCAAACTTGCTTGGAACATTCACCAAGACAGATTAATTCTGGGCTATAAAACATACCTTAACAAATTTAAAATAATATAAATCATACAATTTCTGCCCTCAGCCCACAATGGAATAAACTAGAAATCAATAAGAGAAAGATAGCTGGAAAACCCCAAAACACATGGATATTAAACCACATACTTCTAAATAACACGTGGGTCAAAGAAGAAATCTCAAAAGAAATTTAAACCCAAAGTAAGTGGGAGGAAAGAAACAACAAAAGCTAGAGCTGAAATAAATGAAATCTAAAACAGAAAAATGACAGAGGAAATCAATGAAGCTGATACTGGCTCAACACAAGGTTGACATAAGGGTAGCCACATTGTAGAAAGGAAACCATATTGTAACTTTGAATGACCTCTGACTAACTAACCCAGCTGGATATACACCCTCCAGGAGATCTAACTGCTCTGTAGATTTTATGACCCCTGCTTGTGCATGTACCTCCCAGCTGTGATAAGACAATAACTTTGTTCTTTTGAGTTCCTTAGGAATGTGTTGACCCCTGGACAGAGAATCTCTCTGATGTGGCCACTCCCAGTCTGTAACACCAGAGGGTCAACATTCCTAATTCACTCCCCTGTAACCCACGGGCCTATATAACTGCTTTAGGATTCTGTGCCCCTCTTAAAATGGTTCTTTCAGACATTAGTCGGCCATCTTCCCCCTTGCTAGCAAGCTGTAATAAACTTCCCTTTCTCTGCCACCATCTTGCCTCTTGACAATTGGCTTTTGTCTTGTGGTGAGCAGATTGTGCCCTCTGTACATTAAGAAAGCCAAAACTTGGCACTTTGAAAATATCAGTAAAATTTATAAGCCCCTAGACAGGCTAAGAAAAACAGAGATAGAAGACAAAAATTACTAATATCAGAAATGACAAAAGGGACATAACTACAGATCCCACGAAAATGAAAAGGATAATAAAAGAATACTAAAACAACTCTGTGCCCATTAAATTTGATAACCTGGATGAAACGGACCAATTCCTTGAAAGACACAATCTGCCAAAACTCATACAAGAAGAAACTGACAATCTGGATACACCTATCTCTTTTAAATAAATTGTAGACAATAATTAATAACTTTCCAGACTGAAAGCACCAAACCCAGATGGGTTCACTGGTGAATTCCACCAAACATTTAAGAAAGAAATTGTACCAATTCTCTATAATCTCTTTCAGATGATAGAAGCAGAAAGAAGACCTTCCAACTCATTTTATGAGGTCAGCATTACCCTAATACCAAATCAGATGAAGACATTACAAGAAAAGAAAACTACAGATCAATACCTCTCATGAACAAAGATACAAAAGTCCTCAACAAAATGTTATCAAATTGAATCCTACAATGTATAAAAAGAATTATACACCACAACCAAGATGGATTTATCCCAGGTATTCAAGGCTGGTTAAACATTCTAAGGTCAATTAATATAATCCATCATATCAATAGGCTAAAGAAGAAAAATTCTATGATCATATCGATAGATGCAGAAAAAACATCTGACAAAATCCAATATCCACTTATGATTAAAAAAAAAAGTACCAATAAACTAGGAATAGAGGGGAACTTCCTCAACTTGATAGAGAATATCAGAAAGAAACCTATAGCTAACATCATACTTAATGGTGTGAAATCTGAAGCTTTCCCACTAAGATAGGAACAAGGCAAGGATGTCCCCCCTCTCCACTCCTTTTAAACATCATACTGGAAGTCCTAGCTACTTCAGTAACACACACACAAAAGGAATAAATGGTATCCTGATTGGGAAGAAAGAAATAAAACTGTTTGTTTACAGATGACATGATCACTATGTAGAAAATCCAAAAGAATCAACAACAAAAAATTCTTGTAACTAATAAGCGATTATAGCAAGGTTGCAGGATACAAGATTAGCATACAAAAGAAAATTGATTTCCTATATATCAGCAATGAACAAGTGGAATTTGAAATTATAAACACAATACTATTTACATCAGCAGCCTCCCCTCCCCCAATGAAATACTTAGGTATAAAGTAACACAGTATGTACAAGATCTATATGAGGAAAACTACAAAACTCTGATGAAAGAAATTGAAGGAGTAAATAAATGGAGAGATAGTCCACGTTCATGGGCAGGAAGATTCAATATTGTCAAGATGTCAATTCTTCCCAACTTAGATTCAGTGCAATCCCAATCAAATTCTCAGCAAGTTATTTGGTGGACATTGACAAACTGATTCTAAAGTTTCTTCATGCCCCTCTTTAAAATAAATTTTATTTTAGAGCCGTTTTTGGTTCATAACAAAATTGAGCAGAAGTTAACAGAGATTTCTCATGTACCCTTGCCCCCACACATGCATCCCCCACCAAAGTGGTACATTTGTTACCATTGGTTAATCAACATGGAAACATAATTATCACCCAAAGTCCACAGTTTACATTATGATTCACTCTTGGTCTTGTACATCCTATGGATTTGGACAAAGGGATGATGACATCTATCCATCATTATAGTATCATACAGAGTATGTCCACTGCCCTAAAAATCTGTGCTTCACCTCTCATTCCTCCCCACCTCCAAACCCTGACAACTACTGATCTTTCTAACTATCTCCATAGTTTTCCCTTTTTCAGAATGTCATATAGTTGGAACCAAACAGTATGTAGCCTTTTCAGATTGACTTCTTTCACTTAGTTGTATGCATTTCAGTTTTTTCCATGTTTTTTCATGGCTTGATAGCTCATTTCTTTTTAGTGCTGAATAATATCCCATTGTCTGGATGCACCACAGTTGATTTATCCATTGAGCTATTGAAGGACATCTTGATTGCTTCCAAGTTTTTGGCAATTATGAAAAAGCTGCTGTAAATATCCATGTGCCGGTTTTTGTGTGGACATAAATTTTCAGCTCCTTTGGGTAAATACCAAGGAGTGAAATTGCTGGATTGTATGGTAAGTGTATGTTTAGTTTCATAAGAAATTACCAAGCTGTTTCCCAAGTGGCTGTACAATTCTGCATTCCCACCAGTAATGAATGAGTGTTCCTACCGTTCCACTTCCTTCTCAGCATTTGGTGTTGTCAGAGTTCTGGATTTTGGCCAATCTAATAAGCATACAGTGGTATCTCATGATTGTTTTGATTTGCATTTCCCTGATAACATATGATGTGGAACATCTTTTCATATGCTTATTTGTCACCTGTATATCTTCTTTGGTGAGGTATCTGTTAAGGTCTTTGGCCCAGTTTTAATCAAATTGTTTTCTTATTGTTGAGTTTTAAGAGTTCTTTGTATACTTTGCATAAAAGTCCTTTTTCAGATGTCTTTTGCAAATATTTTGCCCCAGTCTGTGACTTGTCTTCTCATTCTCTTGACATTGTCTTTCACAGAGCTAAATTTTTAAAATTTTTATGAAGTCCAGCTTATCATTTCTTTCTTTCATGGATCATGCCTTTGGTGTTGTATCTAAAGAGTCATCACCATACCCAAGATCATCTAGGTTTCCTCCTATGTTATCTTCTAGGAGTTTTATAATTTTGGATTTTACATTTAAGTCTATGATCCATTTTGAATTTAATTTCATGAACGGTGTAAGGTCTGTGTCTAGGTTCACTTTTTTTGCATGTAAATGTCCAGGTGTTCCAGCATCATTTGTTGAAAAGACTATCTTTTCTCCATTGTCTCACCTTTGCTCCTTTGTCAAAGATCAGTTGACTATGTTTATGTGGGTCTATTTCTGGGCTCTCTATTATGTTCCACTGATCTGCTTGTTTATTCTTTTGCCAGTATCACACTGTCTTGAATACTGTAGCTCTCTCTATAGTAAGTCTTGAAGTCGAGTGGTGTCAGTCCTCCACCTTTGTTCTTCTCCTTCAATATTGTGTTGACTACTCTGTGTCTTTTACTTCTCCATAGAAAATTTAGAGTCAGTTTGTCAATATCCACAAGATAACTTGCTGTGATCTTGATTGGGATTGCATTGAATCTATAGGTCAAGATGGGAAAAACTGACATTTTGACAATAATGAGTCTTTCCATCTATGAATATGGTACATCCCTCCATTTATTTAGTTCTTCTTTGTTTTCTTTCATAAGAATTTTGTAGTTTTCCTCATATAGATTTTGCACATAGTTTGCTAGATTTACACCTAAGTATTTCATTTTGGGGGATGATAATGTAAATGGTACTGTGTTTTAAATTTCAAATTCCACTTGTTCATTGCTGATATATAGGAAAGCAATTTTCTTTTGTACATTAACCTCGTATCCTGCAACTTGCTATAATTGTTTATTAGTTCTAAGAGTTTTTTGGACAAGTCTTTTGGGTTTTCTACAAAGGCAATCTTGTCATCTGTGAGCAAAGACAGTTTTATTTCTTCCTTCCCAACCTGTATGCCTTTTCTTTTCTTTCTTCCTTCCTTCCTCCCTTCCTTCCTTTCTTTCTTCCTTTTGGTCTTATTGCATTAGCTAGAACTTCCAGTACAATGTTGAAAAGAAGTGGTGAGGGGGACATCCTTGCCTTGTTCCTGCTCTCAGTGGGAAACCTTCAAGTTTCTCATCATTAAGTATGATGTTAGTGGTATGTTTTTTGTACATATTCTCTATCAATTTGAGTTAGTTCCCCTCCACTCCTAATTTACTAAGAGTTTTTAATCATGAATGAGTGCTAGAGTTTTTCAAAAGCTTTTTATGTATCTATTAATATGATCATGTGATTTTTCATTTTTAGCTTATTTATGTGATGGATTACATTAAGTGATTTTTGAGTGCTTAACTAGCCTCGCATAGCTGGGATAAATCTCCCTTGCTCATGGTGTATAATTCTTTTTATACATTGTTGGATTTGATTTGCTAATAGCCAAAACAATTTTGAAAAAAACAATAGAGCTATAGTATATCAAGACATTGTAGGAGCTGGCCCAGTGGTGTAGCAGTTAAGTTCATGCATTCTGCTTCAGCAGCCCAGCGTTCACTGGTTTGGATCCTAGGCGTGGGCCTACTCACCGCTCATCAAGTCACGCTAAGGTGGCATCCCACGCAGAACAGCTACAACTCTAACTATGATATACAACTATGTACTGGGGCTTTGGGGGAAAAAAAGAAAAAGAGGAAGATTAGCAACAGATGTTAGCACAAGGCCAATCTTCCTCAAAAAAAAAAAAAAGACATTGTAGTATTTGCATAAGAATAAACATATAGATCAGTGATACAGAATAGAAAGTACAGAAATAAACCCTTCCATACTTGGTGAGATGATTTTTGACAAAGATGCTAAGGAATTTCACAATACAGAAAGTAGATTCTTTTCAACAAATGGTGCTGGACAAACTGGATATGCATATGGAAATATGAGATGATCTTCAACCCTTGCCCTGACTGTGCATAAATATTAATTTGAAATGGATCATAGATGTAAAACTATATAACTTCTAGAAAAAATCATAGGAGAAAAATCTTCACAACCTTGCAGTAGGCAAAGATTGTTAAGACCCAAAAATACCAACAAAAAAAATAAAAGAAAGAAAATAGACTCCACCAAAATTTAAAACTTCTGCTCCTCCAAAGACACTGTTAAGAAAATGGAAAGGCATTCCACACACTGGGAGAAGATGTTTTCATCACACATATCTGACAAAGGACTTGTATGCAAACTATATGAAGAACTCTCAAAACTCAATAATTAGAGGACAAGCAACACTCCCCCCACCAAAAAAGGGGGAAGACATTTTAATAGACACTACACCAAAGAAGATATACAAATGGATGATAAACAAGTAAGATACTCAACATCGTAGGTCATCAGGCAAACACAAATTAACACTGCAACGTGATACCTACTATCACACATCCACTTGAGTGGCTATAATTTAAAATTCTGACAATATTACACGTTGGAGAATATGCGGAACCACTGGAGATGTACACTTACACAACCACCTTGGAAAAGCATTTACCAGCTTCTTGTAACGTCAAACAAACATTTCAATATGGCACATGAATTCTGCTCCTAAGTATTTAATCAAGAGAAATAGAAACATGTCCACAAAAAGACTTGTACATAATGTCCATACCAACTGTATTCATAGTATCCAAAAACTGAAAACAATTCAAATGTCCATTGCAGATGAGTGGATAAAAATCACAGTATATCCATACAATGGCATAGTACTCAGCAACAAAAACGAACTACTGATATAGGTATCAACGTGGACGAATCTCTAAAACATTATCTCAGCAAAATATGCCAAAGAGCTTGATTCCATTTCTATGAAATTCTAGACTAGCAAAATTATGCTACAGTTACAGAAAGCAAGTCAGAAGCTGCAGATGGAGAGGTTTTAACTACAAAAGAGTAGGAAGGAATATTTTGGGGTAATGAAAATGTCCCACATCCTGTTTGTGACAAAAATTACATGGATACCTACATTTGCCAAAACATTGCCTGTACACTTTAAAATGGGCACATTTTACTGCATGTAAACCATATCTCAACAAAGTTGGTTTAAAAAGAAATAACCTCTTGAAAATTCTCGTTTTCTGCCCTGTGAATAGAACAAAAGTAGCTTTTTTTCTTATTTAGGTTCTGAATGCAGGCGTCTGGAGCAGGGCAAAATAATAAATCTGTTTATTTTTCCTTAAATTCTCAAATTTCTCCATAGAACATAGTTCCAGGTTTTAACAGGCTTCTTGCATTTTGCTTCCAGGGGTGAGAGGCAAATGTTGCCAGACCCAAACATGTTTGGATTATTTGGGTCTGGAAAGATTATGATCATCTTTCCTCTGATCTGTAATTGAGGGCAATGCCTTGAGTAGCAACTTGCGTTTGGAGCAGGACAGGCAGGGGCTGATTCAGTAACTGATGGAGTGCTCCCCCCGTCACGCTGATTCCATTTCAGTACAAGCTGTGGCCTACACTTACTCCCGGTTGACAGTCCTTAAGAAGGTAGTCAAGAGCAAACTGTGATAATAATGGCTACCTCCTACTTAGTGTGGGTGGGCTCCATGCTCGGGTCTTTACCTTATTTGATCATTTCATCCTTACAATAACTCTACAAGGTAGGTATTATTTTTTTCCTTTTAAAACTCTTTGTTATGGAATGAATTGTGTCCTCCCCGAAATTCATATGTTGAAGCCCTAACTTCTAATGTGACTGTATTTGGAGACACGACCTTTAAGGATGTGATTAAGGTTAAATGAGGTATAAGAGTGGGTCCCTCATCCAATAGGACTGGTGTCTTTAAAGAAGAGGAGGAGACACCAGAACAGGCACAGAGGAAGGTACATGTGAGGACACAGAGAGAAGACAACCATCTGCACTGCCAAGGAGAGAGGTCTCAGCAGAAACCAACCCTGGTGCTTGGTCCCTTGATCATGGACTTCCAGACTCCAGAAGCATGAGAAAATAAATTTCCTTTGTTTAAGCTGTTCACTGTGTGGTACTTTGTTATGGCAGTCTGAGCAGACTAATACACTTTTCATTAAAAAAAATTTATTGAGAAACAATTTAAATATAATCAAATACACAGATCTTAAGTGTTCGATGGGTACCGACAATTACCTGCAACCATGTAACTACCACCCACAGACAAGACAGAAAATTCTATCACCCCAGAAAGTTCGCTCATTTCCAGTCAATTCCACCCCCTACCCACCTCCACTTTCTGACTTGCATCCCCCTGCATTAGCTTTGTCTGCACTAGCACTTCATCTAAATGGAATCATAATTATGGACTCTCGGGTCTGGCTATTTTCCCTCAGCATCACGTTTGTGAGATGCACCCACTCTGTTGTGCACATCTGTATCCGTTCTGTCTTTGCTGAGCACCACTCCATTGCTTGCTCATTCTCTCTCAAGGGCACCTGGCTCAGGGTCCAGTTTGGAGCCATTATGAATAAGGCTCCTAAACACTCTCATACAAGCCTTTTGTTGTTGTTCTTGCACACATGTATTCATTTCTCTTAGGCAAATACCTAAAAGTGGAATTTGTGGAAGGACGGTCTATAGGAGAGAGGTAGGTTTAACTTTTTAAGACTCTGCCAAACCATTTCCCAGAGGCGCCAGACCTTACACTCCCACCAGCAGGGGGAGTTCCGGAAGACGCTCCACATCCTTGACAATATTTGGCATCTGTATTTTTTATTTTAGACTTTGGCCATTCAAGTAAGTGTGAAATGACTTCTCATTGTCATTTCCCTGATTGATGATGCTGAACATCTTTTCGAGGGCTCATTGGCCATTTGCGTATCTCCATTTGTAAATCTGTTCCTGTCTTTTGCCCACTTTTTCATTAAGTTGTCCATGTTTTTATTGTTGGTTTGTAGTAGTTCTTTATATATGTTGAATACAAGTCCTTTATCAGCTATATGTACTGTAATATTCCTCAGTCTGCATCTTGACTATTCCTCAATGGCATCTTCTGAGCAGAAATTTTTAATTTTTTCTTAAGCTAGGTATCTTTTCTTTTTTGCTGAGGAAGATTAGCCCTGAGCTAACATCTATTGCCAATCTTCCTCATTTTTTTACTTGAGGAAGATTAGCCCTGAGCCAACATCTGTGCCAGTCTTCCTCTACTTTATATATAGGTCGCCACCACAGCATGGCTGACGAATGGTATAGGTCGACGCCCAGGATCCAAACCCACAAACCCGGGCCACCAAAGCAGAGCACACCAAACTTGACCACTATGCCACAGGACCAGGCCCGAGCTAGGTATCTTTATAACCCTCATTTATGTAGATGGGAAAGGGAGGCAGGGAAGCTAACTAACTTCCTCCAGGTCACACATCTTAGAGGGTAGCACCGTGACCTGGGCCTGAGTGTCCTAGGCAGGGACATTCAGTTGCACTGCTCTGCCCATCCTCAGAGGGCCATCTGGGCAAGTCATGTCACCTTGTGAGCTTCAGTTTATTCATCTGCAAACTGAGCACACTACCTACGCCTCTGGAATGTTCTGAAAACTTAATGATAGAATATAAACGATGTGCTCAAATTTGGCTTTCAATGAATGGCATCTTTTGGAATTACTACGATCATCAGCAAGATGCTAAGTAAAGAAAAAATACAGCTAACTGTTCCAAATGTTATTTTCATGGCAGGTTTGGTGGCTTTCCGGTCTCAGCAAAAGTTTCAGCAGGTTCTTTCAACATTTACTTAACTGCACCAGGCACAGATGGGGACAGCAGTGAGCCTTCCAAGTGACAGGATAAATTAAGTCTCAGCAAAATAAATTTCAAAGTTGAAAGAGTCAAAAGGAAAAAAAGAAAAAACAAAACAAGATCAACAACACTGTCCAAGGGCTGTCTGCTGGAACAAATCATCCTGGGCCCCACAGGTCCCTTCCTAGAGGAGCCTCAATCTACTGACCCACCAGTGACTCTCAACTGTGCAAATTCATCTCTGCATTGCCATGCTGTGGGTGAATTCTCAGCCGAGCGGAAAACACTGCCGTGCAGAGTAAGTTCCAGCTGGAAAGACGGGCACATCTCTGAGCGAGCCGGGCGCGCCTTCTTCAGGCAAACTCCCACTCTCTCTGCGGGTCTCAGCCAGGCCCTGACACTGACAACTTCTCCAATCAGAGGATTCAGTCATGAACTCAGTCCCTCCTTTAGAGTTCTGTGAGTTAACAGTCCTTGACCTTGACAGCCAGGCCCTCCTTCTCTGCTGCAGCTACAAACAGGGAACCAAAGAAAATGGAGTGGGACCCAGCTAGGGCCAACCCAGGGGACAGGAAGGAGAGCCCTCTGAGCACTGCCCTCCACTCCCTTGCCCACCCCATGGTCACCCCACTGGCCACCCACCCTCCCGCCTCAGGCCCTGCACACACCTGGGCCACTCTTGTCTCCCTCTCCTGTACTCCCTTCCCTACTGCCCTGTGGGGCTCACCTCATGGGCTTCCTCCAGCTGGGACCTGCCAGCTGCCCCCAGCACCTGCCCTCACACCTTTTACACTGTTTTCACAGCTCTTCATTTATTGTCCATCCCCACAGGGCTGAGCTCCATCTTTTCTAAAACGTTCACACACACGTATGATCGTGTACACACGTGGGCTAAGGTGGGGCTATAGGAGGTGGCGTGTGCAATTGTCTATGTATGTCACAAGCCACATATACTCACCCAAAAATATGCATCTCTACACACACAACAAAAGGTAAAACCTATCTGTCAGATGAATGGGCATAAACGTGTCAGCAGCACCAACCTGTCTGCATCTCCCCTTGCCCATCGTGGGCCTCGTGCAACTCCTCCCCATCAGCACCAAAGCTGCAGCTCCCTCTGTCTGGGGGGCAGGACTCCACGGCGTGCACCACCATCACCTCCTCCACTAACGGACACTCGCTTCGTTTCTACGGTTTTTTGCCGTGAGGAAAAAATGCTGCAACAAACCCGTCATGGTATTGCCAGGTCAAAGGCACATGCATCTCCAGTTTTCGTCACTGCTGCCACGTTGCTTCAAAAGGACAGCGATATCTCGTTTCCCGGCGTACGGGAGCTCCACTCCCACCAGCAGTGGGTGGTATTTAAAACGTTTGCCCCTCCAGTGAGTCAGGTGATGTCTGCTGCCTTGACATTTTACCAACTCCTTGTGACGCGGAGCACCTATATTCACTGGCCATTGAACTGGTTTCTGTGAATCGTCTTCTCAGTGTCCCGGGCCCGTTCTTTTCTAATGTATCACTTCATTCATGCCACTTTGTAAAAGCGCTCTACATCTGGGGACTGTTCACTTCACCCCTCTGTCTGTGATCCAGGTTCCTGTGTTCCTTCAAATCTGCCCCTTGTCTCCTGGCTTTATCATCTCTGGGGAGGGAGCACGCAGCCCTGGACCAGGACCGAGGTCTGGCACCTCTTTGCCCCCTGAATGCTGAGTGACCTGGTGCAAACCACTTGCCCAGTGAGAAGACCAGTGTTTCTGCGACTACAGGAACTTAGGATAGGGAAAGTCACATGCAGAGGAGAAGAGTTCCTGTGACCCATGAATGTGCTCACAACACTGATGGCTGATGTGCACGTAGCACTGGGATTGCCAGGCACAGGGGCTGCTCTGAGCGTGACTTGCATTAACTCACTGACTCCTCTCAGCACCTCCTCACGGAAGGTGTGAATGTCACCCCCACTTTACAGGCTCAGGCACAGAGAGACTTCAGTTGTCCCAAGACCACCCAGGGGCAGTCAAGCTCCAGGGACCCTGTTAATCACAGCCTTGTGCACATGTGCACGTGTGTGTGTGCACGTGCGCGCGCGCGCACACACACACACACACATTCTCTCTCCTGAGCAGGCAGCACATCGAGGACGCACTCAGGTTCCCCGTCCCCCTTGGGGGACGTGGCAGGCAGCCCCAACATCAGGGCGTTTGCACAATGCTCTGACTCCAAGGCTCTCCAGGTTCCAAGGAAGAGACTAGGAGGTCAGAGTGACTGATCTAAGGACTCTGATCTCCTGGAGTCTTGGGACAGGAATTAAGGGCCTGGGCCTGTGGAGCTAGAAACCCTCAGGCATGGAAAACCTGTCGCTGCCCATCTACACAGCTGCTCAGTTACCCATTTCTCTTGCCCAAGACCTGGTTTCCTTTGTCACTCAGAGTGTCCCACCGACATGAGTCCATACTGCCTATGGGATCCATCTCTCTCCTCGGTGCAGCCTCTGGGCCAGGATGTGGGGTTGGGGTGGGGATGGGTGGCATGGAGGGCTCCCACAAGGCCCGTTACCCCCAGAGCAGGAATGGGGAATTCTCTGGAAAGTGCAGGCATGTACCCGGGCTCCAGGAGTATAGGCAGAGCCTTGCTCAGGCCCCTCACTGCCTCCCCCATCCCCAGGCAGGGTCAGCGTGGCCGGGACATTTCAAGGGGTAGGGGGGCTCGTCTTGTTTGGCGGGACATGTTTGGCCTAGGTGAGTTCCGGCCTGTCCCCACTCCAGGGTGTTTGAAACAGGGGTCTCTCAGGGCAGCATCTCTCAAGCCAGGTGTGACTTGAGAACAAATGACATCCAAGCTTTGCAGCACCGTGTCCCAGCATTTCTCTGGGTGATTCCTGAGGTCCTGGCTCCTCTCTGGCCCCACCAGCCAGCCAGGGCCTGGTGCCTGTGCCCTGAGTGTAGCTGTGGGGGTACCCGTGCCCTGAGGTGCACTGGAAGCTGAGGCCCCTGGTGTGGAGCGCTGGGCCAGTACTCAGCACCTCTCTGGGCTGGTCTTCTCCCCTCTCCAGCAGGGCCTAGGACTCGGTTATTTTCAAAGTCCACTGCACATCGGATACACTGGCATTTATTCACATGCAAGAGACATTTTTTTGAGCATCTACCATGTGTCCTCTGCTTGATTATGGGGACAAAGGGACCAGCTGCCCCTCTAGTGCAGTCATCCTGCAAATCAGGTGACCATCCTGGCCTTCACTGCCACTGCCCCTCTCCAAGAGGGAACCATCTATGACTGCAGAGCACTCACTATTTCCAAGGAATCATACGCCCTCTCACAAATGACACACTAGTGATAGAAGCCATTGAAGCCACACCTGTGAGTAGTTTGCTTTGAGACTCACCGGGGGAACAATTATTCACAGACAACATGGGCACCCAAGACCTCCCAGCGCGGCTCTGACCATTCAGCACTGCCCCGGGCCAGATGCTGGGGTAGAACTATGAAGACGAGGCCTCAGCAAGCTTGCAGAGAAGCCACTCGTTCTGGGAGCCTGTTCCCTGGGGACCGAGCGCAGACTGAACCATGTAGCGGACTCAGCCACCTTCACCCTTTGCTGAGGTCTGAATTCCACGAGGTGCAACATCTCAGGTCCCAACGGTCAGAGGAAAGGCCCAGCTCCTGAATGCTCATCTCTGGGCTCTTGAGGGACAAAGGGGCTTTTGATCTGAGCACCGTTTCTCAGCACTTTCTCATCTTGGCTCCAAGCAGAATTCACAGCAGTAACACTTCTAAAATCAATAACACTGCTTTTGTTAAAATGTGACTTGTTCTGGAAACGCCCCTAGCCCAGCTGCTGTTTGTCCAAGAATTCAGAGGCCCGTCTCCTCTCCCCAGCGGGTTCCTGAGCCTTGATAAAGGCAGAAAGCATCTTCCTACTCACACAAACAGCCAGGACACACACTGAACGTGAGATGAATGCCTTCCCTACCCAGGCAAGAGAAATCTAGGGGCAGGAAAGTAGACGCTTCCTTCTAAGACCTCGACTGAAGTCCTCAAACACAGCTTGAAACACCAAAACAACAATTGTAATCTTACAATTACCTCCCCAAACTCAGAATCAAGAACCAAACCCCCAACCATCCGGTTGATCACACGGTTTAGAAAGGGCTCCCTTCCATCGGCGTCCGCGCTTCAAAGAACCAGTAGCTTAACAGGGATCTAAGAACACAATGTTAGCAGAAAATATTCTCCAAATAACCCATCACAGCCATGGATGGTGGTCATCCACTGTGTCTTCTCTCTGTAAAAAGGTCCTTTCCCTATTCTATGAGGTTTGAACGGGTGCTGCCATCTTCTCTCCCAGCCAGAAGTATGGCCACCGCTGAATGGCTGGGGGGTGGGACTGACAGATGGTGGGCCATCAGAGGCCTTCCCAAGAGTGTCTGCTGTGGGACACACAAACCCCTGAAGGGGTGACACTAGGAGAGATACAGCACGGACACTGTCGGAACCATGTTTTCTGCTGTGGAGAAAGAAAACCTGGGCCAAAGAAGCTGTTGGGCAGAGTAAGACAGGAGGTAGCCTACGTCCAGGGATCCTTGAGCCCGGGGGCCAGCAGTCCTCTGCTCACCTGTCCTTCCAAAGCCTTCCAACAAATTCCTCCTCTTCCACCCCCAAGGACTCTAATGCATGCCTCCTTCTTTTCTCACAGAAGAGTCTCTCCGGGCCCCCAGTCTCCCCCCTCAACCACTCCTCCACGCAGCCAGCAAGTGTTCCGGCCTGCCCTGCTTTGCCTTCCTGACATCCACAACCGGGCTGGCAGCTGAGCCTGTGTCAACAGTGGCAGATCCTTCTGCAGCAGGCTTCCTAGATGGGCAGAGGTTGGCATACAGGTCTCTGTGATCAAGGCAACTAGGTATAAAAAGGGAGAAAATGTGTGCTTTTATTAGTGCAAGTGAAAATATATTACTGACAATGACTAGAGTTTTGCCAAGAAGTCAGCACAGATACGAAACTGAGCTAAAGGTGTCATCTCCTAGGGTACTGTCCATTCCCTAACGGTGACGGCCAAGTCACAGGGAGATGAGGAAGAAAAACGGTGGCAATTCTGTCTCTTGCCTCGTGGTATGGAGGAAGCTGCAAGGATTCTGTGAAGGCAAAGGGAGACCTAGAGCTTAGACAGGTCTAAATACCTGAAGACACACACACACACACATACATACACACACAGGGATTACCACCCATAAAGCTGCTTACTCTAGATGAGTCTGCAATTCACCAGAGAGCCTCCTGGGGTCCGAAGGCTTCCGTCTGGAAGGGACATGCTGACTCTTCCTCCAGGCCCGCTGGGCCCCCAAGTCACTCTGCATCAGCTCTCTTTTCTTCACCTGGATCACTGCTTCCTGCTGAAGACCAGACACCCAAGAACTAGAAGGCACCTCAGGGACCAAGAGCCTTGTTTACCAATGAGGAAACAGAGACCCAAAAACTGGAGTTGATCGGGCAGGACCCCAGCTCCTTGGTGACATGCTGCACACAGGGACAAATGTGGGGCCATCGGCCGGTCTGAGCTGTGGCTACAGCCCTTAACACTGGGCAACGCAAGCCCCGTGGGGATCCATTTGTTGTAAACCTCAACTGATGAATGACTGTAGGGTAAGCACTTGATCGCTAAAGAATTCACCCAAATAACTAGATGTTCCCCCACAGAACCTTCTAGGCTCATTTTGAGGAACCCATTTAGCAAACTGTAAAAACTGCTCATGAATTAACCTCAAGGACACAGCGCTGAGAAACGCGGCTCTCTAAAATCTCGGGCTGTGCGCAGCTCGCCTGCTGGCAATCCCGACGCTCTGGCCTGCAGTGCACTGTGAGTCTCTGACACAACAGCAGCCTCGACTTCCACCCAGGGCAGAGCTTCAGAGGACACAGCAGTCCGCGTTTATCCCATCTTTCCAGAGACGCTGGCTCTGATGCTGCCCTCGCTCCAGCCCGATGAACCATGCTGAGCGATTGGTTCTCCCGGGGGCCTTCGGCTGCTGAGCATTTTATCAAATGACAAGAGCACTATCAAAGTGACAGATGGGAAATCCACTCAGCACTCATAAGAAAACAGGCAGAGGTAACACTGCGTTGTTTAAAATCTCAGCTGGTCTTCAGTGAAACGTCTCTTTCATAAAGAGGCCACCACGGCGATGTCGTCCAGCGAGTTCTCACAATGGAGGTTGGAGTGTCCTGATTGATTCTTCTACTAAGTGCTCTGTTTAACTCTGAAACACAGGGACCACTAAAGTCGTGTGGCCTGGGCACTTCCTGGTCAAAGAAACATTCTTCACTTTGAGACTGATTTGAAATAGTAATCTCAATCTTTGCAGCCATTATCAATTGCTGAGCTGGACCAATAAGAATCTTAAAAAAGTCTTTTCCCTTTAGCTGTGACACTCTCCCGTGGACGGTTCTCAGGAAGAAGGTGTCTCTTTCAGAGTCATTATCTGCTTGTCCTGATCCTTTGAGCCTCAGTTCTGGGAGAGCAGCTGCTCTGATGTTGCGGCAGGAGGAGAACACGAGGCCCCACTGTGGTGGGGAAACGCACAGTGCACGTGGGCCCACGCGCAGAAGGCATGGGACCCCAGGAAAGGCCTTAACAGAAGGCTCCAGGAGGACCACCTGTGCGACCTGTCTGTCTCCTGGTCTAACACAAACACCACCTAACAAACCTGAAGCCACCAGAATTACTCAACACTGCATACTGAGAAACGTGCACTATGTGTTTCTATGCTGACAAACGCATTTCTCTCAGCATGTCAACACATGCATGTGCACACATGTATGCACAAAGAGACTTTTAGGGACTGCAATGTTCACTCAAAAATGCAAGAATGAAAATTACCCTGCAAGTGACAACATCACTTTTTTTAATTGAAGTCAAGACAAAAGCTGGTCACATTCAGAGATTAACAGGCCCCATCCAAATGGTTAAAACCATCCTTCTCTTTCTTGGTTAACCATCTCCTAATTTCAAGTGACTTCCACAAGTTCTTTAGAACCATCTGAAATTGTCCTTTGAGGAGATCCACCACACCACTATGAAACAAAGGCTTGACCATGCGCACCGCTGGGCAGGATTTCACTGGATGTCGTCATCATCAAAGAGATCTTCAAAATCTACATAAATGAACAAAACTACATATTAATAGGGCACACAAGGTAAACAACTGAGAAAATAACTTCAAAATAAATTACATCGTCGTTCAAAATAGAGAGAAAACAGTAAGCAATCTAATTAAATGAAGGACTCTTCCCATGACAGACTCAATTTTTCCAACCAAAGCTCACAGATATGAGTTTGAGGGGACAGTATAGTCTAGCCTGCATCTTTAATCTTCCTTCTATGTAGATGACAATCTTAAGAAAATGCATGCAGGTGTGTTTTGGACCTCGTGGGCAACCACCTCACAGCCACGACTGAGCACCACGTGACATGGCAGCACCGGCGCCTGAACCTGTGATCGCACAGTGGCCAAGCCTCCGCTCCAGCTGACACAGAGGTGAGGCTGACACGGAGGTGAGGCTGACAGGGAAGTGAGGCTGACACGGAGGTGAAGCTGACGGGGAGGTGACGTAAGGCAGCTGAAGGGCATGCGCTGTTGGGCACAAGTCACCCTGCTGCTCACTGTGACAATGGAAGTGCAGAGGGTGGGCGGGGGAGAGGTGGTAGAAGGACGGAGCCACATGAATGACTCCCTTTAAGGGAGTCTGACCGACACAGTCTGAGCTCCCTTCCTACTGGAGGAAAGGCCAAAAACTCACAGCACACTACCTATTGCGACAGGTGGTCAAAGTCACGGTCATTTTGTCCTTCTGTTTACTTGTTTATATATTTCCTGAATCCCCTACCATGGACAGGCATTACTTTCACAATGGGAAGAAAAAGAACTAACAACCCATTCGGATGTACTGTGCACTGAGAACATGCAGTATAAATGATGAACTAGAAAGAGGACAGGTTGGAACACGAGGTGGCAGCAGCCCTGCTCCCGTCACCACACCCTTGTCTTCATGGGGTGGCGGAGTCCCGATGCATCTCCAGCTCTCAGAGGGTCCTGCTCCCCAGCCACACTGACACGCTCAGGCCCACCAATGCCCTGCCTTCCCTTGCCGCCTGGCCTGTGGTCCTGCAGCTCTGAGCACTTTCTTCCCAGCTCCATCCCCGGCTAACACTTCACACCCTTCAAACCTCTGCTCAGGTGTCACCTCCTGAGAAACTGCCCTCCGATGTGCTCCTAGAAACAATGCTGTCCACCTTTGTCAGGGCTCTCATCACGGAACTGTCCCTGCCTGCCGCCTTGTCTAATCCGCCACTATTTTGTAAAACACAGTGAGCGAAGAGGGTGAGCCTGGTTCATGGTTAGAACCCTTGGATCTAACAGGCCATGGAAACCTCTGTTCAATGAGTGAAAAGGACTCAGAAGAAGCCTTCCCAAAGCCCATGCCTTCTCACAGTAAGTGGCTTCCTGAGCAGGAGTCACAACCTGACGAGGTAGCGTGCACCTGATGAATTCTGTCGGCGGGCAGGCCAACGCGGGCACAAACTGTTCTGTTCCTCCCTTTCCAGCCCAGACGCAGAGGGAGGAAGGGCCCTAAACTACTCATGTTGCTAAATGCTCACTTGGCAGGTCAGCCTGGGTCCCTCGCACAGATGCTTCCTTGGCAGAAGTAAAGGGCTGTTTTTGGAAATGACGGGAACTTGAACACCAGAACACAGCCAACCATCTCTAAACCCAGGGCTGGCAGAGGACGAGTGGTGCTCTGTAGGATCATGAAAATGTGTGAGAGGATCAGGTGCTGTAAGGGATCACACAATTGCCCGGGGCAAGAAACCTCCCGAGTCGCCCTGTGTGAGCCATTTTCACACACACAACCCCGGAGAGCACACGCACCTCTGCACAATTTGTTCCCCACAGCCACCTGCCTAGAGAATTTAGAGAAACGCTACTCAGTTCTCAAGGCCCAGCTCAAATGTCACTTTCCTCAGTTCCGACAGGCGTTGGTGGCACCCAAGATGTTGCCTCAGGGCAGCAGCCGGGTTCCCTGGGAAGACTACCTAATTAGGCAGCATGGCTTCTCCTTTTGGGCAAAAACTGGCTGAAAAGAAGCCAGACAAAATACCATGGACTCAGGCTTCAAAGGGTCTTTGGTATATTAAAAACCAACATGGCAAGATAACATGCTGGCAGCCAGGAACCAGTGACAGGGGTTCTCTGTAGAGGCAGGGACCTTGGATGAAAGGATGACAAGGGGTGAAAACACCACCGGACTCGCCTAAGAAAACCATCTGTGTTTCCATGTACAAGGTGAACCCTTAGAACGATTCATATAATCTGTGATAACAAGGTCTTGACAAGTCAAAGAGAAATACCCCCTGACGTGTATGAAGACATCATATGGTTAGTTTTTCACCATTTACTTGGTAAAACTCCACCTGAGTTCTTGGTAACTAGCATTAAAGCTCTTCAATACGAACGCGTCCTAGTGTCAGAGACAAGAGAAGGGGTGAAGCTGGAGAGCAGCTGTTACTCTGCAAAGGAAGCGAGAAGACGAGAATCCAGTGGGCAAAGAGGGAAAGGAAAGAAAACCAGCCATCAGGACAGCAGAGACGAGAAAGCCAGATGGGCTCCTACGCCCGTGTCCTGGGCAGCAGATCAGACTGCTGTGGCAGGTGTCCCACCGCGTGCCTAGGGTTCAAACGCTACTACTGGAGTGTAAGACTGGGAGCAACTCTATGCTGTTTTTCTCTCCTGAAAAACAGGGCTGACTTCCAGCACTAACAGCCCGTGCTGTCATCTTATACAAACCATACTGCATTCCGGGACCTGGGCTTTACTCTGATCCAAACCATTCATGTCACATGTTGCTCCACTGCATAACTTGCAGAAGAAACATTCATATTAAAACTGGCATTCCCCTTCCTGGCATCCTTACCATTATAAAAGTCTGCATGAACTGCCTTTTCATTGGCTGCCAAGTCCATCAGGAGCCCGGTGCTGCCTCCTGCCTGGGGAAGGGAAAGATGAGGCTGTGTTAGCGGGGTTCTCTCTGTTTCCAAGAGAACAGGTGCTAAGTGTCTCACGGGGCCCATGCCACTCCAGGGAGGAGGAGGACAGAAAAGTGCCCAGGTCGGAGTCACAATTTAGTTCCAGGAGAAGCAAGTTGAGGGAAGGGGCAGCATTCCAAGAAATCATTTTGAAGGTCTCCTGGGGTCTTACATTCCTAAATTCCTCCTTGTCTTTTAAATAGAATCCTGCCACTGCCCTAATCACCACCACTTCTCCATAAACGTCAAGTAGAGGTTCCAATTCCCTACTAGACGTTGCTGAGGACCCAAACACGTGCAAAACCGAGCCTGATGACTTCTCTGCTCTGGATCGCTCCCTGCTCCTTCAGAATTAAATTATTTCCCTTGGGAAACTGACCTACTGACCTGGGGTTCTGGTAGGGCTGCCATCACAAGACCTCCTACTGCCACAACCCTACAGTGACAGTAAAACCATGCCACAACCAAAGCTGGGCAATCTGATGAGCTCAGGATTTTGAATCTTGTTTAGAATCACACGGTGACAATCGGAGCAGAGTCCTCTGACAGCAGCACCCTGGCCCACTGGCGCACAGGTCCCTGATGCCGCTCTAACTCTGACATTCCCAAGGCTGTTTGCTCCACCTTTTGCCGGCTCTGAAGTAGCTCTCAGTAACCGGAAGGAAAACCCAGGATTCTCAAACCCCTCCCTTCTCTTCTGAGCCATCCCACTCCACTTCCCGTCACCACAGTAAGCCGAGTGGATTCTACCACGTATGTGCTGTATGGAGTTTGTCCCTAAGTCCAGCTACAGCCGTTGCCTTCATTCAGACCCTCTTCAAGTCTCTGTTCTCCTGTTTGCATGATTCCACTCCCTCACCCCCAAACCAATCCCCAAACTCTGCAGACTGACCATGTAACAAAGCAAATGGGAGCCTCTTACTCCCCACTGTAAAGCCCTCCGGTGGTTCTGAGCTGCCTGTGGCAGAACCTTTAAGATGGGACTGAGAAGCCCGGGGTAGTGGAAGTACTTCAGGGGTGGGGTGCAGAGAGCCCGCCCGTCCCACCACAGCTACAGGCCACTTCATGATCTGACCCTGCCACCAGCTCCACTCCTTCCCCTCTCTCCCTGGCACCTTACGGCCTGCCATGTTAAACTACGTGACAGTTCCTTCCCTCATATCCCTTCAGAACTCCACTCCTGCCAGGCCTTCTCCCTCCACCCTCGTGTACTCGGCAAACCTCAACACGTCCTTCAGCATCTGGCCGCAGCCAGCTCCTCTCCCAAGCCTTTGCTGGGCCGCCCCAGAACCCTGCAGATGCTTCCATCAAGGCACTTCCAATTTTCTACTACACTCAGTATCTGCAATCAGCCTCTCTCTGTCACACTGTGACCTCCAGGAACACAGGAGCTGGGTCTCTCACTCCTAAGCTCTGAGAAAGAGAATAGGAGGCCCTGACCTCCGGGAGCCGGGCTGTGGCGTCACGGGCTCACAGAACACCAGCCTCAAACAAGATCGCCCTGCGACCACGAGGGAGGAAGATCAGCACACAGGTCCGCTTCACGACCTCATATAGCCGCAGAGGAGAACAAGGTCACCGTGCCAAGGACAGAAACGCCAAACACCCTGCTCCCACCTCCCAGGCTGGTGGCGCCTCTCTCCCAAAAACCGTTTTCCCGCCTCGCTCTCGTTTTCCCTCTTCCTAGACAAGCTTTACTTTAGGACGTCCACCCAGGGATTCCCCCCACCTCCTGACAGCACATTCCCCAGAGCAAAGCCCACTTTCTCCCCCGACCTCACCCGACACGGCTCGAGCCCCGTGCGGGGTCATTCCTACGCCCGCGGTCCCCGGGAGCGCCGTCTCCCCCAGGAGTGGGGCCGGCCGTGACCGCCCGACTGCAGACTGGAGGGCACTGACGGCTCGGACACCGCGGGCGCTCCTCCCGCCGGGTCCTCGGGGCCCCGACCCCGCTCCACGTCTGAGGGAAGAGTCGCCGGGAGCGCGGGGCGGGAGTGAGGCCCCCGCAGGCCGCCGCCTTCTCTTGCCCCAGGCCCAGCGCGCCGGACAGCCGGCCCTGGCCTCCGCTCCCGCCCGGCCCGCGGCCGCCGCCTCACCTCGTCCAGATCCACGTAGGGCCCGGCGCCCTCGGGGAACATCTCGTCCACCGCCGGCTTCATCTCCAGTCCCGCGGCGCCTCAGAATTCCCGGCCCACTTCCGGCTCGCCGGCCGCCTCTTCCGGCACGCGCCCCGCTGCGGCAGGTCTAGACGCCGGAGGGCCACCGACTCAGTGGTTTCCTCTCCTCCGACCGGCAGATCTAGACGCCGGAGGACCTCCGACTCTATGGTTCCCTCCTCCCTTGAGTCTGGACCGCAGGAGCGGCCCTGGTCCCGGCTGGGTGGACCGGGTCTTCCGCCTGCCTCTCAGCGCACCAGGGAAGCTGGGCAGTGACTTCTTAGTGTCCTGAGGACACAGATAGGTCGGCCCAAAGGGCCTGGCGCAGAGAGGTGCCCAAGAAATACCTATTAAAGAATGTCAGTGGTCAATAGAGTGAAAAGGCAACCCACGGAATGAAAGTATTTGCAAATTATATATATCTGATAAGGGGCTAATACCCAGGATATGTAGGGAACTCATAAAACTCAACAACAAAAAAACAAACAACCCAATTCAAAAATGGGCAAAGAACTTGAATAGACATTTCTCCAAAGCAGATCTACAAATGGACAGTAAGCCCATGAAAAGATGCTCAACATCACTAATCATTAGGGAAATGCAAATCGAAATACAATGAGATACCACCTCATACCCATTAGAATGGCTACTATGAAAGCCTCCAGAAAATAACAAGTATTGGTGAGGATGTGGGGAAATTGGAACCTTGTGCACGGCTGGTGGGAAGTAAACTGGTGCAGCCACTGTGGAAAATAGTATAGGGAGTTCTCAAAAAATTGAAAATAGAATTACCATATGATCCAGCAATCACACTTCTGGGTCTATATCCAAAAGAAATGAAAGCAGGGTCTCCAAGAGATATTTGCACACCCGTGTTCGTAGCAGCATTATTCGTAGTAGCTAAAAGGTGAAAGGTATCCATTGACAGATGAATGGATGAGCAAAATGTGTTATATACTGTGCATGCAGTGGAATACTATTTAGCCTTAAAAAGAAAGGAAATTCTGACACATGCCACAACATAAATGAACCTTGAAGACATTATGCCAGTCACAAAAAGAAAAATCCTGTATGATTCCACTCATATGAGGTACCTCAAGCCGTCAAATCCGCAGAGATAGAAAGTAGAATGGGGGATTGCCAGGAGCTGGGGTAGGGATAACAGGGAGTTAGTGTTTAATGGGGTCAGAGTTTCAGCTGGGGAAGATCAAAGAGTCTGGAGATGAATGGCAGTGATGGCTGCACAACAATGTGAATGTACTTAATGCCACTTAAAAATAGCTAAGATGGTAAATTTTATGTTATGTGTATTTTACCATAATTTTTAGAAAAAGAATATGAATGAGAGAGAAGGGAGGGCAGGAGAGAGAGGGGAAGGAAAGGGGAAGGGAGAATGGGAAGGGAGAGCATGAGATATTTGAGCTAGACTTTTAAAAGTAAGTAGGCTTGGGGGCTGGGCTACTAGAGAAGTGGAGGAGGGGGAGGGAGAGGGTGTCTCCAGGGAGACAGGAATTGAGCCAAGGTTGAGGGGAATTGTGGCCTGGGCTGGGCCTGAGTGAACAGTGCAGGGCCCAGGGCGAAGCGAAAAGTGACTGGATGTGTGGGTGAGCCTCAGATGTCATGGTGACATGAATAGCCCCAAAGTACCCAAGTGAAAGTCAGACCAATGAAACCATGGCCACCAACAGGCTCCTCTTCTGAGTGGTTTCAAAAAGTGGAGGCCCCCCCATTCCCATGCAGGGGTGAGATCTGCTGGGAGAGCGGGGTTCAGGACCCACACCAGGGGAGACCAACGTTTATGGGGGAGCAGAACCAGGGACGCATGTTGTCACAGAGGTGGAAAGGCAGTGTCTGTTAGGAGGAGCCCTGAGAGCACTCGTGGACTTGGGTTGTCTGTGGTGACCACATCCAGCCCACATCCTTTTGAGAGTGAAAAGGGTCCTGACTGCCCCAGGACACAGGCATCGACTGCTGGGTACAGAGGCCATGTGGTCTCCCAGGCCATCGGTGACCAGCAGGGATGGGAAGACAGTGGCCGTGGGAGGTGCTTGTTCATGGCAAGGAGCTCAGTGGTGGGGCATTGAGGGGTGAAAGGGGCTAAGGATGTGGGGCAGGAAGTGGAGGGGTCCCCCACGAGGTCTGGCTACAAGGGGAAACCAAGAGGGGGTGCATAGAAGAGAACTGAGCTTGTTGTGTGCTGAGGTGAACGGGGAGGGGCACAGCCAAATCTGAATCCTAAACACAGGAGTCAGGAGTCCCCAGGGGCTGCGAAGTAGGCAGGTAGGGGGTCTGCTGAGGGTGGCTTGGGGTGGATGTTTCTTCCTCTGAGAAAAGAGGGAGGGCACTTGGGCCTTTTAAGACACGTAAACGCACCCTTGTGTCCCGGGTCAGTTGTGGGGTGCTGCTGAACCCCAAGAGGGAACACAGTTCCAGTCAGGACACCACAAGGCACCCCAGACTTCAGTCCTTCTGAACAGCCTACAGAGAGGCAGCTGGGACATCATTCTTTAATGCTTGCCCAACTGGGAGCATGGAAATCTGAGTGGGGTGTAAATGTTCACACACACACAAATTGACAGGCAAGTCGAGATCGTGGAAATCCTGCTGTAAATGGTGTCTTTTGTCTGCTGTGTTTGGTTGAGGCCCATTTGTCCCCAGTGGGAACCTAAGACCAATCCTCATGCCCAGCCATTGTAAGAATCAGGACTTTTTTTGTGTGTGTGTGAGGAAGACCAGCCCTGAGCTAACATCCGTTGCTAATCCTCCTCTTTTTGCTGAGGAAGACCGGCCCTGGGCTAACATCCGTGCCCATCTTCCTCCACTTTATATGGGACGCCGCCACGGCATGGCTGACAGGCAGTGTGTCAGCGGGCGGCCGGGATCCGAACCCGCGAACCCCGGGCTGCCAAGCGCGGACTAAACCGCTGTGCCACTGGGCGGCCCCCAGGACTTTTTTTTTTTTGCAGTTAATTTACAGAAACCAAATTCAAACCAGCTCAAGAAGGGAAAGAAAGAGACAAAGAATGTATTGGCTTTTCCCAAAGTGATTGGCTGGGCCAACTGGATTCTTCCTCTTGAGAATTTAACCTGGGGCACAGGGAAAGAACTCACCAGCTGGGGACAGGAGGTGGAGGTGAGAGGACAAGAAGCCTCGTTTGAGCGCTGGAGCGAGTGGAGTGGCCACAGAAGGCACCGGGGCCCGCTGCCCTGGGCACTGAGGCCACCACCCCCTTTCCAGGTCCCTGGCAGCCAGACTGGGTGGCAGTACCTGGGTCCCGAGAGGGATCCCCCTGCGTTGTCACTATGAGAACTTCGTAACAGCCTCCCTACTTGAGACAACTTGAGTGAGCCCACTCTGAGCAGCAGAAACTGCCTTACTCACCTTAAAGGACAGCCCGCCGAACCTCCCGGGCCGCACGCAGGGCGAGTCCACTTCCTATCTCGTGTGTTTCCACCCAGATATAACGGGTGGCACACACATTCCACAAGACCTCACATGTTTCTCATTATGTGTAATAGTTTCTATAGTTGGATGCTAGTAGAAATATGAGTATCTATAGTTAGAGTATTTTCTATTACCTTATTTATTTATTTGGTGAGGAAGATTGGCCCTGAGCTAACATCTGTGCCAATCCTCCTCTATTTTGTGTGTGGGATGCTGCCACAGCATGGCCAACAAGCAGTATGTAGGTCCACACCCGTGATCCACACCCTGTGAGCCCCAGGCCACTGAAGTGGAGTGTGAGAACTTCACCCCCACGCCACTAGGCTGGCCCCTCTGTTACCTTATTTTAAAGTAAAAGCTGGTTGCAGCCCATGAAATCAGTTTCTTCACCATCTGATGGGTGTGACCTGCAGGGTCTCCAGTGCACGCCCTGCCTGTGGGGCTCACCATCTGCAGAGCAGCTGCTGCAGTGTGAAAGGATGGTCCCTGGGACACTGTCTGTGCTGCCTGTCTGTCCTTCCTCTCCGTCTGGAGTGTCCAGGGTGGGCAGCCCTAGTCCCCTCACAGACCCAGTGCACCCAGGCCCCTGGACTTCCTTACAGACGGGACTCCTGCTGTCCTGGTGTGAACTGCCCTCAGGAGTGTGCCGAGTGTGAGGGGTGGTGGCCTAGGCAGGGCCTCCAGCCCAGGGGTGGCCATTGGGCATCTGGCTGCTGCCCAGCTTAGTGGCCAAGGGCAGGGGCTCCGGGGCGTGGCTGTCTGGACAGGATCAGTGTCCCGTCAACAAGTCAGGCAGTTTTCTGGTGTCTGTTTGCCTCAGTTTCCCCACCTACACTCCAGGGGACCTGCAGCACCCCTCCTAGGGTCATTGTGAGAGTTAGAGGGTGACATTCGTGTCACCATTATGAAGCAGCGAGTCCTGAGCCGGAGCAGTTGTTGATGCTCTGTGGACAGAAAGTGTGCACGTGCTTGTCAAAGAAGTGTTCACTAATAGTCAAAGGTGTGATTTGTCCGATAAGAAGTAAATGGGTCCTGAGTGGAGCCGCTTCTTGAAATAAAACCACAAGCATCTGTTGTGCGTCTGAAGTCAGGGGTTTATTGAACGCAAGGCCAGGGGGCCTCTGTCCCAGGGCACCAGGCTCCACCACTCACTCCTCCTGATAGGGGACGTGGAAGCCCAGGGTGGTCCCCAGGGGGAAGTGAGCAAAGAAGGTGCGGGCCATGTCCTCCACCTGGGGGTAGGCCCCCAGGGCCTGGAAGTACTGCACGTAGTTCCGGAAGTCAGGGGTGGAAAAAGGCCAGTAGGGCATGGCCGGCAGCTCCGCGTGGGGGTCTGAAAGACACACGACAATGTGCCTCAGGGGCTGTCCCCACTCGTCCTGCCCTGTGGCCGCCCCTCCACGGATGTCTCGGGCAGGTGGAGTCAGCAGAGCCATCCCAGTGAAGAGATCCTCCCAGCTGGGAGCAGGGCCTGGGCCATCCTGGGTCCTCCACGGAAGTACCCCAGAGCCTGGTCATCTGAGCAGCAGTGGGGGATGACCTAGGTCCTGCCTCTTGGGACTCCTGGTCTAGGGGACAGAGGAAGGGGAGGAGGACAGGGAGAGAGAGGTGGGGGTGTCCCAGCAGAATTTCGGAGGAGACCACAGTCCCCAGCTCTGGAGTCCAGACAATTCTGCACCAACATAGGACTTGGGGGTAGGAGGGCCACAGGAGCGAGTCCATTCTGGGGGTGGGAATGTCAGGGTCCTCGGGGGCTTGAAGGGTCCCTCCTGCCCAGTGGGCCCCCCAGGTGGCTGGAGGGCAGGGTCCGAGGAAGAGGCCCCAGTCCTCTACCCGTGCTCAGCCTCCAGCTGACCCCACCTCATCTGCTGGGATAAGAGGCCAGCTCCCACCCAGCTCCCTCCTCTTCCCCCACCCCACTCAGACACACGAGAGAAGAGAAATGGGAGAAAACACAATACCTCCCTCCTCCTGCACGGGCTTGGCACCTGCAAAGGAAGAAGAGAGCAATCACCCAGGAGGGCCCCCCAGGGCAGGATCTCTCAGCACAGCAGCTGCCTGAGTGGTCAGGAGGATGGGGGGAGAGCACAGGGGGACAGAGCAGCCCCTCACCTGCCAGAAGCCCCAGCAGGAGGCAGAGGGCCACCCCGGACACCAGGCAGGTCCTCATCTTTCCCAGGCACGTCCCTGACAGACCGACGACGCTCAGGTCCACCTGCAGCAGGAGGGACCTGGAAGGGTGAGACCACCCACCCGTCAGGGCCCCAGCATCTTCCCACCTCCCCCCCAGATGGGCAACTCCCAGGGAGACAGCTCTGGTAAGAAGACAAGTCCTCGGTGTTCTCACAGCAAGCTCAGTTTCCGTGGCTTCACACCATCTCCCTCCCTGTCCTCCCCTCCTCTGCCCCTAGACCAGGAGTCCCGAGAGGTTTAGGTGGCTTTATTTAATTTTAACTATTTAAGAAGCTGCACCCCCCACCCCCAGGTCTGCCCGAGGGCACAGGATGCCTCCCCAGTTACCTTGCTGTCTGCTCAGCCCTGACTGTGCAGCTGATGGGCCTCTGCCGCCAGCGCACAGGCTCCTCCTGATAAAAGGCCGGGAACAAGGAGGGAGACGTCACCTACTGAACCGTCAAACTGAATATTTCATCTGTGGCCAGAGGACTGAGGGCTTCTGTGACCCTGCTGGCAGCTGAATCACAGGAGTCCACTTTGGGGAATCTGATCCAAAGTTCAAATTGGGAGAAAAACATCTTTGCAGAGGCCACTTCTTAAGATTTTAGGACTGAATTCAACATTGGCACTGGAAATAAACCCAGTTTCCTCTCCACAGGAGAGAAAGACATTCTAAGTCTGATATTGGGGCTGAGATCCCCCCTACAGGAGCTCTGTGATTACAGAGCTGCCCTGGGGGGACAGGCAGGCAACATGGGGCCCTCAGGGAGCTGCTAGCAGCCCTGGATCAGCGGCCCCTGCTGACAGGACACTGTTGAGCAGAGTTGCAGGCAGGAAGTATGGGTGTTCCGCCTGACTTCTCGTCTCTAGCCCAGCACCTTCCTGCTTACGCATAGTGATTGTCTGTTCCAGCCCCAGGACATGATCAGTGACACCAAGGGGCTCTGGGTCAGGCTGCTCTGGGACACCCAGGACACCCAGCTTTGTATTGTTCTTATTCAGTGGGATCCCAGAGCAACCGTCCTCACACTGTATATGGATTGCCCAGGGGTCCTGTTAAAATGCGGGTTCTGGGTCAGTGGGCTGGGGGAGAGCCTGGAACTCTGCATTCCTAACAAGCTCCCAGGAGATGCCCACGCTGCTGGCCCCAGAGCACATGTGCGGTAGCGAGGCCTGGGTAGGTTCTCAACGGGGCTGTGTCAGTATCACCTGGAGGACCTGGTGTCAGAATCACCTGGAGAATCCGGTATCACAATCACCTAGGGGACCTGGTGTCAGAGTCACCTAGGGGACATGTTAGAATGCAGATCCTTGGGCCCTGACCGCTCAGAGCTCTAATTCAAGACCTCAGGGCTGGGCCCAGGACTCTGCATTTCTCTCACGTCACCGGTGTCCTGAGGAGGTCTAGGGCCAGGCTTTGAGACCACTGTCTAAAGCGGAGGTTCTTAACCCTCGCTGCACATGGGGACCACCTGCAGAGCTTTTAAACAGAGATTTCCAGCCCCCAGTCTCCTAAGGCTGGATTCTAACACAATGGGTCTGGGATGGGGCCCAGGATGGAATTTGTGAAACCTCCCAGGTGAAACTACTGCCTAAGGGGTGGGTCAGGTCCGCTGCTCCCCAGCCCCTCCCCCTGCCCTGCACAGGGCCCTCCTACAGACACGTCGACACAGCGGAGGCCTCTGAAGGCCCCACCTGCCTGGGGCGAGAAGAAGCTCCGGTTGCACAAGACGTTCTTGGTGGCCAAAGTGAACAAAGGCCCCCCGGCCGCCTCCCGGGCTACCTCAGCAGGGAGAAGGGGCGGGATGCAGGGCTCCTCCAGCAATGCAGGAAGGGAGCAAGCTAGGGAGGCTGGCCTGGGGAGCCTTCCCTCAGAGGGGCGGTGCCCCTCCTCTGCTGCTTCACCTGGACCAGATGAGGCCTGGGCACGTCTTCTGAGGCCAGCGCCTCAGATGCTCTGATTAGGAGGTCTTGGGGCGCTCCCTGCAGCCCATCTCGGGAACACCAAGTGTGGCCTACTGCTCAGCCCACCTGGGATCTCCTGGAAGAGCAAGCGGGGCACCTTGGGTCACAGCCCTTTCAGCTATCCCAACACAAGCCAGACCCTTGTTCATTATTAAGTCCTAAGACCACAGGTCCTCTCACGCACAGGCTCCCCTGCATCGTGCTTCCTGGATGTTTCTCCTCCCTGACTCCCTCCTGTGCCTTTGATCTGCCATTTCCGCTGGAAATGTCTGCGCTGCTCACACAGTCCACCTGAGAACTTCAGCCCTGGCTGCTGGCTCGCTCCAGGGTCCCCACTAGCCAGCCTGCCTTCGGGCCCCTGGAATGTGCCTGGCTGCTTCAGCACTGGGGGCTTCACTCAGTGCCCCCACCCACCCCAAGCCCAGAAACTTTGCCTCCCCTGGAGCCCTTGCCATCTCCCAGCCCACGGTCACTCTGCCCCATGTCCTCAGTACCAGAAGGTGACACTGCCTTCCTGCTTGGCTGTGTGTTCTGGCCACTTTCTTTCTGAGCCCATGCTCCCTGAGAGCATCCAAATGTCCCAGGCCTGGAACAGCTCCTGGTGCCAGGTGAGTGGGGCTGGGTGAGAGCACAGACAGACTGGACACATGGGTCAGGTCAGTGCTGTATTGGGTTCACCTAGTTGTTGTGAGAGCCGAGTCCTGCAGGCTGCTCACTCAGATGTCCCTGTATGTCTGGCCTGGTGCCCGGCTGTGCTGTCCTCCACTCCCTCCACAAAACCTGCAGACCCACCCAGGTCCCCCTGAGAAGCACCTGCCCCTCTGCCTCCTAAGGCGAGGGGACACGCCTCACCTATTCTGTTCCCAAACCCACAGGTTCCAACTGTCCTTGTCATTTTAGGAAAAGGATTTAATTAAACATCATGAAATCTAATGAACATGAATGGTTTTGTGCTTGAAAACTAACTTGCCTTGGAAGGACCCCTGGGGTGAACATTGCCGGAAACTACTATCAAGTTAGACGCGAGTTTGACAGCTCGGAAAGACTGGACCCAAAGTCGTGAGAATCTCATAGGACCTGCCTTCAGATCCCTGCATTCTGAGGAACCCAAGCCCGAATCACGGGCAGCGCATCCAGGAGTGGGCGCCAGGGGGCGCCATTCTCATTGGAATCACACAGCTGGGCCCGAAGGGTGGATTATGCCGGAAGAATAGATGGCCAAAGACTGGCCAGCGAAGGTACAGAATAGATTTGAAAGCTAAGATGTCTATGTCCCATATGATTCTTCTTAAAAATCATTTCTTCCTCTAGCTGATTTGTGAGAATTTCTGACCAGGTCCTAGTTTGGTCCATGAGAAGGCTTCTCCTGAGCCAAGGAGACCCTGGCCTGGGTGGAGTGAGGCCAGGCAGTGGGGTCCCATTAGGAACCTGGGGTGGACAGACAAAATACAGGACGCCCTGATACAGAAAAAGTATTAATTGATTATTTGAAATTCTAATCTAACTGGGAGAACTGTATTTTTATTTGCTGAATCTGGCAATTCTATGCAGCACAGAGCCACATGCCACACCCTGCCCCCCACCCCCGCCCCAGCCCTTGGCTCCGTGCCCAGGTTCTGGCCGGGACCCAAGGCTTTGGGCACAGACTGGCAGTGAGAAGGGGCTCCAGCCCTGGAGGTGGAGCAGGCGCGGGAGGGCCTTCCCCAAGATGCTTCCTCCCGGAGCTGTAGGGTCACAGCCGTTACACAGGACAGGCAGGTGGGCTGCAGCCCTGAACTCCCCCGGTCAGCCAGGCTCCTGGCCCAGCACGCCCTGGGTTTCCACAGCCATCTGGAGCTGGTCCAGCTGGGCTCATCACAGAGAGAACCTGATGGAGCCAAGAGGTGGGGTGGACCACTGCTGGCAGAGCCCCACTTCTCTCAAGCTTGGGGCTGGGGGACCTCAGGGCCAGGGATAGGGACACAGGTGGGGGCAGTGCCCAAAAGGCCCATGACTTGGGAAGGAGAAGCATTGGCATTAGGTGTGAGCTGTGATGGAGCCCATGACATGCCCTCTGTGTCCTCAGACCCCCAAGGCTCCTGAGCACCAGGGTCTTCTTTCTGGAATTACTCCCTGGGAAGGCAGCCCAGGCCTCAGCACCAAGGTGGTGCAGGAATCGTGTCCAAGGCTGTAGGTGTGGCCCTGGCTGGACGGGAGGAAAGGGACCTGGAGGAAGAGGCCCACAGTCCCTGTCCATGAGAGCAACAGGAGATGAGAATGTGGAGGCTCCACTCACCCTCCTCCTTCCAGGTACTGAGAGTTTCCCAGGGTCACACCCCGACACTACAAGACTGAATCAGTGTCGTCTTAGTGTGTGTGTGCGTGCATGTGTGTGCATGCTCTGTTTGGGAAGTGATCCCAGGGAGTGGGGATGGAAGACTGGGTGGGGCTATGACCAGAAGCAGTGGGAAGCCAGAACACAGATGTATTGCCAGCCTGGCACTGCTGCTGGCAGCTGGTGCCCCCTGGGGTCTTCTGAGGCTCAGAGCAGAGGGAGAGGTGTTTACCTGTTGTCTTCTGTCTCCGTTGGTTCAGGTTGCCCCAGGGAGTTAACCCCCCGACTGCAGGTGCAGGTGCCCACTGGGCTCCTGCAGGCGCTGGGTGCTGGGACCTCAGAGAAGCAGGAGGGAGTGGAGGTGGGCGCTGCAGGTGAGGCCTGGGCGGAGCTCGTGGCCGTGGCTGAGGCTGAGGCAGGGGTGTGGGAGGAGTGAGGCGGGCTCGGAGCTGCCCAGGGACGGTGTGTTTCTCAGTCCTCCCAGTGCACGTGTCCCCAGAGGACACAGAGTCCAGCACTCCAAGGCCAGGCTTGGAGCCGAAGCCAGGTCTACATGCCTGCCAAAGACCAACCACAGAGATCTGTGTGCCACAAGGCACAGTGACCTTGAGGGCATTCAGCCGCCTCACTGTGTGATAAAACACGGATCCCGTCCCTGAGGCGTTCTCCCTCTACGGACCCCACTTCACCTGCTGGGGGCCTGGCGTCGTCACAGCTAGGGTTCTCCAAGCGGTTGCTCTGTGCCAGGCCCCTCCGTGGACCACCCACCGGAACCCTTAAGAATCTCAGTATGGTCAGAGGTCTTCCTATTGTCCCCATTTTATAGGCAAGAAAACGGAGGCTTTCTGAGTTAGAGACCCACCAGAACTGATAGCAAAAGGTGGAGCAGGAACGGGAGCCCAGGCCCCGGGGCCAGTCCCTGCGTGGAGGGTCAGACCACCCACCTTCCCTGTCCCATCACACACGGTGACCCGGTGTGCACACCTGTCCCCTTTGCAGAGTCTCATTCAGAAGGCCCGGCCGGGGCAGAGCTTCAGCAGTCCTGACGCACTCACAGGCATCGCGATGCCACTGGCCTTCTGAGGGCCACGGGTTTCGGGGAGCTGATGTGTCCAGCAGGCTGCCCAGACAGAACTGTCTGGCTGGCCGTGGGAGGCACACGCTCCTAGGTGCTGCCGTGGACTCACTGCAGTGGCTCGGGGTCCACCCTGGCCAGGTGTCTGTCCAAGAGGAAGCCCAGATTGACCGCAGCAAGAGGACAGCAGCACACTGCAGAGTCACTCCAGTTTACATTTGTCCAGCTACGGGTTCTAGAAGGCCGCAGGCTAGGGAGCCTGCCTCCAGGCCTGCCTCACCGAGGAGGAGCAGGAGGAGGCGGAAGAGGAGCCAGTGAGGTCCTCATCAGAGTGGAAACACTCTCCTCCAGCCCGGTTCGGATGCCCCTGCCAAGCTCCTGGACTTTTCTCCCAGGCTCTCTGCCCTCTCACAGTGAGCAAAGCTGCTGGCAGAGGTTCCCTGCAGCCCTCAGGGTGGATCCTCAGGGAGAGCCGAGCTGAGAGGCAATCTTTCCAGGGAGAACCGTGAAGGCCCCACCAGCCAGAGGTGCAGGAGTGAGGGGCTCAGTGTCTCTGACAGGCCCTGGCCTGAGGCAGGACAGTCCAGTGGTCAGGGCCCAGGCTCAGAAGGGATCCCACTGTGAATCTGGCCCAACCTCTCACAGGCTAGGAGATGGGGCAGAGCACACACCCTGTCTATGCCTCAGTGTCCTCATCTGAGAAGTGGGCAAAGTGATGGGTGACATCCAGGAAGCTCCTGTGTTTGGTGTTGGCTGGTATCAATATCAACTGGATTAAAGGTGTGAACCTGCGTTTAAGGGAGTGGGGGGAAAAAAGGCCTAACACAGGAATATTATCAGGGTTGATAAGATATTGTTTCCATGAAACAAAATGGGATGTCACAACAAAAGTAGCATTCTGAGAATAAGGAAGGTTATTGGCAATTCAAAATATAATAATCTAAAATTCAAAAAATCCACAGAAAGGTAGGAGGATAGAGTAAAGAAATCTCTCATAAAATAAAACAAAGAGACAAACACAGAAAGTAGTGGAGGAAAGATGAGAACACTGGAGGAGCAGTTCAGGGATCTGCTAGAAACAACAGCAACGATAACGCAAGAAAAGTTGCTTGGTGGGAAAGATGTGAGTGTCCAGAAGGGTGGGGCTCACCCTTCTCCCTACCCAGTAGGAAGAAAAGACCTCCAAGAAGGCACAACTTTGGAAATTTCAGGACACTGGAGATAAATAGAAGAGCCTACAAGGTTCCAAACTGCAAGGGCAAATCACATAAAAAGAATGAGAATTCCAGAGGCATCGGGTCTCTCGATGGCCACACTGGAAGCAGGGGACACAGCAAGATGCTCCAGCATTTGGAGGGAGGGAACCAGAACACCACACCTAAAAACTCGATCAGCCAACCATCAGGAGAGAATATGGGGATTTTCACCTACATGAACTCAAGATTTTATTCCCAAACTCCCTTTCTTGGGAAGCTCTCAGACCTGTGTTTTGGTGACACAGTGTGCTGAGAAACGATGGGGTACAGAGAATAGGTTGCACAGCCCCGGAGAGAGGTGGAGGGAAGCCCCAGAGTGATAGCTGTGCCAAAGGGGAGCCAGGACTCCAGAGGTCAGGGCGAGGGTCCCAGGAGGGAGACCATCAGGACAAAAGAAAAATGAAAACAGTAGATTATCTGATGCATTGGAGCACTTGGAAAAGTATTGATGGCATTTGAAAATTCTGTTCAGGCATTTGGATTGTAAATAGGTACATGGAAAACTAAGCCTTTTTTTTTTTTTTTTTTTAATGAAAGCTAGGCAAGAGCTAACTCTGGGGAAAAAATACACAAGGAAGGAAATATCATCACAATGTACTACTTGGTTCAGTAGTAAATTTTCTTTACATGGTCATAATCCTGTGAGGCCTGAATGTCGATTTAACCCAAACTTTGATAGGGCTGTTTTGGGAGGAAGCCCAAGGGAAAATTGGTGGGAGACAGCAGGCATTCAACAGATAAGATCTAAGATGATAAAGAAAGAGGGATGTATTAGTTACCTATTCCAGGTTAACAAATGACCCCAAGGTGTATTGGCCCCAAACAACAGACCCCCAATTAAACAGAAATTTTTTATTTCAGTCTGAGTGGGTTAGAAATCCAAGCACAGGACAGCAGGGTCTTCTGACTCGGGGTGTCTCACGAGGTATCAGCTGGGGCTGCAGCCACCTAAGGCCCAACTGGGGAAGGATCCACTTTCTTCACATGACTGTTGCCAGGACCCAATCCCCTGATGGCTGTTGGCTGGAGGCCTCCCTCTGTTCTTGGCCACGTGGGCCTCTCTGTTGGGCAGTTCACCTCGTGGCTGCTAGGCCCCTCGGAGGAAAGGTTCCAACTCCAGAAAGAGCATAAGAGAAGGTGAGCAAGACGGAAGTCTTTTTGTAACCTAATCTTAGAAGTGGCATCCCAGCACATTTGCCATACTCTCCACGTTAGAATCCATCACTAGTTCCCATGCACACTCACGGGGATTACATGAAGGATGAACACCAGGAGTCAGGGATCACTGGGGACCATTTCAGTTGCTGCCTGCCACTAGGGTGTGTATTAGTCAAGGTTCTCCAAGAAACGGGACCAATAGGATATGTACAGCTGGTGGGGGGGAGAGATATTTAAGGAATTGGTTCATGCGATTGTGGGGGCTGGCAAGTCCAAAATCTGCAGAGCAGATTGGCAGGCTGGAGGCCCAGGGAACAGTTGATGTTGCAATCTTGAGTCCAAAGACAGTCTGGAGGCAGAATTCCTTCTTCTCTGGGAGACCTCTGTCCTTTCTCTTAAAGCATTCAACTGATTGGATGAGGCCCACCCACATTATGGAGGGTCATCTGCTTTCATTTAAAAAATACCTTCACAGTGACATCTAGACTAGTGTTTGAGCAAACAACTGGGTACTGTGGCCCGGCCAAGGTGACACATAGAATTAGCCATCACAAGGTAAACCTATTCTTTGGAAATATGTAGGTGAAGACCAGAAGAATGGCTTATAGAGGTGAACATGGTTGCTTCTAGGAGGTGAGGCTGGGAGCTGGGGAGGAATAGGCTGGCGGCACATCTCGCCATGGGTGGGGACCACAGCCTTGTGGGTGGGGAGCCAGTCAGGCCTCCAGCTGAGTGAGGGCAGTGGGTGTACCTCTGCATACCTGTCCCCTCTGAAGTCCTCACCTGGGGGAGGGCTGGGGGCAGAATAATGAGAGTCTGGAGAACAGGCACTTTACAGGGACCCTTGCCGGGGGAGGGAGGACTCAGGGGATGGGAGGTCCCATGCCACCCTGACTCATTCTGCCTGGCTGTGCCCAGCACACACACAGTGTCTGGCCCAGAGCGGGGCTGAGCGTCCACAGGCAGAGAGAGGCAGTGATGGTGGCTGCTGGGAGCAGATGTTGCTTCCCAGAGGTCTGCAGGGGTGGGCTTGCTTCAGCATGAGCGGAGAGTTTGAGCAGAGGCTGCCCACTGTGTGCAAGGGGGCAGTGGAGGGGGTTCCTGTTCTGGGGGAAGTGGGGAGACCCCACCCAAAGCCAAGGGCCAACTCCGTGCTCACCTAGATGGGGTGATGGGGCAGTAATCACCAGCTGGACCCTGACAGCCGGACCTGCCAAGAGCACTTCCTCCTGTGGTGGGGAGGGGGCCCTGCCAGCTACAGACACTGGGGGATGGAGGGATCTCCTCCCCCAAACCCAAGCAGATGTCTATCCGTCCGTCTTTGCGAGGCTTACAGGCTGGCCAGGGATTCCAGGACCCGCCATGTTGAGGCTCCTAATTGCAGGAGGGAGACCCAGGCTGAGCCAGTTTCTCTGTGGCCTGAAATAGATCCATTGTTTACCCCTATTCATTGCCACATAAAAGCCGGATTTATGGGAACCAGGGCTCAGCGTGTTTCTCAGCCTGGCTGAGGCGTCCAGGCAGCGTGGCCTGGTCCCTCCGCCGTCGGGGGCTCCCCGGGCTCTCTTGCCTTTGAGGTTCTCTGATGGGAGCTGGGCACCAGCCATCCCACGTCCCCTGGCGGGCCGCCCACCTGGCCTCCTCCCTCTGACTCTTTGGCTCTCCTTCCCTGATGTTGGTGGAAACAGGTTGATAAAAGAGCAGGTTGCCTGTTTCGCTTCTAGCTGGTTGTCCTAGATTCGTTGATTCATCCATGAGGCAGGTATTGTGAGTCTGCGATGTGGGGAGCCGGGAGCTTGCACTGGGCAGGGGCCCAGCTGGGCCAAGACCGGCATCTCGGAATTAAAGGGCTGGAAATGCCTTTTGAAACCCGCGCTAAATCTGTCTCCTTGGAAGATGGGGAGGCAGCCCGCGGGCCTTGAAAGCAGAACCTCCCCTCCTGCTTGGCTCCCAGGGAGATGTCAGCCACTAGCCCTATAAGCCGGCCAAATAATGGGTACGCATTGCAAATGGAGAATTATTTTTAGAGTGAAAAAAAAAAGAAAAAGGTGATACCTTTTCCCCTCCCTTCCATTTCCCTCTCTGAGAGAATCCTAGGTGTTAGCGGCCGGGCGGGGACAGACCCTCTTCCCGTTCCTGCCGTGCCCAGCACAGCGCTGCGTGCACCAGGGTGTGGTAGACGTTTGTTGTGCTACATCTACAGGCCCAGACCACACACATTCACCCACAACTGCACTTTCTTGTTGAATCACGCATTTTGGACATCTGCCAGGTCTCTGTGGATTAGGTCCACCCATTCTATCCCACAGTCAATAAGATTCTAGCTCGGAGATGCTCAGCTTTGGCACTACGGACACTGGGGTGGAATCATTCTCTGTAGGGGGCTGTCCTGTCCATTGTGGGATGTTTAGCAGCATCCCTGGCCTCCACCCCCAGTCAAGACAACCCCGAACGTCTCCAGACGCTGTCACATGTCCCTGGGGGCAAACCCACAGGAGTTGAGACCCTTGCTCTACTAAATGCCCAAAGCCAAGTTTATTCAGCAATTTCCTGTTGAGGAGCACCCAGGTCATTTCCAGGACCTGTTACTCTGGGCAACGATACAGTAAACATCTTGAGCTATATCTTGTCTTCATGGTTTTACTTCATAGGATTGATTCCCCAAATGAGATTTCCCCAAAAAGGCAAACTTACTTGAATTCATGCAACTTAAACGTTAGAGCTTGTGTGAATCTGATCCAAAGCTCTGGAGAGCCCAGTACTGTGTTCACACCGGCACACAGTTTCGTACATTTTGCAAAAAAAATAAACCAAACCCTGATATTTCACGAGCAATCAGTTCAGCCTGTTGTCTTTGCTCTGCTGCCGTGTCTGGCGTGCTGGGCTGGCCATGGGGACTGTGCAGGGGATCTTCAGCATGGGTTTTGTGTGACATGTTGTGAGGTCTGCAGTCACTTCTGGGCAGAGTCAGTCATCACCAGCTTTCCTGGGATGGGGATGAGCCTGAAGGAATAGTCCTGCTGCCACCATGCTGGTTCACCTGGGATAGTGACAGAAAGGGGCAGGGCCAGAGGTCACGTCACATTATGAAGGCGTCCCACAGGGCCTGGGACCAGAAGTATGTGAGGCAAGGCTTGACATGTGTAAAGCCAGAAGCCACTCCGGAAAATCCTGAAGCTTAGGATGCAGTTTTCATCGATGCATCGGCAAAACGCAAGCCCACTCCTGCCACAGGCCCGGTGTCACGGTTAATTTTATGTGTCAACCTGGTGGGCTGAGAGATGCCCAGAAAACTGGTAAACGTTATTTCTGGGTGTGTCTGTGAGGGTGTCTCAGAAGAGATTCGCATTTGAACCGGTCAGCTGAGTAAAGAACTCATCGATGCAGATGGGCATCACACAGTCCATTGAGGCCCGAATAGAACAAACAGGCAGAGGGAGGGCGAATTTGCTCTCTCCTTGAGCTGGGAGGTCCTTCTTCTCCTCCCCTCGGACATCAGCATCGCTGGTTCTCAGGCTTTGGACTTGAACTGAATTATCCCACCAGCTTTCCCGGTTCTCCAGCTTGCAGACAGCGGACCACTGCACCAGGTGCACAATTACAAACTCACTCTACGCTTTTATCTCTTTTGAGTAATTTCCAGAATAGAACTTCAGAATCCCTGGGTTTGTAAGGCAGACATGTGTGATCACCTTGTGGGGGGACTTCAAGGGCAGCGGTATCTGGTGTGAAGTTACACATGGTACGCACTGCCACAGCATCTCATCTTGGTGTATCTGACGCATCTCGTCCTTAGTCTGGTGGCTCCAGACAAGAGAGGACGCAAAGTTCATAAAGCCATGTGGTGGGATCACCAGTCAGGCCACATGTCACACAACCGAGTGTGGGAAAACCAGCAAAGGCGTCTTAGAGAGAGGCACTGAAGCTGAGTCCAGCAGTTCTGCCTCTGGAATGTTCCCAACCCCATCCACTCTTGTCCCTCCTGCTGCACCCCTGCACAGAGCCCTCCCCTCTCGTCTGTACTCTTGCGAGCACCTCTCTTCTCTTCATGCCTCTGGTCAATTCCACAAACACTCCGGCTCTACTCCAGCTCTACTCCTCCGGGCGTCTGACAGTTTGGGACAAAAGTCCAAACCTCTGCCAGGGACGGGCCTGGCTTATCCCCCACTGTGTCCCAGCACTTGGCCCAGCCCCTGCATGCCACAGTGGCCAGTAAACAGTGTGGAGGGAGTAAATGAATTGCAGTGAGGCTGTCGCCCAGGGGGTGGACCAGAGGGGAGGGGGACTCAGGGAAAAGCAGGCAGGGTCAACCGTCAGGCCAGCTGGGGGGGGGGCGTCAAGGCCAGGTGCAGCGTCGTTCTGGGCCACTCTTGGCCTTGCAGCATGCATGGCCAGGCCACCCTGAGGTGGGCATGCTGACCCCCTGGCACGTGAAGTTGTCCCTCATGTCAGAGCTCAGCTTCTGGGCTTCCTCCGAGGCTGGACTCTCCAGGTGTCCTGAGGGTGCAGGACGTAGGACCCCCCATGCCGGCCACATGGCCAGCGCTGGACGCCACGGTCACACACACACCTGAATCAGGCAGAACTCAGATGCCAGCCCCTCCTCCCACCCATGGGGTCCACTCCTCACCCAACTTCCCCTAACACCACGTTAGTGACCCCAAGGAATGTCTGTGCAAGTGTCCTGGGCTGCCCCGACACAGCACACTGACGGGGCGGCCTCAACAACAGAAATGCACCGTCTCGGTTCTGGAGGCTGCAAGCTCGACATTGTGTCGGCAGGTTGGTCCTTCCAAGGCTGCAAGGGAGAGTCTGTTCCCGGCCTCTCCTCCAGGCCTGTAGACGGCAGTCTCTTCCACATGTCTTCACGTCATCTCCCTCTGTGTGTGTCTGTGTCCTAACGTCCCTTTTTATAAGGACACCAGTCATATGACATCACGTTGACATGATCACCTCTGTAAAGACCCTGTCTCCAAAGAAGGTCACATTGTGAGGTCCTAGGGGTTAGAACTTCAACATACAAGTTTTGGGGAGACACAATTCAACCCACGGTAACATCCAACCCCACTTCACAAGGGTGCACTTTGGGAGGAAAAGGTGTCAGGAGTCTGAGAGCCAGGATGCTCCCTGCTTACATTGTCCCCTTACCTCTTGGACTTGGGTGAATTATGGCCCCACAGGCCCACGTCCTCATCTCTGGACCCTGTGAATGTTACCTTGTATGGAAGAGAGGGGCAGAGGGAGACCTGACACAGAGGAAGCAGAGGTGGAGAGATGCAGCCACTGGAGGTTGGTAGAGACAAGGAGGACTCTCCCCCAGAGTCTTCGGAGGGGGCGTGGCCCTGTCAATACCTTGCTTTCTACCCAGTGGTGCTGATGTTGACTTCTGGCTTCAAGGACTGTGAGAGAATACATTTTTGTTGTTTCAAGTCATCACATTTGTAGGAAGTTGTGGTAGCCACAGGAAATAAATATGCACTTTCCAGGGACACCACCTCCAGGATGCCCTCCCTTCAAGCCACAGCCCATACATGCTCTTTCCTCCTTCTGCCCTGTGGCCTGTTGTCTCCTCCCTCACCTTGATGCATCTCTTTGTCTTGCTTCTCCACTGTCCACGCTCTGGGAGGAGGCCTCTGCCCTGAGCCGGGGCCAGCCCATGGTCCAGGAGATGGCAAAGTTTCGAGTCCTTTCCTCTGCCCGCTTCTCAGCTCCTTCTCAGCAAAACCTGAGGAGTAAGGTGGCCGTGTTTAGTCTGTAGATGCAGGAAGAACCGATTAATCTTGGGGGGCCCTGGGCAACCGAGGGCAGAGATGGGAAGGTGGGACTGTTTTGACACGTCACCTTTGTTAGAGTAAAGTTTGCAAGAGCACCGGGCTCCTGTGCCTTCAGCAAACCCACCATGGTGACGGGTCCCACGTCTTCACCAAGTACAGAGCTGGGACGTGCAGAGATAATCTGGACTTGGAGCAGGTTACCCTTCAGGTGTGCTGCAGTCGACAAGAGAGTTTAGAGCCGACACGTGATGAAAGTTGGTAATGAGAGTGTCAACAGGATGTGGAGTGGGGTTGGCTAACTGATCCCCTACACTTAAGAAGCCCCTGATGTGTCTCCAGCCCTCTGTGCTTGAAGGAGTCTGCATGCACACACTACACACATGTACCTCAACACACACACGTGCACACACCTACCTACATACATATACATAGATGCACATGCATACACGTGTATACACACAGGCATATACATGCAAACACACGTATACACACAGACATGTACACACATGTACATGCTCCCCCATCCCATGTGTCCCCTCAAGAAGAGCTGAACATTTTCCTGCACCTATTGTCATTCATTTAGTGACTTAGAAATGTTTCTCCATCCCCCATAACACTCCAGGCCCTACTTTTAGGCACAGAGCAGATCACAGGGCCTGCTCTCCCAGTGGGACGCAGGCGCAGTCTCGGCTGTGGCCCCCGCGTGAGTGCGGCCTGGGCCCCAGACTCCAGCCTGGGAGCAGAGCTGCTGGCGCACAGAACCAACCTCTGTGGAAGCTGAGCTCCCTGGGGATGACGAGTGGACGTGGAATGGAACCCAGAGACAGACAGGCTGCCTGGGAGCAGCGGCTCTGTGGGGGCAGGGCCATGTCCCCAGCACAGGGCTGGGCACAGAGCGGGGCTCGCTCAGCTTTGGTTCCATGAAAGGACGAATAACCTGGGGTCCCCGGGAAAGAGGGAGAAGGGGTCCACGAGCCAAAGACTGCAAAGTTTAAAGAAAGAGTGAAAAGCTGTAGACCCCATCTATTTCTAGAGGTCCACCGCCACCCCTCGATGTATTCATTCAGCTGATGGGCCACAGGGAACAGAGGGAGGTCCAGGTAAAGGGCCTGAGCTCCGCCCTGGTCTGAGGAGCAGGCGTGGGATGGGCCTGAGGCTGGGAGCTGAGGCAGGGACCCAGTCTTCCAAACACCAGCTCAGAGCTCCTGTCTGGAGGCCCCGCTCCCAACTCAGAGCCAGCCTGGAGAAGCCACTGGATGATGTGCAGAGGGTCTGCCTGCCCTCTCTCCGGCTGGCTCTGTGGGAAGTAGCCTGGGTCCCCGAGGCCCAGCCACCCTCCTCTGCTCCCCCAGATCCTGTTCATAGTCCCCTCCTCCAGGCTGGCTTTGCTCCTTATTCCAGAAGAGATTCTGAAGGCCTGTATTCATTTCCTAGGACATTTGTGACAAATGACCTCCACTTGGTGGCTTAAAACAGCACATATTCATTATCTCATGGTTTGGGGGGTCAGAACTCTGACGGGTCTCCCTGGGCTAAAATCAAGGTGTTGTCAGGCTGGTTTCTTCTGGAGGCTCCGGGGGAGAATCCCTTCACTGCCTTTTCCAGCTTCTAGAAGACCCCACGTTCCTCAGCAGGCCCCTTCCTCTATTTTCAAAGGCAGCAGTGTTGGGTTGGGTCCTCCTCACAGCAGGTCTCCCTGACCCGCCTTGGTCGTCACTGCTCCTCCCCTGACTCCTAACTCCCGTGTGCCCACCCCCAACACACATTTAAGGACCCTGTGAGGACGTTGGGCCCACCTGGACGACCCAGGATAGTCATGAGAGGGGACCTAATCCTTAACGTAATCCCACCTGCAAAGTCCCCTCCGCCACGTAACCTACAGTCACAGGTTCCACGATGGGGATGTGGACATCTTCAGGGCTGTTACTCTGCCCACAAGGCCAGCTCTTTACCCGGGTGGCTTCATGACTCAGATTTAGACACGGAATGAAGCCTTCCTCGTTGAAGATTCGGGGCTCTCAGCGCCAAGAGTGGGAGAGGGGGAGGCCCGGGGTGCAGAGTACCCGGCGCTGGCTCTGACTGAAGGGCCAGAGGGTGAAGTGGGACTGCCAGGCCACCCCAGGAAGGCCAGCCCTCTTCCTGGGTTGCTACCTCCCCCGCTCGCCACCCCTGGCTGGTGGCTGGGACTCCCGGCGGGGCCTGTTCTAGGATCAGGAATCCTCCACATCTCCCATATGGTGCTCAGGGCCGGCCAGGCAGCCCTTTCATCCTCGGGTAGCTCTTCCAGAAAATTATCTCCCATGCAGCTGAGACACCGTGGCTTCCTCCCTGAAGTTGATGCTGCCCTCGAGGTGGCTCGGGGTCAGAGTACTGAGGCCTCCACGGGCCCACTCTGCCAAACCCCCGCCCCATCCCACCTGCCTGCAGGTGTGCCAGCCTGTCTCTAGCCCTTGGTGCAGGCAGACAGATGGACAGATGCAGACCCAACACTCCTGAGTTCTGAGTAGGTGATCCTGGGGCAGCCCTGCTGCTCGGGCGATGCAGCTGCTGCTGGGCAGGGTGCAGAGGGAGAAGCCGAGGCCCTCCTGGTCCTTTGTGGGGGGGCACTTGGAGGGCGGCTGCCAGCCTCGGCTGGGAAGGTGCTGCGGTCAGCTCAGCTCCTTCCAAAGAGGCGGGCTGAGTCCCAGATTTGGGTGTCAGCCTCTAGGGAGGGGGAAGGAGGATGGGAAGAGCAGGGCCCAGAGGTGACCCTGAGGTAGCAGCAGTGGGGGCCCCGCTGGGGGGAGGGAAAAGGAGGGACGGGAGGAGGAGCTGGCCATCCTAAGGGGCATGCGTGGGGGGAGCCCTGAAGCTCTGGAAGTGGTTCCCAGGAGGAGAAGACTAGGGCCAGGCAGGGTACTCGGGAGGAGGGGTCAGGCTTCCCTGCATGGCAGCTTTCAAGAGGGCCCTGGTGGGGTCGAAGAGGAGGCAGGATGGAGGGGAGCACAGGAGCTGGAGGGTGGACATGGTGCACAGACCACCGGGGGACAGTGGAGTTTGGGGTCCACAGGCTCAGGTGGGAAGAGGTGTGTGTTTGTTTCGGTGTGGGGGTGGCTGTGCACTGACGTGGTGGGGGCACTGGGGAGGACACGGGGAAGGGTGGCCGTGACTAGGGCTCTGGGCTGGAGGCCGGTGGGGGAGGTGCAGGCGGGGTGGGTGACGCCCTCTGCCTCCTGCTGAGAGAGGTGAAGGCTGGTGCAGGTGGGGGAGACGGGCGCCTGCCCTGGGAGACAGGGGGACTTCGCTGCAAGTCGGTCCCCTTGATTCCAGCCGCCTCCGCACCTGGAGCTGAGGCCCCGAGGACTTCTGAGTTTAGCTTCCCTGCGGCCCCGCGTTTTCCTCAGCGCCAGGCCGCCAAGTGCAAGCCCACCCACCACACAGGGGCGCCTGCCCGAGTCTTCCGGCGAGCGCGTGGCAGGTGGCTCTCAGCAGCCCTGGTGGCCTCTCCCCTCTCTGACGAGTGCCCCCTTCTGGGGAGGCTTTCAGGGCTCTCAGCCCTCCTCACTTGGCCACCAGCAAACTGGTTTTCAGGAACTGATTTTTGGGGAATTTGCCTCGAGTGGCTGGTGGCATGGTGACTGATGGCCTCATTCTTGATCAAGCCTGAGCCTGGCCTTCCTTCTCAGTGACCAGGCAGGGGTGGAGAAGGGGGCCTGGGGCTGGGGGTGTTCATGCAGGAGGGTCCACCAGGGATTCTGTGCAGCCGTCCTGTGTGAGTCACAGACCATCAACCACGGAATCCAGGCTGAGGGACAAAGCCAGAGGGGCCTGTTAAGGGCCCAGAGGATCTGCAGAGCGGAGAGAGAGTAGGAGGTGGGTGCTGGAGACAGGAGGGAGTTTGCAGAGCGTGGCCACTGGAGTCTAAGGCATCAGAGGCAGAACCTTGGGCGTGGCATGGAAGGGGCAGCAGAGGGAAGGGCCTGGAGTTAGGAGAACTGGGATTTGTAAGATAGGAGGCTAGGGGCCGAGCAGACCCTGGTGGAAGACAGGGGTGCAGAGCAGGAGGGGTGCTGAGCCTGCCTGACCCTGTGGGGTAACCGTGCCCCCAGAGCCCCAGGTAGGAAGACAGTACCTCCCTGTTAGGGGCTGAACTGTGTCCTTGAAAAAGATATTTTGAAGTCCTAGCCCCCAGTACTGGGATTTTGTTTGGGAACAGTGTCACTGCAGACGTAATTAGTCAAGGTAAGACGAGGTCATCCTGGAGAGGGATGGACCCTAATGCAATATGACTAGCGTCTTTATAAGAAGAGGGACATTTGGACTCAGACACACAGAGAGGCCATGTGATGAGGGAAGCAGACCGGAAAGATGAGGCCACAGCCAAGGGACGCCTGGCAGGAAGGATCCTCCCCTAGAGCCTCCGGAGGGAGCTGGTCTTGCCAACACCCTGATTTCAGACTTCCGGCCTCAGAACAGCAAGAGAGCACATTTCTGTTGTTTAAACCCCCCAGTGTGCAGTGCTTTGTTAGGGCAGCCCCAGGAGACTAATGCACCCCTTCCCCAGGTGTGTCCTGCATTCAGGAGAGCTTTATGGCCTTGGAGGGACTCTCAAGGTGGCCAAATGCTTTCCTGAGATGGGCCACCTTCTCTGAGACACCTATGGGGGCTCAGGCCTGAGAAGTTCCCTGTAGTAGCAGAGCGTTGCCGACGATCAGGTGTGGAGGTGGCTGGTCCAAGGCAGCTTGCTCCAGGTTCCACACGGACATGGCTTCTTCTCCCTCTCTGAGGGACGGTGACAAGTCCCCCGAGCCCCTTCTCGGCCTCCCTGACCCTCGGGAATTCCGGTCAGGACATTCTTGCCCTGCGGGCTCTTCCCCCTCACCTCCTCCCTCCCCCACTTGCCTCCTAAATTCTTGGTTTAGGACCACAGCAGTCCCCAGGACAGCCAGATCTTCCGTGACACCATGCTGCTCCCTCTGTCTGGGATGCCGCCAACACGCCGGACTGTCTGCCTGGAAGTCTGCTCCTCCTTCCAGAGTCAACTCGAACTTTCTCCTCCCTGAAGCCTCCCTGGGCTGCCCTGGCCGAATCTGGAATCACTTAGCCTCAAAATGAACAGCAGCGGATTAGAGCTGATGGAGTGACAGAGGAAACCACGAGTTTACACCAACGTAAATAAATGAGTTCACGGCAAGTCTGGTGAGAAACGGGATATTTACACAGTTTCAAAGAATCTCCTGCAAAATATGTACTAATTACATAGGAAAATTTACAGTTATATAGTAACAGAGTAACTTTACAGTTTGGAAGCCTCGTGGACACCAACTCAGTCAAGCAATCAAAGTGATGGGCGAACCAAACTGCGCGCCAGCCAGCGGGATGCAGCAGGAAGAACCGATCCCTCGGTGAGATGCCCACCCCGGTGCAGTGCCCGGATCTAATGGGAAGAGATGTCAGATGAGCCCACAGAGGGCAGCTACAAAATGACTGGACTGTGCCCTGGAAAGTGGCAAGGTCATCAAAGCCAAGGGAAGATGAGAAGCTTGTCCGGGCAGGAGACTCAGGAGAGGTGACGACTGAATGTGACACGTGATTTTGACCAGGTCCTTTGGCTGTAGGGACATCTGGGGACAGTAGCAAACTGAATAGGCAGAGGTTCCAGCTGCCCCACTGTGCCAACGTTAATGCCCTGACTGGGGTGGCTCCCATGGGGATGTCCTCTTGACTGTATACGTGTCCTGCGGGGATGGGGAGTGCATGGCCTGCGCCCGAGCCTGTGCTCCAAGCCTGCCCCTCCTGCAGGGCTCAGGGCGGGGCCAATGGGAGCACCGGGTATCTTCGGGTGCTGGGAGGGTGATGATCGCTAGATGGGATGCGTGACGGCAGTGTGCAGACACACTGAGACACAATGCCAGTGGGAAGCGTGAAGGGCTGGTGAGGAGAGGCAGCGTTTTCTCCAACACTACAGATAAAGTGAACAGGAGGAGCCTGGGTCTCTGGTCGAGAGGCTGGGTCCCGGCCTGCTGCACCCCAACTGTGTGGCCAGAGGCAGGACCGGCCTTCCAGGGGCCTCAGCTGCCCCGGGCTGACCCCTCCCTGCTCCACCATTCAGGAACCTTCTGCAACGCCCTCTGCACTGGGCACCAATGCAGAAGCTCACCATTTGCAGCTCTGCAAGACAAAGCAGAAGTGGGTTAATGGAACCCGCCTCCCGAGCTGCCCTGAGCTTTGACAAACGCCGTCACAGTGAACTTGCTCTCACTGCCCTAGTCCGGTGGGAGGGTGATGCCCGTAAATCCATGTTGGGGGCGTTGTGGAGGGACGGCTCCCTGTAGTGGCCAAGGAGGCTTCACGGGTGCCGGTCACTTCAGGCAGCCGTGATCAGGGGCCGAGGGACACGAGATCAATGATGCCTCAAGTCTGCACTTTTAAAACCACCAAATCACATAGCGTGATTTCCTGCTTTTCTCAGTTCACGACTTTGAGCCCCCAAATTGCACCATCTGGCAACAATGGCACGTAGGCAGCTCCGTATAGGCTCTTGGGCATGGTCGGGGCAGCTCCTCTGTCAGGGTCAGGGTGGATGCATGGCTCATGGGGCCCTAAGAGTCCCTGTGACAGCCAGAGACTCAGCCAAAGCTGACCGTGATGGGATCGGCCAAGGGTGGGCTGGCAGGGCAGAGTCATGCAGGACAGCTTGTGGACCAGAGTGAGGGCTCCCTGCCGGATGGACGGCCCGAGTCGGACTCCACCCTCCTCCCTTGTCAGTGGTGAGACCTCGAGTGGGTTGCCTGACCTCCCTGAGCCTGTCCTCACGGGCACCCAGGTGGGAGGATTCGGTGGTGAGGCCTGGTACACCATGCGCCCCTCAGAAATGTCAGCAGTCCTGGCGATGGGGCAAAAAGGAATTGGGGCTCTGCTTGGGACCTGCTGTTGCAAGAAGAAGAGACCCTTTCAAAGGGCCTGGGGACAAAGAACACGCACTGGAGGAAGCCGGGTTTTCTGATGGCCCCCAGGGACTGCATCAGGACTGTCAGCCGGCCCTCGTGGGACCGGAAAGTTACCGAGAAGCAGCCCCCTCCCTCCTTCCCTCCTTCCTCTCTGGGGTTTCCTGGTCTCCTCCTTCCCTTCTGTCTGCTCTCCCTCCTCTCTGGTGCCCGCTGCCCCCATCCCAAGCTTTGTCTCCGCCCTCTGGTCACTGGATTTGAACACAGCTGTGACCAGCCCTGGTGATGGTGACACCATGTGACCTCCTGGCTCCAGACTCAAACATGGCTGAACTGCCTAGGTCACCTCGTGTCCTGGGGAAACACTGATGCTTCCCCGGGGCCTTAAGCCTGCCCAGCTTCAGTGGGCTGTGGCCACAGAAACAGAGTTACCGGCCTGTGTGGCGGGTCACCAGTGCTCTCCCGGGGCCTTGGGTGCTCCCATTGCCTGTAACCTGGGATTCCCACCTGTAAACAAAGATACTGAGTGTGGTGACCTGGAAATCTGGAGCCCTGTCTGCCGTCGAGGAAGCACCAGCTCTGGGGCCCTCTGCCTGGCGAGGGGAGGCCTCCTCCTGCATTCTCTGGCCCAGCATTGAGACCAGTCCCTGCCAGGTGCTGGCTTGTCACCCAACTGTGACTAGTGGTCATAGGGAGGACACGTGGACATGGATCTCTCAGTTGGCTTGGGAAGGGTGACTATACATCCTGGCCTCCCGGGGGCAGCCTGCATGTGTCTGTTGTCCCAGCACGATTTGTAATAGCCCCCATTTCACTGTCAAGGGTGGGCTGGTCCAGTGGTGAACTATATGGTGTCCTAAGGCCCTGGGCACTTGGGAGGTGGAATTGAAACTTGAGGACCAGGTGAGAACCTGTGATGACAGGCCAGAAGGGTCAACACAGCCCTCTCCCCACTTCACACACACCCCTGCCCTCTTCCCTCGCTCCAGATTGAGAGTCCAGCCTCCTCTGACTCCAGCTCTGATTTCTCAGAGGAGCCAGTCGGCTCCAGGCAGGTGGCCCAGGGGGGGCTTGCTGCCTCCTGCCCAAGCTCTGTCTGTCACTGTGTTCCCCAGGGAGGGGTGGCTCTTTTTTCTGCTCAGAGCAGAAACGCTGGGAGATTATAGAGATTTTTGGAAAAGGCAAAATGCTTAGTTTTCTTTAGTCTCAAGTGGCAAGTGGTTAAAAATGTGATTACAGGTCATTTATTAAATTGAGATTTATTTTGCTGCTTTATTAAGTCAATGTTATTGAGTCATTTGAGAATTTGATTTTCAGGGCTGATGTAGAAGCTTGTTTACATAACTAAGTTAATCAGGAAAAGGTGAATTGGTTATTCACATTTTTCATTCACTTAGTTTGGGTTAAAAGATTAAAGATTCAACTATAACCAAATTACATTTGGGTTGCTGGGTTGGTTTTTGGTAGGAATTCTTTTAATCCTGCCATGTTAACTCCAATACTGGTGCTTCATTTGGGTTATTAAGGTAAAATTATGCTATTAATTGTGCCTGAAATAATAAGTCCATTTTTGTTCAGCAAAGGTCAACGGCTGTGGGGCTGCTATTCTGTGCAGATCGCACGCTTGACTACTTGACCCAACTTGACTTTGGAGACCCAGGGGGTTTTCAGGGGTCCAACTGCCACAGAATCAGATTGAGTTCTCTTAGATGGAAAGCTTTCACAAGAGGATGATAAGGGCCATTCTCCTCCTGCAGGCACTCACTACATTGAATCTTTTTACACCTTAAGCATATTTATTTCATCTCCTCCTATGAAATGCCCTCCTGTGGGAGAGCCTGTTTTATACAGTACATCAGTCGGTCAAGACGGGCTGAGGTTCCCAGCGTGCCAAGCCCCGGAGACACTGAGGGGGGAGCACGTGCTCATCTGGGGTGGGTGAGCACTAGCAGTCTGATGAGGGGTGGCAGGAGGTATTACTTTTCTATGTTGCATAACAAATTACCACAAACACAGTGGCTCAAAACAACCCCATTTATTATCTCACTGTTTCTGTCGGTCAGAAGTCCAGGCACAGCTCCACCGGGCTGTCTGCTCAGGGTCTCACTAGATTGTAACCAGGGTGTCAGCTGAGCCATGTTCTCATCTGGAGACCCGACTGGGGAAGGATTGTCTTCCAACTCATGCAGGTGGTTGGCAGGATTTTTTACCTCGTGGCTGTAGAATTCATCGCAGCTGCTTCTTCAAGGCTAGTAGTAGAAACTCTCACTCCTGTCTCCCAAGACCTGAGTCTTATATAACACAGTCACAGGAGTGACAATCCCATCATCTTTGTCATACTGTGTTGGTTGAAAGCAAATCACAGTTTCGGCCGCACTCAAGGGGGGGGGATTACGCAAGGCTGTGACTTACTGGGGGTCACTTTAGGCTGTGTGACACACAATAAGGGAGGCGGGTTGAGTAAAGGGGTATTTCCAGCCAGAAGGGGCAGGCAGGATTTGACAGCAGCCTGTAGGGCACAGAGAGGGCAGGAGCATGAAGGTAGGGGTCTGAGGGACAGTGGTAAATGAGACTGAAAACTTGAGTATGCCAGGTTGAGGAGTTTTGACTTCATTTTATAAACAGTGGAAGCCAATCATTGTTTCTGAACTTTTTTTTGAACATTAATAAGAAGGTAGAGAGACAACGAGATCGGGTCAGAAACCTGACTTTCCTCAGGTTATGGAACTTCAAAAGGGTGAGCCCACCCCTGCCCCTACCTCCCCTCATGCCCATGGAGTCCAGCTGGCCCAAAGTGGCCTGAGTAGCTCCCATTGCTGTCCTGAACTAGCCACATTCTTGGGGTAATCATGTTGGGGTAGTACCCATGGCTTCAACTTACTTCTCTGGGTCATCCAAACCTTAGGGAATTGAGCTAATCAGTCTCTGGCAGCTGAATGTTCTAGACCTTCTGGGTTAGCATTCTATTGTTTACCCAAGTGAGGCTTCCATGGCGGAATTTTGAGCATCCCTACCATGGAAGTGTTTAGGTTGACACAACTTCCAGGAATTTTCCATCACACCATGGTCTACCACCTTACACTCTCTGCGGCCCCTGGACAGACTTCACTTACAAGGACAACTTCCAGTAACCCAAACATTCCTGCAGCAGAGAGATGCCCTTGTATGAGGTCTCTAGCATTTTCATTCTTTTCTCCTGGGCTCCCGGTGGAAAGGGAACAGGCTTTCTTCCTGATCCCAAGCTCTCTTTAACACACATTTCCATCCACTGGCTAGCCAAATGCAAACTAGTGTTTGCCAGGAGGAAAAGAATGCATACCAAATGGGAGATTTAGGGGAAACTGAGATGATTTTAATACTGATTTTTCAAGCATTCTTAAAATAACAGAGGTTTTAAGAACAAAACCAAGAATATTCTCATTCTTAGTTTTTTCATGAAAATTTAGAAGGTCCAGGATAGTTGCGAATGTTTCCTTCCTTCATTTCGTTTGTGTTTTCCCACCAAAAATGGAAATGCTGTTATTATTCAGAGATGATAAATATAATACGCACTTGATGAAAAATGTTCAAACTTTACAGAAGTGTATAGCATAAAAAAATGCAAGTCCTCCACAATCCCATCTTCATCAAGTTAACTACAATTAACAATTGTCAATATATCCTTTTCTGTATGTATAATTTATTTCACGTAACTGAAATCCTCTCCACATTCATTCTGTAACCTACTTAATTTACTTAGTATATCTCGGACATCTTTCTACATGTAGAGACAGCTTTTTAAGGCTCTCTTTTGGCATTAACTAAATTTGGAGTTGAAATAAGAATTAGGGAGGTGGATTTTTAACCTGATTGTGGGAATTTTTTTATTTGGATTTTTTTCCTCTTGCTAATGATCAGTGTTCAGAGAGAGTATAGTTTGACTCAAAAGGCATCATGAGTGAGCCAGAAGAATTATCTGATTTGTTAAACTTTTCTGCCTAAATTAAAAAAAAATCAGTGGAGCCAGAAATAATGATAAAATGGTCCTTTCCCACTTTCTACTTACCTCCTCCACTTCTGATGTAACAGTTCTGGAAGAGCAGAAGGGAGGATGGGAGGAAGGGTGGGGTCTGCTTCCAGGTCATGCACTGAAGAGGTGCCAGTAGAGCCCAGGGCCCCGGCGGTAGAGCGGGGCTGAGCTGTCGGCAGGATGCTCCATGCCCTTCACCCTGAGGCTTCATTGGCCAGAGCCGCTGGGAATCCACACAGCAGAGTCCAGGAGAAGCTGTTAAAATAAAGGCTTCCTTGAGCCCATTCATGCGAGGGGAAGGTCAACATAAATAAATCCATTTCACCCTTTTTTAACAGCTGTGTAGCATCCCACTATGTAAAGGTATATATCTTTAGCGTTCCTGACTGAGAGCATTTTGTTGGTTATTTTGTTTGTTTGTGCAACACATACATCGTGGGTGTTTAAAAAGTGACAAGCCCTGTTTCAAGATGTGGGAATGCGGCGGGAAACAGAAGGAACAAGTGTTTGCCCTTGTGGAACTAATATGTGCAGATGTGGAGTGGGAGGTGTGACAGCAGATAACATGTAGAATGTTAGTGGGGGGCATGCATAAGAATAAAGTGGATCAGGAGTGTGCGTGTGTGTGTGTGTGTGTGTGTGTGTGTGTGTGTTGGGAAAGGTGGAGAGTGTTGATTTTAAATAAGGTGGTCAGAGAAAGCCTCTGAGTGGTCACATTTGAGCCAAGACCTAAGGAGGTTATGTTAGTGAGATAGTGAGCCAGGCACTGGGAGAAAAGCATTCCAGGCATGGAAAACAGCATGTGCAAAGGCCCTGAGGTGAGGGCATGGCCAAAAGACAGCAGAGTCCTCCGTGGTCGGGGTGGACTGAGCAACGGACAGAGTTATAGGAGTTAAGGTCAGAGGATGAATGGAGGACAGATCACATAAGGTCTTAAAGGCAATTTTTGACATACAATAAACTGCAATATTTAAAGAATACAACTTGATAATTTTTGATGCATGCATAACTCGTAAAATCACCACCACAATCAAGATATGGATGTATCCATTGCACCAAAATTTCCCTGTGCCCTTCGGAACCCTTCCCTCCTGCACTCCCCGCCCGGTATAGACTTGTGGTTTTTTTCAGGTGAACATCCAATTGTTCCAGGATCGTTTTTTTAAAACTTTCCTTTTCCCACTGAATGATCTTTGCACCTTTGTCGAAAGTGAGTTGTCTGTGTACATGTGGGTCTATTTCTGGGCCCTCTGTTCTGTTTTACTGACCTATCTGTCCCCATGCTGACAGCACTGTCTCGGTTACGAGTCTTGTCTTTATGAGTCTGGAAACCAGATAGTGTTAGTCCTTTGACTTTGTTCGTCTTTTAAAGTTGCTTGGGCTGTTCCAGGTCCTTTACGTCTCCATACTGATTTTAGAATCAGCTCGTCATTTTCTTCAAAAGAGCCTGCTGGGACTCTGACTAGGATTTCACTGAAATTACAGATCAAAATAGAATTGATATCCTGGCCACACTGAGCCTTCCGGCCCGCAAACATAAGGCGTTACTCCACTTTTCAGTTCTTCAATTTCTCTCAGCAACGTTCTATGGTTTTCAAAGAACAGGTTTTGCACACTGTCAGATTTTTCCCTAAATATTTCATATTTTTGATGCTGTCGTAAATGATTTTCTTTAAATTTCAACTTCCAGTTGTTTGTTTCCAGGATATAGAAATACAGTTTATTTTGAGATGTCTATCTTGTTCCCTGCAACTTTGCCAGATTCAATTGTTAGTCTTACCAACTTTGTTGTAGACTCCACTGGATTTTTCTACATGGATGATCAGGCTATCTACAAATAAAGACGGTTTAACTTCTTTCCCAATCTAGAACCCTTTAATTTCTCCTTTTGACTCATCACACCGACCAGACCCTCCAGAGAGATGTTGAGCAGCAGGGCAAACGGGCATCCTCGCCTCGTTTCTGCTCCTGGAGAGAAACTAGTCACTTTTTTGCCGTTAGGAATGACGCTAGCAGTGGGTTTTCCACAGATGCCCTTTATCAGGTTAAGGAAACTCTGTTTTGTCACTAATTTGCTGAGAGTTTTTATCAAGAATGGATGTTGGGTTTTATCAGGTGTGTTTTTAGCATCTGCTGAGATCATCGTATTTTTTTCTTTTTTAGTTTAATATTAATTTTCAAATGTTAACCCAACGTAACATGCTTGCAATAAACCACACTCAATCATGATAGGTAACCCTTTTTATGTGTTATTGGATCTAACTGGCTAAAATTTGGTTAAGAATAGTAATATCTATAATCATGACACACTGATCTGTACTTTTCTTATAAGGTCTTTGGTTTTGGAAGAAGGTAATCTTGGCTTCATAGAACGAGCTGGGAAGTGTGTTCTCTCCTTGATTTTCTGGAACAGTTTCTGTAGAGGGGTATTGTTTCCTCCTCTCACATTTGATCAAATTCATCAGTGAAGCCATCTGGACCTGGAGTTTTGCTGGTGGGAAGAATTTTAACTACAAATTCAATTAATTTAATAGATATATGGTTATTACAGTACGTGTTTTCACTTGAGCAAGCTTTGGTAATTTCAAGGAATTTGTTCATTTCATCTAAGGTGTCAGATTTATTAGCATAAAGTTGTTCATATTAATCCCTTAAAATCCTTTTAGTATCTGTGGACTCTGTCATGATGTCACCTCCTCATTCCTGATATTGGTAATTTGTGTCTTCTTCCCCTTTTCCCTGATCAGTCTGACCAGAGATTTATCACTTTTATTGATCGACTCTAAGAACTAGCTTTTGGTTTCATGGATTTTTTCTTTTTTTTTTTTTTTTCTGTTTTCTGTGTCATTGATTTTCACTCTAATCATGATTCTTCCTCTTCTTCTATTTAGTTTGGGTTAGTCCAATCTTCCTTTTCTAGTTATTAAATTGGAAGCTAGATCAATGATCTGAGACCTTTCTTCTTTTCTAACATAGACACGTAGGGCTACAGAAGTACTGCTCTAGTGGCCTCCTATAAATTTTGACATGCTGTATTTTCGTTCTCATTTAGTTCACTTTTTTTCTTATTTTCTTCTTTGAACCATGGGTTATTTAGAAGTGTGATATTTAGTTCGCAAATATTTGTGAATTTTCCAGATATCCTTCTGTTATTGATTTCTATTTTAATTCCATTTTTGTTAGGGAACATGCTGTGTATTCCTTGAGTCTTTTTAAATTTATTGAGCCTCATTGTATGGTCCAGAATAGATCATTTTACAGTCTACCTTGGTTCAAATGTGCACTTGAAAAGAATGGGTATTCTGCTGTTTTGGGGTGGAATGTTCTATGAACATTAGTTAAGTCGTTTGATCATGGTGTTCACGTCTTCCGTGTCCTTACTGGTTTTCTGTTTACTTATTTTTTCAATTATTGGGAGAGGGGAGTGTTAAATGCCTATTAGACATTTCCACCTTTTCAGTGTTACAAATAATCCTCCATTGAACATCTTCATACATTTGCCTGTGGGTTGGTGTCTGTCTGTTTCACTCAGGTGCTTTTCTGAAAGTCTTTCTATGTGTTGCGGAGATTGCCTTCCAGAAAGCTCGTGCCACTGTATGTTTCTGCCAACAATGTGTGAGCATGCCCATTTCCCCAGCCTCTCTTGACTCTGAGGTCACATCGGGAAGGCTTGTGTTTTCTGTAGGTATTAAGCTTTCTCCGAGAAAAATCTCTGTTCTTCTGATCTCTCCTTTGGTCTCCTCCCTTCTGTAATGTCTTCACCTCTGTTTGGAATTGCCAAAACTGGGCTGAGTACCCTGATCGTGGCATCTTTAGGGAATGCCTCACTTAGAGAGAGGGGCTCCCCCCATGCCCTGGCCTAGCGCTCCCCACAGCAACCCTGAAGTCGTCTCTGACCCTCAGTCTCACCCTGCCCCTTCAAGGAGAAGAGGCATTCCCACAGCAGACTTCCTGCTGGGCTTCATGGACGGCCTTCCCTTCCCTTAGTCCTGCCCCACTGATTCTTACCCTCCCTCTGCCCTCCCCTCCTTCCTCACTTCCCCGTGGTGGCAATGTGGCTTCCTCATCCTTCAATGCATCGGGTACTCAAGGTGCTTCCCCAGCATCTGTCCACGTGTGGGACACTCTGGAGAAGTCGTTAGGAGGCACCCCAGGAGCTCATGGCTGGATGTGGAGGGTGAAAGAACCTGTTCCTGCAACCAAGAGGCCTGCAGTCTAGGGGAGATGGGGCCGCCCCAGCCCTTCCCTCGGAGGTTCACATCTGGATACATTACGTGCTCCCACTGGCTGCAGAGATCCCCAGGCCACCTCCGCCACAACGGACTCACTACTCAGAGAGACGTGAAACCGCGGCTCTCCAGATTTCTCCCAGAATCGTCAATGGCTTGGGTACCACGAGCATGTCTGTCCCCTTATCTTCCCTTCTGAGAGAGAAAAGGCAAGGGATGTTCCTGTGGTGGGACCACTCTCCCTAACCCCTGTTGATGGTCGCAAGTGGCCCCTGTCTTGGGACCATTGGCCATTCCTTGGGAGTGTTTTCAGCCACTGAGGCAGGGCTTGAGCAAATGACCACGGAGATGTCCATTTTCTTCAGGAGGAGCCTTGATGCGAGAGAAGCAAGAGAACCGTGTTCTGTAAGGAAGCTGAGTGTGGGAGTCTGGACGACCATGTCCACCCAGGGGAGCAGGGTCAGCACCATGGATGTTCCAGAATAATATTAATCACCATATGAGTGGGCTGGTCACTCCAGGACCAGCGCCTTTGAGCTCTCCCTCATCTTTATCCTCCACCAAAGCTTTTCAGAGGGGAATTTGTGAACAGTAGGGAATGCTCCTTTAGAAAAGCTCATGTGGAAATAATCAGATCCCTCCCTGATGGCCTTACCTGTCTGACGAAGGATCTCTGAAGGAGACTCACAGTGAAGTGCAATGTCTCCTGGAAAGCACCCCCACCAACACACATGTGAGCATTTCTGCCACTGTGCTGCAGGGAGTGGCCGAGGAGTGTCCCAAACCCCACCATGAGCGGGTCTTCCATCTAAGCTCTGAGCTCAGATTTCACTGGGGTGGGAGTGGGTCTCAGGTCCTTTCTGGAGAACATGCTTGCAGAGGAGGCTGAGGGGAGAGAAGGGTCTGGTAGAGCCGGACGGAGCATCTCCTGGGAGAAGGGCCAGGTCTGGGCAGAGCCTGAAGCCCAGTGGGATCTAGTCACAGCCTCCCCTGAGTGGCCCTAAGGAAGTAGGCACTGTACCCCATGAAGTTGAGACTGTGTTTTTTTTCCAATCTGGGGCCTCGTTGGAAACAGTGTGTGCTATTAATGGTGTATTATTTCAAGTGGATTCACACATGTGGTATAGACAAGAAGTTGGGTTTAGAATTCCAGCACGTGCCTGAGCCTTCTGGTCTGTGGTGACCCTGGGTGGCCAGCCCGAGAGGAAGTTCAGGAACGCAGCTGCTCAGTGGCCTCTGGGGTGCTGATGCATTTCTCCCTCTCCTGGCCGAGAGCACAGGCTGGGCGTCCGTGCTCCAGTCCTGGAATGTAACCAAGCCTGGCCCACATGTTCCTATACTGCCGGCTCCCAGGGGAGCCCTAAGCTCTTTAATCACGGAGACAGCAACTCCTCCAACTTCTGCAGGTGGGGATGATGGAAGACTCCCAGAAAATGCTGGAAACTGTGATTTTTTTCTCTTCCTCATGCCTCAGGGATACAATGTTCTGAGGGCAACTTCGAGGTCTCTGTTGGTGACTAAGGAGTCCCAGTGTTGTGGCTGCACTGTGGATCTGAGGGGCGGGTGGCAAATGTCATCTGTGCATCCAACAGTCACTCCTTTCCCTCCAACCGCCTCTCCCAGACTCCATAACCTGGCCACCTGCCGCCGATCTGCCCTCCCCTGACACCCTCCAGTCAGGCCAACATTTTCAAGGCACATCCCTGACGCGTCTCCTGCCACCTGGGCACCTGGGCACCACTGCCCCTCGCTGCCACCCACCTCTCTGCTCAGCTCCGCTTGTTATGGGCTGCTTCTGCCCTGGGAAAGCCAGACACAGCACCCTCTCCCTGCATTCTGGTACATTCTTAATCTAAACTCTGCCTTGGTGTCCAAACGAGAGCCAGTACCACACACTGGGGCTTCAGAGGAGACCCGAGTGGACTTGGTTTCCAAACCAAGAGGATGTGACGGGAAGCAGAGGGGCGACCACTCATCCTGGGAGGGCCCTCAGATCAGCTGGGGCAGTGGGGTGGGTGAGGGGAAGGGGGCAGAGAAGAGGGAAAGGGGATTGGGTCCAAAGAACAGGAACGACAGGTGTGGCGTGTGGCAGCTCAGGACACGCATGTTGAATCATGTCTGCTTCCGGGAGCGAGCGCTCCAAAGGCTGGCAGCTGCTGGGCTGGGCTCCCCGTCTCTGGTGCGGTCCCCGCAGTGTTTTCACAGGTTTAATTAAGTCTCCCCAGGACTTTGGACTTGTCGAGCGCTCTTCAGAATGACCTGGCAGATTTTCTCCAGTGGATGCCACCCTGATTAAAAAGGAAATTGAAAATCTTCACACCTCCTGCCTCACCATAATAAGGAACGTTAGCCCTGGAAATCTTCCAGCTGGAATTTCGCCGCCTTTCCCCCGTGGGACCTGCAGCGGATTCAGAGCCCTGCAGGTAGGGAGGGACGTCAGGGGCCGCCCGTCGTGGGAGTCTCGGTGCGGGTGAGGTGAGGGGACTTGAGCCCCTGTGTCTGCCTCCTTGAACAGAAACCCCTCAGAGGCACCCCTAGAACACTGGGGTTCACACCTGGGGAGCAAGCACTCCACTGAAGGTGAGTTTCATGGCTACAAAGGCAGTTTGGGGACGGCCCCGATGACCCCACCCCTTCACACCCGGGTAATCCTCCCTTGAGTGAGTGCAGGACCCATGAGCTGCTTCTAAACAGGAGAGGATGCACAAGTACTGGGATATCCTTCTGAGATCGAGTTGAGAAGACTCAGTGTCCATCTCACTCACCTTCTTTAGCCCTGATGTTGATTTTTGGAGGCGACCACCTGCCGTGCTGTGAGCCACCCACCTGACCGATGAGGGGAACAAAAGAGGGACTCCAGCCAACAGCCCACAAGGAACCGAATCTTGTGGTTCAACCATGTGAGTGAGCCCAGAAGTGGATCATCTCCCAGGTGAGCCTTCAGCTGAGACCACAGCCCCGGCCAACAACTTGATTGCGGCCTCATGAAAGACCTGGAACGGAGTCCAGATTCCTAACCACAGAAACAGGGGTAACAAGTGTTTATTGTTTTAAGCTGCTAACGTTTGGGGCAATTTACGCTGCAGTAGATAAGTAGTTTCCATGACCCTAAGATGGGGAAGGGCATAGGGGAGCCCCTCTCCCTCGCTGGGCCTGAGTGCCCCTCCCCCAGCTTCCAGGTGCTTCTGCCTCAAACAGGTGAAACTGTGTCTCTGCCTCAGCCGGCCCCGGGGCTGTGAGAGCATCTGAGTTCTCACACAGCGTGGCCAGGAAGCCGGAAAGCAGAGGCCAGACCTCAGCCCCAGGGACGACCGCCCAGAGCAGGAATTTATGTGTGACAGACTAGGGAGCAGAGTCTGGAGACCAGGCTCCGGGGGGGACTTCACAGGAAATTGCACCTTTAACTTCTTGCCCTTCCACATCCTTGCCGCCGCTTGGGTCCCAGACTGATCAATCTCTTGCTCAGAATCCTCATCTGGGCCTGGGGTCTGCTTCTGGGAGGACGGGAACTGACGGAGAAGACGGGAAGGTGGAGGAGGCTGACGGGAAGGTTGCATCAGCGGGAGCACTTGCAGTGTGCCCGGGAAGTGGGGACCTGGATAAAGCTGGGCCCCAGGGCACAAGCTGCAGGCTTGGGAGATGGCACCGATGGGGTCATAGCAAGGACTCTGAGACCTGGACCTGGATGCCAGGGCTCCTGAACCTGGAAAGCACTGCCTACCTGCCACAGAGCTAACAGGGCCAGGCGAGAGCACCCAGTACGCTGTTCGCTGCTCAGACGGCTCACTGGACACTGTCGATTACGAGATGCAGGCGGTCGTGTGCACTGTCCCCTGCATCCTTCTGTCCTGGAACCCTTTGCCCTGCAATCATCAGTGTGGGGAGTGACCCAAAGTAAAACCCACCATGCAGGCAGCCCAGCTTGTCACTCTGCCCAGAGAGATTGCGGGTTGAGCTCCGTGCATGGCATGCTAAGATGGGCGGAGACAGGAAGGTGGAAATTTTGGTGGGGGCAGTGGGAGTAGGGTTGGGGGGTGGATACAGCAGTTAGTGGAGGAGGAGGAGAGAGTGGGGATGTGGACGCACAGGCTGTGGCCTAAAGGCCTGGCCCACTGGGCCACGGGACCTTAACGCACAGGCTGCAGCCTGAAAGGAAGCTGCGGGGGTGGGAGATGGCGTTTGTTTTCCCCTCAGTCCACAGCTCGGAGGGGCTGGTGGACGGTCCTGCACCAGCCTCTAAGTTCACAATGCGGGGATCTGAGTGGGCAAGTGGCTCTTCGAGGGGGGGACAAGTCAGTGGAGAGAGGCTTTAGTCTCAGTCAGCCACGCACTCTGAGCTCCACACAGCCCCTCCCCAAGAGGGAATGCCGGTTGGATGGGCTCCCTGCCCTGCTAACAGCCTCTCAAGGCTGGCCACTGCCCACTGCCCACTGCAGAAGGGCCACCTGACTGCAGTGGCCGGGGAAGCCTCCATTCCCAATGCCCACCTGCCACAGGCGTGTGCCGGATAAATCCTTGTCCGTGGGAGACGGACCAAGTGATTCCTAGGAATAACCACCAGGAGAAACACCAAGACATCCATGAACAAGGAGAGAACAATTTAGAGACATTAAAGAAGTCTTAGATATACATAGAGACACATTCTTCTCTAAGTTGGAACAACAAAATGAATACAAATATCAATGCTTTCCTAAATCAATTTATAGCTTTTTAACAAAATTCTGCTATAATCCACCTTTCAGATGGACTTCAAAGCAACGTTGTAAAGCATAAGCAAGCTTGTTACAAAACATAATTACATTTTTGAAAAGGAAGAGTCATAAGGAATGGCCAGCCTTAGCAGGTATTAAAGCATTACAATAATGCAATAATTAGCCTTGTGCAATATTGGCATAAAAGTAAACCGAGAGAGCAATGGGACGTAACAAATAGTCCAGGAACGGAGCCTTAATTTCTCCGGGAAACCTAATTTCTGATATGGAAAGCACCCCAAATCAATGGGGAGGAGAGATTTAGTCAATAAATGATGCTGTAATAAATGATTCTGAGATAACTGGTTAATTATTTGGAATAAAATTTGAAGTTAGATTTTTCACTTCACAGGGTTTTGCAGGGAAAAAAACAACTAGAAGAAAGAAATATAGTAAATCTAATCAACAAAGAAGCAAGAGTGGAGACTTTGTTCCCAGATGCCTCCCGACATCTAGCCCAGTGCTGGCCCAACTGATGGGGGGGGGGGGTGGGGAAGTAGTGGGAAGAGAGGGAAGGAGCGAGAGGGGTAAACTTTCAACAGGACCACAAACCTCTGCCATGATCACAAGGTAAAGATTGACCAATTTTAAACACAAATACATTTCTAACTTATGGTTGCAAATGAAGGCCTGGGGCAATACTTATAGAAAATATGACACTGAAAAGGGACACTTTTTTCAATATATAAGTGCTCAAATCAATTTGTAAGGAAAAAAGTACTTTTGGAAGAAGCTGTAGGTCCAATATATTTACGTTTCTCATGTTAGGCAAGTGCCTTGTGAGTCTTGTATAAGGAATAATCCCCACTTCATGGAGATGAATTCTTCACTGACTACATTGATGAATTCTCTTGGCTGGCGTTTGCTTCTCATGTCCTCGGTTCATGTGTGAGCACATTTCTATTGCGTAGACTCCCAGATGTGGAGTCACTGTGTTGTAGGGCACACGCTGGTTCAGTTTTCCCAGTGGTGGCACCAACTGACCCTCCTAGGGCAGCCAGCTCCTGCTGCTCCATCCACATCCCCCCAACTGGGGGCACTGCCAGTCCTCTCAAGGGGCCATATTGGTGGGTGGGCAGTGGTAATGGAAGTGCTTTATTTTGTGGTGCTCTGGATACTGGTGAGGTTGACAGACTGCTCTCATATTCTGAGTCCCTATTTAACTTAAACCCTTCACATATATTCACACATGACATTGGTCTTGGTCCTTCTTCGACGTCTTGTTCTTTGGCTGGTTTCCACAACCCTTTAGGCTAGCATCCTAACATGAACTATGTGATTTGCCCTCCTTTCACATGTACTGGAGATGACCATGAGCTCGTGAGCGTGGTCAGCGTCTTCCCCTTCCAGGCCTTCCCCGCACAGACAAGTGTCTGGCACACAGCAGAAACAAGACGCACACTTGGGATCAGTACAGGGACACATAAACTCTGATATTCTGAAAATCACCAAGACCTCCACGTAGGAGCCAGTGTCCTCCCTGCCTTCTCTGTTCAGAGTTTAAATGTCCTGCTGACTCAGCTTCCACAGGGCTTGTCCACTAAATGCGCCAATTCATAAAGACCTTCCAGAATTAGCAAAACTGCAATATCTATATTTCAGTTACAGGATAACACATGCTCATACTAGGAGACTTAGAATAGCCCCTAAGAAAAACCAATAGACTGATAATATAAACACTGCAGCCCCATCCCCAGAGATAATCATCAGTGATTTTTGGTGTGTACTTACCCAGGCTTTTATTTATATTCTGTTTACAAATGAGATACTCTGTATTTTACAATTTCATACTCCACATTTTGTTTTGTAACAGCCTTTCTTCCCTCTTAGGATGTATTAGGAGCAACTTCCCAAGTCAGTCAAACCATGTTTGCATCATGATTTTTACAGCCATTCGTATCCTTTGTGTGGAGGAACCACGATTTATTCCATCGCTCATTTAGATTGTTCACAAGCTTTTATTGTTGCAAACGAGGTTGTATACATCTTTGACCACTTGTCTGATTGATTTCTTTTATGATGTTCTGAAGACAAATGGCTGAGGAAGGCCATCTTTTTCACGCGGTGGTCCCCTGGAAAGAGTGTACCGATTTTCACTCCTGTGAGCAGCACATGAGTGCTCGTTTCTGCACACACACCAGACTTCTCTGCCCATGTGATAGACAGAAAGATGTGCAGTGGTGTTTTAAAAACAATTTTTCGTATGTTTATTGGTCTTGGTTTCTTTTTTCCATTGTCCCATTACTTCCCCTATTCCTATCTGGAGAGTTAATGTTTTCTTACTGATTTGAAAGAATTCTTCCAAAACGGCCTCAGGAGGAGCACCTCTCGTGTCCAACACTCCAACACGAGGCCTGCTGCGGGGAGTGTCGTGTGGGAGGTGAGAATGCAGGGGACTGAGACTCTGCCTGGAAGGTGCTGCCCAGACACCTAGATGTGGTTCCACTTCACTCCAGTGGCAACTGCAGACCTTTCAGACCCTGGGTTTTGGATATTCTTTCTGATACTGGTGAAAACAGCAAGATCTAAGCATATTCTCTGATAAACGTTGACCAGATATATTGGATGAGTCTTTGAAATAGGATTTGAGAACTTTTGATCATGAATATAATGGCAAGTCAGTCACACCACCCCCTAACCCTCTAAGCCCCCCTCGCACTCCACAAGTCAGAGCGGCTTGGGACCACCCCTCCTCCACTATTAGGGGTCACCAAGGGGTTCTAGGTTGATAGCGTCCCCAGTGGCCAAACCAGGACACCCATCCACTCATCTGGCCGACACCTGCAGACCGACTGTGTGTCAGAAGAGGGAACAGGTGGTGCTGCTGGTAGCGGCTTTCCCAGCAGCTTCAGTGGAAAGACAGACATCAGAGCACCAGGTTCGGGTGGCCAGGGAGGGCTTTTCCAGGTGGTGACGTCCAGGCTGAGACTGGTGTGGAATCAAGGAGAGGAGAGGGAAGGGGATGGGGAAGAGGCTCCCAGAGGAGGAAGCGCACCTGCACGCCGCCTCTCACTCATTCAGGTTCTCACCGTGTCAATCCCAGCCCAGGTCTTCTCTGTCCTCGAGGACAGCAGCGTCCTCAGGGCTCTGTCTCTGCCTCTTTCCCACCGTGCAGAACCTGTGGAAAACGCTTTTCCTCCCCTTCTGTCTTCCCTTGTCTATGTCTTGCACAAGGAGCATCAGAATTGGCTGTGGGCAGCCCTGGCCCACCTAGGGCAGGAGAGCAGCACTGTTGAGGTGAGTGGAGGTGTGCTGAGGTGCTGGCACCTGTTGTCCCTTAAAGGGAGACCCCAAAGCCCCTTTAAGTCTACACTCAGGTCTCCATCAGCTGCCACCTCCTCGTGCTTTTTCCTAGAGAAAAGTTTGGAGGGAAATTAAGCCAATGCTATTTCACTTCCTTGTAAACCCTATTTAACACATTCCTTGTTTCACTGTGTTTTACTAGAAATAGACTATTTCTAAAACAGATGATGGATTCAGTGGGCTTCTGTGCGTCAGTCTAAGAACCCAGCGTTCCGTTTTCGACTCGCATCGACAACGCAACGTAACGGCCGACAACGCAGCCACGAGCATCTGTGCAGGTCTGCCCGGGCCCGGGGGCACACGTCTCTTTAGGTGTGCGCCCGAAGGGCAGGTCCTGGGCCATAGAGTGTGTGGCCTCAGTTCAGCTGGGTAATGCCAAACTGCTGTGCCCTCCACTTGAGGAGTCCCTTTGCCCCTCAGCCTTGCAGTGGCCGATGCGTTGGCCTTTTTAATTCTAGTCATTTGGTACATTGGTTGGGGTTGAAGCCCATTTGGTACATTGGTTGACCCCAAAGAGGGTCTTTTTTCATTTTTTTTAATATTTAATTGTGGTAAAATACGCTGTCTTAGTCCACTTGGGCTGTTATAACAGAATACCACAGACTGGGTGGCTTATAAACAACAAACACAGTTCTGGAGGCTGGGAGTCCAAGAAGGAGAACCTTCTTCCTTGTTCATAGATGACATCTTGTTGCTGTGTCCTCGCATGGTGGAAGGGCTGGAGAGCTCTGGGGGGTCTCTTTTATAAGGGCACTAATCCTATTCATTGAGGGCTCCACCCTCGTGACGTAATCACCTCCCGCAGGCCCCACCTCCTAATACCGTCACATTGAGGATTAGGTTTGAACATATAAATTCAGAGGAATAAACATTCACTCTATAGCATACACATAGCATAAAATTTACCATTTTAACCATTTTTAAGTGTACAGTTCGGTAGTGTTAAGTACGTTCCCATTGGTGTGCAGCTGTCACCACCATCCATCTCCAGAACGCTCTCAACTTCCCAAACTGAAACTCTGTCTCCGTTAAGCACAAACCCCCCATTCGCCTCGCCCAGCTCCTGGCATCAACCCTTCCACCTTCTGTCTCTGTGAATCTGACTCCTCTAGGAACCTCAAGTGGAATCATACAGTGTTTGTCTTTCTGTGACGGGCCTATTTCACTGAGCATAACATCCTCAAGGTTCATCCATGTTGTAGCCTGTGTCAGAATTTCCTTCCTTTTTAAGTCTGAGTAGTATTCCACTGCATGTAAATACCACACTTTGTTTATCCATTCATCTGTCAATGGACACTTGTGTTGCTTCCACCTTTTGACTGTCATGAATAATGCTGTTATGAACAAGGGTATACAACTATCTGTCCCAGAACCTGCGTTCAATTCTTTTGGGTATATACCCAGAATTGGAACTGCTGTGTCATATGGCAATTCTATGTTTAATTTTTGGGGGAACCACCATACTGTTTTCCACAGCAATAGCACCATTTTCCATTCCCACCAACAGTGCACAGGGTTCCAATTTCCCCACATCTTCGCCAACACTTGTTGTTTCTGTTGTTTTGATAGCGGCCATCCTAATGGAATGTTGACATTGTAATGAGTGTCTTGGGGCAGGTGTCCCTAGAAGCAGTGTGGGATGGGCGTTCTTGTGATTCTAGGCGATGCGGAGTGAGGGAAGCAGTCTGCAGCAGGAGGAGGAACTAGACAGGAGGTGGTCTTGGGTGCAGTCAGTCCCCTACCTGCTCCCACAAGGAACTCCACAGTGGGGACCGTATCACAGAGTTGGTTCCACCTTGAGGCAGGGCCTGACCTGTTGTACCCTCGTGCCAGATAGTCACTGACCTCAGTCGGCCCTCAGGGATGAGGTGGCCTATGCTTGGCCTCGGGCAGTTCTCCAGGGAAGGGGCAGCTGTGAGTTATCGACCAGTGTGGGCTGCAGCCAGGGGGTCAGAAATGGGGATCTGAGCGGGCACGGCAGCAGCTGTGCAGCTTACAATTCCTTGTTTCCGGTGGGATGGTGCGCTCCTCAGGACATACCCATACTTGAAGTGTCTGTTCAAGAATCTTGCCCATTTTCCACTGGGTTGTCTGGCTATTTGCCATTGATTTGTTCTTGATCTGTTCTTTGCCATTATATGCATTGTAAATATACATCTTCTCCCAGCTTTGGCTTTTTATTGACTCTTTAACCTGCAGAAGGGATCAGTCTTATTAAAGACATCCTCCCCTTTCTTTACTGGAATCAGAGGAGGGATGCAGGATTCCCCATCTCCTTCTGCCTCCGTGTCTGAGCACACAGAGCCTTTCCACCAGCACATCCACTCAAAACTATGAATTAAAACAAGAAAGGAGAATACATTTTTCACAATACTTTCTGCTGGAAAGTCATAGTTAAGGTAATGCAGTGTGGTGCAGACTTAATTCAGATTGGCTTACTCAGACTGGAAGTGCTGTCAGTATCCAACGTCCAGCCTCCTGGAGACTTGCTGATCGTGACAGTTAAAATTTAGGGGATTGGAAATGAACTGTTTTGTGGGATAGGCTTTCATGTGCCTATTAATTTGACAGATTTTGAAAGTTATTCACATACCCTCTGATTTTCTGCTTTAAAAATGTCTGATGGAAGAGGGAATCTCCCAGTTTCCTGTGCTGTCCACTGGTGTACAACCAGAGAGCTGGCGGAAAGGGCAGTCCCCACAGCCGGGCCTCAGCCTGCTTCCTGGGCGTCTCTCTGCTCTTTGCCTTGCAGCCCGCTCCACCGGAGCCCTGCTCAGGACTGGCTACTGCTGACCCCGGAGGTGGGCACAGAGTGGCCCCTCGCCAAGCTCATCGTCCTCAGAACTATCCATGCTGTGAGCAAGAAAGGCCCAAGCACTCCACTCCCCACCACTGCTGGCAAATCCCTGATCCAGGGTATGTATGGTTTCCTGACCACAGCCTCTGGGCGATCAGTGAATGTGGCCAGGAGCCAGGATTGGCCGTGGAGGATCCCTGCTCACCTCTAAGTCAGGCAGACTGACCTGACTGTAAAGCAGTGGTTCTCTCCCTTCGGTGGTGCCTGCAGATGTTTCTGGTTGTCACAACTTGGGGGAGATTGTTTGGTATCTAGTGGGTGGGGGCCAGGGGTGCACAGGACAGCCCCACAATAAGGAATGATCTGGCCCAGAGTGCCACTGGTGCCAGGCGGGGAAGCCCGCTCAACGGCATTCATAGCCGCCCTGACTGCCGGGCACCATCTTGCTCCTGCGATCCTCTTGGTCCCCCAGCCACAGGCCTCTGAGAAATGTTCCTGTGACCAGCGGAGTTTTCTGTTTTTCTCCTCTCCCTGCCCTGGACTCTGAATCGACTGATAAGAAGGATCCATGTGTGGGCTCAGCAGCTAGCAAAGCTGGATGAACGATGTGGCTTAAATCTGGGGGCTCATGCCACACTCTCACATCTCAACCTTGGGACCCATGTGGGGACAGCTGGGTCACTGGTACAGACCTTAAGGGGCCAGCTGTGTGGCTGCATTGCAGTTTCCCTGAGAGCAGTGGGTGGGCACTGGGTTTATATTTGTGCAACCAGAGGGCTCTGACCTAAACAGCAGGGACACCAGCCATGAGGGGCCAGGCATCCCCCAGAATGGAGACAGTCTTTTCCCCTAAAGAGAGGGGGTCCCTCCTACCTCTCTTCATTTTCACATCTACACGTGACTACATGAACCAAACGGTTGTAATTTAAGCAGTGACTTTAATTAAGTTCTGTTAATTTCCCAAGACCTTGTCTTAACTCCCATCATAATTCAATCCATGCCTCACTATTCAGTACAGTACTTGCTGCTGGTTTTTAATAATACAATATATGATCCATATTATATTGAGGAGGATGTCTTCATTTCCCACTTCTCACAAGAAGTTTTGCCACTAAAAGCTGCTGTGGTGGTTTTAAAAATGTCTGCACATTCTTAACTCTCCTATCCTCCCTTGGTGTGTGGGCTGGCCCCATGATGAACATCTAACAGATAGAGCACAGCAGAAGTGGTGGGATGTCCTCAGCTAGATTCAGTCATAACAGGGCTGTAGCTACAATCTTGAGCAAGTGCTCTCCCCCACACACCCCCTCTTAGATCTCTGGTTCTGGGAGAAGCCAGCTGCCACACTGAGCCCCACAGAAAGGCCCATGTGGTGAAGAACTGAGGGAGGTCTCTGGCCACCAGTCTGTGAGGCCCACAAGCAACTCATTCCCAGTGAGTGAGCTGGGAGGTGGATCCTCCACAGTTGACCCTTCAGATGAGAATGCAGCCCTGACCAACCCTTAATGGCAGCCTTGTGAGACCTTGAGGCAGAGGCATCCGCTAAGCTGAGCCAGATTCCTGACCACAGAAACTGTGACATAAGTGTGGGGACAATTTGTTCTGAAGCCATTGATAGCTAATACAGCTGTCAAATATCACCAAATGCCTTTTGAACATCTATTAAAAATATCACTTTTTTCCTCCTTATGCTATTAATATAGTGAAATGTTTCCTCATATTTCCTAGACTAAAAGCCATTTTGTCACAGATAGGCTTTATGTCCTAAAGGACCCACGCCGTCTCATCTCTCTACTCTCCATCCTTGTCGTCTCCTCCTGGTCACCGGCATCTTCGCTGGCCCCAGCCGTGGGAAGGGAAGAGGCGGCAGGGCTCACACCATAGTCTGACGGCCAAGCCTCATTGACAAGAGTCAGTCACAGGCCACTCCTGGCCGCACAAGACGCTGGGCAAGGCAGACTCATGCGTGCTGAGGAAAAGGGAAGAAAGGAGGTAAGGAGGCTTATGATGAGAACCAGCAGCATCTGCCTCAATCTCTCCCCTGGCCTGCTCCCCGCTGCCCCCTCAGCCTTATGGCCATTGCAGGCCCTGGTTAAGTGGTAGTGCTGTGGGGTCTTCAGTGTCAGACATTGTCCACTGCCTTTCACTCTAGGAGCTAAAGGTTTGGCCATCTTGTGCCATCCTTCCCTCCCACACACAGTATCGGCCTCCCCCACCCCCAAGCGAGTTATATCACCATATGAATTAACTCCACATTCACTGTCCTCATTATCATGATGATGAGAATGTCCTTCGGGCTGAGCCGTGGCCTGAAATAGGATTCTGTTGCTTTTCTGCCACGGGTCTGTTTCGGGTGCTTCGTTTTCTATGTACCTGTCACAAATGCTCCCCCAACACCAACTGCCCTTTACCCTCCTCCTTAGGAACATGTTGCAGACACGTTGGTTCTGTTTTGTTTTTCCAGGAGCCGTCCATCCTCCCATCCTGCTTAACCCCTGTCTCCCCAGAGCATCTGTCCCGGGACCCCCGTAATCCCAGGAATTCCCTACACGTTTCTCCAGGAGGTACGGAACCCCTTTTCTGTGGTGTCTTCCTCTTGGTTTCTTCCTCCTCTTGGTGATGTTAGTCATCCCAGAGCGTCTGGAGAAAGGGGCAAAGTAGGCTATTCTCTCTCATCATTTGCGTGCTCATGCCCCTTATCCACATATTCTAGCAGACTTTTAATAGTTTTCCTTCTAAACTTGTAATTTTAAGTGAGTTTGTATTTTGTATTAGAACCATCTTCCCATTTTGTTGTTTCTCTTTCAACTTTTTATGATGTCTTTTACCTTACTGAATTTAAAAAATGCAATCAAATTTGTGTCTTTGAGAAAAAACTTTCTGGCCTTGTTATCCTAAGAAAAGTCTTTCCCTTCTTACCATTATGTTATGTAACACTGCTTTTATGAGTTTTAAAATACATAAATCTCTTATCCATTTGAACTTAATTTTTGAGTGGTAGCAAATATTTTATTTACTTCTTTAGCCATAAAATATAGTCAATAAACATAAGAAAACATTTTTATCTCACCAATAATTTTAAAAACTCAAATTGGAGTAATGAGCCAGCATTTCCTGCCTTTCAGATTGGCCTGTATGACAAGATTGGTGTCATCCCATGCTGACAAGGCAGGAGGCCCCACGTGCTTATGTACTATTGATGGAAATACAACTTGACAATGCCCATCAAACTTTAATATATGCATGCTTTTGACCCAGCGATGCCACTTCCAGAAATTTATCTCCAGAAACACTCATGCAAGAATACAAAGATGCGAGTTGTGGCATTATTTTTTATTCTAAATAAGTAGAACCAGGCCAAGTGTCCATCAAAATGAAATTGGTTAGATAAATCACTGCATATCCACAATTTAATACAGCCCTTGAAGTAGATGAAAATATGTGATATGTTTATGTGTTTGCATGTATATTATATTTAGTGTGTGTATGCAGACACACATCGTATATTTATATATTATATAAATGTATATAAAAGAGTTATATAAATATGTATGAGTTGCATCTATATTAATTAATGTGGAAAATTATCCAAGATAATCTCTGTGCACAAGAGCAAACATTAATTGATGGAATAGTGCTAATAATATAATCCCATTCTTGAAAAAATTATATCTCCATATATTCAGTGCAGAGTTTGAAAGGAAATACACTAAACTCTTCTCTCTGGCTGGTGAGATTTCCAGTGATTCTTTTTTTCCCTTTTTTTCTTACACTTTCTGAATTTGTGACTTTTTAAAAACTGCAATGAACAAGTGTTGCTTTTTGAATAAGAGCAGTACAGCTATTTCTCAAAGGAGCTTTTAAATTGTAAACCGGAGTAACGAGAGATATGGTGACGCCAAGTAAGGAGATTTCTTCTCATCTGAGAGAAGTCGCATCCTGGCAGCTGGAGAAAGGCCGTCAAGCATGCCGTGTCCCCTCGCCCTTCCAGAGGGAGCTGACCTCAGCCCGTCTGTCCCTTGGGGCCACTGCTGTGGTCCTGGGCGTCTGAGAACAGAAGTCTGGGGGTGAAGCCACCAGTGTTCACAGGGACCATTTCCTTTGCATCTGCCCCACATGAGCCATTTCTGTCCACGGCCGCCATGTCTGTCCACGGCCCCCACGTCCACCCATGGCCCCGGGTGATCTCATTTGGCCTCACTGGGCCTCTGAGAAAGAGCTGGGCCCTTCCGTCCCATAACCGAGGGCCTGCATGGTACAGGGCAGGACTCGTGGCTTCCCCAAGGAGTGTGGACACCAGGAAGGGAGGACTTGAGGGACAGGCCTGGTCACTGGGGTGCAGAGACAATACGCAGGGGCTGTGGGGGTGCAGAGCAGGCGGGGGCCTGCACTGGGATTGGGAGGGCTTCCTGGGGGAGAGGGTGGCTGAGGAAGAGCAGGGGTGAGGCAGGTGGGCGAGATCAGGGCAGAGGCCCCCTGAGAATTGCCCAAGTGCCTCCTGCTCACCATCAGTGTGTGATGCTCACTGAGCCCCCACCCCCTATAGGGCTGGTGCCGAATGTCGAGGGCCATGGCAGGGCTGGGGGTACAGGACTCCCTCTTCCCTCACTGGGCCGTGGGTGCTGAGGGCAGAGGGAGGTTGAATGAATGGTGAGCAATGTCCACCCTGGGCTCAGAGGGGCCTGGAGCACGGAGCACCTCCAATAGCTGGCAGATGTTGGTGCATCCTCTGCCAGGTGCCAAGGGCCCAGGAAGCCCAGCTGTCGGTTTCCGCCGAAGCGTGCTGCTGTAGGTGGTCTTTGAGGATGTGTGGACTGGCAGAAGAAAGGAATTATTGAAAGGAGAGGGTGTGGAGAGAAGGTGAGAGCCGGGAGAAATGTGTTGGGGAATCTTATTAATCACACTGTGCGCTGCTATTAATGACAAAAAATTAAATTGGCAGTAAGTCAAGCAGAAACCTTTCATTTGACACCTTTGCCCATTCCCTGCTAAGGAGCTGCCTTGATCTGAATCAGCACAAGGATTTTCCTGTCCTTTGTCCTTCCTGCCCCAGCTCACTGACTCTGCCTGTGCCTCAGCATCCTCAGAACCCCCCGGCTCACTTGTCCAAAAATGTGAGGTCAGAAACCTGCCTCTTCAAAGTCTGGCCAAACTTGGAAATCCCAGAACATCAAAGGATGAAATCTGAGTTCTGGACAAGATGGGACAGAAGTCTGCCCTTTGCTGGGGTGATGGTCGGGGATGGCGCTTGGAAGACATGAAAATTCCTGTCATTTGGAGCTGGTCCACCTCGTGGCCAGCCTGGGTCTTGGAAATTGGCTTGCACTCTAGGGTATGTGTGACTTCTGGAATATTCTCTGCACCATGTGCCAGCAGAACCTCCTGCTCTGCTGCCGCCAAGTTGTCTCCAGGTGGCGTCTGGAGGCAACAGTCTGAAGGCATTAGGTACCACGCTGTCTGTGCAGGACTAACTAGGGCTCCTGGAATCGGGAGGACCCCAGAGCCCTCTGCTCCAGCACCTTCTGCTGTCTTTGAGGGGGGAGAGGGCAGTGGGCTGTTTGAAGCTCTCTCTGCCTCTGAGAGTGCGGTGGTTCCCCCCCTCTCGTCTTTTCAGTTGGACGTCTAGAAGCCAGAGCTCCCCTTGCACCCGGTCGGCTCCTCTTCCCTCTGTAGGTCACTTGATTGGGCTTAATGGAACTTGAATAATTAAGTGGCAGCTGGAGCGGAGGCTGTAGAACTTAATTGCCTTCAGTCTCCTGAGTTCAGGTGTGGTCAGGGCTCTCTCGTGCCCAAGACTCGGCTCAGGGCCTCTGGTCTAGGTGGACACCTAAGGATTCCGCCCAGCAGTGGAGTCAATCGGAAACCCATCCCTACAGCAACCCATCCTCCAGGCCTCTGGGCTTGGCCCCCATCCTCACCCCACACCCCCAGCAAGCTCATCTGCTCTGTGTCCCCAGAGCACCTGTGTGGGGACAGGTTCCCGTCTCCATCTGCACCCAAATCTGCCTCTGAACCCGGGCACCTGGGCCTCAGCACGTCAGGTGGGATCACCTTCCTGCAGACCCCTTAGATGCAGAAACAAACAGAGCCCCCTTCCCCTGCCTTCCCCAGGTGGACATGGGACCCCCAACCTCCCAGCTGCCCAACCTGGGAACACGTCAAGGGCCATTCCTTCTCCTCTGCCTCCTGGCCTGGGGCTGAAGGGCTCAGCTCCCAAATCTATCTGGTTTTACCCCTTCTCACCACCCCTAACTCAAACCCGCTCCATCCTCACCCACAATTGCCACCATTCTCCCGGCTCTGGCCTCTCCCTCTCCTCTCTGACTTCCCATTTATGCCAGAAATATTTCTTTTATATGGAAATACAATCATTCACCTGTCCTGCTCAACCTTCCCCAAGGCTTCACTGTTGCCTCGAGATGAAACATAAGCCCCTTAGCATGGCGTGTTGCTCTGGCCCTCTCTGCAGAAGCCCTAGGCTGGCCAGAGCCCACGGCTACTAGCCTGCCCCAAAGGACCCTCCTGACCTCTGACCCCCCCGGGCAGGTGTGGTGTCCTGAGGGGCAGGTGGGGGCTGAGGGGTTACCAGGACAGCCAGTCCCTGCTCTAGTAGTGGACACGGGACCTCCCCCCTCCACACCACGTGGTGGACACCGCCCCTCCAAGAGTGTTCAAAATGAAAGCCAGCATGGCCTCCTGCCCCAGAAGAAAGCCACTTTCTTACTCAGAGCAGCACATCTCAGCTGTGCTTGTGTAAGGTGTGGGCTGGGACCTGTCGCCTCCTGTGCTGCATCATTTGAAGAGAGAGAGAGAGAACCATCCACACCACAGTCCCCGGACGCCTGTGTGTAGGAGCTGTTTGAGCCAGTGTCCAGCTTCTCCTTCATGTGAGCAGCGCATGAGCTAGCATCTCTGGTTCTGCAAACGCAAAGGGAACACCCCAGACTGGACTAAATGGTGATCATCACAGGTGGCCTCACCCGTGCCTGCCCAGACCTTCCAGAGGGACCTGCTACTGGCAGAACCACAGGCAGAGTCAGAGATGGGGGCTTCTGCACAGTCTGTGGGGAGCCCAGGGCATGTGGAGGGGTGTAGCTGGGGGAAATAACACGACCGACCAGGAGTCAGCTCTCATCCCACCATGGCAGGGGCACATCCAAGCACCTTCTGAACAAAAACAGTTCCCACCCAGGGGAATCTTGCAGGGATCCCTTAAAAGAAAAATGCCCACCTCTTTAGGGGGATAAATTTATCATCCAAAATTAGGACTCTCCATGCTGCATCAGAAAAGTGAACACTCAGATATGATTGTTTAAACAAGGCCACTTGGAGGGGTTGGATGGTTGGTGTTCCCAAACACAGAAGGCAAGAACCGCCCTCTCCCGTGGGAGAAAGGGCAGGGCCACGACGGTAATTCAGGCTAATTTGCACTGAAAGAAAAAAAAAGCATTCAACGGGATAAGAGGTCACTTTGTAATGACCGAGGTTACAATCCACTTCAAAGCTATTATTCATAAACAGAATACAACAAATAAATGGCATTAAGCCATAAAAACAGCTGCAAGCCATACAAAGAAAACCCACAAAAATCTAATAGGAGTAGGAGGCATCTCTTAGTCTTCAACAGATCAAGTAGACTAGAAAATGACCAGGAATTTAGAATGTGAGCACAATAAAATTAATGAGCTGTAATAAATATCTTGTGTTTGGTATGTATTCTGCATACAGAACATGACACTCACTCAAGGATCTGGGAAATATTCACAACAGTAGACCAAGTGCTGCGTCAGCAATGTCTGAACATTTTCACTCATGCATCCCATCAATAAAACCTTTTGATCATGCAACCCCAATATATGGATACCTATTAATTAATTTATAATTCAGAGTGTGTGGTATAAAAATATAATACATGGTGTCCATTGGAAAACACACACAAAAGCAGACGTTGTGCAGAGCTGTGATAACGGTGTATGTAAGTGGGAGTTTCCATCTTTCCTCTCTCCTGAGGATTGAAGTGTGCACCTGCCAGGACATACACACCTCACCTTGGAGGGTTATATCACAGACAAAACCTCAACGGACCCCCAAAAACAGAAATGATGAAGCCCACATACTTTGATCACAATGAAAAAACAACAGGAAACTTGAAATCAGGGACAAAATTAGAACCAATCAACAAAAAGCAACATCAAAATCTGAAAAAAAACCACAGAAATTTTAAAATGTTCTCTCAAACCAACATGAGGTCAAAAAGAACAAGAAATTGCAGAAGAGCTGGAAAACATGAATTATAAAACAACCACCTAAGAAAATCTCAGAGATAGAGCTAATGCTATAATGGGAGTCAAACGTGTTATGTTACATACATGTTTGTAAAAAAAAAGAATAATAACAATAAATAAATTGAAACTTCTAACTCAAGAAGTTAGAAAAAGAGCAACAAAAATGATCTTAAAGAAAACTGAAAAAATGAGTTGAAATTATAAATCAAAAAGTAATGAATTAGGGGCTGGCCCGGTGGTACAGTGGTTTAGTTCATGCTTGGCAGCCCCAGGTTCGTGGGTTTGGATCCTGGGCACCCGCTGATGCACTGCTTGTCAGCCATGCTGTCGCGGCGTCCCATGTAAGGTAGAGGAAAATGGGCATGGATGTTAGCCCAGGGTCAGTCTTCCTCAGCAAAAAGAGAAGGACGGGCAATGGATGTTGGTTCAGGGCTGGTCTTCCTCACACACACACACAAATAAGTGATGAATTAGAAGCATGCATTAGAATTGATAACTAAATCTAGGTGCTAATTCTTTGAAAAAATTAATAAAAATAGATAAACCATTTTTTTTCCAGCCAGCATAACACTCTACCAAAAGCTGTCAAGCACATTACAGAAATGAAACCCTAGACTTCTGATGTAAATATCTTAAACAAAATATTAGGAAGTAGAATTTATTAGTACCTTGAAAAACATGGGACCCTGCCTTATTCACTCTGAGAATGCAAGGATGGTTCAATGCTAAGAAATCCATTAATTTCACACATTAATAGCTAAAAGGAGAAAAGCATGTGTTCATTGCAGCACTTTGTAAAATAGTGAAAAGTTGGACATGAACCAAATCCCCATCGAAGGTAGAGTGGATGAATAAATCATAGACCATCCTCACAATGGCCCAATATGTAGCCATCCAAAAGAATTAGATAAATCTATATGCCCTGTATGGAAAGAATTGCAACATAAATTATTAAGTGAAAATACAAAGCAGAAAAGCAACATATTAATATATAAATACATGAAACATAAATTTGGATAAAATACTTTATGTACTTATATATAAATATGATGCATAATTTATATATAAATTGTGTATGTATAATTCACAACCAATTGAAACATAATATGAGGTGTTAGTTATGTGCATAATTTATATATACATATATATGTTTATCCCCGATGTGTTCCGTGCCTCAACAGCCTGGGAATACAAAAGAAAGCTACATTTATTTTTATAACCAAATTACGATCCCAACCCCCAGCCTCCCAGCCCCAGTGCAGGCTGTGCTCCCTGACAAGTTTCCTTCCTTCCTTCTCCGAGCCATCCCAGGCCACCCAGTGAGTGCTGTGGATCAAGCTCCTAGGGTTTCTGCCCTCTTGCTGGTGGCCTGATGTGATGGCCTCTGAGCAGGGCATGGGTCCCCCAGGAGGGGTCTCTACTCTTGTCCACTTGGTCAGTCCCGTGATCTCTGCACCTGCCTGAAGGGCTGCCTTGCAGGGCGCCCCTTCAACGTGGCAACTCAGCGCTGTTGCCGAGCACGGTCCAGGCCCCCTTTTCTGCCCTGCCACCAGAAGGCTGCATCCTCTGGCCACGTCACATGGACAGGGCAGCCCACACCCATCCCCGGGACCACTCAAGGCCTGGCCTGAGTCCTCATGGGCCTAGAGAAGGAGAAACTTTGTCTAGTGATGAACAGGTGCTCGTGGGCCCCTCAGACGCTGTTTCTACGTGGTCCCGCAGCCACGTGTGCAAACAACTCTACTCCCACCTTCCTAAAGGTCCTCAGCCGGACCCCACATAGCTAAGGACAAAACACTGACTCCAACAGAAAGGCCTCCTTTCTGTTCAAAGGCCCTTTTCACTTCCTTCCCTAAGATTTGTCACTGCTCTGGGTGATCAGCGGTTGGTGATATCAGCAACCTTCCAGGGGAAGTCCTCCTGCGGCCCCACCCAGGCCCTCTTCTGGGGTGTCACTGACTGGGAGAGGGTGGACATCACCGGCTGGGAGACAAGACCTGCTCTGGGGGAGCATGGAGGTTGCTGGCGAATTTCTACATTAGTAGAGAATTCTAGAACAGTGTGTTGGGGGTCCAGGTCAGCCTGTGGGTGTGGTATTTAGAGAAACAAGGGGCCTGTGAATAGGGACACCCAACAGAGGTCCCAGATAGTGTTACCCTTGTGAGGGAGGGGCGTATATTGGGCAAGTGTTGGTCAGGCTCATGGCTCCTGCCCGAGTGATATTCACCTTCCGTGGGTGTTTCCTGGAACTGCTGTATGATGTCTTGTTGCTAAATTCCCGGCCAGGGAGGCTGCTGCAGTCTCTCTGGGGAAGCTGTTTCTCCTGCCCTCTCGCCACCCACAGCCCCTCCCCTGCCTGTGCAGGTGTGGAGGCTGTGAGCTCTGGCCTCTCCCGTCCAGCTCCGGCCTCGCACGGCCTGGCTCCAGCCGGAATCCCCAGACACGGGGGTTCCCACTGGGCATTTCCATGGCAGGCAGGGGAGGGAAGCTCCACGGCCCCCTCGGCCCAGGGACACCAGAGCCCCCGACGGACCCCACCATTCTCACTGCCCCAACCCCAAACTGAAGGCTAAGATGGCAGCAGGACTGGGCCCTGCCTGGAGAGCTGTGGCTGCAGCACTGAGGAGAGAGGAGGGAGGTCTGAGAGGTGAGGCTGGAGGGCCAGCGACTGACCAAGGCCAGGGAGCAGTTGCCGCTGGGTGAGCAGATCCTGCACGAAGCCAGCAGTAAAACGCCACTTAAGATCTTAATCATGAATATGCACATGCAGAAGCCTGAAATCCATCACTGGACCCTTGTCCTCCTAGAAGGCAGAGGAATCAGGCTCAGAATGTTGCAGCTTTTCATCTGAATTGCTCCCTGACAGCACAGGATGACAAACGGCTTCCAGGAGCGAGGGAGACGGTTGACATTCAGTGTCCACGCCCACCCGTGGAGCCCAGCGTCCACGGGGTCCTCCCTGCTCCAGGCCGGCCTCCTTGATCACACTGCACGCAGCCAGAAAGCAAGACTCCGTGTCAGAACATGAGTGGACGATGATTTCTGTTTCATGTCATTCCAATTGCAATGGTTTCTATTTCTGTTTCACGCCGTTGCAATTCGTGCTGGTCTGAGGCGGCGATCAAAGTGGCTGTCCCTCCTCCCCAGAGAACCTGCCTAGGTGGCCTTCAGGGAGGTAAGCCGGTCCTCCTCCAGGCGCAGCCCTGCCTGAGGGTGTCTCAGCTGCCCCCACTGCGTGCACGTGGGGCCCTGACCTCCAGCCCAGGCAGAGGCCTCTCGCTGTGTCCGCGATGGGAGGCTGGCTCAGCATGGACTCTGGGGTCTCCAGGGCCCAGATCAGAGCTCAGTTACTTTGTTCCCCGCCTGCCCTCCTATGCTGGCCCATGGGCCCAGGCCCTCAGCTCTGTCCTGGCACCAAGTCTGACCTGGGCACTAAGCACAGAAAGGAAGCCAGGACATCCTTGTTTAACCACCTCAGGTCTACACCAGGCAGTGCCCAAAGGCCACCACCAGGGCCTCCCCTGCCCACAGCCATCAGGTGAGCAGTACCTGTCCTCACAGAGGTGTTGGCACTTCCCACAGCTGCAGTGAAGTGGGCAGCTCAGTAAACACCTGTCATGTCCATGTTTGAAGAGTGTTGGTAAGTGGAAATCAGGAGAAGTGAATCCGAAACCTGCTCACAGAGGTGTGGCGACCATAGTAAGCCTCTGACCAGGACGCTCCAGGCGGCCCTCCCTGAGCTTCCCCTCATCGCCCAAGTCTGTCCGGTTCCACCACTGGGCCGAGGCCTCAGGCAGACCCGACTCCCCGCCGCTGGTCAGCACTCAGTGCAGCCCACTGGACAAACCCCGACAATCGGTCTCCATGCTCAGCCAAATCATGCAGTCCCCGCGAGCGTCCCTGTGTCCCCCCAGCTGCCCCCTCCACAGCACCCCACCCTCAGGTGCCCTGTCCCTGGCCCTGCCACAGCTCCTCCTCCCCCTCTTCATGGAGGTCGGCGTGATGGGGTTCCTCCCCTTCTCCATCACAGGCAGTCCACTCGTGGGGTGCGGACGGCAGTGCAGGAGCGTGGGACACTGGGCAAGTACCGCATCGGGGAGGAGTTGTTGTCCCTCTTGGTCACTGCCTGATGGGCAGCCTGACTTCCTGAGGACTCCAGGTGGCTGCAGCAGAGAGCTGTGTGAGTGGCCAGGCCCTGTGACGGGGGCCAAGAGGGAACACCCCTGGGGGGGGCTGCTCAGCGCCTCACAGAGATGTCACAGAGCAGAGGGGTGGGGACTGCAGACAGGCTGCAGCTGTAGGGGAGAGGGGGGGCAGTAAAACAAAGTAGAGGAAGACATCTGACTGAAGATGAAGACTTATGGCCAATGCCTGACTTCCAGTCCACGCAGCATCTAACGTGTGGACACTGGAAACACTGGCTTCAGCGAGCGCTGCTCCTGTGTCCTGCAGGAACTTGTGTTTGGTGGACTGTCCTCCCCTCCAGAACGTCCAACCTGAGCCGGTACTGCTCCTCCATGTCCTGTGCTGACCCCATCTCCATATTCAGCTGCTTTCCCATCACTCTCTCTCCTTGCCCTTCATACCTGTCCGGGGTATTATTACAGATCAGCAAGATCTGCTGCTTGTTTTCTGTGTCCCCTCGAGGCTGGGAGTCTGGAACGCAGCAGCCCCTTCCAAAGCATTTGCGATGAATGGGTGGGGGAGGGGAGTGCAGCTGGAACAAGAGACCCCTGGGAGACCTCGAAACACCCACCAAGCCAAGGCCAGCTCTTCCTCAAGGCTGGTGGGTGGCTCCAATCTGGGGAAGAGCTTCCTGAGAGGGACCCAGACCCGCAGGGAGAAAAGGACATCAGACGTGGCGCCCAGGCTGGGGGGGGGGTGGCGACAGGGAGTGATGTGTGTGCCTTCATCCTCCTCCTCCAACAAATATGGGCAGGGGGTGGGCACAAAGCTCAGGCCCACATAAAGGGCGGCTGCTCTGAGGGTGCGGTACAGGCTTCTGAAGGGAAGCGGAGGTGACAGGGAGGTCCCCAGGATTCCCAGGAATGCAGGGCTGCACTGAAGCCTCCCACAGGCGGCTCCTCCATCTCCTGGCTCCTTCCTAGCAGGAGCCTCATGGGGAGAGGAGGCCTGGGAGTCTGGGGTCTGGGCCCCGTCCTCAGGGCCCCCAGGAAGGGGAAGGGGAGGTGGGGGTAGAGACTCTGGCCCTTGGGCAAGGTGTCTCCCAACCTGGCCCTCTGCAGCTCCACAGGGAAGGCCCTCGCCCCTCGCAGGGCCTGTCCTCACATCTGCCTGGCAGACACTCCCCCAACAGGCTGACAGGCTGACAGGCTGACACGGGGCTGCCCCGCCCGCACGCCGACCTTTCGGCCTCACTGAGTGACAGCTGGGCCTGCGCTCCTGCCTCTTGTGCGGCATTTCTGGTGACCCGGCTGAAAAGGACAGGACGGGTGGGGGCTCAGCTCAGCAAGGAAGGAGCCCGCCCTCCTCCCCGCTATGAGCATCGGCAAAAGCCAGGATGGGAAAATTTTCCACAAAATGAGCTAAAGATCCTGGGGGCAGAGGGAGCCTGCAGGGCTGACTTGGACCTCTCCAAGGATCCCCGTTTCTGGGAATAGGAGGGGCTGGTGTGGGTGGGGTGGGGGAATGGAGGGGATTGCCATGTCTGTGAGACACCTGGGGCCACCTGGAGCCTGGTGGCTGGGTCACATCATTTGAATGAATAACTCTTCCCTCCTCACCTCCCCCGGCCAGAATAACAGAAATCTCAGCGCAGCCCAGCCCAGCCCAGACCAGCTAGACTGCTCTGCACTCCTGCTCCCATAGTGAGCCACTGGTCAGCCAGCAGCTGCATCCCCAACACAGGGACCCTCCCTTAGTCCCTCACTGAGGCACTTCCTTCCCACAATGGATTCCTCCTGGGGCTGGATGTCCCCTGGGCTGCAACCCACACTTGAGAAGTTCTAGTTTCTACAGAGACTGGGACGCCCAGGGTCTCTGCCTGTGGATCGTGGATGAGCCTGGCTCTCCAGACAAATGTATGGAGCATCGCAGCCCCCACCTCAGCCCCCTCCCTCGGGCACCAGGCCACAGGAGAAGCAGCATTTCTAGGGACCCCCCTCCAATTCTAGTTTACTGCCTCCTCTCAGAGGAACGGATGTCTATTCTCCCTGCATTTCCATTATTAGAAGGCACTCAGGGGTCCCAGCCCAAGATGAAGGCCTCCTGGGCTCCAGGAAAGCCTGCCATCCCCAGTGGACAGACGCAGCTGGACTCGAGGGGGATGGCTGGCCTCCAACGATGAGGCCGACCTCAAGGGAGGGGGGTGGGAAAGGAGACAATTCTACTCACTGTCGGCCTGAATCACTTCATGTCATTTTAGCTAACAAATAAAAATACTGCATTTGAGAACATCGTGTGTGTTGAGGGGGTCCTCAATATTCTGGCACCAAATCAGACACATGAAACCCTTGGCTCTGGTCCACTAGGACCCCAGGCCGCATTCCCACATGGCTGGGGCAGTGGGGCTCTGCCCCCCTCAAGGTCCTCCTGGATGCAAGGGCCCTGCTCCTGGGATCCTGCCCTGGGGTCCTTCCCGGCCGGGAGAAGGAATTTGCTCCCAGCTCTGTGTCCAAGCCCCCTCCTACAGTCCGAGGTCTGTGGGTGTCGGCCTCGGGGCCCTAAGGTGGAGGAATTTCAGTCCTTGAAACAGCATACCTCGCTCTGAAAAACGTGAAGAGGTCCGGGAGAGAGCACTGGCCTGCCTTCCAGAAGGTGGTTGTACATGACCAGCATGCCAAGCCAGGAGATGGCGCGTCGTTGGAGTGGCTTAATGAGAGAAGCCTGAGGTTCACAGGTGAGAAGGAATCAGAATCCAAATATCTGGATCTTTCCCAAACACAGGGACTCTGAGGACGTGGAGTCCAGAGGGCAGCAAAGGAGCCATCGGGGGGGTCCTTGAGCCAGGCCCCCAGTCCCTCTGAGCCTCCAGATCCTGGGGGCTCCTCACGAGATCACTGGGCTCCCCAGCACCCTGCACCATGGAGCCAAGGGTACCCTGCTGCCTGTTACCACATGTGCCTGGCTTCAGGGGTGCCCAGGGCTACCTGATCCCTACACTTGATCTGGTTCACCTTGATCAGCCTGAGTACGTATGACTGAGAGGTCGGGAAGGTGCAGAATGCTGCCTGGGTCCTGGTCAGAGCGAGCACAAGGCGCACGCTGTGTAGACAGGCATGTTTCCCTCCTGAGGCCTTTCTGCAAAGTGTCCCAGAATGTTGGGCGAGTGAGCTGGCCCCATGGCCACCCCCATGCCAGGTCCCTGCGCATCCACGTCAAGGTCTTTCAACAGATGAGAGTCCACATACCACCTGGTGCTGACCCAAGGTATCTCTTAAGGAAGGGTCTGGAAGTTTCCTCTGCACAGAGAGGCTGTCTGTCTTTCACTAGTGTCCACCGCATCCGGCTCCTGCTCCTCATCAGCAGTCCAGTCACGCACCGCCCACCTCGGCCGAGAGCCAGGTCCTCCCTCTGCGCTGGTCCCCGCCCCCCTCCAGACCTTAGCCTCCAAGCACAGCAGCAGAACCGGCTCCCCTCTGCAGGGATGCTGGGCAGAGAGGCTGGCTGGCCTCTGGCCTTGGCCTCTGACCGGACACAGGTGTGGAGCCCATGGCGAATCAAGCCTCTGAGCACAGCCTTGGGGAGGGATTTCGGGGCACCGTCTTCTTCCTCCAGCCTACAGTCCCTGCCCCAACCGCCCAGTTCTGGCCTCCTTTCCTTCACACTGTTCACTCCCACCCCAGCACCACTATTTAACCTGAGGAACAGATGGAATGGTCAGGAACAGGAGTCAAAATCTCACACTCTGGAGCTGATGTGGGGTGAGGGATGTGGGATGTGGGCATATCACGATCCGGGCCTCCAGTCTCTGCATCTGAAAAATGGGGTGACAGTAGTACCAGCCCAACGTTGTGAGGGGAGCTGATACCACGCCAGTAGGTCCTATGAAGTCCCTGTCCTTTGGCTATTACTGGGCACCGTGTCATGGCTGATTGAGTTCCTCAGGAGGGGCGAGTGTTTGGGGTGGGGGCATCTGTTTGGCTCAGCGCTGGGTGCCGGGTGCTGGATATTGCTCAGGTGGGGACTCACACACTTGTTAGGAGCGAGACAGCAGTCATGTTCTTGGGCACAGATGCTGTGGGGACAAGACCAGGGCGGGGAGCTGGGGCTGTCCTGGCCCTCGAGGGGAGAGCTCAGTTCCAGGCCTGGAGCCCTCTGCTCTGGGCAGCACCGCAGGCCAGCCTGGAGGCAGCTGGTCAGCCTGCTGGACCACCTGGCGCGGCTCAGAACACAAGCTGAGAGCTGGTGGTCGGCCTGGGCTCCTTCCTGGGGCAGGCTGCCCAGCGAGGCCTGTTAGCCAAGATACAAGGAAGAAGGACTGTGCAGACAGAGGGAAACCCCCCATCTCCAGAGCTGCGTCGCCAGATCTGCGTCGCCGGCCTGCCACGTGCCATAGCGAGTCTCAGAGAAAGCCAGCTCCCCACTGGACAGGGCTGGGTCAGAGCTGGTGTCTCTAAGACAGGGCCTCCAGGGTCCTGGTGGGACAGTCCAGGCGGCTCAGCCAGGCCCATGTGTCCCATGGGCTTCCTTGCTCTTCCTCCTGCAGCCCTCACCAGCCCAGGTCCCCACACCTATTAGTGGGCCCATCCAGGGACCTGGCCCACTGAGAACAGCGCATGCAAAGCAGATGGCACTTCCTTCTGGAATGCACTAATGGACATGGGGGCCTCAGAGGGCACCCACATTTACCTGCTCAGCCCCTCCGCACACTCCCCCTCCTTGGAGGGCTGCATCCGTGTGTATCACCACTTACCAAGAGCTGAACAACCAACTCACACCTTGGTGCAAGTCCCCATGGGGGAGGCTCAGTGAGGAGGGAGGTGGAGGGAGGGACCAGGGGTGAAGGAGGGGGGTGTGGGTAGAGGGGCCGGGGTTCCCGGGTGAGGTGTGTGTCTTCTTTGGGGGAAGTGGAGGTTAGCGCCCTGGAGATTTCGAGCAGTCTCTGCCAACAGAGAGTCAGAGGTCAGGGGTCAGGCAGGGGGTGGGATTTGAGGGGGGCCAGGCAAGGACATGGGGGAGGCAGGATGCTGGGCCAGGTGTCTGAGCTGAGATGGAGGCTCTGGGCAAAGGCAGCCCCAGACAGACAAGGATGGAGCCTGGGGGTGCTGGGAACCAGGAGGAGGCTGAAGTCAGACACCCCTGCCCCATCACCCACTTGTGGTCCCAACAGGTGGTCTGAAGGGACAGGGTGTGCTGGGGTGTACACCCCCCACCCCGAGGTCCTGCAACACTGGGCAGTGGCCACGAGGCTTCACACACACATCCACCCAGACAGCCTCGCTCCGTGGCGCCCAGACACGTGCCGCTGCCCCTTCCAGGCACAGACGCCCTGTCCCCCACACCCACTGATTATGGGGTCCCAGCCCAGGACAGTGGTGACTACAGTCCACAGGGGGAGGGGCCTTGAGCAAAGGAAGCAAACAGCTCTCTTTATAGGAGTCTCATGGGGTCCTCGGGGCCGCATCAGTCCTGCAGACGCCACAGAGCCCTCGCTGGCTCCCCATCACCCGCGGGGTTGTCTCAGTCAGCTCGGGCTGCCTAACAGAACACCAGAGACTGCGGGGCTCGAGCAACAGACACATTTCCCACAGTCTGGAGGCTGGAAGTCCAAGACCAGGGTGCCAGGAGATTCAGTTCCTGGCGAGGACCCTCTTCCTGGCCGGCAGATGGCCGCCTTCTCATGTCCTCACGTGAAGCGCTGGTCTCTCTTCTCATAAGGGAACTAATCTCATCATGGGGCCCCCTCACAACCTCATCTAACCCTAATCACCTCCCAGAGGCCCCACCTCCTCATACCATTACATGGGGGTTAGGGCTTCAACACATGAATTTGGGGGACACAAAGATTCAGTCCACACACTCATTACCCACAATCTCTGGGACTCATCTCTCCAGGCCCCTCAGGATGGCGGCCCGGGGCTGCCAGGTGCTCTGAGCCCACGTCCATGCCTCTCACCAGAGCTGGGCTGGATTGCTCTTCCAGCAGGACCTGTGGCCTCTCTCTCCTCAATGAGCAATCTCTCCCTGGTAGATGGCTTCAGGCAGCTGCCCTGAGTGACGAGCTCTGAAGGACAGGCAGGGAGGGGCCAGCACAGCAGGCCAGGACAGCCGGGACATCCTTGCAGCCTGACTCTGTCTGGATGGCCGCCTCGGCCCATCGGGGTGTTTGCTCCTCTTGTCACGAGTCTGTGCTAATGAGGACTCTGCAGGCGGGGAGCTGGCCAGCAGCCTCTTCCGAGCATGCCTCGGTGCCAGTGAGGGGCCGTCTATTCTTGGACAGCCTTTGGCACCTCAGGACCTCGGAAACGGGGTCAGAATTCCCACGGGGGTGTTACCACTGTCTGAAGATCCTACCAGATTTTGAGAACACAGGAAATATTGCAGGAACAACATAAGATCCTTGAGATAAAAGGGACTTGAGAGGAAAGACACTAAGAGCCCCTCTGCCGAGGCCCAGCCCCTGTGGGGAGGGGCAGGCAGGCTTCAAGGAGACCCACCTGCCCCCGCACCTGCTGTGCTGGACACGCAGCGGAGGAGGGGCCAGGAAGACCTGCCCCACCGCCCTCGGAGAGCCGGCCATGGGGGAGAAGCAGACAAGAGCAGTCCTTCTTTTCCCACAGCAGATAGGTCTGGGGCTGCAGGGGTGCTTCATGCAGAGGCTGCTGCCGGCACAGAACCATCCCTGGGTCTGTGGAGGGAGGGCAGATGGGGATGGGAGGCACCAGGTCTCTCCCGGAACCCAGAACCCGAGCTTGCTTATCAGCTTTCCAGCCATTCCTGGTAACACCCCACGGAGCAGTTGGGGTGGCACGGGTCTGCCAAGTCCTTGGGGGGCCCCATCCCAAGACTGGTGGGGTTTGGATTCCAGGTTGACAGGGTGCAGGCTGAGGCCCCACAAAATGTCCCTCCACAAAAGGGCTTACAACTTCACCTTGTTCTAGAGCCAGAACGGCAACAGATCTCATTTTACACCAACCTGTATCCGCCCATAGGGACTGCTGTGTGTGCTGGGTTGAGGCTGCATTCCGACCCGGCAGGGAAGTGCCCCTGGATTGAGTAGCCATGTCTGTCTGGCACAGGACCAGGACCGGGACAGGGAGAGGCGTTGGTCCCTGCCTGGAGTGATCGTCATGAGAGCTGAAGGCACTTCCGAGACACTTTCCCACTGTCCTCTGCCCAGGCACCTGTCAGGGGGTTTGCCCTGGAGCTGCAGCTGGACCGAGGTCTGTGAGCCCTACACACTGCCAGGTGGGGGACTCTCACAGGTGGGGCGTGCTTCCACCCAAGGACAAGGGCACCTGGAGGGATGCATGGTCGGGGCTGCGCTCCGAGGTTACCAGCGTGGCATGAACCTCCAGGCCCTTCTCGCCTCACCTCTACCCTGTTCTGTTGAAGCAACACCTTGAGAAAGGTTTATGGTTCATTACCCCTTTCCCTCAAGGGGACGGTGACTTCTCCGCCCTGTGGGCCAGAGATCAAATCCAGGTGGTCCAGACCCTCAGCAATGCCCTCCACTGAAATAAAAATTGAGTCGTAGGAAGAGTGCAGCCTCCTCTGGGCCCCGACCCAGGCTGGAACGTTTGCACCCGACTTTCCCTCTCTGTCCTGACTGGGAGTGCGGTGACACTAACCCCCTGCTCAAAGCTGCTTTCACACCGCCCCCACCCCTGGCAAGGCGGAACGGCGGAGGGAGCACGCTTGTTCACAGGGGGAAATGCACGCACAGATTCCTACCTGACAAAACACACAATTAGAGGCAGAAGTTCACTGGATTTTTATTTTTAGTCCTAGAAAAGAAAAACAATGTTCCAAGTGAGACCTCAGCCCCCCGGAGGTGCCTTCTGGCTCCAGATGCGTGGGCAGAAACCCAGCCTCACTGACTCCTAAGCCCGGGGGAGGACGGGGGTGGTGTGGAGCCAGAGGGGCCCGGTTGAAAGGTCATTTCTACCCCTCACTGACCACAAAACTTCAGGTGAGTCCCATATCCTCTCTCTCAGCCATTCATTCTTTCAATGACTGAACTTTTGCCAGGCGCGGTTGTTGAGCCCCACTTAGCGGAGCTGCTGTGCTGATGAAAGGAGGAAGTGCGCATCCCTCTGAGCATCGCGGCCCCTCCTCCTCTCCCCACCCCACTCTCCGGCCTGCCTTTGCCCTAGAACTTTCTGTCTTCTGCCAGGAATTTTGGTCTCACTGGGGCGTTCCTGGGATTTTCAGATGGCCAGGCCTCCATCTTCCCACTCCCCTCTGCAGGGGAGGGGACTTGGACACGAATCTAAGACATTCCCAACTCCTGGCCGAGGCGACTTTCCTCCGACTCCCCTGGCTGCCCAGAGACGTCTCCCCTCCTCTTTCTCCTTAAGCAGGAAGTAACACGGGAGTCGGACGAAATCTACACTTGGGTTGAATGTCCAAGGAAAAAATAAGCGGTATATACCAGTATGTTTTTATTAAAGAATCATATCGGGGTGATATTATGGAAATTACTTATGTGTATGTAATTAATTACTTATTTAGCCATTTTGTATGGGGCTAAAACAACCGTCATCGCTGGTTCTGGAGGGAGAGTGGGATGCAGGACTGTGGACAGCGAGGCCAAGCCCCGGAACCCACCCCGCACCCCGGAGTGTCCCAGGCCTCCATTTCTCCAACCAGCATCCCGGCCCTCCGCCCACGGGCCTGAAATACAAGAAATGAAGACAGAGTTCCCTCTTGTCTCCTCACCAAACAGCCCATCAGCCCTGGACAGCCTGGCCCTTTGCCTTGGTTTCGGTAAAACAAAACATTTGTTTTGCTTTTCTGTAACAGCTTTATTGAGATATAATTCACGACCATAAAATTCACCCCCTGAATGTGGCCACGTCAATGGGTTTTAGTCCATTCACAGACATGTGCAAACATCACCACAGTCAATTTTAGGATGTTTTCATGGCTCAAAAAGAACCCCCGTACCCTTTAGCCATCACCCCATTCCCCATCTCCCACCCAGCCCTAGGCACCACCAATCCAATTCCTGTCTATAGGTTTCCTTGTTCTGAGTGCTTCATATAAATGGAGTCATACAATATGTGCCCTTTAGTGTCTGGCTTCTTTCACTGAACAGAATGTTTTCAAGGTTCATCCACGTTGTAGCGCGAATTAGTGATTCATTCCTTTCTTGTGGCCAAATAACCCTCACTTGTGTCATGATGGACCACATTCTGTTTGTCCCTTCATCAACTGATGGACACTTGGGTTGTTTCCACTTTTTGGCTATTACGAACATTTGGGAACAAGTTTTCGTGTAAACATATGTTTTCATTTCTCTTGGGTCTATACCTAGAAGTGGAATGGCTGGGTCACATGGTAACTCTGAGTTGAATCATTTCAGGACCTCTCAGATCATTTTCCACAGTGCTGGCACCTTTTACATCACCGCTGGCAATGGGTGAGGGTTCCAATCCTCGCCCACACTTGTTATTATCTAGTGTTTTGATTCTAGCCATCCTAGTGGGTGTGAAGTGGAAAACTGGTTTCTTCCATTACCTTTCACTGTGGGGATCCTGGTCCCATGCAGAGACCTGCAGCAGAGTGGGACTGCCGTCGGACCGGTCAGAGACCCTGCAGCCTCCCGTGAGGTGGTCTGTCCCCAACAAGTGGACGCTGACGGAGCTGAGATGTTGTTAGTGTGAAGGAACGGAGAAGGGTGTGATCTGAAGCTTCTAGGACCTTTGCTTTGCCCCGGGTTCTGAAAATTCAGGGTCGTGTACCTCGATACGAATATATTTTCACTCATTGTGCAGGGCCTTTCGGAGGCCTTTTAATCTGGAACCCTCTGCTCTGCAGTTCTGGGAATTTCCTGGAATTACTTCCTTGAGTTCCTGACCCCCATTTTCTCAGGGATGACTTATCCAGCTCTTCTCCTGCTTTGAAAATGTTGCTGTGGTCTCTTCTCCCAAATCCTTTGTAGTTGTGGGTTTATGTCTTTTGAAAATCTCTTAAGTCTCATTTCGGCGGGGTTTCAGAAGGGAGCAAAAGCAAGTAAATGCATTTTTACTCAGAAGTCTCCATTCTTAGAGTAATTTTCCTTCAAGACAAATTTCATGTCAGTCCCCTGTGCTCCGGGCAAAATTCCACATGGGCACCCACCTTCCTCCATGACGTGGCCTTTGTGAGCCTCTCTGGTGTCAAACCACATAGATCTTCACAGATGCTCCCTTCAGTCACACCATGCCTCTGAGCCATTGTACATTCTGTTCCCTCTGCCCGTAACGCCCATTCCTCTTTGTCTGGCCAGTCCCTTCTGGTCTGTAAAACTCAGCCTGAGCAATGCTTCTATCACTACTTCCAAGACCCCCAGCTGGATTTAGATCCCTCCTAAGTGACCCCAGAGCACCCTGGGCTACTGCCCACCATAGCTTTGGCCATGTGGCTCTGCAGACATAGCTTGGTACATGGTGGGTGCTCAATAAATGTTTGCTAAATTAATAAATAGTGAATGAATAAATGAATCTGTAAAGTGGGGACTCAAAAGACATTCACTGATGGGGCCAGCCCAGTGGTGTAGTGGTTAGTTTACGCACTCTGCTTTGGTGGCCCAGGTTCGTGGGTTTGGATGCCGCACACAGACCTACACCATTCACCAAGTCATGCTGTGCAGGCGTCTCACATACAAAACAGAGGAAGATGGGCACAGATGTTAGCTCAGGGCCATGCTTCTGCAAGCAAAAAACAGGAAGATGAGCAACAGGTGTTAGCTCAGGACTAATCTTCCTCACCAAAAAACAACAGCACAAACCATTCACTGAGTTCCTGCTGTGCAAGACGTGGTGTGACCATTGTGGGAGGAGGGCTGAAACGCTATGGGGGGCTGTCCCAGGAACTCCACCACGGACACACAGACATCCCGGCCCGCTCAGAGCTCTGGCCTCCACTGCATCTCTGCTGCTTGGGGGCAGGCGTGTCCCTGGCGCCTTGCTCTGTGACGTGCACACAGTAGGAAGGACCACAATGAAGCAAAGGAGAGGACGGCGCACTGTCCACCCGCCTGCCTCTGCCTGTAACACCAGGCGAGTAATTGTATCCCTTTCAGAGGAAGATGAACATGTGGGTGTTTTGTTCTTTCTTTCTTATTTTATTGAATCTTTTTAAAATTCCAAGAAGTTAAATACAGAAGTGCATGAAGAAAAAGTCAGCAATCTCCTCCTCCCAACCTCCCATCCTTCCCTCCAGGGGTAACCTGAGTTTACTTTTTGTTGCTTTTCCTTGCTCACCATTCTCTGTGTTCCTAAAAAATGTCCATACACATTTCCCGATATAGATTTCGCTTTTTTATCAAAATGGAATCATCCTGAACACACGGGTCTGCACTTTACTATAAAACACTTTCAAAATGTGACAATTCTCTATACTCTGAGGGATTATTACCTTTCAAAATCTGGAGACCTTCCTACTGCCCTTAGCGATACCTGCCTGCAACACATGAAAATAAATAACGGGATATTCAGGTTCCAGAATGGAAGGAACGACTTCCACCTGCTATGAGCCCCGGCCCACCCTCTACCACCGCTCAGGGAGCCCATGAACGAGCACCAAACCATTACTGCAAGATGCCTGTCTGACGACTCGGTTGCTCAGTTCTGTTCAAGACACGGTCGTGCACTTCCCAGTTGAGAGTCCTAAGAAAACCTTGAAAGCTAAAATTTCATGCCCCTGCCGGGCTTCCTGAGGTGGGGATGGGAAGTGTGGAGACCTGGACAAATGCTGAGTCCCTGCTGGCACCGTCATGTCAGCGCTCAGAAAATGCCGTTCTTGTCAAATGGCGTTGACTGGAATCAGAGAGCCTTGCAGCGGACACTGGAATCCTCTCAATCCTGATCGGCCTGGGCCTTGCTTTCTCCGTCTGTCAGATGGCAACCTCTGCTGCAGACTCTTTCCCGTGTGCCCTCCTGGGGCTCTGCGGGGTCCTGAGCTGTCCTGGGCTAACAGCCCTACACAGACATGGCCGACCCTGCAGGGATGCCCAAGGTTTTAGGGACAAGCAGGTGAGGAGCCTCCAGAAAGGGGAAGGGGCACATCCCACACCGTAGTGACCCCAACTCCCCGACACGGAGAGCACAAGTTCACGGAGAGCAGGAAGCCCATCAGGGATCAGCTGGACTCCCCTCCTGGAGGGCAGAGGGGTCGCCAAGGCCACAGAGAGTTGGTGACACAACTCATGTCACCCTGCGCGAGGGGCCCAGAGAGCCTCCTTCAAACAGGCTTCAGAGGCAGGACTCACGCAGCCGTCCTCGCACCTGCTCTGGCTCACTTGGAATTGGGGGGGTGGGCACAGGTGTTCTCAGCGCCAGGCGCTGCTTCTGCAGAATCAGGTTCTGTCCAGCCTTCGAGCTTCAACACTTAACTCCTCCTGCCTGGATCAGAAGCCTAAGGGCCCGGAGTGAGGCTCAGTAGGGTGTTCCAGCCGGGAGGGAGGATGGGAAGGACAGAGAGGGCCAGGATGAGAGTCCCCCATGGGGACTCCAGCCCTCATGTTCCTTCCTGGGCGTGAGGCCACTTGCAGAAAATGTCTGCGGTGGGGGCGGATCCGTGAGCAGGTATCAGTTACCAGAGCTGGGTCTGCTTGGATCAGAGGGGGTTCTAAGCAGCAAAGACACACAGCTTTATTCCAAACTAGATGTATTGGTTGAGTGACTCACATGATCCATAAATAAGCTAAAATCTGAGTCTCGTCCGATTATTTTAAAGAGCTTTCATCCCAGATACTAGGACAGTGCTCTTGACCAGGTGGTTCGGGGGGGGAGGGGCGTGGCCTTTGCAGAAACCTGGACTCCTGCCCCACCCAGCCCCTAGCCTCTGCCCAAACCACAGAGGGCCCTAGAGGCTCCATTCAAAGGGGCTTTCCAATGGGTCTCACCTGCACCTCCCCAGCCCAGACTTGGGAACCGGAGTGATCCCACTTCCCCAATGTGGAGACCACAAGTTCATGGAGAGCAGGAAGCCCATTGCGGGGGTCACACAGACCTCCCTCCTGGAGGGCAGAGGGGTTGCCAAGATCACAGAGAGTTGGTGAGACAAAGCATGCTGGGCTCCTCTCCAGACCCTGCTCCTGGCTGCTCCCTATGGATCTTTGGAAGCATTTTTCCCAGGTGCACACACCAAGAGGGGCTTCATCGTGCAACCCCAATGTCTGGCAGTGGTTAGCAATCGTTGGCAATGGCTGGCAATGGTTAGCAGTGATTAGCAGTGGATGGCAGTGTTTGGCAGTGGCTGGTAGTGGTTAGCAATGGCTGACAGTGGCTGGTAGTGGTTAGCAATGGCTGACAGCCAATCCTGGGCTTCCTGCCTCATTTCTCAGCAGCACAGGGCCCATTGGACAGAGGCCACATGCATAGCTGACCAGTGGGATATGGGCTCCCCTTTGCAGGGCTGCTAGGACTCTGCTTTGAATGGAGGCCAGGTGAGGCCCTAGAAGTGGCCTGTGGTGGGGACCACCCTAGACTGTCCCAAAGACTAGCCCTGGAGAACCAACAGCTGCCTTAACCCTCCATGGCTGGGTTGGAATGGCAGGAGCTGGCTCTCTCTTCTCCCTGACAGCCTGTCTGAGGAGCCTGGAAAGAGCCTAGGTCCCCTGGCCTCCAGCTCCTGCACAGCACCTACCAGCCTACCGGCCCTCAGCGGGTATAGGTCCAGGGAGGTGGGCAGCAAGGGCAGGCTCCCGGCTTCCGAGATGGCCCAGGACAGAACGGGTTCCGTGTGGGGAGCGGGGAGGCCGGGCCACAGCAGGACAGGAATGCCATTGGGGGAAACAGACGGAAGCCTGTGAGGTTCTGCACACGCCTCAGGGCGGGTATCAGCAGATGAAGCAGGCCCTCCTTGGGCCGCAAGCCCAGTGCTGTGTGGCTAGATGGCAAGCTGGACCCTGAATGGCCATCTTCGGCCCCCGAGACCCTCAGCACAGGCAGTTGGGTGGGAGTGGGGCCGGCGGGAGCCAGAGCACACGCCCTGCACACCAGCACCTGAGCGGGCCGCAAAGCGGACAGTAGGGCGGAAGCAGGACCTCCGAGCCCTCGGCCAGCTGTGCAGCAGGGCACCGCGGGGCCGCATGTCTGGGCCAGCGCTGAGATTCTGGCAGCCGGGCACAGGCGCTTGAGCTGTGAATGTGGTGACTCTGGAAGAGCAGCTCCCGGGGCTGCTGGCGAGGAGGGGAGAGCACATGGCAGACTCACGGCCTCCTCTTCCCTGACGCCTTGCAGGGAGCTGCAGCCAAACAGATGCTGCTGGACCCGAGCCTCTGGCCAGAGCACAGCGGGGCAGCGGGAGGCAGAAGAGCAGGCTGCATCACAGGATGTGCACAGACAGGGGGTGTGGGCAGGGGCAGGACCTGCTCAGTTGGGGGGTGAGGGCAAGGGTGGGGCGTCTGAGGTGGGAGGGGTGGGGGCTTCAGTATGAGCTGTTTCATCACGGGAAGCTGAAGCCCCTTTCTGAGGGACAGACCCCAGGTCTGAAGTCAGTGTGAGTTCAAACTGCCTGGACCCCCACAAGACACACTGCCGGTGGTGATGCCCAGGCTGCTCCCTACCCCTGGGAGAGGTGGGAGAGAGGGAAGGGCCCACAAGGAGGAGCAGTGAGTGTGGTGGAAATGTCCCCTGAGACCTGTCAGGACACAGGGGACGAAGAAAAAGGGGGCCTCAGCCTGGGGGCGTTCGGTCTCTACAGCCCCACCCTTCCCTGAGCAGCGCCCACCTGCACAAGAGAAAGAGAAAAGGGGTCATTCTGAGGAGTCTGGTGGCATGAGACACCACCAGGTGCAAAGGGTGATACTGAGGGTTCCGCTGACAGGCGCTCACGGCGTGCGGGGTGCTGCACACGCGTGGCACAGAGTTACGTCACGACGAGGCTGTGGGCTCTGGGGGGTCACCCAAGGCCCCCCGCTGGAAGGGCAGGTGCCGTGAGCAAGCACAGCGTGTTTTTCCAGGTGTAATGAGGATGTAAGTCAGGGCTAGCCTGGGTGCAGTCTCCTCCAGCCAGAGGGGCAGTCCACACCCATTTCTTGAGCTCTGTCTCCAGACGGGGCACCCCAAGGTTCCCAAGAGGGAGCTGCAGACCCAGGAAGGACTTGCCTCCAATCCTCAGTTTCTCCCTCCGTAGAGGGAGGCGTCGGGCTGGGTGGTCAGGCTGCAGTGTGGGGCAGCAGAGGCCCCTGCGAAGGCACCACTCCCAGAACCAGCTGGTGCCAGCCACAGCTGACCTCCCAGGGAGCAGCTGACACCTGTCGAGAGGGCCTGTCAAAGAGAAGAGCTGCAGGGGGTGGACAGGGCTGAGGCCCGCAGGACACGCCGGCTGCTCCCACACCCTTCCTGTCTCACCGTGCAGAGCTGGGAAGTTACAGGGGCAGAATTTAGTGTTTGAAAAAGAGCCTCTTAGGGAAAATAGTGTTTTTCCCATTATTAAAGTCATATATATTCATTACTAAATAAATAGATAAAACACAGAAAACTTTCAAAAAGAACGTATCCCTCAACCATCATCCAACCTCCTGGTAAAATCATTTTTTCATTTTGTGATTTTTTCCTCGCAGTGATGTGCATGTACTTCTTCCAGAAAGCCGAAATCATTACAGCCACTTAACGAGTTACACTGAGCCACTCAGCGATGAAGCCGTCTGTGTTGGGGTGCAGGGAATGCCCCCACTGTGGGTTTCCAGCCCCGCATCCCAGGCTGTCTTGACTCAAGCGTTTACATTGGTCCCCGCCGGTGCTCAGCTGTACCCACATCCAGGGCCAATGGGCATGAGGGTTGTGTGAAACGAAATCTGAATTGTCCCTCAGAATCCATCTCTAAGTTTTTAGCCAAAAATCAGTGTCTGGAAGGTTCAGGTCACCAGCCACAGGATGCCTCCATCTCAGCAAATGAGTCCCACGCAGGCCCTGCTTTAGCTATGCTTTTGGGGGCCAAGAAACAGAGGCTTTTGAAAGTTACCTCAGGTGACATGGGGCCCAGAAGGTGGGGGTGAGAGATGGGTGAGGGAGGTGGGTGGTACCAGGAAGGAACTGGGTATTGTGGAAATTAATAAAAGAAACCTTAACTAAACTAGAATTGGGAGACCTGCAGGGGGAGCTCTCACACCCTATCACACATCATCAATTACACCAAACTGGAAGGGACAGATGCTTGTATCTCCCACCAGAAGTACAACTACTTTACTACTGAAGGAAGATTTCTCTCCACACCCAGCAACAGCTCAGCCAATGAGAGGCTGTTGCAGCCCAGAATGCTTCCTTTCCCTAATAGACTTTCCTTTAGAACAGCCCCATACTCTCCCCCTTTTTATCTTCTCAGCTCCTCTCTTTTCCTGATTTGCCTATGGTTTGCCAGAGCATGAGCATCCCAAATTGCAATTCTTTTTGGCTATTCCTGAATAAACTCATTTTGAGATTTAAAAAACAGGCAAATTTGCTTTTTAAGTTGACAGCACCAAGCCTGCCTCCTGGCTGGGGAATCTGGGAATGTTGTTGCTCTATCCACTGGGGCAGAGGAAAAACCTATCTTTGGGGGAGTACCAGCTGTAATGGGAGGATAGGCCAGCTCAGCCTTGGACAAACTTTAGATGCCTGTGAAACATCCGAGTGAAAACGTGGAACAGAAAGCTGAGCAGAGAGTTGTCTAGATCCGGGTCTCCAGAGGAGAGCTAGAGATGGGAGTGTGTGCTGGGGAGTCTTCAGCATGCAGGCAGAAACAGAAGACATGAGACTGAGTGAGATCAACCCCTTGCCCCAGGAAGTTTGTAAGGCAAAAAGAGAAGGAATGAAGAGAAAAAGAAAAGGAGAGGAGGAAGGATTATGAAACCTCAAGGAATACACATACTAAAGTGTCTACAGGAAGAAAGGTCACAATGGACCTGAGAAGGAGAAGCCATATTAGAAGGAGGATCTGCTGTTATTTTCAAAAGCTAGAGAGCAATGCAGTACGTCAAGGGTGAAAATTGCCTGTTGGATTTATTCATTATAAAGTCTGTCAACCTAGAAAAAGTAGGGATAAAAATATAATGGACCCATAAACTCACAGCCAGATTCAATACACATTAACATTTTTCACTGTTAGCTACAGATCAGCCTTTAGTAAGAAATAAAACACAGAGATGCCATTGAGGTTGTTATGCACACCACTGCAAAAACATCTCTGTCCTTGATTTTTTGTGCCCACGTGTGAAGACGTAAGATGGAGGAGGAAAAGCCGAAAGAGGTTAGAATGGACGCTGAGCAGGATCACTTCCAGTGTGCAACGTGTGCAGTCACTACCATGGTGGGGATTTACTTTTGTATATTCTGCTCTGCATCTTTTGTGCCTCTTGAATCTGAGGATTCATGTCTATCAATTCTGGAAAATTGGTATGCATTTCCTTCACATATGTTTTCTCCCTCAATTATCAGAATCTCCCTCTGGGACTTTTACTATTGACATGTTGGCTCTTCTAGTTCTTTGTCCTACCCCTCTTACTTCATTCTTTTTTCTCTCTCTTCATCTTTGTTGTGTTCCAGGTAATTTATTAAATCTGTTGTATTAGTCTGCTAGGGCTGCCATAATGAAGTCCCACAGACTAGGTGGCTTAAACAACAGAAATTAATTTTCTCAAAATTCTGGAGGCTAGAAATTCAAGACCAAGGTGTTGGCAGGGTTAGTTTCTTCTGAGGCCTTCCTCCTTGGCTTGTAGATGGACATCTTCTCCCCATGTCTTCATGTGGTCTTCCTTCTGTACATGTCTATGTCCAAATTTCCTCCTTCCAATTAGGACACCAGTCACATTGGATTAGGACCCACCCTAACCACCTCATTTTCACTTAATCACCTTCTTAAAGACCTTATATAAGAATATAGTCACATTCTGAGGTGCTGGAGGTTAAGACTTCAACATATAAATTTTGTGGGGATACAACTCAGCCTATAACATCTGTCTTCCAGTACGCTAATCTATCTTCAGCTGAATCTAATTTGCTTTTTAACTGTTCCAAATACCTGTATAGTCGTTTCTAGAAGTTTTATTTGCTTCTTCTTCAAATCTTGTTATTTTCTTAGGATTTGGATTTATTTTTGTTTGTTTGCCTATTCATAAAACATTTATTTGATATTTACTTTCAGATTGTTTTCACGTATGAAGTTCTCAGGGGACCTGGTCCCCCTAGTTTGGGTAAATGCTGACCGCCTGAGCTCACATACAGAAGATGCACCTACACGTGCATACATACTGTGGGAAGTCCTGGGACCTGGGTGCTGGGAGCATGCCTCGGGCGTGGTTCTGCTTTTGCTTTTTGTCTGGTTATGCCAGACACCCAGGACTGGCCTGGGACTAATTAAATGTTAACTTCTTAGCTTAGAATTCCCTTTGGTATAAATCTGGGTACCCAAAAATGTTCAAGGTATAGACCTGAGTCCTTTTTCAGAAAGATTTTTTTCCACCCAGAGTCCAGGTAGAGATAAGAATGCACACTGCATCCCTGAGCTGGTGGGTGTAAATTTTCTAGTCCAGTTCTCAAACACTCCTCACCAAAGCTCACCCCCAGTGCCCACAAAATGATAGTGAGGGTGTGGGGAAATGCATCCAACAATTTTGCTTCTAGGCCTAGACTTTCACACACGGGCACAAAGATACAAATACTGAGACGTTTTTGCAGTGGTGTGTGTAGCAACTTACACTGGACCTACAGTGTTTTATTTCTTACTAAAGAAAGGTCTGCGATTAATATAGCAAAATGTTAATACACCTTCCTTTGTCTTCCTCCATCCTAAACTCTCTTGCAGCTGGGGTCCAGGCATAGGATCTAGATTCTCCCGATGATTGCAGCTTCCTGTTTCTTAGATGGCAAAGTGGGCATTGTGGGTGGTAGCTGCAGGTGAAGAGAACCTGAGTTTGTGACAACCTATCAGAAGAGCTGGATCCTCAGGGGTGGCCATTCGGGCCACCAGCTAAAGGGTAACCAGGGCTAATGGCAAGAAGGATGGCAGTGGGATGTCAATGCAACAGTTGGGTTGACTGTTTTTCCAGGCAAACATTTGGAATGATCTAAGGAATGGATTTTTCCCAATGGACGTAAGGGAATAAAAGTGGGACAAGGATGATGAAGTGAGAGCAGGAGTGGTTAAGGGGATGGACCATTGGACTGGATGGGAGGAAGTGATGACAGAAGGAAGTGGATGGACCAGAAACACAGCTGGAGAAGAGCAAGGACCTAGGGTTCCCAGGCAGAGGGAGCAATGTTTCAGCGATGGGCACAGCTAGGTCACAGCAGGTCCAGGAGGGAGTGCAGAACGGAAGAGAAGTGAGAGTCTCTGGGGTTCAGAAGATCAGGCCACAGGAGGCTGTTGTGCTGAGTGTTCTTGGGGAAATTACAGCCACTCAGGGTGACAGGAGGAGTGAGGGCACAGAGGAGGACTAAAAGTAGGTACCCCTGGGCCCAGGGGAGGATCGGTGACGAGCAGCATTGGAAGGTGTTGGATTGGAGAGGGCAGTGTGACTTATCCAGATGGCGTTAACTTCGAAGGAACAGCTGGCTTTATTCAACTGTGGAGAAGTGGCGATGAGGAGCCCTGGGAGCAGGGAGGACCCCTCCCTGTTCTGAATTCTGTGGGAGGTGAAAAAGGGGCTTCACTTATAGCAGGAGGTGGAGGATGGCTCAGAGGGAAGGCAGTCCATTCTCCATGGAAACTGCATCCCTGGGGCACGCGGGGAAAGTGGGAGGAGAGCTGAGAGCAGGCCACACCCTGGCTGGGGACAAGGAATGGATCAGGGGGATGTGGGAGCCTGTGGCAGGGTTGGCTGCCAGCTGCCAGCACGGGTCCCAAAGGAAAAAGCCCTGGGAGTCCCTGGTGGAGGCGGCTCGGATCTCTGTTGAAGGAGCCTGCTCCACTTTGGGTGGCTGGGCCTCCGTGGAAACATCCCTGTCTCTCAGCCTGGAAGAGTTTAGAGAAAATGGACACCTACTCCTAATTAGAAGAATAAAAATCAAGATGCAGAAGGAAATATTTTTAATATGATGAAGAATATCCCTTTAAAAAAACCCCTCATAATGCAATAGCAAACCCCATAAAAAAATGGTCCTTAAAATCAGAAATTAAAAATAGTTGTTTGCCAACTATTTTTAACAGTCTGAGGGGTTGTCAACACAGTGAGCTGTTACAGGGAAAGAAGAGGCCCAGCTAGAGGCAAGAAGGTTACAGAATTGTCAGTATATGCAGGAAAAAATTATTGCTACTTAAAACCTGAAAAGAATCAGCTAAAAATTCAGAATCAATAAGAAGTTTCAATAAAGAAGTAGGGTATGAAAAAAATCCAGTAATCAAAGACGTTCCCACAGGCTGCAATAGGTCAGTAGACCATGTTACAAACAAAAAATAACATTCACAATTGTCCCCAAAATCCCAAAATACCCGGGAACAAACTAAACCCCAAATAATTCCACTTTTTTTCACTTTAAGAGGGTTTCACTTTAATGTGAATGAATGGAGATAAATACCATGTCCCCAGATGGCAAGACTGAATATTTCAAAGTTGTTAATTCTTTGCAAATTAATTTACATGTTTAACATGTTACCAAAAATTCTTCAGGAGGAAATGTTTTGGAATCAAATGATTCTAAAATTCATTTGAAAAAAATAACAAGGATGGCTTATGATGCAGCTCAATTTTAAAACATATACTAAAACCACAAGCATTAAATCAATACAGCACTGGTATAACTAATAGAAAGACCAATGAGGTAAAATATACAGCCCAGAGAGCTCCTGGTGTGTAAAAGTTTCCTGAAATGTGGAGCCAGCGTCACCTCACTATGGGTGGGGGTGGGGGGAGGGGTGTGATGGTCCCATTAATGTGCTAGATCAATTGATTAGCTATTGGAAGACAAACTAATTTACATCCTCACATCATATCATACAACAAAAATATTAGAGAAGAATTAAATTATAAACTATGAAACAAAAAATAGAACAGACACTAGTCTTTATCTGTGTTTGAATAAGGGTGGATTTCCTATACGTAAAAAACTAGTGGAAGAAATAAAAAAGGAAACTGTTAATATATTGAAATATGTTGTGTGTGTAAACATATGTACATCAAAATGAACAAGACATGTAAAATAGGAGAAAATATTTGATCAACCTGCTAAGTGAAAAAGGGTTATGAATTGATAATAAATGAAGAAATGCAATTGGTCAATCTGTGTTTGAAAAAATAGTTCAGCCTCTCCATAAAGCCCAGTTTCATAAAACATATACCATTTTTGGGGGAAAACATCGAAGATTTATAAAAATCAGAATCCCCGATACTGGTGAGGATGAGATGAAATATGTATCTTCGTTAAGAGCCCATGGGAGTGTAAAATGGCATGCTCATTTGGGGGCAAAATTGCATTGTATTAACTCCTGGGAACCAATCCTAAAGAAATAGCTGTAAGCATGTACCAAAGAATGAGTGCACTCATGCATCATCATTTACAATAGGAAAAAAATAAGAAAATTTAAGTGATCATGGAATGCATCCTTATGGCTTAATGTTATGTAACCATTAAAATGAAGTTTATGAAGAGAATTTAATGATAGAAAAATGCTGATGACATAATCCTTGAAGAAAAAGTGGAGCACAAAACTCAGTGTATGGACACACTTCAATAAAGTGAAGCAAACCGGCATGTCTCTCCGCACGGACAGGCATCAGCTGTGTCGGAAGATGTCAGTGGCTACCCCCGGGTGGCAGGATTATAGGGGACTCCTCCTGGCTCAACACTTCCTGCGGTTGTAACACTTCTCCATCTCTACTATGTATACATGTTGATTTTAATATCAGAAAAAATTAGATTATAGAACTTCAAAATTTAATACAATGTCAGCTGAAGACCTTTCGGTGTCAAAGCTATTCATAGCCTGTTCCGAAGGTGGGCCTCCACCCCCATTACTCTGTTCCTCCAGCAAGTTCAGTGGACGTGAGCCCACTGTCAGGCTGAAAGGACAGAGCCCCAGACGAGACCCAGCACAGCCTCCTACCCCACCTGGAGAACATTCCTTCCAGGCTTCTCACCAGGTTCCCTGCACAGGGGGCCTTGAGGCATCCAGGGAGAGGCTTTCCATGCGAGCTTCAAAGGAGTGCCCCTTGTATCCAGTGTAACGCACCACCACTTTGTGATAAAGTCTTTCAAGCACAGTGTGTGGTTGCTGCTAGCTTTTATTAATCCCTGTGCGTCTTGGACCATACGGATAGGACGGGAACCGCCCGGTCCCTCCCACCACTAACACTCACAGAATCCTCCGTGCTCTACCACAGACAGACGCTATGCGAAGGTCCTAGTAGGCTGAGCCCCTAACGGTCCTGGGAGCCCAGCCTCAGGTGCTTCCCCCTCACCAAGCCTCATGCTCCCACACGCCATGTGGCTATCTGCCTTTAGTCCTAGCAAGTCAGCCCCAAAAGCAAGAGGTGATGGCCTTGGCATTCAGGAAAGAAGAGGACAGAGAAGTGTGGTCTCTCTTGGCCTTTGAGGCTGTGGGGAGATCCACATGATCTTATCCCCCATTACCTCCAAGCCCTTTGAGGGCAGGTGCGGTTGGGACTCTCAAAGCCACTCCCAGATCTTCTCTGCCACTCACTGTCCAGAAGCAGCCCTCCTCCGTGCGAATGATGAGTGGGAAATTGTGCCACTTGCTCAGATGGAGCAGTGGGTGAGTAGCCAAGGGCAATGGGATGGAGCCCCTGACTCTGCAGACACGAGCCTGCCATTCGTCCCACGTGACTCAATACTGATGAGGCACCTTCCACGTGCCAGGCAGCACAGGTTACATCTCTGAACAAAACAGACCAAGAACCCCCCCGGAGGAGCTCATCTACCTCCCAGAGAGCCAGTGACCCTGGGGCACGTCACTAGCCAAGTCTGAAGCCCCTCTCCTGGGGACCACCTGCCTGGGGTTGTGTGACAGCAGCTGTGTGAAGATGAAGCCTGGGGAGCCATGTTGCCTCTCCCACAGGTGAGCTGGGCCTCCCCCTGGAGGTGCCTGGCCCCCATCCGCACCCATAGCTTCCTTCTCCTGATGGCTTGTGCCTCAAACTAAGGATGCACACCTCCTCCTGGCCACACTGCAGTGTTTTTGGTTGATGGATGTCGCTTTCTGCATATCTGTAAAGAGAAGATCAGAGCAACGGGATTAGGCAGCACTTGAAGGTGTGCTGTGGATCCTTGAGTGGCGAGCAGGTGAGGAGAGGGCAGGAGCGGGCCTTGGGAGAAAGGCCCGTGCATGGCCCCGGCAGCTGCACCTTGCCCCTATTTGGTTTATAGATCACTTATGTGAAGCACGAGCCCCGGGCACAGAAAACCAGAGTGTGTTTGCCTGCCTTCAGTGAGGTTGGTGGTGTCCATCTGGAGGGCCCGGAAGGGAACTGGTGCTTCTGGCTGGTGGTGGTCTCAGAAGATGCCCTCAGCTATTCAGACACCAGAGCATCGTTCTAGGCCAGGTCCTTCAGAATTTAATTTCTCCCTATGACCATGCTGAGGCCCGCTTGTGGATTTCTGAGCACCATGTCACGTGGCCAGTGTGTCCTAGCAGCTCACCCAGGAGGTCATGAGCCTCAAACAGGACTTGCTATGGGAGTCTCGGGGCTGTTCCTCCATCTGGTTGAGTGACTTCTCTCAGTTCCAAATTGGCCCATTCATCTCACGTCTGGGCCTTGGTGGAGCGGGGTGTCAGGAGCCAGGACTCAGAGCATCTGACACCATCAGGGCCCACCGCCCAGTGGGGCCACATCAGCCCTCTTTGGAAGACAGCCCCACCCCCACCCCCACACCCCGCTGGGCTGAACTCAGCCCTCATGTCACCGTGAGCAATTCTGAGTCAAAGCCAAAATTCTGGCTCCTCGAAACTAGTTGGGTTTGTGAGGAAGGCTCAGGAGCCAGACCTGTCCTCAGGTCTCACACAGGTTCCTGGAGGCCATCTTCTCCAGGCAGAGGCCCAGCATTCCCTCCGTTTCTGATTCTAGACCCACAGGTTCTTTCTCCAGGTTCTAAATGTGCTTCCTGGGTGCGGGGCTCAGGGCAGCCTCTGAATCCTAGAACATGGGGGGCCTGGGAGAGGCGGGACCCTCTAAGCTCCTCCTCGACTGACTCTCCAACAGCAGGGGGCGCTCAAGCTCAAGAAAGTGCCCATTGGGACATTCTGGAACATCTTTCTTCAGCAAGGGGTAGGACCAATTCCTGGTGCCACCCTCAGTTTGCTGGCCACCAGCCTGCAAAGTGAGTTTGCGCCAATGTCTACACGGCTGACTGATCTGGCATTGATGGGGACGGTGCAAGCTCAGGCCTTCCATCCCAGCTCAGGATGGGACATCGCGATCACATCAGTGCGTCACCTACAGGAGGGGCAGGAATGTGGAGGGGCCCACGGCCCCACTCACAGGGCCTCGAGCCTGGGGGCTGTGGCCCCTCCAGCTGAGACCCCTTGCAGGGAAGGGCTGTCTCACCGCCACAGTTTACATCGATCGCCGTTAACAATGGGGACACTGTGGTCACAGAGCGGGCCTGAACAGGGAAAGGAAACCTTTTGTTCGGTGGCCGGTGAAAGCACGTTGTGGGAAATAATGGAGCATTCTTCCAACATGAAATAAACGTAGGGTCCACAGGAGCCAAAGCCGCCCAATAGGCCCTCTCGTCCCTGGGCTGTCTCTCCTGCCTAAGAGCTGAGGACCATGGTCTGGACCTGCCTGAGGTGACTCTGCAACCACGCGATTCCGGTGTGGCACCCGTCCAGCCCTCCTGGCCACGCCCTGGCTTGGTTAGAGCAGAGCACCAACAGGTGCTGAGACCAGGGGCTCTCCCGTGCGGGCTTTGTGCCCACGATTGCCGCCATGCTCTAGCTTAGTTCTCAGCTTGTGGGATGCAGGTGCACCACGTGAGCCTCAGTTCACGGGAGAGGAAGCTGTGGCCCCGAGGGGTTTAATGACCTGCCCAAGGTCACGCAGCCCAGAAGTGGCAGAGCCGGGACCCAGTCCAGGACTATCTATGCCAATGCCTGTGTAAGTAAACTCCACATCTCCCTGCTCCTCTGAAAGCCCGTGAGCAGCTGGGTAAGCAGCGATTGCGTCAGCCTCTAAGGAGAGCTGACACTCGGCAGGTTCCAGCTGGCTCCCTCTTTTGTAAAACTACACTGATACCCCTGCGACGTCGATCTGGAACCCTCAGGGCAGCTGTGAGGGGAGAGAATGGAAGTGCAAATACTTTGCAAACTATGAGCTGTTGGAAACAAGTGAAGTGTGGATCATTACGTAATGTGCCCAATCCTAAATGTTTTCCCACAGGACACAGGCCTCTCTGGGTTGGCCCCCTGCACCCCCGAACAAGCAGATGATCGTTGCTCCAGCATGTCTATCCACACCCCTGGAAATGGTCGCCAAATCCTCCAGCCAGAAGAAATCTCACGCTGGACACCAACCTTGAACATGAAATGCCTTTGAATTTCCCAACACGCAAGGGAATTCTGTGTGGCCCCAAAGCCACCCAGGAGTTTTGTGGTTTAGTGTGTTTTTCCCAGGATGCCTTTGAAGCTTGCAGTCTCTGAGCTGCGAGCCCACCTGTGGGTCCCCACCAGCCTCAGGGAGTCAGACTGAAGAGGAAGGAGGATGCTGGGGAGCCACAGGGCTGGAGGATGCCAGGGCAGGGAGGGAAGCTGGCTTGTGCCCTCAGGCCGCAGATGCCCCGTAGCACCCTCCCCCACCCCTCCTGCCCACCAGCCTGTGGATTTTAGTAAATGTGCAGCCGTCACCCTCAGGCCCCGGCCCATACCCCATACGGCTAGTTCCTGGGACTAGCGCTGGGAGGGCAGGGCTGGTGGAGTGTCAGCCCAGGATCAGGCAGGCCACCCCCTGCCCCTGTTACTCCACTAGCCCTAGCTGGGGATGGGCCCCCCCCCCCTTGCAGTGGGCCCCTGTGAGCATGGGGTGACCCCTGACAAGGTCACCATACCTGCCTGCCCCAGCTGTGGCCTGCCTGGAGCAGGGCTAAAAACAGCCCCTGCTGCTGGATGCCAGCCAGTCACCCCAAAGGCAGCGGGCTCTGAGTGTGGGCAAGGGCGTGGCCTCCGCCCCAGGGGCTCAGTTCTTATCCCCAAGGAGCTTCCTCTTCCCACCCATTCCCACCCTCTTGTCAACACTTCACCTGTCTTGACGCTCAGTGCACGGTGGGGCCCCCCACCCCCCACCCCCCACCCCCCACCCCCCGCTGGCCATGGCCCCCGAGGCAGCTGGGAGACTCATGGCCCCTTCCCAGAAGAATGTTGTTAAGTGCATAAAATAAAATGTGGGGATCTCAAAGGAAACACAAGGCCTTGAAATTGTTATCAACTCTCCGAAAGTGATTATTATTGATTGACACGCGTATAGGAAGATCTACCGCAGCCATTTCAGCAGTGACAGGCCTGACTGGCCGTTTCTTCCAGCCACAGCTGTGTGACAGGCAGATACGATGGCCTCCTCGGCCCCGCTGTCACTTTCGGCCCAGGCTCGTAACAGAAGAGCGCCAAATCAGTTACAGTTGGTGACGGGAAGATGTCATTTCTGTCCCACCAAGTTCATGGACGCCTTCATCTCCATCCATGCGTGTCCTGGTGAGAACCCCTCCTAAGCCCCGGCTCCAGGTCCTCCCCATCCTCTCGCTCACTCAGGCCCAGAACCAGCTCCAGTGGAGTCACTCCTGTCCAGAACCCTCAGGGACCCGCCTCTACCAGGGGTGGTGCCCATCTAAGCTCTTTAGCCCCCAAGAAGTTCTCAGGTCTGCTCCGGGTCTGCCTTCCAGCCTGGTCCTCGACCTCCAGCCAGCTGGGCCCTTGCTGGCCTGACACACCCATCGCCCTCCTGTCCACACCTTTGCTCCCCACAGTGGACTCATCCCTTCATGTCTCTCTTCCGTGAAGCCTCTGCAAGTCCCCCACTGGCAGTGCCTTCCCTCCCCAGGCCTCCCTGGGGGGCACCTGCAGCATCTGCTCCCTCCCAAGGTTATTCACCCCATCCCTGAGTCTCATCCCCCCTCCCAGGAGGGTCTTGTCCGTCCGGCACCCCTGGAGCCAGCAGCAGCCCTGCGCCAGCTGGAGCCAGGATCATGTGCTGGCCATGAGTGCACAGGGCCGCTGGGCTCTGCCGTCCACTGGGGAAGGGGGGCCTGCAGGAGGGGGCTGGGCTGGAACCAGAGCTCCAAGTGAGGAGGCCAGGCTGTCCTGGGCCTGAAGGGCTGCTGACAGAAGGCAGCTGGTTTCCAGTGACAGGTAGGCCGGGGGGTGATGGCACCTGTCATCCTTTCTGCCCTTCAGCACTGAGCTGAGGGAAGTGTCTGCGTGTCTGGAAGGAGATGGCCAGGCCCCTCCTCACTGGGCTGCTGGAATCCGCCAGCTTAGACTCGTAGTGGGGACCAGGGGGCTCCCAGGGACATGGCAGTTCCCATTGTCTCACCCAACCAGATTGGCCCTGTCCCCAGCCCCAAGGCTGGGGGATCCCTGGTTCCCAGGCCAGGGTCGGGGGTCTGCGAACACAGGGTGGGGTCTACACGCTCTCAGCACCCAGGAGCACAGGGTCTGACGTGTGTCCCCCTTTGGGGATCACTAGCTCTGCAGCCTCGGCCAAGTCGCCACCCTCGACCCTCTGTCTCCACATCTGGGAAATGAGAGGGCTGTTGTGGACGTGGAGCGTCAGCACAGGGCCTGCCAGGGAGTGAGTACACCTCCCTTAGAATTAGCTGTCCCCACTCCCTCCCCTCTCTCCTCCTCCCTCCCTCTCCCTCACTCTCTCCTCTCTTCCCTCCTCTCTTCTCCCTCCCTTTCTCCCTCCACCTCCTTCCAGCCTTCTCCCTGGATCGCGTCCACTCTGCTGATGCCCCAGCCCCTTGCGGGTCCCCCGGCTTCCACTGCTGCTCCAGAGGACGCCGCCATCGCCAGACCCAGGCCAGGCCGGTTCTGGGACTGTGGTGAGGACCAGCCTGAGGGTCTCACTGGCAGGGAGCCCAGCCAGTGGCCCAGCCTCGGCTCCTGGGCCAGGAGCACAGACGCGTCTTTTCTGCTCCTCCTTGACTCCCCCGCGTGCCTGGTGTCTCCTTGCTCACTCTATCCCGAGGCCTGAAGCTACGGTGGAAGGACCTCAGAGCCAGCCCAGAACCTCCAGCTGGACACCTGGCGAGCAGAGGTCAGTGCCCCTCCACCCCCCCCACCCCCCGCCTGCTTCTCAGTCACCAGGCTGACCCTGGGACTGCCCCTCTCCTGTCTTCCCTGTGCCCGGCCCTGGAGAGAATTCAGATAAATGTGCTGGGGGGATGGTCTTGTGACGCCTTTCCCTGTTTCCCCTCAGAGAGAATGCTTCCTTACTTCTTCCTTCTGCAATTCCTTTGTCTTAGAAGAATATTTTTAAAGTATTTTTTGTTCTTAGAATATATCTCACTAAGATTCTACACTCAAAATACTGCCTTTTCAAAACTACGTGAAGATTTCCTGCCTCCAGCTTGATCGACAGTCGGGGTCCTCGTTCCTGTTTGTGCCCGAGTTGTCTTCCTCTGTGTGATCCTGCTGGTGAGTGTTTACACGGCTCCAGAGTGAGAACAAGCCCAGGGGAACCGTCCACAGAAGTCTTGCTTCCATCCTGTGCCTCCTCCCCTTCTCTCCCCAACCCCATCAACACCCATTTTTACTAGTTTGGGGTTCATCCTTCCATTGATTCTTTTAGAAAATGCAAGAAGCTCCCACGTGTCGACCTACAAACCCTTTTATGGCCTCTGAACACTGGCCTGCACCTTACTCTGTTCACATGACGTTAAGTCGTCGATATCATGGCACATCGGTGCCTAACGCTCCCCCTCACGCTTTCCCATGGCTGCACCCACTCCCTGTGGGGGTCGGCCAGAGGTCAGTCAGTCTCCTCTGATGGGCATCTGGGAGTTTTCAGTCCTTGCTAGTGTTATGAACAAACTCATCGATGGCCTTGTGCATGTGCCGTTGTGTGTTTCCCACTGGGTCCTGGGCATAGATTTATAGAAGCGGGGTCAGTGGGTCGAAGGTCAAATATGCTTGTAACTTGGCGAGATATTCCCAGTTCCCCTCCGTTGGAACTGTGCCATTTTGCATTCCCACCTGTAATCAATAAGAATACCTCTTTCTCCATAGCCTCACCAACAAAATAAGTTGTTAAATCTTTGGATTTTTGCCAATCTGACAAGCAAGAAATGGAATCTCAGTGCTGTTTTAATTCACATTTCTTTTACATGAGGAAGATTGGGCACCTTTTCATATATTTAAGAAACAATTCCTTTTTATCTTTTATGAACTGTTTGTTGATATCTTTTGCCCATTTTCCTACAGATCACTGGACTTTTTGTGTGTTGTGAGAAACTTTTGTGTATCAGTGATTTTTGTCCTGCATCTGTGACATTATAATCTTGCAGATATTTTGTGTGTCTTTTGACCTTGCTGATGGTGTATGTGGCCATACAAATGTTTTAACTTTATGCAGGCAAATGTATTCATCTTTGGTTAACTGCTTTTAGATTTTGAGTCATAGTTAGAAAAGCTTTTCTCTGTCCTAGGTGGTAGAGAAGTCATCCAGTTTCTTTCTTAGCACTCGTGTGGCTTCATCTCTGATCTGTTGTAAGGAGCAGATCCAATTTTACCTTTGTTCCCTATGGCTATTCAAGTGTCCCAAAGCTATTGATTAAAAAGTCCATTTCCTCCCCACTCACTTGAGCTACCTTGACCATGTTCCACGTGCTCCTGGGCCTACCTCTGGACTCTCTGCTCTGTTCCACTGGTCTGTTTGTCTGTAAATGAACCGATGCCACACTGTTTTAATCAAAAAGGCTCTACAATATGGATTGTGTCTGGTCGTCCACACCCACTGCTCTTCTTTTCTAGGGATTTCTTGGCTATTCCTACTTGTTTATTCCTCCCTGTGAAAGAAAAGCATTTAAAAGTGTCTGGGCCTGCTGGCCAAGCACCGAGTCCCTTCATCTCCAGGCCTGCATGGACGCTGCTCCTACTCCCTTCTCTGCCTGGCAAACTCTCACCCTTTGAGACCTGGCACAAACGTTCTCTTCCCTCAAAGTCACTAAGCTCCAGGCACACTGACCTGGGTGCTGTCCCTCAAACAAGCCCAGCTCATTCCTGCCTTTGGCCTCTATATGCACTGGCTCTTCTGCCAGAATCCCCCTCCCCAAGACCTTCATACGATGGCTGCTGCTCATGTGAGCCTTAGCTCAAACAGCACTTCCCTAAAGAAGTCATCCCTGGCTGCCAGACTTTCTCCACCCGTTACTCTGTTTTATATTCCTCATGGTGCTTATCTGTATCTAAAATTATTTTACATGTTTATTTTATGTTACATACACTAGAAGGTAAGATCTATAAGAGAACTGACTTAATTTGCTTTATTCTGTGATGGATCCTTAGCATCAAGAACAGTGGGCGTGAAAGGAGCCCACTGGATGGATGGATGTGTGTGGATGGATGGATGGATTTAATGGTTGGATAGATATGGATGGATAGATAGATGGGTAGATGGATGGGTGGATGGATGAATGGGTGAGTGAATAGGTTGATAGATGGGTGGATAAATGGATGGATGGATGGATGGATGAGTGAATGGGTTGATACATGAGTGGATAAATGAATGGGTGAGTGGATGGATGGATAGATATATGGATGGATGGGTGGACGGATGGATGTGCAGATAGATGAGTGAATGAGTGGATAGATGGTGAATGGATTGGCAGATGGAGCCTGATCTGACTCCCCAGGCTGAGTTAGTCATCCCTTCTTCCGTACACCCAGAGCACTCTGAACAGCTCTCCATTATATTCACTTCACCTATGAAAGGTGTTTAGCACCTGTCCCAAACCTACTTGGCTGTGAGCTCTGTGAGGGCAGGACCTGGGGTCTGATTGTCTCTGTCCCAGCCCAGAGGAGATGGTCAGTAATGAACTCAGGGGAAAGAGTGGCAAGGCCAGATGCTAAAGCACAAGGTAGCATCTTGGGTTCAAGGTTTTGAGGGCCGTTAATGGTACCTGGGAAACTGCAAGGTGATGTAAGGGACCACAGGACCAAAGGTCTGACACAATCTGGAGCCTGTGGTCCCAGCCTGTCCTGTCTGGAGCCCTGAGATTTTCTCTTACAGTGACTTTGGCAGGGGAAGCACATCTTGTCTACTAAGCATCGGTTCTGGCATTCCCTTTCCAGTACTGACACCAAGCAGCTGCTGAAGTAGCAGACAAGGGGTCAATGGGATGAGAAATCAGACCCACCTGGGCTTCACAGGCTCAGCCACTGGGAACTTTGGGACCATACCTCTCTAGGCACTGAGATGAGAATTAAAATGAGATAGTGACACGCACACTTTGAGGTGTGGTAAGGACTAAATGAGCTAATAGCAGTAAGACCTCTGGCTCATATTTGGAGCACAGTTGTGGCTCAGAAGTGGGTGTCGCCTCTCTTCCCTTCCCTTCCCTTCCCTTCTCTCCCTCTGCTGTTTTCTTATTCTTGTGTATCTTTAACCATTTAATTGAGATATAATTCACACACTATACGTTTCACCTACCCATCTAATTTCTGTCTCTACAGATTCGCCTCCTTGGGACATTACATATAAATGAAATCATGCAATATGTGGTCTTTGTGACTGTTTTCTTTCCTTGAGTGTGTTTTCAAAATTCATCTGTGCTGTAGCATGCGTCAGGCCTTCATTGGTTTTTGTTGCCAAATAACGTTGGTTGTGTGATACCACATCTTATTTATCCATTCAGCAGTTGATGGACAGTTGGGTTATTTCTGCTTTTTGGATATTACAAATAATGCTGCTATAAACATTCTCTGCGAGTTTTTGTGTAGACATATGTTTTCACTTCTCTTGGGCATATACCTAGGAGTAGAATTGCTGGGTCATATGATAACCCTATGCTTAAAATTTTGAAGAACTGCCACACTTTTTTCCAAAGCAGCTGCACCATTTTACCTCCTGTCAGCAATACATGAGGGTTCCAATTTCTTCACATCTTTGCCAATACTTGTTATTGTCTGTCTTTTTATTGTAGCCATCCTATTGGGTGTGAAGTGGTATCTCGTTGTGATTTTAATTTGCATTTCCTTAATGGCTAATGATGTTGAGCATCTTTTCACGTGGTTATTAGTTATTTGTGTATCTTCTCTAGCAAAATGTCTGTTCAGATCCTTTGCCCAGTTTTTAATTGGGTTATTTATCTTTTTACTGTTGAGGTTTAAGAGTTATTTATATTCTGGGTACAAGTCCTGTATCAGATATGTGATTTGAAAATATTTTCTCCCATTCTGTGGATTGTCTTTTCACTTTCCTGATGGTATTGTTTGCAGAACAAAAGTTTTTAATTTTGATGAAGTCCAATTTATCTTTCATCTTGCCACTTACGCTTTTGTGTCTTATCTAAGAAACTATTGTCTACTCAAGGTCACAAAGATTTACTCCTATGTTTTCTTCTAATAGTTTTGTGGTTGGAGCTCTCATTAGGTCTATGGTTCATTCTGACTTAAATTTTGTGTATGGTGTGAGGATGGGGTCATTCTTTCACATGTGGATATCCACTTGTCCTCACACATTTGTTGAAATGTCCTTTATTTTTTTCAACTGGGATTTAATTTTTTTCTGATTCTAAATGTGATATACACTTTTTATAGAAAACTTGGATATTTTGAACAACAAAAAGAAAAAAATAAAATTTACCAGTAAGTCTGCCATCTAGAGATATTTTGGAGCACATCATTTGGACTTAGAAGGTTTTATATAAAAATGAGATCATCTCTTAAATTGCTGTACTAGTTTTGGTAATTTTAATAGGATTCTTAGTATTCTAGTGGCTGGATTTGCCATATATTCACTCCTATATCATTGGAAATTTGGGTTGTTTCTAATATCTTGTTAATATAATCAGTGCTGTTATTAATGGAGAAAACATGTCCTGTAAAATGAGGGGATGATGAAACCATGGGAACTTGGTAAATTCATTTGAAATAAATACTATTTACTGAGCTTTTTTAAATTATGAAAGTCATACATGCTAATAAAAGAAATCTAAAAAGCTGCAGAATAGTGGAAGGAAGAAAAATCAGCCACAGTTCCCCCACCTAAAGACACCACTATCAAATAGTATATTTCCTTCTATTCTTTTCCTAGGTGTTTTTTCTGTGTGATGATTTGATTTATGAATTGGGATCATACTGTACATTACAGAAAATCTTGTCATGGCTGTGTAGTATTCCAGCCATGAATATGCTGTGTTTTGCTTATCTATTCTTTACGTTATACCTTCAAGATACTTTTTTTTTTCTTTTCTGAATATATGTGTGCAAAAATTGTTTTCCTTTATTTAGGATTTTTTTTAACATAGGATTGCAAAGAAAAATTATTTCTTAAAATAGAGTGGAATTACTGATTAAATAGCAAGAAATATTTAACTTTCTTGACACAGTACTGTCCAAAATAGTTCTACTAACACACCCTGCTACAACAAGGGATAAATTTTTTCCTTAAAATTATTTCTTAAAAATGACATTCTTTAATTTGATTTTATGACATTTTATTATAGCTTTCTGTATGTTTATTAATGTTATAGTTCCTTTTATGTAAACTGTCATGGTGGTATCAATTGTTATTGATTAGTTGTTATATTTGTCTGATATTTACACATAATAATTTTCTTAATCTGACTTTTGTCTTTTGCTTTTGGTTATGCTATTATTGAGTTTAGAGAAATATCCAGTTTGCATATAATTGTATCTATTGATTTTTCTTTTTAGTTTTTCCTTTTGCTTTTAAAATAGGAAAAATTTCCCCATCAAAAGATTTAATATTTACATCAGCGTTCTTCAAGATTTTTATGATTTTTATTACACTTAACTCTTTAATCCTTCTGCAATTTACTTTGCTGTATGATGCTTTTGTTGGTTTTTTCCTCCTCTGAAAATGTCTAATTTGATAATTCATCAAATAACCTTTCTCTTCTCCATTGACTTACAATTTTTGGCTTTGTTGTATTTATTTTTAAAGACTTGCGTGTAGTGAAGCCTGTTCTCTTGACCCATCTGTCTGTCCCTGCACATGGCCTGTATATAAATATAAGTCTTGCTAGTGTGCCTGCTTTTTAAACATTTTTATGTTTTGGATAGACAATATGTACAAATGACACAGAATCCAATAGAAAAATATCCTTTGGTGACAGGCCATCTCCCCACCGTTTCCCAGTCATTCCATTTCTTAACTAGGAGAGATTCTATCTTCTTAGGGTTTTAATCTCTGGTAGAATTAGTCCTTCCTTCTTAGGTTGTTTTTTTTTTTGGGGGGGTGTTGTTCCATTTCTATATATTTATCCTTCCATCTTAATTTAGAATTTTTTATCAAGTCCTTACTTCTCCCAATCCCACCGAGAATGGAATGGAATCAAACCTATGTGTCACCTGGGAAGAGCTGGCATCTTTACAATGCCCCGTCTTCCTATTCAGCTGTGTAGTATGTCCCCCACTTATGCCAACCTCCCTTAACAGCTCTTGATAGATCTTTATAGTTTTCCTCATAAAAGTCCAAGAATTTTCTGGTTAAGGCTTTTCTTAGATGATTTGTTTTTATGGCAAGTTTGAATTATTTTCTCTTTTCTTTTTCCAAGCTATTTCTGGTACATAGAAAAAACATGTATATAGGATAAACAGATATGGATACAGATATTCTAGACAGCCATATTTTCTGATTAAGAACTCTATTGGAAGGATTTTTAAAATAGACTTTCTACTGAGTCTCAGGTAGATAAGTCATTTAGAACAGTGATATTGTACCCTTCTTTTTAACGAATATGAGTTTTGTTTTTCTCTCTTTCCCACTCCCTGCATGCAGCCTCAGTGAGGGGAGGCGGCCATCTTGGCTGGTTCTCCTGCCTCTGTGATTCACCCCTCAGCACAATGTTTGCGCTGCTGAGGAAGTTATTGTTTATCAGCTAATATAGTGGACTGGGTTTGCTTTTTAGATGGACTAGAAATGCCAACTAGCCCCACACTCTCTGAGCTGTGGTTTCATGGCCCACGGAACGAAGGAGTCGGGTTCAAGATCTTTCTCAAACCAGGAGCCGGTTCCGTCCTCGAGTTGAGCAGTCGCAAGCCCCTAACCTGATTCCTCAAGGATCCTTTCATTCTCTCACTATAAGTTGTCCATGGCAACCTTTCCTTCAAAGTACTGTTTTCAAGAGAAAACAAACTCTCCTCTGATTACACACACATGTCTGCAGGCTCTCCTGGGGCTTAGCTATCTGGTCGCAGCTCCCAAGGGACATGCACACGACGTGCAGCTGCTGGCTGGGGAAAGACTCTCCCGAGCAGCTGGACAGCGGGCCGTGTGCGTGGAAGGACCGCAGACCTACAATTAGTCACGACCACGGGGACACACAGATGTGCAGCCTTGTTTGGGAACCAACCGCGCAGCTGCCCCTGCAGCTCCGGTGGCATGTGCAAGCTTGTCGGTTAGTTTCCAGAGTCGGTCCCCCTCTCCCCACCCCATCAGGCTGTAGCCCCACAAGCAGGGGAGGAGGAGGACCACGCAGCTCAGCCCGGTGTGAAGGTGCCTGACCTCAGGCTGGTGCTGCGGACAGACTGGACGGGCATTCCAATGCTTGTGAACACCTTTGCCAACACACACACACACACACATGTACACCACACTGTACACACACACACACACACACCTTACACCCCCCCCAACACACACACACATAGGCCAAGGGATGGAAGAAAGACTCACTTTTTCTACTCCACCCAGTCTCTGCAAACGCCCCTTCACCCCACATCTGGGGGGGGGGACCTGGTTGACCATTTGGCTGCTCTCCAGGCCAGGGGACAGCAGGGTCCCAGGGCAGGCACGTGCACACAGGACACCAGGGGCTTCAGTCATGCCACCTGCAGGTGGGGTGCCGATCACATACACATCTCTCCCCAAGGCCTCACCCTTCAGGGCCAAGACCAGAAGCCCGATTCTCCCAGGGCCCCCCGCCCAGAGCCTGACACTCCGCATCTTCTCACCCGGAAGTGGGATGCCCTGCTCACGCGTTCACTGACGACCCCTCCCACGGAACGGAGCCCCGACTGTTAGTCAGGGTCCCCTGGGTTAAGCTGCAGTAACAAATTAACCCATGAAATCTCAGTGCCTGAGCCCACCAAAATGTTTCTCGAGCAAGTTACAATCCTAGTGGGGTGGGTGGTGCAGGCACTCTGCTCCACTCCGGGCCCCAGGCTCCTGGAGGCCCTGCCAGCTCAACATGGGGCCCGTGGCTGCTGCAGAGACAGACACACACAGGGCCAGGGCCCTGTCACAAATGCTTCAGCCTCAAGTCACTTTGCTAATGCCCCCAGCGGAACCAGCCCCGAGCTCCCACCTGCTCAGAGGGATGGGAGCAGAGCAGGAACGCCTCTGTCCGCTCCTCCAGGGCAAGGGTGTGGGTCCTTACAGCTGCATCCTTAGAACCCTGAATGGTACTGATGCCACCGAACACTCATACACAATCCTCAGCCCTGTCCTTCGCAGAGCTGGACAGAGAGCAAGAGGGAGCCGGGGCCAGCTTGCTGCTGTCCTGCCCTCCTCTCCCACCCCATCCTTGGCCAGTGGAAAGAACCCAGCCAAGGCTTGACTTATCTGCCCTTCCAGCCTGAGGAGCAAGAATGGAAGGAGCAGGGTGGGACAGGGTGGAGAGGACAGCATACTGACAGGCCATCAGGCCACCTAGAGAGGAGAAGAGGGTGAGAGAGAGAGGGAGCAATAGGGGAGAGAAAGAGATGGTGGGGCATGATCCCGTGGGTGCAGGAGCCCGACCACGACCCCGGGCCTCTGCAGGGCCTGTGGGCCACTCCCACCCCAACCTCCAGCCCCTGTCATATGAGTCACTCCTTCTTTAGTGAGCACAGGGGTGAAGGGGGCAGAGGGAGGGAACTGACACTCCTGGGCATGAGTGGATGGCCCCTGTCCTCCCTGTGCAGGTGGCAGAATATGCGGCTCCCTCCAGCAGCTAGGGCACGGCCCCCAGCGGGAAGGTTCAGGAAGGCCAGGCCCAGGGCTGGGAGAAATATTTCCCGCCCCCCTCTCTGGGGAGCAGGGCATCTTAGGCCCCCCAAGGGGCCAGGTGATGTGTCCACAATATCGGACACATCAGATCTCTAAGCCGGAGGGCAAAGGGTCATCAGCGGCCAGGAGGCTGGGCCCAAGACCAGTGGCAGCTCCCTGCACAGGTGGTGACCTAGGGGGCTACTCCATCCTGGGAGAGGCAGTTCCCCGGTCCTTAGGGTGAGGCCAGAGCATGCACCGTGTGGGCATCAGACAAGCTCTGACTGGGGGGCTGCGACCCTCGGGGAGGCGCCATGCCCAGCATGAGCAGGCTGTGGAACTGAGGGCATAGACAGGGCCAGTCTCAGCCGGCAGAAAGGTGGCTGCCTGCCTTTGCAGAGCCCCATGTCCTTGTGAGCTGAGGATGTTTCCATTTCACGCCTAAGTGCAGTCCCTCCCGTCTGAGGGACCCCAGACTGAGCCAGCCTGGGTTTACTGCCCCCTGCTGTGCCCAAGGCCAGTGGCAAGAGAGGACCCTGCCCCTCTCCTCTGGGGAGACTCACATGAGCATTTCTCCAAGTGATACAAGATGAGAGGTGATGGGGCTGTGGGAGGCAGCATGAATGGACAGCACCACAGAAGAGGAGGAGGTGGGAGGAAACCCTGGAGAGCTGCCTGGAAATGGTGGCACGGAAACTGGGCTTGGCTGACGGGCTAGATATCAACAGTTGCTTGTTGAGGAAAGAGCATTTCTGGCTCCCTGTGACCTTCCCTTTGGGGGCCCCCTCCCCAGACCCTAGCCCCTCGTCCTGCTCCCAGACCCACTGTAGCTCCCCACATCTTCCTGCTTGAGGCTGATTGGGCCCAGCTCTGTGCCTGCTGCACTCCTGGCGCTTGGCTCATCTGTTTTTATTACAGTGTAAAAACTTCTAGAAGCTTCAAATCATCCCATGTGGTTTCATTTACTTTTTGGCACTGAAGGCAGATGTGTGTTTACAGATTCCAGAGGAAACCCGCCCCGGAGCATGTCAGAGAGGACCCTACCTGGGGAGCCGGCCACTGTCTTGGAGAGGCTACAGAAGGCGGGGTGGGCTCTGGACGCCCAGACAAATGGCTGAGGGGAGAGCATGGAGCCACTCCAGGGTCCCGGTGGGTCAGCCTCCAGCCCCAGAGCTCTGTTGCCCGTCTGCACAGAGGCAGCTTGGTTCCCCAGCTCTGCCTGGAGAAGGCCGTGGTGGCTCTGCCTATGCCATGGGCAGACGGGACCTGCAAGGACTGTTCCTCCTGGAGGCTCCAGGGCTGGCTCCTGGCCAGTCTCTCCAGACCTTCTGTCTGTCCTTTCAGATGGATGGAGACAGTGAGTTTTGGCACACTGCCCCCCACCTCCTCCACATGCCTCTTTGGGCCTTTTAGAATCTGGACAGTCCCCCAAGGGGAGACTGGGCTCAGTGCCCAGGGTGGGCACAGGCCCCTATAAATGCTCCTCCGTGGTGGTGGGAAGCCCCTTGGGACTGCTGCTGGGGGTGGGGGTCGTGCTGGCAACTAACTTGGGCTCCAGTCTGCTGGAAACGGGCCACAGCTGCCGGAGCTTCAGGAACCGAGGGGCAGAAGGATCAAGAGCTTCTGCAGGGGGCCCTGCCTCCCGCCTTCTGAAGTCCCTGGTCCTTCCCCTGGGGTGGGCCTGGTCTGTCCAGCAGGCTGGAGCCAGGAGCTACAAGGAGGAGCCACTGTGTGCAGGGCCCCAGGCCGGGGCTCTCTGTCCGTCCTCAGGGGTCCGCCTTTCCTCCCCAACAGACCCACCCCTGCTTCCCAGGAGCCGCTTAGGAGCCAACCTCAGAAGTCACATTGTGGCTAACTCAGCTCAGCCCCAGGGCAGTGACCTCCAGGGTGTTCACACACTGTGGCCAGCTTCCATTCCCAGCGGCCCCGGATACACCTGGAGCAGTGGGCTCCCTCCTGGGTGTTCAGAGCTTTTCTATCCCTGACAGCCACTCACCCCCTTGGAGCAAGGGTCCCCTCCCACCCCGGGAGCAGACGGGGCTGAGGGAGTAGCTCAGGGCTGGGTCTCAACTGGAATCGGTCCCTGGGCTCATGAGATAAAGGGTGGCTGGCCATTTTCCCCACAGAGCTGTTTCTCCTCCCCCTTCCTGCCCCAGTTCAGGTGTCCGGGGTGTGGACTGGGGAGGGGGCCATGAAGGGCTGTGAAGGGCCGCATCAGCACTGCGTCTGTGCTGGCCACCTAGAGAAGGCTGAATACGAGCATACCAGCCAGCGTCTGCCACGTCGGGGTGTCTTCCCACATGCACCCCAGGCTCCGGGACCAGCAGCCCTGGAACATCCCTCTCACACCTCAAAGGCCCCCTCTCACTCTGCAGAGGCCCCCTGGGCATTGAAGGGAGGGAGTTGGCCCATTTTCCTCCACACCAATGACAGCCAGGACCTCCTGCTCCTCTGCCCACTGCCCAGTGCAGTACAGTGCAGAGCTGCCCACACATTTCCAGTTCCATCCTCAACACCAGCCCAGGAGGGATGGTGCTATTATTCCCAGGTGACAGTGGGGGAGCAGAGTCGGGGAGCTGCCCCAGGTCACCCGGCCAGCAAGGGCAGAGCCAGGCTCTAACATGCTCTGTCTGACACCAAAGCCCACGTGTACTAGTTGTCTAATCTTGGGGCTTAAGGTACACACACGACTGTCTCATGGTGTCTGTGGCCAGAGTCCACACAGCCTAGCTTGATCCTGAGGCCGCAGGTCCCACCAGGCTGCGGTCCAGGCATCAGCCAGGCTGTGCTCTCACCTGGAGGCTGGACTGGGGAGGACTCGGCTTCCAGCTCCCTCAGGTGGCCAGCAGAGTTCACTTCCTTGTGGCCACAGGACTGAAGGCCCAGGTTCTGCTGGCTGTTGCCTGGAGCCCTCAGATCCTAGAGGCCACCCGCGGTTCCCTGCCACATGGCATCTCCAGCATGGCTGCTTCCTCAAGCCTCTGGCTCTAGTCTGCCCAGACAGTTCTTGCCTACTGTGACACAATCACAGGAGTGACGCCGGTCACCTTTACAGGTTCTCTTGGTTGGAAGCAAGTCTCAGGTCCTCCCACTCAAGGGGAGGGGATTCCCCAGGGGGTGGACCCAGGAGGGGGCATCTCGGGGTCTGCCTGCCACACCATGACGGAAGCTATGCTGTCTCCTGCGTGGCACAGATGCCCTTTTCCACACCCCCGCCTCACCCTGATGGCCTTTTTGGCCTGTTTTCAGATCATGGACACCTTTTCTGAGCGCCACAGTTGTGTCTGCAGAAAGGACCCTCCTGCACGGAGGCCACCCGGGGCTGCTCTCCCTCTGCATCTTCATGGGGCCCCCCAGGCACGGAGCCCCACCCTCTGCCGCCCCAATCCTGAGCAGGGACCTCCCAGTGAAGGGCCCCCGGGCGCCCCCACCTCCGGCTCAGCTGCCCTGGCTGGACAGTCTCTCCCGCTGGCTCCACCTGTGTGCCTTCTCAGGAGTCCCCGCTCCCACCCTCCTCCTCCCCTGACCTCCGCGGGACTGGGCCCCCTCTGCCCTGAATGCTTTCACTGTCTCTCATTTGGTCCTGAGCTGAGTCAGAGCCAGGCAGGGCCGGCCTGCCTGGGAGGAGAAGGGGTTCTTGTTTCCGCTCAGCCGCTCACCAGCTGCCCACTCCCTCCCTGGGCCTCCCGCGTCTGTGAACCACAGGTGGAGCAGGTTTCTCTGGGGCGGTTCCAGGTCTGGCATTCCGTGACCCCGGGAAGGGTTCCCAGCACTGGGCCCCAGCCCTGCCCGCCCTCTGACCTCCAGCGGGAGGGGTATCTGTCAGACAGCAACGTGGAACTACACCGGGGTGTTCTGTTGGGGCTCCTAGAGGAGTAGCCTGGGGACCTGCCCGGCTCGCCCCGCCCCACCGCCTCGCCACATGGGACACTGCCTGTCACTCATGCTGCCCTGCCCACCCATCTCCCACTGGCTGGCCAATCAGATGATGCCGCCTCCCTCCCCTACCCACAAGACCCCCCCCACCAAGGGTGGTACAGGAACCCAATTTATTGGTGGGACGTTGATGAGGGTGTTGGGCAGAGAAGCCTGTGGTTTTCTCTGCTGGGGAGACCTGTAAGGACCGGGGACTCACAGCAGCCTGGGCCCCATCTGTCTGGGCATGAAGGAGCTTTCCCAGGAAGAAGGAAGGAAGGCAACGGGAAGAAGACTGGGGAGGGGAGAGGCCCTTGAGGGAGGACGATGACCAAGCCCCAGTGCCCGGTCGCACAGTATCAAGAGGGTGAGGATGGAGCGGGACCTTCACTCCAGCAGCTGGTGGGGTGTGGATGGGCTGCAGTGGCTGGAACAAGTCAGTGGGAGGTGAGGCTCGAGAGAGTACAGGACAAGGAGCCACAGACGGCCGGAGCCCAGCTTTCAGGGGTGGAGGACCTCAGGCTGAGGCGGGCCCAGGGAAGAGGCAAGACCCATGGCCTGAGAGGAAGGCACCGTGCTGTCCTCTCTGAAGCCTTCCCGGCCACACTGCACCATTCCTGACACCCCCGCCACCCTCCTCCATGGAGTGGGCACAGGGTCAGGGCCAGCCACAGGGGCCCTGGAGTCAGGCAGCAAGTCCCAGCAAGCACCCTAGTGGCCCTGACCTTGGCCAGGGTCCCACTGGCCATGCACAGACCTCCCCCTACCCCCTCTGCCTCCCTGAGGTAAGAGGGTGGGCACAGGCCTGCCTCCCTATACCCACAAAGGCCCCGAGGAGACAACTCCTTGACCTTGAGGCCAAGGGGCTCATGGAGAAGAGGTGGCAGGAGGCCGGGCTGGTCCCCAAAACATCCCCAGGCACTGAGGACCAGTGGGCTGTGGGCCTGGGTCCAGCCTGTGTTGACCAGGTACCTCTGGGCCGGTGACAACTAACCCTCAGCCATGGAGGGAGAGTTGGCCAGCCCTAGATCATGACTCATGCTGTCAGCTGTCCCTGGGGTGGCTGGGAGATCTGAGTCTCAGGCTGTGGTCAGCCACACTGTCACAGAGTCATTTGCTTTCTGTGCCTGGTGGCCCTACCCCTATGGAGCAGCCTCAGAGGCCATCCTCAGCACCCCACATCTCACACAGAGAAAATAAGGACCCAGAGGGGGCTCAGCTTGTCCTCCTCACATCCCAGATCCCAGAATAGCCCGCCCTCCTGTCTCCCTCCCGAGCGCGTCTGGGTCCAGGGTGGAGTGGGTGGTGGGCCAGCAGGCTGGGGGCCGCGTTCCTGCTGGCCCTGACTCACCACTTGATGAGAGCAAGCCTCCACCCCCCAGCCTGGCTGCCCCTCCCAAAGACGGGGGCTGTACCGCGCAGCCCAGCTCAGGCTGGGAGGGGACACCATGACCCTGCGGGGAGAGCATTGATAAACTGAAGCCTGTGGTTCAGCAGGGACTGTTGTGCCGCCAGCCATTGAGTACAGGCTGGACCAGGCCGACAGGGTTAGAGGTGGGAGGGGGCATCCCCCTGCCCTCAGGCCCAGAGCTCCCTCTACTCACACTCCAGTCTGGTGTAAAGATGGTGGCTTCCTGCTGAGCAGACGAATTAACTCTAGGAAAAGAGGCAGCCACTCTGTCCTCCCTCCTCCCCCACCACCCCTCTCTAGGATCTTGTCCCCCAGGGTGCTGGGCTGGCCCTGGGGAGGCAGGTGATGAGAAATTCTCAGTTGGCTGGCCCCTGACTGCCAGTCAGCTCGCGGCCCACCATGGAATCAGACTTGGCCTCCATAGAACTTTCTAGGAGACATGTCAGAGTTAGGTGCCGTCCACTCCATCAGTCATAGTTACTTCAATTAAGAAGTACAGCTCATCAAGGATTTAATTATAATTAGCTAATGACATTTGGATGAGGCAATGACCCGAGTGGGTGTTAGTTCACACTTCCCTGTTCAGACGCCTGAGAAATTAAACATTCCAGGAAGACTGGGGGTGGTGGGGGCTGCAGAGATGAAGACGGGCAGGGACGGCTGTGTGGCTCCCGAATCCGGCCCCCAGCACCATGCAGAAGGCGCCATGTAGACCCAGATGTCCACAGCAGGGCCACTCCACAGCATGCCGTCTGTCCTGCACTCATCAGGGCCTGCGCTCTGGGGATGCCTAGGGTGCAGTGGGTCCTGACCCACATCCAAGCATGGGAAAGTGGCTTGTGGCAACCCCGTGTTCCCAGTGCAGGACCCACAGAAATGAGTGAGATGTGGCCCCTGACCTTGGTGGTCTGGATGGGAAACACTGAGAGTGGCAGGGGGAGCCCACGGGGCTGAATGAACCCCGATCTGCCATGGAGTGGCAGCCAGGGCTGTGCTAATGGGAGCTGGAAGCTGCAGTGCATGGGAATGAGGACGTTTCCTGGACCAGAGGGGCTTACGCCAGGCCTAATACTGATGGATGGGGGCGGCCTGACAGTCACACAGGGAAGCTGGGTTTAAAAGGTGCAGAAGCAGGGCTGGCCCAGTGGCATAGTGGTTAAGTTCGCACACTCTGCTTCAGTGGCCCGGGGTTCACAGGTTTGGATCCTAAGTGCAGACCTACACCACTGGTCAGCCATGCTGTGGCAGTGACCCACATACAAAATAGAGGAAGATTGGCACAGATGTTAGCTCAGGGCGAATCTTCCTCAATTAAAAAAGTAAAAATAATAAAAGGTGCAGAAGCAGGAGCTGCAGGAACAGCCCACAATGCAGATGGGCTATGGGCTCCATCTGCTCTGGCGCCCTATTAGCAGCACGACTTGGGCAGGGGCTCCAGTCTCTGAGCTGCAGGGGCCTCCTCGTCACAGTGGGAGGGCCCCAGGTCCTGTCCTCACGGAAGGGGAGGTGGCTTTGCGTTCCAAGCATCTGCACACAGCACGTTCTCAGCACCATGAAACTCCGGAGGAGGCTGACGTGGAATGGACTGAGGGGCACCAGAGCCACTAGATGGGATGGGAGGAGCCCCCACCTCTGCCCTGGGGGAGCCTTGAGTTAACGGGCAGGGGGCCCTGAGGACCCTCTCGGACAGAGGGGCCCTTGGCAGCAAGCCTCTGTCCTCTTCACCGTCTTCCCAAGATGCTGGTCCTTTCCCAGGCAGTCTCCTCTTGGAGTGGGGGTGTTTCTGTGCCTCCGATTACTGATTCCCTGAGAAAGATGTAAGTGGCTGAGGCCAAGCCCAGCACCTGCTGTGGGGTGGACACACATGGCGGGTGTTTGTTGGGTGGCTGACAGCATACGTCTCCCTGCAGAGACCCGAGGGCACCTCTCTCTACTTGGTTTACCTTCCAGCACTCACAGGCGCCCGACAAGCATTTTTACTCCCTCCCACTGGATCTCCAGCCTTTGTCGTGTGTCCCGGGGCCTCCACCAGGTCCGGGCACACAGCCGATGCTCAGCACCTGAGATGAGGCCAGTGATGACAATCAGAGCCAAACCTCAGAGCCAGAGGATTGCTGGGCCCCCGGGGCAAGCTGCGGGCCTCAGGCCAGTGCAGCTCCAGGAATACAGGTCATTGTCCCCTGAGCATCCCTGGGTCTGATGAAGCACATACAGAGGGAGGGCCTTTGTCCAACCAAACGTCCCCTGCCTCTCAGCCCCACTCTGTCACGGACAGAACTGCCCTGGGGACCCCATCAGAGCCAGGCACATCCGAGCTCCAAGCCTGGGTGGAGGGCATGTCCAGACCCAGGGCTCTGTGACTTGCTCCGTATTGGAGAGATTCAGGGCTCGAATCCAGGAAGGCACCCTGCAAACGGGTGAGCAGCAGGCAGTGGTCAGGGGTAGGGTCCAGGGACCCACCCACGAGTCACGGCTGCAGGATTAGGGGCATCTGTCGGGGGTCAGCACAGACCTGTCAACCCTAAGGCCCAGGTCTGATCCCACTTCTGTCATCAGTGATTCCGGAAGTTTCCACCATTGGAAACACCTGTCTGGAACTCTCAGAGCCCTGTGACATGCTGTCTCCATGGCAGCCATGAGCCTCCCCCGCCCCCCGAGACTCTGGAGCTAAAGAAACGTGCCTGTAGTGCCACAGCCTGTGTTAGTGTCCTGGGGCTGCCGTAAGGAGTGATCACAGGCTAGATGGATTAAACAACAGTCCCAGAGGCCACAAGTCAGAATCAACATGTCGCCAGGGCCAGGCTTCCTCTGGAGTCCCTAGGGGAGGATCCTTCCTTGATTCTCCAGCTTCCAGTGGCTCCTGGTTTCCTTAGCTTGTGGCCACATCACTCCAGCCTCTCCCTCTGTCCTCACATGGCCTCTCCTGTGTGCCTGTGTCTCAAATCTCCCTCTCCTTTCTCTTATAAGGACATCTGTCATTGGAATTAGGGCCCACCCTAAGCCAGGATGAGCACATCCCAAGGTCCTTAATTACATCTGCAAACACCAAATAAGGTCGCATGCACAGGTACCAGGGATTGTGATGGGGACGTGTCGTTTTGGGGGGACACTCTTTAACACACTACACAGCCCTAAGCTGTGTGACTTGCAGCAAGTCACTGTCCTTCTCTGAGCTTCTGCTTACTTGTCCATGAGCCTCCCTCAGAGGGATGCTGGATGGGTCAAATAAGTCCCATGCCCAACATGGTGCCCATCCACAGTGGGCATCCCCGATATGTAGGTACCAGGGGTCACTGGGTTCTGGGTCCCAGGAGGCAGAATTAGGACTAAGAGGACCAGCTGGATGGGAACAGACACTGTCCAGTGTAACAGGGACTTGTTAGTGCCTAAAGCCGCCCTGGGCAGGGGCGACCTGTCCACCGCCAGGCAAGGCACAGGCCTCCCCAGCACCCCTGGAGGGAGGAGGGACAAGGTCACTTCCAAGGGTCCTTCCAGGTCTCAGACCGAGATGCCCTCTCTTACTGCACCTGCGTCCAAGCTGAAAGAGATGGCAAACCAGATTAGCCAAAGATGTAAGAGGAATTGATTTTAATTTAAATCCCTGTGAGTGCTTTCTCCCCCAGATGAAAGGCGAGCAGAACGAGATCTGGTTCCTGACTGCCCGACAACCGTCTCTGATCTAATTCTCTGCCCCACGCCGGCTCCTCCTGTCAGGTCAGCTTTTCTTATTGTCTCATGGTGATTCCTGCGCTTAGCCTGCAAACTGCAAAGGAAATCGAATTTCTTCTTCATTTCCAACCTGTGTCTTCTCACCCAATCTGATAAACATTCCCCTGAACTCAAACTCTTCAACCCAGAGCCATTCACAGTGAGTTCTGAAACGGGGGCACGTGGACCATTGCTCCCCCATCTGGACGTGTGACGTCGAATGTCTCCAGCCCAGGCTCTTCCTCGGGAGCAGCCGCCCCTGTTTTTGGAGGACAGCACAATTTCGAATCGCTGGCTGAGAGGTTCTTGGGCCAGAATCTTGGCCGCCAGCTAGTCACATGGCCTTGGGAGGGTCGCGTTGGACTTTGAGGAGGCCCTGGAATCAGAAGTGTGTTTTGGGAGCCCCCAGAGGTGAGCATGCCTGAGAGGGCTTGAGAGAGAGCCTGAGTCCTGAGGATCCCCCCGCAGGGTCCCTCCTTGGTTCTAAGCCTCAAATCCCATTGACCGGTCACACTGGGCCCAGGGACACGCCTGCCCCCTCCCAGACCCAGACCCCGTACGTGGCAGGGCTGGGTCTTCCTCATCCCCATCTCCCTCGCCCTGTTCATGCCGCACAGAATGTGGCTGCAGAGATCACGTGACACCACAGGGCCCGGCCCTCTGCAGTGCTCAGAAATCCCACCCCACCCCCTCCTTAGCCACAACCTTGACTCCCAATTTGCCGAGGACGTCAAGGTCCAGCTGCACCTGCACCACCTCCCCCAGGCAGGAGAAGGAGAGGTCCGTCCTCCCGTCCAGGGCCAATCTCCCCACCCCAGCCGCGGCCTCGCTCCTGTGTCCACACTCGGCCCTGGTCCTAGGCTCCTCTGCCCTTGGCACTTCGGCTGCCCCAGGTGTCTCCTTTCTCAGCCCTGTCCCTCAACGTGCGTCCACTAGCTACCTTCACCCTCCCCCAGTCCTCATATCAAGCTCCTTAAAGGAACATCTGTGCTTGCCGCCCCTTCCTCCCTCCCACCCGGTGATCACCTGCTGAGGCCACTGAGACCAGGTGACCTGCCCTCACTGTCCTCTCTGGGGCTCATGCTGTTTAATATCTGTTTAAGAAACACTCTCTTTTCTCTGCTCTCAGAGTGGAGTCTGGAATTTAGAAGTCTGGCTTTTAGAAATGATTGTAAAGTGTGTGTTCCATTTGATCCAAGAGTTTCAATAGATCATCCCATGCCCGGTGCTTAGAACCATAAAATATTGGGTTGGAAGGACCTGCAGGGATCACCTGGCCCATAATACCTTGGCACATGATGTCACCATGCAATAAGAAAGGATAATTGTGACGGTTATTATTAAAGCTCAAACTGGGGCCCAGAGAGGGATAGCAACTTGCAAAGAGACACAGAGGCTTAGCTGGGCTGGGACTCAGCATGCATGCCCCTGGATCAGCACTGTCCGCAGATGTTCTTGTGTCAGCAAACCTCAGCCTGGTGCCATGACTTCCCTCCACTTTCTCGTCTCTACGACTTCCAGGGAAACAAGACAGGAGCCATTTTTGCTGCTGCATTTCTAACAAAAAGAGAAAGTGCTTTTAAGGACATGTAAGTCTCTCCAGACGGTGACTCCCGCAGCCTGTGATGAAAGAGCCTTGATTTCCGCCCAGAGAGGATGTCTGTGCATACCTGGAATCGTACACATTCCTTTTGATCATGTTTCTTAGCAAGTCCCCTTCTGAGATCAAAGCTGGCCAGGTGGACAGGCCCCTTTGAAGTTTCCTGGGGCTTTCTGAGTCACAGGGCCTGGCAGCCACAGCGTTTTGCTCCAAATGCAGAGGTTGGCAGGTGGAGCCCCTAGGCCTCTGAGCCAGCCTTGTACCTTTATAAATACTTCTTCTCTGTGGGAGCACTCACAGGCCACCCCTGGAATGGCCTCATGTAGTAGACATGTGTGGTGTCTGCACGCCCACCCTTCATTCCCCAAATTTCCCCTGAAAACGACCCTCTCCCCAGTCCAGTGATCCTGGAGACTGTCAGTGTGGCAGTGGACACGTGACCCAGGCCAGTCAATCAGCACTGCCCAAGCCCTGAGACACTGACTGACCCAGGGATGGGCACGTGACCCAGGCCACCAATCTGAGTCTGGAGGGAGATTTAGAAGTTCATTGAAAAGAGGATTGCTTTATGCCTGGAGCTTTCTATGGCCATCTTTGTTCACCTGGAGAGATAGTCTACCTGAAAATAAAGCTACACAAGGGAAAGCAGAGCAGAGAGGGAGAGGGAGACAGAAGTAGTTCTAATAACCTTGTCTAACCTCCTGGATCCAGCTACGCCTGAAGCTCATCCACTCCTTACATTTTCCAATTCTATAATTCAATCAACCATCCTATTTCTTTGAGCAGGTTCTGAGACAGGTGTCTGTCACTTGCACACAAATGATGCCTGACCACTAGGCAACAGCTTCTCGCAGAGGCTAGGCCTGAAGTGGGGTGACTGGCTCACTGGCCTCCTAGTAATAGAGCAGGATGGTGAAAGGAGCTATTCCTCCAGGCTGTCAGAAGCTCCCTCTGCCAGGGCCCTGGTGCTTGGGAGGGCTGCACCGTGCCCTGCAATGTCCACAGTGGGGTCCTGGTGCTACAGGGAGCAGGTCATGGCTCAGAGACGACAGTGGGTGGGGGTGCCCCCAGGTGCCCACCTTCTAAAGTTGACTCTCCAAAAGGAGCTGCCCATCTTAGCCCTGACCTGACCACTGGCCCCTGAATGACCACGAAGCAGTGCAGCTGTAACTGGGGTTTGTATGTGTTGGACCAGTGAACAGGTCACGGCTTTCAGTGGACAGTTTCATCAGGAGGTTGTGCCCATGGGAGCGAGAAACAGCTCGGCCACACTGGCCAGTGTGGGTCTGACCCACTATTGACAAGCACAGAGGCCCTCTAAGATGCTGATCAGACCCTCCCTGGTCATCTCCAGCCACACCCACGCCAGGGGTGAGCGTTTGCAGACTGAGCCAGTCCCTGTCCACTTCCGTGCGAACATGCACATTCGAGACTCACGCCGGTGATGGGGCTGAGTTCTGTCATCCGTCCAGCTTTATCACACACTTCTCTCCCCGCTCACCCACCTCCCAACCACACACACGCCCAACTACAAATATTACTCAACCACGTGGCCCTCGGATTTGAGCCAAAAAGCCTAGAAATGGTGTGTGGGCTTTAGATAGATGACTGTCCCGGGGTTGGAGCGGAAGGTGTGGCGACACGGCTGACCATCCATAAGTCAGTGAGGCTCACGCTGGCCTATTTTAAAAGCAAAGTCCAGATGAACCCATCCGTTCCTTCCCTCCCTCCACCTCCCTGTGAAATCTATTTTAAAAGATCAGAATTTTCTTTACATCCACCTCCGAGATGTGCTGCGGGAGATAAGTGGGACATAAACAGGTCAGGGTGGGGAGGGGGAGGGAGAAGCGGGAGGACTCGCAGGCCCAGGTGCGGGCGATTCGTCAAGTCTCCACATTCACCTCCGTTCCTCAGGAGGTGATGGCACAGAAGCAGCGTTCTGGGGGCCCAGACCCCACGGCTCTCTCAGGAGTCCCGAGCCCCCGTCACCTGTCTCCAAGTCGGCCTCCTCCAGGGGCTTGAGCCTGGGACCCGGCAGGGCTGAGGGTGGTGACCGTCCCTGTGCCAATGAGCAGAGCCGTGCACTTGGGCCCCTGCCAGCCTCGCCCCAAAGCCCAGTCACAAAGGCCTGTCAGGGTGACTGTCGGGGTGACAGCGTCCACCTCTGCTCCCACCTGAGCCTGGAGTCCCATCGCCCAGTCTGGGATCCTGACTGTGGGACCCCACACCCCAGCCCAGCCACAGCCCCACTCATTGCCCCACAGGGGCGGAGCCCCATGCCCTCCATCAGAATTCCAGCCTCTGCCTGAGGGGAGTGGTCAGAAGGCCTTGGGGCTCCCCGAATCCACAAAGGCTGTTGAAGCCAGCCTGGGGAGGGACACGCGCCTGGGGGGTACATGGCCCAAGGCAACTTCAGCCCAGAGGACTAGATGATGACAGAGTAGTGTCCCCTGGGAGGGAGCCAGTCTATCTTCTTGTCCCTGCACCCGAGTCCCATTAGTGTCCCACCATCTGGTCCAGCTGGCACCCCATGACCACCCCTTGGCCAGGGAGTCCCTGATGCAGCCCCCGTCCCTCCATCCCTCCATCCCATCCAGTGGATGCCCGAATGGAACTCAGGTGCTAGAGGAAGGGGCAGAGAGGCCAGTGTCCTATACCCCAGCGCTGGTCACCCCAGCTAATTAGACCTGGCCGAGTCCTGCTCAGAACTCGCAGGTCAAAGGGCTAGCGTCCCAGTGCAGGGGTGCACTGAGACACACCTCGGAACCGGCTGCCGCTCCTCGAAGGAGGCGCTGGGGAGAAGAGGAGGGAGCCCACTCCTTCCTCCCAGACCTGCTCTTCCAGGCTGACTGCCTGTCAGCCAATTGCCCTGCAGGCTAAGCCCATGGAATCTGGGGCCAATCCAAGCCTGCGGGGTGGGGCCGTGTTGAGATCTTGAGCGTCCTGCTTTGCTCACATTTTGGACTCCTGGAGATGACCAAGCCTCCCTGGGCCCAGCCTCCATCAAGCGGCTCAGTCCACCCAGCTGGTGCCTCGTTTCCTACCGGGAAGGGGGCCCTGCCTTGGCCCCACCTGCTGGGCAAGCCCATCACAGTGCCCCAAGCCCCAGACTCTGCTAGGTTCCTGAGTCTCGGGGCACTTGCTGAGCTGCATGCCCTCTACTGCTTCCACCTGTGGCCAAATCCCCATCTTGGCTCCTTCCTCCCTGGGCCCGCCTCTTCCAGGAAGCCTTCCAGGATAACGCCACCACACTGTAATGTCTCCCTTTGAACTCTGGAACTGGGGCTGATTGCGCCCACTTAGAATCTCTTTGTCCTTTCCACACACATACACACACACCACTTACACACCTCTTTTTGCGACTCCAGTCAAGGCCATGTGCGAGTCGTGGCTCTTTGCGAGCAGCATGCCTACTGTTGGCTGGTCACAAAGCTTCCACCAGCTCCCAGCTGACCTCTCAAGGTCCCCAGATCTGCCCAAGCTCCTCTTCCTAGACCCACTTTCCACTGCCCCCCACAGCCCAGCCCTGTGCCCCCAGGGCAGCCCCAGGGGGTGGGCACCTTGTGTTCCAGCTCTGGGGCCAGGCGCCTGCCCCCTGCCCCTCCGCGAGTACCAGTACACAGTAGGGACACCACTCACACTTGGGGAGTGAGTGCCATGTTTAGGGCTGCCTAGAGGAGAGCTCCCACACTAGAGGCAGGGATATTCTGGGAGCCCCTCTCCCGAGCCAGTAGGACAGGGAACACCCCTGCGGGCAAAGTGGGCAGGCATGTCCCCATCACATGTTCTCCTGCCACATGGCCACACTGGCCCCAGCACCCCAAAGATGGACAGTGAGCACCCTGCCCCTAGGAACTGCGGTCCACCCTCCTGCTCCTTTGCTTCAGTGGGGGGGTCCCAGAACTCCTTGGGGTGCCCCCTCTAAGGCTGGTGGGTGACCTGGGCCTGGAGAGAGCAGAGTGTGCTCTGAGCCGGGTGGTCTGGGCGCTGAGCCAGGCCTTCAGCAGCTGCAGCAGGCGGCCTCTGCAATCAACACCTCCCGGGTCCAGACTCCAGCCCCCCGGCCGTGGTCACTACCCAGGAGAACCTCCCAGAACCTCCTGGTTGGTGAGCAGAGGCAGAGCCCTTCCAGGGGAGCTGGTCTGTCTGAGACGTGGGCCTGTCTGGTCTCCCCTCCCGCCCCGCGGCCTGCGCCCATGGAGCCGTGGTGGGCCGGCCTTGGGCAGCAGCTGGTGGATGCACAGTGTCAGTAGGAGGTTCTGGGGGTTAATCGGGGACCAGCACACGCCCGCAGTATTTGTGTGGAGCCTCACGGAGGAGGGTGGGAAGGCCAGCCACAGGGAGACCGCGAGTAGACTGTGACAGTGAAGCAACTGGGCCAAGGCCAGCGGAGTGGCAGTTTTAGCCCATTCCTGTGACTAAACGCCCACCTCCTTCCAGTAGCCAAGTGCTCCCCGCTGCCCCCAGCTTGTGCCCAGGGTCACCTCGAGCGCCTGACCTGAGCACTGGTCGGCACTGGCCGGGGAAGCCTGGGCCTCAAGCCCGCAGCACTGACCACCCTCCTCTGGGCTCTGGGTCCTGGGGCCCTGCAGCCCAGCACTCACAGGGAACCCTGTCTGCGAGGGGGTCCCCACAGCCCTCACACCCTGAGGTCCCAGGAGAGAACTGAGGGCACGGGTCCAGCACCTCCTTGCTGGGCCAGCCTCTACCTCCAGGTGAGACGGTGTCCGAGCCCTCGGAGGCCGGAGGGAGCGCCCGACTCCCGCTCCGACCTCACAGCCAGTGTTGTCCCTCTCAAGGCCATGGGCAGACCGCAGCCTGGCCCGGGCCCACACCAGGGCCCTTCTGGGAAACGGAGACGGGGTCTATTTTTGCTCTCTGACAGCACAACAGAAGCAGCGCTGTGACTTATCTCTGCTGCCCACGAGCGCAGCCACAGAGGCGGCTTTGTGTCCTTGGGCTCCAGGCCCCCCAGCCCCCGCAGTCCCAACTTGAGACAAGGTGGGGGGGAGGGGCTTCAACGAGGCCACTAATGTGGCCCGGGCGCCTGAGTCAACACCTCCCAGAAAACCCCGGGACTCCTGCCAGCCAGCCTCCTGACCGCGGCCCGGGCGTCCCCTGAGATGTTTTTCACCAGTCCACGTGGGGTCCTCACTTCTTAGGGCAACATCACCCACTGGTATTCAGGGGTCCTCCCCAGGCTGCCCCAGCACAGCACAGCCCCAGGCAGGGCCAGCCCTGCTGGATGGGGTGGCTGCCCCAGCTTCCCACCCACCCCAGCTTCCCATGGCCAGAAGCACCCGGAGCTTCCTTCCCGTGTCAGAGGGCCTGGATCAGGGTTTCACTGAACCCTAACCTGAGGGCCCTCCCTCTGGGAGAGAGGCAGATCCCCCCAAGGTCTGCGTAGAAGTGAATTTGCCAGATTTCTTCAGCACAGAAACAAGAACTTGGAGGAGGCGCAGAACTTGGAAGGACCGAGCAGCATGCGGGGTAGCAGTGGTGGATTTGATGACTCGGCTGGGGCCAGCCATGTCCTCCTGGAACAGGCAGTCGCCCTTCTCCAACCACGGGTCAAGCCTGCTGGAAACCTCCAAGAGCCCCAGAGAAGGTGGCCCACTGCCCTCCCTGGACATGGTTACCTTTCCCCCATGGCCAGCCAGGAGTGGATGGGCTCCCGCCAGGCCGAGTGGGGCTGGGGACGCCGCACGGCAGCCCCCGTGACCCTGGTGATCCTGAGGACCCTGGCTGAGGTCTCAGAGAGCTGATTTGCTGGCTCCAGCCACCACTTCCCTGCCTGGAGTGTCCCCAGGCTGGTCCCAGGGGCCAAGCCCACACAGTGCTGCTGAGCTCACCCCACCGAGGCCCACACTGGGGTCACGGATCCCACTGGCGGATGACACCAGCCACATCTGGGCAGTGTGGACCTGGATCTGTGTTCCTACCGGGGGCTCTTCAGGGAGGGTTCCCTCTGCTCCTCAGATCAAAGCCTGGCCTGGGGCTCATCTCCGGATCCCTCCTCCTCCGGTCCACGGCGAACTGTGACCTCAGTGGTCTGCGACTTCCGCCTGACAAGTCGGGGCCACAGGCAGGATGGGGGCACTTCACGTCAGGTGCCTGCGCACGATTTCCGTAAACAGAAAGATCGCCAGGTGGTCTGTGCCGTTTTCACCACCACAAACACGAACGTGGAGGGCCAGGGAGAACTTCTTGGAAGAGGCAGCTCCCGCTCTGGCCATCAAAGCTTTTGGGGGCCGGTGACATAAACCACAGCAAATCTGGACACTGGGGCTCTAGGCAGTGGAAGCTGGTGCCATGGAGTAAGTTTCTGTGTCCTGTCCAGCATGCCAAGTGCTCTCAATATATCTCTGAGAGACGACTCAGGTCACAGGTGACCTCATTTCATCACTTTTCTGGAAGTAACTTACACGGGCAGCATGCACAATTTGATGGGTCTTAATAACTGGATATGCCACGACCACCACCACAAGCAAAACCTGGAGCATTTCCACAGCTCCAGAAAGTTCTCTCATGCTCCCTGTCAGTCAGGCCCCATCCCCATAGGTAGCCTCTGTTTTGATTTCTGTCACCATTCATTCATTTTGCCTCTTTTTGGACTTCATCTAAATAGAATTATACAGGAGGCATCATTTCATGTCTGCCTTCTTTCACTTAATACGTTCTTGAGGCTCTTCTGTGTTGTTGCATATCCCTTTTCATGGCCGAGTAGTATTCCATCATATGGATATAGCACCTATCTGTCTATCCAACTTCCTGTTGAAGATATTTAAATTGTTTTTCAGTTTTTAGCTATTATCAATGAAGCTGCTATAAGCATTCTTTTAAAAGTCTTTTTCTGGACATGTATTTTAATTTCTCTTCGGTAAATATCTAGAAGTGGAATTTCTGGGTCATAGGGTAGATGTTTATTTAACTTTATAAGAAATGGCCAAACCATTTTCCAAAGTGGCCGTGTGATCTTACAGTCCCACCAGCAGTGTTGGAGAGTTCCGGCTGCTCCACTTCGTGGCCAATATTAGGTGGTGTCAGTGGTTTTTAATTTCAGCCACCCAGCGGGTGAGAAATGCCATATCGTTGTGGTTTTTATTGTGTCCCTGATGACTAATGATGTCTAATGATTTATAATAGTGTCTATTTTTGTTATTGATTAGTATGGGGTCTTTATATATTCAGGATAAAAGTCCCATGTTAGATATACAGACTGTGAATCTTTTCTCCCAGTCTGTGGATTGCATTTTCTTTTCTTTTCTTTTCTTTTTTTTTTTTGTGGGGAAGACCAGCCCTGAGCTAACATCCATTGCTAATCCTCCTCTTTTTGCTGAGGAAGACTGGCCCTGGGCTAACATCGTGCCCATCTTCCTCCACTTTATATGGGACGCCGCCACGGCATGGCCTGACAGGCAGTGCGTCGGCGGGCGCCCGGGATCCGAACCCGCGAACCCCGGGCTGCCAAGCGCGAACTAAATCGCTGCGCCACCGGGCCGGCCCTGCATTTTGTTTTCTTAAGTGTCTTTGCATGAGCAGATGTTTGCAATTTCAATGAAATCTGATTGATCAGTTTTCCCTTTGAGGTGTATTGCTTTTTGCACCCTTCTTAGAAAACCATCTCCTGTTTTCTTTCACAAGTTTTATAGTTTAAGCTTCTATATTTGGTCTCTGATCCATCTCTAATTTTTTGTGCTGTGTGAGGTAAATGTTGAAGTTTATTTTTTTCCTCTGTCTGTTAATCCACGTTCCCATCGTTTGTTGAAAAGATGTTCCTTCCCCGATTGGCTAGCCTCAGCACCTTGGTAAAAAATCAGTGACCCGTGCTGGTTTCACAGCATCGTGAACGCACTAAACGCCACTGAGCGTGCACTTGGAAAATGGTCAGTTTTCTGTTCTGTGACTTCCACCTCAATTAAAAAAACAATTAAGCACATACATCTGTGCAGCCTCACGTCTGGTCTGTCTGTCCTGGTCTCAGTGTCTGTTCCCACTCTCCGTTTGCTGCTCCTGCACAGCTAGTCTAGAAGTTAGGAAGTGCAAACCCTCCAACTTTGTTAATTTTCAAGATTGTTTGGCTATTTGGGATTCTTTGAATTTTCACATACATTTCAGAATTGTGTCGATTTCTATTAAATGACTCAGGATTTTGATTGGAATGAATCAATTGGCAACTGGCAATGAATCCATTTGGAGAGAATTAACATTTTAACAACACTGAGTGTTACAATCCGTGAACAGGGTATGTCTCTGCACGTACTTACATCTCCTTCAATTCCTCTCAGCAATGGCTTATAGTTTTCAGCCAAGAGGTTTTAATATACTTGGTTAAATTTATTCCTAAGTATTTCATATTTCTGACACTGTTGTAATCAGAGTTTTAAATTTTAGTTTTCCAAGTATTTGCTGCTAGTATATAGAGATACAATTGATTATGTATGTTGATTTTATCTTGTGAACTTCCTCAATTCACTTATTATGTCAAGAGTAGGTTTTTTTGTCATTGGTTCATTAAGTTTCCCCTGTAAACAACAATGATGTCTGTGAATGAGGACACTTTTACTTCTTTCTTTCCAAACTTTATGCCGTTTGTGTTGAGAGAAGCGGTGAGGACACACCCTGTGTTGTTCCTGGGGGTCGGGCAAACCACTCCGTATTCCAGTATTTGTAAGTTACCTGTAAGTTTCCCATCAATGACCTTTGTCACCTTGAGGACGTTTCCTCCCATTGCTAGTTTCTGAGAGTTTTTATCATAAATGGATGTTGAGTGTTGTCAAAGGTTTTTTCTGTATCTACTAAGATGAACATATATATTTTTTCCTTGTTTCTGTTGAGGTGCTGAACTGTATTCCTGTAATAAACCTTCCTGGGTCCTGATATATTACTCTTTTTATGTATTCCTGGGTTCGATTTTCTAATTTTTAGGAAGTATTTTTGCATCTGTGTTCATGAGGATATTGCCCCGTGATTGTCATTTCTTACAATGTTCTTGTCAGGTTTGGTATTGGGATCATCTCAGCCTCATAAAATAAGCTCAAGTGTATTCCCTCCTCCTCAATTGTCTGAGTTTGTGTAAGATTGGTATTTTTTTCTTTAATGTTTGATAAAATTTAACAGTGAAACCATCTGGGCCTGGAATTTTCTTTGTGGGAAGGTTTTTAATAATAAATTCAATTTCTGTAATATATATAGGGCTCTTCAGATTTTCTTTGTCTTCTAGTGTCAATGTTGGTAAACTGGGTCTTTGAAGGAATTGCTCATGTCACCTAATTGGATGGAGAGAGAATTTGGGGTTGACAGTTCTTTCAAAGACATAGTTCCAGAGATTCCAGGTCAAGATGATGGCATAGGCAGACTCTGAACTCACCTCCTCCCACAGACACAGCAGATTTACAACAAATCATGGAAAAATTATGCTCAGAGAGAACTCAAAACTGGATAAGAGGAACCCCTGCAACAAACGACAGTCCTAACTGAGGTGGAAGAGGCAGAAGTTCCCTTCTGGAGAGAAAAAAACACCACCTTCACAACCTACAACACTTTACAGCCACCCGGGAGCAATCCAAAGGTACGCGGCCTTCCCTGGAGGAGGGGGGACCTGAGCCAGGGACCATTGCTGCCATTGGCATTTTTTGGATCCAGCACAACTGAGATGAGTGTCATAATATCTGGCTTTGCTGGCTACTAACAACAATGGGGAATACCCCCAGACCCAGAAAAGCTGGGACACAAAGAAATTAAAACTGGCTCTGAAAGGGCCCACACACAAATTCACTCCTTTCAGAAAGCAATCTAAAGTCACCAGAAAGAAAGGTGTACAATCCTTTGGTGAAAAGAGACTCACCTGATAGGCTCTGGGTGCATCTCAGTGAGGGGTGAGACCTCCCGAGGGACTGGGACATTGGTGGTAGCCATTGTTGTGACCTGTTGTGGGTGTGCTGACACAGACATTGGCAGATGCCATTAGAGTTCTCCCTGTGGCCTGCTAGCCCAGGGTCTGCCCCACCCACTAGAGTACCAATTTAATCCAGCTCAGCTGAGGAAAGCAGCCTGCCCTAGGGACTGGCCCCACCCAACAAAAGCCCTTGGGCAACTTGTGGGCATGCTTAAAAGAGCTGCCTGGATTCTCTGCAGCCTGGCAAGTGGGTCCACCTCTGTGGAACAAGGCGTGCCTTCGGAGTGGGTGGAGAGTGGGGTCTACAACCACCCCTGCCTTGGAACAACTGGGTCCACTTTAGAGGGTCAGGGTGTGCACACAGGGAAGGACTGTGTTGGCTGAGTGTGAGGCCCCATGGGCAGTGGGGCTTCTCAGCTGCAGCAGACTTGTGCTTCTCAAACAGCTACATAGGGGATCGGCCCTACCCTCCAAAGCCTGAAACAATTGGGCGCTCCTGTGCCTGGGGCCAGCCCCACACAGATGCAACCTCTGAGAGATGACTAGAGCCTAATACACCAGAGGCTTATAGCAATTGTAAGCCCCTGAGCCTAATAACCAGCCATGTTGGGGGCATACTCATTTAATAGAAAAACTGCAACAGGAATGTGCTATGAGACCTTGCAGTCAAGGTGTGCTGTTGCTCCTCACACCTGATAAAGAGACTGAAGGGCCTACAACAACCACACGCAGCTGAGCATTACAACCAGCTGGCCAGGGGGACAGCTCAGCCTCCCTGGGCACCTACAGCAAGAGCAACCCTGCCACAACAGAAGGACGCATGTAGCCCACACAGGGGTCACTCCTAGAACATTTGGAACTAGTGACAAGAGGGAAGCTCACTGCTGGGCCTCATTAGACATCACTTACATAAAGTCACCTCTCCAAGATCAGGAGATGTAGCTGACCTACGTAATACATAGATACAAGCACAGAGAAAGAGGCTAATAAGGAGGCAAAGGACTAATGTCCAAGTAAGGGAACAGGACAAAACCTCAGAAAAGGAACTAAGTGAAACAGAAATGAGCAATCTACCTGACAGAGAGTTCAAAAAAAGAGTCATAAACATGCTCATTGATCTTGGCAGAAAAATGGATGAATTCAGTGAGAACATCAACAAAGAAATAGAAGATATAAAAAAGAATCAATCAGAAATAAAGAATGCAATAGTGGAAATGAAAAACTCATTAGAGGGACTTAAAAGCAGAGTAGAGGATACAGAAGAACGGATCAATGAGCTGGATGAGAGACTAGAGGAAATCACCCAAGCTGAACAGATAAAAGAAAAAAGAATTAAAAAGAGTGAGGACAGGGGCCGCCCGGTGGTGCAGCGGTTAAGTTCGCGCCTGGCAGCCCGGGGTTTGCAAGTTTGGATCCCGGGCGCCGGCCTACGCACTGCCTGTCAGCCATGCCATGGCAGCATCCCATATAAAGTGGAGGAAGACGGGCACGGATGTTAGCTCAGGGCCAGTCTTCCTCAGCAAAAAGGGGAGGATTGGCAACAGATGTTAGCTCAGGGCTGGTCTTCCCCACAAAAAAAAAAAAAAAAAAAAGAGTGAGGACAGTTTAAGGGACCTCTGGGACAACAACAAGCACACTAACATCTGTGTTATAGGGATCCCAGAAGAAGAAGAGAAAGACAAAGGGGAAGAGAATCTATTTGAAGAGATAATAGCTGAAAACTTCCCTAACCTGAGGAAGGAAGCAGAAATCCAGGTACAGGAAGCACTGAGAGCACCAGACAAGATAAACCCAAAGAGGCCCACACCAAGACACATCATAATTAAGATGTCCAGAATTAAAGATAAAGAGAGAATCCTAAAAACCACAAGAGAAAGACAAGTTACATACAAAGGAAACCCCATAAGGCTATCAGTTGACTTCTCTGCAGAAACCTTACAGGCTAGAAGAGAGTGGCATGACATATTTAAAGTGCTAAAAGGAAAAAACCTACAGCCTAGAATACTCTACCCAGCAAGGTTCTCGTTCAGAAAGGAAGGAGAGATAAAGAGTTTCCCAGACAAGTAAAAATTAAAGGAGTTTATCACCAAGAAACCAGTCCTACAGGAAATGCTAAAGGGACTTACTTAAGGGGGAAAGAGAAGACCACAAATATGAAAAAAATTATCTATTTCCACAATAAGAGGGTAACAGATACAAATGCACAAATAAAGATACATATGATATCAAAAACATAAAATGTGGGAGGAGGGGAGTAAAAGAGTAGAGCTTTCAGATAGAGGTCAAACTAAAGAGTCTATCAAAGAACCACTAAAACACCAAGAAAAAAAATTTTAAAATGGCAGTAAGCACATATATATCAATAGCTACTTTAAATGTCAATGGACTAAATGCTCCAATCAAAAGGCATAGGGTGGCTGATTGGATCAAAAAACAAGACTCATATATATATGCTGCATACAAGAGACACACTTCAGACCTAAAGACACTCACAAACTGAAAGTGAAGGGATGGAAAAAGATAATCCATGCAAATGGCAATGAAAAGAAAGCTGGGGTAGCAATACTCATATCAGACAAAATAGACTTGAAAACACAAACTGTAACAAGAGACAAAGAAGGACACTACATAATGATCAAGGGAACAATCCAACAAAAGGATATAGCATTTGTAAATATCTATGCACCCAACATAGGAGCACCTAAATATATAGAGCAATTATTAACAGACATAAAAGGAGAGACAGTAACACAATAGTAGTAGGGGAATTTAACACTTTACTTACACCAATGGATAGATCACCCAAACAGAAGATCAACAAGGAAACACTGGGCTTAAACAACACATTAGACCAGATGGACTTAGTAGATATATACAGAACACTCCATCCAAAAACCAAAGAATACACATTCTTTTCAAATGCACATGGAACATTCTCCAGGATTGATCATGTATTAGGCCACAAAACAACTCTCCATAAATTTAAGAAGATTGAAATAATACCAAGCATCTTTTCTGACAACAAAGGTATGAAACTAGAAATCAACTATAGGAAGAAAATCAGAAAAGCCACAAATACGTGGAGATTAAACAAAATGCTACTGAACAATGACGGGATCAATGAAGAAATCAAAGGAGAAATCAAAAAATACCTGGAGACAAACGAAAATGAAAATATGACATGCCAGAATTTATGGGATACAGCAAAAGCAGTTCTAAGAAGGAAGTTTATAGCAATACAAGCCTATCTCAACAAACAAGAAAAATATCAAATAAACAATCTAACAGTGCATGTAAAGAAACTGGAAAAAGAAGCACAAACAAAGCCCCAAATCAATAGAAGAACAGAAATAATAAAAATCAGAGCAGAAATAAATGAAATAGAGACTAAAAGAACAATAGAAAAAAATCAATAAAAACAAGAGCTACTTCTTTGAAAAGATAAAGAAATTGACAAACCTTTAGCTAGACTCACCAAGAAAAAAAGAGAGAAGGCTCAAATAAGTAAAATCAGAAATGAAAGAGGAGAAATTACAACAGACAACTCAGAAATACAAAAAGATTATAAGAGAATACTATGAAAAGCTATATGCGGGGCCGCCCGGTGGCGCAGCGGTTTAGTTCGCGCTTGGCAGCCCGGGGTTCGCGAGTTCGGATCCCGGGTGCCCGCCGACGAACTGCCTGTCAGCCATGCCGTGGCGGCGTCCCATATAAAGTGGAGGAAGATGAGCACGGATGTTAGCCCAGGGCCAGTCTTCTTCAGCAAAAAGGGGAGGATTGGCAACAGATGTTATCTCAGGGCTGGTCTTCCCCACAAATAAATAAATAAAAAGAAAAAGAAAAGCTATATGCCAACAAATTGGACAATCTAGAAGAAATGGGTAAATTCTTAGACTCATACAACCTTCCAAAACTGAATCAAGAAGAAATAGACAATTTGAATAGACCAATCACCAGTAAGGAGATCGAAACAGTAATCAAAAATCTCCCCAAAAATAAAAGTCCAGGACCAGATGGCTTCCCTGGTGAATTCTACCAAACATTCAAAGAAGACTTAATACCTATCCTTCTCAAACTCTTCCAAAAAATTGAAGAGGAGAGGAAGCTTCCTAACTCATTCCACGAAGCCAACATTACCCTGATACCAAAACCAGACAAGGACAACACGAAAAAAGAAAATTACAGGCCAATATCACTGATGAACACTGATGCAAAAATCCTCAACGAAATACTAGCAAATTGAATACAACAACACATTAAAAAGATCATACACCATAATCAAGTGGGATTCATCCCAGGGATGCAGGGATGGTTCAACATCTGCAAATCAATCAATGTGATACACCACACTAATAAAATGAAGAATAAAAATCACATGATCATCTCAGTAGAGACAGCATTTGCTCATAGAGACAGAATTTGACAAGATACAGCATCCATTTATGATAAAAACTCTGAATAAAATGGGTATAGAAGGGAAGTACCTCAACATAATAAAGTCCATATATGACAAACCCACAGCTAATATCATCCTCAGTGGTGAAAAACTGAAAGCTATCCCTCTAAGAACAGGAACCAGACAAGGATGCCCACTTTCACCACTCCTATTTAACATACTATTGGAAGTCCTGACCAGAGCAGTCAGGCAAGAAAAAGAAATAAAAGGGATCCAAATTGGAAAGGAAGAAGTGAAACTCTCACTATTTACAGATGACATGATTTTATATATAGATAACCCTAACAAATCCACCAAAAAACTTCTAGAAGTAATAAATGAATATGGTAAAGTTGCAGGATACAAAATCAACATACAAAAATCAGTGGCGTATCTATACATTTACAATGAAGTAGCAGAAAGAGAAATTGAGAATACAATCCCATTTACAATTGCAACAAAAAGAATAAAATATCTAGGAATAAACTTAACCAAAGAAGTGAAAGATCTGTACACTGAAAACTATAAAACATTGTTGAAAGAAATTGAGGAAGATACCAAGAAATGGAAAGATATTCCATGCTCTTGGATTGGAAGAAACAACATAGTTAAAGTGTCCATACTTCCTAAAGCAATCTATAGAGTCAATGAAATCCCTACCAAAGGTCCAACAACATTTTTCACAGAAATAGGACAAAGAATCCTAAAATTTATATGGAATAACAAAACACCCTGAATAGCTAAAGGACTACCAAGAAAAAAGAAAAAAGCTGGAGGAATCACACTTCCTGATTTCAAAATATACTACAAAGCTATAGTAACCAAAACAGCATGGTACTGGCACAAAAAACAGACACACAGATCAATGGAATAGAATGGAGAGCCCAGAAATAAACCCACACATCTATGCACAGCTAATTTTCGACAAGGGAGCCAAGAACATAAAATGGAGAAAGGAAGGTCTCTTCAACAAATGGTGTTGAGACAACTGGACAGCCACATGCAAAAAAAAAGGAAAATAGACCATTATCTTACACCATACACAAAAATTAACTCAAAATGGATTAAAGATTTGAATATAAGACCTGAAACCAAGAAACTTCTAGAAGAAAACATAGGGAGTACACTCTTAGCAACATATTTTCAAGTACCATGTCTGACTGGGCAAGGGTAACAATAGAAAAAATAAACAAATGAGACTACATCAAACTAAAAACTTCTGCACATCAAAGGAAACCATCGACAAAACAAAAAGACAACCTAACAATTGGGAGAAGATATTTGCAAACCATATATCTGACAAGGGGTTAATCTCCAAAATATATAAAGAACTTATACATCTCAACAAAAAAACTGACAACCCAATTGAAAAATGGGCAAGAAACCTGAACAGACATTTCTCCAAAGAAGATATACAGATGGCCCACATGGACATGAAAAGATGTTAAACATCATTAACTATCTGGGAAATGCAAATCAAAACTACAGTGAGATATCACCTCATGCCTGTCAGAATGGCCATAATTAACAAGACAGGAAACAACAAGTGTTGGAGAGGATGTGGAGAGAAGGGAACTCTCATATACTGCTGGTGGGAGTGCAAACTGGTGCAGCCACTATGGAAAACAGTATGGAGATTCCTCAAAAAATTAAGGATAGAACTACCATATGATCCAGCTATTCCACTGCTGGGTATTTATCCAGAGAACATGAAAACAACAATACATAAAGATACATGCACCTGTGTGTTCATTGCAGCATTTTTCACAATAGCCAAGACTTAGAAGCAACCTAGGTACCCATCAAGGGATGAATGAATAAAGAAGATGTGGCATATATACACAATGGAATACTACTCAGCCATAAGAAATGATGAAATCCAGCCATTTGTGACAACATGGATGGACATTGAGGGTATTATGCTAATGGAAATAAGTGAGAGGGAGAGGGTCAAAAACTGTATGATCTCACTTATAAGTAGAAAATAAAAATAACACACAATCACGTAGAGACAGAGATTGGATTGGTGGTTACCAGAGGGGAAGGGGGGAGGGAGGAGGGCAAAAGGGATGATTAGGTACATGTGGTGAACATGATGTAATCTATGCAGAAATAGAAGTATACTGATGTACACCTGAAATTTATACAATGTTATAAACCAATGTTACTGCAATAAAAAATAAATTAAACAAACAAAGATTCAGTTCCATTGTCCTCTGGCCCCAATTGTTTCTGGTGAAAAGTCAGCCATCACTAGCATCATTCACCCCTGGACGTCATGAGTCTTTTTCTCTGGCTGCATCCAAGATTTTTCTTTGTCTTTTGATTTCAGCAATGTAACTGTGAACTGCACAGAGGCGATTTTCTTTGCATTTATCCAGTTTAAGGCTCATTGATCTTGAATCTGTAAATCTGTGCTTTTCACCAAATTTAGGAGAATTTCTGCCTTATAACTCCAATTACAAGGGTATTAGACTACTTGATAATGTCCCACGGGTCATTGAGGCATTGTTATTTTTAATTTTTTTCTTTTTCTTTAAATTAGATCCTTTTTTATCTGCCTTCAAGTTTGCTTATATTTTCTTCAGCCTTCTCCAATCTTTTGTTAAGCCTATCCAGGGAATTCTTTATTTTAGATAGTTTACACATCAGTATTAAAATATCTACTTGGTTTTTTGTATAGTTTCCCTTTCTCCACTAAGATTTCTTCTGTCTATTCACTCATTATGACCAGTTTTTCCCGTAGTTGCTTGGACATATTAATAGCAGTACCTTAAAGTATGTGTCTGCTAATTCCAACACCTAGGACAAAGCAGAGTGTATTTCTATGGGTTAGTTTTTCTTTTGTCTATGGCTCACATTTTCTTCTTTCTTAACGTATCTCATAATATTTTATTGTTTATTGAATTTTACTGATGATACATTTTCAGGCTCTGGGTTCTATTCTCTTCCTCTGAAGATTGTCTTCATTCTAATAGGCAGTTAATTTACTAGATAATCACCTTGAACTGTGGGGACTTCATTTCAACTCTTTTGGGGTGAGTCTATTTTGACTCTTCCTTTAGTTTTAGGGAAAATCCTTAGTCCTGGGACATAGTCTTTGCTCCTCAGCTGTGACCATTCTGGGATTTAATGGAAAGTGCAAAGTTTTTACCAAGTCCTTGTAACTTGACAGGATTTAAGCTCCAAATTCTGGCTCTTTTGTGGTGGGTGGGCGGCAGCTGAAATCTCTACTCAGCTCCTCCCACTGCGATTTTCCACCAAACTCCTTCAAGTCTCCCCTAATGTGCACCAAGGATGGAGGGAAGGTTATACACAGATTTGGGGCTCTCCTTCGTGGATCCCTGTTTTCTTGGATTTCCCTCCTCAATTTCCAACTGCTCTGGGAGCCCAAACATCAGATTCTGACACTTCAAGCTGGCTACACTGCATGCTTTGCTTGAGTTCTGTCTGCCCTGTGCTGTGCAGACTGGAGGGGGCCCTCCAGTACTGAATCCCCTTCAATTTCTGTCTATTTCAGGTTGTGCTACAATGCCTTAAAATATACTTCTGTTTTGTGTGTTTGTTTATTTTTTCAAAGTTTATGATTGCTATCTTAAGGAAAACTAGTCCAGTGCAAGCTATTTCACCATTCAGACTTCATAACTTCTTTCACGTATGTTGAACCTAATGTTCTGGTCGGGCTTATGGGCTCATCAGGCAAGAGTCATTTCAAGAGAAGCATTGATTGTTGCAAGTTCCTGGGATCCTCCTCTTGACCGCTTCCTGCTCCCTCTTCCAACTCTCATCCCCCAGAGGTCGCCTGTGAGCCTGGAGTGTTGGGGACAGCGTCATCAGACATTCACAGGGCCCTACACAGGAATCTTACCACAACCTCTACTTTATGGGGCTGGAACCACCATGAGAAAGAAGGTCAACCTGGCCCACAGTTGGGGTTCTGAGCTGCAGAGATGTCTCTGTGGGCTTGAGGGCTGCACAGCAGCCCGATCACAGCCGTGGATGAAGGGGCCCCTGACAGCTCTGTGGGGAGGGAGCATGACTCTGGCTAGGTAGAGAAGCTGGCCTTGACCAGTGAACCACCATCACACTCACCCCAGGCCCCAGCCCGTGCCCATGGGCCGTAAACAGGAGAGAATTGTTTGGGAAAATGGACAGAGAACGTGTCACGACGGGCCCAAGTCGCTCCTCCCTCTCCTTCCAGAGAACTGGGTAGAACAGAAAGAAGAGTCTCAGAGAAGCAAAGAACCTTGCCAAGGACCATGGGCATGGGAGGAAGAGTGAGAAACCCTCACAACCACGCCCAACACTAAGACTGGGAAATAAAGGAAAAAGGCAGAATGTGTAAATATATACTCTTGGGAAAGGTAACAGGTTTACCCACAGATACGGACAAGATGCTGTGTGCAACTTGGTAGAAAACAATCCTACAGTCTCCATAAACTAAATTATTTTCTAGGAAAATATAAGTTACCAAACATGACTCCTGAAGAGATAAGAAACCCATGAAGATGGATAAGCCTAAAATATTGAAAATTATTTTTAAAAGACTCTCTATCCCATTACAGATATGTCTATGATTTCAAATCAAACGTCATTGTGATTACCAAACCAGGAAGAACACAGAAAATAAAACCGAAGACAAATTTCCCTTATAGAGAAATATAAAAACCCTAAACAGAAATTCAGTGGAGTATTAAAACAATTATGCACTATGAACAAGTTATAATAATCTTGGGAGCATGGTATTTGTTACCATAAATCATCATATGAAGAGATCATGGCAGCCCTGTGAATTGGCTGCCCCAAGCCCCACCCTCACCTCTTACTCGCCCAGCCTCCTTCTAGTAAGCGGTGGCCATTTGGCAGATTCTTGCAAATGAGACCCAAGCAGAAACTCTTCTGGATGAGGCTTCCAAGGGAAACTTTTATTTTCCTGATCACAAGGAACAACACACTCCTTTTGTCCTTCACTCTTCTTTTTCTTCTCCCTTCCTAGAATTCAGAGACGATGCCTGGAGGTGCAGCAACCACATTGTAACAATGAGAACAAACGCCACACATTAAATCTAGTGGAGGAATAAGATAGAAGGAACCAGGGTCCTTGAAGGCACTGTTGAGTCCAACAGGGGTGGCCTCCCTCCATCTTACTTTCTGTCTTATTGGTACATTTATATTTAAATATAGTTAAATATAATGTTAATTATCTATTATTATATATTTAAAATATTTATATTTTGTCTTATTTTCACAGGCAAATATACCTCCTTTCTATGTAAGCCACTGTTCGTTTTCCTGTTACTTGCAGTCAAATTCTTTTTTTTTTTTCTTTTTTGTGAGGAAGACCAGCCCTGAGCTAACATCCGTTGCTAATCTTCCTCTTTTTGCTGAGGAAGACTGGCCCCGGGCTAACACCCGTGCCCATCTTCCTCTACTTTATATGGGACGCCGCCACCAGATGACTGACAAGCAGTGCGTTGGCAGGCGCCCAGGATCTGAACCCCCGAACCCCAGGTTGCCAAAGCGGGAACTAAACCCCTGCGCCACTGGGCCAGCCCCAGAAATTCATTCTTAACTGTTAATCTTTTATTCAACAAATATTTGTTGACTGTTGAGTATTGAATGTTGAATATTTGTGGTGAACGCGGGGTTTGCAGTTTTGTATCTTGAAAGACCTACAACAGCATTTGATGAAATTAATCTTGGTCTTCAAGTTCTTGGTAAAAAGCACTGATCCCGACCTGATGGGTGGGGTAACCCAGTGGCCCGCTCGAGCTTAGCCATGAGGCTGTTCTGTAAAGATAGGGAGAAAGTTTTAGTCCGTCAAGTCAGGAGTAAAGCAACATCACCGCTCATCACCACTACTGCTGAGTTGGGCTTCGGAAGTGGTCACTGACACAGGCCAGCAGACGAGACAGTGCGGCGAGAGCTGTGGGTGTGGACCTGCCTCCGGCTGGGCGGACCCTCTGACAGCTGATGCCTTCCAAACGTCCCAGGACTGGCCTGTCCTGAAGGCCTCTGCCCAGCAGCTCCAGCCTCTGACTGGGCCCCAGCCCTGGGAGGCTGGCCGCGGTCCTAGCCATCCTGGCCTCAGCTGGGATCCACACCCCTTACCCCCTCCCTGAGCATAGCTGGGATTGGGCTGGATCTCACCACGTGTCAGAGAGAGAAAGGGACCTCAACACAGACAGCATGGAGGCCTAAGTGCCCCCAGGTACTCATTCCCGACTCTGACCTCCTCCCTGCCTGGCTCCTTTCACCTCTGCCCAGGAGGTGCGCTTTCCGGAGCATTCTGCCACACTCCCTAAGGACCACCCAGCTCTGGTCCTCAGTCCTGGCACCTCTGACCAGAGCCCAGGCCCAGCCCCCAGACCAACCACGGAGATCCCTGCCATGGGCCCAGGCACAGGTGCCTTCTGAGGGCCCGGGACGGCACAGCACTGTTGAGTCACCATGCAGGGGGCCGGAGGAGCAGGGGCTGCGTGCAGAGGGTCCCAGGCTCCGTGCAGGATACCAGGATGCCAAGCGAGGCCCCACTGAGAGCAGGGATGGAAAACAGGATGTTGGCAAGGACTGAGGAGCTGCTCAGATGGGTCCTCACACAGTCCCCACAGCAGCCCCCAGGAGTGGGCTGTGCTGTGGACCCCCGGGAGAGCCGGGCACCAGGACCTGGTGACCTTGGAGAAGGCACGGCTCTGCCTGGGTTGCTCACTCCAAGGGTCCGGTCCTGGCTGTGCCTGGGCCACGCTCCGGCCACTGCCCGGCGCATACCCCACCGTGCCGGGAGCTGCCTGGACCTGCCCTGGCCGCACCCCGCCACACCGGACATGCCCTGGGTGTGCCCCCCGCTCACTCCCTGGCCACACCCATAGGCCCCACGCTGTGGCTCAATCCTGCCCCATCTCCTAGAGCACGTGTCCAGGATTAGACAGCCGCCCTCGGTCCTGCATCATCTGGACCTGGACGTCTGAGCCATGGAGTCCCTCATCCAAGTGTGAGGGTGGGGGGTCACGGCCCCAGGACGTCCCACACAGCCTAGGCAAGCCCTGACCCAAAGTGGGGGTCTCGCCTGTGAGCATTTCCGGTCCCCAGGAGCCAGGCTGACCCCACACTCGGGCTGCTGCCCGGGCTGTCTCCTGTGCTCCACGCCTCCCTCGCTCCTCTTCCATCTTCTCCACCACAGACAGGCCCACCTCCCCGTGAAACCCCGCCATCCACAAACACAGTGTACATTTTCAGTTATTTTAAAAAATATTTCATTAATGTGACAAACAAATACTTATAAAGCAAATCCCGAGCTTGACGGCCTTACCTGGAAGCCTGGGTGTAGAATGAGGCCCTTACACCTGCCGGGGGTACAATGCACATGGGGGCCGTGCTGAGGGCCTTCTGTGCGTTACCTCAATGGTGAGGGTGTGATTGTCACCTGCATTCTGCACGATAGGGTCTGGGGTCCAGAGAGGCTGAGGAACCTGCCCAAGGACACACAGCCGGTGTTCGAGAGCTGGATGTAACCCCATCAGAGTGGGTCCCTGGTGCCACTGATGACTCTGATGACATGGCCCCTGGCTGCTGGAAAGAACACTTACAGCCCTGGTTGGACTATTGTCACCAACATGCTACAGCCCAGAACACCAAGGCACAGAGAGGTCAGTGACAGGATCAGCCTGCACAGTCAGCAGGAGGTGGAGCTGGACTCAGCCCCAGGCAGCCCGGGCTCCCCAAGTTCCACTGTCAGCAGCCGGAGAGATGGCTGAAGGAGGAGGGTCACAGTCTGGGCTGGGGGTCCGGAAGGTGCTCAGAGATCTTCTATGTCAACACCTTGACTGTGCAGGTGGGGAAATTGAGGCCCCGAGAGGGGATGATTTATCTGAGGTCACATGACCAGTGGCAGGAGAGGCCAGCACTGTGATGGCTCCTCCCTCTGAGTCCCGCCAGTTCATTTTCTCTCCCAGGGTTGCAGAGGCTCCAGGGGCACAAGTTCCCCCTCCTGCCTGGAGGACCAACCAGGGATGGCGTGCACTAACCCGCCTACACCTCCTGCTCATGCCCCGGGGTCTGACCTCATCCTCACACTGCCCAGGAGGTGGTGCCTGAGCCCCGTGAACAGAACCCGCGGGCACAAAGCCACCTCTAGATGCACAGCCCTCACTCCTTCCCCCGTGCCACCCAGAAACCCCGGACTTTCCAAAACTCTGAAGATTCCCCCATGATTCAGCTACTGTGGTTACTTTTAAACCCTACATTTTGTTTCTTCAAAAGACACCGTGAAGAGTGAAAAGCAAAGTCAAGCGTGGAAGAAGATATTTACCATACTTAACACCTGGCAAATCCTCACATCCAGAATAGAAGAACTCACAGTCAGAAAAAGAGGCAAGTAAATGGAAAAGTGGGGCAAGGGCTTGAAGAGATGGTTCTGAGAACCAGGGGTGTTCAAAGGGCTCATGAGCGTGTGAAAAGGTGCTAGAATCATCGTCACTGCACGGGGAGGAGCGAATTCAAACCACACGCACAACAGAACGGCTAACGCTGAACAAACAAACAAACAGAACCCAAGTGGAGTTGTGGAGCAACCAGAATTCTCCTACAGTGGTCATGGGAGCGTGAGTTGTTACAACCGCTTTGGAAAACAGTTGCAGCATCTACTTAAACTGAGTATATGCATATTTTATGACTCAGCAGTTGCATGTGTGTACATATATGAATATTCCTAATACAAATGCATACATGCATGCACCAAGAGGCATGCTGATAATTTGCACAGCAGCACAAATCATAATGGCCCCAAACTGTCAACAACTTAAATGCCCACAAGTAGTAATGGCCTGTATCCATCTGTTCATGTGATGGAATATTATACAGCAATGAAAAATCACAAACTACAGCTACACACGACAAGCATGAGTCTCACAAACACTGTACTATACAATTGAAGCCCCACACAAAACAGTACCTGCCTTGTCATTCAGTTTATAAGAAGTTTTCAAACAGGTGACACTCCTCTCTTGGAATGGGGGGTTACCTTTGAGGGGGTGCCAGGAGTCTCCCAGAATACTGGAAAGGTGCTCTATCTTGACTTGCGTGCTGGTTACAGGAATGCGTTCACTTGGTGACCATTCATGAGCTGAACACCTACCTTTGTGTGCTCTTCTGGATGTGTGATCTATTCAGAAAAATAAAATTAAAAATATACCAACAACTGAAAAACAACTGATTTATACAAAAATCAGAGAAGCTTCTACTGAATTCCCCTTTGAAAAATGACCAGGCTAATCCTCTTGAATTTGAAACAACAGCAGCAACAAACCCGGCCATTTTGCTTGCAGAAAGCAGCATTTGTCTGGGACCTGAACTAATACTGTGTGTGGGGTTTAATTCCACCCCACAGGCAGAGCTGCCCCAGCAGAGCGGGGAGAACCCAGGAGCAGTACCTCCTGGAGGCTCCAGCGGGTGTGCCTTGTCTGGGTGGGGCGTGGAGGGGATCTGTAGTGATGACAGTGCGCATGGAGACAGAGACAAGGAAACAGCTTGAATTAAGCTGCTGAAGGATCTGACATGCTCGCAAAGTCACTAACAAAGAGATGGCTCTTGGCCCATTTTCACCAGCCTGAGGCATGTGGCTTCCAGCTTGTATGTGGGCACATCCCCTGTGCCACATGGACGGGTTGGGGCCAGAGTGTGCCTGGTCGGCAGCCCCTGCATCCTGCACCCACTCTGTGCCTCCAGGCCCCGTGCAGGAGCCTCTGCAGGCCCGTTTATGGGGGCGGGTTGGCAAGCTGACAGTGTCATTATTGAAAAACTCAGTGAAATATGATTTGAGCCTTGCTGCAGTACAATGATTGAAAATCCTATTTGACACGCCATTTGGAAGGGAAGAATTTAATCTGAGCAAATGGACTTCAGGTTGGCAATGGAGGGGAAATACGTCCACCTCCCCCAACATCCATTTGAACATTCTAGCATATCACTCACAACCTCGAGCTCCGGGACTCAGGCCAGGTCCAGCCACAGCATCTCCCTCTGCCCCCCCACCCAGCCTGTGTCACCTCCCAGCCCTCACTGCCCAGCGCCGTGTCCAGAACTTTCCACTGGCAGGGTGTTTGGAGAGGGCCCCCCTACTGGACCAAGGTGATGGGGGCTGCAGAAGTGACCTGAGCAGAGGTGATGTGGCCCACACTTGTCCAGCAGTGTGTTCTGAGGTGTGGGGTGAGCCTCAGTGGCAGAGAGAACACTCAGGAGGCCTGCTGGAGTCTGGAAGAGGCGTAAAACCAATAGGGATGCCCACACAAAGATGGCGGAAGTAGAAAGGAGGGCGTGGATAGGAATCCGGATATAGGCTGGAAGTTTGTTAAAAGTGGAGGAAAGGAGTCAAAGTTGACCAGGGGCACTCAGGTCATTTCCATATCTTGGCTCTTGTGAGTAATGCTGCAATAAACATGAGACAGATGAGGAGACGGAGAAGATGTGGTATATATACATACAATGGAATATTATTCAGCCATTAAAAAGAAGGAAATCCTGCCATTTGTGACAACACGGATAAACCTGGAGGACATTATGCTAAGTGAAATAAGCCAGGCACAGAAGGACAAACACTGCGTGATCTCACTTGTATGTGGAATCTGAAATAGTAAAACTCATAGAAGCAGAGAATGGAATGGTGGTTACCAGGGGCTGAGGCGGGGGGAAATGGGGAGATGTTGGTCAAGGGTACAGAGTTTCAGTTATACGAGATGAATAAGTTCTAGAGATCTAATGTACAGCAATGTAACCATAGACAACAATACTGTGTTGTATTGTACACTTGAAATTTGCTGAGAAGGTAGATCTTAAGTGATATCACCACAAAAAAAGAAAGAAAACGGTAACTGTGGGAGGTGGTGGATATGTCAATCAGCTGGATTGAGGTGACTCTTTCACAATGTATACATACATCAAATCATCAGGTTGTACACCTTACATGCAATTTTTTAAATTATCAATTATACCTCAATAAAGCTGGGGGAAAAAACTCGACTGGAAGCTTTCAGAGGGAAGAGCAAGCTCCCCTTCAGGCCTATGGGAAACCATCCTCCCTAAGCAACTTGGAGCCTCGTTGACCCCACCGGGCAGGGCTTCTTGCATTTTAAGGACCAACCAGTTATTGAATCCAAGAATCCAGTGAATGTTTTCTAGTTGACCCGATGTTTAAATTGACCATAGTTGATTTTTATGTCAAGGTCCAGATGAAAAGTCCTTTCAGAGACTAGAAAACAACGTCTCTCCGAACCGCCTGGTCAGTATTACTTACAGGGACACATAAGAAAATTACGTGCTGTGATTAAACTTGCGTAATTCGGCTAACGTGTTTTCTGCCAGCGAAGAGCATCTTCTTAATTAGGTGATGAGTCACCTCAGCTTTGGCGACCCATTGTTTTCATTCTTCTATAAGAGTTCATTTTAATTCTTTGAGTGGTTTAGTGGTGAGCGTCCTGCAAGGAGCCAGGAGTCCTGAGTTCCGATCCTGACGCAGGTGGGGGCCGCTCCAAGGCTGGTGGGCTGACTGGGTGGGATGAGCCGGGAGCTTCTGTCCTGGGGTCCCAGAAGGAAACAGGCAGCCCCTGCCCTGGTGACCGGAGGAGAGCTTTCACAGAGGTGGGGCAGGTGTGGGGAGTCGGAGGACTCCAGTGGACTCAGGTTGGTAAGGGCTGGGGGGTCTTGTCCTCTCTGAGCTGAGGGGTGTGTGGAGATGCTGTGTGGGGCAGGAGGACTGCCACACAGGTGCTGGGACCTCAGGTCCAAGGAGGTGGCCAGCCCAAGACCCAAGCCTGCCCGAGTGAGCCCTGCTACCTCCTGTTCTCTGTGACAGCCTGAGCCTCTATGCTCTCAGCTCTGGTCACTCTGACCATGTCCGCTGCACCCACAGACCCTCAGATGCTGGCCTGGAATAGCTGTGCCTCACGCAAGGGGACCAAGGGCCTGAGGGGGCCAGCTCAGGCCCAGCCTGCCCAAGCCCCCTGCCCACTGGCCTAGGACAAGTGCCCAGGCCTTCCTTGGGCCTCACACGCCCTGCCTGGCCCTTGTGGGCTAGGGGCACTCATCCTGCCTCTGGAGCCTCAGTCTAGAAGGGTGGCTCGGGACGGCCTGGCTAGCATTCCTGAGCCCCATGTCCTGGGTCCAGCAAGCTCTCTAGAATGGCTGTACACGGGAGCTGCACAAGACACGATGTCCCTCTCAGGTCGGCTGGGGCCGAGGGCCACTGGTCTGACCCACCCCACCTTCCTTGCCATGAGCCCAGAAAAGGGGTAGGCAACCAGCGCAATGCTCCTGGGCGAGCACTAGGGATCCTTCCCAGCTCTTCCAGGCCCTTCCTTCCTGCAGGCATCAAGCTGGGAGGTGGCGGGCTTCCTCTGTGAGCCCTTCTTGGCCACCACACCTCGAGATGTTTCGGTCCAAGGCTGGCTCCTCCGAGGTCAGACAACAGAATTAAGGAATTTGGTTTACCATGGTTGGCTGCTCAGAGCCTGGCCCTGGGGTGGGGACTTGGTCTTCCCCATGCAGACAGTGTGACTGGCATGCAGCTGGGATTAAAGACACCTCAATCCATGGCATGAAGACGGCAGGTGAGAATTAGGGCTGGGAACACAGCATCGCCACGTGGTGCGATTTGGGACTATGTGGTGGCTCCATGAATGAAGGCAGGAGGAATGAATGAATGAATGACATGGGGCTCAGGCCCCTCTTCACTCAAAGCTGTCTTCTGGAGGCGTTGGGAGCCTGGCCTGGGTGTTGAGTGAGAGCGCACAGGCACAGAGCAGAGAGGACATGGAGGGCGCGGGTGCTCCCCCGACCCAGAAAACGAGAAGGACCAGAGATGACCCAGGGCCCAGCCTCTGCCAAGCCCAGAACCTTCCTCACAGGGACGCACAGAACACAGACAACCTCTAGGAAACACTCCGTGACCTTGGGTGGAGACATCCCCCTGCCACAGACTGAGGGAAATACTGACAGAATATTCTGTCAACCCCGCCTCGTGAATATTAACAACTTCCAGGACTGAGAAATACCTGCAAGTGAACATTTCAAGTGAAAAGACAGGCAGTGCAGCCGGTGAGGAGACAACTGACAGATTAAACACAAAAGATGAGCATCCAGAAGACTTAAACCCCCTCAAATCACCAAGAGAAAGACAAATCACTCAAAAGGAAGAGAAGAGCATGAGGAGGCAGCGCGTAGAGGGAGGAAGGCCGGCGCCCAGGAAGCATCCAGAAAGATGCTGAACCTCACAGGGAAGCGGGAGGACTCAGATGAGGCCAGAGCAGTCCCTCCCGGCGGCATGGAGATGGGTGACGGCACAGGCGTGGGGACGGGCGTTCACGGATCCCATCCGAACAGTTGACAGCCTGGAAGAGGCAACGTGACAATTTCCACCCAAATTCATCACACGTGTGCTTGTGACCCGGAGATTCCGATGTTCACTCACCTGGCTGGCTGCGTGTCCGTGACAAGTCGGGGACCGTGCAGCACTGGGAACACAGCCTGAACCAAGCAGACAAGTCCCCACAGGGCTGGCCACCTGGATGGACCTCATGTCAGGAGCCCACCGGAAGTAATTCAAAACCAAGTTATCCATAGCGTCTCACCATTTGTGATATACACAGAGATCAGTGCACGGGCCAGGAAGTGACGAGACGTCTGCGCCACGGGCCCGTATGGTGCTGAAATGAACGCAGTCGGTCTACCCTGGCACAGACGGACCTCAGCCAACACACAAATGTGCAGTGTGACTCTATTTACGTAAACTAAGATCGTATTTATAGGCATATATCCTTAAACACATGTAAATGCAGCAAAAACAGAAACCCTTCTCCTTAGGGACCCTTGCTCTGGGAAGAGCAGGGCTGGAGGGAGCCGGCTGGCCGCTGGGAGTTTTAGCCATGCGCTTCCCCGTTGCTGTGACTCAACGCGTCCCTCTTCCTCCATGTCCCTAAGCCCTGGGGTCTGGCTCTGAGCGTGGGTTCTTGGCCTGAACAGGGGTCTCAGCCCACCTGCAGGATCCTGGTGGTCCCACCCCAACCCCCTCGTGCAGCTTCCAGACTCTTCCATGGCGTTCTGATCGCGCACTTTGAAGCCTCTGAGGCTGGTCTGAGATGGGGTTCAGGGCATCCCTGTGCCCCGTTTCGCCCTGTCACGGGGGGCCTCGCCTGGCCAGGCCCTGCCCCATGTGTGGGCACCTGCAGGCCCTGGGGGACGAGCAGCTCAGACCCCCTCCTGGCCAAAGGCTGCCATCAGGGCTCAAGTCTGACTCTCCCTCGGGGCTTGTATCCTTGCTCCAGGACCTTCCTTAAATCTCACAGATCCTCGCCCCGCAGCCTCCACACCACTTCCTTTTCTCTGAGGCCATAACTTCAGGTGGTTTTCACTCCTTCCCACGGGAGCCCTTGGCGTGATCTGGAAAACACGGCCCGCTCCAGCCCCGCTCGCAGAGCCTCGCAGATGGAGGCAGCTCTGAGTGAACCGAAGGGCTTCACTGAAAGTCAGCTGGTGCCCAAGACCAGAATTCTCCTCTGTCGGGGTGACTGGTCATTCACAACTTTCTTACTTAAACAAAGGGGGGGTTACATGCTCTGTGAGGACTCATCTGTTCCCAGTCCCTTGTCCTCCCGCCAGCTACCTCTCAGTAGCCCAGCGGTGGAACAGGCCCCTCCCGCAGACCCCTTCCTGCTAGAGCCCAGGTAGCATTCATCCTTCATGGCGGAGGAACCGGGCCTGGGCAGCAGAGGGACTTTCCAGAGGCCACTCCACTCCATGGGAGTGGGTGAGGCACCCAACACCAGGTCCAGGTGTGTTCCTCAGTCAGCTGGCTCTCCCTTCCTCTCTCCCCCCACTCTCCCTCCCTCCCTCTCTCTCTCTCCCTCTCTCTCCCCCTCTGTCTCTCTCTCTCTGTTTCTCTCTCTCCCCCTGTTTTTTTCCCTCTCTTTCTGTTTTTCTCTCTCTCTCCCTCTCTCGATGTGTCTCTCTCTCTGTTTCTCTCTCTGTGTCTGTCTCCTCCCTCTCTCTCTCTCTCTCTCTCACTCTCCCTCTCCTCACTGTTTCTCCCTCTCTCTCCCTCTCTCTCTCTCCACTCCCCTTTTTTCTCTCTCTGTTTCTCTCTCTCTCCTCCCTCTTTCTCTCTCTTCCTCTCTCTCTCTCTCTCTGTTCTTTTCTCCTCTCTCTCTCTCCCCTCCACCTCTGATTGTCTCTCTCTCTCTTCCTCTTTCATTTTCTGGGTACCTGCCAGCAGCTGGGCTGCTGAGGGCACCGAGATGAACAGACCCAGCCAGGCCTCAAAGGGCCCCCGGGCCCGTGCAGGACGCTGGCCAGGGTCTGTCTAGGGAGGGGCACGGCTTCACCTCAGCCTCCAGGACAAGGTGCTCTGAGGAGGACCAAACGGGAGCCTACGGGGAGGGGCGTCCAGGCGAGGGCGGGGGTGCCGCAGGGCTGGGAGTGGGGGAGGCGGGAGGAAGGGATGACAGGAGCTTCGGGGCTCACTCGAGTCATCACGTCATTAATACACAGAAAGCAATTGGTTACGGAGGGAATTGTTTTTAACCAGAACAATCTAACTTTTATCAGAGAGTGATATTTTGTGCACTGGTCAAAACTCAACCCCCCTTGGACTTGTGGCCACAGTTCAGGGCAGCGATCAGCATCTTGGGTGGATGGCGGGCCTCCGTGACTCAGCTGTGGGTCCCAGCATTCTCCTCACCAAGGGTGCTAGTGTTCCATTGAGTTTCCGTGACTCCATGGGCTGCAGAAATTGCACTTCTTTCCAGCATCTTCCATATATGTAAATGTCCCTTATTAGGGTCTATTTGTGACTTCTGGATCTGATGATTTCACGCCCGGGAACGTCACGCAAAAGGAAATTAGCACAATTATGGCTAATGACTGTCTAGACTTGCAAACCCCTCAATGTGGGCAAAGCACTCACGAAGCCGGGAGACCCTTGGTCTGGGTGGGCGATTCTGGCCTCCGTGTCCCTTTGTCCTGCAGAGCTCAGGGTGGCCAGCACTGTGGGGGGGGGTGCACCTGGGGTCTTCGTGAGGAAAGGGAGAGGAGGAGCCCCTTTCCCAGAGCCTGTCCCTCTGACTTTCCTGGGCAGGCTGTGCTGGGAGACAGCTGTGGCTTCCAGGACTGCAGTGCCCACAGCCAGCTGTGGCCAGTGGGGGTGACCCCTCCAATTGCTTCTCAGCATCCCAGTTGCCCAGGGAGGCAAGGACCACACCCAGGGGCACCAGCAGAAGGGGCTGGGGCAGACCAGACTGAGTCACAGGTGGCTCGGAGCTGTGGGGCTGTGCCCAGGAAAACCCTGGTCAGCTCTGTCCTCCAGCAGCCTAAACTTTGGACCTGGAGCCAGGCTGTCCTCAGCAGGTCTGGCCACAGTGTCTGGCAATTGGTTCCGGGGCCCAGGCATGGAGGACAGTCTTGGGGAAGCAGCCGCCATCCCCTCTGGGCGGCCCTGTGTCCGGCTGCCTGGGCCTTGGCTAGGGGACCGTTCCTCGCGCAGGGCGGGTGCACGTGGCAGCAGCTTTGAGAAATGAGGTCATTGTTTGCATCCCTCCACATTGGTTGCCATGGTGCCAGCTGTGGCTTCTGTCCAGGGCTCTGCTCTGCGAGTTTGGGTGGCAGTGAGGCCTGCTTCTTGGGGACACACACTGTCTCTGAGGCCCTGGCTGGAAACCTGAGACTGCAGCAGGTGGGGCGTGCCGGGCAAGGCAGCAGCATCTCCACATGCTAGCGTGCAAACCCCCGGGGTCCCACCACCCCTACCACCACCGCCCCACCACCACCCTTCCCAGGGCCTTCGAGAAGCTTTCTGGAAAGATCCAGGGAGTCATGTAGCCTCTCAGGCTTTGAGGGGGTTGGTGCCGTTCACCCATTCTCATTTTCAAAGCCAGGGAGACTCCGACAGCAGTGGGCAGGTCAGATTTCCTCCTAAGTGGAATTAGCTGGGCAGCCTGGCCCAATGAGGATGTGGTGCTAGTGGATGCTGAGCCGAGCCGGGTCCGGTTTCTCCCAGGAGATAGAAGCCCATTGTTGGCCAGCTCTCCCACGGCATTTCCCAGGGAGAGCAGAGGCCTCTGGGGGGTGTGACACCCCATCCAGGCTGAGCAAGCCTCGGGGGCTCCAGAAAGATGAGCCAAGTGGGGCAGATCTGGTTTGATTTGGGGCTGGGAATGCGGTAAAGTGACCCTCGGTGGACAGGAGGAGGGGCCGAGGATGAGGGCCCCGCTGTGCACTGACGCTGCTCATGGCCGCTCACACTGCACCTGGCTGCCCTGGACAGAGGCCTCGAGATGGGCCCAGAAGCCACCCATGGGGAAATCAGACAGGGTAGCCGAAGGGGTCTTCATTTCCCCTCCTGCCTCCCACCTGCACAGCCGGGCACAGGCCTGGACAAGAGGGGCTCAACAAATGCAACTGAAGGGCAGATTTTCTAAAAAAATAATCATCGCATTCATGAGTGTACAGTTCAGTGGCATTAAGTACATCCACGATGTTGTGCAACCATCACCACTATCTACACCTACGACGTTTTCATCACCCCCAAGGGAAACTGTGCCCCATTAAGCAATAACTGCACCCCCCTCCCCCAGTCCCTGAAAACCTCTAATCTACTTTCTCTTTCTATGCATCTGACTCCTCTAGGGACCTCATATAGGTGGAATCACAGTGTTTGTCCTTTTGTGTCTGGCTTATTTCACTCAGCATAATGTCCTCCAGGTTCATCCACGTCGTAGCAGGTGTCAGAACGTCATTCCTTACCATGGCCGAATAATATTCCACTGTGTGGAGGGACCACATTTTCTTTATCCATTTATGTGTCCATAGGCAGCTGGGTTGCTTCTACCTTCTGCACGTTGGGAATAATGCTGCTGTGAACATGGGTGTGCAAATATCTCTTAGAGACCCTGCTTTCACTTCTTTTGGATATAGACCCACAAGTAGAATTGCTGGATCACATGGTAATTCTACATTTCACCTTTTGAGCAGTGGCTCACCGTTTTACCTTCCCATCAGCAATATGTAGGGCTTCCAATTTCTGCGCATCCTTGCCCACACATGTCTTCTTGATTTCTAGCCATCCTGGTGGGTGTGAGGTGGTATCTCGCTGTGGTTTTGATTAGCATCTCCCTAATGACTAATGATGCTGAGCATCTTTTCATGTCCTTTGAAGGTGGCAGATCTTTTTGACTCAAATGTTCTGACTGACCTGGAGCCACTGCCCATCCCCCCACAGTGGCCAGACTGTCACCAATCCTCAGGGCCACTTTCTGGAACTTGGCTAAGGACCAGTGGGGGGGTGATCACCTCAGGGGCCCGGGGCCCCCCCACAGCTGCTTTCCCTGAGCCCGAAGTTCCCTGGCTTCTCAGTGACTGCCAGCTGCCACTGGCGAGAACCCTTGGGCTACACTTTCTCACGGTTCAGGTTACAACCCAAGCAGCCCAGTGATGGGATTAATTGGATGGATCAGAAATTACCCTTCTCTGTTTCTCCTTTTTACCTTGCTTTCTGGCGAGCACCTACTTCAGAATTGTGGAGGACCCCACTCCGCTCCTCCTGGGACCGGCGCCTCCTCACAACTACTGAACGCCAATTAATTTGTCTCATTTACATGAAAAAGTGCAGAAGATGTCTTTTTACATAATTAACTATATTTTGCAAGTCATTAAAATTCCGCAGCCCTGCCCACAATAGCACCCTATTCACCAGCAGAGATAAGTGCCCTCTCTGGGGAGGGGGAGGCAAGAATGGGGAGGGTCGGAGGAGCAGGCCTCGCTGATGCATATTCATGAGAAGGGGCCACTGGGGCTGTGCCTCCTGTGGGGTTCAGCCTATTTCCCACTGTTTGAAGGGTTTGTTCAGGGCTGCCCTGTCCAGGGAGCAGGGATGGCTTAAGTGGGCTTGGGTGGGCTGCAGTGGAGGCCATGCCCCGCCAAGAGCTCTGGGCGGGGTCTCACTGCTAGGGCAGCCCCTACCTCCCCAGGCCAGTGCAGAGTGCATTCTTTCCTTCTAGTACCATCCCTGGGTGCCCAGTGCAGAGGACAGAGCCCGGGGCTCAACGCTGAGGAGGAAGGCCGACTGCATCTCTCCTGCCTCCCACCCCACCTCCCTCCTGTCCCTCAGGCCAGCCTGCAAGAGCTGCCTCTGGGTGATTCCAAAAGTGGGGGGAGGGGGGTGGCCCAAAGGGAAAGCTCCTCTCTCTTCCTGGATCCAGCGTGTGAACTGTGGGGACACTCCAGGGGCTGCAGGTGGGGGCATCCCAGCATGTGGTCCCTGTCCTGCACTGTGTCCTCCAGCGCCCCCTTCCTGCCCAGTCTTGAAGGCACCATCTGTGCAGAGCATGGCAAGCTGAGTGGGGGGCTCCAGGCCAGAGTCCGGTTTGCGGCCAGTTGCTTCGTCTCTCCTGGCCTCCGTTTCCTCCTCTGACATCATCTCCTTCTAGTGGTCTTGCCACTGCATGGTTGTGGCCATCAATGCATGTGAGTTCTCATCGTAAGGACTTTCATCTCACATGCTACACCTGGAGCCGTGCGGCCCCGGCTCCCGCACTGGCAGACGCCGCTTGTTACTCCTGCCGACGGTTTGGCATCGGTCATTCAACAAACACTATGGACCAAGCCCTCCTGTGTGCCCAGCACTCTCTATGCCTGGCGATGCTGTGGAGGATGAGAGACAGCCTCCCTGCAGAGCGTGTGTTCTAGTAGGGGAGACCGTCGGTGAACAAGCCAATCGTGAATAACACACGCCCAGGAGCAGGAGCTCCTGAAAGGACAGAGCAGGCAAAAGGCGATGGTGGGGCGGACATTGGAGGCTGAGGGCATGGCATGTACAGGTCCGGACTCCGCTCAGAGGGGAAAGTCCCAGGGACAGTGGTGAGACCTGCCCAGCAAGGCAGAGGGACCAGGAGTAGATGGATGTGGCTGGGGTCTCTCCACCAGCCATCCGGGAGGGCGGGGGCACAGGGTGGCAGAGAGAGATGGAGGGACGACCCGGCCACACTGGCGATCCCCATCCCTCTCCGCAAATTCCTGTCGTTGAGCTGCTGTGATAGCAGTGACGTGTGCTCCTGGGGTCTAGGTGGCCCCCATCCTCAGTGACCCTCCCCCCCAACACACAGCACCCAGTAGGATGGCGTGGATGGTGCCATGAAGAATGGAGAAGGGTTCCTGCTCAATTTTGGGGTGAAATGAAGCCCGAGAGAGGGGCCCAGCCAGCCAGGAGCCCCGAAGAGCCCCCAAGAGGCCCAAGATTGTGTGTTCTGTTGGGTCGTTTCTACACGAGTGGAATGAGAGGGAGCAGCTGCCATGAGAGTAGGGGTCTGGCTGGCCTGGTGGGTGGGCACTGAGTCAGGCTGCAGAGAGTCAGCAGGAGCAGAGAGACCTCAGGGGAACTTGGCGGGTGACAGCTGGGAAGGCAGGCTCCATAGATTTGGGGGCAGCCTGCAGGGTGGCCACAAGGGAGGGGGAACCGAGCAGGGGCTCTGCTCCCCAGAGAAGGGGGAGGCCACTGCTACGGGGTCAGGGCAGAAGGCCCAGACCCAGCCCTTGACCCCGAGGATAAACTGATTGCTGAGCTCTCGCCCAGGAAATTTCCCAAGCACACTCAGGGGATCCTGCCTGGAACATGCCCCTCAGCTCTCAATCCCAGAAAGCTGCGTCTTTGGGCCCACTAATTAACTTAATTAAATTGTCCCGCCCCGAGGGAGACTTTCTCAGTCCAGAAAAAAAATGAGAATTGAAATTCAGCCCAGAGACAGTAAATATGAAAAAATGCTCAGCTTTATACAGAATTAAAGAGACTCAAGTCAGAGTGACAATGCACCATGGCTGCTCCTGGCAGAGTGGACCAGCTGGATGGTACCCGGTCCCTGAGAGCCCAGCCTCTCCCTCACGTGGACGGGTGCTGTCAGAACGCAGCCTCTGGGAGAGCCACTCGAACAATCTGGCCACTGCCCAAATCCACAGTGCACATGCCCCTTGACCCAGAAATTCAGCCACCAAAACCTCTTAGGCAGAAGGCTGAGAGATTCAGGGATCGATGCAGCCCTGCATGTCATTATCGCAGTGTTTTTGTTATGCAAATACTGCCCTGGAAACATTCTCCAAAGGGTTTGGTTTCATAAATGCTGATGTATCTCACGCAGATCTTTCAGCCAGTACATGCTAACGTGGAAAACCTGCCCAGATGCAGAGCAAGCACAGGAAGAGCCCACAAGACAGATTTTGAAAAGCTCTAAATGTTATACACATCAATATGCCAACACAGGAGCATGCGTGCTGAGAAATCCATCATGCTGTGAAAGGTACACAGAACTGTCAATAGCAACAGCCCAAGGAGGGCGGGGGCTGAGGAGGGGGCTGAGGAGGGCAACTTTGAGGGTTTGTGCTCCTGTTTCCTGGTTTTAATTCCTTCTTTCCTCCCTTCCTCCCTCCCTTCCTTCCTTCCTTCCTTCTCACTTTCTGCCATGTCCATATACCACCTTTATTAATTAAGAAGGCAAGCTACGCCAGTGAGGAGACAGGGTGCGGCTCCAGAGAAAGCTGCCTTCAGATGTGACTGACAGGTCTCGCCCATGCAGCCCCAAACCCTGGCTTGGCCTTCCCCCACCAGCCCTCTCAGCACCTTCACTCCTAATATGCTCAAGTCACTCGTGTTCATTCATCTTTGCAACAGACTCTGATGTGGCCCCAGGGCAGGGCTGGGGGACAGGATCCCAGGACTCTCTGTCCCCAGGCGACCAGGAGTCCAGCCGGCAGAGGAGAGAGGCCAGGGAGGAAGCTCTCAGGCACAAATGCCATGGGACCTGGGGGCTCATTCCTCACCTGCTCCCACCCCACAGGTCATTCTTGAGTCCACAGAGACCACTGCTCCTCTGGGCAATGCTGATGACTTCGCACAGGGCTGCTCCGGGCCCCCTGAGTGCCCTTGGATCCCAGTTCTGCTGGCCATCATGGTCTCCAAGCCCAGGGAGCAAGAATTTCACATGTGGCATTGTCCACCTGCAGCTGAGAATACTCAATCCCTAGTTCATTGTACCCTTTCTTCCCTAAGCTGTCCTGCTATCTCATTAGGTATTCAAGTCAATAGTCTAAGGCTTTTGAGAATGACCAGTTGCTTCCATTGCCCTTGCTCCATCAGAGTGCAGGATCCCATGGACCAGCTCCATTGCCCCTGTTCCATCGGAGTGCGGTATCCCATGGACCAGCTCCATTGCCCCTGTTCCATCGGAGTGCAGGATCCCATGGACCAGCTCCATTGCCCTTGATCTCCCGCTCAGTTAGAACGGGGCAGAGGTGGGAATAGCTCCAAGGGCTTTCAGAATCCACATTGTAACTAATCTTCAAGAAACTACTACTTGTCGAGTTAGAGGGATATCAAAGGACAATATCCATAATTATCTAAAAATGCTATTAAAATGCTCCTCTCTTTTCTAATTACATATCTGTGTGAGGCCAGATTTTCCTCTTACACTTCAACCCAGATAACCCAGACCGAATACAGAAGCAGGTGTGAAAATCCATCTGTCTTCTACTAAGCCAGATACTCAAGAGATCTGCAAAAATGTTAAAAAAAAAAAAAAGAAAGAAAAAGCCACTTTTCTCCTCTTCTTTTGGAAAATACAGTTACTTTTAATCAAAAGTATGTTATCTGTGCTGACATGTAATGTGTTTGTTATGGTTAATTTTTAATGACACAAATAAATGTTTAAAACGATTCTCTACAATTTCTAATGCTATAAATACAACAGATATAACCCACATACGTGAAAAGTGTCCTGACGTGGTCTAAAGATCGGCTGAGAACTCTTTTGAGAACTGCTGATCTAAAACCATGAATCACCGGTTTCCAAGCCAGCAAATAATTGCGTCTTGCCCACAGGCTGCTCAGTCATGTCTGGGGATGGACAGGAAGTCACCCCACATCGGAACACTGCCAGATCACTGTCTGAGCCCTATAATTGTGGATCCTTGTGACCTGTAAGTTTCAGTGTTCATCCCCATTAACCTAGACCCTTTAAAAAGGAAAATACATATGTTTTCATTTTCAAAGAGGTACATCAGCATTACAGAAAATTTAGAAAATACTGAAGTGTAATAGAAAAAAACAGGTTCTACTACCCAGAGACAACAATCTTGATGTTTTCCTTCCACTTTTATTCAGGGTGTTTTAGTTTGTTGTGGGCTGTTGCTATTTATCATGACCCCCTCAGTCAATGCCATGCCCTTGATTACCTCAGAATGGTCTTGGGGCACCGGGCACCTCGGGAGGTGACATCACACCCCCAACCTCTCCCCTCCTTTCTCAAGGGACCCGGGCTCCCCACATTTCAAAGCAATTTTTACTCTTCTCTCTGGAGGTTTCTGAAGATGATCTCATTTGCACCTCTGGAGGTACAGGCAAATGTCCTTGCCTAGAAGCCGGCCATACGTGTGAGGTCAGCCCAGTCCACAGTGGCCCAGCCTTCACTGCACAGAGGTCAGCACATCTGTCGAGGGCTCTCACCTTTGTGACAGCATCCCTGCTACACTAAGCCCTGATGAGCCCCAGTCCACCCCCCTAGCTGACCTCAGGAGCTCCAGGTGACCTACAGACCACCCTGACCCGCTTCTGGTCAAACCTGGGCTCTGCCAGCAGCAGCAGGAAGCGAGCCTCCTCCCCGGACCCCTCCCCAACCCCACATGCCCCTGTCCTGCTCCCCAAGAGCACAGCAGGAACTTCTCTGCTGATGGCTCTGGACAAAGGAGCCAGCCCCCAGCCCACATGGCTTCGGGAGGGAGGCCTCCTTCTCACGTCCCTGCTCTCCAGGGTCAGGACCCAGAGCCCAGGGCCTTTGGGAGGAGAGTCAGGAACCATGGCTCTGGGTTCCAGGTCTCAGAGAACTCTCTTCTGGGTGGAGGTGTGAAGCAGACGTGGACTTTCTGCATCTCTTTCTGGGCATGTGGCTTCTCTCCAGGCCCAGTCCTGCCCACAGTGGACTCCCATTTCAGCCATCGAGGGTGGGGGTCAGGGAGAAGGAACTGGAGGCTTGATTCTGGCTGCAGGTTTAAGTCACATCCTCCCATCGGGCAGCAACATACTGGCTGGGTAGGCCCTGCCTGGCCCATGGGTTCGTTTCCCACAAAGTTCACACCCACGTGGAGGGGGGATAGATCTGTCCTTTGAGATCTTCAATCATCAGGATTTCAACAGCCCTCATGTAGGAGATGGGAAAGTTCTGGATTAGTTGGCCCTCTTGTCCTAAAGGTGGAGGCATCAGCACTTCAGAACAATGTGGAGAAGTTCCCCCTCGAGTATGCCTAGGGTTAACCCTCTCCTGGGACCCTGGACTGCTCGGTCTGCTTCACCACCAAATCCTCTCTGCTCGGCCCTTTCCTGGCGGCAGTCTGCAATTGTGGGGTCACACCCACTCATGGCAGAGGAGAAAGGGTGCCGTGAGCCCCCTTTCAAGCTCACAGTCTCCTTTCCAATGTGGCAAAGACCCTTGGACTTCTGGATTACACTATGCCCACTCAGGCCCATGGGGTCCTGGCTGGCCGAGCAACCCTCCCACCATCCTGGGCCTGAGTGTAGTTCCCTGAGCCATGTGCAACAATTTTCTAATTCCCAGTGTTGTGGTCGGGTTAAAATAGCTTTCTCTTCCGTCTCCAATAACGGACCCTGGTTTGTCCAGGCCCCTCCTCCAGAAGCCCATTTCGGGCCGATGCTCACTGCCCCCGCGCTCTCCTCCCGCTGCAAAAGGAACGTTCCTCCATGTCAGGTTTAACAAACGCAGCTGGGTCCTGGGCAGGGAGACACCTTCCAATGAGACAGGCAGGTGGCAAGAGGGACATGGGCTCTGCAAACCTCTTGTCACAAAAGCCAAGAAGAGAAAAACACTTTAGTCCAGAGGGGAATGTGTATGTGAATTAACATCTTTAAAACAAAAGAATCACGAAATAACAGGAGCCTAACAGCTTGACGGGAAGGACAGCAAGAGGCAGATATTGCAGCTCTCTCCCTTTTCCTGAGTCGTCACGCTTTGAATCATCGCGGCTCCTCCTCAACACCACACTAGCAATCAATTTTAGATGATTTAAAGACAAATATGAAAGGAAAAACTATAAATGATTAGAAAACAATATAGGAGAATATTGTGATGACTTAGGGAGAGCAAAGACTTTCCTGAGAAAACATCAGCTGACAGGCAGAGTCCACAGAGGAGATGGCTGTTACACTGGATTCTATGGAAAGTGAGGACTGGTTTTCCATGTCCAGCGAGGGAGGGCCATTTTTTTTTTTAGACTAACCATTCTGCTGAAAGCCACTAGAAAGTCTGGACAATATGCAGACAAATCAATTGTTTGAAGGCATTGGAGAAAGTTGTTAAGTCAGTGAGGAGCTGAGGGACCAAGATTCCAGAGAAGAGGGAAGTTCAGAAAAACAATCTCAACTTTCTGTGCCTCTTCTCCCCTCCAGACACTAAAGCTGGGTCTGAGGATCTAAGCACGGCCTCCAGCAACCGTACAGGACTAGAGGGACAAACATCGCTGTCCATCCCCGTGAAGAGGATTGAGGGGCAGAGAGATAGGAAGCAACCCGGGATTTCAGTAGGGACTTTCTGGAAGTGTGAGTGCCCCAGAAGGAAGTGGATCAGCCCACCTTAACCAACCATCCAGACTGGATTGGCATAATCTACCCGAAGTCAACCCAAATGCCCGTCTATGCAAAGTAAATCCTGTCTGTAAGAAGCTAAAACCATCCAGAGCTTCAATTAAACAGTAATTTTTAAAACACAGCATCCAGCATTTAATTAAAAACCACCAGGCATATCGGATGAACAAGATCATTTGACAGCAAACCAACAGAAAAGTATAAATGTTACAAACAGAACCACAGACCATCTAGGCATTGGCTTTGTCAGATACAAAATTTAAAATAACCTGATTAATACATTCAAGAAAATAGATGACCAGATGGAGAATTTCACCAAAGAACTGGAATGTATTTTAAAAGAATCAAATGGAAATTCTAGAACTGAAATATGCAGTAACTGAAATGAAGAAATAAAGAGGTGGGTTTCACAGCCAATTGGACGGGCATAGAGTTTAGGTAGGCATTTGCTCTCGGGTCCAAGCAAGTGCGGGTGGGCCCTGAAGTGAGTGCTCCCTGGCCTCCCCCTCGTCCCTGCCCTGGCTGTCCCCAGCCAGATGTGAGCTCAAGAAGGACTGTATCCTGGTCATCTCCTCGTCCCAGACACCTAGCATGGAGCCCCCATAGTGAGCACGCAACAAATGTGTGCTGATTCACACAGACGAGTCTCCGTCATCCCAGAACCTTGCACATTGTGAAGTGTCCAGCGAAGACTTGGTCAAAGAACTGAAGTGCGTCCTGTCCCCTGAGGTGTCTGAAAACAGGGAACCTTGTTCTGGACCCCTTCCTTAGCCTCTCATCTCGTCTAAATCGCTTCACGATGCTTCTGGCAGCACATCCTGACACTGGACTGTGCACTCCTGGCTAAGAGGGCCCAGCTGTTGGTGCTGGCCCACGGACAGGGCAGCTGGACGCTGTGGGCAGGTTTCAGGAATGCTCAGCCACCTCAGTTGGGCCTAGAACAGAGAGTAAGATGCTGCTATCTGTCTGTTTTAGGCATCTCTGGGCATGTCCCCAGGACAGGTGGAGGTGTGCCTCACCTCTGGGAGGGGAGGACAAGGATGGGCTTAGGGCCCTCCATCCACCCTGCATCAGCGTCTGTGGTGCCCAGAGGGAGGGAAGGGGAGAGTCAGTGGGCAGGAGTCACTGGAAAGTTCTCAAGGGGAGAGCAGGCCAGAGCATGCTGTGGGGAGAGGGGATGGGGCAGGACAAGCAGAAATGGAGGCAAAAAAGGGAATTCAGGAGTGGACACCACAGTCTACCAGGTCATCCTGACACGTGGAAACCCCTCTGCCTCAGTGAAGAAGTTGAAGGCACCTTTCTCCAGCTGGAGAAAGCGTGTCCACTCAAAAACTCCATCACTTCCCCAAAAGAGTTTTCATTTCCTCTGGGCTGCCTGGATTCTTGGACACACGCCACCCCGTCCACCCACTCCCTGCTGCGATCAGTCATCTGGCACTGTCAGCCCCCACCTTTGCAATGCATCCCCTCTCCCCCATCCCGGCAGCTCATCACCCAAGTCCTCCATTCAAGGTCCTCATCAAGAGGAGTGATAGAAGTCCAACGCCCAGGGGAGGGCTGCTGCAGGCTGGTCCCCAGGCCCCTACTTCGCACTCCTGTCCCATGGGGTAGTAGTCCCATTGCGTAGGAGAAGATGTGACAAAGTTCCACTCGATGGAGTCCTTTCCCTGGGACAGACTGGCTCAGAGCCACAGTGATCACTCTCCGTCATCAGCTGCCACCCTGACACGCAGTGTGCCGTCAGAAAGCACCTGCGGTGGGACTCAAGTGGGATGGTGGCGCTAGTCCATGCAGCCAGCTATTTGCCAACAATATCCTTTATTTGACAGATTCAGTGTTTGAATCAGTGATTACGCAGGGAATTGGGAGGGGGGTGGAGGTTTGTGGGTTTACCCCAGAAATTCCACACCTGGAGAATCTCTCCAGCAGACAGATTCTGCTATATGCTGGAGGAAGCATGTCCAGAAATGTCTATTACAACATCGTTGGTCATTGCGAGAAGATGAAAACAGCCCAAATGCTCATCAATAAGGAATGATTAAACGGGAAAACCTCAAAGGCTTTGCTAAGTGACAGAAGCAAGCCATAAGACAGTACTTAGGGGTGATCCTGTTTATAAAAAATAAAAGTAAAGATACATGCACATTCATAAAGGCACATACATGCCTGCACGGACGCTACCCGAAGGACAGCCACGGGGGTGAAAGCAGTGGCCTCTGGTGGGGACAGGGAGATGGACGGGAGGGTGGATGGAGAATGTTACTTTTACAGCGGACACGCCTCTGTTTAGATTTCCACCAGGAGGACGTGTGGGGTGAATATACACGTGAGAGTGGGGAGAGAGGGGTGCCAGGTGGAGAGAGGGCACACCCAACCACGCCTGAAATAGCCGGTCAGAGCTGTGTCCCCATTCCTGACGCCACCATGAAGGGGCGAGGCAGACCCAACGAATCTTGTTTCTTTGAAATGTGTGAAATAGGTGTCAGGAAAGCAGCAGAGGCCACAGACATGGTTCGGTGACCAGGATCCCGCCCAGGGCTGCGTCTGTGGGTGTGCGGTGCTCAGAGAGGTAGGGCCCCATGGAGGAAGAGATGTCCCCCCACACTTGGCCATAAGTAGCTGCATTTGAGGCCCGCGTCCACGTGATCCCACACACCCAGGGGCTGGCAAACCTCTGTTCTGCGGCCTGGGCACCACCAGGGTGGAAGATGTGCAAACGGCCCAGACTTCTGCCTGCAGCAAGTGAGAGTGAGGAGGGAGGACGCCATATGCTCCTAACACGTCCTCGCAGATCTAGTGGAGCCTCTCCTCAGGGCGCGGGAAGTCGTCCTCGGCCAGGACCCCTCGGAGTAAGGGGGTTTGTTTTTTAAATCAGATGGGCTCGCAATACAGCAAACCTTTGACTTAGGGGTGTGACACAGCAGAGAAGCACACCAGCTGGGGCCGAATCGCAGCCTCACTTTTAGATGAGTAATTACCAGCGAGCTGTTTAGATTCCCAGAGCCTCAGTTTCCACATCAGCGAGGTAGGCGGGTGCATACTTGGCTGGTTTTCCTGAAGGACTCTGAGAGCAGGACTTCCCGTTAAAGACGGCCCCAGGATCCTTAGCTCCCCTCCATCTAGAGACCAGTTGGAATGATAGCAGACGGGATTTTTAAACAGGACAGACATGCAGAGATGGCAGTGGTGACACCGTGAGGAGGGGGCCCCAGCCTGGCGACTGCAGAGAGAATACGGCCGAGAGGAGCCGGTCCACCCCGCAGAAGCCCGGGACAGCTCCGGTGCAAGAGGGAGACAGGCATCAGGAGTGTGAGGACTGACCGAGGGCCCGCCACAGAGCAGGGGCGCCTCCCACCACCCCCCAAAGACCCATCCGCCAACACGGCCTAACGAGGGCGGGGAAAATGAAGATCCTTCCAGACGGCCCACACACCTTCCTAAAAAGTTACATGAGGGCTTGCAGCAAAACAAGGGGAAACCAGGACAGAAAATGGTGTGAGATCCCAGACACACCAGAGCGTCACCTCCGGGAGGGCAGCGAGGACCCAGGGAGAGCCGCTCCGCCGCGCTGGACTGCGCGTCTGCAACCACAGCCAGGAGGGGGCTCTGAGACGGGAGCTGGCCCAGCGTGGGGCTGCAGGGAGAGTTTGAAAACTGCCTCAACAGGGTAAAGCAAACAGTGCTGAACAAAAGAACAACATAATAGATTTGAAACTACAGGAAAGACCAGAAAGCTGTGCATTCCTTGGCTCTTCTATGATTAATATTGACCGAATTCCCAGAAGGTAAACATTTCATTTATTTTCAAATTTAGCATAATCTGTCTATCTATACAAAAAAAGGCTGAATTTTGGTTGCAGAACAGGATGTAAACTTTTTGTGCCTTGATGACTTGACAGTAAATTACAGAGGACAAAGCAGACTAGGAGAGGGAGGAAGAGGTCAGGGGAAAGAATCGACGAGGGCAGAAAACCCATCGTCAGTAGAGGGCCAATTGCTGCTGGTAATGGAGGGCAAAAGAAATGTGCAGAGTATTCATTGTGCAAAGTATTCAGTGGGGAAGGCATTCATCCTCACAAAGGTTAAAAGAGGGAAGGAACTGATATAATTCCACAGGAAGGAAGGGAAAGGGGGAGTGAGCGCGGCCACCATGAGCTACACTCTCACCCACAATGACAGGAGTAGGAGATGATGGAGCAGCATGCAGACTGGGCCTTCACAGTCTGGGCTCCCTGGAAACAGACTCTCTAATGGATGTTTCTGTGCAGATGGCTTTTGGGGGATGCTCTCAGAGACCACATCTGTGAGGGACTTAGGGAAGTAGGATGGGTGAAGGGAGAGGCTGAAATGTGACATCATCATAACACCAGTCTCAGTAGGTCTCCGGGAGCTCTGAAGCTGGGATTGCCCTTCGGAAGAGTTCCAGACTAAGGCAAGGGGGCCAGGCCTCTGGACCACTGTGTGGACTAGTCATGGGATGTGAGCTTCCCCCAGGAAGGGCATCAACCTGGGTGGGCCAGCTCTCGTTGGGACAAGGAACTTCCCTGGGAGGGATCTACCGTCACCAGCCTGGTCTCTTGGCTCAAGAAGCCTGAAGTGACCAGTGGCAGCTATACTTCCAAGTTTAATGAGGCCCCTGCACTGTCCTCTGTGGAAGTGTGACCCCTCCGGGAACCAGGACTTGTGGACCCACGAAGCCTGGAGCTGTGGGGATAAGAAGCACCAACACACCAAAGCAAGTGACTGGGGAGGAAAAGGGGACCACTCCTACTTCCCCTCCCTGGTTCCACATATTCTACCAGCAGGACACACAGCATCACACAGGGACTGCTGATTAGCGGGTATTCTGTGTGCTGGGCGGGGAGGCCGGGCGTCTTCTCTCTGCAACACTCAGTCGCTCCATCAGTGAAATGGGGCAATGGAAGCTGCCCGTCCTGTAACAGACCAGTGATGGCTGAGATGGTATCAGGGAGGAGACTTTGCCAGCTGTAATGGTGACGAGGACTCATGGCCCTCCCTGGCATTGTTCTACAGGGGAGGGGGCCGAGGAATGCCCTTCTTTCCGGAAAGGCATGGTGACAGAATGTGAGCACAATGCATCTTGTCCCTGGTTATAGAGGGACTCATTTTGGTTGTCTCCCCCCTGCAGCAGGAGCCTCTTGGTCAAGTTTTAGTTTCACAGATGCTATCTTCATCTCTAGACTGCTCTTAAAACCTCTCTCAGCTGGCAAATCGAGCCTCGTCAGTTTCTATGCCTGTCGTCGGGGCGCACCTCCCTCCAGCCCAGCTCGAATCCCCTTATTGCGAGTGTGGCCTCCCTTCAACTCCTGGGAGCCAGAGTCAACTGCCCCGCCCTCCACGGTACCCTTCGGCAGTGTCCTCACCCCTGACGGCAATTCGTCACGGGGCCTTAAAAGCAGCCAATCGCTCTGTCCTCCCTGCCAAGGGTCGTGAGGATGAATTCTACCCCTGGCCCAGCCCCAGTGCCCACGTGCCCAGCGCTGCCGGGAACTGGGCAGGTGACACGGTCGTAGCTCAGAGTCCACGTGGGCAGAGTCCACTGGTAAGCCAACCCCTGGAACGCCCGCAGCAGAGCACACGTTCATGGAGTTTGCAGGTTCCATATGCACCCCACAACTGTCTTCCACCTTCTTTCCACACCCAGACCGGACCCCAGACTGATGGAGACTCCGATGTGCTCAGCACGGCCTGTCCCGGGCCTGAGTGGACGGAGGAGATAGACCTCCCGGTGTTAGGAAGGCTCTCTGCGTGGTGAGTGTGCGCGTGAGCACCGATTTGATGCGGCTTCCACAAGGGCCCCTTGGCATCCCGCCTGCCCTGGGCAGACTCGCTGCCCCACCCCGTGGCCCCTGGAAGTCCTGTGGTGGCTCTTCCGCCGTCCTGCCTCCCCCCATCCAACAGCAGCGGCAGTCACGGCAGCCACCCCTGAGCAGGCACTTTCTACACACCGTTCAGATGTCCGGGCCTCGAAAGGCCACTGACGTCCTGTGGAAATGTTCGCTCATTCTCAGAGCGTTTCAGTGAGACCCAGGTAGAAGGAAGGCTCCCCCAAGGCTGCAGCGGGTCCACGTGCAGGAGAGAAGCATGTCTCGGGGGGATTTCAGGACAGTGGCAGCCTGTCACATTCTGACATCTTCATTTTTTGACGTTACTCTTAAGAATGTGACATTTCTGCTTTTAGTTCATAAGAAGAAAGCAAGGGGGAAAGGAAACTTCTAAAAACCTTCCGGGAGAATAGGTTGCTCAACAAGAACAGAAGTCAGGCTGGCATCACACTTTTCATCAGCAACCCTGGATTCTAGAAGACAACTCTAGAACGCCTGCCACGTGTTAAAGGAAAAGCATTTGAACCTGGACTTCTGTATCCAGCCAAACTACAGGCATCTCACACATAGCACCAATAATCCATTCCGGGAAATCAACTATTTGGCATGAAAATGCTGCCTGGGAGACTATTTTCCATTATTTTAAAAGAAACAATTATATTATATTACATATCAACCCCAATCTCCCACCAATTTCCTAAAATGAAATAAAACATGACAAAAGCCCTATATTAGCGACAAATTATGTTTGAATATAAAATGTTAAACACTGCGTCCTGACGGTAACCCGGCTGTGACGCACGGCTGCCCGGCAGACGGGGACGCATCTGAGCCAGCACCATCCACATCTGGCATCCCTTTGCTGACATTCCACCTATTGTTTGGAGTGTTTTCAAGACTTTCGCTGTACAGAGTTTTGTTTAAAATATCATATTGCATTTTGAGGACAGCAACGCAACTTTTTCCTATACAAACAAACATCAGGTGACAACCTTGGTCCTGAGAGGTACATACATTCTAACAATTTGTTATCAAAATCTAAGAGGCATTTACCAGGAAAACATTAATCAGGGAGCTAGTTTGGGAGGTGTGCCCTAGATAGCAATCAGTTGATCATTCAGTCAATCAATAGACAAAAGCGAGTGGAGAATAAATACATTTTCAGGTACACGAGGTCTGAGTGCTCTTCCCAGGTACTCTCTGAAAAGGACATCACACAAGGATGGATTCTTCTTTTTAATTACTGAGATATAATTTCCATTCCATGAAATCCTGTTTTAAAGTGTACAAGTCCGTGGCTATTAGCATATTCACAGGATTGTGCAACCATCATTACTCTCTAATTCCAGAACATCTTCATCATCCAAAAATGAAACCCTGTACACACAAGCAGTCAATCCACATTCCTCCTTCCCCCCAGCCCCTGACAATCACTAATCTACTTTCTGTTCTATGGATTTCCCTACTCTGGGCACTTCAAATAAATGGAATCATACGATATGTAGCCTTTGTGTCTGTCTTGTTTTACTTAGCATAGTGTTTTTAGGGTTCATCCATGTTGGAGCATGTATCAGTACTTCATTCATTTTTATGACAGAATAATTCCATTGTAGCGATAGACCACATTTGGTTTATCATCTGTTGGACATTTGGGTCGTTTCCACTTTTTGGTTATTGTGAATAATGCCTTTAAGAACGTTTGCGTAACAAGGTTTTGTGTGCACATATATTTCCAATTTTCTCAGGTATATATCTAAGAATAGAATTGCCACGTCATATGGTAATTCTATGCTTAAGTTTTTGAAGAACTTCCAGACTGTCTTCTAAAGTAACTGTACCATTTTACATTCCCACCAGCAGTGTATGGGGGTTCCGATTTCTCCACATTCTCACCAACACTCATTATCTGATGTTTTGAGTCTAGTCATTCTAGTGGGTGTGAAGTGGCATCTCATTGTGGCTTTAATTTTCATTTCCCTAATGACTAACGATGTTGAGCATCTTTTCAGGTACTTATTGACCATTCATATACCTTCCTTGGAGAAATGTCTATTCAGATCCTTTGCCATTTTTAATTGGGTTGTTTGTCTTTTTAATATTGAGTTGTGAGAGTTCCTTACGTATTCCAGACACTAGACCCTTATCAGAATATGATTTGCAAACATTCTCTCCCATTCTGTAGGTTGTCTCTTCACTTTCTTGATAGAGTTCTTTGGCACACTAAAGTTTTTACGTTTGATGAAGTCCAGTTTATCTATTTTTTCTTTGATTGCTTATGCTAAGGATGTTCTTGAAAAGTGAAGGAGTCAAGTGCAACAGAGAGAGACAAAATCCAGGACACAACAAGTCCCATCCAAGGGAGAGAAGGTGAGGACACCAAGACCACAACTATGCAGCCATCTACCAAGCAGGCCCTGAGACTGGAGCGAGTGGACACAGGCTCCAGGAGGAAATATCATGGAGAAGGAAGGATTGCAAAGATCAGCTACTATCCTTAAGATTTTTACACAGCTCACTGAGTGATAAAGACAATGTAAGAAAAAAAGGCAACTAATAATTCTAGGAAAAACAAATAGCTAGACCATAAGGGGAATAATATCATGGCTCTGAAATAAATAATATAACAAAGTTTCAATTAAATAATGTAAATAATTTTTCCTTTAAGATAAATATTTACATAGTCACAATAAGGTAAACATTTTTTCTTTTCTAAATTTTAGACTTTAAACTTTTGGGTAAAATAGAGATGACTTAATTATGATTTCAGAACAGAATACAAATGTCATCCTCCTCAACAAGGTGAAAGTAAAATGTCAGACGGCAGAGGCTGGGAGTGCGAAGGAGAGGAAGAGGTGAAGGGCAGGGAGGAGGAACTAAGATATTCATCATACAAAGCAAGAACCTGGGAAAGAACGGTGAGCATCATTAGTGACCATTAGGGTGAAGATGGTCAATGAAAGAATGAACACCGGGACATAGGACATTGTGATCAGAGGGCTTGAGGAGCTAAATTCTGCACTGCCATCGCAAGAAGACAGCAGGATGGCAAATAAACCAGCAGTGTGAACATATCATCCCAAATTCCAGCATATCGTAAGGAAATTCAGAGTAATCACCAGACGGGCAAGAACCAGAAGGAGCTCAAAGAGTAAAAAGTCATCACTTGTGAACTAAAGGATGGTTCCATTTGACCATTAATACATCTTCACTATGTGAATCTATTGATTTAAGATAAAAGTAAACTACTATTTTACAACACTAGGACTTTAATAGAAAAAAACGGACAAAGAAAACAAAAAACTCAAAATAAAAGACATGCAAATGGTTAGTAGACATATTTCTAAAATCTATTTAAATTCAGTGTTAATCAACAGAATATAAACAAAGGAGCAAAATCGCAGGTTTTCTCTATCAAATTTGCCAAGACTTTCAGAAATGATAGTGCTGGTGAGCTTGGGGTGAGACGTGAACTAATATCTTGCCAACGACAGGACAAATCAATACAGTATTTCTAGAAAGTAAGTTGGCAAATGTGTATGAAGAGCCTTAAATTGTTTATATACTCTGTCCCAGAAATTCCATTTCCAGAAATTAATTTAAATAAATAATAAGGAATTCAAAGATGTATGTACAAAGAGAAACTTCAAATCATTGCATAAAATAACAGAAACTCTACTGCAGTCTATGTGTCCATCATCAGGGTGGGTTAGACAAAATGTGACATATCCGGGCACTGACATGTCCTCAAGTCACTAAAAATGGGTACAGAAGTTGAATGAAATGGGAAAGACTCTGGAGTAAGTTAACGAGTAAAAGGACAGTTCTGAACTGTCTATAATTTATGCTCTCAATTCTGTAAACACACACATACACACACTCATAGACACTCACAGAAATGCCATACCGTGGGGTACGAATCAGCCTTGGGAGGCTGGGTTACGCCTTGGTAGCACATGGTGCCCAGATCCCAGCCGCTTGTCACAGCCGAGAGCTATTTCTCACTCCTGCCACAGGTCCACCACAGGTCAGCAGAGGCTCTGGTCCACATCACCTTCCCTGGCCCCCAGCCTGGGGGAGCTGCCTCCATCGGAAACGTGGCCAGTCATGGAGGAGAAGAGGGAAGAGGCCCAGGGGTCCCAGGTGCTGGCTCTTAAACATCTCTCGGAAGTGACCACATTTCTTCTGCTCATGTTTCACTGGCCAAAGTCCTGCGGCACACTGGAAGCCGACAACACAGATGTATAATCATTCCTTAGGGAGGGACTTGAATGTGGATGGACAAGAAGACAATCATTCCTGAAGTCTTCACATCGTCTCCTCTGACCGGCGAAGAACAGCCCACAGGTGGCGGAGACCGCTGGGTGTGCCCGGCAGGCTTTCTCCCCTTCTCCCCTCTGGGAACTAAGAGCCCATCAGCCAGCACACGGCCACCCACAATAAATACTAGTTTTCCCAGCATCCTTGCTGCTGGCGTGGCCGTGTGACTCTGTTCTATCCCAGGGGATGTGAGCAGAAGTGGGTGTGAATCGCCCGGAGCGCACCCTCCGATGCCCCGTCTCTCCTGCAGCTGGAGCGAACTCAGAGCGCAGGCGTGGGAGTGAGCACCTCAGACCACGCGGGTGCCGGCACCACGCCAGTGGCAAAGGAGCCAGCTCAGCCCTGTCACCCAGGAGTCACCGTGTCACCTGGGGCTGCCCACACAGAAGTAAGCTCTCTCGTCTGAGACCCTACAATTTTGTGTCTTTGTTAGGGCCACCAAATTTAAATTGGAATGACTTAAAACTGATACCTAAGAAGTGACTGTGATTCCTGGGTGTCTTACCGAGGCTCACTGTGCACCAAGGACTCAGCTGGCCCAGGCACCAAAACCAGGGGCCACCTCCAGAAGAGAGCTTTCAGGACTTCCCTGGTCTTTTAGGACAAACAGACTGATGTGAGGTTAAAAGGGGGACCAGCCACCAAGGGGACCTAAGGTTGAAAGAACCCAGCCCCCCTGCCCCAAGCAGCCTCCCTTGACTGGAACCTTGCTGGTGGCAGATGGCTCACTCCCTCACCAGATAAGGTAAGAAATGTTTACACTTGTCCTAAGCCACCAACATCTGAGGCAATTTGTCACACAGCAATTTATAACGATGCGTATCAGTATAAAGAACCCATGGATTTGAGCATATTTTACAGGTTTCCATCTACTGCATTTCTCCAACTCACTGAAGCTCAGACAGCCCATCTGTGGCCGTGGGAGACTCTCCAGGTGAGCACCTGCATCCTTCAGACGTGACCCAGGAAGTCTGAGAGCTTCCTCGCTGTCTGTCACTGGGTGCTCCAGGATCAAGTGACATGTCTCTGCACCCAGATTCAGAATCAGTTATTTCTCTAAAGCTCACTAGCTCTGTTTTGTGTGAAATAATATTTCAAGACCACAGTCAGAGCTACTGGGTGAGTTATGCATTGATTCTACCTTATTATTGGACAAAGCTAAGGGGTGTGTGTGCGTGTGTGTGCATGTGTGCACGTGCTAAAGATAAAAACTCACGTTCATGACTTATATTTCCAGTTTAAATTCTGGACTACTAGTCTGGCCTCACGTATATGGTATCTCCATCACCTTTCTTCTACACTGTGACTCCTGGCTCCCGGGGTCGTAGACAGGGATAGAAGAATCCGCATTTATTCATTTGCTTTATTCCTCATTACACAGACAACTTCTCTCGTTATAACAGTGCCACCACCAGTGAGGACCACTGAAAACAGCTTAAAGGGTGTACACACGCTCCTCCCCACTCTCCATCCACTTTTATAATTTAATCTGCACGGTCAGAGTGCATTCCCCAACACGCTCCGCCCTCTCCTCGCACCGTACTTATCATTCCACAAGTAACTGCACGCGGAATACTCACCACCAGTCCTGATGTCACGTCCCTCTGACATTGTGATTCTTGTTTCCTGAAGCTTGTTTCCTAGATGATGTCTCAGAAAGGACTCACAAGAGAAATATTCCACGAGTTCTTGCGTGTCAATAACAGTTTGTGCGTGTATGATTGAAAGTCAGTATTTGCCAGATAGAAGACCTTTGGTTTACGTTTTCTTTCCTTAAGAAAATAGGTTTAAATATCTTCCTCCATGTTTCCTGGCATAAAGAGTCATTGTCTAAAAGTCTGGTGATAAATGAATTTTACTTCTCCTATGATTTACATGCTCCTTTGGCTCAGTAGCCAAAACACGGTTTTCTTTTTCTTTCAGATCCAGTAATTTCACCAGAGCACGTCCTGAGCTGCCTGTGCTGGGCTGTCACATGGTGTGCTCTTTCAATAAGTGGTTTCAAACCTTTTTGTTTCTGTTGTCTTGGATTGTGGTTTCCAGTATTGTTATGGTTTTTTTGCTTTGTTGCTGCTCTTTTAGATCAGGGACACCTATTATCCATGTCTGGGACCATCTTTACCACTCTGCAATATGTGTCAGTTTCTCTCAAATCTTTTTCCATTTATTTAAAATTTTTTTTAATTTTTCTTACTTTTCACTTTTTTTCCCTTAAGGCATTGTTTGTTGTGCTTATTCGCTCATCTGTTTCTTCTAGTTTGCTCTTCATTTCTGAAATGATTTTTTTCCTAATTTCTAATTTTCTCTGGAATTGGGTCACCTCATTTCTGAGTTTTTCTCATTGTGATTTATGTTGATCTTTTGCATTTTGTATCATCCTCCTGATGTCTTTTCACTCTTTCTTAAGTAGTAAGCGACAATTTGTATCTGTGTTAAGGGAATGTCTTGTTTTTTTCGTTGCCTACAGGAACATTATTCTCCTTTTTGTTATGATAACTTTCTGCTGCTTTCTTATAATGTTCAAAATGTGATGCTTGCTGCCCGAGACTTCCAGCCTCTGTCCCCTCCTTCCTGCGTCTCTGGAGCCTTCGTCCTGCACAGATGGACTCCAGCTCCAGCGGTGTCTCCCTGGTGTGGGACCTGCCTGATGGCTGTTCCTGAGGACTCCTGCAGGCCACCCGCTCTGGTGTCTTCACACCTTACCCCGGGCTCCTGGCACCTTCCCAATTCCAGTTCCAGCAGCTGCTCTCAGAGCAACCACATGCTTCCCAGTGAATGCCTGCTGCTGTTTGGGGATTCTCCTTGTCTCAGGTCTTGACTCTGTCCCATTGCCTCCCGCTGCTTCTTCCTGCAGTCTCCGCCCTGACCATGCCTCGTGATCATTGGTGGTTTGTCCTTGCCCCTGGCACTTTAGGGTTTGAGAGGACACCTTGTCACCTAGTGTTTACATACAGTATCCATAGGGTTTGGGGTGTTCTGTCTAGTTACGCTGTGTTTTATGTAGGGAGTGTATTATTTCTATATTCATCCATGCATAGTGCAAACTGCATCCTGGAATTCAGCCTCAAAATTTCATTGAGTAATTGAGATCACCCTTTCTCATGATCACAGTGCCCACGCGCAACCACGTCATTCCCACGGGACCCTGATGTGGGAGCCAAGAGAAAATCATGGACACAGTGCATCTGAGATTCAGAAAAACCTTTGAAAAAGATGCCTGAGGATTTCCAGGTAGTGCACAGGATGGAACAAGGCATTTATCTCTGATCTCCCTCAAAGATTACAGCAGTGTGGCAGGAGACGGATTATAAGCAAAAAGAATAAACCCAGGAGCATAAAGAGGGTGGGGGCAGAGGCCCCAGCGGACAGGAGACCAAACATGGGAACCAAAGAGTAGAGGGGAAGAGTGTCAGCCTCCAGAGATCAGGAGAACCTGAAAATGAGGTTCGCAGCAGCAGGGCTGGAAGCAGAAGGGCAGAGAGCCAAGAAGAAGCAGATCATCTTGAGCCTCAGAGCATCAGAAAGTGCAGGAGTCAGAGGCACTGGGATCTCGAGGTGGGCACGGACAGGACCGACCCCCGGGGCTGGTTTGACAGGGTATGTAGGAATGAGCAACAGTGAGACCCCACACCTCCTCACCACAAATCACCACATCCGCCCCTCACCACCCCAGCGCATGGCCAGGGAATTTGCTGTCTGGAGATGTTGGCCCGGAGGAACTAGGAACTGAGATGAGACCCTGCACAGCCTAGGGCAACTCGCCCTCCCCTCCAGGGTGACCAGGGTTGGGACAGATGGCCAAACCCCCTGGGCCAGGTCCAGAGCTCTCAGCCTGGGGGCAATGACCAGAGATCCCCTTCCCCGGGGCAGAAGCTGCGCCCCACTGCCGGGGGTGTTTGTGCCTGGGCCCACATGGGCACCAGCTCACACGGATGGTTTGCTGGCTCTCCTGGAAACAAGAGCAGTTATTTATGAGCTGAATTAGACCGTGCCTTCTGGATGCACAGGGACGGGGCGGAGGGCAGTCCCTACATGAGACAAGCAAACTAAGTGCATCGTTCCGGCAGTGTCCGCCCCACCACGGTCTGGTTAAAGGGACCCCCAATCAGTGCTCCCTGCTCGAGGCTGGGGTGGGGTGGTGAGAGGGCCCTTTCCGGGAGTGGGTGCCTGCCCCACCATGTCGGAGCTGTGCCCAGGATGAATGGGACTCTGTGTGTGCAGGGTGGGGACACAGGGACAGCCTCCTTCCCCTTTCCTTGTTCAAAGGCGAACATGACCTTTCAGAGCCGTCTGACCCCAGGATGGAGGAGCCTTCCCCCAGGGCGAGACCGTGCCAGGGCAACAGTGGGACAGTGTTTGCCACTTCCACCCGAAGGCCTCCCAGCAACTGGCAGCGTGGGGGCCTGGGACACGGGACCTGGCGCTGGAAGCCCCAGGCGGCTGTCCCTTGTGCCAGCCCCGGAAAGAGAGGCCAAACCCAAAGGGCAGGTCCCCACTCCAGGCCACTACTCAACCTGCCACAAGCACGGAGCCCTGAGCAGAGCAGGGCAGGACACCTCCAGGTGGCTGCTGAGCCTGGGGAAGCAGGGCCAGGGGTCTCCCCCTCCATCAGATAGCGGAGCAGACGGAGAGGGCCTGGCCCAGGGATAGGAGGCAAGCTCTGCTGCGGAGAGGCAGGTGGGCCCCCAAGTGAGGCCAATCCTCTGACTCCCTGAAGCCGCTTCACTCCATTCCTGGCAGGGGTACAGGCCAGCGCCCCAGCCCTGACACTATGCAAGCCTTTGGGTGACCCTGAGCCATGACGTGAGTCCTCACAGGGTCCCCCCGTGAGGCCAAGCTCTGGCTGCTCTGAGAGACAGGGGCGCAGGGACATGGAGTGGAGCAGGAGTCGCCGTGTCTGGGCCCGACCCCCACGGCAGACACATCGCCTCCCTTCTCGTCGTTGCTTTAATGTCTGATTGTTAAAATGACTGTGAACCCCAGTTTTAAAATTCACTGTCGTTTTCATGGAAGTTCCTCAAACACCCCTCAGGGGACAGGCCTCTGCGGGAGCCAGGACTGGTGGCATCCCCAGGAGCCATGTCCCAGGTCCCCTCTCTGTCGGATTCTGGGGAGAACTAGTCCCACTGGAGCGGGACTTGGGAGGCCGGAAGGACAGCGATGGGGACAGAAGCAGCTGCTCCTCCCTCCTGCCTGCCCCTCCTGCAGCTTTTATTCCCCATCAGACTGGGCCGCCCACAGACCCCCACAGAGGCTTCCACAGACCCTCCCTCCAGGGGCGTCTCTGCCCCAGCTGCCCAGGCTGGCAGCACTCTGACCCTAAGACCCTCCCGGACCCGGAACACTCGTCAAGGGCCTGCTTTGCTGCTGATGGATACCCAGGGCATGTGGGACTTGGAGACCTGGGAGCAGTGTCTGGCACCATGACGACAGCTCCCGTCTTCCTGGCACTGTGCAGTCAGGGTCCCAGGACGTCTCAGAGGGAGGAGTAGGGCTGTTTTTCTCCTTCAGTGAAGGGAGTATGGAAAGGAACAAACCTCAGCATAATGCCCTCGAGATCCATCCATGTTGTTGCTTATGGCAGGATTTACTTCTTTTTTATGAATGAATAATATTCTTCGTATGCATATACCACATTTTCTTTGTGCTTTTATCCGTCAATGGACACTTAGGTTGTTTCCATGTCTTGGCTATTGTGCATAATACTGCAATGAATGCAGGACTGCAGATATCTCTTCAAGATAGTGATTTTTGTTTCCTTCAGATAAATACCCAGAAGTGGAATTGCTGGCTCATATGGTAGTTCTATTTTTAATTTTTTGAGGAAACTGCATTCTGTTTTCCACAGTGGCTGCACCATTTTACATTCCCACCCACTGTGCACAAGGGTTCCCTCTTTCCACCAACACTTATCTCTTGTCTTTTTTTTGATAACCATCCTGACAGGTGCAAGGCGATATCTCATTGTGGCTTTGATTTGCATTTCCCTGATGATTAGTGATGTGGAGATCTTTCTTGTCTTTTAATGTAAGCATTTGTAGCTATAAATTTCCCCCTTAGCACTATTTTTGCTGCATCCCATAAGTTTTGGCATGTCATGTTTTCATTTTCATTCATCTCTGAGTATTTTCTAATTTCACTTGTGATTTCTTCTTTGATCCATTGGTTGTTTAAAAGTGTGTTGTTTAATTTCCACAATTCTGTGAGTTTTCCAGTTTTCCTTCTGTTATTGATTTCTAACTTCATCCTGTTGTGGTCAGAGATGATATTTTATGTGATGTCTGTCTTTTTAAATCTATCGATTCTTAGTTTGTGGCCTAACATGTGGCTGTCCTGGAAAGGGTCCCCCGTGCACTTGAGAAGAACGTGCGAGCGGTTGTTGGGTGGAGCGTTCCGTGAACGTCTGTTAGATATACACGGTTTATTGTGTTGAGCCCTCGATTTTCTTACCCATCTTCTGTCTGGGTGTTCTGCCCACTGTCGAAGGTGGGGTATTAAAGTCTCCAACTGTTACTGAAGAATTGTCTCTTTCTCCCTTCAGTTCTGTCGGTTTTCACTTCATATGTTTTGATGGTCTGTCATTGGGTGCATAAATGTTTAGAATTGTTGTATCTTCTTGCTGTATCGGACCTTTCATTAATACCTAATGTCCTTCTTTGTCTCTTGTAAACTTTTCTGACTTAAAGTCTATTTTGTCTGATATTAGTATAGCTACCCCTGCTTTCTTTTGGTTACTATATTTGTAGAGTACCTTTTCCCATCCTTTCACTGTCAGTCTATTTGGGTCTCTAGATCTAAAGTGAGTCTCTTGTAGACACAAACAGTCGGATCATGGTTTTTTATCCATTCTGCCAATCTCTGTCTTAAACTGGAGAGTTTAATCCATTTACATTTAAAGTAATTACCAATAAGGAGGGACATACTTCTGCCATTGTGCTATTTGTTTTTTATATGCCTTAGAGCTTTTTTATCCCTTGTTTCCTGCATTACTGTCTTCTTTTGCATTTACTTGATTTTCTGTAGTGAAATGTTTAAATTCCTTTCTCATTTCTGAATGTGGCATCCTCAACTCTGGCTTCAGCAGAACTCCAAACATGAGGGGTGGCCGCAATGGGCAGGTGCACAGAGAGCAAGCTGCGTGCTCTCCAAGTGACAGCAGGGGTTTCAGGGTATACCCAGGGTCTAAGACACTCCACGTAGCGGCACTGCATCAATGTTGGTGGAATGGCTGTATGAACACATGGATCTCACAGAACCAAAATGCACATTAGCCGACCCCATAGCTGCAAAGATAAGAATCCAATGCACCATTACCTGTACCTAGCATGGCCAGCAGACTAACAGCCCCACAAAGATGTGCATGCCCTCATCCCAGAACCTGTGACTATGTGACCTTACACATCAAAGGACTTTGCAGATATGATTAAAGCAAGGATCTTGATATGAGGAGATTATCCTGGATTATCTGGGTGGACCCAGAGTCATCACAAGGATCCTTAAAAGGGAAAGAGGGAGGTGGGAGTGTCAGAGTCAGAGAAGGAGGTGTGAAAATGGAAATGAGAGTGAGAAAGAGAGAGAGATTTGAAGATGCTATGCTGCTGGCTTTGACAACAGTGGAAGGGACCGCGAGGGAAGGAATACAGGGGGCCTCTGGACGCTGGAAAAGGCAAGGGAATAGATCCTCCCTTGGAACCTCTAGAAAGAGCACAGCCCTGGCAATACCTTGATTTTAGGACTCCGGACCTCCAGAATTGCGGATAATTCATTTGTGTTGTCTCAAGCCACTATACTTGTGGTCTATTACAGCAGCTACAGGAAACTTAGCTATGCAGGACACCTAAAGGTTGTGGTGGTGGCACCAAATGAAAACGGGAATAGGTGACTGACTGTCTTTGTAACTGTGCTGGAGTTGGAACCACACACTGCCTGTTGACTGCATTTCACATAAGCACATGACAACGAGAGCTAGAAGGCACCGGAAACTTCCACATGCTTCCACATCAGAATGTGCAAACATTCTCATGTGCTCCCAGTGCTAACACATTTGTTTTGAATTACTTTGCTAAAGAAAAAAATATGTGGGGGCTGTGGCACGTTAATAGTAGCTTACGACTGAGATCATTTCAATCAATGCAGCCGCTTCGGAAAAAATGAAGTGCGGCAGCGCAAGGACGTCTCCCGGAAACCGTCTGTGCACGCGTAACTCCCCATTAGCCTGTCTGCAGACAGGCCTGTCATCGCATGCCACCATTTGCAAGACGTTATGTCAAGCGCCTCTCATTGATGACTGTGTGCAAACTGCTTGCATCTTGTTAGGATCTGATCCCGGGTTGGATTTCTTTCTGCAAAGCCCTTGATGAAGACAAGCCATGTCTGTTTCGTGTCGGTTGCTGTCTCTCGGCTGAAATCTGCTGTTCTGTGCGGCGCAATCTCCCCTCCACATGTCTACCGAGGCTGCTCCTTTGTGGGCCAAGCACATGCGGATCGCCGAGCGTGCTGGCCAGCCCGCCGCTCCAGGATGGGTAGGCCGGCCAGGAACCACCCCAGCAGAGCACACGAGTCTCCCTTATGGGTCATAGGTGGTGAACAGGAGCTCACGGGGGAGGCTCTGTTCCTCCGAAGTGCCACAATGAGACGGAGTGAAGAGAATTTATGTCAAATGCCATCTAAGGAGATGTCCCTCCACTCTCTTTAGTCAATGTGTGGATTTGTGATGGCTAAACTCGGAAGACCCCACCACCGACCAGAGGCCTGGTTTGGGGATTGGTAATTAGGTTCTTCCAGCTCTTCAGTAGAGTCTTTTTTATTTCTTGGGGCTTTTTCCCCTCCTCTGTTAGTCTTTGAGAAGGGCATGCAGACTCTGCTGGAAGTTTCCAGATGACTCTGTTGGACTAGACATGACAGCACTGAGGAGTGGCTGTGTGGGGCTCCTTAGGGCCAGCATCAGTCCCCAAAAAGGAGCTCATCCTTTGTAAAGTAGTGAGTCTGCTGACAAGGGAGGCATGCAAGCAAAGGCTGGACACCCACATGGATCCTGCAGAGGGGGCTGCAGGGGGCTGAGGGTTCCCTGGATGATGAGCATTGCTGTGCCCTGGCTTTGAGCTGGCAGGCTGCCTTCTCAACTCCAGGGGCCAAAAGGCACCGTCATGTTCACAATGAATGGCTGGTTGCTGAGACCCGTCTGTACGCATCTTCCTTTTGTGTCTGTGCCATTGGCCTGCTTAACATTGCAAAGGGATGGTGCGGCTGTTTAACCAGGTCACCACGATCCCCTGCATTCTAATTCGGTGTCATTCCAATGCAGAATCTCTCCCCGCCTATGAGATTTCCAGAAATAACATCGAGAATGGTAAATGTTTGTCCTTTAAGCCAAATTCGTGTCCTTTCTTTATGACAGCTTAAACAATTTATGACCATTTTTTGTTCTCAAGCCAGGAATTTTTTTTTTTTGGAACTGATCGTGGGACTGGCACAGAGGTTTTCAAGCATCACCTTTGCAACTACGTGGGTCTCCGTGTGAGCCGAAGGGACCCACAGTCAACACGTTACAGGTCACTTGCATAGCAGACGCCCCCGTGGCACCCGTGAGCTCTGGAGCCCTGGCTCACACACGCGTGCAGGAGCCTCCCAGAGTCTAAAGAGGAAGAAGAGAGCGAGGACCCGGGGGTCCCAGGTTTGTTGTGCCCAGTGTGAGACCACACCGGGATGGCCTCCAGCTTTTTATCAAAGCTGCGCTGGCCTCATAGGGGATGCCCTGAAGCCTTAGCATGGACACCGCTGCCTGTCAGACCAGCCACAGACAGGACAGGGTCCAGGTGTCCTGGTGGAGCATCCTCCGGACAAACGAGACCCCTGGCCTCGCCTTCTGGGTGGTGCCCGAACCCTGAACAAGGCGCATCTGGGATTCTGCGGACTCGATAAACAGGTGTGTCCACCCCACCCCAAGCTGGCAGCAGAACAGCAGATGGCTCAGAGTGCCAGCTTTGCCCTCAGGCCTGCTCAGTGGTCTACTGGCTGAGACCTTGGGAGGCACTTGGTGGTTCCCAGCCTGTTTCCCCAAGAGTTGGTAGGGGCTGTAGACCCACCCACTCTCCAGGATGTGCAGGTCTGGATGGGATATGTGCTCGCAGGTGGCTGTGAGCTGTCAGCAGTGAAGCCCAGCACCCTCCCTCCTTCCCTCGTGCCAGGCCTCCCTGGGCTCCCAGGGCTCCCACCTGCACCTCCCTTCCGGTGAGCTTGACCACAGGCCAGAGGCTGAGGGGAGAAGGCCTGAGCCTTCTGTGGCCATCCTCAGCCAGCCCGGGCACGTGCTTACCCAGGGTAGAGCCGCCTAGGTAGATTCTCTGAATGATACAGGGGCCAGCAACGTTATCCTGGACCCTGGACAACAGTGAGGAGACACCCACCCCCCGCCCCCTGTCTTCCCCACTCTCATCCGTGGTGGCTGCTCGAGGGTCCTGCTCCAGAGTTTTAGGCACAGACTGTGTTGTTTCAGTCCTAGATCAAAATCACAGCATTCTGCCTGAGGCTTCTAGAAGCTGAGACCCCCTTCACGCATCAAGCCATAATGTCGCTGCCCCATCAGTAGCGCCTCCAGAGGCCCAGCTCTCCCAGGACGCCTCCTCCACAGGGTCCGCTGGAGTGACCACCCCTCTGACCCTTCCCCTGACCCTCCCCCACGCACTGGCAGTCCCGAGTCATGGTCAGCCTCCACTGTGCTCCGCATGGTGCTGCCGGCAATCCCATATCCCAGGAAAACTGAGGTGTCCCAGGGCAGGCCCAGAGCACCCCTATGTTCCATCTTCCCAGGGATCCTACAGGGCCTTGGCACAGGTCAGAGGTCATTGGAATCCCCGTGTGACTCCGTGTGAATTTTCCCATCACTGAGCTCTGCAGCTGATCAGAATCTCCCTCCCAAGACATTTGGAAAATGGGGGGGAGGGGGCTCAGTGTAAATCCCCCAAGACAGCTGGAGTCCAGATCTGAGGGGGGGGCTGTGACTTAGCACCCCACGCCCTGAGCTGCACCTGCTGGAGACAAGAAGTCTGTTATCCAAGTCATCGAGTTGGATCCAAAAAGGGAGGCTGGAACTTTCCATGCTGACTCAGAGGTCAAAGGTGAGAAGGTCTGGAAGGACTAAGAGGGAATCAGCAGTGAGTTTGGCACTGAGGGTTGAGGAGGGACGCCAAATATCATCCATGGACCTACTTTTGAATCCAACAAAACATGACAGAACATTCTGGAGGTTTCTCTCCCAGGACAATGGGTTCATTTTTGGAGAGAGTAATATGTACACCAGGCAGATCCAATAGCCCTTCAGGGGCCACCTCCAGGCTGGCTGTTCCCTCCCAGGTCCCCACCCGCCAGCCCCTGCCAGTATCACCAGTCGCCAGAGCTGGGTCTGCCTGCCCAGCCCTAGGGAGACAGCAGGTATCAGGGCCAGGGCCCGCTCCCAGCCCAGAGGATTGCACCTCTGGGTCTGCAGAGTCCCATCGTCCTCCCAGCCAGCCCTGCCTCCCAGGCCTTAGCCCACCTGCCGCTGGGCAAATGGCTTCTAACAGGGTGGGGGTCAAAGGCCCCAGTTCTTCCTTTCAACAAACCCATCCCTCGCCCGCCCGTCAAATGCTCCAAGAGCTCTGGAGCACTGAGCCCCACATCACCCAGCAGTAGTGCTACTGCTCTGGGAGCAGGATCAAGCGAAATCTGATGCACTACCAGCTCCCTTCCCAACTTAACACTGAGATGCCACAGTGCTACGAAGCAGAACCACATAAACCTGAGAAACCAAGGAGCAGAAATGACAGATCCGTGTGCAGGAGGGAGCAGAGGGCTGGAGTGGGGGTCCCGCACCCAGAGAGAGGGGAGCTGACGGCAGCTGAGAAGCCAGAGCCCTGGGGACAGGGCAATGCACATGGGCAAGGGGGCGAGGTCCAGCCGGGCGACAGCCAGCAACTCACCCTTGGCTCATCTCCCTCAACACACCCAGCGGGCCAGCCCTGCCCTTGGGTGCCTGTTTCCAGCCACGGTGGCTGCCACCTACCCCCACTCCCAGGAATACAAACACACAGGGAAATGATGCCACAGGAAAGCACTCCACACAGATTGCTGTGCACCAGGTGATCCAGGATCAGCGGGCGAGGCAGGGTGGGAATTGAAAGGAGGCTTGATAAACACCATCCAGGAGAGCAGGGAGGGCATTGCAAAGGTGGAGCAGGAACCAGAACCAGCAGGAAACGTCGGGTGGGGAAAACAGCAGTTTCAGTGGTGGATGTAATGGATGGGTTTAATAACTCAGTGAAGACTCTCGGTGAGATGGGAGATCAGCTCAGGAAATGCCCCCGAGGGCATCAAGAAGAGGCAGAGATTTGAGGTGGAAAATATAATTGGAGGAGGTTCAGAGATGGAAAATGGACATTGACGCTCAACATCTATAGAACGGAAGTCTCAGAGGCGGAGAGAGAAACAGAAAGGAATAAGTATATCAAGAACCAGATAATGGGATTTCTCCATCTAAAAGGAAGATCAGAGGCCTCAGGTTCAAAGGGCAGGCAGAAAACAAACACACCCACATGAAAAAGAAATTTTAGGACAGCAAAGAGAAAGATAAAATTCTAAATGTTCTCAGAAAACGCTAACCTCTGAGAGAGCCAATCAGATTATCAGATTGCCCATCGAAATTCTGAGAACCAGAAGAAAACAAAGAAACATTTCCGAGGACTGAAGGAAATTAATTTTAAACGTAGAACTCCAAGTCCATCTAGGCTAGTATCTAAACATGAGGCCTAGCTGCTTCTCAAACCTGCAGAGCCCCAGTGTCTGCTGGGAAAATGGTGCCCAGAGACGGAGCAAAGGGTAAAGGGAATAATGGGAGATGGGATGGCTCCAGAGGCAGATGGTCCCGGAGCAAATACCCGCAGAGTGCACTGTCGTCTGAAAGACAGACACCCAGGCATACTGGGTAAATGCAAAAATTTTTATCCAAAAATCAACCTGGAGTATCCGTGGAGCCGTGCCCTGGGCCTTTGTGGGGAAGTTGGTTGGAGAAAGGACAGAACTAGGATGAGCAGAGAGAGCCCTGCATCCCAGGTCCACCGGGCCCCCTCCTCCACCCAGCACTTCCCCCCACCCCCACCCCCAGAACCCTGCGGAAGGCTTGACCGGGTCCGCGGGACTCAGGCTCCTCTTGGTGGACCATCTCCAAAGAACAGGAACCTTTTCTACACAGCTGTCGGGGCTTTAGAGACTGTTTCACCCCCACACCCTATTTTATGGCAGGGAGACCCAGGCCTGGCTCCTGCTGGTCCCAGCTGGGTGTGAGGGGCTGGACCCAGCAGGCTCTGCTCCCATCAGCATGCCCTGGCCTGCTGGCATCGCTACCCCCCACCCATGGGGACCTTCTGCACCACCAGCAAGAGCATCTCACATCGTTGTGGTGTTGAGATGCTGCCCCTGTGGCCTAGAACTAAGTCACTTGTATTACCCAACAGCAAGGACGCATTGGAGGGCGCAGCGGGGCCCCGTGAATGAGGAGAAGCCATGGGTCAGCAGTGGCTGGAGAACAGCCTCCTTCAGATCTGACAGGATGAAGGCCTGGCTGTCTGCCTGCCTTCCTGACAGGACCAAAGGGTAGTCTGGGGTCTGTCAGAGTGGCCTGGGGCAGTCCCAGGGACAAGAGCAGCCCACCTGCCCAGGTCCCCCAGCCAGTTACCACCATCTGTCCCAGCTGCCAGTGGGGCCACACCCCCAGCTGTCCTGGGACTGTCCCCAAGGGCTCTGCTCTTCTTACAGACCAGGCCCCTCAGCCAGGTTCTCTGGCATGACAGACAGGGATGTGACCCTGACGGGACAGTGAGGGGCCCTGGGTGACATACGCCCAACTTGGGAGTCCTGGGGTGAAGCACCTGCCAGGACTGCGTTGGCCCCATCCCATCCCCTCCAGGGGATCCCTGTAGCCTTGGGTGCCCCTGGGGCCCCAGCACCTCCCAGAGTCCCCAAAGAGAGCCCTGGATCTGTCGTGTAGGACGTGCCCTGAATCGGACCTTGGGTTGGGATGCTCCTCCAGGGGGATGCCTGGGAGGTGGTCCCCAGTGTCCATCTAGGGCCCAGGCAGGGACCCAGGGGACTGATGACCATGACATTTTCAGGGGCTTCCAACTGCACACGAGGAGCACAGGATGCAGTAATTCATTATTTGTAAATGCTGGTTAGTAAGGGCCTGAAGAGCCACTCGGGGGGCGGACAGGAGTACGCAGTGGGGTGGAGGCTTTTGCCATTTCTAACCTGGGTGAACCCCAGACCCTCTGTGTCTCACAGCGTCTTCTGAAAAATGAGACATTATACTGCCCCCTCCTTAGAGGCAGCCTGGGTGGGGGTCTCCTTGAGCCCTTCTGTCTCGTGTCAGTTCACTGGGGGCCCCACCCGGCTATGGTGGGTGGGGGTGAGGGGGGTAGGCTGGTGGGTGACCACCCTCCTTCTGCAGAGGGGGTGTCGCAGAGAACAGGCTGTTTCCCTGTACATGTTTGGGGCAGGAGAGCTGGGGGCGGGATCTGGCCAGGCTCCCTCATTCATTCATTCATTCATTCCCCCACGCTTCCTGAGCCCCGTCTGTACCTGGCTCTGTGCTGGGTGTGGGGATCTATGGAGGTGACAGGACAGACACACCCTGGGGCCTTCTGAGGATATAGAAAAGGCCACTTGGCAAGAGCAGGTGGGTGATGGAGGGGCATTGAGCTCGCAGACAGATGCAGGCAGGGCAGGGCTCACGCTGGGCAGAGCAGGACCTGGGCAGGGCTCAGCAAGGGGGCTTAGTCAGGGACGGGTTTGGGGGAAGGAGTGGCCTGCCTGTAGAGAGGGGATGGTAGAGGTCCAGTGAGGAGGTGACCCCAGGCAGGAGACAGAGGCAGCCTGGGCAGGGCAGGGCCGCCGGGGCAGGGAAGTGACCCAGTGGGAGAAGTGGACAGTGGAGCAGACAGCTGGCTGGGCCCAGCTTGCCCCCTACCTGGAGGGGTCACACAGCAGGGTGAGGGGGAGACCTTCCTCAGTTTTGAGGCCACATGAGGCCAGGGCCCTGGGGGAGGGGCAGGAGCTCAGAGGAAATTCCTCCGAGGGAATTCCCACACCCTTATTCACAGAAGTCCACAGATCATGTTTTCACTGGTTTTCCTTAGAAATGTGGAGTTCTCCTGTGCCAGAGAATGCCGGGTTTGGAAAAGCTCATAATGGATATCCCACAGCTCTGATATGAACGGTCTCCAGGTGATTCGAAGGTAAAACTGCAGCCTTTGGTTAACATTTAAACTTATGTTTCACAGTGATGAAAACGTCTCACACCCGTATGTTGCTTTGACTGGTTATGTGCCAGTAGTGACTGTAAGTAAAACTCACCCAAGGATAAGCTGAGAGGATACTGCCACGATTTAAACCTGGCTGAAGGGAGCATGTGACAGAATCGGGGCTCCCTGGGCTGACAGGTCCCTCAGAGCTCACCCATGGGTGTCGTCCATGCACATCCACCTACATGGGTGTCTTATGTAAACTTGGTGGTCATGTGGCCCCTTCCTGTGTAAACGGTCACGCAATGGGAAGGCACGTGGCAGGGTCACTCTCCTCCCTCATCACACCAGGAGTCACCTGCCTGCCGTGGAGAGGAGAGAGGCGCCCGTTTATCAGACGCAGCTGCTGCTGCATGTGGTCTGGCATTCAAGGCCCTCCGTTTTCTTTCCTCGAAACTATAGTGAATGTGCTTCCATGCAGAAGCAGTAGGTCATGACAGCCCACAACAGTAATCAGAGACAGCAAATTGCAAAAATCGTATTTTTAAAGACATCAGAGAGCAGGATGCAGTGAGGAGCGGATGCCACAGGACGGGAACTCTGGAAAACTGACCACGGCTGCCCCTTACCTTCCTGGGGACACTTGCTGATTCCAGGTGCAGACTGGGGACCCAGCTTGGCCCCCACGGAGGGATTTTACCAGGAGAAAGAAAAACAGCAAGGTTTTTGCCTCTCATGTGACGCTGCTCTGAGAGAGAGGGACCTTGAAGAGCGCCGAACGCCGTAGCGGGTTCCCCGACGAACATTGCTGATGTTTGAGGCAAACAAAATGGTGTTTTCCCCAAAGCCAGCCGTGCCTAGAGCTCAGATTGTGTCTGGGAGTCACAGTGCTGTCACTCCAGCGACTGGGGTCCTGCTAACGGGGCACACGCCCACCTGCCAGGTGTTTGAGGGCAGTGAAGGCCAGGAGCCACCCCGCTGGCCTCCGTCCGCCTCCCCCGCCTGCTCCCCCAGGCTGGACGTCCATCTGGTGCTAAATGAAGCATGGGGTCCGGGAGGAGAGAAAGGAACCCTGGCAATCAGCCGCATGTCCAGTGCCCCTCTCTGACGGATGAGGAGATCATGGCACTTGTGGGGAGGCGGTGCCTTGGCCAAGGTCACACATAGGCAGGGGCAGCCCTGGGAGGACTGGCTTTCAGCATTCCTGTGATGCTGCTCACTGCACTTATCTTTCTGTGTAACCTTGGGGCTTACAGTAATTGGAAATTGATTTTCTTTTACTTTGTGGTCCTTAGATTTTGAAAGGTCTAGTTTTAGGTTATAGCTGGATCTCCCCAGCCAGCCCACCTCCTGACTGCCCACCCCGAGTTCCCAGCAAAGGGCCAGTACACAGTGTGTCCTTGCTGGCACATATTTGATTGAATTCCCCAACCCCGCGCGTCCCTTGGGAATGGTCATGATGGAAAGTCTTCCCAGCTGGCTCCTGCTGATTTCAGAAAAGAGACCGTAATTGTCAGCTGGGCATCTGAGGTGCGGTCCCACCTTGTCCACACCAGCACGTCCAGTTTAACAATTCAGGTCGGTGCCCAGCTCCAAGTTTGGCAGATAGTAAGCTCTCGCTCCTCGGAGAGGCTGGCACCGTTGACAGCATGGTGGCAGGTCGTCTTGTTGGACCACCTCCTTCTGCACTAAAGCAGAACCCTCGCTGTTCCCAAAATGCACCCGTACGTTCCACCTTCGACGCTTTGCCAGCCCAGCTCCTTACACCTGAATGCCCTCTCTTTATCATCCACGGCCTGGCTGAGACAGGCCACGGGGGATGCATCATGTTTAGCACAGCACGCTGGGCTGAGCACTCCCTCACCAGCTCATGGCAATCTCGCAACACCCCAGAGGTGGGAACTCACCCCATTTGCAAAGGGGAAGTGGGCTCAGAGAGGCTGAGCAACTCTCCCAGATTTGCACAGCTGGTCGGTGGGGGCAGCAGCATCTCTGCCCTGGTTCACCTGCTCCCAGGAGCCTTGCTGGTAACCTTGCCTGGACTTGACTCTCCAGCCATGGCCACGCCAGCCCAGCCTCAGAGCCCCCAAGCCACCTCAGCACTTGTTCCCTCTCCCATGCTCTGTGCTCACTGGAGCCTGGCAGGGGGTGGGGGGGACATGCATGCTGGGGACACTGTTGATGGATCCAGAGGACAGGGTTGACCTCACTCCCGAGCTGGCCTGTCCCAGCCCCAGCCGCCGCTCGGGGCCCCTCCCGCCAGCGTGCAGAGCACAGCCAGGATCCCCAGCGAGCTGGCCTGTGGTTGGAACAGAGCAGCTTGGGCAGCTCTCCCTAGGTTCCGAGGCTTGTCAGCCTGTAGTTGGATAGGATGCTGCTACCCAGTGAGGCGGAGTCTCCCCACACCACGGGAGCCAGAGGCCATGTGTGGCCCTGTGGATGACAGGGGCAGTGGGCTGCACACCCTCCACACAAGCCCAGCGCCCCTCTTTGCAGAGGTCAAGAACTCCAGTCTGCCCCTTTGTAGCCCCACCACCAAAGGTCACCAGAGGCCACCTGCCTTGCCTGGCCCTTGCCTCTGTTCTCCTGGGGAACTAGACACAGTCTATTTGGGAAAACAGGGAAAGAGGGGCCAGGCTCTCCCCAAATGGCTACTTCCTGAGGCTCCTGCTCTGCTCCCTCCTCCACGTGGCCGGGGACACACACCATTCTGGTGTGGGTGGGGCGGTCCCTCCTCACCTCCATGACAGCACACGGTGGGGGGGGGGCTTTAGGGAGACACCCCGAGTAATAGAAGGCCCCCGGAGCAGTGGCGTCTCTGGGCTGTGTCTGCAGAATCTGGGGTGCAACCCACAGCCTCTCTTTGTTATTTTGAGTCTGCGGGTTCGGGTTGGCCTGCGCATAAAGGAGCCTTTCTTGGCTGTTCTCTGGCTTCTGGCTGTTTGCTCTTCCCCACCCTGTGGCTTGGACGGGCTCAGGCAGGCAGCCCTTATGAGGCTCCCACTCCTCAGGCGGAGCCATGGAGGCCACTGGGGCCACGGCAGCCCCGCCCCCCACCCCGAGCTGCGGAGAAGGGCCTTCCCTCTGGGCAGCCCTGCAGGCCACCTCCGCCCCCACTCTCCCGGACTCTCACATGTTATTGGAAGCCAAATCCACTTTGGCCTCATAAAGGCTTACTCAGGCCCCAAATGAGAACCTCCACGGGAACTCGGACCCTCTCATCCAAGACATCACCCTCCGTAAGACCCAGCCGCTGACCCCAGGCCCTGGGACACGCCTGTTGGCTCGGACATCGGCTGCCCTGAGAGCCCAGGGACCACCCCACCTGGAGGACAGAGGGCTGCCCTTGCCCTCCGGGTCTGAGCTCTTCGGCCCCGCTCGCTGCTCACTGCCACTCAGACCTGGGGACCGTCCCCATCCTGAGCAGGCCACTCCACTGGACTCTGGACCCTCCACCGCAGGCCCCCAAAGAGGACCAGACAGTGGGCAGAGGGCGCCCGGGCGGGCGAGCACAGCCCCCGTGGCTGCCGCCGTCGGGCAGGCTGTTCTGAACCCGAGGCCTCCTGCAGCAGGAAGCAGGAGGCTCCGGAGACGCCAGGCCCCACACCCCGGGCTTACGAAGAAGAACCAGACCCAGACGCTGCCCCTCTTCCTCCACCCTCCTCCTCCGGAGGGGAAGGCACGTCCGGCGACCTCGGCCTTGGGGGGAACGTGCCGTCTGTGTGGAGAGATTTTCCTCATGGCTCTGTGGAGGGGGGCTGCTTCCTCCCCACGCCTCCCCAAGGCCACAGGCGTGCTAGGGCCCCCATGAGCATCCACGGTGGACACTGGAGCTCCTGCTAGAAGCCCCTGCCGGCCACCTGGCTGCCCAGGTGTGGAGACCAGACATGCTAGGAGTCGGAACTCTCTTCCTGGGCTTGGGGCATTGGCACAAAGGGCGCCCTGGAGCTCCTGGCCGGTGGACTCACAGAGCCACCCCAGGGGTTGCAGGACGGAGCCAGGAAGGGCCTGTGCCCACAGGAAGGAGAGCAGGAACCCAGCTGAGCAGGGGGCAGCCCAGGTGGCCAACAGCCAGATGAGCTGACACTCTACCTGGGAAGGAAGAGGTGCAGATGTGGGCCTCTGCCAGGAGTACCTGCACCCACAGAGGGGTCCTCATTGACAGAGGGGACTGGAAAGAATGGAAGACCACCACTGCTCGTGTCCCAAACACGGCCCAACCCAGAGGGGCCGAGCCTTGAAGAGGCAGGAGGAGGGCTGCCTCAGGGCCAAACACTCCCCCCCGCCCGACATGCACGCACACACATGCACGCACACAGGCATGCACATGTCCACACACACAGTGCACATTCACATAGGCATGCACACAGGTACACGCATGCACACTTATGTACACATAGGCATACGCACACACGCACACATATGCATCATGCACGCTCCAGGCAGCAGGGACGTGGATCACACAGTGTGGAGGAAAGGAAGTGATGATAAAGCATTAACGTTCCCTGGATGTGAAATCACCAAAAAGACCCCAAAGCTCTGGCCTCTGTCACTGTGTAGGCCGGGGGAGATGGGGAGGGGGCTTGGGGCAGCACTGGGGTCAGCAGCCCTGGGTCGGGCTCCTCAGCAACCCCATCTCCCGCTGGGCTTGGTGGGTTCCAGGCCACACAATGCGACCCTGTGAGCCGTGGCCCCAGATGCAGGCCGTCTCCTGGGTTTGCCTCCCCAGCACCCAGCATCCCCCAACTCTGCTTTGGAGCCCCATTGTCCCCCATTGGGAGTCTCAGGGAGCCTGCCACTGGTGGCCCTCCCCTGGGCTCAGGGCTCCCCTCCTGCAGGCACTGGGGTGTTCATACCAGAAGAGGACCCGTAAGAGGACTGCGACTGCTTCCCACCACCCAGGCCCTTCAGCGGCCACTGTCGACCCTCCCCGGAGGATCCTAACCTGCCCAGGACCTGGATGGGATCTGGCCTCTGCAGACCACCACCATCAGCTCCCAGGGCCCCTCACCCAGCTGGACCTGGGTGGTTGGCTGCCATGGCGGGAACCCAAAGGAGGCGGAGTGGGCCCAGGGATGCCCAGGGCATGTGGCAGGTGTGCCCAGGAGGGCTAGACCTTGGGGCCCGTCCCCACTGTCCTCCTCAGGGCCACACACCCAGCTGGGACCAGGTCACCAGGATCCTCCTTGGCCCCTGCCTTGGGAGCTCTGTTGTCACCCTGGGCCAGGGTCGGGCCACAGCATAGGCAGGGCCCACACCTGCTTTCAGCATTATCTCTCAGCTCCAAGGCCAGGCCGTACTCCAAGGCTCCTCACGGCTGTGCTGGTCAGGGCCTGGACACAGGGGGTTGATGTCCATCTTCATCATGAAGAGGCGAGTAAACAAGCTGCTCAGTTCCTCAGAGTGTCCCCGTGTGCACCCAGCAGGGTAAGGGAGACAAGACTGCTTTTCAGAGCAGCAAGCCCTCGCCACCCAGACCACCTCCCCCGGGGAGAGACTGAGGGCATGAGAGAAACTTCCAGCACCCTCCCTGCCAGGGGGCATGGGCCTTGCTCGAGAGCCTCCTGGGGGGATGACTTGGGGGCTCCGGGGCAGCAGTTGTGCAGGGACACAGCCTGTGGCAGCCCTGCCAGCCTCTCTCCTCTGGGACCCAGTGGAGGCCAGCCTCCTCCACGCCAGGCAGCCCACCCCACACTGGCCAGGACTGGCTGTGCCTGCAGGGGCTCTGGGGATGGGACAGACTCGTGACAAGAAGGGTACCTTCCACACTCCTGATCAGACTTCCAGGAGCTCGGGGGGTGGGAACAACAAGGCCCAGCTCTGAGCTCCAGCTCCCAAAATAATCCGGGTGCGGCCAGTGGCCGGGGATGAGCAGCTGACTTCACGCCGCAATCATCCCGGGAAGCCCCAGCTGTCTGCACGGCCGCACCTGCTCGGCCTCGGAGCGGAATGCGGCCCCCGGCGGATGGGCGAGAACGGCCACTGGGCCACCCACGGCAGAGGCTGCCCGGCCTCCCTCCAGGTCCCAGAAAGGGCGCGCGGTGCCTGGGGGGCCTCTAGCTTCCCCACCCTGCCCTGTCCTTCACTGACCTTGGACCAGCCCCCCGTCTGGCCTGGGCTACACATCTGTAAGCGACTCCAGCCCCAAGGCGAGGAGAGGTGGGTGATGGTGGACCTGTGAGAGGGGGACTGTCACCCCTTGAGGAGGTCCACAGTGGGGAGGGAGTGTGGCCCACCCCCTCAGGCAGAGGACCCCTTGTTCCCTTCCAGTCTGGGTCTGTGGGCTCAGGAGAGATTTCCGAAACCCAACTTTAAAAAGTGAGTGATGAATTTCCATTTCATTCCTAACTGTGGTTCCTGTTTCCCCCACAGAGGCCTCTGAGCCTTCCCGGGCTGCCCGCTGTGTGCACCTGTGTGGGAGTCGGGAGCCAGGAGGTTCCAAGGATGCCTGACCCCCGGCCTGCTGCACAGACCCCTCTCTGCAGCTCTCGGGACACACCCGCATGCCCCAACTGCTGCCCCGTCCTGGGCCCGGCAAGGAAGAGGTGCTCTGGGGGGGGAGGGGGGACGCAGGCAGCCTGTACCCATGCCCCCAGGCGTCCTGGGCCCGTGGCTTCCTTTGGAGTGTCCTGTAGCAGTGTCCTGCCTGGGACAGTTGAAGGGGCCACCAACAGTCCACAGCATCCAGGGTGTCCATCACCTTCAGCCCCTAGCCAGGCCATGGCTGACAGAGGATGAGGGCTTGGCCCCAGCGTGGTTTGGGCTGAGCAAGTACGAGGATCGGTTTCTGAACAAGTGTCTTCTGAGACCCGCACCACGAACAGGGTCCTTCTCTCAGGGGCCTCTGCCAGTCAGGCAGACAACAAACCTCTGCGACTCAGGGCTATGACTGAAGGAAGGCTGTTTCAGACCAGGGAGGGGCTCTGAGGAGGTGACACTAGAGCAGAGACCAGAAGGAGGCAAAGGGGGCAGGTGCTGCCAGGGAGGGCGTTCCTGACAGTTAAGCAGCGAGTGCAAGGGCCCTGGGGCAGCAGTTGCTCGGAGCGTTCAAAGACAGCAAGGAGGTCAGCATGGACTCAGCTGAGAGAGCCAGGCCAGCCGAGGATAGTGGGTGAGGGCTGGGACACATGGGGGATTCAGATGGGGGACTTTGCAACTTATTCTGACGTTAAACCTGCAGGGGGGAGCCCCCAAGGAGCAGTCGTGCCCAGGACACATGCTGAGGACAAAGCAGGCAGATGTGCTGAGGTCTGGAAGTCGGGGAGAGCAGGGAGGGGTAGGGTCGCCCCTGGCTGGGGTGAGCCTGGACGCTGACGTGGTTTCCTGGGATGGGAACGTGGCATTCATCCCACTGATACCCATCCCGAGAGCTCGCCTTGGTCCCCCAGGGGGCTGCCCAGGACCCGGTTGAGGCAGGGACCGGTCCCAGGCGGTGGTGCCGGGAGTCCCCCTGGGCTGGCAACCCTGAGGGTTTCTTGCAGACTGCTGTGCAGAAGGGCGGGGGGCCTGGGGCAGGGAACAAGGGGGCTCTGTGCTCGAGGCCGGGGATCGGAGTGCGGGTTGGGGGCCTCCTCGGGCCTTTGAAGTCCTGGGCTTGCCCGCCTGGAGGCCCGGGGTGGGGCGGATGCTGGCTCAGCCTCCCACAGAGGTTTCCTGCCCCTGGGGCGGGGGGGGGGGGGGCGGGGGGAGAGCAGGGAAGTGGGAAGAGGGGCAATCAGGGCAGGGAGGGGCGTGGAGAAGGGGCGAGAGCTGTAGAGGCGCCCCAGCCCTCAATACCCCCCAGAACACTGAGGCCTCCTCTCGGACAGTCCTCTCCCATTGTCTTGAACTTGGGTCCTCTAAGCCAGTGTAGGTCCCAGCGGTCTGCACCTTTGCAGCCGACCTCCCACTCAGCCTCTCCGAGTCCAGGTGCTCTCTCTCTCTCTCTGTCTCTCTCTGTCTGTCTGTCTGTCTCTCTCTGTCTCTCTCTGTCTGTCTGTCTCTCTGTCTCTCCCTGTCTTTCTGTCTCTCTCTCTCTCTCCCCCTTTCTCTCTCCCTCTCTCTCTCAAGCCTGCCCAGCCCAGCCCAGCAGCCATGTGCCCAGGTGCTGTGGGGACCCGCCCAGACGTCGAAGCTGCAGGGGGGCCTCTGTGACTAGCGCAGGATGTGAATTTGGGGCCTGCACTAGTTGGTCGTTCCCATCATAAGCATCTCTTTTCTTATATGCAGATGAAGTGATTTCTTCCCTCCCAAATACTCACACTCAGGCCCTGGGCCGGGCCTTGGGGTGCTGGGAATCAGGATGGGGAAGGGTGGGGTGGTCTCAGAAGCCACCATAGGCCAGGCCTCCAAGGAACAGACAGCAGGACAGGGAGGCGCAAGGGATAGAGACCTCTGTGGGGAGAGCCTGAAGATGGATGGGCCTGAGGATGCCCCCTGCCCAGGTTGTCCCCACCCGGCCCAGGAAAGGAAGCTGCCATCCACACCCACCCTGAAAAGAGGGAGGCGGTGTGTGTCCAGGGCCCAGGGGTGCTGGCGCCTCTCACCTCCCATTGGAAATGTCCAACCTCGTCCCAGTGTGAATGGTCAATGAATGTCAGAATAATCTAGTCGTTATATTCATATTTTTAGCATTAATTGTATCATATATAAAAATGTACTCACGTAACAAATATGTAATTTTAACAAAATAATAAATACTTGTCACATGGCTTGAGAAATACAATAAAAATTATATCTTTAAAGCAGGAGGATCTAGGCAAAGGAGGCTATGAGTAGATTTCTGGAGGTCTTTACTCTTGGATGGAAGAAAAATTACGTTTTTATTTTTACTAAACTCCCAGGCACTCCTGAGAAGGGCAGGTAGCTATGGCTCCTTACTTTTACCCCCCACACTTACACACACACACATAGACACTCACACACAGTCTCACACTCACACACGCACGTGTGCACAGCCTGGGCTGTCAGAAGAGCTGGTGGCATCCTGGAGAGCTGATCCCACCATCCAGCCTTCCTGCAAGAGCAAGAGCTGCCACCTCCAAGGCCCTGTGGCAAAGGCCTTGACCCCCAATGGACTGGCCTCAGGCCAGAGTCCCCGACCCCAGCCCCCTTCCGTGGTTTTCGCCACCCATGGGATCCACACAGGGCTCTGACCAGGCCAAGGCCAGGCCTCCAGACTGCAGACACAGTGGCCCCTAGGGCAGGTTTGGTGCAGGCACCCACAGGCCCCTCCCCACCCCTGGGCCCCACTAGGACTCTGTGTCTGGGCAAGCCTGGCCACGTTGGCCCCGCCTGACCCTGCCCTGGCCCTCCTTGTGGTCACGGACATGACTCTGGGCCCAAGGCTCCTGGCTGAGAGTGGAGGTGACTGCAAGGCCATTGCCCTGCTCCATCCAGCAGGCATCCAGAGAAGGTCAGGCTCCGAGTGATGTCACGTGGAAGCTGCTCCCCACAGCCCAGCGACCCCTTGCTCCGGCCATCTGTGCTAGAGCGGGCACTCCGGCCCTCCCCCGGGACCAGGAGGAGGGAGGAGGCCCAGCCCAGAGGGTCCTCTGATGCCAGCCGGTGGCGGGGCCCGAGGCCAGCACAGGCTGAGTCGCATTCCTGAGGGATGATGCAGCGGCTTGGGGATCGCAGGCTGTCGCTGGGGGGCCCACAGCCGAGATGCAGGCACCCATCTGGCAAGTCCTCCCTCGCACACTCCTACAGCCCTGCACCAAGCCCCACAGACCCCAGAAGCGGCCGGGGTCCCAGGAGAGAAAGGGCCAGGCTCCTGAACACCGGGCACCAAAGATGGTCTGGTGGTGGCCATCACAGTCAGGAGCGTCCAGCCCCAGGCCCAGCTTAGAAAGCCGTGTCCCTCCCCCTCTGCACTAAGGCACACAATCCCCAGGACCCTGAGATCCCCCACTTTCTAGGCCCGTCCTCCCCTCCTCAGGGAGCGCAGCCCTGTCCCAGAGAACCCCCAGAGCAGCTTCCATGGGTCCCTTTAAGGGGAATATACAATTCTTACTGCTCCAGGGTTGACTTAAGTTGGGTTTATTATAATATTCAAATGTAAAACTAGATTATGCAAACAATCACGCAAAGCCAATAAAACTAATGTTAACACCACCAAAAGGATGCAGCCAGTGGTGCTGTTTGGCTGAAATTCACTTTCCCCGGATCTTTTGAATCGGCATGCCTGAGCTCTCAGCTGCCGTGGAATGACGACCCACCCTCGCCAGGCGGGGGTGCTGAGAGCCCAGGTTGGGGGGGTCTCCTTGGCTCAGCCATCAGGGGCACATTGGGCTGGGAGGTGGTGGACGGGTGCTCTCTCCTCTGCACCATGAATTCTGCACCAATGCATTTCTCTGTTCTACTCTTGACGGCTGTTCCCAATTTCTGGCTTTAGAAACAAGGCCACTATGACCATTTTTGCGCATAGATCTTGGTGCCGTTACATACACCCAAATTCTCTAGAGGTGAAATCAGAAGCAAAGTTGCCGAGTCAGAGGTTTGCAACTTCAAGTTGACTGGATGCTGTTAAACCATTTTCCAGACCAATTTCACCAATTTGTGCTGAGTGTGTGGAAGTTCCCATTTCTCCCCAGCCTCGTCCACACGGTATCTTTGCCAATCTGGCGGTTGTGTCGTGGTAATTCGTTGTAGTTCAGCGTGCACCTCCCAGGTTACTACAAGGCTGGGCACCTTTTCCGTGGCTTATGGCCAGTTGGGTTTCCTCTTTGTGAAGTGCCTGTCCAGCGTCCTGCCTGTTTTCCTATTTGGTTGCCTGCTGGTTTGTAATTGATTTTTAGGAGCTCTTTACATATTCTAGATACAAAGTCTTGTCGGCTACATATGTTGCGAATATCTTTTTCTATTCTGGGGCTTGTCTTCTTCGGCATCTGGGGACTTTTCCTTCCTTAATTCAGTTAACAAACCCATACCAAACATTCAGGTCCTGATGCTAAGTGGGAGAGAATAGAGCATCCCCCCACCCTCTGGGACTCCACCAAGCACAGGTGATGTGTGATGGAGCCAACCCAGGTGCAGCAGGAGAGGGACTGGTCGGCCTACCTGCTGGGACTTCACCGAGGGAATGAGTCTCCAAGGGGGAGAGCCTCAGGCAGAGGAGGGAGAGAAGACTTTTTGCCCGAAAGGAGCTGGTGAGCAGGGTGTGCGGAATGGTCTCGGGCCCAGCAGCTCCCACCAGGCACTGGCTTCCAGGAGCGAGAAGAAATGATTCTTCCCCATCTATGTGTCTCTTTCTTCATCCTGTCCACAGAGCTTGGAGGAAAGCCTGTGCGGTGAGGGCCCTGAAGCACGAGGTCAGTTCGGGAATCGCCAACTGGATGCCGAGTCCTCAGCAGCCCATCTCCATGAAGTTAATTCGGGAAGAGTGGGGAGAGTCGGGTGGGGACAGACAGCCTGCTGTGGGCCTCGGCCCCTCCCAGCACGTACTCACTCAGCCAGCCTGGGAGACAAGAACACACACTTTCCGTCTCTGGAAGTGGAAGTCGGGCAGACCACTGGAGCCCGTGTCGGGGAGGATTGATGCGGACAGGGCAGAGGAAAGGCCTAACCAGGCCCAGGCCGGCGAGCAGTGAGCTCCTAGAAGCCACCGCCTGCCTCTTACTTGACTCACACACCTGGCCCTACACAGCTGGGCAGCCCCTTCACTGCGCCTCCACCCCTGCCGGCCGCTGCTTCTGGGTGCCAGGCCGAGTGGACACTGATGGGCTGCGGGGACCAGGGGACTCAGAGCCTGTAGGGGCCGGCTGGGAACGTTGCCTCTCCGGGCCACTGGCTGGAGGCCAGGAGCCGAGTGGCTGCTGAAAGGACCGAAGAGGGGAAGCTGAGTACCTGGACCCCCTTCCAGCCCAGGCCTGGCACGAGAGCTCAGTCTCCGCAAGATGGGACCAAAACCATGGCCCTGGGCAACCTGCTCTCCCAGGGGCGGGAGGGTGAGAAGGAGGAAAGCAACCAGCACGGTGCTGTGGAGACCCGCAAAACATGTAAGCTTCCCTGATGACAGGCATCAACAGTTACATGGAAAACAATTTTTTTTAAACGGGAGAAAATTATGTGAATAGATTAATGGGCAAATTTAAAAGCATCCTTCTTTTCTGGAAGCTCAAAAAGGCCAAAATCAGCAGATGGAAAAAATATGCTGAATGGAGTGAGCCGCTTCCACCCCATTCATCCCCAGAAGAGCCCAACGCAGCTTCTCGGGGCCCTGGAGCTGAGAAGCAGGGATTCTGTCCCAGAGAAAGGATAGAGGGACCCTCTGGAGGGGGGCAGGCAGGTGCACCCTGGGGAGGGGTCAGGCTTCGGGTGGGCCTGGGGATAGGAGGAGCCAAAACGACACCCCAGGGAAGAGGCAGAGCCCCAGGAGGAATAGCCAGCCCTACACCCAATGCCCAAAGGCAGAGTTCCCATGGCCTCTCCTGGGCACATGGAGATTCCCAGGCCAAGTGGACGTGGACCCGGCATGTGTCCACACCAGCCACGTGGACTGAAGATACGACAGAGGTTCTGGGTAGGAAGAGACCCTCAGGATCTCGAAGGAGCAGGACGGGCTGGAAAAGGCACCCAGCGGTGGCTGAGAGGCCCGTTTCCACCTGCTAACTACCTTTGATTTAGATAAAACAAAGCAATGTTCCTTGCACTTGAATTTTGTCCAGAAAATCCCCTTTGGCCACACAAAATATAAAGGATTTCACTAATGAAATTTATTAAATTGAAAATACAAGCATATAAAACTTTTCAGCATTACATATTTACTTCAACTGTATAATACACTTTGTGCTGTATGAGCAGTGAATACGCCTTCTTTCCCAGTACTCACACATTTCTTAAAAATAATCACAAACAACAAACCACAACAAACATCTCAATAAATTCTAGAAAATCACTTTATCTAAATGAAATCATATAGCACATACTATGTTGTTTCTTGCTTCTTTCCTAAATAGTGTACTTTTTTATTTAATAAACTTTATTTTTTACAGCAGTTTTAGTTTCACAGCAAAATTGAGTGGGAAGTACAGAGATTTCCATATGCCCCCTACCCCCACACGTGCACAGCCTCCCCCACCATCAACTTCCCCCCAGAGTGGTCCATTTGTTACCATTGGTTAATCTACACTGACACGTCATCATCACCCAGAGTCCATAGTCTACATTATGATTCACTCCTGCTGTTGTGCATTCTGTGGGTTTGGGCAAATGTGTAATGACATGTATCCACTGTTACAGTATCATACAGAGTAATTTCACTGCCCTAAAATCCTCTGCGCTCTGCCTATTCACCCCTCCCCCCCACCCGTGGCAATCACTGACTTTTTTATTTGCCTTTTCCAGAATGTCATATAGTTGGAATCATACAGTCTGTAGCCTTTTCAGATTGGCTTCTTTCACTTATTAATATGTATTTAAGGTTCCTCCATGTCTTTTCATGTCTTGATCGCTCAACCATTTTTAGTGCTGAATAGTATTCCATTGTCTGGGTGGGCCACAGTTTATTTATCTAGTCACTTACTGAAGGACATCTTGGTTGCCTCCAAGTTTTGGCAATGATGAATAAAGCTGCTATAAACCTTCGTGTGCAGGGACAACTCGTTTTTTAAATGGGCGAAAGACTTGAAAATCACTCACAAAATAGTAAAATAAACATGTGAAAAACAGTGCTCAACATCATTAGTCATCCTGGAAATGCAAATTTAAAACGACAATGATCACCAGAATGGCTAAAATCAAAAGGGCTGACAAATCGAGGCTCTTGTCGATGTAGAACAGGGAAGCTCTCCTATGCTTTTAGTGAGAGTGTAAACTGGTATGGTAACTTTAGGAAACTGTTTGGCAGTTATCTTTCAAAGTTGGAAATACATATATCCTATGACCCAACAATCCCATCCCTAGAAATGCTTGCACATGTTCCCCAAAAGACATGTGCATGAGTGCAGGACAACATGATTCACCACAGCCCTGAACTAGAAACACAATTGTCCATTGACAACACTATGGAGAAATCCTTTCAAACAATCATAGAGTCACACAACTGAATACAGTAATGAGAAAAGAATGAACTTCTGCTCATAATAACCTGGATGAATGTCACAAATAATTAGAACAAAAGAAGTCAGACACAAAGGAGTAAACACTGTATGATTTCATTTATGTAAAGTTCAAACCCAGACAAAGCTCATTGATGGTAATGGGAGTCAGAATAGTGGTTCCCTTTGAGGGCGTCAGTGAGGGGAGAGGAAGGAGGGGCCATGGGGGGCTGTACTAATGTTCCGTGTCTTCATCCGGATGGTGGTTTCATGGGCATTCACTTTTTAAAAATGCATCAAGCTGTACATTTTTGATTTGTGAACTTTTCTATTTGTATGTTATTCTTTAGTGAAAAGGTTATTTTAAAAAACCATGCCCGTGAAAATGTACATGCAATCTTTGGAGTTCAGGTAATCTGTTCACTGCAGGCTCTGCTGTCTTCCACAGCAAAGATAGTAACAGCTCAACCCAGAAATGATTTGCTGCCAGCAGAGAGGGTGCCCCCAAACCCGCCTGGACGATCCCATTGGCCCAGGAGCCGCATGTATCTGAATCGAGAGTTTATGGACATCTCCACACCAGTTCCTGAGAGATAAGAGAGTTAAGGGGCTTGGAAGATTTTCCACATGCTGTTCTTGGCTTTTAATATTCACAGTTTATATCCCCCATAAAGCTAGATATTAAAAGCAAACTTAGCCCTCCAAGGAGGAATCCATCTTTTGGTTCCACGCTCGGATGAACCTGAAGATAAATCACCCCTCAAGGCCAATGAGTCTTCTATACAATCTGCCATCAGGTCTCTGGACCACATGCTGTAACAGCCCACCGAACAGCTCCCAGTCGGGAAATGCGGGAGCACACTTCCCAGCGGAGAGAGCTGGCTGCGGCAAGAAGGGCTGAGAAGCGGTGAGGGGGAGGTAGATGGACACAGGGCAAACTGCCCAAAGGCCTGCGTCCTTAGCAGGCCCCAGGCATCTCCAGCCTCTCATCCCACCAGGCCAGGCACCCTGGGCAGCTGAGGGCAGCCTCAGGCCTGGGGTCAGCCAGCCTCTGACCCTCCCAGCCACGTCTTTCAGGCGCTGTCTGGCCCTTCTCATGGCCAATCCCACCTAACATCAGAAAGGCAAGGCTCCCTGGCACACCTGCCTTCCTTCTCCCCAGCTCAGACTCCAATCCCACCAGGCAGAGGCGCTCTCCCCCAGCTCACCGCCAGAAAGCCAGGTGCTCGCTGCCAAAGGGTCCTGGGTGGTGATGCTGCAGGGTCGGTGAGGAATGCCGGCAAGATGGCCTCTGGGGGAGACTTGGTTGCCAGATGGTGTCAGTCCAGGAGCCTTGAAGACGGGGATGCCAGGAACACCCACTGTCCCCGGAGAAGGCCTTGTGTGGCCCGGCCTGGAAAACTGGACAATCTTCCTCCCCCGCCCCGGTGGGTCACACTGAACATGCTGATGGTCATCTTGTTCATCCTCTTTTCTTTTTTTTTTTTTTTTTTGTGGGGAAGACCAGCCCTGAGCTAACATCTGTTGCCACTCCTCCCCTTTTTGCTGAGGAAGACTGGCCCTGGGCTAACATCCGTGCCCATCTTCCTCCACTTTATATGGGATGCCGCCACGGCATGGCTGACAGGCAGTGCGTCGGCGGGCGCCCGGGATCCGAACTCGCGAACTCCAGGCTGCCAAGCGCAAAGTAAACCACTGCGCCACCGGGCAGCCCCCCTCATCCTCTTTTCTTTCTTGTTTATTTCCCTCTGGCTGACTGGGAGTCCCTGAGGACAGAGACTGTCCAGTCACCACCCGGCCCAGTGCCTGCCAGTGAACGGTGTTTGCTGGACGTTTTCCAGATGAATGAATGAAGGGAGGAGGGAACAAATGAGTGAATGAACCAGCACACCAGGTTTGGAACTGCTAGATCATACTGGACTGTGTTGATGGTCCTTCCAGGCCACCCCTTGTAAGTGAGCATGAGTGAGGCCATCTTGTTAATGGCCCCAGGCCCTCCTCTGTGTGACTCTGCACATACTCTAAAAACTTCACGCACTCTCCTGATTCATGGCCTCCGTGTGAGTATGTACTCCCCAATAGCTTGATAAATTAAAACTTTGTTCTATGAGTGTCTCTCCAGGAACAGGCTGACCACAGGCGGGAAACACACCTATAAGGTGTCCCTCACAGCGGACAGAAGAACGGAACAATGTGATGCCTGGAGCCCGTCACGCCTGGAGACCAACGTCCCTGGACTCCCTCCTCACTGCCCATTTTCCTATATAATTGCCTCAAGATTTTGTAATCCTTGAAGATGGTTTTTTGAGACTTTAATCTGCCATCTTCCCGATTATGTGGGCTAATCGTATTAAAACTTCCTTTCTTGATCCCTAACTTGCTGTGATTAATTGGCTCAGATCACGGCGAGCAGAGTGAACCCATTGCTCGGTAACACTCTGTGGACAACAGCATGAAATGGCCTGGAGGGCTCAGATGGACATGTTGGCACCTGGCCTGGCAGCCCCACCCCTACCCCCAGCAGGCCCCCTGCAGGCTGCCATGGACTGTGGTCATGGGCAGGTCCCAGAGTCCCCTAGGCCCTGGAAGCCCCTGTTCCCTGTGCTCTGGCCGAAGCATGGAGCCCAGCCTTCCACGGGTGTGGGCACCAGGTCCTGGGTGGCAGGGGCTGCTCTGACAGGGGGAGGCCCCCTCCTTAGGGCCCAGGACCTAGCTTGCAGCAGGACCAGGGTCAGTCCCATTCAAGGGTTTTACTAATCAAGGTCCCCAGTGCCCATGGTAGATGGTGCCCACATGGGCCAGCCCCCAGCTCCCTTGGGATGCCATCCTTGCCCTCTCACTCCAGCACATCCTGCAGCATGCAAGGAATGGAGCAGGCATTGTTCTGGGGAGAACATCAAACCTACCCTAATTTTTTAGTCAATCAGTGGTGTGCTGGTAAGTTGCTCAACAGTGGACCCTCAGAGGGCTCAGACTGACCTGTAGGGTTTGTTAATTTCCATGGGGTAAAGGTGGCCAATTTCCAACTACTATCATTAGGACACTGACCACGGAAGTGGGAGGAGATGCACCTGGGGCCTGTGCTCCAACACCAATGTCGGTGGTGCTGAGCGGGTGGTGTATGAGCAGCAACACATTATCTGTTGTACATCCCACCACTGACCTTGACCCAGCACCCGCTGCACCATGGAAGCTGCTGGCGTGATCTGGACAACAGGTGGCCGCTGAGGCACCCACATCATGCCTCCACGCTCGGGTTTCTGCAGCTGTCTCTGTGTCAGATCCCTCAGCTGCACAGCCCTGCACGTCCTCTCGGCTCTGAGCTGAGCTGAGCTCAACTAGACTGGATTGGGTTGGCCTGGGCTGGACTGGACTGGGCTGGGCTGGGCTGGGCTGTACTGAGCTGAGCTGGACTGGATTGAACTGGACTGAGCTGAGCTGAGCTGAGCTGGACTGGACTGGGCTGGACTGAGCTAGGATGGACTAGACTGAGCTGAGCTGAGCTGTCCTGGACTAGGCTGGGGTAGGCTGGACTGGATTGAGCTGAGCTGAATTGGGCTGGGCTGGACTGGTCTGGACTGAGTTGGGCTGGACTGGACTGGACTGAGCTGAGCTGGACTGGGCTGGGTTGGGCTGGGCTGGGCTAGCCTGGGGCCTACCTGTTTACTCCTTCTGAGCTTATGGGCTGGAAAAATTCAAAGGCCCAGGCCGGCCTAGAGGAGATCCCTTGTCAATGCCCCCTCACTCCTTCCAGCTCTGAAGGCTAGTGTGGCGGATAAAGAGGACTCAGAACCTGCAGGGCCCTGGTGTGCACCCACACAAGTGTTCACCCACAAGCAGGATGCCTGTCTGTGGGGTCTGCTGGCCCTGGAGCCCAGCAGTGGGGACAGGAACGAGGTGGCACTTCTGCCGTGTGCTGTGGGGAGGCACGGGGAGCAAGAAATAGACCCTACCCCTGACAGGAGAAGCAGCAAAGGACCTCTTGGAAGAACCGGGGCACCTTTGAAAGCAATCTACTGCGTATTCCACGTGCTCAGTGAAAGAGGCCAGACACAAAGGCCACATGTTGCAGGATTCCATTTCTATGAGGCATCCAGAACAGGCAAACGCACAGAGACAGAGCTCGGTGGTTGCCAGGGCCTGGGGGAGAGGGAGGCGGAGTGACTGCTACCCCATATGGGGGTTTCTTTTTGGGGTGATGAAGATGTTCTGGAATTAGATAGTGGTGAAGGTTGCACAGCTCTGTGAATATACTTAAAGGCCATTGAATTGTACACTTTACATGGGTGAATTATATGGTATGTGAATTATACCTCAATAAAGCTGTCATTTAGAGGAACAACAACAGTCAGACGCACCAGTCGCCATCCCTGCCCCAGACTTGGACTTGGCCATTTCACCACCGATCCCACGTGTGAACCCGTGTGCTCACCACCACCAGCGCTCACGGCTTCCGGCCTTTTCCGTGGGTGAACTGGGAAACACATACGTGGAAAAGAGAAATGAATGAGTCCATCCTGATATCTACAGTCCAAGCTTAATAGTACAGGATTTTTAATTCACTTCTTTTCTACTTGCATCTCTTGTCTTTTACACTAAAAATCTTGATTCCTAATCACTGAACTACTCTTTTGCATTCTGTTACAACAGAAATATAAATACCCACATATACACAACAGTTTACACAATATACAACGTGGAACACTTAAACCACTCTAAGATTTCTGTGCAGCTCTATTATCCTTAGACCAATCAAATAACTTAAAATCACAGATAAATGTGGTCTTAGCATTTCAATCAGAATATTCAAATTTCAACCGTATCTGGAAATTGCGGATAACAGAACCTTAATATTATTATCAACTCGTGCATTTGGGGATTGATGAATCATAGTACTTTAAAATAGTTGAGTCATGCGATCTCAAGTGGCTAAATCATAAATCTGACAGTTCCTGAGTCATCTTCAGCTGCTGAATCATGATGTCCCCAATCCCAGAACCCCAGAGTTGGAAGGGGCCCCAAAGTCTTCACTGGAGAAAACTTGTCAAGAGGCCTCTGGCCTGAGGAGACCCCGCCCTCCTGTTGGCTGGGGCCCGTTTGGGGAGGCCATGGGGGAGGGGTAGGCCCACCCAGAGCGGGAGCCTGAGGGACATCTCTTGACCCCTGGTCATCCAGGCTCCTCTGCAGCTGCCGGGGCCCTGGGCGCTGTGCCCGTTTTGAACACACAAGTGGAGCCTTTATCAGGCACAGGGAAGGATGGGGGAGGGTAGGAGCCCTGGAAGGCTGGCGGCACCTGTCCTGCCTGTGGGACATGGGCCCCTCCCAGCAAGCGCTTCTGGCCACTACTGGCCCCACTCACCCAGCCGACAGGCAGGTCCTCCCCGGGAGCCAGACCAGCAGACCACCCACAGATCAAACCCCAGCAGAGCCAGCACCGTCTGCACAGGATGGACCCAAGAAAACAAGGGTTCTGGCCTCCTCGACGCACACACAGGAAAGCGGAGGCTGGCAGAGGGACAGACTGCCCCAGCCACGGGGCGAGGTGTCAGAGCCGTGACTTGGAGGCAAGTGTCCTGCAGGTCGGCTCAGCCCTGAGCACGGCATCCAGAGGGGCGGCCCAGCCACCGAGCCTCCACGAGGAGTGTGGGTGTCCACAGGCCGTGGGCAGCGGAAGGCAGCCTCATAGCCCAGGGCAGATCTGAACAGGTGAGCCCAGCGCCTCACAAACCCCCCACCAAACCCCCAGGAGAGGGAGGGATGTGGGTCCCAGCCCCACAGGCCACGTGGGCTCAGCCCTGGGCAGTCAATGCCCGGAGTTCTGCAGCTCTGCGCCGTACTCTCCTTCCAGAGACGGGGGCTGCCCCAGGAGTGAGCATACCCCGCAGGAGGAGGAGCCAGGGCAACAGGGTCATGGACCAGGGCGGGTTCCTGCTCAGGCTGGACCTCCCTGCCCCCAGGGCACCCCCAGACTATCCCACTTCCAGAACAGGCCCCCTCACTCCAAGGGCACCGCCACTGTGAGCCCCCTGCGGAGGCCCGCTGAATTGTGGCAGCCCTGAGAGCTCCCGCAGGCGGGGGCGAGGGCCACGAGCGTGCACTGTGGACAGACTTCACTAAGAAATTGGCTTTTCCTCGTATTTCTCCTCCCCTGTTCTGTCTCCTGCCCCAGTGAGCAAGCAGGGGGAGCTGGAGCTAAGATCATTTACCCTCAAGTCCGCACTCTCTAGAAGACCTGCAGCACAGCCTGGGTCACCCTCAAGTGGACTGGGGTGGGGCTGGGCCGGGGGCACGAGGGAGAGGCCAGGTGCCAGTCTCACAGGCCCGTTAGCACTCAGCTGTCTGGCACTGGTAGTGAGAAAAGGCCCCCAGCACTATCTCTACTTCCTGCCCGGGTCCCACTCACAGGCCTGGGCCCCACCTTAGAAGGGACCCCGCCTCTGTAACTATGCTTGGAGGGGACCCCACCTTTGTGACCATGCATCAGCCCAATGAAGGGAGACCATGTGTGTGTCATGATTGATGGCCCCCAGCACAGGGCCGGTTTGCTGAGCTGCGGCAGCATGAGGGGCAGCCACTGGAAGAACTTCGAGAGGTCACAGCCCTCACCTGGGAGCCCCCATCCACCCACCCTACCCCCTGCCGCCTCAGTAGCTGGAAAGCTGACCCACCAGATACTCAGGAGGCCTCAACAAGGGCTCCAGGGCCAGGACTACTTTCCCTGTCAGGTCAGGATGGTGGGGAGGGGCTGACATGGTACCTGACAGACTCCTGGGGAGGCCGAGGCACAGCCAGAAGGCCGGGGAAATCATCCTCCACACAGGCCCCAGGAGGGAGCCCAGAGAGCAGCCGCCCCCTGCTGCCATGGTGAGGGGTCCCAGCTGGCCACCACCGCCCACCTGAGAGGGAGCACGGGCCCCGTCCCTGACACACAGGCCCCACAGGGCAGCCGTCCCCACTGCAGGTCTCCCCAGGATGTCCTTGCCATCTCCTGGTCCATCCGTCCACCAGCAGTGGCCAGACAGGCTCAGCAGTCCCTCCACCCACAGCCCATCCCTGTTTTCACTTCTTCAAAATAAGCACAGGAAATGCCGCCCGCATCCCTCCCAAATCCCTCTGACATCTTGAACCACTTGGAGGATTCCAGACCATCGCCCACATGCACTCCCTGCAGCCCAGCTCCCCAGGAGCATCTGAAAATAGGGCGTGGCCAGCCAGACGTGGATGGGTCCTTGGCTCTGCCCGCGGACACTCAGGAGGGGGGCCTTGGAGCTGCTGCTCATCGCCTGTCACCCGTGGGAGCAGAAAAAAGTACCCGGGTGAACAGCCCGCAGTGAACACCCGAAACACCAGCCCTGCTCGTGTCAGCTGCTCGTTCTCCTCTTGTCTCCTTTCCAGACGTTTTGCAGCCGTGTCTGAATCAGTTTTATGATAGACAGGAGTGCAGAAACATGAACTAAGGCTGCAGGCCTGAAGGGGCGCCAGCAGTGGCCCCGGGAAAGGGGGCACTGCCATAGAGGCCTGGCATTGCCTAGCGCAGGGGGAGGCAGTGGCGGGAGGCTCGGGGAGCGTGGGGCCAGCTCTCCTGCGGAAGCGGCCAGCACCAGGCACTGTACCCACTTTTCATCCGTGCATGTCGCCCACTTGCCACAATCACCCTAATAAGTGGATGTTACCAACCTCTTTTTCTGATGAGGAAAGCGAAGTTCAGAGAGGGTTGGTGACTTGCCCAAGAGCCACAGCCAGGAGGAGAGGCCAGGACGGAGCCAGGTCTATAGACTCCAGACCTCGCTCTTGGCCGGGTGCCCGCTGGGCATGTGAGACACGACAGGAGTTGGGGTCCTCGGAGCCCTGGCAGCCCACGCCAGGCCTTAGACACACAGGCACTGCTTGGGTTGATGGTCAGTCTGGGGGTGTGTGGCAGTGTGAGCATCCGTGGGTCACAGAGGACAGAGCTCGGCCTTCGGAGTGCTGGGCAGGACTCTGGGCCCGTGACCCCCACTGACAGTGTCCCCCTGGAGATGCCCCAGCTGGCACACAGGAGGTGCTCCCCACACGCTCCCCAGGCCCTGGGGGTGAAGGACTCACAGCTCAGACTATGCCCGGGAGACGGGAGGACACAGCGCTGGGGATGAACCAGCTGCGTGGGCTGTAGGGCTGCAACCACTGCGTCCTTTCACAGGGACATGGCTTCGAGGATGGCCTCGGTCCCCAGAAGCCCAGTCTGGAAGATGAGGGGTGACCAGGCCAGCTTGGACAGGGAGGGCTGGCTCCAGGCTCAGCGGTCAGCCTCTCTTCCAGTATCACTCAGTTTTGGAACCCTTGATGAGACACCAACGTCCATGGCCTTCTCTCTCCAGAGCCCAGCACCTGGCTTAGGTGGCACCACAACTTCATGAGAGGCTCCCGTCCCTGGTGCAAGCCGGGCTGTGCCATCCACAGGATAGCTGGCCTCATGGACCGGGAAAGAGAAGGATCAAAGAGAAGGACCAGGGGTTCTGTCCCCCTAGGTGAGACCAGGAGGGTGCTGGCCTAGGAGTTCAGATACCCCCTGCCCACTTTCCACGCATTACTTCCCTTTTCTGGCCTCAGCTTCTCCATCTGAGGATTGAGGGCAGTAGGTAGAAGGGCCTGAGATCAAAGTAGAGAATTGTCTGAATTGGGAGACGGGGAGCCTGAGGCCAGGGGATGGGCAGGTGACCCAGCCCTGGTCCCTGCAGCTGTTGCACCCATGCCCCATGCCCTAGGGGGCCCACAGCCCAGAAGGCAGGGTTGTTGTGCCTGCCTAGACAGGGCCCAGCCCAGCCAGGACCGAGGACAGGGATGTCAAAAGAGCCAGGCTGCCCGCAAAGGGAGACAGGCTGGAGCATGAAGGCCACGCTTCTCTGCAAGTGTTTGCCTGCTGCCAGGTGAAGAGCCAGCCCCCCGAAGAGGGAGGGTGTCCCTGCCAACGGAGGCAGCCCCCCCGAGCACCACATCCCCAGTCAAGGCCCGTGCATGGTCCTGCCTCTGAGTCCCCTCGAGGTCCAGGCCGGGAAGTGCCTTTGACCCAGCAATCCCACCCCTGGGTGCCCCAGCACATGGTAGTGCACGTGTCCCCCACAAAGGGCAAGTCCTCAGCAGCCCCACTGGTAACAGCCCCTGAGGCAGACAGCACAATACCCCTGAGACATCCATGTCCTAAGCCCCAGAACCTGTGACCACGTCCCTTTAAACGAGAAAGGGACTTTGCAGATGGGATTAAGTGGAGGATCCTGCAGAGGGGAGGTCATCCTGGGTTACCAGGGGCCAGTGTAATCACAGGGTCCTTATACGAGGGAGGCCAGAGGTCAGGGAAGTGAGCACAGAAGCAGAGGTGGGTCGAAGGGACCACGAGCCAAGGGACGCAAGCACCTTGAGAAGCTGGAAAAGGCAGGGAATGGATTCTCTCCCAGAGCCTCCAGAAGGAGCCAGCCCTGCCAACACCTTGACTTTGGACCTTTGATGTGCACACTGCGAGAAGATAGAGTTGGATAGTTTTAGCTGCTAATTCGGGGTGACTTGTCAGAGCAGCCCCAGGAAAGTCACAGTCCCAGCTGAGAGCCATCCAGATTCTGGCCGAGCAGGAGGGGACATGGAGTCTAGTCACTTCACACGGGGGGCACGAGGCCCGCCACCCGGGCAGTCTCCTGCGCCACGTGGAACGAGGGGCCCAGCAGGAACGAGCCCACGCTGCAGGCCTGCCCTGGATGAGTGCAGCCCTGATGGTGCTCCACCCTCTCTGCGGGGGCCAGGAGGGGTCAGGGCCTAGAAAGCGAATGGTTAAGTCTGGCTTCTCCATCTGGGTGAAGTTTCACAGCGTGTGCGTTTGTGAAAACTCATCCCGCTGGACACATGGCTGCCACTCTGCAACTGTCGGTCCACACAGCCCCCCTGGACGAGAGGGGTCTCCATCCCCAACCTCAGTCAGTGACCCCGGGGCACAGGCCTGTAGCACAGCCCATGGGCAGAGAACTGGGACTGTCCCCCCCCACCTCCTTCCCCAAGACCACCCTGGGCCCAGGCACTGAATCACACCTGGTGGGGGGCTCCCTTGGACAAGCCTAACAACTAAGGCAGAGTCTCCACCTGTAAAAGCAGACTCTGCCCATCTGCCCAGGGACTCCCTGTGAGGTTAGGGAAGAGCAGGGAGCTCGCAGCCCAGGAGAAGAAGGAAGTTTCCAAAGATAAGTCCCTGCCCTCCCAGCACCCCCACCCCAGTGCAGACAGGTCCTCAGCTGGAGGGCAGTGCCCACCCTGCCCATCCCACCGCTTGACCCCGGCCCTCCCTGCCCTGAGGCAAATGCCCAGGAGACTCCTGTCCCCTGGGGATGGTCTAAGCCATGAGTCCCACTGCGTCCCGGGGTGCAGAGAACTCCCCCTGTCTGCCCAGAGAACATGCTGCCCGAGGGCCTTCCCCCTGCACCCCAAGGTTCCTAGCCCTCTGTGCACCTCCCGACCCCCAGGCCCACATCAGGGCCCTTCTCCTCCCCAGGTCAAGCTCCACCACTCTGGGCTCTGACGCCCTGCCCAGGAGCTCCCTCTCTCCTCTCATCAAACTCATGGCAGCGTTGGTCCCCGTCCACTGTCCACAGTCTGCCCCTCCATCCTGTCTGGGCTTCTGGTCCTCACTGGTTCCTTTTTGCTGTGTGTCTTCACTGAGCAGTCAGGAGGGATGGAGTGAGGCAAGATCCCCAGTCCAGCTGCCCACCCTGGACAACCTCTCCAGGAGCATGGCCCCCAGGCCCCCAGACTCAGCACTCCCCCGTGCCCCACACCAGCTGTGACCTTTCTCTCTTCCAGAACCCCTTAGCCAAAGCCTCAGTTTGGCATCCTCACACCCCCCTGAGCCCACCTTCACCTGTCCTTTCTGGCCTCCTCTCCTGCCCACCGCTGTGGGCGGTGTAACAGAGAAATTTGATGCAACCTCCAAAGAACGGATCATTCCAACACCATTCAAACAGTTCTAGAGCATAGAACATACAAAGCAAGCATGATACTGATATCAAAAGCCAACAAATATTGTACCTAAAGATCGATCTCCTCTGTGAAGATCCATGCAAGAATCCTAAATAAAATCCTGGCAAACAGGTTCTTGCCTGTCTGCATATTAAAGCATCACATCCACGAGAAGTGGGGCTGATTTCAGGGCAGTCACTGGCACAATTCACGGAGGGTGCGGAAGGCATTGATGAAATTCAGCATTCAGGCTCATTTGAAGTTTGAAAAGGTAATGAAATAGAACTAGACGGAAACCTCCCTCACATGATGAAGATCTCTCCCTCGGCCCCACACCAGCATCATGTTTGATGGGGAAACACATATTTGGTTCCTAAGAGCAGAGCAAGACATGCTGTCCACCACCAGCACTATCGTGCTGCATTTCTGCAGAGGTGCTGGCTGTGCATCGAGTAAAGGAAAGAAATCGGAAGTGTTAAAATTGAAGAGAGAGGTAAAGTTACTACTATTTTAGGATAATTAACTAAACATTGTTATAAGTCAAAGGAGAATTTTGCATGATGACTAAGTACAAAAATAATGTTTAGAAATCAGCAGCTTTCATAAATACAGGTAATAATAAATTGTAGAAGATAAAATGGAAAAGAAGATCCCATTTAAAATAGCAACATAAGTGATGAAATCCCAGGGCCTGCCCAGTGGCATAGTGGTTAAGTTCGCACACTCCCCTGTGGTGGCCCAGGGTTTGCAGGTTCGGATCCTGAGCGCGGACGTATGCACCACTTACCAAGCCATGCTGTGGCAGGCGTCCCACATAAAGTAGAGGAATATAGGCACAGATGTTAGCTAAGGGCTAATCTTCCTCACAAAAAAAAAAAAAAAGATTAAATCCCAAGGAATGAACTTAACAAAACGTGAAAAACTCTACATGAAGAAAATTTGAAGATACGTCTATGAGACACAGATATGTTTTGAACAAATGAAAAGGCAGACTAGGCCCTTGTGTGGACAGATTCAACATCATAAAGATGTCAATCCTCCATAGCTTAATCTAAAACATTAATGTGATTCAAATAAAAACACCAATAAAACATGTTAAACAGAACAGCAAATGTTTAAATTGAAACATATTACAAAGCATAGTAAAACTCTATGGTGCCATTACACACGTGAACAGACAAGTGGCTGGATGAGGCAGTCCAGGCAGCAACCCAAACACGTGTAAGCACGTCACGTGTGGGGAAAACTGGATTGTTCAGTATAAGTAAGTAATGTTGGGACGACTAGAGTTCTCTGGGGGAAGGAATTAGACATCTCACTTTTTTTGTGTGTGTGTGTGAGGAAGACCAGCCCTGAGCTAACATCCGTTGCCAATCCTCCTCTTTTTTGCTGAGGAAGACTGGCCCTGGGCTAACATCCGTGCCCGTCTTCCTCTACTTTATATGGGATGCCGCCACAGCATGGCTGACAGGCCGTGCGTCAGCGGGTGCCCGGGATCCGAACCTGCGAACCCTGGGCTGCCAAGCGCGGACTAAATCGCTGCACCACCGGGTGGCCCCTAGACATCTCACTTTTGACGCCAAGTCAAAGATAAGTGTAAACGATGAAACCATGACTGTATTCAAAGAAACCCAGAGAGAATGTTCTACATCTATATCTTAGGGTGAGGAAGGCCTGTCTACACATGACAAAACCTAGAAGCTGGTACAAATCAACTACGTAGGGGAACTTTTGCTTCTATTTAAGATGGAAGAAGTTGCAAGAGTTCACTCCAACCTCTGCAAGAACTAGCCTTCAAAATCATAATTTTGGAGCCATTGGAGAGCTGAGGTGGGAAGAGAGCGGGTGAACTGAAATACAACGGTGACAGGCCCCTGGAGGGAGAGGCAAGACACGCACAGTCTCCCCTATGGCTGAGCAAAGCTGGTGAGCAGAGAAAGGTTGACATTTTAACAAATTCCTAAGGACCCGGTGGGCCGTGTGTAAGCCTGGGAGTCCAGACACAAGGGGAGCCTGTACTCGGGGACCCAGGCTTACCCTAGGCCTGGCCATGTACTGGGAGCCGGGCAGAGAGCATGGGGTGCCCAGCCGGCTGGGGTTTGAGGGGTGCAGGTAGACCAGGAGAAACCCACCTGAGCCCTGATTCTGCCTGAGGCCAGGCAGGTGTCCTCTGCAGCAGGGGTACAGGGACCCACCTGCATTGGGGACATTGAGAAGGAGGCTGAGGTTGTTGCCTTTGAGAGTCGGGGGGGTGGGCATGTAAACGCTGCATGGGGCATCATGGTGGGGGGGGGGCAGGAGAGCAGAGACCCCGGAGGCCCAGCACCCTCCCTCTGGGTAACAGGTTGTGTGTCTGTAGCTTAGTTAGTAGGATCACACCAGGGCCTGTTGTCAGTTTGGACACGTGCACTGTGGTTATGTAAGATGTCCGCATCTTGGGCAGCAGGGTGAAGGGTCTGCGGGAACTGTTAGTCTACAATTATTTCAAACTAAAAAGTTAAAAATAAAAACAACAGAGGTGAGGAGCGGTTTATGTGCTCCTTGCTCTCCTCGTCCTCCAGCGGGCAAGACGGGGCGAGGACACAGCTGGCTCGGATGGAGACTCAGTGGGAAGTTGAAGAGCCGGGGTAGACCGCGTGTGCAGTGCACCCCCTGTGAGCACGGAGGGTGAGAATAGCACGTGCCCCTGCGTGTGCATGTACACCCACGTGTGTGTTTCCTGCAGGCCTAGATCTGGACGTGCTCCACAGCCCGCCTCCGAGAGGACTCCAGAAGGTCCTGAAATCTCTGGGGACCTGGGGAGAGGGGAGCGCTGGTGGGAAGGACGTGCTGCTCTGCACGCACCTTGGCATCTCTGAATTCTGACCAGGGATTTAGTATTTATCCAGAAACATTAGCTAATGGGAACGCTTGAAAATAGTAATCCGTGGTCACTGGGGAGGCCGAGGTTAGCACCTGCCCTCCTGCCTGTCTCCCCCTCCACAACCTCTCTGGGCACAGCTCTCGGCAACCTGACCCAGGGAAGCCAGCGGCCTCACCAGGGCTCCTCCTGGGCCGGGCCCCCCAGGGGCCTCCCTTGCCCCATGACCCCTTCCATGCCTCAGGCCCACTGTCATCCTGACCATGGAGGTCACTGCCCTTTCCCTGCAGGTCTCAGACTGAGCCTGACGGTCCATGTGGAGGGGAGCAGGGAGCTGGCCCCAGGGGAAGGTTCTGCCACAGCTGCACCCAGCCCCTGAGCTGGGCTGTGGGCTCCACTCCGACAGAGCTCAGGAATCCAGGCGGGTGCAGGCAGGGTCTGTGAGGGACTCGGAGAACTCTCCCCAAGCCTCGCATGCTGGGAGGACAAGGCACTGGCTCTGCCTCCCACGTCTTTGGGTTTGACCAAGAGGCCAGGCCAGACTGGGCTCCCCTCTCTCTGAAGGCTTCCTGCAGCTTCTCTGGGGGCAGAGAAGGAAAGCTGGACGGGACAGGACTCCTGGGCCCTAGAACATCTGGACAAGTGGCTGTTCACCCTGGCTGGGCGAGGACACCTCAGCTGGCCAAGGAGGTGTCTGTCATGGTGCCAGCCCAGCTCTGCCACCGCACCTTCCCCCAGGCCTGGGCAGTTTGCTGGTGCCAGTTGAGAACCCAGCCCGGCTGGGGGTGGGGCCAGGGTCCCGTCTCCCGGGCTGCAGTCAGCTCTGACTGCGTGCCTTAGCCCAGCCCTGACTGCACCACCACCTCGGCCCCTGGCTCTGGGGCCCAGCCTCTGACCAGGCTCCTCAGAGGCCTGGCCCAGCCCTTGACCTCCACTCTGGCCCCACACGCCCCACGGTGTAGCCATACCCCTGCCTCCTTCAGGATGTGGCCTTCTCTCCCATCTCCCAAATGCAGGGGCTTCTCTTACAAACCCTCCGGAAGACAGAGCCCCGCTGCAGCTGTCTCTGCCATCTGCTTTCCCTAGGGCCACAACCACCCCAAAGGGCCACCTGTCCCGAGTGCCACGAGGCCACAGCAGTCACACCTCAGACCTCAGACTTGCACATTCTCTCCAGGACAGGCCCTGTCCTCCCCTGCAGACTCTCCACCTCCCCCACAGTGTGGAACTGGTCAAGGGCGAGGCTCCTAGATCCTCCCCCCACCACCCCACCACCGCCAAGGGCTGGAGCATCCCAGGGAGGGGCTGGAGGCCAGGCCTGCGTCACCCCAGGGTGGATGCTGATGGGCAGTGACCCAGGGCTGCCAGGGTGGAAACAGAAAGCATTGAGAGGAGCCAGACCACTGTGGCTGGGGCCTGGCTCTGCCCATCAAGTCCAGAGGGGCCCGTTGTGCCTGGGAGAGGGAGGGGCACACAGAAGCACCCCACAGAGCTCAGCTCCCACGTGCCATCTACAGGGTGGGTGGCGGCTGGAAGGACTCAGATCGAGTCAGGACACTGGGTTCCAGCCTTGCCCTCCCCTGACCAGCCACGTGACTGGGCAGTGGCCTCAGTGGACGGTGAGCACGGGCCTCTGCAGCCTCGTCTCACCTCCACCTCCGAGGTGTCTGCCGTGGGCAGGTTTTGAGGCTGAAAGCCCTCTGGATGCAGTGAGGGGTGAGTCCCAGGACGGGTCACTATGCCGGGGAGAGGTTCTTGAGACACCCGACCTCCACCCGACCCCTTCCCTCTCTGCCCGGCTTCGTCACTGCGTTATCCCTGCGGTGGCTGCTCCCTGGTGTGAGAGATGAAGTTCTTCAAGGAGAGCCAGGTGGGGCAAGAGTCCTAGTCCACCCCTGGGCAGAGCCCTGTGCAGGCATGGGGGCAGCTCCTTCCAAGCCCTCCACCCCTCCTGAGGCCCAGGTAACCTGAGACACTGTGAGTACCGAGAGCAGAGGCAACTGCAGATGGATCCCGGGTGCTCTGGAGCCTGGGCAGTGGTCAGTCATATGTGTCCACTCGGCTAAGCTAGAGTCCCCAGGGATTCAATCAAACCCTAATCTGGGTGTTTCTGCAAAGGCATTTTATGGATGCGGGGGGCATCTACAGTCAGTGACTTCAGGGAAGGAATGACCCCTCCTGCACAAGAGGTCCCAGCCTGCTGACCTGCCTTATGGATCTGTGAACTTTGGACTTGCCCAGCCAGCCCCCAAATCTCCTTACATATGTATAAAATGTCCTACTGGCTCCAGGCCTCTGTGGAGCCCTAACTGATACACTGGGGCCATAAGGGTGGGATGTGAGCCCCCTTCCCTGCAACAGCCCGAAGAGCTTCGGGCTTGTCCAACTTATAGACTGAGGTGGGGGTCTGTGTAAGTTATTCTTTTAATTAAGCATTTTCTGCTAAAAATAAAGTTTGAAAACCACTGATGGAGCCAAACCTCATCACTGCCCAAAGGGAGGCCCTGTGGCCGAGGGCAGAAGCAGCTGAGCCAGTCAAGGGCAAGGCTAAGGGAAGCCCAGGCAAAGGCGAGGGGCCCGCACTGCCCTCCGGCCTCCTGCCCAGTCCCATCTACCTTGTGGGAATGGAGCTGCAGGCGGGGGTGGGAGAGGGACCTGGCCGGCAGCCCCCCGCAGCCGTGCCAGCAGCCTGCCCCTCTCCCTGCATCGATCCCTGGCAGGCAGCCCCAGTCCTGTCATCGATTACCCAGGGTGAACGGAGCCTCACTCCCAGAAGATCTCGGAACAATCTGCTTCCACTGCTCCCTTTCCTTCTCGAGAAGAGCCAGGGGCCTCCTCTTTCTCCAACCGGCAGTGACCTGGGATGGGACTCCAGGTCATTTTCCTGGGGCTGAGTGCCCACTTTGGCCCCCAATTTTGCATTTGGGACCCACAGGAGGAGGGTTGGCTGTGGTGGCCCCGAGGGTGTAGGGGATGCTGCCTGGCTCCTGCCTCAGCGAAGCAGAACGAGGCACCCTACGGCCAGTCCTGGAAGACAAGCCGACCGGAATCAGACCAAGACCCACGAGCCCTTCAGAGCCCCCAGCACATATGCCCTAAGAGGTCTGCCTCCCATTCACTCTCTGCCTTTCCACTCCCCCATCCAGGGAATCCAGGGAGGGCAGGGGTCTCATAAAACACTTGGGTGTCAACTGGGAAATAAACACCGGGTGGGCCATGAAACAGTAAAAGCGTGATGGTCTCCTACAGAGCTCTCTCCCCAGTGCACCCCCAGGGCAGGCCTGTGTGGTAAAGAACTTAACTTGCCCAAAAAGAGGTCTGGCCTCTGCCCTGGGCTTCTGGGAGGTGATCTCTGAGCCTTTGGTTCATCCTGCCTGGTAAGACCGATGTTTATTTGGGGGCTTCGGCCACACCAAATAGTGACAACGTGCTTTAGGGTGGGGTCTTTGGGTCACGTGATATCAGCTGACCTCAGGAGGGGCTGGAGACTGAGGTCAGCCACTCGGACAATCAATAGATCGATCAATCGGTTGTGCCTGTGTAGTGGAGGCCCAGTGAAAACTCTGGACACGGGCCCAGGTGAGCTCTCTGGTTGGCGGTGCTCCGTGCAGAAGATCACGCTGGGAGGGCACCACCATCCTGACTCCACAGAGAAGACGGTGGAAGCTTCATGTCCAGTGTTTCTCCTGGGCTCTGCCTGCACTTCTTCCCCAGCTGACTTTAATCTGTCTCCTTTCCCTGGGAAAAACCACAGCTCTGAGGGTAACACTTCGGTGGTTCTGTGAGAGCTTCCAGAGAATTACTGAACTTGAGGGTGGTCTTGGGGACCCTAACCATGCTACTGGTTCCAGAAGTGAGGGTGGTCTTGTGTGGACTGTTCCCTCCAACTTGTGCCAGGTAAACCTGGGCAAGGCCCCAGCCCGCACCCCCACCTCCCAGAGCTGCCTCGGGAGACCTGTCCTGTCCCAGACATGTGGGGAACTGGAGGTCATCCACTCGCTCCTCTGAACACAAACAGCCGTGTTCATGGTGGGGTGAAGATGGGGGCATCTGTAAACATCTAAATGAGCTCCAGCCATTGCTCTCTGGGACTTGGTCTCCTTAGCTGGAGGATGACGCAGTGGGGGAGGGCCCTGGGGTGGAGTCCCACCTTGGCCACCCCCTGGGGCCACACTAAGGTCACATTGGGGCGCCCGGCCCAAGGCCCCACCTCCACCCAGCGGCCAGGCTCGCCCCAGGGCCATCTGTGCCGACCTCAAATTTTAAGCAGAATCAAAGGTTTTTTTAGAGTTTAGGCAAAAATCTTGTGATTTTTTTTTTCAAATAGTTTGGGCTTGGCAGATCCCAAGCCGCACTTTGCCAAGCGCTCCTTCCTCCTATAATTTAAAGAAGAAAAAAACCAAAAAACAAAACCGCTGTGCATTTCAAGGGAAACTTGGTCTGCACGCTGTCGATTCTACCAGTCATCAAAATTGAAGTTTGGAGAATTTACACCGTGTCCAAACAGCCTCACGGAGCCTTTTCTCGAGTTTTGTAACTTTCTATCTCATTTTATTTTTATTCTGTCAATGAGGCCTTGTCTCTGCAGGGTGTTAGAAGCCGGCCCAGGCCACAGGTGGCCAGGTGAGGCTAAAAGAACTCCCCGCCCAGGGCTGCCAGGCATCAGGGCCGGTGTCTGGGAGCCTGTGGGCCAGGGCCAGACCCCAGCTGTGTGCAGAGTGCAGGCAGCCTGCAAGGGGCTCCTGTGTTCTGAGCCCCTGCCCTCCACCCTGCCCATCCACATCAGAGGTCAAGGATCCCACAGACACTTTCCTGAGTCCCTCATGTGCCAGGACAGACATAGACAGGCAGACACCACCCACTTGGCCCAAAAGGCTGAGGTGGGCTCTGCCCAGGACTCTGGGGGGCATAAGGGGAGGGGTTGCTCTACTGCAGCAGGGCCTGGGGAAGGAGCATGAGGAATGCTGGGGTCACAGCTGATACTTGACCTGCATCTTGCCTTATGGGGGGGGTCCAGGGAAAATGGGGGGTGGGAGGGTGAAGGATGAAGGATAGGACGGCCTCCTAGGTGAGCAGGCCCCAAGCAGGGGGACCCTGGAAGGACCGAGATCCCTGGCTGGGCTCTCAGGACAGGCAGAAAGATCCCAAAGATGCCTCCTGCTGTCCAGTCCACTCGACATGCTGATGAGGCTCCTCCCCGGGCTCCCCATGTCCTGAATTAGTGGGTTTTCTGTGGCTCTCAGTGGAGGATAGGTCCTTGCAGGGCCCCACACCCTCTGCAAATGGGCACCACACCCCTGGGAGCTGCTGAGCCACACACCCACGTGTCATGACAAGCCACCAAGCCCGTTCACAGGGCCAGGAGCCAAGTGTCCACAACTTCGAGCAGTGGTTTATGCTGGATTAAGGGGTGCGCATCTTTATTTCAGCCATGTGCCCCACTCTGCAGATCAGTCCAGGGTGCACACCAGATCCACAAAAGTTGGGCCCAGGTCAGCACCCAGGCCTCATGAGGGGTGGCTGTCTCTGCGTCCAGCACTTGAGCAGGGCTCAGCCATGCTCCTCCAGGTGCAACTTCCAGATGACCAACTAGACAAAGATGTCATGGGAGCAGAGACTGCAGCCCCCTGGGTCTCAGCTGCTGGGCATGGGGGGAGATGGTTACTGCCCATTTGGGGTACACAAGATGCAGGATGCTCGAGGATCTCAGTAGTCCTTTGTTCACACGACTCACTCATACAGGAACCCTCCACCTGAGCAGCTGGAGGACATGGAATCCTTCCTGGGGACCCCCACCTCTTTCCAGTTAACCCTGGGCAAGGCCAAGCCACCAGGTTCCCCAAGGTAGGATGATATCATCATGAGCATGGGTGATGCTGACTGAGGACACTGAGCAGGCCATGAGAAGCCCAGAGGGAGGACGGGAAGTGGTCCAGCTCTACCGAGAACTTGCCAGACTGTGGGACTTACAGCACCAGAAGCTGGCTAAGGCAGCCAGGCCCTGCAGGTGCCATCTGTCACTGCCTGGTTGAACAGCAGCCAGAACAAGGCAGGCACAATGCTATTCTACCCACAGTCCCAGGGACATGGACACCTGCCCTGAGCCTGGAGGGGTCCACTGGAGCAGAAATCATCCAGACCATCAGAACTGAAGGGCTTGGGGCTGACCTTAGCAAACCATAGCCAGGATGGGATTGAAAGTGCCTCCATTCCAAGCCAGGTTTAATCCTGGAATGCAAGGATGGTTCGGCATCAGTAAATCCATAAATACAATTCACTGCATTAAGAAGGGAGAAAAGAAAAATGATATGATTATCAAAACAGACGTTGAGGGGCCAGCCCAGTGGTGTAGCAGTTAAGTTGGCATGCTCCGCTTCAGCAGCCCGGGGTTTCATGGGTTTGGATCCCGGGCGCAGACAGGTGTACCGCTTGTCAAGCCATGCTGCGGCAGCATCCCATATAAAGTGGAGGAAGATGGGCACAGATGTTAGCCCAGGGCCAGTCTTCCTCAGCAAAAAAGAGGAGGATTGGCAACGGACGTTAACTCAGGGCTAGTCTTCCTCACAAAAAAACGGATGTCGAAAAAATTCCATAGCCTTTCATACGAAAACATTAAAAAGAAACCTCTTAGCAAAGAAAAAAGAAAACTTCCCTTACTTGATAAAGATTTCTTCTATAAACCTTCAGCCAACATCATACTCAAGATCCAAGTGAAGGCAATAACATATTTAAAAAAGAAATGAAAGGCACAAATATTTGGAAATTAACAGATCTGGGGCCGGCCTGGTGGTGTAGCAGTTAAGTTCACGTGTTCCTCTTCGTGGCCAGGGGTTCGCCAGTTCGGATCCTGGGCGCAGACCAACGCACTGCTCATCAAGCCATGCTGAGGCGGCATCCCACATAGAGCAACTAGAAGGATGTACAACTATGACATACAACTATTTTCCAGGGCCTTTGGGGAGAAAAAAGGAAAAAAGGAGGAAGATTGGCAACAGATGTTATCTCAGAGCCAATCTTCCTCAAAAAAAAAAAAAAAGATCAAGTTATGACTAATTGTGGATGCTACCAAGAAATCAGAAGGTGGTCAACTGAAAAACTATTAAAACTAATTAGATAATTTAGTAAAGCTGTGAGGTAAAAAAAAATCCACATTCAATGGTCAATCACTTTCCTGACACAGCAACAACCAATGAAAATATATTGTCAAAAATACTTTTCACAGAGACAGCCCTGATGGCTGAGTGGTTAAAGTTCAGCGCGCTCTGCTTCGGCGGCCTGGGTTTGGTTCCAGGGCTCAGAACCACACCACTCATCTGTCAGTGGTCATGCTGAGGCAGCAGCTCACATAGAGGAACCAGAAGGACTTACAGCTAGATTATACAACTACATACCGGGGCTTTGGGGAGGGAAAAAAAGAGAGAGAGAGAGAAGATTGGCAACAGATGTTAGCTCAGGGTGAATCTTTTGCAGCAAAAAAGAAAAAGACTGTGGGTATTAAAAAAAAAAAAACTGCTCATAATAACCAAAAAAAAATCTAAAAATAAATCCAAAATATAAAAGGCCTAGATACTAAAAATAATAAACCTTTACTGAAATGCAATTTAAAAAAATTGAATAAAGGAAGAAATTTGAAATACATAACATTCTCAACTTTGAGAAAAAAAAATCAGTTCTCCCAGAACAAATCCATAAATTCAGGGCAATTCTCATCCATTATTTATGGGATTTGACAGGTTGAACCCAACGTTCTCACAGAGGAGAACATTTGAAAGAATAGCCAAGAAATTTTGAAAATTAAGAAATATATATCCCATAAAACTACAGTATTTGAAACACTGTGGTCTCATCCCAGACAGAAATATGCAAAGAGACCAAAGGATGAGAGTCCAGAAATAGACCGTGGATGTTGGAATGCATATTTACTGGCATTTCACATCAGGGGAGAGACGGAGGGGAACTGTCTGCAACAGAGATTCCAGGCAAAGATCTTTAATCCATACAGAGCTCCTCAAAAATCAATACAAAAAAGACCAAAAATGAAGGTGAAAAATGGCAGTGGATTTGAGTAGGTGGACCCACATACAAGTGGCTGTTGAATTTATGAAAATGTGTTCAACTTCCCAGTCATCACAGATTACAGACGGAAACACTCAGGAGATGTCATGTCTCATTCCCAGGTTGGCAAATGACAAGCACATAAGTAACCAAGTGCTCCATCTGACCCTGATTTTGGAGGGGGACAATTTGGCCATATCTATTAAAATATTAAAATGCACATCCATAACTCAGCAGATGTGTTTCTGATCATCTGGTCTATAGAAATAGTTACGTGTGCTCACATAAAGCCATTGGTGCAGTTTTCACGTCGCTTTGTTTGAAATAAAACTCTTGAGCAGCGGAATGGTTAAATAGCGGGAAAATGCAGCCATTTTTCAGAATATGGCAATGAACGAGGGAGATCTATAGGTACGAATGTGGAAAGACTCCCAGGACTCAGAGTTCAATTTAAAAAAAAAAAAAGCTGCACCACAATGTGACTAATAGACCTGAACTATTATGATCTCTCAGAGGCACCCACATAAGAACCCAGAGAAAGTTCTAGAAGGGCTTGCCTGCACTGCTAATGTCAACCACTCTAGGTGTGGGGTGTGATTCGGGGTTGTGATGAGGGATTTTTTTTTTCATATACTTCTGAATTTGGAGTTTTAACTATCATGTATAATGCATCATTATTTTTTTAAGTTTTTAGAATGTTTTAAATTCTGCTTCTTGGTCACATAAACCGGATCTTACCTGAGAACAGTGGTCTCCACCTGCTCGGCTCTCCTGCCCCAGCACCTCCATCCACTCCGGCAGGGGTACAGCAAATGCTCCCCATTCCAGAGGCCCTGCGGGTTGACCCTCCTGAGCGGCTATTCTCATCATGTGTTCAGACCACGCATGTCACGCGTTAAGTCCCAGTTTCCAAGCCCTCCTGCTAACCTGTACATAAGGCCACTCCGGGTATTGGGTGTCCACTCAGCACAGCTACTGCCTGTCACTCTGGGTATTTCTAAACACTGAGGGGCAGGGGGGCGGCTGGCCAGCAGGCAAGGTCTCTCTGTGTATTTTTGAAGTTCATTTTCCACAATTGCAATTAAATAGAAATGCCCAATCTGGACAGCTTGAAGGTGCAGCTGTAGAAATGGTCATTTGGCGAGAAGAGCTCCTTCTGGAAAATCTGTAGGCAGAGTGGGAAGGAGCCTGAGGCCAAGAGGAAGTGGCCCTGGGCTGGGGGTCTCTCTGAGAGGGGTCAGCAAGCAAGCTGGCTGCTAACCCACTGCTCTGTTAGAAGACAGACAAATTTGTGCTTTGCGTCTGAGCTTCACTGGGAACATAGCCCTGAGGGGTGTGTCCCGTCTCCACTCGGGAGGCCCGGAGAATCAGTAACCAGGACGTCTGGAGTCTTCATGGGGGAACAAAATCCTGGGGGCAGGTCTGTCGGCCTGGACTAGGCATGTGGGAATGGTACAGGGTACGGACACTCGGGTGCTGAGGTGGGGCTGCGTCAGAGGCCAGGGCAAAGGTGACTGTCCCCACTGCCCCTTCCCCCACTGGAAGTTCCCGAGCTGAGGAGCCAGAGACGGGGGTCAGAGAAAGGCCCCCCAGTGCACCAGCCTGGGCTGGGCTGCCGGCTTAAAGGATGGGTGAATTAATTAATAAACGTTTTGACCAGCTTCTCTGCGGGGCCTTCTGTGGTCCATGACCTGTGTGTAACGAGGAAGAAACAAATTGAGAGTGTTTAGAGGCTGCTATGGCAACTTGACGTTGTGATGACATTGCTCCTGCATGTTATAAAAGTGTCAGTGCATCCACAGTGGACTGGAGACTAAAAACCCAACCTGGACCCCTGGCCCTCACCTCCGAGTTTGAGAAGCTCTTCTCTCATCGAGGGCTTCCGCTCTCTCCCTCCCTACCTCCCGAGGGGACCTGCCTTCAGAGGGCAGGAAGAACCCCAGCTTCATGTGACAAATGCAGGTCCCCATCAGGGGCCGAAGTGAGGATGCACAACTGGATTGCCTCTTTCTGCTGTAACTCGTGTTCCTCGCTGTCCCCGCTCTGGAAGGCGCTCATCATAATAGCGACAAGAAGGGCAATGCCCCTGCAGGATGGCTCCATGCCAGGCATGCTCTCAGGCTTCACCAAAATTACTCAGATTTACACTTCATGACAACTCTGGTTTGGTGTTTTTTTTTTTTTTTTTGAGGTAAAATTCACATAACATAAAATTAACCATTTAAAGTGTACAATTCAGTGGCATTTAGTGCATTCACAATGCTGTGCAACCACCAACTCTATCTAGTCCTAAAACATTTTCATCACCCCCAAAAGAAGCCCTAGACCCATTAGCAATCACTCTTCATTTCCCCCTGCCCCAGCCCCTGGCTACCACTAATCTGCCTTATCTGTCTATGGGTTTCCCTGTTCTGGACATTTTATATAAGTGGAATCAGACAATATGTGGCCTTTGTGTCTGGCTTCTTTCACTGAGCGTAACAATTTCGAGGTTCATCCATGTTGTAGCATGTATCAGTACTTCATTCCTTTTTATGGCTGAATAATACTCTGTAATATGGATGGACCACATTTGGTTTATCCATTCATCTGTCGATGGCATTTGGCTGTTTCCACCTTTTGGTCCTATGAATAATGCTGCTGTGGGTGTACAAGTTTTTGTTTGAATACCTGTTTTCAGGTTTTTAGAGTGTATACCTAGAACAGCTAGATCAAATGGTAATTCTGTTTTAATTTTTAAGGATCCACCATACTGTTTTCCACAGTGGCTGCACCACTTTACACTTTCACCAACAGTGTAGGGGGGTTTCAAATTCTCCACATCTTCACCAACACTTGCTGTTTTCCATCTTTTTTATTATAGCCAGCCTAGAGGGTGCAAAATGGTATCTCATTTTGATTTTGGTTTGCATTTCCCTAATGACGAATGATGTTGAACATCTTTTCATGTGCTTGTTGGCCATTTGCATATTGTCTTTGGAAAAATGTCTATTCAAGTCTTCTGCCCATTTTTCAATTGGGTTGTTTGACCTTTTGTTGTTGAGTTGTAAGAGTTCATAAATATATACATTCACACACATGTGAATATATATATGTATATCAATATATATATAAAGTGTTCTGGCTACTAGATCTTTATCAGAGATGTAATCCACAAACATTTTTTCCCACTCTGTCGGTTGTCTTTTCACTTTCTTGATTGTGTCCCTTGATGCATAGAAGTTTTTAACTTTGATGAAGTCCAATTTATCTAGTTTTTTCTTTTGTTGCCTGTGCTTTTGATGTCCTATTTAAGAACCCATTACCAAATCCAAGGGCATGAAGATTTTCCCCAATGTTTTCTTCTAAGAAACATTAAGCTCTTCCTTTTAGGCCTTTGGTCCATTTTGAGTTCATGTTTGTGTATGGTGTGAGGTAGGGGTCTAACTTCTGTTGTCCTGGCACTGTTTGTTGCAGAGGCTGTTCTTTCTCTCATTGAATGGTCCTGGCACCAATGCTGAAAGTCAATTGACCATAGATGTACATGAGCTTATTTCGGCCTCTCTATTCTATTCCATTGGTCTCATGTCTGTCTTTATGCCACTCTCATTTTTGATTGGTTTTGTAGCTATGTAGTGAGTTTTAAAATTGGGAAGTGTGAGCCCTCCAATTTTGCTTCTCTTTTTCAAGATTATTTGGCTATTCAGTGAACAACCTTGTTTTCTGCCCACTTGTCCTATGAGAAAATGGAAGCAGCAGGAGATGGAGTGCCGGGTGTGCAGGCTTCCTGCTCTCAGCCCATGGGCTGCCAGCCAGGGCCACTGAGGCCATAGCCACCGCCCCTTCCACAGGCCTGTGGCTCCTGGATGCCAGCCCCAGACAGGGGGACGGCTGCCGGCCCTACTGTTCTCTGCTCCTCCGGGGCTGGCTGACAAGGGTCCCCCAGCCTGGCCACCTTCTTCTCTCAGGCAGTCTCCCTTGGGAAGCCCCTGGGGATGACAGCCCTGCATCCCAGGGCACCTTCATCAGAAACAGCAAAGGCTGGGACGGCAGGTTGGGAGGAGAGGTCTGTTCCTCAAACACGGCTCACTGGAGGAATGGAGTCTCGCAGAGTCACTGCATCTCATGCATTTTGGCATGTTGGCCAAACAGTGAGCATGGGTTCCGAACCTACAGATGAGTGAATCGGGGTGAATGAGGTCACGTCTGTGGAGAGAGGTGGTGACGCTATCCAGTTGCCCAGGTGGAGGATTTCCCACTGGACCCAGCTGTTGCTAGGGCAGACCCACCAAGGCAGTGGGCAGGGAGCACAAGGCAGCCACAGAGACCTGCCACACGGCCAGTACCCGAGCAGGAATCTGGCCGAAGCCAACCTACCAAATTTTAAGCAACGGTACAGCTTCCAAAGAGCTCAGTGGTAGCTTCTTCTAGATGCTAACTTATTTCTCCCTAAAAATGGCAACTGGAAACCAAGTTCTCCTCCAGTTACATGGTGGAGCCCTGGTCGCCAGGGTGTGGGCAGGGCCCGTCCTTCTGGACCAGCTCTAACGGGGGTCGAGTCCTCTACTGGGTTCTCAGAGGATACCTTGAACTCGGCCTTGCCCTGGAAATTGCTCTTTTCTGGGGGATGGAGCAAGCCCTGAGGCCAGCCCTGTCCACATCTTCTGGGCGGGGTGAGGAAAGGACAGTGGAAGGCCTCACACAGCAAAAGACTGACTCCCTCCAGGTCAGGAGCCGCGTGTGTGTGAACACACAACCCTCAGCTCCAAAGCTCTAGAGCTGGAGCAACCTCAGCCCTGTCCTAAGACTCGAGGAATGTCCCAGGGCAAACCAGGGATGTCTGGGGAAGGGCGAGAGTTGGGTTTGGTTAATGGAACCATCAGCAGTGAGATGAGGTGAGGAGTGGGGGATGCCCAGATGCACAGCAGCTAAGGGCCTCCACGCCTTATTTTGGAGGCAGTCGTTGTGGGCTTTTGATGAGGCTGGTCTTGGAATGACCAGCCTGGCCGTGCAGGTTGAAGAAGGAAAGACTAGGGAAGAGGTGCAGGGAGGGGCAGGCAGAAGCCACGTGGGGAGGGAGAGCTGTGGGCCCAGCAGGAAAGCAGCAAGCTCTTGGTGTCCCAGGTGCCCAGGGGCTGTGCACACGTGTTTCTGCACCCGCGCCGGGCGTAGGAGTGCTATGTCCCAACATGTCAGACCGTGGCTGGGTGCCCCGCGTCCAGGCTTCCCTCTTCCTCCTGGGGATGGGCCAAGGAGCCAAGAGGGGCAGGAAGTCAGCACAGAGAAGGCAACGCCAGGCCTGGCCCAGAGCTGAGAGTGGGCTGTGTCCTCTGGCCAGGAGCGCAGACCGGAGAAACAGGTGCCAGTTCTCAGAGGAGCAGCTCCTCCTGGAGGTGCAGCCCCACCGCCCCGTGTGGGCGACCAAGCCTTACTCTGAATCCACTTCCCCTCTGCTGGCTGTGGATAAGAGAGGCTGCCCAGGCTCCTGGCTGATCAAAGGGCTCAGCAGAGCTGAGCAGGCTGCCAGGGAGCTTTGCCTTGAAGGCCGTTGCCCCCAGCAGGGGGTTTGGAGAGAGGCGGAGGGTGGGTTCAGGTAGGACTCTTCGGAATAATGGCACCTATGTTTTCCCTGCAAACTCCATGCCCAGAGCAGGGCCTCCTCCACCCCACCCCTGCTCCTGAGGGGCAGCCCCCTGGTTTGGGGAGCAAGGGTGCCCTGCAGCTCAGACTCAGAGACAGCTTCTCTGGATTGGGGACCAGGCCCAAGGGTGGGGTCAGGGGCCTTCCAGAGTTCCACTGAGTGTCGGGCAGAGCCAGGATCAGCACCACATTTCAGTGCGGGCTGGAACAATCCCTGGGGGTGGTCTTGGGCCAAGGTCCTTTATAAGAACAGGAGATCAGACAGGTTCCCTGAGCTGATCAGTGAGAGACTCCTGCATTTTCCTCACAAGTCACCACCAAGAGGCAGGGAGCCGGAGTAAACTGGTGGCATCCACAAGGAGGCGAAGGCCCAGAGTGGGGCTCCCCTCCCAGCTCCAAGGCTCTTCGGAGTGTGGAGTGATGGAGTGAGCCTTCACCTCTTTCCCACAGGACCCCTGGTCCCCATCTGCAAAAAGCCCTGCCTGCCCAGGGCCAAGTTCCTCTCCATCAGCCACACCCTGTGGCGTCTGCTTCCTCCCTCAGGCTGCTGCCCAGGGGTCCCCAGTGCCCTGCAGAGGAGTGGGGACTCTCTGTCCTCGGCTGCCTCCCAGGGCATCACAACACCTCCTGGGGCCCCAGTGGGCCCCATGCCCTGTGACCCCAGGCATCTTACTGCTGGCAGGACGGGCCCTTCTCAGGGGACGCCAGTGGCACTGACGTTCTGAGCAGGCACATGTGGAGGGAAGCGACCTTAGTTGCTCAGTCTCTTCGGAAACTCACTTTGGGGGGCTGCCAAAAGACTCCCAACAGAGAACGAACCTGGCCGCTCCCCGGTGGCTGGGAAGGGGAGCGCTGGCTCACAGGAACCCCGACAGCAGCTGACTCATTCCTGAGGAAGAAGTGGGGGCCAGTAGGCCCACAGCCCCAACATCTGGGAACCGGTGACCTGCTGGCTCGCGCATCTTCAGAGCAGTCAGGGCCCAGCATCCCTGACCCGCCTGGCCGGAGGCAGGAAGTGGGGGAGGGGGTGAGGGCTGCCCTCCAGGACAGGGGTCACTCCTCAAGAAGACGGAAACGCGGGAGAGCCCACACACCCCTCCTGACATGACTCTAAATGGCCCCTTTCTTCTCAGCCCTCACTTGGTGTCAGCAGAAGGGCAAACCCCGTCTCAGTCACACACCCACTCCTCAGGGACAATGCAGTTTTCCCTTTTTATGAGTAAACAGCTCACTTATTCCTTCCTTCCTTCCATCACACATTTGTGCCCACATGGTCTGGACGGGCAAGGACCCCAAAGCAGGAGGCGGTGTCTTGGTGAGAGCCACAGCGGCTCTCTTTGGCTGGGCAAGCAGCACAAACAGGGAGGGCTCTGTCAGCCACGCCCCTGCCTCCGGGACTCCCACAGAGACACCACCCCAACTGCCACACTGATGGAGGGCACGTGGGGCATCGTGGTGGTGGGAGAACAGGGTCAAACCATGGCCTGGGGGGCTGACGTGGCCCTTCCCCAGTGTAACCCGGCCCTGGCTCCCAACGCCCTGGCTGCTTATACCAAGCTGTGCTCCAGTGTCTCAGGAACAGGAGGTCCCAGCTGTCAGCAGTTGGGGGCAGGTCCTCTGGGCTGCATGACCTCGGATGGAACCCTTGCCCTTGCCCAGTAACCATGTCCACATGTCTGTAAGATGTAAGCATGCCCCTTAGGTCGGGAAGCAAGGGAGGAGGCCCCGTGGGCCAGATAACTGGAGGGAAGAGAGGGGAGGAGCGCTAAGGATGCAGACAGCATCTCCTCCCCACTCCCCCACAGGCCCCATCACCCACCTCTGGCAGCCGTCAGCAGAGCCACCTCCAGCAATGCCCACCTAGCTGTCAGCTGCCCCTGCCACGCGGCCTCCCTGTGCTGGTCATCAAGGTTCTCTGGCAGGTGCCAGCCCCCTGCAGAGCTGGGAGGACCGTCCCCTGCTGTCCCTCTGGGCTGGGGCCAGCACCACAGCGGGGCCCCTTGTCACAGCCCTTCTCCCTGGCCCGAGGGCAGGCCACTCAAAGCTGGGTCCAGGCTGGTCACAGCGGCAGCATCTATCCTGCAGGACACGGCCAGTGTCACCTGAGTGCGTCTCTCGGCTCCTCTCCTAGATCCTCATAGGAGAGATGAGGAGACTAAGCCGAGTGCAGCGTTCAAAATCACATGGCTGGTGAGTGGCAGGGCCTGGAACTGAACTCAGGTCTCGGCTTCCTTTACTCAGGGATGGGACCAGGGAGCTAGCTAGTGCCAGCGACAGACAGGAGACCATGTACTTGCTTTCTGCTCACACTTTTTCCTCCACTTGGCTTTCTGTCGCTTTCAATCAAGCGTCCTGAGGAGCACAAGCTAGAAAGAAACCGCCCTGGTGGGAGGCATGATGTGCCCCGGGAAGCCGTGCAAACTGCCCACACACAGGCACCTCTGCCCCAGCCCAGCCTGAACCTTGAGCACGGAAGGCTGAGCACCCACGAACCCATCCACCGTAGAGGAGACCAAGAGAGGAATAATTAGCTAGAGTCCCAGACCCCCGGGTGAGGGAGGGGAAGCTGTGGGCTGCCTGCACTCTGCTGGGTGCCTGGCATCTACCTGCACCATCCCCACGGTCTTCCTTAAGCCATTCTCGAAAAGGACACTGTGCTCCTCACTTACCCCATTCCCCTCGACCTCAAGGCAATGAGAGCTCAGAATCCTGCTGGGGAACATGTTTCCGCTCTGGGGAAGGGCCCTGGCTGGGAGTGTGGTGATCTGTGAAGTCACCTTGCTTCTCTGGGGAATGGAGCCATCATGTACCTGGGAGGTACTTGGCCAGGGGATATGCCCATGACCACCACATCCTGGAAACCTGCCGTGTGAGCGTGACACACGGGCAGTCTGGCCACACTGCTGTCTGGAGGCCAGGAAATGCACTGGACAGTGAGGAGTTCCCCAGTCTGGTCGGATTAAGAGGAGGTAACACTGACCACAACGACAACAACAGAAAGAGTAAGTGACTCTCAAGCCTCAACCAGAGTTAAGCCCCAGTCTGCTCCTGCCTTATCTGGAAGCCTGGGGCTGAAGGTAAACTCCCACCGAGAGGGCCTGGGCCAGGTGTCCCTCACCCTCTGGGGGTGGCCTGAGCCAGGCAGGCATGGGGGGAGGGGTCCAGGCGCCAGTGCCAGATCCAGGCAAGAAGAACCTGGTGCTGCATGGGGGTCTGTGAGTCACCGATATGATGAGGCAGCATGTGCATGGGGAGGGCAGGAGGGCTGTACACTTGGGTTGGGTCCCCACAGCCTCCAGCTCACGCAGTGACTCGGTGTCTCTGAGTGAAGGGAGCAGCCTTCTCTGGGAGGCAGGGCAGGAGACCCCAGGCCCCTCTGGGGCTGCTGAGCCAACAGCTCAGGGAGCCCCAGGGGAGGGATGGAGTCCACCTTCCTGCTCTCAGCCCACAGCAGCCCACAAGCCTGCAGACACGGTGGGGGCGGGGGGCGTTGGCAGCACCCCATGGGCCCGTTCCCTGCTGCGGGGCAAGATTACACCCCCAAGGTTCGGGCACCCTCACTGCCACCTGATGGCTATCTTGGGGTCCTCTGCCAATGGTGCCGACTTATTTGCTTCCCTGGTGTCTGCCAATCCGGCATCTGGGTTCACAGCCCGGCCCAGGCCTGGTGGTCTCTGGGGTCTGTGCCCACAAGTCAGAGGGGAGGGTAGGAGGCCTGGGGGAGGGCAGCAGCAGCCAGGGAAGAAGGAAACGGAGAAGGCCTCCACATACCAGCGCCCTCAGCGTCTCACGTCCCTTCCCGCAGACCCCGCCCCAACCCCCTCTGCAGCTAAGGGCACTGCCCGCCCACCCCGCCCAACTGGCCAGCCTCACTCAGGAGCTCTCCTGGCACTCTCTCTGTCACTGTGCCACACCCTCCTCATCCTCCAGCAATCTGACCGGTTGTTGGCGCCACCCCCATCCTTTCTCCAAGAGGTCACCTGCCATGGCCCAGCGGCCCAAGCCGATAGGCAGGCTTCTGCCCCCATCACTTTTGTTTCTCCAGCATCCAAAGAATCACGTGAAGGGACCAAAAACAGGCTGACAATCTCCAACACCTAAGCGGGTCGTTGCCTCTATACAAGGCTGGGAGAGGGTGGGGTCTAGTCTCTTGGCTAGTTTCCCGCGTACAGACCCAGACCCCCACCCTCCGCACAAAGCCATCAGGTATGAGCTGGAGCCGCGGGAGAGGCGGCTGAAAAGGGCGTGGGGGGCGAGAGGCTGGTAAAGGGGTGCGGGCGAGGAGCGAGGCGGCGGACCGAGGTGTGGGCGGAGGATAGCGGGGACCGAGGCGCTGCGGGAGCGGACTTGCAGGGCACGCTGCCAGGGTGCAGGAAAGCAGGGCCGGAGCGAGGGAGAAGGAGGATGGGAGGGATGCCGATTTCGGCTGGGGGCGGGGACGCCCCTGATAGGCGCGCGGAAGGCGTGATATCACGTCCGGCGGGGGAAGCCCTGCCTCAGCATCCCCGCCCCCGCCCCCACAGGTGGTGCCGCTGCCCGGGGTGCTGGGCGTGGGGGCCAGTCTTCTGGGACCCTGACCGCGGCCCGCGCGCTCTCCGGCTCCCCCGCCTCCCTCGAGCAGTCGATAGATCCGCGCGAGCCGCACGGGCCCCCCCAGTCCTCGGGGAGCGGGAGGAGAGTCCGGTGCACCCCGGATCGCATCCCCGCGCCCCGCCCCGCCTCGCCCCGCCCGGTGCTCCCCCTCCCCTCCCGCACTGAGCTCCCCTCCCCTCCCCTCCCCTCCCCGCCCCTCTCCCCGGCCGCGGAGGGGCCGGGCCGGCGGCGGGGGAGGCGCCGAGCCGGGACTGCGCGCTCGCCCGCCGCGCTCTGGGCTGCCCGACCAAGCGGCCGGACCTCGCGCCCCGCGCCGCCGCCACCGCCGGCTTTTGTTGTCTCCGCCTCCTGGGCCTCCGGACCGCGAGCTGCGCGCCGGGACCTTGGCTCTGCCCTTCGCGGGCGAGGGTTTCGCGGGCCCGGCCGGGATCCGAAAGAGGCGCGGGCGGGCGGCCGGGGGCGCCGCCGGCCCCGCCATGGAGCTCCGGGCCCGAGGCTGGTGGCTGCTGTGCGCGGCCGCCGCGCTGGCCGCCTGCGCCCGCGGGGACCCTGCCAGCAAGAGCCGGAGCTGCGGCGAAGTCCGCCAGATCTACGGGGCCAAGGGCTTCAGTCTGAGCGACGTGCCCCAGGCGGAGATCTCGGGTGAGTGAGGGCGCGGCGTCCGGGGACCCCAACCTGGCCGAGCTGCGGGCCCCGGACCCCGACGCGCCCGGGTCTCTCCTGCGGACCTTGCTCTCTCTTGCTCTCCCCTGGTCTGCCCTGCGCGGCCCCTCGCCCCGAGCGCCCAAATCCCGCCGCCTGCGCCCGGCCGCCCGGGTTCCTAGTGGCTCCCTGCGCCTCCGGTCGTCTGCACCCACTCGGGCCCTCGCCTCCGAGCTCCGCATCGCCCTGCCTCCCCCAGGTCGCTTCCGCTCCGCTTGGTCACCCCCAGCCCTCCCAACTTGCACACACTCCCCTTCCCGGCGGAGCTTTCCTCGCCGGGCTGTGGGTCGGGCGGTCCCTGGCCCCGTACGTTCTCCAGGGCCACGGCTCGAGCTGGGCGTCTTTGGCCACCGGCTCGGCCCAGCGCGGCGGCAGGGCCGGGGTCCGAGCCCCGGGGCGCGCCGACCACCCTCGGCGCCGGGCAGGGCTGAGCTGCGGGGCCCGCTATCGGGGAGCAACTGAAGGTGGCCACGGGCTAGGGACTCACACTCGGCTCTGCGGGCCTCTCCGGGAGGCGCCTAGGGTCGGGCCCGGGAGTTCTCGCGGGGTCCTCAGCAAGGCAGCCTAGGGGCCCCTGCGAGGCAGAGAGCGAGCTGTGCGCTTGTGGGGGCGGGGAAGGCGCGACTCTGCCACTCGAGCGGGAATGCCGCCCGGCAGGGAGTCCTGATTTCTGCAGGGGAACTTCTGCTTGCCTGGTGCGCTCGCCCCGCCTGGCGCTCTGGGCAGTTGGAGTCCAGCTGCAGGTGGTCGGCGCCTTGGATCCCGCCCAGGGGCCATGTCATTTCTTTGTAAGAGCGTAGATCCTCCTGGGCGGTCTCAGCCCTGCAGCTGCCCCTGCCCGCAGTCCTGCCACCCCATCCCTCTGAGTGTATGTGAGGATGGGTGGTGGAGCACAGTGTCCTAAGGGCCTCCTGGACCCCCAGGCTTCCTCCTTAAACTGCAAATGTGTCTGGAGCAGCACTGGGTCTGTGCAGGGTGCCTGGGGCACAGTGGACAAGAGCAGAGCAAACCATGCTCCTGCTCTGGGGGGCTCCTCCCAAGTGGGGAGGGGAGGGCAGGCAGATAAGGGCCACACTCAAGTGGTGACATGGGGACAGGAAATGACCAGAACTGCAGGAATTCTGAATGGGAGAGGAGTGCATCAGTGTGGGGGCAGGCCCATGGCCCTGCCTTGCTGGGGACTGGGAGGGGCAGCCACTGACTCCTAGAGGAGCAGACACGCAGAGAGCTACCTTGAGAGATCTCTTGACACTCCCCCTGAGGTTCTGGAGAGGTTCCTCTCAAGTCCCCCAAAGCAGGCCTTCCTGTGCCTCCCTCTGCTGTTGGGGCCCTGTCATTGTCGGGGCTCCCTCCCTGGTGGGAGGTGGGTTGGGTTTGGTGGGCACACCAGGGCTGGCCGTCTGCAGAGTTTGGTTCATGCTCGGCCCCCACCTCTGCCCCTCTTCCCACAAAACAGGAACTTTTGAGGGGGTAGCCCTGGCCTTCCCTCTGGATCCCTCCTCAGACCACAGGGTCTCAGGGTGGCTGAGCGGCCGCCCCCACCATCCCAGATCTTGGACAGAAGCCTTCCCCTCTGCCCCACAGCCCTCCTTCCCACGTCCACTCTCCCTCGGCCATGGTGCCCTTGGGGGCCATCCTAAACTTGCTCGCATCCACAGGCCTCTGTCCCAGTTAGGCCGAGAGACAGAGTGGCAGAGTTTGGGCAGCCGCCAAGGGCTAGGAGAGAGCCGGTCAAGCTGGAGAAGCTGAGGTGGGGCTGGGCTGGGGGGCTGGGTCTTGGTCTCCTCTGGTTGAGGGATGCAGTGGGTTACGGCCCAGGATGAGCAAAGTACGTGGCTATCAGTGTGATGAATGGGGGCAGCATGCTATCTGTCCAGCTGGGGGAGTATGTCCACCCAGCAGCTGTCCCGGCATCATGCTGACCAGGACTTCAGGTGCTGCCCTCCTCTGGGTCTGGAAAGCCGGAGACTGCGCTCCGGGCAGGGTGACTGCCCCCCCTGCCAATGGCCCACAGCTCCTCTGTCCCAGTGCCAAGGGCTTCTCCAGGGGAGCTGCTCTCTCCGACCCCCCATGGCCGCACACCTCCCAAGAGCACAGAACTCAAGAGTGCCCTAGGGGCCTAGGCACCAAGGAGAGTGCCACTGCCACATGGGGCAAAGTAAGCAGGGTCATCTCCCAGGGCAGCAGCCAGCCGGCCAGTTGTGTCCCCTACTGCTCCCTCCATGTGGCTAGTCCTGGCCTCTGCGGACTGGGCGCCCTCTGGTGGGCCCACGGTGGCATGCTGCTTGCAGGGAGCCCTGCCGAAGGTCCCCTCTCCTGCAGGCTTGGCAGCCAGACTGTTCCAGCATGGGGACCCCTGGGGGTGGATGCCTGGCTCAGCTGGCCCAGGCCAGGTGGGGCAGAAACCCATTGCTTCTTAGGGAAGAGTTGGAAGGGAGGGAGGGTGGCCCTGGGTCTGCAGGTGGCCTTTCCAGCCTCTGCCTGAGGGAACAGAAATGGCAGTGGGCTCTTAAGACAGGACTGTCAGAGTGCATTGGTCTCCCATTCGTGACTTTATGTGGCTTTTTGGATAGCCAGGCCGGCAGTGGTGACGAACGCTGTCACCTCATTTTACAGGTGAGGAAGCAGATCGGGGTGGGGCAGTGGCCGAGGAAGGCCACCAGGTAGCCCTTCCTCAGGCCAGATCGCTGCACAGAAAGCGAGGGCTGGGAGCTGAACCGCCACTAGACCCTCTGCCGTGCTGCGGAAATGCCCAGCTGTGTGCTGAATCACAGCCGCGCCTGGCAGGCTTTCTCCCTCCGCCTGTGAGGCTGCTTCTGGTCCCCAGATGTTTCCCAAGCACCTGCTGGGCCTCCCAACACTCGACACGATTTGTCCTGGATCTCTCTGACCCTTCACTGGGTCCTGGGGGCAGGGTCCCCTCCTATCTGTACACTTCTCTGTTGTAGCCGCAGAACTTGGCCCAGCTCCTGGTGCCAGGCAGGTTCTCAATGAACACTTGCTGGGGACCCACGAATGTCCTGCTTTATGCTGGGTCACGCTGGTTGGGCAGTGGGAGATGAGGGCCTGGGCAGAGGAGGAGGGGCCTGGAGGTCCAGCAGTGGGGGTTAGAGGTCAGAGGGGGCATGGGACTGTCAGTGCGACCAGAATTGGCCGGCTGCTGAGGACCACGCCTCAGGCCCAGCAGTGGAAATCTTTGCTTCTCTGTGCCAGCTCCGACCGCCTGGGTGGCAGGCACAGATTCTGAGGGGAGGGTCCTCAGAAGCCCTGGGTCTCCCTGCCACATCCTAGAACGGGCTGTCCTGGCTGGGCCTGAGAGAACCCACCCAGTGTCTGTCCCTCAGCCACGGTCAGCAGGGCTCTCACAAGCCACCTGGCACACAGCCCATCCCCAGACCAGAAGGTTCTGTGTCCCTTCCCCTGTTCAAGAGGCAGAAGCCCCCAAAGTGGTCGGCGGCTTCCAGCTGGGCCGCTGCTGGGTCCTCCACCATTTGAGCTGAGGTTTCGTCATCCCCAGCATGAGGACAGGGCTTGTCAGGGGGTAGGGCAGGGGAGCCAGGATTCAACAGGGCCACCTGCCTGATGCAATGGTCTGGGCCCCTTGCTCGAGCCTCTGTGCTGGACATGCTGCCGTGCTCCCCCAAAAGGTAAGACGTCCTCCCTGGTTCTGGGTTCAAATGCCAGCCCTTCCACATCGGCCTCCCACCCCACTCAGCGTCTCTGTGCCTCTGTTTCTTCACATGTGACAATAGGAATAGTCATGACCACCCCCAAAGGTCGCTGGGAGGGAGAGCGTGCAGGCACCCTGGACTGTGTGGGCCTCAGGCCATGTCCTCCCCCTTGTCCTCTTGGCCCTGGAGGTCTTCTGTGGAGGCATGAGCCAGCCTCCGTGTGACTCACTTCTGTCTAGTTAATGCATCGATGAGGAGGGTCTTTACCTGTTTTACAGATTAGTAACCCGAGGCTCGGAGAACCCACATAACTTTCTTCAGGGCCCACGGCCCACGTGGGGCTCTGGGGATTAGAGCTAGTCTGCGGACCCCAAAGGTTGTGACATTAACTGTTGCTCAGTCTCAGGGTCAGTGTTTTCTGGAAGCTTCGTGCCATCCCAGCCTGGAGGCCTGAGATGGGACCTCGCGGTCCGGCCCTAATGGGCCGCCAGCTGCCTTCCCCTGTCAGCTCTCCTGGGCCTGCCTCCACTTCTTGGGCCTCATTAGAACTTCTCTTGTCCCTGACTCCTTCTGAACCCCTGCCCTGGCCTCCCCGCCTCCCGTCTTGCCCCGATCCACCCTGGCAGTGCTGCCCAGTGACACAGCCCTCCATGGAGCCGGCCCGCCCTCTCGCCGGGCCCCGCTGCCTGCCCAGTAGAGGCCAGCTCTTCCGTGGGCCCTGGGGCCTGTCACTCCTACCCTGCTAAGGGCTGTTCCCAGGCCCCAGGGGCGTGAATTAAGTGACCCCAGGGTGCACACAGAGGATGGCCCAGCTGTGTGCTGCTGGCCGGCCCAAGAAGCAGCCCCCAGCACCGTGCTGGGCCAAGTCCCCCAAAAGTTGAGGACACACGTCCTATCCAGGGGCCGGGGAGCCTAGGAGATGAAACAGGCCAGTCTGTTCGTAAGCTGGCTCCGTGCTGGTTCTGATTAGGAACAGTGTGAGGCCATGTTTGACAGGCCTACAGGGCCAAGGAGGCCACCCGGGAGAGGGATGGGGACGTGCCCGCCGGATGGCAGGCTGGGCTTTGGAGTCAGGAGGAGAGCACTGTGGGTGTGTCAGCCCAGCTGGCCCTGGACGGGGAGACAGGCAGGGAGAGGGGTTCACCCGAGGTCATATGGGAGTCAGGTCGGCCCAGGCCCAGTGTCTGCCCTGCCCAGGCCGGGACATGCCCAGGCGGTGAGAGGTTGGACTCCTCTCCTGTAAGCCAGACACTCCTCCCCAAGGCCTGGCTTGGTTCAGGGTGATTTCAGACCAAGACTCAGGACCCACGTCTGGGGCTAGGACGGCCTGCCTGTCTCGTGTCTCCTTGCCTGGCAACCGGTGCCAGCCCCGATCATGTGTAACTGCCAGCACAGCCCTGTGGGGTCAGATCATTGGCCACATTTGGGAGAGAAAACAGACTCAGGAGGTTGAGGGCTCCAGCCCAGGCCTCCCACCCCGGAGCCCGGCACCTCACTGCCACACTGGCTGGCAGCCTTTCTTGTTAGCAGCGTCTGTCTAGGGACAGGCCTGGGCAGGTTCCCCAAGCTGCCGGAAGTTTCCTGGGGTGGGGAGGATGCTGCCGACCTTCTCTCTCCGTCTGCTCCGGGCCCTACCCCACCCCAGGCTGCCTTCCCAGGTGGGAGCACATGGCAGCCAGGTGTGAGGTGAGGGCCAGCCTGTCCTCCCACACTGTGGCCTCTGCACTGGGGGGCAGGGCCCAGGCGTTCAGCCTCCTCAGCAGTTCTCGGTCAGACCATCGGTCCTGGGGAAGCTCTGGGTGTGAGAGCCCTGCTCTTTGGGCAGAAATCCTGGAATCCTGGGTGGGTTTAGGAGCCCCTGGGGGAGCCAGGCCAGCCTCCCCCCATCTCCTCATCTGCTTGTCTTCTACAGGCTCCTGGCTGGCTCACCTTCCTGGCACACGCACCCCTCCCACCAGGTGGGTCCTCCCCCTGCCCACCCACAGCACACGCCCGGCACCATCCTCCCTCAGGGGCTTGGCCCTGATGCCCAACTTCCCTGGGCATCCCCAACACACCCACAGTCCGGGGCTCTCCCTGCTCCCCAGGGTGCTCCCCAAGTCTGGGCAAGCCTCGGCTGTGTTCAGTGCAGTAAATATTCCAAGCACCCCCCATGCGCCAGGCCTGGGCCCCGGGGGTCGAAGTGTTTCAGCTTCCCAGGGCTTCCATAACAGATACCACAGACTGGGCGCCTTACACAACAGAAGTGTATAGTCTCGCAGTTCAGAGGCTGGAAGTCCGAGATCAAGGTGTCAGCCAGGCTGGTTCCTCCTGAGGCCCAGAGGGGAGAAGCTGTTCCAGGCCTCTCCTAGCTTCTGGCAGTGCTGGTGATCCTTGGCGTATATTGGCATGTAGGTCTCTGGCTTCATCTTCATGTGGCCTCCTTGTATGTGAGTCTACCTCCATACTTCACCCTGGAAATAGGACACCAGTCCTATCAAAGTAGGGGGCCTGCCAACTCCCATGTGACCTCATCTTAGCCAGTTACATCTTCAAAGACCTCTTCCTCAAATGAGGCCACTTCCTGAGGCCTTGTGGGTTAGGACTCCAGCATATGAACTGGCGGGACGTTCAAGGTTCAGCCCGATGCAGGAGGCAGCCCGTCACATCTGCCTCCTGCTCTCGGGCGCTTCCTGTCTGGCGGACGGAGATCCTGGGCTCTGAGTATTTCATGATGGTGGCTCCTCAGGACAGGGCCGTCCCTCCCCGAGTCTGCCACAGGCTCGGGCTCAGCGCAGACATTTACCCAGGCCCTGAGGACAACATGAGGGGGTCAGACCATCCCCTGGCCAGCTCCTCACCCCTGCCCACCCACAAGCTTCTCAGGGCACAGCCCTGGTCTCGGCCGGCTCGGGGACCTCACCTCCCACCCCTGTGCTGCCACCCGGTCCTTGACCAGTCCCAGCCTTTTGTGGGTGCAAGAGCCCCAGAGTAGGCAGTGAGGGGCTGGCCTTGAGATCTTCATGGGGGTTGGAGGCACCTGGCTAGGAGAGTCATGACTCAGTGGTACCAGTGTGCCTTGGACAGGCTCAGCGTCCCCACCTGCACATGGGAGGGCCTCCAAGCAGGGGCACAGCATGCAGGCAGGTGCTGGGCCCCCAGCTGGACTTCCGGGGGAGGCAGTGGGGTTGAGGGGCCGGGAGGCAGCCAGAGGCATGGGACTTTGGAGGGTTTGGAGAGAGATGGTAGGCAGGCAGCAGCACAGGGCCCAGGTGGCTGCTGTCCCCTGGCACAGTGGCCCAACTGAGGAGGCTCGCTGCTCATTTGTGCTAAATGTTTCCTGGGTTCTGGAGACTTGGCTGGGTGACAGGGCAGCCCCGGGGGCTCCATCAATCCTGCTCCCTTGCTACCACCTTGACCTCAGGCCCCAGTGGCCCGGAGCCCTGCCCTCTGCCCCTGCCGCGTCTCAGAGGAGGAGAGTTGGCTCGGGCTCTGGCAGAGGAGGGGACCAGGCCATTTTGCAGACCAGCCTGAGGCCTAGGCTGGAGGGTGAGAAGCAGACAGGAGACCAGAGACCGCTGAGGGACTGGTGCACGGTGAGGACCTGCCCAGCAGCACCGCAAGGCAGGCCTCCTGTTGCCACAGGGGTTCTGCAGTGTGGGCGAGCCCCAGGGCCCTCCCAGTGGACAGGACAGCCACAGCAGGGCCTGGGGCCAAGGGGAGGACCTATAGGAGGCCCAGCTCTGGGGCTCTGCCTGTCCCACCCCTCCTTCCCACATGCCAGGCTGCCCTTGGAGCCTACCAGGGCCTCAGTCCCAGGCCCTGCCTCCTGCAGCTCTGCCCTGACCTCCACCGACCCATTGCCTGGGGGTACCATCTCGTATAACCATTTAGTGTGCAGATGGGGAAACTAAGTCCCAGGAGGGGGTCCCCAGGGCTCAGAGCCCTGTTCCTCGTGTGGCTTCTCCCCCATTGCCCCGCTGCCCCAGGCCAAGTCCTGCCACCTGCTGGCTGAGTGAGTCACTCCCACCCTGGCCTAGACTGGTCCCGGGTGGTGGTGCCACCACTTGCAAGGGATGCCCCTTCCAAGGGAGCAGGTGGCGGGCGAGGCCACATGACCCTGCCTTGTTGGGGTACTGGGGGGATGTCCATGTGGCCTGACCCCATAGGCGATGGGTGTGTGGTCCAGAGTGCAGGGGTGAGGTCAGCAGAGGATGGAGAGCTGAGGGTCAAAGCCCTGGAGCATAGGCCACAGAGTACCCCACAGGTTCAGGGAGAGGCGGCCCTGGCAGGCCCCAGAGAACTGAGGGGTCCCCAGGCTGAGACAGTGAAGGAGGCCCAGGAGGGGCTGGGGAGGGCCCAGGAGAGGGGCGGGACCTGGGCACCTGCAGGCCCGAGGGAGCCCTCGTGACGCCGACGGGAGGACTCAGGCTGCAGGGAGGGCTGGCCGGCAGCTGGGAGAACAGAAGGGCAGGCTCAGCTCAGCTCCAGCCCAGGCTCGGCCGGCCAGCCACCCCTGGGAGGGCCTCCTAAGGTCAGAGCTGGTCCTGCCAATGGGCACCAAATGCCCGAGCCCAGCTGCCATGCCTCCTTGTGAGAGACAAGGAAGGGCTACACAGGCTGGGAGGCACAGGGCCCTCATCCATCCGTTCATCCATCTATCCATCTGCTGTGTGCTCACCCCTCTGCTAGTTTCTGAGACACAGAGATGAAAAGCCATAGTCTCCACCCCGCAGAAGGTCAGGGTCTGGTGAGAAAGTCCATTGGACTGCCAGGCCCTCCCAAACCCAGCTGTCGAGGGCCCAGTAGGCACTGTGTCCTACGCCTCGTCTGGGACCCGGCTGGTCGGCTCCAGGATGGTGAATTTGGTTGCAGTGCCACCAACACCTTGAGGGACAAGCCAACACATCTCCCTCCCAGGCGGGCGGCCGCGCCCTGGGCAGGCGCACCTGGCAGTGACCGTGGCCCGGAGCCTGGTGGGGACATTTCCTGGGCTCACCATAAGTGTTGGAACCTGTGGAGGTCTGTGGCCTGTGCACACCTTTGGACAACATCCCTAACACTGAGGACCACTGTCTGAGACCTGTGGGTGGCCATCCAGGCCCGTCCCTGTATCTAAGCACATCCTCGGTGCCTGGGGCCACCTGTGGCCATCTGGGCCCTTATGGAGCACTGTGTGTGATGTCCAAGTGCATCCTCAAACGTCTGGGGCCCTGAGTGCCCATCCCCGACTCTGGGGGCCGCAGGGAGTACATCCCACCCACCTGTGACCACCTCAGGCCCTGGGGAGAAAGATGATGCCACCCGATGCCAGGGTTGGCTCAGGCATTTGCTTGCGTCTCCCGTTGTCATGGAGCGCAGGACACACTGGACTGACAAGTATTTTAAAGGGATGAGGCCCTTAAATAATTCAGCCCCACCATCCCCAACCCCCTCCCTCGGCCTGGTGGGGGCTGCCTGCAGGAACCTCCAGGCGTCTTGGCATCCTCCCTTGGAGTGACCAACACCCAGGGACTGGTGCCTCCCGGCACTGTGTATTTGTGGGGTCGGAAGACATTGGGGGGTGGCTGCAGGTCAAGACACACAGCTAAAGCCCCCTTCCTGGGATATGGTTGTCACAATTATTTAGGGGTAGAGTCAGGGAGGCCAAGGACCCTGTGCAGTGCAGGACACTCCTGAGCAGCTAGGAAGTGCCTTGCAGAAATGCCAGCTGCACCTGGTTAGGAGCACTTGAGCCGAAGCTCTAGGCAGGACGGAACCAGCGGCCAAGGAGCACAGGGGAGGGCTCCCCTCTGCTCTGAGGCCAGGACAGCCCTGCAGGGGTGAGTGGTGGAATCAGCTCTAGAAGGACGGACAAACTGTGGTGGACAGAGACGGTGTGCAGGCGGGTTCTTCAAGGCTGGGGTTCTTAACCGGGGTGCGCAAGAGAGGCCCAGGATGGTTTTGTGAACTTGGCTAAGAAAGAAATTACATCTCCATTTTTGCTAATCTCTAACCAGAATTTAGCATTTTCCATGACTATGGATGAAGCAACAGTGGTATTCTGGTGTCTGGGACTTCGTCACCAATAGAAACTGCTGGCGTTTTCATCTCTTTACATTTGTAGCAGAAATACCATTTACACTCACAACTTCGAGATCCTGCTTGGTGTTAGAGCTGCTGCCGGGTCTTGCAAAACCTGTTGGTCGGAAAGCACGTGTGGCACAGCCCACGTTTGTTTGACAACATTCTGATAACTATTGCATTGCAGCGGATTTCCTTCGTGAGCCTCTGCATAATTTTTCACTTCATAAACATTATCCGGAGAAGGGGTCGGCAGGCTTCAGCAGACGGCCGGGGGGGGGCCAGGACACAGAGAAGAGAAGGTGCTCTGGGCAGCGAGCAGGAAGCCTGGTGGAGGGAACCTGGAACCCAGCAGAGCCTGCGGGGGGTGGGAGCTGGGGGGCAGGAGGTGGGAACAGGGTTTGTCCAGGCACCTAGGGCTGAACGGGAGCCTGGCCAGCTGCCTGCAAGTGGGGGTGATGGGGACACTGAAAGATGGCAGTCTCTCTGAATGTGTTCCTTGAGCTCCTACTGTGTGTCGGGTGCTGTTCTCGGTGCTGAAATGCAGCTGCAAACCATGTTGGCACAGGGACAGGACAAGTATCAGGTCTCACGAGCTGTGGCTTTGCTGGCCACAGTGACCATGTGTTAATTTTTTAAGTTAAAAGTAAAGAGAAATAACATGTGAATGTAGACATGTGTGTGGGGTTTGCAATCACACGTGCCCCCTGGACCATAGAGCAAAGACCCCTCCCCGTCTGGGAGGCCCAGAGCCCCACACGGCGCTTGGCCACTCTTGCTGTGAGCTCTGCCCTTCTTGTCCTGTCGTCAGTGGGGCCTGAGGTGCATAGCCACGACTCCATGCCCGGCCCAAGGCCCCAGCCTCCACTTTCTCCAATATCTAGAGTTGGCAGCCTGAGGCCAAGGGTCCTGGAGCATTTTGTGCACACAGGTAGAGGAGGAGGGAGAGGAGACCTGTCAGGGCAGAAAGTCGGGAAGGCTGGGCACCAAGAGGGCGGGCTGGAGGGGTGCTCTGAGGAGGTGGCGTCAGAGCTGAAGGAAGGAGGGAGGGGCATGTTGACCACGCTGCTCAGAGGAAGGCAACCTGCTGAGCTAATGGGCAAGGCCACGCCCCTGGCCCAGGGCCAGCGTCCCTTGAATCCAGTGACCATTCCTTGTGGCCATCATCTTAGGAAAGAGAAGGGGCCCCAAAGGAAGCCAAAACCTGGTCTGCTGGACACGGCCAGCCTGCCAGGGTTCAAGTGCCGGCTCCACACTCACTTGCTGTGTAACCTTGGGCCAATTACTGAACCTCTCTCTGCCTCAGAGTCCTTTTCTGTAGAATGGGGATGGTGGCACTGCACCCAGCCAGGCCAAGGAGCCATGATGGCTGGGGGTCAGAGAGATCCAGCTCAAGAGGAGAGCCTCTGCCCTTTATCACCCACCACTCAGCTGGCCCTGGTCCTGGTCCTGGGAAGTTGAGGATTGCAGGAGTTGGCTGCAGGTCCCTCCTGGGAGGGCAGCCTAATGGGGGGGGGGGCAGCCTACTGTGAGGGAGGGAGCACTGCCCCAGCACAGGGCCATGCCGCCAGCCAGGAGCAGCTCTTGGGGTGGCCTTGGAGGGTGGCAGCTGGTTTTCAAGAAGGGAGCCACAGGCCCTGCGGAGAGGTCAGAGGGGGATGGCGTCAGGCAACAGGTCTGAGACACTGAGCAAGTCACATCACCTTTCCCAGTCTCAGTCTTCCCATCTGTAAGATAGGGATAATTGTGTCCTCCTGTTCTTTGAGATCCTGAGGTCCATCGTTCTCCAAGGAGGCTGGGGGCTGTGGGAAGGCAAATCTTCCTCTGACACCCCCCATTCCCCTCCTGCTGCCATCCTGGTCAGGGTCTGAGGACCCCAGCCAGGGAGCCCTGGAGACAAGTGCGCATGTGCGCATGCCCTCGTGTGACACGGTGTTGCAAGTAGGGAGCCTGAGTGACTTCAATCAGGCTTCTCCCCACACCCCACAAAGGGCCCCAGATGTGACAGATAAAACTACAGGACACCTAGTCAAATTGGTATTTCAGATAGTAATTTCATGGTGTGTGTCCTGAATATTTTAATTTCAAATAAACAACAAATAAGTTTTTAGTATAAGTATGCCCCACATGTTGAGTATAAATATGTCCCAGATGTTTGGGGGGGAGGGTTGTCTGCTTTTTTTGATGGTGAAATATGCATAATAAAATTTTACCATCTTAACCATCTTTAAGTATACAGTTCAGTGGCATTAAGTACGTTCACACTGTTGTGCAACCATCACCACCATCCATCTCCAGAATGTTTTCATCTTCCCAAACTGAAACTGTCCCCATCAAACACTAACTCCCCAGCCCCTCCCTGAGCCCCTGGCACCCGTGCTTCTACTTTTTGTCTCTATGGATTTGACGACTCTAGGTACCTCATTTAAGTGGAATCATAACAGTATTTGTCTTTTTAAGTCTGGCCTCTTTCACTGAGCAGGATGTGTTCGGGGTTCATCCACACTGCGTAGCGTGTCAGGAATGCATAGTATTCCATCGTCTGGATATGTCCCATTCGTTTATCCACTCATCTGTCAGTGGAAACTTGGGTTGTTTCCACTCTTTGGCTATTACGAATAATGCTGTTATGAACAGAGGCGTACAAGATTCTCTTCAAGTCTCTGATTTCAATTCTTTTGGGCCAGATGCTTTTATACTAAAAAAACAATGCATTGTTTACCTGAAATTCACATTTGGCTGTGTCCTATATTGTATCTGTCTGCCGTCCCCAAACTGTGCCTGCCAGGCTGGACTGGGGCTCCCTGCTCAGTGCCCACACACCTGCGAGCTGGGTGTGTGCTGTGATGCCTGGGCGGCCGTGCTGAGTCAGCGGCCCCCCAGGGAGACCATCCCACCAGAGACGGCCCAGACCTCTCCAGGTGGCAGGCAGGCTGTCTGTGGCATGTCTGCTCCTGCTTCAGCCTCCGCCCTCCTGCTCAGGAATTCCCCTGGGACTAGAATCAAGGGATGTCTTGCAGTGGGAGGGGCGTGGGAGGCTAGGATTGTTGGGCTGTGCTGGGCCCCTTGTCCGTGCAGCCACTCTAAGCTGAGTGACTGCGGGCATGTCGCTTTAGCTCCCTGCGTTAACTCCATCAGTGGTAGAATGGGACAGAGGAGCTGTTCTGAAGATTAAAGGATTCAAAACCCAGAAAGGGCTGAGACCCATACATAGCACTTAATGAGCACTCCATCTCACTGGGGAGATGGCCAGGGCCTCTGTAAGAACAAGGGAGACCTTGTGGGGTGTCTGGCTGTCGTGCCGCCTCTGGGGAGGGGTCAGGTCAGGAAAGTGCTGGCTTCCCAGTGCGGGGGAGGTCTGAGACTGCGGCTCTGGGGCCACGATGGTGTGAAGCGCTTCCATGAGTGCCGACACTGGACAGATTCTCTCTGTAAAATTTCTTTACACGTTTGTTTACCCAGCACCAGGTCTGCCTGGGTGCTGGGCAGAGAGGCAAGAGACGGGAAGTGGAGGCTCCCACTGGTGGGCAGAGTGGCTCTTCTCCCCCGGGGAGGGTGGCCAATCCTGGGGAAGGAGGCCCCGGGGGAGGGCTGCCTGTACTCAGAGGTTAGAGGCTGGGCAGTTGCTTTGGCCCAGAGGGACCTGGGAAGGCGTCCTGGAGGAAGGGAAAGGTGAGTGGGCCTTGAAAAAGGGCAGAGCAAGGGGGAGGGTGCGTGAAATCGATGGGTTAGTGGAAGCAGCAAGTCACGAGGCGAATGGGGGTGACTGGAGGGGCTGGGATGCCAGGCCGGGGGCAGCCATGACCTTGGAGATGGCTGTCCAGCTTCAGGGGAAGTGGCTGGGTCAGGGTGAGCAGCAAAGCCCCTTTGCTCCTGCCCATTCGTCTGTGCAGTCCCCAGTATTTATGGAGCCCGTGCTGGTGTGGGCCCAGGGCATGGCTGGCCTGGCAGGCTCCCTCAGTGGCACCTGAGGGTTTGCTCTGTGTTCTGGCCCAGCCAAGAGCCTGGGCCGTCTCTGCCTGTTCAGCATTCACCAGGTGGATAGACAGGCCTGCGTTGCATCTTTTGGGGGAACATGGCTGAGAGGGTCCCTGAGCTGCAGTAATTCCAGGATGTCCCTGTGGACACAGCATAGAGGCAGCTTCAGGCCATCTCCTGGGCCTCCGTGGCTGCCCCCGGGGTCCCAGGGGTGGGTGGGCAGGCATACTAGATGGGAGAGCTGTGCAGAGCCCTGGGAAAGCCCCCTGCCCTCCGCTGCTGCCAGGCCACTGCCAGGGACAAGCATGTGTATGTGTCCCGGTGAGTGCCCTCTGCGCTCAGCTTGGGAGGAGGACCAGAAAGCAGGGCTGAGCTTCCTTTTGGGCAGCACCTCACCCCCAGGCCCCAAGAGAGAGAACCCCGCCCTAGCCAAGACCTGGGGTCCTGAGTGCAGCAGATGCAAACCCTTCATCCTGCTTTATTCTGAGGCCACGGCATGAGCCGTGAACCCTGAAGCAGCCATGGGGAGTCCACTTGGAGGGGGCCCGGCCTCTCAGCCAGAGCTGTGACCAGGCCCACATCCTATGGGACCCACCACCTGGCCAAGACACCCCCAACCTGGTGCCCACTGGCAGGGTGGCCTGCCCAGGGGGTCCCCAAGCAGGAACCAGGTAGCTCAGAGAGCAGGCTTGTGAGTTACCTGCTGAAACCCCCTTCTTCGGGCGTCGCAGGTGTGTGGCCGCCCTTGGCAAGGGCACTTTGCTGAAGAGTTGCCTGTCCAGCAGGCCTCTCTCCGTGTCCCCATGTGCAGGCTGGCCCCCACTGGGGACACGGGAGTGCTGCACTGAGGGAAGGGTGGCCTGAGTGGGGGCGGGTGGTTTTCTCCAGTGGGGCTGGCAGGCACAGTGAAGGCGAGTGGAGGGCGGGGCTGCAGGGAGTGGAGGGTATTGGTGCAGGCCATCCATGAAGTCTTAGGAGGGAGGGAGGAGCACAGGTGTGGAGGCCGTGGGGGCTGGGCCAGAGGAGGGTGTGGCCAGCCGGGGTTTGGTATTTCCTAGGGAAAGCAGATCAGGAGGTTGGGATGCCCAGGTTACTGAGGTGAGAGAGTAGAGGGGCTGGTAGAGGATTTGGGGTCACCGATGGTGGCCTTCGAGTGCCCAGACAGCAGTGGGCATCTGGTCGTTGTCAACAGGAGAAGGTCTCTCAGGTGGTGGGCTTCGACTCTCTGTCCGGGAAGAAAAGTGACACCTGGCCCATCACCATCCCGGCATGGGCCCTGGCTCCCCTGAACACCCAGCCCGGGCCTGCCCCGCTGTGCTGCAGGGGGAGAGCAGAAGAGGGCCTGTCCTCCTGACCACGGAGATGGGGAACAGCACCCCGCAGGGCATGGGAGAGGGGTCCGGCCGCGGGGGTGGGCACCGGGCCGCGGAAGCGAAGGGGCTGTGGGCCGCTGTCCCACAGGCGGCAGGAGGGGGCGCGGGGCGGCCCCCGGGTTTCCTGGGAGATGGGGGCGGCGCCCAGCGCGGCGGGGCGGGGACGGCAGGAGGAGGCGCATCCTCCGCCTTGCGCGCCAGTGCGGCTGCCGTGCTGCCCCGAGCAGTGGCCGCAGAGTCCTCGGCGTGCCTGCCCTGTCCCGCCTCGGATCCTCTCCCTCTCGCCTCCTCCAAGCCCTTCCAGCCCGGTCCTCCCTCGCCTCTTCCCGACCGGACCCCCAAACCCTCTTGCGCCCGCACCCGGAGTCGCGCGCGCCGCCCGGAGCGTCACCGCCGCCACCACCGCAGCTGGGGACGCCGCCACTGGAGCTGCCGTCGCCGCCGCTAAAGGGTTTCGGGCCACGGCTGGGTGGCGTCCGCGGAGCTGGGATCCAAGCTGGGTGACCCGCCGGGTCCCCAGCCCGCCGTCTGCCCCTTAACCATTTCCATCTCCCCGGTCCCACCGCATCCCCATCCACTGGTGCGCGACCCCCACGTGCGCTCCCTCTTTGCCGTTCTCATCTCCACCCCCGCCGTCCTGACACCACCGCCTCATCCCACCTTCAGTCCATCCTACCCCACTTTCATCCCACTGTAAGCCCATCTTCGCCTTCCTCCTCGTCCGCATTCATCTCTCCATCACCTTCGCATCGTGAGCCCCATCGCCAGTCTCCATGTCCCCTCACCGATCTCCCCATCCTCACCGCACGCCATCACCGACCCTCCTCTCCTCCCTATCAGTTCCCCACCTTCAGCCCGTCCCCATGGCCCTCTCGGCCATATCCCCGCAGCGTCCCCGCCACCCCTCCACACCCCATCCCTTCCCCTGCTCCGCCATGCCATCGCCTGCCGCAGCCCCCTTCCTGCAGCAAGCCCCCCTTCCTCTTCCGTCAGACCCATCCCCCTTCGCTTCGATTGCCGCAGCCCCTGCGAGCCCCCCTCCCACCACCCCCTCTGGGGCCTGCCGCACCCACTGCGGCAAGCCCCTTCCCCACCAATCGCGTCGCCCTCCTCCCCTCCCCCTCGCCTGCCGCAGCCCCCTACGGCGAGGCCCCCTCTTCTCCGCCTAGCCCGCCTGCCGCAGCCCCCGCACCCCCGCCTCCAGCCCCCTCCCCTCCGCGCCCGCCGCGCCCTCTGCGCCAGCGCCCCTCCTTGCTGCGCGAGCGCACGGCTGCAATTCCAGACCCCGCGCGCGCGGGCTCTGGCTCCACGGCCGGCGGTCCTCCGTCCCTGCCCACGGCGAATGATGACCCGAACGCCCGGCCTTTGTTCCGCCGCTTGCGATGCAGTCCCGGCCAGTCTCGCGCTTGTCGCCCCTGGGGGGCCTGGGGGGCGGACCCCTCCCACTGAGGGCAGAGGTGTCCGCAGCTGGCGCCCCTCGGTTTCGGGTACCAGTGTGTGACGGAGGCTCTGCGGCGGGGGCAGAGGGGCTCCTTGGTGACGCTGTCATTTGGCTGAAATGGTGGAGGTGGCTTGGGTGGTCGGTGAGGTTGTGGGTGAAGAGCGGAGGCGGGAGGGGTTATGGGTGTTGTTGATGTGTTAGTAAGGGGCGGGGAGATGGTGGTTGAAATGTCCTCTCCGAGGTGGGTCTGGGGGCTGCCCTCCTGGATGAACTCTAGGTGCTCAGGTGTGATCCTGCGACAGGGACTGGCCAGGGGCAAATTCTTCTGGGGGTGGGGGGTGGGTAAGAAAGGAAGGTCTGGAGCTCCCTCCGGCAGTGGGTGATGCCCAGGAAACACCCCCCCAGCCATTTGTCCAGTCCCCCCTCCCCCCAGCTGATCGGTGGGTATGCCGGGAGGATCCTGTGGCCCATTGGAGCTGGATGGGGTCCAAGGAGTGGGCATGGGGCAGTTGTTGAGAGAAGGGTCTGTTGCCTGGGGACAGCCTTCTGCACGCTCCACTCCTCCAGCCAGCAAGACCCGCCGTGGGGTCCAGAATGGAGTAGAGGGGAGGGTGGGGAAGCAGCTCCCTTCCTGCTTTTCCAGACCTGGGCCTCCCCCTTGTGTGCTTGGAGACCTCAGTGCCTGGAACTGTCCACATAGCCGTGTTTCAGCACAGTGAGGGAGGCCAGCGCAGGCTAGTTGTCTACAGTGGATTAGAGAGAGTATTCTAGGGGCTGGGTCAGTTGGTGCAGAGTATCTGGGATGTGGCTTTAAAGGCGGGTGAAGCAGGCAGTCTGCATACTCCTGTGTGAGCGGTGGAAGCTTCTGGAGAGATGGGCTTGGCATGGCGCCATCTTCCCTCTGCAGTCTCCTTGGGAGGGCTCTAGGGCCACCAAATACAGGCGGCTGCCAGGCTGGGCCTGGACAAACGAGGTCTGTGTCCAGTATTAGAGATAGTGGCCACCGTTGGGATGGGGGTCTTGAGCTAAAATTGGGGTGACAGTGCTGGAGGGGGTGGCTGCTGGGTGGGGATGCCATTAGGGGGCTGCTCATGCCCTAAGATGGGAGGGCTGGGAGCTGTGGCTGTGTCAGCAGGTGGGAGGAGGGTGTGAGCCTCAAAGATGTTTGAGCCTAGACTGACAGGCTTATCAGAGAGAGGCGGGTCTGGGTGACCCCAGGAGGTCTGAATCTGGAGCAGGGAAGATGGACAAGCGTCAGCCGCCCAGCAAGAGAAGCACCTGTGATGGGATTAGGATGTGAGTGTTGGTATTTTAACCTGAGGAGCAGGGTCAGAGGGCATCTGGGAATTGGGGGACTTGGGATTTGGGGACGGGGCCTGGAGGAGAGGCTCTACAGGGACTGGGGTAGGAGAATAAACCTTCCCTCGCTCCCTCCAGAAAACCTGGGATCATCAGAGGAGGAAGCTTCCCGAAGGCTAAGGGAAGGGAGAGTTCTGGAAGGAAATAGCTGTTGAAAAAGCAGCTAAGGGACCAAGGAAGAAAGGAGGGACAGTCACTGGGCAGCTGGAGGAACAGCCTCAGTGCAGACGGGAGGGGTTAGTGGGAAGAGGGGACAGGCTGATGCCCCCCTGTGGGGTGGGCTTGGCAGCTGTAGGATGGATGGGGGGAGCAGGAGCGCTTCCTCCCCCCTGGCCTGAGTTCTCACCTTTCTCCAGGTACTGAGCTGAGAGAAGAGGTGGGGGTCTGGGGGTGGAGAGGTTTGCAGTGACAAGGGGAGAATTCTGTCAGTCTGACTGGCACCCTTTCAGGGTCAGGGAGCTCATCCTCTCCTGGCAGACCCTCCCCACCCCCAAACCATTTGGCTCTGCAGGAGGGTGGGCTTGCTTTTCAGGAAGTGGAGGGGTGCCCTGCAGAGCCCACCTCCAGCTGGCTGATGTCCAGGACCAACAGATGACCCGTGGGCCCAGACTGAGCTGGGCCAGGGCTGGGCAGAAGGGAAGCTCAGAGCCTTTGTGCCTGGACCACGGCGCGGCCCTGCAGCGCTTCGCGGGCCGCCTCGGCCCAGCCTGCCCGGAGCCTCAGGCCGGCGCCCGGGCTCTGGCTCCGTGTCTTCACTCCCGTGTGTGTCCGAGGAGGGAGGGAGGGACGGGGGCTGTGCTGGGGCTGCCGGAACAGCGCAGGTCACCGGGCCGGCTGGGCGAGGTGGCCAGGCAGGGCTGGGGGCGCTGCAGGGAGGCCGCTGCGGTGGGGGCCAGCTCACGGCTGTGAGCGGTACGTGGGCTGACAGTGCCGAGGAGCCCCGCTCGGAGCCTGCCCACCGGGGAGCCCCTGGGTCTGCCAGTGTTTTGTCTCCTCTCTCTGTCGACAGCCTCTCTCTCCTGTGGGCATGAATGGCGGGTTCGGACAAGGAGGGTTCAGGAGGGAGGGCCGACAGCCGGGGATGCTGTCCATCCCTGCGGCCTGTGAGTGCTTACACCTTTGCACCCCGCGCCTGCCTGAAGAGCCATGTCTGCCCACAGACCCACACCCTCCTGCCTGCACCCACTGCCCCGTGATCCAGCCAGCCTGGCCTGGGTGCCCGTCACAGCTGAGCCGAGGGTGTCACCTGGTAGCCCCAGGCTGGCACCTGCCCCCTCTCCCTCCCCCAGGGCACACCCTCAGCTTACCCCACACCCCCACCTCCAGCGCCACAAGGACCCTGGCGGTCTGAGCAGCAGGCGAGGGTCTTCGCCGAGGGTGCTCTCCTGACCCCTGCAGTTGGAGGAGGAGGTCCGCAGGGTCAAGGGCAACTCTGGCCAACATGGGAGAAGGGGTTCAGGTTCCTCCCGGTTGGGTGCACACGGCCCCATTGCACAGCCCCACAGAGGCCTCTACCTCCAGGAGACGGGTCCAGTATGCCCTGCTCTGCGGGAGACGCCCAGGGAGAGGACCCTCAGTCCTGCTCTGTATCCCGCTGCCTGCTGCCAAGGGTCCAGGGCCACACAGAGTCAGTAAAGGCAGCTGAGAGCAAAGGATGGTCGCTGGAGATGTTTTTATGTCCCAGCCCTCCCTGTCTGGAGGGTGTCTGCCCACCCCCCCCCACTCCCCCAGGGAAGGAAGAAGAACAGGGATGGGGGGGTGCCTCCTTCCTCCCAGGCTCTAGGGAGCCAGGCTCCGTGTCTCAACCCCATCTGGTGCCCGGGAGGCCCATGCTTGGCCTGACTCACCTCAGGGGTCCCAGACCCCTGACGTCTGCTCCCATGCAGTCCTGGGGCTCTCCAAGAGGTGGGTACACAAGAGGTATTGCCACTCCCATCTACCTACCCTGAGGTCAGCCCTGTCGCAAGGTAGGGGGCCATGGCACCCTTCAGATGGGCATGCCTGCATCACTTCTAGGTCCTGAGAGCAGGGGTGATGGTCCCCCAGACATGCAGCTGCTGCAGGGGGCAAGCCCCAAATGGGAGGAGGGAGGTGTCAGAGCAGGGGGCACTTGGGGCCCCGGGGAATGACGCAGCTCAGGGCAGCTTTGTGTGGGAAGCGGGGAAGGGGCTGTCCTTCCTGCCTCTGCCCTCCCCCCTTCCTGCCCCACCAAACCTCCCTTACCCACCACATCTGAGTGGGCTCTCCCAGGCCCCTCTGACACCCTCCCTCCAGTCCCACCCAAGTGTGCAGCGGCCCCCTCAACTGTGCCTGCGGCACCACTGCCCTCTCACTGTCAGGTTTAGGGGCACAGGGCTGCAGAGGCGCCCACACTGTGACTCGCCCCCCCCCCAGACAGTTCTCTCCACTTGTCTCAGCTGCCCCTGCAGGTTGTGCATATGGGGTGCGGGAGATAAAGATACTCAAACGTAGTTGGGCTGGCCATCCCGACAGACCCTTTAGGGTTAATTCAGCCTCCGAATCATTACTTAGTCTTATTTACCCTCCCCACAAGGCTTCTGCTGGAGGCTGCCTGACCCTCCAGGCCTCTGCCCACCGGGGCAGCTCCTGCAGGGCTGCTGACTCCTCTCCAGGTCACCTCGGAGTCCCCCACCCCTCAGGACACCTCCGGACCCAGAGAGCTCTGCCCAGGCTGCCCCACCCCCCACCCCACAACTGTGCTGGCCATACCGGGTGACCCCTCAGCCCCAGCTCCACACAGCCTCTGTCCAAGCCAGACCCCTGCCTCCACTCCCGCTCCGTGCCCAGTCCAGGCCGGCACCGGAGGGACCCTCCTCCTCCAGCTTAGAGGCAGGAAGTGCGGCCTGTGGGGAGTGGGCCGGGAGGGCTGGGCTGAGGAGCATGGGCTCAGCGGGTGTGGGGGCCTGAAATCAGGCAGCCTGAGCCCTCGGCCCCTCCTTGTGTAACTTGGACAAGAAACCTGATCTCTGGGAGCCTCAGTTTCCTGGTCTGTGAAGTGGGATCACAGTGGCCACCTCAAAATATAGTTGTTTCAAAACTGGGACCAGCACATTTTCAAAGGAGCTGTTTCCTCTCCCGCCCGCACAATAAGTAGCCTGGGCAGCCCTCCCTTGGGCTCCGCAGTGCACCTGCAGGGCTGTGTTGACTTGGGGCCTGTCCTTACCCTTGGTGGAAACATCGTAGCTCGGGGCTGTGAGCAGAGCCGCCAGGGGGCTGACACCTGAGGCGTCGGCGTGAGGGGCTGTGGGGGCTTTGAGAGTGCAGAGGAGGGACCGACGCCTGAAGGGGGCACAGGTGTCCTACTGGATCGGGGCTGGGGCTTACGCCAGGTCCCCCCAGCCGACCTGTGCCCAGCCCCGTCCCAACCAGGGTGGGCCACACCTTGTGGGGCTGCTGCCTGAACCAGGCCAGAGCTGTTGGTCCCCAGGCACCCCTCATCGGCAGAGTCGCACCCCTGTGCTGTCTTCAGTCCCAGACCTGTGTCAGGGAGGGAGGCTCTGCCCTGCCTCTCCGGGATCCCTTCCTGCCTCCCCGTGCTCAGTCTGGGTCCCGGCGAGGGGCACCGGGCAGGCCTGGAAGCCTCCCCCAGTGAGCCTTGAGTCTGGCAGCCCACCCCCACCCCACACACAGGACCCCGAGGCCTCTCTGTGCTGGGGTACAGCTGAGAGCTGAGCTGCTCAGGGCCCCCTGGGACGCCCCTCCTCCTGTGCGTGGTGGCAGCAGGGCGGGGCTGGGGGGCTGGGAGTTGCTGAGTGGAGAGGACATCACTGCACTGGGGCCCAGCCTTCTGCACCCCTGCTCTACACCCAGCCCCACCCACGCTTGCCCCAGGGGGCCGGGAGGTCAGGGCCTGCAGAGGAAGCCCAGCTCTTGTGTCCTGTGCTGGGCCCATCTGGCCCAACCCAGGCCCTGCCCCACCTTCGTCTTCCTTCACCCAGGCACCCCCGCCTGAGCTGTGCCCCTTCCCAGGTTTGCCGTCCACGCCCACTCTGCTCAGGAGGCCCCGCTGAGCCCAGTTCTCTGGTCCCACAGCTGCTTCCCCCACCCCCTCCTCTCCCTCACGCCAGCCCCTCCCCACAGGTGAGCATCTGCGGATCTGCCCCCAGGGCTACACCTGCTGCACCAGCGAGATGGAGGAGAACCTGGCCAACCGCAGCCGCGCGGAGCTGGAGACCGCCCTCCTGGACAGCAGCCGCACCCTGCAGGCCATGCTCGCCACCCAGCTGCGGCGCTTCGATGGTGAGCGGGCCGCTGGAGCTTGGGGACCACGGGACACGCCCACAGTGGGGAGCTAGGCACATGGGGCCCTCTCCCGGTGGCCGGCTCAGAGGGTGGGTGGGGTTAGCGCTTTGGGGCTGGGGGCTGGGATTTGGGGGGTCACAGTAACAGAAAGCTGCCCATGGGCAGGGGTCTGAGCAGGGGATCTGTGAGCCCTGGAGTCGTCTGCAGGGCTCTGTCCACCCCGTAGTGTGCACGACATGCAGCGCACGTATGTTTGGGGAGAGAGGGCCCATCCCTTCTTTCAGCCCCTCAGAGGGGACCCTCTGCCCTCCAGGTGGCTCCTTGTCACACACGGAGCTCTCCTTAGCATCTGCCAGGGACAGGCCTTGCACTGGCCACCAAGTGGCCTAGATCCAGGGAGCTCAGCGTGAGGGCTGAGATCAGGGGCCGTGGCCTGAGGACGGGGCTCAGGTGCTGGGCCTGCTCTGGGTGGGGGCACGAGGAGCGTAGGGGCCCTGGTGTGGCCCCTGCATCTCCAGGGCAGCTGCTCTGTTTGAGTCATTGATCTACAGCACCTCACCAGGTGTCACATGGTTGTATCTGGGCAGAGAGCAGTGGGCCCTAAATGAGGAATGGTGGGGTAATGTGATGACGCTGACAGCAGGCACCTCAAAGAGGACAGCGTGGGCACTGGGGGGTTCCCCAGAAAGTAACCTCTGAGCTGAGATCGAAGCCCGATGTCTCAGTGGAGGGAGAAGCTGCCGGGCGGAGCTGGCAGGATGGGGCAGTGAGCCAGAGCAGAGGGGAGAGGGAAAGCGGGCACCTGAGGCCAACGGGAATACCCAGCGTGACCTTGAGGCCCAGCTTGGAAACACCAGCAGTGGCCTCCTTCGGAGGCCCATGGATCTTGGCCCCTGGACTCCTGCCCACAGCAGCTGGCCTCTCAGGCTCCCAGGGAGGGGCGGCCCCTGCCCCAGGGGACAGGTGACCCCGAGCCCGAGGTCATTTCCACATGGCTGCTGGGCCTGGCCTCAGTTCGTTGGCGCCTACTCTGTCCCTGTTGGGTCAGCTGCAGCACCGTTTCTGTGCCTCTGAGGATGACACTTGGAGCAAACCTCTGGCCTCCCAGGGAGGAGTGGGTGGGACGTGGGCGGCCCCTATCAGTGCCACCTAACACCCAGCACTCCTGGGCATGTCCGTGGATGGGGACCCTGCATCCACTCCCCTGCATCCCAGGGTCTCCCTGACATCACTGAGACCTGCAGCCCTGGATCCCTGCTTGCTCCCTGTCAGCACCTTGGTGTCCCATCTGTCCATCAGTCCCTCCCCGTCAGTCCCTCTCCAGCATGCTACCCAGAGCCTGCCCCATCGTCTCTCTCCTGCTCCCTCCCACCGTCGTCCTGCTTCCTCCCTGTTGTGATGGAGTCTGTGCCCCTCACACTCTGAGGCCCATCCCGTGGTCTGTGCCCTGCGGCCCCTCCACTGTCTTCTAGAAGGTTCCAGCCTTCTGATGTTTATGCCCTTCCATCTGGCGTGTAAACACAGACAGTCATTTGGAATGAGAATTTGTGTTAAAAGTAATCCCTCATCCCTTTCCAGGCCCCCCCGGGAGTCTCCTCCACCTCCCCGTCTGCATGCCACCTCCCACCCCCACTCCCACACCCACCGCCGTGCCTGGTTCTGGCCCCCTCGTACCTCAGGAGTGGCCTTCGCCTGGGCCACCAGCAGCAGCCTTGGACTGAAGTGCCCCTGGGAAGTGAGACTGGCGGGGCCTCAGGTGGCTGTGTTCGAGGACACCGGGCCCCAGGCTCTCTCACCGCACCCACCCCTTGCAGCCTTCAAGGGCAGCTGCCTGGGGCCTGGTTCAGAACAGGACCCCGGTCAGGAGATGGGCTGGGGGCTGGGCATGGGTGTGTGGGCCGCTTGGGTGTGTAGCTGGGCTATTGATTGAACTACAAACTGCCCCTTTTGGGGGAGAGGCTAGGGTGAGGGGTTGCCAGGAGCCAGAGCCGCACAGCAGGAGCTGGAATGGGAACTTGGACTGTCCACTCTTCCCCACAGTCCCCCAGCCAGGCCCAGGGGCTGTTTAGCTCACAGCTGGGGGGCCTGCAGCCTGGGCTGTGGAAGGGTCTCCTGCCCCAGCCAGCCTTACAGCCCAAGGCCTTGGGTGGGGTAGGAGTGGGGGCTGGTTCGAGGATCTCAGGCCTGATGTCCACCAGGCTCCAGAGCAAAGCCGACCTGGCCCTGTGGCCCTGGGACACCAAAGTTTGGGTCTGAAAACCCCTGGCTGCTCAGGGTCCCAGGGCCTGTGTGGGGAGGGCAGCCACGGCTCTTGGGGACGAGTCTGAGTGGACGGTCTGTGCGGTTATGGACCCTGAAGTCTCACTGCTGAGGGATGGGTAGTGTTTGGGGCCCCATTCTGGACACACAGGGTGCAGGGCGTTTCACTAAAACCACAGAGGTCTGCTGCACATGCTCACACCCTGACCCCCAGGAGGCCTCGGCACACCTGTTTGGGGCTCTGGGCGTGTCCCAAGGGCGGCAGGAGGTCATCCCCAGGCCCTCAGACGGGCCAGCTTCCGGAGAGTGTGATGAGAACAGAGGCTTCTGGAACCAGAGGGAGGGCATCCAAGAGACAGACAGGCGGAGAGGGAGAGCCAGACATGGGAGAACAAGGCACGGAGGGAGGGGCAGGAGCCCAGGAGAGCCTCAGAGACAGTCATGGTGGAGAGTGGACAATTGCAGACACCTGAGACCCCTTAGGGCAGAGGGCCAGCTGAGCGACAGGGAGGGCGGGGAAGATGGAGAGAAGAAAGGAGAGCAGCTGGGAGGGAGAGCAGGCGAGGAACGCCATGGACCCTTCTCCCCAAGTGGGTCCCACCCCCTGACTCGGAGGACCCTCCTGCCCCCCCCCCCACAGCAGTCCCTTCCCTGGTGACCCCAGTGGGTCACTGAGGCACTGTGCCTCTGTTTCCTGCCCAAAGCCTTGCTCAGAAATGTCAACTGAAGTCTGAATTGGAGGCCCTGAGACCCAGGAGGGGACCCCTACCCTGGCCAGGAGGGGAGGTCTCAGGAGCCCTCTGGGGGCACCCAGGGCCCGTCCAGCCTCTGCAGCCTGAGGTTCGGCCTCTGATGACCACACGGGGGTATTCTCTCAGAGTATTGGGTGTCCCAGGCAGAGCCCCCAAATCCTAGTCCAGCGGCCACAGCATGGGGGGGTGGGCAGGAGGGCAGGGGGCCCCGAAGACCTCACGCCCACCCCACCCCCATGCCTAGATCACTTCCAGCACCTGCTGAACGACTCCGAGCGGGCGCTGCAGGACACCTTCCCCAGCGCCTTCGGGGAGCTGTACACGCAGAGCGCCAAGGCCTTCCGGGACCTGTACACCGAGCTGCGCCTCTACTACCGCGGGGCCAACCTGCACCTGGAGGAGACGCTGGCTGAGTTCTGGGCCCACCTCCTCGAGCGCCTCTTCCAGCAGTTGCTGCCCGACGACTACCTGGACTGCCTGGGCAAGCAGGCTGAGGCGCTGCGGCCCTTCGGGGAGGCCCCACGCGAGCTGCGCCTGCGGGCCACCCGCGCCTTTGTGGCGGCACGCTCCTTTGTGCAGGGCCTAGGCGTGGCCAGTGACGTGGTCCGGAAGGTGGCCCAGGTACGCACAGCTGCCCAGGGCTCTCAGGAGCCCTCAGGCCCCCATGCCCGCCCTCTGCTTCACACCCCAGCCCTGGTCCCCTGTGCCTCCTGACCCCGGGCCGCCGCTCTGGGGCCTGCGGACAGCACCTCCGCAGACGTGAGCTGCATTCTGGGCAGCTCTGGATGGCTCTGGATGGCTCACCTGCTGTCCAGTTCCGCCCTCAGCCAGGCTGGTCCCAGGCAGGAAGGGAAGGGAGAAGGGCCTGGGGCTGGATGCTGAGCCAGCTGCAGGGGTCAGGTGAACAGGAGACAAGAGAGTGACGTGTGCTCGGAGGCTGGAGCGGGCTGGGGCCTGAGGCCGCACAGGCCAGTGGGGTGCCTGTGTCAGGCCCACTCGGTGACAGGTGTGGGAGGGCATCAGCCTCAGACCCACACAGCCCTGCTTGTGAGCCACGTCCCCTCCAGCTGGAGTCCTTCAAAGGTCATGCCCCCAGCCCTGACCCTCAGTTCCTCATCTGCCCAGCAGGCAGGCACATTCACACTTCCATGGCACTGTGACCGTAGTGATTATTAAGATGAGTGCCCTCACAGCAGGCAGGCCTACTTGGTGATCTAAGAAGAGACAGGCCCCCAAGAGGGGCCAGGGCCGGGCTGAGGTCCCACTGCTGCTGGGGCAGAACCGAGACCTCCTGACTTCCGTCCAGAGCGCCCCACTCCAGGGCTCCTTGGCAGGCTGGGAGGTTGGGCTCAGGCTGCCTTGGCTTCCCCAGGTGCCCCTGGGCCCAGAGTGCTCGCGGGCCGTCATGAAGCTGGTCTACTGTGCGCACTGCCTGGGGGTCCCCGGCGCCCGGCCCTGCCCAGACTACTGCCGCAACGTGCTAAAGGGCTGCCTGGCCAACCAGGCCGACCTGGATGCCGAGTGGAGGAATCTTCTGGGTGAGCCCTCACTGCCCCCACCCATCAGAGCAGCCCAGGGCCTGGCAGAGGGAGGACGAAGCTGGGCCTGTCCTCTGGAGTGCCTGGCTGGGGCCTGGGAGGGACAAGGATTCCTTCTGAATGTCCTTAATGGAATGTGACTAGGGCAGCTGCTTGGGAGGGAGCCCTGTGGGGTCACAGTTCATTGTCCTTCCCCAGTGAGCAAGTGCCCCAACATGCATACATGCCAACACATGTGTGACATACAGTGGGCCAGCATATATACATGCTAACGTGTGTGACACATGATGGACCAACGTGCACGTGTGCCAACATGTATGTGATGTAGTGGGCCAACATGTGTGAGCTGACATGAGGTGCCTATATGGCATATATGCATGCCTATATGGCAACACATGTAAGTATTAACACATGTTGACATAGTGGGCCCACTCACATATGTGCCAAAATGTGCTAATGTGTATATGTGATGGCAGGATACAAGGCAACACATGTGGGCTAACATATATGGGGTGGGCCAAATGTCTCTCGGCCAACATGCATGTGAGCTTACATGTGCTCAACATACATGCATGCCAGCACACACAAGAGTACATACATACCCGCCTGAAGTGAGTCAACATAAGAGCTGACATGTACATGAACTGACCGTGAACCAGCATGTGTACATGTTGACACGTGTGAGCTTACCTATGTTGACACGGGCAGGCATGCATACATACAAAGTGCCTTCTGTGTCTGTGCTCACGCCTCTGTGCTCATACCTGCATGTGTGTCCTCACACCTCTATGTCTCTGCTCACACCTCCACGTGTGTGCCCACACCTCTGTGTGTGTGCTCACGCGTGTGTGCGTGTGCCAGACTCCATGGTGCTCATCACCGACAAGTTCTGGGGCCCGTCGGGTGCGGAGAGCGTCATCGGCAGCGTGCACTTGTGGCTGGCAGATGCCATCAACGCCCTCCAGGACAACAAGGACACACTCACAGCCAAGGTACCACCAGGAGGGTGCAGTGGCCACGGGAGGGGCATCCAGATGTGGCCTCGGCCCCTCCAGGACCCCTGCAGTCTCTCTGCAGGTCATCCAGGGCTGTAGGAACCCCAAGGTGAACCCTCAGGGCCCTGGTACCGAGGAGAAGCAGCGCCGGGGCAAGCTGGCACTGCAGGAGAAGCCACCCACTGGCACCCTGGAGAAGCTGGTGAGCGGCCCCTCAGCCACCAGGCCCTGAGTGGGCATGGGGGAGGGGAGGGCACACTGGGCCAGGGCACCCCGTGGCCTGACTGCTGCCCCACAGGTCTCCGACGCCAAGACCCAGCTCCGTGACGCCCAGGACTTCTGGATCAGCCTCCCAGGGACGCTGTGCAGTGAGAAGATGGCCATGAGCGCCGCCAGCGATGACCGCTGCTGGAATGGGATGGCCAAGGGCCGGTAGGTGCCACCTGACAACAGGCTGTTCCTCCTGCACCGTCTCAGCTGGGCCCCTTGTCTGGCCCGTGGCAGTGGGCGCTATGTGCACAGGACCATGCCCAACAGGGGACACACAGCAGGACAGAGAAAGCTGTGATGAGGGCCAAATCCTCAGCCTGTGCCAGCCCCCCGCAGCATGTACCATGCTCAGTGCGTCCATGCTCCACTGCTGTAGGCCCTGCGTGGGCTTCTGTTGGCCCCTGACGGCCACTGGGGGTCTCAGGCTTTCGACCGCCCAGACGGGAGGAGGGGAGTGGGAGGGCGTGCTAGGATGGTGCCCCTTTGCAGGGACCGGGGCAGTGACCCAGGGCCTGCCCTCCCGGCCTCCAGGTACCTCCCCGAGGTGATGGGTGACGGCCTGGCCAACCAGATCAACAACCCTGAGGTGGAGGTGGACATCACCAAGCCCGACATGACCATCCGCCAGCAGATCATGCAGTTGAAGATCATGACCAACCGGCTGCGCAGCGCCTACAACGGCGATGATGTGGACTTCCAGGACGCCAGTGAGAGCCGGGCCCCTGGGGCTGGGGGTGAGGCCGGGGGGCTGAGAGCCACAGGGTCAGCGCAGGGGTGCCACACAGCCTCACCCAGCTGTGGAAGGGTGCAGGGGAGGGGGCCTTCCTACTCCCGGGTGTCACAGTGGCTCTGAGGGCGCTACTGCTGCCCGTGTGGACACCCAGACCCCCCCCCCATGTCCCCAAGTGCAGCTGAGACCTGCAGGGTGTCCATCTAGCCTTGACAGACCCAGGGAGTGCCAGCCGCCCAGGGGTCGGGGTGCTGTGGTTAGGGTGGAGCTGGTGTCATCTGCCTTGGGGGGCCCACACGGGGGGACGTGGCACTCGGGGTCCCCAGGGGCGGGTGGGCTGGAGCTTCCTTTCTTCCCCAGGTGACGACGGCAGCGGCTCAGGCAGTGGCGGGGGCTGCCCGGACGACGTCTGTGGCCGGAGGGTCAACAAGAAGAGTTCCAGCTCACGGACGACGCTGACCCACACCCTCCCCGGGCTGTCCGAGCGGGAGGGCCAGAAGCCCTCTGCCGCCAGCTGCCCCCAGCCCCGCACGCCCCTCCTGCTCCTTCTCCTCACCCTGGTCCTCTCAGCAGCCAGGCCCCGGTGGCGGTAACTGCCCCCGGCCCCAGGGATGGAGGCCAAGGACTGACTTTGCCAAAACGCAAAACAAATGATATTTAATTCCTTTTGTCCTGGAGGCCCTGAGGCAGGACAGGGAGGGAGAGCGAGGGACCGAGGGACCGTGGCTCTGTGACTGCGCTGGGGGTGGGGCAAGTGGTGCTGGTCCCCCAGGCCTGGTTTTGCCGGCTGCCCTGGCTTTTAATTTTGTATGAGGCCCTCAGGTCAGCCAGGAACAATGTCCCCAAAAGCCATGTATTTCAGGGACCTCGGGGATGCCGGTGGCCGCCTCCCACCTGTGTGCCCGCCTCTCCCCCCAGCTCCCTGCACAGTCACAGCAGCAGTGCTGGGGCCTGCGAGGAGACGACCCCAGGCAGGGTCCACTGGAGAGCGCGAGCGAGCCTGTGCCTTCCTCTCCTGCCTTCTCCAGCTGAGAACTCGGGGCTCCAGGTGTCAGAGTGAGGCCCACCCCTCGGCACCCCGAGAATCCCTGCGAGGGCTCAGGTTTTCTGCTATCCAGGGTCTAGCAGGGCCTCTGAAGTTATGCATGAACCTTCAGACTCAGCCAGGCCCCCCAGGCTGCTGTGGCCCCCCAAGCCACCAGTGTCAGGGTGAGAGCGTGTCTGGCGAGGACGGCCCTGACAAGGCACCGCCTGGACTTCATCCTTGCCAGAGACCAGCCTCGGGTCTGTGGACGTGCGGGTGAGCCACAGCCGGCACAGCCACGCCACCTCTGGGCTCTGGCCATCCCAGGAGGGCATGCCTGGAGCCTCCGCAGATGTAGGCATCCCCTTCACACAGGGGGCTCACACAGCAGGCCTTGTGGGGTCCATGGCCTACACAAGGACCTCCCGCTGTGTGGAGGATCAGCCTGGCCACTGTCCTGTCCCCCCCCCATCCACACCCAGACCTAGGGCCAGGTCCCAGCTCAGGATGACACAGGCCGGGGCTGGAGGTGACCCATGGCCTTCACCTGGCCGCAAGGATGCTAGGTGGCTAGTGAAACTTCAGCTCAAGGCCAGCGAGACCTGGCACTGCAGGCGGGAGGGATGCCTGAGTCCCTTCCCTGACCCCACCAGCTGCAGCTTCGACAGTTAAGGGCTTTTCCAGACGAGCATACATTTACAAGCACTTCCCCTCCTTGTTCATCGAAGAGTGGCTGTCTCCGTTCCTCCCAGATAGCTTTTGAAGGACCCAGGCGACCTTCTCCAGTCCCAGGATCTAGGGGTCCCCTTGCTCACTCAGGCTGGCAAGCCCGCTCCCCTGGGCTTGGAGTCTCCCTCCCTCCTGGGCTCCAGCCACTGCAGGCCCTGGAGAGGGGGCTGGCACCCTGCCAGAAGGGCTTGGGCAAGGGGAGGGCAGTCCTTGAGGGTCTGGGCGATGCTGAGCCACCAAGACCAGGGACGGCAGTCCTAAACAGCACTGGGGCTCTGAGAAGGCCGCTTAGCGTTGCTTTGCTTCTCCTCACAGGGTTGGGGAGGCCTCTGGCCGCTGGCACAGTCCTTGGACATGTTGAGTCTGGGGCCCCCAGCCTGTGCTCCACCAGGCAGCCTGGCCCCACAGGCACGCCCGCTCCATGATAGTCTGCCAGCACCAGGCGGGAGCCAGCTGGACTCTCAGGGGCTCTGGGGCAGTGACTGTCCCTGTGCCAAGATGGTGCACTTTGCTACACACAGATGGCCCCAAAGGGGCCTGCGCTCTGGTCCAGCCTACACGCATCCCTTGAAGGGGCAGCCCTGCCACTGACTGGCCAGGCAGCTTCCAGGCCTGCTGTGTGCTGCCGCACGGTGTCAGCAGGCAACTTGTGTTCTTTGAGTCCTTGTATGAATAAAAGGCTGGAGACTTCATGTGGCTGCTGTGATCCCGCCCTGCACGGCCTGGTGGTGAGTGTGTGCCCATGGGCTGTGCACAGCAGGGTGCAACTTTGGGCCTGTGGGGAGGTTGGGAGGGGCATGGACACTGATCGGCAGCGTGGCCCCAAGGCTGCAGAAGGCAGGGTCGGTCTGCATCTCCCCTACCACCCTGGGCAGCCTCGTTGGTACTGGGGAGAAGGAAGAGGCCCACCTGCCGTCCATCCTTCCACTGCTCTGAACACACAAGTCCTTCAACCCCCAGAAAGGTTCCAGTTCCTGCCAAGTAACCTCAGAGATGTCCAGGAGGCCAGTGTGTGGGGGCCAGCATTGTCCTGAGGCCAAGCCAGGCAGGATGTCCTGACAGTCCAGTCTGTCCCCAGTGCAACAGAGCCCTGCTGCACCTGGCACCTCTCACCAGAGCAGGGACCCCTGCCCCAGCCACCTTGCCTCCCCAAGCAGAGAGTCCTGCACAACCTTTGGGGTGAAGCTGCCAGTTCCTGTCCTCACCCCCCCCCGCCAGGGGTGCCCTGCGCTGGCCTCAAAGCATCACCCCATGTCAGGGCCTGGCGCCCAGCTCCTTCGCCAGAGTCTGGAGGCTGACACAGAGGCGTGAACTGCTGAAAGGTCACTTTATTTGGTCATTGCATCCCACACCAGTCAGCCTAGCAAGCCTTCAACACAGCTTCTGTCCTCCAGGGCCCTGGGATGCTGAGGCTCCAGCAACAGGGACCCCAGGCCCCCTGAGTGGGAGGAGCAGCGTGCCCCCCAGCACAGGGGCCAGGCAGCACACCCTGGGAGGGAGAACATGGCTCCAGGAGGGGAGACTCCTCCAGGGGCGCGGCACGGATCTCCCTGGACACCTGCAGAGCAGCGACTGTGTGCTCACCCACCCACCTGCCCCTCCGCGAGTCCCAGGGTGGCCCTGGTGCCAGCTCCTCCTGGGAGATGAGTGTGGGGTGAAAGCCACCTCCTTGAGCCAGCCAGAAGGCAGCCACAGGTGTTCGCAGAGCCCTGTGGGGTCAGGGCGGCGGCCAGACACTCATTCCTGGTTGTAGGTGGGATAGAAGCGGTTCTGCTCAAGCGGCAGCTTCGGGATCTCAGGCTTCTGGCGCCCCGCCTCGCCCAGATGCTTCAAGGGCTTCTGGAAGTTCTTTGTAAACAGCCGCATAGGTTTTCCCTGTTGGGGGAAGGGGGCAAAGGTGAGGTGGCATAGGCCCAGGACAGCTGATGGGCTGGGAGCAGGTGGGGAGGGGCCCACCTCAGCTGGTCTCTCCGCCCTGCCCTTGGAGCACGAGGCCCCGCTTGCCCTGGGCCAGCTGCTGGTCAGGAAGAGGCCCCTTCCTGGCTCTCAGTCCCCCTTCATTCCTCATGGGACTCCAGGAAGCCACAGATGTCCTAACCAACCCGCACTGAGTGGCAGAGAGCAGCCAGCTCCTCAGGGAGCCTCCTGTGTGCAGCCAGGCAGGCCAGCTTGGGTGTCTGCAGCGCACCCTGGTGTCTGCAGTGGATGCATGCACACACGCAGGGGCACGCACATACAGGAATGCACACTCCCCCCCTCCAGGTGACACTGAGCATTCCTTTACCCAGAGACAACCCCTCTGTCTAGAAATGACGTTTATAATCAAAGCACTAGGTCAAGATGGAGAACTGACTCTCGCAACCCTAAATCCTGAGTGAGTAATGGATTAGAACTCCAGCATCTGTGTCCCTGCTGGAAACTGAAGACAGGTGGTAAGTCAGGGGTCAGAGCCATCAAGGATAGGGGCAGAGTCTAGGGGAGATGACGGGCCACACGGATGGGGTCCCAGGAGACCCCAGCAGGCCCTCCCTCGCTCTGCACAGCAGGGATCCCTCCCCGACAGGACCCCCACCCTCCAAAGTGAGGCCTTGGTCAATCTAAACATTTCCCTCCTTGCTTCTCGTGGCCTGAGAATATGAACAGGATCCTTCACAGATTCTAGCATAAACCTGTTTCTATACCCGACCCGGGAGAGCAGAGAAACAAGCCAGCAAGAAACTGATGGGAGATCTGAAAATGCACAGCCCCGTTGGCCTGCAGACAGACCAACTGTGGCCACATGAGAGCTACAAGAAACAAGAGGAAACATCAGGAAGCGTCTAGTGTGAAGAGGTCACAGCAGCATGGTGTACTCGGCTGATATGAACCCCTTCCCTGCAGACACACTGAAATGCTGGACAAAATCACCAGCTCTCTGAGGTCACAGGAGAGCCAGGTCCCAGGCACTAAAAGGTCCTGCGAGGCCACAGTGAGTGTAGGGAGGTGTCAGATGCAGAAAGGTTCCCTCGGGGTGAGGTGGGTGAGCAGACAGGCATGCTGGAGCTGATGCCCTGTGTGGCCTGGACACCGGAACAAAAAGCTCTCTCTGCTGGCCAGTGGGAGGCCAAAAGCTTTGCTGCCAGGGCTCTGCACAAAAACAAGGTCTCCCATGAGCATCAAGTCCCGCTGGTCCTCCACTGACCACGGGCAGGAGCAGAGGCAGAAGCGTCCGGAGGGCTCACCCACCATGAGGCAGAATGGGATTCCCTCAGGGAGAGGGAGAGTTACAGGTCCCCAGTGACGGAGCTCAAATGAAAATTACAAAGGCCCGAAAACACCCACCACCCAGAGCCAGCACCTCAGAACGGTGGACGACTGGGCAAACCAAAATAGTCTATGAAGTAAGTGTTGGGTAGCATCAGAGAGGAAAAGAGAGATGGAAGCCATAATGTTAGAACAAGTCTATTTTTAAAAAGAAAATAAAAGAAAAAGAGATTGGAAAAAGCACCAAGTGGAGCTGAGGTGGGGACCCTCACAGGAAGGGGAGACCCCTCACAGGAGGTGAGGACCCCCCATAGGAGACAGAGAGCCCTCCCACAGGAGGCAGGGACCCCCCCCACAGGAGACGGAGATTCCCCACAGGAGAAGGGAATCCCCCACAGGAGAAGGGGACCCCACATAGGAGGCAGAGACTGCCCTTGTGGGAGGCAGGGACCCCCTCTGGAAGGCAGAGACCCCCCACAGGAGGCAGGTCGGCAGGAGATCCAGTCTACAGGCAGGGGGCAGGGCTGTAAGAAAAGTGTGGGGAGGACGTCAGCATCATGTCAGAGTGAGATACCCTCTTTGAATCTCTGCCCCTTAAGACACAACGAAAACATCATTCGCATACCAACAGAGGTCAATCAAACACTACAAAGGACTTCTAAGAAACCCCTGCTGCCAACATTGGACGGTGGAGGCATGGGAAGCCCCAAAGGACGTGAGGAAAGGTAAGGAGTTTTACTCTCCCTCCCCAGTCGATCGTCAAAGACAGCGCGGCTCACACACAGAGGGGGGAGGGGCAGCCCTCTGCGAGAAAAGCTATCGCCCTCCAGGTGCTCTCACAGACTGTCGAGAGATCCCCACCGGGAAGCGACGACGGACTGTTTCGAGGGTGTGGCAAACATCCCAAGAGAGCCAGAAAGGAAACTCCTGGGTTAAGCAGGAGAGAGAACCCCTCCCCCCACACACCCTGCGTTTCAGCATAATCCCTCCGGGGACTGCAGCGGGCTCAGACCACACCACTCACGATCTCCGTCAAGTGGCAGCAGGTGGAAACTGCAGGACCAACTTCAAGATGAAAGGAAAAAGTAAAGCCGTGGGATCCATGCAACAGTTTGTTATGTCTACAGACCGAAAGGAAAATGACAAACACCCAGACACCAACCCTGAAGGCACAGAAATTGATAACCTGAATGACAGAGAATTCAAAATAGCTATCATAAACAAACTCAATGAAATACAAGAGAACACACAGAAACAAATCAACGAATTCAGGGATTTCTTCACAAAAGAGATTGAAACCATAAAGAAAAACCAACCAGAATTATTGGAGATGAAGAACAAAATGGACGAGATAATGGAAAAAATGTAGTCTTTAAAGAGCAGAACTGACAATATGGAGGAAAGAATTAGCATTATCGAGGATAGTCATGCAGAAACGCTCCAGATAGAGGAGGAGAGAGAGCTAAGACTAAAAAGAAATTAAGAAATTCTTTGAGAAATATCAGACTCAATGAGGAAAAGCAACATAAGGATAACAGGTATTCCAGAGGAGAAGAAAAAGTAAAAGGAGCAGAGAGTTTGTTCAAAGAAATAATAGCTGAGAACTTCCCTAACCTAGGGAAGGAGATGGAAATATCAGTGAATGAAATCAATAGATCACCTAAATATATAAACAGGAATAAAAAATCATCATGCCACATAGTAGCTAAGTTGACAAGATTCAGTGACAAGGAAACAATATTAAGGGCAGCTAAACAAAAAAACAAAATAACATACAAAGGAAACCCCATCAGACTCTCAGCTGATTTCTCAACAGAAACTCTACAGGCTAGGAGAGACTGGAATGATATATTCAAAATCATGAAAGACAAAAACCTTCAGCCGAGAATACTTTATCCAGCAAAAATATCCTTCAAATATGAGGAGAAATAATAACTCTCCCTGATAAACAAAAGCTAAGAGAGTTCATCACCACAAGACTCCCACTACAAGAAATGCTCAAGAAGGCCCTTAGGCCTGAAAAAAAACAAATGAGAAAGGGGATACAAAGATTTCAGCAAGGAGAAAAGCAAGGAGACCAGAACAAACTACAGTTGGATAGCATCAAAAATTAATTCAAGCTCATCACTGTAAACACACACACACGACACAAGATGGAATAAGTAGTGACAACAACAAATAAGGGGGGGAAGAGGAAAGGGATTGAATTGACTCAGCCTAAGGAAACAGGAGGCATCTGAAAATGTACTATCTTATCCAGGAGATCTTTTATATAAACCTCACGGTAACCACTAAACAAATAACCAGAAGAAAACCACACGTGACAAAGAGAAAACTAAGAGAATGGGCATGCAGAAATACCAAACTGAATTTGCAGTCCAAAACACATGCACCAAGAAATGAAGGAAATGCAAAAGAACCAGAAAATGAACAATAAAATAGCAACATTAAACCCTCATATATCAATAATCACCCTAAATGTAAATGGATTGAATTCTCCAATCAAAAGACACAGAGTGGCAGGATGGATTAAAAACCAAGATCCAACAATTTTCTGCCTCCAGGGAACACATCTCAGCTCTAAAGACAAACACAGACTCAAAATAAAAGGATGGAAAACAATACTCCAAGCTAATGGCAAACAAAAGAAAGCAGGAGTTGCCATACTTATATCAGACAAAGTAGACTTCAAGATAAAAAGGTAATGAGAGACAAAGAAGGGCAATATATAATGATAAAAGGGACACTTCACCAAGAAGACATAACAATTATAAATATCTATGCACCCAACACAGGAGCACCAAAGTACATAAAACAACTGCTAAAAAACCTAAAAGGAGATATTAACAATAACACAATAATAGTAAGGGATCTTAATACCCCCCTTACATCAATAGATAGATCATCCAGACAAAAAGTCAATAAGGAAATAATGGACTTAAACAAAAAACTAGATGCGATGGACTTAATAGATATATACAGAGCACTCCACCCAAAAATAGCAGAGTACACATTCTTCTCAAGTGCACATGGAACATTCTCAAGGATAGATGATATATTAGGAAACAAGGCAAACCTCTATAAATTTAAGAAGATTGAAATCATTACAAGCATCTTTTCTGATCATAATGCTGTGAAACTAGAAATCAACTGCAAGGAAAAAACTGGGAGAGGAACAAAGATGTGGAGACTAAACAACATGCTACTGAACAACCAATGGGTCGTTGATGAAATTAAAGGAGAAATCAAAAGCTATCTGGAGACAAATGAAAAAGAAAATACACCATATCAACTCATATGGGATGTAGCAAAAGCGGTCCTGAGAGGGAAATTCATAGCAATACAAGCGCACCTTAACAAACTAGAAAAATACTAAATAAATAACCTTAAACTGCACCTAACAGAATTGGGAAAAGAAGAACAGACAAAGCCCTGAATCACCAGAAGGAGGGAAATAATAAAAATCAGAGCAGAAATAAATGAAATTGAAACCAAAAAAAAAAAAAAAACAGTAGAAAGATCAATGAAACAAAGAGCTGGTTCTTTGAGAAGATAAATAAAATTGACAAACCCTTAGCCAGACTCACTAAGAAAAAAAGGGAGAAGACTCAAATAAATAAAATTAGAAATAGGAGAAATTACAACAGATACCACAGAAATACAAGGGATTAGTAGGAAATACTATGAAAACCTTTATGCCAACAAATTGGACAACCTAAAGGAAATGGACAAATTCTTGGACGCACACAACCTCCCAAAACTGAATCAAGAAGAAATAGAGAATCTGAACAGACCAATCACAAGTAAAGAGATTGAAACAGTAATTAAAAACCTCCCAAAAAATAAAGGTCCAGGACCAGATGGCTTCCCTGGAGAATTTTACCAAACATTCAAAGAAGATTTAGCACCTATCCTTCTCAAACTATTCCGAAAAATAGAGGAAGATGGAATACTTCCTAACACATTCTATGAGGCCAACATCATCCTGATACCAAAGCCAGACAAGGACAACACAAAGAAGGAAAACTACAGGCCAATATCGCTGATGAACATAGACACAAAAATCCTCAACAAAATATTGGCAAACCGAATACAGCAATACATCAAAAAGATCATACACCATGATCAAGTGGGATTTATACCAAGGACACAGGGATGGTTCAACATCCGCAAATCAATCAACGTAATACACCACATTAACAAAAAGAAGAATAAAAACCACATGATCATCTCAATCGATGCAGAGAAGGCATTCGACAAGATCCAGCATCCATTTATGATAAAAACTCTCAACAACATGGGTATAGAAGGAAAAATATCATCATAATAAGGGCCATATATGACAAACCCACAGCAAACATCCTACTCAACAGGGAAAAACTGAAAGCCATTCCTTTGAGGACAGGAACAAGACAAGGGTGCCCACTCTCACCGCTCTTATTCAACATAGTACTGGAAGTTCTGGCCAGAGTAATTAGGCAAGAAAAAGGAATAAAAGGACTCCAAATAGGCAATGAAGAAGTGAAACTCTCACTATTTGCAGACGACATGATCTTATACATAGAAAACCCAAAAAATTCCATCGGAAAACTACTAGAAACAATCAACAACTACAGTAAAGTGGCAGGGTATAAAATCAACTTACAAAAATCAGTTGCATTTCTATACACTAATGATGAACTAACAGAAAGAGAACTCAAAAAGACAATCCCATTTACAACTGCAACAAAGAGAATAAAATATCTGGGAATAAATTTAACCAAGGAGGTCAAAGACCTATACAATGAAAACTATAAGACATTATTGAAAGAAATCAAGGAAGACATAAAGAAATGGAAAAATATTCCATGCACATGGATTGGAAGAATAAATATAGTTAAAATGTCCATTCTACCTAAAGCAATCTACAGATTCAATGCAATCCCAATTAGAATCCCAATGTCATTCTTTACGGTAATAGAACAAAAACTACTGAAATTCGTGTGGGGCAACAAAAGACCCCGAATAGCTAAAGCAATCCTGAAAAAAAAGAACAAAGCTGGAGGCATCACAATCCCTGATTTCAAAATATACTCTAGAGCTATAGTAATCAAAACAGCATGGTACTGGTACAAAAATAGACACACAGATCAATGGAATAGAACTGAAAGCCCAGAAATAAAACCACACACCTATGGACAGCTAATCTTCAACAAAGGAGCAAAGAACATACAATGGAGAGAGGGAAGTCTCTTCAATAAATGGTGCTGGGAAAATTGGACAGCAACATGCAAAAGAATGAAAGTAGACCATCTCCTATCGCCATATACAAAAATCAATTCAAAATGGATTAAGGACCTGAAAGTGAGACCTGAAACTATAAAACTCCTGGAAGAAAATATAGGCAGTACACTAATTGACATTGGTCATAAAGGGATCCTTTCAGATTCCATGTCTACTCGGACAAGGGAAACAAAAGAAAAAATAAACAAGTGGGACCTCATCAGACTAAAGAGCTTCTACAAGGCAAATGAAACCAGGATCAAAATGAACAGACAACCCACCAGCTGGGAGAAAATATTCACAAATCATTTATCCAACAAGAGATTAACCTTTGTAATATATAAAGAACTCATACAACTGAGCAACAAAAAAACAAACAACCCGATCAAAAAATGGGCAGAGGATATGAACAGACATTTTTCCAAGGAAGAGATACAGATGGCCAGTAGACACATGAAAAGATGTTCAGCATCACTAATCATCAGGGGAATGCAAATCAAAACTACACTAAGATAGCACCTTACACCCATTAGAATGGCTATAATCACCAAGATAAAAAACAACAAATGCTGGAGAGGTTGTGGAGAAACGGGAACCCTAACTCACTGCTGATGGGAATGCAAAATGGTGCAGCCTCTGGAAAACAGTATGGAGATTCCTCAAAAAATTAAAAATGGAAATACCTTATGATCCAGCAATCCGACTCTTGGGCATCTACCCAATGGACATGAAATCAACCATCACAAGAGGCTTATGCACCCCTATGTCCATTGCAGCATTATTCACTATAGCCAAGAAGTGGAAGCAACCCAAGTGTCCCTCGACTAATGATTGGTTAAAGAAGATGTGGTATATACATACAATGGAATGCTACTCAGCCATAAGAAAAGACAGAATTCTCCCATTTGCAACAACATGGAGGGAACTAGAGAGTATTATGTTAAGTGAAATAAGCCAGAGAGAGAAAGACAGACACTGCATGAATTCACTCATATATGGAATATAAACAAACACACGGACAGAGAGAACTGGTTGGTGGTTACCAAGGGGAAGGGGGGTGGGGGGTGGGCACAAGGGGTGAAGGGATGCATCCACATGGTGACGGACAAACAATAATGTACAACTAAAACCCCACAATGTTATAAACTATTAAGACATCAATAAAAATTTTTTAAAAAAAGAAAAGTGTGGGGAGAGCAGGTCTTGGACCCAGTGAGGCTGGAGATGGAACTAAGACCCCCCCCCCGCAGAGATGGAAGCCCACTGCACCCCATCCACAGGTTGGCAGCCTGAATGCAGCCCCCAGGCTACAGAAGACCACACCGTCTGACTCTATGTGGACAACATTCTGAAAAAGGCGAACCTGTAGGGACCAGAGCAGATGGGCAGCTGCTGGGGGTGGGGGAGAAGAAACCATGAAGTAAATGGTGCTGGGCCACTGGCTGTCCACAGGGAAGAGATAAAGCAGGGTCCCTGCTTCTTACTATCCAAAAATACATGAATATTGGATGGAATAAGGACCGAAATGTGGAAAACAATGCCTCAAAACACAGAGAAGACAACAGAACATGTACCACATGAGGGGGTGGCACGTCGACACAGAGCCACCAGCCATAAAAGGACAAGATGACAACTGTGGCTATGGCAGCATTCCAACCTGCGTGAGAGAGACCACAAACACAGGGAAATGCGGGCCCTAGAATACATGAGAAACTCCTACTCTCCATAAAAAGGGTAAGTCAATAGAAGATGATGCACAAAGATGACACGCACAGAGGTAATTCACAGATGAGGAACTCCAAACCACCAATACAGAAATGTGTGAAAAAGCGCTCAACTTCGCTTACCATCAAGGAAATGCAAGAAGAGACTTTCCAGAGGATCATGCAGGGTCAAACCTCGCAATGGGAAGCAGGTCTACGGTCATGGAAGGAGATATAAATGAGGCTCAAAACCAGAGAACGGGATAGGCGGTGGTCCAGCTGTATGTCCTTCCAGTTCTTTAAAAACCAGGTGTCCAATGAGCACCACTCGGTGTGGACATCTGTCCCACCCATGGGCTCCTGTTATTATTTTGCTGATTTTTAAAAAATTTCCAATGTTGCACCAAGTCAGACCCAGGTTTTGTAGGGCCGTGAAGCTCGTATTGGGGGGGGGGTCTTTTCAAAAACAAGAACACAAACCACAGAGTGAAGTGGGAACCTTGGCTCTGCAGGGCGCCTCCCCAGGCTCAGGGCCAATCACAGACATGGCCAGAGGAAGGTTCCGGCGGGAAGGAGGGAGGGGCAGGTGCCAGCTCCCCAAGCTCTGAGGGTGATCTGTGGGCTTCGCTCTGACCCTGCTGTGGCAGGAAGGAAACCCACAGCTCCTGGCCCTTTATTTTCTGCATCCTTCCCGGGACCACCCCGGCCACCCCCACCGCCTGTCTCTCCAGAGAGCACAGGAGAATGCTGGCTTCTGGGCGGAATCCCAACACCAGCAAATTCCAGGCCCTTTGTCTCCATCACCAACATTCCAGGCCCAACGCCTCTCCCATCCCAAGGCTCCTCCTGGCTGTACCTCTCTTGGGCTCCCCCACATCCCTCCATTCCCAGCTTCCTGGGCCTCTCCTCCCAAGGCTCTCCTGACCTGGCCTGGCCACCCCTCAGGGCAGCTGCCTGTTCTCCCAGGACCCCAAGTATGGGGATGGGGGGGTGGGGGAGGACACAGGGGGCGGACCTCTAGACTGCTCTAAGTCGGGTGCATCGCCCCTCTGCACCTCCTCTCGCTCCACCTCCTGGACCTTGCCTCCTCTGGAGTGCATCCACTGCAGACACTGCTGGTCCACTGTCCTGCTCACTGGTCCCTCGGCCCACACCTTCCAGCTCCCACACCCTTACCGCGGTCCCTTTTCCCCAGTGCCCCCCTGACTTGCTTCTCTTCCTGCAGTCCATGGCTTCCACACTCGCTGTGAAGTCACCCATCTGGTCACCCTGGGACACGCCACACCTCCACTGTCCTGCCCTCCACCCACCCCACCTCAACTGCCCCTGGTATGGGCCTCATGGGGCTGGGGCAAGCGGGAGGGCATCTCTTTCCCAGCCCCAGAGAGGGCCCCGAGATTCCAGGTGGGTGGCCGAGAGGAGCCTGGAAGGGCGGGAAGACGGAAGCGAGGGCTACATGGGACACGAGCCAGGTGGCTGTCTGGGCACATTCACGAGCCAGAGGGAGAGCGGACACAGTGGGGGGTGGGGGGAGGCAGGTGGGCTGGCCTAGGACCACCCGCAGCAAACCAACCCCTCACAGCCGCCTGGCTAAGCTGCTCTCAGTTAAACCCACCCTCCATCTACTTGGCAATTACCTCCTCTACACACAGAGACACACACACACCCTCCACAGCTGAACAGGCAGGAGAAAACCACACTCCCAGGGCACCCCCTTCCCAGTTCTGTGAGCAGTCCCTTCTTCCCCTGACTTCTTCAGACATGGCAGGACACATCCCTGAGGCCACCCCAACCCCCCACGTGCAGTGTCTTGGCTCCAGTGGCCATCAATCACAGACGATGCTCCACTGTATCTGCCCTGAGCCAATGTACACATGCTATGTGGCCCCGTCCCCTGCGGGTGCCCACCAGACACCCAGTGTTTCTACATTGAACTCTGACCCCTGCACCACTATGCTCTTCTCTGTACACGCAATCCTTCCAGTGCCTCCTGTCAAACCTTGACCCTATCACCTTTGACCCCCTCCTTATCTCCTCAACCTTCTGAGGATATCCAGAATCCCAGAGTCATGATTTGCTACCACCTACTACTGTGGGGTCCCCACCATTCTGCACTGGGCCCACTGCCTGGCTCATCTCCACTCCTGTCCCACGGCCCTGACACTCAGCAGAGCACACAGAGGGAGTCAGTATAAGGCCCTCTGGGGCCTTCGCCTTCCTTCGGGGGGCATCCAGATCCTCACAAGTCACAGGCCCTGCACCCCCATCCCCTCTGACCTCACCCCCCACCACTCCCCTTCTAGCTCACCATCTCGGCCCCTCAGGCCCCCGGTGGCCCCCAAGCACAGCAGCCCTGAGCCCTCCACCCCCCAGCGACTTGGACACCAGCCTCCTTCTCCTCTCCCAGCCTCCAGCAGGTGAAGCCAGAGTCCCATGACAGGGGTGCAGCCCACATAGGAGGGGACAGCATGGCTGAAGCAGGGCCTAAGGGGTGGTGAGCGACAAGTGCGGGGAGGCAGCCCAGCCGAAGCAGCAAGGACCTCGATGGGACGTCCTGCAAGTGGACAGAGGAGCAACATGGGCTGGCCTCTGGCCACTCTGGAGCCCAGGTGGCCGCAGGGACAGAAAGGAGGGTAGGGATGGCAGTGGCAGGAGGTTCTGGAAGTGGCCAGATTGGGCAGAGCTGAGCAGACTTCCTGAAGGGTTGGATGTGAACATGAGAGCAGTTGGGGGTGATTCCTACATAATGGAAACTATCAAACACGACCATAATGTCACATCGTTGCCTAGAAAAGTCAGCACTGTAAACATGCCAACTGTCTCCCGATCAAACTCAATTAAAATAATTACAAAGCCCCGACAAGACACTTGTGAACCTGACAAACTGAACGTACAGTTCATCTGAGTAAGTAAGGGACAACAGCTAGTGCACATCACAGGGTAAAAATTACGCTGAGATTGTCCGGTGGCTGCAGGTTAAGACAGCAGAGCACAGGCGCGGCAACCCAGAGCCCCCAGGAGAACGTGTGCATGCGCAGCAAACACAGATGGGGTGCTTAGTCACCACTGAGCATTTGGAAAAGTTCTAGCTAGGTGGCTCCTGTCCCTTACGTGAAAATTAATTCGAGGCTGATTATAAAATTACAGGTAAAACAATAATACATGAAAATCATTTTTAAAATCTGGGCGCATCATTGCATCGTGTCATCTGGGGACTGCTTCCTAAGCATGCCAGTGAACCAGATCCTGAAGGACAGGACGGATGGATTTGACAACAGAACAGAAATTCCATGCAGCAAAGTTTAAATTGGGAGAAGGTCCCTTCCACACGAGGCAGAGAGGGTGATGTGCTTTAGAGAGAATGCTTACCAGTCAGGAGGAACAAACAGCTCCAATAAAAGAGGACAAGAGGAAAAACATTAATGCCATGTCAACCTGTGGAAAGGATGCTCACCTTGTTTATGAAATCCTTGGAAGACTGGAAAAGATCAAACTTACTAGCAAAGCTCGTTCTTGAGAGGGTATAGGGCAGAGACATGCTCATTAACCTTCCCAGAGAGCATGCTAAGAATACAAAATTGAAAATGAGAATACTCTTATAATCTGAAAATTTAACCTCTGTGAATTTAGCCAAAGGGGTGTGTGTGCAGCATTGTTTCACGAATGAACAATCAAACAACCTACGTGCCCATCAACAGCACAGCGGGCAGAGATGCTCGGCTCCTGCATGAAAATGACAGGATGCACACAAGGTGTTAGAAAGGCAGGTTAAGGCTGCAAAATTAGTCATTCCATTTTAATCAAAAATAAATAGAGGGGTGTGTGTGAAAAAGCGCACATGTGTGCATGTGTGCACACATTAAAATCTAAAAGAATCTTTTCACCAAAATGTTCAGGGTATTTATCTTTGAGCAATAAGATTAGGACAATTCTCACTGTCTTCATTTTCCTTTATTGTCTTCTGTCTTAACAATAAGCATACATTGCATGCATAATCAGAAAAAAAACTATTTTCATTTGGGGAAAATTCTTGCAGAGAAATATTTAATATCATAGAAAGATGTTCATGGTTTAGTTTAGAATAAATACAGATCATGCTCCCATTTTCAGATACGCACGTGCATGTGGTGTGTGTGTCTGTATAGACACACAACTGGTCAGGAAGGACACACACCAAAGTGTCGGCAGTGGTAACCTCAGGGTGTCAGGATAATTGTCAGTTATCTTTTCTTAGTTTTGTATGTATATATTCTCTAACTTTTACAAATAAGTACTCAGTAGGAGCGTTTTCCTTCCTGGCAGATGTAGTGGGAGCTGCCTACACCTCTTCCTGGGTCCACACCCCCCACCCCCTTACCCCCTCAGCAGGGGCAGCCTGCAGCCAGGACTGACTGATGCTGGGGTACAAAGGCCCCGCCCCCTCCAGAGCAACACACAGGGTTGTTTCTCCCTCTGCCCAGGCACCTTCCTCACCCTTTTACAAGAGCATCGCCTGAGATAACCCCCAAGTGAACTTCCCACATGGGGAGCCCCATCTTTGACAAGAGACCAAGAAAATCAGGCAACACTACGGCTGCAGGCAGGGCTGTCTTGACCAGCAAAAAGCTGGCCTGGTTGGGGTCCCCACACAGCCTCCGTCATCCCCTTCCCGGCCTCCTCTCCCACCTGCCCCACCCCACCCCCACCACTCTGCTCTCGGCAGCAAGGTCCTCCCCCTCCTCCCTGGACGCACCCACCACCTCCTCGCTCTGAGGACACGGCCTGGCCCTCACTCCTCACAGCCCCTTTCCTCCCACCCTCTCCACGGAAGCAGACCCACTACTCACGGCCCACCTCATCGTCGTGCCTGACTCACAGTCACCCCCAGTCCCTTCTCCGTGTCAGTCGCGGGTGGTTTCCATATCCACTGTCCCCCAGAACACACCCGGCACACGCAGACCCTCAGTAAATACACACGGAAGAAATGAACGCCCTGCACACAGCAGAGCGTAGAGCCCATGGGAAGGAACATGAGACGCCCCAGCCGGTCCCTTCTGAGCAGGGTGGAGAGCTGGGGCTGCAGGAAGCCCCCAGACATTCCCCAGAGGCGCAGGAGTGACCTTCCAGCATGGCGCTCCAGTCCTACCCTCATCCACCCGACAGATGGCCCAGGTCCAAGGGGGCCAGGGAGATCAGAAGCACAGACACAGGCCCCTCGGAAGCTCTGGTCTTGCCTGGGGTAAGGGCAGAGTGGGGCAAGAGGGTTAAAAACACACCCAGCGGGGCTGCTTTATTGCAAGGTCAGGAGGGAGACACTGGGGCACACAGCCCCGTGGGTGCAGACTTCCTGCATGAGGCCCAACACGGCCCGGAGGTGAGAATCAACACAGCCTAGCCTGCCTGCCGCTGGGCCCTCCCCAGGCCTGCCCTCCAGCGCTGCTCCTTCACTGGGATTCTTCCACTCTCAAGCACCCGTCCTCCGGGTGGGCCACTGGACTAGGAACTGGAGGGGAGGAGGAAAGTGAGGGGCCTGGGCCGGCCCCAGGAGGACTTCAGTTCTCTGAGTCCCAGCTTCCCTCCCGCCCCCCGCCAGAGCACGGGGTTGGGGGGGAGTGGTGACAGAGCCCCACTTGGGGCTGAGGGTTGCACAGGTCCTGTTCTGCTCCCTGCTTGCAGTGTGTGGGGTACACGGCAAGGGCTAGGTGTTAGCTGTGAGTGCTCTTCAAAGAGGGGGCCTCGAAGCCCCCAGGCCCCCGTCCTTTGGTCCCCAAGCCAAGAGAGCTGTGACCAGATCTGAGGTGCATCCCACAGCGGGGACTTGTTATAAAAGGCCCCACTTTACAGAGGGGAAAATGGAGGTGACATCGAATGTCAGCGCTCAGAGAGGAACGGCTTTTGGTGGTGCGGGCCCAAGGGCAAGGGTCAGCCCAGCCTCTCTGTCCCCACCAAGCAAAGGCTCTGATAAAGAACAGGCAGCACCGGCCCCTCTCCCCAGGCCCCGCAGGGCCAGGCCCACCCTGCCAAGTCCCAGGGACAGCTTTGCACACAGCCTTGCTCACCACCAGCCATCCTCGGAGGCCCAGGGCCCTGGTGCAGTCGCCACTCACATGCCCTCAGCTTCTTCTCAGGTCACACCAAAGGAGAGGAGGTGGGGACGGTGGGGAAAGGAGGGTGTTTCTGGAAGCAGACACCTGCTGCCGCCTACACTTCAAGAGGTGCCTGAGAGGGCAGGCCAGAGGGAACCTTCCAGAAGCAGCCCCAAGGCCAAGTGCCCTGTGGTCCAGGGGAACCACCAGAGACCCCGGGTGTCAGCAGAGCCCCCAGGTGTCCAGAGGAGCGCCCAGGTGTCAGCAGAGCCCCCAGGCATCAGTAGAGCCCCCAGGTGTCAGCAGAGCCCCCAGGCATCGTGTCCCAGCTCTGTGGAGCCCAGGGCACGCCCACCTCCAGAGAGCCGTGGGCACATTAGGCAGAGTGTTGCCACCATACATAGGGAAGGTCCAGGCTGGCTCAGGTACTCCCTGTCCCCACAACAGGCTCATCTGCGAATTCTGGAAAGTGGCTTGAATCTGAGAGATTTGAGGCAATGATGGGAACCCTCACCCAGCCATCCATAGCCTGCGCCTGTGTCCTTAGGAGCGGCAGGCTCCCCGCTAGCCTGGCCGAGCACCTGGCCTTACCAAGGGCCACCAGAGCGCTGCAGTCCCTCTTGTGGAAGTCAGTCCAGGCCTTGGTCTTGCAGTACTTGCTGCAGGTCAGCATCCCGTAGCAGCGGGTGCAGGGCACGAGGCGCACCCCGATGGAGCGGCCGCACTGGTAGCAGAACTTGAAGAAAGGAATCCTGCAAGGGAGCCGCCTGGGCAGTCGGGCAGTGCCTGCCGTCTGTGCCCGACCGACCCTAAGCTCTGGGACCTTCCCTGCCGTCCCCACCAGATGGGGTGGCAGTGCCAACCCCGCCATCCTCCACACGTGGCAGGCGCTCACATGTGGACAGAAGAGCTGAAGCCTCCATCCAAGCATGTCCAGCAGGGATATTTAGAACAGGAAACAAGCCCCGAGCCCTGGAAGCCACCCGAGTGCTCGCCAAGAGGGTAGGAGGCCTGCCACAGCACTAGGGACCCTCACGTGCCACAGCGTGGGGGGATTTCTCCCAACAGGGGGAATGTCTGAAAGCAGGAGGAGCAGACTCTGAGCGGGCACACAGGGGCTGTGGGCCTGGTACGCCTGTGCACTCTGCTTCAGGAGGAAAGTGAGCCCTGGGTGGGTGCACCTCCCCTGCCAGCCCCCGCCCAGCACCCCCACCCTGTCCACCAGGGTTTGCTGGGCAGGCACTGCCCAGGGTGCCCACAGGGATAATAAGGTGCACAGGCATGTAGAGACTGTTCTGGAAGAGCAGAGTGGGTGCAGAACCACGACCCCAAGGAGGGGCCAGTGGTGGAGGGGTGAGGAGGGGTGCAGGGCCCAGGGCAGCACCTCCACCATGACGGGGGGACATCTTCATCTTCAAGAAGCAGAGCCTGGGCCTAAACTCTACCCAGCCACCCCCATGGAGGACATAGAGCCCTGTGCTGACCTGCCCAGAGCACCTCAGGCTGCTCCACAAGCACGCCCTACAACCCCAGCTGCCACCCGCATCTTGGCTCATGCCCACAGCCCACGAGCAGGGCCACGCCACCCAAGGGTCAGACAGAGTGACACTGTCCCAGGTGGGAGGTTGGACCCAGCAGCACCATCCAGCCCCCATCACCCTCGGCCAGCAACTTACTGTGCCTGCTCCTCCAACTGCAGCACCTTGGGCAGCCCGGTGCCCTTCCGCTTCAGCCTGTGGCAGGGCGTCAGCTCCGCTGCCCCAAAAGAGACGACGTCAGCCTCCTTGGGCCCTCCTGGTAGAGCCGTAATGCCCACGGGTGGAGGTGGAGGGGACACTGAGCTGCCCACCTTGACCACCCTCCTGCGGTGAGCCTGCCCTGGCACCACAGGGAGGCATGTGGGGACCCCACGCCTTTGACAGCCCTGTGGCAGGTCTGAGGAGGCAGAATGGGGCTCGAGCCTGGAGGCGTCAGGGATTCCTCAGCCTCCAGGAGGGGGCTTTGCCCCTTGGCCCCCTCTGGACCTGCATCGTTGCCCACCCATCTGCAGCCTCCTGGCTACCTCGCCTCTGTGCCCATCGATCAGCTCAGTGTCTCCCACAGCACAATGTTAAAAGGCCACTGGGCAGCATCAGGTTTCTCTGGCCTTGCCAGGCTCACAACGCTCTCTGGAGTGGAGACCCTGGCTTTTAGTACATTCCCAGTTGTGCAACCATTGGCACACTCAAGTTTAGAACATTTCCACCCCTCCAAGAAGGACCCAGCACCTGGGAGCCATCATAATCTGGCTTCCCTCCCCCACCAGCCCAAAGAAACCACTGATCTGCTGTCTCTATGGATTTACCTATTATGGACATTTCATATGGACAGCATCATACAATACCTGGTCTTTTGCGACCAGATTCTTTTGCTTTGTATGATGTTTTCAAGATTCACTCATGTTGTAGCATGTGTCAGTACTTCATCCCTTTTTATGGATGAATAATATTCCATGGTATGGATATGCCACACTTTATTTATCCATTCACCTGTTGATGCATTTGGGTTGTTTCCATCTTTTGGCTTTTATGAATCATGCTGCTGTAAACATTCATGCACAAGTTTTATGTGGACACGTTTTCATTTCTCTTGAGTATATACTTATGAGGGAAATCGCTGTGTCGTATTGTAACTTTCTGGTTAACACTTGACGAACTGTCAGCCTATTTTCCAAACTGGCTGCAAACCATTTTACATTCCCACCAGCAGCATATGAGGGTTCTACTTTCTCCATATCCTTGCCAACACTTCTTATTGACTTGTTGATTATAGCCATTCTAGTGGGTGTGAAGTGATATCTCAGTCTCACTTGATTTGCACATCCTTGACGACTGATGATATTGAGCATATTTTCATGGGCTTATTGGCCATTTGTGTATCTTTCTTTAGAGAAATTTCTGTTCATATTCTTTGTCCAGTTTTTAATTCAGTTACTTGTCTTTATTATTGAGTTGTAACAGTTTATTTATTCTACATACAAGTCCCTTTTGAGATAGATGATTTACAAATACATTCTCCCATTCTGTGGGTTGTCTTCTCATTTTTTTGATACGTCCTTTGAAACAAAAAAGTTTTCAGTTTTGATGATGTCCAATTTATCTATTTTTTCTTTCATTGCTCATGCTTTTGGTGTCATATCTAAGAATCCATTGCCAAATCCAAGAATATGAAGATTTACCTCTATATTTTCTTCTAAGAGTTTTATAGTTTAAGCTCTTACATTTAGATCTTCAATCCAAACTGAATTAATTTTTATACATGGTGTGAGGTAGGGGTCAAATTTCACTCTTTTGTATGTGGATAACCAGTTGTCCCAGCACCATTTGTTAAAAGACTGTTCTTATCACCATTAAAAAGCCTTGGCGCCCTTGTTGAAAAATCAATTGACTTAGACACATGGGTTTATTTCTGGGATCTGTATTCTATTCCATTGGTCTATATGTCTGTCTTTATGCCAGTACCACACCATCTTGATTACTGTTGTTTTGCGGTAAGTTTGAAGTTGGGAAGTGTGAGTCCTTCAACTTTGTTCCTCTCTTTCAAGATTGTTATATCTATTCTGGGAATCTTGCAATTCCATATGAATTTTAGAATCAGTTTCTCAATTTGTACAAAGAAGTCAGCTGGGATTCTGATAGGGAGATGTCTTTCTATGTACTGAGATCTCCTTGAATTTTTTCAAAAACATATTGTAGTTTTCAAAGTATAAGTTTTGCACTGCTTTAAGTTTTGCTTAAACGTATTCATAAGTATTTTATTCTTATTGATGCTATCGTAAATAAAATTGTTTTTTAAATTTCATTTTTTGGTTTGTTCACTGCAATAGTGTAGAAATACTATTGATTTTTGTATACTGATCTTATATCCTACAACCTTACTAAATGCATTTATTAGTTGTAATAATGTAATATTTTCTATTTAGATTAATATTTTAATATTTATATATTTAGTTTAATCAGTTTTAGTTAGTTTTAAAAGTGGGGGCTGGCCCAGTGACATGGTGGTTGAGTTTGCGCACTCCGCTTCGGCAGCCCGGGGTTCACAGGTTCAGATCCTGGGTGTGGACCTACACACCACTTGTCAAGCCATGCTGTGGTGGCATCCCACATACAAAATAGAGGAAGATGGGCACAGATGTTAGCTCAGGGACAACCGTACTCACCAAAAAAAATAATAATAATAAAAAATTTTTCAAAACTGAAACTGGATTTCTAGGATTTTCAGTCTGCAAGATGATATCTGCAAATAGAGATAGTTTAACTTTTTCCTTTCCAGTCAGAATGCCTTTTATTTCTTTTTCTTGCCTAATTAGACTTGCTAACAACTCCAGTACAATATTAAATAGAAATGGTGAGAGAAGAAATTCTTGTCTTCTTCCTGATCTTAGGGGGAAAGTATCCAGTCTTTCACCACTGAGTCTGAAGTTAGCTGTGGGGTTTTATAGGTGCCCTTCAACAGGTTAGGAACTGCCCTTCTATTCCTTGTTTGTTGTGTGTTTTTATCATGAAAAGGTGTTGGATTTTGTCAAATGCTCTTTCCACATCAATTGAAATGATTATGTGGGTTTTTTCTTTCATTCTAATAATGTGGTGTATTACATTGACTTTTTCTTAAACAATCCTTGCATTCCTGGGATAAATCCCATTTGTTCATGGCATATAATTCTTTTGACATGCTGCTGAATTTGGTTTGCTAGTATTTTGTTGAGGATTTTTCCATCTATATTCATAACTGATGTTTATCTGTAGTTTTCTTATGATGTCATTGTCTGGCTTTCAAGTAATGCCGGCTTCATAGAATAAGTTAGGTAGTATTCCCTTCTCTTTAATTTCTGGAAGAATTTGAAAAGGACTGATGTTAATTCTGCTTTAAATGTTTGGTACAGTTCACCAGTGGAGCCTTCTGTGCCTGAGATTTTCTTTGTTGGGAGGTTTTTGATTACATATTTAATCTCTTTAGCTGTTATAAGTCTGTTCAGATTTTCTATTTCCTCCTTTATCACTTTTAGTAGTTTGTGTGTTTTCAGCAATTTGTCCATTTCATAGGTGATCCAATTTGTTGGCATACAATTGTTCACAGTACTCAGTCATAATCCTTTTTATTTCTGTAAGATTGGTAGTAATGTCCCCTTTTTCACTTCTGATTTTAGTAATTTGAGTCTTAACTTTTTCTTGGTCAGTCTAGACAGATTTATCAGTTTTGCTGATTTTTTCAGTGAACCAGATTTTGCTTTCATTGATTTTCTCTACTGTTTTTTTAACCTTTATTTCATCAATGTTTGCTCTAACATACAAACATACGTTTAGCTAGCTAGCTAACCAGCTTACTTTAGGTTTAGTTTCTCTTCTTTTCCCAGTGTCTTAAGGAGGAAGGTTAGATTGATGATTGAGATATTTATTCTTTTTAATATAAGCATTTACAGCTATAAATTTTCCTGTAATCACTGCTTTAGCTGCATCTCATAAGTTTTGGTATGTTGCATCTTCTTTTTAATTTATATCAAAGTATTTTCTAATTTGCCTTTTGATTTCTTCTTTGACCCATTGGTTATTTAGGAGTGTCTTGTTTTATATGAGTTTCCCAAATTTCTTTCTGTTATTCATTTCTAATTTCATTCCATTGTGGTCAGAGTACATAGTTTGTATTATTTCTATCCTTCTAAATTTATTAAGGGTTTTTTTTAATGACCTAGCATATGGTCTGTCCTGGAGAATTCCAGGGCACTTAAGAAGAATATATATTCTGTTGTTGTTGGACAGAGTGCTCTATAAATATGTTAGGTCTGGTAGGCTTATAGTATTGTTCAATTTTCTACTTCCTTGATGATCTTCTGACTAGTTTTTCTATCAATTATTGAAAGTGGGAAATTGACATCTCCAACTACTATTGTTGAATTGTCTATTTCTCCCTTTATTTCTGTCTGTTTTTGCTTTGTATATTTGGGTGTCTGCTGTTAGGTGTATATAGATTTATAATTGTTATATCTTCCTAATTAATTGACTCTTTTATCATTATAAAATGTCCCTCTTTATCATCAGTAATATACACATATATTTTATTTTATTCAGGTCATATTGGCCTACAACACTGTAAATTTCAGGTGTACACCACTATATTTCACTTTCTGTATAGATCGCATCGTGTTTACCACCAACAGTCCAGTTTTTATCCATCACCATGTGACATACGATGGCCTCTTTACCCCCTTTGCCCTCCCCCACCCCCTTTTCCCCTGTTAACTACTAATCTGTTCTCCTTATCTGTTTATCTTCCACATATGAGTGAAATCATACAGTATTTGTCTTTCTCTGTCTGACTTAAAGGGAACCCTCATACACTGCTATTGGGAATGCAAACTGGTGCAGCCACTATGGAAGACAGTATGGAGATTTCTCAAAAAATTAAATATAGAAATACCAGAGGATCTAACTATCCCACTACTGGGTATTTATCCAAATAACATGAAATCAACAATTCAAAGAGATTTATGCACCCCTATGTTCATTGCAGAATTATTCACAATAGCCAAGACATGGAAGCAACCAAAGCTTTATCCATTCATCAATGGATGAATGGATAAAGAATATGTGGTATACACATACAATGGAATACTACTTAGCCATAAAAAAGATAAAATTGTGCTATTTTCAACAACATGAATGAACCTTGAGGGTACTATGCTGAGCGATCTATTTTCTCTAGTATTAATACAGAGATTCCAGCTTTCTTTCAGTTGCTATTTCCATGATATATGATTTTTCATTCTTTTACTTTCAATCTATTTGTATCATGTGTCTCCTGTTGACGGCATATAGATGAATCTTACATTTTTATCCAGTCTGACAATCTCTGCCTCTTGACTGGATTATTTAATGCATTCACACTTAGTGTTATTATTGATACAGTTGGATTTACATTCACCATTTCACATTTTGTTTTCTATGTGTCTCATGGTTTTTTTGTTCCTCTATTCCTCCTTGACTGTTTTCTTTTTAAATTGACACTGTAATTTCTTTAATAATTTTTAACTGTATTTTTTGTTCTTTTTTGTGTGTGTGTGAGGAAGACCAGCCCTAAGCTAACATCCATTGCTAATCTTCCTCTTTTTTTTGCTGAGGAAGACTGGCCCTGGGCTAACATCTGTGCCCATCTTCCTCTACTTTATATGGGACACTGCCACAGCATGGCTGACAGGCAGTGCATCGGCAGGCACCCGGGATCCGAACCAGCGAACCCCAGGCTGCCAAGCACGAACTAAACCACTGCACCACTGGGCCAGCCCCATTTTTGTTATTTCTTTAGTGGTTGCTTTAGGCTTTACCAAATGAATCTCATCAAAATCAGCTCAGACCTATATTGAGTTAATCCCAGTGAGAGATAAAAAAGTTACCTCTATATAGTTCTGGTTTTTTACCCCTTTTTTGTGATATTATTGTCATACATATTATATCTATAAATGTTACAAACCCAACATTACAATGTTATGATTAATTGTCTAATTTTATGTATTCTAAAGAAGCTAAGAAAAGAAAGAAGAAAAATAATATTTATAGCTTTTGTTATATTAAACTTATTATTTATCATTTCTGGATCTTTTTATTTCTTCTATTTAATTTGAGCTACCACCTGGAGTCACTTCTTACCACAACACAGCTTTCTTTCTACCCACTTCCTTTGTACTGTTATTGCCAACTATATTACATTTCTATATGTTATGGGCTCAATAATACACACACATATATAAATATATATTAATATAAAGGCACATATTATATACAATTTTTACATAAATTGCTTATATGTAAATTACTATGAAAATTGATTTTTAAATCAGTTAAGAAAGAAAAAACATGCATTAACACTTCCTTTATAATTACCTTTACCAGGCTCTTTGTTCATGTGAATTTGATTTCCATCTGGAGTCACTTGCTTTCAGAATACCTTTAGTATTTCTTGTAAAGCAGGACTACTAGTAACAAGAGATTTTGTCTTTCTGGGAATGTCTTTATTTCACCTTCAGTTTTGAAAGTTAGCTCTGCTGGATATAGGATTCTTGGTTGAATTTTATTCTTTGAGCACTTTGAGCATGATATCCCACTGCCTTCTGGCCTCCAGTGCTTCTGATGAGAGGCCAACTGCTAATCCTACTGGGCATCCCTAAGTGATTAATCTTTTTTTGTTGTTGTTGCTTTCAAGATTTTCTCCTTGTCTTTGACTCTCAGCATATGATGTGCTTGTTGGTGGATCTCTGTGTTTATTGTACTGTGAGTTTTTTAACTTCCGAGATATATAGCTTGATATTTTATAATAAATTTGGAAAGCTTTCATCCATCATATCTTTGAATATTTTTCCTGCTCCTTTCTCTCTCATCTCTGCTTCTGGCACTCATATACTGATGTACTTGGTGGTGTCCATTTTTCTCTGAGGACCTGTTCATGTTTCATCATTCTTTTTTTCTCTTGATGGTCTCCCACTTTTCTATGAGGACCTGTTCACTACTCAGCATTTTTCTCCCTCCCTGGGGCTGATTATCATTTGCTTGTCATTTGTTTAGTGACCAGCCGGGTCAATTTTGTGAAGTCTATTCTCCCCCCTGCATTGTGAAGCTTCCGATGTTGCCCCACACAGGATGCAGCCTTGGGGATGCCCACGGTCACTTGGGAAGGGAGTGGTTTGGGTAGGGCTTTCTTTGACTGTCTCTTTTCATGACCGCACCCATGAAATGCAGGCTGATTTCTCTACTGGCTTCAACAATGCTCTGGGGTATAATATGCTCCATAGACTGGTTCAACTAAATCAGGGCTCACTGAAGGGGTAGTTCCGAAGATCAGTATTTGAGATTTGTTCTGCCCACACGCAAGCTCCTCCCAGTTCTTTCCCAGTTTTCTTTGAAAACTAGCCAGATTACAGTTTATCTCCAATGGATCTGCCAGTCTGCTCACCTTCACCACAACCTCCACTGATTTTGAGAGCACCATTAGACTTGAACTTCTCCATGCTCTGTTGCCAATGAAGTAATTTCCTTTGGGATGAAAGTCAAAGCACTCTGTTTTACAGTGTGCTTCCCCCTTGGGTAAATCTCTGAGCCATGGCTCTAGAGCTGGTGGTAGGGACAACGGCACACTTCTCTCTTAGTGACCCCCCAGTTTAGGACCTAAGCACTCAGTGGGAGGGGGCACAGTAGCCTCAAGTCTTCTCAGCTTGCCTCTCCCAGCATGGGACCTCTGCCTCACCAGCAGGAACAAGGGCAATCAGAGCCCCAGGATTCTCAGTGGCACCACATCGAAAGTTGAGCCTGTGTGCCAAAAAAGGGGGTCAAGCATAAGAATGGAGGTCCCACCTCCTGGCCACACTGGAGTCAGGTAGCTGAGGACAAGATGAGGATTGCTGACATCTGCCCTTCCCAGGGAGATAGCGCTCATACTGGAAGCTGAGGGGAGAGCGGGATCTGTGTTCCTGGCTGCAGCAGCATGGAGTGGAGTTTCTGCCCACTGAACTGAGAGGATGAAGGGAGAGAGCAGGTCTTGGTTTAATACCACAGGCTTTCTGTTCTTATTGAATTCTGAAAGACATTCTTGAATAAATGTTTATTTATATGCTTATGTTCTTTGGACAATTTACCAAAACTTTAAATAGTTAGGGGCTTTTTAATCATAATTTTCAACAGATTTTCTAGGGAGTGGGCCCAAGTCCATCTCATGCTGCCATGCCAGAAGTGGAAACTATACACACTGTTTTATATGATTGCTATTTCAATGAGATAAGAGAAGAAAGAAGAAATATGCATTTTTACTGTCTTTTATAATTATCTTGGCTGGTGGTCTTTGTTCATGTGAATTCAAATTTTCATCTGGTCACTTGCTTTCAGAATACCTCTAGTATTTCTTGTAAGGTAGGACTGCAAGCAACAAATTCTTGCAGGTTTTGTTTATCTGGGAACGTCTTTATTTTACCTTCACCTTTGCAAGTCAGCTTTGCTGGATACGGGATTCTCAGTCAACTGCTTTCAGCCTGAAGATCTTCCTGTAGAATTTAAGGCAGGTCTGTAACAATGAATTCTCTCAGCTTTTGTTTATCTGGGAATGTTTTTATTTTGCCTTCATTTTTTAAGATAGTTTTGCTGGATATATAAGAATCTTGGTTGAATTTTTTTTTTGAGCACTTTGACTATGTCATCCCACTGTCTTCCAGCCTCCATTGTTTCTGATGAGAAGTCAGCAATTAACCTTGTTGGGATCCCCTGTACATACTGAGTCATTTCTCTTTTGCTGCTCTCAAGATTTTCTCATGGGCCCTGGATTTCTGCAATTCTACTATAATGGGCCTGTTTGTGGATCTCTCTTGAATTTTTCCTACTTGGAATCCATTTGTCTTCTAAGATGTAGAGATCAACATTTTCAGCATATTTGTGCAGTTTTCAGCCAGTATTTCTTCAAATACTTCTCTCTCTTTTCTAACAATCCCATTACACATATGCTGATGTGCCCCATGGTGTCCCCCATTCTTTGGGCTCTGCTCATTTTCCTTCATGTTTCCCCCTTTCCTGATTGTGTCACCTTCATCAATCTATCCAAGTTTGCTGACTCCTCCTCCTGCCACTGCTGCACCCTCCAGTGAAGTCGTCATACTGGTGACTGCACTGATTGTGAACTCCAGAGTTTCACTTGGTACTTTTTTAAAAAATAATTTCTCTCTCTCTATTGATATCCTCTACATGATGAAACTGTGCCATACCTTCCTTTACTTCTTTAATTGTGTCTCCCTTTAGTTCTTTGAACCTATTTATAATGATTACTTTGAAGTCCTTCTCTGTTAAATCTGACATCTGGTTGCTCTCACTGGCAGTTTCCATTGTTTGTTGTTTTTTTATCCCTCCAGGGAATGTGTCATGATTTCCTATTTCTTTGCATATCTCATGATTATGTGTTGAAAACTACATTCTAGGTAATATACTCTTATCCATCCCCCTACCCCCCAGGGCTTGTTATTATTTGCTTAGTGACTGGCTGGATTATTTTTGTGAGGTCTATCTTCCCCCTCCCCGTGCAGGTCTATCTCCCCTCTCCCCCTATCTTATGATGTTGCTCTTCATGGGGTGCAGCCTTGGGTATGGCCCACAGCCAGCCACCCTGGATGACAGTGGTTTGGACAGAGCTTTCTTTGACCGTCTCTTTTTAAGGCCTCCCCAGATATTAGCTCCATGAATTGCAAGCTGATTGCTCTATTGGTTTCAAAATTGTCCTGGGATGTAAATTGCTCCTCAGTCTGTTCCAATCAAATGAAGGCTCTTTGAAGGGAATGACCCTGAGGTCATTGTTGGAGACTTGTTCTGACTTCAGAAGGGTTCCTCCTAGCTACCCCAGTTTTCTCTGGCAACTAGCCAGCCTAGAGTATAGCCTCTATCTCCAAGAATCTACCAATCTCCTCCTAATTGCCCTTCACCATTGGGCTTTAACTTGTCCATGCTTATTGAAAATGAAATCAGATTCTTTACAGTGAGATTCAGAGCTCACTGTTTTACGGCATGGCTCTGCCCTGGGCAAAATCTCTGAGCCATGGTCTGGAGCTGGGGATGGGGAAATGACATGCTTCTCTTTGAGTGACACCCCCATTTTAGGTTCTAATCTTTGATGGAGAGGAGAGGGGGGCATGGGGGTAGGTATATGTGTGTGCATGTGTGTATGTAAGTGTGTGTGGGGTGATTGGTGTGTGTGTAAGTTGAGTATGTATACGTGTGGGTGGGGAGAGCAGAGGTGGTATCGATTGGGATAGATGTGGGTGAAGATGTATGCACAGGGAGGGTAGGCTGGTAGTGGGTGGGTTGTTGTATGTGTTTGGGAGGGTGGGGGGGGAAGTAGGCATATATATGTGGGGGGAGGGGCGGGGCAGTAGGTGTATATATGTGTGGGAGGGGCGCGTGGGGGGCAGTAGGTGTATATATGTGTGGGGAGGCAGGTGTGGGGGCAGTAGGTGTATATATGTGTGGGGAGGGTGGGTGTATGGGGCATGTGATGGGGTATGTGTGATGGGTGGGTGTGTAGGTGGGTGGACATGAGGGGCGTAGGGGACAGTGGCCCTGACTCCAGGAGTTTGGAGTGTCACAGCCTGAGCCTGACACTCAGGTCCAGCCACCTGCATCAGCATGGGGCCCAGTCTCGCCCACAGCGGAGAACGCTGGCAGAGGGACATCAGGATCGCCCCATCCAGCCTGCTGTCTGAACAGCCCCCGTGCCACCTCTATCTCTTCGTCATCCGCAAAGCTGGCGTGGCTTCTGTGCAGTGGATGTGAAGCCAGAGGTCTGGCTCTGAGTGGCCAGAGCACAGAGGTTGGACGGTGCTGGGGTGGTGCTAGGCAGGTGTAGCCTCCACCACCTGGCAGGGGAGCCTCCTCCATTCCAATGTAGACAGAGCAGTGACCTGTGCAGCTCCTGGCTGGTCAAGTCCCCAGCCCCCTCGGTGACGCAGGTGCAAAGGCCACTGTCCGGGGCCTGTGACTTGGTCCTTTCTGGGGAGCCTCCGTCATGCTGAGGAGAGACCAATCACTGACTAGAGCCACCAAGGGCCTGCTCCTGGGCATACCCCGCAGACGTAGATGCGTCTCAGGCTTGGATCTCCGGCTCCCCACGGAAGAGCACTTCCTTTCCAAGGCAGACACTCGACTCACGGGGCCCAATGCTTTCCACCAGGAGTCAATTCTCTTTAGTAGCCTGAATAAGACTGTTCCTGCAACTAAGGAACAAGACCCCACGTGTGCCCGGGTGTGTTCCAGATCCTTCTCCAGATCCACAGGTCTTTCTCCTGTGTCCAATAACCCTGCAGCCCTTTCTGCCAGGCTCTCATCCAAAACTCTGTTCACTAGGGCTGGATCTGCGTGTGCTGCATAACAGGCAGACCACATGGGGCCCTCATGACAGGATGACCCAGGGCCTCACCTCCCAGACCAGCTGTACCAGGCACAAGCAGGGGTCAGCCTTTCAGCCCCCAGGGCATGGTAGGCCAAGCAAAGTGCAGAACAGGTCCCTCTTCCTTCCCCTCTAGTGCCAGCCAGTCCACGAGGGACCCACGGGCACCTAGGCCTAGAGTGGCCTCAAGTTATGCTCACCTGCTGGCCTCCCGTGGAGCAATGGGGCCTCCCCCTGGGGCCCTGCCCACAAAAGAGAGAAGCAGAGTCCCAGGGCTGGAGCGGCCCTGCTGCCTGGCTGTCACGGGGCAGAGATCCCACTGCTGCCCACAGGAGGGCCCTGGAGCAGCCTCAAGCAGCTCAGTCAGCACCTCACCCGCCTCGGGGGTTGTGCCCCCCACCCCGTGGCAGCAGGGCAGGTGGGTGGTGCCAACTCGGACCCAGGCATCCCCTGGCACTGGACAAACATGCTTCTCCTGGACGTGCCCCCACGGTGTGGCCTGAGGCCTCTCCTGGGCCCTGGTCCTGCCCCTCCTTCCTCTCTTCCCAGGCTCAACTCCCCAGTCTGGGACCACCTCCCCATCTCTCCTGCACAATCTCCTTGGAGGGCAAGACACAAGGGCCAGGGGTACCCCAGCCCAGCAGGCAGGCCAGACAGCAGCAGGGAAAGGGCTCTGGTGTCCCTTCCTGACCCACCCCTCACAGCGCGGAGTCCAGATCTTCAGGAACATGGCCCCAGACCCCCAGGACTCTTCCACAGGGCGGAAATCCCAGTGTGTAACTGGACAGAGAAGGACTCCAGGTTGGCTCAGAGCTGCTTCCAGGAAACGCGTGTGAGCCTCCCAGGACGTTGCCGGCCCCCCTGGCCACACCTGCTGCCACCCACCTCTCTTGCTTAGGTACAGCATCTTCAGATCCCACTGGCTCTCCTTGGCGAAGACGGCGCGGCGCAGCTGGGTGCCCAGGTACTCCAGGAGCCTCTTCCGGGCCAGAAACGTCTCCCGCTCTGCTGGCATCAGCGAGTGGAAGGGGCAGTGGGCAATCTTGCGGTCCTGCAGCACAGGGCTGGTCACTGCCAGTGACCTGGGGCACCAGCCCCTGCGGCAGGGAGAGCAGACCCCACTCCCGGCCCTGGCCTGTCACTGACACTGGGTGGGGAGTACACCTCTGCTCACAGCAATAATCATGAGGACAAACTGGGATAACACTCAGAAAGCCTGTGCACAGGCAGCCATGCCTGCAGGACATGCTCGGGGTGCCTAGTCTCCTTTTCCAGAAAGCCAGAGGCTGGCTTCGGTCAGAGGCATGAAGCTTTGCCCAAGGGATGCTAAAGGCCCCAGCTCCACCCCCATCACCACGGGGACACTCAAAGCCGTACCTGGTAGAATTTGAAATACCCATAGTCAACGACTGTGCCCACAGCCATCTTGTCCCCCTGCGTGAGCGTCACAGGGTTCAGGATGTCAGCCCCGTAATTAATGAGCTGGTCAATCTGTGGAGATCAGAGCCTGTGTCATAGGCACAGACACCCCAGCCACCAGGAAGCAGGATTCAGAACCCAGGTGCCCATGCACCCAACTGCCTGCCCCGACACTGTGACCCGGGTCACCTGAGGCTTCCAGGCCCTCTCGAAACACTCTCTGGATGGCAGGAGGGCAGCCCAAGGACAAGGTCCCCAGCAGAAGAGCAGGCACTGCCCAGACCGGCTGTTGTCACCTGCATTACCCAGGGAGACCACCCTCCCAGGTGTGCCGAGAGTCAGCGAGAAAAACAAGATACGTGGCGACATCGTGGACAAGAAGTGAGGGCGGAGCATCGTGACAATGACCGTCACTGCAGTCAGGCTGGGCCACTCCTCGGGGAGCCCACCCGACACCCCATCCACAGCACCATGGAATGACACCATGTCTGTTGAGGCCTGGTGACGGTCCCACTCCCTCTAGACTGCAGGCGACACCAGGGCAACTGCCAGGCCTGTCTGTTCACCATCCCATCCCAACATGCCTGGGGGTGCTCAGTAAGACTGTGGATGGGGTGGTGCACATGGGCATGGTTGCATGTGTGCATGTGTGTGCACATTTGGAAGCTCGGCTGATAAGCTGGAAGGAGAGAAACGTTTGCTTAAAGAAACATGAGACCTTAGAAGATACACAGAGTAAGGAGGAATCTGCGGAGGGCTGTGTGTTGGGCACCATTACCAAAATTAAATAAATGCTGACTTTCTTTGGTGTGCGAGTGGGATGCACGCAGAAATAGTGGGATGAGTCACAACGTGTGCAGCCCAGTTCTGGAGGCCTGGCAGAGGGGAAGCACCAGAGAGAGAGGCAGAACAGGCAGGTGAGAGAGAAGATGTTACTAACTGTGGATCTAGGAGAGGGGATACAGCATCATTGCGCAATTCTTTCAACTCATACGGGCGTTTTAAAAAATAATTGGTAAATGAACAAAGAGTAAATAATTAAATAGATGAAAAACCAACCAGTCAGCTGATTTGAAGTCTGGGGAAAGAACACGCAAGGTGTCTGTGGGTCGTCTTGATGCACCAGAGAACAGGCGGGCATCAGAGGCTAAGGGGCACCATAAAAGGACCAGGGGAGGGCTCCCAGGGCCAAAGTTGAGACAATTTAAGACTAAAAAAAAGAGTCCTTCCCTAATAATTATGGAGGCAGATGGCATGGTTGAGGCCAAGCTGACTAGTGACCATGTAATCCAGGCCACAGCACCAGAGGGCCCCTAACCCAGGATAGAGAACCAGGGGCCCCTAATGCAGGACACAACACCAGGGGGCCCCTAATTCAGGACACAGCACCAGAGAGCCTCAGAAAGCATGTCTGCAGGCCCCTCCCAGGCCCAGGATTGTTCCACAACCCTCTTCTCATTTTATTGTCCAACAACATCTGAGAAGCAGAGAGTTACCTTCTTCAGAGTCTGTTTTAGATCGAACAGGATCCCAGGATAAAGGTAGGATCCTTACAATAGGATCCAGAAACAGGATCTCAGGAAAAGGAGTCTTAGTTCTTTTTCAACACTGAAGTTAAACTTCTGTGAAGTCGAACAGCCTCCAAGAAGCCTGACTCTCATTCTCTGCCCCTCCATTCCGTTCCTCCTCCTTTCCCTTCCCCTCCCCTTTCTGGTGCTTCAGCTGGCTGGGAACCACAGTGCATATCAAGATGGAGCAAGGGCAGTGAGGATCCCACCAGGCACCATCATCAGTGGGTGCCCACAGAGGTCCAGACCACGTGGGGGCCAGAAGGGGCTGTCCTGGGGGAGGGCCATAGGCACCAGCACATAGAGGGGGACTGCCATGAGCTGAGCTGCCCATGGAGAGGACCCTGAGCCCGGGGGTGGGAGTGAGGAGAGGGAGATGCAGGAGCCGATGCGCTTGGGTGCCAAGCAGGGCCAGAGCAACTGGGAAGAGGGAAGGGGGCTCTGAGGGGAGAAGGACTCCTGCAACCAGTCTACAGAGCACAGGGCACACCGTCAGTCACACATAAGCCCATTGAAGAAAAACAGCTTCCAACACAAGGAAGCCGTCCCCACGGCCAGGCGATAGCGTCCCTAATCACTGCCTAGGAGACAGCACCCCAGACCTCTGCTCAGCAGGTCCCTTGACGAGGATCCCTGGCTGATACCCAATTGACATAGAAAAATCTAGAATCCTGCAGCCAGGCCAAAGCTATGGCCTATGTCTTTCTTGAGACAAACCAGGGGACTTTTGTCTGGCCTGTTGAGTGGGTTTGCCACTTCACATTTTTTAGGGGTCCACCAATAACCCCAACCCTCCACCCCAGGGCCAGACCAAGGAGTCCACCATTACCCTCCAGACCCTCCACCCAGGGCCAGCCCCCTCCACCATCAACCTCCCAGGAGCAGGCCCCCTCCACAATCACTCCCTCCCAGGGCCAGCCCTCTCCACCATCACCCCCTCCCAGGGCTAGCCTTCTTCCACCATCACCGCGCCCCAGGACTGGCCCCCTCCACAATCACTCCCTCCCAGGGCCAGTCCCCCTCCACCACAACCACCCCCCAGGGCCAGGCCCCCTCCACCATCCCCCCCCCAGCCCTGGGAGGGGCTAGCCCTCCTCCAGCATAACCCCCTCCCAGGGCTGGCCCCCCTCCAGTATCACCCCCTCCCAGGACCAGTTCCCCTTCACCATCACCCCCTCCCAGGGCCAGGCCCCCTCCAGCATCACCCCTTCACCAGGGTCGGCCCCCTCCAGCATCACCCCCTTACCAGGGCCAGCTTGCTGTCCGTGCTCCTCTGATGCTCATAGATGAAGTCGCAGGCCACGCACAGGGCACTGCCCAGGCCCTTGGTCAGGAGCAGGTTGGGGTCAGCTCCTTGGGACAGAAGCTCCTTCACAATCTGGACACAGACAGGCTTGTCAGCACCCGTCAGGCCCCTCCCCTTAGGTGTGGAGGAAGTCCCAGGAGTGAGGCCACTGCAGTACTGAGCGCAGTGGTGGCCACACCTGGGCCTCGCTGAGGCAGCCACCCGGGCACTTCACATGCATCCTACCCACAGGTGCCACTGCTGCCTGCCTCAGAGGACAATGCTGGAGCAGAGAGAGGGCACACGGTGGTTCCTCGGGGAGGGCAGCAATGTCACTCAGGCATCCCCGACCTGGCACACTGTCCAGTTGCTGTCACGTGGTTCGGGCTCCTGTCTTGCCTTCCAGCCCAGGGGCACAGCTAAGCCCTGCCACAGTCTCCCGCCAGCACGGGGTCAGGCACACATCCCTGGGACCAGCATGCCTCTGCCCCCCAGGCACCTGGGTCACCGTGATCACCCGAACAGACACAGAGTGGGGCACATCCACTTGTTCCCTGCTGTGTCCCCAGCCACTAGCCCAGGTGTGGGCCAACCGGGAAGCGAGGAGGGAGAACAGCTGCAGCCGGACACAAGAGACACTAGTGTTTCCCTCTCAAGAGCTTATGTCCCTCAGAATGAAACTCTCTTTGCTGCTATACCTATAACAGCCCACCACAGAGCAGGTGCCCCATAGAACCTGAATGAATGACTCAATGCATGAGTGAAGGAGGGAGGGAGAGGACAGGGTTCCATGCAGAAGTACCACAGAAGCCCCACCCACATCAACAATGCCTTCAGCTTCTTCAGGCCTCTGCCGAAATGTCACCTCACCAGAGAAGCCCTTCTGGCCACTCTGCTGAAGTAGCCTACCTTCCATCATTCTCTATCCCCCCATAACACTTGTCACTACCTGAAATTGTGTTACAGTCTGGATTATGGTCTGTCTCTCCCAACTAGAATGTAGGATCCTTGAGAGCAGGGACTTTTGTTGTATTCAATACCTAATGCCTAGAATGGTGCCTGCCTGGCGTACGGTAGATGCTTAGAAAACAACAGTTAAATGAAAGGATGAATGGGTGGATGGACTATAGGTGGATGGGTGGAGGAACGGTAGGAAGCAAGGGAAGATGGATGGATGGATGCAAAATGGATGGGTAGAATGATGGATGGATGTGTGGGTGGTGGTGGATGGATGGATGGATGGGTGGGGATGGACGAAACGATGGGTGGTGGGTAGATGAATAGATGGATGAATGGATAGATGGGTGGTGGATGGACGGAAGAATGGGTGAATGTACCAATGAATAGGTGGATGGATGTGTGGTTGGGTGGACAGATGGATGGGTGGGTGAATGGGTGGATGGATGGATGGATGGATGGGTGGGTGGGTGGTGGATGGATGGGTGGGAATGGGTAAGTAAATGGACAGATGAATGGATGGATGGGTAAATGGATGGAAGAATAGATGTGTGGTTGAGTGGGTGGTGGATGGATGGATGAATGGGTGAATATATGGATGAATGGGTAGATAGATGTGTAGTTGGGTATATGGATGGTTGGGTAGATGGAGGAATGTGTGGGTGGGTGGGTGGATGGATGGATGGGTGGATGGATCGGTTGGTGGGTGGGTGGGTGATGGATGATAAACAAACACATTCCTTGGCGGCAGCAGGAGGTGGGAACTGGCCAACATGCCTTTCCTAGTACACTGAGGAGTCAATGCCACAGTGCTGGTGGACAAGATATTTGGGACAGGCAGGAGTTGTGATCCAAGCCCCATGAGGGAGTATCCACCCAGGTGAACCCCCAACCTCACTTTTCAATTTCTTTCCTACACCTTTCTCTCTCTAGGAGCTGCATCTGCATGGGAGGGGATCCTACACATCTTACATGGTACTGTCTTCATGCCACTGCCAACAACAGCAAATCCCAATGACTGACTTGGTGGCAGGGGGGCAGGCACTGGAGGTAGAAACAATGCAGATACACCATCAGTGGGAGTAGAACATGCTCACCAGGTCATTCCCACTGGTGATGGACAGCGAGAGTGGGGAGTGGCCACTCCACAGCATGTTGGGGTCCGCTTTGTGGGAAAGGAGGAGCCGGACCACATCCCTGGCACACTAAGTGGGGAGAAAGGCAGAAGAGCAAGAGGTTAGAGGCGCCCCGTGCCCGGGAGCACCCAACATTGATCATTAACTCAAATACCATAAAATCAATTTAGTCACTTAATTGCTATTTCCTCCATACCAAAACCTTGCCTGGCACAGAGAGTGTTCTAAATTTGGGGAGATGAATGGATGGATGAATGGGTGGGCATGTGGGTGGATTCTCAAACTGAAAAGACATTTTCTAAACATTCATCACTTCTGATGGAAGACAGGAAGGACAAGCGATATGTAAATTGATTTAAACCTTGTTTCAAAGAAAGGGGAGAGTCTGGATCACATGACCATCATAGCGGCGCCAGGCATACAGTAGAAGTGACCAGAGGAGCACGCCCTTTGCGGGGCTCAGTGACCCTCTAGGACACCAGAGTGTGGAAGAAGCCCGGCTCAGCTGAAAGGAGCACTCTCTGTGCAGGAAGGGCCTATCCTCGCCCTCCCTGCCCGCCCACCCCGGCCCACTCCCAGGAACCCCTCAGCTTTCCCCTCCTCTTCTCCCTCTTTGCCCAGAGGTGCTCGCAGGGAGTCGCCCTTTGCAGCTTCTATTTCCTCCACTGCAAGGTCTCTTCTCCGGCCGGGCCCCCACACTGAGTACTCCGCAGAAACTGCTCCCTCTGTGGATGTGAAGACCCTGTGAGCTGGCTGGGCTGCCCTCTAAACCCACTCCCCTTCCCCCGAGCCTCACGGGCCAGGCCAAGGAGGTGCCAGCCCAAGTCTGCTGAGGGGCTCCTAGGAAAAGCTTCCCCCTCTCCTCCTCTCCCTGCTGGAACGCAGACATGATGGCTGGACTACTGCAATCCTACCTCTCAGCACTGGGATCCTACACTGGCCATCTGTCCTTGACCTAACGATGATGTCACCTGCTAACTTTGTACGAATCTGAGATCAGTACAAAGGACACAGGCGTGTGAGTCGGAAAGCACTGTGTTCAAAGCTCAGGCCTCGCACTCCCTGGCCCAGGGCTCCGGCCAGCCTGCCTTCTCAGCCTCGTCATCTCCATCCCTAGAGTGGGCTCATGGCACCCCTCAGGAGGTTCTGGTCAGGGTGGTGGCCCAGGCCCAAGGAGGCTTTGATAAGAGAGGGATGGTGTGAAGCAGGGAGGCCTGTGGAGCCCCCAGCTCCCCCTTCCCAGCATCGCCCCAGTGCCCACCCTCACAGAGGTCCTACACCCTCACATCAGGGCAGCATTAAAAAGACCCATGAGGCCAGCTGCTGTTTTCATTTACGGATGGATAAACTGAGGCTCTGTGTACCATGTGCTCAGCGGCTTATTGGCCCGGGCTGCACTGGCCACTATATCCCAGAGCTGAGGCTTGGCTCCCCAGCCATCCCCACGCGCATCCCGGCCACTCAGCCTCCTCTGAGGGGTCCCCACACCCACCCTGCTAGGAAGTAACCCCCAAGGCAGACAAGAGGCTGCAGGGCCAGAGGGACCCAGCCCAGGTTCTGCAAGACGGGATCATGGCCAAGGTCCCCAGTCAGAGAGGGGGACAGACAGGCACAGGACAGTTACAGCCCAGGCCAGCGCTCCCAAATGTGCTTGACCAGGTCCCACAGTAAGAAAGTGATTTCACATTTCGACCCTGGCCCCACCTGGTGTGTGTGTAGGCATGTGTGGGATGTGTGTCCCCAAAACCTGTTCTGAAACAACACTTTGATACACATGAGTTACGCACGATGCCTTCTGACATTTTCTGTTCTATTTTAACCTAGTGTGTTCTATTCCACTGAGGGTGTGACCCATTCCACAGATTCTGACACCCATTCAGGGAGGATGACCTGCAGTTTGAGAACCGCTGGCCTGGACCAGGGCAGCCAGGACCCTATGGGGAGGGGCCGATATCCCAAGGCCTGCCCCCTTAGCTGCTGGGCCCAAAGCCCGGCCCATCCCCTCCCAGGGCTGTTGACTCACTGTCCTGCCCCCAACACACACAGACACACATGTGCACAGGCATCACTGAAGTACACATGTACACACATGCACACATAGACACACATGGACTGACCTACAAGTACAAACTCACATACAGACACACTTGCACACATACAGGTACATGCATACCTGCACGTGTGCACAAAACACACACATACACACTCACATACATGCACTTACATGTGCATACCCAAGGCACTCACACACTTGCACAGGGGCTTGTGCACAAACATGCCACATACACATGCTGCACACAGCTCCCGCCCAGCCCGGGGATGCCCTGGCTCACCCTGTTGTTGTCCTTGCGCTCGCAGGCCACATGCAGAGCCGTCCTGCCCCCCTCGTCTGGCGCAGACGTGTGCTTGCTGTAGTAGATGCTGGGCGGGCCTGCTTCACTGCTGAGCTTCAGGCTTGAAGGCAACAGGTCTAGCTGTGTGCAGACAGAGGGGTCAAGTGCTGGCCCAAGCTCTCCCCCAAGTGCCCAGAGACCTGCCACCTGCCCGAGCAGGCTGGGTCACGAGCCCCCTTCAGGTGCAAGCTCGCACACAGACACACTCGCACAGAGACTGCAGGTCTGAGGCATCATCCCAGGAAACCCTCTCAAATGCTGAAGTGCGGCCGTGTGTGCTTTCTGAGCCACCCTGACACCCACGAGGGTCAGAGTCATTCTTGTCCCTCCCCTCTCGGCTCTCACACACAGTGAGCTGTGTACACACTGCATGGATCTGGACTGGTTTGGGGCACCCAGAGCATTAAGCAACCTCACTAGGAATGAGTGAAATTGTGAACTAAATGAACGACTCTGTCTACAGAGAGATCCCCAGGCCCACAGCACCCCTGTCCCTCCCGCATGGCAGGATGGCACACCTTGTCCGGCTTGTACACGTCGTCCTGGTCAGCTGCCCTGGCGTCCACGTCGGTGATGGCATGGAGCAGCAGCTCTGTTATCTTGACACCTTCTTCCCCGGGAAGGGCAGCTGCGATATGGAGGGGGGTCAGGGCCCTCAGCTGCAGAGGAAACAGAGGTGGGGTGAGGGTGCGGTTCCCAGGCAAGCGACACCCCGCAGTATGAGGGCAGGGGCTCAATGCGGGCGAGGCCAGTGAAACTGTCCAGAATGAGAGCACAGCCACCCGCTTCACACCTGAGAGTCCCACAGCACCGCCTCTCACCAGCCCCATTGTAACATTCAGGACAACAAGGCCTGCCCACAATGGACCATGGACATGTCTGTTCCAATTCCTAAGATGCTTCCAGCTGCCAGAGAGGAGGCAGATCAGGAGGACCAGCTTCATTTGAGACCAATTGTCCCTACCTTCCTCTAAGAAGAGCCCCTACCCTCCCTGCCAGGGCTCCTTCAGAGGCCACTGCCCAGATAGCCACACAGCTCCTGACTCTAGTCCCTATCCCCAGCCTGTCTGCTCTCCACGGTAGCCTCCGGCCATCGGTTGAGAGAGTCACTGGAGGGCTGTCTCTGGGCAGTGCTCAGTCAGCACAGAGCACAGAGGTGGTCAGGGGGACCCAGCCCGTGGGAGCACACAGCGCGCTACGGGTCAAAGTGGAGGACTCGCTAGTCTGCTCCTCCCAACCCAACTTTCAAAGCAGGATCCAGAGGAAATGGGCAGGCACCCTCGGAGAAAGGTGGGAAGGAGGTTCAGAAACCATTGGCATCAGTCCACTGCACACAGGGCTGGTGCAGAGGGGCAGACAGGCTCAGGGTGGGGTGGGCATTCTCCCAGCACCTGCCTGACATCACCTACTCAAATATTCTAATAAAACAAGACTTCCACTTGAAGATGCATGTGTAAATAATAAATTCTTGATCGGGAATGAATGAAGGGATGGGCGGACAAATGAATGGATGAATGAGTGAGTGATGTCTGTGCCGAGTTTAAAGGTTGTAACCTTAGTCAGTTTCAAAGATGAAGCCCAGTCAGTAAACATAAAGAGTTGTTATAAAATTGTCCTGGGTCTTACACTGAAAAGTCTATCTTCCTGCAGTACTTTACGTCACACCCAGAAGAAAAGAAGGAAATGGATGGCCTGGCCAAGGGGCCTGGAAGGCAAGACCCTCCTGCCACTGAGCAGGGACCAGAACAAACAAAAACTGTCAGCCTTTGCAGGCTCAACACCCTCTAAATACAACAAAGAGCCTAAATAGGTGACTGGACAGGTGTTTGCACAACTGGAGAAAAAACAGAATTCTGCAAGTGAATTTCAAAAGCCAGCACTCTGACTTCACACCACCGTGGGCCACCTCTCTGGCCGCCCTCCCCCTCCTGCCTCCCCTCCCCGGCGGGGTCCCACCTCGGGGGGCAGCTGGATGTCGGTCCTGGCCCCGTTCTCCAGCAGAAGCTTCACCCCGTCCACGTCCCCGGCCTTCACGGCGAAGAACAGGACCTGCATGGGCACGTGGCAGCAGTTGGGGTTGGCGCCTCGGTGCAGCAGGAGGTTGATGGTCAGCCACCTCTTCCTGCGTCTGGAAGGATCAGCATGACACGGTCACGGGCTGGAGGAGAGGCACAGGCACCTCATGGCCAGCTGCCCAGACAGCATCCCTGGTTAGTACAGGTGCTCCCCAGGGGAGGATGCTCAGGAGGGTACTGTACTCCTAACGCCCTGAGTCGTCCAGGGTCCTGCCTTTCCAAGACCTTCAGCCCCTGTCCTGGGGTCAGGGCACCCCACCCATCGCCAAACTACCCGGGGCAGGCCAGCCAGCCAAGCTAAGTCCAGCTGCAGTCCTGCCTGGTCAGCCCCACCTGTCACTTAGCCTCACTGAGGTCACCTGGGAGATGGGGTGTAGGTTGGGGACCAGCCCTCCCTCCTAGGGCGGCTGTGAGGTGATGACATAGAATGCCTGGTACGTGTAGGGCATGAGATTGTACCATGCACACGCATATACACATACACTCATACACACACAAATACACAAACACAGACCACACACACCACACATACATACAACACACATACACAACACACACCACACACATATACATACACATGCATACCTACACAATACACACACACACCGCACACCCATACACAAATACACACCACACACTTCACACACACACACATCATGCACACCACACACACGTACATGTGTGCACCCACACTGGTGCACACACTGGTGCACACACATACACACACTGGTACACAAACACAACATACACACTAGCATGCACATCTCTTACAAGGAGTGTGGAGCCGGCACCAGTGGGGAAGCTGTGCCGAGACCAGGCCTGGAGAGGCTCACGTGTGTGGGCAGGGACGGCCAGCGCCACTGGGCGGGGGAAAAGTAAGGGAGGGGCTGTGCAGGCATTGAGAACGCCGACAGACTGGGCAGGTGGAGGGTCTGGCTAGTCCAGCTGACCCCACAGCCAGCACAGAACTGGGTCAGCAGACACCATGTGGTGGATGCATGTGCTCCAAAATTCTCATTTTCACTGAAAGCTGAAATGTCATCACTGACGACACACACTGTCACATTTTCCTTAAAGTGAAAGGCCATTCAGAAGAACGAATAGCTGCAGTGTGCTGGCTGGTCATTCTCTCACGTAAAAGTGGTGTCCCGGGGGAAAGATGGAATTCTGTTTGCAACTCCAGCCATCGGAGAAGTGCCTTCCTCGAGAGAACCATCCTCCTGTGCTTTGTCCTTCCATCTCGTCACAAAGAACATTCTAACAGGGAGTAGACTCAGAAGTCAAGGCGTGATATATTAATTTCTGTTGCTTCATCAAGCGCATGTGCAGGTGAAGCTGGCACTCTCTCGTGCACGTGTGCGCATGTGTAGAAACGCACTGCAACGTCACACAGGGAAACGGCAGACAAGGTCTCAGGATAACTATGAGAATTGTGTCTACCTTACAGACTCCACGACAGGGTCTGAGACACCCAGGGGTATGTGGGCCACACTTTTGACAACCACTGCTCTAGATGATGAGGGCAGCAGTGTTTGGGGGTGTGGGTGAGTGTGTTTCGGGGGGGATGAGTGGGGGAGGAGTGAGCGTGTGTCCATGGATGAATGGGAGGAGCAAGTGGGGAGGGACAATCTGGGGGGCAAGTGTGTGTGGGGGCAAATGTGTGGAGGGAGCGTGTGTGTGAGTGTGTGGGGATATGTGTCCGGGGGGGGGGGGCGACTGTGTATTTGGGGGAGAGTGGGGGGAAGACCGGAGAGGGGGGTAGTGTGTGTGAGCATCCACGTGGTGCCCACTGCCCATGCACCAGTCCGGACACACTTCCTGGACTCTCCCAGGCCCGGCCCGCAGCACTGAGCCACGCAGAGGTGAGCCCCCACTCTGGGACTCCCATGGAGATAAGGCACAGAAAGGCCCCACCACGGCATTCCCTGCAGGCTGTGGGGGTGTGGGACGCGCAGCCAATGGAGCACACATCTCTAGAAACAGTCCCTCCCGGTGGAACGGGGAAGTGACGCTTATCCACTCAGCATGCGATTCCCTCAACGTGACCCTCAGCCTCGCCGCCAGAGCACCAGCAACCTACTCGATCATGGACAGCGCCATCTTCCTCATGGTCCCTTGGTCGGAGTTGGCAGTGCCCAAAGAGGGGGCCTTCAGCATGCTGTGGACCCTGGCACTCTTCTCCATGATGGCCTCTGAGAGCTCGATGGAGAAGCTGTGCACACAGAGGTTGGACTCGAAGCCCGTCTCTTCGCTGCCCAGCGAGCATGCATCCAGGTTCCCCGAAACGTCGTCCAGCCCCTTCCCCGGGTCACCGGCGCTGCCCCTCTGCGATGTGGACTCCCACCGTTGCAAGCTGCTCCTCGGGTCGGTGGACTCCCGAGATAGCCGGGCACCCGGAGAGAGGCCGTCCTCCTGGCTGCCATGGGCAGGCGCTGATTCCTCAGGTGAGACCGACTCCACGGCCACTTCAGGGGATGAGGAATGGTTTGGAATTACGACGATTTTTGGAGCTTCCTTTGGAAAGTACAAAAATACACATCATTAGAAGAAAGAACAAGTCAGAGTGACAACCCCATTAAGCCATCTTCTTTAGCAAGGACCCCTCATGAGAGCGGCCTTTGAAGCACCCGGACTGACGAGGTTAACGCAGCTCTGCCCGTGCACCCTCCCGAAAACCCACATAGAGGAAAGCACACCCCTTGGGGGCATCACACAGAAACCTCAGCCACACATGGTGACTGAGCTCTCCAAACGAGGGCCCTCCAGAACCGGGGCGCACCAGAAGTGTGCAGCGACCAGAAAAAGAATGTAAAATGTCTCCCTAATGATCGTTATACAAGTTACACTCTGAAATGATAAATTTTGGACACACTTGGTTAAACAAAATATATTGTTAAAATTAACTCCACTTGTGTTAACTTTGTGTGTGTGTGTGAGGAAGACCAGCCCTGCGCTAACATCCATACCCATCTTCCTCTACTTTATATGGGACGCTGCCACAGCACGGCTGACAAGCAGTGCGTCGGCGGGCGCCCGGAACCCAAACCCGTGAACCCCGGGCTGCCAAAGCGCGAACTAAACCGCTGCGCCACCAGGCTGGCCCCTGTGTTAACTTTTCTTTAATGTGGCTCCTAGAAACTTTTCAATTATACATGTGGCTCCCATTGTGACTTGCATTTCCACTAGATGGTGCTGCTCTCCAGGTGCAGTCCCTGGAGCAATAGGAACATCCCCAGGATGCAGATTCTTGGGCCCCACCCCAGACCCCAGAGGCAGAAATGCTGAGGGTGGGGCCCAGCGGTCTGTGACTAACTTTTTCTGTGAAGGGCCAGATGGTACACAGTTAAGCCTCTGTGTGACTATGAAACCCTTGCATTGCAACGCAAACCCAGCCATAGGTAACACATGAAAGGATGGCATGGCTGCGTTCCAATGCCCCTTTATCTACAAGAGCAGCGGGCAGGCGGATGGGCCCATACAAGCCCTGCTCCAAGGGCTTCCGATGCTGCTGAGGTCTGCGACCACTTTCTACAGGGGAGTGCTGGGTCAGAGCATGTCAGCCCCACGGCGAGGAAAGCAGCCCAGCTGCTTCAACAAATGAAAAACAAGATATTGGGAAAGAGGGAGGGAGACTAGTACATATTGAAAGAAGCATAAATCAACCACATGCAGTATGTGAACTTGTTTGAATCCGGATTCAATTAAGCCCATTCTAGAAAAATATTTATCAGAGAATTGAGGGAAGCTGAACCCTGATAGAATATCGGAAGAGACTAAGAAATTGCTGTGTAATTTTTAGATGAGATAATAGTGTTTGTGGTCACACTGAAAAAAAGAGAAAAAGGAGAATGTGTCTTCAGCTGGTAGAGACACATACAGAAGGAGGGCTTTAGGGCTGAAGCTACCTGATGTGAAATTTACCCTAAAATGACAGAAGTTGGGGTGGGGGCTCAGGGCAGGGAGTGTGGAGGAGGTCAGATGAGCCACAGGTTGGTAACTGTTTACTCTGGGTGACCAGTCCATGGAAGTTCATTGTACTATTTTCTCTTGTGTATGTGTAATATTTTTCAGAATAAAAAGTTTTTTTAGGGTGATGTCAGCATCATGGGGGAGTGAGATTCCCTCTTTGAATCTCTGCCCCCTACGACACAACGAAAACATCATTCACATTCCAACAGAGCTCAATCAAACACTACGAAGGACTTCTAAGAAACCCCTGCTGCCATACATCGGACAGTGGAGGCGCAGGAAGCCCAAAAGGACGGGAGGAGAGGTAAGAAGTTGTGCTCCCCTCCCCAATCGACTGGCAAAGACAGCGCGGTTCACAGACAGAGCGGGGAGGGGCGGCCCACAGCGGGGAAAACTATCGCCATCCAGGTGCTCTCACAGACTGTCGCGAGATCCCCACTGGGAAGCGACGACGGACTGTTTAGGGGGTGTAGCAAACACCCTAAGAGAGCCAGAAAGGAAACCCCCGGGTCAAGCAGGAGAAAGAGAGGACCCCTCCCCCCACACACCCGGCGTTTCAGCATAATCCCTCTGGAGGCTACAGCCGCCTCAGAGTAAACAGCTCACGATCTCCATCTAGTGGCAGCAGGGGGAAACTGCAGGACCAACTTTATCATGAGGGGAAAAAATAAAGCCGTCCTCGTTGGATCCTTGCGACAATTTGTCAGGGCTACAGACCATAAGGAAAATGACGAACACCCAGAAATCAACCCTGAAGGCACAGAATTTGATAACCTGAATGAGAGAGAATTCAAAATAGCTATCATAAACAAACTCAACGAAATACAAGAGAACACACAGAAACAAATCAACGAATTCAGGGATTTTGTCACAAAGAGATTGAAACCATAAATAAAAACCAATCAGAATTATTGGAGGTGAAAAACAAATCAACGAGATAGTGGAAAAAATGGAGTCTTTAAAGAGCAGAACTGACAATATAGAGGAACGAATTAGCTCTATTGAGGAGAGCCACGAAGAAATGCTCCAGATAGAGGAGGAGAGAGAGCTAAGACTAAAAAGAAATGAAGAAATTCTTCGAGAAATATCAGACTCACTGAGGAAAAGCAACATAAGGATAATAGGTATTCCAGAAGGAGAAGAAAGAGAAAAAGGAGCAGAGAGTTTGTTCAAAGAAATAATAGCTGAGAACTTCCCCAACCTAGGGAACGAGAGGGAAATAACAGTGAATGAAATCAATAGATCACCTAAATATATAAACAGGAATAAAAAATCATCTCGCCACATAGTAGCAAACTTGAAAAATACCCGTGACAAGGAAATAATATTGAAGGCAGCTAAACAAAGAAACAAAATAACATACAAAGGAAACCCCATCAGGCTCTCAGCTGATTTCTCGACAGAAACTCTACAGGCTAGGAGAGACTGGAATGATATATTCAAAATCATGAAAGACAAAAACCTTCAGCCGAGAATACTTTATCCAGCAAAAATATCCTTCAAATACGATGGAGAAATAATAACTCTCCCTGATAAACAAAAGCTAAGAGAGTTCGTCACCACAAGACCCCCCACTACAAGAAATGCTCAAGAAGGCCCTTAGGCCTGAAAAAAAACAAATGAGAAAGGGGATACAAAGATTTCAGCAAGGAGAAAAGCAAGGAGACTAAACCAGAACAAACTACAGTTGGATAACATGAAAAATTAATTCAAGCTCATCACTGGAAACACACATTCATGACACAATCTGGAATAAAGAGATAACAAATAAGGAGGGGAAGAGGTAAGGGATTGAATCGACCCAGCCTCAGGAAAAAGGAGGCATCCGAAAATGTACTTTCTTATCCAGGAGATCGCTTATATAAACCTTACGGTAACCACTAAACAAATAACCAGAAGAGAACCACACATGACAAATAAAGAGAAAACCAAGAGAATGAGCATGCAGAAATACCAAATTGAATTTGCAGTCCGAAACACAAGGGACAAGAAACGAAGGAAATGCAAAAGAACGAGAAGATGAACAATAAAATAGCAACATTAAACCCTCATATATCAATAATCACTCTAAATGTAAATGGATCAAAAGACACAGAGTGGCAGGATGGATTAAAAACCAAGATCCAACAATCTGCTGCCTCCAGGAAACACATCTCAGCTCTAAAGACAAACACAGACTCAAAATAAAAGGATGGAAAACAATACTCCAAGCTAATGGCAAACAAAACAAAGCAGGAGTAGCCATACTTATATCAGACAAAGTAGACTTCAAGATAAAAAAGGTAATGAGAGACAAAGAAGGGCAGTATATAATGATAAAAGGGACACTTCACCAAGAAGACATAAGACTTATAAATATCTATGCACCCAACACAGGAGCACCAAAGTACATAAAACAACTGCTAAAAAACCTTAAAGGAGATATTAACAATAACACAATAATAGTAGGGGATCTTAACACCCCCCTTACATCAATAGATAGATCATCCAGACAAAAAGTCAATAAGGAAATAATGGACTTAAACGAAAAACTAGACGCAATGGACTTAATAGATACATACAGAGCACTCCACCCAAAAAAAGCAGAGTACACATTCTTCTCAAGTGCACATGGAACATTCTCAAGGATAGACCATATATTAGGAAACAAGGCAAACCTCTATAAATTTAAGAAGACTCAAATCATTACAAGCATCTTTTCTGATCATAATGCTGTGAAACTAGAAATCAACTGCAAGGAAAAAACTAGGAAAGGGACAAAGATGTGGAGACTAAACAACATGCTACTGAACAACCAATGGGTCGTTGATGAAATTAAAGGAGAAATCAAAAGCTATCTGGAGACAAATGAAAAGGAAAATACACCATACCAACTAATATGGGATGCAGCAAAAGCGGTCCTGAGAGGGAAATTCATAGCAATACAAGCTCACCTTAACAAACAAGAAAAATCCCAAATAAATAACCTTAAATTGCACCTAACAGAATTGGAAAAATAAGAACAGACAAAGCCCCGAATCAGCAGAAGGAGGGAAATAATAAAAATCAGAGCAGAAATAAATGAAATTGAAACCAAAAAAACAGTAGAAAGGATCAATGAAACAAAGAGCTGGTTCTTTGAGAAGATAAATAAAATTGACAAACCCTCAGCCAGACTCACTAAGAAAAAAAGGGAGAAGACTCAAATAAATAAAATTAGAAATGAAAGAGGAGAAATTACAACAGATACCACAGAAATACAAGGGACTAGTAGGGAATACTATGAAAAACTTTACGCCAACAAATTGGACAACCTAAAGGAAATGGACAAATTCTTGGAAGCGTACAACCTCCCAAAACTGAATCAAGAAGAAATAGAGAATCTGAATAGACCAATCACAAGTAAAGAGACTGATACAGTAATCAAAAACCTCCCAAAAAATAAAAGTCCAGGACCAGATGGCTTCCCTGGAGAATTTTACCAAACATTCAAAGAAGATTTAGCACCTGTCCTTCTCAAACTATTCCAAAAAATAGAGGAAGATGGAATACTTCCCAACACATTCTATGAGGCCGACATCATCCTGATACCAAAGCCAGACAAGGACAATACAAAGAAGGAAAACTACAGGCCAATATCACCGATGAACATAGACGCAAAAATCCTCAACAAAATATTGGCAAACCGAATACAGCAATACATCAAAAAGATCATACACCACGATCAAGTGGGATTTATACCAGGGACACAGGGATGGTTCAACATCCGCAAATCAATCAACGTGATACACCACATTAACAAAATGAAGAATAAAAACCACATGATCATCTCAATAGATGCAGAGAAGGCATTCGACAAGATCCCGCATCCACTTTTGATAAAAACTCTCAACAAAATGGGTATAGAAGGAAAGTACATCAACATAATAAGGGCCATATATGACAAACCTACAGCAAACATCCTACTCAACAGGGAAAAACTGAAAGCCATTCCTTTGAGGACAGGAACAAGACAAGGATGCCCACTCTCACCGCTCTTATTCAACATAGTACTGGAAGTTCTGGCCAGAGCAATTAGGCAAGAAAAAGGAATAAAAGGACTCCAAATAGGCAATGAAGAAGTGAAACTCTCACTATTTGCAGACGACATGATCCTATACATAGAAAACCCAAAAAACTCCATCGGAAAACTACTAGAAACAATCAACAACTACAGTAAAGTGGCAGTATAAAATCAACTTACAAAAATCAATTGCATTTCTATACACTAACGATGAAACAACAGAAAGAGAACTCAAAAAGACAATCCCATTTACAATTGCAACAAAGAGAATAAAATATCTGGGAATAAATTTAACCAAGGAGGTCAAAGACCTATACAATGAAAACTATAAGACACTATTGAAAGAAATCGAGGAGGACATAAAGAAATGGAAAAATATTCCATGCACATGGATTGGAAGAATAAATATAGTTAAAAATGTCCATTCTACCTAAAGCAATCTACAGATTCAATGCAATCCCAATCAGAATCCCAATGTCATTCCTTACGGTAATAGAACAAAAACTACTGAAATTCGTATGGGGCAACAAAAGACCCCAAATAGCTAAAGCAATTCTGAAAAAAAAAAAACAAAGCTGGAGGCATCACAATCCCTGATTTCAAAATATACTATAAAGCTACAGTAATCAAAACAGCATGGTACTGGTACAAGAATAGACACACAGATCAATGGAACAGAATTGAAAGCCCAGAAATAAAACCACACACCTATGGACAGCTAATCTTCGACAAAGGAGCAAAGAACATACAATGGAGAGAGGGAAGTCTCTTCAATAAATGGTGCTGGGAAAATTGGACAGCCACATGCAAAAGAATGAAAGTAGACCATCTCCTATCGCCATATACAAAAATCAATTCAAAATGGATCAAGGACCTGAAAGTGAGACCTGAAACTATAAGACTCCTGGAAGAAAATATAGGCAGTACACTAATTGACATTGGACATAAAGGGATCCTTTCAGATTCCATGTCTACTCGGACAAGGGAAACAAAAGAAAAAATAAACAAGTGGGACCTCATCAGACTAAAGAGCTTCTACAAGGCAAATGAAACCAGGATCAAAATGAACAAACAACCCACCAGCTGGGAGAAAATATTTGCAAATCGATTGTCCGACAAGGGATTAATCTCAGTAATATATAAAGATCTCATACAACTGAGCAACAAAAAAACAAACAACCCAATCAAAAAATGGGCAGAGGATATGAACAGACATTTTTCCAAGGAAGAGATCCAGATGGCCAATAGACACATGAAAAGATGTTCAACATCACTAATCATCAGGGAAATGCAAATCAAAACTACACTGAGATATCACCTTACACCGGTTAGAATGGCTATAATCACAAAGACAAATAACAACAAATGCTGGAGAGGTTGTGGAGAAACGGGGACCCTCATTCACTGCTGGTGGGAATGCAAACTGGTGCAGCCTCTATGGAAAACAGTATGGAGAGTCCTCAAAAAATTAAAAATAGAAATACCGTATGATCCAGCAATACCACTCTTGGGCATCTACCCAATGGACGTGAAATCAACCATCACAAGAGGCGTATGCACCCCTATGTTCATTGCAGCATTATTCACTATAGCCAAGAAGTGGAAGCAACCCAAGTGTCCCTCAACTGATGATTGGTTAAAGAAGATGTGGGATATACATACAATGGAATACTACTCAGCCATAAGAAAAGACACAATTGTCCCATTTGCAACAACATGGAAGGACCTAGAGGGTATTATGTTAAGTGAAATAAGCCAGAGAGAGAAGGACAGACACTGCATGAACTCACTCATATATGGAATATAAGTGAACACACGGACAGAGAGAACTGGTTGGTGGTTACCAAGGGGAAGGGGGGTGGGGGGTGGGCACAAGGGGTGAAGGGTTACATCCACAAGGTGACGGACAAACAATAATGTACAACTAAAACCCCACAGTGTTATAAACTATTAAGATGTCAATTTAAAAAATGGTAAAAAAAAAAAAAAGTTTTTTTAAAAAAAGTAAACGAGTGATTTTTCTAAGAATTTTAGGAATAGAACTAAAAGGCTTTATAGGGCCCCAATTCCTTCATCAATAATTAAGCTACTTTGATGGAATCAGGACTCCTCTCCGTACAGGGTCCCCGAAGGCCCTCAGCCTCCGCTCTCCCCATCCCGGCATGGGGGGCTTCTGGCCTGGCCCCTCCCGCTCTGCTCCTCCATTCACTGGCTCCACAGGCACCAACTGAGCCCAATCTCTCCACGCCCGCACCTTCTGGGCTTGGAGAGGCTGTGGGAACACAACCAGCCCCTGTCTCCGGAAGCTTCCGTTGAAAGGGAGACTGAGCATGTGGACCAAAATGACCTCCACCTCTGTTCATCAGGTCCCCTTTGAACGTGAGAGTTAGTCATCACTGTAAGTTAACAACTTCTGACTCAAAAAAACAAGTACACACACAAAGTGGACACAAGGTAACGCTGCTATAGAAACAAAACAAAAATTCCGGCGTTGGTTTTCAAACCCTCCACCGTCGACTTTCTGCAGTGTTCTCCTCAGCACTGACCCTTTAACAGAGCGTCCAGAAACAGCCCAAATCACCACGCCCTTCAGATGAGTAAGGCTCAGCGCACCTGCCCCAGAAGAAGGAAAGGTGAACGGCCCACAGGCTGAGCAGGGCATAGCCCGCTCCTCCAGACACATCCAGGACCACAGGCAGCCCTCCCGGACGGAAGCCTGACGCCGCCTCCCTGGCGGCCTCTCCCAGCCTCCTGCACACAGGACCCCACTCCACAGCAGGGGGCTCGGGCAGGCCCTGGGCCCCTCCCCACCTGCACCTGCAGCCTCCGAGCTCCTTCCCAGTTCTAGTTCGCTGGTGTGGTCACACTTCAAAGAACCAAAAGAGAGGGCTGAGGACCGAAACTTGAGAAGCGAGGACAAAGTGCTTGATAACGGGGAGGAACCCTGCTGCCTGGGGCACAGGATGCGCTGAGCAAGAGCCTTTTCTCAAGAAAGAGAGTCAAGAGGTCAGGGGAAGCTGAGAGGTGCACTCGCCAAGGGGACATTTTCCAGGTTGAAGTCACGACCCCAGCACCATTCCCTCAGCCGCCCGGGAGGCCCCAGGCCGTGATCAGAGAAAGGCCTGACCCCTCCAAGGGCTTCCTTGGTGGACCTCAGTCCTGGGCCTGGCCCGGCCTCACGTGACTGACGTTTAGGGTCCAGGGTCTGCTTCCCAAGGGGATGAGAACACCCCCCTGCAGGTGCCGCCCTCCTGGCCCTTGCACAGGAGATGTGGACACCAGGATTGCCCTGCACTGCCAAGAGCTGGCCCCTCAGGGGCCGCCCACTCTGGGCTGTGACTTGTCACCGCATGGGGACAGGAAAGTGAAATGGAACAGACGCCACAGCAGAACACAGTTTGTAGGTTCCTCGACAAATGAAACACAGGACTATCATGTGTCCAGCAATTCCAGTTCTGGGCACATACCCAAAACAACTGGAAGCAGGTGTTCAAACCAATGCTTGCACAGGGACGTCCGGTCAGCACTATTCACAACAGGCAAAGGTAGGCCTCAGTCCTGAATCTCCAGGACACGTTCCCCGCTCCTTCCCATGGCGTCCCCTTTCCTGAGGCCCACAGAAGGGGTCTCAGGGCCTCAGGCTGCTGTGCATGTGGCTCGGAAGGGACAGATGTCCCTCGTCATCGTGGCAATGAACAGGACACCTTAGGAAGTGTGCAGGCTCTGTCCCTGTTTCTTGGTTCCCCACCCGCCAGCCTTATTGTCAATTCACCCCATTTGAACCTGGTCTGTGCAAGGAGAGGGGAGGCTGGTGGACAGTTGGGAAGAGAGACAGAAGGGTGGACGGGTGGACAGGGGACGGGGTGGTGCCGACATTGAGCCAGGCCTCAGGGGCCAACAGGCTGACCTGGGGCTTGGGTACCGTCCTCTCGGCGATGTTGGGCTTGAAAGAGCTGGCTGGGTAGTAGAGCAGGAAGCACATGCTAAGCGGCGTGAGGCCCTCGTCCGTGTACTTGTTCACGTCGGCCCCGTTGTCCAGCAGAAGGTTGACAATGTCAGTGTGACAGTGAACCTGGAGGGAGAAGGCCAGCCTCACGAGGACAGCAGGTGCCCTCAACCAGGTGCAAGGGGGGCACCTGGCGCTTGTTTGGGAAACAGCTCCCCTGCGTAAGGCCCTGTGCTGGCACCACATGGGAGACAGCAGACACCAGCTCTTGCCTGGGCATGGCCAAGGGACAAGGTGAAGCATGTGCCGAGGCACAGGAAGATCAATGCGCCCCAACTGTCTTTTCCATCTGACCCTGTACGTCTCACTTAGGGGCTGGGAGGATGATGGCTTTACAAAAAAGAAGGGAAGGGCCCCCACACACTCGAAAGTGCCATCGTCCAGGACCCTTATGGGTCAATGCTCCTGTGGGGTGCTCACAGCAGCCGCGGCAAGCACGGTGTAGCCCTTCGAGTCAGCCACATCAGGACTGACAAGGTTGTCCCTCAAGATCCCGTAAATCCAGTCATAGTCCCCCTCCATGGCCTTCAGGATCATCTCCGTGGAAAGCCGCTCCTTGGGCCCGGGGCACCCGAAACTGCTCCGGTCCCCCTCCAGGATGGCACCCATGTTCCAGCTGGTGTGAGCCTTCTTGTTCCTGGCAACACAGTGGGTTTCAGTGGTGTTAGACCGGCTCTGGACCCCCAACACTTACCACCAAAAGGGCCCATGCTGGCCCCTCCCTCCAACTCTTCCTCTCCTCATTCCTTGGCCCCCACGCTGCCCTGGGCCCTCCTTCCTCCCCTCACAGTCCACTCCTCAAGCAGCCCTGAGGCCTGAGGCCTGCCCCACTGGCCAGCCATGGTCAGTGTCGACGCAGTGCAGTGGTGGGACACGCTACCCGCAGGTGAAGATGCTGAGGCTAGGTGTCCAAGCTGGGCAAGAATGGCTGCAAGGGCCCCGTCCCTGATCCACCCAATCCCTCCATGTGTGCTGGGAAAGGGGCTCTCTTGCAGGGGCGTTGGTCAGGAAGGAGGCCAGGCACACACCTGGGCCCAGCACTAGAGCATGCAAGTCCCATGGCCATTCACCACACACACTGAATCCTCCTGAGTGCACAAAACCTCTTCCAGGGTCAAGAACCTGTGGATTTATGGTGGCTTCTGTATCCAACAGTCATCAACAATTACAGGCTCAGCTGATGTTGGCATGATGGATGGATGGATGGATGGATGGATGGATGGATGGATGGGTGGGTGGGTGGATGTGTGGGTGGCTGGGTGAGGGGGTGGATGAATGGGTGATGGACGGCTAGGTGGGTAGATGAGTGGATGGGTGGGTGGGTAGATGGATGGATAGTAGGTGGATGGATGGAGGGGTGGATGGGTGGGTAAATAGTTAGATGGATGGAGGGATGGATAGAGGTCTGAATGGATGCATAAATAGCCACTTTGCTCATAGAACACACATTCTAAAACAGTTTAGTGATATCTGAGGACAAGGTTTAGGAAAGAGTTTAAATATTCTTGAAAATTTTAACTCAAGTTTTCTTTAGGTGGCCACTAGCTGTGGGGTGGGAGGGGCATCTTTGGAGACCAACAGAACAGCTCCATCTTTTCCTGGTCATCTTTGGAGAAGCCCGAGGCCTGGCCAGCCCCCAGCCCACTCCTGCCCTGCCCTCCCACCCTTGGTCTCTGGCCAGACCTCTATTAACACATCCTGGTAACACCAGTACTTCTCTTGGTGTGGACCCCGTGCAGGGACTTGACCTACAGGATGTCTAATCACAGACACGACCGTGCAGAGGTCAGGGGCATCAGCTCCACCCGACACAAACAAAACATGCACAAGGTCCCAGAGACAGCATTTGAACTCAGCCGTCGACTGAGGAGTTTATCCTATTCCACCTCCCCTTCCAGGGTCTCTACCACCCTAGGGACTACACTGGCTCCATGCTCACCAAGCAACCTCCTGACCACCCCTTCCCCCAAGAGCAGGCGAGCGAAATCCCGGGACCTCCGCATCCCTGTGCAGACATCCATGGCCCCAGGCCCCTGCCTGGCTTCCCCACAGCCCTCCTACACTCCAGGAGTGTGTCTCAGCTTACAAGCACCGAGAATGCAGGCTCTCCCTCCCTCTTCACCATCGGGCTGCACGAGTCAGATAAACAGGAGAAGTGTCTTTACGTTAACCTGACAAGTGGCCCTGAAAGTTGCTCAGCCAGGAGCTAGAGGCCTCAGGAACCCAGCCCTGAGCTGTCAGAGAGGAGAGGAGCGGGTCTCCCAGACATGAGGATGAGGAAGAAAGATCGAACTGATTACCTAAACTTGTAAGCTTGCTTCTGGATTTTGACCATCAAAGGGGTCTCATTTTTGACAAACCAGGGTTCTTCGTCCTCAACAAATGGAGGGATGTCATTAAGGAAGATCTGGGCATCTAAGTCTTTGCGGAAGGAGTAGGTCATGGGCAGGTGGCTGTTGTCAGTCGAGTAGATGTACATTTCTGGGGGCAGAGTTAGGTCGTCGTTTAGAAGAAACTGCTTATAGTCATAGAAAAAGGGGTCCTGACCCTCATGTAGGTCCCACTCCATTTTCTCCTCATCTGAGAGGCAGATTCTAGCAGCACGGTGCGCGAGGAAGCCAGAGAGCTCAGGGTAACTGCGTATGGAGAAGCTGTCGGGCATCTCCGTGCACAGCTTGATGAGGTGCTCTCGGAACCACAGCCCCACATCCTGGCTGCCGTCGGGGTACGTCTCGACGCCTGGCCCACATCGTTCATCCGCCTTGTACAGCCCCTGCGAAACAGAAGTTAGGAGAGCCAAAGAGGTAATTCAGCAGGGCTGTATATCTTGTGACCAGTTTCTTAAAATCAAAAGAAGAAAACATATTCCTAAGAAATGTAGTTATTCATCCAACAAATATTCATCAAGGCTTATTACGCACAGACACAGGGACCAAAAGCAAACTCGTAAACACAGAATGCAGCCAAGGAGAAAGGTGCTGCTGACCCCGGCAGTCAGGGGTGGCCTCTCTGAGATGACTGTATCAAGGATGCCACCCGTGGGCTCAGTTCAGGGAACCCCCTCCAGTGCTAACATTGCAGGCCCAGCCCAGGTACCGCAACAGACTGGGACAGCAGCATGTGGCGTGGAGATGCCAGGCACAGAGTCAGACAGAGCCGCCCACCCCCCCACCCTCGGCAGGTGTGAACCAAGGAGGAGGAGGTAGAGGAGAAGGAGGAGGAGGGTGGGTAGCTAATCCTTGCTTCCCATGAAACCAGCAGAGTGTGGCAACTTCTGGGCCTTTCTGGATGCTTCCAGTAGGTGGGGCAGTCTCCTTGCCAGAGGATGTGTGAAGACGGAAAAGCCAGGAGGGCCTGAGCAACAAACAATGAGATTCACTGCCACACACACACCCCCCCCCCCACCCCGAGTTCTAGCTCAGGGAGCACAGAGAAAGTTCCGGCTCCTCAGAGGAGCTACATCTTCCCTACAATGGCGTTGCAAGATGCCTGGAGGTCACTGGGAGGGCAGAGGAAGCCACTCAGGCAAAGGCGGGAGGCCTGAAGCAGTGGGGACACGCATGTGGCTCCCTGGAGCTGTGGCCTCGTCTGTGAAACGGGACAGCGGCTCCTACCTCAGAGCACTCATGCTGTTCAACACGCCCACGTGAGCACCCCCAGCTGCAAGCCTGGGGCTGGGCACGGCAGACACATGGCTGATTAACTATTTTCAGTAATCATAATGGTGGTGACAATGCTGTGCTGTGATTCTGAAACTATTACATATATTTTATGAGATAAGGTAAATGAATTTTGTTAACGGTTAGAAACCAAGATTTTTAAGGCTAAGAGAAAAGATATGTGAATACAACACCATAGCTGTTGAGTAAAAACCCTGTACCTCTAAATTGGAACTGGAGATATCAGTATGAACTGACGATGTCTCTTCTCATTAAAAAAGAAGTACTTTCTAAATCTGCTACTGAAAAGGCCTAAAAATAATAACCAACCAACACAGTAGTAATGAGCACCCAAACTGTGGTTTCTAAGCATTCCATCCCACAAAAAGAACCAGGCTCGAGAGAGAAACGGTCAATCCTGGGTCCAGGGCAGGAAATGTGTGAATTAGCCTGGAACTCCTTGTCACAGCAGAAAGCAAGAAAGCTATCAAAACCTGCTGGAGTTGTGTAAAAATTGCAAGAGCTAAACTAAAGAGGGTCCCCCAAGCAAAGATGGGACAATTTGGGCATCAAAAAGCATAACTGCAATGGACTGGAACACATCAAATATGTTAAAATCCATGAGTTCATAAAGATACTAAAAAAAACTAACCCTCATTGATCACCACTGAATGGTGTTAGGAAATCAATTTATTATTCTGAAAACTGGTTAAGAAGGGAAAAGATCAAGTGTTATCTTGCCTTTCCATACAAACTACCTCAAGGAACCAAAGATTTGATGAAGGATTTTTTAAATAAAGGAATTCTGGTTAATAAATGAAGGAGAAATAACAGAATTAGAATGTCACGATCTTGCATTCTCTATGAAGTAACAGCACTCGACAATGACCACAGACATTCTCTACAAGCATGAGAAGAAAGGGTGATGGGTCACTGTCATGGATGGAAGGAGGTTGCTGACTCTCGAGCCCACTGGTCAATTCTGACACCATATCAAGAAAGACGTGTCTCCAGATGTGATCTGTGACAAAGATGCAAAGGCTAGGCGGTGGAGAAATGATAGTCTTTTCAACAAATGGAGCTAGAATAACTGCACACCCATATGTGAAGGAGGAGGAAAAGGAGGAGAAGTGATTCTGGCTTCACATGAAACAAGAAATTAACTCAGAACGGATCACAGACCTAAATGTAATAGCTAAAACCATAAGACATAGAAGAAAACACAGATGACAACCTCACTCACCTAGGGTTAAGCGAAGATTTCTTAACTAGGACACAAAAAAGCTAGAACTAGGAAAGAACAGTTACTAAGTTGGACCTCATTACAACTTTTAAAAATCTGCTTTTCAAAAAGACACTGTTAAGAAAATGAAAAGGCAAGCCACTATTGCGAGAAAATATTTGTAAATCATATAACTGATAAACACTGTGTCCAGAATATTTACAAAGAACTCTATAAATCTACAATAAGAACACAAATGACTCAATTAAAAACAATGAGCAAAACAGATGAACAAGCACTTCACTAAAGAAGATACAGAGATGGCAGATAAGAACATGAATAGATGTTCAACATCATTCGCCATTTGGGTCCTGCAAATTCAGCCCATAATGAGATACCATGATACACCCATAAGAATGACTAAAATTAAAAAACTGACACCACCAAGTACTGACAAAGATGTGGAGCAACTGGGACTTTCATGTATTGATGGGTGACATGGAAAATGGCACAGCCACTTTGGACAACCACTTGAAGTTTACCATCCACTTAACACTTGACCACCAATCCTGCTTATAGGTATTTATCCAAGTGAAAATAAAGACACATGTGCACATGAAGACTTGTCATCCAATGTTCTTAGCAGCTTTATTAATAATAACCGAAAACTCGGAAGAACTCAAATGTGCAGCTATATCAATAAAAAATGTGTATTATATCCATACAATGGAATACTACTCCATGACAAAAAGAAATGAACTACTGAAATATGCAAAACATGTATGAATCTCAAAAGAATCATGCCTCAAGCCAAAGAAATCAGACATTAAATATTACACACAGTGTGATTCCATTTATATGAAATTATAGAAAATGGGAAACTACAGTGATAAGTGGTGGTTGTCAAGGGCTACACAGTGGAGGTGGAGGGTGATGGTAAAGGAGAAGGAGGGAATGGGGAGGATGATGTTTACACACACATGGGAACACACACACACTCACAAAAACCCCTACACATATATATGTTTACAGCAGCTTTATTTATAATCGCCAAAAACTGGAAACAACCCAAATCCTGTCAGTTGGGGAATGGATAAACAGGGGTGGATCCCTGCAGTGGAGAACTACTTAGCAATAAGAAAAAGCTCTTGGTACACACAACTACGCAGATGAATCTCAGATGCATTTTGCTAAGTGAAAGACACCAGACGCAAAAGGCTGTGTATTGTACGATTTCATTAATACGGCATTCTTGCAAAGTCAAAATTATAGGCAAAAACAGATCGGCCAAGGGCCAGGGGTGGGAGCAGAGACCGGCTACAAAGGAGCCCAGGCTCACATTTGGGCCAAAGGAACTGTTCTGTATCCCGATCGTGGTGGTAGTTACACACTCTGCGTTTGTCGCAACTTTCAGAACTCTGTACTAAATTTTACTCAATTTACTTAAAACTGGTGAATTTTACTGTAAATTACACTGTAATAAAATAAAAGGGGAGAAAAGTATTTGCAAAACCAGGAATGTCCTCCAGAAAAAAGGCAAATTTCAAAACAATACGCATAGAGTGATCCAGTTTATATATAAAAAGTAAACATTGACGGTGCATTTCTTGTTGAATCTAAAGGATATAGGGCAACTTGCTGATACCCCACCCTACTCTGGGGAGTGGGACAATGAAGAGGCTCTCATTTCTTTCTCATTTTCTTTTTCATGTACCTGATTACTGGTACTATTATAATCATTAAAAATAAGAAAGCTACTTCTTGTTAAACAAACTTCCCCAGAACCTAAAGATCTTTTTCTCCAGTGGCCTGAACCCACAGGGGCCCCGCCCCTCACCTGGAAGAGCCTGGCCTTCAGGGACATGGTGCCGTATCCTTCCCGGCAGCTGAGGTAAAACATGCCCGTGAAGCTGGAGCCACCCGGCCACGTGTAGGTGCCGAAGCCGTGGCAGTGGTCCCGGTAAAACTGCCCGTGGTAGGACTGTGGACAGAGAGCTCAGTGAGAGTTATGCCTGACGAGCTGCTCCTCGCACCCCACAACCTGACAGGAAGCCTTCCACGCCTGGCTGGCAATGAATGGGGGCATTGGGGCTGCGTTAGTTCTTTCAGGGGGCCTGGCCACACGGCCTCCTTCACGTTAAGAGTGGCCAACTGACTATCAGAGTTGGTCACACAAAACACACAGAGCGGGTGCCAGGCGGTCAGCCCCCCAATGGCCATGCTCCTTCCTGTCCTGGCTCAGGTGGGGCAGTTGGGGGAGGTGTCTGGAACTGCCCAGACATCCTGAGTCAGGAAAGGAAGGCTGTGATCGGGTCAGCGCCCACCCTGGGTTTGGCAGGACCTGTCTCCATTCAGCAGCTCTGGCCCAGGCTCAGTTCCCACCCTGCCCGGCTCCTGCTCAGGTCAGGCCTACAGGCAGCAGGCCGGCCCAGGGAGTGGGGGGCCACCAGGCTTGGGTCATCAGCGTGGGACCCCACATCTGAGGGAACACGGGTGTGGCTTTGATTTAAAACTCCTCAATACTGAAACCATGGAGGTGGGCCTCTGTGTGTGCTCTTGTCTCAAGCCCCACACATGTTCGGGGTGGGTCTGTTAGAGCCTGCCACTCCACCAGGGCCCCAGGAGGAAAGAAGAATGTGACATCCACTCCAAGCACTTTCCAATTGCTAGATTTGACTGTCACGCGTGTCAACAGCCACCTTCCACACCGGAAACAGGCTGGGTCGGGCACTCAGTCAACGTCCATGCTCACAGACCACTCACGTGAACAGGACCAGTGACTCTTGCCTGCTTAGTGTCCCTTCTCTTTCCTCTGGCAAAGGAGATGACTCCCCACAGGTTTGGTGGTGGACTGACCAGCCCCCCTGCCCCCAGGCACGTGGCCAGGCCTGGTCAACCAGAGGACTCCTGACCACTGGCCCCCGCCTCGATTTGGGTTTGGTCACAGGAGCCATGCCCCAGCCAGAACAGTGTCCTGCTGGGGCCTTTTCTCTCTTCCAGGAGTGTGTGACACTGCCCTCCTGGGCTTGCCAGATGGCAGAAGGTCAGTCTTGGCCCCCACATGGAGATGGGGAGAGAGAGGGCCTTATGGGTCATTAGAAGCCCAGGACTACATGACCCCTGCTGACTCATCTCCCCCATCCCACTCTCCTCTGAAGTGGGGAGACTAAGTGTAGGAGGTGAGGGGCTGGATGAGGTATCTCAGCCTTGAGCACCAAAATCAGAGAAACCAGGGCCCCAGAACAGAGAATCAGAGCTGGGATCCCACGTGGCCCCTAAGAGGTTATGCCAGCCAGCGCCTGCCCCTCAGCCGGAGCTTCAGTGCCAGGCAACGTGACCTCTTGGTCCCTTGAGCTTTTGTAACCCCCCAAATACACACACCCCCCCCTACACTGCCTCCAGACAGTTTCTATTATTTGCAAGCAAAGGATGCACTATATCTCAGCTGAACCACACAACGCTGAGGGCAACACAGGGCAGAATCCTCCACCTGGGCGCAGATGCAGCCAGCAGGGATAAGACCCATCATTGGGAAATCTTCAGAATCCAGCATCCCACTGGAGGAGGCGCTCAAAGCCCCCCAAGACACAACATACACCCAGCTTTGCCACATGCACAGCTGCTCCACCCAGCCAGGGATGCCAGGTGGAGCAAACAGCTTCTGCCACAGGCCCCTCGGAGTCTCCACTGAGGTCCTGGACATGGCCTACCAGGGGATCAAGATGGTGCTTTCATTTAGTCTTTAAGAAGATCCTTTCCTCCTGTTTAACCTCAAATAAAGGGCAATTTCACCAATGTAAATACACAACTCACTACAATAATTCACAAGTTTAAAACGTTTACCCAGAATAAGAATTTATCTTCTTAAGTAACAGCTTCCCAAGCCATAGCCTGTGGACACCCAAGCAAACAGCAGACATGATCTTGGAAGTCTCTGGGCATTTCTCAAGTAGGAAAGATGGGCCATGGTTGGCTGAGCCCGGGGGGAGGAGGGGAGGAAGCATCGGAAGGCAGTTACCTCGCCCGTAGGCCAAGAGAATTCACCATATCCCAGCTTCATGTCCAGCCCAAATTCCCCTCGGTAGACACAGCCGTCCTGCCACTCCTGCACACCTCGGACAAGCTGGTTGTCGGCCGCCTTCAGGTCCTGCTCCCTGAGGGGGCCCTCGGACTCCTCCTCTTCCTCCTCTGGGGCTTCTGGGACATCCCTAGGAAGACAAAGAGCAGGGGGAGGTCACTGGCAATGGCCAACTGGCAAGGTAGGTGAGAGCTTGACCACCTGGCTCTGGCACCAGATCATTTCCTCACTCCCTGGTGACTCAGTTTCCTCATCTGTAAAACGGGGACTAAGTCAGTTCAGCTGATATTACAAAGTACTACAGACTGCGGGGGCTTAAACAACAGACATTTATTGCTCACAGTTCCGGAGGCTGGAAGTCCGAGATCAGGGTGCCTACAGACTTGGTTCCCAGTGAGGGCTCACTTCCTGGTTCATGGATGGCACCTTCTCCCTGTGCCCTCACATAGCCAAGAGAGGAAGCTCTAGTCTTTTCCTCTTTTTATAAGGGCACGAACCTCATCGTGGGGACCCCACTTTCAAGACCTCATCTAAACCTAATTACTCCCCCAACAAAGGCCCCGTCTCCTAATCCCATCACATTGGGGGTTAGGGCTGCAACATGTGAATGGGTGGCGGGGGGGGGGGCTCAATTCACTCACAAGATGCCAAAGTAAGGCTCTCAGAGGGGCACATGGCCCATGGGAGGCCTGAGAAGTGTCAGCTCTCATGGTTAACAACATACCATGAGGAAGCTGTGCCAACTTGGGAATCCCATGGTGTAAAGCAAATGTTCCCAAGGCTGTGAGGAGGTGACACGGCAAGGGGAGTGGGCAGGCTAGAAGGGAGCGTGCCAAGGCACGGACTTCCAGGTACCCATTATTCTAACAACGTGGAGGTTTTTCTATTTCTCCAGAGACTAATTTTTTGAGGGGTAAAATAACTTTTAGCGATTTTTTAACACCTGCCCCAGCACTGGATCCTAGCTAAGTCTGGTCCCCAGAGTCAGGGTCGGATGGCGCTGCGGGAGCGTCCCAGCACCTTTCAGTGAAGAGCACGGAACTCTCCAGGGTCCCCAGGTCCTCAGCAGCAGAAGGCTCGCCGCCCCTCCCCTCCAGCCGGACTTCGGAGCTGTAAGCATCTGGTACTTCGTAATACAAGGCTGAGGAATAATCGCCCTCCATGGTCTCATCTTAGAACCTGGAAGCAAAGCCCGGGACCCACATTCGCCCTCAGGGCTCCTGGCGCGCCCGTGGACCCAAGCACAGCCCCATTGGCCTTAGAGAAACGAAGCGCCCTCCCCTAACCAGGTCGACCCCCCCGATCCTGTTGGGATCCCCGGGGAAACCTTCGCCAGCGCCCCGAGGATGTCCCTGTCCCTTCCGTGGGGCGGGAACCACAAAAGGGGCCCTCGGGGCCATCCTCCCACAACCCCGTTGAGGCCACGTATTGGAGTCTGTCCTCCGCAGGCTAACTGCCCGAGGGGGCCGCAGACAGCGGGCTCCCCTTTCCCCCGCGGCCTCGGAAGCCAGCCCACGACAGCGGCGGGACCGGGTGCGGGGACACGGCCCCCACCCAACTCCACACTCACAGCCTCCCACGCAGTCGGGTCCCAAATGCCCTCCGTGCCCTCCCCGGGAGGACAGCGGGCCAGGCCCGGGGCGCGGGGCCCACGCACGGTCCCCACCGCGACCTCAGCGGAGCTCCGGGACCCCTGCCCCGGCTCACCGCGATTCGCCGCATCCCCCACCGCAAGGATCCCGCCCGCGCCCCTGCCGCGGGGCCGCACCAAGGCTCGGAGAGCTCGCGCCACTGCACGGGTCACCGACCGCACGGGTCCGCCCAGGGCTGGGACCCACGCAGCTCAGCCGGCTTGTCAGCCCTGCTCTGCTCCCAGCACTGGAGAGCGTCCGGTTTCCCTGGAGACCGGCCCGCCGCCCACGTGCCAGCTGCGCTCTCGGCTCCGCCAATCCCCGGGCCCCGGACCCGCCCCGACCACGCCCCCGGGCTGTTCGGGGACGGGGGCTCCCCTCTGTGACCTCACAGGGCCTCTGGGCCCCCCGCCCCCATCGGTGCCCGATGCGCCCCCACACCTCCGCGAGCGCTCGTCTTCTATCTGAGCCGGCCGTCTCCACCTGGGACACCGAAGCGATGTCCAGCAGAGGACGGCGGGTCAGCCTCTGGGCTTACAACTCCCTGGGGGAGATAGCTCGAAATGCTCCCAAGCCCCCAGTGAAGAGAGCACCGGAGTGTGCCCGTGGGACCGCCGAGGAAACTGAGACACCAGGGAGCTCGTGAACTTGCCCACAGTCACGAGGTAGGGCGCGGTAGAGCCAATATTTGATCAAGCTCTGCCTGACTCCAAAGCCGGGTTTTGTCTGCTCGGTAAATGTTTGTGGAAGGCACAGAGGGGGAGCTCCTAGTCTGATGGAGGGACAAGATGAGTGAGGAAGAAGGATTCGCTGTCTGGACGGAGGGGGTCACTGGGGAAGACTTTATGGAGAGAAGATTCCTGAATGGGGTTTCAGAGGGTGCGTAGGAGTTCTCCAAACAGAAAAGAGAGCACATTTCAGGGAAGTGGACTAGGATGTACAGAGGCACAATGGTGGGAACAGCACAAGGGTCTTCTGCAGCTAAAGCAGTTGGGGCTTCCTGGAGAGTGAGAGGAGGGGCTCCCTGCCAGTGCAGGGCTTGGGGTGCTCAACCCTGACTGCCCCTTAGAACAAGGGTAAAGGGATGTGAAGTGCCGATACGCAGTCCCTCCCCCACTGGCTAGAGGGACATGGACTAAGGCAGCTGTGCCAGGATTCTAGGGTTCTAGGGTCACCTTCTCCCAATTCACCTCTCTCATCTCCCTTGGTACACACCTTGGTTCCTGGATCCCCTCCTCTTTACTTCTTATCCTTCTCCTTTAGGTCTCTCTCTCTGCCGTGCTCCCTCCAACTGTGGCTTGAGAAGCTGAGCAGAGACCAACTGAGCTGTCTTTAAAATTCATTTGTTATGAAAAGAGAAAGAAAAACGGTCAACTAAAACCTCAATATATCCTACGAACCTGTTAAACCATACCACCTGTTGTGGGTTGAATGGTGTCCCCCAAAAAGATAAGTTGAAATCCTAATCCCGGTACCTGTGAATGACCTTATATGGAAATAGGGTCTTTGCCAGTGTAATCAAGAGGTCCTACTGCATTAGGTGTGCCCTAAACCAAATGACTAGTGTCCTTATAAGGAGAGGGAGAATTGGAGACCCAAGCACAGAGGAAAGAATAAACTGCTTGTTTTAAGCCACCCAGTTTGTGGTGCTTTGTTACAGTGACTCTAGGAAAATAAGACATCACCCAGAATGAATGACTCTCAACAACACCTAAAAGAAAGCTATTTGTGGCAGCTTTGGCAAATCTGACAATTTGGGGAGATTGGCAAAACAATTCTAAATAAATTGTGGCCAAAAAAGAAAAGGTGTCCAGGAAACTTCTATAAACTGGAAAAATGCAATATGAAATGCTGATATTTTTCTCCTATTCATAAGAATATATGCACTGACATTTTAAAAACCAGGCATACGAAGATTAAAAAGCCCCATTTCCACAAATTGATACAAGTCCTACATTGACACTCAAGAATATGTTCAAAAGAATGTTTTCATAAAATTAACATTCATTGACATTAGTGAAGAATATGAGTTTTAAAAGTCTTTGGTGAACTAGTAAACTTGGTAAATTCAGCAAATTAGTCATTTAGCAAACTGTTCTTTAGAAAGACTGGCTTTCAGCACATCAGCTGCTATTACCAGAGTTGTGGTGTTTGCAAACCAGAAAATGCCAGCTGAACCTGCTATCATTGTTATGAAATTTAATGACATATGGCTGATGAAGTGTGCATGGGAAAGGAGAGTGGCATGTCTATTAAAATTCAACTGGGGGCTGGCCCCATGGCCTACTGGTTAAGTTTGGCACACTCTGCTTCACTTGCCCAGGTTTGGTTCCCAGGTGCAGACCTACACCACTCGTGGGCGGCCATGCTGTCATGGCAACCCACGTACAAAGTAGAGGAAGACTGCCACAGTTGTTAGCTCAGGGCTAATCTTCCTCAGGAAAAAAAAAAAGTTCAGTTGAAGACTTTGCAAAGTCAACAAAGGTCACTTAAAAGTTGCAATCAGAGCCAGCCCTGTGGCCTAGTGGTTAAGTTTGGCGTGCTCCATTTTGGCAGCCCAGGTTGGGGTACCGGGTGCGGATCTACACCACTTGTCGGGAGCCATGCTGTGGCAGCAACCCACATACAAAACAGAGGAAGATTGGCATAGATGTTAGCTCGGGGCAAATCTTCCTCAGGAAAAAAAAAAAGTTACAATCAAATTAGATACAGGTGAGACACTGTAAGAGATTGTGGTAAAAATCATTTTAAAAATTCCAAAAGTATTCAACTCGCCAATTGCTCAAGTGCTTTGAAGCTTACATGAAGGGGAGGAACAGAAACTGGAAGGCACGGCCAGGCACTGAGTGCCACTATGAGCAACACCTCACTGACCCCAGCGAGACCATCATCAGAGAAAAGTGAATGGATATATATATGGAGTAAGTCAAAATCCAATGTTTAAGGAGAGTGGGTAAATTTTATTTTGGCTCTTCTGCTTTAAATGGCTTTTTAGATTGACTAAACGTTGGGTACAGACTTTATGGTGCATGTGAGTCACGTGGAAGGCATGGTAAAAACACAGCTTCCTGGGTCCCATCCCCAGTTTCTGATTCAGCAGGTCCGGGATGGGTGGCCTGGGAGTTTGCATTCCTACCAAGTTCCCAGATGGTGCTGCTGCTGCTGCTGAAATGTGGACCACGCTGAGAACCACTGGTCTATGATGTGGCGGGCATGTGAGAACAGAGAGATGATGCTAGAGGGACAGGGCAGAAGGGGCCTTGACTACTAGGTTAAAGACAGAAGCAGCAAGGTATTTTTAAGCAGGAGGGTGATGCAGTCAGACATGTGCACTGAATCGGAGGCTTTCAAGACTTTTTGCCTGGGACCCACCCTAAGACCCCATTTTATATCATGACACAGTACAAACATAACTCAAAAGATTTCCATGAAAAGCTCACTCTACTACATGCATGCACCCTAATATTTTCCTGTGGTGTATTCTTCTCTGTACCATTTCACTAAAAAATAAAATACTGGTCATGACCCACAAAATTGATTTCACAACCCACTAATGGATCACGACTTGCTAATGAGTCAGGACTGACATTCAAAAAAGCACTGCTTTAGAAAGCATATTCTGCCTACCGTGAGGAAGGCTGGAAGGCAGCCCTCAGGAGGCTGGTGCCAGGCCCAGAAGAGGGTGGCCCAAACTAAATGTAGCAGTCAAGGTGGAGAGAATGGATTTAAGAGACACTTAGGACGTCTTGTTACCGATTCATTAGCTCAATGGGGTGAAGGAGCAGGAAGTACCAGGTATGAGGCCTTGGAACAGAAAATCCCATTCAGACATCCTCCAACAATAAAGGGTGGTTTGTTGGCTCAGAAAACCAAACAGTCTTGAAGTAAGGGGGTCTTCAGATTTGGTTTGATTCAGTGGCCCAACAATGTCATCAAGGACCCCTTTTCTCCCAACTCTGCTTCCTCCCAAGGCTGGCTCCCTTTGCGGTCCTAAGGAGAGAATAGAGGAGCTTCCAAGCTCCTCAATGGTTCATGCAAGCGCCCAAGCCCTTTCCTGTAGCAATCGTGGGGGTACAGGCTTCACTGATTGCCTGGAGGTACCCAGGGCCTGCTTCTGGAACTGGGGGACAGGGACTACCCACCTAGTTGGATGGCTCCCGTGAACTCTGGGGAAAATGGGAATTCCATTCCCTCCACATGCCAGGAAAGTCAGTCAGTCCTTAGGGCAGAGGAAGAGGGAAGCAGATGCTGGAAAGGCTTCCAACTAGGTGATGGCTAGACCTATAGCAGTGAAGACCCGGCATAGACAGCTACTTGAGCCTTTAGCTCAGACGGAGCCCCAAGTTGCGATAAAGATCCAGCAGTTACAAGCGCCTGGTGGCTGCTGCTAGAACAGAGGGATTCGAGATCACCCAGAGAGATTGTACAGGTACAGTTTGGCGGGGGGGGGGGAGCTGAAGGATAATTTCTGGTAGCATGGATTGCAAATCTTAAGTAAACAATGAAGATGAATCAGAAAATTTTTTACTATTAGAATAAAACTGAAACTGCAATAACAATATATGCGGGGCTGCAGGACAGTTAGTGTTCACTGCAACCGTTCCCTGAAAGACACAGGACATCAGGAAAACCTATTGTAGACGTCTTCTTAATTGACAACTATATGAACATTAAACGATGTTAAAGGAAAACAAAAACAACAAAAATACTGGTCTATGAAGAAATAACATGATGAAATCAACTGTGAATAGCTTTATTTAACATTAACCATGTGTTACAATAAAAGGGAAAATAAAATGCAAAAATTACACAGGGCGATTTATTAGGAAGCAGGCAACAAAACGGAGTAAACACAAAGCTGTACTAAAGGGCACCTCAGCCGGCAATGCGGTCCAAGACAGTACAAAACGGTTGACAACAGTTTGTTGATAGTACCAAACAGGCGGCCTGCCAACAAATCCACATGGAGGACACTGGTCAGTGCCAGATGACAGTCTGACAAGGCCCCCTGCTCCCCTGCACCGCAGCCAGCTGAGACGGGCCCTGCTGCCCTTCCGCCCGGCTTGATCGTCTCTGGTGCCCCTGCCCGCGTCAATGCAACCTCCCGGGTCGCACGGACCTGCACCTGCATCTCTACCGTCGCACCTCCGCGGGGTCCAGACTCCCAAGGCGCGGCCGATTCCTCCCAAACCCCCGGCCCCGCCCACCCCGCCGCGGCCAATCCGACTCTCCCGTCAGCTAGGAGCCGAGCCAATGGCCGCCCTCCCAAGCTGCTACCAATCAGAGGAGGGGCCCCGCTCGACCCGGCCAATGAGGAGCCGCCCAGGGCCTCCAGGCGGCCCCCGCCAGCGCACATCCACGCCGCCGCACGCCCCAGGCGGGGGAGGGGCGGCGCTCGGAGGTGTCTAGGAGCCCGGGCGCCCGGCTGCCCGCCCGACCACCCAAAATAGACCCCCCCGAGCCGGGCGCCGGAGCGCCGGTCATGGACCCGGGAAAAGCCGGCCGCCACGAGGCCGCCCCGCCCGCGCCGCCGCCGTTCGTGAGCGTGGCCCCTTCGCTCTTCCTCGGGAGCGCGCGCGCCGCGGCCGCGCCGGAGCTACTTGCGCGCGCGGGCGTCACCCTGTGCGTCAACGTCTCGCGCCAGCAGCCCGGGCCGCGCGCGCCTGGCGTGGCCGAGCTGCGCGTGCCCGTGTTCGACGACCCGGCAGAGGACCTGCTGGAGCACCTGGAGCCCACCTGCGCCGCCATGGAGGCTGCGGTGCGCTCCGGCGGCGCCTGCCTCGTCTACTGCAAGAACGGCCGCAGCCGCTCCGCCGCCGTCTGCACCGCCTACCTCATGCGGCATCGCGGTCTCGCGCTGCTGTCGGCCTTCCAGGTGCAGCGGGACGCCACTTCCGGGGCGGGCCTTCCGGGAGGGGCGGGGCCCGCGCATGAGCGGGCCTTCCGGGAGGGCGGACTTCCGGCTTTGTGGAGACTTCAGGGGCGGGGCGAGCCTCTGGGCATCTGGCGCCAGGAGAGCGGTGTGGGGAAGGTCTGCAGGCAACTGAAGCTGAGTCTCTCGTTCGCAGGCCGTGAAGAGCGCGCGCCCTGTGGCCGAGCCCAACCCGGGTTTCTGGGCTCAGCTGCAGAAGTACGAGGAGACCCTGCAGTCCCAGTCCCTCCTGCCGCGGAGCCCTCGGGACAGCGAGCCCTAGTCGGTCAGCCGCCGCCGGAGCAGGCGCTGAAAGTTTCCCGCGGCCTCAGCGCACTGATGGAAGGTGGTCCCTCCTCTCCTTCCTCACTGTCACACGGAGTGTTCGTCTTCTATGTCTTCCTGAAATGCAGCTCCAGAGGGTCTCTGTCCCCTCTTGACCGTAGTGCGGGGGGTATCCACCGAGGAGGGCACTGGGAGCCGTCCCTCCCTTGGTCAGCAGGCTTATCAGACAGGGCTTGGTCAGGAAAATGAAAACCGCTTGAGGAATTTTAGGTAGAAAGACACTTAATGCAGAGATCAAGGCTAGGGAGCCAAAGTCAGGAGATCGGCCACCCTGACCCTGGTTGCCCACCACTCTCATGTGATGACCCTGGGAGGACGCCTGGGGCTACTCTCGAAGCCTTGTGCCTGCCACCTGCTCGAGCCACAGGCTTTTCCCAAACTTCACACTGGTCCTGTCTCAGAACCCAACATGGGATCCAGCTAGCGAGAGCCCACAGTTTGCAGCTACAGTTGTAGCTGCTGTGACACGCAGGCGAGAATGTGAGGCCATGGGACAGACAGCATGGCACCCTTAGGGCTCTCAGCATCTGTACCCACCTCTGACCTTACCTCCCAGTTTCAGCAACAGCACTGAGCCCCACCTAACATCCTGCAGCCACTGTCATGCCACCGATGCACTGGCCCTCCCAGGAGAGGAGAGCAGAAGCCCCGTCAGCTGCTGGGGCATCTGAGCTGTCATTCCTCTTACGGTTCAGACGCACCTCACGTGGACATCCTATGGCCTAAAGACTACTAGATAATTAATCACCATCAACACTCCTTAAATACGACAGTAGGGAAGGAGAAAAGGAAAAACTGGGTAATGTACATGAATTACAGATAATATAGTTCTTGGTTAATATATACATATATATACATGACAAGGTAATTAATAAAATACAGTAGTTGGTATTTATCATTTCCCTTTTCACAATTCATCCCACGTTTCCTCTACCCTCAGCCAGTGCCTCGCCAGTCCTGGTCTTTCCCGGTGGGGTGACTCGAGCCTTCATCCTGAAACCATCACTTCCTGCATTGGTGCTGTGGCCTCCGTTACCTCTCCCACACACCCTGGGAGTAGTGGAAGGCATCGGGAGAACGTCCTGAGTTCCAGTGCACTTCTCCTGGCCCCACTGAGAGCAGCAAAGCCCTGCTTCCCCTTGAAGGTCAGGATCAGTTACTCCACCCAGCAGAGCAACCCATTTTGCCTGATGCCTCTGTGGCCTGAGAAGCCCAAAATGGCTAGGTAGTGTCTCAGCCTCCTGTCCAGGGGAACACAGTGTATCAAGTGGAAGCATCCTACCTGGGAGTGAAGACCTATGACTCAAGTTGTGGGGATGGGAAGCACATTTTGTGAGTGAGGCACTGGGGTGATCGTGAACGGGGCCTCTCCCTCTCCTCCTCTTGTTCGTGCACCTGGGGTTCTGGCTGTGACAGGAAAACCACCATCCATTGGTCCCTGGCTCAGAGCATACACCACACCTTGTAGGTCAGCACCCAGCCCTGTGCGATATCACCAGTCAGTAGTCATCACCAAGAGCCAAAGCCCCAGACATAACCCAACTTACCACCTTTATGGAGGGCATAGAGGAGCAATGTATGGAGTAGTTTGCCCAGCTGGGAGGTCAACAGCCGGGATCCGAACCTAGGTTTTTACCCTGCGTGTTCACGGCACCTTTGATGGCATACCCACCTGACCTGCTGACCTGGCTCTGGATGACAAGGGTGCAAGGGTAACAGAGCCTGGGCCAGGCTGAAAGATATCTGTGGGTTACATCAGCGTTTTATCCAGTTCTCCCCAGGACCTCTGTCTGCCTCCACAGCCACCTCCTAGCAGGTGAGGCCAGGGACCCACTCCCCTCCCTGGAGCCAGCGCACTTCAACAGGGGTGTCCGGTCCACGTGCATTAGGAGAAGGCTGGGGTGTAGAAGGAGTGTCAGCTGCTTCAGTCCGCCCAAGCCAGCCAGGATTTGATCCCAGAAGGCTAGAGTATGAAGACCTTGTGGGAGAAAGCCCAGCCCTGACAATGCTGACTTCTACAGTCCTCTTCCCAGGTTAGGGCAAGGGTTGAGAGGAGACCTATACTACGGCAGCCCCAGACCTCCATCAGCCTCCTCCCTGGGAGCGTAGGGGGAGTGGCAGACAGGCTGTGATGGAGAGGCCTTGGAGCAGCACTGAAGGCACTGTCCCTGAAGGACAGGGACAGGGTGGAGAGTGGAGACAACCACCATGGGCTTCACAGTTCACAAGGTGCTTTGGTGGGCTGGCTTTAATATCGCAAAACAGATCTGCTTGCCTCCAAGACTGGCCTGTGTCACTTCCTTACTTGTATAAACGTAGCATGGAAGGCACCCCCACCCTGGGGGGGAGCAGTGGTAACAGCTCCTCTGGACCCGAAAGGCTGCCCCACTCCACCCCTCCTATGTGCAGAACTGGCTATGTGCCCAGGTCCTCCAGAAGAGAAGGGATGAGACCCCACCCCTGCTCATCCAAGTCCAGGGGACCAGGAGGGCAACAAGGCCCTGCAGGCACAGGCGGCTGGTAGACTCACCTGAGCATGGTTAGGGCAGGCTAGTGGGCAGCCACATGCAGGCCTAATGATGTTCTTCCAACCCCAGCCCCAGGTCCACTGGCCTGAGGTGCGGGGATGGGGCTCTGGGGAGGCCAGTCAAACTGGGAGTGCCATCTAGAACACTCGGCCCTTGGCAGAGTGGGACCACTGCCACCTGGGCAGGGCGTTGGGCCACCTGAAGGCAGCGAGGACCAGTCAGGTCCCAGCTCTCTCCCCTCTTGTCTTTGATTCAAGAATGACCCCCCCACCTCCAGGTGGCTGTAGGAGTTGCAGGTGGGGGCGCCAAGAGGGACGCCATGTCCCCCCAGCTAAGAGGGCACATGACCTGAGGTCCCACAGGAAAATTGAAGTGATGCATCAGTGCTCGTGCTTCACATCAGTGAACACAAATCCTGCTCTCAGCAGCCCTTCCCACCCTGCCCCCACCCCAGGAGGAGGGCAGACACGATCATATGGGTTACATATGGGGCCCCGGAGTCCAGAAGGACTAGACGCTACTCAGGGATGACCCAAGGTCAAGTGCAGTGTCTGAGTCCCACCCACACGCTGTGAGCCCCACAGCAAGGGAGCAGGGGAGAGAGGTGAGCGGGTTCCTGGATGTTCTCCCAAGCCAAAAAGCCCCTTCCCCCCAAGGACCTGAATTTTTACCTGACAACAGCAACATCTTGGTGGCCGCTCTCATTCCATGACTTTGAGATCCACCTGATGCCCCCTCATTGGGCATCCTCGCTGGTCTGCAGCCCTCCCTCTGGGCCCTGGTCCCTGGACAGGACTGGGTGAGGTGGGATGGGGGCAGCAGGCCAGGTCCCCATTACTGCCCCAGCACTTGCCTCCTAAACAATCTGCTCTCCAGAGCCCTGCCAGCCCTTAAGCCAGCACTGTCCAACAGGACTTTCTGCAAGAATGGAATATCTGCTCCGTCCGATGTGGTTGCCACTAGCCACGCGCTACCCTACATGCGCACACACACACACACACACACACACACACACACGGAGACCTTGAAATACGGCTAGTGCAACTGAGGAACTGAGCTTGTAATTTTATTTAACTTAAACCCAAATAACCACACGTGGCTAGTGGCTACCTTATCTGACAGCACAGCCTTAAGAGCTCCGCCACGCCCCACATGTCCCACAACACAGGCACTGGTCTTCCAGGAGAGTGGGTGGGGGATCACTCACTCATTTCCGGGGCCTAAGGCCCCCCGAATGGATGGATAACATTGAGTTCCAGACGCTGCAGAGGCCTCACGGAGAGGCAGCCCTGCCCCAGATGTCCCAGAGCCAATGCCCCAGGAACCTGACTCGCAGCATCCCTAAGGGAGCGGCGATCCCGCCTCCTGGGGTCTCCCGACGCAGATAGCGCAGGAAGCGCAAAGAGCTGGACAGGCCGCTCAGAAGCCTGGTGCACCACGGTGCTCGTGCGCCCCGGTCTCCTACACAAAACGCCTCCGGTACCCTGGCCTCCAGCGAACAGTACCCGTGGCTCACCGTCCCGCCGCGCACAGCGCCCCCGCCCCGCGCACGAAGCCCCAAGGGCCTGGCCGCCCGCGCAGAGCGCCCTGGGCTCCCCGGGATCCCAGCACACAGTACCCCCGCCCCGCGCACAACGTCCCGGTCCCTTGCGCACAGAGTCCCGGTCTCTCCGCGCACAGGACCGCCGGCTCCCCGTCCCGCCCCGCGCACAGTGTCCCCGACCCCGCGTGCAGCGCGCCAGCCCCGCGCACAACGCCCCGGCTCCCCGCACAGAGAACCCGGGTCTCCCCGCACCCCGACCCCACACCCCAGCTCCGCGCACAGAGCCCCCGTCTCCCCGGTCTCCCCGCGCATAGCGCCCCCGGCGGCGGCCGAGCGGAGCCCGAGCGGGGCGGCGCACGGCGCGGGGCCGGGCCGGGCGGCTCCCGGCGCGACTTCCTGTTGTGCCCGCGCCCCGCCGCCGCCGCCGCCCGGCGCCCCTCGCCCGTTCCCCGCGGCCCGGCGCGGCCGCCGCCCATGGATTTCACCTAGCGCGGGCGGCCATGGCGGCGCAATGCTGCTGCCGCAAGGCGCCCGGCGCCGAGGCCGCTCCCGCCCGTCCGCCGCCCGAGCCGCCGCCTGCCCTGGACGTGGCCTCGGCCTCTAGCGCGCAGCTCTTCCGCCTCCGCCACCTGCAGCTGGGCCTGGAGCTGCGGCCCGAGGCGCGCGAGCTGGCCGGCTGCCTGGTACTCGAGCTGTGCGCGCTGCAGCCCGCGCCCCGCGCGCTCGTGCTCGACGCGCACCCGGCCCTGCGCCTGCACTCGGCCGCCTTCCGCCGCGCCCCCGCCGCCGCTGCCGAGCCGCCCTGCGCCTTCGCCTTCGCAACCCCCGGGCCCGGGCCCGCGCTGCCACCCCCTCTGCCCTCCTTCCCCGAGGCGCCCGGCGCCGAGCCTGCCTGCTGCCCGCTGGCCTTCAGGGTGGACCCGTTCACCGACTACGGCTCCTCGCTCACCGTCACGTTGCCGTCCGAGCTGCAGGCGCACCAGCCCTTCCAGGTCATCCTGCGCTACACCTCCACCGACGCCCCCGCCGTGAGTCCCGCCGGGATGGGCGCTGGGGCGGTCGGTTGCTCCGCGGGGTCGCCAGGCGGCCTCTCCCCACGCTGCCCGGTTAGGGGGCGTTAATATGGGCTCTGCTCCGGGGACAGGCGACATTGGCCTGGGCACCTGCAGAGAGGGCGGGGTCCGCTTGGCCCCGGAGGAGCCCTGCGCTCTCGCCTGGCACTCCCCCACCTGGCCCTGGAGCCCTGTCCAGGTGCCCTCTAGTAATTCCCAGCTAGTGCGGGTAGCCGTTAGGACAGGGGACAGCAAGCCACCAAGGAAGGCCACTCCTTCAGGTGACCAGGGACCATCCCTGCGTGGGGACAAGAGCAGCTTCTGGTGGGCACATGCCAAGACATACATCTGCTGGAGCCTGGCACTGAGGGGTGGGCCAGGGGGGTGTCAGATGCGGAAGGGCCTCCTTGTGACCTGGGCCTTCAGAGAACTTATGGGCACCAGGTCTGTTCTCTGGAGATGGCATGAGGGACAGACCTGCCGGACCAGGAGGCAGAGAGAGCCGGTTGGTTCTGATGCTTTGGGCGCCCTGGGAGAGGACTGGTGGGATGCTGCGGCTGGGTGGCCCCATGTCCCCAACACAGACACGCACATGGATTCTGCAGGGCTTTGGACACAGAGCATCCACTGCCCCACAGGCTCTGACAGAAAGCTTTGGTGGCCCAGGTTGGGTGCTGTGGCTATAGTCCCCCTGCACCGTGGTGGGGCTTTTAGGATGGAGCACATCTTTTAATTTCCACAGCATGGGGGTTCCCTTGGTCCCCATGTGGACAGCACACATCACATACACGCACGTGCACGGGCGTGCAGCTCTGGGAGGCCCGGGGAGGTTCCATCTGTCACTGCATGTGGCATGCAAATGGACAGGGTGATGGACAGGTGGTGTAGAGCCATCAGGCCAGGAGCCACCAAGATGATGTGGGCGGGAAGAGCCCAGACCAGACACACACCTGCAGGCTCCTGCATGTTTCTCCTTTCCTGAGCTCCTGCAGGTATGCCAGCCACTGGCCTGCTGGGTTGGCCCCTGCCGTCTGCTAGGGTAGTCCGGGACTCTGACAGATGGCAGATATGCCTCCCAGCACAGAAGTGAGAACAGAGGGATGTGCTCTTCTCTGACCTTGATCTGTGAACTTGGAGCCCATGTGTCTGGCCCTCCCAAGACCAGAGCGGGCAGGGTGGTTGGGATCAGGACCCTCAGCAGGCTCCTGGGGTTGGGGCCAGGCGAGCAAGGGTGGCCGTTGTCCCTGGGCTTTCCATGGCCTGCTGAGGGGCTCTTGGGTACCTGGGCCAGGGAGGGGCAGCATGGTCTCCACAGACTGTCCGGCTCTGGGGCTGGTGGACCTGGGGACATGGGGCCTGGCCTGAGAGCTGGACTACTTGCAGAGGGCAGAGTGTTTGACATCTGACACCAGGCGCCCACCTCTTTTGGTCCTGTTCCGGGACTCAGGCCTGAATCCCTAAGCCTGTCCCTGTGCCAGGTGAGGATGCAGTTTCTTGGGAAGCCCTGGCAGTGGACCCCCGCATCTCCAGAGGCATTTTGGGGGTGCTGCAGACTCTGGGGCCCATGCCCCTTATACCCCACTCACCCCACCCTGGCAAGAACAGCTTTCTTCCTGCTCTGCAGTGTCTGGAGTCCTTAGGCCTGCTCCTTCACCAGCCCGTCAGCAACTGTACCTCTGCTCCCTGCACCTTGCACCCCCTGACAGGAGTTGGTGCCCCCCCCCAGAATGGGGCCCTGCCTACATGCGGGTCTGCCCCAGCCCCTCACTCCCCGGGAAGGCTGTGGACCCTGTTGGTTGCTGAGAGGCTTAGGGGCAAGCAGTGCCTTTGGGCCTTCTTTGGCTGGGCTGAGAAGTGGACATGGGCAGTGGGGCAGGAGGCGTGAGCTGGGCAGAGCCTGAGGAGGGCCACAGGGGAGGGGCGGGGCCAGTGAGAGGCTGCGGTGGTGGAGCAAGTGCGAGAGGGGAAGGTGGGGTTGATCAAGGTTTGGGGGACCATGGGGGCCTGTCCCAGAGTGGGCCAATGGCGGCCTGCAGCAGGACCCATTGCCAGGAGTCTCCTTAATGCAGATTCCTGGGTTCTAGTCCCAGGAAGCTCTGGGGCCAGAGCCAGGAGTCTGCATTTTTGAACAGGCTCCCCAGACAGGTCTTCTGAACATCTGGGGCAGCCCAGGGGTCAGCAGAAAAGGAAGATATCACTGCAGGCTCCCCGTGGTGAGGGGACAGAGACACAGCAGCCAAAGGAAGGTTGGAAGAAGTCTGTGAACACTGGCAGGGGTCTGGCTGGGTCTGCAGGAATGGGATAGGCAGCCTGCCAGGTCTGGGGATCCACTTGGCTCTGGGATCTGCAGGAGAGACAGCCCTGCTGGGTCTGGGGTCTGCTGGGGAGACAGCCCCTCCTAGGTCTGGGGTCTTCGAGGAAGGCAGCCCCTCCTGAGTCTGAGGTTCATCGCCTCTGTGATTTCAGCATGGAACAGTCCCAAGTGGGGAGGAAACTTGGTGGCCATCATCTAGGGATTCCACGGACCTGTCACTTGCAGAGGGGTGTTGGTGAGGACCTGCATAATGGCCCTGGGAGGACCCATGTGCATTTGGTCACTGAAGTGGACAAGGAATACTCCCGTTTGCTTCAGTGACTGTGTTGTCCTGGCAGAGGGCAGGGTGGGGAGAAGAGATTTGGGACCCTGCTGTGGTTGGGGGAGCCTCTTCCCAGACTCTGTGCTGACCTAACTGGAGATTCCAGCACACTTGGGCGCAAGATGAGAAGGGGTGTGTTGAAATGGCAGTGGGCCAGGTGGCAGATGCAGCCCTGGGCAGAGCTGGTAGCCATGGTGGGCAGGAGGGTGTGGGGGGAAGGGTTCCCCAGTTGGGGTGGGGCTTGGCCTCAGCATTTGGGGGTGAGAAAAGCCTCGAAGGCTACAGTGTTGTGGGGAGGTTGGCCAAGTGGGCAATGGTGTCCAGCAGGCATGGAGGTGGGCAGGTGGGCACCAGCCACTGGGAGCATGCCCATTCCCTGCCCCCATGGCCCCCCAAGGCCAACCAGCACTAGGGAGGGAAGGTGGCTTCCAGGTAGGGACTGTTTCCTTGCCCAGAAGACCTGAAGGGCATCTGCCCCACTTCTCCCCCGAGCCCACGTCTACCCCTGTGGCTGCCCTTCCTGAGGACACCCGTGGGAGCCAGGTCACATGGGGAGGTCCCCATCCGTTGTGCCGATGAGCAGGGCTCCCAGCAGTGCTGCCTCAGCTCTGGCTCCTCCATGGAGGTGGGCAGCTGAGTGCTGGCAGCCACTGCAGGGTCTATCCACAGTGGTCCAGGCATGGGCCCCAGTGGCCCTCCCCATGGCCACTTCTGTCCAGCCCATCCTTTCCAAGTGCCTGGCCTTGACTCTGCCTGCCATGCCCTGGCCCAGGGTCCATCTCCCCATGGGGGTCCATCCCAGTGAGGCTGACCTCATTCCCAGGAGTGGCCCCAGGCCAGGTGTGCTGGCTCCCCTCCAGTGTTTAGGGGGGTCTTCAGGAAGCTCTGGTTTTCCTGCAGTGCCATGTCCTGGTTCCCTTTCCTGGCTGAGACCTGATTTGCCGCCAGCCTGTGAGAATTTGGACTTGGGTGTTCTGACTGTGCTGACTGTGCCTTGGTTTCCCCTTGGAAGCCGGGATGAGGGGCACAGGCTGAGAGACTCCCTGGACTGGCTGGATGCATCACCTCCTGCCTGGAGGGAGGGCTTACCCCGGGGATGGAGCACAGGCCACACTCTGGGTCAACTGCCCTGCCTGGGTGCCCAGGGTAGAGAAGCGGCTTTTGGCCCTGGATGAGCCCATCAGGCCATCCCCTCCCAGACCCTCACTCCCTTCCTCTCCAGTGCCGCCCCCAGAGGCTCTGGGCCCAGAAGAATGAGCAGGACAGCGGGTTTGGGACCACTGCCTAAGGTCTTGCCTCCTCCAAGAAACCTACCCAGCCTTCAGGAAGCAAGGCGTGGCTGGCAGGGTTGTCCTGGCGTCCCCACGTGCCACTCTCTGTGTGACAGGACCCCCCAGGTGCCCCCACCTCACTGGAGAGATGAAGGCTATCTGCCAGCAACTCTGCACCCCAAAAGGCCTACCCCACTGTGGCAGGGAGGGTGTCACTGGCCCGAGCCCCGTGGCCGTCTGCTGATGCTCTCCCTGCCACCTGCCTGCAGATCTGGTGGCTGGACCCCGAGCTGACCTATGGCAGCGCCAAGCCCTTTGTCTTCACCCAGGGCCACTCTGTCTGCAACCGGTCCTTCTTCCCCTGCTTCGACACACCCGCCGTCAAGTGCACCTACTCGGCCGTCGTCAAGGTCAGCACTGCAGTGCCCCTCCTCCTCACTCTTACCCGCCTGGGCCGTAGCCCCAGCTGCACTGGGACCACCATCCTAGAAGGAGCCCACCCTCCTCACTGTGCGGGAGGGGGTCGCCTGACACCCTGAGAAGGGGGAGGCCCCGGCACAGATGCCAGACCCTGTGCTGGGGGCCAGGGCTCCTGGGCCTGAGCACGGCAGCCCACCCCCCCAACTGGGGAAGAAGGTTTGCAGACCAGGAGATTGGGGTTCCCAGTGTGGTACGGGGGTTCTCTGATGGGGATGAGAGATTCCCCGACAGGCATGAGGCTCCTTGACCCAGGATGTGGGGTGCCCCGTCAGGGATGTGGGCTTCCCTATCGTGGATATGGGGCTCTCTGACCCAGGTTGTGGAGTTCCCACTGGGGACGTGGGGTGCTCTGAAGGGGGCATGGGGTTCCCCATCAGGGACACGAGGTGCTCTGATGTGGGTTGTGAGGTGCCTGTTGGGAACATGGGGTTTCCTGATGGGGTTCCTCATCAAGGACACGGAATGCTCTCACTTGTGTTGTGGGGTGCCTTTTGGGGGATGTGGAGAGCCCTGAAGGGGGCATGAGGTTCCCCATCAAGGACACAGGGTGCCCTGCCTGGGTTGTGGGGTACCCTGACAGGGGCATGGGGTTCCCCATCAAGGACCCAGGGTGCCCTGACGGGTAGGGCTTCCTCGCATGCAGGCCCCGTCGGGGGTGCAGGTGCTGATGAGCGCCACGCAGAGCACGTACGTGGAGGAGGAGGGCGTCTACCGCTTCCACATGGAGCACCCTGTGCCCGCCTACCTCGTGGCCCTCGTGGCCGGGGACCTCCAGCCAGCAGACATTGGGCCTAGGTAGGGCCACTGCCTCTTGCTTCCTGCAGCCGCTGCTGCTGCCCAGGGCCCAGGCCTCAGAGAGATCCCGCTGTGGGCTGGGTGTGTGGCCCGTGTCTGTGGCTGCCCTGCCAAGAACCCTCACCTGTGGGGCCAGCCCTGCCCCCGGCCTTATTGCCATGGCCCGGGGCCATCCCTGCCAGGCTGTCCTCACCCCGCGTGCCCTCAGACCTAGCAGCTTCAGCTCCTGCCCTCCCCAGCCCTCCTTGGGCCTGTCCTCCTGCCAGGAGGCACCCTCAAGCCTGCACAGGTCCCTTCAGCCAAAGACAGAAGGAACCAAGTGGCCACTCAGCATGTGGCTCAGCCCCTGCCTGGTGGCCACTGAGTGAGGCGGGGTGACAGACAGCAGGCTGGGCCGTCACCCAGGCTGGATGAGGCATGGGTGGTATCTGAGTCCAGAAGCAGAGAGAAGGCCTAGTGGGGTGAGTGGAGTGGGGGCCAGTTGGCCTGGGCCCACCCTCTCCACCCTATGACAGGAGCCGTGTGTGGGCTGAGCCGTGCCTCCTGCCCACGGCCACCAGCAAGCTGTCGGGTGCAGTGGAGCAGTGGCTGAGTGCGGCCGAGCGGCTGTACGGGCCGTACATGTGGGGCAGGTATGTCCTGGGGCACCTGGAAGCCCTGGTTGGCTGCAAGAGGGGTCAGAGGGCAAGTCCCTGCCCTCCAGAGGAGGACACCACAGGGGAGGCCCCTTCTGACCTCCTGGGGAGGAAGTGATGCTCACTGCCCAGGCCCCTGGCCCGCTCACAGTCACCTTCCCGGGGCAGGTACGACATCGTCTTCCTGCCCCCCTCCTTCCCCATCGTGGCCATGGAGAACCCCTGCCTCACCTTCATCATCTCCTCCATCCTGGAGAGTGACGAATTCCTGGTCATTGACGTCATCCACGAGGTGGCCCACAGCTGGTTTGGCAACGCCGTCACCAATGCCACATGGGAGGAGATGTGGCTGAGCGAGGGCCTGGCCACCTATGCCCAGCGCCGCATCACCACTGAGACCTACGGTACTGCCCGCAGCAGGCCCCGGGTGGGGGAGGGGCAGTGGGAGCGCTGCCATGGCCTCGCACAGGCCTATGCACCAGGCCATCCTGGGCACTGTGCAAGGAGCTGAGAGCCGGGCCCCCGGGGTGTAGTCCCCCTGCCGTGCATGAGTCCAGCTGAGTGGCCTTAGGTCAGCTCCACAAGCTCAGGGCAGGGAGTAGCTGGGGCAGCAGCCTTGCACCTGTTCTGGGTGCTCAGGCCTGCCCCTGCCCCCTCCGCCTCCTCTGCCTCCCTGACCCCATCCAGGTGCTGCCTTCACCTGTCTGGAGACAGCCTTCCGCCTGGATGCCCTGCACAGGCAGATGAAGCTCCTTGGAGAGGACAGCCCAGTCAGCAAGCTGCAGGTCAAGCTGGAGCCAGGTACCCACTCCCGCCAGGACCTGCTCCAGGCCTGCAGACGTCACCCTGCAGGGCCTTCTTGCCTGCCCTATCCTCTGCCCCCACCACTGGCGGAATCTCTGCAAAGGCCAGGCCAGGCACCCCCAGCCCCAGGAAGGCCTCCCTTAGGCTCCCTCAGCTTGCTAGCACCTCTCCGGGCTCTGAGCACCTGTCACTGTGGTGTGTGGCCCTCCGGCAGGGCAGGCCCTTCACTGCACTCCCAGGGCGTCTGGACATGTGAGGGAGAGCAGTCCTCGGCCCCTCCTGCTCTGCAGTCTGACCACCATCCCATGGGACACAGGAGGGTCGCGGCACCACCCAGAGCCAGGGTGCTCTCCTTGCAGGAGTGAATCCCAGCCACCTGATGAATCTGTTCACCTACGAGAAGGGCTACTGCTTCGTGTACTACCTGTCCCAGCTGTGTGGGGATCCCCAGCGCTTTGACGACTTCCTCCGAGTGAGCAGCCCCTCTCTGGGACAGGTCCTGCCTCTCCTGCCCCAGCCCCTCCTTGGCTCCCAGGGCTGCTTCTCCCCCGGGGGGTGGGGATGGAGTCAGTGGGGGCCTGTGAGTGGGGCTGGGACCTGGCCCGCCTTTCTTTCCGGGCAGGGCCTGGGGTGCTGCTTCCACCCTCTCCCACCGTCTCAGTTTCAGTCCGACAGGGCCGTGTGGCAGCAGTGGGTATCTCTGTGCTGGCCAGGGGCCTGGCACACCCCTCCATGCAGACCCCTTGGTGTGGGGCCCCAGCTCTGGTGGGGGTTGGTGCACCCCGCCTCCAGCCCTGCTAGCCGTGCCCCCGCCCACACAGGCCTATGTGGAGAAGTACAAGTTCACCAGCGTGGTGGCCCAGGACCTGCTGGACTCCTTCCTGAGCTTCTTCCCAGAGCTGAAGGAGCAAAGCGTGGACTGCCGGGCAGGTGAGGCCTACCACTGTCCTTCCTTCAGCCAACTCTTGCTGGACAGTGTGGGCCTCAGGCTGGGACAACATGGGAGCAGAGAGGAGGGTGTGCTTCCCAGCTTGATGGGGCCTGGGGGGGCTTCTTGGAGGAGGTGGCCCTCAGGCCAAGCCGACTTAACTAGGCAGTCCCTAGGAAGAGGGCCATGGAAGCAGTGTGTGCCACGGGCCTGGGGCAGGATCGGCAAGGTGGAGGGAGGTTTGCCTCAGAACTGGCTGAAGCACCTGGCCTGCCTGCGTGATGCCTATGACAGTGTCCCTGGGGGTCTGAGGGCTTGGGGGCCAAAGAAGAGACTGGAGGGGTCTGACGTCTAGGGAGGGGCCAGGATTTGCTGGGCGGCAGTGAGGTGCGGCTGGGAGGTCTGGGCATGGTGGCCCTGTGTTTTGGAAGGTTTAGTAAGTGCACCAAGGGTTTTGGGGGGTGGGAGATGGGCAGAACCTGCCCCCCCCAGCTGCCCAGCGCCGGGAATTTAACCAGGAATGTCATTTTACCAGCATACTGCTGCCCTCCTCATGTTGCAGAGTCTCCTCACCCCCCAGCACTGAGGTTGGGTTTGAAGTGCCTCATTGTCCTGGGCCGAGGAGAGGCGTGGAGGGGGTGAGGGTCCCTCAGTCACCAATTCCAGCCTTCTGGCCTCCCTGTGCCCCTTCACAGAAGCCACTCCAGTGGCTTGAAGTGGCAGGTACTGGACCGACCCCAGTCTCCCTGAACCGCCCCTGCTCTGGGGGCTCCCGGCCCTGGAATAGTCACGCCCAGGGACACCCTCGGGGTCTGCAGTCTCTGGGTCCAGCCTGCTCTGGTGGCCCCTCCCCGGCCCAGGCGGGGCCCCTAGGATCGAGTCTCCCCTACAGGGCTGGAATTCGAGCGCTGGCTCAACGCCACGGGCCCACCACTGGCCGAGCCGGACCTGTCTCAGGGATCCAGCCTGACCCGGCCCGTGGAGGCCCTCTTCCAGCTGTGGACAGCGGAGCCCCTGGACCAGGCAGCCGCCTCAGCCAGCGCCATCGACATCTCCAAGTGGAGGACCTTTCAGACAGCGCTCTTCCTGGACCGGCTCCTGGACGGGTCCCCGCTGCCCCAGGGTGGGTCCTGCGGCCACCGGGGTGCCTGGGGAGGGGTATGCCTGCCCTGCCCTGACCTGCCCGTGGCCTCGTAGAGGTGGTGATGAGCCTGTCCAAGTGCTACTCCTCCCTGCTGGACTCGATGAACGCCGAGATCCGTGTCCGCTGGCTACAGATCGTGGTCCGAAACGACTACTACCCGGACCTCCACAGGGTCCGGCGCTTCCTTGAGAGCCAGGTGCGGCCACCTGCCTGGGGCCCTGCCGCTCCCCACCCCCACCGCCCCACCTGACCCTCATCTCAGAGAACGGGGTAGGGAAGATGTGGCGTCTGGGTTGGCAGTGGGACCACACACCAGGTGGGAAGAGCCCAGACCCTGCCCATCCTCAGGGAGGCTATGTCCGGAGGGGACAAGCTGGGAACAGAGTCGAGGTCTAGACTCACTGGAGGCATTCGGGCTCCTGGCCTGGCCACTGGGGGGTGTCTGAGCTACTCAGAAGCCCAGGGTCCCCACTCCACATACCTGCCCCCGTCAGTGCCCCCGCAGTCTAGGCTCCCTGGAGACAAGGCCTCTGCAGAAGGCCTGTAGCTGTGGGGGATGAGAGGCCACCGGGGGCCCTCCCTGCAGGGTGTGAGTGCAGACGAGGGCCAGCGTGGTGGCAGGAGGGACCGGAGAGTAGGCAGTATGACAGAGTGCCCCCCTCACCCCAACCCCCCAGATGTCCCGCATGTACACCATCCCACTGTACGAGGACCTCTGCACTGGTGCACTCAAGTCCTTCGCCCTGGAGGTCTTCTACCAGACGCAGGGCCGGCTGCACCCCAACCTGCGCAGGACCATCCAGCAGATCCTGTCCCAGGGCCTGGGCCCCAGCACAGAGCCCACCGTGGAGCAGGGCGGTGCCGGAGCAGACTCGGAGGTAGACACGGACACGCCAGCCCTGCTGCTCGGGGATGAGGCCCCCAGCAGCGCCATCTCTCTCAGGGACGTCAACGTGTCTGCCTAGCCCTGACCTCCCAAACACCACGATTGTGCCTTCTGTGGCCCGGGCCGCCATGACTGTGCTTCGGCTCTGGCCGTGAGCTCTGCCCGGGCCCACACGCCCCTCCTGCGGGTTCTCCCAGGGACCTCCTGGTGGCTGGCTGAGGCCCATAGACCTGGTCCTCCCAGCTCTCTTGCACTGCAGGCCCTGGAGCGGCCAGTACACACCACGCCCACCCGTCTCAACACTGACTGCTGGGCACTACCCCTGGGGTGACAGCCCTGCAGTCCCACGGCGACCGCCACACTGTGCCTTATGTCTGCTGGGAGGCCCAGGCTGCGCTGTCCCCACAGCATGCCTCCTCCCCGCAGAGCCCTGCACCCTGCCCAGGGTTGGCAGCCTTGGTTGGCCCCTGGCAGAGAGACAAGGACACAGACATGCCCTTAGTGGGGACAGGGGACACTGAGGAAAGGGTGGAAATCCCTGGGGAGGGGCCCCCGGAAAGCTTAGCCCCTCAGGGAACACGGGGTCCCAGGCCCCAGGGGGAAGGGAATGGGACAGGACAGTCTGTCTGGTGGCTGCCCTAGGCGGTGCAGCAATAGCCCACAGGGAAGGGGCAGGTGGCACTGGTGCTCTTTGTAGGCCCACCACACTAGGAGAGGCCTGGGGACCCTGGCGGTCAGAGCTGGGCCACTGGGGGACCACCGCGATAGGGTCACTGTGATTGTCCCATTAAACCTCCACTCTGCAAATAACCTCCCAGCTTGTTTGTCCTGACTCATGTCCTTCGCATCCACCCGGCTGCCAGGTGGCAGGGGCCAGGAGCTGGTCAGAGGCCTGTCCTCTGACACACAGGTCCCTGGCCAGAGGCCAGGGAATACTGGATGGAACCGAAGGGTCTTCCTCTACTCCAGCCACTCCTGGCTCTGCCCTGGAGCCCCGGTGGTCTGAGGACCAGCAGCAGGCCACCCCTGCCCTCCCTAGCCCCTTGGCCAGGCCCCCGGGTCCCACCTTGGACCTTGAACACCCAAGTAAAGGAGGCCATTTGTTACCACCTTCGCTCTTGGCCTTTCTCAGCAGTGGTCGCCTGTCCCAAACTGGAGCAAAGGAAGAGGTGAGTGGCAGGGGCAAGTTTGGTCTTGGAGGATTGAGATTGAGGGGCCATGGACATCCACTAGCACAGGTGCAGGAGGGGCTACGGGTACAGGGGGGCTCAGAGGAGGGAATGAGGCCAGGGACTGCACTTGGGGCGTCTCCACAAAGGATGGCTAAGCTGTGGGCAGTGGGAGTGGTGCAGCCACTGAGCTTACAAAGGGCAGCGCCTGGGCTCAGTGCCTCATGGTCGCCCATGGGCTCAGGCCACAGGGTAGCACCACCATTGTTACAGGTCTCTGTGCCCATTGCGTCACAGGGTCTCACACCAGGATTACGTGCCCTGGCCCCGAAGTGACACATCACCCACCCACTGGGTAGACCCAGGCACAGATCTCCACTCTACACAAGGGGCCAGGACGTGGGAGGACCAGATGGTGGGCCAGCAACCCTGGCGCTGCCTCTTCCAGCCCCCAGGTCACCAAACATCCCACTGCCTCTCCTTCCTGCACTCGAGGGAGTGGAACTCTGGGAGATGGCGTGGTGCCCTCCAGTCGTGGTGTGAGCCCAAGCCCAGGATCCCACGAATGAGGTCCGTGTGCCGTCCTTGCACCAGGGCTGGGTGGGGCTCCATTCAACCCAGAGAGTTGTGAACTGGGAGGACAGTCACCCATCCAGCAGGGAACAGGGACAGGGCTGCAGCAACATCTCTGCGGAAGTGGGAATACGGGGGCCAGCAGGCCCTGCCCCATAGCAATCCGAGAGCCCTGCCAGGGTGGCACTGCCAGGGACCCTCCCTGGGAGTGGGTACCCCGTCCAGAGCTCTCTGTGGTCCTTGGGAGGGTCTGTCCTCTTCCTGTCTTCTTGGCCACACGAACCCAGGGCTGACCAAGAAGCCCTCCTCGGGGGCTGAACTGCTTTCTCAGCCTCTTCCCTGTCAAGACTGTTTTCAAGTCTCTAGTCACAAATTTGTAGTCCTGGGCTCATGGTTCCTTTGGCAGTTCAACTGTCTCAAGACACTGTAACCTCCACCGTACTTGATTCCAGCTCCCTAGGCCGCGCCCACAGCACCTTCCTGGGGTGCTGCTTAGATGTGCTTTGCTCTGCCTGCCCAGCCCCATCCTCTCTCATGACTTTGGAAAGCTCATAACCAACTCTCAGCAGTCATACACTGGGGGGACACCCATATCCCTGACGTTGTCCTTGCCACGGCGGCCTGTCCTGGGTCTGATCTACCCTCTGGGCCAAGCAGGAGTTGCTCAGCCCCGTGAGTCCCTGCATTCCTGGCCTCTCTCTGTTCCTTTTCCTCCCAGCTTGCAAACTCAGAATCTCTATTTTTTTAGCCCATCTCTTCCTTGTTGTATCTTGCCAAACGCAGCCTGTGACCAACACATGCTGCTAATGTTTCCCAACCTCTTCCACCAGATCTACAAGCTATTTCGGACATCATCTGCCTTGTGAGTCATCACCGTTGAGTTTTACCAAATGTTTCGCCGCTGCATTACCCAGTTTGGCAGCATTCCAGCTTCCAGTCGTGGGCCACAGGCAGCCCCCAAGCCAACAGCATGTGGGTCCTGTGTTGTTTTGTTAGAGTACTCCTCTTCTAGGGGCCCATTTCATTACCACAGAGGCTAAGTTATGCGCCAGCAACAAAGCACTCTAAAGTACCAACATTTTAAACTCCCAGGGTTTATTTCATATCATGCTGCATGACAACTTCAGGCTGACAGTAGTCTGGGGTGGGCTTCCCTGTGGTTCCTCAGGCACCCATGCTGATGGAGGAGAGGACATCTTGAACATTCCAGGCACCTTGCCAGAGAGAAACGAGAGCTGTGGAGGGGCTCACACTGGCAATGAAACGCACTGGAGGCCACGAACCTCTTCTGTTCACACTGACCCCACACAACCACTCCCACCACGTGCAGGGAAGGGGGGGGTGTGGCGTGGTGCCAACAGCACTAATGACCACCATGAGCGCTGAGGGCAGAATGTTGGGAAACAGCTGCATTTTTGGAACAGAGAAGGGAGTAGTCACGCAGGTAGGAGAGTGGTGTCCACGGAGCCAGGGGGGTGATGTCCAGAAAGGGGACAGGAGTAGCCACAAGCATCAGGTCTGCTGGGGCCAAGGAAGGTATGACCCTGATGATAGAGGGCTTCCACGAGATGGCTTGGAGAGCTGAAGCCTGAGGCAAGAGAGGGAGATGGTGGATTTGCACATACAGCCAGCCATGCTCCGAGCCTCTCTGGGCCTTCGGATCCAGGGAAGGGTGTCTGAGTCCCTCAGGCCATGTCCTGTGCAGCCTAGACTTGTCCCCAGGAGTGCTTCTCTCCCATCCCCCACTCTTACTGGGACCTCCTAAGGCCAGATGCCTTGGGACGAAGCTCAGGGACCTTCAGATTAGAGATAAGGCTCCATCACATACCTACCCACCCGGGAGAGCACCAACTATGTGAGAGAGCCAGCACGCTCCACAGTCCAGAGGTACAACCCAAGATGCAGCTGGTGGAGCAGTCAGCAGAGGACTGTGCAATAGCCGGAATTAAAATCTCAGCCACACAGGGTGGGGAAATAAACCATCAAACAGGGACAGGCACCTGTCAGACAACCGGGAGTTATGGGAAGAACCAGAGGCCTTTAAACTTTTTTAAGGGCAATCATTAAAATAAAAAATGAGCACTCAGTAGAGTGGTTGCAATGAAGACGGGATTTACGGTCTGGAATATCAAGACCAGAGTCAGCAAAGGGATTTAAAAAAGGGAAAGTATACAGGAAAAGTTAAGTAGTAGAATTCCCTGAAGACCTGGGGTCACAAAGAGACAGAAAAAGCCACACAAAGTTCAAGCTGATCAATGCACCTGCAGTCTCAACACATCCATCCTTCCCTCCTGCGGCCTGCGCTGACCCTCACCCATGGGGACTCCAGACTCACTTCCTCTCCTGCTTGGCACCTCTCCTCCCCCATCAGACCCCCGCACCCCCAGCTAGGCTGAGCCACCAGAGGCAGCCATGACCTGGGCAGCCCACCAACCCACGCACCCATCCACAGGTTTCCCCGACACAGATGGTCCTGGCTGTTGTCTGGGCCTCTGTCTCATCTACAAACCCCGTGGTACAGAGGCCCAGGATGGCCGAGACGATTAAATGAGAAACCATACCGAGTGCACAGCTGGTCCTGGGCTGGGAGGTGCGGTCGGTGAGGGCCACAAATGTGGGGTCGTCTCCGCTGGGGTGAAGTGGGAGTGGGGATCAGGTTTCCAGTGATTCTTGCTCAGGTGATTTCAGAGCGCTCTGGAACCCCAGGCTGCGGCTCTGGATGCCTCCTGGACCCGCTGGGGTGGACGCCCAGGGCTCCTGCCATCTCTCAGTACTCAGAGGACAGCTCCAGGATGTGCACGCTGGCACCCGGTCCTACGGGCCCAGGGCCTTGCTAAGGTGGGGCACCCCATGGTGAAGCCAGAGCCTGCCTCCCACCTGCCCCAGCCCCTCACGAGGAAAATCTCGAAGAGAAGGCCGTGCTCCAAGGGACAGGCATACTGTTGCCCGCAGGCCCAGGACAATGGGCTTGTTCTCCAGCTGCTGGAGGGTGGGCGATGGGCCTGAAACGGCCCTGCATTTCAGACCTGTCAGTGTTAACTGAGAACGTGCCTAACCCCAGTCTGCATCCAGGCGTTTTCCTGAACAAAGGCCATTCTTTTACGATGAGTCCCATGAGCTTCCTAAATTGCCAGAGCCTAAAGCTAGTTCCTCCAATTCTGCAGGGCCCCAGGGCTCTCACTTGGCGCCAGCCACCTATGGCACCCTCCCTCTTTGTGACTCACATGACTATAGTCACTAACCGCCTTCTAAGAAACTAAATCTTTTGCTGCTGCTGGTTCACATCTGGCTCCCCCTCCCACCCCAGCCTCAAGGACTAACTTCTGAGCCCACCACAGTGAATCTGCCTCACCTCTCTTAAGGCCCCAGGGCTGGGCCCTCCCTGGAGGGTACTGCCGCACCCTCACCACCCTCCTCAAACAAGCTGTTTGTTCCCTTACAGCCCCCTCTCCTCCCCCCATCTCAACCCTCAGCGCCTGAGGAGGTCCTAAAATACCTCCAAAAATTCTGATACTGCTCCTCTGCAAGGTGGAGCTTAACACCCCTCCCCTTACCTGTGGGCTGGACTTAGTGACTCACTTGCAATGAATGGGATGTTGCAGAACAATGGAGCATGACATCCCAGGTGGGTCAGAGAACACAGTGCCGCTTCTGTCCTAGTTTTCTCTTGGATCACCCGCTGCCACATCATGATGACACTTCAAGTGGCTTCATGGAGGTCCACACGACAAGGAACTGGGGCCTCCTGTGAGCTCAGAGTGGGTCTTCCAGGCCAAGCCAACCTCCAAATGACTTCAGTCCTGACCGACATTTTGACAGCAATCTCCCAAGAGACACTGAGCCAGGACCACCCACCTGCATTGCTGCCACATTCCTGACCCACAGAAACTGACATCATAAATGTCTGTCACCTTAAGTCACTAAGTTTTGGGGTAATTTGTTACACAGTAGTAGATAATCAATACAGGGTTTCTGCAAGATATCTGTAATGCTGAAACACAAGATCCAACTCAGAATTCCCAAAACTGCATCTCTCATCTCCTATGACCAGTCAGTCCCAAGGTGGGTGACCCTGGAACCGACCAATGTAGGGGCTCCAGGACATCACCAGAGACCCAGGCTCTTTCTCTTTCTGCTCTGGATTTTCAGTATATTGGCCTTTGTCCTCTGGCTTGTCCACTTGTGGTCATGAGCTGACTGTAGCGGTTGCTGGTCCACATGCCCACATGCCCACATGCTGACCTTCACAGGCTGGCTGCAGGAGAACACCCCAGCCTTTTGCGGACGGTGGGAAAGTTCCCCAGTGGCCCCCGGCTGACTGCTTCTTGTACCCCATTGCCTGGAGCTGGGGCACAGGCCCCTTTCTAAAACTTCTGACTTTGGAGTTGGGAGAGGTCCAGACTCCCCAGATGACTTTAGCTGCAGCAATTAAACAGAATAAAAACCAGGGATCTGGTGGGTGAGGCAGGAGCGGCTGTGTGGGGATCCTAGTGGAATGTGGCAGCCTGCCAAGCCAGGGCGAGCCCTCACCCAGTACACCTCCCCTCCTTCTCCACCAGCTTTTGCTGCCTGTCCCTTCACCTGGGGCGCCTCAGATCTCCCCTCCCCATTCCCACCTAATTCTGGGTGATTTGTGCACAGGACATTGGTTTCCAATCTCTGTATCCCTGTGAGACTGTGGTGCCCGGCACAGAGAAGTGCCTGGTTACTGCCCACTCAACAAACGGAGGAGAGATGTGGGGGTTCAGAAGAGAGCCCTCCTGGCTGGGAAGTCAGGAAACATCCCTGGAAAAACAACAAGGGCATCATCCAGTCAGAACAAGCACGAGCAAAGGCATGGAGCAGGATTCCAGAGAGAATATAAACCGGGGGCGGGGGGCACAAGTTGACTGGGGTGGGGGAAGACAGGCAGGGTTCACATCTCATAGGGCCTGGAATACCCATGGGCTTGGGAAAGGAAGCAATTAGGTGTATGTTGTACACGATCCACTGGGTAGAGTGTGGTCATCAGGGAGACTGGTCCTGCCTGAGAGCCTGCCTTCATCCTCCCATAACCCCCAAAAAGCACTGTGACAGGGAGTGGTGTTCCCTCCTAACAGGCAGGCCCTGAGGCTCAGACTTTGAGTAACTGCCTCGGTGCCAGGGCCTGCAGCTGTGGGGACCAGAGTCCTGAACCAGCTGCCTCCAGAACACCTTCTTGTCCCACCACCATAGGCTGCTTCCAACTCCTCCAGATACCCGAGGAGCCAGAGGCCCCACTCTGTGCAGGGCTGGGGGCAGGCCCAGGAGGGAAAGGGGAATGCACTCCTAATTGACTGAGGGAGCATCACTGCACCCCCGGGGTTGGGGGATGGGACCACGGGGCATATGGGTTAAGGGTGGCACAGGAAGAACTATGCCAGGCAGGCCAATGGGAAAGCTGACCTAATGCTATCTCAGTGCTGGTCAGCATGTCCCTGCAGGCCCGGGCTGCTGCTTACCCAGCACCAGCTGTCTCCTGGCCCCTTCTCTGGGCATGGGCCCAGCCTTGGACACTAAAGGGTCTGCAGCAAGTTGCTTGCTTTCCAGAGCTTGCAAGCCCAGATAAGTGGCACAGCAAAGGCCCCTATTTAATGTCCAGATCCTGGACTGGCCCCAGCTCTGCTGCTAATCCATATGTGTTACCTGGGGCAGAGAAGCTGTCCAGCACTCCAGGGCAGGGAAGAAAATTTCTTACTCCTTCAAGACCGTGTGAAGCAGAGCCCAGGCCTTTCCTGATTCCTTTCAGCTACAGCACAGTCTCCAGCATGCCAAGGAGTTGGAAACATCTTCTGGGAGAGCTAGCACCATGGGGGTGCTGAATGGTCATGAAGTCAGCCCTAGCATCCCAGAGAGAAGAGTTGGGCTATGTGGTTACTCCCTTTTCTACAACCTCAGCGGAGATGAGTACCCTAGGCCCCCAAACCAGGAGGCTGGAAACTGGTGGGCTCAAGGTAGCACAAGGTCATGCCACCACTAGCAGCTGCTACTCATGCAGACCCTGCCCAGACTCTCAGAGAGAGGAGCTGCAGCTGTCACAGGAACCTGGGGCTCCCGAGCAAGCAGAATGTCAGGGGCAGGGCTCCTGGATCAGATTCAGTTTCCCTTCCAGCAGGCGGAACTTTTTGGATCTGACTGCAGAAGAAGGGCTTCGATCTGACCATCCTTCATATCTGGAGGCTGGATAGAAGCAGCTCAGGGATGCAAAATCTGAGAAGCCCTAATAGATTGCAGAAAGCTGTCCTAGAAGGGTTGGGGTCCCCTTCTCTCCCCCTGCCCGACCACAGTGAAGCAGGCGTGGAGGGGCAGGCAGAAAACACTCTGGCTGGCCGCCTTTCTTCCCGGGAATGGGGAAGAACAAGTCCTGCAGCGAGGGTGAATCCCTGAGCAGGTCCCGAAACCATTGTCCTCACCAACCCGCAGCGCTGAGCGGCCACGAGCTATAACCGCACGTCCAGCAGGGCAGGGTCCAGCAAACCAGGACCAGATGCCTGGCCCCCTGGGGACCAGGAGGATGCTGCAGCCTCATTCCCCGCCCCGCTCAGGACCCAGCGCGTCCGATACCAGACGGCCTGGAGATAGCTCCCAGGCCTGGGGAGTCTCTCCCCCGTGGGTCTCCTCCCCCAGGACCGAGCACACAACCACGAACGCCCGAACACCATGCGGGCAGCCGATGCCTCACGACTCCCCTTCCCAAGCGAGTCCCTTGGCTCCTCCCACAACAGGCGGCTCTGCCAGCCGCGCGCCGGAAGGAGAGGCGCATGCTGGGAGGCAGCGCTGCATGTTGGGACTTGTAGTCTTCGATCCGACCTCGGCCGAGGCGGCCTTTCAGTTCCTTCAGCCCCAAAAACCCGCGAGTCCAAACAGCCCGAGCCACCCTGGCCCGAGGACAAGACGCCCGCAGCCTGCCGATATGAGCCTCGGTCCGGAAGGAGATGTGCAGCCGGAGCGACTGCATGCCCTCACGATAGCCGAGCTCGGGAGCCACGCCCCCTGGAACGGGGAATCCGGCGCGGACTTCCCAACCCTCAAGTGCGATTGGGCTGTCCTGTCACGTGACTGAGAGCGCCGCGTCTGGTTGGCTGCAGCCTGGGTCCCTCCCCCGGCGGTTACCGGGGTGACGGAGCGGGCGGCGCGCGGGCGAGGTCTTTACTGCAGCTCCGGCGGGGCTGGAGGGTCTGGCCCGGTCAGGGAGCGTGGGGCAGGCCGGCCCGCTGCGCGCCCCTCGGCTGCGCTCGGCGCCGGGCCGCGGGCTGCATGGGAGCCCCGGGCGCCCAAGATGCGGGCGCCGGCCAGGGACCTCTTCCGGGACGCCTCCTTCCCCGCCTCGGACTCCTCGCTCTTCTCCAGCTTCTCCACGCCGCTGGCCCAGTTCCGAGAGGACATCACTTGGAGGCGGCCCCAGGTGGGGCGCGGGGCGCGGGCCGCGGGCCGGGTCTTCAGACGCTGCTTCCACTGTCCTCAGGAGTGGGTCCCAAGCTCCCAACCCCAGTTGTAGCCCCCTCTCAAGCCCCCTCAGAATGTGCTGGACCCCGAGCTTGTGGCCCCCACCTGTGAGAGCTCCATTCAGAAGGAGAGTCGAGGCGGAGCGAGGGGGGCGTTTGAACAGATACACACCAGCCCAACTTCCTTTCTTCTGCTCTAAGGGCGTCTAACCGGACTTGGCTTCTAGTCTGTATGGCTTTTCTGGCCACAAGCCGTCCACCATGTTCGGTTTCTTGTGTTTGCTTGTGTCTACTGCTCACAGGCAATGAGATTCTCTCACGCTCTTCTAGAAGGGTCAGGGTGAGCCTACAAAGCAAAGCCGTTGTGCTTTGCAAATTTCTGTTCTGGACTTCATGCACCTGCGTTTTCAGATGCAAGCACTGTAAGGTGGCAGCTCAAAGGGTTGCTCTGGCCTAGTGCCATGCTGATATCTTTAGAGATGGTGTATTTGCTGAATAAGACTGCCCAAGGAACAACCCTGCCCTCTCTGAGTATACACAGTCTTAGCGGAGTTGTCTGCATGGTCACCAGCCCTCGAACAGAACCAGAACTGCTTGGCTCTGGCAACTGAGGGTCTCTCCTTGGGCCACACTTAGAGGGCCTGTTTGGCAAGGCCAAAGCACGAGGAGCTGGTGGAATTTGGTAAAAACTGGATTTTAGGTGCAATGGGAGGCCATCAGAGGGTTTTTGGTAGAGGAGTGATTCAATTAGATTTATGTTTAAGAAGCTCACTCTTACTGCAGGGTGGGAAATGGATTTTGGGGGCAAGAATGCAAGTGGCCATTGCAGTGGTCCTGGAGAAAGATGAAGAGGCTTAGGTTAGAGTGACAACCGTTAGGATGGGGCCTTGGAGTGGATGGATGTGAGGTATACATTGGCAGGGGGATTGATAGGTCTTAGTGACCAACTGGAAGTAGAGAATGAGGATAAAGGAGGGATCAAGAATGACTTCTAGATTTCCAACCTGAGTGGCTGGGTGGTTTGATATGCTGGGGAAAATTGAGAGGTGGGGGAGAGCTAGGGATGTGAATCTAGGGTTAGGTTTTGCTCTCACACGTTCAAGCAGAGCTATCAGTGGGCGGGTGGATATGAGAGTTGGGAGCTCCGGAAGATCCAGGCCAGGGGCTCGATCTGGGAATTGGGAGCATAGTGGATGGCTATGGAGTCCAAGAGGGGACTGCTAGGGACAGGGTACAGCCACTCTTCTGATGCTGAGTGTTGGGAAGGACAAGGATAGAGACATGCCGTTGGGTTTGACAACACAGAAGTGTCATTCATAAAAGCGGTCTTGGGGGCAGGACTGGCTCAGAAGCTAGAGGGGCCCATGTTGAAAGTGAGCTGGAGGGAGGAAATAGGGAAGCAGATTTTTCAAGAAATTTGTCAATGAAAGGAAGCCTAGAGGGGAAATCTCGTATGGAGGGACACTATCTTAGAGAAGACGGAAGATTCTCTCTCATGCCTTGTGCTGATGGGATTCTGCCTGTGGAGGTGGGAGAGGGAGGGGGTCATGGGAGGAATCCAGGCTCTGAAGACAGGAGACGGGGTCAGGTGGCTTCTGATGAGGCATCAGGCAAGGTCATCAGTTCAGAGATGTGTGGGCAAGGGAGGCGTAGAAGTTTCGAGAAGAGAGGGAGAAAGGGGAAGGTATAAACTAGTCTGGAGTAAGGGAATTGAGCCTTTTAGAGAAACAGTAGGATTTCCAGCAGTGTAGAGGACCCATTTGAGATTTGCTATTTTGAATTTTAAAGTGAAACCATTTTCTAGACCAACATTTAGCTGTTTCGAGAAGGGGCTTCGTGGGATTCATCTAGAGTTGGGAGTTTTGCCAATTAAGGAAGGTGGACAGAGACCGAGACTCCAGAATCTAAGCTGGACAGAGTGACCTGGAGCCAGGAGGGGCTGACAGATAATGGCTGTAAGATGCCAGCTGCTTCCCCTCCCCTCTCAGGCAGTGTGGATGAACAGAAATCTCCCACCCCCGCACCTGTCACCTAAGCCCTGTGTTCTTAGTTTTAAAGACTAGTCATCGAGCATGGTATAACCCTGGACTATTTTCATTATTTCAGGAAATTTGTGCCACGCCCCGGCTGTTTCCAGATAACCCGCAGGAAGGACAAGTGAAGCAAGGCCTGCTGGGGGACTGCTGGTTCCTGTGTGCCTGCGCCGCCCTGCAGAAGAGCCGCCATCTCCTGGACCAGGTGTCTGTGACAGTGCAGGTTTCTCTTCTGCTCTTGTCTTCCTGTCTGCTGAGCACAGGAAGGAAGCGGGAGGCCAGGCAGCTGAACCTCTTGTTTTGTGGGGCTTGGCTGCGACTGTCCAGCGTGGTTAGTGGAGAGAGAGAGCCCGGCTGTCAGGCCACAGGCGCTCTGAGGCACAGACACAGTGTCCCCCTCTCCCGCAGTGGTCCTGCAGGGGTGCTCTCTGCCCTTCTCTGCCCTTTCCCGAGCCCTGGGTTCCCCTGTTGTCAGAGCTGTGCATTTGAAATAAAAAGACAAATGTGCCAGCCTAGACTAGGAAGGATCAGCTGAGGGATCCTAGGCCCCTGCTTTGAAATAAGTTTCCTTAGCTAGTTGATTTTTTTTTTTTTTTTACAGGTTTTGAGTATAAATTGGCAAAAGGTGATTAAAACTGTTTCCAATGCTAGGCAGTTGCCACAGGCATAGAAGGCCTACTGAGATTCCTTCCCCAGGAGGGTGCACGGCTTTCTCTTTGGCTCGCTTGTTGCTAAGCGTTACCGATTAATGCAACAACACTGACAGTGGTGACCCCATTCAGAGCTCCTCCCGTGTCCGGCCTCGCGCTCAGCACATCGCAGTTGCTGACTTGCATCCTCACAGGCCTTGCCTTCTTTGACCCCTTTTGTTTTTTTTCACAAATGAGGGCACTAAAACCATTGTCATCATGTTTTCGGCTAGTGAGTGGCAGATCCAGGACCAAACAAGTCTGTCTAGGTGCAAAGCCTGCACTGTCCCTCTACGTTGGGTCAGAACAGCAGACCCGGCAGGGAGCACATTGGCTCCGGGCACTGGCAGAACTCCAGGGGCACCAGGCTCCTGTACGGGGGTTGCTGTGCCCGCAGTGACCTGCCATCTGCAGCCAGTTCTGTCATGAATTAGGTCACTCATGCCTGTAAAAGTCACATTTGTTTTGGATTCAGGTTAAGTGCTTATTTGGAACAGTAGGACATAATGGTTGACTTGAAGCTTTTGGAGACACTCTGCTCCGTCAGTGTGGTCCTACAATACTGATTGAAAGGTCTGTTGCTTTTCTGTCCCGTGATTGGGTTTTCCACAAGCGTGAGCGTCTAGGTGTAGAGTAAAGTGGACTCCTTTGTGAAACTGCAAGGTGCAGAGGAATGGCATGGCTGTGGTCACGCGCTGGTTAGGACGCTTGGAAAGCACCACACGATGTTTGTCTCTCATGGTCTCCTTTTGCCTTTCCCCGTGTGTGGTAGGTCATTCCTCCAGGACAGCCGGGCTGGCTCGACCAGACGTACCGTGGCTCCTTCACCTGTCGAATTTGGCAGTTTGGACACTGGGTGGAGGTGACCATAGATGACCGTCTGCCTTGTCTTGCAGGGAGACTCTGCTTCTCCCGGTGCCAGAGAGAGGATGTGTTCTGGCTTCCCTTACTGGAGAAGGTCTATGCCAAGTATGCACGCTGGAGGCTGGAGGGGCCGGGCCGGGCTGGGGGGGCCATAGCAGCCCTTGGCTGCTTCTGGGAAGCACATCTCCGCTCTCCCTGGGCTTCAGCACCCTTGTCGATTCTAAGGGTCAGGCGGCCAGTCCTGGGGTGGGGTTGACCGTCCAAAGACAGAAACTGAGACTTGACTGTGGTTTGCCTCTCTGCCCCCTGCCCAGTCCCTCTTCCCTGCCCTCATTTCAAGGTCAGGCATGAGGCCTCACCTCCAGAAAGAGGATATGAAAGAGGATTCTCCTTTCTCCTTCCTCAAACCCCAGCAGGAAAGATGTTTCCAACTATTTGTCTTTACCGTTGGGGACAGGTGGCCTCTTTGCAAGTCGTTGGGGAGCAATGAGGCCATCTAGGTGTCAGTACTGTTTCTCTTGGTCCTGACTGACCATGAGTCTGAATTGAAGAACTTTCCTCTTAGAATGCAATGATCAACTTGCTAAAAGAGGCTGCACTGATAGGCAGGCCTTTGCACAGTGGAGTGAGGAGAGCCTGCTGGTGAGGTCAGTGTGAGTGAGTCCCTGCATCCGATAGCTGCCATCGGGCTGTGGGGTTTGCTCCTCAGAGACAGAGGAGTGGGTGTTCACAGCCTCTGCGCCCCACACCCCTCACGCTTGTGCCCCCCCGGAGGCAGAAGAGGTTCTGCACGTGGGCAGAGGCAGCAGGGCACTGCCAGACCGTGTGCATTAGAGCAAGTGAAGGCAGGAGTGCGTCTGGACTTGGTGGGGATGAGATGGGAGGTAAAGAGAGGGGAGTATAGAGAAGTGATCAAAGCAGTGGGTGAGGAGATGATTTGGGGGTGTTATAGACCATGGGGACGGAAGAGAGGCAGGGACCCATGCCCCGATGCCAGAGCTCACTCCCTTGTGGTTGTCTCCCTAGGGTCTTTGGGTCCTATGAGCACCTGTGGGCAGGGCAGGTGGCGGATGCCCTGGTGGACCTAACTGGTGGCCTGGCAGAAAGGTGGAACCTGAAGGACTTGGCAAGAAGCAATGACCAACAGGACAGGCCTGGGGGCTCAGAACATAGGACTTGTCGGCAGCTGCTTGGCCTGAAGGACCGGTGTCTGATTAGCTGCTCGGTGCTCAGCCCCAGAGCAGGTGAGGCGGAAGGCGGCATGAGAGCCTGCACACACCTGCGCCCTCGCGGCCTCCAGTAGGCACACAGGAACTTTTATTGTAGAGAGCAGGACATTTGTCCTTCAGAGCTGATGTCTGGGTGTGTGACTTTTCCCTGCAGTCCGCACTTCTCCGGAGGAAGGTGTCCCTTTTTCCCTTGACCAGGACTTGCCACTCGAGAGAGGCAGAAGCCTGTGTTGTGGTAACTGCCATGTGGAGACAGTCTAGGAGGCAGGTGGTGGCACCGTCTCTGCCCCAGCTGGTCACCTGGCAAAGTCAATACTCAGATTGTCATTTTAGTGATAGATATGCTCATTAAAGAAAGTTTGTTGAAAGAAAAAAACACTCAAACGTAACCACTTGACTCTTTAGTGCAGTTTCTCAGTGTTTTTTTGTAAATGCATGTGTTTTCCATTTTTCCATTTCCATTTCCATTCTTCTATGTTGTTATGCAAACTTCATCGACATCTTATTTCATTAGTAGATCTGCCATAGTTTTCTAAATCCTTCCCTTAATGTTGGTGATTTAAGGGTTTTCCAATTTGATGCTATTATAAATAACATCACAGTGAACTCTTTATGCATAATAGCCTTCATATTTAGGATTATTTTCATAATGGGATTTTTGGTCAAACAATATGAACGTTGAAATAGACTGACACATGCTGACAGTTAGGCTGCCCCGGCATGCGTGTGAAGGTTGGCACAGGCCTGCTGTGGGCTCCCACAGGCAGGCCCTTGGACAGGGTTCAAGAGCACATTTAGGGGGCAAGGGGAGCCCACAGAGAGCCATGTGGCTTCAGAGCCTCCCCGGAGGTGAGGGCCTGGCCTATTTTGCATCAGCTGCCCCCAGGGTGGGCCCGGGTGAATTCTTGGCACTTTGGGCTTTGGAGAAACCCTCAGGCAAAGAACCGGGCAGCTGGCGAGCCCCTGGAGCGGCCAGAGGGGAGTGGGCTACAGTGCCATCCTAAATAAAGCTCTTCCAGACATTCCCGGAGGTCTTCTCTCCTCTCTGGACCCCCGCCCCTCCTCCCCAGGTAGGGTGCAAATCTCTGTCTGCATCTGTTTGTCCTAAGGTTGCTGGCCATGTGGAGTGATTTCCCCTCCAGGCCTCCAGTCCTCCCATCCTCCCCACTGGTGTCTGGGCAGACACTGTCTGACTGTCCCCGCCTCCCCTACTGGCCTTGCTGAAGGTTTCCCTTGTTTCCTGGCAGTCACTGACCAGTCAGTGACAGTGCTGTAGCAGCACATTTGGGGACCGGCTCTGCTCCAGGCATCCTATGCAGCTGTGTGGGCCGGCTGTCCTCCCTCATCTTTCCAGGTGAGGACCGAGGCCCAGAGGAGGGAATGACTTGCCAGGCCTGGTGGCAGCCAAGCCAGAGTCCAGACCCAGGTCCTTTGCTGTGGCTCTACAGTGATGAAGGCCACTCCCAAGCAGACTTGTCCAGAGCAGTCAGGAAAGTTGCTGCTGGTGGTCTGTGGGGAGTGGGTGCCTGTGCATCCACAGTTAAGCGGTCTGGAGCCTCTCCTGGGGAAGGAGACTGACCTCTCTGTCTGCTCAGCTTGGGGACTTCCTGCCTGTGACAGCTGTTCTTTGCCCAGGTACCAGGGAGCTGGGGGAGTTTCATGCCTTCATTGTCTCAGATCTACAAGAGCTCCAGGGTCGGGCTGGTCAGAGCATCCTGTTGCTGCGGATCCAGAACCCCTGGGGCCGGCGGTGCTGGCAGGGCCCCTGGAGAGAGGGGTGAGTGTGGGCAAGGGGCTGCACTGTGGATCAGTGCCACGCTGCCATTGGTGGAGAAAAGGATGTGTGGCCCTCAGTGGCAGCTGAGAGCCATTGCTACCATGTGTGCCTGCTTGTACCATGGTCATTTCTAGCAGTCAGGACAGTGCTTGGTTGGTCTCTGGCAAGGCCCACTTGGCATCTGCTTGTGGGCCACTGTGTTCTCTGCTTGGCCCCAGACAGCCCCATGAGGCTGGCTTAGTGCTTGGTGCTGGGACCAAGGCCACCCTAGGGCCTGGGGTCTTGTCTTGAGGGTGCCCACAGGATGGTAGATACCCAGCCAGGCTCTGGGTGACAGGGCCTTATGAGATGCCTGCGCCACAGTCTTCAGCTCCACTTTAAGACCCTTGACTGATGCCCGGGACCTGGACTGAATGAGGGCGCTGGGACAGCTCCCCTTAGCCGGGCCCAGGGTTGATGACCTGACACTTCCTCCCGAGTCCACCGGAGGTGACAGGGCAAACGTCCTTCGTTCATCTGCTCAGCCTGGTGAGGAGGGAAGAAGGGGGTTCTGGAGGTGGATGATCCAGCCACGGAGCTCCTGGGAGCGTGAGAAGGGGACTGTGGAGCTGGGCCGTCAAGGGGCTGGCAGGACGCAGGGCTCTCGGGACCCCTTCAGTTCCCCTCCCACCCCAGTCCTCAGGCAGTGCCATCAGCTTTCAGATGAGACCCTCCACCAAAGTGAGTTTTCTTACAGGGGCGAGGGGTGGAGCCGAGTGGACCCAGCAGACGAGGCCGAGCTGCTGTCCCAGCTCCAGGAGGGGGAGTTCTGGGTGGAGGAGGAGGAGTTCCTCCACGAGTTCGATGAGGTCACCATTGGCTACCCTGTCACCCAGGCCGGCCACCTGCAGAGCCTCTACTCAGGTAACGGGCCCAGAGGGGGGCCGTTGCCAGGGCAGGCCTTTGTGGGGGTGCAGCAGCCCAAGTGGACTTGGCCTTCTGGAGTCGGAGGGCTGAGCAGGCGCCCGCGCCCACCATGGCAGCTCTGGGCACGACCCTGCCCCAGGCCCCATTTTGCTGCTCTTCGGTGCAGAGAGTTCATCCCATCCCCTCCCATCCCGGGCGGCTTGAGGTGGTAGGAGGCGGGGCCCTTGGAGGGTGCTGGTTTTCTGTGGCTGTCACTGGTGTTAGTGAGGCTGGGGAGGAACTGACGTGGGCACCCATTCCCAAGCTGACATGCGGCGTTTCTTGCCCTAGAGAAGGTGCTGTGCCACACTCAGGAGCTGCCTGGGGCCTGGGTCAAGGGGCAGTCGGCAGGAGGCTGCCGAAACAACAGCGGCTTTCCCAGCAACCCCAAGTTCTGGCTGCGGGTCTCAGAGCCGAGCGAGGTGTACATTGCTGTCCTGCAGAGGCCCCAGAGGCGCACGGCGGACTGGACAGGCCGGGCCCGGGCACTGGCAGGGGCCGGTCATGCTGCCTGGAGCCCAGAGAGCTTCCTGGGCAAGGACTACCAGGCCGTAGGCCTGCATATCTGGAAGGTAACTCTGCCCAGACCTGGCTCCCTGCTCAGTGGGGCGCGAGGACGGGGACATGGAGGCCCATGGGGGTCTGAGTCCCAGGACCTGTGATGTTGGGACATGTGACCGCCAAGAGCCCCACATGCCCCTACCTCCCCAGGCCATTCCGTGGGGTCAGATGCCTGCTGGTGCTCCCACAGACCCAGCTCCCTCGAGCCCTTCTGGAGTGTGTCTGATGGCCGAGGGAAAACAAAACAAAAGCAGCCACTGGTGGAGCCGGCAGGAGGGACCAGGGGCTCCTGGTTGTGGCTCTTTTCTGTGAGCAGGGGTCTTAGGACCACTGCTGAGGAGCCAGCACAGGGCCAGAGCCCAACTCTGCCACTTCCCATGTAACCTCGTAACCTCAAGAGGTCGTTTCCTGTCCCTGCCTCCCCCAGTCTCCTCCCTACACAGTGGGGATGGTAGCGTTCTGATCCAGGGATTATTTGAGGATCGGGCCATGGCACCCATGGAGATGCCTGTGCCACTCTCCTGAGGGAACAGGAGCGTGGCCGGCAAAGGAATGTGCTGCCTGTGTGCTTGCCCAGCTACTGGTCTTGAATCTTGTATGTCCTGACGAGGTCTGACAACCGTGTCACTGTTTCCTGTCCCTTTGCGGGTGTGGCTTATGTTATGTTCCTTTCCTCTTGCAAAAGCAGTGACCACAAGCCTATTGTCCTGCAGCCCCCAGCTTGCATAGCCAGGTGCCTTTGGGGGCACAGCCCTGTCTAGATTTGTCTGTTTTCCCCTGGAGCAGCAGGACTTGCAGGCTCACATCTGGGACCGAGCCACTGACCCCACGGCTGAGTCATGGCCCCGATTCATGGGCATTTCCAGCCAGGCCCTGCAAGGCGGGGAGGGACCCACAGGCCTGGGTGCCTTCACCTGGTAGCTGTTGGAGGAGAGGCCCTTCTGCTGGGATCAGGGGCAGGGCAGGTCTTGAGGACACTTGCTCGCAAGCCTCCTCTCTGCAGGTGGAGAAGCGACGGGTCAGCCTGCCCAGGGTCCTGTCCGCACCGCCCGTGGCTGGCACCGTGTGCCATGCGTACGACCGGGAGGTCCACCTCCGCTGTGAGCTCACCCCGGGCTACTACCTGGCCGTCCCCAGCACCTTCCTGAAGGACGTGCCGGGGCAGTTCCTGCTCCGGGTCTTCTCTAGCGGGAGAATCTCCCTCAGGTGAGGGGCAAACAGGGCCGGGCCTTTCCTCAGGCTCCTGTGTGTGTCTGTGCCTGTGACCCAGGCAGCCCAGAACATGCTGCCAGCCATCCTCCTGCACTTGTCTTTCTCGGCAGTGCCATCAAGCCCGTGGCCAAGAGCCCCGCCCCTGGGGAGGCCCTGCCCACCGGGGAGTGGGAGACTGTGCGACTTCGGGGCTCCTGGAGAATCGGCCAGACGGCGGGGGGCAGCAGGAACTTTGCCTCCTACCCCACCAACCCCTGCTTCCCCTTCTCGGTCCCTGAGGGCACGGGCCCCCGCTGCGTTCGAATCACTCTGCACCAGCACTGTCGGAATAGCGAGTACCACCCCATCGGCTTCCACGTCTTCCAGGCAAGCTCCTCACGCTCCTGGGGGAGGCGGGGCTGTGAGCCAGGCTGAGCAGGACGGGGCAAGGGGTTGGTGAGGGGAGGGCCCCTCAGGATCTGTGTCGACATCAGATGGCTGGGGGGTCACACAGAGGCCCGGACTCGGTTAGGAGGAGGCCAGGCTGGCTGGTCACATGCAAGACTCATCTCTAGGTTTCATAAAGTCTGTAATTCACTGGGGGTCACAGGCGGCCCCTTGTCCACTCGCCCTGGCTCAAAACAACTGTCCCGAGGTCAGTTCTTCCCAGAACCACCCCTTCCACCCTGGAGACCTGACGGCATGCCCCATGGAGTGGGCGTGCGCCAGGAACTGCCCCAAAACCACCAGAACCCTGCCCTTCCCCCACGCCCCATACCACTGAGGCTGCTCCTCGGGGAGTGGGTGCCGGCTGGGAGCCAGGAGGGAGGATGGCGTGGGCCACTAGGGAAGAGCAGGGGAGGGTGGGAGGGGAGGCCATGCTCACTAAGACATCCAGGGGCCTGACAGTCTGCCCAGAGGATTTTCAGATCAGAAAGAAACGACAAAGCCAGGTGGGTGAGGGGCTGCAAGAGAGCCCCGAGGTCGCCTCCAGGCCAGGAGCTCCACGTGAGCTGCAGTGGGCTCAGCAGTGCAGGGGGGCCTGAATCCCAGGCAGGTGGAAGAGAAGAGGTGGCTTCCAGGAACTCGGGGTGCAGAGCATGATGGTTATCCCTACAGTCAACTGTCAATCTAGAACGGAATATGAGCCCAGGGGACCCTGCGGAAGGGGAGTGCTGCCTCCAGGTCGCTGGTCGGGGCTGAGGAGCTCTCACCCCTCTACGTGACCCAGGTTGTGTAGATGCGAAGGAGGGATCTGTATATGGTAAATGCCACCAGAGCACCTTCCTTGGCTTCGGTCTGCTCCCTTTCTTACCCACAATGCTCAGATTCACTTAGCAAACCTGTAGATGGACAAGGGAGAGAGGTGACCTGCTAGAGGTGAGAGGTCACAGGCCTGGATCCCATGGGGACAGTGCGGCTCCCCTGCCCACACGCAGTTGTGCTGGTTCTGGGGGCCCCACTTCAAGACAGGCTTGGTGAACTGGCAGGTGCCCTGAGGAGGGCATGGGCTGGGAGGATGACCTGGAGCTGTGTCCCAGGATCCGTCGTTGGGGTGGGCACACTTAGCCTGCAGTACAGGTGGTTTGAGGGGAATAGTAGGATTTTCTCTGATTGAGAAAGTTCTGTACCCTTGGGTGGAAAGAGCCATTCAGCTCCTGGAGAGCTCAAGGCACACCCTGGAGCCTTGCCCTCCCCCAGGCTGCCCGCCAGTGCCGTCAGATGCCTCTCAGGGCAGGGGCCTGGGCAGTGGTGAGTCTGGTGGTCCCGCAGACATGGCCACCTGACTGGGCTGCCGTGGCAACGGTGGTGGGGCCTTGGTGAGTGGTGAGTCCAGCTTTGCTGGCCTGGCAGTTCCTCCTCCTTGGAAAAGGGGGTGTGTGTGATGCGGGAGGGCCAGGGGCTGGGCACAAGATCCAAGCAGATTGCACCAGGCTGCTCGTGACCTGGGATGTCCCCCCAGTTGGGGCTGCTTCAAGAGCATGCCCTGAAGCTGAGGAACGAGAGCACACCTTGGCGGCCGCAGGAAATTCAACCCACCCCAAGGGCAGGCCACCCCCAGTCTGAGCCCAGGTCTCCCCCAGGTTCCAGTGGATGGCGGGAGCCAAGGCGCTCCCTCCCTGCTGCTCCAGGAGCCTCTGCTGAGCTGTGTGCCACATTGCTACGCCCAGGAAGTGAGCCGGCTCTGCCACCTGTCTGCAGGGACCTACAGGATTGTGCCCTCCACCTACCTGCCGGACACAGAGGGGTCCTTCACAGTGACCATAGCCACCAGGATAGACAGGTGGGGCTTGGGGCCATGGAGGGGCTGGGGTCCTCAGTGTCTTCGTGCCCGCCTTCCCCCCGTTCCCTCCCACCTGCCCCACGCCCAGCTTTTACCTGTCCTGGCAGAGAGCCCAGGCAGACGCGTGGGCCTTGGGGCTCTTCCTTGCCTATGCGCCTGTGGAAGGAGAGTGCGTGGTGGGTTGGGCATGCAGCTGCCCTCCAAGTGTGCAGGGAGGGCCAGGAGGGCTGACTGTGGTGCTCTCTCCCCTAGGAGGTCCATTCACAGCCAGGAGATGCTGGGGCAGCTCCTCCGGGAGGTATGTTTGGGGTCGGGGAGGGGCCAGCCCAGCTCTCTCCGTCTTGGGCTGCCTGGTGCCCTGGGACACGAGGTACCTTTGTCTCTTCCCATGAGAGCCACGGGGCAGAGCTTCTAAAGGCTGAGAAGCTGGGGCTGCAGTTACAGCCCCTGGCAGTGCCTATGGGCATAGGAGGAGGGCAGGCCTTCCTTCACCCCGCCGTCTGGGGCAGCCCCTGCCCAGACCTCACCGTCTCTCCTCTCACAGGCCTCCTTTATGGCGGTGATGAAAACCTAATGGATGGCCCTGCGTGTCAGCTCTGGTGACGGGGGTCTGAGTGGACTCCCGGTGGCCCACGGCATCCTCACACGGTGCTGCCAGCTTCAGTGCCGCAGCGGCTGGTCCTGAGCTGGATGGCTGCACGCACCTGGAGGTCCAGGTGAAGAGCCCTCGTCCTGGAGAGGCACCCCTGGGGTCAAGCGGGTGCTGCAGGAGGGGCGAGAACACCTCAGTGGGGCCTCTGTTCCACAGAGCTTTCCAGAGGTCCTCCACCTTATCTCTCCTGGCTCCAGAGAGAGGCCTTATAGCAGGCGAGAGTGTATTGCAACAAGTCTTGCTTAGAACTGTTGACCTGAGACGTTTCTAGGATGTAAGTTGATAAATACGCAGGAGCACTGAGCAGCCTGCAGGTGATCTGTTTCAAGTAGCCGGAGGCTGAGTCAGCCCTCACTGAGGGAGCGGGGAGGGCTCTCCACCCTGCTGGATGGGTTCTGCTGAGGCTGCAGATGACCACTACCTCTGGGAGGGGGACCAGGTGGCCTGTGAGCTGGCAGGGCTGGTTTTGGGGAGGAGGTGGCAGGTAGTGAGGAGAAGAGAAGTTGGGAGGGTTGAGGAGGAGGAGCGGGCGCACAGGGCATGCCCCAGGACAGGAGCAGGAGGGAGGCAGCCCAGAAGCAGATTGGTGTCCATCACCTCCTCCGACCCATGCCCACATGGACCCGCCTCTGCTGGCTGCCTTCCAGTTATCTGGTATATCCACCAAATGGTCTTCCCAGGTGTGGAGAGAGCCCTGCGGCCTCATGCTGCCTTTTGGCAGGAGGTGCCAGATGCAGACTTACTCTCATGACTTGGGAGGGGATGTTCCCGCAGGCCTCCGACACCTGGACCCCTAACCATTTCCTCTGCAACAGGCCCCGATCTTGGCCTGGTTTGTCTCCCGCCACCTCTTGCTCCTCCGACTCAATCAGCACCATGTCGTCGACATAATCTGGGGCATCTAGCCAGTTGGGTCACTTTGTCCTGTATTGTGACAGAGGTTCTCGGGAACAAACTGTAAATGCCTATCATCCATTCCACCCGCATGTGAGCTGTTTCTGATCTTTCCTGACATTGCATTGTGGCCGCACACCTGTACCTGAGACCTCAGTGATCTGCTGGCCCGGGGCTGCCCTCAGCGTGCAGTCGTCCTCTAGGAAGCCCCAGTTCCACAGGGCCACACTGAGTCACGTGGAGGAGTGAGGGGAGCACCAGCCCCACATCCGCAGAGCCCCGAGAGTGGTCTTAATCTCTGACCTCCCTCGCGGTACTGTTTTTCATTTGCTGTCTGAGTGGGGGTGAGTTTCAGTCTCCCCCTTGGCCTTCCCGACTGTGATATCTCTGACCCCAGTGAGGGTGTAGGTCATCCTTTTGTGTCAACCCCAGTTATATGTGTGGAGATCAGGAAGTGACCCCATGGGCCCGCTGTGAGCCGGTCCTGGCAAGACTCCATTATTAACTGTCTCCTGTGTGTCCCACCCTGACAGGGCCCATGAGGACACTCCGGGTCAGTGGCAGCTCAGGACCTGTGTGCCCAGTGGTTCTCAGGTGTCTGGACGCCCCTCTCCCTCTCCCAGTGCACAGCCACCAAGTAGAGAGCTGTAGTCATGCCAGGGGTGGGGGGCATCCAGGGGAGTCTTTGTCGTGAGTAGTTGCTGTGAGGGAGGGTCCCTCCTCGTGGGGCCCAGCCACCTCTTCAGTCATTGGGTCCCAGGCCTGGCTCTCTCTGCCCTTCAGTCAGAGCTTCTGTGCGAGTGCCTTGAGGCCTCCTCACACGTGGCCTCTTGCCGCCTGCTCTGGCACCCGTGGAGGCCCTCTTTGTCCTGCATCTCAAACTCACAGTCCCTGGGGCCCACCAGCACGTTCCCTTCCCCGGGCACCTTCCAGCTCAACACTGGAGCAAATTTAAAATTAGATGCAACAGAACTGCCACCTGTGCCAGGGGCCACCGTCTCCTTGCCACCAGATGGGTCCTCATTGCCAGCGGGCAGTGAGTGACCAGCTCCAAACCCCTCAGTATCGACCCGGACCCAGGTTGGACTCTCCGGAGGCAGACGCTGAAACAAGTTTGGGGTGCAAACTGCTTATAAAGGAAGGAGGAGGTCTGACCTGTTGCTGGCTCAGCCCGGCACCCCCCCCAGGGAGCTCTGGAGCGTCCAGTGTCCCACGTGGGGCTGAGATGCTGGGTGTTTATGCCCCACCTGGCTCAGTTTCCTGGGCAGGTCACCTCTCTGGTGTCACCATGGGTGAGGCTGCCCTGCAAAGCCGAGGCAGACCCCAAGGACCTGACAGCAGGAAGCCGTGTACCGAGCCCACTGTCCACGGCCAGACAGCAGGCCCTCCCCACGGGTTCTGGAGACACAGCTGCATGCCCCCACCCCAGTCACTCCTTGCTGTCCAGCATACCTATCATTAGCTGCCCCTTTCCCTCCCTCTCAGTAGTGTCTGTTTGGATGAAAACTGTCAACCCAGTGACGTCCTCAGCGGGGACCCCTGTGAGGGACTCGCTCTTGGCCTGACAGCCTGGAGGACGGACCCCTGGGGCATGTCTGGCTGTGTGGGAGGGAGGGTGCTATGTTCTGAGTTGTGTCCCCCCAAAATTCCTATGTCAAAGCCCTAACCCCATGTAATAGTATTAGGAGGTGGGGCCACTGAGAGGTGATTAGGGTTAGATGAGGTTGTGAGGGGGCCCCATGATGAGATTAGTGCCCTTATGAGAAGAGAGACCAGCGCTTCATGTGAGGACACGAGAAGGCGGCCATCTGCCAGCCAGGAACCAAATTTGCCAGCACCTTGACCTTGGGCCTCCAGCCGCCAAAACTGAGCAATAAATGTCTGTTGTTTAACCCCCCAAGCCTGAGGTGTTTTGTCCTGGCAGCCGAGCTGACTGAGACAGAAGGGGAGTGGCCTTTCTCTCTCAGCCTCCACGGGGCGGGCTCTTGGCAGCAGCCACAGTCTTGATGAGCTCATTCTAGAGCTCTGCCTGGGCGGGAGGCCATCTGGACCCCACGTTCTTGCCCAGCTCAAAGCCCCTTCTGCAGTGACCTTGCCTGGATGATCTGTCACAGCACGTCTCACAATGTTACCCCTTCTGCAGCGTGCAGGATGCCGTCCCTCAGGAGCTGGCCTGGGGCTGCCCTCTCGCCTGGGTCGTCCCGGGGAGGCCTCCAGGGGGCGCACTCGAGCTGCGGTCCAGGGCTGCTCAGCTCTTTGTTAATAGGTCTTTCCTTCATAATTTATTTTGCCGCAAGGCAGGTCGTTTAAATGAAAATAGAGAAAGCCAAAATGTTTCCTCACCCCCTTAAGATTCCCTCCCTCTTCCCCAGGTGGGCAGGGTGCCCCTGGGGGAGCACCACCCTTCCAAAGGAGGGCTGGGGGCTGTGGTACCAGCCCTGAAAAAGAAAATGCTACTAACAGCCCCTGTCACCGTCAGACTCCCCGCCCTGGGCAAGGTGTCAACTCCAGAAGGCAGGGGCTGGCCTTCCCATGGCAGAGGGGCAGGGGCTGGTGCCGGCTTGTCTCACCCTTTCCCCTCTGAGGGACCCTTGATGGACTCGGCCAGACACCTTTGCTGTGACCGGATCTGGGAATCTGGGGACAAGTATTTAGCAGAGGGCCCTGTCTGGGCCCCACTGTGGGGTGGAGTGTGAACTGAGGAGGGAGTGCAGGACCTGTGGCCACCGAAGACAGAAAGGCAGCCTGGGGAGGCAGCTGCCACCTGGGCTCCTAGGACAGCGCCGGGGCAGCACAAGCCTTGCTCTCTGAGCCAGAGGAAGCTGGGCATCTGTGGGCACTGAGAGGCAGGGCGTGGTCAGGCATGGTCCCCGTACCCCGAGCACCCGGCCTCCTCCCGGGTCTGCACTGCCATAACATCAGTCCTTCCCCACACGAGGCATCAAGCGGCCGAGCTGAAGGAGACCCTTCCCCCCAGGGCAGCCTCGGCCACCAGCCGGGCCTGGTTCCACTCAGCGCGGCCACCTCCTAGCTGAGGGACCTCAGAAGTAGCTTGTGTTCTCTGGGCTTCAGTGTCTTTAATGAAAACATAACTGGACTCTGGCCACACTCCCAGTGTGTCCCCATGTCTAGGCTCTGGCCACATTCATAGCGTGTCCTCTGTCCTGAGCTCTGCCCTCTGGTTTTCCCTGGTTTGGCCTGGAAGTGCCTGCTGGGGTGAGGCCAGTGCAGCCCAGCCTGCTGAGGAGGGGAGCACAGGAAAGGAGACCTGCTCCCCGAGGTCTCCCAGGTCTGAGCAGGTCCAGCTGCAGTGGCTGTGCCCCTCCCACCACACGGAGGAACTCCTGAAGCCTTAGAAACCTCCGGCCTCAGCCTATTTATATTCATAGATGACAACAGCCCCTGAGGCCAGTGCAGGATGCCCCAGCTGCAGACCACAGGGCCCTGGCAGGCTCTGGGACAGTCTCAGAGCAAACTCGCTGCTGCCTCACCCCTTCACTGTATTGACTGACTCGCCTCCATGGAACCTGGCGGCAGTGGCCAGCCACGCCGAGCTGAGTGTCCCGTGCTGAGCCCAGGGCTGTGTCCAAGGCCAGGCTCACTTGGGGGCCCCAGCTGTTCTGTGGACCTGCCAGTGGGGTACTGAGTGGGGTGAAGACCGCCTCCCTCCACGCACGGTGGCCCTGGCAGACCCAGATGCGCAGGTCTGGGTGTGTGCATGTGAGAACACCTCCTTTCCCGGGCTTTCTTGGCAGACTTTGCCCTGAACCGCCTGTCTGGGTTTCCTTCTCCTCATTGCTTCCTGCTCCAGGCATGCTGGGCAGTGCCTTCTCTGTGGGAGCCACGTTCTACCCCGTCCTGGTCCTGGGTCTTGGCTCTCGTTGTCCTCGCCCACCTTCCCTCCCTGAGGCCTGGAGTGGCCTTGGGGGTGGCAGAGCTTCTGGGGTGAGTGTGGAGATGCTGGTGCCCTGAGAGCGGGTAGTCGGGGAGGGAGTCTGGCCGGGGCAGGGCTTCCTGGGCAGGAGGCAGGATGGAGCCAGAGTGAGCTGGACGGGGCCAGCCGGGCTGGGGCCAAGGTTCTCAGTTGCTCCAGGCCCTTTTCTCTGTCTCTCTGTCTCTGTCTGTCTCTCTCTTCATTCATAATCGTGCCTTCCTCAGTGTCCCATATCTGCCTCATTTGGTTTTGCAGGACTTTTTTTCTCCCCTAATATTTAACAGATCTAAGCTAGCTTTGGGGCCTTTTGAAATGAATGGAAGAGTCACTTTGCTCCTGGGGACCCTTTGGAGTCTTTGGATCCCAACATGAGGCCTTGGACATGGCTGCTCCATCAGGGGAAGGGTCTTATCTGGTTTTGAGGATAAGTTTGGAGGGTAGGCTGGGCCCACCAGCCCTGCGGCATGCTCAGCTCTGCAGCTCTAGGGCCCCTTCCCTCCCAGGGGGAGCTTAGACAGTGGCTGTGGGCTCTGGCTGCAGCCCATGGGTGGTCCAGTCCGTGCCGGGACCCTCTAGCCATCCCTCTCTGATTCCCAGCAAGTACAAGCTGTGTCTTCACAGACAGCACAGCCTCAAGTCTGGGCTAAGACTGCAAGGCCTGCTCGCTCAAGGTCCCTGGGAACACGGGCCATGGAGGTTTAGTCAGGGGCATGCTCCTGTGTGGTTTCCTAAAGCCCTCTCTGCCCCCCACCCCCACCCCATAAACACACCCGCCCAGGGCTCAGGCCCTGCCCGTCCTCAGCTGCCTGGGACTCCTAGTCTCTTTACAAATCGGCCAGGAGGTGAGACTGCTGGGCAAGGAGCCAGCACTGGCTTGGGTTGGGCCAGGGCTGCTCTGTCAGGGGCCAGACCGAGTCCCCAGGGGTTTCCTGGGGCCTGGGCATGTGTGACGTTGGGACACCATGGCACACTTGTGTATTCTCTGTGGACCCTTCCCTCATCCTGCAAGCCCCATTAAGAAGACTACCCGGCATCTACACATCCCTCTCCACCACCTTGCTCCCCATTGTTCATTCTGAAGCCCCTCTGCGGGCATGTGTGGGGTGCTGTGGATGTGGCTGAGATTCCCTGCACCCCTGCCTTTGAGGGATCTGTTAGGGAAGACCATCTGCACTCTGGTCATCTAGATAGTCCTGACAATGAGGTGATAGCAGATGCTTGGGGTTGGCTGTGGGGGTGGTCCTTGACCAGCCTAGGGTTAGCCAGGTGCAGGGCAGAGGGTTGCAGAGGGGCTGGGCACCCTCAGGGAATGGAAAGAAGCTCTCTGTGCCTGCAATGTGGGGATTGGGCTCGGAGAACATGGCAAGAGCTGAGGCTGGAGAAGTAAGTAAGGGCCTCGAGGCTTTTAAGGAGCTTGGCTCTTATCTCTTGGGCAGTGGGGAGCCACTACACAGTTTTAAGCAGGGCCTGCTGTGTGTATATTTGACATCTCCCTTGGGCTGAAGTCTCAGGGGTGGTCTGGAGGTAGGGGATCAACCAGAAGGCTGTTGCAGACATCCAAGGGAGAGGTGATGGCTAGGCAGGGGGTGGTGGAGGCTGAGAGAAGAGCTCAGTGTTGATGTACACTCAGGAAGCAAAACCAGCGGAAAGTGATGCTTGGTGCTTCATTGGTTTGATCGTATGAGGAGAATCGGCACCTTCCCGTCCATGAACGTGGTACGTCTCTCCATTTAGTGAGGTCCCCTTTAATTTCTCTCAGTAACATTTTGTAGCTTTGAGCATACACATTTTGCACTTATTCTTAAGTACTTTGTTTTCTGATGCTTGTAAATGGTATTGTATTTTCAGTTTCATTTTCCAGTTGTTTGTTGCCAGTATATAGAAATCCATTTTTGGGGGGGCTGGCCCGGTGGTATAGTGGTTAAGTTTGCACACTTCACTTCGGTGGCCTGAAGTTCATGGGTTCGGTCCCGGGCGCGGACCAATGCACTGCTTATCAAGCCATGCTGTGATGGCATCTCATATAAAGTAGAGGAAGATGGGCACAGATGTTAGCCCAGGGCAAATCTTCCTCAGGAAAAAAAAAAAGAAAGAAAGAAATACATTTTTTTTGGTATCTTAATCTTGTGTTCTATAACCTGGCTAATTCACTTATTAGTTCATAGTTTTGGGAGTTTTTTAGGATAAATTCCTTAGCATTTTCTACATACATGATTATGTCATGTGTGGAAATAGAAAGTTTTACTTCTTCCATTCCTATCTGAATGCATTTTTTTCTTGCCTTATTTCCACTGGTTAGGATTTTGAATAGAAGTGGTGAGAGTCACTATCCTTGTTGCTGAGCACAGTGGGAAAGTGTTCAGTCTTTCACCATTAAGTATGATGTGTCCTGTAGGTTATCTGTAGATGTCCTTTCTCAGGTTGAGGGAGTTTTCCTCCTATTCCTAGTTTGCTAAGAGTTTCTGTCATAAATGGGTTTTGAATTTTGTCAAATGATTTTTTTTGCATGTATTGAGAGGATTATGTAAATGCTCTCCGTTATTTTATTAATGTAGTGAATTATATTGATTGATGTTCTAATATTAAAATAAACCTTACATTCCTGGGATACTTGTTTGTGATGTATTATTTGTTTTATATATTGCTGGATTCAATTAGCTAATATTTTATTAGGATTTTTGTGTTTATGTCCATGCATGATATTTATCTGTAGTTTTCTTTTCTTGTAATATCTTTGTCCAGTTTTGATATGAGAGTAAAGCTTACTGTGAAAATGAGTTGAAAGTGCTCCTCCTTCTTTATATTCTGCAAGTGTTTAAGACTGATATTATTTTATCCTTAAATGTTTGGTAGAATTCATCAGTGGCACCATCTGGGTCAGAAGTTTTCTTTGTGGAAAGGTTTTAAATTATAAATTCAACAACTTTAATAGACATAGGCTATTCAAATTTTATATTTCTTGTACAAACTTTGGCAAGTTGTGACTTTGAGGAAATTTATGCATTTCAACTAGTTGTCAAATTTATTTGCATAAAGTTATTAATAAGGGTCCTCTATTGTTACTCTAATTATTCTGTAGGATCTGAAGTGATGTGTCCTCTTTCATTCCTGATATTAGTTATTTGTGGATTTTTTTTTCTTGATCAGTTTAGCCAGAGGTTTATCAACTTCACTGATCTTTTCAAAGAACCAACTTTCATTCTATTGATTTTTCTCTATTGTTATTCTTCTATTATATTAAATTTCCACTCTTTCTTATTTCCTTTTTTCTACTTACTTTGGTGTAATTTGTTGGTGTCATTTTCTAGCTTCCCAAAGTGGAATCTTAGATCAATAATTTCAGACCATTTCTCTTTCCTAATATAAGCACTTAAATCTACAAATTTTCCTCTAAACATTGCATTAGCTTCATCTCACAAATATTGAGAAGTGTTGTTTTCATTATCATTTAGTTCAAAATATTTTCTAGTTTCCCTTGATTACTTATTTGACCTTTGAGATAATTGTAGTTGTGTTGTTTAATTTCCAAATATTTGGGCATTCTTTAGATATCTTATATCTTTTTGTTATTGATTTCTAATTTAGCTGTGTTGTATTTAAAGAACATCCTCTGTATGATTTAAATCCTTTTAATTGTATTGAGACTTGTTTTATGGCCTATTTTGGAAAATGTTCATATGTGTACTTCTAAAGACTATACATTCTTCTGTCGCTGGGTGTACTGTTCTATGAATCTCAGTTTGGACAAGTTGATTGATTTTGTTCAAGTCTACTATATCCTTACCAATTTTCTCTCAGTTACTGAGAAAGGAGTGTTAAAATAACCCATCATAATTGTGGATTCGTCTATTTATCTTTCTAAGTTGATCCTCTTATCATTATGAAATGTCCCTTTTTGTCTCTTGTAACATTCCCTGTATTGAAGTCTACTTTGACATTACTGTTCCCATTCCAGCTTTCTTATGATTAGTGCTTGCATTTTATATCTTTTTCCATTCTTTCACTTTGTTTTCATTTTTTATGCTTTAACGTATCTCTATGTTTAAAGTGTGTATCATTTAGACAGCATATTGTCACTTCTTACTTTTTAAATCCAGTCTGATAACCTTTGCCTTTTAATTGGAATGTTTAGACCGGTTAAATTTAGTGTAATTATTGATATGGTTTGGTTAAATCCACCACCTTGGTGTGTGTTTTCTGTTCATCTCATCTGTTCTTTGTACCTTTTCCTTCCCTCTTTTGGATTGAGTATGTTGTTTTATCTCCTCTATTGGCTTAGTTATTATACCTCTTTGTTTTATCTTTTCAGTGGTTGCTATTGGGTTTACAATATGCATATTTACCTTATTGATGACTGATTGGATATAGGAGGGAGGGGGAGAGTAAGGGAAGGGGAATTATGTGTCAAGAATGACACTCAAATATCTGGCCTGGGCAACAAGAGGGATCATTCTCTGAGATGGGAAATTTTGAATGAAGACTAGAGTGTGGGGGGATGATGAAGGGGCTTGATGACATGGTCAGTTTAGGACAAGTTGCTTGTAAAGTATCCAAGAGAAGACACCTGATGGGCAGTTCCCTGTGTGGTCCAGAGGTCCAGGCTGGAGCTGGTGGCTGGAGGTCATGGGCATAGGGGTGATTGTTGAGTCAACGGGAGTGAGTGAGTCTGCTTATAGAGTGTGTGATGGGACAAGAAAAGAACCCATGATCGAGCCCCAGTGAACCCCAATTTAGGGACCAAACGGAAAACAACAGGGATGTGAAAGGGGAGGCCAGAGATGAAAGAGCCAAACAAGGCTAGTGTGCCATCATGGAGCCAAAAAAGGCAGTGGCCCAGCGGTTACCCCTGGGGTGTTGCAATGAGAGGGTTTCAGAATTGGGGCAGCAGGCAAAGAGGTCTCAAAGATCATCTGAAGATCATGTGTAGATCCGTGGGTATACACTTAGATCTATTCAATGTTTTATTTAAATATTTTTAGAAATAAAGAACTAGGAACGGTTCATTCTGCCAAATGCTGCTGAGAGGGGGAGCAAGATGATGCCTGTCAAGTGCCTGCTGGGGTCTGTGGGATGGGAACAAAGGGAACTCAGCGAGAGACGTTTCTGTGGACTGACCGTGGTGGGATCCAAATCTCAGTGGATTGAGCACTGAGGGGTTTGAGGAAATAGACACTGTGCGTGAGGACAGCTCTTTCAGGAGAATTCGTGAGACCCGAGCCCTCCCACGGGCCTCTAGCAGGGCTTGGCAGACAGCTGGGACCATGGAAGAGGCAAACAGTTGGCCAAATCCAGGATCAGAGTTTTCCAGAGGGTGAGGTGGGAGGGAAGTGGTGCATTGCAGGACCAGTGATGATGGCTGGCCAAGGGGTGGCCCCCCTTGGGCCCCCCATCCCAGGGCTTCCCTGGTGACCATTCTCATGAGTCTTGCTCTGAGAGCTGCTCCGGCAGTCAGCCATCCCCCAGGGCAGATTCCCCAGTGCCTGCCCCTCTCCAGGGATGCTGATCTAAACTGTCAGAGCGGCGTTCCACAGCCCTGCATTCTGGCCAGTCTGCCTCATTTGGGGGCCATGTTGACTTCCTGGAAGTACAAGCCCCACCTCAATGGGAGCTGTGCAGATGACACTGACCTAGAGGAGGAGCTGGCCCACTTGGCTCAGGGTCTGGCAGAGGGGGTGCTCTGCACGTATGTGCTGGAGGAACTGAACAAGTGAACGGATGGGAGATGGATGAAGCTGGTGGGCGGCGGGCCTGCTGTGAGCAGACCTGCAGGATGGACAGGGGGTGGGGAAGGTGAGAGCAGAGGATGCGTGTTCCGGGTGAGGGTGAGCAGATATGCGAGTAGGGCCCCTGGAACGGCCCTGAATTGTGTGTATGTGTGTGCATATGTACGTGTGTGTGCATGTGCACATGCGCACACAAGACTCTGGGGGAAAGAATTTTGGACTCGTCTGATACTTCAAGTGAACGAGCACCAAGTGAAAAATCAAGCTTTGCTTCATGATTCCGCCTATGGACCCTGGCCTGGCTCTAACCTGCCCCAACAGAATCCTGACCTGACCCTGACCCTAACTGCACTCCGACCTCCCCTAACCCAGCTCTAGTCCTAACACCAACCTTGGAGGTGGCCCGCTTTCTTCTCACCCCATTCCCATCACACACACACCCCGGCTGCCCATCTTCCTCTGTCTCCTTGGCCCTCCTCCCTCCACAGCCGGTCAGTGTCTGGGGGCCAGCTCAGGGCCCTCACTACTCCTTCCCCCGCCCTTTGGTCCCACGTGCGGCATCCTAAACCTCGGGCTGCTAACTCCCAGCTCTCAAAGCTATCACCAGGAAAGAGCCTGGGCCGGCTCTCCAGTTCTCTCCTCTATGGACTCCTGGCACCCCTGAGCCACTCCTTCCACCATAGTGGGTCTTAGTTTCCCACCTATGCAGCACGGGCTTGAGGCTGGGGTGCAGAGGTGGCACCTAGGTGGGCAGTGGAGGCGGCCCGGCCCCCAGTTCTGAGCAGACCTCTGCTCTCCAGGCCAGAGCAGAGGGCCGTGAGCTCCAGGGTTCCTTCTGCTCCTACATGGAATAGGTCCCATCTCCCAGGTGTTAGGTAGTTCCCAGCTGGTGCCCATCTTTGTGTGAGTCCCTGTGGGGCAGGGCTAGGCAGGAGCACTCTATCCTCTTGGCTCAAACTCACATGGGCCACACAGTCCTGCCTCCCCACTCACGAGCCCCTCCCATAGATGAGCTTGGCAGAAGTGTGTGTGTGTGTGCAGGTATGTGTATACATGTATGTATACATGCGTGTGTGTGTATGTACACATGTATGTGTGTGTTGTGTGCTAGTCTCAGCCTGTCAGTAGTAATGCTATGGGCTAGAAATGCCTGGGGGCACTCACCTGGACCAGGGAGCTTCCCACAGACATCTCCCCTTTCCAAACAAATGTCGTGACTGGACCTACCACTGTGGTTCCTTATGGCTGCAAGACGCCCTTCAGCAATAACCATCAGGAGACTTGGAAGAAAAACAGTGTTTATTACTTACAAGCCCTGGAGTGTACAAGGCACACCAGAAGCCACACAGTGAGGTCGTGGGGAGAGAGAGAGAGAGAGAGCATGGGCCTGGGTTCTGCTTTTACTAGGGTTGAGAGTGGGGGTCTAAGGTTGAGGGCTAGGGTTTTGTGGGCTCACTTTTTATTGGTGAATTTAAAACATAAGAGCAGGAATTTATTTTTTTTTGTTTTCAATTATTTTTTTTTATTGATGTCTTAATAGTTTATAACACTGTGGGGTTTTAGTTGTACATTATTGTTTGTCTGACACCATGTGGATGTATCCCTTCACCCCTGCTGCCCACCCCCCACCCCCCACCCCCCACCCCCCTTCCCCTTGGTAACCACCAACCAGTTCTCTCTGTCCGTGTGTTCGTTTATATTCCATATATGAGTGAATTCATGCAGTGTCTGTCTTTCTCTCTCTGGCTTATTTCACTTAACATAATACCCTCTAGTTCCCTCCGTGTTGTTGCAAATGGGAGAATTCTGTCTTTTCTTATGGCTGAGTAGTATTCCATTGTATGTATATACCACATCTTCTTTAACCAATCATCAGTCGAGGGACACTTGGGTTGCTTCCACTTCTTGGCTATAGTGAATAATGCTGCAATGGACATAGGGGTGCATAAGCCTCTTGTGATGGTTGATTTCATGTCCATTGGGTAGATGCCCAAGAGTCGGATTGCTGGATCATAAGATATTTCTATTTTTAATTTTTCGAGGAATCTCCATACTGTTTTCCATAGAGGCTGCACCAGTTTGCATTCCCACCAGCAGTGAATGAGGGTTCCCGTTTCTCCACAACCTCTCCAGCATTTGTTGTTTTTTGTCTTGGTGATTATAGCCATTCTAACGGGTGTCAGGTGATATCTTAGTGTAGTTTTGATTTGCATTTCCCTGATGATTAGTGATGTTGAACATCTTTTCATGTGTCTATTGGCCATCTGGATCTCTTCCTTGGAAAAATGTCTGTTCATATCCTCTGCCCATTTTTTGATCGGGTTGTTTGTTTTTTTGTTGCTCAGTTGTATGAGTTCTTTATATATTACAGAGATTAATCTCTTGTCAGATAAACGATTTGCGAATATTTTCTCCCAGCTGGTGGGTTGTCTGTTCATTTTGATCCTGGTTTCATTTGCCTTGTAGAAGCTCTGTAGTCTGACGAGGTCCCACTTGTTTATTTTTTCTTTTGTTTCCCTTGTCCAAGTAGACATGGAATCTGAAAGGATCCCTTTATGTCCAATGTCAATTAGTGTACTGCCTATATTTTCTTCCAGGAGTCTTATAGTTTCAGGTCTCACTTTCAGGTCCTTAATCCATTTTGAATTGATTTTTGTATATGGCGATAGGAGATGGTCTACTTTCATTCTTTTGCATGTGGCTGTCCAATTTTCCCAGCACCATTTATTGAATATACTTCCCTCTCTCCATTGTATGTTCTTTGCTCCTTTGTCAAAGATTAGCTGTCCATAGGTGTGTGGTTTTATTTCTGGGCTTTCAATTCTATTCCATTGATCTGTGTGTCTATTTTTGTACCAGTACCATGCTGTTTTGATTACTATTGCTCTATAGTATATTTTGAAATCAGGGATTGTGATGCCTCCAGCTTTGTTCTTTTTTTTTCAGAATTGCTTTAGCTATTCAGGGTTTTTTGTTGCCCCATACAAATTTCACTATTTTTTGTTCTGTTCCTGTGAAGAATGACATTGGGATTCTGATTGGGATTGCACTGAATTTGTAGATTGCTTTAGGTAGAATGGACATTTTAACTATATCTATTCTTCCAATACATGTGCATGGAATATTTTTCCATTTCTTTATGTCTTCCTCGATTTCTTTCAATAGTGTCTTATAGTTTTCATTGTCTTTTACCTCCTTGGTTAAATTTATTCCCAGATATTTTATTCTTTTTGTTGCAATTGTAAATGGAATTGTCTTTTTGAGTTCTCTTTCTGTTAGCTCATCATTAGTGTATAGAAATGCAACTGATTTTTGTAAGTTGATTTTATACTCTGCCACTTTACTGTAATTGTTGATTATTTCTAGTAGTTTTCCAATGGAATTTTTTGGGTTTTCTATGTATAAGATCATATCGTCTGCAAATAGTGAGAGTTTCACTTCTTCATTGCCTATTTGGAGTCCTTTTATTCCTTTTTCTTGCCTAATTGCTCTGGCCAGAACTCCCAGTACTATGTTGAATAAGAGTGGTGAGAGTGGGCACCCTTGTCTTGTTCCTGTCCTCAAAGGAATGGCTTTCAGTTTTTCCCCGTTAAGTAGGATGTTAGCTGTAGGTTTGTCATATATGGCCCTTATTATGTTGATGTACTTTCCTTCTATACCCATTTTGTTGAGAGTTTTTATCATAAATGGATGCTGGATCTTGTCGAAAGCCTTCTCTACATCAATTGAGATGATCATGTGGTTTTTATTCTTCATTTTGTTAATGTGGTGTATTACATTGATTGATTTGCAGACGTTGAACCACCCTGGGACCCTGGTATAAATCCCCCTTGATCATGGTGTATGATCTTTTTGATGTATTGCTGCATTCGGTTTGCCAATATTTTGTTGAGGATTTTTGCATCTATGTTCATCAGTGATATTGGCCTGTAGTTTTCCTTCTTTGTATTGTCCTTGTCCGGCTTTGGTATCAGGATGATGTTGGCCTCATAGAATGTGTTAGGAATTGTTCCATCTTCCTCTATTTTTTGGAATAGTTTGAGAAGGATAGATGCTAAATCTTCTTTGAATGTTTGGTAAAATTCTCCAGGGAAGCCATCTGGTCCTGGGCTTTTATTTTTGGGGAGGTTTTTGATTACTGTTTCAATCTCTACTTGTGATTGGTCTGTTCAGATTCTCTATTTCTTCTTGATTCAGTTTCGGGAGGTTGTACGCATCCAAGAATTTGTCCATTTCCTTCGGGTTGTCCAATTTGTTGGCGTAGAGTTTTTCATAGTATTCCGTAATAATCCCTTCTATTCTGTGGTATCTGTTATAATTTCTCCTCTTTCACTTCTAATTTTATTTATTTTAGTCTTCTCCCTTTTTTTCTTAGTGAGTCTGGCTGAGGGTTTGTCAATTTTATTTATCTTCTCAAAGAACCAGCTCTTTGTTTCATTGATCCTTTCTACTGTTTTTTTTTGTTGTTGTTGTTTCAATTTCATTTATTTCTGCTCTGATTTTTATTATTTCCCTCCTTCTGCTGATTCAGGGCTTTGTCTGTTCTTCTTTTTCCAACTCTGTTAGGTGCAATTTAAGGTTATTTATTTGGGATTTTTCTTGTTTGTTAAGGTGGGCTTTTATTGCTATGAATTTCCCTCTCAGGACCGCTTTTGCTGCGTCCCATATGAGTTGGTATGGTGTATTTTCTTTTTCATTTGTCTCCAGATAGCTTTTGATTTCTCCTTTAATTTCATCAACGACCATTGGTTGTTCAGTAGCATGTTGTTTAGTCTCCACATCTTTGTTCCTCTCCCAGTTTTTTCCTTGCAGTTGATTTCTAGTTTTACAGCATTATGATCAGAAAAGATGCTTGTAATGATTTGAGTCTTCTTAAATTTATAGAGGTTTGCCTTGTTTCCTAATATATCATCTATCCTTGAGAATGTTCCATGTGCACTTGAGAAGAATGTGTACTCTGCTATTTTTGGGTGGAGTGCTCTGTATATAACTATTAAGTCCATTGCATCTAGTTTTTCGTTTAAGTCCATTATTTCCTTATTGACTTTTTGTCTGGATGATCTATCCATTGAAGTAAGGGGGGTGTTAAGATCCCCTACTATTATTGTGTTATTGTTAATATCTCCTTTTAGGTTTTTTAGCAGTTGTTTTATGTACTTTGGTGCTCCTGTGTTGGGTGCATAGATATTTATAATTGTTATGTCTTCTTGGTGAAGTGTCCCTTTTATCATTATATATTGCCCTTCTTTGTCTCTCATTACCTTTTTAATCTTGAAGTTTACTTTATCTGATATAAGTATGGCAACTCCTGCTTTCTTTTGTTTGCCATTAGCTTGGAGTATTGTTTTCCATCCTTTTATTTTGAATCTGTGTTTGTCTTTACAGCTGAGATGTGTTTCCTGGAGGCAGCAAATGGTTGGATCTTGATTTTTAATCCTTCCCACCACTCTGTGCCTTTTGATTGGAGAATTCAATCCGTTTACATTTAGAGTGATTATTGATATATGAGGGTTTAATGTTGCTATTTTATTGTTCATTTTCTGGTTCTTTTGCATTTCCTTCGTTTCTTGTCGCATGTGTTTCGGACTGCAAATTCAGTTTGGTATTTCTGCATGCTCATTTTCTTAGTTTTCTCTTTATTTGTCATGTGTGGTTCTCTTCTGGTTATTTGTTTAGTGGTTACCGTGAGGCTTATATAAAAGATCTCCTGGATAAGATAGTACATTTTCAGATGCCTCCTGTTTCCTTAGGCTGAATTGATTCAATCCCTTTCCTCTTCCCCCTCCCCTTATTTGTTGTTGTCACTACTTATTCCATCTTGTGTCATGAGTGTGTGTTTCCAGTGATGAGCTTGAATTAATTTTTGATGTTATCCAACTGTAGTTTGTTCTGGTTTAGTCTCCTTGCTTTTCTCCTTGCTGAAATCTTTGTATCCCCTTTCTCATTTGTTTTTTTTTTTTCCGGCCTAAGGGCCTTCTTGAGCATTTCTTGTAGTGGGGGTCTTGTTGTGATGAACTCTCTTAGCTTTTGTTTATCAGGGAGAGTTATTATTTCTCCTTCGTATTTGAAGGATATTTTTGCTGGATAAAGTATTCTTGGCTGAAGGTTTTTGTCTTTCATGATTTTGAATATATCATTCCAGTCTCTCCTAGCCTGTAGAGTTTCTGTCGAGAAATCAGCTGAGAGCCTGATGGGGTTTCCTTTGTATGTTATTTTGTTTTTTTGTTTAGCTGTTTAATATTATTTCCTTGTCACGGAATCTTGTCAAATTTGCTACTATGTGTCATGATGATTGTTTATTCCTGTTTATGTATTTAGGTGATCTATTGATTTCATCCACTGTTATTTCCATCTCCTTCCCTAGGTTAGGGAAGTTCTTAGCTATTATTTCTTTGAACAAGCTCTCCACTCCTTTTTCTTCTTCTTCTCCTTCTGGAATACCTATTATCCTTATGTTGCTTTTCCTCATTGAGTCTGATATTTCTCGAAAATTTTCTTAATTTCTTTTTAGTCTTAGCTCTCTCTCCTCCTCTATCTGGAGCGTTTCTGTGTGTCTATCCTCGATGATGCTAATTCGTTCCTCCATATTGTCAGTTCTGCTCTTTAAAGACTCCATTTTTTCCATTGTCTTGTTCATTTTGTTTTTCATCTCCAATAATTCTTATTGGTTTTTCTTTATGGTTTCAATCTCTTTTGTGATGAAATCCCTGAATTCGTTGATTTGTTTCTGTGTGTTCTCTTGTATTTCATTGAGTTTGTTTATGATAGCTATTTTGAATTCTCTGTCATTTAGGTTATCGAATTCTGTGCCTTCAGGGTTGGTGTCTGGGTGTTTGTCATTTTCCTTTTGGTCTGTAGACTTCACAAATCTTTGCAAGATTCCCAGGGCCTTACTTTTACCTCTCATCTTGAAGTTGGTCCTGCAGTTTCCACCTGCTGCCACTGGATGGAGATCGTGAGCGGTGTGGGGCTTCCCGTGTCTCCACTGGCCGATGTATGGCAGCAGGGGTTTCTCAAAAGTCCTTTGTAGTGTTTGGTTGACCTCTGTTGGAATGCGAATGATGTTTTCGTTGTGTCTTAGGGGGCAGAGATTCAAAGAGGCTATCTCACTCTGCCATGATGCTGACGTCACTCCTCAAGAGCAGGAATTTAAACCACAGAAGAGAAAAGACAAGTGGCCCAAATGGTCAGTTATTGAAATCAACGAAGGTCTCTAAACAAAGAAGCCTGGGGGAGGCGGCCTGGCTCTTTATCTAGTCATGTGGCTGGCACTGTGTTTATTCAAGATAACTTTCCTTGAAACAGATGCCTCAGCAAAGCTTAAGTTAGGCACTTGCATTAAAAAAAAGGAAAAAAAAAACACCCAACTGTCAGGGTTTATACTGCAGTGTGGGTATGTGTGTGCATGTGTATATATGTGTGCATATGTATATATGCATGTGTGTGTATGTATATGGATGTGTATGCTGTTGTATATGTGTATGTGTCTATATGTGTGCATATGTATATATGCATTGTGTGGGGGGGTGTGTATGCTGTGTGTATATGTGTATGTGTGTGCATATGTATATGTACACAAATATGTGTGTGTATGGGTGTGTACAGGTGTGGGGGGAAGCTGTACTGCACCCACCACACCAGAACATCAAGAGCAAATGCAGTCACCCCAGAGCTCCATCTGGCTCCTGCACCCTGTCCTCCTGCTCAGGCAGCCCCAGGCCATCCTGTTTGTCAGGAATCCTCTCCGAAGCATGTTTGGGCCCATGGTTTCCCCCTGCCATCTGCTCCCTCCTGCCTCTGACTTTCAGGGATTTCTCATCCTGTTAGGACCACTGAGAAGACCCCATCTTCTTCTCTTATACTACCATGGAGTTAAAAGAAAAAGTCACAAACGTACTTTCCATACCTTCTATGGATTTGTAGTGGGGTGTTTGGCCATCTTTTTTTAAAATTTTTTATTTTGGAATTTTCAAACAGATACAACTAGAATAGTATAAAGAGCCTCATGTGCCCCTCACCCCCAACTTTGGTAATTATCAAATCATGACTGATACTATTCCACCTCCCCTCCATCTAGCCCGGAATATTTTGAAACAAATGCCAGACATCATATCATTTCAACTACAAACATTTCAGTATAAATAAAAGATAAGGACTTTTTAAAAGGTTTCTCTAATTTTTCTTTTTTATTATTATTTTATTGAGGTCACATTGGTTTATAACATTGTGTAAATTTCAGGTGTACATTATTATATTTCAGTTTCTCTATGGACTGCATCATGTTCATCACCAATAGTCTAGTTTTATCCATCACCATACATATGTGCCCCTTTACCCCTTTCACACTCCTCCCACCCCCTTCCCCTCTGGTAACCACCAATCTGTTCTCCTTATCTATGTGTTTGTTTGTCTTCCACATGTGAGTGAAATCATACAGTATTTGTCTTTCTCTGTCTGACTTATTTCACTTAGCATAATACCTCCAAGGTCCATCCATGTTGTTACAAATGAGATGATTTTGTCTTTTTTTATGGCTGAGTAGTATTCCACTGTATATATATATATACCACATCTTCTTTATGCACCCATCCGTTGATGGGCACTTAGGTTGCTTCCACATCTTGGCTATTGTGAATAATGCTGTGATGAACCTAGGGATGCATAAATCTCTTTGAATTGTTGATTTCATGTTATTTGGATAAATACCCAGTAGTGGGATAGCTGGATCATATGGAATTTTTATTTTTAATCTTTTGAGAAATTACTATACTGTTTTCCATAGTGGCTGCACCAGTTTGCATTCCCACCAGCAGTATATGAGGTTTCTCTTTTCTCCACATCCTCTCCAACACTTGTTATTTCTTGTCTTGTTAATTATAGCCATTCGGATGGTTGTGAGCTAATATCTCATTATAGTTTTGATTTGCTTTTCTCTAATAATTAGTGATGTTGAACATCTTTTCATGTGCCTGTTCGCCATCTGTATATCTTTAAATGCCTTTTCAGATCCTCTGACTGGTTTTTGATTGGGTTGTTAATTTTTTTGTTGTTGAGCTGTATGGGTTCTTTATATATTTTGGAAATTAACCCCTTGTCAGACATATGATTTGCAAATATTTTCTCCTAGTTGGTGGGTTGTCTTTTCATTTTGTCCATGGTTTCCTTTGCCTTGCAGAAGCTTTTTAGTCTGATGTAGGCCCATTTGTTTTTCTTTTGTTTCCCTTGCCTGAGTAGACATGATATTTGAAAAGATACTACTAAGACTGATGTCAAAGAGTGTATTGCCTATACTTTCTTTCTTTCTTTCTTTCTTTTTTTTTGTGAGGGAGACCAGCCCTGAGCTAACATCCGTTGCCAGTCCTTCTCCTTTTGCTGAGGAAGATTGGCCATAGGCTAACATCCATGCCCATCTTCCTCTGCCTATATTTTCTTCCAGGAGTTTTATGGTTTCAGGTCTTACATTCAAGTCTTTAGTCCATTTTGAGTTAATTTTTATGTGTGGTATAAGATAATGGTCTACTTTCATTCTTTTGCACATGGCTGTCCAGTTTTCCCAACATCATTTATTGAAGAGACTTTCCTTTCTCCATTGTATGTTCTTGGCTCCTTTGTCTAAGACTAGCTGTCCACAGATGTGTGCATTTATTTCTGGGTTCCCAATTCTGTTCCATTGGTCTGTGTGTCTGTTTTTCTGTCAGTACCATGCTGTTTTGATTACTATAGCTTTGTAGTATAATTTGAATTCAGGGAGTGTGATACCTCCAACTTTGTTCTTTTTTCTCAAGATTGCTTTGGCTATTCAGGATCTTTTGTTGTTCCACATAAATTTTAGGATTCTTTGTTCTATTTCTGTGAAGAATGTCATTGTGATTCTAACTGGAATTGCAATGAATCTGTAGATTTCTTTAGGTAATATGGATATTCTAACTGTTTATTCTTCCAATCCATGAGCGTGGAATATCTTTCCATTTCTTTATGTCTTCTTCAATTTCTTTCAATAATGTCTTATAGTTTTCAGTGTATAGGTCTTTGACCTCCTTGGTTAAATTTATTCCTAGATATTTTATTCTTTTCATTGCAACTGTAAATGAGATTGTATTCTTGACTTCTCTTTCAGCTAGTTTGTTTTTGGTGTATAGAAATGCAACTGATTTTTGCATGTTAATTTTGTACCCTGCAACTTTGCTGTATTTGTTGATTATTTCTAATAGTTTTTTTGATTGGAGTCTTTAGTGTTTTCTGTATATAGAATCATGTCTTCCACAAATAGTGACAGTTTTACGTCTTCCTTTCCTATTTGGATCCCTTTTATTTCTTTTTCTTGCCTAATTGCTCTGGCTAAAACTTTCAATACAAGGTTGAATAAGAGTGGTGAAAGTGGGCATCCTTGTCTTGTTCCTGTTCTCAGAAAATGGCTTTCAGCTTTTCACTGTTGAGTATGATCTTGGCTGTAGGTTTGTCATATATGGCCTTTATTATGTTAGGGTACTTTCCTTTTATACCCATTTTATTGAGAGTATTTATCATAAATCGATGTTGGATCTTCTTAAATGCTTCCTCTGCATCTATTGAGATGATCATGTGGTTTTTGTTCTTCATTTTGTTAGTGTGGTGTGTCACATTGTTTGATTTGCAGATGTTGAACCATCCCTGATCCCTGGAATAAATGCCACTTGGTCATGGTGTATGATCCTTTTAATGTATTGTTGTATTTGATTTGCTAATATTTTGTTGAGGATTTTTGCATCTATGTTCATCAGCGATATTGGCCTGTGGTCTTCCTTTTTTGTTTTGTCCTTATCTGGTTTTGGTATCAGGGTGATGTTGGCCTCATAAAATGAGTTAGGAAGCATCCCATCCTCTTCAATTTTTCCAAATAATTTAAGAAGGATAGGAATTAAATCTTTGAATGTTTGGTAGAATTCACCAGAGAAGCCATCTGGTCCTGGACTTTTGTTTCTTGGGAGGTTTCTGATTACTGTTTCAATCTCTTTGCTTGTGATTGGTCTCGGATTATCTATTTCTTCTTGATTCAGTTTTGGGAGGTCTATGATTCTAAGAATTTATCCATTTCTTCTAGGTTTTCAAGTTTGTTGGCATATAGCTTTTCATAGTATTCTCTTATAATCTTTTGTATTTCTGTGGTGTCCATTGTAATTTCTCCTCTTTCACTTCTGATTTTATTTATTTCAGTCTTCTCTCTTTTTTTCTTAGTGAGTATGGCTAAAGGTTTGTCAATTTGGTTTATCTTCTCAAAGAACCAGCTCTTAGTTTCATTGATCCTTTCTATTGTTTTTTTAGTCTCTATTTTTTTATATCTGCTCTGATTTTTATTATTTCCTTCCTTCTACTGACTTTATGCTTTGTTTGTTCTTCTTTTTCTAGTTCTTTTAGGTATAGTGTAAGTTTGTTTATTTGAGATTTTTCTTGTTTCTTGAGGTAGGCCTGTATTGCTACACATTTCCCTCTTAATACTGCTTTTGCTGCATCCCATAGGTTTTGGTATGTTGTGTTTTCATTTTCATTTGTCTCCAGATATTTTGTTGATTTCTCCTTTGATTTCTTCATTGATCCAATAGTTGTTCAGCAGCATGTTGTTTAGTCTCCATATATTTGTGACTCTCCCAGCTTTTTTCTGGTTGTTGATTTCTAGTTTCATAGCATTATGGTTTGAAAAGATGATGGATATGATTTCAATCTTAACTTTATTTAGGATTGCTTTGTTTCCCAACATATGGTCTATTTTGAGAATTTCCCATGTGCACTTGAGAAGAATGTATATTCTGCTATTTTGGGGTGGAATGTTCTATATATATCTATTAAGTCCATCTGGTCTAGTGTTTCATTTTAGGCCACTGTTTCCTTGTTGACTTTCTGTCTGGATGATCTATCCATTAACATAAGTGGGATGTTAAGGTCCCCAACTATTACCATGTTGCTGTCAATTTCTCCCTGTAGGTCTGTTAATCGTTGCTTTATATACTTTGGTGCTCTTGTGTTAGGTGCATATATATTAATAAGTTTTATGTCTTCTTGGTGGAATGTACCTTTCATCATTATGTAATGCCCATCTTTGTCTCTTGTTATCTTTTTTATTTTGAAGTCTGCTTTGTCTGATATAAGTATGGCCACATCTGCTTTCTTTTGCTTGCCATTTGCTTGGAGAATCATCTTTCATCCCTTCACTCTGAGCCTATATTTGTCTTTAGAGCTGAGATATGTTTCCTGGAGGCAGCATATTGTTGGGTCTTGTTTTTTAATCCATCCGCCACTCTGTGTCTTTTGAATGGTGAATTCAATCCATTTACATTTAGAGTGATTATCAATATATGAGGGCTTAATACTGCCATTTTATCCTTTATTTTCTGGTTGTTCTATATTTCCATTGATTCTTTTTCCTTGTATTTCTGTCTGCCATTTCAGTTTGGTGGTTTTCTGTGATGGTTTTCTCTTTATTTATGATTTGTGACTCTGATTTTTTTTGTTTTGTGGTTACCATGAGGTTTGTATAAAAGATCTTGTAGTTGAGATAGTCCTTTTTCTTATAGCCTCTTATCTCCATTAGCCTATGCAGGTTCTGTCCTTTCCTCTTCCCCTTCTATGTTTTTGTAATTGATGTAATTGGGAGTTCTATTAGCTTCATGTACTTGTAAGTCCAGTTTCTTCCCCAGGTTTGGGAAGTTCTCAGCTATTATTTCTTTAAACAAGCTCTCTGCTCCTTTCTCCCTCTCTTCTCCCTCTGGGAGACCTATCATCCTTATGTTACTTTTCCTAATTGAGTCGGATGCTTCTCAAAGAATTTCTTCATTTTTTTAAAATCTTAGTTCTCTCTTTTCCTCTACCTGAATCATTTCTAGGTTTCTATCCTCAAGCTCATTAATTCTGTCCTCCATAAAGTCTGCTCTATTTTTAATGCTTTCTTCATTATTTTTCATCTCATTGTGTTCTTCATCTCCAGAATTTCTGTTTGTTTTTTTGTTGTTGTTGTTGTTTTTGTTTTTGTTTTTTTTTAGAGCTTCAGTCTCTTTGTGTTCCTTCTGTTCATTGATTTTATTCCTGAGCTGATGGAACTGTCTTTCTGAGTTTTTTTGTAACTTGTTGAGTTTCTTTATGGCAACTACTTTGAATTTTCTGTCAGTTAGATTGTAATCTTCTGTGATGTCAGGTTTGGTTTCTAGAGAGTTGTCATCTTCTTCTGTTCTGCCGTATTACTGTAGTTCATGGTGTTTGATGAGTTGATCCTCTGCTGGTACATTTGTGGTAGCAATCACCTTTCTCATTTGGGTACAGCTTTGGTTACTTTGGTTCTGAGCTGCTTCTGGTTATATTTAAGAGCCTGCACTTTCCACTCTCCACTGCCTCTGCCAGAAGCGTCGTCAGTGCCCTCCTTGTGCTGCTTGTGCCTCTGGGGTTGCTGGTGCCTTGCTGCTTACGATGTTGCTGCACTCTCAGGCAAGGCCACTGGGGTCACCAGGTTGCAAGCACTTCTGCTGCTTCCAGAGTCACCTGGGTCTTGTGTTCCTTCACTGGCCCTCCAGGGGCTCTCCATGGGCTCAGATGCTGCTGCCCCATGCACCACCTGTGCTGCTGTTCCCAGGTTGTCTGGAGGTGCTGGCTGCACCACTGCCAGGGGTGCTGGGTTCACAGGTGTCCCTGTTGCTGCCAGGGGCCTGGGGACTTGTATGCAGCCCCTGCTGCTGGTGGAGCTGGTATCGGGGGTGCTGCCACCAGTTCTGCTGTGGTTCCTGATACTCCTGGTCTCAGGTTCCATCTGCCACTGCTGGGGTGGGGTTGGGTAGCAGGGTCTGTTTTTTCTGCTCCCACAGTTACTTGCAGTTGTGTGGGTCTGGCCACTGCTGCTGCTGCTGCTCTGCCAGCTGTTGTGCATGAGCCAGGCCACCCTCACCTCCACTCACAATCACGCAGGCCACTGTGTGAGGATCGGGGCCCTGGATTGCTGCTACTGGGGGAGCAGGAGGGGGCTGCTCCCCTAGTTCCACTGCTTTCTGGGGGTCTAGTCCACCCACCTGCAATGTATAGCTGCATGGATCTCTTAGGCATCCTGTTGTGCTATGTAGGGAATCCTCTGTTGGTCAATGGATGTCCATTTGGTTGTAACTTCATTTCATCAAACACGCAGTCAGTCTTCACATTTTCCCCACTGTCATATACATTTTAAAAAATAATATATTTGATTGGATTGGGATCTGAGGAGTCAGGCTCAGGCCCAAATCCTATGTGTGATCTCTCGGGCCTCCCATAGGCAATCACAAGGTGTTGCTGGCAGGCCTCCTGGGAGGTGCCCTCCCTACCCCAGACTTGGGACAGTTGGTGCACTGCAGTCTCTCAGGGGAGCTGCAGCTGAGGACTCAGTCCCCTGGCCAGCCGCGCTGTCACACATCTGCATTCCTCACCCAGATATTGCCAAGAGGCCTCATTACCAGGGTTGACGCACTTTTCTCCACTCTGACTCAGTACTTTCCACTCCCAGCCTTCCCCCTCCATCCCCCAATCCGTACAAAAGGGTCCTCACAAAGGCAGGAGCCTTATGTTCGGGACTCCTGGCAGTGAGATGATCCCCTCCCCGCCCTGTCTGCATGTCATCTGCCTCCCGCCTGATGTCCCATGGGGCAAAGTGGAACACTAGAAGCCACCACCTTTCTTTAGCCTCTTGCCTGCACTATCACACTAGGTGAATAAAGCCTTGATTGTGACTTGCAATTGGGCTCAGCATCCTCATTGGTTGCCCGGACACCAGCAGCTCAAAAGATCCAGCTAACATCCATGCCCTCCACTGACTGATGTGTCATCAAGTCTCTGAAGCAACGGGCTTCTCTTCCATCTCCTTGTCTCCCTCGTGACTCCTGTTCTTGGTACCTTACCCTGCAGAGTGGCACACAGGCCGGAGTCAGCAGCTCGCACCCTGGAGTGTCATGACTGTGTTCCGTGCCCGCTCTAGCTCCTGTCACGGGGTGGGGGGGGGGGTTAGCTGAAGGTGCTTCATCAGGTTCAGGTGTGATTTTTGCTTTTGGCAAGACCACTTCATTAGTGATTGAGTTTTTTTTTTTTTAAGTATAATTACAGCTTCATGGATTTAAACATTTTTTTGTGTTTCAATTCATCGAAATTATTCTCCTTATTGTATTCAAATCATCCCACCTTTGGCCCATGGGGGTGGACTTGGAGTTGAGTCTTGAGTCCCTTTGTCATTGGCCAACAATCGTGATCTGCTTTGTTCTCTAGTATGAAAAGCTATTCCAGTCTCATTTTATACATTTCCTAACCCAGACCTGAAAGCATCCACTTCTCTCAGGAGCCCCTCTTCCTCTTCCAGAGAAATGATATCTAGACACCACAATCTGGATGGTAGGGGGGCTTGTTTTTAGGTCTTGTTGGTGGACAGAACTCAGATTTCTTTTTAAGATAAGACAGTACGAGTACATACTGACACTTTTCACTCAAATTCAGAGCTACATGATTTTTACTTAACCTTATTGATAAGACATGTGCATCTCCTTTACCCTACACCAGAAACCTCAACAACACCCAACATAATTATTCATTCGCTTTATCCCATAACACAATAATCTCAAAATAACAATATAAACACTACCATCAACAGCATGATTGCTGAAAACAGTTTAAGACATTTTTATGTACTCTTAAAATCCTTGAGTTATATAAGCGTACAGACAAAACTGTGTTCTAAAATTATTTGGAAAATGATCACAGAAAATGAAACATTTTTCCATTCTTTCTGTACTCAAGCTATATAGATCTACAGTCAAAATCCTGGATTTTACAATCACTTGGAAGAGTTTGGTAGGGTTATGCTACCAACTGATAATGCAAGTTAATTGGTTTCATCTTGCTTTCAAATTTAAGAATTTCTTTTAAAATATAACAATTAAAAAAAACCCAAAAAACAAAAAATATAACTTAATTTAATTTAGTAATTACATAAATATTTACATGGTTCTAAAGCCAAATGTACAAACCAAGGTGTATTCACAGAAGTCTGGTTTCTATCCCTGTCTTCCTTCACCTCATTTCCACCTGTTCCCTATAGGTAACAATTGAATTTAAAACAAATTTTATGACTTATTCCCCCATTTGTAAAAATATAAGCTGCTGGTCCTATATAAATAAATAAGCATCAACAGCCTTTTTTCACTTAGCAATATGTCCTGGAGATAACCATGTAGTAGCATATAGAGATTTCTTCTTCCTTTTTATACTTGGTGCTTGGTCTCCATGGTGTGGATGGATGGAACACACTTCATGCAACCAAAGCCCCATGGACAGATGCTTGAGTAGTTTCCAGGCTGGTGCTACTCAACTGTGCTCTGAGGAAGAGCCTGTCAAGCATCTCCATCATAGTTCTACCCAGCTGTCTGTGGAATAGATCCCCAGAGGTGGGATTACTGGGTCGAAGGGCACTGCAGCTCTAATGTTGCTGGATATTGCCAAATCCCCTCCACAGGGGCCTGTACCATGTTAAATATCAATGGGTAACATCCAAGGATGTCATCCCCCCATAGATTGTTGTCAAACTCTTGGATTTTGCCCATCTGACTGGGGAGAAACGGTGTTGCAGTGGACTTTTAATTTATACTTCTCTTGTTAGGAGTCCACTGAGGGGGTGTGTGTGCCGGTCTCAGCCTATCAATGACCAGTGTTGTGGCTGGACCAGCCTTTGTGGTTCTTATTGTGACTGCAAGATGCCCTTCAGCGATAACCATCAGGAAACCTTAAAAAAATAAAGGCTTATTACTTACAGGCCGTGGAAATTACACAGCACACCTGCGGCCACACAGCGAGGTCACAGGTAGAGAAAGAGCGGTGGGCCTGGGGTTCTGCTCTTAAATTGGGGTCAAGGGTGGGGGTCTAGGGTTTCCAGGGCTCACTCTTTAATGGTGAATTTAAAACATGAGAGCGGGAATTCAAAGCACAGGAAGAGAAAAAACACCCCAGTGGCCCCAGTGATTGGTTATGGAAATCAACCAAGACCTCTAAAACAAAGGGGGGCCTGGCTCTTTATCTTGTGGCTGGCAAAGTGTGTATTCGAGATGGCCATCTTTGACGCAGATGCCTCGGCAATCAAAATTTAAGTTAGGCACTTGCATTACAGAAAAGAAAAGTCAACTGTCAGGGCCACACTACAGCATCCTTTCATACCTTTACTGACCTGTTTACATTTCCTTTTCTGTGAACTGTTTGTCCCCATCGCTATCAGTTGGCATCTTGCCCGACCTCCAGAGGAAGTGTCTCAGAAGGCCAGTGGTCCAGGGAGTGTCAAGGGGAAGACACAGAACCCCCCACAGAGTGTTTCTCAAGGGCAGTCGAGCACCTTCTGCCTCAGTACCTGTTGGGGCGCAGGTTAAGCTCCCCACTTCTTGGACCCACCTGGGACCGACTGGCCCAAACCAGCCAAGACTGCAGGCCGGCTGCCCTGGGGGCAGGGTTGGGGAGACCTGCCCTTCTCAGAGGCAGACTTGCCCTCCTGCTCGGAATCCAGCTGCTGGACCCTCACGGTTGACTCTGAAGCAGGGACAAGACAAGCTTTGCCCCTCACCCTCCTCTGCCGGGGTCCCCGGTGGAGTGCAGGGCGCGGGAGCCCCCGCAGGTGCTTGAGCTGGGGATCCCACCTGGGAGACGGGCGGGGCTGCAGTGGGCGGGGACGCCGAGACCCAGGGCAGTGGGGGTGTGGAGCGGCTGGCGAGGGAGGGCTGCGGGGGCGGGTGAGGGGGGCGGCACCCCAGGAGCGGCCTGCAGTCAGAGCCTGAGGCGGAGAAAGGGGAAGGAGGCTTGCAGGGCAGAGGAGCGCAGAGGAGCGCAGAGGAGCTCTCAGCGGGCAGCGGAGGGGGAGGAGGCCTGTGGGAGGCAGGAACCTGCAGCTGGAGTCGCACGGTGGCCGCTCCATTGTCGCGTCCCAGAGCGGCTGCGTGCAGCAGAGAGGAGGCGGCGGAGCTGTGGGTGAGTGACCGCCCAAGGGGGCACTGTCGAAGGGGACAGAGTGGGCAGGAGGAGGCGCAGAGGGGCGCTGCCCTGGGGTCTTCCCTGGCTGCACCAGTGTGGATCTGGGACTCTGGAGGGTGGCTGGGTCCGGGACCAGGGCGGGCAGCCCGGAATATACCCTCAGCCCCTTCACCCCCATGCTGCCCCCGCTGCTATGTGACCAGGATGGCACACATGGGAGCTGCCCACCCGAGAGCCAGCAATGCCTCAGGACCCCCTCAGGACCTCTCACGCCCCACCACATGACCTTTTCGTGATCCCTCATGACCAGTGGAACCGAGCTTCCCTGTCCCTCATCCCTAGGTGCAGCCAGGCCCGGAGGGCATGCTTCTGGGGGGGCTCCCTCAACCCTTGCCCCTCCTTCCCCCACTCTTATCCTCAGCGGCACCCCTCCAGGCTCAGTCATCTTTGCTAAATGCATGCATGAATGAATGAATGGGTAAGTGAGCAGCCTGGTGCCTCAGAGGCACACAGTGACTTTCATGAAGGGGGATAGGTAGGAAGGAGCCCCCAGTGGGGTGGCAGGTTTTCAGGAGAGTGAGGTGGCAGCTGCAAGGGTGAGAGATTGGAAGAATTCCTGGAAGAGGGCCCCTGGTGGCTCCAGGGAACTTGAATGGCAGGGGATTTGGAGCTGTGCCAGGTGGGTGGTGGGCAGGAGGTGGGTTTCCTGCAACTTGGGGTAGGGGCGTTTCTCACAGGAGGCTCTGTGTGTCCCTCAGAGATGACAGAGATGCTGGCACTGCCCCACCCAGTCCCCTTCCCCCACTCCACAGGGAAGAGGACTTGATCTGCCCTGCACCCCAAACCACTTCCCGTGGCGCGGTCCCCTCTCTGCCATAGCCTGGGCGTGGTGCCCCAGGGGTCTACTTAGTCCATGGAGAGGACTCGCAGGCCACAAGGGAGGTGCGTGGGGCACGGGCAGGACAGCTAGGTCAGGGGCCAGTGAGGAGCAAGTTGCCGGCTGGGGGCAATGATCTGGACTCGCAGCGCTGGCCCCTCTCACCAGGGTGTCCCCTTGCTGGCCGACCACCGTGTCTGCCCGTGTAACTTATGGGCTTCACCCTCCTCAGACCCTGTCATGGCCGCGCAATTCTTGCTCTATGTTTATCAAGTTTTTATTGTGGAAAGTTTCAAGTGCACACTGAGGTAGGAGGTAGAGATGCCCATGTCCCAGCTGGGCCTGTAGGGGTCAGCCCCCACTCCCACCCCACCCGAGTCTTCCCAGGGAATCCCAGACAGGCTGTCCACTCAGCCAATGACACTTGAGTGTGTCTTTCTAGCAGACAAGGGCTTTGTAAAGTCCCATCACAGTGCTAGGAAAGATGCTAGTTACGTACATCGTCCCCTTTGCTGGTCAATCCCCCAACGTTAGCTCACGGAGAAAACTTCTCCCAGGAAGCTCGTCCCAGTCGGGCTTCAAACGAGGCCCATGCGTCTCTCCAAAGGAGGCCTGCACATCTGGACGTGCCTCTCTTGCTGTGGCTGCGGCCTTGGCTGCGGCCTTGGCGGAGCTCCCGCTGTCCGGTCCGCACTTGATGAGGCAGGCACAGAGGGCGGCTTCTGCTCTGGCTCTGAGGCTCCGCCTGGGCTCAGTTAACTGCCCTCAACGGGGGACAGACATGCGAGGGGACAAAAGGAGTGAGGCTGGAAGAACCAGCGAGGGCCGCAGACCCTGCCAGGAGAGGGCTCCCTGGAGGAGAGGAAAGGGCCAGGGGGCAGTGCTGCGGGGCAGGAGTCACCGTCCCACCCTCCCTCAGGGAGATGAGGCAGGTCTGAATGCTGAGGGAAGACCCCAGGATCAGGGGGTGCTGGGAGAGAAGAAGCCCCACCGGTGGGGGACTGCCTGGGGGTGACCTGGTGACGGGGCGGCAGGGGCTCAGGTTCGGGGTGGAGTTCGAGAATGTTTCCACCTGATGGGGCCTCGTTTTCCTGTGAGGTGGGCGGCACAATGGCCAGCCCAAGAGTCAGCCTGAGCTGGTGTGGCTGGAGGAGGATGGAAGGGACTGTGAGAACAGGAGAGGGGCCCAGGAGCCAGCTGAGGAGGGCCGAGTGGGCTCACCCCATGCCTCCATCCCCCCTCCCCCCAGAGGGTGTCCCTATTCCCCCTCCCCACTGCGTGGCGTGCCCCTCTCCCCACCCCCCTCCCAGTGGTTTCCCCGTCTAGTTGTCATCCTTCCGAAGTGGGAGGGGCGGGGTGTTTCCCATACCTGATTTCAGCGAAGAGCGGAACAGAAAGTGCTGGCAGCAACAGAAGGTCACATCCTCTCTGCTCAGCTGCTCTGGAATGCGAGGCCCACGGCTGAGCCCAGGGCCCAGAGGCATCCCCCGTTCCAGCGATGCTCTGGGTCCCAGCCCACACCGGGCACCTGGACAGGGCAGGGGCCAGGGTGAGGCAAGTGAGGCACTGGCCTGGGGCACAACATCCAAGGGGCCGCCAAGGACTCTGTCGTCCAGATCAACAGTACTCCAACGCGGCATTTCAGTACATCGAAGCTCATGCAAAAGTCCACATAAACAAAGAATCAGCATTTTAGATACAGGCGGGGTGGTCGGACTGCCATTCCTTTGCCTCAGGCTCCAGTGTGGCCCTTGGGGTGCAGGTCGTGGAAGACCCATCTCCAGTCAGGCTCCAAAGGTCACCACAGTGGCCAGGCTCAGGGGGCTCTGCAGGGCTCCCCTCGGCCTGCACACATGGCCACGGCTCCGTGCAGACAGCCGAGCCGCAGTCCCCCACCCCAGCCAGCTGTTGTGGACAGAGCCCGGGGCCTGAGATTGTGAAAGAGAAGTCTTCAGCGCGGCCTCCCTTCCCTGCTCCTCCTCCAGGCAACGGCCAGTTCCCGGTTCCCACGCCTCAGGCTTCCCTTTTCCTGGGGGCCTTGCTCATGCCCTTCCAGCATCCAGGAAGCCACTCCCATCCCTGCCTCCTCCCACCTTCCAGGCTCAACTCAAGCGCCACTTCCTCCAAATGCACCCCCCACCCACCCACGGGAACCCCACACGGGTTCCTGTCAGGCACTGGTGTGGTTTGGCATGATGTATCCCATGTGAGTGCGTGCTCTCTGAGCAATGGACTCACCTGGGCTGTCCCCGCCTCCTGCCACGTCCAGCATGGTGCCCACACATGGGGCGGCGAGGATGGGCAGGAAGAGGGAGCAAACCAGAGCATAGAGTGGGGTCAGAGTGGACGCAGATTTTAGCCTGGGGAGGAGAGCCGGGTTGGGGTGCCTCTAGAGGCCCCTTACCTGGGTGTCCTCAGGGTCCTTTGGCCTTTTGCTAGGCTGGGGTCCTGAATCCCCCCCACTCGGTGCTTTGTTTCCTCCTGGCACCCAGGAGGGTAGGGGTATCGCTCCTACCCAGGGGGGTTGGGAGGGCAGGAGCTCCCGGCATCTATGGAGTGTCCCGGGCTGCTCCCTGGGCCGCAGCCAGCAGCCTCCTCTGGAGTGACTCAGCCTCCCCTGGCACGCTTCCCTCGAAGGTTTATCGAGATGGGGCAATGATACGAGCAGCCCTTTTCTCTCCAACCCAACTGTTTGACTATTTGGAGGAACAGGCAGGGAGGATCCTCTTCAGATCCACGCCGTCCGGACCCCTACCGCACACAGGCCCAGCAGGTGTGAAGCAGGGGAGGGCACCGGGACCTCAGCAGAGGGGTGGCGGGCACAGGAGGGGGGCCTCAAAGATGGAGTGCTGCCTGTGCCTGAGCGGGGAGGCTGGCGGGGTCCTCTTTCGCACAGGGTCAGTGCTGTGATTTTGAGGCTGACCAGCTGCAAGAATGGCCTGGTTTGGAACCTGAAGCCCGCCCAGCGTGGCCAGGCCTCTAGGAGCCCCGGGATCCAGTGGGCCTTGAGGAAGGGACTCGGCTCTGCCCTGAGCAGCCCCCATTCCTCCCTGGGAGGGAGTCGGCAGCATAGCCAGTAGAGGAAAGGGCTCAGGGGGGCTGGATGCCCCATCCCACCCCAGGCAGAGCATTTCTGAGCCTGCGGCCACTAATGTGGAATGATTATGGAGTGCCTGCTGTGGGCCGAGAATCCTGCCCATTCCTTGGCACCCAGCACTGGTTGGAATCTCTGTCCGGGCTGCCTTTCACTGGTTAATAGTCTTTATTGAGGCCCTGCTCTGGGCCAGGCTGTGACCCAGCCCAGAGCAGGTGGTGTCCCAGCCACATGCAAGAAGTGAGCACATGAGAAGAGCTATTTTAATTCATAAGAAGTTCTGTCAAGAAACCAGACAAGGTGGGGTGCTACAGATGGGGTGAGGAGGAGCCCAGGAAGCAGGAGGGACTGAGAGTCAGGAGAGGGAAGAAGGGAGGCAGGGGAGGAGCCCATGGTGGGACTGGAGGGCTGTCCTGGGTCTACTGCAGAGGACAGGGGCGGAGGCCAGGCCCCTCCTCAGGGCCTCTGGGCAAGGAGCCCTGGTCCCAGGTCAGGAGGCCTGCGCCAGCCACTCCCCTTCTCTGGGCCTCAGTTTCTGCCTCTGTAAATGGGCAGGGGTGGGGTGGGATCTCTCCCTGGCCCCTTGCAGTCTGTGCAGAGAGAGATGCTGTGGTCAGGCGCTGCGGAGCCCAAGCTGAGGAGATGAGGTCCCTGCCCTCAGGGTGCACGAGGCTGGGGGTTGGTCTGCAGGAAGGGCAGCTGGAGCCCCATTGAGCAGGTTCTCCCCGCCCTGAGCTCAGAGTGAAGAGGCCAGCCAAAGAGAATACCCCATGAAGGCCTGGAAGAGTTGGAGGGGAGGAGAATGTTCTAGACTGGGTGAGGGTTTGTCTGGAAAGAAGGCTTCTGAGGAGGTGGGCTTGAAGAGGGACAGCTGGTGGGAGGGGGAGGGGAGAGCCGGCGGCTACAGCAGAGTGGGAGGAAGTCACTCTGTCTGGGTTTTCATTGCTGGCCGTGGGCCACGGAAGTCTGTGCGTCCACACGCGTTGGCAGGTCACCCCGGCAGCATGGGTGTGTGTGAGTGTGCGTAGCGCAGTGAGCATGTGGCCTTCCTGCCAGGGTGCTGGGCGTGGGCGCAGGGGACCCCAACCTCCCCAAGCCCTGGGGAAGGCCCGGCACTTCCCAGAGATGACCTGTGAGAGGGCTGGGGGAGAGGACGCCTTCACACAGGCAGAGCGGTCTGGTCTCGCTCTCTCAGGTTGTTTCCCCGAACAAACTGTCTTAGCAAGCAGTCTGGTTCTCTGCAGGTACTGACACAGGCGGCCGCTGGCACCCCACGTCCCCTCCCAAAAATTCCCCCAGACAGCCTGAGGCTGGTGTGGGCGGCAGGGAGCCTGTCACCCCACTCTGCTGTCGTCAGCACGCCCACCACCTGCCCACCTTAAGGAGTCAGCCCAGCCTGAGGGGTTGACCCTCCCCCAGCCCTGCTTCCAAGTAGCCTTTCTCAGGCAGCCCTGCACAGGCTCCCAGCTCAGGGGGCAGGCAGCTCACCGGCTGAGCAGGGGGACTGAGGCTGACTGCAGGTCAGTGCCAAGGTGGGGCCAGGGGTCTCCGAGCAGGATGAGGCTGTGATGGGGGTCTCAGAGCGGGGGGAGGGCTGTGATGGGGGGTCTCCGAGCAGGATGAGCCTGTGATGGGGGTCTCAGAGCAGGGGAAGGGCTGTGATGGGGGGGGTCTCAGAGCAGGGGGAGGGTTGTGACGAGGGTCTCAGAACAGGGTGAGAATGTGATGGGGGGGTCTCAGAGCAGGGTGTGGGTGGGATGGGGGCTTGGAGCCTCGGGGGAGCATCCTGATGGAGGAGCTGTGTGGGAGTGGTGGTCTGGAGAGGGGGCCCTCCTCCATAAGCATGGGGGGATGAGTGTGGACAGCATTGCAGAGGAATTCAGGGGTCTCCCAGGGCCTGGAATCCCACTCATTCAAGACTCTGGAATCTACTCTGTGGGTAGTAGTCAGCATTTAAAAGGCTGGACTAGAAAATACCTGCGTGCTGTGTCCCTAGTGTGGGGAGCTCTGTTTTGTGAAACTTGTTTCACTCATACCAGCCCGGCCTGGATCCTCGGGTGTTTCTAATGTGCGGACCCAGCTCCGGACGCCTTGATGGTGCCCAGGCAATGGGGGTCTGCACCCCACTCTCTGCCCCAGATCGCACTCAGAGGGCCTACGGGGTCCTGGGGGGCCGGCAGGGCCATCCAGACAGCAGGAGGGGAGGGGGGGAGGCTGGGGTGTGCTCGGGCCTCCAAATTGCAACCACAGGTTTCCCTCCAGGTAGTTGCAAAGCTATCTCAGTGAAGAATCAAGGGTAGCTGTCTACTCCTCGTGTGGGGACTGACTGATCTCGCCATGGAGGAGGAAGCGGGGCCTCTGAGGTGCTGCTGCGTCTGTCTCCCCCCACAGCAGCTGCCCCCCAGCAGGGAACGGCGGGGCCCCCGGAAGCTGAGCGCTTTGAGCACTTGCTGTGCTGCACTGGGGCCCTGGCCACCCCAGAGCAACGGCCGCAGGGTGTCTGTTGGAGGTGATGCAGGAGGCCAGCTGCGGTCCCTGTGCTGGACACAGATCCCCATGCTGGGGCCGGATGCAGGCAGGGACATGTGCTGGCTGCGATGGCTTCTGGGGATCCTATGCCATTTGGGCTGGAGCCTGGGACTCGACTTCCCAGGCATTTTTGGGAGGCATCCCAAAGGACAAGACATGCAGGCCCCAGGGGTGCGGCCCGTCTTCACAGTCTCACTGTGCACTTAAACTCTCACAGTTTGCATCCTTCTCCCTGAAAGTTAGGAGTTTATTATAAAAGGGAAAATTTAAAGACTGCAGTTAGATTTTTTTCACTTTCCCCCACAAAATATCGGGTGTGTATGACCGGGACCCCTATTCAGCCATCCGGGGTGGTGGGCATCAGGGGAGGGGGGCCTGGCTCCCTCCCTGGCCAGCAGTGCCCCAGGCTGCTGGTCATCTAGAAGGGGCAGTCCACTGCCTCTGGCACCGCTGGCCAGAGTGGTGAGGGGCTGGTCCTGGACCCGGCTCAAGTGGGGAGATGGGACAATGTCAATGACACAGAGGACCCCCTGTGGCAGCCGTCCCTGCAGAATCTCTAGTCCCAGCAGGTCCTGAGGATTCTGGGCTGGTGAGGGGACCACGCAGAGCTGGCCTGGCAGGTTGCAGGTGTTTCTGCATGGACTGCGGCCGGTCAGGAGGGCAGGGCGGGCGGGAAGGGAAGATCTGGCGGTTGGTGTCAGTGGGTTCTGGGGGAGTCTGTGGAGCCTGGCCTGGCTCGTGGTCTGAGAGGCCTCAGAGCCTGGACAGAGGGAGGTGTCACTCACACGAGGGAGACAACAAGCAGAATCCTTCAAAAACGAGGAGAGAGAAGCATGAGGGCATGCAGACATTTTGCACTGATGAAAGGGTTCGTGAAACTTTAATTGCTGTCAAATGAGCCATTTTAAAACTCAAAAGAGATGGAATGGGATAATTTGGTGGAATATTTCTGTTTCTAGCTGAAACATGCACTCCTACTTCCCTAATGGACTGTGGCCTGGAGGCTCCCAGGGGGCCACAGCTGAGGAAATGAGCCTAATGACTCTGCAAGCGCCGGGTTCTGGATATTTCTTCCCTCCCTGTGTGGGAGGGGCCGGGGGAGCAGAACCAGGGAGGCCTGGCTCTGAGCCCTCCCTGGGTGGACTGAACCCCCTTCAGTACCACACCTAAAGGCCAGGGAGTCCCCAGAGGGCCGGATGCTCACTGGGGCAGGGAGGCCACTCCCACTCACCCCTCCAGGCCCTTCCAGCCAGAGGAACCAAGGTGGGGGGATGGGGGGCGTGGCAGGTATGTGCCCTGTGCCAGACACCTAGCCTGCTGGCCACTCATGCATGTGCTCCCTGAGCCCACACATGGGACAGCAGCACCCCCTTACGATGGGGTGACCCTGGTTTTCCCAGCTCAGGGTGAGTTCAGAGTCCGATCTCTGCATCATCTGCCACGCCCTGGAGGTCAGACCCTGACCAAGCCCACCGCAGCCCTGCAGGGCTGGGTCGTGAAGTGTGTCCAGGGGAGCGAGAGGCCAGCACAGACGGTGAGGGTGAAGCTGTGCGGCGCTCCCGACGCTGGCGGGGTGGAAAACACCCAGTGCCACCCTGGGGCTGGCTCCGAGCCTCCAGTCTGGGCCTGGAGGGGCAGGGCTGCCCTCACAGCTCTGTAGAGGGAGCTCAAGGGGCCCTCCTGACCCCAGATGGGGCCTGGGATGGGGCTTCAGGCCGATCCAAGTGGGACCTCAGGGCACAGGACTGAGGTAGGCGGGCACTGAGAGAGAGGGAGGGAGAGAGGTTGGTGCCTGGGGTGGTCTCCTCAGGCCACTTGTCCCCTCAGGAAGAGGATCATGGGCAGCTCTCAGCACAGGAGGGAGGAGGGAGACTAGAGTTCTGGAGCCTTCTGGGGAGCAGCCCTGAGCCACAGCCCCTGCTGTCCTGGACCTCTGCTGCCAGGAATGACCAGGTGGGGTAGATGCTGACCACCTTGCTGAGGTGCAGGTGTGGGTCAAATGCAGGCACCCCCTGCAGCCAGGTATGGGGAGGGGTGGAGGGGCAGTGGGCAGCCCTGGCTCTGTCTTGGGCTGGTCTTGGAGCTGCCTCTGAGCCCTCCCTGAGGAGAGCAGAACTGGGGCTGGCATGAGGCTGGCCACCCTCTGGGCTCCCTGTCTTGTGAGCTGGCAGAATGAGGGGCCCCTCGGGCTGGCTCCCTGTGCAATCTTGGGCCCACTCGGCCTCTGAAGGCCTCAGTTTCCCCACCTGTCGAGCGGGCAGGGGTTTGGGCTGGAGGGTGCCTCAGAGCTCCTTGAGATTTCTATGATTTCTTTGGGAAGGTGAGTTTTCACCTCCTGCATCCCTGGCCAGAGGTGGGCGGGGCCTTGCCAGCCCCAGGGCTCCCCGATCCCTGCCTGGCCTCCTCACCCCTACTCCCCTCCTGCAGCCCCAGGACCATGAACAACAGTACCTGTGGCTCTGGCGAGCTCACCTGGCCCCAGCCAGTCATGAGAATCTTCTACGCCTACACGGGCACGGTGCTGGTGCTGGGCCTGCTGCTCAACAGCCTGGCGCTCTGGGTGCTGTGCTGCCGCATGCAGCAGTGGACGGAGACCCGCGTCTACATGGCCAACCTCGCCATGGCCGACCTCTGCCTGCTCTGCACCCTGCCCTTCGTGCTGTACTCCCTGAAGAATGGCACCACCGTGGACACGCTGCTCTGCCAGCTCTCCCAGGGCATCTACCTGGCCAACAGGTACATGAGCATCAGCCTGATCATGGCCATCGCCGTGGACCGCTACATGGCCGTGCGGCACCCAATGCGCGTCCGCGGGCTCCGCTCCCCGCGGCAGGCTGTGGCCATGTGCGGGGCGCTCTGGGTGCTGGTGGTTGGCTCCCTGGTGCTTCGCTGGGTCCTAGGGGTGCAGGAGGGAGGCTTCTGCTTCACCAGCAGCTCCAAGCAAAGCTCCAACACCGTGATCTTCTCACTGCTGGGCTTCTACCTGCCGCTGGCCGTGCTGGTCTTCTGCTCTCTGCAGGTGGTGACCGCCCTGGGCCGGAGACTGACGGCCGACACAGGCCAGGCGGAGGGCACCCAGAAGGCTGCCCGCATGGTCTGGGCGAACCTGGTTGTGTTTGTGGTCTGCTTCCTGCCCTTGCACGTGGTGCTGACGGTGCACATCGCCACGACCCTGCCCACCTGTGTCATCCGCCGTGCCCTCTATATCACCAGTAGGCTCTCGGACGGCAACTGCTGCCTGGACGCCATCTGCTACTACTACATGGCCAGAGAGTTCCAGGAGGCGTCGGCACTGGCCAGGCCCCCCACTGCCAAGGCCCACAAGAGCCAGGAGTCCCTGTGTGTGACCCTGGCCTAGGAGACAAGCCATGAGTGTGGTGGGCCAGGTCCTGGGCTCTCCAGAGGTGCTGCTGCTGGGGGAACCCAGTGACCAGCCGCAAGGAGCCCTAGGATCAGCCCTGAACTTGCCGTGGACTGTGAGCACTCTCCAGGAGACCCGGGTGGGCAGGGACAACCCAGGCATGAAGACTGGGGATGGAAGAGGGACGGGGACGAGGGCAAGAGGACTGAAGCCTGAGCAAGGCCACGGCCAGGGGCCCTGGGCTGGGCTGCATGCCTCCCATCCCCAGAGCCTGGTGCCCCCGGCCACTAGGGGGTGGTGCCTTTTAGGTGCTTTGAGGCCTCAATGGCCAGCTTTCTGTGGCTGCCCCCTGGGGCTGGAATAAAGTTCTCTACCAGGGCTGGCCCCAACAGGGTCGGGTGTGTGTGTGCGCCTGCACGCGTGCACACACGCGCGTACCCCCCACACTCACATGGTAGGAGATGGGAGGGCGAGGGGCATCCTCCCAGACGAATCTCTAGGGCTCTCCTCTTGGGGGCTCTCCTGGGCCCTCCCACCCCACCCCACTCCCCAGCCATTGGGAGGTCTGGCAGGGGCCATGTGCAGCTCCTGGAAGGGCCACGCTAAAGGCCGTGGCCTGGTTTCCTCCTGCCACACAGGGCCAGGACCCCTTGACCCTCATGGGGGCTGCACAGCTGTGCCAGCGGTGGGGGAAGGGCAGTGAAGAGGTGGCCAGGCTCTGTCAAGGGGACACACTCCCCTCATGCTTCCTTCAGGGAAACTGGAGGCCCTGACCGGCCAGAGGCAGGGGCTGGGTGCCCACCAGGTGGAAGCATGCATGCCCAGGCTGGTTTGTGCTGTACCCACCTCTCCTTTGCCTCCCTGCATGGAGCCGGGCATCCAAACTCAAGTTGGAACAACCAGCACTTTTCAGAGGCCGCCTGGGGGTGCTGGTCCAAGGTGGGCCTGGACTCAAACCCCAACTTGTCTCCTCCCACCTCTGTGTCCTTGGGCACTAAGACCTCCCTGCCCTTTCTCCCAGCTGCGTGATTGGAGAGAGAATGGCAGCTGCGTCCTGGCAGGGCCAGCGTCATGGGCGTGCAGCTAATGCAATCCCCCAGGGCCCCAGCTCCGGGGACCTCGCTCAAAAGTGTCCATATTCAGGGGGTCCATACTCAGGGGGGTCCACGCTCAAGGGGAGCCACGCTCAGGGGGGCCCATGCTCAGGGGGAGCCATGCTCACGGGGTTCCACACTTGGGGGGGCTTCCATGCTTAGCGGGGCTCATGCTCAGAGGGGTCCATGCTCAGGGGGAGCCATGCTCAGGGAGAGCCACACTCATGGGGAGCCCTACTCGGGGGGCCCATGCTCAAGGGGAGCCACGCTCGGGGGGTCCATGCTTGGGCTTATGCTCAGGGGGAGCCACACTCATGGGGAGCCATGCTTGGGGGTCCCATGCTCACTGTAGTGTGCTGCTGACCTTGCTGAGGCTTGGACACTGTCATTATGGGCCTGCCCATCATGTGGCCGAGGGCCTGGTGGAGTCCTGGGAGCTTGGTGCGGGTTGCAGGCAGTTGGGCCAAGGGCCTGTGTTCCCTGGGGCTCTGGAGGCCTCGGCCTTCCCCTCAGTCAGGTGGCTCCCCTGGCCTGGGGAGGGGAGCTTCTGCCCACAGCTGGAAGCAGCCCTGTTGCAAGCTTCTGGGAGGAGGGGGACCACAGAGCACAGAGCCCAGGGTGCAGGGGCGGGGCAGGGACAGGGAGCCCAGCAGCCTGGCCCCTCCCTTGCTGTCCCATCCTCTCCCTTCAGGGCCCCTGCCCCTCACTGAGCCAGACCTTTCCGTCATTTTGATGATCCATCATGGGCCAAAGTCAGGAGTCACTGTGGCCAGTGTCCAGAGTCCAATCCTTGACCCAATCCACCCCACACCTCTGCTCCCAACCCACTGCATACTCCATCTGAGGACTCACTGACTGACCACCTCCCACCCCTCCACCACCCACCCCAACCCAGGGGAGCCCTCTATGTCCAGCCTCTCATGACTGAGTGAAGATGCAGGCCCGAGCAATGGCAGGGCGGTGGGCAGACCCCTGTAGGCAGGCCTACACCCTCTCCTCCCTCTAACCTGCTCCCCTCCCCAGTCTTGGGACCCCTCCCGCCCCTAGACACAGGCACCCTGCAACTAGCCCCTCATCCCTTACACCATCCAGTGCTCCCCATGACTCCCCACACCCCTCACCCCATCCAGTCTCCCCACGTGTCTGCACCCCACTCTGGCCCTCCAGCCCCCTGACCTGGAATGCTGCCTGCTGTCATCATGGCCCTGCCCTTCTGGGGGCATGGCCAAGCTGACAGTTTCCAGTCTGTTCTACCACCCTGACCGTCCACGGTTTTCATTTTCCAAGGGACCAAGGAGTCCAGGGAATGATTCTCACCCTAGGGCACAGTGCCCACTGGGCTGACCAGCGGAGACAGGGTGGAGTGTAGACATCTAGTCCTGTCCTTGCCCAGAATGGGGATCCAGGGAGATAGGAAGAATTGGGCCTGGGACTCCACTCCAGCTGCCTCCCAGCATTGTGGAACAGAGGAGAGGGGGCACCCAGGTGACCAGTGTAGACGGGCAATAGAAAAAAGCTTTAGACTGAAAGGTTAACTCTGGCCAGATGGTAGTAGCTTCCTAGAGCCCTGTGTTAAGAGGGATTCTGAGGCTCCCTCTGGGCTCAGATGTGCAGAGTGCTGTGATATCTGCATGGGTCAGGGCTGAGCCCCGCCCATGCCCCCCAACGTGTGCCCTGTCAGGGCTGTCCTCACTGGGGTGGAGGAAATGAAAGCAGCAGCAGCAGAGAGGCTGGCTCTCCTGGGGGCCTCTGCAGGGTCTCTGGTGAAGCTATTGGGCGGCCCGGCGGTGGAGAAAGCCCTCAGCTCTCCAAGGACCCACCAGCCTTGCGATGGATGCACAGCCTGCAGGGCACTGCTACCCCACCCTGCTGGCCCTCGGGGGTGCTGCTCCTCCCCAGTCTGTGGCTGAGAGGGGGTGCACACAGCCCCCTCCCTCCTGCTCTCCTGGCTCCCAGCACAGTGGAGGCAGCTGGACTTTCAGAAAATCCCTGAAGGAAAGATGAGAAAAGGAATTGAGGTGAAAGCACAGACATTGTCAAGCATCCCAAGAACTGACTTCTGAGCCCGGATCACAGCCCCCAGACTCTGAGCATCCTACACCAGGGGCTGGCCTCTGGGCCCGGCCAGGCCAAGTGGAAGAGCATCTCCCTAGCATGATACTGTCCACAGACCCCCCCGAGGGCCATTGATCAGGACCGGGCTCACCATAAACTAGCAGGGAACAGGAATATGAAACAAAAGCTGATTGATTTTGAGGCTGCATCAACAGGAGTATAGGGCCCAGAATATGGGAGGGCACAAGTTCATTCTCCCTCTGCTAGGAGTACATCTGGGGTATTTTATCGGGCGAGGGACACTGTTCTGTACAGGCCCATAGTCGCCCTGGAGAGAGTCTGAACGGAGTAGGCTGGTGAGGGCTTGGCAACCCAGACCACTTGTGAACAGCCAGAGGGCGTGTGGGCAGTCAGCTGAAAGTGAGGCACCTCCCAGGAAGTGGGGCCACCTGCAGTCCCCGAGGAGCAGACAGGTGTGGGTGGCTGCAGAGTACAGACCAGGCCTGAGAGGAACCCAGAGAGCTGCCCGGCACCAAGCTGCTTCTGATCAGAGATCTGGGTTTGATGCAAAATCTCAGTGGCCGACAATTTTCAAACAGACCGAAGGCGCTGCTGGCGAGTCCCGCATCACTGGGTTCCGGACAGCCTGTATGTGATCTGGTTTTCCACTCTGGAGGCTTTAGGATGTTCTCTTTGTCCTTCGAGCACTAACATTTCACAAAGAGGCCCTTGGTGTGCGTTTTCACTCGGTCACTGTGGTGGGACGTGGTGTGCTCCTCCACCCTGAGGCCCGAGCCCCTCAGTTCCAGAAACAGGCGTGTTCTCCTCCGACTCTTCTCTCCCAGGGACTCCGTGAGTTGGAGGTCAAAGGTCTCGGGCTCGTCTGCCTTCCTTCTTTATTTTTATTTCCTAATGTCTAGCTCTTCCGAGGATAGCTCATCTTTATTTCACAACTCTGTCACTGAATTTTCTTGCAGTGATTATTCAGGAGCTCTTTCTTGCTTTCTGGTAATTACTTTTTAAAAGTAGAGTCCCCTTCTCACCCCACAGCTGCGCCATCTCCTCGAAGCTCTGCGGGTTTCTCTGTTTCATCTTGTTAAACGACTTTATCGAGACATAACTGATACACAGTAAACCACGCAGATTCAAAGTGGACCCTTGGTAAGTTTTGACGTGTGGATGTGCCTGTGGGGCTGTCACCACCGTTGTCACCCTGCTCCTTCCCCCAGGCCGCCATGGAGTTGCTGTCCCTACAGCTCAGTTTACACTTTCTAGATTCTTATATAAATGGAGACATATGGCATGTGCTTGTTTTGTCCAGCTGCTTTCCTCTACGTCATGACTTTGCGATCCCTTCTTGGGGCTGCCAGGTTGTCCGTGGTCCTGCCTTTTTATTGCTGGGGATTATTTATTCCAGGCGCTCGCAGCTGTTCTCCAGTCCTCTCAGCTCTCTCCATTCAGTCTTTTCCTCTGATTTTCTCCTTTTCCTCTGTTCTGACCCTTCCTGCCTGCCTTGTGAAGATTCTCGGGCAGCGTTTGTGGTCTCTGGGTCTCGATGTGGGGACCAGGCTGGGGCAGCCAGGGCGGTGGGCTCTGTTGTGGGCTGAGGAGGCATCTGTGGGTCTTTCCTCTGGAGCTGTTGACTTCTCCATGAAGGCGCTTCCTGTCCCTGCCAGGGTTGAAGCCTGGCTGCAGCTGGTCACAGGGAGAAGACAGTCAGGGAGGAAGGGCTAGCCGTCCGTGGGCAGAGCTGCTCTTCGTCTCCTCTTCTCAGGGACCCACCTGCCTGTGTGCTGGCTGTCTCATGTTCTGTGGGCTCTCAGCGGAATTCTTCCTAAGAACACACGTCCAGTCTTCTGTGCAGGAGGGTGTATCAGTCAGAGATGGTGCTGGAGAAAGCAAGAAGGGAGGTGCTGCAGGGTCTGGGGAAGTGGGTGCTGGGTGTGAGGCTGCTGCCCAGCCTCTAGGTCAGCCCCATGCAGCTGCAGCGCAGGGGTCCAGGCGCTGCAGGGACCCCGCATCAGGGCTGGCCCTGCTCCCAGGGAGGGGGTGGCAGAATGCAGAGTCCAGCCAACCCAAAGGTCAGCACTTCGGGAAACTGCTGCCCACATCCCCAGAGTGACCATCTAGATAATGGCAAGCCACACAGGAAAGTGTGTGTCAGCCTCCCCATCTCGCGTAGGCAGTCTGCAGCCCCTGCCACCTGGGAGAGCACAGAGGAGGGCGGAAATGACACTAACCACCCTCTTGGGGGGCAGGGTGACTGGCAGGGGACGGGAGCACATACCTCTTACAGAGATGGTGCCAACCTCTGCTTCAGAGCCCCTGCCACACCCACAGTGCCCACCCTCAGCGCCTGACGCTCCCACCCTGACCCCGGGTCTGTGTGGATGGGCTGTTCCTTATGGTGTTCCCGGCACCAGCTGCTGGCCTCGCCCTCCTCCTCCCAGCTTCTCGGGAATTCTCAGGAGGAAGTGCAATGCTCATTCCCTCTCTCCTCCAGGTTTCCCTGAGCGGAGGGACAAGTCAGTTTTCTCTGGCTTTCTTCCTCCTGCAGGCAGGCCTGGCCAGGTTCTCAAGGTCAGTCCTGCTGTCATTCACTGTTGCCCAGGGGAGAGCAGACCCTCAGCCCAGCAGGACTCTCAGGCAGTGGCCCCCAGCCCAGGCCCCTCACTCACACCTTCTGTCCCCCTGGGGCTGCTGAGGGTGGGGCCACCCATGTGCTGGGGCAGGAATCCACCCCTACAGTAGGGTGGGTTCCAGAAGCCTCTCTGAGATGGAGGTTTGCACACAGGGGTTTCCTGGGCCTGTCCAGCCCTCATCTGCTGACCGCCGCGGAGGGCTTCCCGGACTTCTTCCAGCTTCGTCCGTCCCAGGCCAGGGCCACGCCTGAGTGTGGACAGCTGGTCCTGAGCTCTGAGACCAAGCAGGTGTAGGGCGGGGGCAGAGGGGACAGTTAGCTTGTGGGACAGGCATGTGCAAGGGGTCAGGAGATGGGAGGATCCCCCATGAGACAGAGACAGTCTCTGGAACAGAGAAAAAGTGAGAGATGGGAGGAGAGTGAGAGATAGATGGGCAGTGAGAGAGATGGGGTCAGGAGACAGTCTGGAAGAAAGAAAGGGGAAGGGAGATGGAGGGGGGAGACAGCGAGAGACTGGGGGTACAGTGATAGAGATGGGAGGGGAGAAAGATGGGGGGCAGGGGAGAAGGAGCCAGAGACGAGAGAAAGATAGTAAGCGGAGTCAGCAGGAAAGGGAGAAAACCCAAGAGAGATGAGGAGAGTGAGAGGGAGAAGGCAGAGCCGGGAGGAGTTGGGGAGTGGGGGAGACAGAGACAGACCACAGAGGTGCCAGGCTCCTTGTGCTCTCCTGACAGGGTGGGGGGTGCTCCCTCTTCTGCAGACCGGGCGTCCCAAGGGCTGGCCTGGGACCACTTCTGGTCCCTCAGAGGGGCCCCAAGAGCAGGTGGGAGTCCTGGATTCTTGAGGAAGGATCATGGGCCAGCTCTGCCTGCCAGAGGAGTCTGGGGGCCCCGTTCCCAGGGCCATGGGAGGAAGGCCTTGGATGGGGCCACATGGCCTGGGTGGACGGGATAACTGGGCAGAGGTGCAGACGGGGAAAAGGTCCTGGGCTGTGGCCTAGTGAAGAGCCCCCCACAGAGCCCCCACCTGGCAGGATGCTGCTGGTGCAGGTCCAGGCACCAGGCCAAGGGGTCAGGCCCCTTGTCCCACTGGGCAGGGCACAGTCTGGAGGGGGTCCCTGTGGAGCCCCCGGGGGCTAGGGGAGGGGGCACCCTGACCAGGCTGTGTGGTGCGGGCAGCACTGGGGCTGGCACAGGAAGTGGGAGGAGAAAAAGAGGAGACAGAGATGGAGGGGGAGGCAGAGAGGAGGGAGAGAGGCTACATCATTTCCCTCCCAGCCCCCAGTGAAGCTTGGCCTGGTCAGCCAGTTCACCTCTCACTTCCCAGCTGGCTGATGCTCCCACCATCTTCCACCCCCTCTCAGGCTGTTGGCCATTGTGTCTGTGGCCACAGCCCCCAGGAACAGCTCCAACAGCTGTAGCACGGACAGGAGCATCCTCTCGCACGTGGTGACCAGCGGCTCCATTGGCCTCATCCTGGTGCTGGGCCTGCTGCTCAACAGCCTGGCGCTCTGGGTGTTCTGCCGCCTGCGCAGGTGGATGGAGACCCGTGTCTACATGGCCAACCTGGCAGCGGCCGACTGCCTGCTACTGTTGAGCCTGCCGGGGGTCCTGCACACTGGAGGGCGCTCCGTGCACAGTCCCAAGAAGCTTCTACTATGTCAACACTTACATGAGCATGTGACTCATTGCAGCCATTGCCACTGACCCGCTGCACTGCCCTGCACCATCCTCTGCAGGCCGCCCTCACCTGCCCAGCCCTCTGGCTGCTGGTTGTTGGGGCCGTGGCCCTGCCCACATCCTGGCTACAGGAGGGAAGAGCTTCTGCTCCGGGCAGGGCCACACCCTCAGGCAGGTCATCTCCCAGGTCCTCTTCTCCGCCCCACTGCTCATCCTTAGCTTCTACTCGGGGCAGGTTCTCCGGCACCTCCGGAGCGGATGCAGGTGCCGCCCCAGGCCACTGCCCACATCCTCAGTGCCCTCCACATGGTGGCGGCCAACCTGGCCACCTTCGTGGTGTTTCCTTCTATTGCACATGGCCTTGCTGGCCAAGCTCATGGCCAAGAGAGACGCAAGAGAATGCAGCCTGCCCCCTCATCCAGAGGGTGGTCACCTTCGGGCAGGAGGCTTCCTGCGTGGCCAACACCAGCTGTTGCCAGGATGCTGTTGGCTACTATTTTGTGGCCACAGAGTTCCAGGAAGAGGTGGGGGCCATCCTTGCCATGCCCTGGCCTTTCCAGGGATGGATGTGGGGGGTTCCCGTGTGTGACCACCCAACCTGGTGCCCAGGGGGAAGCAGCTGAGGAGAGCGATGCAGGAGAGGCCCACACGTGGCCCTGTAGCACTCTGCCCGTGGAGCCCCAGGCCCCCCTGATGCAGCCCACTCCCTTCCTCCACGGCATCCACAAGAAATAGTCTCCTTGATCTTAGTGTGATTTGGTGCTGTCTCTGACAATTTATGGGTCCTGGGGATGGGGCAATCCCTCAGCAAGTAGACTTTAACCACAAAGTTAAACAACAGCCGCCACATGGATCTTTTCTCCAAAGCTCTGCCGTGCCTGCCCTCAGGCAGAGCCAGCCTCTCAGGTGCTGTCCTTTGCCAGGGTGTTCCCCACTGCCAGCCCTCAAGCTGGATGATGCAGAGTGACCTAGGTTGACCTCCAACCTCTATCCTCCACCCATTAAGATGCTCAGGAAGGGAGGGACCCTCTGTTTACCAGGGTACCACCCCTTTGGCAAGTATCGGGGAGGGATGTTAAAGAAAAACAAGACAATTTTTTCTGTCACCTGTAGATCATGATTAAACACCAAAATCAACTGGAAGTTTCAGGGTCTCTCTTCAAGCCATTAACACCATTGCAAACATAACCCAAATATCCCAGAGCTGCAGGGTGCCCATCTATGCGCAGTGTCACATTTAAAGAGACACAGCCACCAAACAATTTTAAAGAAATTCCTTTAAAATTTTTTTTAACTTGGGCTCTTAAAGAGCATCAAAGAGATCTACTCCATAATCTGGGCGGGGGGAGCCCCCCTCCTCCCCCTCCACATCTCCCAACACACATGCACAGTCTCTGGATGCCCCCACTCTTCACAATCTCTCAGTCCCTCTCTGTAGCCATGGGCTCAGCCTTTCTGGCCTCCTTCAATTTTCTCCAGGATTTTCCTTAAGAAGTGAAAGTCTGGGGGCCGGCCCGGTGGCGTAGTGGTTAAGTTCGTGCGCTCCGCTTCAGTGGCCCGGGGTTTGCAGGTTCAGATCCCAGGTGCGGACAGACGCACCGCTTCTCAGCCATGCTGTGGCGGTGTCCCATATAAAGTAGAGGAAGACGGGCAAGGATGTCAGCCCAGGGCCAGTCTTCCTCAGCAAAAAAAAAGAGGAGGATCGGCGACAGATGTTAGCTCAGAGCTACTCTTCCTCACACACACACAAAAAGAAATGAAAGTCTGGAAACTGGCCCCCAAAGTAAGCATCCTTCCTGCTCAGAAACCCAGGTTGGGTGAGGGCTGTCATTAAGCTGACTGGGCCCAAAGCCCCAAGCACCCTCCAGCCCCCAGCCACTCCCTGCCTCACATCTGACTATGTCACGCTTCTGCCCCTGCCAGGTCCTGGGGATTCTGTGGTGCAGCTGTAGAAGCCATTACGGGGAGGGTGGGGGCAGCATGTCAGAACCCCAACCCTGCATCTCTCTGTTCCCCACACACAGAAACTGTGGGGCATAAAGTCCGCCCCCCCGCCCCCCACTCCTTGTGCGTAGGGAAGGGGTTCCTGAAAGGGAGGCATTCCTATGTCGCTGTGAAGAGGCAGTGCGTTGGAAGAGAACCCTGAGCGGAGTGACCCCTGGAGAGCCAGAGCCTCCGCCTCCACCTGTCCAAATGCCCTCAGGGCAGCGATGAAAAGCAGTCCTGGCTCCAGGAGGTGGTCATCACCTCTGAGGCTGCTGGTGGTCCAGCCACCGTACCAGCGGGCCCTGCCCTCTGCCTGCAGCCTAAGAAGCCCAGGTCCAACTCTGGGAAGATGCACCTGGTCCACCGGAACCATCCCTCGCAGAGGCCCAGGGAAAGAGGGGGGCCTTTGGGCTGAGGCTGTCGGCAAGCCCGTGGGAGGAGCGTGGGCTCATCAGCCTGCCGCATCCTCACCCCCTGCCTCAGCGCCCCCCCAGGGCAGCTTTCCCCAAGGAGTACCCTTCGTAGTCACATTTCAGGGCTGACCCCTTTGGGGAATCGGGTGCCAGAGGCCCAGGCCCTCCCAGCCTGGAGGCAATGCTGGGCACAGCAGGCTGCCTGGGCTGAGAGGGCAGCCAGCCCAGACCTGTGCAGCGGGAAGGGCCACCATCCACAGATAAGGAACTTGCCAGAGTCTCTTCAACTGCTGCTTTCCAAGTTTAGGCACAACAAGCTCCTAGTGTTGATGTATTCATCAAGTATTTACTAAAACCTGCCGTTTTCCAGGCACCAGCCTAGGTGCTGGGCCCCGAAATGCACACTCCCGGAGCCTAACAGGACTGCGTTCCTGGGGTCTCACATGGAGGGGCGCTGAGAAGAGAGATGGGAAGCGGGCCAGGTCAGATCCCAGGGGCCTTGCAGGAGGGAGGCAGGGCTTGATGGGTGTTCTGAAGGTGAGGGAACCATGGGAGGGTTTGCATCAGAGGAGGGAGGAGGCCGACCTGCAGCGGGCACCTCCTTGTGCCACAGATTGGGGACTGGATGGGAGGGTCAGGACAGAAGACAGCTCTGGGTGTCCAAGGGAGGGATGGCCAGAGCTAGGACAGCAATGAGGCACTGTGACCAGGATGGGGACCGGGACTGTGATAGGGGGCCAGCGACAACGGGAAGACTCAGTGGGACACTCTAGAGGGCCTTGGCTAAGGAGGAAGAAAGGGGGCCTCCAGGAGTTAGGGTGACCCAATACAGGTACAGAGGGGTGTGAGGGCCAGGAGGGAACAGGGGGCAGGCAGAGGCAAGAGACCCAGGCACCGAGGAGGCAGATGCAGCCAAGAGACCCTCTGTCCCCAGGAAGGCACTCTCAGGAGAACAGGGGGACAGGATCCCCCAAGGGGTCCTGTCTCTTCTCTATGACACTCCCACTTGGCAGGTACCGGTTATGTCGTCTTTGCGCCTCACGCACTAGAGCGGAGGCCAGTGTCGCTGTCCTTGGCTCTGCTCATCTTGCTCCCAGCCCAGCGTCCAGTACCCGGCAGGCACAGGCTGGACAGCCCTGGCCAGCGGGGTAGGAATCTGGGTGTGGAAGGGCGGGGCCAGGTTGCCAAGCCCTGCCTCGCCGCCTCCCCTCCTTTCCTTGTCCCAGGTGGGCCACAACGTGACACGCCCCCTCTCCAACGGTTTCAGGCTCTGTGGGGCTGGGGTGGGCTAGTCTAACCCTTTTTCTCTTTCCAAAGAGGGGTTTGGTCTTGGGAAAGAGAGCCAGGGGGCAGCTTCTGGCGCTGGAGAGGAGGGGGCGGAGGGTGGCGGGGAGACCCTCTCCTCACGCACATCTGCCTCTCCACACCCAGCTGCGCCCAGCGTGATTGGTTTTCGGTAATTTAGGAAGGGAATATGAATCCTCGCTGTGAGCCAAATCAACAGGACACAGCGACCTGCTCAGCAGAGGCCCACGGTGGCAACAGGCAGTGCGGGTGGGGAGACCCCAGCAGGCATCAATCAGCCTCCGAGCAAGGGGGCCTGCGGATTCCACAGCCAGCGCGGAGCAGGGGTCTGGGGGATCCAGGCCTGTCCTGCAGTCCTGTGATGATGCTCTGGCCATGTCTCCCCACTCTAGGACTTAGTCTGCTCAGGCTGCTATGACAGAACACCACAGGCCGGCGGCTTCAACAGCACACACTGATTGCTCACAGCTCTGAGGCTGGAGGTCCGACATCAGGGTGCCAGCAGGGCCCGGTTCTGGTGAGGGCCTCTTCCTGGTTCAGACAGCCTTCTCCCTGTGTCCTCACACTGGAAGAAGGGGCGAGGGAGCTCTGTGGGGTCTCCTTTATCAGGGCACTCATCCCATTCGTGAGGGCTCCACCCTCTTCACCTCCCGAAGGCCCCACCTCCTGATGCAATCACATGGCGGTTAGGTTTCAACACAGGAATTTGGGGGGACACAATCGGACCATAGCAAGGAGTAAGTAATCTGATTTATGTAAGTCACCTAAAACTTGCTTGGCACATAGTCAGCATCACAAAGTATTGGCGTCCTTTTAGGGAATTCCAAACCCTCCCAGACCAGGTCCGCTTTGACAATGAGGTGCTCATCCCTGGCATTTTCCAGAGATGTGCCACCCAAGGGAAACCAAACTGAAACCTAGGGGCCCTGCCCTCTCCCCGCCGACATCACACCCAGCACACACCTGGGAGCACTGGTCTCCCCTCTTCCATCTCCACCACTTCTTACTCCATGGCTGCCGGGTCCTCGGCCCACCGCAGCCTCTGTAAGTCTGCCTGCCAGTGCCCTGTTGGCCTCTGCCCGGGAGCCCAGTGTGCCAGGGCCGCCGACACTGACCTGCCCGCGGGATAGCCCACGGTCCAGCGGTCCAGCGGAGCATGGTCCTCCAGCCCAGCTGCATGAGTGCAAACTCAGGAGGCCCGCTCTCAGCCTCAGTGTCCTCTACTGCATCCTGGGGATCCTCGGATCCAGGGTCACCCCTAACATTTGTGGGGCCCAGGACACAACTACAGGTGGAGATCCACATGCATGTCTACATCTTTAAAGCTTACTCCTGTTCCTCTGGAGCCTGGTCTTAGCTCCCACCCCAGGTGCCCTCCTTGGAGATCACAGGGGACCCACCCAGAGGCTGTGGAGCTGCCCTCTCCCCAGCCCAGCCTGGAGTCCAGGAGCCCGAGCCAGAGCACCATCTGTGGGCCCAGCCAGGACCCCTAGGGGTAACTCCCAGGCTGGGGATGATGGGGGGCCAGGGTGGGTGCCCCCTTAGGCATCTCTTTTCAGGCACAGGATTTCTAGGGCTCCCTCAAACAGCCAGCCTGGCCAGAGGACAGGGATGGACCCCCCCGCCACTCTCCCTCTGAGTGACCCTGAGAAACGGCCTCTGGACTTGCTGGGAGGCCCCTGTGGGTGCGGGCACTGCAGGCCTCAGTCCCTCTGCCTGTGATATTGAGATCAGTCCAAGAGACCTAACATTGCCCCGGATGGTCACTATCTCCCTACCAAAGTGCTCGGTGGTTCCGCCTCAGACTTGGGGAAGCGTGGCTCAGCCTGGAGAGCCCCAGGGAGGGCCTGGGTGGTGGGGTGTTGGCTTTAGGGCCTGGAAATGAGAAAGCCACTAGAGAGACAGGATAAATGGCCACCCATGATGTGTAGTGGTGACACCTTTGATAAAACAGTCACCTGTATCGAGGCTGCAACCAAAGACCACCAGGAGACCCTGGTCCACAGCCAGCGTGGGGTTTGTTACTCACTGCAGCAGGGGGCCCACATCTTGGGGAAGTAGGCAGAGAACTGGGCAGGCCCCAAGAGGCGGGCGTTCGCTCTGGGTTGGGGGTGGTCAGGTGGTGGGGGAGACTGTGGCATCTCCATCATCTTCATCAGGAAGGTGGGTGGGAGGAAACCAGGCTCGAGCTGTAGCTGGACACTACCACGCAGTCATCCATGTGGGCCCGGTGGAGGATGCTGGGGCACAGTCGCAGGTGCCAGATATTCTTTTTTGCCTTTTTCATCACAGACGTAGAGACTCCTCTTTGAACGCGGACACTCTGAGATGGCTCGTGGCTAGCTAGGGTCCAGGACAGCGGGCGGTGGCTGTGAAGGGAAGGCTGCTCTTCTCTCTCGGTGCCCCCTTCTGGCCACTGACATGTGGGAGCCAACAGGGAGCAGACACCTGTGACGTCACAGCTGCCCTTTGCCAGAATCCTGCTTTCTCACAAGGTCATCTGGAGAACCATGTCCATAGCTGGACGAGAGTGACTTCGTTCCGTCCTTTTGTGGTAGGAGGAGCCGTGGAGTCATCGAACTAGACAACTGCAGCACAGGCGATTATCAGAAACCAAATGACTGTCAGTCCTTGTGGCAGCCGTGAACCCGGGGTCTAGATCAGTGGTCAGCAGACTGTTTCTACAAAGGCCAAGAGAGTTAATATTTCCAGTCTCCTTTGCAACTCGTCAGGTCTGCTGCAGTCGTGGGAGGGCAGCCAGAGATGCTGTGTGGGCCAGCGGGCGAGGTAGTGTCCCAATAAACCTTTATTTATAAGAGGCGGCAGCAGGCTGTATCCAGTGTGGTTTGCTGAGCCCTGGACTGTGTCTCCAAACCCAGCTGGCGCTGTCCTGGAGTACGCGGGTGGCTTTTCCTTTTAGCCTGTGCATGGACCGTCCTCCTCCAGCCGTAGTGTCTGTAGACGTGCAGCCTGAGTTCTTTGCTGTGGCCCAGATGCCCCCTTGGCCAGCTGAGGGGAAGGCGGGGGCTCCACGTTTGTCCGACGACTCAGCCAGGGAATCTGGGGAGGCTTGTCGGGCTCCAGTTTTCTAAAATTGAAGGTTGGGATGAAAACATGAGGGAAATTTAGGTGCCAAGGGTGACCTGAGGGTGGGAATCTACCTTTTGCAATGTTTAAAGGAACAGCTATTAAGTGTTTGGCAGCAGGCTGCAAGGACAACCACAGGCGGGATGAGAAAGAAAGTGCCGGCAAGCCCAAGGGTCCAGGCACGCGGGAAAGGAGCTGTGCATCATCCTGGGGCTGCCTGGAGTGGAGCAGCAAGGACAGGGGCTGATGGGATAAGCTGGGAGCGGGGGAAGGGTTTCTCTGGCGTCTGTGCTCAGTGGGTCGGGGATCCACCGGGGAAGGGCTGATGGCCAAGCGCTTGCACGTGTTTGTCTCCTTGCTTGGGACAGCCAAGCAGGACGGGAGGTCAGATCTGAGTGTGTGAGATGGAGGCCTGGGGCAGCAGTGTCTCAGGATCTCCTTTACGTTTTTACAAGGTTGGTCCAGCCACACGGTTGCAACGGTGAGATGGGGCAGGCAGACGGAGCACGACTCTGTGGTCGACGTCCCAAGCCACCCAGAGCGGGTGGACATGGGTAGAACTTGCCCCAGGTGATGCTGGGTTCCAGGTCCAGATTCCAAGCCTAGCAAGGGGATACCCATGCACCCTTTCCCGGCCGACGGGGCTGTCCTTGTTTGGTGCACGTGTTGAACACGCAAAAAGAAAGAAGCAGGTGCAGAGAGAGGTTCGGGGCTGAAAACGGTGGTGGTGGCAGTGAGCGTGACGACAAGAGGAGGCTCCCTGACGGCCCCTCCTGATCCCCCAAGCCTGGCGCCGTGACCTCTGCAGGTTGGAAGCGTCCCTTGCATCCTCCGGGTTCACGGCCCTCTTCCTGGGCCTTTTCACTCCTCAGACTCATTGCCCCGATCCAGGATCCACCCCACACTCTTGCTGGGGGCCAGCTCCCAGGGAGGAAACAGTGGGGAGGCTTTGCCAGCGCCTCCCGAGTCACACAGCCGACTACAATTGTTCTCCTTACAGGAGGGGCCACCTGCACAGGAATTTAGGGCAGAAACCGGCAGATAAGTCCAGGTTTCCAAGGGAGGCAAAGACCGCACTGGAACTATAAACCCCGCAGGTCTCAGGCAGGAAAGGCATCTTCCAGACTCTTTCATGGTTGGCAAGTCTCAGGGCCGAGCTCTCAGAAGTGACGGGCGACCACCGGGCTCAGGAAGCAAATCTCTCCAGGTCTCTTCTGGGAACGGAGGATACAAGGCTTCTTCCAGGTGCAAGGCCCACAGAGGGGGTGGCCACAGGTTAGAACCACCACTTCCCACAGCAGGGATGAATCTGGTTCTGGTCAGATTCAGGGGGTCAGCAGAGGCACCCACACAGTCTCTGGAGGGGCTGCATCGTTCCCTATCGCAGGCAGGGTGGGAGTCCCTCCCAGGGGGGCCTCCGTACAACACTCAGACCAGGGAGGAAACGGCAGACCTGTCCCCCAAGCGCAGAGTCCTGCTCAGCCAACTGTGGCTCCAGCTGGACCATCTCAGTGACCCACGTGGATGGTCCTGGGCGTTGTCTTCTGCTGGACTCTGTGCCGTGCCCTCTACATGGCGAGCCACCTTGCCACCTTGTGAGGCAGTGAGAAGTGCCTCCAGACTACAGGTGGATGAAGCCCCCGTGTCCGCCTCATTCAGAGGCAACCGTCCTTGTAGGGTTATTCAGGGTCGTTGGGAAGGAAGCCTGCTGTCCTCCTGGTGGTCACCTTTTGTCCCTGGTGGTGACACACTCTGACAGTGCTCTGAGGACTGAAGGACAGCTGGACGCCCACGACTGGATTCAAGCCCCACGGCGGCCCTACCTGACCTGCGGGCAGTGGTGAGAGGGGGGCTCAACCGAGCGGGGTCGACTTGCCCAAGGTCAAGCCGGGCAGGTGGGGCCTCGGCCCAGGCTTGTGTCTCTGGCCCTGCCCCATCCTGCAGAGTTCTAAACTGCCCACAGTTGTCAGTTCCAACTGTCACTGGGTGTGGCCAGAGAGTGGCTGAGGTCAGAGGGCCAGGGAGGAGGTCAGGGGTGACAGTTTGACTTCTGAGTCCTTTCCAAATCCAAGAGAAGACTTGTGAGCAGGGGAGGGTAGTCAGGGGGTCCTGGAAGATCTTTGTCACCTTCCTAATTTGCTGGGGGCAGGCCTGGCTGAAGTGGTGAGTTTGACCTGTGAACTCTATTCAGGGCACCTGGGGCACTCTCTCTGGTGAGGGGAGTGTTGTCTCCCAGCAGAAGGCCCTGGGGAGATGAGCTGGAGGAGAGCGAGCTGCCCGTGCCCGGGGGTTCCGCTGAGGTCAGGTCCCCACTGGACATCATCACGGCCCCGTCTCACCTGCAGGAAGCCCCCGAAGTGTGCTCTGGGGAACCTGGTCCCGAGAGGTTAATCAGGGTCAGAGTGGGGACGGGGAGGAGAGGGGTGTCACGGAAACAAGTTTGGAGACCGGGCTCCCTCTCGAGGAAAACTCCCACCCCGAGCGGGTCATCCTCGTCCAGAGCTGGATTCAGGGCCAAAGGATGGGAGGTGGCAGCGTCCACAGGGCGGGTCTCCCAGCGCCGTTAACACGCCCACGTGATGAGTGTTGAAGTCAAGATGTCTTGTTGTAACAGTGTTTCCCAGACTGTTTTTTAAACCTAAATTTAGTTAGTTGAAACTGTTAGTTTTATAACTAGAGTAAATCCACCTCTTGGTCCACCCGAAGGTCCTGTGCTGGGGCCTGGAGAGCCAGCCACACCCAGATATCATCTCTCCTAGTTCAGTCATTACACAATTGCTCAAATTGAAGCTGGATAGACTTATAATTCTTAGGACAATGATTTATAAAAGGGCTCATGTGGAAGGGATTTCCTGAGGGCACTGTCCCTCCCTTCAGTCCAGGACAGGGACATAATTGGTCCATCAAAGCTTCATATGAAAATTGTGTTCTTTTCATCAAATGCAATGTTCCTTAAATTCAATTTTTGTTCCCCAGCTTGTGGATTTTGCTTTACAATGTTAAAGTTTTCCAAAATAGAGATGTGAACTCCTCGAATGGTTCTAATAACTTGCTGATGTGCTTTATTGCAGTGTCCCCATGTGTACTTCCTTGTCCTAATTTGCTGGGCTCGGGCAACAAATTCTTCTGGGGTGGAAGTTTCTAGATCAGCTCTGGTCTTTGGGGAGGAAATGACTGGAGGCTCCTCCAAGCCTGGTGGGGAGCCCAGGGTTCCGTAGTGAAGGCCTCATGATTGGAAAGGGTTTGCCTGGCTCTGAGGAGCTGTGGGGCTGCTATCCTGAGGGACAGGGTGCTGGTGGCTGGCGGGATTGGGTGTGCTGTGTCCAGCTCACTTCCCTGCAGCCTCAGGCTCCAACCACCATCCTTAATGTCCCCAGCAGGTCTCAGGGTGTGGTGGCCACTCAGACCTCCCTGGGCTGTGGGCCCTGGGGCATGTCCAGGGCAGCCAGACACCATCTATGGAACCTTCTACCCTTGGGTCTTCTCAGGACGAGGCTGACTCACCCTGGCCTTTCATAGGTCTTACTTTTTATTCTGATTCTGTAAAGAGGCAAGTGATACCTTGTGGGAAGATGGAAGCAACTAAGACCAGCCTCCCCCGTGTATCTGCCTTACCTCTGCCTGCCCTTCCAGAAGCCTCTGTCAGGCCCAGGGAGACTAGCACGTCTTAGGAATAGTTTATTGAAACATGGTTTCTGGGGAGGAAGGGGGCATGAGTCTGGTCCCCCCCCCCCCCGCCCCACTTAGGTCAGGGAGGTTTCAAGGTCCAGCCAGGAACCCAGCCTTCACACGTTGCTCACACAGAGCATGTAGGCTCAGCTGGAGCTCGGTGGCTGCCGCCCCACCCTATGTCGCCCAGGTTCCCGGCCTTTCCACCCCTCTGCAGTCATCAGGTATCTCCAGGCCCTGGGGCCAGCTTCCCTCTAGGGGTTCGATACTTGTTCTTCTGACTGTATAACAGGTTCCTCTGGAAAAGGCGAGGAAGGTGGCCATGATACAGCAGGACAGCCAGGACCATCCCTGCAGGAGACAAGTGTCAGACCATAGGGCCTGGCAGGCTCATTGCAACCCAAGGCAATCTGGATGCTCACACCCCAGACCCTCTATAGGACAAGACAGCCTGCAGAGCTGGGCCGGAGGCCCTTGCATGGACTCTGATCTGGCTCTTCCCAGCACCCCTCTTTCCCAGGGTGCCTACCCCTTGGAGATGGGGACAAGCCACTGGGAACTGTGTGCACTTCTAGACCATGGTCTGGGGACCTGGGTCCAGCATCCGCTGCACAAACATCCTGAGCCACATGCAGAGCCTCCTCAGCTTCTCTCTTCCCAGGGCCGCGTCCTGAAGGTGACCTGTCACCCGTGTGAGCGGCTGTGGGTGATGTGGGTGATGCAGTAGTGGGGGATGTGGGTGGGCCTGGGCTGGGAAGAGCAGGGGGCTGAGGGACTGGGGTGGGGCCTGGCTGCCCAGAACTCCCAGAGTGGAGGATCCTAAATTCCCACCTGGCTGTCCAGGTCATTGGGAAGGTAAGTTTGCCAAGGCTGGAGAGGAGAGCACATTTTCTTTGTTTGATGTAAATCCTTTAAGAACTTCGACTGTGGTTTGTGGGCCCCCACTAGTAGCTCTTGCTTGGCCTGCAAAGGTCAGGGGTGGCCTGGCCAGGACAAGCCTCTGTGGACACCACCAGCCCCATGGCTCCTGAGAATGGCCCCTGTGCCCACGCATGCCCACACTCCGCTTGCAAGGTGGACGCTGGTACCACCCCCGCTACAGAGGAGGGGCAGGCCCAAGGAGGTGAAGTGACTTGCTCAGGGTCACCCAGCCGCAGGTGCCGAGTGAGGTGAGCCACTCCCACTTCCTACTCCTAACCACCAGGGGGCGCTGCTCCCACGCCTCCCGCATCCTTTTGGCAAATTATCACTGAACTTCTGGGCAAAGATGGTAAAGAGAACACATTTCTCAGTTTTGTTGTTTCCCGAAACTGCTCTAAAACGACAGAAAGAGGTTTTGTAAATGGTGTCAGCCCACCAAGATGGGGGAGGGGAGGAGACGCCACACCACGTCTCCACGCAAAGCAAGTGGAGGACAAACATGGGAATCAAGAGAGCAGACGCCTCAGTTTGCAGCACGGAAAGCTGGAAAACGAACTGTTTTGTTCCAAAGAATCCTCCAAAGTTTCAGCAGGTGGCAGCCCCAGGTCCCTCTGGAGGTGGACACAGCTGGTGCTGACCTGGAAGGAGGGATTGCAAGTCTGTGTGAGAAGTGCAGAGTCCCAAAGGCCCATGACTATGGAGATAGCCTTGGCCATCCCAGCCAACCCCCCGGCAGGAGACAGGGCATTCTCTAGGAGGGCGCATGGACCAGGGCCAGCAGGAGCACCAGAGGGTGCGAGTTCCCTACCAAAGCAGGGACTCAGTGGGCAAGTGCACATGGGGCACCGAGCTCCCAGCCTCCTCTCCACTCGGCCCCCGAAAAGCTTCCAAAGGGAATCCTAGTGGCTTAAGACATCACCACCACAGTTCTGGAGTTAGAGGCTGTACTGGGTTGAATGATGTCCCCCCAAATTCACATCCTTCCCGGAACCTCAGCATGTGACCGTATTTGAAATAGGATTTTTGCAGATGTAATTAGTTGAGATGGGGTCACACTAGAGTAGAGTGGACCCTAAATCCAGTGTTACTGGTGTCCTGAGAGAGGGAGGGACAGACAGAGACACACACAGGGAAATGGCCATGTGAAGTCGAGCAGAGATTGGAGTGATGTGGCTACAAGCCAAGGGATGCCCAGGAGTGACAGCAACACAGAAGCCAGGAAGCCTACAAGGACCCCCTCAGCCCTCAAAGAGAGCTCTGCTCCCTCAAGGACTGTGCGAGACACTTTCCTGTTGTTTCAAGCCTCTCAGTCTGTGCTGCTTCGTTCTGGCGGCCACGATGTGGAGGGGCCTCCCAGCCTCAGCAGGGAGACTCCACCCAGGATCCATCCCTCGGCCCCACCGACAATCAAGTGGGCTCAAAGCCAAGACGTCTTATTTCAGACACCGAGGTCTCAAATTTCCCTGCCAGGACCCCTTCTCTCAGGACACTGTTGGGCGATGTGCTCCACCCCAGAGAAGCAGTAATCCAGAACAGGGACCAGACAGTGCAACCCAGGGCCGTCCCTGGATGGAGGGTGAGGCCGTTGGGAGAATTCCCGAGTCATCCATACATTTTGGGCGACGTTGACAATAGAAGACACTGGTGTTAGATTCACGGAACAAACATAGAAGACAGAGCCAAAGAGAAGCAGGATCGTCCCTAACTGTAGGGAACAAGCAGTCATGCAGGAAAGAGTCCTCCCGGGTCCTCAAAGCTTGGCTGTGCCCTGTGTTTACATGGTCAGAGCCACTACAGCCCGACTGTTGGTCTCACCCAGCGTATCGGTAAACCTCCCCTAGGGTGAGGGTGGGAAAGGAGGGTGCGTGGAGCCAGCAGGGAGGAAGGGGTCCAGTCCCCCATCCATATGGAGAGTCGAGTTAATGCCTAAAATGAAAATTCTCAAAGCAGCCCTGCAAGCCCATTATTTAGAGAGGAGGAGGTAAATACAGAACCACCCAGCTAGAAGAGGATAAGCTGCCTCTGGGAGGGGACACGGCAGAGGAGGAGACCACTGCTTTTCTTGGTCCCTTACCTATGACTATGTGCCCCCAAGACTGTGATACAATGGAAACTGAAGTTACAAATAGTAGTGGTGGCATCATCCCAGGGACGAGTGTCGCCTGGGCTCTCCAGGCTTCCTTCTCCTGCCCCGGGGAGGCTGAGCCCGTCTCCCTGAGAGCTCCCCAGTGTAGACAGAGAGAAGTGGAGGAGACTTCCAGAGTTCCACCGGACCTCAATTACCCGTCTGACAGAGGCATGGAGAGTGAGGTGGGGCCAAGGGGCTGAGCCCAAGGGCAGAAGAGACCCTCAAGGGCTGGAATCACTTGGATTCGGTGGCCGTGGATGGCCCCACTCCCTCCCCCTGCAGTCACCCCACCCCCGGGCCTTCTCTGCTGCTCCTCTGCCCAGGAACAGGAGCAGGGAAGGAAGGGCGCCCACAGCGGGTGAGCTGAGGGGCTCCCCTGGCTTCAGAGTGGCCTCATGCAGTGGCTGCAGGGGACGGCCACCCCACATCCACAGCCCTGCCTGGGCGGCATGGTCCCTCTTGCTGTCTAACTCGGTCCACTGTCCCCTGACGCTCCATAGTTGCAAGGACCAGCGCCTGGTCAAGGGACCCCAGCCCGGGGTCTGTGAGGCTGCTTTGCAGGGGGCGCGGCTCAGGGAGCCCACACGGTGAGCGCAGTCCCTGCCTATCTGCCCAGCACCCCAGAGGGGTCTGCCTCTCCCAACCCCTGCTGCCCTTGGCTTCTGCCCTCTCCGTGATGATGTTCAAACCAAAATGGGCTACTCACAGCCGCTCCCGCCAGGATGGTCTAGGGAATGGGTCTCTTAACTAGAGGACGAGCCCCCATGTCTACACCAGAGGGGGAGCCCTCAGAGCCCCATGAGGGCAGCCGGGAGCGCTGACCTGGCATCCTTCCCCTCCCTCAGGACCCCATAGCCAGGAAGCCTCTGGGTACAGCAGCCCCTAAATGGACTGCCCACCAGTGGGGGGACCCCACAGGCATGTCCACCAGGAGTGCTTTGTGTGATGGTCCCTGTCCCCAAACCCTGAGCCACTGCCTAGGGCCGGCTTGCCCCCTGCCCCCAGGGTCTCTCAGAGCCAGCCCAGGAGCTCCACTGTGGGCCCAGGTGACTCCTCACCCTTACCTGTCAGGGGGCCCAGCCAGTACACCTGGGCATACTCTAGCAAGGTGTGCCCCGAGCAGTGGAAGGTGACGGAGGCGGCCAGAGCAGGGTTGAAGAAGGCGGATGTGAAGGGCCCAGCTGTGGAGGGAAGCACAGACCAGCGTCGTCCTGACCTGCCTGCAGCTGGTGCCCAAACCAGGACCAGAGCCACCCTCCAAAATGCCCTCTGAGAGTCCTACTGTGCGCGGGCCTGGGCAGGTTCTCTGCACACAGGCCCGGAGCTCAGCCCAGTCTCATCCCCTTGGACTAATGGGAGCACTTGGCATGAGGGCCACTCAGCCAAGGCCAAAGGTCATGGGGTCAGGGGGTAGCTGGGATAAGTCTTTCCAGGGGTGTCCAATGCCTGTCCCGATCTGTCACCCCCCCAAGGACACACTTATCTCCCCCGTCCTTTTCTCCACCACCTCCGTGCTCTTTGAGAGAGAGACACAGAGACAGAGACAGAGATAGGGAGCGAGACAGAGAGAGAGAGATTGTGGAAAGGGACTCAGCCTAACGAAGCAACACCAGAAGAGAGGAGTGGACGGGGCAGGCGAGGGGAGCCCTGGAAAAACAGCCAGAGCCGGGCCAGTGTCCCTCAGCGCCAGGCCAGGCAGACCACCATCAGTGAGCAGGGACCTCCCCCTGGGCAGGGCCAGAGCAGAGTCTGGGCCTCTTGGACACCAAGCCTGAAGCTGACGGTTGGAGACCCGGCCCCAGGCAGCAGTGCTAACACTCAGGGAGGCGCATTAGGTAGCTCCAGTGCTGACAGCAGGGCTCCTGGGCGTTACCCCAGGAAGGGAGTCCAGGCCATCTGGCCGCAGAGCCCTGCCCGTGGCAAGCTCTCCACTCACTGTGCCTCAGTTTCTCCACCCTGTACATGGACTCTAGTGGTACCTTACCGGGCCCATCGTGGTCCAGGTCCCGCAGTGTCTGCCCTGTGCCAGGCTGTAGTCAGTGTCTCAGAAAGTCAGCCCTAAGTGCTGGCTCTGCCCTTATGGGGCCTGGCCCACCTTCAGAGACTTCAGAGAGCTCGGCCCTCAGCCCCATCCTGTTGTATCCCCGGTGCCCTGAGCAGGAGCGAGCCACCTGGTGAATAATCTGTAGCCCCATCGTCACAGGATGCCATCTCCAGAGGGCCTGCCAAGTGGAAGACTCGTGTCCCTCCCCGGGGTGGCACCTGGCAACCTTCCTGGAAGGCCCTACTGTCCTGCCCCATCCCCATCCCAGTGCTCAGGGGCAGAGGGAGTGGCCACAGGAGGACCCTCCCAGGGGAGTAAATTGCACAGACAGAATGATGGCAGAGCCCACTCAGGAGTTTATCAGCAGCCCCTGCCTGGCACCTCCAAGTCCTGGCCCAGCTCTGTCTCCAGTCGAGGGACAGCAGGAAGAGGAGGTCAGTGGTCGGCGTCTCCCACACCTGCCCTTGGCTCTCTGCTTCTCCACGACGCTGGGAATGGTACTCCCCAGTCATGCTGGGGGGCAGGCCCTCATGGGGGAGCCCCGGACAGGTGACCAAGGGCCATCTGGGGGCCAAAAGCTGAGAAGGGGGTGCTGGTTTAGGCTGAGGCTGGGGGCCGAGGGCAGCTTCCACAGGGGCTGAGGGACCCCATGAGAGCTTGGTCAGGAGACTCGGCCTGGGTAGGGGGAGGGAGCCCAGACAGGCTGGGGGATGAGAGGTGCTGCCCTCTCTGGAGACATTTAGGGCCAAGTGTGGGGGCCGTGGGTGAGGAAGAAACGATGGGTCTTGGCCCTCTAGGAAGGCACGACAGAGGGCACTGGGGCTTCCAGACCAGATTCTGGGCCGGAGAAACTGCACTGGCCGCCCCACCTGCCCAGGTGCAGAGCTTCTGGGAGGAACAGGAACGGCTCAGAGTGTGGAGGGCCCAGCCAGGAAAGACGACCTGACAGGGGCTGGGGCCCCTCCCCCATCATGCTGCGTCCAGCCCAGCTATCCGCCATCCCACCACCAGGTCCCCAGGAAGTGACCACTCCAGTCTCTGTGGGCTTACAAGCCCCCTCAGCTGGCAACCCCTCTCCCAGGTGTCCTCAGGTGTGAGTGGCACGGCACCACACTGCCGCGGAGGTTCAGATGTGGCCTAGTAGAAAGGCAGCCAGGTCTCACCTGTGTAGGCCATGACTGTGACCAGCAGGGCCACAGCTGGCACCCTGTAGATGGGAAGACTATTCTGGAAGCGCAGGAGGGTCAGGTGAAAGAAGAAGGCGCAGGCACCTTCCACCAGCGCGCCGTGGCGGACAGTCGTGCGTAGGGCCGAGCTGCAGTGCTCAGCCATGAGGTTCTGGAGGACATGCAGGTCGTTGAGCTCCCAGGCCCAGTAGAGCCGGGTCAGGGCACAGGCCGCCTGCATGCCCAGCCCCTGGGCCACCAGCTTCAGCAGCGTGCTGGGTAGAGAGGCCTCGGCCAGGAGGAGCTCCTGCAGCGACACAGCGGGATTGGCTGAGGCCCCATCAAAGGTTGCCCCATGCACCAGGAAGAGTAGGAAGAGCAGGGTCAGCAGCAGGTCGGGGCCGAAGCCCCCTGCCCAGGGCCCAATCTCCACCAGCATCAGCATCTCCAGGCAGCAGGCCCCCAGCTGGGCCGCGCCCGCCACCTCCCGGGCAAAGCTGGTATAGGCGCCCCCTGGGAGCAGGGCCTTGGACACTCTCCTGGCTGCCTGGCAGAGGGCGAAGGTGGCAAAGAAGAAGCAGAGGGACACGTTCAGACCGGCCATCGGCCCGGGGACTCCACGAGGAGCCAGGCTGCGCAGGGGATCTGAGCTGATGTGTCAGGGGCTGGCCCCAAGGGTGAGGGAGCCGTGGGAGAGTCCACCTGGGCCGGCTGCCCCTGGGAACGCCACACCTGTGCCTTCATCTCCATCTCCACCTGCTTCCGGCCCGGGTGCAGAGCCAGACACTCCCACATCGGACCACCCCTCAGCCAGGCGTCCTCCCTGGGGCGTGAGACATGCCAGGCCCCTCACCCTGCTCGCCAGCCCTGCGTGCTGGAGACAGGCCACAGTTCTCCAAAGCTTCCATCGGAGCTCCACAACTCACACCCCGGGATGGCTGGCGCCGTGGGCACAGTCTGGCAGCTCCCTGTCCCTGGGCTGAGTCCCCACCTGGGTGAGGGTCCCTGGCTCTGTCTGTACTCTGGGTCACCTGCCACCAGTTCCCTCCATGGAGGCCAGGTCTCTCTGCAGGAGGAAGCCGTGGGTGCTCCAGCAGGGCTGCGCTGGACACCTCAGGAAGCTGAACCTGCAGAATTGGGGCCTCCTCACCATGTACTTGAACTTTCTGCCTGGCAGCGTAGACAAATAAAAATGCATTTCTAACGATGCCTGTGAATCAGTCCTGAGCAAAGTAACTGGCTGAGAAGTTGAGGTGCTTTCTACAGACCCCAGAATGTGGTAAATTGGGAGGAGAGGACCCATTCCCTCGGCAAGTGGGGTTCTCTGTGAACGCCTCCTCGTCCCGTTCATGCAGGTAATGAGCCCCCTTCTGAAGACACATTGCTGGGCCATGGCTCTCAGGTTCAGAGGGACTGGGGAGTTGGGGACACTCCTGGTGACTCTGCACTGGACATTGGCCAGGATGCCAGAATACGACATCCTGAGGTTGTGGTCTTGGGGGCTCAAGGTCATCAATGCACCACAGTGACCCCAGGACATGATAGAGGAGGAGCCAACATGGGGAGGGGGGCCGCCCTCACTGAGGATGATGGGGCCACTGCCCCAGACGGGGCAACTGCACTGGATCACTGAGGGCTGGCTGGATTCACCAGCCAACGCCTGGTTGAGCAGCCATTCCAGGTAGAGGGAACAGGCTGAGCAAAGAGCAGAGGCCATGGGGTTGAGGGGTGGGGGTGGAAGCGTGGTAGGGGTAGGGGCCTGCCCATCTAGGGAGGGGCCATGTGTCCTGAGCCCCAACCTCAGGCCTGTCCTGGAGGGGACCAGGGAAAGGCTGAGGAGGGGTGTGGATTGTGAGGAGTCCTGTAGCGAGATGTTTCCAGGAGGAGGAGGAATTAGTTGGGGAGATGGAGGCAGCTGCTGTCAAAGATCCAGGTCCAGGTCTCCTGGACACGGCACTGTCACCGGCCACACCATGCAGGGGCCAAGGCAGTGGGCACAGTGGGACAGGGAGATCAGCAGGGCAGGTGGGACAGTGGGAGACGGCTGCCTCACCCCCTCTCCCTATGACCCAACCCTGTCTCCTGCAGATTCTGGGCAGAGCTGGGGAGGTAGGCTCTGAGCACAAGACCCAGGGCCTCTGCAGAGTGAGGGCTCCACTGTTCAGACACTGCCGGGGGGACCACCGGAGAAGGGGGTAGAGGTGATACCTCCACCCCGACTCCGCCTTCTCCCCATGCCCACCTGGAGGACCCCCACAGCCTGCAGCAGCCCCTGACCTCATCCGCACATCCCCTTCCCTGTGCTGCTGTCCCCCCAACCTGCCCCTCAGCAGAAGACAGAACCACCCCTCACAGCAACCTCCTCCCTCCCTCCTTCCCAGGAAGCAATTCCAAAGATTGAAAAAAAACCTGCCATCAAAATTGGTTTGACATTCTTTCCAAGAAGTTCAGTTGAGCACAGCATGTGGAGAAGGTGCTGAGCATGGCGTCACGGGAAGGGTGGGCGGGGCTGGCCACCATCGCCAGCTCTTGACTCCCAGAGCCACGGCATCAGTCCTGGCCATGCCCCAAATGGCAGCCTGTCACCTGCAGCATCTCCAGATTTCCCAACAGGCCCTTCCGACCCGGGGTTGACACCCCAGCTCTGAACCTGGCTCCCTTGGAGGGGCTGCAGCACATTTAATGCGGAACCAGGAAGGCTCTCCTCCTTTCCTCAGAACCAGTTCCACCAACACTGAGGGGCCCTGTCATCTCATGCCCCACGTCTCTGCCTCCCTTACAGTTCCTTTTGTTTTTATTTTCCTAATCCAGCGTCTGTCCCTCCCAGCCTCCCGTTGCACAGACCAGGAGACTGAGACCAGGGAGGAAGGGACCCGCAGCATGGGGACAAAGAGCTGACTTTAGTTTCGGTTGTCCCACTTTTGAGGTCTGGAGCTTTCCCAAAGGTGGGGAAGGTGTGTGGGCCCCGTGGGAGGGGGCACAAGGTTAACCCCAACAGGAGGACCATCCTGGGGGCAAGCTTGCAGGCACCTGCCCACCATCCCCCTGCCCACAGGACCTCACCCTGGAAGGCAGACCGGCGACATTCCCTTCTCCCTTTCTCTGCTCAGTGCCTCCAGCCCCACAAGGATTCCCATGCCACGGGGTTCCCACGCCTCCCTGCCTCTGCTTCAGGCTGCCAGCCCTCCACTCTGCCTCCTCCACATCCAGCAGCCCAGGGCCTGCCCCCTACCTCTGTCCCCCATCCGTCTCCCTCAGCCACACCCTCCCAGCATGACCCTCACAAACACCCTCCCCACTCCATGCCTGGGCTGTCAGTTGCAGCTGCGGGAGGCACCAGCCACAGGGCCGGAAGCTGTTTCGATCTTGTGAGGATCGTTAATAGTAACAAGTGCCGCCTTTATCAGACACTGCCGTGCTCCAGCTGTACACTGAATCTCCTCCACACTGGTCCCATTCCAGCTCTCGGCAGTCCTGGGAGTCCCACGCTACAGATGAGGAAACTCAGGCTCAGGGAGGCCAGTGAGGTCACACGCCCCGGCTAGGAGCACAAAACATTGGGACTTCACTCCAGGTTTGCCTTATTTCAGAGAGCAGGATCTTAGGACTTTGCTCCTCGGTCCTCTCCATACCCTCCCGAAGCTGCAAAACCACCTCCATTTCCCCACCTGGGCCCTTTGTGTCCCCCACTCTGCAGCCGCCTTTCCTTTGTGCTGTGTCCGTTGGGTGCATCAGCCCCACTCCTTGGGCTCATGTCAGCCAAGGCGGGTTTTGCCCATATGTGTCCCTTAGCTGTTTCCTTGTAAACATCCATCAGGAAAAGGTAGGTCCTGTTGCAGGTGTGGGGCCAGGGGGAGGCTTGGGGCAGGAACCTGGAGCCGCAGGCTTTGTCTGGAGGGGGCAGCATGTGCTGGGAGGGGGCGCTGTGGAGCCAGGGCTCTGAGCTGGTGGGGCTGGGCGCTGAATCGGGACTCCATCAGCCTCAGTTAGGAATGGAGTTGCTTTAAACACGTGTATACAGGATTTTCTATGTGCATAGTTTTCATTTCTCCAGGGTAGATACCCAGCAGTGGGATTACTAAGTCATATGGAAAGATATGTTCAATTTTCTAAGAAATTTCCAAACCATTTCCCAGAGTGGCCATACCATTTGCATTTTCCCAAGCAATAGAGGGGAGTTCCAGTTGCTTGACAACACCTGATGTTGTATTTTTTTTTAATTTTAGCCATTCTAATAAGCGTGCAGTGGTATCTTCTGCCACTTTTAAATTAGGTTGTTTTGGTTCTTATTTTTTCCTATTGTGTGTATTTATTATATTTATTTCTTCTTATTATTTTATTTCTTATTACCGAATTTGAGAGTTCTTTACGTATTCTGGAGACAAGTCCCATGTCAGATATACAATTTGCGATTACTTCTCCCTGTCTGTAGCTTGTCTTTTCATTTTCTTAAGAGTGTCTTTCACAGAGCAAGTTTTAATTGTGATGAAGTTCAATCTTAAATTTCTTTTCTTTTATGGGTAGGGCTTTTGGTGTCATGTCTAACAACACTTTGCCTAGCTCTGTATCCTGGAGATTTTCTTCTATGCTTTCTTCCAGAAATTTTATAGATTTAGATTTTACATTTAGATCTACGATCAATTTTGAGTTTTCTACAAGGTGCGAAGTTTAGGCTGAGGTTCATTTTTTAAAAAATATCAGTGTCCAGTTGTTCCAACATTTGTTGGAAAGACTATCCTTTCTCCTTTGGATGGCTTTTGCACCTTTGTGAAAAAAAATCAATTGGCTATATCTGTGTGGGTCTGTTTCTGGATTCTCTCTTCTGCCCCATTGATCTCTGAGTCTCCCCTTCACCAGCACCACACTGTCTTGGTTACTGTAGCTTTAGTAAGTTTTAAAATTGGGTGGTATGACTCTTCTCACTTTATTCTTCTGTGTCAAATTCATTTTAGCTGTTCTAGTTCCTTTACTTTTTACGTGACTTTTAGAATCAGCCGGTCGATATCTATAAGGAACGTTGACTGAGATTGCATTGAATTTATAGATCAATTTGGGGAGAGAGAACATCTTAACAATATTGATCTTTCCAACCTATGAACCAATCTATAAACTTAGTTCTTCTTTGATCTCGCTCATCAATGTTTTGTAGTTTTCAGCATAGAGATTTTACACCTATTTTGTTAGACTTATACCTATGTAGTTCACGTTTTTGGTGCTATTACGAATGGCACTGTTTTTCTAAAACAAATTTCCAACTGTTTCTTACTTGCAGATAGAAGTAACATTGGTGTTTGTATAGTGATCTTGATTCTGCAACCTTGCTAAACTCATTTATTAATTCCAGTAGCTTTTTTGTATATTCTTTTGAAATTTTTACTTATGCAATTATGCCATCTATGAATAGAGACAGTTTTATTTCTTCCATTCTGATCATGTGCCTTTTCCTTCTTAATTTTCTTATTGCACCGGATAGGACCTCCAGTGCCATGTTGAATAGGGGTGATGGTGGAGGGCATCCTTGTCTTGCTCCCAATCTTGAGGGTTAAGCATTCATTTTTTTGCCATTAAGTCTGATGTTAGCTGTAGCTTTCTTGTAGACACCCTTTATTGGGTTAAGGAAGTTATCTTCTATGTAAAGGTTTGATAAACAATGGATGTTGGGTTTCGTCAAATGTTTCTTGTGCATCTACAGAGGTGATAATGTGATTTTTCTCTTATTAGTTTGCTCTGGTGAATTACATTGATTTGTTTTGGAACCAACCTCGCATTCCCAGGATAAGCTCCACTTGGTCATGAGGTATTTTCCTTTTTTACATGTTGTTAGATTCAATTTGGTAAAATGTTATTAAGGATATTTGTTTCTATGTTGAAGGATATTGGTCTGTAGCTTTATTTTCTTGTAATGTCTTTGTCTGGTTTTGGTATCCGGGTAATACTAACCACACATGACTGGAGGTGGCCTGGGTGTGAGGCTGGGAGCACAGGGTCCACATGCCCGAGGGCACCTGGAGCTGTTCAGACAGGTGCAGCCAGGTGCTGAGGGAAGCAGGTGGGCACTCCCGTGATAAACACCGTCTTGTACCTCCCACCCCTCGAGGCTCTCTCCCTTCCCAGCCTCACCACTGGGGAGGTGGGTGCTGTCTCCAAGGTGCAGGACACCTGGCCCCTGTGACCATTTTTGGCCCCATCAAACAGACCTAACTTGAAAACAAAGCCACAGCGGAGACCCATGAGTCTGGTGTTGCATAAGGAGCCACGTTTATTTCTTAATTGGACAGAGCCTTAAGTGCACACACACAGTACAGGAGCCTAGAGCCTAACATTTGGGTTTAGGACGTCAGGGAACTAGAGTCGTTACATCAGGATGGCGGTTACGGTGCAGGGGCTGGGGTGTGCCACACAACCACATATGTACAAGCCACAGGGGAACCGGGGACGGCTGGCTACAGGAAGCACAGGCCTGGGAAGAAGCCACAGCCTCTGCTGATCCTGGGGGAATGCTTGCCCCATCCCAGGGGTAAAGGAGGGCGCCTTCCGGAGTCCCATGCTGGGGGAGCTGACAGAGGACCAGTGCGGCAACCCTGCTCACGCCTGTAACAGCGACAGTCAGGGACCCTCTCCAAGCCCTTTGCCACACCTGCCCCAGAGGTGCTGAGGGGGGATCAGAACTGACAGGAAGACCACCTCACTCCCGGGTGCGTGTGCGTGCGTGCATGTGTGCCTGTGCGTGTCAGTGAGTGAAACGTTGTCATCTTACGAGGGATTACTCAGAGCGAGAAGGCCTTGGACCTTACGAGTGTGTCAACACTCAACTCTGTGCACCAGCCGGGTCCCGCTGGAGCCCAGTGCCGGTTGGCCTGGAGCCCAGCATCCCCCTCCCTGGGCCTCTTCCTGGGTCCCCAGCAGAAGCTCACCTTCCCCTGGAGGGGACAGAGAGCCCTCCCCAGGCAAGGATGGCCATCCCTCAAACCAAAATGAGACTGCAGCCTGATAGGCATCAAGCATTAAAACAAAAACCGTCTGAGATGGCTTTCTAGATCTTTCTCTCCTTCCCCACTTAGTGGAAAACAGCAGCCACAGCCAGACCTGACTTTCCTCTCTGCACCCCATGATGTGAGGACCCTCAGTGGCCCTCCAGATCAGCCTGCCATGTCACAGATGTGGAAACTGAGTCCCAGTTTGTTGAGCAACTTGTTCCCAGCTAATATGACACATGGGTAGCTTGGGGCATGAAGGTTTCCTGACTCATAGATGGATTTCTCTCCCCAGCAACTCTGGGTTTCTGGACTCCGACCCAGGACCTCCCACGGAGCAGGTCTGACAGGAGGAAGTGATAACAGGGATGGGGCCATCAAGTGGCCCACACCTGGTTCCTAGTCAATGCCAAGATGGCACCAAGTCAAAATGAAAACAGTCCCTGGGGCACCTCCATGGCCATGGAGGCTCCTGAATTTGGGGGCAATTCCAAGAAACCCTCACGTGGGCCCCCTTCCCTCAGCCCTGCCCCACGAAGCAGGTGCTCTGCAGGTTGGCTGGCCCCAGACACCTGCGCCCTGGGTAGGAGGGCCTCAGACCCTGCCGAGGCTGCAGCTTCAGGCTGGTTGACCTGAGTGGGCTGCGGCCTGGGCCCTGCACCTCCCATCTCCCTGTGGTAAGGCAGGACTCTCGGGGACCCGACTCATCTTAGAACAACTCACCCCAGCCATCCCTGTTTCTCCTCCTTGCCCTCAAGCCCTTCCGAAAAGCCAGAATAAGTGCTGGTTCCAGACTGTGCTGTCACCTCTGCTCTCTGCTTCTCAGCCCACTACCTCCGGGAAGGTCTGGAGGGGAGCACAGGCCTCCTGGTTTCTGGACAATGTCTGATGTCAGTCCAGGATGGGAACCCTCCTCAGAGGATCTCCACGTAAAGCCACTGAGTCCTACATTCACAGATATGCTTTCTAGGACCTGACTCTTACTGACGGAGCTGCTCCATCATTAGCACCTTCCAGGCACCAGGGATGAGGGCAGCAGTGAGCAAAAGTAGCCACTGCCACACTGCCCCTGAACCAACTACGAAAAGGCGCGCTCAGTCTCAACTCCCCACTGGGCCTGAGCCCATCATCCTGTGTCCCACGTCTGAGGCAAAATTTAAGGGGCCCGAACAACTTTCCCAAAGGAAAACCTCAAACCGGAACCTTCTCACTTGTATGGGAGCCAATGCCACACGTCCCCAAGGGAGAGACACTGCAGGCACTTCTGGTCTCAGTGCACAGAATCAGAGAATGCCCACGTGTCATGTCAGCGCCACGTGGGGACAGCCCGGGATAAAGAGGGGTCTCAGAACTGCTGATACCTGAGTGTGTTGGGGTCGTCCAAACCATGTGGAAAGGTGAGGGGTCAGTGAGTGACACCCGGTGAGGTCTGGCAAGGCTGGTGGAAGGCACCAGAGAATGGCGTGGACCAAGCAAGGCTGGGTGTGATCCTGGTCCTGGAATGCCCAGACCCCGAAAGAAACCCGCTCTTGGTGAGCCATGGTGGGGACAGGGGTTTTGTGGTTTGGTTGCTGTTTTTCCTGGAGCTAAAAAGAGGCCAATTGTGCCTTTGGGTGTGGGAACATGTCCCTGAAGACCCTCCAGGCCTGTGGTTTCTCTGATGGGTTTATGGCCTGGGCGACACCCAACCAGACTCTCAGCCTGGGGCTGACTCTATCCTGTCTGGGCGACCTTCAGGGATGAGGTCTGCAGAGGAATGAAATGGATGTTGTAACAAGAGGTCGGAACAAGACAAAGGCAACAGCCTCAGACACAGAAGGGGGAAGCCCCCTTGATGACGGATGACCCCAACGCTGGCCGCCCTCACCCGACCCCTTGGAATCTTCTCACTGGGACTCACAGAAACTCTCTTCTCTTGGGGCAAAGAGAGGAAGTCACAGACTTTCTTCCCAGGAGTGACCTCGAGCTCACCCCATTTCTCATAGCAGCTGGAGAAGCTGCACCACAAGCCCCTGGCTGACTGGACTATCACTCTGGACTGCCTCTAAACCCAGCCACCTGTGCCCCACTGGCCTGCACACATGACACAACCTGGTGGGATCTTGACCCTTCTCCCTCCCAGTCTCTGCCAGGACAGTCCCCTCACAGCCCAGGTGCTAGTCTGCCTCACCTCTACATGCTCCCAGGAAGAAGCTGCCGGCATTGTCCCTAGAGTCACATCTCAGGTGGCTGCTGTCCAGGTGAGATGTGGATTCTACCTCCCGCTGGATGTATCGCACGCCACCTTCTGTGCTGCTCGGACTTCAGGCATGAGATCCCCCCGACCCCTGACCCAGCACCGCCACCCCTGCCCTCTGCCCCGGGATGAGGGCCTGCCCCACGTGCAGCTGGGGAGAAGCCTGGCCTGTCCAGACCCCTCCCCACTATGGTCTTCAGAGGCGGCTGCCCCACCCTGTCTGTCCTAATAGGCTTGGAAGAGGCGTGTGGGAACAAATGGGGGCGGGGACCGTCTGAATCCTACAGGTCTATGTGAAGGCATTAGAAATAAATACTTATAAATAGAACACAGTCTTATAGTTAATTTCTGAGTGGATTGTTTCAATGTCACTAACTAATGTATATTAATTATAAGTCTGTCTATGCTTAAAAAAATATTAGAATGCAGCGACGCCCCTGTGCCTTGTGCCCCCTGGCCTCGCCAGCGTCTCCCAGCTCTCCTCCCAGGGTATGTTCTGAAAGAAGAAACGAGACAAGAAACACAGCCTCTGCAGGAGCACGACAGGTCATGTGCTGTAGGTCCCTTGGCCAGAGGGGGGCTCGCTGGGCCCAGCGCCGCGTCCCCAGGAGGAGGGGCTTGTTGGCTGTCTGGTGGAGGCAGGGCTGGGCGGCAGATGACATGATGGATGGAGACGAGGACTGGGGAGCGGGGCTGGGCCTGCTGGCTGTCGGGAGGGCTCTGGCTCAGACCCTCATCTGGGCAGACCTCCTTCGGGAGAGCTTGGAGCTGTGGAGACGGTTAGGGGGAAGCTGCGGTCAGGGCGGGCAGCAGGCGGCAGGATGTCAGCAGAAGGGGCCCCACAGCAGACCTCCATGCTGGCAGGCCCATGCCCCTCTGGTTCCCTCATCACCGGGAGAGACATAATCTCTGTTCCCGGTCAGTGTGACCTGGGAGGAGCAGCCCACCCTCCTCCTATAGGTCACTGCCGTGGGGGGGCCTGGCTAGTCCCCTGCCTGACTGCTCAGGGTAGTTTCCCTACATAAAGGCCGACCCTGGGTAGAATGTAAATTTTGAAAAGCTCAGGGATTTATACACTTTATGAGCTGCAATGACACCAAAACAAGTGTTAACGTCCTCAAGAACATCCTCCGAACCCAAATGAGCAAGAAGAGCCCTCCCATTCTCCTCTGTGGAGGTGGGACACCCATCAAGGTCCCAGCGGCCCGTACCGGATGGTCCCGGCCAGGAGGGGGTTGAAGGCGTACAGCCAGTCGTGCATGTCCTTGTCGCTGTTGGCCTGCAGCAGGATGCCACGGTGCTCCGTGCACACCGCGAACGTGTTGGGCGTCTGCAAAGGGAGGCTGCTGTGAGGAGGCGCAAGACCTCCCTTGGGTCCGCACGTGGAGACCACCCCTCCATGTGGGTGGGTGGATGGGGAAGGGGCACTGCCAGGAAAATCTCAGGGATGAGGAAGCAGGAAAGAAGACCCACGGGAGAGGGCAGAGCTGGAAAGGCTGTGGCTCCCTTCCAGAAGGCTCTGCAGTAAGGGCATTCTCATGCCCCGGGGCTACCTTGCCACTGCTCTGCATCCCCACAGTATGTGTCCACCCCTCACAAGCCCAGGTTCCTTCCCCTAGGATCCAAGCTTAGCTGCTGGACCAGATGTGTCCCCGGGGCCCCATTAACCCCAGCATCTTCTCTCAAGCCTGAGCCCTCGGTGAGCCCTCATTCACACCCCACCCCCACCACAGGGAATCAGAAATCATCCAGTGGACATGGCAGCTGCCGGCAGGGAGTCAGGGCTCCTGGCACACACATCCAGGGCCACCGCTTGTTCAGAGAGGAGCAGGGGCAAAGCCAGGGGGATAGGGGGCCCAACTCCTGGGGCCACAGCACCAGGGGTGTCCCTAGGAGGAGGAGACAGGGTCGTTGGCCATTGAGTGGAAAAGGGTTAATGCTTTCCCCACCGATGGACCAGGGCCCATCACTGTTGGCTGTCACCAGGACTCAGCTCCATAGGTGGGCAGAGAGACCCCAGGACACAAGAGGCAGAGGGACAGAGAGGCTGTCCCATGTCCCCACCCAGGAGACACAGGACTGGATGGCCTCAGTCTGGAGGTGAGGGGACACAGGGCCCACAGAGGAGGACGAGGTCCGGCTCCCACCCTTCCCCCACCCTGCTGGGGCGCACTGGGCCCTGGCCAGCCCGGGTCCCACCCATCCTGCTTCCGTGGCCGCACCTTGAGCATGGCCTGCTGGTCCTCGCTGTACTCCACCTGGGCGGTGGAGAGGTTGAGCACAAACCTCTCCACGGCGTCCTTGTCACTGTTATACATGTAGGCGTATGGCCGCCGCACCACCACGAAGCGCTTGGCCCAGCCGGCTGTGTGCGGCTCCAGAAAGTGCAGGTACCCCTTCTTGGAGACGATCGGGCTGTAGGGTGGGGACGTCTGCTGGCTTGGGGCCCAACGCGGAGGCCACCGCCTACCACTGGAGCGAGGCCCCCGGCAGTGCCGGCCACAGCGCAGGTCAGAAAGTGGGCCTCCAAGGGGACTAGCCAGGGCCATAGCTCCAAGGGGAACCTGCCAGAAACCCAACCCGGGGGGCCAGGACCAGAACCACCAACCCACCTCTGGGCTTCAGTTTCCCCACCTGTAAAATGGAGAGACTTAAAAAAAGCTGAAGGTGCTCCTGCCCCATGACCACAACCCATCAATTATAGTGTTCTCAGGGCAGCCAGGGCCAGGCGGGCATTTTGCATAGTGGCCAGACTGGTAACTTGCAAACTGGCAACTGCAGAAACCATCTTTCTGCAGAGCTGCCCACAAGGTCCCTGGCTCTGGGAACGCTCTGACCCACTCTCCTGCCCTTTACCGTCTGCTTATTCTCCACCCCTGCCCCAGGTCAGGGGGAGCCTATTCGACCCCTTAGTACAGACCTGCCCCATGCCCTAGGTCAGGGGTGGCCTGCCTGTCCTTTCAAGGACAGAGCTGGCTGGGCAGTGCTTTAGAAGGGCCCCTGTTTGGGGCAGGGCTCCCACGCACCTAACCCGGATCTCCTGGATGTCGGGAACCAGCAGGCGCTGGGGCTCCTTGTCCACCTCTGAGGCCGGAGCAGGGGAGGGGGGCTTCTTCAAATCCGCCTCTGGCACAGGCTCGGGTTCTGGGCTGGCCGGCCGGGAGCAGGGCTGTGGGGTCCTGGGAAAGCGGAGCAAAGCCGTTGCATACCTGCCAGGAGGCTCCTCACTGGGCCTGGGCGCTGTCTCTACTGGGGCTTCCCTGACAGCCAGCCTCATCCCCTCAGAGCTGCTGGGGGCACCTTTTGGGGTCTGCCCAGCCGTGCCCAGGTCGGGGCTCTGGGCCCACCTGCCCGATTCCAGGATTGTGCTGGGCGCAGTGGGTAGGGACCCAGCTGTGCAGGATTCGACACCCTTGTCCCGTGGCGCTTTCTGCCTGCCCCGCTCCACCCCCGTAAAAGCAGCTCCAGCATCTCTTCATCTCCAAGACTGAGCTCAAGGTGACACAATGTTCTCAGGGCCCATTTGTGTACAGGGAGCCGCTGGCCCATGGGCACCTGCCGGGCCTGGAGTGACCAACCTGGTGGCCAAGGAGGCATGTCTCAGGATGATCCCTAGAGGGCTCCATGCCTTTTCTTTCTTTTTAAGAAGAAAACTAGGAAACCCTGAGGCATTTTACAGTCTGATGGATCAGACATTTGTGGTGTTGGCAACGTTGGGGGTCCCTTCCAACACTTTGGCAGAGTCAGAGGGTCCCTGTGGACAATAGCCTAATGGTTCCCTGAGTTCTGTTTTGTCGCCTTTTTTCCCACTGAGTATTTTATGAGCACCACCCCGAGAAAAGAGTTTTTTGTTTTGTATCGTTTTGACCTGTTCCTGGTTTTATTTGTGACTGCATTTTAAACTTATGCTTCAGCAGAAAAGGGCCTGGGACAGAGGGACAGAGAGGTGAGAGGACAGGCGCAGGTGGGGCCGTGGGGGGGGGGGCAGGGGCGGGGTCTAAGGGCAGGGCCTCCGGTTGGGGCTGTGGGTGGGGCCACAGGGGCCACTACCTGGCTGGTCGGAAGACCCCCCACCTGGCCCTGTCCCGGACATGTGGGGCCCAGGATCCGCGGCCACGCATGTCCCGCCTTCTCTGCGCTCTGCACCCTGCGCCCAACTAACGGCCAGTGTCATTGGTCGCTTCCCCGGGAGCCTGGAGCTCACTCACCTCAGGTCAGCCGCTCCGTACCGCCCTTCGACCAGAGAGGGGCAGGTGGAGGAGGGGGTGAGTGTGGCCGCCCCCAGAGGGGACATGGACGGGTCCCGCAGCAGGGTGACAGACATCTCAGAGAGCTGCAGAGAGAGAACCTTTTGGGGGGACCCAGGGAGGGGACAGTCCAGGCCCCCCATGGTGGGGACACCCCTGCAGGGCTGATCCTCGCACCTTCACTCCAACTTTACCTCCTGTTTAGGGCACCCCCCCACCCCAAATGCAGGCCAGACCCTCCTCCCAGCCTCCCCTAGACCCTCTCCCAGCTCCTCCACGCCCCTGTCCTGCCCCTCCCAGGGCTGCAGGCTCTGCCCTGCCTCAGGGGGGATTCATGGCCGTAGGGCTCCAAAGAGCAAGTGAGGACCACTGGGCGGGGGTTGGGGAAGGTGTAGCCTGAATCCAGACTTCAGGATGTGTGGCCTGAAGGCCGTGGCAAGAGGCCTATTGGGCAGAGGGAGAGGCCAGAGCAAAGGACAAAAGCCGGGCACAGGAGGCTGCGTGGCCCAGTAAGGACCCATGATAGGCTGGAGTGCTGCCAGGGGATGCTGGGCTCTGAGCCAGGGTGGGGGCTCTGGGCCACACTCAGTGCCCACCTTGCTCTCGCTGGCGCTGACGCAGACATGGCTGTGGGTGTACTCTCTGTTGAACGTGTGTGTGAGGAGGCGTAAGCACTGCAGAGAGAACAAATGCCTGGTCTGGAGCCTCCCAGGAGCCAGCTCTGCCCTGGGCACGGCCCTCCAACATGGGCGACTGGCCAAGGGGCCCAGGCACTGCAGGTCACGGTGAGCAGCACCTCCACCCCTCCAAGGTGATGGGGCCATTCGGCGAAGCCTCCCAGGGCAGAACTGGGGCCTGGGTGAAGCCAGGGTGGGGACAGCATTGCCCACAGTGCAAGAGACCTGCCCAGCGGCCGGCCCAGCAGCAGAAAGGGCCAACTCTAGATGGAGGTGGGGAGCTCCCCATCAGTGCAGGTATTCAAGAGAGAGCAGGTCATGCTTGGGGAAGGAGGCTGTAAAAGGCCCCCAAATTGCAATGTGGGTAGGGTGGGGGTGGTGGGCAAGGGGACCCTATGAACCGCTCATTCTCCCAGCTCCTGGCCCTGACAGGAACCAGCCACGGACAAGGCTGGGTCACGGGAGCCCTGGAGGGGCCGTGGTCATGGCCACCCCCTGCCCTACCTTGACAGCCAGCTCCCGCTGCCGTTCATTAGGAGCCTCCAGGGGCGACGGCCGGCCCTCAGCTGAGAGCGGGGAGGAGGCGCTGGATGAGCTGTGGGACTCTGAGTCCTCACTGGAGATCGGGGACAGCACCTCGGGGCCGGGCCGCTGGGTGGTCTCCAGCTTCTCCCGCAGCAGCAGATAGTGCCTGGTCTTCTCGACCTGCCCGCAGGAGCGAGAGCGTGGCCTTACAGGCTTTACCCTTGCGGGGCGGGGGACGGGCCCAGGAGGCCTCACTGAGCACCTGGGGCCCCTGGTCAGACCCTGGGAGAGCCCACCTCTCCCCTGGCCCGTGGCGTGTGAAATGGAGCCACACCGAGTCCTGCAGCCACTCTTTACCGTAGCCACCACGCTGCCCTCCCTCTGTCCACAGCCTTCTGCCCCAGCATGTGCCTACAGTGAGCAGATGGACACTCGCATTCCCAACACCAGCTTCTTGGGGAGGGGACCATGGCCTCTGCAGCCTTGGGAAGGGCCCAGAGGGTGGGCACGGGGCTCCACTGCACGCTTCCCACATGCACCCCTCGGCCCAGGCAGTCAGCACCTGGCCACTGGACACTGCTTTTCCTGACCAAGCGAGAGAAGGGACTTGCCCATCCCGATTTTCTTTCCAGGTTTCTTTCTCATCCCCATCTACATGCCCGATAGTCTTCTGCGGTTAGGTCAAGAATAAACCTTCTGCTCTAAGCCAGTCTTCATTTTGGTTGAGTGTCACAATGCCCCTGTGATGGGCAGTTTGATTGTCACGTGCTCCAACCTGGGGTGGCCTGGGACTCCCGACTGTGACCCCCTGGCAGGCGTGGCACAGGCTCACCTCCTGCAGGAGACTCAGCTTCTCCAGCTCCCACTGGTGGTCCAGGATGAGGCTGTCACTCCGGGGCCTCCAGCCCGCCAGGTTCTCCTCGCCGCGGACGTAGGCCACAGACGTATCCAGCACTCGCCGGCGCCGCCGCTGCATCCCTGGAAAGGGGATGCTCATCCGACCGCATCCCTACCCTCGGGCGTCCGGCCACTTGGGCACAGGGGCAGAAGCTTATCCACCCAACGGAGGCTGGCGCCCCGGGGTGAAGCTCCCCCTCCCCTCACCCCACCTCTCACCCTTGGTCTACCCCTGGCTCCAGAGCCGTGCCGGGCCTCGCCCACAGGAAGTTATCCCCCAAGGCATCCCATGGGGATCTCGGCCGTGACCTTCTGTCTGTCCCCCACACTGTCTCTCCCTTTGCTGGGCCTCTCACCACGCCGTCCTGCAACCTCTGAGAAAAATTCTGGAGGTTGCACGGTGAGCACTGTGCCTCGTGGGTGAGGGACCCCGCCCCCCCCCGCAAAAGGCAGCTTAGCTGAGGCCACCTGGTTCCCTGACTCCCAAGAAAGTGCCCCCCACCATCAGCCAGAGAGCAGGGCGCACACCTACCTGGGCTGCCCGCGTCGGCCACATGGCACAGGCTGAGCTCGTACACGCCCGTCACACGGTTGCTGTGGGAAGCAGAGGGGCACATGTCACTAGGCATGGTGATGCCCTGGGACTGACTCTTACCACCATCAAATGCACATTGGGCCCGAGTCCTGCTGCATGCCCAAGCCAGGCGGCCTCACACGGGGTGGCTGTGGGGTTGGGGTCACCGCAGCCCCTGTATGGACAGTCCCCATTCCAGACCCCCTTTTCCCCAGGACCACTGATTCTGTCGAGGGCACTCCACCAACCCTCTCACAGAGGCGAGCCTTACTGGCTGGAGCCGTCCCACACTCACCAGGGAACCTCCTGGAAGATTGTGTCACAGCCAGCCCAAGGCCACAGTCCTGACCCCCACAGTCCTTCTTCCCAGCTGTGCCCAGAGTGGTCTGGACACGGGGATCCATAAGACAGAGCGTGTGTGGAGCCTCGCTGAAGGTGACCACAGGCGGCCACACCCTTGGCAGTCCCTGCTGCTGGGGCAGGGCCCCTCCTCACTGCCTTGACAATCCATCATTCCTTCCCATGCCCCAAGAATGCAGGGTGTGGTCCTGGTGTCTGATGTCCCACCCCCTTGGGTGCTGCCAGCCTCCATGCAAAGTCCCCTCTTCCCATCCTAGCCCCCCACATGTATCCAGCTTCTACCGCTGTGTGCGGGCGGACAATCCTGATGGCACTGATCCCCGTGGTTCCCGGAGAGGAAGGTCACTCATCAGGGGTGCAGTGCGGCCCCAGGACCACTCACAGGAGGTCCCAGGGCGGACACCCAGGCCTTCCCCACTACACCCTGCAGACAGGCCTGGGCTCTCTCATGGCCCCTCAGCATGCCGTCGGTGTCCCCACATGTGCCCTGTGACTTCCAGTGACCCCAACCTCAGGGGCGAGTGAGAGGGACCCAAGAGCCGGGGGCTTGCAAGTTCAGCTTCTCATCCGAGCCAGACTGTGCTGGAGCGTGTCATGCGAGCATCAGACTGCTGGGGTACACCCAGGGCCGCTCCCTGCACAGAGTCTGCAGACCAGGGCGCCAGACGAGGCAGCCCCCTCTGCCCCCCTCAGCGGGCTCACCTCTCTGAGGCCCGCAGGCTCCCACTGCCAAACAGGTTGCGGATGGAGCGCGAGGCAGGCAGTTTGGCGTCACGGGAGTAGAAGACCATGCAGAAGTCCTTGGTTATGACGGCCGGCTGGGTGCAGTTCTCCATCTGCAGCGGGCAGGGTGGGGGCAGGGGCTCAGGCACAAGGACACCCCAAGACTGCCCTGGCCCCAGGCCCCCTTCTAACCTCCTGGGGGTGCAAGAGCCGCCGCACTGACCAGAAGCCCCACACCTTCCAGGGGCCCCTGGCGTGGCCCCAGATCCAGGCGGGAGAAGGTCTCTGCTCCCTACTTGAGCCAACTCCTGCCAGAGAGAGACAGCCAGGGCCCTGCCTCCCTGGTGCTGCCAGGGGGCCGGGTGTCCGTGCAGGGGACCCTGAGGGTCCCAGACACTGGCCTCACCCTCTCAGGCCTCAGCTGCCTCACCATAAAATCGGGGTGACACACTCCCAAAAATGTGTGTGAGGATCAAACAGATCCCGTCTGTGCACTCACGTTTAACTTTCAAATGCTACAGAAAATGACTTCATGGTGATGGACATGCTGTCTTAAACAGCAGGCTCTTTTGTTTCCTGAAGCTCAGGGTAACTGCTGACAAAGCTGGTGTGTCCTGGGGCCTTGTTTGGGCAGAGCTCTGCCTGCCAGTGTTTTCTCAGCCCGAGCAAACCACCATCCCATGAGGCAGTCCCCACATTACAGCCAGAGTAATCAGGCTCTGAGGGGAGGTAGATGCCTTCGCCTCCTCTGTCCAGCTGGCTGTCAACTCCAAACCTCCTAATTCCTCACTACCGTGCCCAGCTAGAAACGTCCACACTTCCAGCCCCCTGCTGTACTTTGAAGGGAGGTCACAGCCCAAGACCCTGGGGATGCGGTGGGGGAGGCTTCTGTTTTCGTGCTGCCTGAAACATAGATGCAATGTCTGGTGGTGCCACAGCCATCTTGCAACCCCAAGGACAAATCCACACACTAAAGAGAGTAGGCTGGGTTAACTGTGAGCATTGCTATTGAAAGTACATGGATGTAAAAGTGACTTGAGAAGTCTTCTGAGAAGAGACAGGGTCATCTGGGGTTGTCCAGGGCTAACAAGCGCCCTTATTGCCCCTTGGCAATCAACTCAGGCTTGGGGGATGGGTGATTTTGGTGGAGTGCCCTGGGCATAGGTTTCTTGCCTCAATGTAAGCAGAGAGGGTCATGTAGATTTTCTCTCGATAGGGGGTGACCCGGTTCAGCAGGAGAGAGTTGTGCATGGAGCTGTCCCACGCAGCTTCAAACTGGTAAAAGGTCCTGGAAGGAAGCAGAGACAAGGTAAAAGATAACAGCGTGCAGGCCACTCTCAGCTGGGATGGGGACATGCAGACAGACAGACACAGGCAGAGATGTGTGGGTGACCCAGGGGAGAGCCTGGGGTCGCAGGTCCGGAAGCCTGGGCGGTGTCTGGGAAGGGCAGAACCTCCTTACTCAGGACCAGGCCAGGCAGGGGACTCCAGAAGCTACCACAGGAGCCCTCTCAGCTCCACCATGGATGGATGGGCAAGACAGATGTATGGGGCGTTTTAGCCCACAGCTCACCAGCTGAGGCAGGAATGTGAGGATGGGGAAGTTGGGGCAGGGGCAGAGAGGAAAGAGGAGGGATGGAGAGGGCAAGAGGAGAGAAGGGAGACGGAAGCAGAGAGAGATGAGAGATGGGGGAGAGAGTGGGAAGTGGGTGCCTCAGCCTCGGTCTGAGTAAGGAGGAGCCATGGCCTCTCCCTGGACCCAAAGGGAACCTGCTGGCTTTGCCCAAACCCTCCACAGCCCATCTCCTCCACCAATCAACTTGCCCTCAGGAGAGAAAGGGCCCCTCGGGAGAAGATGCTTGGAGTAGAAACCGGGGTGGCCCATAGCAGATGGCATCACTTCTGCCCACAGTGGCCAGGATCCGTGGGAAGGCAGCTCTCTACTTAGCACAGAGTGGGCAGTAGTCTCTTCTCTCTGTCCCTGATCTCTGACCCAGAAAGATAATGAGCAGACCGTGAGCTGGTGGCCCATAAACCCCTACCAGGGGGCAGCTCGGACATCCCCAGGAGGCCAGGATGTTGGCTCCACCACCACGTCAGTGGCTCCACTCCAGAACAGGGTTCTCTGTTATATCATAGATTCTGTTTTCAACCATCCGTCAGCAGAGCTCCTAAACTCTTGCCTTGGGCCAGGTGTGTGTTCTGAGGCCCTTCGTATTTGAGAATTTGCCTCAATCCACAGGGTGGCCTCTCTGTGGGCCCTGGGCAGCGCTGCCCAGCCCCCAGCCTCACCCGGTTTCCATCCAAGCATCCTCACAAAGACACGGGTGAGAAACATGTCAACACAAATAGCCGGGCAGCGGCACGCGCCCTGCACTGCTGGGCCCCTTTCGAAGAGCCAGCCCCGCCCAGGAGCGTGGAGGGCACCCGGGGAGCAAAGCCGCATCGGGGCACCGACAGCGCCACGGCCACCCATCTCTCCATGGCACAGTCCAGGGTCACAGGGACAAGCAGAGGGATGGGGCAGCCTGCCGGTGGACACACGTCACTGAGGACAAAGATCCAGAGAGAGGGACGTGAGGACAGCAGGGTAACCAGAGAACGGGAGAGCGGGGGAGACGTCGGAGGAGAAAGGAAACTGAAAAGCAGAAGAGGACAGACCAGCGAGTGCGGAAGAGAAAAGTGAGCTGTACCTAGTGTCACTTCCGAATGAAACGCTAAAGGCGGAGGCAGCCAGGACACACGTACACACACAGAAGAAATTCACATGTCAGAACAAGCACCGTCGCCCAGCTGGGCACAAGCTAAGTGACCGCGCGGCACGGCCGCAGAGGCTGCTGACTGCTGTCTCACGGGTCGAGACGCGGCCCACAGGGCTCTCACTGTAGGGGGGCCCACTCGGAGCCCCTTCCCCCTGTGTCTGCAGTGACAGCCTTGGGTTTGCCCCCAGCAGGACCAGGCAGGTGCCCCTGGAGCCATAACCAAAACCTAAAGGGACGCACTCCATCCTGGGGGCCCCCAAACACCCCGGGCTCTGTGGGGCCAGGCCTACAGGCAGAGCCAGAAGCTCGCTGCCCGGCCCAGAACAAGTGCCCTCCAGACTGCCTGGCTCCAAAGGCCACTTCACAGCCACGTGACCTAGGGCTGTCAGCAGACATCTCTGGGCCCTGCTTCGTGGATGGACAATGGGCAATTGCTGTCCCTGCCTCATTGAGATGTCCTGCGGGTTAAGTGAGCTGACACTCAAGCTCACCGAGAACAGGGCCCGGGTGCACACACTAACATCACTGTCATCATTACTGGTCCTCGCCCCCAGGAGGCCCTGACGACAACGCACTGGGGAAGGCCCAGCCTGCGGGCCCTACCCTGGTAGGCCAGCCTCACATCCTCAAACCCTGCATCAGCATGCACTCGCTTTGTGTGCCCTGGGGAAAGAACTGGCCCCAGTTCCTCCTCAGGCATCAGGAGCCGGGACCCCACCCCATCCTGGGGACCCTTACTCCTGGGTGGGACACACCAAAGAGCTAGCCCAGACAGGCTACCCGAAATCCCAAGGGCCACACACCAGGACCAGGCCTACTGTGCTGAGCCCTCTGTAAGGAGAAACAAACCTGCCCCCACAGGAGGTCGACCGAGGCCCTCAGTCAAGTTAGGGTGTGGTTTTGCCCTGATCGAACTCCAGTGACCTAGAATCGCTCCAGAAACCTGACTCTGGTGGGTCTCATGTGTGGGGTGGGGTAGGGTCGTGGGAGGGGGCCCTCCTGGGCCCGTGTGCACAGCCCCATCCCTCAGGTGCCAAGATGGCCAACTGGATCAGGGTCCACCTGGCACAGCCGTGATGCTGCCCACAGGCCATTTCCAAGCCAATGGTCAGCCCACAGCCCCATGCAGCCTCCTGCAGACCAGCCCTCAGCAGACAGCCAGCTGTGGCTCCACCTGGCCACAGGTGCCCAACCTTGGAGCCCCAGGCAGAGAGGGTCCTCGACAACACTCTGGAGCCCCCGTGTCCCTGAAGCCTCTGCAGAGGGAGGTCTCACCCAGACCCTGAGTGAGAATCAGAGCAGCTGATGGTAGGTGTGCTCGGGATGGGGTGGGGTGGCAGGGTGGCAGCCCCCCCATGTGGGACCCAGGCAGCCACATGGGACACCCTGAGCTCGCAGGACATAGTGTGGGAACCACTGATGGGTGCCCCCTCAATCATGGGGCAGGAAACTAAGACCCAGAGTGACTGAGAGGGAGAAGCAGGCAGGATGTGACTGGAGGCCATGGGGACCGCACCAGGACCCTCTCAGCATCTCTCTGGGCATCAGGCCACCCCAGGAAGGGAGCCCCCATTCTGCACAGCTCTCCTCACTCTACCCCACGTGACATTCAGCCAACTCTTCAGATACAATTATGAGGGATGACGTGCAGCCCAGTGGGGTCCCTGGACCCGCGGCATCAGCCCCACAAGTGAACTGGTAGCAATGCAGATTCTCAGGCTCCACCCCAGACCCACTGTTGTGGAAATGCTGGGGTGGGGCAGCCTTGTGAGCAGAGCATCTGAGCCGACTACGGAGTTTCTCCATGGGCTTGGCCACCCCATCATCCCATGGACCCTCCCGTTCTAGGGAAATAGGCCCAGAGTGGGGACGGCCAGGACCCAAGTGCCCGCACTCTGGCCCCTCCCTCTCTCCAGTGAGGCCGCCCCAGCCCTGCCCACTGCTCCTTGTCCTCAGCCCTCCAATCTATGTGCTGTGCTCGGGACCCCATTTTCAAGAAAGGGGCAGCAGGCTGCCGTGCTCCTCAAGCTCCTCAACACCTCAGTGCTCTAAGGGTCCCATGTACCCTTCTGCTCCAGGCAGGTCGAAGCCTGGGTAAGAGACAAAAATGGGGCAGGAGGTTTGAACCAAGTTTCCACGTCACAAACCCCTCCTCCTCGCCCCTGTGGCTGTGTGCATCGTGTGTATGAGCCACCCCAGAGGCATCTTAAGTGAGGCCCCTTGGGCAAAATGGGAGCGGTTAGTATAAAAAAAATGCTTTTTGCTCAGGAGCTATGCATTTTAAATTAATTAGGAGTATTTCAAGTTAAATACTAACTAGGTAGTGGTGATAATAACCACACACTCATAAAGTTACGTGTGCAAGGCCTCGTGCTGAGAGTGTTTCATGTAACATCTCATTTAATATCACAACAACCTCAGACAGGGGCTAATATTATTCCCATTCTGAGAGGAAGGAAAATAAAGTTCCAAATGGTTCTACTACTTGTCCACACTCACACAACCAGCCAAAGGCACAGCCAGGCCACCCCAGCCCGGTTGGTGCTGCCCCAGATCTCTGTCCTGCTCCAGACGTCTGGGACGAGACACTTCCCCCGCCATACTCCCACCCTCTGCTTGTCCCTCGTACCACGCACCACACAGGTTCCTGCCCCCAGAACCAGCCCCATGGAGGAGGCCCAGGCCTAAGTCTTGGGGCCCTGACCCCCCTTCCCTGTCAGTGCCCTGAGCCTCCTCTTGCAGGTCAAGCCCACCGGAGGCCAACGAGCCCACCTCTGGAATCAGGGGGCAGGACCCCCTGCTCAGGTTCAAGGGTGAGGGCTCCCTGAAGTCCAGAGACTGGTGAAGGAGGCCCTGCTGAAAAGGAGAATCTGTCCCTCTCCTCCCCTGGTGCCAGGTCCTCCTGGCCACAGGGTCCTGCTTCTACTTTACCCAGAACCTCCCTAAAACCATGATATGTTTGTATATGGGAGTGTCCGGGACCAGCCTGAGCACCCCTCTATCACACTGAGCTGGCTGTGGAAATGCAAACTTGAACAAAATAACCACATCCCCCCATGCAGTCATACTGATGGGCCTGGAAGCTTCCACTCATCAAGGAAACAGCCCCTAGATTGGGTCACCTCCAGAGAACGAAGCCGAGCAGATAGGCACCCAGCCTAGAGCCTTCTGAAAACAGGGAGACCTCTGGGCAGGCTGCAGCCAGCTCAGCCAGTCCAGCTCGCCTCTAGGACGAGCTAGCAGGCGGCCTCCTCCAGCAAGCCCGCCCAACTGCCCGGGAGAGGCAGGTCTGTCCCCTGGCCCTGCAGGACTGTGCCGCCTCGTCAGGTGCAGACACCACCACCACAGTTTTCCCTTGACAGGAAGACTTTCTCTGCCTCGCCCAGCTGCATGTCCCCAGGGCGGGTCTACAGCAGCCTTTGGAAAAGACATGTTCATGGAACAGGTGCACATGTGTGCATGCCCTCAGGGATACAACAACAGGAACCACAGCCTGGCTCGCTGCCCCATGGGGCCTCAGCTACAACTGCCCAGGCACACTCACAGTGGCCATCTGTCCTGACCATCACAGCTGTGACCTGACAAGGACCCTGCCTTGAGGCTCCATCCAGAAAAGGGGCGGGCACCATCCCTGACCCCGGTCTGAGCAGCTTAAAGGCTCAAACACTCGTGCTGAAGCCTTCTTGCTGCCCACTTCATCTTCCAAAACAGCTGACCCACAGGACCACCGCCAGGGAGCTCTGGCCACAGTCCACAGGGACCCAGGAGGTGACGACCTTGACCTTCCACTCAGAACAGACTTGAGTCTCGAGGACAAAGTCTAGTTTAGGGACTGTGGGCCTCGCTGACCCTCGCACCTGGCCGCTGCTGCACTCGGGTCGAGGAGGGAGCTGCAGTTCGCAGCTCAGGAACCCGGGCTTTAGACCTGGGGGTTTAGACCTGGGACTGCCCCAGTGAGTCCAGTGACTTAGTGGCCCTTCACAACTTCACTGCCCACCTACTTCCCAAAAGAGTATGTGGTGGCCACACCAGGACTGTGGCTGGAGCCTCCGGCCCAGCCAGACCAGGGCTCACCTCGTCTGGTGTGGAAGGTGCAGAGCAGGGGTCTCCTAGTGGGGCTGGTTCCTGTCCGCCCCCGTCCTGTGCCCACTACGGCCCCTCCCTCCGTCCCTCCCTCTTTCACCTGGCGGGGATGGGGCTCTGCAGCCAAGGGCAGCCTGACCAAGGAGCCTACATGCAGGGCGCCTTCTCCCGCTCTCGCAGGGGTGGGGGTCGCACGCGGGCGAGGGTCAGGGGTGGGAGGAGCGGGAGGCCAGCCAGCGTCTACAGAAGGGCAGGAAACTACCAAAGCGGCCAAAATCAAGAGTGGGCGCGGAAGGGACTCAGCCAAGGGTGGGGGAGGGGAAGAAGCAATAAAAAAAATTCAAAAAGTATCCCAAGGAAATAAAACTAAAGAAGAAGATGGGAGAAACAGGAGGGAGAGGTGAGCAAGTGTAGAGGAATCCAAGAAGCCGAAATTAAATTCTAGGGCTGCAGGACTGGGGAAGGAGAGGGGGGAAGGAGAGAGGCTGAAATAAACCAAGGGGCACAAATGGTACCTAGGCATGTCCGAATCAAGAAACTGCCTGCAAAACACAAACAATCACAGGTTAGTGAGGGCGGCGGGGCCGGCGGCGGGCAGCGGGCAGCGAGTGGGAGAGAAGCCACTGGCGGCTGACAGGCCCACTCAGAGCCGGGGAAGGCTGCAAAGCGTGGGGCCTCTGAGCAGGGAGGAGGCAAAGTGCGTGGGTGGCCCAAGGCCCCAAGGCCCGAGCCATCACAGGGCCTGAGCACGTCAGCCACGGTCCATGGAAGAGGAAGGTCCTCAGGGTGAGCCTGCTGGTTGGCCAGCCAAACCTCAGAATGGCGCCTGCCTGGGGCCACCAGCTGAGGAGGGTCCCTGAGATTTTTCCAGGGCAGGGCTGGGAGTCGGGGCTGTCCTGGGGCTGTACCAGCATGGGCAGGAGCAAAGCGAGGGGCCAAAGCAGCTATGGGCAAGGTCCACGGCCCCGCCCCGTGGACAGGCCTTCCTCCATGCTGGGACCAGGGCCTTGAGCTCAGGCATAAGCCGATCAACCCCAGGGCTGCCCTGGGGTCAGCCTCACTTCCCACAGCCCCCAGGGAGCAGGACCAAGCCCATCAGCGATCGGTCTTCGGGCCTCCAGGAACAGGGGTGAACCTGTTTAGTCAAAGCCCAGCTGACCTGAGATCCAGCCAGAGCTGCAGCCTCCTAAACTCCCCTGCATTTAGGGCAGGGCCAAGGCCCCCCAGGGTGCCCTCTGGCAGCCGGGCTGGCTGGAGGATGGGAGACCCAGACACACGGCCTTCAGTGCAGGGAAACAGTGTGGGGTGGGAGGCACCCACACACCCATCCCTTGTCCTTGCCCCTACTTCTTTCTGCCCCAAGAATCTAGGTGTTTCTGGGGCAAGGGAAGGGTCAGAGATCAGGGGGAATGCTGAGGTCATCCCCGAGGTCCAGAGCATCACTCAGCATGGTAGACAGACCCCTCCCTGGCCCCACCCTTCCCTCTAGGTCCCAGTCCCCCCCCAGGCCAAGCACAGTGGCCCATATCCCTACAGGCGGCCCCCATGTGGATGGGCACCAGGCCTTCTCTGCCATGTCCCCAGGGTGCGTTCTCACAGCAACAGGAGAAGCCCAAGCCGGCCCGCTTACTGTCTGCCTCACCTTCCCACTCTCCCAGGTGTGACCCCCAGCCTGCCTGTCATGGTGTCATCTCCACATGAGAACATCCCCCAGCATTCTTCACCCCAACTCCTCCATCCTCTGGACATGAGTGCAGGGTAAGTTCCTTCTGGAAGGTTCCAGGGCAGGGCTGGAACCAGAGCCACATCTGCCCCTGTCAGGGTCTCAGCTGCCCATGCTGAGGGGTAGCTCTCTTACAGGCCATTCTCCAAGGTGTCTATGAGGAGACTGAACTGTTTGGACCCAGGAGTTGGAAGAACAGGAGGTGACTCTCCCAGGACCCTTCATCCTTATGGATCCTAGCTCTTCTAGCAAGTATGAGGTTCCCCCATCCCCATCCAAGCACACCCAGCCCTCAAAGACGTTTTTCCTGGAAACACAGCCATAGGAACCCATGGAGACACCCACAGCTCGAGCTGTAAGGGTCAGCTCTCAGCTTCTGCCTTGTGGGCCAGGTTGAGCCCTTGGGAGCAGCTGGTCTAGGACTTGGAGTGCCCTCCTCATCTCCCCAAGCCCTAGAAAGCAGCATCTCAGACACAGCCAAGCCCCCAACATCCCCCTCCAGAGGGTAGCTCTTGGCAGTCATGAGCTGCCCGCCCCCAGCTGGCCCCCAGATGCTTCCCCCTGACATCCCACCCACCCTGGCAGACCCCAACAGGGCTGGGGGCTCCCATGCCCCGTCCGCTGCCCCAGATGCGGTCAAGCTAGGACTGCCCAGGCTGCGAGGATCTTGGCCATCACCTGGGAGCTTGGGAAGGAATAGCCCAGTGACAGGAAGCATGTGCCAAGCAGTGCCCAGTGGGCACACCTCCACTCCGGGATGCTAGACCGCCGACCTAGCGTGCCCTGAACCACTTCCAGGATCCCCAGCCCAAGGATCCCTGCCAGAGACCATAGAACCACCCTGAGGAGTTTGGTCGGGGAAATTCGGGCCTGCTTGTCCACCCACCGCCCCATGCCACCCACCCACTCACCCACGAAACTCCTGAGGACAAGACCCAGCTCATCTGCCCGCAACTCCCGCACGGCCCCTCTGCTGGGTGACCAAATGAACGGGATGAATGCGGGAGCCAGTGATGGGTCAATGCTCAGACAAAAGTGCCAAGGGACTTTGAGGCCACAAGCCACCCCGCCCTGCACCTGTTCCTTGAGGCGTCAGAGTGGAGGGCCTAGAAAACTTTGGGGCCAGACACGTCCTGTGTGTCTGGACCCTACGAGGCCAGGTCAGCCGAGGGCGTGTTGAGTGAGAACACACCCTGGGTCCTGCCCCGGACCCTGTCTGCAGGGGGTCGGGAACAGACCTGCTGCTGCTCCCATGAGGGGACTCACCGGTCATCCTGGGCTGGGTGGATGTATCCAGACGAGAGGATGTTGAGAGACAAGATGTTGGGGTCGATCAGGGACTCATCAGTTTCTGGGGTGTTTCGGATGCGACCTACGGAAAGGCGATGGGCCTCGCGTCACTTCCCAGGAGGGCAGGTGGGGGCGCTGGGTCCCTGCTCACTGCCTCTGCCTGGGCAGGAGCTTTGAAGCCACGAGGCGTGCCACGTGGCCACAGAGCATCTAGCAAGAGGCAACACCATGCAGGGTCTGCGGCAGGCGCCGGCTGCCGTCTGTCAGTGGACCTGTCTCCTGTCTCTCCTCCCGCAGTCTGAGTTCCAAGTTCCTTATTCCTTAGCCATACATAGCTCTCTCCACCCCTGCCCCCGCAATGGACAGATTTCACTCACTGGGCCTGGAAGACACAGGCCCTCTCACCTACTGGAAAAGGAAATCTTAGCAAGATGAGAAGGAGGAAATGGACCCTCCTCTTTATACTTAAAAAAGAGAAAGAGGAGGAACACCATCCACGGCATAAGTCCCTCCTCGTAAGGGGCATTTCCAGCAGCCCTCTCTCAGGCACCCGTGTGTTGGGGGGGAAGGGGGGTCTGTCTGCAAGAGGCGCCGGGACCTCCGTGACTCAGGAGCCCTGCCTGATGGCATCATCCATCACCTCGTGCCCTGGCAGTGGTAGCTAAATTGACTGCTCTGCTTCTTCGAGGAAGAAACAAATGCAAGGTTTCCTTTGTTAAGCCAGAAAGGAATCACTGGGCCTCCTCTCTCCTCCTCCAGGAACAGAGATGAAATAAAACCCAACACTCGGCCAGGATTCTGTATCCATGCTCTGGAGCTGCCTGCTTCACATCCTGGAAGCTTCTTGCAACATGTGGGTTCTGGTAGGAGGCAGGTGTGGGCTCCCTGAAAAGTGCCCTTCAGGGCTGGGCAGGGCTGGAGGGGCGTGTCCCCCACCGCTGGAGGCCGAGGTGGGCAGAGCGCCACATGGCCTGCTGCTGGGGAGGGGCCCAGCTGCAGGAAGGAAGCTCGCCGCCTCCCCCCGCCTCACCCCTGGATGGACGTGCGCTCCAGCAGAGGTTCTCGGCTGGCTCAGAGTCTAACCAGGCACTCCGCCTGCACAACTGATGCCCATGGAGCCCCTGGTCGGGCAGACATGTCTACTCACAGGTCTGCTTGGTTTATGAAGCCCAGAGAGGCAGAGCCCAAACCTCTTAACCTGGAGGGGCAGCCTTGGAGATACCAGCAAATCCCCAAGTCCCGTCCAATAGCACCTCTTATCCCCTCCACGTAGACAATCAGTCCTGCTTGTATTCTCAGGAAGGGAGGCGGCCTGGGGGTGGAGAGGAAGGTGGGACTGGAGGACCAGAGCCTGGCTCCCCAAGGCCAGCGAGGGGGTGGCCTCTCTGCAGAGACCCAGGCGCTGGTCATCGTCAGAATTGAGGGTAATGGGGACAGGAATGGAAGCTCTGTGCCCCTCTCCCAGCACGAGCCAGGTGCAGCGGGCAGTGCAGACCCTGCTCTCTGGGTGGCTGGCTCCAGGTGAAGGCGGTGAGACAAGGATGACAGCACGGCGGGGACGCGGCGGGGGGGGCGGGGGGGCTCACCAGCGTCCTTCCCCACCCCGCCGTGTGGGCAGGGTGAGCCTGCTGCATACTTGCTTCATCTTTCTCTTTAAATTCATTCACTCTTTTCAGACTTGCCCTAAACATCTGAAACAAGGGTTTGCTTGCTTGTTCTACGCTTTTTCTGATTTGTGTGAAAACAGATACAAAAACGTCTAAAATAAAAGCATTTGTTCTGTGGCCCCCAAAAGCTGCTGCCCACAACCCTGCACTTTGGGACACAGGACGGTGGCTCCCACGGTCACACCCCTGCTGCCCCACTCTCAAACCCTCCTTTGCAGGCCCAGGGACACCGCCCTTGATCTGCTGCCCACTGGCCACAGAAATACCCTTCCAGAGGGATCCATCAGCTCCAGGGCAGAGGGGGTGCGGGGGTGGCCTCATGATGACCACACACAGGAATGGACAGTTGTCCATGTCCTTGAATGAAAACTAGGAAGACAAGTTCTTTACAGCGTGCCAAAGGAAACATTTCCGGTCGACCAAAGGGTTCACAGTGTGGAGTTGTGGAAGAGAAACATCCAAGATCTGGGTGATTGCTCTGAGTTGACCTGTGTTCCCCAAAAAAGATGTGTTGGAGTCCTAACCCCCAGCCACTCAGAATGTGACCTTACTTGGGAACAGGATCTTGACGGATGCAATAGATGACAGGAGGCCACAGGGGAGTCGGCTGGGCCCTCACCTAAGTCCTCATGAGAAGAGGCCACGTGAATACGGAGGACTGGAGTAATGTGTCTACAAGCCAAGGAGTGCCAGAGACTCCCCACAAACCACCAGAAGCCAGAAGAGGTGAGGCAGATCCTCCCTACAGGTTTCAGAGGGAGCATGGCCACCTGCCCACATCTTTATCTCGGACTTATGCCTCCAGAACTGTGAGAGGATAAATTTCTGTTGTTTTAAGTCACCTGGCTCATAGCACTTTGTTACAGCAGCACTAGCAAGCTAATACAGTGATTAAATAGAAATTTGGAATCATCACCTGGGTCCAAGCTCTCCTTTTCAGGTAAGGGACTGAGGCACAGAGAGATTAAGTGACTTAGTCAAAGTCACACAGCAACAGGAGGAGAGCTCTGGCTAGAACTCAAACATCTGGCCTGAGTTGCTGGGGGCAGTGGTCCAAGTTCTTCCCATCAACCCAGCCCCAGCCCCGAAGGCAGCCCCCATTGCCTCACTCACCCACGACCAGCTCGCGCACTTCCTTCCAGCGGATGTGGCTGCCCGTCTCGTGCAGCAGTGTCACGGTTATCCGTCTCTGGATGCCCTGTCAGACGCCAGGAGAGAGGACACAGTCAGAGGGCCTGGAGGCCACATGGGGCCAGGGAGGGGGCACAAGGTGGGCAGGGGCAGGGAAGCCTTCACACCTGGTGGAGCAGGAAGGTCCCCATGCATGGCATCCCACCACGGTGGTCCACCACTGCAGGGATGTAACTGGAAGACAGAGAGAGACGTGTGAGGTGAGGGGGTGAGGCAAGAGCCCTGCCCGTCCTCCCTGCCCCACCCACAGCACAGGCGCGTAGCCCGCCGAGGAGGGAAAAGGTGAGAACAGGAAAAAATCAGCCCCTCCCTCTGTGAAGATGGGGTGGCTCAGTCCATGGAGACCAGAGTCAGCTGGGTGAGGAAACCCACCATGTGCCACCTCAACCAGTCCCCAGGGCCCTCTCCTCCCCCAGCAACCCCATGGGGACCTCCAGCCCATCCCCAGCATGGGCACCCTCAGGCACCGGACTCACTCGCCATTGGCCTCCAGCTCGCAGATCTCGAAGTAGACCAGCAGGTCATACTTGCAGTGGCAGGGCCCCGGGCAGCGCCGCGTCAGCGTGCTGAGCTTGGTGGCGGGCACTGGGGGGTGACAGAGAGAAGCACGCACTGATGGTGCTGGGGGCACACTCAGGGAGGCCGGGAGTAGGGATGCCTCAAAGGCAGGGAGGGCACCTTCCCCTAAGAAAAACAACCAGTGGACCCCCCCACCATGCCCCAGGATACGTCCTGTCCTGGGCACAGTCAGGCCTCAGCAACCGAGAGCTGGCTTCAGGAACAGATGTGACTGCTTGCTTCTCTGTGCCCAGACGGGAGGAGCACATGGCCACACACACCTGGGCACGGGCCCTTGACAAGAGGGCAGTGGCTTCAAATCCCACAGAACCAGCAGGGCAGCAGGAGCCACGCTTTCTCAGAGGCCCCACAACCCACCCAGGACCCCTCTGCCACACCACAGCCTCCTGCACCAGTCCAAGCACCTCATTCCAGCACAGCTGGACTCTGCCCCTCAGCTCCCACTAGCCCTCCACTTGTGTCCAGCTCCTGACAAATAGGCTCCATGCCCCAATGTGCCCTTCACCCACCTCTGTCCACAGCCCCCTCCTCTGGGACCCATCACAAAGGCCACTCCTCTATCAAGTCCCATCTGAGCCCCACTGCTTCCCCTATAAATGTGGATCTGAATGTCTCCCTTGAGGCTGAGGGAAAGACTGAATAGTCCAGGAACACAAGCGGCTAAGCATAAGACCCCCACAGATGCCAGAATTAACATCAACAAATGGGTCAGCAGGCCAGGGGGAGCAGGAGGGTGTCCTCCCAAGGGATCAGTCTGCAGAACTCCATCTTACGAGGATTCAGAGGGCAGGGGCTACATCTACTCCTCTGAGCAGGGCGGGCGTGCGCGGGTCACAGCGTGCATAGCCCAGATGCAACAGACGCAGCTCCAGCACAGGGCCCACCCTCTGGGGGACCTGTGCCAGGGACAATGGCCCCACCTCGAGGCAGGTTCTTGGGCCGCAAGGGGCCTCAGCCACACAGCCCAGCCCAGCACTGACTCTCTCCAATCTCCCACTACCTCATCCCTGAGCTTTAGCTCTTGTCTTGGTGCAGGAAAAAATCCTACAACCTCTTATAACTAAAACCCAGCAGATCTCAAGAGCTCTTCTACAGCCCACCTGCTCCCGGAGCGAGGGTCTCCGGGGTCCAGGCGAGGACTCCAAACACTCTTCCCCCAGCGGACCCCGTGCTCGCTGCCACCTCCAGCCTCAGCTCCCCATCAACCAGCCTCCCGGATTGCCTTTCACCCCAAAACCTTGTCCGTCCCTCGAGGTTCAGCTCAGACAGCCCTGGGGCCTCAGGGAAGCCCCCAGCCCCCTCATCTCAGCTCCCACACTTCAGCTATCTGCTCCAGGAAACCCGATGTGGGCACAGGGCAGCCCCCACCTGACCACTGCCCTGCAGCTCTGCGTGTGCCGAGGGGGAAAGGACATCGAGGTGTCCCTGTGCCTTCACCCTGGGCCCCCACTCCAGGATGGAGCCCCTCACTCCACGGGGACCTTGTGGGGCCCAGCAGGTGCTGTGTGGTCCCAGAGAGTGAGAGAGCACAGACCCATCCCGAGGACTGCGACCGCGCTCAGCTGTGGAGGGCCTGTCCGCCTACCCACAGCGCAGGCACCTCCCTCCCTCAGGGGTGGGCTCAGGACAGCCCCGCCTACCTGGTTTGGACAGTGGCATGACACGTGGGAAATGGCGGCGCGAGGGCCTCAGGGGGCTGTGGAGAGACAAGTGCCAGCGTGAGGTGACTGGGCAGGTGTCTGCAGGAGCCTGAGCTGGAGTGCGGAGCCGGGGCAGGGGCTGCAGAGGGAGGTCAGCGGTGCTGCTGACCCCAAGCCCGTGCCCGCCTCCCTCTCTCCCTCCCACAGGGCCTGGGGAAGGCCCTCCACCAGCCCAGGTCGGGGAGGAGGCCCCTCAAGACCCCCAAACCCCACCTGGGAGGCCCCACGAGGCCATGAGAACTGACGTGAGGCTTCCAGGACAGAGCCCCTGCCCCCCAGTACTCCCAAGGACGGAAGGCTCCTGGGGCCTATTGCCCCCAAACCAGCACCTCTCATGGCCCTTTTCTTTCCCCAACACCCCGGATGCCCCGCTTAGCTGTGGGTCCCACCTGACAGCTGAGAGGGGAGATGAGATGGCAACAGAGGGTCCCACAGCCCCTTGACACCTGTTGTTAGATACAACAGGGGTTGTATCTACAGGTTAGATACAGCCCCCTGGCCACACAGTCCAGGGGGTGGGTGGCTGGGAGGGATCAGCCTGCCCACAGACGGGACACCCCGACCCACCCTCATTGCCCCCTGTAGGTCGCATGGATTCAGGGAGCTGGATGAATGTTCCCTCATTCAGTCTGGGGGGCTAAGGGCTCCAGGAGATGGAACAGCTGGGCCGCTGGAGTTCTCAGCGGGCAGCAGAAGCCATCTCCCCCATGGGCCACCCCTGGCCACCCTCCAGCCCAGCACCTGGCTTCCCTTGGCCCCAGGACACCACCCACACCCAGCAGAGGTCAGGTTCTGACAGCGATGCTCTTTGAGAAACCCCCTCCTCAGTTCTGAAGGGTAGTCTCTGACTCGCTCGGAGTCCTGCCGACCTCAGGTAACTGGCTGCCCATAGACAGGGGAGGTGGGCATCAGGAGGCACACAGGTCTGCAGCCACCAGACCAGGCCTGCCTGGGGCAAGGGTCAGCTTCGCCTGCTGGGAGGTGGAGCAGGCCAACACCTCGAGGGCAACAGCGGGGCTGGATGAGAAGGTCTGGAAAGGGGCTCTGGGGCTGGCAGCCCCGGGGCCGCTGACCTGAGCACGTCCTTGCAGAGGGGTGGGAACGGGTGCTGCTGGTAGTGGCCGAAGACCTCGAACACGATGGGCTGGCTCTTGATGTACTCGACGAAGGACTTGGTCACCTCCACTGCGATCTGGTGGGTGAGGTGGGCAGGCAGGAGGACGCGGCCACGCCACAGTCAAGAGGGGGAAGGAGAGTCACAGAGGTAAGCGCTCGGCCTCTACAGAGAACCGAGCACCCCAGGCCCAGATTGGAGACCCCCCGCCCCGGGCCTGACCTCTTCCCACACAAGGCAATGCTCCTCACCTAGGTCCTTCCAGCCCCGCCTCTCCTTCCATCACATACCCTAAGGACAGACCACCAGGCTGGTGGCCCTTGGGTTCTCTCCTAGGACAGATGGGCCTGGGGGCTACAGGTCTGATCCTTCTTGGGCCCTCACCCACTCACCAAGAGTTGCGGGTTGAATCGTGTCCCCCCCAATTCATATGTTGAAGCCCTACCTCCCGGTTCCTGTATTTAGAGACGGGGTCTTTATAGGGGTCTTCAAGTTAGAATAAAAGCCTGAGGGTGGGTCCTAAGGCAATAGGACTAGTGTCCTTATGAACATGGAAGTCGGGACACAGAGAGAGGCACAGAGGGAAGCCCGTGTGAGGACACAGGGAGAGGGGCCTGGGACGGATTCTCAAAAGGAACACCCCTGCGCCACACCTCGATCTGGGCTTCCAGCCTCCAGGGCTGAGAGGCGGTAACTTGCTGTTGTTGAAGCCGCCCCGTGTGCGGGGGCTTTGTTCTTGCAGCCCAGGACATGAAGGCCCCAGGAGTGCACACCTTCAGACTTGGCCTCGTTCCCCGACTTAGAAACCACTGTGCTCCCTCTCCCCTGCTGCTCAGGACCGGCTGCAGTCTCGGGCCCTTCCCAGCGAGGGCCTCTGAGACTGCTCGGGCCGCACGCCCACCAGCCTGGCTGCTCAGGGTCGAGGTCACATCCCTGGCCTGGCCCGGGAGGCCTCACCACTTGGCAGCCTCCATTATCGCCAAGTGCAGCACCTCTCTCCCCCACGGCCTGGTTAGCCCCGTTCTCTCACCTCAGAGCCGCTGCACCTGAAAGCCCCCCACTTTCCTGACAGCCTGCCTCAAGACACTCCCCTGCCTGGAGCTTTCCTGAGCTCTCTGGACTACGCCCAGGCCTCCCTCCGTGTGCCCTGCCTCTGCCTCTCCCCCAGCACAAGGCCAGGACTGCCACACTGGGCGCCCCAGACTCAGCATGAGCCCCGGCCCCCGCAGACCGTCTACATCCACATCTGCCCAAGGCTCGCTGCCGGGAGCTCTTGGGGCTCTTACCTGGCCCCACCCCAGTCTTAACCCACCAAGACCCCCACAGCCCAGCAATAGCCCGCATGTCCCCACTGGCACCTGAGGGCCCTGTGTCCTCCTGCCCAGGCAGCACCGGGCACCGACTGGTGCTCGGAAGAGGGAGAAGGAATGGTGGAGACAATGGAGGAAGCTCAGTTCAGTTTCAGGGAGGCAGCACAAAGCCAGAGACCCTGGGAGGGGCCAACCAGTGGGAGGGGGAGACAGGGGCTCTGAGGACGTACGTTTTGGACGTGGTAGAAGCCGAGTGGGGGGCCCCTCCCGGTGTTCTTCAGGGGCTCCGTAGAGAAGGCCTCGTCATGGCGATGGATGAAGCTGCAAAGCGGGAGGAGATGCTTGGCTGGGTGCGGGGACTTGGGATAGGGACCCTGGCCTTGCAGGGATCACCAGGAGTGTGCAGGCCCCGACACAGCCCGTGCCTTGCTAAGAGCCCATCCGCACGGCCCAGCTCAGGGCACCAAGGCTCACTTGAACTGGCAGAAGATGTCAGCATATTCGGCAGAGATGCTGGACGCCTGCAGGACGGTCACACGGAAGGTGAAGGTGCTGCCCAGGCGGAGGTGGTCCAGGGCGGCGTCCAGGGGCCCGTCCAGGACAGCTTTCTCAGGGCTGTCTAGGAGGAGGCCTTCCGGAGGCACGGCTGCTGGGAGCAAGGGCAGAACCACATGGTGGGACCCCAGAGGGGACTAGAGCCCGGGGTCAGGCATGGGGTCAGTTTTATTTCGGAAAGTTCTGGCTGCCTCCCTCTGGAACTCAGGAGCAGGGAGGGGCCTGGTCCTTCCCTGTTCTGCCAGGCTAAGAGGTGGCAGAACCATGACACTACAGCAGGGCGGGGGGCTGTGTCCCAGTGCCCACGCCCTGGGCAGCCCCAGGTGACCCACCTGAGCAGGTGTTGTTGTTGACCTCGTCGGCTGAGGGCCCTGCGTCTGCACCCTGGCCCTGGCCTTCCACAATGCGGAGCTCTTCCTGGGAGGTCCCAGACCGGGACATCCCCACCACGGGGCAGGACTCGGACTGGAACTGTGTGTGGAGCGGGGGGACCAGAGTCAGAGAGAACCGGCCTAGGATGGGGCCAATACAGCCCAGTCGAGGACCCCAGAGCCAGGGCGGGGCCTTTATGGACCTGCATTCCAGATCTGCCCCTGCATGGGTGGGCACCCACCTCCCTCAGCCTCAGTTTCCCAAGCTGTCATGGCCTCTGTTGACTGCATGGTGGGAAACATGGGGAAAGGTCTCTGGTCTTCAGTTCCGATCCCCCATTCCCCCAAACCAGAACCCTTCCCTCAGCTCCTGCTTGTGGGCGGGACACATGTAAACCGTCCACTTGAATCTCAGGTATCCCGTCACCAGGGGCCTACACAGCCTCTCACTGCCCCCTCTGTGCACCCCACACTCTCTGGCTAATGCCCTTTGCCTCTCCTGTGCATTCCCAACATTGATGACCCCCTCTGAGAGAGGGACAGCGTGGGGGGCAGATACACCACCCTCAACTCCAGGTGTCAGGAGGACTGAGGTTCAGGGCAGGGTGGTGGGCGGCTGGGTCGGGGTAAGTTAGGAAAGATTCTGAAAAGGAGAGAGAAGGATCCACCCAGCCTGGGGGCCCTGAGCTGGACCCTCCTTCTCCACTCCTTCTCCTGAGAGAGAAAGGGGAGCCCTGGGAGGAATGCACTGTCCTTTTGGGTGAGGACCGAGGTGGGCAACACCTCATCTTTTGGCGCCGAAGCAGGGCCACCCCAGCACCAGCTGTCAGGACTGTGAGAGGGGCCTCTCTGGGGCCCTTCTGAGTTTTCACCAGGATGTCGGGGGTGGAGCAAGGACGGTGGTAGAAACAGAGTCCTGTGGGGACGCCCAAGAGAGTGGGCCTGAGAGAGAAGGGGAACCAAGCAGGGCAGAAGCATTTTGGTGTCTGTTCCAGAAGCTGGTGATGTGCACCTGCTCTGTGCCCCTGCCTGCAGCTAAGGGCCAGGTGGGGAAAGCAGGTGCGAGGGACAGGAGACAGCATGCTGGGGAGATGGATGGACCCCGTGGTCAGGGAAAGATAGATACTGAGGGACAGGGGACAGCCATGAGGCTCAGGGTTTGGGAAGAGAGGAAAGAACCCCAGGAGGACCCAGGGCCCACGTGGCAGACCCAGGGCGCTAGGGGGCGCACAGGACCCCTCTGCACAGCTATGCCCTCGGTTGGGTTGGAGGCTGTCGGTTGGCTATGGATGGCTGGGCCGCAGCCCCGCTGCGTGCAGACCCACCCTTGCATGGTACCTTTTCAAAATGCTGGTCATCAAAGGAGATTTTGGCAGTTCCCGACTGGCGGACACCGGAGCCATAATCAGGGGCCTCTTCATCAGCTGTAATAGGAACCAAGCAGATGGTCAGGGCCCACCTAGTCCCCCATGTGTGTGTGGCAAAGCCAGGCCAAGCCGCCAGGTGAGGCGAGGGCACGGGAACTAGGACAGGCTCTGGCCCACATGAGGGGGTCTGACTCTGCTGACCGAGGCTCTGGAACAACCAGGGCGCCGCCCGGGGCACACTGACCCCCAGCCTGGGCTGCCCCAGGGCCCAGAGGCGGCTACATTCTCAGCACAGCCCACTTTGACAGAGGCCACAAACTCCACATTTTCAAAACCAAACTTATGACCACTGTCTCTCTGCCCGAGTCCTGATCCCCACCTCCATCCTCCCCCAGACTCAGATGCTCCAGCAGAACCTGGATCCTCCCAACCCCTCCCTCCACCTCATCGAGCAGAGCCTGCCCCACCACATCCTTCTGGTGTCACCTTTGGGATCACACCTGTCCTTCTGCACCACCCTTGAAAAGCCACCACCGTCACTCGTGTGGTCACTCAGTACCTCACACTCCCCTTCCTTCACAGGGGTCAGTGGTTTCCCACTGTGCTTGGAACAAAACCCAAACCCTCTTCCTGTTGCCTAATGGACGCCCAGATCTGGCTTCTGCTGGCCTCCTTGACCCCCAACTCCAGCCACTCTGGAGGAGGCCTCGCAGACCCCCAGGGTCTCTGAACCTCTGTTCCAGGGCCCATGAGAGCGCTAACACCGCTGTGCTCTCCACCCTGGCTGCCCGAGGGTCCATAGCTCTGTCCTGCCATTGCTCAGGGCCTGAGCACAGCAGGTTTGGTGCTGAGAGATCAGACAAGCTGACCTCTGCCATGGGTGGGGGCGGGGGCAGGTATGACTTCTGTGACCACTGAAGCAGGGTTCCAGGGCTTTATAAAGTTCCTTCTCCTCCACCACAGCCAGTGGAGAGGGCTTGTTGGGTGTGGCCCAAATACAGGCAGCGTCAACCTATAAAGCAGCCTGCTTAGGGGGACCCCGCTCAACTGGGACTGAGCTGGTCAGGAAGGGCCAAGGAGAAGCCCCGGGGAGAGAAAGACTCCCCTGAGATTGCAGGGACGGGGTCCCCCTTGAGGGATGAGGATGCCACAAGATATTCCCAGCCTCCCTGTTGGCTGGACCTTCCCTAGTGTCCCCTCCCTGCGCCCCCCCCCAGGTTCCCCCTTCTCAGCAGGGTCCTGAGGGATCTCAGCACCACAGTAACATCGCTGGAAGGGGCTGCAAAGAGAACCTGGAAATTACAGGCCAGTGAAAATTTGGCAATAGGTCCTAAGGGTGGAATGAAAACCACCTAAGGGGGCCAGGCTGTTGGGGCAGAGCGGGGCTAAGACATCCAGGCTGGGTCACCTGAGACCTCTCAAGTAGGGGTACAGGCCATCCAGGTTGCTCACACTCTGAGCCAGCCCTGTCTCGGCCAGGAGTCACTCTGCGGCCAAGGCTCTCTGTCTGTCTGTCCATCTGCCTCATTCTCTCCCCAAGGTGCCCGGGTTGCCAAGGCCATGCAGAGGAAAGAGAGAGTCCGTGGAGGGGTGCTGTGGTGGAGGGGCCGGGGGCCCGAAGGCAGAGAAGGGAGTAATGGCCATTACAGCAGGAGCACCAGGCCCTCTGGCCTGCAGCTTCCCAGTTGGCCAAGCATGCTCACATGTGTGTTCTGGAATGATCTTTCAACACTCCTATCGGTAGGAAGCTTCAAACAGGATGCCATTTACAGAGGAGCAAATCCAGGCTCAAAGGCACTCTGTGGCTGGCCTGGCCTGGGCCCCCGGCTGGTGGGAGGGGGCTGGATGGTGACTGGGTAGTACAAGGGTGACACCTCTGCAGTGAGGGGCTTGAATCTCCAAGCCCACACGTGGAGGGAGTGTCCGCAGCCTCCAGGAAGACGGGCCAGTGCCTGCAAGGCCAAGGGGTCTGAAGGCGGGGTGTGTTGGAGAGTCGGGAGAGAGGCTCTGAAGCCTCCTGTGGGCAAGAGTGGGGAGCCACGGGCTAAGAGATGGCAGTGGAGGGGTGAGCTGGGAGAGAGCGCCGCTCTGTACCAGGCTGGGGTTGGGAGCCAGGTGGTCTCAGAGACCTGGGGCTGCCTGATAGGATGGAGGAGGCCCCCAAGCCAGAGTGGGCTCTGACAGCCCTGGGCTCAGCCTGTGCAGCCCCAGAGGGCCTCAGCTGACCTGGGAGACCAAAACCAAGAGCTGGGTAGCAGGGGCTTCTCCCTTAGGCCCCACCCGGGGGTCAGCAGCCTAGACGCCAGCCGGGGGAAGGATAGAGAAACAAAGGAGGGTGGGGGCTGGGTGAGGCTGGCCACATGCTGACCGCTGCATGATGCCCACAGAGGCCTCCCCACCTGGGGCCTCTGTCTGTGAAGGGAGCGAGCCAGCCCAGCGGCTCCCCCACACGCACCTGAGATGGCCTGGACAGCCACGCGGAGGAAGCCCTTCACCTCGCCCTTCTCGCTGACGATGGCCACGCGGTGCACCAGGGGTACGGGGTACAGCAGGTTGCTCAGGTACACGAAGGCCCTGGGGGGAAGTAGAGGTCGCGGTCAAGGCCACTCCAGCACGAGCTAGGATGGCGGCGGCACAGTCGGCTCATGACACAACACTGCAAAGCAGAGTGAAGCTCAGGGCAGCCAGGGCAGCAAGCAGCTGGGGCGGCGGGCAGGCAGGGGGCTGCACTGGGGGACAGGGAGGGGAGGGGTCCACAGGCGAGGTGCTCAGAGGAGACAGGAGGAAACGGAGAGACAGAGGAGGAGGAGGGCGCGTGCTGCGCGAGCAGAGAGGAAGTGGTGAGTGGGGCTGGGCACAGGGCAAAGCCCGTGGGCCATACCCGCTGTCTGAGAACAGCTGAGGAAGGAAGGTTTCAGCCTGCTTCAAGGAGGAGGAGGACCTGGGGACCCAGCCACACTGAGCTACAACCCTCACACTGGAACTAATGCCCCGGGCAGTCCTCCACCTCCCTCCCATTTCCCAGTGGCCCCTGATGCTCTCAGGCTCCACAGAGGGGCTCGGATGGCGGGACTATGACTCATGATTCCTTCTTAGCCCCCTCTAGAAACACGGCGGGTGGGAGCTGCACGGCCTCAGCCGAGACGGGGTACCACCCCCAGCCCAGTTCCCGGGAAGGGCCAGCTGAACAGAGCCCCAAGGACACTCCAGATCCCACGGCGCTGCTTGGCATGTCCGGTCAGCTACCCACAGAGCACCCAGAGCCCTCCCTTTCCCAGGCACCTCAGCTGTGCACCCAGCTGATGCCAGGGCAGGCGGGGCAGAGACCACATCATCCAGGTGGCTGCTGCACTACCTGAGCTGGCCAATGTGCGGGGGTCACATGGCAGCCAGGAGGACAGACAGGACCCTGGGACACTCTGTGCTGCCCAGCCAGGGGGTGGGCTGATGTGGAGCAAAACTCCCCCACTGTTCAGGGCAACACTCACTGGATGGGGCACCCTCCTAGGGCGGGGCACCCTGGCACAGGAAGGACCCATCCTGGGGAGGACCTGCAGCTCCACCCAGATGTCAGTGCAGGACCTGCCCCCGGCCCTGCCTTCCCCTCCAGGCAGAGTGACCAGCTGCTCCTGCTCCAGCCCAGAGGCACAGACACCAACGGCCCTGGGCTCCCAGGGGATCTAGGGGGTGGGGGTCCCAGGGTAGGGGCACAGGTTGGGATGGGATGGGCAGGATTTGGATATGGGAGGGTGGGAAGTGTGCAGGAGGAGGTACAGAAGTCGGGGTGAGGGAGGCCCAGGTCTTAGCCTGGAAGATAAGATGAAGTGGGGCGGGGCAGAGGTGGGAGCAGCAGCAAGGGATGAGGGTAAGATGGGGAAGGGAAGGTGGAAGTCGGCTGGCCAGGTGGGTGCTGACTGAGGGTGGAGCTGGGCGGAGCTGAGAGGAGAGGCGCCCGCCCCGCCCTGTGCAGCTTGCTCTGAGGTCAGGTCAGACACCACCCAGGCTGAGCCGCTGTCCTCACCCCACACCGGGAGCTCCAGGAGGGTACCCCACTCCAGATACCCCTGATTCTAGCCCCTGGTGCCCCCTCTCAGGTGGGCTCCTGATTTTGCCCCCACCCCACCCTCCCCCAGCAGGAGGTCAGAAACCTGAGCACCATCCTGGCTTTTCTCTTTCAAGTCCATCAGTTCTACCTGAGTCTCTCAAGTCCTCTCGGGTGGTCCAGCACTGCCGGCCACCCTCCCACTTTCCCCACAACCCCCACAGCAGCCAGAGGGGACTTGGGGTGCCAATCAGACCCTTAGTGCCCACACCCTTGGTGACACCCAAGCCCCTGCCTCAACCCCAGCCCCACTGACCAGCCCCCATTCTAGCTACACAGGCCCCCAGTTGGTCCTGAGACGCCCCAGGTGCTCTATGCTCCCGTCACTGCCAGTGGCCTGGTTCTCACTTCCCACCTCACCCTCCTGCTGGGGGATGAGCCCCCAAGGTCAAGACAGGCCTCAGTCAGGGGGATGGGTGCACTGCCTCAAGGGGTCCTGAGTGTCTCCCTGGGCACCCTCCTGGAGCAGAGGAAGCCCCCCTTTGGCTCCCCGGAGCCCCTCTCTGCCCCACACAGCATCCCCTCTAGGGACACCCTAGAGGAGGAGCCATCCCCCAGCCCCTTCCTTCTGGGAACCCACTGGGGAACAGCTGTGTAGACGGATGGGTGGGGGCATCTCTGCCTGACTTGGGGCAGGGAGGCTCTGCTGCCCCAACCACCCACCGAGGGGAGGTGTGGAGGCCACCAGCAGAAGCCAGCCCTGGCCCTGGTCACAAGAGGAAACTGAGGCTCAAGTGGCAATTCCACAGGAGCTGGCTTTGAGCAAGCAAGGCCCTGGGCTACAGGGCCACCCAGACCACCACTCACAGAACCCAGAGGTGACCCACAAATGGCTGGGCTCCCCGGGACCACATCTAAAGGTACCTGGGGAAGTTAGGGAGGGGGTTACCTCTCCCGCTTTCTGAGCTCATAGGGTCCAGGCCCACCCACTTCCTGACTTTCCTCCCCAGGCCCCACAAAGACCAGGCCAGAGGGAGACAGTGGCACTACACAAAGAGGTAAACTGAGGCAGGGGGCAGGGCACAGGTCATAAGGCAAGGCTGCAGAACTTGGGCCCTGTCCTAGCTCTCTCCCCAGGGCCTCACTGCTCAACAAACCCTGCTCGAAACTGACTGTGGTCCCTCGGAGTGGACGGACACTTTCCGCCACGGTGCCAACCCATGGGCTCAGGAACATGCAGCATTTTGCAGACTGGAGGTTCCCACAAATCAGGTGGGGGCTGGGCCCCTTGTGTCCCCAAAGCTCAATCATCCCATGGCAGCCCACGAAGAAATCAACTAAGCCTGTCCCTCTGAGCTCACCAGAGGCCAGCACTAAGATGTGTGCTCTTCCAACACCCTGGGCAGCAGGTGCGCCCACATCACGTCAGTTCTAAGATGCCCACTGTTTTCACATCTCAGCACTGAAAGGGGGGCTGTCCTAATCAACGGCATATCTTAGTTCAACTGGCTGCTTCTTTCTTTTTCAGTAGTGCACAAAATATGGGTGTCTGAGATCTAAGATGGCATGTTAGAGCTGATGGAATCTGGCAGTAGTACCCCATTTCACAGATGAAGAAACTGAGGCACAAAGACGTAAAGGAAGTTGCCAGGGGCCAGCAGCTAGGGCCTCAGCTGGGATTTGAATCTACAGGCTGGTTCCTATCCAGCTCTCAGCCGTGTAGACACCATGCTCCATTGCCCACCCACTTAATTAACGCAGCTAGTTAATCAAGTAGATCAATTCTTTCATGATCTGTCAGGATTTCTCTACGTGAGGGGAAGGAAAACCCAGACATGGGTGGCACCGAAAGCTGCAATGCCCAAGTTCAAACCCTTAAATAAGATGCAGCCTATGTGTGTCCCCAGAGGTGGGGCCCCAGGGGTGGGGCCTCCAGGGACCTCCTGGTTGGAGGTCAGGGTTATACAGTGAAAAAGACCCCTGGGGTCCATGGCCAAACCCTCCCCCCTCTTCTTTGGACTTCATTACCCAACCGTGGGCGACTGCAAATTCTCATGCTCACTCCAAGCTCCCAGGTGGGATCCACAGATCTAGCTGCAGCTCTGGTGTCAGATGCTCGGAGAAGAATAAGGACCATCCGGCCCCAGAGGCTGGCCCCTCTCAATGGCTCCTCTCTCCTCCCTGCCGCCCCCAACCCCTGTGCACTTGGCGATGGTGACAGGTGCATTCAGCCAGAAGGGGCCTCTGGAGCCCAGCAGCCACTGCCCCCAGTGGCAACACCAGCCTCCAGGGACTGCGAGCCAGGGCTGGAAGACCCCCACCTCCCATGCAGAGCCCACCCCAGCCGACAGCACCTGGGACATGAGGCGACGGGGCCCATAGTGCAGAGGCTGTGCCTCCCCCTCACTGCCCTCCAGGTGCCAGAAACGATCTCACATCAGTACCCACCACCATGGAGGCCAGAACAGCCCCAGCACCACCCAGAGGGCCCTGCTCCGCCACAGCACACCCACCCGCAAACAAACAGAGTGGCTCGAAGCCTCACTGGCAAAGATTCGGGCTGAATGATCCAGCGCTTAGAGGGCACCCAGCTGGGAGCTGAGATGTTGGCCTTACCAGCCCAAGTGGCACAGAGTGGACATGGAACAGGTCAGTGTTTTCCACCCAGAGTTCTGGACATTTCCCTTGGGCAGTCAGCTCCTCTCCCTCTCCCAGTCCCCCTTTTCCTGGGACCCTCCAATCCAGGAAGTCAGTCCCTTGCTCTCCTCTCTCTGCAGCTCCCCTGCCCACCCACCTTCTGAAAGCAGTGGTCCAGGCAGAGAGAATTATCGGGGGAAACCAGAGCCCCCAGGCCCACCTCCTCTGCCTGGGTCAGCCCACCCCACCTCCCCAATGCACCCAGTCCCCCATACTGCCAGAGGGAGAGGTCCCCTGGGGGGCTGACCTTGGACTTGGGTGAGGAGCCCCAGACCAGGACATGGGAGGCCCACATGGACCCTGTGCACAGAGGTGAGCACACCTTGAAGCAGGCTGAAACCCGCCCAGAGAGAGAGGAGGCGGCAGAGGCGGCAGAGCCAGGGCTGAGTGTGGCGGGAGGGGAGGAGGCAGCGCTAACCACGAGATTGGTGAGGTGCAGAGACGCATGCTGGGGCCAGGAAAGCCTTTCCGAAGGGAGACAAGAGTGGGTGCCCCAAATTTGCTTAAGCTTTGGAGAGAGAGCCAGCAGCTACCAGAAGGATAAAAGGAAACCAAAGATAGGGTCCTTCTCAGGGCCGGGCCTGCACAGCTGCTGCACGGGAGAAGCCAATTCTTGCCAAACCAAAATGATCAGGACATTTCCAAATGAAGCCCTGCACAGACCACCCACCGTACAGGGGGCTGGCCTCTCATGGATGACTTTGGTTTGGTTTGGTTGTTGTGTAACATCTTAGATCCACAGATGGGGGAAGAGTGTCGGAAGGACCCAGCTCTTTCTGGCTGAGACTGCGAGAGCCCACACCCCATTTCTCCCGGTGTCCTTGCTCCCCTGCACCCTGACCCCAGGCCTACCTGACGCCAGAGCGACTCCTGGGTCCAGCAGGCCAGCAGGCCTGGCCCTAGTGGCCCGGGGCTTTCTGAGAGGCCTGCATGGAGCTGGCCTCTGGGGCTACACCTCCCTCTCTGGCTCAGCAGAGCAGGAAGCCCAGACCCGGGCGTCTCAGAGGGAGAGCCACATGTTTTATCCAGGAGGCCAGCATATCACACCCATGGAAAACTAATCAGAATAAATCCACGACGTGTGCCCGTGGGAACCTGCTTCCTTCCAAGAGGAACTGATGGGGCTTTCACTCCATGATCTGCACCCAAGGGCTCCCAGCGTAAATGAACCCCATTATCTGGGGGCCAGTGTCAGTCTTCAGCTTTCAGTACTGGTGCTCCAAGATCAAGGCTTCCAAAAACTTCCATCGCCCTAGCCCAAGGAAGTAATCTCAAATTCCAAAACAGGTGCTATTAAAACTATCTTACACCTTTCTATATACGTAAAATATGCAAATTCAGCTGTTTCATGAGCTGAACGTCCTACTACTATAGTTAGGTTTCTAGATTCTGCCTTTGCCTGTCTTACTTCCATTCCATGACAATAAAAAATGTGAATGGCAGCTGTATTAGCCCAATATGCTTGCAGGGCAGGGTCTCTGCTCCTGGAGTCTGGGCTTCCCCATGGCCTCTGCTCCACCTCCTGCCCTTGGCCATCTCCTGACCTTGGCCCCTCTCATCTCTTCAAATAACATAATAACCGGCTCCTCTCTGCAAAGGGCACTTCCAGTGAAGGCACGGGGCCACATGCCCCTGTCTCTTGCCATGACAGCCTGGGAGGTCAGGAGGGATGGAACCGTCCTCAGCTTTAGACAGAGACAGGCTCAGAGAGGGGCAGGGTCGGCCTGGGCCCCCCCCTTCAGAGGGAGGCCCTGCCACTGCCCAAGCACATGCCCTTCCTCCCCTGCCTCCAGGATGACCTCCTCCAGGCTCTGCTCCTTTTTCCACAGAGAGGAGAGCAGCACTGAGAGTAGAATAGGAGCCTCCTTCTCTTGGAAAACAGTGGAGGGAGGGGAAGCCACCTTGGCTGGGACTTGATCCCCAGGACGACGGGACCTTTCCAAATGTCCCCCACAGGCCCTGCACAAGGACTCTTCCTGGGGTTCCAGTGGCCACCTCTCAGGGTTCTAGGGCCTCTCTTCAGAATAGTCCCACCTGCACGGAGCTGGGTGACCATGCTCCAAGGCACACTGCTTCTTCCATAACTGGGACCCCGACTCTCCCCTGCTGGGCCGGATGCCTATCTCCAGGATGGCCAAGAACCCTCGTGATCCCTCATGCCCTCTCCTCGAGGAGGCCAGCTCCTCCGCCTGCCTCGGCCTGGGGTTCCTGGGAGCTGCCCCGCACATCAGGGGGTCACGCCCTGACTGTGGTCAAATCGTGCCCGCAGCAGTGCTCCTGTGCAAAAGAGCTGGTTCCTTCCCAGCATGCTGTCCTCGACCTCACCAACCTTCCTACTAAACTGAACAGGGGGGGCCGGTCGTAAAACGGGTCCCGGCCGTCGCACAGCGTGTGCTCCGGAAAGACGTCGTCCTCCAGGTCCTCCTCCTCCTCCTCCTCCTCCTCCTCCTCCTCCTCCTCCTCCCCCACGCTCTGCTCCTCAGCAGGCTCGGTGGCGTCGGAGTCGGGGCTTGAGAAGGTGGGGGAGGGGGTGAGAGCAGCCATGCGCTCGCTCATGCATGTGTTGAGAAGAGGGTAGCTGTTGCAGCCAGAGATGACTGAACTGAGGTTAGTACGACAAGACAGAGAGAAGTTAACACCAGCTACTGGCAGGGATGGACAGGGGCAGGGGCAGGGGGTGTTCTGTTTAAAACCAAAACCAAACACACAGACCATCGAGAATGCTGCTTTAAAAGACAAGAGAACCAAAAATGCACTCCGTCCCCAGGCTTGGAAAGAAACTGCATGTGTGGTCAGTGGAAGACTCTAGAAGATTCTGGAAGGCACTGGCAGGCATGATCCTGGCCAGGTGTGGCTGAGGTCACGTGAGGACCTCATGGGCTTGGCCACGTTGAGGCCTCAGAATACCACGTCCCGTGGGGTGCATGGGCTGAGTGCAGACCCGAGATGGGGAGCAGGGAAAGGAGGCATGGGATGCTGAGGCTCTGGGGGTGACATGGCCCTGCCTCCCCACTCACACCCCCACAGCCTCAGAAAGCCTGCCCGAGACTAACACATTCACACATGTGACCTGGTGGCCATGGCCCTGCAGCAGGTGTGGGTGGCAATGCTGAGATCCCCTCCCCAGACCCCTGAAATAACAGGGCCCACTGGTGTGTGGAGAGAAGTGGCTGAACGGACCTCAGACGCAGGAAGGACGAGTGTGGGGGAGTCGAGTTGGGAAAGGGCATCTTGGTGGCTCCCTCCTCACATCAGGGCCAGGGCCCACTCCCTGCCCCCACTGCCTTCTCTCTTTCTCTCTCTCAGCCTGGGGAGGGAGGGAGGCGCCCACCTGCCCACCAGCCGGAACCAGGGGAAACGGTCGTAGAAAGGGTCTCCACCGGTCACCACGTTGTCACAGTCCTCGATGACGCTGGACGGCACCTCCGCTGCCCGGTCATACATCTCCCGCATCAGGTCCAGGCGCTGCCTGCAGGGGTGTGGAGATCAGCATGGGCCCAGGCTTCTCCTGGGAACGGTGGGCTCGGCCCAGTGCCAGCCACAGCATCCTGCTCAGGGTCACCCGAGACTCGAGGTGGTTCGCACCCCAGACCCTCCATGGTCTTTGATATTGGTCAGCTGTGAGCAAGGGACTTCCAGCTAAACATGCGAGTTCCCCACTAATTCCTCCCCACTCGGCCAAGTGACAACAACATGATTTAAGCTGGCAGGATGGGCCAGGAACCAGTCACAGGGCTCCCAGGAACCCAGAGAGGCAGGTGAAGAAGGGGAGAGAGAATTCCACCTGAAGCTGGTGTGGGGAAGCTCAAGGAATGAAGGGCAAGTTGGTGATGGGATATAGAAAATGAAGAAAATACTTTTAAAATTATTATCCCCAAAAAAGCCAGTTGTGGAAGAAAGGAAACGCAATCATTTCCCTCCAGGGCTCAGGTGCAACGTGAACCACATAAATAGCGGAGAATCCTCCTCCCAGAAGTCAAACAGTAGCCACCACGCTGCCCGCCCCCCCGCCCCCGGAGAATGGGGAGGGGCAGTGAGTGCGAGTGTGTGTTTGCACGAATGCATATGAGAGTGCATGTGTCTACCTATGTGTGTGCAAGTGAGCATGAGTGTGTGTCAGCATGTGAATGGGGGTGTGAGTGGGTATAAAGTGAGTGTGTGTGTGCAAGTGTGTGACTGTATTGATTATCTTTTTTGTTCTCTATATTTTACGTTTGGGCATCTTTGGGGGCCTTGCTGGCTGTGGAGGGACTGCCCCTCCCAAGGAGCAATTCCTAGAGAGTAAACAGCTGGTGGGTGAGCCCACCTTTCACATACAGACCACCCCCCACCAGCCCCTACCTGACTCTCACACCCAGTTAGTACTTCCTAAGTCGCCCCAGGGCCAGGTATCAGACAACTAGAGGCATTTCCTGTGCCCCAAAGCCCGCCAGAATTATTAAAACTAGCCAGTCCTGGCTGTCTGCCTTCCTCTGCCTCGCCCATGAAAACCTCAAGAGAGGCCACATGGAGGCCTTCCCCTTGCTCCTGCCTCCCTCCTGCTGGCCCTGTGCCTCCCCCTGTACCCCTGCATGCGTGTCTGCCTCTAGTTTCTAGGGAAACTGTGAGCGACATTAAACTTATCTTCAATGCCATTAGCCTGTCCAGGTTGTCACTCGGTCATCTTTATAAATTAAGAGCCAGGCACACATCAGAGTGAGCGTGTGGGGACTGGGGAGGCACAGGTGTAGGAAAGACACTTCTCACAGGGACAGCTGCCACTCCCCGCTGTCCTGTCACCCCAGCCCAGCCCCCTACACCCCATTTCCCCCGGCTCAGCCGCGACTCCAAGGTAGAGGAGCTCCCTTGGGCTCTGGTGGCACCCTGCCTGCCCACCCCGTGTGCTCCGCTGGCCCTGCTGGTGCCGTGGCCCTGCCCCCACCTTCGTCTCCGCCACTTCCTCCATAAAAACACATTAAACATGTTAAACTTTACCACTGTGTTGGTAGAAGGAGAATACAAATTCTATAATAAGGCTGGATCTTATTCATGTTTTTCTTCTGATTTTTAAAAGAAATGCAAACACGAGAAACAGCTGCATCGACACGTGCACCCCATGAAAACTGTGCCCACCTCCGTTTCTGTGGCTTCAGCCCAGGGCCCAGGCAGTGGCCCCGCCCCCGCTGCCCACCTCAGCTGCCTGCCCCCCCGCCCCCGCCACACCTGAGTTTCTCCAGCGTCCAGTAGTGGGTGGCCCCGTTCTTCTGGTCCTGGACCTCCACGGCCACAATGGTGCAGGGGAAGGGGCGCATCTCTCGGTCTTTGGCGGCCTCTGGTGGCAGCAGGTCCGGTGGCAGTGGGGAGTAGAGTGTGTCCGTGAGGAGAACAAACTGGAACTGGACCTGTGACAGGTGGAAGATGACCCTCCGTCAGCCCCTTGGTGGGCAGGAGCAAGGCCCTGACAGGGCTTCCTTCCTACCTCCCAGAGATCTCAGCTGCATGCCCCACAAAGGTTCACCGGAACCTTCCGAGCAGCTGCTGGAGAGGAAGCTACATCAGCTCGCTGGCCTGCCCAGTGAGCAGGAAGGGCTCACGTCCACCTCAGCCAGTCCCGGGGCCTCCCTCGCACGGTCCACCCTTCTAGGGGCCCAGGCCAGGAGGCAGAGAAGCCCAGCACCGAGTCCCGGCTGTGATTAGGATGCAGTGACACCCTCCCTCCAAGGCGAGTGGCCAGTGGGCGGTTGGCAGTGGGGCAGGAGCCCACCTTCTTCTTGAGCTCGACGCTGATGGCATTGGCCTCCTTGAGGAAGATGGCATTGCCCCACAGCAGGTCCCGCAGGGACGTGAACTGGTACCACTTCCACTTCCGGAAGGCCCACAGCGCCAGCTCACACTCCCTCTCCGTCCACTGGACTGTGGGGAGAGGTGCATACGGTCATCCCGGAAACGCCACGACACCCCTGCTCTGGGCCTGGGCCAGGGGCTCTCTGCTTGGATTTCCCATTTTATACTGTCCTGGGCACTCAGAAACAAGGAAACTGGTGGAAAGTTGTGGCACAAGGAGCAGCGTGAAAAGTCTCCGCACGCCCCAAAGAGGCCATGAGCTCCCGAGTGTGAGCATCCTGAGAGTCGGCTGAAGCTCTGCGTGGGCTCATGGGGGCAGCACCAATGACAGCCACATGGCCATGGCCATGTGGAGCAGCAGTGGGGGTGGGGACCCGAGGGAGAGGAGGCAGGAGGGCAGACTGGGGCTGACCCGCACACCCTCTCCCAGCCCATGCGCCCTCTGCCCACTGGGCCTGAGGGAGAAAGATGAGCAAGGACACCAGGAAGGGCCTGTCCATGCTCCCAGGCTCGGCCCCTCCTCCCAGTGACCCCTGCTGTCCAGCGCCCTCACCCCGTGGGAAGGAGCCTTGTTGGGCACATGAGTCCAGACAAGGGGAGGCCCAGGTCACAGCAGCACAAAGGTGCTGACTAGCTGAGCAGAGGCCAAGCTGGACATGAACCCCAAGTCCAATTCCACCTGGCTGCCCTGCCTGCAGGCCACCGTTGAGCCTCACAGCAGCATAAGGTCAGCTGGTCAGCCAGTGGACCACCCAAGCAAATGCTCAGAAAGGGGATCCTGAGGGGAGGAGCAGAGTGAGCTCGTCCGGGGGTGGGAGCATTAGCCTCCACGGTCAGGATGCCCGCACATGAACCCTCGCCAGCATCATCCTCCCCATCATCCGGGCCACTCCCGCCAAAACCCACATGTGTGTGCACATTTGTGTGGTGCGTGTGTGTAAGTGTTTTCCTGCTCCAGCACAGCCTCCCCCAAATTTTCCCTCCATAGGAGCCTCCCGGGGACAAGGAGGCCTCTCCCTGAGGGACAGGCCGGGGACCCCAGGGCAAAGGTGCTGACCAGCTGACCTGCAGGGAGCAGCCCCTGGCTGCCTCTTCTCTAAGACCCCTCCCCAGCCCAAGGGCCAGGCTCTGCCCACCTCCACGCCTGCAAGAGCCCCTCACCTTCATCCTCCGGCTCCTCCTCCTCCTCGTTTACCTCTGGGTAGTACCTGGAGTCCATTTGCTTCTGTAGGGCCTCCAGCTTGCTCTCGTAGTCCTGGCACAGAAGCAAAGACTGTGGCTCCACATGGAGACCAGGCCCCTTTGCAGTCCTCCCGCTGGGGCCTCTCGTGCTGTGGACCCCAGGGCCTGCCCAGTGCGCCTGGATGCAGCCCCAGCATAGTGACCCCTGGAGCAGCTAAGAGTAGGCTGGGTAAGCAGGGACCTGGGCCCCTGAGCCCCAGTGTGGCATCCTGGTGGGCGGGGCTGCCCTCACCAGCCTCTGCTGCTCCAGCAGGTAGGTGGCCTCCTCCCGCTCCCGGCGGTACTGGTCTTCCAGCTCCTGGAGCCTGCAAGAAGGGGCACAGGTGAGCACAGCAGGGACAAGCAGGCAGGGACAAGCGGGCGGGGGTGGGCATGGCAGGGGTGGCGCAGCAGGGACAAGCACAATGGGGATGGGTGTGGTGGCCCCCAGCTCAGGCCTCACCTCTGCTCCATCTCCTGCTTCATGTCGATACCCTGCTTCTCCAGCAGCTCACGCTGGGCGAAGGCCCAGTCCACGGGCTCAGCAGGCGTCTCGGCGCAGGGCGTGCGCTCGCGCTCCTGCCTCGCCTGCTCGGGGTGGTTGAAACGGAACACGTGGCTCTTTCCCATGATGATGCGGTTTCCTGGGGGACAGAGGCAAGGCCAGACTTGGGGGACCTGTGGCCTCGGGGTGGCCTCAAGGGGTGCGAGAGGGAGTAGGAGAAGGAAGAAGAGTGCAGGTACTTCCTCCACCTGGGGTCCTAGTGCTACCCAGCCCAGGGAGGTCGCCAGCTGCCAGGAGCCACACACCAGGTCCTCAGCTCCGGGTCACTCCTCTCACCGGACAGCCACTTCACCCCTGGACAGGCCTCCTTATTCTCTCCCCAAATCCACCCCACAGTCCCTCCCCATGCAACAGCCAGTGATGTTCGTGAAACACAGTCCTGGGGCTTCTTCAACGTCCGATCCTTCCCATGGCCCCGCCAGTGCCACCCCTGAGCCAGCCTGGCCTCCTGCCCCCATGCCCCGGCCATGGGCACTCCCCCACACTGGCCCACACTGCCCCCACCACCCCCGACCCCCCCGCACACAGCTGGGACACTCTCCCTCCCATAGACATCTGGAGTCTGGGGGCTGCATGCACCTCAGGGTTGTGCTCAGGCCCCTTTGCAGAGTCCTTCCCTTCCCATCTGTCTCCCCACTCGATGGAAGCAGGGCAGGGGTGGGTCTGTGTGTACCCGGGGCCAGGGCTTACCCATCTACAGGACATACACGACCCCACCAGGGCACCACCTGCTGTCTTAGGACAATCCTGCCTGTGGGGGTCTCTTTGGACGGCCTAGTTCCCCTCCAACTTGGGGCCCGCAGAGCCAGCTCAGCCCCTCCTCCCACACAAGCCCTCAGGTCTGCAGGTTGGTCCTCCTTGGCCTCCCTCAATTGGTCACTTCCTCTGTCCTCCCTGCCCTCGGGTCCCAATTGCAGCCAGCCCCAGCCACCAGGAGGGAGACCCCAAGCCAAGGCCTCCCCTCCCGGCCTGTGCCCTGCACCGAGCCTGCGGGCCCAGTCCCAAAACTACAGGGGAAAGGGGAACAGTTCTGTGTGAGCGGCCCCTTTTGGCATGCACCACAGCCCTGGGAGCAGGAGGGGGTCCACCTGTCAAAGGGATGGGACAGGGGCCTCCCGCACGCCCTCCCACTTGCCCCTGGCCCCACTCCTAGCCGCACCTGACCGCAGGATGCTGGGCTCCGTGACTTTCTTGCCATTGACGTAGGTGTCTGCCCCTTCACACGGCTCCAGGGTCACCACGGCTACAAGACAGGTGGGAGGGGTCAGAGAGGACCATGAGGAGTTGTCATCCTGAGGGTCACTCAGGTATGGCCCCCAGCAGGCCTCTCTCCTCCCTGCAAAGCCTGACCGCTCGCAACATCTCATCTGGGCCTCAGAGAAGCCAGAGTGTGTGGGTCGCACCCCACTCAGTAGACGAGGAAAGATGCTCGGAAGGGAAGGACTCTCTCCAAGTCAGAGAGCCAGGGAGGCCATGCTGGGCTGACCGCCAGGACTCTGTCAGGGTCTTAGGTGGGCATGGATGGGAAACAGTGACCAGTGTGTCCCTGGGAGTCCGAAGCCCCTCTGGTCTTTGGGCCCTCCCACCCAGGGAAGGGGGGGCTTTAGGGACAGAGAATTCTGGGTGAGTCAGTGTCCCCGACACTGCTTAAGGCCACCCTCCTGAGGTGTACCAGTCACACAATGGGCCTCGGTCACCAGTCTGCAGCCCAGAGGCTGGCCAGACGCCTACCAGGAGATGCCCTGAGCTGGTGGCTGTGGCACTGTGATGGCACACCGACACACCCAAGACAGGCGATGAGGATGGAGGCCCGGGAAATGGACAGATGGCCACTCCACAGCCAACAGGAAAGCGTGGTCTAAGAATAGTTCTCCACCCTAGATCTGGGCTCATTCTTCATGGCTTATGTCCTCCCGCCCATGAACACCCCTAAACCTGTCCCCAGCATGGGGAAGGAGCCCCCATGTACCTCAGCCCAGTCTTCAAAGCACCTTTCTAATGGGGGTGGTTCCCAGAGACTGACCAAGGAGCTGGGAGGGGTGACAAGCCCAGCCCGGGGCTGACCCAGCAAGCTTCACTCAGGCCTGACAACCAGGAGCACCAGGGGCAGGGGCTAAAGGGTAGCGGTACCTTCGCTGCCCCCACGGGAGTCGCTCCGGAAGACGCAGTGCTCATCCTTGATGAAGTGGCCACTCAGGACGATGTCCTGCCGCCTCTCTGCGTCCTCCCGGCCCACTCTGTTTGGGGGGGGGCACCATCAGCACCACTGGACCTGGCGCACCCATGACTCTACCCACTGGCCTGCCTGGCCCCCAGCAGCCCCCAGGGTGGCCTAGCCAGGCTCTTTCAGGAAACACCCAGGGTCGGGCACAGAGGATGCTCCCAAATGCAGCCCGGGCTGGGAAAGCCACGAGCCCAGAGTGGCCTGTATCGTCACCTCCAGCAACAAGCGTGGGTGGTGGCAATGTTCCAGCAGATGCCCAGTCTGGGCGGCCCCTCTGTGGGGCGAGCCCCCCACCCCGCCAACCCCCACCTGGTGATCCCGTCCTTGATGTAGTAGAGGAGGCACTCGGACATCAGCGGGTCCTCATTCAGGTTGACGAGATGCGGTGTCTGTGGAGACAGGAGGGTCACTGATCCTGGGAAGGAGCCCAGCACAGCCACCTGCCTGATCTCTCTCCCCAGGCTCCAGACCACCACCAGCCCTAGATCTGGCCTCATAGGGACACAGTGTCCTCTGGCCTGGCAGAGGAGATGTGAAGAAGAAGGCTCCTTGAGGAAGAGCCTGTGACAGGGATCCCAGAGCCTTGCGGGGGACAGCTGCTGGGCGGCAAGCTGAGTTGGGGCTTGGCTTTAGCACTCAAGGGGAGCTGGGCTTTGGGAGGGGCTGGGAGCCCAGCTCTCAGCATTTGGGGGCCTAGGGGGGCGCTTGGAGGCTGTGGTGGGCCCTTGGATGTGCAGGGTCCTGGGCACCCAGCTCTGGGCCCATTCCTCCACCCTAAAACTGGGCTGCCAGACCCCATTCTAACCAGGCACCCAGGAGCTGAGTGCTCCAGTGCGATCCACGAGTCAAGAAGAATTAGGATGCTGGCCAGGCAGGGCTCGGGCCCTAGGGGCTGGGGAACAAAGCTGTTGTGACAGAAGTCCCTCTGAGCCACCCAGGTCAGACCCCTGACACCTCCCTGGCCACGGGTCTACCAAAGGTGACCAGCTCCCGCCAGCTGCACCTGTCTGAGCACTGCCCTTGGCTCCCTGCCCCACCGAGTCCCCAAGGCAGACACTGCAGGCTCTGCCCACTGGGGCCCCGGACACCTCCATCTTCACTTCCGCCACTTCTCTCACCCCGGGGTCTCCCTGGGTCCCCAACACTCCCTGAGCTCAGGAATGCCACCCCACACCGTGTCCCAGGCAAGAGTCTTGCAACATGGTGGAGGCTGGGACAGCTTCCTCAATTTCCACCTGGCACCTTGGGGCAAGCTGGCCCCATCCTTAGCTATAAATCCCACAATGCCTCACCAACGCCCCTGTACAACGTGTGAAGACTTGCTCATCTTCTGGGGACACACCATCCCTGGCTGCCCCCTTCCCCTGAGCAGGGAGGGTGTCCAGCCAGGAAGGGCCTGTGATCACCCTGCTGGGCTTAGCTGGGGGGACCCAGCTGGCCCACGTGCTCCTCCAGAGTCCCAGGAACACCAATGCTCTCAGGAGGAGGTGTCCCGGGGGTTCCAAGCTTGTCCTCCCACTCCTAGGCGGTGCCCAGCCCCAGGGCCACCAGCAAATCCCTCTGCCACCAATGAAGCCAAAGGACTCCAGGTGCCAAGTGCCCCGAGGATGCCTGCACCCATAGCGCCGCCCGCCAGGCCCAGGAAATGCCGCACCCCTCCAGGAAGGGGCAGGGTTTGAAACAGGGTCTACTCCAGATTAAAAACCCAAGGCCTACCCAGAGGAATGTGAAGTAAGACCCTGTGAGAGCCCCACCCACTCCCCCCCTGCCTGGGGCCTCCCGGGCACCCCTCCCTCCTGTCTCTGGGCCTCAGCACCAGCTGCTCCCCCAGCCTGGAGTGTGTGGGGGCAGAAGCAGCCCGAGGAGCCTGACCCGGCCCCAGGAGCGGCCACCCTGGCTGAGGAGCCCGTTGCCCCAGCGCTCCGTGCTCCTCTTCCTTTGGGGGCCCCAACAGCAGTGGGGGCTCCACATGCTGCTGGCTTCCAGGACTGGCAAACACAGAAACCCTTTGCCCCAGACTAAGCCGTGGTGAGAAGCCAGCCGCAGCAGGGCTACTCTGGGACGGACAGGCCAGGCACTTCGTCACCAACAAGGCAGCAGGGACAGAGCCTGCAAGAGCCCTGTGCTGGGGTCAGACAGACGGCCACTGCCTCCAGAGAGGCCTCCCAGCTTGGAGCTCAGCTCCTAAGGGCTCTAAGGGTCTGGCAATCTTTGTGGGGGTGGTCCGGGTCCTAGACTTGCCAGAGACGTTTTCCCAAATGCTCATGCTTCACCCCATCTGAGCTACTGAACGGGGGGAGGGGGTGCTCTGCTCCGTTTCAGGGACCCCAGCAGACAGGGCCAGGTTGGGTGAGGGAGCTGGGCCTGGGTGGAAGAAGAGGGGTCCCTGCTGGGACAGCTGAACCCCATTTTAGCTAAGCTCCAAGGGCAGTTGGCTCCCAGCTCCAGGTCCAGCCAGGCCCTGCCCGTGAGCAGCTCAAGCTCCAGGGCGGGCCCAGGCCCCACAGGTTCCAGGATCCCCAGTCTTGCCCCAACTTCGAGGGGCCCAGTCCACTCCTCAGGCAGCTACGTGGCCCATCTGGATGTCCCAAGGCCACAGGAACGTCCCACCGTGAGAAGGCGGGGCCAAGTCTCCCACACAGGGAAGGTCTGACTATGGGTGAGCGTAGCCCCCAGGGCCTGGACCTGCTGCCGTTCCCCCATGACCCAGAAGGAACCCTCTGGCCTCCCAGTGGGGTTGACATCCTGCAAAGGGCTGCAGGTCGCCCAGCCCTGTCCAAGTCAGACCAGCTCCTACCTTTTTGGGGGAGAACACGCCGAGGGTGCCACCGTCCTCCCTCATGGCCACACCCATCTCAGCCAGCAGTGCTTCCCTGGGGGGACAGAGTGGGGTCAGCTTGAGTCCCAAGAGGCCACAGGACCTGTCTCACCCCTAGCTGACCAACTGGCCAACCAGGAGCTGGTGGAGCTCTGGTCACAAAGCCCAAGGGCAATGTTCATGCAGCGTCCCATCTGGTCAGTGAGTTAAGGCGTCCGCTTGAGAGGCCTGGTCACCTCACCAGGGATCAGGTCAATGGGGCCATCAGTGACACAAGGTGGGGGTCACTGGGTGAGAGGGGACAACAGGTCTGTCCCCCACTGGGACACAGCCACCCTCGGGCGCAGGAGCCCAGGGCTGGCACACAGGGCTCGGTGCTGGTCCTGCTTCCCCACCACCCACCTCTCCATCCGGATGGCTTCCGTCCGCCGCAGCTTCTCCTCCCAGGTCTCGTTGAGCTCAGCTATGATCTTCTCTGTCTCCTGGGGAGCGAGACAGAGCACAGTGAGGGGGTGACAGAGGCCTGGGTGCCAGACAAGGGGAGACGAGACCCCAATTCCCAGGTCCATCCGGGCAGCACCATGTCTGAAAGGTCAAGGTGAAGGGCTGAGGGGTTAATGTGTTCACAGGCTGAGTGTCCTTCCTGTGGACACGCCTGGAAGATGGAGGACACGGCGAGATGAACCTGGAGGGAGAGAAACATACTTGCGGAGACGCTGCACAGAGGTCTGTCGGCCACGGCTGAGACAGACACTTCCACCATCAGTGCCTCCTTCCCAGCCCCGCACCCCAAGGGGCCCCCACATTCCAAGTGGGCCCCCCACACCCCAGGTAGTCCCCACACACTAAGTGCACTCCACACACTAGGTGGGTCCTCACATGTCAGGTATGTCTCCACACCCCAGGTGGATCCCCCATACCCCAAGTGGATCCCACACATCAGGTGGGTTCCCCACACTCCCGTTGGATCCCCCACATCTCAGGTGGGCCCCCCACACCCCAGTGGGTCCCCCACCCCAGGTAGGCTCTATGCTCCAGGGTCACACCAGCCCCAGCCCAGTCTCTGTGCCTTTGTCCCCTCAGCCCCCTCAGTCTCCATGATCTGGGCTCAGCCCCCACCGCGCACAGCCCAGCACCCAGTAGCCACTCACTGGAGGAACACTGAAAGCAGCTGCCCATGGCTGGGCTGGGTGGGTGAATATTCACGAGCAGGTGTAAGCACAGACCACCTAGGAGGGAGCGCAGAGCCCCTAGGACACCCGTGCACCCTTCTCAGCAAGTGGGGGCCCCGTGGCATGGGAAAGAGCGATGACCACATGGAGGGGGCACAAGACTCAGTCTGCACCGTCTGCAAGACTCTCTGTGCCTCCAGCCCAGCCCCACCCCGTGCCTGTAACACGACCATTCCCCGAGAAGAGGTCTCGGCCCCGGCGCCCAGGCCCCTGGACGAGGTGGTGCCCGGGAGGGCGAGGCCCTGATACCCACGCCTCTAAGCTCACCCGGTCTCCTGGGGCCCGGTGCCCCTGCCCAGCCGTGCCCTCACCTTCAGCCTCTCAATGGCCTCCTCGCTGCCCGGGGCAAACAAGATGCGCTCGTGCAGGCTGGACACGGAGGCCGCGCGGCTGGACAGGGCCGAGAGCGAGGACGAGGGGCTCATGCCCACCAGGGCGTTGGTCACTGTGGAGAGATTGTCAGGGACTTGACTCAGCTCGGCCCCGGCACGGTTACGGTTATTGTTCTCAAGGTCGGACACATCTACGGGAGGAAGGGAGGAGAGGGCGGCAGACAGACGGGAGGGAGAGAAAAGAGAAACCAAGTTGGGAAAAGGTGGGAGGTGGACCAAGAAGGCAGGAAACAGAAACCAGGAGCAGGCAAGGCACAGCCCGGGGCCTGGCGCCCAACAAGCGCATGCGAGGCTGCCTGCCATCCCCCATGACGCCTGGCCCCGCACGCATGGTCCGCAGCAGCTCAGCACCACCAGCCCCTCGGACGCCCCTCGCCCTGCCCTGGCCCTGGGTCCAGGGCCTCTCTGCTTTCCCTGCCCCCACGAACACCAGACCTGGCAGCCTCCACACCTGAGCTATGTGGGATGCCGCCCGGCCTCCCCACATCTCTGGCCCGTCTACTACCCTTGGCTGTCACTGCCCAGAGGCCTCCCTACACGCAGAGCGCCTGGTGCTCATCCTCATCCTCTCTGCTGTGGGCCACCCACCCTCGACCCAGCACCAGCCTGGCCTGCCACGCACCCCCAAGTTAACTGTCCAGCCCCGCTGAGCACCCTGGCAGAGAGGTGATCTGTGGGATCCCCACAGGAGCCCCTACTCCTCCGTCCCCAGGAGGTTGCTCTGGGCCTGGGGTGCCCCGGCACTGGGACACCCAGATAGCCCCCGCCACCTCAGGGCCCAAGGTCCTCTAAGTCCCTAGAGCTGGGGCTGTGACACCCCCCTAGGGTGGGAAGTGCTCGGGCTCCTCCTGGCAGAAGCAGACACGCAGCAGAGCGGCGGCAGACACAGGACAGCACGGGCACTGGGGAAACTGAGGACGCCCTGCGGCCCCTGGGTTGGGAGGCACTAACCCAGGTCCCCCTGCCCTGGGGAGCCAGGCCCAAGGCCGCTAGGAGACATGGGCTGGGAGGATCTGGCAGCGTTCGTACTTCGGGCATTTCAGGGGAAGGGGCCTTGGGGCATGTGGGATCAGCTGGAGAACAGCTTGGTGAGGGGAAGCTGGGGCCAGGAGCCAGGGAGTGACTTGGCCTAGGAGGGCCCACCAGTTCTCCAGGCCTCTGGCGCTGACATTTGGAGCTTCCCAGGCCTCTGGGAGCACAGGGCAGTCAGATAGCCTGATCTCAGCCACTTAGGCTGCATCCTGCCTCCCTGTTGCCTCGGTTTCCCATATGGACATGGGGACGAACTAGGAACACAGGCTCACAGGGTAGCGTGACCCCCCCCATCTACCAGCAGGGCACCTGGGAGCCAGAGGGCTGCTGTTCTCCAGCCCCTGAAAGACAGGAGGCAGAGGAGGGGTCCCCGCCTGCCCTGGGCCGCACCCTTCCGCCCGTGCTGCCCTGCACCTGCGGTCCGGGACCGAAGCGGGGATGCACAGAGAGCAGAGGGGATACACACATTTGGGTCCTCCGGGCACAGTGTTGGCTAAGGGGGAGGCATGGGGGAGGGAGGAGACAGAAACAGAAGAATAGGTTTGTCTCTAGAGGGGCTGGGCCACGCCCGTCGCAGGCCGGGCATCAGGCAGGTCTTCAGCAAGGACCCAGGGACCACCAAAACCCCAGCACCCAGGGCACACCAACATGGCTTCCCAGGAAACCGTCTCTGGCCTGCTTGGGCCAGCACCAAACCCAAATCATGCGGTCCACCCAGGCCAAGGCCAGAATCCCCGGCCCCCACCCAGAGGTGGCTCTGGCCAGGAACACAGAGCAGGGACTGGGATTCGGGCCAGAGGGGCCAATAGGGCAGCCTGACCGGCCATAGCCCAGGTGGCGGTCCCAGGAGGGAGACCACACTGGCCTGAGAGGCCCCTGGGGACCCGCAGCCCTGCTGCCCTGCCCAGGATAGGCGGGCACAGACACTCACTGTCGGTGATGTCCCCGAGACCCTGGGCGTACAGCAGGTCCCGCAGCCTGGTCACTTCATCCTTCAGCTCGCGGATCAACTTGTTGTTGGGGTCCTCGTTGATGATGGCGTTACAGCGGATCTGCTTGGCCCGGTCGGCATACCTGGGCGGCAGAGGGAGCTGTGGGTTGTGCCCACACCCAGCAGCCCAAGGGCACCCGGAGCCATGCCCGGGGCCCAGGACGCCCGCCCTGCAGCCAGCGGGACCTTTAGAACACACCTGCGTCCCTTTGCTAATTAAAGACCCCCAGCTGCTCCAATGGCCAACAGGTGGGTGCCAACTGTTGAGCCCACGAGCACAGCTCTCCAGACGTGATGTCACAGGGACCCTGGGCCACTTGCAGTCCCAAAGTGCACCCCAAAAGGTGGTGGGAACAGAACGGGGCCCATGAAGACCCAGGCACCCCTGAGAGCCACTTGGAGCCTCAAAGAGTCACAGGAGAGACGGCCCCCCCAAAGAAGCGCCCCTCTCTCACTGATGTTCCTGACTCAGGCATGGAAGGATCCAGTCCCACCTTGAGCCAAGTCAGGGAACAGGGCCCACCTCCCTCAAGAACACACCTCAGCGTGCTCAGGGTCTCATCGTAGTTGATGTCTGCAGGGCTCAGGGCCGCCACCATCGCTGTCCTCGAGTTCCCCCCTGTGGAAAGAAGAGCAGGTCGTGCCCAGCGCAAGGTCGGCCCCACTGCTACATCCTCTCTCCTCCATCCCCTCCTACATTCACAGCTGGGGAGGCTGAGGCCCAGAGAGGTAAACTGAGTCACGGGGCAGACTGGGTAAACACAGACAGCAGGTGGGTCTGGCCTTCATCACTCACAGGGCACCTCAGTTACTTTTCTTCTATACAGTAGAGTATTTTTCTCACATTCGGGGTCATTTTACAACAACCAGGCCTCCCCCTCTCCACAAAGAAGAGGGAAGTCGTGGAGGGTTTTATGGCACTTACTGCAAGATAAGCGCTGTTTGTGTTCAATAATTTTTTCACTTTTATTGTTCTCATTTGGAATATTTGTCTCCATATTTAACGGCAGATTCCTGGCCCAGGGCAGCGTGGATCCTGGCACCTTGTAAGGAATGGCCCTTTGGCTTCTGTTCAGATGCCAATCAATCGTTCTCGGGCTCCTAACAGAGCGAGTCCCAGGCAGTGGGTCCTGTTGGGGTCAGCAGCCTCAGAAGCCCTCGGGCCTGCTGCCTGTCCGTGCTGGGGGTTTGGACAGACAGCCTCTCCTGCTTGACCTCAGGGACCCACGTCCCCACACAGACTATGAGGTGACTGTGTGAAGGGCTTGGGGTGCAATGCCCTGCCGACCCCAAGATGGGCGGTAGGGGGCTCCCCCTGCCCCCACCCTCAGGCTGGACCCGGCATGGCCCTGTGGGGGGATCTCCTTCCCAGCCCTGTGATACTCCTGTCCTCTCTCCATGGGGCCCACCTGCCCCCAGGAGCTCCCATTTGCCCTTTCCTCCACCCAGGAGGCCTGACATGGCACCCAACACTGGCTCAAGCTGGGATCAGCCAGGCTGGTTCTGGGGTGCTGGATCAGCCAGCCCGGGCTCCCACACCTCAACCATGCAGCCAAGGAAGGCCGGAGATCCCCAGTTGTCTGTGTTCATGGGGTCAGCTTGAGACTCAGTTTCCCTCCCTGGGCGTCAGCCTCCCCAGCTGTAAATGTAGTCAGGGAGGACCCCCAAGGTCATTTTTGGGTGGGAGCAGATCAGTGTTGGGGGCATTTCCATCTCCATCTCCCCATCTATCTCTCACTTGTTCAGAACTCAGATGGACAGAAGGAGGGGTGATTTATGGCAGCCCCTCAAAACCCAGCAAGCAAGCAAGCAGAGCTCCCCAGAATCATCGAGTCCCAGGTCTCTGTTACAGATGGGGAAACCGAGGCCCAAAGAGGGGTGAGTACTTGGTCTGGGTGTCACAGACCTGAATGGGGAGCACTGACATGAGTGGGTGTGTGTTCTGTGGCCTCGAGGGCCATCCTAGTTCCCCACTTGCTTTGTTAACCTTTGTTAAGCCCTCTGGAAGGAACGCCCAGGTTCACCTCTCAGCCCAGAAAGGGTGAGAGGCCTCCCAGTGGTTGGGCACCCCTTTCGAGGCAGGAAGACAGACAGCAGCCCAGGGTGGAAGTTAGATCCCCGGGGACAGGACAACCGTGAGTCCTCACCCAGGTTTTCCCGGAGGAGCCAGGTCAGCACAGAATCCCTGTATGGAATGAAATCTGTCTTCTTCTTTTTCTTGTTCTGTGGGGGAGGAACATTCAAGGTCAACCCTGAGCCCGCTGGAGGAGAAGGAAGGTAGAGGCACAAGCACAGGGTTTCCAGGGTGGTCCCCAAAGCCAAAGGCACCACAGGGGGCATTGTGTCCTCCCTCTACTCTGTCAGAAGGTCGTCTCCTCCTCAAACATCATCAGCTCTGCTGACTAAAAGGAAAAGGCTCCACCACTAACTGTGGCATTCCAGGCCTCTGCCAGTGCCCACCCAGCGTACCTCTCCCCTTCCACATAGAATTCACCTTCCTTCTCCCCCGTCAAACTTCCTACCGTCCTTCAGAATCCAGCTCACGTGCCCCTCCTTTAATAACCTGTTCTCCCCCCTCCCCTGAGAATGAAGCATCCTCCACACTGGCTACTCCTGCAGCTCTCTACTCCTCTATTAAGGCAGATAGCAGTCGTTCAAAATCTGGACTGCAGCCCATGTAACGGCTGCTGGGAATCGCTTCTTACGCACACTCCGTGACTGACCTAACGATTCCACTAATCGTGAATATTCAGATACTTTCCAATGTCTGCTCGTTCATGTATATATTTGCTTAAAAAGTACTTGTTGGGGCCGGCCTGGTGGAGGAGCGATTAAGTTCGCGTGTTCCACTTCGGCGGTCCCGGGTTCGCCGGTTCGGATCATGGGCGCAGACCGGCGCACCGCTCATCAAGCCATGCTGTGGCAGCGTCCCACATAGAAGAGCTGCAGCTCTACAACTATGATACACAACTAGGTACTGGGGCTTTGGGGAGAAAAAAGTAAAAAGAGGAAGATTGGCAACAGATGTTAGCGCAGGGCCAACCTTCCTCAAAAAAATAAAAAAAAGTACTTGTTGAGCACCTGCAGTGGCCAGCAGATATGGCCCCTGCCCCCCAGAGTCCCTACCCAGGAGATGCACATAGGTACCACCTCAAGGGCTGTGCCATTTCTCTGGCACAAACACATGCATCATTGCTCTTTAGGATGATCCCCAAGAGGAGCTTCACTAGTTCTCGGGGGGCATAACTTGTTTAAGCTCTTGAGACACGCAGTAAAAGTGGGGTTCAGAAACACTGTGCTGGCTTCTCTGTGAGCAGAGTTTGAGAGTGTCCATCTCCCAACAGCTCATCAGCGCTGAGGGCTTTCTTTTTTTCCCTTTGGAAACTTGGTAGGTGAAAAACTCTATTCTTTGATTATTTAATTTCTGAGGCTGAATTCTCTGCCACATTTGTCATAGTCCTTGTTTCTACAGTAAATGCTCTATAATCACTCAGTCACTTCAGCAGGAGTCCAAGAGTCACCTTTGATTCCACTGCTCCCTCACCACCGCTCATTCCATCCACTAGCAGTCCCTGTTGAGGCAGGCTTCAGCATCTCCCAGAACCACCCACTGCTCTCCCTCTCCTCTGCCTTCCCAGTGTCCATCATATCACACCTGGATCTTTGCAGCACTGACCTTCCATCCTCCTGACTGTCACACCAGGCCATCCCACTCCCAATCTGTTCTTTACACAGCAGCCTGAGGGACATGTTCTAGGCTAAATCAGACCGCGAGCCCTGCTGAAAACCCATCCACTGCTTCCCACTAAACCACAATCAACTACTTTCTGACAATGGACTAAGGATCTCCGATCAGGCCCCTGCCACTCTCTGGCCTCATTATTTATATGCCTCCATGTTCCCTGATCCAGGCACTGTTCCTCAACTAGTTCGTCAAAAACTTTCTCACTCCGTTCCTAAAAAAAGTTTCTATCACAGCCCCTCACACAATCCATTAAACGTTTCCCCATAGTCCCTCAGACAGCTCATCATACAGTACCTCACAGTTTCTACACAGTTCTTCACACATTACCTCACAGTCCCTTACTCACTCCCTCGCTCAGTTAAATACATAGTTCCATACACAGTATCCTACAGCTCCTCAAAGTTCCACACAATTACTCCCAGGTCCCTCACATAGTTCCTCTCACAATTCATCACACAATTCCTCAGTTTCTCATATAGCTTCTTGCACTTCCTCACACAGTTCCTCACATTTCCCCAAACAATCCTCACACAGTTCCTTACACACAGTACTCACAAATAGTTCCTTACAGTTCTTCACAGTTCTCACACAGTTCCTCACAATCTGTCACACAATTCATCACACATTTCCACACAAAGTTCCACATAAAATCCCCACACAGTTCCTTACACAGCTCCTCTCGCACAGTTCTTTACCCAGATCCTCACACAGATCTCCACATAGTTCCTCACATAGTTCCACACAATTCCTCACAGTCTCTGACACAGTCCCTCACAGTTCCTCATGCATTTCCCCAAAAAGTTTCTCACAGTTCCTCAAACAGTTCCTAACACAGTTCCTCACACAATTTTCCTCAGTTTCTTAGAGTTCCCCTGACAGCTCCCTCACACTGTTCCTAACACAGTTCTACACACATACTTCCCATGCAATTCCAGTGCAATTCCTCACAGTTCCCCAAACCATTCCACAGTTCCTCATAGTTCTCCAAAACGTCTTCAGTTCCTTTACATAGTCCCCACACAGTTCTTTCACACCATTTCATGTACTTCCTCTCACAGTTCCACAGTTTCTCACAATTCACACTGTTCCACACACAGTTCCTCACACAGATCTCTATACAGTTCCTCACAGTTCTTCACACAATTCCACACACAGGACCCACACAATTCCTTACACAGTTCCTCACACCGTTCCTCACATAATCCTGCACTCCAACCCTAACATGGTTCCATACATACTTCCCACACAGTTCTTCACACAGTTCCTGTTTCCTCACACAGTTACTTAGTTTCCCCACACCATTCCACACACTTTCTTATACAGTCCACACAGAGTTCCTCACAATTATTCATACAGTTCCACGCCTATTTCCTCACAGTTCCTCACAATTCTCCATGGAATTCCTCAAAGTCCCCTCACACAGTTTTTTTCTCAGATCCTCTCACAGTTCATGAGACATTTCCTCACACAGCTCCCCACACAGTTCCTCATAGTTCACCACACAGTTTCTCACACTGTTCCCCACCATTTCACACACTTCCTCTCACAGTTCCGCAGGGTCTGCACACAGTTCTTCACAATTCTTCACACAGTTCCCCCACAGTACCTCACAATTCCTCTCAGTTCCTCACACAGTTCCACATACACTTCCCATACAGTTCTTTACATAGTTCCTCACACAGTTCCACACAGTTTCTCATAGTTCTCCACACCATTCCTCACAGTTCCCAGTCCACAGTGCCACACTGTTCCACACACACACTTCTCACACAGATCCTACAATTTTCCACAAGTTCCACAAACATTCCCTCAAAGTTTCTTCAAATTCTCCATACAAATCCTCACAGTGCCTGACACAGTCTGTCATACAGTTTTGCACTCATTTCCCCAAAAAGTTTCTCACAGTTCCTCAAACAGTTCCTTACATGGTTCCTCACATAGTTTTCTACACAGTTCCCTCACTTCCTCTTACAGTTCTAGATAGTTCCTCACATAGTCCATACACATTTCCTCACAATTCTTGGCATATTTCCCCACACAGTTTGTCACACAGTTTCTGTCACTTCCTCACAGCTCCCTCACACAGTTCTACCCAGTTCCTCACAGTTCCCCACACAGTTCCCCCCATCATTCCATATAGTTCCTCATAGTTCCCCAAAACTTTCCTCACAGTTCCCTCACACAATTCCCTTGCAGTTCTGCCATATCATTTCACACACTTCCTCTTACAGTTCCACAAAGTTCCTCACAATTCTTCAAACAGTCACACACACAGTTCCTCTCAAATTCCTTACATAGTTCCTCACATAGTCCTTCATACAGTTCCTCTTAGGTCCTCACACAGTTCCTCAGTTTCCTCACACATTTCCACACATAATTCTACACACAGTTCCACAATTCCCTCACACAATTCTCACACAGTTCCCCATACTTCCTCTCACAGTTCCACACAATCTCTCACACAGTGCACACACAGTTCCTCAGAATTCTTCACATAGTTCCCCATATACTTCCGCAGACAGTTCCTCACAGTTCCCTCATACTGCTTCTATGCAGTTCCGATACAGGTCCTCACAGAGTTCCTCTCATTTTCCGTCATAGTTCTTGACACATTTCTTCACACAGTTCCTCACATAGTTTGTCACAGTTTGTCACAGTTCTCCACGGGTTCCTCACACAATTCCACATGGTTCTCTCACACTTCTCCACACAATTCCTCACACAGTTCCTCCCGTAATTCACCACAGTTTCTCCCACAGTCCCACACGCAGTTTCTCACAGCTGCCCACAGTTCCTCACAAAGTCCACAGTTCTTCACAAGTTCCACACATATTTCCCATACATTTCCTCACACAGTTCCTCAAACTTCACACACACAGCTCCTACATCATCTCACACACTTCCTCTCACACTTCCACAGTACCTCACAGTTCCTAACAATTGTGCCTACAGTTCCACACAGAGTTCCCACACAGTTCCCCCACGTGGTACCTAACTCTTCCCCACACAGTTCCACATATACTTCCTACATAGTTTCTCTCACAGTTCCCTACACAGTCCTTCACACAGTTCCTCATATTTCCCCACACAGTTCCACACACACACTTCCTACATAGTTCCTCATACAATTTCTTATATAGTTCCTCTCACAGGTCCTTACACAGTCCTTCACACAGTTATTCACACTTCTCCAGTTTCTCACACAGTTCCCCACACAATTCCTCAGAGTTCTCCATACCATTCCACGCCGTTCCTCATACAGTCACACACAGTTCCTCACAATTCTTCACACAGTTCCTACCTAGATCCTCACACAGTCCATACAGTTCCTCACAGTTCTTTCACAGTGTCTCACACAATACCTCACACTTCCTCATATACTTCCTCACACAGGTTCCCCACACAGTTCCTCAGAGTTTCCTCACATAGTTCCTCTCAAAGCTCCCAACATAGTTTCTCACAGTTCTCTACATAGTTCCTCAGAGATCCCTCACACAGTTCCCACTGTTCCGCACACTGTGTCACACACTTTCTCTCAAAGTCCACACAGAGTTCCTCACAATTCTTCACACGCTACCACACATAGTTCCCACAGAGTTCCCCACACAGTTGGTCAAACTTCCAACACAGTTCCTCACACAGTTTCTTACGTGGTTCTGCACGCAATTTCTCACAGCTCACCATGCAGTTCTTTTTTTTTATTTATTTTTTGTGTGTGTGTGGGGAAGACCAGCCCTGAGCTAACATCTGTTGCCAATCCTCCCCTTTTTGCTGAGGAAGACTGGCCCTGGGCTAACATCCATGCCCATCTTCCTCCACTTTATATGGGACGCCGCCACGGCATGGCTGACAGGCAGTGCCGTTGGCGGGCGCCCGGGATCCGAACTCGCGAACCCCGGGCTGCCAAGCGCGGACTAAACCACTGCGCCACCGGGCGGCCCCGCACCATGCAGTTCTTACAGTTCCCACACCAATTCACACACTTTCTCTCACATTTCCACATGGTTCCTCACAACTCCCACATAGTTCCTCAGTTTCCTCATACAGTTATCCATTTATTTCCCCACACCATTCTACATGGTTCTTTACACAGTCTGCACATTTATTCATAATTCTTCATACAGTTTCACATACATTTTCTCAGTTATTCACAAATCCTCACACAGTTCCACACACAATTCCTCACAATTCTCCACAGTCCCTGATATAGTCCATTATACAGTTCCTCATGCATTTTCCCCAAAAGTTTCTTATGGTTCCTCAAATAGTTCCCCACATAGTTCCTCACAATTCCTCATATAGTTCCACCTAATCTCACAGTTTCACTCATTCTCACACTTCCTCCCATAGTTCCTTACACAATCCTACACACAATATTTCACAGTTGCCCACACAGTTCCTTACAATTCCCTTATGGAATTCCTACGCTTTCCCTACACCGTTTCACACACTTCCTCCCACAGTTCCTCACACAGTTCTCATAGTTACCTATACAATACCTCACATAGTTCTTCACAATTCCACACACTCTTCCCATACTGTTCCTTACACATTCACACAGTTCCTCACAAATATTCACACAGTTCCTACAGTTAGTTCCTCTCAGATCCTCACATAGCTCTTCTCATGTTTTCTTACAGCTCCTAACACAGGTCCTCACATAGTTCCCCACATGGCTCCACCCATTTCCTCCCAGAGTTCCTCACATACACCAACCTTTTCCCACCTCAGCATCTCACACTGGACTTTCCAACTACATGGCACAGGTGCTCACCCCCTGCCTGGCTGGCTCCTCCCCACTCCTCAGGTCTTGGCCTTAAAGCCACCTGTCCGATAATAATTCCCTGGCCATGCCGATCAAAGACTATCTCACTTGTGGGTCACTTTCACAGCCCATTTTTTTCCTTTACAAGATTCATCCCAAATTGCAATTATATTTTTATTTTTCTGTTTCCATGTCTCTTTTCTACCTCCCCCACTGCACTGTGGCCCCAGAAGGCCTGTGTTGTTCTCCTAGCAGGGGGCTTAGCTCAGAGTTGGGCTCAATGTGTTTGTTGAGTGCACAAACAAAGGAGTGAATTTTACTGCCGAGACCTTTACGGGGAGAGCTGGAGCTGAGGGCACTCTTCGCCTGGAGCCCCCTCCCCTCCAGGCTTGAAGACTCCAGCCCCTAGAATTGAAGAAAGTAGCTTACCTTGTTGGGCCCAGAGTCCTGAAAAGGAAAAGAAAGAAAGGGCCTGAGGACCTGGAGTGAGTCTGGGGCCCCAGGGTGTGCGGGGAGGGGAGGATGGGCTGGCTCCAGATGGCAAAGGAGCAGGAGAGGCCTGAACACAGATTAGGCATCCATCACTTGCCTCCTGGCCATGGCTGGCCACCCTAAGCTGGTCCTGATAGTCAGGCCAAATAACTGCGACCTCTCAGGCTGCTATCACCCAGCAGCTCTTCCCCCACCCCCAACAATTTCAGAGGAGGGTAGTCTCCTGAGAGTCACCCTTCCCTGGCCAAAGGCCTGGGTATCTTGGTGAGTGGGCAATACTGCCTGTCCCGTGGGGCCCTTCAAGCCCAGCCCCTCACCTCCAAGGGCTGTGGGCTCCCTCCTGGAGGATGGCTTGGGTTGGGCCAACTGAGGTCAGAGCTGACCACAGCCTTGCCTCCCAGAAGGACACCAGCCAGCACACTCACTCTAGCCCATGGTGACTCTCAGAAGGGCCCTGTGAGGAAGGTGGCACATCCCCATTTTACAGGTGGGAAAACTGAGGCTCCAGGGAGTGACAGGGATCACTACTCCACCTCTAGCTTAGTGACTCCCCTCCCCCAACATCTCTGGGCTTTTCCTTGCACTCCAGGCAGCCCACCAGAGACAAGGCCCAATGCAGGTACGACAGGCTCCCAGCATCCCCCACCAAGGGCAGGATGGGGAGGCACCTCCACAGTCCATCCCATCAGTCTAGTTCTAGAAACCTGAAGCCAGCTCACCATTTCGGCCAGAGCAGAGATGACCTTCCCCAGCGTGGTCAAGGACTTGTTGATGTTAGCTCCCTCCTGGGTGCAGAGAAGACAGTCGGGACATCAGGAAACCTCTGGAGCCTCTGGCTCCAGCGTGATCCCCTGGGGCCTGCCCCACGTGGCATGGGGCCAGGCCACCCAGCCCTGACTGCTGACCCTTGGGGCAGCTCAGGGCACGGGGGGTTCTGGCAAGAATCTGGTCAGAGGACCCCCCAGCTGGGCAGGGAGTGCAGTCTGTCCAGCGTCTCACCTCGGTCCCTCAGATCCTAGTAATATCTCATGTGGCCCATTCAGTACAAATTCCAGAACTCCTTCCCCTCCATCAGATCACGGTGGGGACCAAATGGGGCTCAGGAAAATAAAAACTCTCTGTCCTGACACCCGAGACTGTCCCCTCAGGACGCTGGCCAGCCAGCTCACAGACCCTCCCACTGCTGCCTCGCAGCCTGTGTTCTTGTGGTGGGAAAGTGCAGACACCAGTGGGCGAGGTGCTGTGAGGGCACGCGGAGAGCCTGGCTTTCCTGCTGGAGTCTCTGTCCTTGTCAACCCCAAGCTGGTGCACCCAGCACAGCCCTCTGGCTGCTGGCCTCCTCCCGTCTCCTCACCCCTGCCCCCCACCATCCCTGCCTGGCCCACCCTGGAGCAAGCAGGCTTGGAGAGAGGCCCTGGGGGTGTCGAAGCGCAGAGGGGTCCCTGCTCTCCGGGCATGGCGGTGTGGCCCCTACCTTGAGGCGCGTGCCCTTGGCTCCCGTGGAGTCAGCCCGCTCGCTCCCAGCCAGGTCCACCAGGCTGACTTTGCTCACCTGAAATGGCAAATGTGCCAAATGCAGGCAATGCCGTGAGGCCGCTCTGAGGGCACCTGCCTCCCCTGGGCATGGCCTAAAGGGCCCCCCGAGGAGCGTGGCCAAGCCCTCCCCCCGGGGTCCAGCGGTCTCTGGCCCTGCAGAGCTTCCCTCTGGTCACACTCTTCCCATGCTCTGCCCAAGGAGCCACCTCCCCTAAGAGGTTGCACACAACTCGCCCCTTGAGCACCTGACGCTGCAGCTATGCTGTTCTCTGCATGCTGGGTGCTCTTCACGTGTTCACACATGACCCCCCATGGCGCCCTCGAAGTGTGTCCTGTTACTGTCACCTGTTTCCACAGACAGGGCTCATCGTCTGTGGTGGGATTTGAACCCGGCTCTGGAGAGCATCCCCGCCTCGTGAGGGCACAGCTGTGCCTAGAGCCGGCCTGGGCACTGGTCAGGGGGCCCCTGGGTGGGCAGCCACATGCATGCTGGGGGGCCCAGCCCCTCCTGAGCTGTGGCTGCTGCAGGCAGGACTCGCCCAGATGTTAACAGGCATGAACACCAGTGGGACCTCTCGGTGCCCCGAGCCCATGGGCTGGGAACAGCAGGGAGCCTGTAGCCAGGCCGACCCAGTTCCAGCTCCACCCTCCCTGCCCTCTCAGGCCCCACTTGGCCATCACAAGCCTCCAGAAAGGATGATGCCAGGCTGAGGTGACCGGGCACCATCAGGGACTGAGTGGTCCTAACTTCTCCCAGCCCCACTGCAGACCCCAGCATGCTGCCTGAGAGATCCCTGCCTGCCAGGAGGAGGCTGAGGTGCCCCCAAGAGGAGGCCTGGATGGCAAGGTGTGGAGAGGACACAGTCAAAGAAAACCTGACACCAAGGGTCAGAGCCACGGATGGACCGGAGGAGGCTTCAGGAGCCCATAGACTGTGTGTCTGGATAAAGGCCCAGGAAACGACACCCCTGCTGGGGTCCACTGGGAATGCCAAGGAGCGTGGGAAAGGCATCTGTGGCCAGGGACAGTGGGCGGGGTGGTGCCCGCTCAGCACAGCCTCTCCTCTGTGCTGGCAGATGCCGGCGCCCACCCCGAGGCCCTGCTCCCAGCCTGGGCCCCCGCTCCCCTGTCAGCCTGCACCAGGGCCCCCAGTCACCTCTGTGACAGACGCTCACTCAATCTGTGATCCCCAGCCTTCGCTACCACCCTCCAAAGCCACCCAGGCATCCTTGGCTTATGGGGCTGTGCTGTGGTACAGCCCTGGGGACATCCCTCTGAGGCCCCACAGTCTCCACCAAAACCCTGGGGACATCCCTCCATGGCCCCACAGTCTCCACCAAAACCATCTGGCAGGAGGCAGATGGAGGCAGATCCCAGGTCCATGACCCCTTGACTCCAAGTCCCTTCCACACCCAGGTGGCACCAAACGCCGAGATGAGGTCATGTCGCAGGCCTGGCTCACTCTGGGTGGCCAGTGTTTGGCTTGACCTCCTTGTCCTACCTGACCCTGACCGGCCCGACCCTCCCCCCGCCAAGGCCATGCTCACTTTCTCTGTGGTGATGTTGGTCTCCGCATCGTGGCGCTTCTGGGTGAAGATGATGTTGAAGACAGCGTGGGAGCGGCTGCTGGTCTCGTTCATGTTCGTGGCCGCCACGGTCCTGGGGGAACAGAAGCCGCAGGTGGTTTATCCTCTGTCCTGTGGTCGGGCACGAGGGTCGCTGGTGATGCCAGCCTGCTAGACTAGGTCATGGGGCGTCGGTTCCCCCAGGCTCCCAGGCTGCGCTGCCCAGCCTGGTGGTGACCTTGCCTCTTGTCAGAGTGCGAGCAGGGCCCACACCCACTGGTCCACCATGTCCCTTGTGGCCCCCTCAGCCTCCAGCTTGAGCCTGGCACAAGGGGGGCTGTGACTGGGGGTGTTTCCCAGCTCCCAGGGGCTCAGGAGAGCCCAGGTATCCCTCACTCAACTCCCCGGGCAGGAGCCCATGTAGGCTGTGATGTGAGAAGGCCTCCTCCAAGAAGGGAAAGGGGATGCCACCGTCCATGCCACCACCGGGCCTGCACCAGCTGCTCTGGGGAGGGCAGCAGTGTGGCCTTGGAGGAGAAGGCCCATAGCTGCCTGAGAGGAGGCCCGGGGTTGGTCTCAATGCCACCAACGCGCAGAAACCTCAGGGAAGTCTCCCCAGGCTCGGCTGCTGTCTGGTGGCCCACGGCTGCCTCCACAGAAGGGCCTCATCAGAAGAACACCCCCTGGGGCCATGACCGAGCTGTGGGGTGGTGACAACTGACAAGGGACCCTCACTCTCCCAGGAGTCCTTGGGTGGCAGAGGGGGAACTGTTGCCATGGCAACCAGGGCAGACCCCCCCCCCCAGGCAGAGTGGCCCAGGGCAGTGCAGCCAGGCAGACCAGTTGCTTATGGCCAGCACCACCTTGAGGCTGACCCTTCCCCACATGCCCCCTGCCCCATGCCCTGTAGAGGGCCATTTGCCCTCAGAGCAGGTGGGGCCAGTCCAGAGGAACGGAGACTGGCCCCGCACCACGCAGCCGCAACAGACAGTGCTGGCCCCACCACCCCGGGCGCACAGCCTAACCCCCCAGGAGGAGCAGCTCCATGTAGATGACAGTGTCTCCCTGTGTGGGGGGAGCCAGAGGCCCCTCGTGAGCTTGCATGTGCCCTGAATAGCCTCAGGCCCACAGGCCCACACCTCCACGGGGTCGCTGGACAGACCCCATGGGAGACCAACGGGTGCCCCGAGGACCGGGCCTTCCTCGGAGAGACTCGTAGCTGCAGACTCGGTGGGGGAAGGAGGGCAGGGAAGGTGGGTGAGTCACCCCACACACACCTGGCCTTGTTCCCTGAGTCCATGAGGTCCTGGATGTCATTGTAGGAGGTGACAGCCAGTTTGGAGAGGTCCTCCACATAGGGTCCCAGCAGCGGGTGCTCCCTCACGCGCAGGTTGCCCTTGTTCTTGGGGTTCAGGAGGTCACGGACGCGCTCACAGTAAATCTCCATGTAGCTGACCTGTAGGGCAGAGACACCATCAGGGACCACCAAGGTGGGATGCAGGGAGGTGTGGGGGCTGTCATCAGGGACTCCCAAGATGGGGGGATGTGGGGGCTGTCCTCAGAGACCACTGAGGTGGGGGGGTTGGGGGGCCCACGAAGGGCTCCGAGCCGCCAGGGAGGGCCACGGCCCCTGTGTGTGTGAGTTGGGGATGTCAGCCCACTCCTGCCTGCCTGGCCCTCCCCCAGCCACGGCCATACTGGGGGCTTGTCCAATGTGGTCAACTGGGGCCACCTTGGCCACAGCACAGCCCAGGCCATACAGCTCTGAGGCGCCTGTCCCTGTGCCCGGCACAGAGTAGCTGTTCAACAAACACCGGCTGAGCGGAGGCCCACCCCTCGCTCCTCTGCCCTGCATGAGTTGACTGGTGTGGTTGCACGAGTGACAAGGTAAGGGGACAGACCACTGGCGGCAACTCGCTTTAAATCAGTAAAGCATTGCTATCAGGCCTGGAGCCACCCAGCCGTGCCCCAGGGAACAGATGATGGGGGAGCCCTACCTCCACGGAGTAGGACATGTTGTCATTGGTCATCTCGTTGATGCGGGAGAACAGGTCCTCACAGAGCTGCAGGGACCAAGGACACACAGTCAGACAATGATGGCTTGGCTGCTCCCGGAGCCCTGCCCCTCGAGGTGCTGCAGGCAGCCTGCACCCAAGCCAGATGCTGCTCTCCTGGGCCCCCCTGGCACCTCGTAGTCCATCCTACAGGCACCGAAAAGCCCAGGAGCCACTGTCCTCTGTTAACTCAGGGAGTGCCCTGCCGGCTAATGTCTGATCCCGCCTGTGGATCGTCTGCTCAGACCAGCCTCCTCCTCAGCCCGTGCTTGTCTGCGTGGGGTGGGGGCAGTCCACCATGCTATGGACCACCCGGCGTTCTCCTCTGCCCTGACCAGGTCAAATCCAGGGACCCACCCGGGGGGCCCCCCAGTGGGGGCCAGGGTCCTAGCAGTATCTGAGGCGTCTGTGTCTCAGCCTTCAGTTAACTGAAAACCACCCTTTGTCCCAGGCACCTTTCCCTACCCAGACCACCAGACCTTATAGCACCCCAGGGAAGGGTCACCCCCACCAGCGGCTCTCCCAGCCGCCCTGTGTTATGGACGTGATCATGGTGGGCACTGCCCAGGGCTTGGGCCCCCCCGCAGTTCCCCACCCCCCGGCCTATCTCCAGCCTCTTCACAGCCAGTCTGCCCCACGCTGCCCCGCTCAGGCCCTGACCCCACCCTGACCCCACCTTCCCCTCTGGCTCCCTCCTCTCTGGGGCTGATCTTCTGGAGCACCCTGCCCGGGTCTCTCGGCCTCAGTTTGTGCTGCCTGTCCTGCCCTCACTGGGTCCTGCGCCCTCCCCGCCTCCCGCCCCCGCCCCGCATGCCTGTGGGATGATGCCCTGCTGGTCCTTCTCCTGCTTGCCCATCATGGTGTAGGACTTGCCAGCCCCGGTCTGCCCGTAGGCAAAGATGCAGACGTTGTAGCCCTCGAAGGCATGCTGCAGCATCTCCTCGCCGATGTCCCGGTACACCTGCTTCTGCGAGGCGTAGTTGATGTCCTCGGGCTGGAGGACAAGAAGGGGTACAGCTGCAGGAGGCCTGGCGTGCCAAGGGCTCAGCCCACCATGTTCACCGAGCACCCGCATTGCACCCGGGGCCTCAGGGGAACCAGGGGCAGGCAGCAGGGAAGGACACCTGCCCAGCCTGCCCACTCACAGGCCCAGAGAGAGGGGATCTAATCCCGCCTGGGAGGGAGGCTTCCTGAGGGAGGGGCGAGGAGGAACTGGCTAGGGTAGGGCAGGGTGGAAGGGTATTTCAGTAGAGGAAACAGCATGAGCAAAAGCTCAGAGGTGGAACTGCCTGATGTGGTTCTCAAAACCAGGGCTCAGTGTGGCAGCTGTGGGAGTGAGGAGAGGTGGGCTGGAGAGAGGCAGGGCCCGAGGCCCAGGAGCCCATGGGCTGGGATACAGGGTCTGGGTGCTGTCCTGAGAACAAAGGCCTAGGGGATTGCCCTGATGGTGGAAGGAGGAGGGACTAGAAGGAGGAATGGGGAGGCTTGGGGGCTGTTCTGAGAGCCAGGTACTCAGAGATGTGATCTAAGGTAGGCACTGGCTTGGAGGCAGGGAGAACGGATGCCTTCTAGAAGGATCAGGAGGTGGGGGTGGGCAGGGCTGAGTGCAGACCAGATGGCGAGGTGGGAGGGTGAAGAGTCTGGGGGGTCTCCTGAGCTCCCCGGGGGAAGCAGGGGCAGAGGGGCTGCCCACAGAGGGCGTGCGGGTGCGGGCGCCAGTGGGCCAGGGTCAGCTCTGGACATTCTGAATTTGGAATGTCTGGGGAAGTGGAGACGCCAGCGGACAAATGGACAGATAGCTCGGACCCTGGGAAACTGACCACAGTGAGCTGAAGGCCCCTTGTCCCTTCAGCCCACTGGTCTCTGCCTCAGCTGGGGACAGTGCATGTCACAGCTCAGGGTGACCTTCCACGCACACGGCGACTTAGGAAAGCAGGCTCCTCTCCCAGCCTCACACCTTTCCCCTCCCCTGCCTGCGCAGCAGCCCTGCAGGGGAGCAGGGTAGTGATCACCTGCTCATCCTTAGAGAGGAACATGCAGCTCAGAGAGGTCTAGGGACTGGCCAAGGGCCACACAGCAAGTGGGGCTGAGCCAGCATTCACACCTCCATGTCCCACCTCCCCTGGACCCCCAGCCCTGGGCTTACCGAGGTGTGTGACCAGTAGGAGTAGTCGAAGCTGAAGCTTTTGGGTGTCTCCTTGGGCTGTTTGGGGTTAACGATGGCTGTGGGGAGGGGGACAGGTATGGTGGTTAGCGCTGAGCTGGAGAGGCTGGCTGGCACATCAGACATGCCCACCCACCACAGAGGGAACCCCAGGCAGGGAGGCAGGGTCCTCAGAGGCCTCTGGTCCCAGACAAGCCAGCCCCACAGTGGGAGGGGCCCAGGGCCTGGATCCCAGGCAGATGAGCCGTCTCTGCCCCTCTCCTCTGTCTGGTGGACCCTGCTGCCCACTAGTGTCCCCTGAAGGCAGCTCAGAGTGGTTCCTTCCTGTAGACACTGAGTTGACCAAGAGCCCGCAGCCCAACCCCACATCTTGGGTCCACACCCGGCTCGCCACCCCAGCCCAGGTCTTTACGCAACCGCTCTGCACACACGTGCCCTAGAAGCACCCAGAAGACTGGGGCATCCAGTCACAGCTATGTCCCTGCTTCTTTTGGGCCCATCATGCCATGTCTGTGAACTGCACATGCCCGGGGCCTGCTGGCTGTCCCTGCTGGGGTATCCCATCGCAGGGACCACCACTACTTATTCCTTCTCCTTCAGGACACGTGCAGGTTCCTTCTAGGTTTGCTCTCATGGGCTCTATGGGACTGTCATCTGCACAGATCCCTCCCTCCCTCCTCCACTGAGCTGCACCTGGGCTGGCCAGAGGCAGCGCTCACAAAACATCAGTTCATGCAACGAGGAACGAAGCCACAAACATGCGATGATGCCTTCCCCCACTGCCGCGCCTGCCCAATGTCCCAGGAGCCCCCTGGTCCCAGGCTGCTTCTCCCCAGGCCTGCGAGTGCCCCGGCCCCCAGTGTTCCCTAGGCCCTGGACCCAGCAGGGGGCGTGTTTTTGGTGGCCAGGCAGGGGGGACCTCGGCCCCCACCCCCATCAGACTGCCCTGCCTGCTGCCCGCTGGGACACTGTCTGAACCCGCAATGTTCATGTTGATAGAGGCCCCGAAGCCCCTGAGGCCCCACCTGGCCAGAGGCAGATCCCTCCCTGGGTTTGCACATCCATGAGGAATTCCGGCCTATCCTGGCGGGAAGGGCTCCAGGGCCTCGTGGGAGGCCACTCTCCCACCGTGTCATCCCATCTGAAGAGCACAGGCCTTCACATCACGGTGCCCCATGCCCCGAGGGGTGAAGGCAGTGTCTGCCCACCCCCTGGAGTGGCTTTCCTCAGCTGCAGCGGGCTGGGGGCCTCACCTTCCTGGGCACAGCCTCCAGGACCCCACACCCCTGCCCCCACCAGCACGTGTCCAGGGTGACCTGTTGCTGGCCCCGAAAGAACAAGATCCCATCCCTGTCATCAGTTGAATTATACGCCCTCAAAATTCACACGCTGAAGTCCTAACCCCAGGACCTGAAAACGTGACCTCATCTGAAGACAGGGTCCTTGCAGATGTGACTGGGTGAGATGAAGTTGCACTGGAATCACACAGGCCCCTGACCCAACACGACTGGTGTCCTTACAAGCAGAGGGAGACTTGACACCCACACGCACAGCGAGGGGCCGTGTGACAATGGAGCAGAGACCGGTGATGCCTCTACAAGGCACGGATGCTGAGGAGGCCGGAAAACCGCCAGAAGCTGGGAGAGGCCTGGAGCAGATTCTCCCTCGCGGCCTCAGAGGGAACCAGCCCGGCCGACACCCGGATCTCGGCCTCTGGCCTCCAGAACTGATGTCTAAGCCGCCCAGTCTGGGTACTTTGTTCCAGCGGCCCTGGGAAGCTGATACCTGCATCAGCCTTGCCACACTTCTACAGCGGCCCCCGGCCCACAGCTCCGTGGGCATGGAACCACGGCTGTTTGCTCTGGCTGAATGTCCTGCCCACAGCGCAGGTGTCACCTGAAGCCCTGTGCCCAGGGCCGACCCGGCTCTGGGCCCCAGACCTCCAGCTTGAGGAGTTCTGGGAGATGACCTGGCCCCCCTGAGAAGCCAGCAGGAAGGAGCAGGTGACTGACCATCATAGCCCTGTCCTCGGGGCTGCGAGGGCGTCACGTCCATGCTGCCTCCAGGATGGAGGCCAAGAGGAAAGGGAGCTGCCCTGATTTCAACACCTGCAGCCACGGAACCCCAGGCGCGGACAATGCCAGCGCCGTGGAGACCACAATCGCAGCACCTCTTGAGCACAGGCAGCTGGGCTGGGCCTCCACGGCTCTGGCTGCCAGGGGCCGGGTCCCCTGGCTCACTCCACCAATGCCCTACCCTCTCCACCTGGGCTCCTCATCTCCCTGCACTGCGGCCAGGGCCCCCAGACAGGCCTAGCCCCCCACTCTCCTCCCCAACCCACCCCCTGGACAGGCCTGTCCCTCCATCCTCCTCCCCATCCAGCCCTCTCTCCTTTGTTGGGCATGACACTTGCCCAGCCCTGGGCGCTGGCCTTGCTCTGAGTGTGTCCTGACTCTGGGGTGTTTGCCATACACCCCATGTGGACCATGAGCTCCCTGAGGTGGGGACCCTCCCAGGAACAGGGCACAGGTGTGCTCAAGGAATGCTGGGCAAGCAGGGGACAGCCAACAGCATGGGTCAGTGGGTGGGCAGTGGCCACAAGGAGAGTCCACCCTGGGGACCACCAGGCAGCGCTGCTCTGGCCCTCAGGACCTGCTTGTCACCTGCCCTCACCCCTTCTCTCAGGCCACTGGTGTGGCTGGGACACCCAGCCCTGGTCCCGACCCCCGGGGAGTCCTGTGGTGTCTGAGAAAGTCCCTCTGTCGTTAGAGATGGGATCCTGAGCTCCAGAGGGGACATGCCCTCCCCAGATCACATGGCACACAGCCAGCCTGGAGCTTAGGGTCTGCCCCAGGCCTGGTCCTCCACCAAAGCCTCCAAGCCCTCCCCAGGATGACCTGCCAAAACCAGGGCCAGACAGGCTCCCCCTCCCTCATCAGCCTGCTGCGCACTGAGGCAGAGCAATTTTGCTGGAGAAAAGGCTTCGCGGAGGGTCTCGGGTTTCTTCCTTGTGTGGGTTTGAGAAGGGAGGAGGGAGAGCAGGTCCTCCCGGGCTTGGTGAGTGGGGTGACTCGAGCCAGCCCACTGAAGTGCACTCTGCCCCTCCGCCTCTGCTCCGGCCAAGCACACAATACCAGGCGAGCTTGCCAGGGCTCAGGGGGGCTGGAGCCAGAGGGGCAAAGACCTGAGTGGCGGGGGTGCCAGCTAGAATAGGGAGGGGAGGGCGAGGAGGAAAGGAACAGAAGGGAAGCAGTTTTCTCAGAGTCTGAATGCCCCTGCTGATCATCGTCCCCACCCTTCCCAAGGACCGTGTGCGCTGACGAGCTGGGTGCTTGCCAGTGTCCGCCTCGGGCGGCTCTGGGGCCACCCAACACCCGACCCCTGATGCCTACCCTGTCCTCACACGCGGCCCCTGGATCTGCAGGAATGAAGTCCATCCCGCCCTCTGACCCCATTCCTCAGGCAGGCTTCCCTGTGCTGAGGGCCGAAAGGCATCGTCCCCTCTTCTGGGTTCCCTCCACCTTCACTCTGACTTCTGATATGGCTTCTAGCACTTTCTACCAGTACTATCACTCCAAAATGAATATCACTTTCTTAGTGATTTTTCATTCTTCTGATACTTTCCCTCTCTCACTCTCTCTCTCCATCTCTGTCTCTGCCTCACTCTCTGTCTCTGTCTATCCCTATCTCTCTTTAATTCTCTGTCTCTCTCCATTTCTCTGTCTCTCTCCACCTGTCTCTATCTCTCTCTCTCTCTGTCTTTCTGTCTCTGTCCATCTCTGTCTAAGTCTCTGTCTCTGTCTCTCTATCTCTCTGTCTCTGTCTCTCTCCATCTCTGTCTCTCTCTCTGTCTCTCAGGCCAGTTCCTCACAGTTCACCCAGAGCAGCCCACTGTCTCCCCAGCTGTTTGCTTCCATGACACCTGTCCCCCACCCTGGCCGCTCCCCAGTTCCGGGGAAGACGCAGGGCCTGGCTCTGATGTCTGTTCTTTCTGGTCACTCTGAGGCTCCCATGGGGTTTGATCACCTGTGAGCCCCTCATGCCAAGACCCCCAGCTACTGTCTCAAGTGGCACCTGTGCTTCTGGGACCTGGCCTGGGGGTGGAAGGGGATCCCCTCAGCCACTCCTGATGTCCTCGGTCACCCAACAGTGACGTGGCAGACCCTGTCAGTTCCTCACACAGATGCCCTCTGCCCACCCAGGGTCACAGTCCCCCCCCGGGGGGGTCACAGTTCCTCACAGGCCCTGGCTTCCCACCTCAAGGCTTGAGTCCTGCCAGGTGAGCACTTTCTCTGGCCAAGAGGGGGCCAGGCTGGAAGCACAAGAAACCCAGGCCCCTGGACCGACCCTCAGCCCATGGAGGGTGGGGCAGCTGGACAAGCACCCCAGCTTTCAGGGATGACAACTCAGAGGTGCATTCTATACATCAGAGGGTCCCAGCGAGCTGAGCCCCCACTGCCTGTGGTGGCCACCTGCTCATCAATGCCCCTTCGCAGCTTCCTTCTCACTTCTGCACTCTCCCACAGTGCGTCCTGGGACCACCTCCCAAATAAACTCTTGGCCCCCAAATCCTGGTCTCAGGGCCTGCTTCCAGGGACCAGGCAAAGGCAACACCATTCATAAGAGTCACAACGAATCCCCAGATGTGCATGGGCACCGTGCCCAACAGCCCCCCACACAAGCTCTGAGTGGGGCTTCTACAACCTGCCCACACAGGAGAAAGGGCCATGGAGCTCCACGGCCTTCTGGAAAGATCACTTTCAGATCAGACCCCCTTCCACAGAGCCTAAAGGTGCCCCAGAGCCTTCCCAGGGACCCCCAAATCCTCACTCCCTCAAAGGGTCTAGGGGGCAGCTGCCATCAGCCTGGGGGGTCCTCCTTGCACACCTGGTAGGTAGCGGGGCAGGGTGGGGTTACACAGGTGCAGAGCCCCTGAGACTCAGCGAGGCCCGTCACCATCCTACAACCTGAGGATGAGGAGTTGTCGGTGCTGACCGCTCGATACAACCTACGCCACTCGAGCCTGTGGAGACGGCAGCGTCTGCAGCTGCACAGGGGACCCCAAGCACCAACGGCCTGACTGAGCCCAGGTGACCACACGACTGAGCGAGAGGATGATGAATTCTTGCTCTAGGTCACGAAGCGTTGGGGCAAGCTGTTGACCTGCAGGAGATAACCCAAACACTGGCTCCAACTCCATGAGAGCCAGCATAAGCCCCACTAAGCTACGGTGTCAGAGCAAGGATGCGGGCTCCCTCAGTGGGAGCAAGGACGGCAGGGCAGGATGGGCTCTGGGAGCTGCTCAGAGGGTGAGGACTCCTCGAGCTGCACACCGAGCTCTGTCTGCTCTTCTGCATGCACCTCACAACTTGGCACAAAGGTTGTGATCACAGAAAGAGTCAAGGGGAGGCTCCGAGGCAAGTCCTCCCTCTCCCCGCCTCTAGCAGCTGAATCCTGTGTACTAAAGAGAGCCTTCAGGGCACGTCTTTCTGACCTTCTCGAAATTGCCATTCTCTCTCTTACTACCTTGTTCATCATGTTGACTCCAGACCTCCTACTTCTCCAAAAGGTTTGAGATGACGTACAATTAGCAACAAAGCAAAAGAACAGACAAAAGGAAAAACCTTATAAACCCAGGGCAGCTGAAAAGTGTTCCCCCAAATTCACGTCCACCCTGAACCTCAGAATGTGAACTTATTTGGAAATAGGGTCTTTGAAGATATAATTATTTGTTAAGATGAGATCATACTGGATTAGGGTGGGCCCTAAATCCAATGATTGGTGTCCCTAGAAGAAGGCCACATGAAGACAAAGACCCACAGGAAGAAAACTGTGATGATGAAGGCAGAGATTGGGGTGGTGCAGCCGCAGGCCAAGACGGCTAGCAAACATGAGAAGCTGCAAGATGCAGGGAAGGATCCTCTTCTAGAACCTCAGAGGGAACACTGTCTACACCTTGACTCTGGACTCTCGACTCCAGAACTGTGAGAAAACAAATTCCTGTGGTTTTAAGCCCCCTAGTCTATGGTCATTTGTTACTGCAGCCCCAGGAAACCAACACACTGTGTGGACGAGGAGGGACCCGTGGCCCCAAGTGACCAGCAGCCAACGGCAACCCCGTCAGAGCCAATACTCACTGGTGGTGCTCCCAGACATCTGGATGATGCACTTGGATTCTCGGCTCATCTCCCGGGAATTGAAGGGGCGGACACGCACCGCCACCTTCACGGAGGCCCCGGCCATCTCTGCGGCCTTGGTCGGTCACTCCTGGTGGGTGTGGGAGACACCTTGGGAAAAGGGAGACACTAATTAGAAACAATACCCTAAGAGGCAGAAGTGGTGTTTCTGGGTGGCGACTGAACCCGCTCCCTTCCAAACCCACTAAACGACACCCACACGGGGCACCAATCCACAAGGACGAGGAAGTGGAGAGGGACAGCTGCAGAGGAGAAACGTCACAAGTTTTAGAAAAGAAAGCCAACAGGATGAGTGGAGCCTGGAAAATCTGGACCTAACAAGAAACAAGCCAATTCACCCTGTGGGACCCAGAAAGACTCCAGGCACCTCTGAGGGCCGGCATCTGGGTGGGACTGAAAATGGGCATTTGTGGAACATCAGCGGGAAGAGCGTTAGACACCGTCATAGGTTGAATTACATCCCCTCAAAATTCATATGTTGGAGTCCTAACCCCCAGGACCTCAGAATGTGACCTTATTTGGAGAGAGGGTCCTTGCAGGGGTAACTGGTTAAGGTGAGGCCATCCTGGAGTCAGGTGGGCCCCTAACCCAATATGACTGGTGTCCTTATAACAAGGGGACATTTGGGTACGGAGACGCGCACAGGGAGGACGTCACGTGAAGAGAAAGGCAGAGGCCAGGGTGAGGCTTCCACAAGCCGAGGAATGCCGTGGATTGACAGTAAACCAGTACAAGGTAGGAGAGAGGCGGGGAGTGGACTCTCCCTCCCGGCCTCGGGGGGAACCAGCCCTGCAGACATCTTGATCAGGGACTTCCAGCCTCCAGACCATGAGACCATACATTTCCATGGCCTAAGCCCCCAGGCTGTGGCACTTTGTTACAGCAGCCCTAGAAAACTAATGAAAGCCCCCAGGCCCCCATCCCCATGCTGTGAATGTCCAGGATCCTGTCCCTACCACCAGGCAGGAGGCCAGGGGTTACTGTCTGGGAAAGTAAGGCTCTGTCCAGCCTGGGGGGCCCCAGGACCAGCTGAGCGTGGGCATGAAGCAACTACTGAAAAGGGGAGACTGAACTACACCCGAGACACCCAGTCGGGACCCCAGCTCCTCCTCCTGCTGCTGGGCCCCAGCATGCTGGCTGTCAGCGGAGAGTGGAGGGTTCTTTGCTAGGGAAACTGACCATGACCACACCCTCTAGCAAGAAATATAGAGAGCAAGACAAACAGAAAAGGAACACAACAGAAAGAGACAATGCAGAAAAGAGAAAAAAATATTTTTAAAATACCTTGTAATTAATATCCTCAGAAGGAAAAGTTACTATGCCCACAAATGAGTGGAGAATGCTATTTTTTTTTTTTCTTTGCAGAGTTTTTTCTTTTTTTGTGAGGAAGACCAGCCCTGAGCTACCATCCGTTGCTAATCCTCCTCTTTTTGCTGAGGAAGACTGGCCCTGGGCTAACATCCGTGCCCATCTTCCTCTACTTTATATGGGACGCTGCCACAGCATGGCTGACAAGCGGTGCGTCGCCGGCGCCCGGGATCCGAACCCGCGAACCCCAGGCTGCCAAGCGCAAACTAAACCGCTGCGCCACCGGGCCGGCCCGAGAATGCTATTTTTAAAAGGATCATTAAAGAATAAGAACAAGTTCTTGGAAATTAAAAATATGAAAACAGAAGTTTTAAAAGTAAATTAAAAGGTTGGAAATACAATAAGTAATTTTCCATGAGAGGCGAGAAATAAAATTTGAGGATCAATGGAAAGAAACAATTAAAGAAATAATTCAAGAAAAATTCCCAGAACTGAAGGCCACCAGTTTCCAAATTCAAAGGGTCTACCTACCCTGCCCACTATAAAAAGTCACATACCAAGGCAAACTGAAATTTCAGAACCTCAGGCCTAAAAAGAAGATTCCGTAAGCTTCCAGAGAGAAAACCCAATCCCAAAGGATGCAGAATCAAAATGGCACGGGCATCTCGTCAGCCACATGGACACCAGATGATAATGAGAAACATTTCAAACTGCTGAGGAACGGTGACATTCAGCTCAAAATTCCAAGCTCAGCCAAACTACCCCTGACTGTGAGGGTGGGATAAAGACCCAGGAAGATTCCAGAAGATGCTAGAATCTGTGCTATAGTAAGCAAGGGAGAAAACAGGGAATGAGCAAGGAAGATGTGGGTCCAGGCCCAGAGGATGGTGAAGGGGGTCTCAGCAGCAGTGTCCTCTCGAGACACTGGATTTGCCCCAAGGGGGACATCTCTGATTGGAAAGTGATGGGAGGGGCACCACTGGAAGAGAAGCCAGGGCTGCGAGGCCAGTGGTGGCCTCACCACACAGAGGAGGGTCTGTCAGAGGGTTTGCTGAGAAATTAGGGCTGAGCCCGTGGAATGCTGCGGGGGAAAGGCCTGCATTAGTTATCATTTATCCGGATAAAATGTTCTACAAGAAAGAAAACATAAGCACAGTACAATCGAAAGTAGCAGAAGGGAACATTTACTGGTCCTAGTGGTGTAAACACAAAACACTAATTCAACAACAACAACAGAAGCAACGTGGCGGGAGGACAGGGGAGAGAAAGTGTCTTGCATGGTGGGAGAGCTGAGCAGGGACCCTCAGGGGAAGGCAAGAGCTGGATGCCACTTCTCAGGGGGAGCCTCAGAGCCCCCTCTGACTTTGACACTAGTCTACACGTGTTACTTTGGTAAAAATTCAAGAACAAATAGGAGAAAAACCAGGAGGGGACATTGCTGCTGGAGCCCAGCACTGCTCAGGGTGGAAGTTACGAGCAGTGAACAATGGTGAGGCTGGGGCTTTGGGGTGAGACCTCCCCCCAGCTGACCTGACTGCTGTGCACCCTGAAATGAGAGCAGCGGGACTTGAGAGCCCACGTGCGGCTACCATGGAGTAAGCCACTCCAGCATGGCCACAACTCCGCAGGGCCTGCTTGGTGACAACCGCGGTGTGAGTGTGAATGTGACATTCACATCCACTTGAAGGTCACTTCACACTCGCATCAAGGAAGCGACTCCTCCTGAGGATGCAGGCCTAGGGTGGGCTCTGTGCCAGGTCAGTGCTGGGCAAGTGCTGGCTGGAGAGGACCGTCCCTGGGTGCTGGGAGCCCACAGACCAGAGGTGGGTGGACAGAGCAGTGCCGCAGGGACTCGGGCGAGACAGGAGGGAAGGCAGGAGGGGGGTTGACTTCCCCGGGGAAGCGTCCCAGGCCAAGGAGGTCGGGAGTCAGGAGGAACAGCAAGGCCTGCTCTCAGCGAGGGGGGCCCACATGACACCCCACCTTCTCCTTACAGGGGGAGCCCTGGGCATCTACCCACCTACCCCAAACATCAGGCACCCAGACTGAGCACCCTGAGGGCACCCTGGGAAGAGGGCAGTGCCGAGGTGGGCAGGCGCTCCTGTTGGTGGCAGCCCTCCTCCTGCCTCGGGGCAGGACCTGGAGCCCAGGGCACCAGCCCTCTTCCAGCACGCGCTCCCAGCAGGCCTGGGTTCCAGCGAGGGTCAAGTGAGCTTCCTCCAGCACAGCGGACTGTGGTCAACTCTCCCATGTGCCAAGATCAGGGTGGGGGTTTGCTGAAGGGAAGCAGCCTGGGGGGCCCTGGGACGGCCAGGGGAAGAGGAGAGCAGGGCACTGAGTGTAGTGCAGTCACAAGCATGGGGGGAAGGTCCCACGGTATGGGGGCATGCACCCCCACATGGTGGAAAGGTAAATATTCACAGGAATCACAAAGGTATAGAAAGTCTTGTTTTCATCAAAACTGCCACTGCTGAAGACTAGGTGATACCTGCCCGAGCTTCCCAGGATGGAGGCTGCACCCACCCTGCCCTGCAGGTGGCTGACAGGCAGGCACCACAGGGCCCCTGAGACAGCCTTTCTCCTTCCGACTCCACGGCCTACGTGCAATGACGACTCTGAGACCAGTGACTGGGGTCTGCTGAGAGGCACCTTCCCATTTAGCGGCCCCCATCCCCGCAGGGCCAGTATCAGGGCCTTGCCTTTCAAGGCTACATTTTGGCACAATGTCTTATGCTCATAATTCATGCCGAGGGAGCCGGGGTATTCCTGAGGCCACAGCGGGATCACACTGAGGGGGATGCACTATGTCACGGTGAATACGGTGCAAGCCAGAGGTCGGGGACCTGGTCCAGGTCCTGCCTTTATCTCAGCTCTGTGCCTGAGCCCCCTGGACCTTGGTTTACCCATCCATGAAATGACAGGGTTGAGGGGATGGCCCCAAAGTGAATTCGCCTCTTGGGTCCAGGGACTGGTGAAAACTCCCACAAAACTATGACACTGCTCTCTGGCAACTCTGAAAAGTCTTTCCCTCTGGGCACTGATGGGGCTGTCAGCCCAAGGCTGCAGCTGTTCACCCAAGAGGGACTGGGGCTGAGTGACGGGGCTCCTGGGAACAGGGAGAGGGACAGGTCAGGGCAGAGAGCTGGTGGTTACAGGAACAGCCAGAAGCTCCAGGAAACAGCATTCAGCTTGAAGTCAAGAGAAACTCTCGGGGCTTCCACCCATTGCTGTCTAACACAGACTCAGATACCTGTTAAGTGGTGAGTCCCACATCACTTGAGAGGCATCCAAGTAGAGCAAAGGCTGGAGAAAGATCTCTTTGAGACCCTCCCACACTGAGGTTCTATGAAATCCCCCTTTTTGAAAAGGGAATCCTCTGCCTCACCCTCCCCACCTATAACATCACCCTCAGGAGAATCTGGCCCAAAGAGTCCCTTCCAGTAGTGCCCCAACCTGCCATCTGTGAGGATGGGGTAGGGACCTCTGGGCATGCCCTCTGGGGACCCAGGATCAAGAGCAAGAGGGGTCTGTGGAGCACCCTGGGGTCCAGCTCTTTGCAGATGGAGAAAGGAGCAGAGCAACAGCTGGGACCCACGCAGCTTTCAGGCTACCAACTCCCAGAGCCTGCCCAGGCCAACTCCTTGTCCCCCCAGAACAGGGAACATGGACATGGAGCAAGACTGTCCCCTCAGGCAAACACAGCTCTTCCAGATGCTACATGGAGAGAGGGAAGCACCAGACCACCCAACAACTGAAGACTGACAAGTTCAGGACAGGAGCAAAACCCAGGTGGGTGGGGAGCAGAATTCGGGGGCTGGGATCATACCCAGCTACACCCCATAGCCCCTTACAGCCACAGCATGCACCCCCATCTACGCACCATGAGTGTTTTCCAACACAGTTTCACCTTCTTACATCCATGAATGACCACCCAGGAGTGGACTGGAGGGACATTCCTCTCTGAGAATTGTGTTTCCTTATGCTGGAAAATCTTTGCGCTTTTGAAACTGAGAAAACTCTTAGGACATTCTGGCTGGGGTAGGAAGCGTAAGAGCAAGCACATGAATTCCTGGTGAGGATACGAATTGGAACAAGATCTCTAGCAAGCATTTAGCAACATGCCTTGTGCCTTTAAAAAAAAAGTCTGTATCCTTTGAATAAGTAATCCCAAGTACTGAAATAGGAAATAATTAGAAGTGAAGAAAATATTTACGAAAGCAGATTTTCAATTTGACATTGCAAAATTTTCAGTTCTCCCCAATTTAGCTGTATTACTTCAGTGCAATTCCAATAAGCAAAATATTCCAACAGGACTTTCAGTAGCATTCATCATGAGTTTGAAAGAGAGTTTAGAAAAATATGAACAAAAAGGGGGAGCGTTCCCTACCAGCTATCATGTTTACTATAAAGCTATAATAATTGCCAAAGTCTAAGAATGACACATGAACAGAGAGATCAATAAAAAGACTAAGCATGACCACAGGCAGACAAACACACAGACAAATTCAACAGGTGATAAGGCAGCATTTCAGGTAATTGAGTAACATTGGTATTGGGACCACTGGCTATGCCACATTGAAAAAGAAAGCTAGAACTTTACCTTTGAAAGCATTACAAGGACATACAGGATACTCTGCTCATGGCTCTGGGGTAGAGACTACACATTAACACCAAGCATTAAAAGCAAAGGAGGACTACTTTCCAAGTGGTGGAGTGGTTGGCAGCAGAGCAATGGTCCCTCCGATCATGCACAACTAGAGGAGCTGGACAAAATTTTAAAATCTGTTTGAAGAAATCAAAGAACTACTGAAGCCACGCAGACTAGCAGGCCAAGATTCCAGAGACGGGGACTGCCAGGGCAGGAGACGACATTCTGCAGCACTTTCTCCCTGAGCACATTTGCATTCTGGTCACAGGGCAAGAGACCAGGAATCTGGAGTCTTCCCAGGCAGAGAGCCGTTGCTGAGGGATGGAGAAACATGCAGAGCTTTCAGTCAAGAGAGACAAACTTGAGAGGCCAGCATCCCAGGAGAAAGAAAAAGTAGACAACTAAGCCAAACAAATGGCCAGTTCTCCCCTTAAGACATGTGCCAAACTCTGAAGATATGAGGGGGGGAAGTTTTAAAACCCCAGCAGAAAGCCTCTGAAAATCAAAGAGGAGTCTGCCACAGTCGTGAGTGCTCAGGAGATGAGGATTACAGTTCAGGATCCACCGGGAGGAGGTGCCCTGGCGATTACACCAGGGCCTGATTTGAAAGCCTTGGAAGGCACAGAATCTAAAAGCAGGGAAGAAGCATAGGTAAGATAAGTCTTATCGAAACTGCAACTCTGCCCTGACTCAGCTAAGTCTCTGACTGAATTAGGGATGACCCTCCACTCTATCTGCCTGGAAAAGAGAAGGTGAACCATCTGAAGCCTCCACAGTGTTTTAATACGCAATGTCTGGCATTAAATCAAAAGTTACAAGGCATGCAACATTACCCTGATACCAAAACCAGACAAGGACAACACAAAGAAGGAAAATTATGGGCCAATATTGCTGATGAATATAGATGCAAAAATCCTCAACAAAATATTGGCAAACTGAATACAGCAATATATTAAAAGGATCACACATCACGATCAAGTGGGATTTATACCAGGGACACAGGGATGGTGCAACATCCACAAATCAATCAATGCGATACACCACATTAACAAAATGAAGAATAAAAATCACACAGTCATCTCAATAGATGCAGAAAAAGCATTTGACTAGATCCAACATCCATTTATGATAAAATGGGTATAGAAAGAAAGTACCTCAACATAATAAAGGCCATATAAGACAAACCCACAGCGAACATCATACTCAATGGGGAAAAACTGAAAGCCATCCCTCTGAGAACAGGAACAAGACAAGGGTGCCCACTCTCACCACTCTTATTCAACACAGTACTGGAGGTTTTGGCCAGAGCAACTAGACAAGAAAAAGAAATAAAAGGTATCCAAATTGGCAAGGAAGAAGTGAAACTCTTGCTCTTCGCAGATGACATGATTTACATAGAAAACCCTACAGAATCCATTGAAAAACTAAGAGAAATAATCAACAGTTACAGCAAAGTTGCAGGGTACAAAATCAACTTACAAAAATCAGTTGCATTTTTATGCTCTAATAACAAACTAACAGAAAGAGAACTCAAGAATACAATCCCATTTACAATTGCAACAAAAAGAATAAAATATCTGGGAATAAATTTAACCAAGGAGGTGAAAGACCTATACAATGAAAACTATAAGACATTATTGAAAGAAATCGATGATGACATAAAGAAATGGAAAGATATTCCATGCACATGGATTGGAAGAATAAACATAGTTAAAATATCCATATTACCTAAAGCAATCTACAGATTCAATATAATCCCAATCAGAATCCCAACAACATTCTTCATGGAAATAGAACAAAGAAGCCTAAACTTCATATGGGGCAATGAAAGACCCCAAATAGCTAAAGCAATCCTGAGAAAAAAAGAACAAAGCTGGAGCCATCACAATCCCTGGCTTCAAAATATACTACAAAGCTATGGTGATCAAAACAGCATGGTACTGGTACAAAAACAGACACACAGATCAATGGAACAGAATTGAAAGCTGGAAATAAAACTGCACATCTACAGACAGCTCCTTCAACAAAGGAACCAAGAATGTAAAATGGAAAAAGGAAAGTCTCTTCAATAAATGATGTTGTGAAAACTGGACAGCCACATCCAAAAAAATGAAAGTAGACCATTATCTTACACCACACACAAAAATTAACTCGAAATGGACTAAAGACTTGAATGTAAAACCTGAAACCATAAAACTCCTAAAAGAAAATAGAGGCAGTACACTCTTTAATATTGGTCTTAGAAGGATCTTTTCAAATACCATGTCTACTCAGGCAAGGGAAACAAAAGAAAAAATAAACAAGTGGGGCTACATCAGACTAAAGAGCTTCTGCAAGGAAAGGAAACCAGGAACAAAACGAAAGGGAGAAAATATTTGCAAAGCATATATCTGACAAGAGGTTAATCTCCAAAATATATAAAGAACTGATACAACAAAAAAACAAACAACCCGATCCAAAAATGGGCAGAGGATATGAGCAGACATTTTTCCAAAGAAGATATACAGATGGCCAACAGGCACATGAAAAGATGTTCAACATCACTAATCATCAGGGAAATGCAAATCAAAACCACAATGAGATATCACCTTACACCTGTTACAATGGCTATAATTACCAAGACAAAAAACAACAAATGTTGGAGAGGATGTGGAGAAAAGGAAACCCTCTACACTGCTGATGGGAATGCAAATTGGTGCAGCCACTATGGAAAACAGTATGGAGATTCCTCAAAAAATTAAAAATAGAAATACCTCATGATCCAGCAATTCCACTATTGGGCATCTACCCAACAGACACAAAATCAACCATCCCAAGAGGCTTATGCACCCCTATGTTCATTGCAGCATTCACTATAGCCAAGAAGTGGAAGCAATCCAAGTGTCCCTCGACTGATGATTGGATAAAGAAGATGTGGCTCTGTTGAGACTGGCTTGCAAGTACCTGCTTTTATATATATATATATATATATACACACACACACACACACACACACACACACACACACACACAATGGAATACTACTCAGCCATAAAAAAGACAGAATTGTCCCATTTGCAACAACATGGATGGACCTAGAGGGTATTATGATAAGTGAAATAAGCCAGAGAGAGAAGGAAAAACACCACATGATTTCACTCATATGTGGAATATAAACTAACACACGGACAGAGAGAACTGGTTGGTCATTACCAGGGGGTAGGGGGTCGGGGATGGGCACAAGGGGTGAGGGGATGCATTCATATGGTGACGGCAAATAAAACCCCACAATGTTATAAACTATTAAGACATCAATAAAAACTTTTTTAAAAGTTACAAGGCATGAAGAGACAGCACTATATAATTCAAAACAAAATGGAAAAAAAAGGAAAGAAAAACACAAAGAGAAAAAAAGAAACATACCTACACATGATCCAGATCTAGGAATTATCAAACAAGGACTTAAAATAACCATGACTTACAAGTTCAAAAAGAAAGAGAAGATGATGGGCAAAAATGGAGAATTTTGCGAAAGGATTCAAAACTGTAAAAAAGAATCAAATGGAAATTTTAGAACTGAAAACACAATAACTGAAATTAAAAACTCAAGAGATTAGACACAGCTGAAGACAGTGTTCATGAATTGGAGGACAGGTCAATAGAAAATTAAAGAACAGAGAAAAAAAGAATGGAAAATATAGAAATGAGAGTCAGAGAAACATAGGACACAGTGAAATGGCCTAATATGCGTGTAATTGGAATCTAAAAGGAGAAGAAATGCAATGAGAGAGAAGCAATACTTAAAAAGATAAGGACCATTAATCATCTAAAACTGCTGAAGTATATCAATCCACAGATTCAAGCAGCTCTGCAAGCACAAAGCAGGATAAATACAAAGGAAACTACACCAAGGCACATCATAATAAGACTGCTGAGGACTAAGGATGAAGAGAAAAATCTTAAAAGCAGCCAGAAAAAAAAAGACATGTAACCTTAAAACGAACAAAAATGAGATTAACAACTGACTTCTCAACAGAAATGATGGAAGCCAAAAGACAACATTCCAAGGTTTCAATACTATCATGTAAGTGGAAAAGTAATAATTTATACTAGACTTTCAAGGATACATGTTTCAATTGCTAGGATAATCACTAAAAGAACAGAAAAAGAATATATCACTAACCAGTTAATAGCAAGGAAAATGGAAAAATTTTAAATATTTTTTATTAATCCAATAACAGGCAATAAAAGAGGAAAAGCAGAACAAAAAAAGGTTAAATGGAAATTGAAGATTTAAGACTGTAGATAAAAGCCCAATTCAATTAGTATGGACTAAGGACTCCAAGTAAAACATTACAATTTGTCAGAACAGATTTTTTTAAAAATTACAATGTGTTGACAAGAGACACCTTTAAATGAAAAGGCCTGGAAAGGTTGAAAATTTTTGGTTTGCTTGTTCTATCAGCTACTGAGAAGGAAAAATATATATCATACACATTCTTTTAAAGTGTACCCAGAACATTTACTAAAATTAGCCATATGCTAGTCATAAAGCAACTCTAACAAATTTCAATTTAAAATTAAAATCATAAGGCATATGTTCTCTGGCCACAGTAGAATTAAGATATACATCAATACCAAAAAAATAATAATAAACCTACAAAATCCCCAATTGCTTGGACATTAAGCAACGCAATTCTAAATAACCTACGTGTCAAAGAAAATAACCACATTGGATATTAGGCAATATTTTGAACTGAAAAATAATGAAGATACAACATGTCAGAACAGAACAGAACCCTGGTGGCCTAGTGGTTAAGATTTGGCACTCTCACCGCTGCGGCCCAGGTTCGTTTCCTGGTCATGGAAACACACCATCCATCTGTCAGTTGTCATACTGTGGTGGCATCTCACATAAAGAACTAAACTAACAACTAGGATACACAACCATGCACTGAAGGTTTAAAACAAAAAAACAAAACTGTGAAATGAAGCTAAAGCAGGACTCACAAGGAAATGAGTAGGTTTAAAAGGATCAGCGGTCAAGGCGGGGTGATCTTTCACATCATTCCCAGGCCAATTCAGACCCCAGCGTCCCTCAGGGAGCTATGGGTTTGCCAGGCAGAACTGTGGGATTGGAAGGTTTGCCTTGAGAAGGACCCAGTGGATGTGAACCAGCAGCTGAGGCTCTGCCAGAGCAGGGCTGTCATCTTGTCCCCCCTCAACCCCAGCATAAGCAGCACCGGGGAGCTGGAGATACACAGGATAACAAGGAGGTGGTTGGATGTGTGTATTTGAAGAGGGGTTGGGGCAGGAAAAATGAATCAGTCACTTGTGAGCACTGACTCTAAGTCAGAAATGGATGGGATCAACAGGGGAAAAGGGTTAGAAAAAGGAAAGAGAGATGGAGGAGGAGCAGAAGCCTTGGGAATCTAACTGCTCCTAAAGCAGACCTTGGCCCGGTCCTCTTGACTTTTGCCCCCATGGCCAGGGTCCCACTCAGGGGACCCAGATCCTGAGCCTCATGGGGACGTCCACAGCTTCCCAGTTTCCCCTCTTCCTCCCCAGCATCCAGCTTTTCTGAATCTGCTGTCAGTTACCACATGGTTCTGCTTTTTATTTTCCAAAATGTGGTTGCTGCACCTTCTCTTCTGCTCCTTCATCCTTAGGGATGAGTTTGGGTCTTTTTTTCACTTACCTCTACTGTTATTTTAGTGCTTTACAGGAGGAGAAAGCTAAATGAATGACTCTCACAAACACAACATGGAGAAAAGATGAACCAAACACAAAAGGGTACACACAATGATTCTATTGATGTAACTTCTACAACAGGCAAATAATTAGCAGAATAAGCACATTATTTAGCAATATATAGCTAAATAGCAACAATAATAAAAAAACAACTGAGAGAGTTGAAAGAGATTGGGGATGGAGAACAAAACCTGCTCATTTTCTAAATAAGTTTTGTAGATACATTTGACTCTTCTAAACTGTTCATATTTAACCTAAAAAGAATTATTTTTAAAGTAATCACCAAATGGTTCAAGTACGTAAATAAACAAAAGACCTCACTTTGGTTGACAAACACTAGTGTGCATGAAGACAAGAATCAGTTTGCTCATTAAAATCAGCATTTCTCAACCAATAGGGAGAAAAGGTGAATGAGAGACTTCTGCTTCTGGGAAGATGAGGGACGAGATACCTCCCATTAGAAATTTGGGATAAATAACAAACATCAGAATAAAATGACAGAATCCTGAGGAAGGGGGATAAAAGAGGAAGGAGGAGCTGAAATCAAAGCATCAAGGAAGCTGCAGGCACTTGCTGGTATCAGAAATGTAGAGTACTGGGTTTCACCTGCTGAGTGGGGGATGGGAGTCCTGGCCCCAAACACAGGCAAAGTCGGAATGGGAACCAAATCGCCACAAATAGTTGGATCCTGCAAATCTACAACCCCAGGAAATGGAAGGCTGGGGAAAAGCCATCTGCCATCAAAGGGACACAGGGAAATTAGTCTGAATGACTCTCAGCCCCATGTGGCAAAAAAGCCAGTGTTTCTGAGAACCTGAGGCCACAGATCTGTCCTCATGCAGGTTTGGGTTTCAAATTTACAATACCTGCATTATCAGGGAAACCCAAGGTTGAGAAATTAGCTCAGAGTAGGTCTCAGGTGTTTGCACCCAAAGCACCTCACAAAAGCAAATACATATCCTCCTTGGAAATAGCTTCCTCCCCTCAGGTCCCCAGTATTCCCATAGATGAGGATCAGTCAAACGTGAGCTCGCAATGAAATATTAGCAAATGCCAGAGAACCAATTCACCATGAGCAAGAGTCAGGAAAGGGCTGGGGGGGGGGGGGTGGAAGAAAACCAGAATTAGATCCTCAAGGACATCAGACATTGGAATTGTCAGATACAGATTATAAGATAAGTACATTAAAATATTTATGGAAATATGCAGGAATGGGAAATAATGGGGTAAAATATGGGGGGGGGGGACCATGCAGAACTTTTAGAAATAAAACTGTCATCATTTAAATTTTAAACCTTAGCAGACATGTTAGTCAGCAAATTAAACAGAGCTGAACAGAGAATTAATGAACTGGAAAATGTGACAGAAAAAATTACCCAGAATGGTCCCAGAGACAAAATGATGAAAACATAAAACCAAGGTTAAGAGTCATCCAACATGGAAGAATTCATTAATTTCTCATGGCGGGAATTTTAACACACCTCTCACTAACTGACAGATCAAGCACACATATCATTAATAAGGATGTAGAAGATTTGAACAACATAATAGTCATGAACAATGAACATATGTGCTGTCTTGTCCTCAAAAATTAGAGAAACATTCTTTTTCTAACACATATGAAACATTTACAATATCTTACCATGTAGTATGCCATAAAGCATGCCTAATAAATTTCAAAGACTGTATCAAATACATCATGTAAATTTGAACACAATTAAATTAAAACTCAATAAAAGATAATTAAAAACCCATATGTTTAGAAATTTAAAAAAATACACTTCTAGATAACGAATACACAGATGAAGAAATCATGATGGAGATATAAATAAACTTAGTAGTAAATGATAATGAAAATACTACTAGCAAAATTTAAGGCACTTCCACATTCAGCCATGATGGAGTTACAAGGACCACACCTACATCCCACCTCAAACAACAAACTATATGAAAATAACTGTTTTCAGACACTGTACAGCAGGCAGTGCAGGACTGTGATCACTGAGAGAAGGGAAACATATGAGGTGAGTCCTATAATCACTCCAAATCTGCCTGGAGTCAATCTACAGATCTCAGGCATTGGGAGGTAGGACCCAAACAGCCCAGCAGCTTTGAAGAATTGAGGAGATGGAGGTCAGAGTTCAGGTTAGTTGAGGTAGCTGGAAGTTGTGGGTCAGAGCTCTGGAAAGGAAAGAGTTGCTCATAATAGAGCTCCAGAAATTTGCAGAGGGGTACCCTTGAGTGTTTGCAAATTACTAGCCTATGCCCATGTAGTCCAGGCAAAGAAGACTGCATAATTCCGAAAGCTCACACAAGTAAAAAGACATCTGTGCTTCTACCAGCCAGAAGAGAGAGTTCTCTTGATCCCTCCACCCCAGACATTGAATTGAGACCCCAAAGAAATCATAATTTAGTCGTGGGCTTAACTATCCCTGGAGTAACATCTACTCCAGAGTAACTATAGAAAAACTTAAAATCAGGCCTTGAAGGTCAGATTAGTCCTCAAGTAATTTAACTGCCTGCCAAAACAAAGCCCAACATGCTTTGTAGAAGAAAAGCATAATTCAGATGCTCCACAATGTAGAAATGACTGGTATCCAATAAAAAATTACTATTCACAGGGGGCCACCTGGTGGCGCAGCGGTTTAGTCCGCACTTGGCAGCCCGGGGTTCGCGGGTTCAGATCCCGGGCGCCCGCCGACGCACTGCCTGTCAGCCATGCTGTAGCAGCATCCCATATAAAGTAGAGGAAGATGGGCACGGATGTTAGCCCAGGGCCAGTCTTCCTCAGCAAAAAGAGGAGGATTAGCAACAGATGTTAGCTCAGGGTCGGTCTTCCCCACAAAAAAAATTTTTTTAAAAATTACTATTCATGCCAAGAAGCAGAGAAAGATGACCTATAGTGAGGAGAAAAATTAGTCAGCAGGAACCTGAATTTTCCTACAACCATTAAAGAAATTGATTCAATAGTTTAGAAATCTACCCACCAAAAAAGCAGCAGACTCAAACGCATTTTATAAGTGAGTTCTACCATACACTCAAAAAACCAGATGATTCCAATCTTATACAAACTCTTTAAGAGAACAGGAAAAAGAAAGGGAGACAAATTATACTCCCAACTCATCCACTGAGGCTAAGGTGACCTTGGCATCAAATTAGACAAAGAAAATTTGAGAAATGAAGATTATAGACCAATTTTACTGATGAACATAGATACAACAGTCCAAAACATTAGCAAGAAAGTCCAGCAGCAAATAAAAAGGATAACACAGCAGGCTTATTCCAGGAATACCAGTGCGGTAATATAACATATGGCTTAACATTAGACTATCTATGAATGTAATTCACCACATATCAGATTAAAGAAGAAAAAGTCAAATGATGTACTCAACAGATACTGAAGAAGCATTCAATAATTTTCAAAACTCACTTATGATAAAACTCTTAGCAATATGAGAATAAAAGAAAACTTCTTTAATCTCATAAAAGGGCTCTACTGAAAGCCTACCCAAACATCCACTTAATGGTGAAACATTAGGAAGATTTCCTTTAAATTCAGGAAGAAGTTCAGAATGCCTGCTATCACCACTTCTACTTAACATTGTAGCAGAGGTTCTAGCTAGAGTGATAAGGCAGGAAAAAGAAACAACAACAAAATGGGTTGGAAAGGAAAAAAAACCAAACTGTCATTATTTGCAGACTATTTGCTAATCTACACAGAAATCAAGAGAATCCACAGACAAATTATTTGAATTAGTGGGAAGGTTCAGCAAAGGTGCTAGAAACCAGCCATGTTGGTATACATTAGAGACAAAGAGTTAAAAAAATATTTTTAGGGTACCATTTAAGGGGCCACCCCGTGGCGCAGTGGTTTAGCTCGCGCTTGGCAGCCTGGGGTTCACAAGTTCAGATCCTGGGCACCTGCCAACGCACTGCTTGTCAGCCATGCCGTGGCGGCGTCCCATATAAAGTAGAGGAAGATGGGCACAGATGTTAGCCCAGGGCCAGTCTTCCTCAGCAAAAAGAGGAGGATTAGCAACAGATGTTAGCTCAGGGCTGGTCTTCCTCATAAAAAAAAAAAATTTTTTTTTAAATAACCAAAAGTATAAAGTACCTTTATAGGAATAAATATCACAAAAGATTTAAGAAGAAAACTTTTATGCTTTACAAAAAACATTATAGAAAATCTAAATAAATGAAGAACTATAACCCATTCACAGAAAAAATTTCAATATCTTAAAAACGTTTATTTTCACCCAAATGTATCCAAAAATTCAATGTAATTTCAAATGAAATCTCAACCAGGTTTTTTGCAAAACTTGACAAATTGTTTCTAAAAGTTTATATGGAAGAGTAAGATGCTATGAATACCAATAACAAGTCTGAAGGAACACAAGAGGGTAGAAGGCACCATGCCCCACTGATATCATTAATATAAAGCTATAGTAATTAAGACAGGTTGGTTGGGACAAGGTAAGAAACCACCAATGTAACAGAAGAGACCCCAGAAACAGACCCACACACACACAGCCCTTCTCATATCTGACAAAGGTGGCTTTACAGGTCGATGAGAAGGGGAAGGACTATTGAACCAGAGATACTGAGAAAACTGGTATTATGGGCTGAATGTGTGTCTCCCAAAATTCCTATGTTGAAATGCGGTGGTATTAGGAGGTGGGGCCTTTGGGAGGTGATTAGGATTAGATGCATTCATGAGGGTGGAGCCTCATGAATGGGACTAGTGCCCTTATAAAAATCCCAGGAGGACTTGCTCTCAGCCATCTGCAACCCAGAAGGGAGATCTCACCAGAACCCACCACACTGGCACCTGATCAGAACTGTAAGAAATAAACTTCTGTTATTTATAAGCCATCCAGTCTGTGCTATTCTGTTATAGCAGCCCGGACACACTAAGACAACTGGCTAGCCATATGGAAAAACACAAAATTAGATCTCTTTTTTATACTAAAACAAATTCCATGTAGACTGAAGACCTAAATATGAGCAACAAAGTTTTAGAAGAAAATAAGAGTGATATCTCCATGTTATCCTTTGAGAAGGATTTCTTAGCCCACAGAAGGCAACAAAAGGAAAAATCTGGGCGTCAAGTTACAATTAAATGGGTGAAGAGAAGCCCACCCACCTGGAGATGTTTATAGCACATATAATCAACAAGGATTCGTGTATGGAACACATAAAAAACAGACAAAAATCAAAGAAAAAAGACACAAAAGAAATGGACAAAAAGATATGAACAGGCAATTTACATGACAAGAGACTCAACCACAGTAGTAATTACAAAAGTGTGGCTTACAACCAAACCCATCAGATCAGAACATTAAAACGTCTGACAGTACTCAACGTCGCGAGGACAGAGCAACAGGAGCTTACGGACCACCTGGGAGAAGTTCATTGGCACAACCACTTTGAAAACAAGATGGCAATGTCTAGTAAAGTTGCAGACCTCGTGACCAGCAGTTGTGCAACTAGAGATGTTGTACACGATCACAGGAGAAAAGTACCAGAATGCTGCAGTATCAGTAACAGAAAAGGAGGGAGGGAGGGAGGAGATGGAGACAGCCTAAATGTCCACCGACCGGAGACTGGATAAACAAACTGTGGTCCAGTCACGCAGCGGCTGTCCAGACGTGAAAGTGAATGAAATGGAGCCGTGTGTATCCTTGTGAGGACTCTCGCAAACATCATTTAGACAACATAGCTAGATGCAGATGAACGCGCATGGTGGGGTACAGCCCACATAAAGTCTCAGACTCACAAGCAACACAACCGAGGGCCTAGGGGTAAATAATGGAATTCTGAGAATGCGGGGTACCAAAGTCAGGGTGGTGGCAAACCTCCAGCTCAGAGGTCTAACGGACCGGATGCTGTGAGGCCTCGATATGGACCTCTGTTACGTCAGCAACACAGACAGAACCTTTCACGCCTCCATGGCCCCATCTGCAAAGTGGGGTGCTAACAGACCCTTCTCCTCCCTCCATGAGAATTAGGGGAGAGGTAGCAAGAATGGTGAGCGCTCTAAGTGTTGGGGGCAGGGGAGCATGTTGGGAATGCCTTATTTCTAAAGTTGATGGTGGGCATATGGCTGTTTATTGAAATATTCTGTATTCTTTTTTATGTGTCCTATCACATAACAACATTTTTAAAAGATTTAACTTCTTTCAAGAAATCTTGCCTTAAGGGAGCAAGAAATCAGGCTGACCTGGGAGAGGACCATAGTCCCTCAGTGTTGCTTGTGGGAGAGGGCAAGGCTGCAGATGGGGTCTGAACGTGGGGGTCTGGGGGTCACTGGGTCAGACACACCCCATGCTGGAGGGTGGGAGGAAGGACAAGCTCCCCCTCAACAGTGCTGCGGCAGGAAGGGTGAGAAGTTTGAGAAGAGCGTGAAATGGTCCCTTCAGGGGTGGAGAACCACGTGGCTGTGGAAGCTGTAGACTGCTACACACTGCTGGCCGGGGGGCAGGGGGACATGTGCAAGGAGCGATGCCGAGGTGGCCACAGGCTCGAGGCCAGGCAAGGAGACAGACAGAGGTGCCAGGACGACAGGCGGCCCCAAGCCCAAGAAGAGCCTAAGGAGGTGTTCAAGAAGGTTCCTGAGCTGGTGACGTTGGGGGGACAGTGTCTATCTTGGGGACTTCTGAGGTTTGCCATCAGCGCCTGAGGGTGACAAGACCCAGGCTGCGTCCATGAGAAGAGGAGCAGAGAAAATGGTCAGCGGGGAGGAGAGGAGGACCTGAGGGCCAGGTGACAGTGGCTATGCACATGGGTGAGGAAGTGACCGACAGTGATGACTACAGGCGATGGAGACCCAGAGCCGGGAGCCTGGGCCCTGGGAAGGAGGAGAGTTGAACCCATCACTGAATAAAAACACACTGAGGACCCACGGTGGACGGGTCACCACAGACACAGAAGATGGGACCAGCCCCTCAAGGAACTCACATCTGTTCCTTAGGGCTCTCAGAGCATTTCAGATTTCTGCATCAACATGGGGAAGAGGCTGTGAGCAGGAAGCACAAGGAAAAGCCAAATCCCGACGGTGCGGCAAGATGATAAAGCAGATGGGCAAAGACTGCCCAAGACTGGTTCATTCCACAATCCGCACTGGGCATTGTGGGGGCGACCGTGAGGAGCAGAAACAGACGAGGCTCCAGCTCAGGCACGCCGGCCACCAGGGCAGGTGGACACTCTCCAGAGAATCACACCAAGGCCTCCCTGGTGGCTCGCATCTTGGGAGTCTCTCCACCCCGTCAGACCACCGGCACAGCGCCTCTTCCTGAGACACCGATTTTTCTTGAAGAGCTTGAGAAAAAAACAAAACTGGTTTTTCTTAGTATTACAGCAGATGTACATTACAGTCCGTGCCAGGCCACGCCCCTTGGCACATCAGCAGAGTGGGGAAGGTCCCTCAGGCTAGATGACCATCAGACACACTGGTCACTCTCAGGACCCCATGAAATAAAGGGCAGAGCACACTACTGAATCACCCCCAATAGTGAAGGGCGTAGGAGAGGTGTCGCCCATGACCTCAGGCCCCTAATAACCTTTCTGGAGGGCAGAGAGGGGGCCAGAAATGGCCCTGAGGGACTGGTACAACAGTGGGAGCCTTTGGGACCTCTGGGGCCTGAAGGCTCAGTGGAGCCAGTGGAGGGCAGGAGCCAGACATGAGGCTGAAAGGGGGCCTTGGGTGCAGTCTGTCTGTAGAACGACCACATCGATCGGTGAAACCCTCAGCCCTCTCCCCATCCCCTGTGTGTAGGTGCCCACTGTGTGTGAGAGCCCTCTGTGTGTGAGCCCACTGTGTGAGAGCCCACTGTGTGTGAGATTCCTCTGTGTGTGAGCCCACTATGTGTGAGATCCCACTGTGTGAGAGAGCCCACTGTGTGTGAGATCCCACTGTATGTGAGCCCACTGTGTGAGAGCCCACTGTGTGTGAGATCCCACTGTATGTGAGCCCACTGTGTGAGAGCCCACTGTGTGTGAAATCCCACTGTATGTGAGCCCACTGTGTGTGAGACCCCTCTGTGTGTGGGAGCCCTCTGTGTGAGAGCCAACTGTGTGTGGGAGCCCACTGTGTGTGAGAGCCCACTGTGTGTGGGAGCCCTCTGTGTATGAGATCCCACTGTGTGCGAGCCCACTGTGTGTGAGATCCCACTGTGTGTGAGAGCCCTCTGTGTGTGAGATCCCACTGTGTGCGAGTGCCCTCTGTGTGTGAGATCCCACTGTGTGTGAGAGCCCTCTGTGTGTGTGAGCCCACTGTGTGTGAGAGCCCTCTGTGTGTGAGAGCCCACTGTGTGTGAGAGCCCTCTGTGTGTGAGGCACAGCACTGGCCCAGGTGCGGGTGGGGTAGAGGGATATGGTAGAGTGGGGGTGGGCGGATGGGAGAGGTGGAGAGGTGGGCAGAACATAAAGAGCAGGGGCTCTGCAGTCAGAGGAAGCTGGGATAGAATCCCAATCACAGGCCTTCTCAGGAGCCTCAGGCTGCACATCTGAAAAATGGGAACAACACTGCCTACGTCCTCGGGGTCTTGGGAGCACCAGATGAGGGGATGCATGTGAAGTGTACAATGCAGTCTGCGCCCAATAAATGTTCACTCTCTTCCTCCCTGACCCCCAACCTACAGTGAAGGTGGGGTGACACCGTGGGGGTGCTTACAGCAGGCTTCAAGGCCATGGCAGCATTTGAGGGGGGCTCAGAACCTCACGTGAAGGTTGGGTGGAGTGCACCAGGGAGAAAGAAGACTGGAGAGGGACAAAGATGAGGGAGAGCTGCAGAGACTCTCTGTGTGAGCGTGTGGGGGTGAGTGTGTGAGAGTGTGTGTGTGTGAGACTGTGTAAGAGTATGTGAGTGTGTGTGTGTGCGTGTCGTGGAGGCTGCTCCAGCCAGCCCAAGGGCCATGTGCGGAGGGTGAGGAGTAGGAATGGGGGGGGGGAGGCAGTCCTGGCTTGCCCTCCCTGACCCCAGGGAGCCCTGACACCTAAGCAGGGGGAGGGGCACAGGGGCCTTCCCTACTCCCAGGGGATTCTGCATGGGGGATGGGGTGGGGCGGGGAGTCCCGGCTTGGCCAGCACCAACTGACCGCAGGACCAGGATTAGGAGAGTAAATCCAGGCTGATGGGGCTTTAGAGAGGCAGCAGCCCTGAGCCCAGCCACCCCAGCAGTGTATCCTGATCAATCCCCAGGGCGGCACTTAGCCAGCAAGCCTGGGGAAGCTAGGGAGGGAGCTGGTTCCCGTGGGGGGGTGGGAGGAGCCTGGGCCCACAGGAGGGGCTGGGGAGGAACCCTGAGGGGTCAGGAGGCTCAGCTTCAGCTGACCACTGACCCTGACTATGCCCTCCACCTCTCCAATGCCCCCAGTGCAGTGACACCTTCATTGGGTCCCCAAGGCACCGGGCTGGGGGCGCTGGGGCAGGGACAGGGGAGGGGATGGGCCTTGGCGTCAGCCAGCACCCTGGTCCTGGTCGTGCTCAGGGGTTACACAGCAGACCTGCTAGGTCAGATGGGGAGGTGGAGCATACGCCCACGACCCCGCCCCCGCCACTGCCCTGGGCCCTGCCTGTGAGGGCAGCACCATGTGGGCAGAGGCCCATAAGCTAATGGGACAGAAGAGGGTACAGAGCGGGGCCCCCAGCCCAGCTGTGCCCCTGGGCACCCCAGCCAAGCCAAGAGGTTTGGGGCAGGGAGTGGTCCAACCTCAACAGAGTTCTCACAGATGTTCCTGGGTACGGATGGGGGGAGGGAGACAGTGGAGGTGGCACATTGGGTTCCCTGTGGCCACCTGGGTGGGGGGAAGGGATGAGCCTGGTCCTTTGGGCCTAAGAACACTAAATGGGGCAGTGATCTAGGGAGCACTAGGCAGGAGGGCCCAGGGTCATCCTGGGGGTGACTAGGTGCTGAGTGACCTCTGGTCAGCCATTCTCCACCCCAGGGGCAGCCGCTCAGGCCTGCCCCACCAGCTCTCAGAAGTACAGGGTCTCAGACCTGAAGGGCTCAGTGGGCCTGAGCATGTGCCCCGGTCAGTCAGTCCTAAAGGCCAGGGCGTGGTTCCCAATGCTGGTAGCACCCCCAATCCCATGTTACCAGCACCCCATCAGAACATTCCCCCACCCTGCCACACCCAGCTCACCCACCTTGGCTGGCCTATGCAACCTGAGTGGGCCTACAAAGACTCCCCCACCCTTCTTGAGGGCCTTCCCCTGAGACTCTGCTCCCCTCACCTCCACCTCCCACCTATGTCAGTCCCCTCCCATCCAACCCTCCACACAGCCCAGGGGAGGACTTTCCTGCTGTGCTTTCAAAGGACATGGTCAGCCCTGGGTCAGCAGTGGTAACACCAGGGAGGACTGAAAGGGGACCAGGCTGGGTGGCTGGGGCCCCTCTGCCCAGTGGGTCTCTGGGCTTTGGCAGAGCCTCGGTCTCCCCCTGGCTGTGGCTGGCCCGGCAGGAGGCCCCAGGAAGGCAGTCTGTGGAGCAGTCCAGCAGGGTAGGGGAGGAAGGGGGCACCCAGTAGGGATAAGCACCCAGTGTGCGGGGCCCTCCTCACACAGGCCCTCCCTGGGAGCCTTGGGGTTGGGGGGCCCTGACTCCATACCTGATCCCAGCCTCTTCTGCCCTGTGGATCTCACACCACAGACACAACCTGCCGGGCCTCAGATCCAGACACAGCCTGAGATGGAGATGCTCCTCTGGTCCCTGCCTTGGACCAGGACCCTCCCCAGACTTCACCCCCAGGTAGAGGCTGACTGTTCCCTCCCCCCTCTCTAGGTCTCTCAGCCAGTGGCCTCCCTGTGACCATCAGCCCCAGAGGGTCCCTGGGTCTTGACCCCAACCAAATGCAGAGCTGAGACCTGGTTCTGGCAGAATCCTACACTGCAGACGCTGCACCCCACTGCAGGTGCCACACCTGACCTACCCCATCCCACAGCTCTAGCTGAGGCAGGTGGCCAACCACACCTGCAAAATGGCCGCCGCAGGTACAGCCCCCACCCCCACTCTGGACCCCAGAGCTTCCCTTCAACCCCGAAGCTGCCTTCTCAGACCGAGAGGGGTGGGCATGTTGCCCCTGCAGAGCCTCCTTGGCCAGCTCGAGAGCAGGGCAGAGAGGTGGGTCGGGTGTGACCGGTCTGCAGGAGCGGGCGCCCTGTGTCGCTGAATCCCCAGGGTTCGGATGGGGCCAGTCCTGTGCGGCAGGGGCCTCTCCGCACATCCTAGTCTCCGCAGGCCCAAGATCCAGTCTGCTCTCCCTAAATGGCCCTTAATCCCAGCAATGCGGGCATCCCCTGGAGGGGGCGACCGCTGGGGGAGGGGTCCGCCGGTCTCTGGGGGAAAGTCCCTATTCCTGGGAACGTGGGCGCGCATCGGGTCCGCGCCAGGGCGACGTCGTGCCCGCGCCCAGCAGGCCCCATGACTTGGCATTCCCTCCTTCCCCTCCCCCTCCCGCCCCTGTGGCCCTCTATCCCCCCGCCCACCCAGCGCCTCGCGGACTGCGGACCCTGCCTCCCCGCCCGGATGCTGCGCCGACTCCTTCCCGAGAGCGAGGGCGGCGCCCTTGGTTTTGGGGGGAGTCAGGGTAAGAAGCAGCTTACAGGGGGACTGCAAAGGTCTTCGCGGCAGTGTTCCTCCCCGTCATCTGAGCCCAGTAGCCTGAGGAGGCCTCCAGTCCAGACGTCGTGGCCCCGCAGCCCCCTCCCCGCCTGCCGCACCTGTTACTGGGGCGCTGGCTGCGTAGAGGCAGGCCCGGTCCGCCGGCGGCCCCTCCCAAGCGCCGGGTCTTTCTGGAAGGGAGCTGGGGTCTCTTGGGAAGAGGACACCGCTAGGGTGGGGTTGGGGGGTGATGAGCAGCCCCCGAGGTGCGCAGCAAGCGGGCGGCCAGGCCCTCCCACCGCAACCCCCACCCGCCCCGCCCGCCTGCCTGTTTTGCTCTCGGCTCCAGCATCCGCCCTCCCTCACCCCGGGGACCAGGGCAGCTGCCCGCGCCCCGCGGCCCTGGGCGCCCTCCGCTCGGGCCTGGCGGCTGCAGCCGCGCCCCCTCCCCGGGGCTCCCATCCGCATCCTCTGCCCTTCTCTCCATCCTCCCCTCCCTCGCCAGTCCAGGCGCAGCCCGGGCCGCATCCCTGCTCCGTGGCTCCTCTCCAGTAGAGGGGTATAGCGGGGGAGGGAGGGAGGATGTCTGGAGATGCCGCCCGCGGTGCGCGCCCTACCCATAGCGACCGCCGCCCATCCCAGTCGAGAATCCCGCCGCAGTAGAGTCCGCAGTGAAGGGGCCTACCCAGAGGGCCTTGCCTGGCTGCGAATGAAGGGCAGACCCCCCTGAATTTGCCCCATTGTTCTCCGCAGGGACGGGGGAGAGTCGGGGGAAGGGAAGAGGCCGCGCAGCGCCAGAGCCTGGGGCCGTGACAAGGACGCCGGCGCCGGGCGTGAGCTCCCCGCCCCGAGGCACATCGATGCAGGTGCGGGATGCCGGGCGCGGCGCGGGAGGCCCGGCGGGAGGCGGCCTTACCTCTCCGGCGTCACTGGCGGCGGCCCGGCATGTGCACGGGCATGGACGTGGGTCCCAGAGCGCGGAGCTGCTGCCGCTCCCGGCTGCTCTCGGCGCTGTGACCGCTGCACCGCGTGACGGGCTGCGCGCCCCCGGCCCGGCCCGCCCCGCGCCCCTCCCGCCGCGCTGGTTGGCTGCTCGCGGCGACCGAGCCCCAGCCGCCAGCTGGTTTGTCGCGCGGGGAGAGGGACGGGCGTCGCGGCCGCTGGGGGATGGGGCTGGGGCCGGAGCGGGCTGGGGCCGGGCTGTGACATCACCGCTGACACCGCGGCGCGCTAGGTGGAGAGGTGGGGGACCGACACCCGGGATCAGACCCAGCGCCCCCTCCCCCGGCATAGCCTCCGCGTTCCCGCGCGACCTCACAGGGGAGAGGGACCCGGCGGCGCCCAGCCCCGAGGCCCCCCACCCACTCGAACTTGCCAGCGGACACCGGCCGGGCCCTCCCCCACTCTGACTCCTTTTAAGTGAAATCTCCATCGACCCCCACCCGCGAGACCAACAGCACAAAAATGTCGTCGCGGAGGGACAAAGCTCGGGCGGGCTTCTCGCACTTGGGAGGGGCTGTCGGGGACGGGGTGGGGATACTGACTTGGAGGTGTAACAGGTGAGTTTCAAAATCGTGTCTGGCGTCTTGGCCAGAGCATTATAGAGGAAGACCAGGGCATCGCAGACTCCTCGCAGGGATGATGCAACCGGCCAGCCAGCCGACCTGCCGCCTCTCCTCCCATCATGCCTCGGGTAGAGACCCCCACTTCTCCAAGTCGTCAGCCCCCGCTGTCCTCACACCCTGGCTCTCCAGCTTAACTTCCCTGGACCAAGTCACACTTTGCTCTCGGTCCACAATGGCAAACCCCAGCCTTCGTCAACCCCTCCCCCAGCCGCTTTCCTGGCCACCAAGGGCTGACTGGCATCTCTGTGTGTGCCACCAACCTCCATCCGCCGCCCAAGGGCTGGGCTACTTTGACAAAGCGTCTGGCCAGCTCACCCACCGGAACTGCGGTGGGTGCGGTGACGTCATGCCACCATGAAACCAGGGCGCCCGGATCCCTTTCCAACCCAGCCCCTGCCATCAGCATTCTCAGCATCCCCGTGGCTAAGGCTCCCTCAGCGCCCAGCAGGTGCCAGGTGCTGCCCTAAGGGCTTTACATTGCTAACCATTTAATCCTCACACAACCCAGTGAGGGAGGGGGTGCTTCATCTCATCTGTGTGGCATGTTTCTTGGAAGTCACAAGGGCACAGACAGGTACTATCCACTTCTGCAAAGGAGACCACTCTCCCCATCCTCTCCCCTCCAAAACCCCCTAGACAGCTCCTCCTCTTTTGATATTTCCTGGAACCAGCTGCATAAAAGAGAAATTATTTTTCTTCCAAACTTTTGGTAGAAACAATAAAACTCTCTGGGCACCGGGGAGGAGAGGGGAGGAGAGGGGAGAGGGGGTCAGGGTGCAGGTGTCGGGGAGCTCTTTATCATTTTGGTCATATTTATTGATCTGGTCAAGCTCTCTATTTCTTGAGTCAAATTTGGCATTTTACGTGTTTCTAGGAATTAATCCATTTCATTGAGTTTTTTAAATTACTAGCATATTTATTCTTATATCTATTGTTTCTGTACTTATTTCTCCTTTTTATTTTGTGTTTTATTTGCATTTTTCTCTTTTTTAGTATTTTTAAGTGTTTTAAAGGACCAACTTTTAGTTTTATTAATCTTCTGATCTTTTCCTTTATTTCATTTATTTCTATCCTTATCTATTATTTCCTTCCTGCTTGGTTCTTTGGATTTGATCTGTTGCTCCATCTTGAGCTAAATGCTTAGCTCATTTATTTTTAAACCTTCTAATTATCTGATAGATCTATTTAAAGCTACAGAATTCCTTCTACAGCACTGCCTTAGCTGGATCTCACAAATTTGGACATATAATGTTTTCATTATCTTTCAGATCTAAATATTTCCTAATGTCCCTGATGATCTCCTTTTAAACTCATGGGTTTGTAATGTTATTTACTTTCCAATAGTATTTCTTTTATTGTAACCTTTTGTTACCAATTTCTAATTTAATTGCATAATTGTCTGAGAACAAAGATCTGTGTTCAGTCACGATCCTGGCAGGAAGCAGACGGCACACGAAAATTGGGTGATTTCAGAAGTGTTTGATAAAAGGACTATTTACAAAGGTGTGGGTAGGAGCTAAGGAAACCACAAGGCTGAGGGACAGTGTCTATATGCTGGCCCTTCTATCTTCTGGGACTCTGATGGGGCCTGACTACCCGGGTGGGGGGTGGGGGGGCAGTAGCCTCAGTTGAGAGATGCAGCCAGCCTGAGCACCCATCAGGAGGGATCTGGGCAACAAACCCCTGGACCTCACTCATCCTCCTCCCCCAGTTTGGTAGTGCTCCCTTTGTCTGAACCCAAGGGGCAGCTGGAGGGCAGGAGCACCCACTGATGTGGTCCACTTAGGGAGGTCCCTTAGAGCATGGAGCAAAGGAGACTTCGAAGCCCAGTCTGCATGGTATTTCGCCTCTGGAATTTGTTGAGCCTTCTTTAGGTCCTAACACATAGTCTGTTTCTGTAAATATTCTACATGTGCTCAAAGAGATTGTGTTCTCTGTATGATGGGTATAAAGCTCTGTATGTATTTAATAATTCAAGATTATTAATTGTATTGATAAGGATTAGGAGATTTCTGCTAATTTTTGTCTGCTTGAGACATTATTATTTTTTAATTAAAATCTTCAGTTACAATTGTTGAAACATCTGCTTCTCCCTGCAAATCTCGCAGATGTTGCTTGATGTGCATTGTCATTCTGGGGCCTCTTTCACATGTAGTGCCCTTTATTGTTGGGTCTTTTTATTTTTTATTTTTTGATTTAAATTTGAATGCCATATATTAAGATGTCAACCCAGTTTCCTTTGGGTTCATATTTGCCTGGTATGTCTTTTGCCAACTTTTTAAAAGTTTTTCTATCTTTTTTTATGTGTATCTCTTTTAGGCAACCCATTGTTGGAATTTTTTAATCAAATCTGTTTCTACCTTTTATTTGGAATTTAATCCACTTACATTTATAGTAATTACTCTTAAATGGAGACTTAGTTTTGCCATCTTATCAAAAATTTCCACTTACTGTGTATATTTTTTTCCTATTTCTTTTTGAGTATAGTGTGTTGTCTTCTGCTGGTTTATCCTTATTTGCATTTTTATTCTTATGGCAATTGCCCTTATTTAACACCCTTTTTCTTTTTTATTTACCCTACGTACCCTCTGTAATTATGTATTCTCCCTAACATTCAAGTACTTTGGCTTGGTCACGTATTTCTCACTCCCAAGCACTATTGATATGTCTAGCATTATGGTTCGGAGTTCTTATGGGTATACTTTCTTTCTTTGGTCCTTGCTTCTGTTTAAGACAATTAATACACATTCCAAGATACCAAGCTATCTTTATTTCCCATACCTCTTGAAGATTCTCCTGCATCTGTGTTACTTATGAAATACAAAGTATTATTAGTGTGGGCCTTGGGGTGGAAAACATTCCGAAGCCTTGTATTCCTCAGATTATTTTTATTATACTTTCAATTTGACTGGATGTAAAATTCTAGGCACCAAGTTTGCTTCCTTCAGTACTTTAAAAATATTACTCCATGGTCTCCTTGTATGCCATTGAAAGTCCAACATCCATCGGGTTCTGTTCCATGTTCTGTCTCTCAGGATGCTTCTGGAACTTTTTTATGGTGTGGATTTTTCTGTCTCTCTCCTGTTTGACAGTCTGTGAGCCATTTCAATCTGAGGTTGTTTGTTTTTCTTCAGTTCTGGAAAATTCATCTCCATTGTTTTTCAAATATTTTCTCTTCTCTGTTGTAATATTTTTCTTCTTTTGAGACTCCTAGCATCTGTACGCTGGCCCTTCTCTCCTCTGTGGCTCTTACTCTTCCCTTTATACTTTCTAGCTCTCCTTCCCAATTGCCTTTTGGGAGAGGATGGAATTCAGCACCCCTCCCCACTTCAAGATGACTTGACCTGCAATAGCAGGCTCACCTGTGTTCTCCCAACCCCACTCTGATTTCTCTTCTTTTGAGATGTGTGTCGGCATCTCCCTTCAGGTGTGTGCTCCACCCCACTCACCGTGACTCCTCAGGTCTGAAAATGTCCACTTGGGTCACGTTTCAAATGTAGCCTATAAGTCTGTTAACATGTTAACAAGAGCTTCACTCTCCTGTGGACCCCAAACAGCTTCTGGAAAGATGGGTGGGGGATGAAATTGTGGATTTTTTTTCAGGAATAAAGGAAAACCATAAATTTAATGGATTCAGAACTGAGCTCAAGGAGTCTCCCCACTTCTGGCTGGGAGCTGCTGCCATACTTTCTTTGCACAGACAGGTCTTGAGAAAATGATCAAACCCATGTCTCAGAAATGTCCACAACATAACAAACCTCCTTGATTTCTTCTCATTCCACTGTGGCGAGGAGGCCACCCTTGGAGACTGGGGGTGCTGAGGGAGAAACTATGCTCGGCTTGCAATTTAAATAGTATTAAAATGACCCTATGCCATGACTAAATTCTTCTTTGGAATGCAAGTGTGGTTCAATATTAGAGACTGCATACAATCTACCATTCTAGTAAGTCACAGGATAAAAAGATATAGGATGATTTCAATAGATGCTGCAAAGGCATTTAACCAAGGGGCCATCCATTTCTGGTTAAACAGCCCCTTGGGGAAAGATTGCTTCTTCCTTCACTTGAGGAAAGAGCAGCCCTGCAGGATCTTGGTAGATAAGAGTCCAGTCAAGAAGCAGGCAGGATCAGAGTTGGGCTTCACTCTCCATCAGCTGTGTGACTCCAGGCAAGTTCATTAGTCCCCTATGGCTGTCATCTCTCCTGCAGCTGGGATAAGAACAGTATCAACCTCACACAGCAGTGGCAACGATTCATGTGTAAAATGCTGAGACAGGGCTGGGCACATGGCAAGCCCCGTATCCACAAGAGCTGTAATGGCGAAACAGCAAGAGGATTCCCATTACAATGAGGGATGTGACCTGTCACCTCTGTTTTACTTAGAAGTATCGGCTGTTACAATCATAAATAAGAAAAAAAATAAAAGGAAAAAATATCGAAAAGGAAGAAACAAAATTATCATTATTTGCGGATGATGTGATCTTCTACCTGGAAAACTTAAGGGATGAGTGAAAAGCTATGGGAAACAGTAAGTTAGGGGCAGGTTGGAAAAGTTATCGCTGAGAAGGCAACAGTTTCCAGAAAAACAGACAATAACTAGTTAGAGCCTATAATGGAGGAGTCCAATCACAACAGCACTAAAAAAGGTGAAATCCCCAGAAATAACAAGAAATGTACAGGTTTCTCATTTATAAAGAAATTACTTAGAAAAATTGAAAATCCACTGAAAAGAGGTAAATCAATGGAAAAGCATAGCACACTCTTGGAAAAGAAGAGGCGATGTTGTAAAAGGACCAGTTTTCCCTAAATTAAAACTACACATTTGATGCCATCTCAATTAAAATAGTGACAGAAGTTCACATGAAAAAACAAACCTGCAAAGCTAACCGGGAAATTTGTTAAAAAGGAGAAGAATGAGAAGGATATGCCCTGTTAGATATTAAAACATATTATGAAACTCTAATAATTAAAAAGATGCCAGTATTGAAAGAGAAATAAATAGATCAAAAGTTTATGATACAGTTATCATTTCAAATAATTTGGGGAAAATAGATGACTTAATAACTGGTGTAGGACACTGTGGGAAAAATACAAGTTGGACCTCACCTGACACGATATCAGGATAAATTTCTGGTAGAGTAAACATTTACTTGTAAAAGATAAAACTTTAGGAATGAAGCACGAGTGGGCGCATTCAATATTGTGATGTGGAGAAATCAGGATACATACCCTGAGGGCGCTAGAAACGACTGTCGGACCACATAGAAACCAAAGGTCTACACGGCCCAAACATTGAAAGACCAACCCCACACTGGAAAATATATTTCAAAACATATGACAATGAAGGGAATTTCCTAAAAGTATAAAAAGCTTATGCAAACTAATAGTAAAAAATATAAGCAACCACCAGAGAAATGGCCAGAGATTATGAAGGGATACTGTACAGAAAGAAAAACAGAAAGAAAATGGGTCAGTAAGTAAGGGTGGTCAGAGTTAAAGAAACGCAGATCAAAACAGTGAGATCTTTTTCTGACCCATGAGATTGTCCAGAATTTAAATATCTGGTGATATCCAGTAGGACCAGGGTGTGGGGAAATGTGCCCCTCTACCATGTGGCGGTGGCCAGAGCAATTAGCACAATTTTTCCGAAGGGCAGTTTGTCAAAATGTGTCTGCATTTAATGTGCTCCCACTGTTGACTCAGATCCCACGCTAGAAATTTGCCTGAGGTATCTATACACAAAAATCTGCCCCCAAACCTGGAGATAATCAAGATGTTCACCCTGGGCACTGGTTAAATGAATTGGGGTTTATACAGGAGAGGTTTCTCTGAAGCTACTAAAAAGAATGAGTCTCAAAAGTTATGTGCTGATGTGGAAAGATCACCAGGATGTTTGTTAAATTATTTAAAAGGGGTACAGAAGAGTCTGCATAATACGCCCCTCCTTTGTTCCTGAAAGGAATCACAAGAAGCTGTTGACAGTGTTTGCCATGGCTGGGGGCTGCTGTTGCGGGAGGGAGGCTGAGGATTCATTCACTTTTTTTTTAATATATATAATCTTTCTGTATATATAGTTTGAATTTTCTAATCTTATTCAGGTGTATCTTTTTTATGTCAATGGTGCTATCTAAGAGTAGAGATTAAGATCCATTTTCATTTTTGCAAAATTCTGAATTTCCAATACTAATAAAAACTACATTAAAAATTTTTTAAGTTTAAAAAATCCCATCAGAGCTGTAGACTTCTATGAGGCTAAGCAATGTAGAAAGATCTCGAACCACTCCGAATATTAGGTTAAATCATATAAAATTGCTGATGTAACTATTTTTGACCTTCAAAAAATGGTAATTTCAAATGGTTTAACCTAATAAAAATAAATTGTAGAAAAATATATCACAAAATTCAAAATACACAAGCCAACTTGCCAACAGAAAAGAAAAACAACCCAACTGCCACAAACCAAGAGGAAACTCAAAACGATGGTGGTGGCTGCAGCCAAGTTGAGCTGCACAGCATCTGGGCAGGTGCGAAGTGGACCAGTGGAACAAGGTGGGTGAGGGGTCACGGCCAGTTGGGGGAGCTCTGTGGGCACCAGGACGGCAGGTCCAGGTCAGGAAAACGACTGTCCCACACAAGTCACTCTTGGGGCCTGGATCTGCTAGAGCCATCTGAGCAAAGCTGGGAGGAAAAGCAGGACACAGAGTTCCGGGGGTGGGGGTGGGGTGGGGGGAGGGGTACCTGCAGTCTAGGCGAGGCCACTGCTCAGCAGACACGCCAAGGAGGGTGGTGGGGTCGGGGTGAAAGCCGGGAGCCAAGTGGAAGCCCGTGACCTGTGCGTGAGAAAGATTCCTGAAATTCCAGAAGGAAGAATAGAGAGACATTGAAACAATATTTGAGGAAATATTGGCTTAGAATTTTCCAGAATTGCAGATAGACAGAAATGCTCAGTGAGGAATCAATATGATCCCGAATAGGAAAAATAAAACCAAATCTGCAGAAGACCAGAGACAATCAATCAGTCAGTCAATAAAAGGCGTAGTGCAAAGACAGGTTACCTGACAAGAAGTGACAATTGACAGTTGGGGGAGTGGCGGGATGTGGGGTTGGGCTGCCGCCTGCCCGAATTAGAGTCCCTGGCTAAAGAGCCCGGTGGGAGCCCTGGGGAATCTCAGCGGATCGACGTGGGATTTGGAAGATGCTGCACTGCCTCAACCCCAGCCCACTAGATGGACCCGGCCCAGTGCCTCCCCTCCCGCGCCCGCGGCCCGCAAGGACCACCGCTTATCCCGGGTCGACGCGCGGGCTGGACACGGGGCCCCGCCCACCGGTGAGCCCCGCCCACGAAAGGCCCCGCCCCAATGAGGCGCTGCCTGGTTGCCGTGGCAACTCCCCGGGTAACCAAGTTCTAGGCTCTGCGCGCCGCCGGGAACGCCGCTGCCATAGCAACGGCGGGGCATGTCCAGCCTGGCGCGCGGAGCGGGCCGCGCATCCCCGCGGACGGAGGCGCTGGCGCAGGGCGCTCGGGGGGAGAGCGGCCACTGGAGTGGGGCCCAGCCGCTGGGGGCTTTGTGGGCTGGAGCTGCATCGCGGTGCGGTTCTAGTACAATGCTGGAAGGCCCTTAGCTGCATTTTACAGATAGGGAAACTGAGGCCAAGATGGGAAAGGGAGAGGAAGGACTTGCTCCAAGACAACGCGTTGCAGGCAGGCTCCTGCTGGCCCAGCCAGGACCCTTGTCTTCCCAACTTTACTAAGCTGGCTCAAGCAGGTCCAGACCCAAACAGTGACCTGTGTGGGACAGTTTCCTTGATCTAGACTCTAGATCCTGTGCCCACAGAGCTCCCCCATCTGGCTGAGGCCCCCTTGCTCGCCTGGTGCCGGCTGATCCCCTCTAGGCCTGCCCACTAGCTGCACCATTGCAGACCTTGCCCACCCACTTTCTTTTCAGCTTCTGCAGCCTCTCCGTAAAACTGAGAATTCTCATCCTCCAAAGCCCTGTTAGGATGCCTCCTCCATGCAGTCCTCCTTCCTTTGCCACTGGATGGAACGTTCCCATCCTCTGAGTTCTCATTTGTTCCATCCTCTCAGAGTCTCAGGTCATTGTGTTTAAAGTGGGGACAATGCCCTCCTTGGGGTTTGGGGAAGAGTAAAACAAATGAGCCAACAGGCAGTGTGTAAATTGTCTAAGACCAGGCTGTCTGGGTGCAGTGCTGGGCAGGAGGGTGTGGCACAGACTCCCCGGACTGGTAGGCCAGCACGTGTACAGAGCATTCAAGAACCTTGGCAACAGTGTGGACAGGTTTCCTGCACAACATGGGGCTGCTGAGATGGGGTGGAGACAGGACACCAGCCACTGGTGTGGGTGCAGAGGAAGGAGCCCTGCAGAACCCCAGTTACTGGCCCAGCATAGACAAAGGGGCTGGGGCCCAGGAGCTAGCCAGAGACTCCAGTCCTAGGGCCGGGACTCTCAACCAGGCTGACCCGAGGGCAGCCGGAGTCTGGGCACATGGAAACAGAGAGGGGCAGCCAGGCAGAGAGTCTCAGGCCCAGCCTACAGACCCCTGCTTCTGGTTCCCACCAGTAACCTGGGCCCTCTCCAGCATTTGCACCATGATGCAGAATTTGCAGAGTGCTTACTTTTGAATAACTGAGCTCAGTTTACTCACACCCTCCTGCACGAGGAGGCATGGTTATCACCCCCGTTGTGCGGATGAAGAAACCAAGGATGAGAGACTTGAAAAGGCTTCTGAGGGTCAGAGGGTCCCTGGGGTCAGTTCAAGTCAGACCCCTGGCTGAACACTCATTCTAGGACTCTGGTAGCTTCTCAGGGGCCAGAGCCATGGGTCGGGGCAGGGTGGGGGTGGGGAGATTGCAAGGCAGTCCCTGTGAGTGGTAGGAAGCTGGTTCCAGGGTGGCTGGCCCACCCCAGGCTTTAATTAATGGAGGGTCTGGTTAGCCACACTCCCCAGTGCCTCCCCTAGAGAGTCAGCAGGGCTGGGATGACACCCTGGGGTGTGTGTTTGTAGGGATCACACCCTGCCCCTTTACAATTCCTAATCTGGCTTCACTGCAGAAGCACCCAGGAGGAAGGACCAATGTTATAAAATTTTATGGAGTGAAATAACCTGCAGGAAAGAGGGATTGCTGGGTCCCAGACTTGGAAACCTGGAGCCATGAGTGGGACAGAGCAGAGCTGGGAGACCCCCACCCAGCTGAGGGGTGGAGATTGGCCCCAAGTGAATGGGCCCCCGGGCTTTGGCTTGGGAGGCCCCAAAGGGATCTGCAATGCATGTGGGCTCCGCTCACTGTGCTCTGCATGGCCAGCTGCTGACTCAGTGTCTGGCCAGTGGTAGCTGGCAGCCAGGCGGCTGGGCTGAGCCCAGAGCCCATTGTGGGGGACCATGTCCACAAAGCAGCTGTGTCCAGCAGCTCCCTCAGTGACCCAGACCAGAAGCAAGTGCTGATTCTATAAAGGTCAATCTAAGTGCCCAACACAGGCCCCTTCCCTCTCCCGCTCCCGGCCCCTCCACTGCGTTCCCTCCTCTGCGCATCCACAAAGACCCTACAAGCTCTGAGCTGTCTGGGCTTGTAGTGTGAGGGGACAGGAAGGCTGTCTCTCTCTGTATTATGAATATGTTGTTTGTTAGGTGGGGCTAAATCCGGACACTCCCACCGCCCACCCTGAGCTGGGTCCAGAGAAGAAGCAGGTTGCAGGCTGCCCAGTGACTCAGCATGGATTCTGTTGTCAGCCTGCGCAGAAAGCGAGGGGAGGGGTCTGGGGATGAGAGAACGTGCTCTGGGGTTCAGCACTCGGAGGATGTGGGGCACACTGCTAGGGTTTATGGACTGAGTAGGACACAGTCCTGCCCAGGGCACCTTTGCAGTCTTACTGAAGACAGACACGTCCACAAGAACTTACAGCAAAGTGGGGGAAGTGGTGCCATGGCAGTGCCCAGGGGTGTGCAGGGCAGGACACCCTCCAGACCCGACTCCCCCACTTCCCCAGTCAGTCTCTGCCCACTCTGTCCCTGGAGGCTGAGCTCTCTGGGTTCTGGTTTGGTTTTAGCCAGTGGGAGCGTCCAGCAGGAGGTGAGAGGGCAGGAGGAGAGGGTGAGGTGGAGGTGGGGGCAGGTTCCCTTAGTTTCCCCTTTCCAGATCACCCCGGTGAGCTGCCACCCTTGTTGAGGGCTGGGGCTCCTGCACAGCCTTCTCTAGTTTCCTGTATGGCTCCCTCCCCATGCCCTCCGGGACTGGCAGAAACTCCCACTGCCACTAACTCCTGGGGTTCACCCTCCCTCAGAGAGTCCTCAGCCCTGCCCACCTTGAGGAAACTGCCCTTCATGGAACTCTCTGCAGCTACCCTGCTTGAATGTGTCAAGGAGTTTCCTGCTGGAACCCTCACCTTACATACCAGACTTTATCAAAAGCCCATGAACGTTGACATCATTTAAATTAGGCCTAGAGCCCCCCCTAAAATATCAGTAAATTATTCAGAGAAGAAACGGTACATATCATCTTTCTCTGAGCCCAAGGTAATAAAAGCAGGAAGTGAACAAGAAAAGCATAGCCCAGGAAAAAAAGTCGAACACCTTGGAAGTTAAAAAGCTATTGGGTTAAATGAGGAAATAAAACTGAAATTACATTCTAGTTAGAAATGAATGAGAATGAGAATGCTCTTTATTAAAGCCAAGGGGATGTGGCCCTTGTGTCCAAACAGGCAAATTCAAGTCTTAAATGCTTTGATAAGAATTCAAAAAAGATTAAAAATGATTGACCTATACATGCAATTATAGATATCAGAATTCAGATAATGAGTAACATCAACAACAAAATTAAGCAGAGAGTAGAAGAAAGAAGTTACGGTAAAACCTGAACTTATGAGATAGGAGAGAAACAAAATTGGACTTGGGGAAAAAGGGATTGGTTCTTTGAAAACAAGAGGAGGATATAACTACAGGAACAAATATTTTAAATTATTTCCATAGAAAGTGAAAATCTAAATAAATCTGATAATTTTCTAAGAAAATATTAATGACTAAGATTTTCTCACAAGGTGCTATAGACTGAATGTTTACATCCCCCTAAAATTCACTTGTTGAAATCCAAATCCCCACTGTGATGATTATGAAGGGGGGACTTTGGCAGGTGATGAGTTCATGAGGCTGGAGCCCTTATGAATGGAGTTAGTGCCCTTATAAAAGAGACCCCACATGCCAGCCCCGTGGCCTAGTGGTTAAGTTCGGCTCACTCCACTTTGGCAGCCCAGGTTCAGTTCCCGGGCACAGACCTACACCACTTGTCAGTGGTCATGCTGTGGCGGCAACCCACATACAAAATAGGGGAAGATTAGCACAGATGTTAGCTCAGGGTGAATCTTCCTTAAGCAAAAAAAAAAAAAGGAGACCCCCGAAGAGCTCCCTCGCCCCTTCCACCACATGGAGACACTGAGAGAGGCTGGCCTCTGTGAATCAGAAAGCAGACTTCACCAGGTAAATCTGCCAGTGCTTTGATTTTGGACTTCCAGCCTCCAGAACTGTGAGAAATAAGTTTCTGTTGTTTGTAAGCCCCTCACTCTATAGTATTCTGTTATAGCAGCTGGAACAGACTGAGACACAGGACAGAGAAAACCTGAACAGTTCAATGACACAGGGGAAACATAGAAGAGTCAGTAATTGTTCTGGTTCTGACTTCTCTCACGCAGCCTCAGGCATTAGGTCCAGATTGTTCTCCCAACCGTTCCAGATTGGGCAAGTTCTCCCAACTCTTCAAGGAATGTAATATCTGTTATTTAAAGTGTCATAAAGTAGAAAAAAAAAAAAAGGCAAGATCCCTAACTTGTTCTCTGAAGGGGACATGATCCTAATATGAACACCAGCAATAGCACAAAAGAGAAACTAAAGACTAATGTCACTTTCTAACATAAATGCAAAAATCCGAAGTGGAACTGAATAGTGTGGTACAAGAATGAAATCTCATGACCATGTAGAGTTTGTTCTAAGAATGAAAAGATGGTTCACCATTAGGAAATCTTATAATTTCTTACATTAATAACGTAGAGTGGGGAAAACCATGTTATATTAATCAATTGATAAATTGATAAAATACATTTGATAAAATTCAGCAATTATTCCTGATACAAATTCTTAAACTAGTATGAATCTTTCTGACTTTAAAAAGATATCTGTCAAAACCCAACATCAAACATAGCCTCCATCACTCTCAGACATGGTGCCTTACTCTATTTTCAATTTATTATTCCCATGTCTGTGGAATTATTTTATTTATTTTCTTGTCTATGTCCTCTGTTCTTCCAGGGAGCAAGGAGCTTGTCTGCCTTGATCGTAGCTGTGTACCCAGAATCAAGAACAGTGCCTGGCACAGAAATGCAAGCCAGGAAAATTTTGATAAATGAATGAATAAACAGACAAATAAATCTTGGGATGAATAACTCAACGAATTTCCATTCAGGTTAAAAACAAGAAAGGCAGTTGCTGAAGCTGTTCAAGTTTAATGTTGTTATGGTGTTCCTACCCAATGTGAAGACTAGGACAGCAAATGCCAGATCTCACTGTTGGAAAGGAAGAAACATTACTATTTTCGGATGAAATATTTTTACCTCTTAGAAAATTGAAGAGAACAAATAAGAAAGGTGAGTAAGGAGGCCACATACCAAATCAACCAGAAAAAGTACCAGCAGTAAACATGAGAAAATGCACTGGCGATTCACAGGCAGGAAACCCAGATGACCAATAACACAGCAAACACTTGAAAAGATGCTCAACAAACTAAGATAATGATGAGATACCACCTCCTGGTCTTCAGACCTATGAGCACTCACATCTGTGCCACCACCCCCCCCCCCGCAAGGTGGGCGGGCTGCCTGTCATGGTGTAAATCCCTCCTCTCCCCCTTAGGGACTATGGTGTGGAAGATGAGTGATGACACCTCAGGGTGTTACTTAGCACAAGACCAGAGGGGACACACTCAAGGATTTTCATCACAGTATTATCTAACACCCCTAAATTAGAACCTCCCTAAAATCAATAAGTAGAAGAGTGGATAAACCAAGTGCGATGTGCTCCTATAGTAAGTCCTATAGCGGTAGGACGAACAGACCAGATCTATGTACAGTTGCACAGATAAACCCCAGCACCACAAGGCTGGGTGAGAAGGGCAAACAGCCGTATACATTTTACTACACAAAATACTTCTACTTACTGCTTGTAGATCCATAGAAGTATAGTAAAATTCTGAAGGCATGAATTTAATTTCACTGGCCTTGGAGTTGAGTTTCTCTAGCGAGGGAGGAAGGGAATGGGATGGGGGAGGCTACATAAAAAGCTGAGCTGCTTCTGTGAGATATCCTTGCTTTGGTCTTTATTGAGGTATAATTTACACACAGTGAAATGCTCAGATGTGTACCATCTAATCAGTTTTGACAAAAGCATAGCAAGGTGAGGCACCTTTCTGTCACCCCAGAAAATTCTCATGTCCATTCTCTACCCCCAGAGGCAACCTCAGATCTGATTTCCATCACCATGGGTTATTTCACCTATTCTGGAATCTCAAATAAATGGAATTATACAGCACGTGCTCTTTTGCGTCTGGATTCTTTCACTCAGCATAATATTTTCGAGGTTCACCCATGCTATTTCACGTAGCAGTAGTTTCTTCCTTTTTACTGCTAAGTAGTAATCCATTTTTAGCTACGACACAGTTGGTTTATCCCTTCTTCTGTGGATGAACATCTGCGTTGTTTCCAGTCTTTGACCACTATGAATAAGGCTTGAACATTCTTGTACCAGGCTTTGGGGGACATATATTTTCAGTTTCTTTTGAATAAATATCTGGAAGGGGAGCTGCTGGGTCATAACACATATCTACTGAACTTTTTAAGAAACTGCAGCACAGTCTTACATAGTGGTTGTAGCATTTGCCACTCCCATCAGCAGTGTAAGAGGTTCCACTTGCCTCACATTCCTGCCAGCACTTGGTATTGTTAGTCTTTTTTTTTTTTTTTTTTTTTTTGGTGAGAAAGATTGTCCCTGAGCTAACATCTGTACCAATCTTCCTCATTTTGTATGTGGGACGCCACCACAGCATGACTTGATGAGCTGTGCATAGGTCCATGCCCGTGATCTAAACCCACGAACCACGGGCCACTAAAGCAGGGCGCACAAACTTGACCACTACAGCACTGGGCCAGCCCCTTCTCAGTCTTTTTTTATTTTAGCCATCCTAGAAGGTATATTTCCCTGATGATTAATGATGTTAAGAACTTTTTCATGTGCTTATTGAGCATTTGTATATCTATTTTGGGGAAGTATCTGTTCAAGCCTTTGCCCATTAAAAAAAAGGTTGGATATTTGTCTCTTTATTACTAAGTTGCAGGATTCTTTATATATTCTGGATATAACTCATTTGTTAATTAATATGTGCTGTGGATATTTTCTGCCAGTTTGTGGCTTGCCTATTCATTTCTTGATGATTTCTTTCTTTCTTTCTTTCTTTGTTTTTTGCTGAGGAAGATTCGCCCTGAGCTAACACCTATTGCCAATCTTCCTCTTTTTGTAGGTGAGCCACTGCCACAGCATGGACACTGATGAGTGGTGTAGGTCCGCACCCAGGAACCAAACCCAGGCCGCCAAAGCAGAACGCACCAAACTTAACCACCAGGCCACTGGGGCTGGCCCTTCTTGATGATGTTTTTGATGAGAGAAGTGTTTAATTTTGATGAAGTCCAATTTATCATTTTTTTCTTTTGTGGTTAGTGCTTTTTGTGTCCTGAGAAATCTTTGCCTACCCTAAGGCTGCAAAGATATTCTCCTGTGTTTTCTTCTAGTAGTTTTGTTGTTTTAGCTTTTACCTTTAGGTCTATGATACAGCTTGAATTGATAGCCAGTTGTCAGAGCACTGCTTATTGAAGAGGCTTCCTTTCCTGCTCAGTCACACCGGTCCCCTTGCCAAAAACCACTGACATTATGTGTTGGGTCTATTTTTAGACACTCTGTTCTGTTACATTGATCAGTTGTCCTTTCCTATTTCCAATACCACATTGTCTTGATTACTGTAGCCATCAATAATATTTTATTTTTAAAAACAAGATCTGAAGGAAAAGTAGGAAAATGTTAACATTTGTTAAATCTAATGGTGGGTCCATGGATTTTGAAACCTGATATTTTAAAACATAATTAAACATAACAGAAGACAGATTTTAATCACAACAGCAACAAAAACTTATAAGTACCTAGGAATAAATTCAACAATATGTAGATAAGTTCTTTATGAAGAAAACAACTATAAAAAGTTATTGAATACATAAAACTAATGTGAATAATTGAGAGATGTAATACTTTCCTGGAAGGGAAGACAAGTACTGTAAATTTAATGCAATTTCTATAGAAAGAGAGTATTTTGGGAACTTCAGTTCATTCTCAAGTTAATCTAGACAAAACAAATAAGAGTGGGTAGCAAGAAAAAATTGAAACAAGTAAAAGAAAAGTTACTAAGGGAAATTTGTCTTATGGCAAATCAACCTCAAAGCTACAATAATTATAATAATTCAATACTGGTGAAGGAGATGACAAAAAGATAAATGAAACAAAACAGATATAAATTAATTTAGCTTTTGATAAAGGTGGCATTTCAAACCAACAGGGGAAAAAGTCAATCTATTTTCTGAACCTCATTTGTAAAGTAAAGGATCCACTGTGGGTGGAAAAAGTAAAGTGTCTTCCTCCTTCTACACGCAAAAATTATTCCAGATGGATTCAAAATCTACGACAAGAAATAAAACTTCCGGTTACTTTTCTCCTACAAAAATAAATACAGAACCTGTTTTTCATTTCCTTGGGCTGGGGAAGACCTTTCTGGAGCATAAGGAATCCAGAAGCCGGAAAGGATGAGCCCGACAGATGTGGCCACATTGAAATCTAGAACTTGACTATGACAAAATCACCAGAGACAGAGTTAAATGACCAAAAAATCCAATGGGAGAAAATGTTTGTGACATACATAAAAGATCATATATCCGTATCTATAACATTGAAACACCTCTAAATATTGAATCGGTGTTTCAGTGTTTATAATCAATAATCAATGTTTGAGTGTTTATAAAGGAAGGTATTCACTTTGAAATGTTTTGAGAAATAGATAACCAAAATTTTTAAAACTACAAAGAAGTGTGAGACTATAAAAAAGTGCCATGAGAACTCAGAAAATTGAGGGTGGCCTCTACCTGGGTGACTCCCTCCCACACCCACCCAGAAATCAGGAAGGGAGGATTTCAGGGGAGTGGGCAGGGAGGAGCCTGGGATCCAGGCCAGTTTCGGCCCACACCTCATTTTGACTTGTGTCTGTGCATGCATGTGTATCTGTCATTCCGGATGACTTTTCTTTAACCACGTGTATTAGTTCCTGTGGCTGCTGCAACAACTTACCACCAACATGGCGGCTTAAAACAATAGAAATTTAGGTGTCGGCAGGGTCCCTCCAGAGGCTCAGGGAGAGAATCTGTTCCTTGCCTCTCTCACCTGCTGGAGCCACGTTCCTTGGCCCGTGGCCCCTTCCTCCATCTTCAAAGCCAGCGGCACAGCATCTTCAAATCTCTGCTTCCATCCTCACATCATCTTCTGCCTTCTCTGTAGGTCTAATCTCCTTCAGTTTCTCTCTTCAATGGACCCTTGTGATGGCATTTAGGGACCATCTGGATAATCCAGAATAATGTACCCATCCGAAGACCTTTAGTTTAATCAGACTTGCTCCAACCTATGTGCTTCCCTATCCTGCAGAGGCTGGGAAGCCAGAACTGCTATTTCCCAGATGCCCTTGCTGCGATATAGGTTCTGCCAAGCCCATGAACTCACAGGGGTTTTGAAGGCACAGCACTGTCATGGTTGGTGGCCCTTCCTGGTGGGGCAGGGCAGTAGTTGCCTTGGTGGCCCAGGTCATTCCTGGAAGCCTAAGAAGGTCTTTGTCTTCTGTCCTCCCAATGATCTGGAATGGTGAGCAGCACCTAGCAGTAAACCCCTTTCCGCTCAAGCCAGCCAAAGTGAATTCTCCACTGAGCCCTGGTTGTGCAGGAGGAGGGCAGCCTGGTGACATGTGACATGTTGTGACACCCTAAAATCATGGCTCTCACCCATGGCTGTAATGAGGACCCCCAGGGAGCTTTGAGAAATACCCATGCCTGAGCACACCAGAACCTACTGAACCAGGATCGCTGTGGAGGCATCCGGCCCCGGCAGTTTTAAAGGCTCCTCAGGTCGATTCCCGTGTGCAGCAGGGCTGGGAGCCACTGCCTGGAGCAACTGCATTGCAAAGGCATTTGGTTTCTGTTCCACTAAAGCGCAAACAACTTCCTTCTCATTTTCTATCACCTTACTATGTCAGACTCAGTGGTTGCAGCAGCCCACTACACGGACATCCCATAATTAACCTAACCGACATTCTGCTATTGGTCGGGCAATTGCCCATCACTTGCTACACACAGGCCGCCAGGAGCCTCTTCCCCCAACTGGGCACTTCTGTGGACCCCCTTAGGTTAGGTTCCCAGACACAGAACTCTTGTACTCAGGGGTCATTCACCTCCATGTGTTTTGGCATCAGTATCTTCCTTTCTGTGTTTTTTCCCCCAAATTTGTGTTTCTTTCTGCATGTTGATGTGCTTGTTACTTTTCTAAGGAATCAGTCAATCATTCGGGACCCCTTTCGTACAGACAAAACTGAGTGAAATTCCTCTGACTCTACAGCGAGGTTGATCTCTGGCCAGCAAAAGGAGCTCCATCAGAGGGTCTTCGGTTCTCCTTCAGTCCAAGAAAACGCAGCACGTGAGGCTTTAATTCAGACTTGGCGGTCAGAAGATGACATCGCAAAAACAAAATTGGCAGCAAAAGTGGCTGAAATTAAATCTTTTCTTAGATCTTGGCAGAAGAGAGGCTGACCTTGAAGGAAGGAGTTTGGGGATCAATTCCTTCCTCACTTGTTATTCAGGAAGACGGGTGAGGGAGCCAGGAGGCTGGTCCAAGCCCCGATGATGGTGCTGTTTTCTAAACTTTCACCAGGAACGAGTGTGGGGCTCCAGGTCCCTGGAGCTGGCCACACTGAGCATCACTTTCCCCGGGCAGATTCAGGCCTCCTCGTGAAGTATCCATGGGCTGTGTGCAAGTGGGGAGCCTGACTGTCCCCCACCAGGTATGATCGTGGGAGCACAAACAGGTGAGATGTAGGCGGCCATGTGGAGGGTCCTCCCAGGCAAGGGTGGAGCAGAGGCAGGGGGGCGCCACGGGAAGCCAGAGACAGACGCGGCCTGTGCAACCCAATGGAGGACACTGAACGCCCTCAGCAGGGTCAGTGTGGGACAAGATCCCAGTGACCCTGTGGTCTGTGCCACACTGGAAACAAGGTGGAAATAAGGTGGAACCCAGGACTCGTCTAGACAGGGAAGGTTATTGGAGTGCTCCTGAGGGGTATATGTTCTGCATGAGGTGCAAGCACAGGCCCATTGGCCTGGGAGAGCCACCCCTACCTGGCCCAGGCTCCCTTCCCAGAAGACCAGGGTCCTGGCCACCTCCCAGGGAGATCCCGGCTGGGGCCCTGATGGCAAGCACAGGCCCCCTTCTCCTCCAGGCCAGCTTGGCCAGCCTCCCCCGTCCCCATACTCTTCCCCATTGTAAATGGAGGTGCCTCTGGGTAGGTCCTGCTCCATGCCTCAGTTTCCCCATCTGTAAACAGGGAATAAAAAAAGCCTACTTTTCTGGAGGGAGTGCGAGGCTTGGCCGAGTTAATTTCTGTAAAGTGTGAGGACAGCGCGTACAGGAACCCACTTCCCACCTGGGCTTTTGGTTTCAATGCTTCCCAGGTGGATCTTGCAGAGGCGAGTTCCCAGTTCCCCTGGGGCCCCCTGTGACCTGCGCTCCTGGCCAGGCAGTGAGAATGAGCTTCTTCTCAGGTTCCCAATGTCTCCCCTAGCTTCTCCCCTGGCCTCATCTGCAGCCTCCTGGGCCATGTCTGGAGTCTGGGGAGCTTGGCAGCCCTGCTGGTGACGGCTTCTGGGGGCAGTGGGGCAGGTGCACAGGGAGAGGTGAGCAGGAGGCTCACGACCTCAGACACCCCTTCACCCACACACAGCAGCTCTGGGGGGAGGGGCAGCGCAGAAGGGGTGTGAGGAGGTTTCCAGGATCCCTGCCAGGGCTGGGCAGAGTCAAGGGGGTGATGAGGGCTGGGAGCTGACTCCCCGGGCCTTCCAGCACAGCCGGTGAAGGTCTGAGCTGGGGCCTTGAGAAAGGAACCTGGGGGAAGGGATCTGTCCTGAGAAAAGTGTCGCCTCCTGACCTGGGATGACCCTTCTTGGAGCACTTTCACCTTTCCCAACAGGCAATCAGGTGCCAGACCTGGGGAAAGTGACCCTCCTGCCATGCCCCCTCATCCCCTGTGCCTTCTGGTCCTGGGACAGGAAGTCTGTGCCCCGGGGGGGTGGGGAGGTGAGAGATTCAGGGAGAAAAGGCCAGGCAGGCAGCTAGGGGCAGTGGGCAGCCAGCAAAGTCTTGCAGACCCAGAGTTTTCCATGACTGGAGGCTACTGATAAATGCAGAATCCTGGGTCCCACCCTGACCTCCTGAGTCAGAATTTGATTTTAGACAAGCTTCGCATTGGGGTGTGTTTCCGCTACAGCGTCAGAAGCTCTATTACCCATTAAAAGAGACTTGACCCAGCAACACATGATGCTGGGACCTAATTTGAATCCCAACTCTAACAAACCACCTTTGGAAATACATTTTTTAGACAACTGGGAAAATGTGTCTCTGGATAGACTATTAGATGATAACAAGGAATTCATTTTAGTTTTAAGTGTGATGGTGGCATAGAAGCTCGGTAAGAAAAGATCCATTATTTTTGGGTGCAGACTAGAAGATTTGCATGAAATAACATAATGTCTGGGATTTGCTTTGAAACTCTCCCGCAAAATCAGACAAGTGAAAGTGGGCGGCTGGGGGCTTGATCAGAGAAGCGAGGACGATGAGATGTGGGCGGCCGTTGAGGCTGGTGGTGGGAACAAGATTTGTGCTCGACTTTTGTGTCTGTTTGGAGAATTTCCATCGAGACTCACACTGAAGACATTTTAAATTGTGATTGTCCCATGTGAGGCTCTGCCACCCGGTCCTTCCCGCGAGAGCCTGCATCACCTGGCACTGCCTCCGCATGTCCCCAGACTCCAGCCACAGGAGGTCACTGTTGTGTTGCTCACACCCAGAACACCGCCATGCTCAACACTCCTAGTGCAGGAGGGCCGTTTCCAGCCACCTCTTGAGGCCAACTCGCACCCACCCAGAAAGCCAGTGGACCCCCACTCTCGCTCTGGGCGGGACTGTGGGTGAGGGGCGTGGTCCTCTGGACCTTCCTGTAGTCCCCCACTCCTGCCTCACCTGGAACAACCTGCCTGTGTCGCTTGTGCCATCAGGAAGAACAGGAAAGCTGCATTTTGAGTGAAGAGAACGGGAAGTTCCCCGTGAGGCCTCAGTCTGGCCACTGGGTATCACTGTTCCCCGTGGGGCCAGCATATGGTCCCCTCACCTCCTCTGTCCAGTCTTCAGGCTGGTGGCTCCCTGGGCAGGGTGGGGCCCAAGCATAGGCTTTGGGAGTCGGATGACCTCGGACCCCAGACCCACCCGCTCTGAGCCTTCCTGTCCTGTGTGTCCGCTGGAAATCCTGGCCTCCTCAGGCCCCCTGCTGATTATCAGCTGCCAGAAATGCAGATTCTTGGGCCCACCTCAGTCCTGCTGATCCAGAAAGTCTGGGGATTCTGATACTGGCTCACATCTGGAACCCTCTGCCCTCCAGACGTAGGAGGTCACTGGAGGGCAGGCACCTCCCTTTGACTCTCAAAGCACATTCTTTGCTGTGATCTGTCATTGCTGTAGGTAAAACCTGTGATTCCGTGGGGCTCTCGGGATAAACCCCTACTGGGCCTTCCTGTTCTTGATTGTGCCTAGCTCCATGGGCCTGGCTCACTCTGCACCCCATCTTCACGCCCCTGGTTAACCTTTCTCCTTTGTCAGATCTTGATTCAGACGTTGCTTCTGCCAGGAAACCTTCCCCGCCTGCCTGCCCCCACCTTGGACGCGCCCGCTGCTGCCTGTACTTCTCCAAGGCCACAGCTCGCGGCTGCATCTGTTGTCTCCTGGGCCGGCACGTTGGAGCAGTGAGTCTGCGTGTTTTCTCACCATCTTATTCATAGTCATTTATCCTCATGTGGCTGCCACAGAGAAAACTATTAATAAATGGTGGTTAATAAGCAAAAACATGAATTAATGAAGCAAAGCATCAGAACCTCTCCCAGGATGGGAAGACATGAGACTGAAGTTTGTGGCACAGAGGACAGAAATGTGGATCTAATCACAGAGCTGTCTATGCTAAGAGAAGACATTTGATTTCCTGAGTTTCAGAAAGTCGCTTGTGCATATTTGTCGGGGTCCCCAAGACCATCCCAGGTTTCCCAGGGGGGCTCCCAGGACTCAGCAGAGGCCACACTCACAGCTAGGACTCACGACAGAGACATGGTACAAAGCAGAGTGAGAGGAAAGGCGCACGGGGAGAAGAGGGGGACCAGGCATGAGCTTCTAGAGCCCTCTCCCTGAGGAATCACACAGGACATGCTTAATACCCACCCCACCAGTTGTGACAACATGTGTGAGGTGCCCCTTAGAGACACAGTGCCCAGGGTTTTTACTGGGGGCTGGTCACAGGGCACCCTCTGCCTGGTGAAGATTCCAGACTCCCAGAAGGAAGCGGGTGCTCAGCATGAACACTTTGCACAAACGTTTAGGCCCAGCAAGGCCCTCTTACCCGTGAGGGTGCTGGGAACTCTCCCAGGCATTCCACCTGAGGGCCACCTTGCAGGCATGCCTCTCTGAGGAGGGCAGGTGGCCTGCTTGTTGACCTTTTCTGCACAGCAGGTAAGAAACAGCTCCCCAGACGTCAGGCAGAGCTGATGAAAAGAAATCCACTCTAGAAACACCGTGGTAAATATTTGATTGAAGCTGCAGCTAATCAAACAGACCTGCTCACAGGACAAGCTGATGCATGAAAGTGGAACTTTCTGCATCTTTAACGTCTGTCAAATGGCTTAAGAAATTGTTTGTTTTCCTGTTCATTAAAAAAAATTGGAATAGGTGAGACTGACAAACTGTGAGCGAGCAGGAGCGTGTAGAGGAGGAAGAGAGCACGCGGCTCTGATCTGTTCTGCGTTCTTCCGTCAGGGGCCCCAGCATGCTCTGGCGCTAACTCCACTCAAATATCAGTACACCTCACATGATTTCAGGGACAGAGACCAAAACCTGGTAAAGTGAACATGAGAACGTGACCTACTCCCTTTATGAAGGTGGCCTAGTGTAAACAGAGTTCCCAGGCATTTAAATTTTTAAAAATTTATTTTAGTCTTTTTCGAAATTATCTACAGTGAGCACATATGACTTGTATCTTTAACAAATTTTCACTATAAAAAGTGAATCTCAAGTAGACATTGAATTATTTTCCTGGGAAAATTCCTGAGATCAGCAGAGCCCACTGGGTTTTCACCAGCATCAGGCTAAGCGGGTTCGCAGCAACGGTTTGCAGTGTCTTCTCACATATTATGTCTGCACCCCAAGAAGGAGCTGATGCTCTCAGACCACCCCACTCCCCAGACAGTGTCCACACCTGGCCTCCAGAAACAACTGAGTTTAGAGAAACAGACGTTTATAAAGTTCTCACCAAGGGTCAGACCCGGGAGGGCGGTGGGAACAAGGCAGGATTCTAGGGGACGTGGGCCGCGTCCTCGCAGCCAGGAGGGTTTCTAAATCTCTTTCCACAGAGCTGGGATGTGTTTCCAAGGCAGGGCTGGGTATGGCAGCCCACAGGGAGGGAGGTGCCCTTGGCAGGGGCACTTGGCTGCATTTCTACACATTTCCACAGCCTCCGCCAACCAGGCTGAGAGATGCAGCATCCTATGGTCTAACCTTGGGTGTAGTCAGAGAACTGCTTCCACTTTTGTGCTGAATCCAAGTTTCAAAAACCTTTGGAGGTGTCAGAATGGAAAGAACAGTGGGATGTTGTGGAAGAAACGCCGGTGGACCCTCAGAGGGGCCATCCCACAGGCGGTGGGACCAAAATGAAGCTGGAAGACCCTGAAGAAAGATGGCAACCGGGCGTGGGGCCGGCACAGCTGCTGATGGGCGGCTGGGGCACCTGGCTGTGAGCACAGAGGCCAGCACCCACCCACTTACAGGTGTGACGACAAAGTAGCGAATCCCAGGCATCAGGAGTTCCTTGACGTTTTGGTGTCCTGGGGCTGCCGGAACGAATGACCACAAACTGGGGGCTTACACACAACAGAAGTTTGTTCTCTCTCAGTTCTGGAGGCCAGGAGTCCGAGAACAAGGTGTGGGCGGGGCACACTCCTCTGAATAGGGGAGCATCCTCCCACGCCTCTTCCAGCTTCTGGTGGCTGCCGGCATCCTTGGCTTGTGGCCACATCACTCTAGTCTCCGCCTCCGTCACATGGCCTCGCCTGTGTGTCTGTGTCCAAATTTCCCTCTCCTTATAAGGACACAAGTCATTGGATTGGGGCCCCCCCTACTCCAGTGTGACCTCATCTTAATTTATCATGTCTGCAATGATCCCATCATAAGGTCACATTCACTGGTACCAGGGATTAGGACTAGAGCATATATTTTGGGGGGACACCATCCAGCCCACAACACCTGGAAACCCCTGAAGTCTGTGTGGATGGTGCCTGTTTCCCCAGCACCACGGTGGAACTTGGCAGCATCCAGCACGCTGGCTTCTGTGCAGGCCTGGCATCAGGGGACCAACCCTAGCAGAGCTGCATGCCGCACCTGCCCTGAGCAAGTCACCTCAGAGAAGAGACCATCCAAGGTGGGGGTATCTCTCAGCTGTGTGGGGCCCAAGGGGGTGTGACCAGTGCCCAGAGACTCTGCCGTAACTGGCACCTGTGCACCTGGCAGGTGGTCTCCCCGGTCACTGCCGCCCTTGATGCATGCATGCACATCCCCACATTACGGACGAGGACACAGGGTCCAAGCAGGGTAGCCGCTCAGGTCACGTGGTCGAGGTGACTCTAGATGCCCCGCTCGGCACTGCCACCTCCGGGAAGGAGGCCAGCCCCTCTTCTTCTGGCCCCACACGGAGTCTGCTCACAGCCCCTGTGGTGGGGGCTCCCAGGAGTCCCAAGGACAGGGCCGGGGGGATTTCTCTCCTGTGAGAACCCAGAGTGGACTCCAGGAGGACAGTGCTGCACTCCATCCCTGCCTCCCCACCCTCACCCACCCAACACTGAGGGAAACTCACTTCAGCCTGAAATTCTGACTCCTCTGGCTTTCCAGAGTTTAGGGGCCGTGCTCAGACTCCAGGGAGGTCGCTCTCAGAGGTACCCCAACACATCCCCCTCCTCTCCCTGGCACCCTCAGGCTGGCGGGGGGCAGCAGGGGGAGCGGGCAGTGGGGGAGAATCAGAGCCTGGATGGAGAGTCTACAGCCTCTCTTTGAGCCCAGGTTTGCCGTGGGGCCCAGACACCCCTTTGCTTCCCCGCCTCAGTGGGGAGAGTGCCCTCGGCCCGTGGGCAGCCCTGGAGGCGCAGACAGACAAAGATGGGAAGGTGACCTGGGAGAGCCGGCGCTCAGACAAGCACAGGGCCCGAGGTAAGGAGGCAGCAGGCCTCAGTGCAGTGCAGTCCCTGGGGACACGGGGATCAACCCTCCGAGGGCAGAGGAGGGAGGCAGCCCCAGGGACCTTCACTTCAGGAGAAGTGAAGAGCCCCAGGGACCAAACGTGGAGAACTCCCCGGGGCAGGGTGACCTTTCACCTTTTGCCATGCATTCAAAACACAACTTCTAGTTTATAGGACAATGGTCGGAGAGGGTTCAGTGTTAGTGACTCCCAAGTGATGAGGGAAGGAATGTCAGGTATGCGCATTTAGTTCGCCTGAGTTTCGTCAAACTTTTCCAGAAAATCTGTGTCCTTGGGTTTGAGCATCCTCATGCTGAATTTTCAACTGAAATTAAAGTTGAAGCTAAATATATCCAACTCCAACTCACAGTAAAACCTGGGTTTCTTTGTTCCATGTCCGTGAAGCCAGCAGGTGTCATCTGTTGGCATTCGTAGACGGGAAATGCGAACAGCCACTTCACTGGGTTTTGGGATGCGAAAGGGTGGGCGGCCCTGGGCGATCCTGGACCAGGTTCTGCTGTGTTAAAAGCAGCATTTTAAGTCCAAATGTCAATGAAAAATACCCCCAAACATGAAATTATTAAAGCCGCTCAAAAGTATCTCTTCACTTGGTAAATTTGGCAAAGTTCGCGCCCAGCCGCCCCTCAGGGGCTCAGGCCACAGGAGTGGGATGAACCTTCAGACACGGTCTGGCCAAAGATCCCGGCGTGAGGCTCCACAACACTACGTGGGGGCCATGGGCACAGCCTGCGTCCCCTCTGGTTTGTCACAACTGTCACATTATGAATGACAGAGCACCCCAGGGACCCCCAAATGGGAACAGGCAGAGCCCCCTCAGAGGCCCTGAGAATCATGACACACAGAGCAGGCACCTGGGGAGCCCCATGCATGCACCGTCACTATTGCCGGGCTGCTCGCTTCCTAGAGAGCACTATTGTGACTGGCTGGTCTCTGGTCACACCACGGGGCAAGGGCTAGTCCCCCTCCTGCTTGCTGCCTGCTCGGTGCTGGGGAACAAGAGTGCAAAGGGGGGAAGTAGCTGTCCCCAAATTTCCCGGCCATCATCATTGGGGTGACGAAGTGCCTGAGCCATACCTGTGACAGAGGTTGTGGGACCCTCTCTGTCCTGCTTCCACCGCGCAGAGCTGGGCTGCGCCCTCTTCACTGCTGCTCCTCTGAAGCTGACTCTGCAGAGTGCAGGCATTGCACACTTGTGTCCTGAGCCCCGGGGTGCCCTGTACCCCAAGGAAGCAGCATCCAGTTCAGCGAGGGGAAGGGAGCAGTTGTTAATGGATGGTGTCCTGAAAATCAGCCTTGTGGTACCTCTCACCTCACAGCTAAACAAATACCCAGGGACACGGTGTCCCATCAGGGCCACTCGGTGGGACAGGTTCCGCATGACCCTTACGCAGCAGAGACCCACTCCTGCCACTCAGAGGTGCCTTGGGCCTGGACCCACCCTGAAGCAAAGCTGCATTTCACACCAGGCAGCCCCAGGTGGTCCTGCTCTCTGTCTGAGGCTGCAAGATTCAGGCCAATCCCTCCCCATCCAGGACCTGGCGGCCTGTCTGTGAAAAGATGGCCTCTTCCAGCCTGGGTGTCACGACAGGCTGGCTTTAGCCGTAAATTTAAAATGGAGCACCCATGGAGACGCCCAGCAGGAGCGGGCAGCTGGCAGAAGGGGCGAAAAGGGCTGCGGTGCCAGCAGGCGAGGTGATCGTCTGCCTAGAGCGCCAAGGGAGCCGGCGGCACACGCTCTGCCTTCACAACACCGCTCCGCAGGGCAGCAGGTTCCAGACCCAGAGGCAAAAGCGATCGTTTGCACTTTTCACATCAATTATGAAAAACCAGAAGTTAAATTTGAAAAACAGACTTGGTTTGTCGCATGGTGTGGCAGGCAGTGGCCCATGGGTTCCATCACTGAGCCCGCCTGGAGAGCTAAGACACCGCGGGTCCACGGGGAGCTGGGCCTGTGGTGGGGGCTGCCTGCATGGAGAAGGGAGGCAGGGCGGGCACCAGGTCCTGTCAGCACTTCACAGACCCCCAGACCTCCATGGCTGCTAGCCCAGGGCCCTGGCAAGGTTGGGTGGGGTGGGCCGGCCGATCCTCACACAGCTACGAGACACTGCTCCCAGGTGGCACTCGAACTACCTGGCTCACCTGGCTGGGTGTCCCTTATCTCTGGGTCTCCCGGGAGGCAGAGGTCGGGTACCTGCCCTGCTGTTCACGGTCGATGGTGGCTCCGCAGCTCCCAATCGGCTCGTGGCCTGAGGAAACGCCTCCCTCTGGTTGCAACATCTCCCCCCACGTCATGTTAACACAGGATACCATCCTGTTTGGGAACAAAGCCCACACACCTAGTTTCCCTGGGCTGCACTGCCAGGACCAGTCAGCTAACTCTGGGCCCAGGCTTCTCCTGCCCTTCCACATGCCACACAGCACTCAGGGCTGCATGAAGTGGGGTTCTGACCGAGGGGGCTGCAGGCCATAAACAGACAGCGTGACCTGTGTGGCATGTGGCATGACGGAAGGGCATCCAAGGACATGTGGACAGTTGAGGTGACTCCCTGGACAGGAGGCTTGGCTACAGCTCTGAGAGAAGAGCAAGAGGGGCTGAGTGAAAAAAGGGACAAGCATTTGAGGCAGAGGAACAGCATGTGCAAAGGCTCAGAAGCATTAGTTAGACTAGAGTGAAGTGGGGAGTGTGCCTGGGGGTGGCTGTGAGAGCTGGTCCAGGTGTGCAGCTCCCCAGGTTGGGGGGAAGGTGGGCCCCTGAGGGAAGGAGCCCATGGCCAGTGGGGCTACAGACAAAAAGGCCAGGGTCAGAGCCAAGCTCGGGGCAGGTGTGCCATCCCTTGGCGAAGGTAGGGTGTGTCATTCCCAGCTTAGGGCAAAGCCACAGGGCTGAGATCTGCTCTGGGCAGAGGAAGGGTTCACTGGGGGCTGTGGCAGGTGTTAAAAAAAACAAAATTCAACTGAGTACATTTTAAAGATCTTAGTGGCTTTATCCAGAGATTCATGAGTCGGGCAGCATTCCATCCAGCAGACAGAAACGAGCTGCGAGGCGCTGGACAAAATGAAAGACTTTCACAGGCAGAGGGGAGTGGGACAGGGAAGTTTTGGTGAAGAGCAGATTGTTAGTGGCAAGGTCACCTTCCTTTAGGGGATGGCAGGGGTCGATCAGGCAGGTGACCTCAGCAGTGCTGACCCAGTGACTCCTGGATTTAAGACTCCATTCCTGGGAGAGGTTGAAACTGCAATTAAGTTAGGTATTAAGTCTTGGTTTGGTGACATGAGGCTTAGCACAAGTGACTCCATTTGGGGCCTGTTGTCTCTTTTTTAACACAGGTCAACACCACAGCTGACTCCAGAGGCCCAGTGCTACCCAGATGACACCAGGCCCAGATGCCACTGTAGGGCAGGGCCTGAGGCTGCCAGCTCTGCCTGGGGTTTGCACAGGCCCTCCTCACGCAAGCCTCAAGCTGTGCAGACCTTTCACCTTTGTGCCCCTGCCTCTGCAGTTCCCTGGGCCTGGCAGGCCCTCACCACCCCACCCGACCGGGGGTGGGCACGCCACTCCATTCTCCAAGGCACAGTTCCAATGCCCCCCACTCCCCCTCGACCTTTTCCTGGCAGTCCCCTGGGATTCTCACCTCCTCCAGGCTCTCAGCCCCTTTTGGCCTCTCCTCTCAGCTCCCAGGAGGCTGTTGCAGACCCTGGGCCTCCTCTGCCATACTCTCCTCCCCCATCTGCCTGCTGCCTGCAGGGGCTTCTGCTTCTTGCTGACACTGCATCAGTGGGGGCAGCCAGACTGGGGCCTGGTCAGAGTGAGTGCTCAGCAAGGAAGGAGGGAGGGGAGAGGTGGGGAGGAGGGAGAAGGAGAGAGAAAGGGGGAGGAGGGAGGAAAGAAGGAAGGAAGAAAGGAGGGAGGGTGTGGGAGAAGGAGAGGGAAGAAGGGAGAAGAGAGGAGGAGGGAGGAAAGATGGAGGAGGGAGGAAAGAAGGAAGGAAGGAAGGAGGGAGGTGGGAGGCAGGGGCTCACAAGGGGCCTCCCTGTGCTGGGGAAGGCCAGGCTAAGGAGCATCTTGGCATGCCTGTGCCAGGGACCACGTCTTTGTCACCTTCCCCAGGGCCCAGGACGGGGGCCCAGGGCTGCCCTGGTTGCTCTCTGCCCAGAACATAAGGCCTGTTCCCTCTGCCGCTGTCTTCGCCCAGCGGAGGGAGAGTGCCACCACCCTTGCAGGGCTGTAAGGATCCTCAGGTGCTCAGGCCACAGCTGTCCAATCTGGCTAAAGCTCCTGGGGTTCCCACACCCCCAGGATGCCAGACGAACCCCAGCCCCAGCAACAAGCGCTGAATGGAGGGCTCTGTGGAGCTGGGGGGTGAGTCCCATGGGAGAGGTCAGGTGCCAGGGGGTCAGGGGGTACTGCCTCCTTGGTCACCGTGAAAGCTCCTGTGTGGAAGTCCTAACACTTCCCTAGCTACTGAGGCCCAGGGCATCAGATCCCTGACACAGAGCAGGAAGTCCCTGCACGCTCCCACCGGGCCCCCCGGAGAACAGCTGAGAAGTTTCCAAGTTGCTCAGAGAGCACCGGTCACAGCCTCCCTCACCTGGTCTCCAAGGGGTGCAGGGGCTGTTCTGATTTCCCAGGACACCCACCTGTTGACTCAGCAAGCAGAGGAGGTCCCCAAGCGAGCACTCCTTGGTTACACTTGTCAACACCAAACCCCGGGCCCTTGGGCATGGAGGGGCAAAGGAAATACTTATTTCCAAAAGGATCAGGAATAAACATGTGGTTGGTGTGTGTGTGTGTGTGAGTGGGAGTGTGTGTCTACACACACAGGGCATATGTATTTTCTAAATTGAGCCTCTCCGTAAGCTAAGCCAGGGTCAGCAAACTATGGCCCATGGGTCAAATCTGGCCTACCGCTTGTTTTATAAATAAAGTTTCATTGGCACACAGTCACACCATTGTAGCTGCTTCTGCACAACAGCAAGGTTGAGTAGTTGCAACAAGCCTGTAAGGGCTGCCAAGTCTGAAACATTTGCTCTCTGGTCCAATAAGAACTCCGGGGCCCCCTGAGCCCAGCAGGATGCACTGAGCTAGGCGTCTGTCCTGGGACAGCTGAGAGGAGCCAGGAGGGCTGAAGGGCAGAGGACAGCTCACCACACTCTGTTTTTCATTGACTGGACTCTGAAGGCTCCTCCTCCCCTGACTGAGGGTTCAACACCCTGGCTGTCAGGCCCCGACATGAAGACTAAGCATCCATAAGGGGTCAGGTAACAACGACAAACAACGAAAGGCTGCCCTGCAGCAGGAGCCCATCGATCAGACCTCACCTCTGGACGCCTGCCTGTGCCCACACGTGTACCACCGCCCAGCACGGGGCCAGCTGGGAAATGCTCCGGGCACTGGCAATGGCCAGTGTGGCCCTGGGGCCCCAGGTGGCAGGTTGGGTGCGAACCATGGCCTCCCACCAGCTGCTGGTGGCCCCCCCAGAGGCCCTGCGCAAGCCCTTGTCCATCCCCAACCGGCTTCTGCTTGGGCCCGGCCCCGCTAACCTGGCTCCACGCGTCCTGGCAGCCGGGGGGCTGCAGGTGATCGGGCACATGCACAAGGAGATGCACCAGGTAAGTCATTTAGAGGGCGGTGGTCAGTCCCCTGAGCCTCACTCAGGAGACGAGGTCTGACCTGCGTGCCCACCCCCCCAGATAATGGATGAGATCAAGCAAGGCATCCAGTACGTGTTCCAGACCAGGAACCCCCTCACGCTGGCCATCAGTGGCTCGGGGCACTGCGCCCTGGAGGCTGCCCTGTTCAACCTCCTGGAGCCTGGGGACTCCTTCCTGGTCGGAGTCAATGGCATCTGGGGGCAGCGGGCCGCGGACATCGGGGAGCGCATTGGTAAGAGATAGTGGGCAGAGGGTGGGGTGTAGCCCCTCACTCCATCCTTCCCCAAGTTCTTCTGCCTCCCGCACGAAGCCAGGCACCAACTTTTGCCCCTCCCCAAGCGGCACTTACCCACTTTGTGGTGCTTCATGCATCCACCTCCCCACCAGCCTGCTGCCTCCTCCAAGTAGGTGTCAGGGTGCTCATGGGGCCCCCATCCCCTGTCTCCCAGAGCTTGGGGACAGCTGTTTCGGATCACATGGGGGAGGCACTGCCGGGAATCCTCTGATCTCAACACAAACCCCTAAATGAACCTGCAGCTCTCCAGGGTCCCCACGTGTTACCTCTATTCTGTGACAAGACAGGGTTTCAGAGGCTGAAATCCCCTCTCAAAATCTCAGAAACAGCCCTCTTTCTGGAGCCCAGAATATGGAGGTACGGACAGGGTTTTCATGTCCAGAATAAGATGTTCCAAAGAGAGAGACACAGATCGAAAGCAGCATATGTGCTGGGTTTAATGATTGTTTGTGGCCTTTGGAAACACCTCGCAGCTCCTGCAAGTTCAGCTCCACACTGAGCTGCACTCAGTCCTGGCTAATGGACAACCTCCGATGGCCCAAGGGGGTTGGGCCCCTTACCTGGTCCCCTTGAAAACCAGTGTGTGGACAGAAGGCAGGGCCCCAAATGGACCTTGGGCACCCATGCTCCAGTGGCTCTGACTGCCTGCTGTGTGGGCGGGCAAGCCCCTCCCCAGTCCCTACCCCACACCCCAGCCTCAGGCTCTCCCCTGAGGCTTGGACGGTCCTGGGGTCTCCTCCACTCCTACGTGCAACTCAGGAGGTCAGTTGAGCACAGGGATGCAGGGATCCGAGAGAGGAAGCAGGACCAGGGCCTGCCATCATGGAGCCCCAGCCCCCATAGAGGGCAAAGCCTGCTCATGCCCTCACTCATCCACTCATTCTTTCATTCAGTCATTCATCAAACATGGTGGGCCCCTCGGGAGCGACCCTCTGCTGAGAAGGCACCGATCCATGCAGCCTCGCACAAATGCTGGTTTATTTCCTGTGTGAAGGGTGCTGCAAATGAGCCCGGGACAACCCCAGCCTGGCTGGGCTCAGGGAAGGCGGCCTGAGGAAGGGACAGTGAGCTGAGCCTGACCTACTCCCATCTAGAGCACCCCAGAAGACTTAGTTCACGACAGCAGCCTCACTGAGCACACACACCCACCTTCCTCTTTTGTCCAGTGGCAGGGGGCTGGGGTGGGGGGGGGCCCATCCTCACAGGGCCGGCCTGCTCAGCATGGCCAGTGGTCCCCAACACTGGCTACTGCTGTGTGTGTGTGTGTGCTGGGCCGCTCACTGCTCACTCCATCCCTGCCCCCAGGAGCCCGCGTGCACCTGATGATCAAGGACCCCGGCGGCCACCACACGCTGCAGGAGGTGGAGGAGGTACAGTGGGGCACGCAGCCCCGGGGAGTGGAAGGAGCCAACCAGCAGGGCGGGCTCAGGGCTGGGAGGTTGGTGTCCATGGCTGGCTCTCAGCTCTTCCCCGCACCAGGTGACCCATCACAGGAGGAGCATTCCGACATCTGGGAGCAGGTGGGAAGCCTGCGAGGGTTCTGTCAGGCAGGGAAACTGAGTCCAGGGCCCAGTCCTCTGGCAGGGCCAGAGGGGCTAGAGGCAGGAGGTGGTGAGCAGGCCATGTCCTGACACTTGGGGTGCCAGCCCCTTCCATCAGGCGAGATCGGTCCCAACCAGCCCAGACCCTAAGGATTCAGCTGAACTCACGGTGGTCCCAATAGGGTGGGCAGGAGGCTGGAATCACTCTTGCTCGGTCTCTGGGATAAACTCCTTCTCTTCCTGGAGCAAGCCCTCCTCCCAGAGCCAAGATGCCTGGGCTCCACCTCAGCACACACCCAGACCAAGAGGGGTTGGTTGTGGCACCTCCAGCTCCAGCTGCCGAATCTGCACCGGCAGTGGGGAGGGAGGGGTGTTTGGGAGAGGTCCTGCCCTGCCTTCACCAGGAAAAGTCCTTCAGGGAGGGGCTGGCCGGCCCCCTCCCTCCACTGGCTCTGCCCACAGCTGTCACCTTTGTCCCCCTCAGGGCCTGGTCCAGCACAAGCCAGCGTTGCTGTTCTTGACCCAAGGGGAGTCATCCAGCGGTGTGCTACAGCCCCTCGATGGCTATGGGGAGCTCTGCCACAGGTGAGCCTGTCCCTGCAGGGAAGCCTGTCCCAGGGTGGCAGTGCTGAGGCCAGAGCTGAGCACAGTTCAGAGCTGGGCTGGTGTTGAAGTGGGGGTGCTGGCAGGTCCCTTCCTCCCAGAAGGTAGTAAGTGAGGCTCAACTCCCCATCCCACCGTTCTCACCTCCCAGCCTCTGTCACATGGTGTGGGGTGCAGGCACCTCTCGGGGTGCTCCTGGCTCTGGGCTGGGTCTGGGGGGCTCCTCTCATCTGAGAGTAGGCTCAGGTGCTCCATGGCCAGGTGCCCCCACAGTGCCCACTGCCCTCCGATCCCCATGGCTGGAGAGGGCTCGGTGCTGACCCTGCTGTCCAGGTCCCAGGGCCTGCCCCCACCTCACTCCAAGATCTCTAGAGCCCCAGAGCGGCCTCCTGCCCTCCACTCCCTCCTCCGGCCTCCCTGCCCTGCACAGGGTGCACAGGGCCGTGAGTGGAGTCAGATGGTATTCCCTCCTGTGAGTCCTGCACTGGAGAGCTGACCACAGGAGGGGAGGAAAGTCTCCAGCCAGGCAGGGTCATCCTGGCAGGGCCACCGTGCACCGCAGGGGACCCAGCCCGGACAGCCTGCCGGCTACAGCCAGACCTGTGAGATCCTTGTCCAGTGAATCAAAATCACAAATGTCATCTGGGCTATGGTTTCCATGGGACCCACCTCCCCTCCATGCCCAGCGTGGGATACTCTTTATGCCTTTTTTCTAAGAAAACGTGGAGGTGGAGGAGAGTCAAAGCTTATGGCTCAGACTGTTTCTGGACTCTGTCCTCCCTGGGCTCTGGACTTCTGGCCAGTGGGCTGGGCGGAGCAGCTGTTAGTAGAAGGAGATTCAGCTCCATGCGGCCCTGGTCCCTGGACCCCACACAGGCGCTCCGGCCTGAGCGTGCAGATCCCTAGCCGGCTCCCGAGACCACAGGCTGCCTGGGCTGGACCTCCTGTGGGGTCCTGTGGCCCGGCTGGCCCAGAAGTTGACACTCCCTGAAGCCACTGTGTTCACGCCCCATCAGCCCTGTGGCTTGCCCTGGTCCCAGAACCAGGGAGCTGGCCCGGGGGGTTGGAGGGTCCAGGGGGAGGCACCATGTGGGAAGCGGAAGCCTCCACTGCTTCCATGCCGGCCTTCTACAGGCTCTTAAGGCCCCTCCAGAAACCCCATGCTGGCAGAGTCTGAAGCCCCCTCCTGCTTCTCTGTGCTGCCCCTCCCCCCAGGTACAAGTGCCTGCTCCTGGTGGACTCGGTGGCATCCCTGGGCGCAGTCCCCATCTACATGGATCAGCAAGGTAAGGGTGTGCCCCCCACAGCCCCAGCCAGGCCACAGCTCACCCCAGGGGGCCCCTCAATGGAAAGGTTTCGTCTGACAGTGCCTGCAAGTCCACCGTTAGCCCCATGTCAGATTAGGGCCCCGTCTCCACAAGGCCCAGGGGAACCAGTTCCTCACTGGGGCAGGACAGGTTCTGTGACACCCGGTGTTTCTCCTAGGCTGTCAGGCCTGGATGTGGGAGGCAGGCGGGAGGGAGGAGCTTCTCCAGGGGTGGATTTGCAGAGGTCTCAGCCCCTGCAGAACGGGTGGGAGAATGCCACGGCCCCCCTGAATCAGGTGCAGGAGGGTGGGCTTCCTCTGGTCCCAGCTGGGCCTCAGTTTCCCCATCTGCTCCACACCCTACCAGCCTATCACACAATAGTAAGCACCATTGCCAAGGTCATCCTTGTAGGTCATCCCAAGAAGCCTTCCAGAGACTTCCAGCTCTGGGGCAGTGAAGGGAGAGCTTTCTGAGGTGACCCTCAAACCACTGCTCTGAAACTAAGGGCACTGTGGGGGGTAGCAGGCTGCCCCTGCGATGCCCACACTGCACCTCCCGGGCTCGAGCCTGAGCTCCCAGGCTGCAATGCAGCAGTGCAAGACTCGAACCCAGGACTCCCTCCCCACTTCAACCCTCCTGGCTGCCATGTATCCCAGTAGAATCTGTAGATCAGGGCCTGGCCTGGGCAGCCCCACACTGGAATAATTCTGCCCCTGTGTGGCGCTCAGTCCCCCGTGAGCACACGCCCCTCCCCTCCACAGGCATCGACGTCTTGTACTCGGGCTCCCAGAAGGTCCTGAACGCCCCTCCAGGCACCTCGCTCCTCTCCTTCAGTGACAAGGCCAAGTGAGTGACCCTGGCCCCCACCAGGGCTGGAGGTGCAGCAAGGCGGGGGCCCAGAGTTGGGAGGGAAGGAAGGGCTCCTTGGGCCGCGCTCAGTGATGTCTCTGGAATGCTCGCCACCTACCCTGGATGGGTGCTCACCCTGGACAGGTGTGCCCGAGCTCTGGCTTCACAGGGGCACGGTGAGGGCCATGGGTGCGGGAGGAGTGGCCTGGCAAGGCTGGCCTTCAGAAGATGCTCTTCATGAGAGTCTGGACTCTGTGGGAGCAGGGCCTGGCATTCTGGAAATTCTCGGCTTTAAGCCAGGCCCTGCTCCCTCCACCCCGGCTCAGTGTCTAGGTGCTGATGCGGGAGCTGCTCCATGGGGTGACACAGGCCACCTTCGTCCCTCTGCAGTCCCAACATCCCCATGTCACCGGTGTCCAGACCCTGAGCCAGGCCAGGAGGGGACGGGGGAAGGGATGTGGGACCAGCCTCAGCAGGCCATTACCATCACCATACATGGTGAGGGGTGGTGTCATTTACCAGAACAGAGATGATTTGGGGTGAGATCAGGAATCCTATGTGGACATGGGAAGTCTGAGATGCCTGTGGGAGGGTCAAGGAGGCAGCTGGGTCTGAATCTGGAGCTTGAGGAGAGGCCCGCGCTGGGCACGTCAGTCCGCAGTTGACGGAGAACAGATGTATCTAAGTTTCGAGACCGGCCAGCATCGCCCAGGGCTTGAGAGCAGAGGAGCCCGGGTCCCTGCTGAGCCCTGGCCCCCCAGGGTGCAAGGGTTGAGGAATTGAGCAGGAGAGGCCAGGTGGGCTGGGGAGAGGACAGCCAGGGGAGCCTGGGGTCACCCAGCCTGGGGAAGTGGGGCCACCTGAGAGCTGCCTCATTCAGGCCCCAGCTTCACAGCTTATACTTAAGGGTGTGGCAGCCTCCAGCAGAGGTGAGGCCTCACCCCTAGGCCCTGAGTCTGTTTCCCCTGTCATTTTGATGGGTTGGACTCACCAATGCAGCAGACCCTCCTGTCTTTAAGTGACTGGCCACCTTTTGGTGACCTGAGGAATGAGGCAGGATGACTCCATGAGAGGGGACTGGGACAGGGAGAGACCAGCCGGGGTCTCCACATGACAGGGTCATATCCATGTGGCAGAGGCACAGGCTGGGCCCAAGGACCAGCAGGTCGAGGTGGTCTGAGGGGCCCACGCCAGCCCCTGAGCACAAACACAGGGGTCTTGGGGTCCCTGCCCCTCTGGCTCACTTTTTCAAAACAGGAGCACCCAACAAAACGGCCCCACAGGGGCTCCAGCCTGGATGGGCAGGCGCTCAGGCCGGTTCTTCCTCCCCAGAAACAAGATCTACACCCGGAAGACGAAGCCCTTCTCCTTCTACCTGGACATCAAGTGGCTGGCCAACTTCTGGGGCTGTGACGACAAGCCCAGGATGTGAGGGCCGCAGGGCTGGGGGCGGGCTGGCCATGGCTGAGGGGCGTGGAGGGGAGGGCCGTGACCTCTCGCTACCCCCAGCCTCTCATCAGTTTCACACACTGGGTTCTGAGCCCTGTCACGCCCCTGCACTCCAGCTGGAGCCCCGGGATTCACCTGAGCCAGGCCATCGATGCCCCTACCCGGTTTCCCTATTCCGCCCTGGCCTGGGGGCTCGGGTCCAGCAGCATGGCCCCACAGCCCTGCTCACGGGGGCCTCTCCTCCCAGAAGTCCCAGAGCACCTTCACACACTTTGGACCTGGCCCTGCCACATCTTCCCACTCCTGGGCCTCAGTTTACCGATCCCTCAAAAGGGGAGGGTGACCTAGGGGCTTTCCGTGAGGTGGCTTTGACCATAACCCAAGTCCCCTTATATCACACATGGGGACAGGGACACCAGGAATAGTGCCCTACCCAGCAGGCACAGTAGGTTCAGTGTGGGCTTCATGGGGCCTCTGGGACTACAGGGGCCTCAGTGGGGAGGTGAGAGCCAGCACCGAGTCTGCCCCCATCAGCCTTTCGCTGCCATCTGGCCCGTACCCCCACTCTGAGCCTTGCTCTCCCCGGATCTAGCTGCCCTTCCAGCTGAGTCTGTAATTCCCAAACTAGACATCGCTCCCCTGGGACGGGGGCTAGCCCCATTGTCAGAGAGCCCGACCCTACTGGGGCTGGGATAGACCGAGCTACTACCCTGTCCCCCACCCAGTGACACCTGACCGAGCACCCTCCTGTCTTCCAGATACCATCACACCACCCCCATCACCGGCTTGTACACCCTGAGAGAGAGCCTGGCCCTCATAGCGGAACAGGTGAGGGAGGGAGGGGGGCCGAGAGCAGCAGCCTGGGGCAGGGACTTGGCACGTGCAGGTGCCCCAATAGGGCCCCATCCCCCCACTCCTGTGGGCCTGGCCTGCAGAGAAGGAAAAGTTGATAGTGTAGCAGAGAGCGGGGGCCTTGCTGGCTGCTGGCTGAGGGGTCCCCCTGGGAGGACAGAGCCCCAGGACAGATGCAGTGATGGGGCAGGTGTGGACTGTCTTCCAACCCCTCAGTTGCTTGGTGAAGCACTCAGGAGGGGGTTTGAGGAGAGAAGGGAGGCATGAAGAAGAGGAGAGGGTGGGGCGAAGGGGCCGGGGAGTGTGGGGCAGCCAGAGGCAGGTGGTCAAGAGCATAAAGTGAGTCCAGGCTTAGCACTTTCCTGCAGCCACATCCAGCTGACAGGGTGGGGGCAGGAGCCAAGTCCCTACAGTCGGGTGTGACCAGGCTGGTGGCTTTGCCCAGCGCAATGTCCACACTCTAGGGACACAGGAGGCTAAGCATGGTCCCAGGCCCCGTTGGCCCTGCAGGACAGGAAACATGGCTGGCAGCATGGCCCACCTTCATGGTCCTGAGGTCTCCCAGGGGCCTCTGCCAGCCACCAGCCCAGAGGCCAGGAAGCAAGCCTGGTGTGGCAGCCTCCCTGGGTGGCTGCAGTGCTGTGTGGGCCCTTCTGTGTTTGCTCATAAAGCCACTGCCCCACGGCTGGTTACGGTCAAGGTGTCCTGTGAGCTGGATGGTCCTGTGATGGATGTCCTGTGCAAGGTGTCCTCCGAGCTGGATGGTCACCAGCACCCGGGCCGGGCCCATGTGCCGGGGAGTATGTGGGCGAGGAGCTGCTGGCTCACAGGGAGTGGCTGTGAAGATGGGCCCTGGGGTGTGAGCTGTGTAGGGAAGGGAGGGGGGATCCCTGTGGTTGGTCAGACAGGGCCTGGGGTGACCATCGGAGCTGCGGCTGGGCTGGGGGGAGGCTGAGGGTTGGAAGGAGCTGGCCCTGAGGGAATGGAGATGACCTCCCCTCCCCCACCCTGCCCTCCCTCCTTTCTTCCCTCTCCCTTCCTCTGGACCACTCCCCCAGGATGACAGTGTGGCCCCCAAGGGAAGAGCAGGGCCTGGAGCTGCCCACCTGTCCCCGTGTGGCACAGAAGCCCCTTCCTTTCCACTGGCCAGCTCCCCACCTCTGGCCAGGTGCCCTCCCCTCCCCCGGGGGTTGCTCGGCTCCAACAACTGGCTGGGCCCCCATTTCTCTTCTCCCAGATAAGGACTATTTCCACCTGCCCCAAGGTAGTCCCAGCCCTGGCTCCAGGGACAAAGCCAGAGCCTCAAACCTGGGTGCTCAAGGGGGCTCCTGAGGGACTCAGTGTCCAGGCCAGGAGACGAGCCCCTCCCCAACCTGTACCTGCCCCCCACTGTGAATGCGAGCCAGGCTCTCCCTCTCCACGGCCAAGAGAGAGACCCCACCCTGCCCTGCCACATCAGTGCCCACCGGGGTGCCCTCTCCCCACACAGGGCCTGGAGGACAGCTGGCGGCAGCACCGGGAGACCATGGCGTACCTGCATGGGCGCCTGCAGGGGCTGGGCCTGCGGCTCTTCGTGAAGGATCCCGTAAGGAGGCCGGGGGCAAGGGGGGCAGGGCACAGGGCGCAGGGGAGGGCAGTTCTGCCCTGGTCGGGGGGCGAGTGTGGGGGAGGGAGGGGAGAGCTCCTGCCCAGCCCCGTCGGGATAGACATGGGGTCCTGCGGTCCTGTGGGGCTGGTGGTCATGGCTCCCTGGCCTCAGGACCTTAAGGTACTGAGTTTGATGCCCCCACTCTCCCCCAGAGCCTCCCCCTGAGTAGTAACGAGTGACCTCTGAGCCTGAAGACGCCCATCAGCCTCCTGAGCACTAGGGGCGGGAGGGTCAGCTGAATGTTCCCGTAGGAAACTAAAGCCCCTCTGCCCGAGGGTGGCTGTGACCTGCCGGAGGGGAACAGACATATGGAAGCACCCTGGGGTCCATCAGTAGCTTGGATGCCCTGTCTCGTGGGCATGGGCTGCTGGGCGGGGGCAGTGACCTTGCTGTCCTGGGGCCCTTTCTCCCCACCCCACCCCCACTGCCGCCTGCTCCTCTGGATCCTGAGGTCAAGGCCGGCCAGTGATCGTGACAGGGGCTGAGCCAGGCTTGTCCTGCAGGCACTCCGGCTGCCCACTATCACCACCGTGGCTGTGCCCGCCGGCTACGACTGGAGAGACATCATCAACTACGTCATGGACCACTTTGACATCGAGATTGCAGGCGGCCTTGGGCCCTCGACGGGAAAGGTGAGGGGGGCCTGCACTCTGAGTGCCCAGAAACCAGATGCACCATCCTTGCACGGAGCACCACTGGGCGCCAGGCCCAGGGCGAGGCCCGAAGGTCATAGAAGGGCCCAGGACAGCAGGGGTGGTCAGAAGGGAACGTCCTTCTCCAAACCCCAGAGGGGATCTGGGCAAAGTGTATCCTCCTTCCCCCTTCCACCCCAGTTTGGTGAGGTAGTAGGGTGCAGCATCTCCGATTCCACCCAGAATGTCCTTCCTTCCCTCCGAGTGAGCAGACCAGGCTGGAGACCCTGTGCTCAGGTCCGGGTGTGTCCACTGAGCAGGCAATTCTGAGTGGCCTTCACTGACTGCCACCCTGGACTCCCTTCTCGAGCTCTGTGGGTGGAGGGAGGAGAGCTGGCTCAGGCCTGGGTTTGGGGGGCCTCCCGGTGTGCCCGGAGGAAGCTCTTGGCTCCCCTTGTGTACACTGGGGGTGGACCCCCAGCCCTCAGTCACGGCCAGGTGGGGGCCCGCTGGATGCTGACATCTGCACCCCGCCCCTGCCCCCCAGGTGCTGCGGGTCGGCCTCATGGGCTGCAATGCCACCCGGGAGAACGTGGACCGTGTGATCAGGGCCCTGCGGGAGGCCCTGCAGCACTGCCCCCGGAACAAGCTGTGACCCGACCGCCTGTCCCACACTCACCTGGCGGGGCTGGAAGGGGGGCAGGAGGAAACAGGCTGTGCCAGGTGGACAGGCCCCGTGACAGGACAGCAGCTGACCCAGCCCAGGCGAGGTGGGTGGAGGGGCAGGACCGGGCAGCCTCCCCCAGCCCCAGGTGGCCCTTGTCGCACTGAATAGAACTTCCTAGAAATGGGCCATTTGGGCTCAGGATCCACAGCACCTTCCAGATTAGCTGCAGTCCCTTGCAGGTCACTTCCTTCTGGAAATATTCAATAAAGAACAGGTCGGTCATCCGTCCTCACTGTGTGGGGGGTGGGCTGCAAAAGAGTCTGATAGGAAGGCACCCCTGCTCCCTGACTGCACCTTTGCGGGGAGCCCACAGGGCAGATCCTTGCCTGGGGCCTCCCTGGCGCTGGTGGGTGGGATGTGCAGGGGCCCTGTCGCCGCAATCTCAGGTCCCAGATCTTACACCTGCAAAACACATCCTCACATACCTCCTCCAGGGGAACCCTGGGCCCGCAGGGCTGACTCGTGACCCAAGTCAGGAGCACAAGAGCCCAAAAGCATAGGCAGGACTTGAGCCCGTGATGACCCAGGGTGCCTTACACAGACACACAGGCCAGTGCAGGTGCCAAAGGTTTGGGAAGGCCTCAGCCCTGCAGCTACTCAGCCCTCAAATGTGCAGCTGAGGGGGTCCCCTGAGCCCCAGCCTCCTCTCCTTCCTCTGCTTGGCTCCCTCTGACCCCCGTCCCTTACTTCTACTTGTGACAGGGTTTCTACTTGTGACAGGCGCCCTCAGCCTCTCCTTCCTAGGAAGTTTCAGAGCAGGCCAGCCTCTGATCTACTCAGGACAAGGTATGCTTTGGGGAGTCATAGCCACGTCCACATTTCCAGAGCCTCACTGGTCCCAAGACCCCCCAGGGTCTCCTTCCTGTCAAGGTGGACACCTGCAGCCCAATGCAGCCCTCCTTGTGCAGGGCAGGGGTTGACCTGGCTCCATCCCTGTCACTCGCCCAGGTGCAGGCCAGACACAGCCGTGTGCAGTGGGGTAGGGCCTGAGCAGACCAGAGGCCATCCACCCCATGGTGCTCAGGGCCACCGGGAGAGATGGGCACTAATGGGATGACTCAGACACTGTCACATCATAGCTGTGATCAGCACAGGAGCCAAGAGGGCCAGGGGGTCTGGAGTCCACAAAACAAAGGTGGGGGTGCTCTTCCAGAGGAGGCCAGAGAGTGGGAGTGACCAGAACATGCAGGGCCACATGTGCCACCTTCAAGACTTTGGCCTTTGTCCTGAGAGCAGCCCTGTCTTGGTTGGGTTTCCCCAGAAGCAGACATGGAGATGAGAATTCAAGTGCTAGACCCATCCAATGGCAGGTCCCCTGTGCTCCCACCCCGCCGATGCCCACCCCTCCACTATCTGATTCCTGTCACCACAGGTCAGTGTTTCAGGCATCTGGATTTCATGTAAATGGAATCACACAGGACATTCTCTATTGTGTCTGCTTCTTTCACTTAACACATTTGGCATTTGGGGAACATAATTTGTCTTTGTTGCTGAGTGCTGTTTCATCATAGGATATAGCATAATTTGTTTATTCATCTGCTTTTGACAGACCTCTGGGTTACTTCCAATTTGGGGCTATTATCAGTAAGGTTGTAATGAACATTCTTATACAAGGCTTTGTGTGGATGTATGTTTTCATTTCTCTTGGGTAAGTAACTAGGAGGGAGTTGTGGGGTATTACATTAAGTATAGGGTTAACTTTATAAGTCATTGCCCCGAAAGTCTCTGAGGAGGTTTTAACAGTTTACATTCTCACCAGAAGTGTGTGAGAGTTCTAGTTGCTTCACATCCTCACCGATATTTCATGTTGTCTTTTTTCTAGTGGGTGTGAAATCGTATCTAATTTGGTTTTAATTTGCATTTCCCTGAGGATGTTGAGCACTTTTCCTGTGCATACGCTGTGTATTGGCTATTTGTGTATCTTCTTTCAAGAAGTGTCAGCTCAAGTATTTTGCTCATATTATTTGGGTTTTCATCTTGTTATTGTCGACTTGTGACAGTTATTTTATATAATCTGTATACCGCCAGATACACGTGTCTTGAGTATTTTCTCCTACTCTGTGGCTTACCTATTCATTTGCTTAATCGTGTCTTTCAAAGAGCACATATCTTAAATCTTGATGAAGTCCTATTTATCCATGTGTTTTCGTTTATGGTCTGTGCTTTAGGGAATCTTCGCTGACTTTGAGGTCCTAAAAACATCTTCCTATGTTTTCTTCTAGAAACTTTACAGTGTCAACTTTTATGTTTAGGTTTATGATCCACCTCAAATTAATTTTTTGCATGGAGTGAAAAAGGGGTCAAGGTTTGTTTTTATCCATGTAGATATCTAGTTGTTCCAGCAACGTTTGTAAACATCAAATTGATTTGGCAACATTGTCAATTGACTATATGTGTAAGTCTATTTCTGGCCTCTTTCTCTTCTGTTTCATTGTTGTACATATCTTCTTAGGTCAATACTGTACTGTCTTAAATACTGTAGTTTGTAGAAAGTCTTGAAATCAAGTAGTACCAGTCCTCTAATTTTGTTCTCCTCTTTAAAGATTGTTCTTCCTACCCTAGATCCTTTGAATTTCCCTATAAATTTTAGAATCATCTTGAGAGCTTGCTGGAATTTTGATAGGCATTGCAATAAATCTATATGTTCTATATTTTGGATAACAGTTCCTTACCAGCTGTGTCTTCTGCAAATATTTTCTCTCAGTCTGTGGTTTATCTTTTCATTCTCTTGACGTTGTCTTTCACAGAGCAGAGTTTTCAACGTCGATGAGGTTCAGCACATTAACTATTTCTTTCATGGATTGTGCTCTTGGTGTTGTATCTAAAAAGTCATCACCAAACCCAAAGTCATCTAGGTTTTCTCCCATGATATCATCTAGGAGTTTTTAGTTTTATGTTTTACATTTAGGTCTTTGATCCATTTTGAGTTAGTTTTTGTGATGGGTGTAAGGTCTGTGTCTAGATGTATTTTTTTGCATGTGGATGTCCAGGTGCTTCAGCACCATTTGTTGAAAAGACTCTCTTTGCTCCATTGTTCTGCCTTTGCTCTTTTGTCAAAGATCAGTTGACTATATTTATGTGAGTCTATTTCTGGGCTCTCTATTCTGTCTCACTGATCTATTTGTCTATGCTTTTGCTGTCTTGATTACTGTGGCTCTATAGTAAATCTTGAAGTTGGGTAGCCATCAGTCCTCCAACTTTGTTCTTCTCCTTCAATATTGTGTTGGCTATCCTGGGTCTTCTGTCTCTCTGTGTAAACTTTAGATCAGTTTGTCAATATCCACAAAATAACTTGCTGGGGGTCCGGCCCGGTGGCGCAGCGGTTTAGTTCGCACTTGGCAACCCAGGGTTCGCGAGTTCGGATCCCGGGCGCCCGCGGACGCACTGCTTGTCAGCCATGCTGTGGCGGCGTCCCATATAAAGTAGGGGAAGATGGGCACGGATGTTAGCCCAGGGCCAGTCTTCCTCAGCAAAAAGAGGAAGATTAGCAACGGATGTTAGCTCAGGGCTGGTCTTCCTCACAAAAATAAAATAAAATAAAATAACTTACTGGGATGGAGACTGGGATTGCATTGAATCTACAGGCTAAGCTGAGAAGAACTGACGTCTTGACTGTATTGAGTCTTCCTATCTGTGAACATGGAATATCCATTTATTTAGTTCTTCTTTGATTTCATTCATCAGAATTTTGTAGTTTTCATCCTAGATTTTGTACATATTTTGTTGGATTTATACTTATTTTTGAGCCATCTGATTTTTGCTGAGGTGGCACTGGTGACATAAAGTCTTTGAGGGTGGTGCTAAGTTCTGTTATTGCACCCAGGATACGGTATGCTGGACCAGTGTGGCCATGGGATAGAGGGGGTTTTAAAGTCTTCCCTTTGGCCTTTCCTCCCGATGGCTCCTGCTAAGTATGACCATCCTGATATGCACTCAGACAGAGGAAATGACCACAGGGTGGGCCTGGACACTTTGTAACTATTGTGAATCAGAGTGGACCAAGATTCTGTCTTCTGCAAAGCTCACACTCTAATGGCATTTTGTGCCTCCTATATTGGTGTCAACTCAGGCCCTGAATCCCATAGTCATCAAAGGACCTGGCCTTCCCTCTCCTCCATGTGGGATTACTCTGGTACATGGCCATAGGTCCCTCTGGAGGAGGTTGGGGGAAGTTGCTGCTACACGTACTTGCTATGGGATTGCAGGTCCCTTCCCAGGAGCCCAGGGTGTGGGCTGTGGCTCAGAAGCTGAGGAGTAAATGTCACTGAGACGCCAAAGAGGGTAGAAAGTAGAAAATGTCTGCTCGGCTGGGGCACATGGGGGTCACTGGGACCCTCTGCATGAGCAGCTCAGTGGGGAAGGGGCTGCAGGCTGGCTGCAGGGGGCTGATGAGAGAATTGGAGGTGGGGAAATAGAGCAGAGAGACTGGATGGAAGGGCTGGCATCAGATGCCTGGAAAGGCTGCCTTACACAGGAGGGGGGGCACCTCCACCATAACAGCAGGAAGCGGACAGGACCAGTACAGGGCTGGCAGTGGGGCTGTGGGTGTCCCCTCTGTCGGCTTCAGTTTCCTCTGTGGACTAGAAGGTGGGGGATACCTGGGAAGGGAGGATCATTCTTGGAGAATAGAGAAAGTGTGAAATTGTCTGTCTACACACAAGCCTCTTCCACTTCTATGTTTCCGGGGGAAATTGTCTCCACATAGATATATGCAAGGCGGCAGGCACTCTCTCCATTGTGTATATCCAGTGCATTAATTTATTCAAGATCCGACCTACAGTATTTCACCACCATAGAGCAGCATACGATGCAGGTGGGGACAAGCTCTCGAGCTCCAGGTTTCACGCAGACACTTGGTTTTCAGTCTTGACGACATTCCACGGGGTGGGTCAACACACATCACATAAAGTACATGGCACCTTCACCCCAGGCCTCTGCCCAGGGAGACAAGGCAGCTGCTCCGGGAGGCCCGCTGCCCAGCACTTTCAGATCCCACAAGGTCATCCCCTGGGTGGTCTGAGGTGGTCCCTGGGGATGAAGTCCCTCCACCAGCCACCACCCGCCTCAAAGTGAAGTCTGTTCCCTTCTCCAAATGTCCCGGGAGCCTCCCACGGCTGTTGCAGTCAGGCTGTGGGCAGCAGAGATTGGGCGGCCCAGCTCAGCTCTCCTCACTGCCCAGGGCCTTGGTCTTCTGGAAGATGCTCTGCATGGCCGAGATCCGCTCCTTATCCTGGATGTTGAAGACCTGGAACTGTGGGCAGGGTGGGAGACAGAAGGATCACAGAGACACCTGGGAGCCCGTCACTGGGCCTGGGACACAGCATGGGACAACTTGTGCTCCCTGACCACCGGGACTTCCTGCCTCTGGGTCTCCACCTGCACCGTCCTCTCCACAGGTGGACCCACCCGGGGTCCTCTCCTCCAGGGGCCCTTCCTAAGACACAGGTGTCCCTGGATAGGCCTGACACAGAGGAGGCCCCGCAAGGTGCTTGTTGAGGCCTGAGCCTGCATCACGCCTTGGAAGGAGACCGTGTTGGCTCTTTGGGGTGAGGGTGGGAGCAGGCTCTGCGGGGGTAGGGAGGGGAGGGCTTGGCAGAGCTGGCAGAACCTTGGGGCTCAAGGAGAGGCAACTGGCAGAGCAGCCAGGTGCCCCTGAACACAAAGCCAGAGAATGCAAAGTCCCGAGGGACATGGCTGTGGGACCCCTGAGTCTAGGGATGCAGCAGGAAACAGTCCCCAAGACACCCAGGAATGGCCACCCTCCTTCATGAGGAATGAGCCCCAGGGCAGGCAGGTGGGGCTCTGAGCATTCATCAAGTGTGGGTTTGGGGGTGATTCTGGTGAGAATGTGGGGCAGGCTCAGACATGGTGCCCTGGTTCCCAGATGGGCATTTGGGCCACTAGTGGGTGGGGGGCACTCATGGCCTATCTGAGCCCCAGACGTCACATCTTTCCCTGACAGACACTCTGGATGCCTGACCTAACCCCAGCCTTCCTCAGGTGCCTGACCCTGGGAGAGTGGACCAGGGCTCTGTCCCCACCCTGATGTGACCCTGGGCCTGCTCGAGCCTCCGTCAGCCGGCCTCGCCCACCTTATCCAGCAGGAAATCAAAGTAGGCAGTGGCCCAATAGGCAGGGTCGCTGGCAGGCAGCTGTAGGAGTGCCTTGATCCCGTTGCCGATGCGCGGTGGGGGGCTGCGGCCCAGGTGGGTGACATGGATGCGCAGAAACATCTCGGGCTGGCTGGCGAAGCGCTCCACACGCTGGTAGAGGGCATTGAGGTCCAGAACGGAGCCCTGCAGCAGGTTCCGCTCGGGGTAGAGGAAGTGGGGCAGGTTCCTGGTGGCCAGGCAACAGAGCAGCACCACCAGCAGACGGTACCCAGAGCCCTGCAGCTCCGCCCAGTCCTCGGGCGCTGGGAAGAGCACCGAGGCCCACAGCAGCACCATCTGCGGTGGGCGGGATGGCCAGGTCAGGCTCTCGCCTGGCAGGCAGGGTGTGACCTGGCCCAGGCCAGTCCACCCCACTCTGCCCTCCTGCCACCCTCACCCCTGGCCACCCGCAGCCCACCACCCTCATCAAAGACGACCCTGGCCCTACCAGCACCTCTCCCCCACTCTTCTCACCTCCTCTGCTATTCCAGTGTGAGTCCCAGCCCCTTCCCACCTGCTGCCCCCAATCTGGCGCCTCATTTGACTCCCTGGCCAAGCTCAGCAGGACCTCAGGGCCCCACCCCAGCTTCTTCCATGGCGCCCCACGGTGTCCCCAGGACAACCACCCAGAACACCTCTAGGGGGATTCTGAAGCTCTTACCCACCCTCCCAGCCTTTCCCTCAGGCCTCCCACTGCTGACCTCCTCATTCCCTGCAGCCCAACCCAAAGAGCCCCACCCTGTGGCATCATCCAAGCCCATCTCTGTGCCCAGGACACCTGGGCCCAGAATACGTCTGAAACCACAAGAGTAGACTTACCTGGCCACCCCAGGCACCCCCGCTCTTGCTCCCGAGCCCCCCAGCCAGGGGTGCCTCTCCTCTCACACAGTTGCCTGGCTGTGTCTCACATCCCCTCCCTCCGCTGGCCCCCATCACCCCTCATTCACTGTGAGGCTCGGGGGCCGCTGTGCCTCAGACCCCAAGGGAGCGCTGGAAGCTGGCACCCCCTCAGGGGTGGGGCTGGAGGCCTGAGAGGGGTGGTGAGTGGCCTGAGGTCACACGGGGACTCATGGCAGAGCCATCTTCTGCACCAGGACGGGCCATCTCTCTCTTGACCACCCCCGCCACCGCCGTGAAGGACATCGCGCTCCTTACCCACTGCTCACTCTGGGCAGAGACCCCAGGACTCCACAGCCCCCACCCACTTCCCCTTCACCGCCTTGGGGGGTTGGGGGAGGTCAGAGCCCCTGGCTCCTGCCCTCCCTTGCTCTTCGCAGTGCCTGATGGTCACAGAGCCCTGGGGGACACAGTTCCAGCAGTGTCACAGCAGCCCAGTGAGCAGCAAATAAGTGGCGCCAGGACTGCTCTGGTTCCACTCAGAGAGGCATCCCCTGGCTGGTAACATTCACAGACACAGGGCAGGATGGCAGGGCCATTGGGACGGGGGGAGCTGACACCAGCTGGCGGGCTCTGTGCAGCGCCCTGCAGCCAGCTGTCACTCATGAGCCATAGCCTCGCTTCCCTGGAACCCAGAGAGGCCTCTGAACCTTCCTGTGCAGAGCTCACTCCAGGCTGCCCACTGGGGGAGCTGGCAGGAGGATCAAACCTGGGTGCCCCGGCTATCGGTCCCCTGGTTACAGACACCAGCCCAGCAGAGGTGGAATGGGAACGGGTTGCCCGCTGAGCCCCCCATGCATACCTTCAGGTGGCCAAAGGTCAAGCCCGGGCGCTGGCCACCATCACGCCAGCTCTCGTGGTTGACCCGGTCCAGGATGGAGAGACTGTCCAGGCGGTGGCCCCGGAGGGAGCCCAATGCTCCAAGCAGCCTCGTGAGCAGGTAGTCAGTGGAGACCCTGGGGGCCCGGACAGACACACCACGCTCGGTCAGCGTCAGGGCTTCAGCCATGTGTCTGTGGGCACGCTGTCACCACAGCTTATCCCCAGAAAGGAACGCCCCCGGGGCTTCTGTGGCCTCCCCAGGATCGGAAGCTCCTGAGCCCCGTGGGACAGCCCAGGCCACAACAAGGGCTGTCTCACAGCCCAGCCCCCACATGTTTTTCGGGAACTGCACTGGATGGGCTGTCAAGTGTGAAATGTCCGGTCTTCAGGTAGATGCCCAGGCCCCAGAACATGGAGGGACATGGGGAGCCTCTAGGCCAGGCCAGCCTTCTTTGTGAGGACAGGAAGGTGCCACTCTGACCCTCCCAAGGTGGAGCAGTGCCTCCTGGTCCCCAGGCAGGGGTACGGGTGGAGCCACCCCAGCCTGGGGGTGTGACATCTCCACTCCACACCCTATTCTGGAAGCCCAGCCTCCATGGGGCAGCCACAGGACAGCCGACAGCTTAGAATCTCTGACCCCCGAGCAGTGCCCACAGCAAGGGGCATTGCACACCAGCGGTGCTCACTGTGTGCTTGCTGAGCGACTAAAGGGGTAGAACCTGTGGACGGTGCTCAACGGGGCCCCACTCTCTGGTCAATATGGACAGTCATCCACCCACATGCCCCGAGTCTGTGGTGGAGAGGGCACGGGAAAGGCCATTTCCCATTTACTTGCAAAAAATTACTCTGCTCAGCCTAGTCTTTCCCCTTCCTTCATGGGCAGCAGTCATTCACAAGCCTGGACACAGCCCTGCTGTCTGCAAAGACGGGTCAGTGGGGAGCTCTGGGGGGCGGGGCTCACAGGAGCTCTGCTGAGCCTTCCCTGGAGGCAGAAAACCACAGAAGGGCATAACTAGTTGGACGAATGTCATCCACTTCCAAGAATTAGCTCAACTATATAAGAGCACCCTCTGCCTTCTTCAGCCCAGGGCCACATTCCTAAAATGTCCCCACAGGCAGAAGAGCCGGTGGGGTGAGGCACTCTGGACAAATCACCTTGCAGGTGAGGTGCTGTTTAAGCAGCGTCAGATCTGGACGGGGCTCCATCTCCAGCCTTTGGTGTGGGGTCCTCAGTGGGGCTCAGCCTCTGTCCCGTGGCCCCCACTCCCTCTCTCCCTCTCACTGACACTGTCTCAGGGCCTCCTCTTCCCTGCAGGTGTGGGCAGCCCTCACCAAGCTTGCAGGCTTCTGGGGCGGAGACCAGGGGACCCAAGAAGGAGCTGCTGGGGCACAGGGCCGGGCAGGGGAGGGGCATCTTCAGGTAAACACCACGGGTGGGGAGACTCATGGCAGGGGATATATCAGGTCATATCTGGGAAGGGCAGACCATATGGAAGATGCTAGAAAAGCCCCAGTGCTAATTCATTAGATTCTGACCACCCTCACTGTGTGGGGACCCCTCTCGCTGCTCCAGGGACCCTCTGGCATGCTGGACAAGTCGTTTGTCCTCTTTGCTGCTTTCCCACCTGAAAGGAAGGCTCTGGGCTGGGGAATGAAGGGTCCTGTCCAGGGCAGGTTTCTCCGAGTCTCTCCTCACAGCCTGATGCCGGCCCACTCCCCAGCAGCAGAGGGCACAGCTCCACCCTCCCCACACCTCAGCAGGGAGCAAGCATCCTGGCTGAATCACAGACTCCCCCAGAGACCCCAGTACATCCACGTGGTCCAGATGCCCATGGAACAGAGGTGGCAGGAGACCCCCACAGATCCTCTTGCCCAGAGTGGGGGCTCCCCAGGACCCTGCAGACCCAGGAGTCCTACCTCCAGTGCTGGTCACTGGCTGGCACTAGGGCCACCTCTTGGTTGATAATTCTTTTCAAGCTGCCCTCAGGGAAGCCAGGCATCAGCTGGGCCCCCTCCAGGGTGGGCACCCTGTGCTTCCTCAGCACCACAGGCACGATGTTAAAGCGGATCGTCCTCCAGCCACTGGACACCAGCAGGGACAGGCAGAGCTCCTCCTCCCTCAGGCTGGCTGCGTTCAGAGAACCTGCAATGATGTGCCCACGGTGCCAGTCCCACATCTGGGCTCGGCCCTGCCTCCCAGGACACTCCCTGGCCCTTCTCCTGCTGCCCCCTCAGCCTGTGCTGCCCTCCCCCACTCTCACCTCAGCCCTCTCTGCCCCGCTCCCAGCCCCTACCTGGGGTCCACTGCTCCTCCACCCCGACACCTGCATCCACCAGCATGGGGCTGGCCAAGCGTCCAAGTGCCTGCACGACTGGTGTGGGCTGAACTATGACCCCAAAACTCCTGTGTGGAAGCCCACACCTCCAGCAGCTCAGACTGACTGTGTTTGGAGATGGGTCTTCAAAGAGGTTACTTAAGTAAAATGAGGCCATTAGGGTGGGCCCTCATTCGACTGGTCTTTGCAGAAGAGGAACACAGGGAGGGCATGGAGGAAAGGCCATGTGAAGGCAGGGTGAGAGGGTGGTGTCTGCAAGCCAGGGAACGAGGAACCAACCCCACCGACACCTTGACCTTGGACTTCCAGTGTCCAGAACTATAAGGAAATAAGTCCTGTTGTTTAAGCTGCCCAGTCTGTAGTGTTCGTGACAGGGCAGCCCGAGCTGACTAATGCAACGAGGATGCTGTTCATCAGCGTGATCGTCAGCTTAGCAACATCATGGCCTCAGTGATGACAGTGGTGTCTGCACTGAGGTTTTCCTTTGCCCGGCACCCAGGTCAGAAACATCCTCATTGCCAGTCTCCCTCACCCTCACACCTGGTGGCCTGAGCCTGCTGGCTGCACCTCCTTACGCCCCCCTGAGTCCACCTGCTCTGCTCCACCCCTGGGACCGTGGTCCCCCTGCAGACCAGGCTCCCCTTCCCTATGGCTGCCCTCTCTTCGGGAGGAGGGGGAGGCAGCAGTAGGCCAGGCAGGGCCAAGGGAGGCCACGGCTCAAAGAGGAGCAGTTCTGCCCCAGGGCGAGGCCCCACAGCGAGTGGTCCCCTGGTGCTGTCCCACCAGGTGCTGGGTTTGAGGCACCCCATCTGCCTGATACCTCGGGGGTCCTGCACAGGGAGGCCGCTGTCCTTCCTGCAGGGCCTCCCTCAAGCACCCCCTGATGCCCCAGGTGGCTCTGAGATCCGGCAGCTCTTTGCTGGAGGAAGATGAGGCAGCGTCTGTAATGCTTCTCTCTGAGTGGCTTGTTTGCGAGGCTACACCCCAATGCCCAGACACCCCCAGTGCCTGCCCAGTCTTCAGGAAAAGTCTTGGAGTGGGTGCTTTTGGTGCCCCTAGCACCCCCAGATACTGATGGTTCATAGCTGCCCCTCTGCAGGGGACAGCCTTTGGCTGCCGGGCCACCTTGCCCAGCGGTGCTGGGAGGTCAGGTCCCACCCTCTCAGCAGCCTGTGGCCAGTGAGAGATGCACGGGGCTATAAGAGCCCAGCCCCTGAGAGGGCACCCTCTGCAGGCACTTGCTCTCCAGAGCCCAGGAGGAAGAAATCCCACAGGGCTGGATTTCTTCTGATCAGACTTGCTCGCTCCTTCCCACCCCCTTCTGCTCCCTCAAAGCTTCCCTGAGAGCCCCCCAAGTCAGTCCCAGGCAAGGGACTCTCTATCTCAGACTCTGACCCTGAAGCACCCCTCGGGAGGGGCTGGGGATGTGAAGGACAGGGCTGGGTCCTGGGGCCGGTCCCTGCAGGAGAGAACACGCAGGGTCCCTGAAGGCCTCAGCAGCCCAGCGTTGGGAGGAGCCCACTTTGCCCAGCACCCACGAGGCCCTGACCCGGACAGTGGATGGAGCCCAGCCACGCTGGATTCCACTCACACCCGGGTCCTTTCACAAGAGCCTGTCATCTCCTATCACACCACAGATGACATATTCTAGCGGAAATGCTTCCCACTCCCATCTGCCTCAGACCAGAACCCACGCCCCAACACAGAGTCCCCAGATCACTCAGGAAGGACATTCAGTGGGGTGATGGGGCTGGGGGCTGGGGGGGGAGCATTCTGGTATGACCAGGGGCCCTCTGGCCTTCTACTTCGGTTGTCCTTTCCCCTCAAAAAACAAATTAATACCAGAGAGAGTGAGGAGGGTGAGTTGAGTAGGCATCTGTCCTGGTGGGCAGGGGGCACCCTCATCACCGGCCCGGACCTGGAGCAGTCCCCCCTCCCCTCCCCCAGCACTACCCAGCAAGGGTGCCCGGGTCAGAGGTCAGCAGGGCTGCCCAGTTGGGAGCCATGTCCTAAAGGGAGTCCCCAACATGTGCCTTGGAAAAAGGTCTCCATGGCAGGTGAGCATGGGAGCCATGGTCCCCATCTCCTACAGAGAGTGCAGCCCACCCCAGCCCATCCACAGCCCTGGGGGTCCTGCAAGAAGGAGCTCAGCCCCCTGGTATGTGGATCCCATCCCTCCAATCTCCTGCCGGGTGACTCCCCCCACCTCCTGGGACCCAGCCCAGAGCAGTGCTGGCTCTGCCACCTGGGGTACTCCATCCCCCTCATAAGCCTCAGTTTCCCTATCAGTTAAGGGGAGAGAAGGGTTCAGTGATCCCTGGCCCCTCTCAATGCAGCGTTTGAGGCACCTGTCTTGCAAAGCCACCGTGGAAGCCTTCATTTCCTTATCTATCAATCATTGATCACACATTTTGTCCATTAAAAGGTGGCTTGGAAGGCAGCCTTCCACACCCGCCCTGTCCCAGCCACTCCCCACCTCAGCCTCTGTCTGGTCTCACCAGTTCCCAGGGTGGGGACAGCCTGACCCTGTCACCTGGGGCTGCCACTTCCCTTTTAAGGTAAGTATCAGGAAGTAACGCCTGGAATTTCCCTGCTTGCCAGCTTGTGGGCCCCCGGGTGTGGCTCCCGGCCTCTCTGCTTTCTCAGCCAGGAAGCCACCTGGGGTGGTGAGGGGGCCTGGAGCTCAGAGTGTGCTCACCCCAACAGGGGGTCTGTCTCCTGGGTGGGGCAGAGAGCCTGCAGGTGACAGGGTCGGGTGGGAATGGCCATATTAGGTCAGGTGAGAAGACAGAAACAGTCCTGCCAAGCCACCTGCAGTAATTGGAAGGTTCAAAAGATGACCAGAGAGATGTCGGAGAGTCCCGGGCTCCAGGAGCGCCAAATGACAGGCTCAGGCCGCCCTGTCAGGTACTGTTTATCATCAGCCCCGAGGGGTGGCCACCTGCCCAGGTCACCAGGCAGGTCTGGGGAGGGGCCGGGGTTAGAAGCCACCCCTCCTGGTGTTGGAAGTCTGTCCAGAAGCCCAGGAACCTTCTGAATCCCCCACGTCGGCATGAAGACACATGCCCGGCTTCCCCGGAACCCACAGGAAGCAGCCAGGAGGAGAGGGTGGTCCATCGGGCTCAGGCATCTGCCGTTCCCATGCCACCAGGTGGGCCTGAGCCTGGGTGTGCAGCCAGACCTGGGCAGCCCAGGGCACATCCCTCAGGTGAGCTGAGAATCCCCACTCGCTGACTCCCAGCAGATGTGTGGACCAGGCGAACACCAGGTGACTCGAGGCAACAAACCTGTGGGAGCACGCGCCTGTCCCCTCCCAAGGGAAGCAGGACATTCTGTTTCCATCCCCAATCCCCTGCCAGGACAACTTGACCCCCCAGGAGGATGGGCTTTGTCACTCAGGGCCCCCACAGTCCTCCCAGCACCTTCATGGACCCCGCAGCCCCCATTAGAGGGAAGCCTGCTGCTCTGGCCCTGTCAGGAGACCTGCCCACTCCTGGCTCACCACCCCCAGATCACATCAGCAAGGCACTGAGAGAGAGACTGAGGCCAGATGCCTGGGTCACTTGGAAGTACCCAGCCACAGAGCCCACTAGGGGCCCGAGACACCAATTAGAAACTGGGCCATAAGCTGAAACAGACCTGTGCACACATGTGCACGTATGCATATCTGCCCAAACATGTGCACACTCACACAAGTACACACACATACGTATGCATGCATTCACAATCCTGCATAGTCATGCACTTATACACATGCACACACATGCCTGTACACACATACATGGTCCTCCCAACCCACTGTAGTGTGAGCAGATGCTGGAAGTGGGGACAGCTGTGAGGACTGTCACGTTGAGCTGGGACTGCAATGGAACCGCTTGCCCGGAACCATGTCAGGGATCCTCAACAAGCAGGTCAACTGGAAAACCACACGCTGGCCACGGTTTCCAGCTGTTTACAAAATAGCAGCACCATGTAAAATTAGGTAACGTGAAACACATGACCTGTCTTCTGAGCGGTGTTTGGAACTAGAAAGAACCTCAGAGTGATGTCGCTGACTTGTGCGCCCCTGACATGCACACCGAGCAGTCACACGCCTGTGCACAAACACAAAACGCCATCACACACGTATGCACTCCTGCACGGGCCCACAGACACACGTGCACAGAGTGGTTTGGCCCACTACCTGGTGTGATGAGGCTGTGGTGCTTGCAGTGCACGATGGCCGCCACCAGAAGGTCCTTGAGGACATGCAGGACCTTGCTGGGCACGATGTGGCCACAGCACTTGGTGCTGTCCTCCGAAGCACTGAAGACGTCGTCGGTCATCCACTGCTCTAGGCCGGCTGCTTTCCTGGGGACGCCCAGGCGGCAGGACACGGGGCCATCCCCCGTCTCAGTGGCTCCTAGCTCCTCGATCAGGAGGGCCTCAGCGTCCACCCACAGGGGCACCTCCACATCCAGCGGATCCTCCGAGGAGCGCAGGGCGAACTGGAAGGCCTCCAGGTCATGGGAGTAGTCCACAAGGAAGCGGGGGTCCAGGGTGTGCACGTGCTCCAGCACCGTGAGCAGCACATTCTCTGCGCGCTGGTGGTCCTGTGCCCGGGGTGCCCCCCGCGAGCGGATGGCCTGCAGGTAATGGTGCCACAGGGGCACCTGCACGGCCATGGCTGGGGCCAAGGCAGAGAGGCTAGCCCTTGAGGACCTCTCTGAGGCCTCTGCAGATGGGCTGGGAGGAGGCACCTGCCAGGTGAGAAGCAGGTCTGCAGGTGGGGCGCCAGCTCCCCGCAGAGCAGAATTCCAGAGTGACATGCGGGTGTGGTGCAGCGGGTTAAGTAGCTGAATTCGGCCTAGGCCTTTGAAGTGAGAATGAGTCAGACACCAACAATTAGGAATGTCACCGGGGCAGGGAGGCAGGGCCTGGTGACCACCCGGGGAGGCCTCGCTGGGCTCCTCCCTCCCCTCACACTGACTCCACATCTTAGGCCCAAGGCGCATTCAGGCTCAGGACTGCCCTGGAGAAATATCACACTCAGGACTTCCTCTGGCCTCCTCCTGCTGTGCTGTCCCTGGAGGTGGGGGGCCTGTTTCTGGTGTTTCCCCCCCCACCCTCATCCCAGTAGCCGCTGACGCTGTATCTCTGATATCAGGGCCACCCTACCAGACTGGGGGATGGCATCCCCATTGCTCAGATGAGAAAGATGAGGCAGGGCATCCCACTCTCTCAGGTAACCTGGAAAGCCACAAGCCTCAGGCCAGGATTGGGGGCTGTGTTTCCATAGCAACCTGAACATCCCCTCTGACACCTGTGCCCAGCTTAAAGCTGGGAGCCTCGAACTTGGTGCCTACCGCAGCCCAGGCTTGAATCCTGCCTCTTCTCCTGCTGGGCTGTGCACCCAGCCCCCAGCCCGGAGCCCAGGACCCTTGGGCTGCCCACCCCCCACCCTGCCTCGCCCTTGGCCTGAGAGGAGCTGGCACCCACCTGTGCCTGAGCTGGAGCGAGCCTGGTTCTAGGGGAAGTCTCCCTGGCTCCACCTTGCCGAGATGGAAAGCCACGCCCTGCCGGCTCTCTCCACACCTGTGCTGGGCGCCCTGCCTGGCCCAGCCCTCCTCCCTGCTCAGGGCTGTGCAAGTCCCCACCAGCAGGAGGGAGCTGCTCCTGCCAACCCTTGGCCCCTCCAGGCTGGCCTTGTGCACCAGATGCTTCCTGCTAGAGCACCTACAAACAGCAAAACGTAGAGAAGGCCCCCAGCCACTTACGTGGAGACATCACCCTTGCAGCCCTTCAGGGGAGCCCCTGCCCTCAGACACCCAGGGAGCTACACCTGAGTCAGAGCTGCAGGCAGAACTGGGATCCAAGGCACTCACTTCCTGGTGGTTGGAAGCCCCTCTGCAGAGCTGCAGCCCCAGTGAGCAAGTCTGCTTCCATGCCTCCCAGGATGGGGAGCTCATCACCTCACAGGGCACTTCCCTTCCCCTTTCAAGCAGAGAACAGATTTCCCTCCACAAATCTGGCCCAGTCCTGTCCTCTGGGGTTGCCCAGAGCACATCTGACCCTTGCCCAGAGCAGCTGCTCAGGTTCAAGGACCCACACACCCTCAGCCCACCTCACACCTTGTGCTTCAGAGGCCCACTGGCCACCACCCTGCAGAGCCCAGGGGGACAGCGTGGTGAGCGAGGGGAGGAGGGCCGGACGTGGTCAGTGTCGCGGGCAGATCTGATGAGCTCCACCAGTGTCTTGGCAGCACGAGAAGCACACGCCAACCATGAGCACATGTGTTTGTGTTGCTTCCACCTCTCAGTATAACTCAGGGCAAGTGTACGGATCCGGTATTTCAGGAATTCCCAGGTGTGCCAGCAAAGAGCAGGTGGGGAGAGGGCATTCCACCTGAGCAGAGTCCATGAAATGAATGGAGGAAGCACAATGGTGGACCCCACACCATCTTGGTGAGACGTGAGTCGTCTGGCGGTGACAACACCAGGCGAATGTTGCTCAAGGTGGGTGTGTGAGCTTTCTGTGGCTACTGTGACAGGTTACCACAAACTGAGGGCTTAGAACAACAGAAGTCTATTCTCTCTCAGTCCTGGAGGCCAGAAGCCCGAGATCAAGGGTGGGCAGGGCTGCACTCTCCCCAGAGGCTCCAGCGAGGATCCTTCCTACCTCTTCCAGCCCCAGCATTTTTGGCTGTGTCAGTCTGCCTCCTCTGCATCCTCATGTGGCCCTCTCCTTGTGTCTGTGGCATTGCCCTCTGCCTCTTTCTTACAAGGACACTTGAGATGGCATTTAGGACCCACCTGGACAATTTCAGATAATCTCCTCATCACACAATCCTCAATTCTTTCTCACCTGTGCCTCACTCTTTTGCCTTATAAGGTAATAGTCACAGGTTCTGGGGACTAGGAAGTGGCCACTATTCAGCCAACCACAGCAGGTCCACACCCAACCACATCATGTGGCAGGACCTCTGCCAGGATGCTGCCCACACGGGCCCTGCGCTCACCAGCCCCCTCTGAGGCGGCCACCATGCAGACTTCCCAGCACCACCTGTCTGGGCTATGCTCATCGAGTCCCCACTAGGCACAGCTCTGCACTGACCTCTAGGATGCAAAGGCAGACACCAGTCTGGCCACCTGGTGGGATTCCCCAAGAAGGTGAGCCGAGGTCCACACCAGCCACCGACGCCTGTGGAGACCCCTCCCTCTGCACCAGGTGGCAGGGCTCTGTCTGCGGGACATCATGGTCAGACTCAGCCAACGTGCTCATAGCACCTGCTGGGGGCTGCTCACAGTCAAGAGTGGACACAGAACAGTCAGACCTCAAGAGAGGACAAGCTCAGGGACTGCTCCCTGTGAGACCCTGGGCGAATCACCACCCCCTCTGGCCTCAAAGCCTTCAACAGAGAAATGAGGAAGCTACATGGGACAGGCTCCCGAGATGCCTCCATGCTCTGACAGTGACCAGCAGCATCTCAGCCACCTACCACCCAGAGACCAGCGATCCTCTCTCCACGAGACACCTCTCCTGGAGCAGTTCCCACGCGGAGCGATGCGGGAGCTGCTGAAATGGGCTGTCCAAGCAGGGCCGGCACCAGAAGGTTCCTCCTGCATGTGGCTTCTGTGGGTTTTAGGAGGGAACAGCAAGGCTCACCAAGCTCCAGGCTCCCAGACCATGTCCTGGGTCTCTGCAGCCCTGTCACCATGGGCATTAAACACTAACTCCCCCTTGCCCCAAACCACCACTCTACTTTGTGTTTCTTTTTTTTTTTTTTTTTTTTTTTTGTGGGGAAGACCAGCCCTGAGCTAACATCTGTTGCCAATCCTCCCCTTTTTGCTGAGGAAGACTGGCCCTGAGCTAACATCTGTGCCCATCTTCCTCCACTTTATATGGGACGCCGCCACGGAATGGCTGACAGGCAGTGCGTCAGCGGGCGCCCGGGATCCGAACTCGCGAACCCTGGGCTGCCAAGCGCGAACTTAACTGCTGCGCCACCAGGCGGCCCCCTCTACTTTGTGTTTCTATGAACTTGACTACTCTAGGGACCTCAGATAAGTAGAGTCATACAGTATTTGTCCTTTTGTGATTGGCTTATTTTCCTTAGCATGATGTCCTCAAGGTTCATTCATGTTGTAGCATGTATTGGTACTTCACTCCTGATGGCTGAATAATATTCCATTGTATGGACATATCACATTCTGATTATCCATTCATCCAACAATGGACACTTGTGATGCTCCCACCTTTGGCTGTTGTGAATAATGCTGCTATGAACATGGGTGTGCACATATCTCTTCAAGATCCTGCTTTCAATTCTTTTGAGTGTATACCCAGAAGTAAGATTGCTGGATCATATGGTAATTCTATGGTTGGTTTTTTTTTAGCTGGGAAAGATTCGCCCTGAGCTAACATCTGTTCCCAATCTTCCTCTCTTTTTTATCTTTCCCTCCCCAAAGCCCCAGCACATAGTTGCATGTTCTAGTTGTAAGTTCTTTTAGTTCTTCTATGTGAGCCACAACCACAGCATGGCTACTGACAGATGAGTGGTGTGGTTCCACGCCCAGGAACTGAACCTGGGCCGCCAAAGCAGAGTGCACTGAACTTTAACCACTAGGCCATCAGGGCTGGTGCCCTCTATGTTTAATTTTTGAGGAACCTCCATACCATTTTCCGTAGTGGCCACACCACTTTACATTCTCACCAGCAGTACACAAGGGTTCCAATTTCTCCACATCTTCATGAACACTTGTTATTTTTCTGGGGGGTTTTTTTGATAGCAGCCATCCTAATGGGTGTGAGCTAGTGTCCCACTGTAGTTTTGGTTTGCATTTCCCTAATGATCAGTGATTTGAGCACCTTTTCATGGGCCTATTAGCCATTTATATATCTTCTTGGAGAAATGTCTATTCAAGTCTTTTGCCGATTTTTTTTGTGTGTGTGTGTGAGGAAGACTAGTTCTGAGCTAACATCCGTTGCTAATCCTCCTCTTTTTGCTGAGGAAGACTGGCCCTGGGCTAACATCCGTGCCCATCTTCCTCTACTTTATATGGGACGCCACGACAGCGTGGCTGACAAGCAGTGCGTCGGCGGGCGCCTGGGATCCTAACCGGCGAACCCCGGGCTGCCAAGCGCGGACGAAACCGCTGCGCCACCGGGCGGCCCCCCCTTTTGCCCATTTTTAATTCAAGTTATTTGGGTTTTTTGCTTGTTGAGTTGTAGGAGTTCTTTATAGATTCTGGACATTAATTCCAATGTCAGATATATGATTTGCAAATATTTTCTCCCATTCTAAGAGATGCCTTTTCACTCTCTTGATAGCATTCTTTGATGCACAAAGGTTTTTAATTTATCCAATTTATCTATTTTTTTTCTTTTGTTGCTTGTGGCATCATATCCAAGAAATCCTTGCCACATCCAACGCCATGAAGCGTTTCCCCTGTCTTCTTCTACGAGTTTGTCAGTTTTAGCTTCTACAATTACTGACTAGGTGCTCGGCAGGGTTTTAACGCCCTGACAGCTCCAGGCCTTGGCCCTCGAAGGCCCAGGCAGAGGCAGAGCCACCTCCGTGGGCTCTTTGCTTCATTGCGATTTAGCGTCTGGGGGTTAGTTTTAGCCACTCCCCGAGCGCAAGTGCCCTAAGGGGGCAGAGTCCCGAGTATCCCCAGCACCCGCTCCCCAGGACCATCCCCTGAAGCCACCCATGGCAGCCTCTTGGGCAACCCTGTGAATGGATGAACACATGGTGGGCTCCTACCCAGGGAGCCTCTCAGGACTTACCTCCCATCTGGACACCCCCAACCAGGCTCAGGCCCCCTCATGGTCCTCTGGGCAGTGGATGCCAAAGAGGCCCCAAGAGCTGGACAGAGAGGGGAGGAGGTGGACATCTCTCCCACGGCACATGTGCCCAGGAGCCACTTGGGGTGACCCCAAGAGGCTGACCTGGTAGTGTCCCCAAATGTGAGCCTCCAGTGGACCCTCTGATCCAACCACCCTGCTACAGGGCCTTCACCACTGTTCCACAGCCAGGCCTCAGACAGGAACAGATGACCAGAGGGGTGTAGACACACAGACAGTGACCAGTGGTCTGGGGAGCCCACCCCATGGGCAGCAGAATAGGCACCCTTGGCACGAATGAACAGTTCTGGGCGATGCCCAAGCTGGTGCCCCAGCCAGTGTCCAGAACAGGGCTGTATTTTGGTAAAACCGCAGACTGCATGACCTACTTCCTGTCCAGCACCCCCAGGGAACACACCCCAAAGAGGCCATGAACCCAGGTCAGTTGAGCCGGACCCACCAGCAGGAGCCACTCCTCTCATGACTAATCAATGGCCTTCCTGACCCGGCTGCCAGGAGAGACGTCTGCTGAGTGTGCAGTCGGTTCCATGGGGGAGGCTTGGGTCTCCGGGGTTACGGAGTCACCAAATGAGCACAGATAGTGACAGAAAGCCAGACAGATCCCAGAGACCATTATGGTGGGTCCGGCAGCCTGGAGGCCTCGAGGGGCTGGGACAGAGGGCTCTGAATTCTTTACAGCCTCCTGTCCTCTTCCCAAGGATTGCCCTGCATGTGACTCAGCTTCAGAGGGCATATTCAGTCCCTGTGTCATGTCCACAGCAGGCCAAGCAGCACCCACCTCCGCTCCCGTCTGTCAGGGAGAGGACGAGAGAGGGCAGGAGTGATGAGGCCTTTGCTCCGGGAAGTCAATGTTTTCATTCAAGTTTCAAGGTCCCTTCCCCTCTCAGGAAAGGTCTGGGTCAGGGTCAGGCAAATTCTGGTGCCCCTGGGGCCAGTGGGGGACAGAAAGAGGCGAGGCCAGCTAGATTCAGCCTCATCTTATCCACTCCCCACCCCAGCCCTGTGTCCCCCTGTCCACACATGGCGCAGCATGGCCAAGTCTGTGGACTGTCCCAGGGGAGCTGGAAATCCAGAGTTCATGGGTGACTTGTCGCTGTAAACACGGTGGGGACCGAGTGAAACGCAGTGAAGTTCTCCCATCTGAGGAGGGAACAACAACAATATCTGGCAATGGCCCATCTGTGAGGGGCCTTCCTCTGCACACAGACAAGGATGGAGGTGGCCACGTGCTGGGCAGGTGGGAGTGGGCGAGGCCAGAGCATGGTCCTCGCTATCCAAGAACGCTGAGCACTTTCCCTGTGCACAGGCTCAGGGTCCAGGGCACTGGCCGGCAGAGAGCTGAGTCCAGCCCCATTAAGATGTGGGTTAGGACCAGCCATCGCCCTCCCTGTGCCCCGCCCAGCCCACCAGCCCATCCCACAGAGGTGCCCACTTATTCCAGAATGTTCCCTGGGGGCCGTGCCCAGTCCCCGGGCTCTTCTTCTAGTCCATTGATGACCCAGGACCAGAAGCCACAAGCACAGATGTCAAGCAGTGAAGCCTTGGGTGGTATGCATGGGGCCTGTATGAGACTCCACGGGGGCCGGCCCACGGTGGCCAGGGAAGGTGTCCTAGAGGAAAGGATGTGAGTAGGGGTGAAGGCCGGCATGTGCTGGGCTTCTCTGCACAGCCCACAATGGTTTCAGGGGGCAGAACAGGCCAAGGTGGAAGTCAGGGTTGGAAGGGGAAAGGGCATGGGCGGGAAGGCCCCACCCACCACGGGCCCAACTTCTCTGCTCTGCGCAGGGCTCTCCTGGTTTTATCATTGAAGGTCCCCTGTCCCAGGAAAACCCTCCTCCACCAAAGAAGAAGGGGGCACCTGGCAGGGTGGTGAGGTCCTCTGAGGACAGCAGGCACAGGGACACAGAGCCACCACAGGAGGGAGAGCCTGGTCCACAGATGGCCAAGGCCACTCCAGTGGTAAGCCCAGGCCCCACCGGCCCACAGGAACACCTCCTTGCCTTCAATCTTGCCCCCCAGAGAGAACTTTCTAAGTCAGATGGGAGTTCCTGCCTAGTGCACTAGCCCTTCTGAGGCCCATCCCTGAGGAGGCCCACATGTGGGGACACCACCTTGCTAGGCCAAGTGAACATGGCCTTTGACCTGGACATATGGCTCCAGACGATGGGGGTCCCTACTCACTTGCCCCCCGTCCGCCCCCACGCCACACTCAGGCCACCAGGCTGCCCCTGAACGTGGGCTTGTGTGTCAGGCTGACAAGAGGCTGGTTTCCGGCAAGTGAAGTCTTATTTTGATTCATCTGAGTGAACTTCACAGTGGTCACACCAACCTCTGCAGCCTCCTCACCACCCCCCCACTGCCTGAGCACCCCACATTGAGCCCCCCAGACAGGAACTCTCCCCAGATGGCAGGGCCACAGCCTCTAAGCCCCTGAGCACCCCTGGCTGGGGTCAGATGAGGCCCAGCCTCTGGGCAGCAGGAAATGCTGCCCCTCCCTCCCAACTCCCACCCCTCCCACACTCCTCAGGGCTCGGTCCTCGAGGCCCACAAGGGCTTCGGGACTCCGGGGGTGTTATGGGCGGCCTTGGGTGCCCAGGAGGTGCCCAGGCCATGGTGTGGGTCTCCTGGGCTCTGAATCTGGAACTCTGCTTTGTGCCTTCAGAAGCTGGAAGTCATTGCTAGTCCAGAGGGGCCAGGGCACTGTGCCCCCAAGAACAGTCCAATGAACCCTATGCCAGCCCCGGATGCCCAGTGGGGCTGTGTCCAGCCTGAGAGCCTGCCTGTCCCTGCCTAGGGCACCCAGGTGGCTGTCCTCTGGGTGGAGAGGGGAGCAGGGTCCCTGAGGACGTCAGGAGGAGAGCAGAGCCAGAGCTTCCCTTGAGCAGGGCGCCCTCTTCTTGAATTTCGGCTTGAGGAAGGGGCCTGGGCCCCATCAGGCTTCCCGCTGGCAGCACTGGGGATGGACGTACTCACCCACTAGTGTCCACCCTCACTGCCTGGCCCCTCCTGGCCCGACAGGCCACCTCCATTCTCCTGGGCTGAGACTGACTCCGAGGAGCCTAGGTCTCTGGAACACGGGCACGCACCCCATCCCTAGGCCCCCGAACCCGCCTCCTCGTTAGAGAGGCAGTCGCTCCTAGCTGCAGGGCCCACTCCAGCACTGTCCCTTCCCAAGAGGGACTCCTGTGGGCGTCAGCCTGGCTGGGAGAGGTCCGGCTTGGAATGAGGAGCCCCTGAGGGGAGCGGAGAGAGGGGATATTGGCTTGGCTGAATGTCCAGTGCCGAGCTCAGCCGAGAGGCCCCAGGAGGCCCAGGCTGTGTCTGCAGGGACGGCTCCTGCTGCCTCCCCTCATTTCACCCATCCATCGGAACCAGGTCCCACCACCCCAAAGGTGAGCTGGGAGAGTCCCTGACGGTCCTTTATGTGGCTCTGGGAAGGTTCGGGTGAGTGAGAAAAGATGAATTTCACGTGGCAAGTAAGGAAAGCATTACCCATGGAGTAGGTTACCCTGAAAGGGCTCCAGAGGGAAATCAGATTCCACAGCCGCATCCAAGTGCAAGGTTGGGAAGACGCGGGGGGGCCTTTGGTCCTTGGGCAGGTGGCTTCCCCTCTCCTGAGTTCTTTTCCAAATATTAGAAAAAAAAGTCATAGTTTATGATTATAAATCAGGAGGAACCAGTGGTCACACCGCCTCCACCTGGTGTGTGGCCAACAAGCACATGACTTCTCCTGGGGCGACTGCCAATGGCAGGCCAGGGCCCTTCCCTGAAGGTGTAGGGGCCTGAGGGAAAGGCCAGCCCCTCCCCCGGTGTGATCGCTCAGGTGGACAGCTTTGCCCCGGGCGTCTCCCAGTCTCTGGGGAAACAGCTTCCAGCCAACAGCGTTCCTTAGTCCCCATGGCAACAAAGGTGCACTCCGGTTTCCAAGGAAACCCAGCCCTCAGCGACGCGGTTGGCACAGCAACGCCTAGGGGCTCCGTTGGCCACACAGTCCTGCCAACCCAGCGGGGGCAACTGGGTGCCCAAGACGGGGAGCCAGGTGCCACACAGGTGTGGGGCCCGTGCACTAAAGGACCTGGCCCGGCCAGGGTCCCAGTAGGAGACGCACCTGGCAGCCGAGCCTTAGCTTTCTCTGAGGTCCTGTGCTCCAGCCTGAGATGAGTTCTGCCTCCGGCGAGTCTGGAGATGGGGACGCCGCCGAGCAGTCCCGGCTGGGGCTGGACGCCGTGATCCAGGTCAGTGGAGTGGCCGTCCTCCGGCACCCTCCTGAGAGAGGCCCCACGGCACCCTGCACCTAGAGGCCACACCTCCCCAGCTGCGAGGGGCACTTTCCACGTGCTCACGTGGTCAGCATGAGCATGCACACACTCAGGCACACACAGAGGTGCGTGTGCACACACACACAGATACAGACTGACTCGGGAGGGGAACCTGGGGAGAGACTGAACAGGGGGCCGGGAGATCTGAGTCCCAGGCCCAGCCTTCCCCGCTCCACGCAGAACTCAGGCAGGCAGCCCACCTTGCCCTGCACATTGCGGGTGGGGAGGGACAGACGGCCCTCCCACACTGACATCCTGGGATCTAGTTCACAACTTTCTTTGTGGCAGAGTGTGGGAGCTGCTGGGGGCTGCCCTGGAGAGGTGTTTGCTGTCTCTGGGCACTGGTGGTGGGTGCAGTCCCTCCCCTCTGTCTAGTCTGCGAGTCCCAGAAGTTCTAGTTCTGTGTTTCTTCCTAGTACCCACCTGCGAAACAACAATAATAATAGTGACTGGGAATTATCCCCGACAACCCTCCCCCCTTCACTCCCTACTTCTCAGAGTCAACCCACTGCCCAGCCCTGCAATCCCACCCCCTTAGGACGCCCCCCACCATCACCTGACTCCAGCCACCACAGCCAGGCAGTCCCCACCCCAACTGACCCCTCGGGGAGCCCAGCGAACCCCCGACACACCAGCTGACTCAGAGTTGTTTATTAACCCAGTTCTTAGAACCTGGAAACTGCGCTGTAGGGGGTTGACAGGGCCCTATCTGAGCAACACAGGTCACCAGAGAAGAGTAATTGCCCACAGTTGGTGCCAGGAGACTAAATAACATGGTAGAGTCACCAGACATGTGCACACAGACACACATGTGCATGCACACACATACAGACGCCCACACAGGACAGAACACAACCAGGGTGGGATATTTGAATCAGGTGATGCAACAAGACAGAGGAGGTGGCCCTGGGGGAGGTGACTCTGTCCAGCTCTGATGGGGTCTCAGGTCTCTGAGGTTCTGAGCACAGGGCTGACCAATGGTGGAGGGAGGAAGGGAGGGCTTGCACACAACAGTTTCCTGGATGCTTTCAGCCGGGCATCCCTCTGATCCTCCTGTCAGCCTGTGAGGATTCTATCATCCCTTTGGATTCAGGAAAATCAAGGCTTGAGGGTTGAAGCAAGTTGCCATGGTTACAGGCTGGTTTGAGAGAGAACCCCAGGGTGGTGCCAACCTCCAGCAGTGGGCATTGGTGCTTGGCAAACATGTCTGGGGACGCTTCTACCTGCCCAAATTCCCGCTGCCATGGGAGACTGTCAGCTGACAGCCACGAGGAGCCCTGGCGAGGTCCACTCTGCCCGCCCGGGCAACACCTGTTATTTGCACTGTGGTGATTGAGATCTTGGTGCAATTACACCGGGGTGAGCAGGAAGGCGGGCGCCACGAGATGCCCAGATAGGCCCGTCCTAGACAGGCGGCAGGGCCAGAGGGGTCTCCAGCCCCTCCAGCTACAGACGGGGAGACTGAGGGGCCTGGGCAAGGTGTGGCTTGAGGATGGGGGGGCCTCTGAACGTGCTCCCTATGCCTGGAGAAGTCCCTGATGCCTCGCTCCCTCCAGTCAGAGCAGCTGTCCTCCTCTGCACCTCTGAACAGTGTCCCGGAGTGCCAGCCCCTCACCCCTTAGAGCTGGATTCTCGTGGATCGGGACCCAGGGTAGACAGAGCAGGCTGCTGTGGAGGAGGAGTCCCGGGAGGACGGCTAGTGCAGGAGGATGTGCAATTCTTGGCCCAGTGTCTGTAAGGCCACGGGACTTTTCAGACTATTTCTTTTGGGTTAGGTCTTGATTAATGGTATTTTTCTAGGAATTTGCCCATTATACCTAAATTTTCAAATTTACCAGCAAAATTTGTTCCTAATATCTCCTTACCATCCTTTTGATAACTGAGGGTTTGAAGCAGGGTGACCACCTATCCCTGGGTATCGAGGAGTTTGAGACCCAGGATGTTAGGTGTGAGATCTGAGGAAGTCCCTGACACCCCTTTTCGTTTCTGATGCTGGTCACTCGTTGACCCTCTCTATTATTTTGACTTCTATTTCATTAATAGATGTATATTATTATTCCTTTGCTTTTCAGGTCTGTATCTTTGTGGCTCATCTAACTTTCCGAGATGTGTGCTTAGCTCATTGATTTGCAGCCTTCTTTGTTTTCAATTTTTTTTAAATTGTGGTAAAATATACATAACACAAAATTCACCACTTTAACCAGTTTTAAGTGTGCAGTTCAGTGACACCTAGTACATTCACATTGTTGTGCAACCATCACCACCATCCATCTTCAGAACTTTCTCATCTTCCCAAACAGAAACTCTGTCCCCATTAAACACTAACTCTCTGTTCCCTTCTCCCCCAGCCCCTGGCACCCACCCTTCTACTTTCCGTCTCTATGAATCTGACTCCTCTAGGGACCTCATATAAGTGGAATCTTTGTCTTTTTATGACTGGCTTATTTCACTGGCATAATGTCCTAAAGGTTCGTCCACATTATAGCATGTGTCAGAATTTCCTTCCTTTTTGAGGCTGAATAATATTCCATTGCATATATAAACCACGTTTTGTTTATCCGTTCATACATTCACAGACAGTTGGGTTGTTTCCACATTTTGGCTGTTGTGAATAACGCTGCTATGAACATGGGTGTGCAAATATCTGTTCAAGTCCCTACTTTCAATTCTTTTGGGTATATATCCAGAAGCAGAATTGCTGGATCATACAGTGATTCCATGTTTAATTTTTTTCTTTTTTTTGAGGAAGATTGACCCTGAGCTAACATCTGTTGCCAATCTTCCTCTTTTTCTTTTTTTACTCCACAAAGCCCCGGTACATAGTTGTATATCCTAGTTGTAGGTCCTAGTTCTTCTATGTGGGACGCCACCTCAGCATGTCTTGATGAGTGGTGAGTAGGTCCGTGCCCAGGATCCAAACCAGTGAACCCCAGGCCACCAAAGCAGAACACGTGAACTCAATCGCTAGCTGCGCCACCAGGCAGGCCCCCCATGTTTAATTTTTTGAGGAACCTCCATACTGTTTTCCATGGTAGCTGCACCATTTTACATTCCCACTTTCTTCTCCTTTTTTTTTTTTTTTTAATATATGCATTTCCCTCTAAGCAAGGCTTTGGCTGCATCCCAGTTTGGACACAACAATTTTCATTATTATCCTGTTTTCTAATTTCCACTGTGATTTCTTATTTTATCCATGGATTATCCAGAGGTATAAATACCTTAATTTCTAAACATATAGAGATTCTCCAATTTTTTATATCTAGTTTAACTGTCCTGTGCTCAGAAGTTTTGTTTTGAACATCTTAGACTGGGGAAGCCTATTAACATCCAGGTGGAGATGGGGGGAGGCAAATGGACATGTGGGTCTGATTCCAGGGAAGAGCTCCACGCTAGAAATAGACATTGGGGTTGTTGGTGTGTGGGTACTGGATGGGACCCCACAGAGGCAAGTGTACATAGAAAGCAACTCCCACACTTAAAGATGGGGAAGACAAGAATGAACCAGCCAGGAGACCAGGATGGCGTGACCAGTGAGGTGAGAACCACTAGGAGAGTAGGGGGTTGAGAAGACCCACGAGGAGAGCGTGTCAGGGAGGAAGCGGTGATTGTCAGTGCCAAATGCAGCCAACAGATCAAGCACAATGGAGACCGTGGACCACTGGATTCAGCACCGTGGAGGTCACAGGTGACTTTGACTGCAAGGGACCTCATGGGGCATGTAGGGGCAACACTTTTTTTAAAGGTGAGGGTAAGTTAAAATAGTTTGTATCAATAAGAATGGTTTGATAGATAAAGAAATATCATTGATACATAAGAGAGAAGGAAAGATGCTGGAGCAATTTCTTAAGTAAGTGAGAGAAGATTAGGTGGGATGGATGGGATGGGATGAGGTGGGATGGGATGGGATGGGGTGGGATGAGATGGGATGAGTGGATAGACGGATTAGAGCAGAGACTGGCAAACTTTTTCTGGAAAGAGCCAGATAATTAATATTTCAGGCTTTGTAAAACATAAAGTTTCTGTAGCAACTAGTCAACTCTGTAACTGGAGCATGAAGGCAGCCACAGACAGTATGTAAACAAACGGGTGTAGTTATATTCCAATGAAGCTTTATTTACAAACAAGTCCAGAACAGATTTGGCCTACACACTATAGTTTGCTGACCTCTGGATTAGAGGATGGATGAATAAACCAATGTGTGGGTGGGTAGGTGAAGGGACTGTCATACAGATCATTGTAGATGGTCACATGGGTGGGTGGGTTGGCATGATGGATAGGTGGTAGATTGGGTAATGGATGGAAAGACATTGCACACAAAATGTGGGGGTAAAAGCAGAATCCCATATTTTAGGAACTGGCCTTTCAGGTGAAAAATCACTGGATTTATTTTCTAATTTTGGTTGAAGTATTGCATGCACAGAGAAACATACAGACATCATAAGTGTGCAGCTTAACTGAGCCCACCTGTGTGACTAGCATCCACATCTAGTAAAGCATTATCAGAATGCCAGAAGCCTCCCTCCCGGGACATAGATTAGTCTTGCCTGCTTTGGAAATTTATAAAAATGGAACCATATGCATATTTGTGCTCTTTGGTGCAACACTACATTTGTGATATTCACCCAGAATGTACCATGTAGGTATAGCTCATGCATCCTCGTTGAAACATAGTATTCCATTGTGTGAACATACCACACTTTTCATCCATTTTATTGTTAATGGCCATTTGAGTGGTTTCCAATTTGGCCTAATATGAATAGCACCGCCATGAACATTCTGGTACATATCTTTGGGTGTCATATGTATACATCTCTGTTGGGTATATACCAAAAGTAGAAATGCTGGGTCACAGTTTGCAAATGTTCGGCTTTAGTGGATACTGTCAAATAGATTTCTAGAGAGGCTGTACCAATTTACAGCGTATGAGGGGCTGGTTGCCAACACTTGGCATTTCCCACCATTTTCCTATCTAGCCATTATGGTGAATGCACAGTGGTATTGCATTGTGATGTCAATTATCATTTACCCGATGACTAGTGGAGTTGAGTACATTTCTCTGCGCTTACTGGCCACTTCGATATCTTTTTGTGAAGTGTCTGTTCTAAAATTTTACCCTTCTTTCTTTTAGGGTGCTTTCTTTTCTTATTATTGATTTGAATTCGATTGTCTAATCTAGAAACAACTCCTTTATTGAATACATGCATTGCAAATATCTTCTGTGGGTGGCCTTTTCATCTTATAATGGTGTCTTTTGAGGAGCATTCATAATTTTAATATAACACAATTTATCCATTTTCTCTCTTAAGTTGGTGCTTCTTGTGTGCTGTTTAAGAAACACACTTTGCCTACTCCAAGGTCACAAAGATGTTCTATGTTTTCTTTTAAAAGCTTCATTGTTTTACTTTCACTGTGAAATCTGCAATCCATTTGGAATTAATCTCTGTGTGTGGGGTGAACCAGAGATCACCATGCACTTCCTTCCACATGGATATCCAGGGGACTCAGCCATTTCCCCACTGCATTGCTGTGTCACCTTTGTCACAAACCAGGTGTGCATGCGTGTCTGTGCCTGTGTGCATGCATGTATGGGTATGTTTCCAGAGTTTACGATCTCTTCCACTCGTCAGTTTGTCCTCATACCAACACTCTGCGTTATTACTGTACATTTATAACATGTCTTCATATCTGGTGGCAGAAGTCCTCCAGCTTTGTTATTCTTCACGATTACCTAGGTAGGTTTGACTCTTTTCATTTCCACATGAATTTTAGAATCGGTCTGTCAATTTCTACAAAATAAAAGCCCTGCTGGGCTGTGGACTGGGATTTTTATTGAATCTATAGAATAATTTGAGGAGGACTGACATCTTTACAACATCTAGTCTTCCAATTCATGAACACAATCTATTCTTCCACTGAAGTTTTCCTTAATTTACTCAGCTCTCAATTCTCAATGGAGAGGTCTTGCACACATTTTGTTATTACTCTTCCTCCAGGGTAGTTGATGTGCTGGGATGCTATCATCATTTTTAAAACGACAGCGGGAGAACCTGGCTCTGTGTTGGAGGCTCCTCAAATCTCTAAGTTGGTCACTCCAGTCCCAGGCAGCTACGCAAAGCTCCTGTTGGCTGCTCTTCCCCCATCGACAGCTCTGCTCAGGCCAAACTCAGAGCATCCGCCCTCAGCCCACAACGGGCACAGCTCATCTCTGATGCTTCCTACTTCTCTCTAATTTCAGTCCATCTATCTCACTGCTTTCATATGTCTTTAAAAATAGGAGCTTCAGGGGCCGCCCGGTGGCGCAGCGGTTTAGTCCGCGCTTGGCAGCCCGGGGTTCGTGAGTTCGGATCCCGGGCGCCCGCCGACGCACTGCCTGTCAGCCATGCCGTGGCGGCGTCCCATATAAAGTGGAGGAAGATGGGCACGGATGTTAGCCCAGGGCCAGTCTTCCTCAGCAAAAAGGGGAGGATTGGCAACAGATGTTAGCTCAGGGCTGGTCTTCCCCACAAAAAAAAAAAATAGGAGCTTCATAGTTTAACTGGCTGTTCTAGTCGCTGCAAATGGAGGACTGGCTCACCTCATCCTCCTGCATCCTTCCTGGAAGGCGAATTCTGGATCTCAACTTGTTGAGGACAGAATCTTCACCCACAGGTTTTGTAGGACTCTGGGAATTCCCCTAGGAGAAGGAAAACACTTCTTGTGGTAGAATTTCTGTCATCAAAAGATTAAACACGTTTCCAAAGTGGGGAGCCCGAAGGATGAGGGGAAGATAAGGAAGGTACCGGTGGGGGGTGGGGAGGTGCTGTCAGGAGGCCCTGGAAGGAAGGTGGGCACAGTGAAGGAGTCACTGGGGAGGGCAATGTGGTGTCCTGGTTCTGGTGCCAACTCTGTCGGTGATTGTCTCTGCCTCGGTGTCCCCATCTGTACAATGGAGTGAGGCAGATAGTCTCTGGGGCTCCTCAGAGCCTGAATGAGTGAGGGTCCACCCACGGGACAGGAGTTGGAATGTTTTGAAAGCGCTGTGGTGTGGCAAGCACTCATCAGTCACCTGCCAGGGGCCAAGCTCTGTGCCACTCCTGAGCAAACCAGGGAAGGAGGAGGAAGCACTGGCCCACCTCCAAATCTCCCATCCATTTGTCCTGACATAGCCAGGGTCCCTAGGCAAATCAGACAGGCCACGCCCCTCTCCTTGTTCAGAAACACCACTCTCCCCGGCCCCGTGGTCCAAGGATGGAACCCCGTAGTCCTCCACGGGACGTTCAAGGCCTTCACAGTTTCCTCTCCTGCCTTGTTCACTCCCATCCCTGCACCTCCTCTCTCAGGCCCCTCGCAGTGCTTGGAGGCCTATTCACTGCCTGTGCTTCCACTGTTCCCTCCACCTGGACACCTGACCTGTGCCCCCTCCAGCTGCTGGACTCTTACTTATCCTTCAAGGTCCAATTCACCTGTGATCTCCTTCAGTATGTCTATGGGCACTGCGGACACAGGAACAAACAAGATAGACAGGGTCTTTGCCCTCCAGAGGGTTCCTTGATATGAGTCATTTTGCAGTTAGTGATTCATACCTTAGGCTGGGTTTTCAATCATTCGTGTAATGACCTGGGTCTGAGCCCACTCGTGTGCCAAGCACTGATTGTGCGGGGGTTGGGGCTGGGGGCACAGAGATGAGCAAATTGTCTCCCCTCATCTCCAATGCCTGCCCCGATCTCTCCTTTATTATTAGTTGAGGACCAAACTGCCACCCACAAGACAGGGTGACGCCCAGGCGACAGAGTGCTCAACAAGCACACAGAGACCTAGACTGAGCAGTGCTGAGATACTGCACCTTGGGGGCCAGGTGTTACCCCAGACACAGAGAAGCTCTTTTTCCTGAGGAAATGGAGCCTGGCAGGCGGCCACCCCGGCCCAGGGCCCTCTTTGCAGCAAGCCAAGCCGCGGAAGGATGGCAAGCAGACATCCGGTGGCTGCACTTGGCTGAAGGCGCTGTCCTCAGATGTGTTCTTCGAGCTGTGCCCACCCCTGGCGAGGGCCAGAGCCCGCCACCTGGGGATGCAGGGAGGTCTGTGGGAATGCCCGGTGCTCAGGAGGAGAAGGAGGAGGAAAGGGGGCAGCCGGTGGGGGGCCCGGGCTCAGAGGGTGCTACACAGGGGAGGAGACCCAAGGACATGAGTCAGCTGAGTCCTGGTCTCCGGCCACAGGGAGGATGCTGGCGCACCGCTAACCAACATCACGGGCGATTAGGGGTCCAAGAACAGGGTCCCAGTCCCAACACTGCCATTTGTGAGCGGGTGACCCTGAGCAAGTCCCCAACTTCCTCACCCATTGAGTGGTGAATGTCCCTATGCATCCTGCAAGCTCCGTCTCACTTCACTAATGCAGTCACTCATTGTCCACTTTTCTGCAGAACACGGAGCCCCTGCATTCCTTCGGCTCCCTTGGAGCCCTGCCTCCGCTCTCCAAGAGCTGGGCAGGCGCAGCCTCCTGCAGCCTCCTCGCCGCCACACGGTGGCACTGTTGGAGCCCGGTGCCCAGACCCACACAGCTGACCTTCCACCCCATCCACTCCTCAGAGGGGCCCAGGACAGCCCCCCGGGCTCAGACTCCCTCACTCACCCTGCGCCTGCCCCAGGACCAGGAGGCTGCAGCCCGGGTCCTGGTTGATTCAGGTCACCCGCTGGATGTCGGCTCTCCCAGGGTGACTTTAAACAGAGGTTTTGGTGCCCTCCCTGCCTGCCACTGGCTTGTCTGGACCCTCCCTGGTCCACCCAGGGGTCTCCCTAACTTGGGTCCAGGTGCGGGGAGCCTCATCTTCTTCCGTCCAGAAGTCGCTGGGCTCCTTTTGCAATCCATCCTCCTTTCCCCCAAGCCCTGAGCAGCCTGGAGATTCGGGAGGAGCTGCTCAGGGGATTCTGACCTGGCCACCAGCAAGGGGAAGTAGTGAAATGGCTCTGACTGTGTGACTTCCATTTCTGATCTATAACCCCACCTGCCCTCCGGAGGCTCTGTCCTCATCTGTGAAAATGGGGTGTGGGGGTCCCGGAAACCCCACCCTCCACCCTCCACAGAGCTGCAGCCCCAAGTCTCTGGGACACTGCCTCCCCCCCCCCCCCCCCTTTTTCACAGATGAGGACACGAGGCTTGGCAGGGCAGGTGCCACGCCAAGGTCACAGGCTGCACTGGCAGCAGCAGAGCAGGGACCCCAGCCCAATTCTCCTGAGGGGAGTCCTGCTCTGATCCCGGGCTGGGGAGACAGGGGAGCCCCCGTTCCTCCGGGATGAGCTTTCCCCTCCACACAGCCCCCTCCGGGTCTCACAAACAGACCCCCGGTAGGCCGAGCCCACCGGGGGGTGTCGCAGGGGCTGTGACCTCGCTGAGGTCTTCAGCACAGGGTGAGCTGAAGAGGAAGGCGCTGGGGGCAGGAAGGAGGGACATGGCCAGGCTCCACTGAGTCTGGGGTCTTCTGGAAAACTGATGTCCAGCGCTGGTGTCCCCTCCGGCCGGCTGAGGCTGCGGTGGGGGGCCTTCTAGAAGTCTCCCGGTGCACTGCCCGGTCACAGGAAGGAGGCCCCGCCTCCGGGCCACGGAAGAGGCCACCCGTCCGGACCTGCGGGGCCGCAGGTGGCGAACAGCAAGGTCTCCGGGGCGGGCGCGGCGGAGCCCCCTGGGCCAGACTGGAGCCCGGAGGTCGGCGCAGGCCTCGCGACACGCCCCGGACAGAACCCCTCCTCTCCCCGCCCCCCCCCCGCCCCTCTGGTGGTGTCCGCGGGGGCGGGACTGCCCTCACACCCCCCCGGCCCCTCCCCCCGCGCCTCCTCCCGCACCCCCCAGCGGCCCCTCCGCACGCGTCCCCCCTACCGCGCGTCCTCCCCGCCGCCCAGCGCACCCCCTCGGCTGGAGCTGGGCCGCGGCCCATCGCAGGCACCCGGCCACAGCTGGAACCCATTACGCCCGCCGCGCCTCTTGGGACGTCTCGGCTAATAAGTGACCCTCTGTAAACGTTAGGAATGAGTCAAGTTTACGCCGCTGCTGCTTTCCCGTTAGCGGGTGGCGCCGCGGTGCCCCGGGGAGCGGAAGGGAGGGCGGGGAGGGCCAAGCGGCAGAGTCCTTCCTGGAGCTGAGGGCGCTGTGCGGGGCCTGGGGTGGTGCTTGCCGCCCAGTTGGGCCTCAGTTTCCCCCATGTGCAAATAAAGGGTTCAGGGCAGACAATGGCTGAGCCACTTCCAACCGCCTTTCCTCCAGGAGGACAGGAGAGGCGGTTGGTGGTCTTCCCCAGCCTCCTTGCTTGGACCAGACGGGGTAGCAGGCACATCCTTCTCTCCCCCTACGGGGGCTCTGCCCCGGGGAAGGCTGCTCACCACCCACCTGAGTAAGACTGAGGGGGTCACCTGGGGGAATGTTGAGTGAAGGCGCCTCCCCAGGATCCCCCAGGGACTAAATTCAAACACCCAGGGGAGAAGAAAGGCCCAACCTGGAGGAGGGCAGTGGGATGCCATAGGTGGCATTTGCTCAATGACTATCCATTGCTGGGCTGCTGTTGGAGATCAGAGCAGGGCCTCTGCAAGTGTCATGTAGGAGCCCGGGTTTTGGGGTGACTTTTGGCAGTCTGTCACTGGCCCAAAAGAGTGGTCAGTATGTTCTGGAGCAGGGGTGGGAGGGAGTCCTGATGAAGGAGGCCTTGTGTCCAGGGAGCATTCAATGCTAATGTGCAAGGAAGAGGCCAAGCTGGGGTCTCAGGAGGAGGGAACGGGGTGAGAGTGTACAGGGCCAGTGGGATGTGGGGGGCAAGGGTGCGCCCAGGAAGCCCTCCACCCCCAACAGCCTGAGCCTGAGGGTCAGAGCCAGGTGGAGGAGTGTAGACCTGTATAGAGGGTCTTTGGGGACAGCTGAGGGGAGATGGGAGGAGGGGAGGATGGGTAGGTAGGAGGCTGCGGGTGGTCATTCACCAGGACCCTAGGCTGGGAGAGAGGTTTGGGGAGTCACAGGGTGGGGGAGCATGCTGTGGTTCTGAGGGGCCACAGAGAGAGGGGTTCTGGGAACCCAGAAGAGGGGAGGGTCTGGGCACATGGTAACGAGTTTGAGAAGTCTGGGACTCTGTCGGGGGGACATGGCAGGAAGACTCTGGTTTGCCATCCTGGAGAGTCCTTGGGAGTGGAGATCCATCTCCACAACCCCCTGGGAAGTGTCCATTCACCCTTTAATATTTAACTCGCTGCTTTAAAATCAGATATTCTAAATGCAGCAGGGCGGGCGGGCAGCTGTGGACTGTCCTTCCTCCTGGGTGATCTTGTCTCATCGCACCGTCTCATGTCCAGAGGCTTCCTGCTGGTTTGGAGTGGGCCACCTCAGCCCCCAGCATTCACAGGCCCCTGATCATCCTCTCCACAGTCAGCGCCGCAATTAGATCCAGCAAGAAGGCCCCTGCCAGGACCAGGGCCCTAGAGGGCACTCCCAGGCCCTCCCCCAGCTGCTCCCTCCTCATGGAGCAAAGAATCCCCAGGGCAGAGGCAGAGAGCCAGCTCAGAGCCCAAGACCCCCCAAGTCCAGTCTCTGCTACCCAGGACCCTGGAATTTCCTGGCCACTTCCAGGCCTATGCAGACCTCCTCCATGACAGGTCAGCTGTCTGGACTGGCCAGGAAGGAGGGCTGTCCTCACTATCCTCCCACTGCCCTTCCCTCCATTCTGCCCACCCTCTCCCAGGGCCCCCACATGCCCCTCCCGATGGACAGGGCGAAGCACCTCACAGCTGGCCTGGTTCTAAGGGAAGGTGGGTAGGTCGAGCCTCAGTCCTGCTGGTGTCAGCCCCTGTCCCCCCGGGCTCTGTGCCCACTGGGCGGGGTTCAGGCCCCTCCCCCAACCCCCACTAAGAAAACCATGAGACTGCCTGCTCCAGGTGGGTGGGAGGTTAGTGACCCTGTGGACCAGAGGCTAGGGCATCTGCCTCCCAGCATCCCTGGAGCGATGGACCCGCAATCATTCAGCCCAGCGCTTGGCCCGGGCCCCACAGAGGGGAAACAGGGCCAAAGGGCAGGGTGCAGTGCCCACTTCAGCTGGGTCTTCTGGACAAGCTCTTCTCTATGTTTCCTCATCTCTGCTCAGAGCAGTGCCGGGGACAGGCAGGGCGCCATCCCACTTTACAGGTGGAGAAAATTAGGCACATGCCTTGGGTGACCTCAGCCTCCCCCAGTCCTCTCCGGGGCACTTTGCTGCCTTGGGGGAGCCCAAGTGAGTGGTAGCCCCCAGTCACTCCAGTGGGCTCGTATGGGGGTGCCTGGCAGCCATGCAGGCTCTGCCAGCCCAGGTGTCTCTGGGTGGGTGTTTTCCAGAGGCTGGAGGACACCGTCCTGAGCCCCATGGCCAGCAGAGAAGACCGGGTGCTGACCCTGCGTGGGGAAGGCCGGCAGGCCTCGCCCACCCCGGTGCCTGCCCGTATCCGTGAGATCGTGGCCAGCAGCCTGGGCAAGGAGCCACCCCAAGGTGAAAGGAGGTGGGGCTGGTGAGGGGAGGACACCAGGGGAGCCACAGAGCAGTCAACTGGAGTCCAGATTCAGGGAGCCAAGCTCCCCCGGGACCACTGTCCCAGGACCCGGCTGGCCCCTCCTGGCCTGTTGTCTTCCAGTATAGCAGGGCACAGAACCACACCCTCCCACGGGGTTGCCCACGGGGATCATGTGTCAGTACCCACAGCACGCTCACCACTAGGCACAGGGACCATCCCAAGCCAGCACTGCATTTGTGTTTGTGACACGTTTGTGACCCCCAGTCTTTATTTCATCTGTATTTGTTTTTTCATTAGATGAGTGAAAATCCCAGGTTGACGCTCAGGAAGCGCAGATGCTGAGCAACCCACCCCCTCCAAGAGCTTTGCCCCTTCCCTCACCCAGCCCAAAGGCCCCCTCTCAGTGCCCTCCTAATTGTCATGCTTTGCAGCCGAGGAACTGGCTCCGAGGCCAGGTTCCTGCAAGGCCATCCAACCGGTCAGGCCACCTGGCCTCGGTGTGTGCTTGTAACTCCCACCAAGTCCAGCTCCCTGTTGCGTGGGTCCTGGGGACCCCTGTCTGTAATGAGGGTCTGTCCAGCCTCCTAAAGGAACCAGGTAGCTCACTGTGTGTGTATTAAGGAGAAAGAAGCCCCACTGTGTGTTTAGGAGAGCCCCTTATTACCTGAGAATGAGTCCAGCTACCCTCAATCAGCAGTTCTCTCTGCTTTATGGGAGGCCGAGGGATACCCAGTGTCCAGACCACCCCCACACACTCTGCTTTAATTGGTTTGGGCTTGGCCTGGGCACCGGTCTGTATCTGGGTTAAAGATGTTGATAAAAGATGGAGTTGGGGGGCCGGCTCGGTGGCGCAGCGGTTTTGTCCGCGCTTGGCAGCCCGGGGTTCGCGGGTTCGGATCCCGGGCGCCCGCGGACGCACTGCCTGTCAGCCATGCCGTGGCGGCGTCCCATATAAAGTAGAGGAAGATAGGCACGATGTTAGCCCAGGGCCAGTCTTCCTCAGCAAAAAGAGGAGGATTAGCAACAGATGTTAGCTCAGGGCTGGTCTTCCTCACCAAAAAAAAAAAAAAAAAGATGGAGTTGGTAGGAAGCCCACTGACAGGAGAGGAAGTGAGGCCCAGAGTGTGATGTCCACCTCCCCGCACTGGGGTCTCCCGGATCAGAGCTGGAATCCATCCCAGAAGATTGGGGCAGACTCGGCAGTGAGAGCCCAACAACCAGCCCACGGTCCCACCATGGGAACAGGGTGCCGTGGCCGAGGGGGGCGCCCTAAGTCTGGTCACCCAGGCTGACCCTAGTGCTGCGCCTGCAGGGGTGCATGAACCGCCAGCCGTCTCGGCCCTCGTGCAGGAGGAGAACGAGCTCCTGCAGGAGGAGCTGTCCCGTCTGGAGGACCTGCTGGCCCAGGCGGGTGCCGAGCGGGACGAGCTGGCCAGCAGGTACCATGCAGTCAGCGAGCGGGTAAGTGTGCACAGTGGGCATGTGGCAAGCCAGAGGGTGGCTGCCTGGCCTGGAGTGAGGTGGTCACCCGTTGGGACTGGCAGTCGTGCCAGTGGGACCATCAGTGAGTCTTAGGATGAAGAATGATAGTGCATCAGTCACCGCACATCCAAACCCTGGGCAACAGATGGGGAAACTGAGGCTGAAGGTGGGAGGATCGGAGCAGGACAGGTGCCCAGGCCTCCTTGCCCTCCATCCCCCAGGCCTCCCACCCCAGCTTAGGCATTGTCTTGTGTCCGCCTGCTGGGAGCCCTGTGGGGTGGCCTGGTCCGTCCTGACCCGCTGACCCCCATGAGCACAGCGCCAGCACTCAGCCCGCACCTGCCGAAGCGAGGAGGCAGCAAGCCGGGAGGGAGTGACCCCGTGGGGGTCATGCTGAGGAATTGGCCCCAACCCTAGCAGAGCCTGTAGAGAATTGGCTCCATCCCCAGCCCCACCCCTTCCTGACAGCGAGGCCTCCCAGACCTCAGAGGACAGCGGTGGCCCTCAGCCTCAGGGTCCTCGATCCCCGGTCCCCTGGACAGCTGCAGTGTCTTCCAGGGTGACTGGCAAGCCGCAGCCAGAGGCCTACTTGGTGATAAAGTGTGCAGGTCGGGAAGGCCTTCCATTGTATACATGGGGAAACCAAGGCAGAAAGGTGAAAGCGCTTGCTAGACCAGAGCCTCTTTCCCGTGTCAGCCACTCCAAGGCACGCCGGCTGCTGAGGCAGGACTGGGCAGGGGGTGCCCAGCACACAGTGTGGGGCGCTCAGAGCCCCTGGTGGCTCTGGCCCAGCTCCCGCTCCTCTGTCTTAAGACCCACCCCCCCCCCCTTGCTCTACATGGCAGGACAGATGACCCCACTTTCCAGATGAGGAAACTGAGGCTCAGAGAGGGCCAGAGTTATTCATGACCACACTGCCGTTATTGGGGCTGAGACCTGAACCAGATCTGGCCCTTCCTCCGGTGTGGCAGTGACCAGTGCTAAATGCCCAAGGGCCCCCCGCTGGCCTCATCTTCTGTAGGGATAGGCAGTATCACCAGCCCCATGGAGGTGCTCTCTACCCCAACCCCTCACTGTAAACACCCATTCTCATCATCCCCTCCACTTTCCATGAGCCCCTAGGGACAGGACCATGAGGGGAGGGTCCTCCTCATCCCGATTGATCAGGGCCGGAGCGCATCAGCAAGCTTGGCTGCCCTCCTGGGGCCTCTGCGGCCGCGGGCCTGGCTGGGGGGGTGAGGAGCTTCCTAGCACGGGGTGGGGAGATGTTGGGAAGGGGCCGGTGGGAATAGAAGCCGCAGAAATCCTGCGGAAGGATTAGTAAGCCTCGTGAGTCAGATCTGAACTTGCAGACCTGGCGGCTCAGCGCACGCGCCAGGCTCCCGCAGGCGTCTCAGCACCCCCTTGTGCAGGTGCCAGAAGGGGCTGGGCCTCTCCCCACCCCCGATCCCACCAAGCAACCGTGCAGGACAGGGTGGCCAGTGTGGCTGCTTCGTGGCATCTCCATCCTGGGTGGCGCTCCCAGCCCCCGCCCCAGCCCCTCAATCCAGCTGGGCCCTCTGCCCCTCCTCTTTCATCCTGCTGGTGGCTGAGGAGGGGCCACTCACCTCCCCACACACAGCCAGGTCACGCTGCAGGTGTAGCCTCCAGGCTCTCCTGACCTTCCCACATCTCAGCCCCCTGGGGGCCCCAGCCTGCTGGGCCTGAGTCCCTCTCCCCGGACACCCCAGAGCGTGTGCTCTGGGTCAGCACACTGGGCAGGCCCCCCCCCCAGCACCCTCTTTTCCCCTCAGAGCCCCAGGGTCCCCATCTCCTTAGGCTCCAGCAGGGAGCAGGGAAGGATGCAGACTCCTGGGCAGGCCTGGCCCAGCTTGGGTGGCTGCCCTCCCCACCAGGCCAGTCTGGGCGCTGCAGGCCCAGGTCATGGTGGGTGTGGGCCCCATCCACCTGCTGGGAGCAGACAGGTGTGAGCACGGGCAGGAGGAGCAGAAGGAGGGGTGGGCCCCCACGCTCACTCACTGTCATAGGGAGTGATCCCAGGCCTGCTCTTCAGCTTGGCCATCCTGACCCTTATGTGGCCCAACCAGACCCTGGAGGCCCCCATCTCAGCCGTCCACGGGCACCTGGCACAGGGGCAGGGTGTGGATGGCTGCCCATCTGAACCATGGTGTGGAGGGGCCTGAGCTCCACCAGACCTGGCCCAACCCCGCCCCAACCCCAGGGGAGCCCTCCCTCCCACCCCAGGAGAGCTTGGTGCTAAAGCTGCCCAGCCCGGCAGGCTCAGGAGCAGCCGGCCAGGTGGGCTAACATTGCTCTCCAGCTGCAGGCCCAGCTGCAGACCACCGAGGCTCGGCTACGGAGGTGGGAGCTGGAGCACAGAGTGGACCTGGAAGAGGCCCTCGGCCGCCTGGAGGCCGCCGAGCAGAGGTGAGGCTGGGCAGGCTCAGCAGTCAGGGCCACAGGGAGCTTGGCCGTCACCCCATGAGGCAGCAGACCCCACTGTGCTTGGGGCTGTTGGCCACCCTCTTCCCAAAGTGACTCTAAGTTAAACTTGCCTATAGGAGTCGGGGGGCAGGCTTTGCGGGGTAGGGGAAGGGGGGGCAGGTCCCACAGGTAGTAAGGGTCTTCCTGGCCCTGCTCTCCTGGACGTGCACCCCCCAGGCCTGATGCCTGCTGAGGCTGGTACCCTGGCTGGTCCTACATGCGGGTTGCCCGAGCTGACCACGGCTGTGGTGGCCCAGCCAGTCCTGGGGTGCCCGTGGGTGCTGCCCTCACTCCCACTCTTCTTCATGCCCCACCCTGACTCCCAGGCCCCTCTGCCTTTGAGCCACTCTGATTTCATGGTCAGGGGCGCATTTGTTCACATCCCACCCCAGCACCCCCAGTGGTAACACCAGCCCCCAGAGGTAGCCCCAGTGCCCGCAAGCCCCAGGACGCGGTCCCCAGAAGGTAAGGTCATCTCTCCACACTCCCCACAGGGAGGGGCTGAGCGCCCAAGCTCACCTCCATCTCCAGACCTGGGGGAGGTTAAACCATTTGTGGAAAACTTCCCGTATTTGGTTCACCCTCAGGGACTCTGGAGAAGGAGGAAAGTGCTGAGAAGCATTTTTGAAAACCAGTTTTAAGGAGGGAAATAACCCAGGTGGAGGCTGATGCCCAAGGAGCAAAGAGGAGCAGAGAATGCCGGGCTGGGAGGTGCTGGCTCTCGAAGGGTCAGTCCCCCCAGCCCGGCAGGTTTGGGGTCCCTGACTGCAGCTGCATGCAGACCTGCCCCTGGTGGAGAAGAACCCCCAGGGTCACAGGCGGGGCTGCCCCCTCCACAGGACATGCCAGATTCCCTCTCCCGCTGCGGGGATGGTGCCTCCCTCCCAGCCCTGGTACCCTCAGCTGGTGCTCCCAAGCCCTGCCCCTCTTGCTTGTCTTGGGGTTCACCTTTGCACCCCAGGATTAAGGAGCCAGCGACAGTTATGGGGGCAGAGCCAGAAGGAGATCTCAAAGGGGGGAGGTTTAGGGGACCATTGGGGCCCCGTTGCAGGTGGTCCGTGCTGCTTAGGAGCAGTGCAAGGGGCTGTGCACTCGAGCTGGAGTCGGCTGGGCCCAGGAGGTTCAGGGCCTGGGTCTCTGCGTGCCTCTCTAAGGAGAGGCCACCCACCCCTGGCCACACCGCTGTGGTTTCTGCTGTCCAGGAGCACCGGCCTCTCCCAGGTGAACACCCTTCTGCGGGAACAGCTGGAACAGATGAAGAAGGCTAACGATACACTGGCTGAGGAGCTGGCCAGGACAACGGGCAGCGTGCTCCACCTGCGGGGCGAGCTGGAGCTGAGGGGGGCGCAGCGATGGACCGAGAAAGAGGTGCTCCCCCTATTTCGCCCATTGTTGGAGACGCCTGTTTTGGTGCTTGTGGCTGCGGGGGGGCAGGGGGACAGCAGGAACCAGGAGAGGGTGAGTGGCTTCAGCTGTGGCTCCTCCTATGGCGAGGCCACTGGCCTCCTGCCACACCATGTCCCCCACTCGGCAGGCTGTGGAAGGGGGGGTACCAGGGTGGGGTGATGCCCCTTGAGAGAAGGAGGGCAGGACCCTGAGGCCAGACTTGGCAAGTAGAATGAGGTCACAGGGCGGGTCCTGGCTCAGCATGGCCCACCCTGCTGTTGAGTGGGAAGGAGGTCCCCACGGGCCTGACTCCTGGCCTCAGAGGGTCAGGGCGCAGTGCTCCAGCCTCAGTCCTGTGGGAGGGAGATGTCCAGGCATTCGTGCCTCTGCTCCCATCTGTCACTGGATGTGGCCACCTGGGTGTGGCTTGGGCGAGGCAGCTCTCTGTAGCTGAGGCAGTCCCTGAAGGTGTCCCCACGGCCCTCCCTGTGTCCGCCACAGGTGCCATTGGCAGGATTTCTCCCCAGACACCACCTGGAGAATGGCTGCCTCCAGGTGGAAGCAGAAGCCCGAGGTGGTCCCCATGTGCCTGGGCCTCAGGCTGGCCCCACAGACATCCTTCAGACAAGCCCACCTCAGAGGGCCGTCCCTGCACTTCCCACACAGGATCAGGCGGAGAGGGCAGCCACCGGGGCCCCCGCAGGCCCTCGGGGCAAAGCTATCTTTTGGGAGGACTTGACCCCACTGCCCCGAGCCCCTCCACAGCTATTTTTCCTGTCAGGAGCTGTGTGGACCTCCACCACCCTGCACAGGGAGAGCAGGGCACCAGACAAGCCGACTAAGGCTGCCCTTACACAGTGTCACCCAGACAGCCATTGTCTATCCTCACAGGGGGTCACTAATTGCAGGGCCTCCAGCATGATGTTGGGGAGATATTTGAGACAGATCACGCCCCATGCCCCGCCTGGTCCACGTCTTCCCACAGCTGGGTTTGTGATGCTGTGGGAGACAAATGCCCTGGAGGACAGGTCCCCAGGATTCAGTTTGGCGTTGGTTTATCAAGGGTCTTTATTTTCCCCTCGTCCTTGAAAACAGTTCTTGCTGGTTGTAGGCATTTCCTCTCAGTACTTTAAAGACACCCTTTCTCTGTCTTCTGGCTCCATCATTTCTGCTGAGAAGTCAGCTTCCAGGGCCTTTGATTCTGACTGACTCCTCGTAAAGGTAATCTGTCTTCCCGCTCTGGTGCCTCACGGTCTCTGCTTTGACTTTGGTGTTCTGCAGTTTTCTATGACGTGTCTGTGTGGAGGTTTCCTTTCGTCTGTCCTGCTTAGGATTCATCAGGATTCCACGTCTTTCACTATGTTTGGAAAGTGGCCATTCGCTCTCCTCTCCATGCATGTGAGCCATTCTACGCTTTCTCCCATGCTTCATAGCCTTGCATATTTTCTTTCTTTTTATAGCTCTGGTCTATAGTCTAGATAATTTCTTCAAATATACCCTCCTGATCATCAATTTTCTATTCTGGTGTCCAATCTCTGTTAAAAACCAACCTACTTGGCTTGAATTCCAGATATTGTATTTTTCATCTTGAAGAATTCTGTTTGATTAATTTCAAAATATCTTATTCTTAACTCATATTTTCAAGCCTCTCTTTTATGTTAAAACACCGTTATTTTGTAGTCTGTGTCTGATGTCCTAACATCTGAAGTTCTTTAAGGCCTGATGCCACTGTTTCTGCTGGCTCTTGACCATGCTGCTTTGTTTCTTTGTGTCTTTGGTGATTTTTTTTTAAATTTTTTTACCTAAGAGCTGCTTATTTTCCTTGGAATTTTGTGGAAATTCTTTGAAACTTGGAATGAATGTGGTATCTTCCAGAGAGGATTTTCATTTGCTTCAGACAGGTGCCTGGGGGCTCTGACAGTCCTTGGGGCCACACTGAAGTGAATTTTCAGCTTTTTTTTGAAACCACCCAGGTTATGTGAATTCAGGCTGAAAATTACATAAAGGCTGACTTGTGATTCCAAATCCACAGGGAAGATTCTTTTTCTTTCCTGTCTTAGTCCATCTGGGCTGCCATAACATAGACGGGGGCTTATAGACAACAGACATTTATTTCTCACCGTTCTGGAGGCTGGAAATTCAAGACCAGGGTGCCCGCAGCTTCAGTGTCTGGTGGGGGCCAGCTGCCTGGATCATAGACATGCTTTCTTGCTGTGTCCTCACGTGGAAGGGGCAAGGGAGCTCTCTGGGGTCTCTTTTATAAGGGCACTAACCCCATTCATAAGGGCTCCATCCTTGTGACCTAGTCACCTCCCAAAGGCCCCACTTTCTAATACCATCACAGTGAGTATAAGGTTTGAACATGTGACTTTTGGAGGGAGACAAACATTCCATCCATTGCGTCTCCCTACAGTGTCCTGCAGGCAGGGGGTGTGTGTGCACACACCTTACTTAGAGTGCAGCTTTGGGGTACCACTTCTATGTGCGAGTAGACACTCCCTTTGGGTGGGCCCTGGGCTTTTCTCTCTGTCCTCTGAGCCCCTTGTGGTCAAGGAAACGTGTTCGAGTTGCTCAGTTAGGCAAGAAGTTGCCTGCGTTCCTCTCGAGTCCCTGGCTTCACTGGTTCCTGGCCTGCATGTTCGTCACCATGTTGGCCAGCCCAGCCCTGCGTTCAAGAAACTGAGAAGTCTGGACTCTGACATATGCAACTGTATTTACGGGGCAGGCTGATCCCGGCTCCGCCCCTCGCGTTACTAGGAGGAGCACCCAGTGCCTGCTCCCGGGTGATCCCGGGAGGGTGGGGAGGTGCAGCTAACACAGGTGTACCGAGGGCTCTGGCAGCAGGCACAAAGGGGCCTTCCCTGCAGGTGCACGGCAGTCTTACTGGGCTCAAGGGGGGCCTCAGGTGTGCCCTCGGGGGCAGCAGTAAAGGCTTCGTGAGGGAAGAGGTGTGTGTCTCTTGAGGATCGGGCGGAACGTGAACGCACTCTATCTGAAAGCAGGTTGAAGGGCGTCGGGTGGGGCTGTAACAGGGGGGCGGGGTGGGGGGGGCACGGGAAGCACTGGGAGTGTCAGTGAGCCCTCCAGGGGTCCCTGAGGTCAGCATTCAGGGCACAACCAAGCAGGGACTGGGGAGGTGGTGTGGAGACTCAGGACCTTCTGGACTTCAGCTTAGTTCCCTGCAAGGCTGGCACCACTGACCGCACATGGCTCCGTCCCGTTGCTGCCCCCATCTCTCCACTCCACGCCCCCCCCACACAGTCCTGCAGTGGCCCCCACCCCACCATTACAACCCTAATTTGCTCTGCCTTGTCTCAGGGGCGGCTCCCCCACCTGCCCCCCCATGAGTTCAACTGGTAGAGACTTCTGTCTCCCGGGCACCTTCAAGGGCCAGGCCCCACCCCTGACATCTTAGGAGCCCTCCGAGAGTGAGGGCTGCTCTCTTCGTGCTAGAGAAGGAGGAAACGCCATCTTTCTCCCCCTGCGCTGGGTGGGCGGGGGGGGGGGTGTTGGGGGATGTGGAGCTCAGTGCTGCAGAAGGGCCTCATACCCCAGCAGGGAGACTGGACTGAGTGGGTCCTGCTTCTGGGCGGGAGCTGGGTGTGGTCACCTCTCCAGGTCCTCCGGGGTGGGGTGGGGGCGATCAAAGCACTGGCCCCTCGGGGGGGATTGGCATTATTCTAGATGAGCTCATGGGACACAGGGGCTGCAGGACCTGGGAGGTGATGCAGCGTCCCCTCCTGACCCCGTGGAGCCCACCCAGCATGGCGTCTGGAGGAGGGAGCTATGGGGAGAGCGAACGGGATCACAGGGCTCCACTCACCTCCCAGCGCCTGGGCCTCCACCTGAAGCAGACACAAGCCTCTTGCTTTCAGACCCGGCGTATGCGCTCAGGGGCTCCCCAGGACTTTCTCCTCCTAGGGAGGCAAGTCACAGCACTCCGTGCACACCTGGCTGAGCTGCGTGCAGCCACTGAGAGGTGAGTGCTAGCCCCTCGCCGACCAAGAGCCAGGCATGGACTTCATCAGGGTTGGGAAAGGGGCATCTGATGGGTGGGCCAGGCACTGGGCCCTCCAGGCTCCTCCCGTGGGTGCAGCAGTTCTGGCTCACGAACCCCTACCAGCCCTGTCTGGACCTCAGTTGGCCCATGGGAGTGGTGGAGAGGGCAGGAGAGGTGGGCAGTGGGGAGAGGGACAAGTGGACAGAGCAAAGTAGGCAGGGGTGCCGGGAGAGATGGGAAGACGGCAGGCCATTTAGGGGGACATTACAGGAGGGGAGGAACTACATGGATGAAGATTCCAGGTCCCTCAAGTCCTTGCCAGGCACCTCACACGGGTCTGTCCTGGGGTTGCCCCGATAGCCATTGAGTTACATACCCGGACCCCCATTTACACACAAGGAAACTGAGGTTCAGAGGGTCTATGTCCTGCACAAGGACAGCCTGTCCTGTCCAGCCTGGCCAAGCCCCTGCTGACCCCTCCCCGGCTGTGACATGGGGACAATTGATGCCACAGGGCAGGGGCTTCTCCTGAGGGTGGCAGGGGAGGGGTCCACTGGAGGCAGAGAGCAGGGCCAACATGACCAGACCCTGCCTCTCCCAGCCCGGCTTGGAGCCTCCTGGGACCGGAGCCCGCAGACGGTTCAGAGGCTCAGCTCGAGGTGCCGCCCTTGTCTCCCAGGGGTCTCGCTGACATGCGAGCGGACGCGGCCAGGACGGCCCGGCGCCTGCACACTGCCTGCCTGAACCTTGACTCCAGCCTGCAGCTGTCGGCCAGCAGCATGGCCGGTGCCCTGGAGCAGCAGGCCCTGCAGGGCGCGCGGCTGGAGCAGCAGCTGCGGGACAAGGTGCGGGAGATGCTGCAGCTGCAGGGCCGCTGGGATGCAGACAAAGTGGCTCTCCAGGCCAGGTGGGCACCAGGGTTGGGCAGGTCTGCAAGGGTGGAGGTCAGAGGGGAAGGGGCACCCCCGCGGCTCCTGTCTGCTGAGCAGCTGCCGGTTCCGAGACGTATCCATCGCTCACATGCAGTTTTGCGTCCTGATTTTCACCCAAAATTCTGGCTCCCGGGCCCATCCCCTGACACGGCACACAGTTTGTAATCACTGCCCAGCGGCCACACAACATGGGCCCGGTTCTCCTTGACCAATCCCCTGGAGGCCACAGTTAGGTCTCCCCAATTCTGAGGGTTTCAGTGACCGCTGCAGTGGACCCATTTGGGCTGTTCCCTCATGGTCGTTTCCCCAGTGGAATCTTCAGCGCTGAGATCACAAGCCTCCTTCCAGGGGTGGGCGCTTGTTTTGAGGCGAACCGTTTAAGAAGCCAAGGCAGGCAGAGGGGCAGGGCCATCCTGGTATGAATGAGACCAGGGCCCCCTCTGGAGTCTGTGAGCCTCAAGGTAAGCATGGAAGGTTCTGGACACAACCCACGTTGGGGCTCAGAAGTCTCCTGAGGGCAGCTTCAGCAGGAAATGAGGAGACAGCCCCCCAGTGAAGGCCTAACCTGCCGCCACTGGGAGCGATTCCATAGAACCTGGGGGTCTGGGGCTCACTGGCCACAAACACCTGCCAGGCTGACACAATCGAGCCTGCCCTGCCCTCAGGGGGCCAGCTGAGTGGAACACACCCCGCCCAGCCCCAAAGGAGCACTGTGGCAGGGTCCAGGAATGCCGGTCATCCCAGTGCAGCCTGCAGGGACAGCACCCTGGGGTCTGGGGCTACAGGAAGGGAGACCCAGGTGCCACAGGGGGAGCCAGGGGTCTTTGAGAAGAAGGTGGCTCCTGGGAAGGAAGGTACAATAACATCACTCACTGTTAGGCTTATGGTGACGGAGGTGCTCTAGGCAGAGGGAGCAGGCAGGGCAAAGGCCCAGAGTTGAGCACTGCACCTGCCATGCCACAGGACAGAGGCAGGGCCTCAGGAAACCACTGGACATGAGGCTGGAGAGCTGAGTCAGGGTCAGGGTGGGGGCCCGGAATACTGAAAAGAGTCTGCACTTTGCTTCAGAGACAGTGGGAGCCATTGAAGACTCTAGAGCAGGAGAGAGGAGTCTGATCAGACCAGGGACTAAGGCCCGCTCAGACAGAGGTGGCCAACACCAGCGGGCAGGCCACACCACAGGAGGCGTCTGAGAGAGCCAGGGCATCTCCAGGCCACCAGTGCTCTGGGCTCTGTTCTCTGCCCTGAGGAGCCTGCCTCCACCCCACCCCCACCCGACTTTTTGCCAGACTCGCCGAGCAGACGCTGCTGGTGGAGAAGCTCACGGAGCAAAACTCGAAGAAGGAGAGAACCATCTCTTCCCTCAAAATGGATGTTCAGAAACTGGTGTGTGGGGCTGGGCAGGCAGCGGCCCTGTGTTAGGGGGCATCTGTCTGTCTCACTGAGGAGTCTGCCCTGGCCACAGGAGTCCCAGCACAGCGGAGGCCGGCTGGCAGTGGACAACCTGAAGGACGAAGTGGAATCCCTGAAGCACGTTTTGAGCAGCATCGCTAAGGTGCAGGCCCATCTCGGGTCCTTCCCGCAGTAAAGCAGCCGATGGGCTGCAGGTCCCAATGGTGCCAGCTGACCCGTGAGGTAATCTAGAAGGTCCCATTTGGCCACTTCCCTGAGCTTTCTCCCCTCCATCCCCTCCTCTCTGCACCCTGAAGGTGGCCCAGGCGGACATGGGGTGCCCAGAGCTGGCATGGAGCAGCAGCACTGAAGGCGGGGAGGCACAGGACCAAGTGAGAAGCCCCCCACGTTCCACGTCCCCCCACCAGGGCATGTCCCCACCACGGGCCCGCTCCACGGCCACCCTGGACCCTGCGCTGAGGGCCGTGCAGGCAGCCATTCAGAGACGGCGGCAACAGGAGCAGGTGGGTGGCCACAGCCCACGGGGGCACCAGAGGCAAAGCTGTGCCCTGGTCCCCACCAGGAGCAAAGCCATGAAACCCACTAGGCTGAAAGGTGCCGTTACAGGTCCTGCCCATGTCTCACCAGGGTGGGCTGACCACAGGGTCTCCACAGGGCCTGCCCCTGAGCCCCACAGCCCAGGGAGGGGGCTCTGGTCTTAAGTGCATCCTTTCCTGGGGAGTCTGTGGTCAAAGGCCTGCCCAGGCTGGAGAGAGCTCACGCCACACCCTCATGCCCAGGAGCTGCGCCTGCAGCTGGAGTCCTCCCAGGCGGTGGCGGCCGGGCTCAGGGAGCAGCTGTCGGAGAGCCAGCGGGAGCTGCGGGCCTCACGGAGCCTCCTGCAGGAGCGGGCACAGGAGCAGGCTCAGGAGCACGAGGACCTCCTGGGCCAGCTGGAGGCACAGAGCCGGGAGGCACAGCACTGCAGGGCCACCAGCGAGCTCTTGGGAAGGTGAGGGAGGGCTGGGCCGGGTGGGGTGGGGCTGGGCAGGGGTAGGGCCAGGCCAGGCAGTCCCGGCCTGGGGTGCTTCCCCACTAAGGCCTTCCAACAGGAGGGGAAAGGGCCAGCTCCCAGACAGAAAGCCCTCCCAGCAAGGCCACCTCCCCTCGCCCTGCTGCCTGCACTGAGTGGGCCCCCTTTCCCCTCATCTCGGCCCAGGACTATGTCTGCCCAGGACTCGCCTTCCCAAAGCCCAGACTGGGCACGTGCCTGTCCTCTCAGTCTGCATCACACGCTCTTCTCCCGGGAGTAGGCTGTGCTCTCTCCCACCTCCCAGGACTCCTCCCGGGGTCCTACCCATCCTTCAGAAATGGCCCATTAAACCCCAATTCCCTCCCCTCCCTATCCACTGGGGAGTCCCGTGTGCCTTCCTGGCATGTCCTGTGCATCTGGTGGCCTGTGGTACGGTTTGCCATGAGGTTCTCTGGATGATTCCATGCATGCCTCACCACCCTGGGGTTGGTAGGATTGGGGGGCATGGGACAAGAATCCCCCAGGAGTTAACAGTCCTGAGTGACTGCTTTGGTGGGGCTTCCCAAATCCACACACTGCCTGAGCTGGGATGTGGGAAGCAGGGAGGCTCGGGAAGGCTTCCTGCCGTAGCAGGGAGAGGAGCAGAGGCCAGCAGCCTCCCCGGCTTCCCCTCGCTTACCCCTGGGGGTTGGGCCTGCAGCCCCCTTCAGGGCAGCTCCTTCTCTCTGAGTAGCCTAACAGTGAGCTCAGTGCTAGGACAGGAGGCCAAAGGAAAGATTAATCCCCATCCTGCCTTGAGGAGTGCACGGGGAGGGGCAAAGAGATATGAGCTGATCGGCTCAGCCTGGCACAGGGGCCTGGGAGTGGAGGAGCCAGGGAGGGCCCCAGGAGGACAGACCCTGTGAGGGAGGTGTGTGCAGGGTGAGGCAGGCAGGGGCCACACCACCACACCAAGGAGCAGAGGAGGTGGGGGCCGTGGGGGAGCTGTAAGCGGGGGCACCACCTTCAAACCTATGTCTGGAAGGGCTGGTCTGGCTGCTGTGGTCCTAAGTGGGCCTCTTGGCACCTGGGGGTGGGGGTAATCCAAGGGGCATTCGGGAAATGGAATACCAGATTTCAAGGGCCAGGGTCAGAGGGGGCACAGCTGAGATTGAGCTTCTTGGCCAAAGTGGGTGTGCAGAGAGGACTCGGGGCTGGGCCAGCCACTTAGCGCGGCTCTGCATGGGGATGCTGGAGCATAAGCGCCCGGGCCCCATCAGGATGAGGTGAGCAGCTCAGGCAGATGTGGACTGGGGCGGGCGCTGGGCAGGGAGGTGTCCCTTCCTTCCAGCTGAATTCTGCAAGGACTGGCTGAGCTCGGCCTGCAGGTGGCAGAGGGCTGAGCTTGGGGCTCACCAGGGAGCAAGACCCTCGAGTGCTTTAGGTGCTTCCGCAGAGCTTCGAGGAGGGGGACAAGGCTTCCAGTGGCCAGCTGGGCCAAGGTGGTTGGATCTTCCTTGTCCTTCCACATGCTCCCTGAGCTCCTGCCCCAAGTGCGCTCCATGGCCTGGCGCCCACCCTCCCGGTGAGGGTCTCTCAGCTCCGTCTTCCCTGATGCACATCCCAGGGCTGCCACAACCTCTGCCTCCCCTGCTCTCAGGGAGAAGAAGGCTCTGGAGTCGGTGGTGGAGGAGCTGCAAGGGAAGGCGGACACTTTGGACGTGGAGAAGCAGAGGCTGGAGGCCATGAACGCTGAGCTGCAGAGAAGCCTCCTGCTGTGGGCAGAGCAGAAGGAAGAGCTGGTGCAGCAGGGCCAGTGGGGCCGGAGGGAGCTGGAGACGAGGTGGGCTGGGCGGAGGGGCCTGCCTCTGACACCCGCGGGCTGTCATGTCCCCTCTCAGCACCTCAGTGTCCTCATCCACTTATGGGACAGCTTCTTTACCAGTCTCATCTCGGGGTGTGGGGGTGCCTGACAGGACAGCAGGGGTAAAGGGCTCTCCAGGCTCCTCCAGCTGGGCCATCACCCCCATACCCAGACACCCATTCCAACGTCCGGCCAGATGCCTGCCTGGGCAAATCGACCACCCCAGGCCAGGCAGCGGGGGTGTCCCCCCAGCATGTGTGCACACACACAACACTCCTCACCCTGGCATGTGGACTGAGGTCTCCCACAGAGAACACCACCCACCCCACTCCCAGCCCAGAAGCGGGCCGGGTTCGGACACCAGCCCCTCAGACTCCCCGACTTCCCAGCCCTCCAGGCTGCCCCTGTGCTCCTTTGGGCTCCCTGGGCTTGAAGTGATGTGCAGGCGGTGGCCCTGCCCTCTGGGTCCTGTGAGACAGGCCCTGTCCCACCCGCCCCCATCTCACCCTGAGGCGACCTCACGCCCTCTGCCCTCTGGTTTTGGGGCCTCAGTCAAGGGCGCCTGGAGCAGCTGGAGGAGAAGGTCTCGGGGCTCAAGAAGGAGCTGGTGTTGGCCCGGGAGGCACTGAACGCCGCACGGCTGCAGAGAGATGTTCTGGAGAGCGAGAGGGAGGGTCTGCGCAGCGCCCTGGGCCGGGTACGCCCCCTGCCAGCTCTCTCCCACCATCTGCCCAGCCCCCCTCCCTTCCACTCACCTCTCTCCTCTCCCGCCTGGGCCTTCAGTCCATCCCCAGAGCTCCAAAGTCACCAATGGCCTCCTCGGTCACGACCAGTGGGCACCAGCCATCTCCCTGACTACTGGCCACGCCTGCTTCTCCATGGTCTCTCCCTCCGCCACCCTGTCACCTCTCCTGGCTGCAGCCTTGGTACTCAGGGGGCCACCATCTTCCCCATAGGCCTCCCCACTGTGGGACTCCGTCCCCCCGTCCCACCCAGAGCTCTGGCTTGCACACCTCCATGACTTGGGGCTCAATCCCTCCTTGGCATCAAAAGCTCTGCCGGGGGGAAAGCTCTGCCTGTGAATCTGAAAGTCCCTCCCTGGAGTCCCCACCTCAAGGTGACCACTGCCCTTCCTCCCTGCCCCAGGCTGAGTCCAGCAACGCTGACCTGGAACTGCTCGTGACCCGGCTGAAGTCAGAGGGAGTGGAGCAAAGGGATTCCCTGGCCAAGATGGCCACCCTGATGGAGGGGCTGGCTCAGGACAAAGGAGCCCTGAACCACCTGGTCCTGCAGGTGAGACAAGGTGGACCTTGGCCCGAGCCTCACTTCCCCCAGGGTCTGTGAGGCTCAGTCCCAGCACTGGGTCTCTAAGCCCTGGCCCCTCCTTTCAGCCATCCTCCTCCCCATCTTTTCCTTTCCTGGACTGAGAGCAGGTGTGGAAGGCAGAGGCCTACAGAGGGACAAGGGAGCCTGATGGGCCATGACCAGGCCTGAGGGAGGGATGGCCACACCCACTACCAGGGCAGGCTAGGGCAGCAGTGGTCAGCCCATGGAGGTCGGGGACACGTGGTGCATGGGCCTGGATACAGACCTCTCCTGGCCCCCTGCTGGCAGCTGGAGCAGGAGCGGGACCAGCTGCGGGAGCAGCAGAAGGCGCTGGAGCAGGAGCGGGCAGGTGCCCAGGAGCAGCTGGCACAGGCAGAGCAGCAGCTGGAGCTCGTGCGGGCTGAGCGGTGGGGCCTGCAGCAGGGCTGCGGACGCCTGGAGGAGCAGCTAGAGCAGCTGGAGGGGCAGGCAGCCCGGCTCCGGCGTGAGAGGGCCCAGCTTCAGGAGCAGGTGGGCCAGGTGAGGAGTCCACAGGGCTCCTGACCGCCCCCACCCCCCGGCAGGGCCACCCCAGCCTCTATGGGATGTGGACAGGTCACATGCCAGCTTGAGAAGTCCCCCTAGCTCAGGATGTCAGCACCGGGCTTTCCAACTGCAATTCTCACTGACCTGGCTAGATAGGAGCCAGCTTCCCAGTGGGCTGGGGGTGGGGCGGGGCGGGGGAGGCCGAGGGAGGGATGCTCGCAGAAGAACGTTCACATCAGGCCCGTCCCCAACATCCAGGGGGGCCCGGTTCTCACCCTCATCACCCAGTGATTTCCACACACTCAGGGATAAAGGGCTTCCTCCTTTGTCTCGTTTCTCTCCTTCGTGGACCACGTCAACACAGCCGAACTCCCCAGCCACTCATTCACTCATGTGCTCGTGCATTCATTCCCAAATCGTCTACTGACAGAAGTTTTCTGTTGAGGAGGCCACACTCACTGGGGAGTGAGACTGAAGCAGTTCCGCTTCTGTCTGATCTCAGCCGCTTTGGTCCACGTGGAAGCCCTGTCCCTGCAGACTTGGGCCCCCAGTGGCGTTCAGACTCCATGGTCAGTGTCACCTTCAGGACTCAGTACAGCCTCTTTCAGTTTCTCAAACTCTGTCTGTTTCCTCTTTTTTTGATTGAAGTGTGATTTCTATTCAGTAAGCCAGTGTACCACTTAATAAGTCTTGACAATTTCATGCACCTGTGTAGTCACCACCGACATCAAGATGTAGAATGTCTCCACCAGCCCAGAAGCTTCCCTCATGCCCCTCCAGTCACCACCACCCCCAGGCAGCCTCTGCTCTGATGGGTACCACCATGGATTCATTTCATCCATTTTAGAACTTCTTGTAAATGGAGTCACAGAATACAAACTCTTGGGTCCAGCTTCTCTTTCAACATGATGCCTTTGAGAGTCATCCATGTTGTTGGGTTTACCAAGAGCTTATTCTTCTTGACTGCACAGTAATATTCCACTGAGTGAATAAACACATTCACTGACCCATTCACCTACTGCTGGACATCTGGGTTGTTTCCACTTTGGGGCTATAATGAACAAGACTTCGGTGAACATTTGTGCACAAGTCATGTACATATACAGTCACTTAATGACAGGGGTACATTCTCAGAAGCGTCACTGGACAATTTCGTCATCGTGCAAGCCTCACAGGGTGTACTTACACAAACCCGCTTGGTAGAGCCTACTGCACACCTAGGCCCTAGAGTACTAATCTTAAGGGGCCACAGTCATCTATGTGGTCTGTCGTCGATTGAAATGTCACTGTGCTGTATGTGACTGTACTCTCATTTCTCTTGAGTGAAAACTTAGGGGTGAAATTGTGGAGTCATTGGGTAGGTGTGTGATGAACTTTGTAAGAAACTGCCAAGCAGTTTTTCAGAGTGGTTGTGTCACTTCCCTCTGCCACCAGCAGCGTAGGAGACTTCCAGCTGCTCCTCGGCCTTGTCAACATTTGGTATTGTCCGCTTTTGTTTTCAGCTGTTCTGTGTGTGTGAAGTTGTATACCATTGCGGTTTTCATTTGCATTCCCCTGACAACAAATCATGTGGAGCACCTTTTCATTTGCTTGTTGGGTATTCATATTATTATTTTGTCAAGTGTCTGTTCAGGTCTTTCACCCCTTTTTTATTGGGTTTCTTATTTTGGTCATGGATATGTAGGAGTCCTTCATATATCCTGGATACAGGTACTTTGTCAGTAAGATGTACTTCTCCTGTTTTCCTCAAGTTTGTGACTGGCCTACCCACTTTCTTAATAGTATTTTTGATGGACAGAAAATTTTAACTTTGGCAAAGTCCAATTTACCAAGTTCTTAAAAAATTATGGCTAGTATTTTCTAGGTCCTGTCTGAGAACTTTTTGCCTAGCCCAAGGACAAGAAATATCCTCCTGTGTTTTCCTCCAGCTCCGACGTTGAGGTCTGTGGTCTGTTTTGAGTTGATCTTTGTGTTGAGCAGTGGTTCTCACAGTGTGCTCCCCACACCAGCAGCACCAGCTGCCCCGGGGGACTTGCTAGAAATGCAAAGTCTCAGCCCACACAAATCTGCTGAACCAGAACTCGGTGGGCAGGGCCCAGAAACCTGGATTTTCATTAGCCCCACAGGTGATTCTGATGCACGGTAAAGTGTGAGAGCCACAGGTGTATGGTGTGAAGTAGGAACTAAAGTCCATTGCTTTTCATACTAGTATCTAGTCGTTCCAGCACCATTTTTTGAAAAGACTCTCCTTTCCCCCTTGAATTACCTCGGCAACTTGTTGAAAATAAATTGATCATGTATGTGCACATGTGTGCAGAGATCAACAATATGATCTGTTTGTTCATCTTTTCACCAAAACCACACTGTCTCGATTACTGTAGCTTTTTAGTAAGTCTTGAAATTAGGTAGTGTGAGTCCTCCAATCTTATTCTTTTTCAAGATTGTTTTGGCTGTTCTAAATCCTTTGCATATCTGTATGCATTTTAAAATCAGCTTCTACCTCCCAAAAAATAGCCTGCTAAAACCTTGATTGGGATTGTGTCGAATTTATCGGTCAACTTGAGGAAACTGGACGTCTTATCTGTATATACCACATTCCATCCGTGAATGTGGTATATCTCTCTGTTTCTTTCTTTACTTATTTCCTCTCAGCTGTGTTTTGTAGTTTAGGTCGAGTTCCCAGCCTGTGAGCCGAGGCTTTATCCTCAGCTCCTGAGGCTCTGGGCCCTGAGCTACTTCAGAGCTGACAGATACCTCAAGGGGAAATCTGCAGTAGATGTCAGGCTCCCTTGACTACATCCCTCAGTAATCCAGCCCCCTTGGGTCTTGGCTGCCTTGGTATCTCTAAGGCCTTCACACAGATACGTTGGAGGTGCATTGGACAGCTGTTTTAGCTACTCGAGGTGGGAGAATTGGTCTCCAACAATCTACTTCACCATTATCAGAAGCAGAAAGTTATGGTCTTTGTGTTTGAAGAATTTTTTTCACTAGTATAGAATACTAAGGTAGCCATTATTTTCCTTCAGCATTTTGATGAAGTCATTCCACTGTCCTCTGGCTTTCATTGTTGCTATTTGGAAGTCAAGTGTCAGTCTTACTGTTGCTCAATTAAAGGTAATGTGGGTTTTTTTCCTCTGATTTTTAAAGATATTTTTCTTTATTTTTGGTATTCAGAAACTTTACTCAGACACATCTATGTGACATTTTATTTGTGTTTATTGTTTTGGGGGATTATGGCTTATTTTAAATCTGTGACCTAATGTATTTTATTAAATTTGGAAAATTCTTATTGAGTATCTGTTCAAATATTCTCTCTCGGGGCCGGCTCGGTGGCGCAGCGGTTTCGTCCGCGCTTGGCAGCCCGGGGTTCACAGGTTCGGATCCCGGGCGCCCGCGGACACACTGCCTGTCAGCCATGCTGTGGCGGCATCCCATATAAAGTAGAGGAAGATAGGCACGATGTTAGCCCAGGGCCAGTCTTCCTCAGCAAAAAGAGGAGGATTAGCAACAGATGTTAGCTCAGGGCTGGTCTTCCTCACCAAAAAAAAAAAAAAAAAAAATATTCTCTCTCCTCTCCTTCAGAAACTCTAATTATATGTATGTTGGACCTTTTTACCCCTCTATATGTCCATTACACTCTTTTCTGTATTTTTGATCCTTTTTTCTCTTCATGATTTAGTCTGAATACATTCTTTTATCTTCCAGATTATTAGTCTTCTGTCTAATCTGCCATTGAACCATATATTTATTAATTTTGATTATTGTATTTTTCAGTTATATTATTTATATTTGGTTTCTAGTTCTATTGTGATCTTCTGCATCTTGCCATGCATCTTCTTGAACATTTTATCACAGCTATTTTAAAGTCTGTGTCTGATAACTCCAATATCTGAATAGCCAAGGGGGCAGGAAGGCAGCTGTGTTTATTTTATACTCTTACATGTGGTTTTTGCCACATGATCCTATCTCCTGATGTGCCTGCTAATGTTGACTAGATGCCAAATATCACATATTAAAAAATTATAGAAATAATTTGAGGATCTTGACGATGCTGTTCTTCCTGCCGAGACGATTTACTTTTGATTCTGGTAGGCAGTGAAGGTAAATGGTAATTCATGATTGAGGTGGTTCAAACCCAAGCTTCAGGTTTTATGACGAACGGTCTAGTTCTGACTCACCACTACTATTAGGGTGAAGCCCTTCTGTGAACACAACTAGAAACCCGGGGTGTTTATCAGGGTCCCTCTGCTGTGATGGCTCTGAACTTTAGTTTTTGTACCCCTAAGGCCATGGTACTGCCAGAAGCTCTCCTTGGCTTCTCAGTTTCTCAGCCAAAACTATTAAATCAGCAAGTGCTCTGAGGAGAGAAGAGATGTCAAATGGTAGGTTCATTCATCTGTTTCCCTTCTCTCCAAGATCTTGGCTCCTTCAGTCCCAGCTGTCTTGGCAGCTCTCTGAGGCCTTATACAGATTCCCATGATATATTTTGTCTGGGGTTTTGTGCTGTTCTTGGTGGAAGTGTTGGTCTGCAACAATCTGGTCCTCTGTCACCTTCTGTTGCCATTCTATGCAATGTTTCCTGCCCCCTGAACACTTGTGGCCCAGCCCAGGTTACCATTTAGACTGGCAGCTGGCTCCTCCCCAGGAGCGCTCAGTCCAGGAACTCCTCCATCACGATTGCAGGAGAGGAGGCCCTTCTACTGTGAAAACACATGAGTGCTTCTGAGGTCTAACATGCCCTAGATCCACTCTCCTCCTCCATGCCACTCTGCATGAGGTGGCTTCTTCTGAAGTCCCTCTTTTCCCTTAAGAGGCCCCTCCTCACCCTCCCACTCACTCTTTCTTTCTCTGCTGGACTCACCCCTTCCCCACCATCCTTTAGGTCACATGCAAGAAACAGGCCCTGGAGGAGCAGCTGGCGCAGAGCCTGCAGGACCAGGAGGCCCAGATGGACACCCTCCAGAGGGCCCTGCAGGAGAAGGAGGCTTTGTCTGAGGAGCGGACTCAGCTACTGGCCAAGCAGGAGACCCTGGAGAGGCAGGGCCGGCTCACGGCTGAGGAGGCAGCTGATCTCAGGTACCCAGGGACCCACAGGCAGGGTGTATCCATATGGCCTCACCCTCGGAGAGCCCGCAATGTGGCAGGGGGCAAGCACTCACTTAGCGACTGTAAGGCAGGGCGAGTATGTCTACATAGGAGAAAGGCTATGAGTGAGGGGCAGACACAGTGCCTGTGGATGGGGGAGCATCTAGAAGAGGTGAATCCAATAAGAGCCCTGAGATGGCCTTCCTGAGAGAGGTGGCTGCACTGGCCAGGTGACAAGTAGCAGAAACCCAGCTCAGACCAGCAGAAGGAAGACATGAAATGTCTTGCTCATGGATCTGAGAAGTTCAGGGTACTCATGGCTTCAGGCAAGGCTGGATCCAGGTACTCCCACTATGCCCTCAGGATCCTGTCTCTCCCCCCTCAGCACTGCTTGACTCTGAGGAGATTTCATTCTCAAGCAGGCTCAGAGAGAGAGGTGGCAAAATGGCCAGCGGCCACTCCAGGCTCCCTCCTCCAGCAGACACAGAGTGCCCTTCTCCCCACAAGGCCCGAGAGCTGCTGCCTTTGGCCATCTTGAGCCACTTGATGTCTCTGAACCAATCCTGGGAGTCACAGGAGTCACTTGCCCATCCCTAGAGCCAGGGCGGCATCAGCCCCAGGGAACCATGAGAGTGGGGAGGGGCGAGCCCCGAAGACCACTGGGGGCTCTTCTGGAAGACATGGAATGGACACTTGTAGGCAAGAACAGGGGGTGCCCTGTAGGCTGTTGCCTATGAGCTGAGCTGGTCCCGTGGCCTCTGTGGAAATCCAAAAGCTGATGCCTTTCTGTACCTTGTGGGCCCTTCTCAGGAACATCTAAACATTTTTGTAGAAAAGATTTCCTCCTGGAATTCCAGAATCTGGGGGTCATGAGAACCATCTGAGTCCCGAGTCCTTGAACATGTTCACAGACAGACTTCTCCAAATGAAAGCTGATGCAGAAATCGGAACAGAAAACCTGGCGAAGCCTGCTTTGGGCTGGCAGCAGCAGAAGGGTCCCAGGACCCTGCCTGTTGCCCCCACCCAGGCCCCGCGGGTGCTCGGAAGAGGAGGAGTTGGGGGCTCCTTTCCTCCTGCCAGCATTTGCTGCCCAGATCACGCGCCCTGATCAGAGCTTCAGCAGCCTGGGATCCTCCCAGGCCTCGGCCCTGACCACTAGGCCCAGGGCCTCTGCATCTCGCGGCCCTGCAGTCCCCAGTCACATGCCCACTAAGCAGCATTTCACAATGACCAGTCTGAGCTTCTGGTGACAGGGCTGCTTGGGACTTGTCCTGAAGCCACATCTGCCTGGCACACATGACGTGTGTTTCTCCGGCTGGCTCCATGGGGACGGAGGGTCTGCCGCCACAGTTTTAGTGAGCTCCCAGGTAATGTTGACGACCACCAGGCGTGAGAAGGCTGCCCCAGCTCCTCGCTTCTCTGATGCGACCTCCAGCCATCGGCTTGATGACAAGAGGACCCAGGTTTTGAGGTCCTCCAGCCCCCAGGCCCTGACAACATTGCTGCAGTGGGGACACTCTCTCAGTTCATAGGGTGCCGGCCTGCTCATCGGCCAGTGAGGTGGACTGGGGTCCCTGCCTGCAGCCTGCGCTCCCCCTTGCTGCTCGTGCCGGGCCTCCACTCCAGGAGACGGAGATGCTCTTGGGCTCCTGTGAGGAGAGAGACTGGACTCACCCTCAGATTCCCAGGCTGCTAGGTGAAGATTCTGGTGTCCGAGGAGCAGAGGCCACTTCTCCCAGAGGAGATCAGGCAGACGTCTGGGAGGAGGACAATACCAGGTGTACCTGAGAGGGGATTTTCCACAAGCAGAGCTGGGGAGAGCGTCCCAGGCAAGGAGTGCTCACAGAGACACAGGGAGTGGGGAACACGTTGGGTGTTTATGAGAGTCGGGACTGGAAGGGGAGACTGGGGCATCAGAGAAGTGAAGTTTCTGGGCTCTGCAGACATCAGGGAGCCCTGGAGGGTGTCAACATGCCCTACCCCCAATAAAGGAGGCAGCGGTGTGCAGGGACGGCAAGGAGACTGCAGCGGGGCCCAGTCAGGGTGAGCAACGTGTCCCACGGCCCTCCCTGACCCATCAACTTGTATGGGGTTGTGCATTTGCTGTTGTGTGTTCGTGTGGGTGTTTGTGTTTGAGTGTTTGGGGTGTGTCAGCATGTCGTTTGGTCGGTTGCTTTTGTCACCGTACATCACCCAGCACAGGGCAGAGCAGAGTAACAATTAAAATATGCTCATTTCTGGTTGATGATTGACAGATTGGTTGTCAGAAATTCAAGCCCCTTTACCACCCTCTCCAGAAGCGGGCGCTGCTGTGAGTTGCCACCTCTTGGTCCAGGTGTTTTCCGAGCATTTGCACCCGTGTATGCAGAGATGCAGAGGCCGCTGCTGTGCGGAATGGAATCATCTCCATGTGCGGTTCTGCTTTGGCAGGTTGCTTTTCAGAGCCTCTTTCCATGAGGAGAGAATAGAGGAGAGTTTCCTCAGCCTTGTTAACTGACAAGATGCACCATAATTTCTAAAACATTCTGCCATTTATCAGCATTGAAGCTGAGTCCAGTTAATGCCCTCTAGAAAGCTTCAGTGGATGTCCTCATACACGCATTGTTGGTTTGTGTGCATTCCTAAAGTGGAATTGCTGGCTCAAAGATATGCACACTTTAAGTTTTGAAATTTCCCAGAGGACTCTCCCCCAAAGAAAATGGTCCTCACTCCCTTGCCAACACTAGATATCATCGTTATTTTAAGCTTTTGCTAATCCGATGCATGATCACTAACACCTCATGGTTGTGATTTTAATCTCCTTGAGTACTAGTAAGGTTGAGCAAATTTCACATGTTTAGTTGCCATTTGTGTTTTCTTTGTGAATAGCAGTCATTTTTCTCATTTTCCTGTAGGATCAGCTGACTTTCTGTCATTGATTGGTGGGAGCTCTTTGTATATGATGGGTATTAACCCTTTGTATATTTAGTGCAGATTTTTTCTTCAAGTCTGTCCCTTGTCTTGTAAATTGGTTTGTGCCATCTTTTCTGCACAAAAGCTCCCCTTCCCTCTCTTTAAGTGTATTCAGATCTGTTGGCCCCTTTATTTTTGTTTTCTGGCTTTTGTGTCTTGCTTAAGAAGATTGTAAAATGCCTTTCTGTATTTTTTTACTATTTTAATAGTTCTGAGTTGTTTAGTTGTTGTTTGTTTGTTTTGCTTTGTTTTTGCATTTAGCTTTTTAATCCACCTGAAACATTTTTTTGTGCATGTAGGGTCCAATTTGTTTTTAGAGATTTAAAATGCATGAGGTGTGCTCTGTTTGTCTTCTGATTTGCCAGCCTGGCCTTGGTGGGCACCTCTCATCACCCAGCAAACAGGCTTTGCGCCGTCCCTCATCAGCAGGATGGCCTGGGTGACTCACCCATTGTCTGATGCTTCTCCGCAGGGCTGAGAGGGACTCCTTGGAGAACAGCCTCTTGGAGGCCCAACAGCTGGTGATGCAGCTGCAGGTGCAGCAGGAGCAGCTGGAGGGAGAGGCCCAGAGTGCGCGGCTGGCTCGGCAGGCCCTGCAAGGTGCTCCTCTCTCCCTGCATTGGCCCCGGAAGGGCCCCTTCAATGGAGTTCAGGCCCCAGATGTGCTTCTCCTACTCACTCCCCAGCCTCTTGAAGGGGCACGAATATGGGCCTGGAGCTTATGTGTCTGAGTGGGTTACCCTACCATTGTCCATGAGGTGGGCACCTGTCCAGCCTGCTTCTGACTGTGGCCCGAGGCTTAGAACTGGGCTGTGGCCACAGGGTCAGTGTGGCAGCCCCCTGCCCCATCCCCTGTGTTCCCACACCTGCTCAGCCCACCCACCATGTGTGGGCTGCCCAGCCCTGGGCCTGGCCTTAGCCAGCACAGGGTGAGGGTTCGGGACACACATGCTGCAGTGGCCTACAGAATGCTCTGTCCCTGCCAGCTCGGGCAGCCTCCTCAGAGCAAGTAGCTGTCACTCCACAGGACCATCACTCCACAGGGAACTTGCAAGGGCCACAGGGGTTCCACGGTGTGGGGGCCCTGTGGCCAGTCCCTGATGCACCTCTCACTTCACAGTGGAAATGGAGCAACTAAAAGGCACCTGGGAGGTCCAGGAGACAAAGCTGCAGTGGGACGTGGGGCGGCTCCAGCGGCAGGTGGCGCAGCAGGAGCGGGATGTGCAGCTGGCCCTGGAGAACCAGGCACTGGCCCACCGCGAGGGCCTGGCACGGCTCCAGAAGGAGAAGGTCTGCTTCCCTGGGGCCACCCAGCTGCCCAGTTGCTTCCCAGGAGTCTGCTGTGTCCCAAAGAACAGCAGACACGTGGGGGAGGGGCTCTAGGAGACGAGCCAGGAGACGGAGGTGCCCCAACGACACTGAGGCTGGGGCCAGAGGAGGACTCTTCCCAGTTCTGGTGGGCAGCCCAGGGCCATGGGGCCTGGAGCAGGTGTTTAGGGTAGGTCCTCTCCCTCACTGAAGAGGCCAGACCTGGATGTTAGCTGATCAGGCTGTAGTCTGGAGCTCGTAGGTAGAGGGAGCTTCATCACCCACCTGAGCTGTCCCACTGGTCACAGGCTCCTGCAGGCCTTGTTTGACATGTTTTTATACATCTCCATGTCGGTAGTGCTGGTGTACTGTGGAGGCTCAGGAAAGGTTTATGAACTAGTAGATAAATGGGAGATGGGGGATGCTGAGGCCCAGAGAGCCCCATCGCAGCTCTTGCTTCAGTGTCATTGTGTGTAAGACAAGGTGTGTGCAGCTGGCTGGACTGGACAGTCCCTGGGGACCAGCCCTGCCATCCCATGAACTAGGTCTAATGTGTCCTGGCCTGTGTAGCCTTCACAGCCTGTCCCTTTACCTCTGCCCAGGAGACCCTGAGTCTGTCTCTGACAGAGGAGAAGGAAGTGGCAGCACGCCGGCTGAAACAGGAAAAGGAGCTGGTGGCAAAAAGTGCAGCCAAGAGGGAGGCTCTGAAGGAGGAAATTCAGAGCCTGAAGCATGAGCGGGATGAGAGCCTCCTCCAGCTGGAGCGTGAGATGCAACAGGTGATGGAGGGGCTGTGAGGCAGGGGAGAGTCCTCATATCCACCTCGCCGTGCCTTCTCTGACCCTGCAAGAGGTCTGTGTTGGGGGCAACCTTGCCAGGTCACTGCTATTGCAGCTTTGGTCTTCCACAGCAGACCTGGTGGACAGACATCCATCCACCTACCCATCCATCCATCCGCCAACCCAACCATCCATCCACCCATCCATCCATCTATCCATCCATCCATCCGTCCGTCCATCCATCCACTCATCCACTCATCCATCCGTCCACCCATCCATCCGTCTATCCATCTGCCCATTTATCTATCCGCCCATCCCTCTGTCCATGCACTTGACTGTCCTTCCATTCACTTGTCCATCATCCATCCATTCACTTGAATATCCATCTTTCTATCCATGTACCCAGCTGTCCACCCACATACATGACCATCTATCCACATACCCAATTGTCCATTCACACACACAACTATCCATCCACTCATCTGACCATCCATCTATCCAACAACTCACTCAATCCACTCAGTCATCCATCCATTCACTTAAACACCCTTCCCTCTGTCCACCACTCAACTGTCCATCCATATCCACCATCCATCCATGTGTCTGACTATCCATCCATCCACCCAATCAGCCAGCCAGTCATTATCAATGTATCCAGCTATCAGCCACCCACCTGACCATCCTTCCATCCCATAGACTATTGGGATTCAGACATAGAGTATATAAAAGCAATCCTCCAAGACCAGGCTCTTCCAGTATACCATGTCACCCTGAAGCACTCACTGTTGAGTGAATGGAACAGACAAGTAAACACATTCATGTGTGTTGTCAGTGTGATAGGACTCTCAAATGTTGGTACAGTAGTCCTACCTTATCCATGGGGGATACGTTCCAAGACCCCCAGTGGATGCCTGAAACTGTGGATACTACTGAATTCTATATATACTGTGTTTTTTCCTATACATACATACCTATGATAACGTTTAACTTATAAATTAGGCATAGTAAGAGGTTAACAACAATAACTAATAATAAAGTTGGCTTTGGGGCCACTATTAAGTAAAACAAGGGTGACTTGAACACATGCCCTGTGATACCATGACAGTCCATCTGATAACAGACCACTACTGAGTGACTAACAGGTGGGTAGCACATACAGCATGGATCCGCTAGACAGAGGGATGATTCATGTCCCAAGCAGGACCAAATGGGATGGTTCAAGATTTCATCATGCTGCTCAGAACGGCATGCAATTTAAAACTTATGAATTGTTTATCTGGAATTTTCCATTTAATGTTTTCGGACCTTGGTTGACCATGGGTAACTGAAACCATGGAAAGCGAAACCACAGATAAGGGGGGACTACTGTACAAATTACAAATTGCAGGGGAGGAATTACAGTAGCAGGCTTATTTTTTACAGTAATTATAGTAATTACAGTAACCAAAGCTCATTGTCAAACTCTGCCTTTCCCCATTTTACTGGAGAGGACACTGAGGCTCACAGGTGGGGAACACCTTGCCTAGGGTTGCACAGTACACCTGCTCTGAGCTGCTCCCCTCTTCTGCTTCCTCCCCTATTCATGGAGAGAGAGGAAGCACAGGCTTTGCAGCTGTGGCAGCCTTTGCGGGGTGAGGCCTCAAAGAAGGAACAGGAGACTGTCAGGTAGAGAGGGGAAGGGCGTTCACGGGACATCTGTGCAGAACCCCTCACGTTCAACAGTCCACTAGAATGACTCCCAGGACTCAAGAAAGCGCTACACGCTACCATCACCGTTTTATTACGAGGGAGACAGATCAGGACTAGCCCAATGAGGAGACACATGGGATGAGGTCTCTCCCCATGGCAACCCAGTGTGTCACCCTCCCGGCATATCAGTGTGTCCACAATGGGGAAGCTCCAGGGTTCTGATTGGGGTTTCCTCACAGGGGCATGATTGATGGAATCCTTGGCCACATGGTGGAACTCAGTCCCCTGCCCCAGAGGCTGATTTCCCATGACCCACAGCCCCGGTGCTCTGAACACGTGCTTGGTCTTTCCAGTGTGGCTGCCACAGTTACCTGGTTAGCATCAGCTCAGGTGTGGTCCCACGGGCCCCGGATAACAAAGACACTCCTCACACAGGAAATCCCAAAGGTTTGGAGACTCCTCCCAGGACCCAGGACAAAGACCAGACAAATTCCTTATTACATAACATCCTCCCAGAGACTGCTGTGCATAGACGAGCAAATAGAAATATATATTATTATCCTCCACCTTTATAACACAGAAAGTATGAAAAGTCCACGCAATGTTCTAGGTCTTTCTTTTCTCAGGATCAGCATGTCTTGGAGGTCTTTCTACATCTGTGTATGTAGAGCTTGGTTATTCTTTTCCACAGGTGCATAATGTTCTAATGGGTGCACAGATCATCATTGGTTTTGTTGACCTTCCACTGATGGACATCTGGGTTGTTTCCAGTTTTGTTGCCATTATAAACAATGTTAAAAACTATCATTGATGACCTGAGTGTAGGTCATTCCACACGTATACATGCATGTCTCCAGGCTGCCTTCCCTGGTGGGCCTGGGTGTACAGAGAATAGGCATTTGTGACTTTGATAAGCATTGCCAAATTCTTTCCGTCTTCCACAACCTGGCCGACAAAGCAGCATCTGCTTCCCCCGGGGGCTGGTGGGCATAACGCAGCGTCTCTGGGTGCACCCTCACCCTTAATAACCTGGAGCATTTTCAGAGGTTAAGGACCATTCGTGGTTCCTGTTCTGTGCTCTGTAGGAAGCGTTGCCTGGAGGAGGATGTGGTCCATGAAGACCCTTGCTCTGCCCTGGGAGAGAGCAGGTGTTGGACAGGTGCAGGATGGGGAAGGAGGAGGCTGGACCGTGTCAGACGAGAGAGAAAGAGCTGCTCTGGGGCGCTGCCTTCTCCCAGCACAGGGATGTGAAGCCAGGAACATGCTGACTCCCAGCAGGGGCTCTGGCACCCATCATTCTGCAGCAGCTCTCCTAGAAGAGTCCCCCAATCCTCTCACAAGCACCCCCACCCTTGTCACACACAGGCCCTGTCTCTGAAAGAAGCAGAGAGGAGCCTGCTGCGGGAGGAGCTCTCTAGGGCCACGCGGGAGCTGGAGCAGGTGCGGCAGGAGGCCCAGAGCCGGCAGGAGCAAGCCGAGGTGAGCCCCACGTGCCCGTGGGCCAGGGACTGGCACCCAGCCTGGCCGCCTGCACTGCCCAGCAGGCACTGGCAGACCTCCAGAGGCACCCCTTCCTGCCTAGTCCCAGGGACACATCCCCCTCCATGCCAGCCCCCTTAAGCCTGTTTCCACGCGCCCCCCCCCCCAGCACCTCCAGGTCCCCTGCTGGGAGGGGACACTGTCTTGATGGGAAAGGAAGGCCAAGTGAACCACAGCTGAGGGGGCACTATGGGGGCCAGTCCATTCCCCGGTGGCAGGCCACGGGCCTGGGGACGCTACAGGCCCAGTTCTCATTCTCCCTTGGGCGGAGCAGAGGCCACGGAAAGGAGGGCCTGGGGCCGCACACGAGCCCGCAGCAGAGGGCAGAACCCAGGCCTGGCCCAGCCCTGCCAGCCCACGCCTTGCCAGTCCGTGCACTGGAGCTGCTCACAATAAAGGATGACTGCGGAAACACGCGCACGGGGCCTCCTGGGGCTGGCTTGCTGGAGAGGTCCCTTTCAAAGGAGAAACCAAACCTGGGAGGCCTGCGTTGTACCCAAGGCAAACCCTCACAGGGAAGGACACCCACAGAGAATCCCGAGCAGAGTGGGGAGAGACCCCAGTAGGCAGCTGCCTGCCCTGGGCCGGCGGACACAGGCCTACTTTTGCACAGAGTGCTGGGAGCAGCCAGCTGGGGTCGCCTGGGGCCCCTGACTCTCCATCAGGAGCCTGTGCACAGGGGGCAGGGCAGTAGCAGCAACTAGGACTCTGGGGAGTGGGGGATGACCCTGGGGTCCCTGTGTCCCCACCCCGTGGGAGGGCTGGGCACCTGCTGCAGTCACCGGCAAGGTGGCCTCAGCCCGTTTATGAAGTGGTGCCGAGCCCCGTGTGGGTGACGCGGAGACAAAGGCCCCACTCACAGGAGGAGGTGACCAGACAAGGATGTAGGACACGGATGGAGAGCTCAGGGAGCTGGAGGAGGGGTCGGCCCACTGCCTCGTGGGGCTGCCTGAGTGGAGACAGCCTGGGTGTGTGCACTGGGCAGGGAGGGAACAGCCACGAGGCACAGTGGCAGGGGTGGGCACAGCTCCTTGGCAGAACCCTGCACCTCCCCTCGCAGGGCTCCGGCTTGTGCCCTACCCCCTCCAGCCACAGCCACTCAGCTTAGCTGGGCCAGCACGCGGTCTCTGCCTCCTACCTTCATCCTTTCAGCCATCGTCACCTTCCGTGACAGTGCTGCACCTTCATTCTAATCCTGGAGGTCCTTTTCCACCCTGGTCCCTGATGTGTCCCCAGCCCCCAGGGCGTGGGGTTAGATGCTCCACTGGTGTTGAATGAATGACTCAGTGAACGAGTGCACAGACGGGACTCAGGCTACAATGCAGGGCCCAGAGCTTCCTTCCATGAACTGTTGTGAGCAGGAGCAGTTCTTGCTGACTGAACAGGGGCTGAGCAGGGCAGCAGGGGAGACAAGAAGCCCTCCTGACTGGGGGCAGGGATGCCGAGACAGCAGGGCCCTGGGGAGGCTGCTGGGTTTACTCTGACCTGAGGACAGCGAGGGAGGGGCTCTAGGCCATCGCCGGGGGCCCTGTGCCACGGAAAACAGTGTTGCAATTAGGAGTTGGCTGCCAGAGTGTTTCTTCACCCCGTCCTGCCTGACGTGGCGACCCGGATCCCAGTCACTCTGAGCAGAGCGGCCTGCAGGAGCTCCTGGCACCCAGGGAAGTCTTGCCCAACAGCGTCTCTCCCTGGAGCCCCCGCCCCTCCCCGAGGCCGATGGCTGTTCCACAGGCACAGCCAGGCAGGGTGTGGGGGGCCCCATGGGGTGTGCCCTCCTTCCTCCGAGCCCCACCTAGCTGCTCCCTTGGCCCCACCGGTCAGCAGGAGACCAGGAAAGACCCCACCCCAGACCCTGGGAGCTGACGTCCCTGCTCACAGAGGGTCCTCATCGGGAGTCTTCCCTCACGCTGGCTCTGAGCCTCCCCCTGGACTGGGAGTGGCCCGCCAGCCAGCAGGGCTCTTCGGGGAGCTCATTAAGGGTTCTTTTGCCACCTGGCCTGGAAAGTGGAAATTAAAACCCACTGAGAGGGGAGGGAGGAGAGAAATGCCAGCCAAGGAACACCAGTTGTGGGATGACATAACAAGACCCCCTGGTGGGTAGAGGGGCCCCGCGGGCTGAGTCACTGCTGCCTCCTCTGGGATTCTCCGTCTGTGCCCTGTCGCCCACCATCCTTGCAGGGGCATATCGATCAGCCAGCCACGCTGGGCACCCACCACCCACCGGGGCTGTCCTGGGGGCACAGCCATGACCTGGCCGTCCTATGTGATGCCTGTCAGTGGAGAAGGACAGCAGGGGCCGGGGACAAGGAGGTACCTCGAGGCTCCTTCACCAAGAGCCGGAGGCACAGCCCGATGAAGCCCCAGCCCACCAAGGCCCTCGGGCAGCAGCCTGCAGAGTCCAGGGGGGCGGGAGTAGGGGTCTCCCAGAGACCTGGAGCAGGGGCAGCACATGGGCACCCCTGTCTCCCTGGACACAAAGCCAGCTCCGTCCTCCACCCACTGAGGAAACTGCCAGCCGGGGGGCCTAGACCACCCTGGGGCTGGGGTGGGGTGAAGCGGATGGTCCTGGCAAAGAGGCTAGGCTGGGTGAGCACAGCCTTGGGCTCAGGGTAAGCAGGTGGCATCCTCGTTCATGGACAATGAGGCGCTTTGAGAACGGCTGTGGCTGAGCCGGGGATGCACAGGACCCCATCTCCTCCAAGTGCCCATTGGTTAGCAACAGAGGAGTGTCTCGGGCTCTGTGGCCATAAGAAAGCAGATTTGGGCCCCCCAAGTCCCAAATGGATGTCTGAGCTGCCTGAGCATGGCCACCTGGTCCCTGCAGGGACGGCCTTGCCTGAGGGGTGTGGGCAGAGCCCCATGACCCCCTCCCAGGCACGTTCTCACGTGGGTACTCACACGTTTAGAGCTGGCAGGGACCGTGGGCATCCCCCAATCCCACCTCCTTGTTTGAAAGTTCAGGAAACTGAGGTCCAGGCTGACGAGACATTCCTGTAGTCTCCCGGACTCAGGGGACAGGGCTGCTCCTTGGGCCCAGCTCTCCCCTTCCCCAGCCACTGCTATGTCTCCTGAGCTGGGGTCAGGCCTTTCTCTCCCTGCATTGATGGGCAGGCCCCCAGAGAGGGGGGCCAGAGTCACCTCCTCTGGGAAGGGCGAGCCCCTCTGCACTGACAGATGCCCCAGGCCAGGGGTCACAGGACCTGGGGTGCCCCTCCCATGCCCAGCAAGCCTGCGAGGGTAGAGGCTCAGCCCCAAGCTCATAGGCGAGAATGTCAGCCCCACTGCCTGGCTGAAGGAGTCCCAAATCCAGCATCATTTGTGGACAAGACCTCTTCTCATTTGCCAGATGGCCACTCTTGGTCCCTCACTGCTCAGCAGACTGGACCCCACAGCACTGTTTTAGGCAGGAAATGTCAGTGCTCGAGTCCCCCACCTGGGTTCCTGCTGCTCAACTCGCCCTGGCCTGGCAGCCTGGGGGTCAGAGAAGAGGCACAGGGGCACAGGGTCAGCCCCTGCCCATGAGGAGCTCCCCTCTGGGGCCTCTGCCCCCACCCTTTGCTAACGTGTGCTCTCGGGACCTGGCATCGGTGGTGTTGGCCGTGGTCAACACAAGAACCCTGACCTGGAGCCCCCAGGCCTAGCTCTGGCCCCCACTCGCCTCATGTGGCCTGAGCATGTGCCCGTCTGGCCCCGGTACAGTGAGCAGTTGCTGGTGTAGACCTGAGCAGACTGCCGGCTGCCCATGCCTTGGGTGGCCACTTGGTGCCACAGCCAGCCTATTGCTTCCCCTAGGCCACCATCAGTGCCACAACTGTGGAGCTGAAGGCCCTGCAGGCCCAGTTTGAGGACGCCATCTCGGCCCATCAGACAGAGGCCACGGCTTTGAGTGAGAGTCTCCGGGAGATGGCGGCAGAGAGAAGCAAAGCAGGGAGAGAGGTGAGGTGCCAGGAGAGAGGGGAGAGAAGCACTTCCTGAGAGCCAGGTTTGACCTGGGGGATAGGGAGGGGGAAGCTGGACCCTCAGCCCAGAGACCCATCCATCCTACAAGCCGTGGGAAGACCCTAGGTGAGAAGGTGCTCTGCCCACACACAGCGTGAAGCATGAACTCCATGGGACCAGGCATTGGGGTGGGGTGGGGCCATCCTGGGGGTGCCTGGGGTCGAGGGGCAGGAGGAGAAGTACAGGGGTTGAGTGGGGTTTTCAGGGGCAGCCAAGCATGGGCCTGGTCAAGGCCCCAAGCTTGACACAGGGACCACCAGGAGCCACATGATGGTGTCCTGGGTTGGGGACAGTCTGGGGCAAGGTGAGCCAGAGGCCCCAGCTAGGCCGGGCTGGGGCTCAGCAGGCAGGCAGATTGGGAAGGTGTTTCTGAGGTCGATTTGACAGGACTTGGGATGCCTGGGAGAAGGGAGGGCAGGAGGGCACGGGGATTTGGGTTGGGGGGAGGGTAAACTGGCGCCCAGGTGGGGCCTGCGGGGACGAGGCAGCCTCGTGCATTCCCCGGGCTGAGTGCCAAGGCTGGCAGGCGGGCGCTGACCCGACGCTCAAACACCGGGCCTCCGAGGCAACGACCGAGCAAGAGGGGACTCGGCCCTCCCCCCAGCACCCCCGAGGGCAGGCCGAGAGCGGCCCCGGAGAGGAAGGGAGCGTGATTTAACATGACAGGCTGTTTACTTTGGCCCCCAAAGAGAAAGGTCTCCTTTCAACAGATTTCAAAGTCAGGTCCGGTCAGCGACCACACGGGGAAGCAAAATGAGATTTTAAAACTGGGGGCAGCGCGGGGAGGAGCCGGGAGATTGGGGGCACATTTGTTCTGGCAGGGTGAAGGAAAAAGGCACCAGCTTTGTGAGAAGTTCAGGTCTCAGAGGCCCCCAGAAAGAAGAGGGGGCTCCCACAAAAGAGGGGGGGCACCCAGAAAGAGGGGGGATGGGGAGGCTGGGGTGGGTAGGAGGAACAATGGCAGAGAAGCAGCACAGAAGAACCCTCCCAGGCGCCAGGCTGGCCCAGGGTTGCCATGGATACCATAACATATTCACAGCCTTTAAACTGGAGGAACATTCAGGCCTCTCGAAGCGCTGCCTGGGGTCCACACATGTGTGCATGCATGGTTTACACACATGCACACACTCACATGCACACATACACCCCCTGGGCACATGGAGACCACACACACCCATACACACACATGTGTACCCAAAGTGATAGTGCACACATGCATGCACATACATGCACACTCCAGGCACTCATATGTGGACACACATTCACGCATGTCAACACATATGGACACCACAAAGCACACACATATGTGTTACAAGCAGCACATGCAACTCCACACATACAGGCACCATGCATGCATGTGAACAGACACATGGGCATGCATGGCTGCAAGTGCACATGTGCAGCTACACACACTGTGTGCTCACACGTGTGTGCATACACGTATGCACACCAAGCATACACATGTGTACACTCACATGTGCATGCACATGCATCAACACACACACACAGGCCAGGGCCCCACGACAACCTCCTCCCCCACTTCCCCTCCTGCTGCCTCCTCCATTTAGAGCCCTCCAGCCGCCTCCCTGCAGGAGATTTCAAAAGAGGCTGTTTATACAATTTCTAGTAAAGAAATAATTATTATAATCACATTAAGCGATTTGGCTGTAAAATTCCTGTAAAAGGGATGGTTGTTCTCATGAGGCAGAGGGAAGTGGGGGAGGGGAGACCCTCCCCCGCGTTTGTTTTGCTTGTTTTCATCTCCCTTGCCCTGGGAAATGAAAACAGTTCTTCTGTGATGGATAGGCCCTTTCGCTGGTCCTTGACCTTCTGGGCGGATTTCTGCTGAGCTTGGCGGAAAATGCTCTGCACGGTTGTGACTCCCACATGTGGGGGGTGGGAGGGGAGTGGAGGGGGGCCCCGGCCCTTACCAAAAACAGAACAACAATAACAGCGGGCAGATGCGGGAGCCAGGCCGGCCAGGGGCCTGGACAGTGTCCCACTGAAACAGCCAGCAAAGTGGTTTGCTTTTGGCAAACCAGCGCCTTGACATCGCTCAGAGTTTTTGTGGCTTCCCTTCTCTGGGCATGGCCCTGCTGGCTTCCTCCACCTCTTCAGGGACACGCGAGCTGGAACAGAGCCTTCTCCAGAGTGCCCTGGTCAGGGCCAGAGCACCGGCCTGGGAGGCATACCAGGGTCTGGCCAAGCCCCGGCGAGCCTCCACCCCATAGCCTGGGTGCTGAGGGGTGGGCTGCCCCCTTCCCTGGATCTGCACTCTCCTCCAGACCCTCCCACCCGGAGCTGAGACCGGAGGCCGTGAGGCACCTTGTGTCCCAGGGCGAGTAGGACCCCTGACCCGCACCCACACTTCACCCAGGCTCAGCTCTCGTGCCTCGCAAAACCATGAGCCAGCAGGCCCCGGGGTGGGGAGGGCCCTGGTGATGGGGAGGACACGGGTGCTGGTTAGCATGGTAGGATCCCGCTCTGGGCTGGAACAGGGCTGGCAGGGACGAGGACTCACACCTGCATCTCTCCCCCTCCTTGGGTCAGCTCACAGAGGTCCAGAGTGGCCCCAGGCCAGGGTGGACATGAAGCACGTGGCTCCCACTGGCTCCAGAGCCTTCCCACCTTCGGCCTCTGCTGTCCCCACCCCTCGGGTTTGGGAGGCCCACGCTTCTGTGGAGTGCGCCTCACAGAGCACTCCTGTGACAGCGAGAACTTCCTGCCCGAGCAGCTGGACAGCCTGGCCCAGTGCTGCTGGAGGATTGCAAGGGCGAGACCCTCCCTCCCCACTGCCTCCCATACTGATAGGGAGAGGGGGCCTGCAGGAGTAGGTGTGCCCACGACTGTGCAGGGGTCAATGCCAGAGCCTGTGCAGGGGTCAGGAGCCAGGGCCGCTGGTGCTACTGCCAGGGCAGGCAGTCCCCCAGGTGCCACGCCATTACTGAAGGAGAGGATTGGGCACCAGGGGGCAGCAGGTGGGGAGGCCCGTCAGGCAGTGGCAGCTGGACCTAAGTGGGGACAGTGCAGGCATGTGGGCAGAGCTGTGTCCCACAAGGCCCTGCTGGCTGGTGCCCAGTGTCCCCAGGATTCAGGGAGGGAGCGCAGGGCAGGACCAGGAGGAGTCAGGGTGTCACCCACCTGGGCTGTGGGACCAGCCAGCCCTCACGAGCCGCCCTGCAGCCTCAGCGGCTGTGGGGGAGGTGACCACGGGTGGGCAAAGCCAGGTTGTCTGCTTCTCCTTCAAGCACTTGGGGACGCAGGGCGGGGGGGTGGGGCACCAGTGCTGCCAGACCAGAGCCAGAGGCCCTGTGCTCCCTATGGCTCTCCCTGGAGCCTCTACCCACTCTGACTCCCAGCCCCTGACCCCCGACCCAGGGCCCCTGACCAGCCCTGGCCCTTGGCCCCCAGCGTGTCCCTAGAGCTGCATGCTCCACCCTCAGGCTGAGGGGCTGCGGGCACAGCTGGTGGAGGCCCAGGAGGGGCTGGCTGCGCTGCGCCGGGAGCTGCAGGACAGCAAGGAGAGCCGAGAGGGGCTGCACAGGGAGGCCCTGGAGGCCCGTCGGGCGCTGGGTGACGAGGCCCGCGAGAAGGACGCTCTGCAGCATTCCAACACCGAGCTGCGGGCCGCCATCCGCAAGGCCGAGCAGGAGAAGGCCAGGTATGGCAGCCACCCCATAGAGTGGCTGCGTGGGAGCCCTCCGGCCCCATGGCTCACCCTGGGCCATGGTGAGGACCAGAGGGCAAAGCCAGTGGGACATGGGGTGTCCTATTGAACTGGGCCAGATAATGGTGGGGTGGATGCACCAGGTAGACCCAGGTGCCACCTGCCCACAGACAGACCTGTCCCTGCCCTCAGGGAGTTCCCAGCCAGCAGGCAAGACAGGCCCTAAGTGGCCAGCAGGAGACGGCCAAGGGCTGAGGAGCAGAGGGAGGCCCAGGGGCCTGGTCAGGGGCTCTGGGAGGACTCCCTGTGGGAGGGACAGCCAGGCTAGGACTGCAGGCTGTAGAGGTGCCAGGCCGGTACTGGGCATTGGGTCTCCGGGAGTGTGGCTGGAGGGAGGAAGGGAGTGGGGACAGGGGTGGGGGGTCGGGAGAGGGGCTAGAGACGTGTAGAGGGGCCAGGCCAGCTGGGCTCTCAGACCCAAGGTGATGGGCAGCCCCAAGGAGGCTGGGCTGTGGGACTCAGTAGAGTCAAGACATGGGGAGAGCCTCCCAGAGTGAGGTGGGCGGCCGGACAGTCACCGCAGGAGATGCCGGTGCCCCAGGCAGCTCAGCCTGGCCCCAGCCTGTAACACTCTGCTCAGTTTTCAGCGTTCCAAGGAGGAGAAGGAGCAGAAAGTACTGGTCCTGGAGAAGGCCCGCGTTGCGGCTCAGAAGGAGGCCAGGGAGCTGCGGGCCACCCTGCGGGCGGCAGAGCAGGCACGGGGGGACACTGGCCGGGAGTTGCAGGGGCTCCGCAGACAGGTGAGGGAGCTGGCCCAAAGCCCCGCGCCTTGCAGCCATCCCCACCTTGGCCTCAGTTCCTCCAGGCCCCCTCCGGGCACCCATGGGGCTGCAGAGCGGGAGCCCCAGACGCAGCCCCTCGCCTGTGCCTTTGGAACATTCTGCCCCCAGCCTTGGAGCCACCAGCAGAAGGGTCTGCTCGGATTCATGGGGTTCCTGGTTGGGTCTGCCCCATGGGGCAAAGATGACAAGCCTCAAAGTTGATGACTTAACCATTTTGATGCCCATGAACCCTGAGAGTCAGGAATTCCGCCAGGCATGGAGGGAACAGCCTGGCTCTGCCCCACTGTGCGCACACACCCGCCGCCCCAGAAAGGCTCCATGCAGGGACTCGATGGCCAGGCTGCACTCTCCTGGAGGCGTCTCCTCTGGTGTCCGGTGGCTGCTGCTGGCTGTCAGCTGGGGCACCTCCTGTGTCCCTGAGTGGCCCGGGCTTCCTCCCTCATGGCCACTTTGGGGCTCGGGTAGACAGGCAGGCACTGCTTCCTCTGTCTGCCTCAGTTTCCCAAGTCAGGGGCCACTGACACTGAATTCCTTCTGTCTCAGGTCTGCCCAGGAGAGGGGCCCAGACCTCCCTCCCGGGGGGGAGGCGTATCAAAGCATTTGAGTCATTTTTGTCAGACTCCTTCAGACAGCTTGGTCAGTAAACTGTCTCCTGCAGGAACAGCCATGGTTTATCCCGCTCCCTCCGTACTCCTCGCCCTCATTTAATCCTCACAGCCATCCCGTAAGGAAGGTTCTAGTACCTTCTTTTCCAGACAAGAACACTGAGGTATAGAGAGGTGAGGTGGTCAGACCAGGGTCCCTGCAAGTGGGAGCCAGAAATCAAGCCCAGAGCCCACACCCCAAGCACCACCCACGCTGCCTAGTCAGCACCCTCCCCAGCCCTGCTCCCTGCCCAGGAGCACTTGGCCGCTGTCTCTCTGCTCCGAGCTCCAAAGAGTGTCCTGGCCCCAGAGAGAAGGCACCAGGTGTGTCTGTGGAGTGGCTCAAGGAGCCAGCTCGAAGGGTGTGGTCTTCTGGGGGCACCGCATGGCCCCCCACCCAGAAGTGGATTTAGCCTGAGCCTCCCTGAGTGCAGTGAGCTGCCCAGGAGGGAGGCTCCTTCCCCGGGACATGTCAGGGGTCAGGAAGGGCCCACTGGCCACCCCAGCTCCTCCCAGCACAGAGACCCAGGCAACCCAATCAGTGGAGCCCCACACTCCCAGGTGAAGACACTGGAGGCCGAGAACCAGAGGAGGAGCCAGGAGGTGAGCCGGCTGCAGGCCAGGATCACACAGGATGCTCAGCGGCAGCAGCAGAGCCGGCAGGAGGCACTGGAGCTGCAGAGGCAGGCGGCCGAGGTGGAGGCCACCCGGAAGGAGGTAGAGGGGCTAAAGGAACCCTGAAGGGGGCAGCAGCGCTGTGAGAGGTCGGGATTGAGGGGGTCAGCAGAGGTCCAGACCGCCCTCTCGCCCACGTGCTCTGTGGGTCTGTCTGCTCTCCCAGAGTCGAGGGAGAGGGGCTCTGACTGAACTAACCCAGCCGGCTTGGTAACCCTCCCCTGCGTTTCCCAGGGGTCTCGTGTTTTAGAAAAGGACAGAGTCTCACCCAGGTGAAGTGAGAGTTCTGAGCCCGGGGAGAGGCAGGGTGCCCCAAAATGACCTATTCTCCAAGCTCCCCAGGACTCTGAGTTCACACCTACAACCAAGCCTGCACTTGTGCGTCCCCACAGCCCTGACCTGTACACACACGTGTCCCCACACCCCCAATACACAGGCACCCCACCTCTCTCCACATCTGCACTCACAGCCCCATGCCAGCTCGAGAGACCCTCTGTTCTGTCCTGGGCCCTGCCCCTCCAGTTCTGTTTGCTGCAGGACTGTGCTGCACATGTGCCAAGTGGCCTTGGACCTCCCCCCCCCGACACACACACACACACGCAGCCTGAGAAAGCCTTCCCAGGCCTCAGCCTGCATAGGGCTCCCTGGTTCAGACTCAAAGTCATGCACAGAGTGGCTGCATTGAGCACCCACCATGCCCAGAAAACGTGGACTCACCTCCCATGGCCATGTGACCCCCATGTGACCCCATAGCCCCTCACCTGTGGATGGGGTGATTATACTGCGGCCACCCAGGGAGGGAGATGAGAAGCCCAGCCTAGCAGCCCAGGGATAATGGTCTGGCAGGGGCTCCGTGGCCTCGAGCTGGGAGCCTGGCTGCCTCCTCCCCAGCCTGTGCACTTCCCGAAGGGTGGCAGTGTCCCCATGTATACTCCTGTGCGCTCACGAGTATTTAGAGGGCTCCTTATGTGAGTGGAGGCGCCGTCCTGGGCACTGGGGGCACGTCGGGCCGTGACCAGGGTGCAGCAGCAGACAAGGTAGCCAAATTGGGAACCACAGGATGGGCCGCCACAGAGGGGCAGATGGGTCAGGGAAGGCCCCACTGTGCCGAGGCTGAGCCCCTGAGAGAAGGGAGGGGAGCGTGGCCCAGCAGAGGGTCCGTGGGGAGAGGGGGCTGCCAGGGGGCTGGAGTGACGCCACAAAGGAGAAGGGTGGCCGGGGCCAAGGGAGGCAGGAGAACAGCCCCCCAGTGCCTCAGTGGCCCCTCTCAGCCCTCGTGTGCTGTGTGCTGGGCTGTGTCACTCCTCTGGAAGCCCAGCGGGGGCGGGCAGGCACCCTGTGGTTCCCCAGCCTGGACTCAGGGTGGCGCTGACCCAGCCTTGCTACCACAGGCCCTGACCATGGCAGGCAAGCATGCAGCTGGCCAGGGGGGTGGGCCCTGGCAGGCCACAGGAGGGGGCAGGCTGGGCCATGGCCCTGTCTGGCTGGGGTCCTCATGTGCCTGCCGGAATGTGCACTGTGGTCCTGGAGTGTCCATCCCCACCTGAGCACAGGTGTCCCCCCTGCCAAACATGGGCTGGGAGGCAGGTCCAAGGTCCCCCCAGCTGTGACATGCCAAGGAGGGGGTGAGGGTGAGGGGCCTGGGGGGCCTTCAGAGGTGGGTAGGCCTGAGACGAGGCCTCTGTCTGAGCCCCTCAGGTCCCTCCCACAGGTCGTGAGGCTGCAGAGAAAGCTGGCGGAGGTGGAGGTGGGAGCTGAGGCCCGGGAGAAGCAGCTGGAAGAACGCCTCGGCGAGAGCCGGGGAGCCGAACAGACCCTCCGGGCCGAGCTGCGCCGCGTCACCGGGAAGCTGCAGCAGGCCAGCAGCATGGCTGACAGCCTCCAGACTCGCCTGGACGGGGCCTGCCGCCGGGGCCACAGCCTGGAGCAGGAGTTGGCTCGGGCCGAGGGCGCCAGGCGGGACGCAGAGGGCCAGCTGGGCCGGCTGTGGTCCACACTCTGCCGTGGCCTGGGGTTTGGGGGACAGAGCCCCTCCACCTCCCCCAAGCAGCCCTGCTCCCCCACCAAAGGTCAGTGCCCTCAGTGACTTCAGGTGGGCTCCTGGCCCAGCTCTGCCACCCACCTGGGGCACTCCCACCCCTCTCTGGGCATCACAGTGAGGGGCTTGGACCCTATGCTCCCCACAAGCTCCCTGTGGGTGGTGACAGGAGAGAAAGGTACCTACATGTCTGTCACCAAGTCCCCACCACGTCCCCTCAGCCGTCACTGTCTTGCAGGCTCGGACGGCTCCCAGGGTCCCTCTGGGCGGCAGAGTGCCAGCCCCCCCTCCAGGTCCCACTCACCCCTCCGATGGCCCTCACCTGCACCTGGAGACCACGGCCGAGAGGTGGACGTGGCCTCTGTGCGGGACGCCCTGAGAGACTTTGTGCAGAAGCTGTGGGATGCCCAGCGGGAGAGGGTAAGGGGGGGGCAAGAAGGACATGCCCTGGGGGCTCCAGGAGATAGGGAGATGCTGCTTATTCAGTCTGCTGTCCGTCTCTCCATCCGTCCCGGGTCTGCTGAGATCACGGCAGGGCCTGTGGGACACTGGGTGCCTCAGTGTCCAGGCCGTCCTTTGTTTGTTGTGATAAATACCAATAAATACCACCGTCCCTCAAAACTCAACTGCACCAAATGGCCCGGGGCCGCCTTCCTTCCTCAGACTGGGCAACAGAGCCCCCGGAACCATGCCCACTGAGGTCCAAGTCGGGGTGTTCTCCTTCCCCCTGCCCGTCCCCTGAAGAACTGTCCCAGGGGCTGGCCAGGTCACCCACTGTCCCCAATGACCCCTCCCGCAGGGGACCAAGCTCCCCAGCAGCTGCTCACGTGTGCCCCCTACTCTGCCACCCCGGGGCTCCCCAGAGCTGCCCATGAGCTGCCCCTGCCCGACTGTCCAGGTGGGAGAGGCTGTAGGGAGAGACAGATGGACAATCACCCAGTCCTGGCCCCCGGGTCCTCCACGGACACCTGTCCACCTTCTGGCTACCCTCCCACCAATGCCAGCCCCAGGGGGCAGAGCCCCGGCCCCACTCAGTCCCAGGTCCTGGCCAAGGGGCAGTCCCTGCAGGTCACCCGGACCCCACAGGCTGTGGGCCATCACCTGCCACTGCGCGCCCCACTCCCCATGCTATGTCCATACCCCAAAACTGCCCACTCGGGCCCAGCTCACACCCCAGCCCCTCTGTGTCCTCCCCCAGTGCCTGTCAGTCAGCTCAGCTGCCCCACGTGGCCTGGCCTTCCCTGCAGCTCGCAGCCCACCCCGCCCCACTGACCTGTCCTGTGTATCCATGAGTCACCCCACCTTACCCACCACCCTCTAGCAGGACCCCTCAGCCCTCCACTCACCCCGCAGGCTGCCCTCTGACCTTGGTCCCTCCGCCCAGGATGACTGGCGCTTCCAGGCAGCGAGCCTGAGCAGCCGGCTGAGTGAGACGGAGAGTGAGCATACCCGAGCCCAGAGCCGCGTGGGGCAGCTGCAGAGGGCGCTGGCCGAGGCAGAGGAAGGTGACCTCCCTTCTCCCACTCTGCCCCTGGGCACCGGCTGTGAGGGGCTCCCCCAGGAGCGTGCCACTCCTGGCCGCTATGAGTGTGCAGTCCTGGGAACTGCTCAGGCTGGGGCCACAGGGCAACTCCAAGCAGCACCCTCCCCAAGGAGCACCCCGCACTTGGCAGCTGGTGGGTGCTCTCAGCAGCAGCCTCCCCATCATGAGGAATAAAGGCCAGAGACCTTGCAAGGCCCCACTCCATCTAGCCTGCAGCCCCTCCCGCCATTTGGGCCTCCTGCTGTTCCCACCTCAGGGCCTTTGCACTGGCTGTGCCTGCTGCCCAGAACCCTCTTCCCCAGACACCAGCCCTTCCCCTCATTAGGATTCTGCCTCGTGTCACCTCCTCAGAGAGGCTCCTTGCCCTGCTGGTCACTCCCCCTTTTCCCCATTAGTGGCTCAGCCCAGGAGGCCAGCCCAGGGCCTGTCTCAGAGTCTCCAGGGAGGAATATCTGTGAAAGGAAAGAGGCAGAGAAAAGGATGGGCAGGGGGAGGGGCCTGGAGTCCAGGCAGAGGGAGCTGGGACCCTAGACCCGTTCCAGGGGCCTTGAGCTTCAAGGAGAGAGGAGCAGAGAATTGTCAGATGTCAGAGGGGTGCCAATTGCTTAAACTCACTGAGCGTCAGTTTCCCAGCCTGTGAAATGGGAGGGGGCAGCCCACCGACCTTGGGAGCCAGGCGAGCTGCCCCACGTGCCCCGTAGGCTGGCTCCAGACAGACAGCGAGTTGAGCTGCGCCCGGGCAGCGCAGGCCCTGCAGGAGGAGGCGCTCCAGAGGCTGCAGATCGAGCACCTGGCAAGCGTGCGGGCAGCGGGCCAGGAGAGGCGGCGGCTCCAGGTGGGGCACGTGGCAGGTGGGGACCCGGGGACACTTGGCTCCCCCCACACCCCAGGGCAGGGAGGTGGGAGGGAGGAGGCTGACAGGGCTTCGGGGCAAGGGAAGGTTTCAGGTCCCTGTGAGCAGAGGCACAGTCTGGGCTGGAGCAGGCGGCCTCAAGGGACATTGGGTCCCACAGAGCTCCTCAGGGCCATCCATGGCAGAACTGTCTCTGAGATGGTCCTAGCCCTTATTTTACAGATTGGGGAAACTGAATCCTGGACAGGGAACCACTTGGCCTGGGTGGCAGAGCCAGCGAGGGGCAGAGCCAGGGGCAGACCTCTGGCCTCCCAGGTCAGTCCTTCTTTCTGTGGCCACACCAGCAGGCGTGGGGTGACACTGGCCTAACCTTAGAGCTCTCTGTGGGGTCACGTTTATGCTGCTGCAGGACCATTTTTTATTTTGTCGCCCGAACGTGGAAGGAGGTTGCACAGTATGAACGTGGGTAAATGTCCCCATGCGTGGGCTTTGTATTGTGAAGGTGGCCTCGGAGGCCACAGATTTCAGGTGAGAAATCTGAGCCCAGAGGCAGGGCCAGGCCTGGGGGGATGGGGCTGGCTCACAGGGAGCCCTGTGCCCCAGGCCCACAGGTCAAAGCTGAAGCGCTTGAAGACCTTGGAGGTGTGGGGAGCAGCATGCCCGGCAGGAGGAATATCGGGTCTTGGAGGAGGCCACCCTCAGGTGTCAGGGAACCAGGGCCCTGGGGCCCCTGCTGGAAAGATGAGGCTGATGGAGGCAGCAGAGCAGCGGGACTGAACAGGACGGGGGAGGCAAGTAGGGGCTCTCAGTTCCACAAGTGCCACAAGCTGCAGGTCACCCCTCTCCAGTTGTCTTGTGAGGAGGAAACCCCAGATGAGTGGCCAGAAGGGATGACCTTGCAGGTCTGTGGGAGCAGTGGGCTGGGCAAGGCCCACAGGACCCCAAGGACAGCCAGCCAGGCAGGCCTGACCTCAGAGGGCGGGTGCAGACGCCAAGCCTGGGCTGCACTCGCTCCATGCAGGGCTCAGCCTGCAGCCTGGTGGCCCTCTGAGGCCAGGCACTGGGGGTCCTTGAGGCCTCTGAGGAGGGGCCTTCTGCAGAGGAGGGGGCAGAGAGCAGAGGTGGGGCTAAAGAGAAGGAGCCAAGGAGCTCAGCCCGGAAAAGATTTGTGAGACAAAGGGGATTTTTGTTTCAAAGACCCCTGTGGCCGCAGCTGGTCGGGGGGAGAGGCTTGGAGGGGTCAGTCTCAGGGCCTGGGTCCCTGGCTGGGGATGGTGGCAGGACTCGTGAGCTGCCAGAAGATGTGGGGCTCTGAGAAACCAGGGGAGGCAGGCAGGGCTGCGTCCCATGTTACACGTATGTTCACATGTGTGTGTTCCATGCATATTTGAAAATAATGTTTTCTGTTTACTGGTTACACATTTTGAAAAATACCTATTAAATCCACCTTCACAAATACATCATTCAATATTGCACACTGGATCCGTCTACTGAATTTGTCAAAACTCGGACTGACTTGTGGAATTTTCCCACTACAACTTTTTTGGCAATGCCTTCTTTTATTTCTAAGGGTCTTCGATTTATAGATTTCTACAACATGCTCTTCAGAATTGAAAGTGTCTTGGCTGCTCTACCCAACTTGCACTGGTCTGGGGCTTCTGGGCCCTGTTAAGGGCTGTTTGTCTTGAATCCTCCACTGCCCCCACCCTCTCCTCGTTGTGGCTTCTGCACTTTTGCTCCTTACGTTTTTAGCCATCCTTTCGTCAGCCTGGCTTTGGTCTCCATCCTACCGTAGAGTCTTTGCCTCTTCCGGGGAAATTTATCCCACTTACCAGTTTTGTGATCATTTATATGCTGTTTTCCTTCCATCACTGATAGGATTCTTGCTGCTTCCTTCCTCAAGACTTCCGTTTTGTCCTTCCTTGTGGGGTTACTTGCTTCCCCCTGCCCTGTAGTGTTTGCATCCTAGCGTCATCCCTTTTCCCCTATCTCGGTTACCTCTTGGGCATGGGGGGAATGTTATGACACGTTTGAAGCATTTTCTTCTGATTTTCAGTATTAAGCGGGAAATCGGATGTGTCACGTCGGGCTGTGCTCAGCGACCTCTGATGAATGGGCCAGGACCCATTTCCTGCGCCCCTTGCCTCCCCCAGCTGCAGGGCTTCTGCCCCTGTGCCCTGGGGGCTCTGGAGACCTTTGTTTTGGGGTCCTCCCCTCCTCCAGACCTGCCCGCCCCATCTTCCTCCATGAGGAGCCTGCGGACCCCAGGGGCTTTATACTCACAGGAGCCCCCACTTGGTGTATTAGTTTTCAATCACTACACAGCAAATTACCCCAGACTGATGCCCTAACCCCATTTGCGAGCTCCCAGAAGTCCCCCATGGCGGGGCTGGGTTCTCTCCGCAGGTGCTCACCCTCTGGAGTGGGCGGGGCCACTCCCTAACCTGAGGCCCTGGGAAGTAGCCCCTTGCAGTCTCATTCAGGGCACTGGCAGGATTCGAGGTCCCGTTTCCTGGCTGTTGACTGAGGATGGAGTGGCTTCTAGAGTCTTCTCCCAGATCCAGGCATGGTCCTTCTCAGAGGTTCTCCCAACACCGCAGGAGCAGCAGGACCCGACCTCAAACCCCTGGAACGCTCAGCCCTCACCGCTGCTCCCCTGCCACCAGCCTACCGGGCTCGGGGCTCGTGTGATTAGACCAGACCCACCTGGAAAATCTCCCCTAGGGTTAACCCAGAGCCAACTGCTTAGTAGTTTTAATTATATCTGGAAATCCCTTTGCCACGTAATCTCACACAATCATGGGATAACATCAGGAGCCAAAGATCATGGGCCGTCTCAGAACTCTGCCTACCACACCTGGCTTCAGCAATTTGTAGAACATGTCGGCAGAATTCTTCTTGCACAGAGGTGACGTGTGTGCATCATCTCCTGGGGAGGGTCCTGTTTTTTCCTGAGATTTCAGGAGATTTCTGAGCTCTGTCTCAGATGCCTTCAAGAAATGTGAGGATATTGTAGGTTATTTGAATTGCTTCTTCCAGAGTGGAATCCAGAAGGCCCATTTATCTTTGAAATTCAAAAATGTTACTGAAACATTGATTTGAGATGTTCCTTCCATTGTTTTCGCCTGTGCAAAATGTGAGCCCTCTCCAGGTGCAGAATCAAATCTATCTGCAGGTTATACAAGTTCTTCACTTACAAAACAGCTCTTCCGGGGCCGGGCCGGTGGCATAGTGGTTAGGTTCGCATGCTCTAGTTTGGTGGCCCAGGGCTCACGGGCTTGGATCCTAGGCATGGACCTAAGTACCGCTCCTTGGGTCTTGCTGTGGCAGCATCCCACATACAAAACAGAGGAAGATGGGCACAGGTGTTAGCTCAGGGATGATCTTCCTCACAAAAAAACCCCAGCTCTTCTCCCACCTCTTCCCCATTCTTTTGTCCTGAAATTCACACACCCCAACAGTGCTCTCCTGCCCTGTCCTCCTGGCTGATCTTGAATTTCACCCAGGAGAATTACAGGTCTTCGTCCTGCTTGGTGAGCTGACCGTCTGCTGTGTCTACTCTGCTCCCGGCCTCCACGCCGGCCGGCTGTGTAGGCGCTGGTGTTTCTAACTCGATGGTTCACTCTCCACTCCTGCCCTAATCTCACCTTCTTGAGGATGTCAGTTAACATTTTCTGACACATATTCCCATTTCTTGCAATAACTCTGTTCTCTTTTTAATTTGAGACCCTCAGATCTGACTCCTTGGATTGACTTTGTCTCTTGAACCACAATTGATTGCTGCTTACGTCATGAGTTTTTCCTCTGCACATCTTTAAAGAGGGAATCTGGTCTTGTTCAAAGTTGGGAGTGTAGAGAAACCCATCAGGGACTTCGTGTGTCCATGTTTAGATGTTTCAGGCCCCGATGAAAGGCAGAGAGAAAGGTTCCAAGGGGGAGCCGTGGAGAGCCGGGGGGAGCCAACATGGGAGGCAGCACTGAGCCCTCACCAGAACTTTTCTGTTCCAGGAATGGGGAGGACAAGGGCCCTGTTCTCAGGGGGCACAGCTGCAGTGGTGTCCCCAGCCTCTGCCTCCCTGGCATTGCCTGCCAGGGGTTTGGGGGCCTTCTTGTCCCCCATTTGCCATGATCCTCCTTCCCCTCCACAACCCTGCAGCCCCCCTCCAGCCCAGGCCCCCTGAATCAGGGTCCCTGGGGTTCTGGGAAGTTTCCACTTGGGGTCCCCACATATGGGTGCCACAGGCTTTTCTGCATGTTCAAATCTTCTCTACCCATGTTAATTTTTCTGCTTGATCAGAATTTACTCCATTTTTCAGTGAAGTGCCTGTGCTAAAAATCTATCAACATTATGTCAAATTTTTCTAAGAATTCTGGCAATTACCATTTCTCCTATTTTTAGGCCAGGTGGCACATCTGCCCTCCATCTTGCAGGAGCCCTCAAAGCCCTGGTCTCCAGCTCTGAGGAAAGTCTCTCCCCATTTCTGTAACCCGTTGGCCATTGCGGTGGGCGCCTGGGAGGGGGATTCATACACGCCTAAGTCACCAGAGGCCAAAGGCACTTTCAACTAACAGCAAACCCAGGCAGAAGTGTTTCCAGCCAGTCAGGGGGTTCCGGACATGTGGCCACACTGCCTGCTGCCCTCACCATGTCCAGGTCCAGGCTGCCAGGCCGCCTGCATAGGCTAGAGCAAGGGCTGCATTTTACACAGCGTCTTTCACTTTCTTGGACTGTTTTTTCCCCCGTTTCACATAAGCCAATGTGTTTGTCAAGAGAAAGTTAATTAAAAACATATTTTTCTAATTAAATGGTAGGCTGTGCTATGCAAACAGTAAGATTCTTGTTTGAGAGCAAATCCCTCCTCGTTTCCAGGGCTACCTTGGGAATTCAATAGATCAACAATGCAGAACTGAGCCCATGGTGTGAGGACACGCGCCGAGCTCAGCACCCGGGGGGCCCGCGGGCAGCTGGCTGGGCCTTGGAGCCAGCGGGAGGCGCGGGCGGAGGGCCTGGCACTCACCCAGCATCACCCACACATGCCCACTGGGAGAGGCCGCCCCATGTTATCCTCGGATCGGAGCCAGGTCACAGCTTCAATGGCTCAGAGGGGCTCACAGCCTCCTCCCAGCACCCAAACTTGCCATGTCCAACCCCACCAGCTCCTCATGTCCCCCAGGGCCAGCCCTGTCGCACACCCTCCCTTCTTCTCCCAAGAACTCTCCTCCAAACTGAGCTTCAATCCAGGTTCTAGAAGCAAAGTCGGGGAGCCACTCGGCCTCCTGGGCCAGCGGAACAGGACAGCTCAGGCTGCGCCTGTGTCACAGGGGCCCACGCTGCAGCTGGAGTAGATTCCTAACGTTTTGTCGAGAATGGCTGCATCTGTGTTCCTTTAGGGTGTCATATTTATCAGATTTTTTTGTGTGTTAAGATGATTTTATCTTCAGCAAATGAACTGGTGAGCTTTCCATCTTTTTCTATCACCTGGAATAATCTAAATAGCCCAAGAGTTAAGCTTTCTACAACAGTTAAACTGAACTTATCTGCAAACATGCTGCACTTCCTGTCCTCTTAAATAGTGCATTTTCATTCCCTCTTCAGTCTCTTTTCTGTCGCTGGTCTGTTCTAGTTTTCCACCTCTTCTTGGGTCAGCTTTGTCATTGGAAGTCATCCATCTTATATTTTTAAATGCATTGCTGGGGTATGCATAAATTTAACATTTTATTTGCACGTGCAGTTATACCTGTAGTTATAGCTTATTTATATATGTAGTTATATCTGTTTCTGTCCTTGATGTTGGAGATTTTTATTAGATTCTCTTAATCTAACTTGCCAACAGTTCATCTGTTTTATTGGTCTTCTCAGAGAATCAACTTTTATCTCATCTCTCATTTTTGTCTAGTCTATGCATTTCAGCTTTTGTCCCTATTAGCATCCTCTTTGTTGTTGTTGTAATATTTCTGATTTCTTAAATTGAACAAGTGATATATTTCTGTCTGGGCTTTTCGTTCTTTGTGTGTGTGTGTGTGTGTGTGTGTGTGTGTGAGGAAGACCAGTCCTGAGCTAACATCCTCTTTTCTGCTGAGGAAGACTGGCCCTGGGCTAACATCCGAGCCCATCTTCCTCTACTTTATATGGGACGCTGCCACGGCACAGCTGACAAGCAGTGTGTTGGCCGGTGCCCGGGATCTGAACCCACGAACCCCGGGCTGTCAAAGCACGAACTAAACCGCTGTGCCACTGGGCCCACCCCTGGACTTCTCTTTTGATGGTTAAAGCGTTCAATGTTATCACATTTTCCCAGTTGTGATTAAGTATGTGTCCCATAGGTTTTCGATTTGAATTCTCCTTTTTACCAATTTTCTAGGAGTTTCAGTTTTTATTTCTTCTTTAATTCAAGGGTCATTTTAAAGAATAAATACATGTTTGTGCTTCTTTTTGTCATTATGTCTAGTCTTACTGGAGAGAGGGTGTGACTCTGGGGCAGTTACAAGCTTTTGATCAGCTTCTAGATGGATCTGTGTTTATGTTGCTGGTTTGTCTGCTGGTTGTTGGTTGTTTCTTTCTTGGTTTGGTTTTGTCTACTTGTTTCTGGCGTGTTTGGAGGGAAACTGAACACACTGATTGCAGTTTACATGGAAGAATAGATGTTTGAGATTTTCCAAGGAAATTTGAAAAAGAATAGTGAAACGGATGATAACACTAGTATGGTTGAAGCGGGAGGGGTTGGCGCAAGGGTGGACAAACAGGCACGCAAGACAGGGCAGAGTCCAGAGGTGTTCAGCCGCCACTAACTGGCACCAGACCCTGGGCTCCTTTCTGGGCCACCAAGTCCCACTGTGTAAAGTGAGGGGCCTCAACCTCCTTATATCTGAGCACTTCCCAGTATAGTTGTCCTGGGACTGGCTGGAGGGCTCCCCAGGCTCCCAGAGGGCAGAACAAGGTGGCCCTGCACTGCTGCCCCAGCCCTCACCCACACCAGGGGCCCAGGGGATGCTTGCCAGCTGACGCATGAATCAATCCATTGTCACCTAGTGGATAAAAGGCATCAGGTTGAGGACATGAACTCCGGGGGCCCAAAGGATGGATTTAAGGTTAGGGGGGCTGTGGCATGCTCTGCTCCTCATAGAGCAACAGGCAGGATGTTTAAGGAGCCCTCCATCTGCTGTGTTAGTGCTTGACGTATTTTCCACCCTCCATTGTGCAAGACCTTCATTTTACAGCAGCCCCCATACGGGTGGGGCATCCTGACAGCTCTCCTCCCAACCTTCTCTTGGACCTGACAAGCACCCTGTGAGACTGCATCACATCCATGCCACAGATAGGGAAACTGAGGCCGGGGGCCTGGTCCAAGGGCACACGCCGAGCCCTGCATCCCTGCCCCAAGCCAGGCTCTTCCCTGCTCCAGCTTCCAGGGTGGAACAGCAGGAGTCGACACTCAGGCCCGGGCAGAAGGGCTGGGGTTCACACTTCCTGCAGCTACGTGAACCCTCAAACTGAACCTGGGTTTGCCAGGCTTGCTCGGCCAGCCCGCATCTCCTGCCGCCTCAGGGCTTAGAATCAAAGCGATGCAAGAAATGAGATAACTCAGCAGGGCACAGGGCGATGTTCGTAAAGGGCTCACCATCCAATTATTACGGTTAATTTGAATTCCATAAAAGTTGAGTCATTACAAGAGGAGCGTAATGCTTCACATGAGTGATTTGGGGCCTCTTTGAAATGCCATGAAATATTTAAGCCATATTTGAAGGAAACCTCTGCTTTTCTACTGGAAAACGTGTTACAACTAGAAAATGGTAATTTTCAAAATTGCAAGGAAGGGTGAAACGTCATGATTTTAGATACCATCTAAAGCATCACTTTCCTCCCTTTCCTTTTTTAAGGCACCAAAGTGTCAGACAAAAAGGATATACAGGGTCACCCCTTCCGTCTCTCCCTCATCCAGCCTGGACGGTGGACGCTCAGCCACTCCCCCTGCTCCTCTGTGGCGGGGAGTCAGTCCTCCTCTGTGAGCGGAGCAACATCTGCTCCAGCATTTGGTGGAAACTGGGTGACAGGATGGACGTGAAGGCCCTCTAGACACGGCACTAGGACACGGCTGCTCTGGTGGTTGTGAGTGACCCGTGGTTGCCGACTGAGATGGGGACCCTGTAACTTGAGGGCTGGAGCCTGTGTGAGTCATCAGGGGCCCCTGCACCTTCAGCTCTCCCTCTCTGGCTCTATGCCCACTCTCCTCTTCCTTGCCCCCCACACCCCACTCCCCTCTCTGTTGGCCCTGTCTCCCCTCCCCCAGCCAGGCTTCTGGAAGGGCTGCTCCCCCTACCTCTTCTCCCCACCCTCAGACCCCCTACACACACACACACACACACACACACACACACACACACAGGTGCACTCTCATGCAAAAGTCACCAGCAACATTGGTCCCATCCAAAGGGTCCTTTTTGGGACTGTGTCTGCCTGACCCCTTGGGGCATCCCACACAGGAGACTGTCCTCTCTCTCCCTCTCGATTTCTACCAGCCCCCTGGTCCTCCCTGGGCTAGGTCTCCTCTTCTCTCAGCTCTAACATCCACTTGACCCAGGGCCCCTTCTGGCCCCTTCTCCCCTCTCACCAAGGCAGCCCTCTCCTCCCCTGGCCCTCAGTGCCCAGGGCCTCCAAAGTCACCTGGTTCTGCAACACTGTCCCCCATATCCAGTGACTCCTGGGTGGCCCCTCAAGACTGAACTCTGAACCTTCACCCCTAAATGTGCTCCCCTGCCCACCTTCCCATCTTAGGAAGTGGGGCCTGGACCATCCAGAAGTCCAAGCCTGGGAGTCCATAGGGTACTGCCTGCTCCTCATCCCCACTCAGCTCCTCCAGGCTATCTCCAAATCCCATATCACGTTCTTCCACTTCTTGGCCCCTTGAGTCCAAGCCACCACAGGCTCTGGGGTGGACTACAGGACCCCTGACTCATCTCCCCTCAGGCCCTTCCCTCCCCTCCCGGTCAGCCATCTGCAGCACGAGCGGGTGCAGCTCCTGACAGTGCAGAGTCCACGATACTGGAAGGCACTGGGCACTTCTTCTACGAAACACAGGAAGATTAAAAAGCTGCAGACTCGCCCGACCTTACGAAGCCGTCTTGCGTCGTGGGCAGGACTCCAAGTTTCGTGGCTCATTTGTGCATAGAGTTGTCCACTGCATAGTGGCTCCAGGGCCAGGGGATACAACAGGAGCCGTCTCCTTGTGACAGCTCAGAGCAGAGGGGTGACAGGAGACGGGGCTGTGGCACAGCAGGGGAAGGAGGCTGATAGACAGCATGGCCCAGCCACAAGGCTAAGAGGACAGCGGGCACTGCCCGGGCACGGGGCAGCAAGGGCAGAGGCCCTGGGGCAGGAAAGTACGTGGCCCTTGTTCGAGAGAGAGAGCAGGGCAGGTGGGTTTGAAGAGGCCGCTGAACTACCTAGTTAGTTTTCATCTTGAGGGCAGTGGAAATGCCAGGACTCGATGTGCACACTAAAGTGTGTGGTGAGGCCACGTGGAGCATGCCTGGAGACAGAGGTGCCCAAGTGAATGACAACAGTTTGCAGGCTGAAGGCAGAGGGGCTGAGAAGAGGGCATGGGTGGGTGAGCAGGTATGGGGGGAGGGGAAGGGGCCATGGGCCATCCCAGGTGCCTGTGGGGCAGGGGCAGGAGTGCCCCTGGGGTGGGTGCTGCAGGGCCTATGGCAGGGTCAGAAGCACTGAGGCAGGGGAGCACACGGCAGATCGCAGAGGCAGAAGGCTGGGGGCCCGGTGGCACAGAGGTTGAGCCCAACAGGCTCCATGCCCTGGGAAGGACTATCATGGTCTTCATTCCAAGGGCTGGAAGCAGGGGAGGGACACTAAATGTGTCTTCTGAGGCCACTCTGGCCACAGCAGAGACCCTCCAAGCAGAGCCCTTGTCCATGTTGGGCCAGCAAGGCCTGCTTTCCAGGACCCCTCCCCACCCCATGGTTACATCGTTCGCTGCCTGATCAGTGCACATGGTACTTGACCTGTTCCTGCCTCTTTAAATCCCTGTGACCTGCAAGGTGGTCAAGGCAGATGCCCTGTGCCACTCCTTCCCCCAGAGCACACCTCCAGCCGTGTCTCCAGGAGGGCCTGCGTCTCCTTCCTCCAGGAGCGACTGGACGAGCTGCACCAGGCCCTGAATGAGAGCAGGAGGCACAGCCAGGGCCTGGCCCAGAGAGGGAGGCTGCTAGAGGAGCAGGTCGCCAGCCTGGAACGCCGGTGCCAGGAGGCCAAGGGCGCCCTGGAGCCCCTGCAACAGGTGAGGGGCCCCCAGAGGGCAGGGCCTTGCATTCCCTTCACAGAATCAGTCCCTCGGCATGCCGCTGGAGGCAAGGTGCTCAGACCTGGGGCGACCCAGACACCATCCAATCCCCAGCTGACAGACGGGGAAACTGAGGCGGGAGGGGACACGCAGGGAGTCAGGGGCCCCAGGCCTCTCCCCGATTTCCTGCTCCACCGTAAGCGCCTCTAGGAGAGAGGGCCAACTGTGGGGCGCAGCTCAGGGGAAAAGAATCGGCAGAGCCAAGGGCGTAGCCTCGGGCCGGAGCTCCCGGCCCACGCGCGGCATCTCCCCGGCCCAGGCGCGCGGGCGGCGGCAGCGCGTGGAGCCGGCGGCGGGGGCGCTGCGCGCGGAGAGGCCGGTCCGGCTGGAGCTCACGGCCGCGCTGCGCACCCAGCGGGCCCGCCTGCAGGGGGAGCTCGCGGCGCTGCGCGCACGCCGGGAGCAGGTACGCGGCCCCGGCCCGGCGGCTCCAGTGGGTGGTCCCTGGTTCCTGGAGGGGCGGAGCAGGGGAGAGGGTGGTCCCTGGAGAGCTAGAGGAGAGGGGAGAGTGGCCCCTGAAGACCTGGGGGGCGGCAAGGGAGAAGAGAGGGTGGTACCCGGAGAGCTGGGGGTGAGGGAGCGTGGAAAAGGGGAGTAGCTCGTGGGAGTCCAGACAGAGGCTGGCTGGGGGAGGCGCTGGCCTGGGCAGGCTTGTGTGTCTGCACCTGCGCATGGGGATAGCACCTGCTCTGCAGCTGCCTAGGCCCCTCCAAACTCAGGGTCAGCCTGGCGCTGGCAGGTCATCTGTAGACCTCCACATCCCTGGTGGTATTGCCCTGCCCTCTCCCTTCACTGTCCTTGGGGAAACACCACTGGTCATGGCAAATCCCTTGGCTTTGTCCCCAGTGTTGGAGCACAGTCCTGCCGGGAGCTGGTAGGCACACCGCCTACCTCTGGGGCCCTGGATACCCGGTCCATGGAGGGCCCACAACAGGAGGGCAGGAAAAGAGCATATGGCCGAGGAGTGAAGTCCAGTCTTGTCACCCCAGCAGACCCAAAAGAGGCAGGGTGCAAGACAAGGTCCCAACCAGAGAGGTTGAACAAAGGCAGACAGCTACCCCAGAGCCAGGCAGAGAGAATGAGAAAGGCAGGGAGGCTGAGGGGTGGGGCTAGCTGGCCAGTGATTAATAGCGAAGTGTCTGCCGGCGGGAGTGGACTCGGTCTCAAGTCTGAAACAGGTCACAGGGGAGCTATTTGGGTTGAAACTGGGGATGAGGGTCCCCAGAGCATCTTCCTGGGGCCCAGGTGGACTGATGGGGAAACTGAGGCCTAGAGAAAGGAAATGGCATTCCCAGAACAGGCAGAACGTCGCCCAGGCCCTAACTCCAATTATGGCTCTGCGGGCCCACCCGACAGGTGCCTGCTGTGTACAGGCCCCTGGCACACCCATCGCCTGACACAGCTTCCATGTCCTGGGTGTTCCACCTCAGCCCTGCAGGAACAGGGCGGGGCTGCGAGACAGCCCACCCAGCTGACCCCGGGGGAATGGGCCAGTCAGGCTGTGGGCCCCAGGGTTCTGCCCCCCTCACAGCCTCCCTACAGGAGTAGGCAGGACGGAGGCTTCAGAGGAGGAAAGATGGACAAATTGGGAGGTAGGGGAGGCATGGGGACAGCCTTTGCTGGGCTGGTGACCTGGCATCCAAGGCACTTGACCCTTTGGGCTCAGTGTCCCCACCTACAAAGTGGGGAAGGCAGGAGTCCTGGCATCGGGGGTTGCTGAGGGCCTCAGGCGTGGACCCCAGGGCAGGGCGGCCTTCCCAAGGTCTCACTGGGATGAGGATATGGATGTGTTCTGCTGCCCTGGTGGCCTGGCAGGTGGTGGCCAAGAGCCTCTGTGAGCTCACCTAGGCCACATCTGGACAGAGGGTCTCGCTGCCTGTCACTCATGCAGGGATCTGTGTGTGGGCACAGACAGAGGAGGGGCACAGGGATACAGACCTGCCGGCTCGGCACAGACATCAGGATAAAGCTGCTGCCCTCCCGCTGCAGCCTGGCCCTGGGCAAAGGTGTGGGAAGGGCGTGCCAACCTGGGCTCACCTGTGTGAAGGGGACCAGGCGTTTGTCACTCATGGCTGTCCCAGGCAGCGGTGTCTGGCCAAGGCCTCTCAGAGGGTGCGGGCGGGCCCATGTTAAATGGCACAGCCCCACAAACTCTCTAGGGGCCACCTCAGGTCCAGTGGATTGTCACCTGCTCTCCAAGACCTGCAAAGACTGGCTTTGCACAGGGGTAGGGTTTGTCGGGCAGTGTGGCCCAAGGGCAGAAGGACCAAGGGGACCATGGAGGCCAGGCTCAGCTTCAATAGCACCGAGTTGTGGCTGATGGAATGAGTGATGAGGTGACAGTGTCCAGGGGTCGCAGACTCTGAAGGACAAAGATGCCAGCAGGACATGTGGACACAGCAAGGGGTGAAAATATCAGCTCAGGGCCAGAGAACAGGAACAGGCTGCTGGCCACAGCAGGGGCAGGAAAGAGGGTGTTTATTGTGTTAGGAGCAAGATGCAGACCAGGAGGGCCGGGGGCCCCGGGGGTAGTGGCTGTGTGTGGCAGCCTCCTCGCACCCACTCAGCCTCCGGCCCCTCTCTGGCAAGAAGAGCTGGCTCCAGAGCAGACTGACCAATGCACCCAGAAAGAGAGCAGTGAGGCCCCCAGGTGAGGGGCCTGCTGGGCCTGGAGGCTCCAGGAGAGCATCTGCCCCAGTCACATGTCCCCAAGCATGCATGAACATTTGTCCTGGGGCAGGCCCTGGCCACCAGGTGCGTACTGTCCAGCTGAGGTGGACTCAAGGACAAGAGGGTTTTCCAGAGGGGAGTGGCCGGGTCAGTGGGGTGGCAGTGGGGGGTGGGGACAGGAGTGGGGTCAGGATGGACGAATAGAGAACAGCCGATCAGGACAGTCACTGAAAGCCACTGGCCAGCTGTCCATGCAGGGCCACCTGACCTCCCAGGAAGGAGGGCCGGCCAGCCGGGCACAGTCACGGGATCCTGCCGCTTCTGCTGAAGCTGGGAGAGCTGAGGCCTCCATGGCCCCTCGGGGTCGGGGTTGGGGGGTGGTGAGCATTCACCAGGCAGGAGAACACTGCCTGGGCCAGCAGAGCCCGCTGAGGGTCCCTGGAGCCGGGTGGGGCGGGAAGGAGCAGTAATGAGCTCCAGGAGGTCCACCGTGAGGGCCGCAAACCCGTAAACCCTTTATGGTGTCTCAGGAGGGGAAACCCGGATGTGGCCATGTATTTATTCTGGATTTCACTCTCCTCTTCTCTTTTTAACATGCACTTCCAGGAGTGCAACTGGATTTTTAAAGACACAGGACTTCCCTTTTCAGGGGAGAGAGGCTCTTTGTTTTTCTCAGTCCTGAAGAAGAAAGGAATCTTTATTTTTGTAACGCTCCCACCACTGACCCCATAACTACCCTCGAGACCTGTCTGTCACGTCTCAGGCCCCCTGAGAGACCAGGCCTGCTCCAGCCCCGAGGGTGAGAGGCAGGGCGAGAGGGCCCTGAGGAAGGACAGACCTGGGACTCAGGCCGGGCCTGGGCTGGCGCTCTGAGACCACTTTCCCCCACCTGGCAGGTGGACGTGGCCTGGCAGGCAAGACATGCAGGGCCAAGCACTGCTGGGGTGGTGGAGGGTCCTGGTTTGGAAAGCAGAGCCCGGTTCTGATCCTGCCCAAGCTGCTGACAGGCCCAGTGCCCACCCGGGCCCTGGGGTAGGAGACCGTCCACCCCGAGCACCCATGAGGCACACCCCAGGTATCAATTCTGTCCTTCAAAGGGGTCATCCACAGGGGACAAAAGGAGCCCAGCAACTTTCCCACTGAAGATGTTTCCTCGGTCACTCGATGTTTATGCCCAGCATGGTTGGGGTGGGTGACCAAGAAGGGGGCTCTGCTCAGACAACTTGTAGTTTCAAGGAGGACAGGTGGTGGGGACAGTGACACAGACGCCACAGACTTGTTGGGACCAGGCCAGGGAGTCCTGCAAGCCGGCTGGGGGTGCCAGGGGTGCCAGGTACAGGGGATCGAGGCTCTATAGGCCTGGAGGGATACTGTGGGGGTGCTGCGCAGGGGGGGCTCCCAGGATGCCACCCTCAGAGATGTAGCTATTCCCCTGCCGAGGACAGCGACGGGGCTTCTGGTGGCCCCAAACAGGATGGAGACTTGACCCTGTGCTCCTCTCCATCTGGCAGCAGATGCTAGGTGGCTCTGGGTGGGACCAGATGTCCTGGCCCAGGGCAGTTTCCTCCCCCCACTCAGCCAGCTCTCAGGGGACCCAGAGCCCTTCCCAGAGGCACCCCGTGTGCTCCCCAGAGGGAAGGCTGGCCCGACCCTGCACCCCAGCCAGGAGGCCACTGCGAGTTCTCCCCTTGCAGACTAAGGAGGAGACACTGAGGAGGGGAGGGCACACGGTGAGGGCGGGGGCCAGGAAGGAGCAGCTGGGCCTGCCTCTGAGCAGCCTGCGCCAGGAAGTAGACAGGGCCCTGAGGCAGAACCAGCTGCTGCAGGTCAGCTGGGCTGAGGGAGCTCTGTGGACCCCAGGCTTGGGGGTGGTCCCAGGGTCAGGGGGTGTCCAAGTGGGTGGGCCAGTGTGCCTCTGTCTCACGGGCATACACACATGGATGTGCAGGCACAGATAGGATGGGCAGGCTGGACCACTCCTACACAGGACGGATGCGGAGACGCAGCCCCAGATGACAGTGGGGCCACCTGAGGTCTGGATGAAGGGATAGTGGCCCCAAGGGGAGGGCGGGACACCTCGCCCCAGTTTCTGTGCAGCCCTTGGGCTGGTGGGCAGCAGTGAGGTGCCCGAGTTCTCACCCCAGGTCCAGACAGCAGAGCTGGAGCAGGCCCACACCCAGCAGCTCCAGGAGCTGGCAGCCCGGCACCAGCAAGACCTGGCTACGGAGGCTGAGCAGCTGCACGGGGCCCAACTGCAGGCCGCACAGGCCCTGGAGTCCCCAGAGCGGCCCCACCAGCAGCTGGTGAAGGTGCTGCAGAAGCAGGTGGAGCCAGGACCCCAGTGCCCCGGAGCGGGAGGGGCGGGAGGACTGGCATCCTGTGCAGCATCCTGCAGGAGTGCCCGCCTGGCCTCAGCCTGAGGTCCTCCAGCAGCGGGATCTCATTGCTCTTGCCCAGTGGGCTCCAGACCACCTTGGGGGCCCTCACGTGTCTGTCCTGTCACCCCACACCTCGCTGAGAGGCAGGGTGAGATTCCAGGGCAGGTTGCCACCCTGTCTGTGCCTCCATTGCCCCACCCATAAAGAGGGGCGGTAAGGACAGTCCCTGTCAGACGTCACTGCATGTGAAGTATCCAGACACTGCCTGGCACGCGGCAGTTGTAGCAGAAGTGGCTCCTGCACCTTGTCTTTCAGAGTCAGGACGGGAGAGCAGCGGCGTGTGTGGGGACAAGGTGGTAACTAAGTGTGGCAGAGCCTTGGGCGTGGACCTGCACTGCTCAGACACACATGCACTGCATGCAAACACACACACACACACACACACACACTGCACACACACAGACCTGCCTGTCTGGGCTGACCCGCAGGCTCCCAGCTGTCAGAGACCTGGGAGCCATCTGGTCAAAACCCTCATTTTACAGATGAGGAAATCGAGGCCCGGAGAGGTAAAGTGATTGCCCAGTGTCACCCCCAAGTTAGTGTCCCTGACCCACCAAGCCATGTTTGCTATATTCATGAGCCAAGGAGCATTATTTCCTTATCATTGTGAGTGCGTTCATGGCCTGATTGGAACAGGGTCCGTCCACCGTGGGGTGCCGTTGCCTCGGTCCCTGGGACCCTTGTGGATGGGTGCTCCTGGCAAGAGGTGGGACTATGCATTCCCTGTCTGGCTGCTAGCAGGTCTGTCTGTCTGTCTGCCTGGTGTTTCTCTCCCATGCACACCGCCTCTCGTGGGAGCCATGGACGGGGGCCTTCCTGTCACAGTGCTCTCCTGCCCACGTGCCTGGGGGACCCTGGCCATAGGGCCTGCCCACCCCACCTGAACTCTTGGCCTGTCCCCAGGTGGCCAGCCTGAAGGAGCAGCTGGACCAAGAAGTGCAGCGGCGGCAACAAGCCCGCCTTGGCCAGACCTTCCGGGCCAAGAAGTGAGTCTTGCTGCAGACGTCCGGGCAGCCTGACTGCCACAGCCCTGGCCAGCCAGGGCCAGCAGAACCACTACAGGGAAAACAGATGCCCGGTGCTGCTCAGAGAGGGGCCAAGCTTGAGGGGTGGGCATGGTGCCAGCAGAGGTGCGCAGGGCACAGACGGCTGCTGCCCTGAGCCCACCACTCCTTCCCCGGGGGTCAGCAGGTACCCCCGATCCACTGACCACAGGGCTCCTCTCAGCCCTTGGGACCTCGGCCTCTGGCTGGCGCTGGACCTCACTTCAGGTCACTCCTTTCTGACACTCCCCTCCCAGCTCCGGGGAGCCCCCTCACAGCCTGCACCAGGCCTGGCACTCGGTTTCCGCTTCGGACGTGCGCATCTGGCCAGAGCCTGGTGGCCGGGCCCTGTCAGGCTAGTTTCCGTGGCCGCAGGCTGCATTCCATGCCCTCGCTTCTGTAAACACAGGGAAACACGTGGAAAACATTTCCACCGACTGGAGCCAAAAACATAATGTCCTGCAAGGCCCAGCCACCGCGTCCCTACATCCAGAGGCTGCGGAACCTTCCATATCCAGGAACTGCAGGTCCATCATGGTGGCAGGTGGCTGGAAATGACTCAGAGTCAAGTCCCAGTGACTCACTGGCCACGAGAGGCATTGGAGTGTAAAGTTAAAGTTGTTATAGAACCTCCCACTTTCCCAGCCCATAAACTCTGGGAGAATCCCTGTGGGAATCCGGCCCTGGTTGCTACAGAGACGGAGGCAGCCATCTTGAGCCTGCTGCTTGGTTCACCTGTTAGCATTTTTACTCATTTCCCCCCATTAACATGGGTCAGAGTGATTTGTTTTTCTCTCCAAACGGCCTCTTTTGTTTTGTAAAGTGGTACGTTTACAATATCTGTGGGGCACCAGCCAGCCCAGTAAATTCCTGCGTGCTGCTGCTGTGCCTGTGAACCATGCTCCCCCTACAGGAACTCCTGCCACACCCTCAAGGACTCGCATGAGGGACGGGGAAGGCTAAAAGCTCATGGAGCCCAGCCCATCACAATCATCATAAGCTGTGGCCCAAATGCGTGACAGCCATCTATCTGTCTGTCTCAAGATTGATCCAGGACTTAAAATAGGCTGATCTGTCAGACCTGGCTCTCTGATTGATTTACTAATGGAGTTACCATATGTCATAAACTGTACAAAAGCGATGGCTAGAAAGAGGTGGGCAAATAGGCCTTATTCTGCCTGTCAGCTCTGCCTGATTATTGGTGTTGAGAAGGATTCCAAAGTTCAGCCCAGGCTCAGAGGGGAAAAGCATGGTGACCCATTAGCAATGGTTGCTCCCGGCAAAGGAGGCATTAGTGGTGGTGTGCCACCCTGATACTCGCCCACATGCAGTGCCCATTAGGGCAAATAGCAACCCGGCGGAGGAGAGCAGGCAGGCTCATCCCCACTGCTGGAGAGTGTTCTGCAACACGGGGAAGGGTAGGGCCTTGAGAGGTAACGTTTGGCACTCAGGGCCTGGACATGTCCCTTCCCTTCCTTCCCAAACAGCCTGCAGTTTCCTTGTGGAGGACCCCCACCCCCACTCCCAGCAGAAGGACCTGAGGGGTGGCGGGGTGGGGAGGAAGGAACCAGAAGCTAGAGATTGGAGTCTATGTCAACGCTTTCCTCTCTGCACCCCTGTGGTGCCCACTGTTGTCTCAGGAGTCACACCTTTGGGACAGAAGCTCCCAGCACAGAGGAGATGCTTAATAAGTGTGCATGGATGAAAGAGGAATACATTTCAGATGTGAAAGGGGTCGGGGTAATTTCTCACTATTAAAATGAAAGCTGCCCAAAATTTGACCAACGCACTCACTGGTGATTTCGGGATCCTCCTTGCCCCAGCTACTCATGGGAGACATTCAGAGTGCCTGTGAGGCTTCTAAGATTTTTATATTTCAATGATTAATTCAATCAATGTAGGAAATACTATTTTTACTTATTCAACATAAAGTTGTAGAGTTAGGAAAAAGAGAATTTTTCTAATAGAAATAAATCTACATGTTCCTAAGCATTTCCAGCAGCAAGTGGGTTAGATTCTAGCAATTACTGAGGAACTTGGAGAAGCCTCACTCCATTCTTAGAACAGCCCTTTGGGGCACTGCTTTACAGGGGAGGAGGAGGCAGGGCCTCCACGAGGCCACATGGCCAGTGAGCAGGAGGTCACAGTCAGGCCCAGGGGCCCCACGCCGGCCTCACCCCACCCTATCTGCCCACCGAGGCAGAGATGAGCTGAGTGGACCAAGCAAGGTGAGGCCTGGTGCCCAGGGTCCTGGAGCCCTGCTGGGCATCTGTCTGTCCTCACACGTACTGCACACCCCACTCTCCTGGAGGTGAGGCCAAGGGAGGAGGGGGCTGGAGTAGGGGCCATTCCAGGTGTGCAGGGGGTCGGGCTGGACTGCTGCCCTATGCCCTTCCCAGAGTCTGAGGGGAAGGGGCTGTGGAAGGCGGCCTGCTGCCCACCTGCCTGCTCTCTGGAACTCAGAAGAAGGCTGGCAGCTGCTTCTTCCCCCACCATCCCACGTGGAAGCCTCCAGCCTGTAAGAGGCCCAGCGGGTCCCAGCCTTGGTTTGGGAGTTGCGAGGCTTGGCAAGGAGTCCCAGCTCCTCCCCTTCCCAGCAGGATCCTCAACAGGCTCTCTGGGCCTTGGTTTCCTCATCTGTAAAGTGAGGTGACCCCACTCCAGAGGGTCATGGTGAGTCCATATGAGGGACTGCCCAGGCTGACACCAGACCCATTGTAAGCATCAGCAAATGGTGGCAGCACCATCATCCTGTAGCCACTGTGGCTAGGGGACCACTAGGTCTGGGGCACCAACCTTCCCAGGTGTCAAAGGACTGGCCCTGCAGCCCACAGCAGGGAGAGGAGAATGAAGGAGGAGGGCTCACCCCCAGGGAGAGTGGAACAGCCGTGGAGGAAGGACCATCCTGTGAGCACATGGGCCTGGAGGAAGGCAGTGATGCCCCGAGACAGCCCAGGCAGGGCAAGGTGAAGGAGCACCCTGAGGAGACAGGCCCCAGCCCTCCAGAGCACCCGGGCTTGCGAGGGAGACAAAGACTCCCGCTTGGCCACAGCCGGAGCAGGAAAGGGGCCGCAGGACCAAGGAGGCTGGCTGGGACCAAGGTGATTGCTATTTGGGCTTATTAATATAAAACATTAATATTTTTCAAATAATTGCAAAGGAGCATTTTAGCAAAGAAACATAAAGAAGAAAGTCACCACCGCCCACAGTCCTGACCCGCAGATCCTAAGGTAAAATCTGAGCATTTCCTCTTTCCAGCATGTGTGCTTGCAGATGGCTGGGGACACGCTGTATATGCCACTTGGAATACTCTTTTGTAAAATTTTCAGTTGACATTGTATCATTAGAGTTTTCCCATGTCATTAAAAATGCCACAGAAAAAGATTAAAAAAAAAAATGCCACAGAAGCATGATTTTATCGGCTACAGAACCTGCCGGCACAGGGAGGGAGCCTGGGTCCCATCAGCGCCTTCACTGCAGCTGTCTCTGGGTCACAGAACACTCAGGAAGTGGCAGTCTTTGCCCTGCACACTGCGGCTGCCTGTGGGACACAGGGAGGGGTCTCATCACCCCGAGGGCAGGGAGAGCCCATCCCTGAGCCCACTCTTAACCCATTCATGGTCTCTGTCTGCAGAATCTCCAGCTCAAAGTGTTTCCAATTCCTCTCTATTTTTTAAAAATAAGACAGCAATGGACACCCCAGGAAGTGAATGTTGAACCCTATTCTGATCATTTCCCTAAGATCAACAGCGGAAGTCCCATGGTGGGTCTCCAGGGGGGTGGGGGCTCCGTGGAGGCTGTGCCTTCTCGCTGCACAGCCGGGGAGGAGCCAGGGGAGGCAGGCACCAAGGGCCCTCTATGTGTGGAGGGCTGTGCACCATGAGCCAGGCCCTCCCGTCTCTGCCTCAGTGGACCAGCTGCACCAAGGCCCCATCCAGCCTCACAGTGTAGTGACCAGGTGGGGCGGGCCTCTGCAAGAGCTGGACCCTATCTGCCCCTCCGGGCCCTGTGACCACCCGACCTCATTCCTGGAGCAGGTGGGGAGTTTACTGGGGCAGGGGCTTCTGGTTTCACATACATGGAAGGACCACCTGCTCTGGGGAAATCAATGCTTGGCCAGCTGCCTCTTGGAGGGCAGGAGAGAAAGGCGGAGGAGTGCAGCCAGCCAGCCCCTGCCACTAGCAGCCCCGCCCGCCAGGAGCCCACAGCCCTGCAGGGACCAGCTGACCGGCCAGGTGCGGGCTGGGGAGGACACTCCACACCTTGCCCACACGGAGCCCCGAGTCCTGGGGCATCCCGAGATCGGCTCCAGAGCTCCCCCATCTAAACTGCACACACACTCAGGCCGTAAATTAAAATGTCACAGGCCTGTTGGGGAGGCTCAGGTTTCCTGGCCGCAAAACATGAGCCTGCTTGATAAAATGATTTTGGTTTTGATAAATGTGGACTTTCTGTGGCAGAGACAAAGGCGCCCTTGAGTCCGGAGGGGAACCTAAAACAGTACGTTGCTGAAAAGTATTTCCTGATAATATTTTTAGCACCTGAAAAAAAAAAAAAACTTTTTTTTTCTCTTTTTCGCCTGTGGAGTTGGGGTTTTGTTTTTTTTTTTTTTGGAAATGCAATGCCCAGCGGTAGTGGGGCCTCGTGTTAACCCCCGGTCTCCCAGGCTGGGCTGCAAATCGGCCCAGGGTGAAGGCCGTGCAAGGTCAACAAGGCCTGGGCCCCAGGTAAGCATGGCCTCTCTGGGGGCCAAGACCGGAAGGTCTGCCTGCAGCTGGCTCAGGCCCAGAGCCATGACCACAGACTCTCAGGGCGGGGGGGCAGGGGGCCAGCCTGAGCATCTCACAAAGCCACCCAGAGGATTCCCTTGAGCAACTGGGTTGGGACACCCTGTCTAAGCCAACCGTTCCTGCCACACCTGGAGAAACATCCTTCACTGGGTGCATCTACTGAGCACCACTGTGTGCTGGGGGGTGTGCTGGGCTCCCAGTCAGCCCTGCTCCCTAGGGGCCCCCAGGTGAACCCAAAACCTAGCCTAGAAACAGGCCTTTACTAGGGTCCCCTAAGCCATGTGCTGAGGAGGGGCCACTGTGGCCTGGGCAGCCTGCTGGGAGGAGGGTGCAGAGGGAGGAGGACGCGGAGTGGGGCCCGGGGCAGGAGTGGGCAGGTCTAGGAGGGCCAGAGGTCGGCCCCCACCTTTAGCAGGGAAGTTGTGCTTCAGGGCCCGTCACCCCATCAGGGCTGGTGCTGCCTGCTCTCCCACCTGAGGAAACAACGAGGAGAGGGCTTTCCAGTGGACCCTAAACCCACCCAAAGAGGGTAGGGGGCTGCCGGTTTCACAGAAAAAAGACAAATCATAAAGCAGGCCCTGTTGGGTTCCCACCATGGTGACCAGCCTCCCGGGAGCTCTCAAGGTTGCCCTGTGGGGGCCCACATCCTGACCCCACCTGGCCTGTGTCCTGTTCAAGGAGGTGAGGCTGCTGCACCCCTCCTCTGACCTTGACCGTGACCTCTGCGCTGTGCCTGGCTCTGTGCTTCCCAACCACCTAGCCCCTGGGCAGCTGAGCCAGCTGGGTGCCAGGACAGGGTCAGAGCAAATTCCCAAGGTCTCCGTGTTTGTGTGTGAGTGTATATGAATGAGGGTGAGTGTGTAGATGTGTGAGTGTTGTCTCCACGTGTGAGCACGCGTGTGGGAATATGTGTATGAGAGAATGAGTGTGCCTGAATGTGTGAGGTGCATGTGAGTATGCATGCATGTGTGTGAGCGTGGATGTGTGTGTAAGTGAATGGGACCAAGTGGGAACTCACCTTTCCTCCCCAGGTTCCCGCTGAGAGCCATCTGAGACTGTGATTCTGTTCCCAGTGCAGCCTGGCCATTAGATGTTATCTCTGACTTTTTCCCTCTAAGGATGGGAGGCCTTGACCTTTGTCATCCTTCATTTCTTGAAACCATGGTTGTCCTGCTGTCCTAGGGGTCTCCAAGCCAGGAGCTGGCCCCAGGGCTGGCCCTCCCACAGCTGAGCAGGGTGGGACGAGGGCGAAATTTAAGAGGTGCCTGCTCTCAGGGTGGTGCCAGTGCAGGGTTGGCCCTGACAGTGGGTGTCTCATTAAATTCTGCGCGTGGCCCTGACACCAGCCTAAAGGGTCGTGAACCTTTGGGAGTTTACTCCCTGATGGGAGTAAAACCACCAAGCACAGGGTCTGTGTAAACCCATAAGCCCCAGTGCCATACACTCACACACGGAGGAGCCACCCACTGTTTCTTAAAAATCACATTTAATGTTCCTTACTCTGACTGCAAAACAACGCACACTCATTGAAGACGTTTGAGAAAATAGAGAAAAACACACAGCCATGGGTAAAACCACCTAGAACTCAATGGTAGCCACTGTTATCCTCCCGCCTCTTGCTGCTGGTCTTTGAGGGGTACACCCTTGTCTTCAGGGGCCCCAGGCTTGACTTGCAGCCATGCATCATCCAACATCAGGATTCTGAGAGCAAAGAGGATGGGGGGAGAATTGAGGCCCCAGAAGTCAGGCCCTGCACTGGGCCTGGGGACCCAGAGGTGTGCCAGATGCTGGCCCTGAGGAGGAACAAACACTCAGAGAGTGATGTCCAAAGTCAGTGGTCCCAGAGGCAGGAGCAGGGCTGGGATGGCCACAGACTGGGGATACGAATCTGAATTGTGGCCACTCCCAGCTTCCAGGCATCTATCCACTTGCCCCCAGGCTGACGCGGAGCAGCCTTCCCCATGACAGCTGTTTAACCCGGGAGTCTATCCGAGATTATCTTGCTGTGAGGTTCTCTTGGGCCCCTGAACCCATCAGGAAACCTCCTGGGGATTTCTCCTGATGTGGCCATGCAGGGTGGAAACACATTGCTTAATGCCCTGAAGTCCCCCAGGCCAGGGGTCATCCTCATATAAAGGCAGATGGGAAGCCTTGCCCCCTGTGGCTGGAAGCCGGTGTTCTCAGGCTCAGGGCTGAGGGGGCAGCATGGAACTGGCCTCTGGACATTTCCAGAAGGGTTCATCTAGGCACTGCTCAGCCACGGTGGTCCCCAACTGACACTCTAGCAGGGGGATGACCGGGCCCCCTGGCCGGGCAGCGACCCAAAAGGGCACCCAGGAAGCCTGCCCCCGGACCCAACATCTCAGGCAGGCCTTAGAGTCTGTCCCAGAACTGCTCCAGGGGCAAAGCGCCTCTTCTGGGCTCGCTCCAGGCCTGCGGCTGGGGTCACACGCAGGAGGGGATGCCCCCCGGCGCAGGCCGCGCGCGCGCGAAGCCCCTACCTCGCCAATGCCCGGGCCGGGAGAGCTCCGGGGGCGCGGGGGCCGCGGGCTGGGCCTCCCCGCCGGGCCGGTCCACGAGCGCGCCGGGGACAGACTAGCGGTGCGCACCCCCCCTGCCCCGCCCGCGGGCCTGGCTCTTTAAGAGCCGCCCTATTTGCATGGCCCTGCCCTGTCCCCCGCGAGCGGCCGCAGGCTGGAGATTTAAAGCGCGGCCCAGGGGCGGGGCGGGTCCGAACGCGGTCCCGCCCGGCGCCTTCTCCGCGGAGCTGCGGCCAGAGCCGCCCGGCCAGCCGGCACAGTGCGCGGGCGAGCGGCGCGGGGCGCCGAGTCACCGATAGCGCGGGGGCGCTTCCCGCACCGCCGCCCAGCCCTGCCGGCCGCTCCGACCGCGGCCTCGCCCCAGCCGCCGGACTGCGAAGCCCCGCTCTGTTCCGCTCCGTCCCCGCTCTGTCCCGGTTCTGTCCCGCTGAGTCCTCGCTCCTTCCCACTCCGACCCGCTGCGTCCCGCTCCGGCCCGGCTCTGTCCTCGCTGCGTCCCGCTCCGTCCCCCATCCGTCCTCCCCTCTGTCCCCGCTCAGTCCCCTCTGTCCCCTCTCCGTCCCGGCTCTGTCCCGCTCCGTCCCCACTCCGTCCCTCCCTCTGTCCCCCCTCCGTTCCCGCTCGGTCCCGTTCCTCCCCCGCCCGCCGACCCCCGCGATGCCGCGCGGCGCCGTCTGGGCGCTGCTCTTGGTCGTGGCCCTGGGGCTCGGGGTGCGCGGGGTGCGCGGCGCGGTTGCGCTCGCGGATTTCTACCCCTTCGGCGCGGAGCGCGGCGACGCTGTCACCCCCAAGCAGGATGACGGCGGCTCGGGGCTGCGGCCGCTGTCCGTGCTCTTCCCGTTCTTCGGCGCCGAGCACTCTGGACTCTACGTGAGTAACCCCGAGCCCGCGGGGGCGCCGGGGAGGGTGCTGCGCCCCGGCCCTGCCCGCCGGCCCTAAGTCCCGCCGCCGCCGCCAGCAACTTGGCACCGCGGCGGCCAGAGGTAGAATGAGGACAGCGCTTCCTCCCTCCGGCGGCCAAGGCCGGACAGCGGCCCGCGGGAGAGGCGGGCGGGGTGGTGGGGTGCGAGCTGCAGCCTGGCCACCCTGGCGAGTGGAGCGTGGCCCGCCCCTGTCCAGGTTCCTGCCCTTGCCTGGCCAGCCTGGAGCTTGGAAAGCGTGCAAGGAGCGCGTCTGCTGGCGACTGGTCCCCAGCGCAGCGGGGGGAGTCCTGGCCCCGTCCTGGTTCTTTCTGCCACAGCAATGTGGCAGCAGGGACGTGCTTCCTGGGGCCTGTTTCCCAATTGGGCCCCTGGCCTTTTCAGTTCCTCACCTGGCCTGCCAAGGTCTCAGCCCCTCCCAGGGCCACTTTGGCCTCACCCTCAGGTGACACCTGAGGCCCAGCGCAGGAGGCTGGGACCCCTGCGCAGGCATTCAGGGCAAAGCCTGCTTCTCTGCAGACCCCCACTGGGCAGAGCAGCAGTTGGGGGTGGTGTGGGGGGTCAGCAGGCTTCTCCTCACTGCCTTTCTCTCCCTCTCTCCCTCCCCTCCTGAGTCTAGGGGTTGGCCACTCAGGCCCACACCTTCCAAACGGGACTCCCAAAGGGAGCTCTGGGGCTGGGACTCAGGAGGGCAGGAACAGCTCGGTCAGGCTGAAAGAAAAGGCCTGAGTGCCAGTTCCATCTCCACCACTCCCAGGGCAGGACCCTGGGCCAGTCATCTGTTGCCCACTGAGGGAGTGAAATGTTGTGCCTCATCACTGCATTGAGCATTTACTGTGGGTGGGCCACTGTGCACTGGCACCCTGCTGTCCCCTGAATGGCAGCTAGAAAAGTGTTGGGCCAGCCCGATGTACGGTTACCTCCAACACCATCACCCAACCATGACCTCTGCTACTTCCATCACCATCACCACCACCTCCACCATCTGCTCTACCACCTCTATCATCAACCCCACCATCAATCTCATCATTAGCATGACCACTTCCACCATCCACCCTCCCATCAATCCACCATCAGCACCATCATCTTTATTGCTAATTCCTCCATCAGCACCTCTTTTGACCCCACTATCAGCATCTCTCCCACCACTACCAACATCAATCCGATCATCTTCAACACCACTTCCATCACTAACCACATCTTTTGCACTATTGTCATCATCCTTACCCACCACTATGCATGTGGCCTCCACCACCATAGCCACCGACATCATTCACTCCCTCCACCACTGTGACCGCTCCACAGCCTGGCAGCTGCCTTTCCCGTGCCTGGGCAGGAAGGCCTCCTCACCTTGGTGGCAGCATTTGATGATGTGACAGTGGTGGGAGGAGGCAGCCTTTCTCTCTGTAGATGCCACCCCGCTGAAAGTCCCTCTGGGCCAGGACTTGGACAGAGGGGCAGAGCTGACTTCTGGAAGTATGGTGTGGGCAGGGCAGAGCTGTGCTGAGGGTCTGTGGGAGCTGAAGGAGGCCCATACATCTTAGAAATGGGAAAACTCATCCTGGTACCACCTTAACAGAACACTGTCAAAATGTTCCTTAAGCATTTGGGCCAGGTTCAACTTTCCCACTCAAAGTCACAGGTGAAAATATTATTAAAACTGTTGACCCTCTTAATAGCCTCACCAAAAACATCTACCCTCGCCAAAACAACTGGGAGAAATGGTTCTAAAGTGGAAAGATCTGCTAGCAAAACAAATGGTTTCATCAGAAACGAACATTCTGGCTGCTAACAAAACATCTATCTCCATAAGAGCTTTTTCCTGAAACAAAGATATTATTTGAAAAACACTTGCCCGTGTGGACATAGTGAGCCCACTTCACCTCCTCTTTACTCAATGAGAAAGACAATGGAATTCTTGAGAGAGCAATGCCCAGGACACCTTGTCTGAAATAACTATGAGGGCTCTGTGGTCAAGGAGGGAGCAGGAAGGCGGGGTGGGAGGCACATTAGAATTAAAGCCAAACAGAGAAGGGAAGGCATTTTTTCCATTTATCCCGAAGCAAGTGGATCTGACCGGGTGCCCCCCATGCCCACCCTGGCTGAGAGGACACTTCCCTGCATACCCCTGGCCTCTGACCCTTGTCCAGCTGGGCACCGTGTCAGCCCACCCTGAGCTCAGGCACCTGTGTCCAGCAGAGTGAGAACCCTCCACGGGCCAGCCCCCCCGCTGGCCTCTGACCTCTCAGTCCCCAACCCATTGCTTGGCAAAGAGCAGGCTTGTTGAGTAAATGAATGGATGGATGGATGGTTGGATGGATGAATGCCTCAGCCCTCTGACACTGCCTACACATCACACATGGAAATGAGAAGTGACCCTACATGAAGATCAGAAACAGCACACAGACTACAGCCTGAGCAAGGACTCAGTCCTGAGGCACATGGGGTGGCCCCCCTTTCTGGAAGACACCCATCATTTCACTTCTTTCTCATGTCACAGCAGCTGTATGTGTAAGTTGTAAGGCTCTGAAAACCCTTGTGAGTCCATTTTACTGCTAAGGTTCTAAACACAACCCAGGCCTCTGCTGCTGGTGGGCATGGAGCCTGCACCAATCCTGCTGAGTGGGAACTTTCCTGCCGGGAGCTGGATGACAGCTCATAGGTGTGACCTGCGGAACTGGCCCAGGTGGAGCGTCTGCCTGCTTGGGGTGGGTGTGGGGACTGAGAGGCAGTGATCCTGGCTAGTGGTGGTGAGGGGTTCCTCTTTCCCCGCAGAAGCCCCCAGGTGCCCCCCACCAAGGGTAGGACTTAGGGCCACAAAGGAAGATCTTGGTGTATTTGGCATCAGGAGCCCCAAGTGGCAGCCTCAGGTAGCATGTCACCTCTCAGCCTCTGTTCCTTCATGGAGGAAAGGGGGTGCCAGGTGGGCAATGTCTGTGAAGGTGCCCACGATGGACGCACAAGTATGTTACGGGGGTGCGGTGGCCGGGACATGGGTGTGGGGCCTGCTGGTCATGTCTCCAAGACTGAGCTGTTGGGGGTGGTGCATAGGGTAGTGCAGTCCCAGGGCCCTCTCCACTCATCCCCCGAGGGATTCCTCCAGTCCCTGCTGGACTCTCACCTGCACTGCTTTGACCCCCCCCCCAACCTTGACCTTCCTTGTCTTTTGGAACACCATGGAGCCAGTCCCAGAATGTAGAGCCCTGAGTGGGAGGTGGGAAGGATTTGAGGCTGGGCGGGCAGTGGGAAGGCCCTGTGGAGACTGAGGGAAGGAGGAGTGTTGATAGTTGATTTGACCTGAGCTCTGGCCAGCAGTACCTCACCCTTGTGCCCCGAGGCCAGGCTCAGCTACACACCCATGTCTGCCCACTCTGCTGGCCTCCCCACCCTGCCTCTCCCATCACCCGCCCAGGGGAGCTCTGCAGGCTGTCTGTGTCCTGTGGCTAGTCATTTCCTCCACAAGCCTCAATTTCCCCATCTGTGCAGCAGAGCTCCCTCATCTGAGTATGCCTATGACACATGTCCAACCATTATTGTCACAGCTCTCTGGCCACCAGCTCTAAACCATCTGGAAAACCCGCCCTGACCCACCAGGCCAAACCCAGTGAGATGGAGGCAGGTCTGGCAGCAGAACTCTGCTTTTTTCTGAACTCACAAAACCCCCGAGGAAACTCACGAGCCCCCTGGCTGGGAGGAGAGGCTGCAGCCACCGAGGGGCAGACAGGGTCCTGGGCTGCTCCTCTGCAGGCCCCTGTCCACCAAGACCCCCCTGCTGTGGACCCACCCCTCCCTGATGCTCCCTTCCTGCTGGTGCCTGGGGAGGAGGGAGAGCAGGAGGAAGGGACTCCAGGAGGTGTCACTGGGCGGGGGTTGAGGGAGGATGCTGCAGTGACCTGGCTCGAGGTTTAAATTACATCTCTAACTTCACAGTCTACCTGCAAGCAGATTATACCCCCTCAAGTAGAACATCAGAACCTTCCAACCATGTTTATCCATTTCCTCTTCTGGCCTTCATTGCTGCTGTTGTCACATACTTTACTGTTACACATGTTATAATATAAACCCTCTGTTATGATTTTAGTTTTAAACAGTCAATTATCATTTAAAGAGATTAAAAATTAGAAAATTCCTTTATATTTACCCACATATGTACCATTTAACAGTTTTCTTCATTCCTCTGTGTAGATCTAAATTTCCAGTGGATATCATTTTCTTTTGCTTGAAAAACTTCCTTTAACATTTCTTGTAGTGCAGGCCTACTGGAGATAAATTCTGTTTTTTAATCTGAAAATTTCTTTACGGTCATGTGTGACTTAATGACGGGGGTACATCCTGCGAAATGCCTCGTTAGGCAGTTTGGTCATTGTGTGAACATCAGAGGATGTACTTACACAAACATGGATGGTACACATATGTACGCACATATGTAGCCTATACACATAGGCTACATGGCATTAATCTTATGAGACCACCATCGTATATGTGGTTCATTACTGACTGAAACATCATTATGCAGCTGATGACTGTATTTACCTTCATTTTTGAAAGCTATTTCTGCTGGGTGGGTGTAGAATTCTAGGTTGACTCTGTTTTCTTTCATTTCTTTAAAGATGTTGCTCCATTGACTCTGGTTTGCATAGTTCCTAATTAGAAGTCTGCTGTAATTCTCTGTGCCTTTATATATAATATGTCTTTTTATCTCTGACTGCTTTCAAGATTTTCTTTTTACCACTGCTTTCCAGCAATTGATTGTTAGATGCATTAGTGTGAGAGGTTTTTTTATGTTTCTTCTGCCTGGGGTTCATTAAGACTCATGATTTGTGGGTATATAGTTTTCATGAAATTTGAAAGAAATCTCAGCCGCCTTCAAATGTTTTTTTCCTTCCTGTTTTCTCTCCTCTTATTCAAAGACTCAAATTGTATGTATATTGAACTTCTTACTATTGCCCCAGAGCTCATTAAGGCTTTGTTCATTTTTTTATTGTCTTTTTTCTCTCTGTCCTTCATTTTGATCATTTCTATTGTTATGCCTTCAAGTTCACTAATTTTTTCTTCTGCAGTGTCTAACCTGCCATTATTCCCCTGCAGTGTCTTTTCATTTCAGATCTTTTATTTTGTGTTTATAGAAGTTCCATTTGATCTTTTCTGCATCTTTCATTTCTTGCATCATTATGTTGATGTTTTCTTTTATATCCTGGGCATAATTTTAATCTTTATAATAGTCACTTTAAGGTTATTATATACTAATTTTAGCAAGTAAAATTTGAGTACAATACTTTGACTATATACTTGCAATCTAGCTTTGTTTTTCACAGTGACACAGGCTAGCAATTCTGAAACTTTTGAGAAGATGTGTAAATATAATGAGACTAACAGGAGCCTCAGTGGTGAAGACAGGAGTTGCAGATATGAAAAGGAAGGAGCATAAAGTGAAACCTGTGGTTTTGTGTTTGGGATTAGAACTGGGCATATCAGTATAACTAATGCTACGTATGTTTATATATTATGACAGATGGATACAGACATAGGTATATATGTATGTGTACATGTGCATATACATGCACACATATTTCCCAGCTCTGTCCACTGAGAAGAATGGAAGAAATGACACCCCAATAGCAGTGAGCACTCCTAGTGCTCAGATCTTGGTTTCTAAGCACTAATCTCCACTAAAAGGAACCAGGCTCTTTGGAGATTACATGGCTGTGGCAGGAAAAGTACAAAATGAGCCTGTAAAATCTTGTTGTGTCAGAAAGTTAGGAAGTGCTCAAAGAATGACTGAGATGTGTCAAAAGGACAGAGGCATTCTGAAAGGGCTCTCACTGGCCATGTCTGGGACCGTTTGAGCATTAAAATAATGATAGTAACAGATTTTAACCCATTAAATAAAGGGGGAGCCAGTGAGTTCGCACTGATATAAGTAAATAAATGATTCAGTCTATAAATGGAGGAGAAAGTAGTATTGTTAGATCGCATCAGTGTTAAGTTTCCTAACTGTGTCTGCTTACACGAGGGAATGTCCTTGTTCATGGGAAATACACACAGAAGTGTTTAGGGGGTAAAGGGTCATCACATCTGAAACCTACTCGTAGATGGTTCAGGAAAACATTCTATCTATTTATCTAGAAAGAGACAGAATGATAAAGCAAATGGGGCAGAATCCTAGCGGTTGGTGAATGTGGATTAAGAGTATGAGGGAGTTCCTTGAAATACTCTTGCAGTTTTTCTGTAAGTTTGACATTACATCAAAACATACAGTTACCCTGGCGAATGCCACCTGGTGGGAACACCCTCATGTCTGCACTGCCCCAGAGCACACACCTGGCCATCCTCACTGGGAGGCAAGCCAGCCAGCTGGGAATGACCCAGGGGTCCCCACACCTTGGCTCTCGGTGACTCTATGAAGCTAGAACTTCTTAGCTAGAAGTGGCCATCTTGACAAACTGTGTCCTCCCAGACAACTATCCATCCACTCACCACTGACTAATTCACTAATTCATTCATTCATTCATTCATTCATTCCAAGCCTCGATTGAGCCCCTGCTCTGAGTCAAGGAGTAGAGACCCTAGAGCAGCAGTGTGTACTTTTTTTAGTATTACAATCATTTTTGTCTCTTTTTGTTCACTGTGCTGTCCCAGCTTCTGGAATAGTGCTAGCTCCCAGAAGCTGATCATTGGGATGATACCCCCATAATTCCACCATCCAGAAATAAGCACTTTTAACATTTTGGTGAAATTCTTCCTGATCTGCTTTCAAACATATCTAGGGTTCTACAAAACAAACTTGGGGTTGCCATTTCATACAAATTTCTATTTTGCATATTTCTTTCAATGATATATCATGAGCATTTTCCCATGCCTTAAATTTGCTGTAAAAAACATGCTTTTTGGTACAGGACATCCTGTGGCTGTACCATTTATATATAATGATTTTAACCAATCACTAGGTTGTTGACTATGTGGGTGGTTTCAGTGTCTCCCATGATGCTATGATGCACAGCCATCCTATACACACCTTTATTCTGGAGGTGTGCACTGGCCCTAGAATCAGTGTTTTAGCCAGATGTTCCTGGTGCCTGTCCAGGGCCCCACCTGCAAAGTGCTGTTCCTCCAGAGGGTTCCCACCAGCCTGCCCTGCTGCTCATGAGTGACCCTGGACACTCCTAACCCTGTGGGTTCAAGTCTCCCCTGCCTCCCATTACACATACAGGACTGGCCAGGACAAGCCATCCCCACAGGGCCCCAGCCACAGGTGCTCCTCTGGCCCACTGGCCTCCAGGCTGGACAGGGTATCCTGTGGTCCGATTGATGGCGGCAGACCCAAAGACAGAACAAGCTGGAAGAGCCTGGGCCCCAGTGGATTCTGCTTCTATGGGTCTGTGACCAGGTGGCTGGGTGGGGCTGCCCAGCTAGTTTCACCCCATGCCTCCTCTACAGGGTGTCCAGCCTTGTAGCCTCAACATCCATAAACTGGTTCTTTACAAAGTGGGGCAAGTCATTCATTAAACGCCTACTGTGTGTGCGGCCACTGCACTGCTCCCCATCCCTGGGACTCAGCACGGGTAGAAGTCTGAGTTCTTCGGGCTGAGTCCAGGGTAGGAGGAGTGGGAACAGGACAGTGTCCAGGCATGTGTCCCTGACCCCAAACCCTCCACACAGTGGGGCTACCCACGACCACATTGTCCTCTGGGCTGGTCCAGAGGCTTGTCCAGGGCCAGACACAGTCCCTCAGCCCTGGAACACATTCTGCAGCAAACATTTCCTGCTGCCTGCTCTGGGCAGAGGGGGCATTGGGCACAGGCAGCCCCGGAGGCTTACTGAGGATGGGGCTGGGGTCTCGGAGGAGTGACCACTGTCCCCAGAAGTGAGACTGGCAGGGTGAGCGCCCCAGGTGTGTGCAGGGAATGGGGACCAGGCCTGCATTTGGACATTGCATCTCCCATCTGTGGTGGCAGCAGGATGACAGTAGACCCAATGGTGGCTGCAGAGAGGCAGGGTGGCCAAAAGGAGGCCCTCCATCTGAGGTATAGACCAGGATAAGGGCAGGCAAGGTCTAAAGAGAGGCCAGGAGGCAGCAGTTCAGGCTGGTGATGGATGCGGAGGGAGGGCAAGGATGCCCAGGTGATGTGGGACTGCTGCCCATAGGTGGGGCATGTGCATGTCCAGGAGCCTCTGGGGAACTGAGCTCTGGCCCCGGAGGGGCGTCTGGCCAAGGTGTACCAGAGGTGAGGCTAGGAGGGGGCTTTTCCAGGGAGGGGAAGGCAGGAGCTGCTGTCTACACAAGGAAGGAGAGGAGCCAGTGGAGAGAGAGGACAGCAGGAGAGATAGGACATAGGAGGGACAGGTGCTTGGACACCCCAGAGAGGCAGCCCCTATTGGAGGGGCTCAAGGGGCTCAAGGGCCTGGGCTCAGGGCCACAGGCAGTGCCACAAGGCCCTGCAGGAGACCAGAGGGTGGCCACAGGGAGGCCCTGGATGCCGGAGAGCAGGAGAGAGAGGACATAGCAGGAAGTGCAGCCCAGGGCCCACAGCCCAGGAGGGCTCGGCCTGGGAGGGAAGGATGGACTGGTCCTCCAACACCATGCTTCTGCTTTCCCACCCTCTGGAGAATCCCTCCTTCTCCACCCCCACAACTGGGCACTGAATCCAGCTCAGCCGCCCCTCCTGCAGGATGGCGGCCCTGGCTGGAGCTACCTCCCCCCATCCACTCTTGCCCTCCTGCAGCCGTGCATGCTGTTCTCTGGGTGCTCAGCCAAGGGCCAGCCTCCCTCTTTCTTGGCTGGGCGTGCAGAGGGCTTTGGGTCTCCAGGGCTCAGACACCACCTGGCCCGCCTAGAGGCCTCAGGGGCCCTGCCCACATTGCCCTGCCAGCAGGACTGCAGCCCCCAACTGTGCTTGTGGGAGGAATTCTAATTACCCAGAAAGCTGCCAGGAAATAAAAGACATGCCTACATTTTTCAAAACAAGCTTATAAAAGGCCTCAGGGGCTTTATTGTTTTGTTTTGGCAAAGAAGTCAAAGCAGGAACCAGGGCCCCACCCTTTTGATCTGATGTTTGCAGAGCCGGGGTGCTGCGGCCGCGTTCGGGGTCCTTGGCTCCGGTCCTTGGCTCTGCTCCAGGCCTGCCCACCCCAGTCAGAGCAGCCCTCTGCCCAGTGAGGGTGGCACTAGTGAGCCCTCAGCTTCCCAGCTCTGGGACCAGCCAGACACATGTCACATGCTTTTGGCTGGAAGTCACCTCAGAGAGACTCTCCAGGACATTTCCGCTCTTTCCTGGTTTTATCCAAGTCGGAAATGCCACCAGCGCGGTCTCTCTGTGCTTTCCCCTGAACCAGCAGAGGGCCAGCCCCAACCTGCAGGAAACGCGTGGGTGCCCCCTGGCCAGCCCCTTCCTGGTCACACATGCCCCTGCCCCCAGTCAAGGATGGGCCTCCTCCACACCCTGCAGGCCCCCTCAGAGTTCACAAAGTCACTGCAGCTTCCTGTTGCATAGGGCCTTGGGGCTGCCCCAAGGGAACAGCCCAGGCAGCTGACCAGTGTCTCCCCCACCAAGATCCTCAGCCTGCTTAGAGGGGACAGGAGCACCCTCACCATTGACCACAGGCCCCTGCACCCCACCTTGTAGAGGAGGGGCGGAGCAGCATGGAGGGTGTACCCCTGCGCTCAGCTCTGTCCACCACACAGACTTCACCAGGTAGCCTGTGTGCAAGTCCCACCCTGTGGCAGGTGCTTGGACACCCAGAGAGGCGGATCCTGTTGTGGGAGTGGAGAGTGATGCCAGAACTGACCCCAAGGCCTGGGCTTGGGGAGACTGGAGGGTGGCCACGGGGAGGCCCTGGACGGCGGGATCCACAGGCAAGGGTTGGGGAGAGCCTCGGGGGATGCCAAGTAAAAGCCCCTGCAGGTCAATAACAAACACATCCTCCTCCCTTCCTGCTCCTGGGTCTCCCTGCATTTCTGCAAGTGACCCGATGGACTGAGCTGGCATCAGGTCCTCAGGGCCAGCTGGTGTGGGGCAGCACGTTCTGGGCCCTGGACCCCAGCAAACACCCACCCAGGCCCATGATCAGGTTTCTGAGAAGTCAGTGGCTGAACAGCATGCTGGCGGGCCCCCACTTCTGAAAGTCAAGGATAGGGATTAAACCTCACTACTCATTTAAGAACATCTTTGGGGAGCTGGCCCAGTGGTATAGCGGTTAAGTTCATGCACTCCACTTTGCTTCCCAGGGTTCACTGGTTTAGATCCTGGGCACGGACCTACGCACTGCTCATCAAGCCATGCTGAGGTGGCATCCCACATAGAGAAACTAGAAGGATGTACAACTATGACATACAACTATCTGCTGGGGCTTTGGGGAGAAAAAAGGAAAAAAGGAGATGTTAGCTCAGGGCCAATCTTCCTTAAAAAAAAAAAAGAAAACATCTGTTAAGGGGGTGAGGAGGCACGGGTAGGAGGTCGGGTCTCATCCTTTCTCCTTGTTCCCCATGTCTGTATTGCGTGTTTTACAAAGTGCTTTTGCAGGTAGAAAAAAATAAGACTGATAGTCTGCAGGAAGTAGCGTCTGCCCAGCCCTGAAAGGGAGGGACCCAGGTGTGGGGCGGAGAGGGGCGGCCGCATCACTCCTGCACCCCAAGCTCCCTGCCCTGGGTCAGCTGCCCCCAGCCCTCTGGTTCCCTTGCCCACCCCCCACCCCCACGGGACGTTCGGATGTTCTCATCTGGATAAAGGAAGTCCGAGGAGGTTCCTGTCCAGGTGAGAGTGCCTGCCAGCAGCCTGCTTGCCCAGCCTGGGCCCCCCACCTTCTCCGCTGTGGTCCCGGCCCTGCCCTGCCCTGGCAGGGGAACAGGGCCGGCTTGTTCTGCCTCCTTCCTGGACCCCCGGGCTCCAGGCCCACACCCCTGTGGGGGAGGGCTGCAGCAGTCTGGGGTGGGGGCAGCGAGGAGAGCTAGACAAGGCCAAGTGCTGGCGGGCACGCAGGCCAGGGGCCTCTGCACACACCACACGCACCTGAGAGCTGGACTTGCACTTCAAAGGCCGGAAGGAAAACTCAGCGGTCTGTGTGGAGGAGCCACAGCGGGGCCAGCAGAGGAAGAGGGAGTGTGGGCTGCAGGGAGAGGCACCTGGGCAGGTGGCCCATGGCTGCCTGCAGCTCCAGCCCAGCCCCAGGGACCCCCACTCCGGCCTGCAGTGGCCTCCTGCCCCTCCTGCCCCTGCTTCCCCTCCCATCCAGAGGCACCTTTTCCAGCTGTAACTTCTCACCCTTAATTCTTTTTTCCTAAATGCATGCAGAAAAGAGAATGCAACGTACATGTGCAGCAAAAGAGCAAATGTAAGGCAAACCCCATGGAACCACCCCAAGTTAAGGCAGAATGTTGCCAGCCCCCCAGCCCCCAGCCTGTGCCCCTTCATGACGACACCCCTCACTCCCGCGCTGTGTGGCGGCCCCTTCCCTGTCCTCCCACCACCCTTCCCTAACAGGACCTTTGCAAACTTCCTCTAAATGGAAACACATGTAGTCTATTCTCCTACACCTGCCTTCTTTGCCCCAGCTTGTAGTTAGGTTCATTCATCTGTGATTTGTGTGGCATCTTTGTGCATCATCATTGCTGTGTAATTGTGTCAGTAGACTATGAGTTGTTGATCTGTTTCACTGTGGTGGACATTTGGGGTTCCTGGTTTTAGACAATTCTTATCAGTGCTGTTTATGAAACTTCTGGAATACATGTCCTGGTGCCTGTAAGTACACACTCGTGTAGACTATACACCAGGAGTGGGATCGTCAGGACACGGCACGCGCCTGACTCCAGCTTTGTTAGATACAGCAGCTTGTGGGTTCCCACCACACGACACCCTGGCCAACCCTTTTGCCAATACGGTAGTTGCGTCCTGGTGTGTGAACATGGTTTCAGTGTTCTTTTTCACTAATGACCTGAGCACATCTTGTATATGTTCCTTTACTGTTGGATTCCTTGTGTGTAAAGCCGCTCTTCAAGTCTTTCTCCTCTTTTCTATGGAGTTCGCTTTTTCTTATTGATTTGTGGGAGTTCTTTATAAACCAGGTGACAAGTGTAGCAGGTATCTTACCCATTCTGTGCCATGTTTAACTCTCTTTAATGGCATCTTTCGGTGAATGGACATTCTTAGTTTTAATGTGGTACATGTATCCATCTTTTTTTTTTTTGGGGAGGGGTAAGGAAGATTGTCCCTGAGCTAACATCTGTGCCAATCTTCCTCTACTTTGTATAGGATGCTGCCACAGCATGGCTTGACGAGTGGTGTATAGGTCTGTGCCTGGGATCCGAATTCACGAACTCTGGGCTGCTGAAGCGGAGCTTGTGAACTTAACCACTACACCACCGGGCCGGCCCCCCATCTTTATTTTTATGGGTAGAAAATATTGTGCCTCATTTTACAATCACCCCAAAGTCGTGAATACATTCTCCTATGAGATTCTTCAACCATGTTTTGCTACATAGTTTTTCTCATTCACATAGAGGTGAATGAAACACCTGCAGCTGGGTTTTGTGTATGGCACAAGGTCAGAGGCATGCAGTTTCCATTTTAAGAAAAGCAGAACCACACCAGCCCCCCTTGTTGAGAAGGCCACCCTTTCCCAGGGCTTTGCAGTGCCCCACTGTCAAAATCGAGAGTCCGTGTGCATCTGGGTTCTCCTGCCTCTCTCTCGCCTGTCCCCGAGCCAATTCCATCAGGGTTACCATAGCATTGTAAGAGATCTTGGTATCTGTCAGAGCAGGTCCTTCCATCTTGTTCTTCTCAAAAGGATCTTGGTTATTCTTGGCTTTGCATTTTCATATAAAATTTAGAATTGACTTATCAAGTTCCATGCATACATTTTTATTGAGATTGCATTGAATATATATATCCATGTGAGGAGAACTGATATCTTTACAATATTGAGTCATGCAATCCAGGAACATAGTACATTTCTATATTTATTTAGGTTGTCTTTAATATACTCAATAAAGTTTTAGAATTGATCACAGAGAAGTCTTATGCATCTTTTGTTAGATTTATTCTTAAGTATTTGATATTTTTATACCATTGTAAATGGTGTCTTTAATTTCTTTTCTATTTATTGGTGGTATGTAGAATCACAACTGAGTTTTTACATTTCCTAATTTTCCTAACCAGACCAAACCTCTAATTAATTTTCCTCAATTATCTGGGGATTCTTTTGGATTTTCTACATTCACATTCATAGCATACGCAACTAATGACAATTCTGTTTCTCCCTTTCTAATCATCTTACCTTGGACTCATTGTTTTGTCTTGCTGTGCTGGCTCAGGTCTCCAAGGCATTTTTTCGTAGACATGGTGTTAGCAGAATCCTGGTCTTCTTCCTAATCTCAGAGAGAAAGCGTTCCATATGTCACCATTGAACATGATGTTTGTTCTTGTTTGTTTTGAAGACACCCTTTATCACCCTATAAAGGATGTTCCTTTATATTCCTAGCATTCTGAGAATTTTTATCACAAATGGATATTGACTCATTAAATACCATCTCCATACCTATTAAGATGATTATATGAGTTTCTCCTTTAATCTGTCAAATTGGTCATTTAAATTAATTAGATTAGTTGGTTTTCTAATGTAAAGACTGGCTTGCATTCCTAACAAAAATCCAACTTGGTAGTGATGAATTATTTATCCTATTTATATATTGCTTGATTCAGTTTGCTAATCATTTATTTCAGATTTTGGCAACTTTTTAAATAAGTGAGATTGGCCTGCTATTGTCCACCAATGTACTGGCCTTGTGAAATTTTAGTATCAAGGTTGTGCTGGCCTCATAAAAGGAATTCTTCTATTTAGAAGAGTTGATGCATTTCTGGAGTTATTTCTAGAATGTTTGGTAGAACTCGTTGGTAGTGCCATCTGGACCTAGAGTTTTCTTGGTGGGGAAATTCTGAATACTAATGCAATTTCTTTCTTTCTTTCCTTTTTTTTTTTTTTTTTTGTGAGGAAGACTAGCCCTGAGCTAACATCCGTTGCCAATCCTTCTCTTTTTTCCTGAGGAAGACTGGCCCGGAGCCAACATCCGTGCCCATCTTCCTCTACTTTATATGGGACGCTGCCACAGCAAGGCTTGACAAGCAGTGCATCTGTCCACGCCCAGGGATCCAAACCTGTGAAACCCCGGGCCGCCGAAGCGGAGTGCACGAACGTAACCACTAAGCCATGGGGCCGGCCTCACTAATGCAATTTCTTTAATGATGATATAAAAAATAGGTTCTCTATTTCTACTCACATTTGGTAAACTGTGTTTTTCTAGGAAAATTTCCATTTTATATACAATTTCAAGATTATTGACATAAAATTGTCAAGGTCTGAGATTTGATGATACCCTCCTTCCAAGCTAACGTTAGCCTGTTACACATTTGGGCAGAAGACCCCAAACTCCTGGGTCGGAACAAAGGACATTATGACTCGTGGTACAGCAAGTAGTGCAAGCATATTGTTTGCATTGGTGTCCCTTGCTCCCCAAGTCCCATGGGGCAACACAGAGGGGCCCAGGCAGATGGTACTCACACTGTGGGTTTGCGTCAGAGCCAAGAAACCCTGAGCTTGGGGAATCCAACTCTTTTACAGCAAGCCTGCTCTCTGTCCCCAAAGAGAAGGCACTTCATCCATCAAGGCTGATCTCTGCAAACACAGCCCTAAGATACGGATATGGCCCTGGCCAACAGTAGACAAAGAGCCTTGCATTCTTGGCATACCCGACCAAAACATGCAGAGGCACCCAGAGCCCATGGCAGATTGCCGCTCCCCACAATCCACCTCCTCGACCCCACACGTTCTTGGCCAAACTCAAAATTTCACATGAGTCTGCCGTTCCATCAGGCACTCTGATTAATCGGACCAACAGAGGCCAGGACCAAAGCATTGAACTAAGGCTCCTCTCCACAGGACTCTGAGCAGCAGGATGAAGTCCTGCAGTGTGGACCTCCGCCATGCCCCCAGGTCGCAGGTGCAGCCAGCTGTGCATAAGTCCCGAAGAGGCCAGTAGGTCATTTCAAACAAGCCTAATGCAGCTAGGAGGTCTTATCCATTATGACCGATGCAAGAGTCCAGACTCCTCTGCTTAGCTTTGATGCCATCGCCAATAATTGCAGAGGCCATAAATGGGTCAAAAAAGTGACCCCATCAGGGTGACCATCTCATCCTGCTTTACCCGGAATCTTCCCACTTTTAGCACTGAAAGTCCCAGTAACCCCCTCAGTTGCAGGCAGGCCAAGATGGCTGACCCCCTAATCCCCACCCCCATGGAGAGACATTTCATGGCTCATTCTCCCTCACATGCAAACATACGACCCGAGGGGACACCAGCCACCCCAGTTTGGGATTTGTCGTTGAAGTTGATTTGGTTGCTGCTACACCAGTTTGGTTAGAATCTGTGGGCCGTTTCACCAAGCATTTGTGGCGTCTATCACCAGACACAACATAACCCAAGGTCAAGTATGAATTCGTGTCTGTAAGGCCAAGACAAGGATGTGCCACCTGTGCGTTTACGTGTGGGGGTCTCGGGGCCTGCATTTGGGTGTCAGGCACAGCAGAATAGTTTGTAACCAGCATGTCCTCGTGGTTTTTCCATTTTCGTAGCACACAGACAGGGATGCAAACCCAGCGCAGGTCAAGTTGGCAGCCACAGGTGCTGTCTGACTCAGGTGGGCCATGGGGACTTTGCCAGGTGCTGGACCTAGGGGCAAAGGGCAGTCATTGTTCCCCTACCCCTGCACCCCTGGGTCTGAGGTGGTCCCTACCCGGGTGCCAGGGTCGGTGCTCCCCCTCCACAGCCATGACACCAGTGTGGCCGTGTCAGAACTATTACTCACCTTCTCCCCTCATCTCACCGACTTACAGCTGGACCTTTCACCTGGAGGGTTCAGGTACAAAAGCCACAGGAGCATTTGTGTAAAATTTACAGAGACCCATTACACCCCACCCTGGCCACACGGACCACCCTAGATGACAGCGAGCAGTGTCCTCAACCAACAAGAGAATCCAGGTGGCTGAGCCAGAGTTGAGTTTGAATCCTGAGGCCCCCTTTAGGCCGGGCTGCACTGGAGGGTGTGCCAACCAGGCTGGCCTGGGGCTGCTGTTAGGGCAGAGAGAGATGGGCCATCGTGCCCAGGAATGGTCAGGCCAGAATCCTATAATTTCAAAGTAGGCCTGTGTAACCCCCATCATCCCCCTCTCTCTTGTCCTGGTCATTACCCAGAGGGCAGCCAAAAGGAGATGAACTCTGAGAACAGCCACATTCAGTGAGCAAACTGGCTGGCCACAGTGTGTGGACCAGGCGGGCAGGTGGCAGAGGCAGAGGTCTTTGGAGCTGATTTTGGGGAAGGGTGATCCAGGGGTTGGCAATACCAGGTGCCTGTGGATCGGTGGGGCGTGGGATGTTCATTGGACATCTGGCTGCCAACCACTGTGGAGTGGTGTCTGAGATAAAGGGCCCATCATTGTCAGACGCAAATTGTCCAGGAAGTTGACAGGGTCGCAGTGGTGTGGCTGAGTGGGCTAATCAGGCTGAAACAGCAGCACCATGACCTGGAATAGTGAGACCCCAGTGATAGGCCTGGGAGGGGTCAGAGGTCCCTCACAGTGAGACGAACAGGCCAGCTTCTGGGGGGAGACAAGCCTGGTGGCAGTAGTGGCTTTCATGTCAGCAGCACAGAGCCCTTTTATGTCACTGGGTCCATGGTGGTGGCTGCATTGCCATTTCTGGTACGAGGAGGGATCCAGGAGGCAGTGGCGACCTGAGAGGCACCTCCATCCGCAGCTGGGTCCCTGTCAGTCCCATCAGAGAACACCCTCCCCATGGGCACCTACAGTGACCCAGACTGCTTAATCAGTGGCCCCAGTTTGTTCCCACATTAGTGGGCCCCAAAGATGGGCATCTTTAGTCAGCCAGGCTGGGCTCTTCCACGTGGCAGAGCCGGCGGTGGACAGGGGCTCACAGGCTTTTTCTGTAGAGGGCCAGGTAGTGAACATTTTCGGTCTTTTGGATCTTAAGGGCTGTCTCAGTACTCAACTCTGAGCAGCCACAGACAGTATGTGAACAAATGGGCGCGGCTGTGTTCCCATAAACCTTTATTTACAAAACCAGACCAGGGGTCCATGAGAACAGCCCATAGAACCCGGCTCAAGGCCTGGTGTGTACGGCCTGTGAGCTAAGAATGTTTATATTTTTAAAGGCTGTAAAAACAAAGAAAGAACAGAAGAACATCTGATAGAGACCGTATGTGGTCCACTGGCCAAAAATATTTACTATCTGGCCTTCGCAGAACAGTCAGCTGACCCTCGACTAGACCGTGTGCAGCACCCAAAGGTCAGTAGAACCCTGGCCTGTCTGGTCCTTATGAGCACCCTTGATGGCCAGGGTGATGCTTCCACTTCCGCCCATAGTGCTGCCTGCCCTTCCCGGCTTCCTGAGTTGGCATTGGGGCTGGACGGCTGCTGCCGCCCAGTGGACACCATCGGGTCCAGCTTAGCTGGACCATCAGCGAACCAGGCTGGGTTTAGGGGACCTTCTGTGACTTGAAGGCCCACTTGGTCAGCAGCTTCACTTCAGGCGCTGGAGTGGAAGACACTCCCCCAGGGGTAGCTGCTATCTTTTCATGTAAAACCGAGATGACTCCCTGTCTGGGCCATTTCCATTTGGACCCCCACCCAGCTTGGGCCCTTCTCTTGTCAGTGATCAAGTTCAGGTCGACCCACCCCAAATGGGAATATTGTGCTGGACAGTCACACTCAGCTTCTACAAGCTCTCACCAATGGCCAGCAGCACCCCAATCTTTAAATGGGGTGTAGCTGGGCCCTGCCTCAGGCAGGGGATGCTGCTGGACTAGGAAATGCCTCAACTCCAGCTGTGCCTGTCCTGCCCCTCCAGACTCTGTAGTCTCTGCAGTAGGGCCTGGAGCCGCGAATCTTTAGTGCCTTCTTATCTGTCAACTGAGCAGTCCCCAAAAGGACCCCCGACACTTCCCAGAGGAATATGCAGGCAGCAATTACACATTCAGACATGGAGGCCACGTGGCCCAAATCCCACCCACAAGGTCCCTTAAGCCTCCCCTATGAGAGCCCTGCTCTTGAGTCAGGAGACCACGCTCTTGCTTCTGGGAGTGCAGGGAGTGGGGGATGGCGGGCATGGTGGAGGCTATCTTCTTTTAGCCTGTCGCTCCAGGTTGATGTGCATGCCCCCCTTCCCCCACCCCTGTGCTCCCTGTGTACTTCCTGCATCCGGAAGGCACTTGCCTGCCTGCCTGCCCTCCTTCCTTCCTTCCACTTTACTGAGATATAATTCACATACCATACAATTCACCTTCTACATCCACAATCAATTTTAGAACATTTTTCTTACCGCCAAAAGAAACACTGCACCCCTTAGTTGTCACCCTCCAACCCCCCGATTCATCCCCACCTAGGCAATCACTAATCTACTTTCTATTTTGCCTATTCTGCACATTTCATATAAACTGAATCATATAGTCTTTTGTGACTGGCTTCCTTCACTCAGCATGATGTTTATAAGGTTCATTCCTGTTGTAGCATGTGTCAGTGTTTCATTTCTTTTATTGCCAATTAATATTCCATTTATTTTTATTTATCCATTCATTAGTTGATGGACATATGGGTTGGTTCCACCTTTGTCTCTGTTCTAAATTCTGGATAGTTTCTTCTGATCTGTCTTCTTGTTCCAGTTCACTAATTCTTTCTTTAATTGCATCAAATCTGCTCTTAAATCTATCCAGTTAGTTCTTAATTTCCATTACTTATTTAGTCTTAGTGACAGAATTTCTATTTGGTTCTTTAAAATGGCTTTAAAAAGATAATTTCCATCCCTAATGATTTTTTTTTTATCCCAGCCCTTTTTTAATCAATTTTCTGTATTGTGGAAAATACACATAATATAAAACTTACCATCTTAATCATTTTTAAGTGTACAGTTCAGTGGAATTAAGGACATTCGTATTGTGCAGCCATCACCACCATCCATCTCCAGAACTCTTTTCATCTTCCCAAACGGAAACTCTGTCCCCATTAAACATTACCTCCCCATTCCCCATCCCCATGGAAAGAAACCATGACTCTACTTTCTGTCTCTATAAATTTGATGACTCTGGGTACCTCATATAAGTGAAATCACACAATATTTTTCACTTTATGACTGGCTTATTTCACTTTGCATAATGTCCTCAAGATTCATCCATGTTTTAGCACATGTCAGAATTTCCTTCTTTTTTAAGGCTGAATAATATTCCATTGTGTGGTTAGACCACATTTGGCTTACTCATGCATGCACTGATGAAACCTGAGTTGCTTCCACCTTTTGGCTGTTGTGAATAATGCTGCTATGAACATGGGTGTACAAATGTCTTTTCATGACCCTGCCTTCAATTCTTTTGGGTATTGTTGTGGACTGAATTCTGTCTCCTCCAAACTGGCATGTTGAAGTCCTAACCCCAATTGGACTATATTTGGAGAGGGGCCTTTAGGGAGGTAATTAAGGTTAAATGAGGTCATAAAGCTGGGGCCCTAATCCAATAAGAAGAGGAAGAGATACCAGATTTCTCTCTCTCCTGTCATGTATGCAGAGGAAAGGCCACATGAGGACACAGCAAGAAGGCAGCATCTACACGCCAGACAGAGAGGCCTTACTAGCAACCAACCCTGATGGCACCTTGATCTTGGACTTCTAGCTTCCAGAATTGCGAGAAAATAAATTTCTGTTGTTTAAGCCACTCAGTCTGTGGTATTTTGTTATGGCAGCCCTAGTAGACTAATACAGATATATACCCAGAAGTGGAATTGCTGGGTCATATGGTAATTCTATTTGTAATTATTTGAGAAACTGCCAACTGTTTTCCATAGCAGCTGCTCCATTCGACACTCCCACCAACAGTGCACAAGGGTTCTAGTTTTTCCACATCCTTGTCAACACTTGTTATTTTCTGGCTTTTTGATAGCAGCAATCCTAATGGGTGTGAGGAGGTAGCTCATTGAGGCTTTGATTTGCATTTCCCTAATGATCAGTGATGTTGAACATCTTTTCATGTACTTATTGGCCATTTGTATATCTTCTTTGGAGAAAAGTCTATTCAAGTCCTTTGCCCACTTTTTAATCAGGTGGTTTGGGTTTTTGTTGTTGAGTTGTGGGAGTTCTCTATATATCCTGGATATTAATCCCTTATGAGATATATGATTTGCAAATATTTATTCCCATTTTGTGGGTTGCCTTTTTACTATGTTGATAGTGTCTTTTGATGCACAAAGTGTTTTTAATTTTGATGAACTCCAGTTTGTCTATTTTTTTCTTTTGTTGCCTATGCCTTTAGTGTCACATCCAAGAAATTATTGCCAAAGTCAATGTCATGAAGATTTTGTCCTATGTTTTCTTCTGAGTTTTATATTTTTAGCTTTTATGCTTAGGTCTTTGATCAATTTTGAGTTAGTTTTTGTATACGGTGTCAGATAAGGGTCCAATTTCATTCTTTTGCATGCGGATATCCAGTTTTCCCAGCACTGTTTATTGAAAAGACTTTCCTTTCCCCATCAAATGGTCTTGGCACCCTTGTCAAAAATCATTGACCATATGTGTGAGGGTTTATTTCTGGGCTCTCTATTCTATTCCATTCGTCTATCTGTCTGTCCTTATGCCAGTACCACACTGTTTTGGTTACTGTAGCTTTGTTGTAAGTTTTGAAATCAGGAAGTGTGAGTCCTCTAGCTTTGTTCTTCTTTTTCAAGATTGTTTTGGCGATTTTCTTGATGAAATTTTAGAGCTTGCATTTTCTTTCCTTGAACATAGTGATTTTATAGTCTGTTTGATAAGTCCAATATCTGACGTTTCTCTTATTTCTGCTTATTCCTGGTAGTGGCGTCCTGCTTCCTTGTGTGCCTAATTATCTTTGTGTCCTAGATTTTGTATTTGAAAAATTACTTATAGGAATAACTCAAGGCCCAAGATGATGCCATCAGAGAGGGTTTTTATTTGCTTCTGCCTGGAACCTAGGGACACTACCTAGCAAGAACCACCTTAGTCCAAGTTCCAGGCTCGAGGTGCCTGGATTGCTCAGGGGAAGGGCAGGTGGAGTGTAGGTCTGCACAAGGACTATTTACTTTGGGGTCATCCTGACTGTGAGGGGAAGCCTTAGAGGTCCCAGCTGAATGTGGGGCTTTATTAGGCTCCTGCCATGAGCCAGTTCTGAGCTTTGACATCTCTCTCCTTCCCTCCATGAGGCTACTAAAATTGCAGGTCTGCTTTGCAGCTGTTGCTTCTAAGTCTGCAGATACCAGGCTCACCTCCAGTTTCTCCTTGTCCTCGATTTGGAATCAAAACTCTCCCACTCAATCATTCATTCTTTGGTGCCTTTAAGAAGACAGGTGTATTTATCCACCTTTTTTGTTGGTCTGGATTACAGAGCCTGCCCTCACCAGAAGGGAAGTCCAAAGGGTCTTTTCTAAAAGCACAGTTCTGACCATAGTCTTCCCAGGAGTGAATCATGACAGTCTAGAGACTGGCTCTGTAATCATTAACTCACTCAACCCTGCCTAGCACCCTGTGAGGCCAGAACTAACGTTAGCCCCGCTTATAGGTAGAAAACCAGAGCACAGAGAGGTGAAGGCTACCTTGCCTCGTCGTTGCACAGTCAGTGAGTGGCAGGTCGGGGTTGGAACCAGTTGTGTCTGGCTGCGGAGATGCAGCTCCTCCTCTGCTTAGGAGCCTTCTGGGGCTCCCACTGCCTGGAGTCCTGAGCACAGAGCCCCCCATCCTGCCCCCCTATGGCCATTGAGGCCCTTCTAGCCTCCTGTGGCCATGCTGGGCCCTGCCCATCCCCGCCTCTGCTCTGTGGGCACTCCTCCCCTCACCACCCCACATGCTTCCCACTCACCCTTCCAGACCTGGCTCTGAGGCTGGGACTCTGCCCTGCCCCCTCAAAGCCCCTGGCTAGAGTGGACAGAGGAGCTGGGGACTCCCCGACTCCACAGCAGCAGCCGAGGGCCAGGCACTCTGCAGGGCATCAGGGACAGCAAACAGGTCAGAGCCTATGCCCTGAGCACATGGCCTGTCCAGGAAGTGATGGAGCAGGCCGAGGGGTCCCATGTCAGAGACCAGGAACTGTCAGGCTGTCTGATGATGCCCTGCCCAAGGCTGGCTCGCCCAGGGAAGGTGCCTGGTGGAAGAGGCTGGGGGAGGCCACCAGGCCCACCTGCCTGCCCACAGCCCCCCATCAGTCCCCCTCTGGCTTTCTGCCCCAACAGGTGAACAATAACGGGATCATCTCCTTCCTGAAGGAGGTTTCTCAGTTCACCCCGGTGGCCTTCCCCATCGCCAAGGACCGCTGTGTGGTGGCAGCTTTCTGGGCAGACGTGGACAACCGGCGAGCAGGGGACGTCTACTACCGGGAGGCCACCGACACAGCCACACTGCACAGAGCCACGGAGGACATCAGGCGCTACTTCCCCGAGCTCCCAAGCTTCTCCGCCACCTGGGCTTTCGTAGCCACCTGGTACCGCGTGACCTTCTTTGGAGGCAGCCCCTCCTCCCCCGTGAGTGTTTGTCCTGCGGAAGGGAGGACGTTCAGCTGGGGACCGGTCTCCCTCCAGGGCCCCCACCTTGCTGAGGTGGGTCAGGGGAAGACGGGCTCATGGGGGGAAGTCACTTGGCCAGGGTCACAGAGCCTAGTTGGAGGAAGACGGAGCCTCGACCCTCCCCGGGCCTCCTGGAAGCCGCCTGCCTCCAGGAAAATACCAAATGCCCTGGTACAGGAGTTCACACACTAGGGAGATACGGACAATCTGTGTCAGAAGGGTTTCCACTGGAATGGTTCAGTACTCAAAGGGTTAAACAGGAAGTTTATTCTGTTTTACACTTTATTCCTTGATAATGCCAAACATCACAAGAACGTAAGCTTGAGACTTACTGAACACTTTGCCCACCATGGGGAATATGGGGGGTGGATGCCCTATAAGGAGGCCAGCAGCCGCCCCTCGGGCGGCAGATGTGTTTGCTGAGCTCCTATGGCGCCAGGCCTGTGCTAGGCTCTGAGTCCCCACCAGGCACAAGACAGAGGGTAACTCTCTAGAGAAGAGGCGTGGGAGTGCCGAGTGGCTTTTACAAAGCTGTTTATTCAGCATTTAATCGATGTTTATCTAGGGCACCTCGGAGTGGGGTGGGCAGACAGTGTTCTGGGCACTAGGGAGACAGCCCTGGACAAAGCAAACAGGACACATGTCTCCCATGGGGCACACTCCAGTGGGGCGGGGGAGGGGACACAAACGTCCATGTAATCAGATGCCAGGCACAGCCCAGCCAGCAGGCGGGGGCTCTCCCTGAGACCACTATGCAAGCCAGAGTGTGGTGGCTCAGCCACATGGGGCTCTGGAGATGGAAGAACTGGATGGTTCAGAGCAGCCATTAGGGGTGGGTGTGAAAAGACACTGCATTGCAGGGGGAGAGACAGAAGCAAACAAGGGCAGTACCTGGTTTCTCATCATGCACATGGGGTGGGCAGGGAGTGGGGACAGGCCTGCACTCAGGGTCTGGGGATGCGAGTGACGGGCTCTGCCTTGGATGTGCTGAGGTGGTGGTGCCCAGGGGGCAGCTGGAGATGGAGCGGGGCTCAGGGAGACAGTGCAGGTGGAAAGAAGGCCGGAGGGAGGAGTGTTCCAAGAGAGGAGACATTCCCAAACTCTGAGCTCTCAGCAGCCAAACGAAAAAGAAAGAGAAGGCAAGCAAGCTAGTTTGCCAGGCACCTGGTGAGAATGAGACATGCACTGTTGGTGTTTCTAAAAGGAATGGTGTTTCTAAAAGGCAGGGAGGAAGGGCTTTCTCTATACGACAAATAAATTTTCACACTAGTGAACTTCTGTTTATACATAGCCCACTAATATTTTGTAAGTTTTGTTTTTTCTTATCACCAATTTGTAAAGAAAACAACTTTGTAACAAAAGGGGTAAAAAGAATCTATAATTCCACTACCAAAAGATAACTCCCATTAAACATTTCCCAGCATCAACTGACCCACACTTTACAAAATAAATAGAACCGCCAAGAACATGCTTTTGTGAGTGTTTTTTTCACTCAGCGGTAAGGTGGGCATTTTCCTCATTCTTATATGTTCTTCTTCATCATTTAAAAAATTATTATTTCCCCTCTGCAAAGTCACTTTATCCATTAGCCTGATGCCTGGGAGGAAGGAGGTGCCCCGAGCCCCCCTCAATTGACAGGGGAAATCTTAACATTCTTCTACTGTTTTCAAACCCAGTGATGTCCATTATAAAATGATTATCTGGAAACACATTCTTGTAAGACAAGGAATCAGAATTGTGAGTTTGGGCTGGAAGTTTGGGTTGAAAGCCCTCTTTCTGGGGCCCCTCTAGGAGCAGGTTGATTAACAGAAAGTGACAGTTAAGCCTCAAACATTTGGACCTCACCAGCTCACAAAGCCCCACCACTGGCCTTGCTGACCGTAGTCCTGCCCCGCTCTGGACATGCCTACCACTCCACCTTTATGGCCGTCCCATCCTTGTTGTCTTCAGGGTACTGGCACTGGGTTTGCCTTCCTAGAGAGTACTCGGTTTCCCCGTTGTTCAGTGTTACATAAGAAGATACACCGTAGATTTCCCACTTGCAATGCCTGCCAAGCAGCCCCGAGTCGGGCAGCACATGCTCCTGTGGCAGGGTGCCCTGAGGTGCAGCCCCGCGGTGATCGTGAGGTCGTTTCCTGGCACACGTGTCTAGGAGGGAGATTAACGCCTGCAGAATTCTGATTTCCCCTCAAAAGCGTACCCACTCACAGTTGCATAAGCCACATTCAGCACCCATCTCCCTGCACCCCAGCCGAATGTGCCATCATTTTCCTTCCTTGCCAACTATACAGGCAAAAAGGAAAGCCGTTTTTTTTTAACTTATGCATCTTTGATTTCTAGTGACACTGAATTTGTCCTAGTTATTATCACTAGCTGTATTCTATTGTGATCTATCTGTTCACACCCTTTGCCAATTTTTCTGTAATCTTTTTGGTCTTTTTCTTATTGATCTGCAGAAGTTTTTCTTGACTTAAGGATATTAATAGTTTTATCTGCCACAATTGTTATAAATACATTTGTCGCTTTGCTGTTTGCCATTCAGTTTGAGCTTATGGCACTTTTTTTGTCTTCATAAGTTTTTGTAGTCAAATGTATAAATCTCCTTTGCAGTTTTTGTGGTTAGCAGACGTCATGCTTAAAAGTCCTGCCCTGAGATGCTCTATGAGTTCCCCTATATTTTCTTCTAGGACATGGATTGTTTCATCTACAACCTTACTGGATTTGGGATTTATTTTCCTGAGTGATATAAAGCTCAAATTTCATTGTTTTTCAGAGTTCCTATTTGTCCCAGGATCCTTCTTAAACAATCCCACCCTTCGCCCAACCTGAACTAGCATCTCTTATATACACTACCCACTAATATTTTCATGGAGTAGAATTCCATAAAAACCATAAAACCTAATTCTTAAAAACTCCTTTTCCTTGATTCCTCTTTTTATCTTTCCCCCTTTTACTTTTTATATTTTTGTTTGTTTCACACGAGGCAGTTTGGTGGATGTGGCCAAGTAAGCACTAACTAGGGGACAGTGTCTGCTCCCGGCCTCCATGGGCCCCCACAGCCCCCTGAGCATGCTTCACTCACTCACCAGGCAACAGTTACTGGAGGGGGGGGGGGCCTGTGCTAGGGCCTCAGGCACTGGAGACACAGCGTAGGATGGAGGACAAGGTCATTGAGGCCCTACCTGTGGCTGACCGTCTGTTGGGGAGACAGATGTGGGGTCAGTGGATGATGACAGTGTGTGCGGGGATGGCGGATGGGGCAGAGCCTTGGAGCAGGGATGAGGGGGCACAGGACCCCGTTCAGGCCCCCCTCCTTGGCAGGTCAACACGTTCCAGACTGTGCTCATCACTGACGGCAAGTTCTCCTTCACCATCTTCAACTATGAGTCCATCACGTGGACCACAGGCACGCATGCGAGCAGTGGGGGCGACTCCAGTGGCCTGGGGGGCATCGCGGCCCAGGTAGGAGCCCCTGCTCCCCACTGCCAGGACTGTCATGAGTTGATGGGGCGGGCGGACATCCCCCCTCACAGCCAGTACTGTGCAGAGGCCAGTGTGAGGCGCTCGGAGGCCTCCCACAGCCCAGAATCACTAAAACATCCTCCGGCCAAAGGCACCTTTGTCCTCACCCACACTGCCCTGGCCCTGTAGGGCCCCCTGCAGCAGGGACAGATGGGCCTCGGTTCTGTGTGCACTGACTTTATCTGGTCTGGCCTGGCCTGGCCTGTGGCTGGAGAGCCAGGTGTGGAGGGAGTGGTCAAGTGCAAGTGCCCAGGGCCTGTGAGTCTTCCTTCCAACTGTGCATGCCCGTGCCCCCTCACCTTCCTGGCCATCTACTGTCTTCTGAAGTCACATTTGCCCCTGGGCCCTAGGCGAGGCCCAGAAGCCCAGCAGTGAGCCACTGGAGGTGTAGGTGGTGGGGAGGGGGTGCCAGGGCCCAACAATGTCCTTGGCTCAGGAATTGTTACTTGGTGTCAGACCTGGCAGAGAGCCACTGACCCTGGCAGGGACAACATGGGACGGCGAGGATACCCAGAACATCTGTAGAGCTCCCCGGCTTAGAAGTCCATCTCCCATGATCTCTTTGACCCTGGACACCCCGGGGGAAGTGAGTCTCAGGAACTTTAGGGAGACCTGCAGACCGAGCCTGCACCTGCACCCCCCCCCACCCCTCCCTCAAGGCCGGCTTCAACGCGGGTGACGGGCGGCGCTACTTCAGCATCCCCGGCTCACGCACAGCGGACATGGCGGAGGTGGAGACCACCACCAACGTGGGCGTGCCCGGGCGCTGGGCGTTCAGAATCGATGATGCCCAGGTGCGCGTGGGGGGCTGCGCCCATACAAGTAAGAGGACTGAGCGAGCGGCTCAGGGCGGCGGGGGAGGGCTGGGGCTTGGAGGGGGGGGGGCGGGGTGCTGGGGGCGGGGCGGGCTGTGCCGGGAGGGGAGGGGGACTTGGCGCCAGCACCGCCCCAGGCTCCGTGGGCTGCGCATGGCCCCGCCCAGCTCGGCCGCTGTCCGGGCGGTGAACCTGGGCCTGTTCCGGCTCAACTCCTGAGCCTCGGTCTCCTCCTGGGAGCCCTTCCTGCCTCCGCTCCGGGGCGGGGGAATCCGCGGGAGACCACGGTTTGCGGTGTAAAGGGGAGGAGTGGAGTCGCCTCTCCTCTGGGCCTGGAGCCCACGCTCTCCGCACATTCGCGCCCAGCCTCCTTCCGCCTCCTTCCTGGGCACGGAGGGGCACCCCGGCCGTCTCCTGTAACCCCCCAGAACCTCCGGGGAGGCAGGTGGTCTTTTCGCCGCATTTCCCCATTTCTGCTATGGGCTTGTTGCCTGGTAGGATTTGGTGCTCGTCTGACAACTCGCGCATCTGCTGGGCAGGAGGGAGACACCCAGGGGTCCCTGGCACCAAGGGTCCTTCTAGCCCAGAACGCACAGCACGTGGGGGAAGCTCCATCCCAGGGCTGAGCACGTGGCTGTGGGAACAGCCTGGACTGGCCGCAGAAGGACGCGTTCCCTGCCCCTCCCGCTGTGTGGTCCTGGGCGAGTCCCTCCTGAAACATTGCTGCTTATAAATGGAGGGAGGGGGTGTCAAATGATGGATTTAGCCACTCCCCGAGGTCTGCTGATCACACGCCCTGCCAAGCCTGGGGCCCCAATGAGGCTGGTGCTGGAACCTGCCCCGCGGATTCCCCACCCACCCCCGTGGGGACCGAGGCCACCAAAAGAGGCTGCTTCTCTGGAATATCAAGGCCCAAGAGCCAGCCCAGCGCCGGTGGAGTCCATCCAGACCGGCCAGGGGAGCAGGCGTGCGCACCCAGGGGCAAAGGCCAGGCAGGGTAGGACTGCACACGCACCAGCACCATGCGCAGGGCAGGAAGACTCCCAAAGACGGGTTGGTGCCCAGTAAGAGAGGCCTGGGGAGCCTGAAACTGCACACTCTCTGAGGCACCGAATAGGGAGTCTGAACTTAGGTGGTGGGGGACTCACAGGGCAGGGAGCCCAGGAACCAGTGATTTCACTCCCTCCTGCAGAGTGGCAAGTTGGGCACCTGAGAGCACAAGCCCTCCTGCAGCCCCAGGCCAGGTCAAGGCAGGCCTCCTGCTCTGCCCACCTGGGCTCTGGGCAGTGGTGGTTCGGGGGGTGGGGACACCATTCTGACAGCCATTTCTTTGGGTAGGCAGCAGAGAGGTCTGGTTGCTTGTCACCTGCCAGTGGCCAGGGGCTTGGGTTGTAGTTAAGGAATAAAGTATGAGTGCAGATGTGGACTAGGGTGAGCAGGTGTTGGTGCAGGTATGGGTGCAAGTGGGGGCAGGTGTAGGTGCAAGTATGGGTGCAGGTGGAGACTGGTGTGAGCAGGTGTGGGTACAGGTGTGGGCAGGTCCATGCTCCCATGCAGAGGCTTCAGGCTGTGACCCTGAGGAGTGGGGTCCTCAGAAGAGGGTCCATTCAATCCTTTGGAGACCACTTTTCCATGTGGAGGTGCTTCTCCTCATTGTCCCAGGCCTCTGGGGGGAGCAGATGGAAGAGGCACTTCTGAGCCCTCCAAACTAGCGTGCACAGAGGCCCTCAGAGGCATGGTGCTGTGGGGGAGGGGACAGCCCCCTTGAGTCCCCACTGCCACACAACAAGCCCAGGAGATGGAGCCTGTGCACCTCAGTCGGGGGTTAGATACACATCAGCTTTACCAGGAAGGGAAGGTCGGTTCACATCTGAGAGGCAGTGCATCCATATTTGAAAGTCCAGCTCCTGAGAAAGGCTGGTGCAGAAACAGGACTCATGCTGACAGCCACCACACACCGCAGGGGCAGCCAGACCACAGCCAACTGAGTGACAATGTGGCTAAGTGAATGGAACAGTATGGGCGAGGAGCGGGAACAGTCCCAAAAGACACCCACAGCCTTGACAGTGTTCTGAGCCACAGGATCCTTCCAGGAGTGTCCCATCCCCCTGTCGACACCATGTCAGGTCTCCCTGCAGTCCTCCTAGTAACAGGAGATCTGAGCTTGGGACACTCCAGTCATCTGCCAATTTGTGCTTATTAATTGCAGATTTCAGTAGCCTTGCTTCTCCAGAGAGGTAGGGTCCCATGAGCCAAGCTCTGTGAGCTGTCTGTCCTAGAGGGCCTGGGCATGAGGATCACATGGCCCTCAGAGACCCCGGGAGGCCCTCCCTGGCTGGTAGGGCATGCTTTGAGAAACACCAGCTTCAATAGCTGCGTGCAGGCCTCTCATTTTACACACACGACAACCCGGAGGGGTGGCTGGGCATGCCTGAGTTTCTGTTAACTGTCTGAGGCAGCGGTGGGACCAGATTGCAAACACCCTCAGGAGGGTCTGAGGGCTCTTCCTGCCCACTGCCTCTGGTTTCCACACAGGGACCCCCCTCTTGCACATCCATGGACGTTCTTCCCATAAGGAGCTGTGTTGCTGGGCATCCTCAGGTCCCTGTGCCTTCTTAGCCCCTCGGACAAGTTTGGAAGTTGACGGATTAAAGGGATAAGCAGGTGCCTGGGGTGTAAAGGATTCTGGGGAAGCCTGCCCTTCACAGGAGCCAGAGTCACAGCTTAGGGACAAAACGTCAAGGGGAAACGCAGGCAGACAGCAGAAAGTTGTACTGGGCACCCCTGTGCAGACGGGGAAGTGAACCCCCAAACACAGTGATTCCTCGGAGATGAATCCTTTGGGTCAGGGGAGGGAAGTGGGTGATGGCGCCACTCCTCCCTGTGCCCACAGCCTCCGTGTGCCTGGCCCTGCGCCCGTGCCTCAATGGCGGCAAGTGCATTGATGACTGCATCACGGGCAACCCCTCCTATACCTGCTCCTGCCTCTCAGGCTTCACGGGGAGGAGGTGCCATCTCGGTGAGTTTGCTGACAGGACCACCCACCTGTAGGCCCTGGGCTCTGGAGGAATACTGCACGCACAGCCAGTGGCCCCAAGAGACTGAGATCAAGGGTCTCTGCCTCTGTGGTGTGGGTGATGTGTGGGAGGCACCTCTGGGAGGGACAAATGCAGTGGCTCCATGACCGTGAGCATGGTGGGCAGGTGCTACACCCCGTCTGAGCTGCCCATCCCAGGAGTGAGTCCCAGGAGGGTCCCCAGACTGCGGCAGCTCCTCCCCAGCCTGGCTCCCTCCGCTGAGGCCCGGGCTGTCCATTTTTCAGATGTGAATGAGTGTGCTTCCGACCCATGTCAGAACGGGGGGACTTGCACACACGGTGTTAACAGCTTCAGCTGCCAATGCCCCGCTGGCTTTGAGGGACCCACCTGTGACACAGGTAAGAGGAACCTGCCTGGGCCCCATGGTCCTGCTGGCTGCAGGACAACCAGGATGGTCCAGTCTGACCAGGGGGTACGTGCCGCTCACCCCAAGTCTCCCCTCCCCTATGGGCGCCCAGCCCTGCTCTCTGGTGACGTCCAGGTCTGGGAGACGGGTCACCACGTGCTCTCAGATACTGAAGTACCTCCACAGCTCCTGGGGGGTCAGGCCCTCCCCTCTCCTTCCTCCCACTGGCCCCCCACAACTTCAAGGAAGGCCACAAGTCTGGGGGTCCATCTGGTTCCTGTATTGAGCTGTTTTTATTTTGCAGTATTTTGAATATATCATTCCACTCTCTCCTAGCCTGTAGGGTTTCTGCTGAGAAATCCACTGAAAGCATGTTGGGGGTTCCTTTGTAGGTAATTTTCTTTTCTCTTGCTGCCCTTAATGTTTTTTCTTTGTCAATGATTTTTGACAGTTTTAATATTATATGCCTTGGAGACGGTCTTTTTGCATTGATGTTAGGAGTTCTGTTGGCTTCATGTACTTGTATGTCCAGTTCCTTCCCCAGGTTTGGGAAGTTCTCAGCTATTATTTCTTTGAATAAGTTCTCTGCTCCTTTCTCCCTCCCTTCTCCCTCTGGGAGACCTATAATCCTTATGTTACTTTTCCTAATTGAGTCAAACATTTCTCAAAGAATTTCTTCATTAAAAAATAAATCTTAGTTCTCTTTCCTCCTCCACCTGAAGCATTTCTAGGTTTCTATCTTTGAGCTCACTAATTCTCTCCTCTATATGGTCTTCTCTGTTTTTAATGCTTTCTACACTATTATTTTTCATCTCATTAATTGTGTTCTTCATATCCAGAATTTCTGTTTGGTTTTTTTTTAGAGTTTCAGTCTCTAGGGAAGTATTCCTTCTGTTCATTAATTTTATTCCTGAGCTCATTGAACTGTCCTTCTGATTTTTCTTGTAACTCATTGAGTTTCCTTATGACAGATTTTTTTAATTTTCTGTCGGTTATATTGTAATCTTCTGTGACTTCAAATTTGGTTTCTGGAGAGTTGTCGTTCTCTTTCTGTTCTGCAGAGTTACTGTAGTTCTTCATGGTACTTGAATTGATCCTCTGCCAGTGCATTTGTGGTAGTAACCACCTCTCTTATTTGGGTACTTGGGAACCAGCTGCTTCTGGTTGTATATGAGAGCCTGAACTTACCACCCTCCACTGCCTCTGCCAGAAGCATCATCAGTGCCCTCCTTGTGCTGCTTGTACCTATGGGGCTGCTGGTGCCTTGCTGCTTATGATGTCACTGCACTCTCAGGTGTCACCACCAGGGTCACCAGGCTGTGAGCACTTTTAATGCTTCCAGGGTTGCCTGGGTCTCATGTCCCCTCACTGGCTCTCCGGGGGCTCTCCATGGGCTCAGATGCTGCTGCCCCATGCACCACCTGTGCTGTTCCCAGGTTGTCTGGGGGTTCTGGCTGCACTGCTGCCAGGGGTGCTGGGTTCACAGGTGTCCCTGTTGCTGCCAGGGGCCTGGGGACTTGTATGCAGCCCCTGCTGCTTGTGGAGCCGGTGTCAGGGGTGCCACCACTGGGTCACAGGTTCTGCTGTGGTTCCTGAAGCCTCTGGTCACAGGTTCCACCTGCCACCGCTGGGCGGGAGCAGGGGTTAAGCAGGGAGAGATTGTTATTGCTGCGTGGCTGTGCAGCCTCTGGTCTCTGGCACTAGCTGGTGTGTTTTGAAAATTCAGGTCAGGGTGTCCCACTGGCCAGGAAAATCCAAGTTTTGTATATTGTCCCCACTAACAGTGAAGGTGAGGGGGCACGTGCACTGGATCCACTGGGAGACGGGCAGGGAGTAAGCTGCACTTGTTGTGTGTGTGTGTGTGTGTGTGTGAGGAAGCCCAGCCCTGAGCTAACATCCGTTGCCAATCCTCCTCTTTTTTTTGCTGAGGAAGATTGGCCCTGGGCTAGCATCTGTTCCCATCTTCCTCTACTTTATATGGGACACTGCCACAGCATGGCTTGACAAGTGGTGCATCAGTCCATACCTGGGATCCGAACCTGCGAACCCTGGGCTGCCGAAGCATGTGAACTTAACCGCTATACCACCGGGCCGGCCCCTGCACTTGTTTTTTTCTGCCCCCATGGCATCTGCTCACAGGCGCCTGTGCCGGATCCACTGGGAGATGGGCAGGGACACCTATTGTTTTTGCTCCTGCTGCATCCACTCGCAGTCACAAAAGCCATGGCCCCTGCTGTTTCTGCTCCTGCAGGGACTGCTCGCAGGCACGCACGCTAGTGTGAGGATCCGCGCCTTGGATCGCTGCTACCAGGGGAGGGGGAGGGGGTTGCTCACCTAATTCCACTGCCTCCCAGGGGTCCAGTCCACCCACCTTCAGATATATAGATGCATGGATCTCTTAGGCATCCTGTTGTGCTGTTAGGGAATCCTCTGTTGGTCAACGGATGTCTGATTGGTTGTAACTTAGAGGGGAGAGACAAACGGAACAACTCAGTCTGCCATGATGCTGAAGTCACCATGTGTATTGAGCTGTTTTTGGAATGAGCTGTGAGCAGGATGCATAACAAGCTGGGGGAAGGTGGTGTCCCCCCACCCTCTGGCTCTGCTACCAGGGCCCAGAAGAAGGGAGCTGGGGTGCATGGGCCAGTGGAGAACGCTGAGTCAGAGAGGCCAGCATCCCAGCAGGTTGGGCTCCACCTCAGCTCACTCCCACTCTGACTGCAGTCTGAGTGCCTTTGTACTGGCCATCCCTGCACCTCCCCAACCTCAGCCCCTCACCCCAGGACCATTCAGGCCCCTCCTGCAGCCCTGGGCACTGCACACCCTTCAAGGCTCCATCACAGGCTGTATACCCCCCACCCAGCTGGGAGGAATCTCTCCAGTCAGTGGCCCAGAATCCCGTTCTGCAAAAACAGCTCTTGTCACAGTCAGCTTAGTGTGAGAACTGCCCAGGAGGGTGGGAGTTGGGTCCAATTCACCCCCGTGCGCCCCCCCGCTCAGCAGATATACACACTCCTTCCACCCCAGGTCTGCTGAAATAAACCCAATTCAGATGAGCTGTCAGCAGCCAGTGGGTCGGGACCATCTTAATCAGGGCTCCCCACGGCCTGACACCGTCCAGAGGTGGCCAGATCCACCTCAGCTGCAGCCAAAGAGGCATCAGGAGTGGGGATCAGCAGGAGTCCCCAGGGGCCACCACAGCAAGGAGTCCAATGGCCTTCCACCCCTCTGCACTTGTAGCACAATCTCCATGCGACACCAAAGAGTGTGAGAATGGCGGCTGGTGCCAGGCAGAGAGCGGCTCCGCAGTGTGCATGTGCCAGGCTGGCTACACAGGCTCAGCCTGTGAGACGGGTGAGTGGCCTGCCCTCGGGCACGGAGGGGTATGGGCAGGGGCAGTGCTGGGAGAGCCTCCTGCCTGGCCAGACACCAGGTGCAAGGTGGTCAAAGGCTGGCTCAGAGCTAAGCTCCCACCTCTGCTGCCCCCAGATGTGGACGAATGCATCTCTGGCCCATGCCTGAATGGAGGGTCATGCATCGACCTGGTGGGGAATTTCACCTGCCTGTGTGCAGAGCCCTTCGAGGGACCTCGCTGCGAGACAGGTAATGGCCACGTGCCCATAACCCCCATAGGTGACAGCAGTCTTGCACAGTGACTGCTCCCTTTCCCTCACTGTCCAGCTCAGCCCCATTTCTGTCTCAGGGTTGGGGGAGGTCTTTGCCCTCTCCCCACTTCTCAACCCCTCCTGTGCCAGCCTGTCTCCTTGAGCCACTGGCTGCGAGGGAAACTGGAAGCAAACAACCGACGTCCTAGTCTTGGCTCTGCTCCCCACATGCTGTTTGAGGCTGAGCAAGTCTCTGCCCCTCTCTGGGCCTGATCTCTGTCTGTAAAATGCAAGGATGGATGACCACACTCTTAAGGCCCTTCTTCCCACTCGGAAGATTCTTGGCTTTTTAACATCTTTCCTTCTTTCAGAAAGAAAACTGACCTTTACTCCATGTGATGAAATCTGCTGGTTCCTATTCTATTTCACATTGTTTTATGTGCTGGTTATGACTCAGTAGATCAATTAAAAGATGAACTAGATTTTATGGCCCACAGAATAAATTCAGGGCTTTAGCATATGACATTGCCCTGACCTCCAAAGGCCTCAGCCCCCTGTGCCAACAACAGCTGTGCATGCAGCATAGGCCATGTCTCCCCAAGGAGATGCTCAAGACAAACTAGTCAAATTTATTTGGAGTCTAAAAACTTAAGGAGGAAATTACATTTTACCCATAAGTAAGACACAGATAGATGCTGTGTCCTCCTTGGGTCTTTGGGTCAGATGGCCACACGCAGGGCGGGCTGGGTCCTACGGAGAGGGTGAGATCCACAGTGCAGAGGGCAGGAGGTGCCAAACTCACCTGCTTGGTTGTTAAAATCACTGTGACGTGCCACAGGCCACCTTGCCCAGATTGTTATCTAAATATCCATGTATTTAATTAGACTCATGTCAGAAAACAGATAAATCATTTCAAAAGATTTTGCAAAGAAACCACGTTTTGTACAGAAGAATAATGCAAATGAAAGCGAACAATAAGAAACAATAGAACGGACACTTCTACCCCTAATACAAGTTCATGAGCCACATTACAAGGTACAGACCTTGACATTCTAATCAGATCCAAAAGGAAGTTAGCCAAAGATTGGAGATTATAAAAAAAAAAAAAAAAAAAAAAGTAAGTATCTAGTCGTCTGCTTCTCGCCAAGAAGGATTAACTGCTCTGGGAATTTCCCTCTCACCATCAACAACTAGAAAATCAGATGAAATATATGAAACAACTGTTTTCAGCCATTGGACAACAGACAGCACAGGACTGTCATCTCTGAGAGAAGGGAATGAAATGAGGTGAGCTCTACAATTGCCCCTGATGCTGCCTGGGAGCAGTTTCCAGGCTGCTATGCGTTCAGGGGGATCCAGACTCTAGCTGTCCCTGAGTCTCTGAGGAGAGAGATTCAAGTTCAATGGCTGAAATTTGTGGGCAGAACATCAGCGAGCATGGAGCTACTGAGAAGGAGGGAGAGGGAGAGCATGAGATCAAGCTTGAAGATCTGCAGAGGGACCCCCTGAATCTTTGTTCAGTACAGTCTGCTTGGGATGAAATCCACTAGGCTGGGGAAAGAACCACTGAAAGTGACAAGTCAAACAATTCCTGGAACTCAGACAGAGCTGGGAATAATTCCGCATCTCTACCAGCCAGAGTAGAGAGAGCTCTTCATATCCAGGGTGACTACTGAGTGGAGTCCTTAGTGGGGTATCACCTTAGTAGTGGGGATAAATGCTGAACTAAAGGCTAATCTGACCTGCCCTAACAAATCTTAAAAGAAAGTCTGAAAGGACCAAACTACCCCAAGTAATTTAATCATATGCCAGAATAAAATCCTACACTTTTAAAGGAATATAATAGAATCCAGAAACCCAAAATATACAATAAAAAATTATCAGGCATACAAAGAATTAAGAAAATATGACCCACAGTCAGGAGAAAAATAGATAATAGAAACAGATGCCAGAAATGAGAGAGATGATTGAATTAACAGATACAAATGTTTTATCACCTATTATGAATATGCTCCGTAGCTCAAGACTGTTGAGGAAAAAGAACATAATGAGAAGTAGAAAATAAAAAAAGAAACTTCTAGAGATGAAAAATATAATATGTGAATTTTTTAAATACACTGGATGGTATTAACAGCAGGTTAGACATTGCAGAAGGAAATGTTAATGAACTTAAAGAGAGAAATAGAAACAATTCAACATGCAGCCCAGGAAGAATAAGACTGAAAAAAAACCAGCTCTTCAGTGATGTGTGGAACAAATATCAAGGAGTCTACTCTATGTGTATTTGGAGTCCCAGGAGGAGAGGGGGGCTGAAGGGGTACAGAAAACATATATGCAGAAATAATAGCCAAATGTTTTCTAAATTTGATGAAAACTAAAATCCACATATCCCAGAAAAGCATGAAGAAAATCACACAAAGCCACATCATAATCAAATTGCTGAAAGCTAATGACAAAGAGAAAACCTGAAAAGCAGCCAGAGGAAAAAGACATGTTATATACAGAGAAACAAGAATGATAACAGACTTCTCATCAGAAACAATGCAAGCCAGAAGACGGTGGAGCAATGTCTTTAAAATGCTAAGAAAAAAGGCTATCAACCTGGTAGTATATACCCAGGAAAACTATCTTTCAAAAGTTAAGGTGAAATAAAGGATTTTTCAGACAGCCAAAACAGAATTCATCACCAGCATATTCATCACTGCATTACAAGAAATGTTAAAGGAAATCTTTAGACAGAAGAAAAATGGTACCAGATGAAAATCTGGATCTACACAAAGGAATGAAGAGTTCTAGAAATGGTAAATATATGGGTAAATATAAAAGACTTTTCTTCTTACTTTTTAATCTCTTTAAAGATAACTTTTGAAACAAAATAGTAACAATATATTATGGGGTTTATAACATATATAGAAATAAAATGTATGACACCAATAGCTTAACACAGGGTGTGCAAGCTTTTTCTGTAAAGGGCCAGCTGTTAATATTTTGGGATTTATGGGCCATGTGGTCACAGCTATTCAGCTCTGCCAATGTGATGCAAAAGCAGCCAACCATAGACAATACGTAAATAATGGGCATGCTGTGTTCCAGTGAAACTTTGTTTTTAAAAATGAATGGCAGGCAAGATTTGGTCTGTAGGCCATAGTTTATCGACCTCTGGCATAAAGGGAGAAATGGAAGTATGATATTGTAGGGTCTTTACATTATATATGAAGTGGTACAACATCATTTGACGGTGGACCATGATAAGTTAAAAATATACATTATAAACCCTAGGGCAACAAGTAAAAAAATAATAGTTGTAGCCAATAAACCAATTGTGGAGATAAAACGGGATCCTAAAAATAATCCAGAAGGCAGGAAAAGAAGAAAAATGGAACAAAGAAGAAGTGAAACAGATAAAAACCAATAGCAAGATGGTAGGTTTAATCCAATCATATTGGTACTTACATTAAAATGTAAAATGGTTAAACACACCAACTAAAAGGCAGATATTCTCAAATTGAATTGAAAAGCAAGACCCAACTACATACTGTCTACAAGAAACCTACTATAAATATAAAGACACACAGAATTTTAAAGTAGTGAAATGAGTTTCCAGGTCTGGGTAAGATAGAGTAAGCACACTCTACCCTGTCTCTCCCACCGAATGCAGCTATAAATCCTGGACAGAATGCACGGACTCTGAAAAGTAAATAGTAGCAGGTGGACTGGGGAGGAAGACCAAGCTTCGAAGTACCACAGAACCAGTGGTGAGTTTACCGTTTTTTCCTCTGGTGTCCCCCCTGCCTGGACTCAAAGCAACCCCAAAACCAAGAGTGCGCATCAGCACGAACAAAAAGAGAGCTCTAGGAGAAGCCTCTGGTCAGGTTCAGGATCCAGGAGAAGCCTCTAGTCAGGCTCAAGCTCCAAGAGAAACCTCTAGTCAGGCTCGGGATCCAGGAGAAGCCTCTAGTCAGGCTCAAGCTCCAAGAGAAACCTCTAGTCAGGCTCGGGATCCAGGAGAAGCCTCTAGTCAGGTGCGGGATCCCAGAGAAGCCTCTAGTCAGGTGCGGGATCCCAGAGAAGCCTCTAGTCAGGCATGAGAAGGAGGACTGACAGTGGCAGAGAAGGAGGGAAACCTCGGGTGCTTAAAACTGAGGGGGAGCCTTCCTCTCCTGCTGGTAGTACTATGGCCTCACAAGGGTGGGCACTCCTATTGTTTTTCCCTTTGTCTGTCCTCCCACCACTTGGCCCCAGACATGACTGCCGTCAGAGGAAGTAAGTAGCAGATGGGGCAATTAAAGCCCCAGCTTTCTTGCCTGAGGACTAAAAAGGACAGCCTCAGAAAACTGGAAAGTACTGGGAAGATTGTAGAGAGGGAGATCTTGGGACAGCAACCCCATAGTGTTATTTATGAACTCCTGAGCTCTCCCCAGTTGGGCATGGTAATCTGATCCATAATATTAAAAATGATACCATTTATAATAGCTCCTCCCAAAGACTTAGTTATAAGTTGTTTGAAAGACTTAGTTATAAATCTAATGAAACATGTATAGGACTTTCATGCTGAAAACTACAAAATGTTGATGAAAGAAACCAAAGAAGATCTAAGTAAATGGAGAGACATACTATATTCATGGATTAGAAGACTCAACATAGTCAATAGGTCGGTTCTCCCCAAGTTGATCTATAGATTTAACATGATTCCAGTCAAAATCTCAGCAGGGTTTTTTATAGCTATAGACAAGATGGGTCTAAAATTTATATGGAAAGGCAAAGGAATTAGGATAGCTAAAGCAATTTTGAAAAAGAAGAATAAATTTTGAGGAATCACACTACACGGACTTACTATAAAGCTACAGTGGTCAAGACCACGTGATACTGGCAAAGGGACTAACACATAGATCAATAGAACAGAAGAGAAGATCCAGAAACAGACCCACACAAATATGGCCAATTTTTTGAAAAAGGTATAAAAGCAATTCAATGGAGAAAGGATGACCTTTTCAATCAATGGTGTTGGAACAATTAGACATCCTTATGCAGGAAATGAACTTCAGCCTAAACTTTACACCTTATATAAACACTAACTCAAAATGAATCATAGACCCAAATGGAAATGTAAAACTGTAACAGTTTAAAGAGAAAACATAGGAGAAAAATCTTCATGATCTGGGGTTAAGCAAAGAGTTCTTAGATAAAACAGCAAAAGCATGATCCAGCAAAGAAAAAATAGATAGATTGGACTTCACCAAAATTAAAAATGTTTGCTGAAAGGCATAGTTAAGAGAATGAAAAGACAAGCTCCAGACTGGGAGAAAGTCAACACTCATAGCTGATAGAGGACCGGTGTCTAAAATACATAAAGAACTCTCAAAGCCCAGCTGTGAGAAAACAACCCAATGGAAAAATGGACAAAAGATTTGAACAGACACTTAACCAAAAAGGATATGTGGAAGGCAAATAAGCAGATGAACAGATGTTATTTGTCATGAAATGCAAACTAAAGCCACGACAAGATACCACTGCAAACTTATTAGAACAGCTAAAATAAAAAACACCAACCTGGTGGGGATACAGAATAAGACTCTCAGTGGTTTAGCCACTCTGAAGACAGTTTAGCAGTTTTTCATAAGGTTAAACATATAATATGACCCCACAATCCCACTCCTAGGTATTAACCCTAAAGAAATGAAAACTTACGTTCACACAAATGTTTATAGCATGTCTGTAATCACCAAAAACTGGGAACCCAAATGTCCTTCACTGAGTGAATGGATAGACAACAGTGATACCTCTATATGATGGAATACTACTCAGTCATAAAGAGGGCTACTTACTGATACAACTGGGATGGATCTCAGAGGCACTGTGCTGAGTGAAAGAAGAAGTCTTGAAATATTACATATGATTGGGTCCACTTCTCTGGCATTCTTAAAAAGACAGAACTATCGTGATGAACAGATCACTAGTTGCCAGGGATTCAGGGGCAGAGGGAGTCTGTGACCCTGAAGGGATGGACCAAGGGAGTCTTTTGGGATGATGGAAAGTTCTGTATCCTGATTGTGGTGGAGGTCACACAAATCTATACATGTGTTAAAAATCATAGAAGCGTACAAGCAAAAGCCAACTTTACTATATATTAATTTAAAAGATAAATTCTAGAACTGCACGAAGAGATTGAACATCTAAAAAATGAGTTGATTGGCACACACTAATCAAGAGAAGCTGGCTGTGTCATATCGGACAGATTAACCTGAGAACAGGAATTCTTCCAGCAATGGAGAGGGACCTTGTATAATGACAAAAGGATCGATTCATCAAGAAGACGTAACTCTAAATATACTTGCACCTATTAACACCTACTAACAGGAAGCAAATGTCATGAAGCAAAAGCTGACAAAACTACAAGGAGAAACAGATCCATAATTATAGGTGGAGATTTCAACACTCCTGTCTCAGTAATTTGTAGAATGCATAGACAGAAATCGTGACATGGAAGACTACTTGACAGCACTGTCAGCAGCCTGGCCTGACTGATATCCACACTTGTTCTTTCCAGGCGCTCATGGAGCATTCACCATGGCAGACCTTCCTGTAGGCCACAAAATAAGGCTCAATAATTGAAAAGGATCTTGTTTTCTGACCACAGCAAAATTAAACTAGAAATCAACAATGAGAAGATATCTGGAAAATCCCAAACATTTTGCTAACAGAGATGCTTGATCAGAAACACTTGACGGCCTCTGGCCTCGCTAGATCCTTTGGTGCACCAGTGGAGCCCCCTTCTTCCTCTTGCTCAGTTCATTCTGCTCCAGAGAGGGAGCTTGAGGGGGGCAGGAGGGGCAGGTGAGGGACAGCTAGAAATCAGTTTCCAGAAAAGAGGCCTCAGACTTCAGTTCCACTTGGCACTGAGAACAGAGGTTAGACCCCAACGCTGTGTGCTGTGGGGACTGGGTAGGGAGGCCAGCCCTCCTCCCCGGCCCTCGGCTTCGTTCTCCCCATGCTCTCTCCATGGCCTCTGGTGACCACTGTCTTTCTTGCAGGAAGCCTCCCAGGGCCCGACACCTGCCTCTCAGCCCCTTGCCAGAACGGTGGCACCTGTGTGGATGCAGATCAGGGCTACATGTGCGAATGCCCCGAAGGCTTCATGGGCCTCGACTGCAGGGAAAGTGCGTCTGGGCAGGGGCTGCTGGGGCTGTGGTTCCAGGGCAGGGGCCTCCCGTGGGTTTGCATGCAAGGCAGATGGGTATGCGTGCAGACACCCACAAGAGAGAATGTGTGAGTGTGTGAGTGTCAGGGAGGATACACAGCAGTTTTTATGGGAAGGTGTCCAGGAGCAAGGCAGGGTCAGGAGAGGGCCTGCCTTCTGGCACACCCCCACTGAAGGCTCCTCTGTCACCCATGGCAGGAACCCCCGATGACTGTGAGTGCCGCAACGGTGGCATATGCCTGGGGGCCAACACCACCCTCTGCCAGTGTCCCCCAGGCTTCTTTGGACTCCTCTGTGAATTCGGTAGGTGCCCAGGAAGCACCCTTCCCACCCTGCCCCTGAGTATAAATCCCCAAAACCAGGGTATAAATGGTGGTGTGGGCCTAGGCCAGGATTCTCAGGTCCAGACCCTCGACCACTGGTCCTGTGACCCCCCCACACCCCGACCCCAGGAGGGGGCCGGCCACAAGAGTGCCTGAACCTGGTTGCCCTGGCAGGATCACTGGGTCTGGGGCAGCCCGCCCCTTGGCAAGGACACGAGGTCCCCAGGAAGACATGAGATAGGGCTTCTTCCTTTCCTTGCAGAAGTCACAGCCACGCCCTGCAACATGAACACACAGTGCCCTGATGGGGGCTACTGCATGGAGTATGGCGGGAGCTACCTCTGCGTCTGCCACACAGACCACAACGTCAGCCACTGTGAGTAGGGGTATGGGTGTGGGCACAGGCCTGGGGACTGGGATTCTGCACAGAAACCAGGGAGAGAGTATTTAGGGGAGAAAGCACTGGGCATGGTAGGCGGAGAACCTGAGGGCGGTTGCACCTCTCTCAGTGTCCTTCTCTGTGATACGGGCCGTGTCTACCCCGCTCCACGGCAAAAAGCTCACAGCCAGAGGAATACCTCTGGACACGTACAAGCACTGTGCAGCGTCTTCCCTAAGCCCCTCGCTTAGCTATTAAAATAGTTATGCATGAGCCGACCCTGATGGCCTAGTGGTTAAAGTTCAGTACTCTCTGCTTCAGTGGCCTGGGTTAGTTTCCCAGTCACAGAACCACACCACTCCTCTGTCAGTTGCCATGCTGTGGCAGCGGCTCATATAGAGGAACTAGAAGGACTTACAACTAGATATACAACCATGCACTGGGGCTTTGGGAAGGGGAAAAAAAAAAAAGAGGAAGATTGGCAACAGATGTTAGCTCAGGGTGAATCTTTCCCTGCTAAAAAAGAAAAAAAAAACAGTCACGCATGCCTAATTAAGTGAGTGTGTGATTAAATATGCTTACCACCATGTATTTGTTAGTGTGTAGATAATGACTTACATGGTGTATAATTACATGTGATGATCATAGTGGTGGTGATACCAAGACCTTTGTGGACCACAGTTCAATCTAGCTTACAGAAGAGGAGGGTGAATTCTAGTAAAATCAAGAATAAAAGAAATTCCAGTGAGGGGCCTTAGAGCCTGGTGTGAGGAATCAAGACCCCCACAGAGTGTATTTTAAGTGGCCATGGTTCCAGCCAGGATGTCAGGGTGACCTTGGCAGGCATGACCCTGCCAGCCTCTCCCTTGGGATGCGGCACCTGCTCCAGGGCTGCCCTCTGCCCCGGCAGCGCTGCCCTCACCCTGCGACTCAGACCCCTGCTTCAACGGAGGCTCCTGTGACGCCCACGATGACTCCTACACGTGCGAGTGCCCTCGCGGGTTCCACGGCAAGCACTGCGAGAAAGGTAGGTGGAGGGGAGGGCAGCGACTCTGCTTCTTATCACACTCGATTACTTTTTTCAGTTAATTATTCACCTTGGTAGCCTGGCTCTGCTCTGTTTTTGTGCTAGCCCCTCATCCTTTCAGTGGTTTTTGCAGTTACTCGTTCTGGTGTGGCTTCCTGGTCATTACTTGGCTTTCCTCAGAACAGACTTCATTTCCTGCTCAGCATTTTTCCAGTTGGATTTTAGAATCACTGATTTTTTTTTTTTAATTCGTTAGGATTTTGTTAAATCTAACTCAAGTTGGAGAATGTCAACATTTTATAACACTTAGCCACTTAAGAATGTAAATATTCTTCCATAAGTACATTGCAGACGTTGCTGTCCTTGCCAGTGCCACCCAGGACTGTCCCTTCCATGCAGTTTAAAGCAATGCTCAGGACTCTTTCCAGTGACCCATGCATCCCAGGCATCCCCTTAGTCAGAGCCCAGAGGGCCAGCCACCTGACCCCAGTGGCTGCGGCCCACTGGGGCTCAGGCTCTAGGCCGTGTATGTCCCTCCTGCCCTCCCACTGCTCTTGCTTGTCCAGAGAACTGAGACCTGGACAGCCTCTCCTGCTTTCACAGTAACCCTGAAGGCATGTCCCTGGTGCTCTGATCCATGGAACACCCCCAGTTTCCCCCACCCCTGCAGGAGAAGGAAGGGGTTTCCAAAGAGAAGGGCCCACTGCTCAGTTCTCTGCACATGCTGCCAAGGTCCTTCACCCTCAACAAAGGTGTCCCAAAGCGGGGACACGAGGTGGCTGCTTTCTAGGGCAGGGTGGCCTGAACTTGGACATGCAGCCTGTGAGGGTGGCGGGGTGGCGGGGAGAGAAGGGCTGAGAACAATGGGCTGGCCCCACTCCTGCTGCACAATCCCCCCAAAAACGTTGAGGAGGCCCAGGGTCTCAACTCCTCGCTGGGCCTGTGAAGGTGCGATGACAGATGTGCCATTCAATTCACACCTTTAAATATAAGCATGCATCCAGCACAGCCCCAGGCTGTGAGCTCCTCTGGGCTCCAAGAAGATGTTAGGACCCAGAGAAAATGTGTCTACACCAATACAAGTGCAGAAAACACAGAAGTCAAAATGGACTGCTGTGGATCACAGTGTCGTGTCAGCTGCCTCCGGGCTCCTCTGTGGTCAGATGACAGTTACCTGTTCTGCAGGAAGGAGGGGTGCAGGGTTTGCTGCGCCATGGGGCCGGCTCTCCATCAGGAAGGGCCCAGCGATCCCTAGAGCCTGAAGAAACGATGGGCAGGCAGAGGACCCCAGGCTGAGTGGGGGTCTCCAAACTACAAGTCCCGCCATTGTGCCCCTGGCTGATGGCCTTTGATGCCGCTGGACCCCAGGGGCTCACCTGAGAAGCAGGCCTGGGCCTGTGGATCCCTGGGGCCTGGGGAATGAGAAGACACAAGTGGGGCATTGTGGGCGCTGCAGGGCCAATAGCCGGCCCTTGTTCACCGCTCTCTCTCTCTGTCCTTCCACACAGCGCGGCCACGCCTGTGCAGCTCAGCGCCCTGCCGGAATGGGGGCACGTGCAAGGAGGCGGGTGGCGAGTACCACTGCAGCTGCCCCTTCCGCTTCACCGGGAGGCACTGCGAGATCGGTGTGGCCCCCAGCTGGCAGGAATCAGCCTGGGTGGAGGGGTGGGGAGCTGGGCCCCATCCAGAGACCCTGACTGGCCGCCATGGGTCTGCTAGTCAGGAGCATCCCTGTGAAGGCCCCCCAGCTCTGGAATGTCAGGGGATTGGGGGGGGGGTAGTGGGTGGTGAACGCATGACACCTGATCCAGATGGGTGCCTTCTGCTTCCAGGGAAGCCAGACTCGTGCGCCTCGGGTCCCTGTCACAACGGCGGCACCTGCTTCCACTACATCGGCAAATACAAGTGCGACTGTCCCCCAGGCTTCTCGGGGCGGCACTGTGAGATAGGTAAGGTGGGCAGAGCCAGTGGGCAGGGTCAGCTAGAGACAGCATGGCCAGGGCGGCTCCTCCCAGACAAGAAAATGGGCCCAGTGGGGAGGGATGGCCGAGGCTGTGGAGGGGTGGCAGGCGGAGCTGGGAGCAGGAGGTCGGACGCCCCCATGCAGCCCAGAAGCCATGGGGAGGCCACGGTGATGGGTGATGGTGAACCCCTGCACCTTGCAGCCCCCTCCCCCTGCTTCCGGAGCCCGTGTGTGAATGGGGGCACCTGCGAGGACCTGGGCACAGATTTCTCCTGCCACTGCCCAGCAGGGTACACGGGACGCCGGTGCCAGGCGGGTGAGAGGGCCAGGGGAGTCGGGGTGGGGGACATGGGATTTCTTCCTAATCCCAGAGGGCAGAGGAGGGCTGGGAAGGGGGCTGAGAGGAGGCGGGGGAGAAGGAAAGGAAGCCTCTAGGCAGCCCGTTGTGGAAGTCAAGGGACCTTCACCCTGGAATGGGCTGTGCGGGGAGCAGGGGTTACCGAGCCCCGCAGCCTGGTGGGGCAGAGGGCAGAGCAGTGGGGTGTCCCCGGCAGGTGCCCCTGGGTACAGGACAGGGCTGATGTGTCCTTGCAGAGGTGGACTGCGGCCCCCCCGAGGAGGTGAAGCACGCCACCCTGCACTTCAACAGCACCCGGCTGGGCTCAGTGGCACTGTACGCATGTGACCGAGGCTACAGCCCGAGCGCCCCCAACCACATCCGAGTCTGCCAGCCACAGGGTGTCTGGAGCGAGCCTCTCCAGTGCCACGGTGATGTGCGGGCCCCCTGGGGCGGGGCAGGCAGGCAGAGCCCCCAAGGCCCACACTCTCCTCACCAGGGCCATGCAAAGGGGCACAAAGGCTAGAGTTCCAACCCTGGCCCTGCCCCTCCTCCCCTCGATCTCCTCCCCATGGTGATGACCAGTGCCAGCTCTACTCTGGACTGTTCACTAAGGGCTTCTCTGTTGTCAGAGCAACCCACAGCAGGGGCCCACTCTGCATGAAGCAGCTGAGGCCAGGAGGTGGCCCAAGTGCAGAGTCCTGAAGAGACAGGTTAGGGTTCAGGACCCACCTCCTGCTCCAGGTCCCACCCAGACCTGTGTAATCAGACCCTGCCTTTGAACAAGATCCCCAAGACCTCCCTCAGCCTCTTGATGAGTGCTGCTCTAGAGAGCATCACCTCCTGGCTCCCACAGTGCCGGGGTGCACGGCCTGAATGCAGGGTCCCCCTTTGACCGATGCCCCTGGAGATCCGGGGCCGCTATATATTGCATTAAGCCAAAGAATTTCAAACTCTGTTCATCGGAAGATCTGTGTGATGTTAAAACATCTTTCATGAAACAAGGATTTTAAAGTAGCTTAGGGACATTGACACCATCCAAAGATGGGTGGGGCACAGAACACATTACTGTCTCCCAAATGCCCTGCAAAGCCCAGTCTAGCCTGTGTGGGCCTACTCAGGTGAAGAGTTCTGGAAAACAGGTGGGGACCACCTGGCCTCCAGTATCTTTATTCCTGTCCTTCCAAGCCCCCAGGGCTGGTGGTTACTGTCTGGGAGACCACCCCTCTCTCAATGCCACTTCTCCCAACATATCATCAAATGAGGAGCTGGTACCCCTAGGGAATATGAGCTCGCAAGGCAAGATATCAAGACACCTGGGAAGTACAACTACCTCAAAAAATAATAGTAAAGTCCAGACGACATACACTATTGGGAGCAGAAGTATAGAAGACAGACTAAGAATACAAAATAAGCATGACAAATGTATGAAAGAAAACATGGTACTGGCCATGAAAAACAGGATCAGTAAATCATTTTTTAAAAAAAGAAGGCGGAAATAAGAGGATTGAAAACTATGATAAGTGAAATAACAGACACAATCTGTAAATGGATACAGATAAAGATCAAGTTAATGAGCTGAGTCTGAGGAGTTTCCTCAGAAAGAAGGAGGAAGCACATAGAAATCAAACAGAAGACATAGACACTGTGGGGGCAGAGGTGCAAGTGCCAAAATGGAGGGAACAGGAACCCACGAGTGAGAGAGAGAAAACCGGGATGAAATGTCTGAGCAACTATGGAGCCAGATTCCCAGGATCACAGACAAACGACCACAGGTTGAAAGGGCCAACAGAACATCAAGCAGGAGAAAAGAGAAACACACACGAGACACAATATAATAAAATGTAAGAATATCAGAGACACACAGAAAAAATTCCTAAAACATCCAGAGAGCAACGAGGTACAAGATTCTACAAAGAAACAAGAATCCGACTAGCACCAGACTTCTCAAAGGCAATATCAAATGTAAGATAACAAAATGATATTTTTAAATACCAAGGAGGTCCATTCGGTTAGGATGTGAACAGTTACACAATACCATCAACTCTCACTGTAACATCAAGGAAATGCCAGATAACCTGTAAAACTGTATCTTTTAACCTAGCAGAGAGCTGAGGATGCAAAGAAGTTTAGACGAGCCCTTCGTGGGTGAGAAAGACTGTTGGCTGCTGTCATCTCGGGAGCAGACCCCGTGTGGGCAGCGTACTTTGAGGGGCTGGGAAAATCCAGCCAAGCTTTTAATGGCTGAGTGGGCACACCTGATGGAGGGAATCAGGAGTGGCAGGTGCAGAGCAAGTCCTCGCCGCCCAATTCTCCCCCACAGGATCTTGACCGAGTGCATGGGAAGCTGGGGGCTGCTCTGGAAAGCACAGGGAGATTCCATAGTCTCACGAGGCTGAGATCCCAAGTCCAGCTGAAGGGAGAGGCCTGTTCCAACCTCTGAGCACTTAAAATCAATTATGAACTGAAACTAAGTAGAACTGTGCCCCAGCTCCAGCCCAGCTCACCTCCTGATGATCAGAGATCAGCTCCTCAGCCTAGCTGCCTGATAGAGAATAGAGCATGCCCTTCCTGGGGTAGGTATCTCCTACTTTGGTCTCTCTGTCCTTGAATACACTATGTCTGAGGAGCAAGACATTATGAGAATAATATAATCTCCAGAAGAAATACTGGATAGAAACAGGCCTGCAGATGCCCCACATGTTAGAACTAGCAGACAGGGACTTTAAAAAAGCCATTAAAGAAAAGAGGGGCAAAATGAAGGAGAGGCTAGAAAATCTGAGCAGAGGAAAGAAAACTTTTAAAAGTAACAAAATAGAAGATGCAACATCTGAAATGAAGAGTCAATTGGATAGGCTTACCAACAGAATGGATACAATGAAGAAAAAGTCATAGAACTCAAGGACAGGTCGACAAAGTTATCCAAACGAAAGAACAGAGAGAAAAAATGAATTATGAATTATTAATAAAAGTCAAAAAAAAGTGGAGCATCAGAGATCTGTGGGACAATCAAACAAACAAGCACATAATTGGAGTCCAAGAAAGAGAGGACAGAATGGGCAAAAGAAATATTTGAAGAGATAATGATTGAGCATTTTCTAAAAATGAAGAAATACATCAACCCACAAATACAAGAAGCTCAACAAATAACAAGCAGGATAAATACTGAAATAAACAAACTTAAGACCTAAAAATTTTTATCCAGTCAAATTGTTACTCAAATGTGAAAGCATAATAAAAAATATTCTCATGCAAATACAGCCTCAGAGGCTTACCAAAAAAAAAAAAAAGATCATTTTTTGGAGAGAGTACTCAAATCAGATAAACCCAGAATATTCTGTAAGCAATAAAAGAAGGGAGAATTATCAAATAGCATAGTAAAGTTTGTCACAATCTAAAAGGAGAAAGAAAAAAAGCAGAAAAAAAGTGGCAAAAGTTAAGGTTAAAAAGAATTATGATAGAAAAAATACAGACAAACATGAATGGACTAAACTCTCCAGGTAAAAGACAGATTGCCAGATTTATTACAAAACAAAACAAGCTATACACTCTTAGAAGAGACTTCTAAAGCAGAATGGCATAGAAAGACAAAGTAAAAGTATAGATAATATCAAATGAATGCAAATCAAAATAGAGCTCATTCAGCTACATGATATCAGACAAATAGACTGTGAGGCAGAAAGTGTCATTAAGGATGGGGAGGGTATCTCAGTGACAACTGGTTCAAGTCACCAAGAAGGTACAACCATTATAAACATTCAAGCACCTAATAGAACAGTCTCAATATATATAAAGCAAAAATTGTAAAGTGTAGGAAAAAACTGACAGATTCACCATAATACTGGGAAATTTTGAACCACCTCTCTCAATTAATTCAGGTTAAGGAGCCAAAACAAAAATCAGCAAAAAGAAGATTTGAAAAATACAATTAACAATTCAAACTAATTCATTCTTTGAACACAAAAAATATAAGTTATTAAGAACAAGAAGATAAAATTTAAAATCTCCATGTTTAGATATTTTTAAAGACACTTTGAAATGGCTCATGGGTCAAAGAAGAAATCATATGGACAGTGAAAATATTTTTAAATGATCACTTTCTATCACAGTATTATAAATGATACTTAAGAAAGTAGAAGGAAAGAGGGCAGCACAAGTACAAGCCATAATTAATGAATAGAAATCAAAGGTACAAACAAAACGATAAAGAACACCAAAATTAGTTCTTTGAAAAGTCTACTAAAATGGAAAAATCTCTATCAAGACTGATCAAGAAAAACAAAAAGCACAAATAAAAATCTTTATAAATGAAAAAGATGACATAACCATAAATACAGCAGAGATTAAAAAGATAATACGATTTTTGATACCCACTTTGTGGGATGACCTCAGGACTATGTGGATGGAGTAAAGGGATTTGAATCAATGTATTAACGTCTCCATAGCTGGGAAACATGGGTACAATTTGCCATCAGTTTCTGAAAATTTGTACATCATTTGGGATACCAGATTGCTCAAAACTCAGTTCTGAGTATGTTGTACCCTTGGTTTGTATCTCAAATTGGCATTTTAAAAAATGGACCTTTATTAACCTGGATATAATAATAGTGCCTGCCACCACCTTCAGACAGACCTGGTGCTCTAATGCCAAGTTACACATGGGACAATTGCTTGCATGTCTTCACTGGCACTATAAATTGTGGCTGAGAAGACAGGTTCTCAGAGTAAGAAGTCCACAATGGTGGTAGGAAACTGATGTCAGGAGTACTTTTGTCTCAAAGTACCAGCTATTTAGCATATAGCTCAAACGAGACCCATCTGTGTGAATCTGGGTGAGACAATGGACTCTGCTCTGCTAAATGCCATTGTGCACAGAATAACATTTTGAGAAGCTACCTATGCAAAAGTTTTTTCATGCTGTAAAATATAGTAGCTAAAATTAAATGCCACTTTCTCAGAGATGAATTAATGGACAGCCTAGTCAAATTCCAAGCTCTTTGATGAATTAAACTTTATAAACGGAACCCTTCCATCAATAGGCAAAGTGTAACGAATATCTGTCTAGATGGATAGTAATTTCTGCACAGGTCTCTGTTTAGTAAATACATCATTATATCAGTCAGGAATCTTGCTCCAATAAAGGAACATAAAGATTTTTTTGAAAAATAAAAAGATAATACAGGAATACTACCAATTAGTCTATACAAATAAATTTGAAACCTTAGGAGAAATGGACATGATTTTCATAGAAAAAATATAACTTACCAAAGATGACCCAAGGAAATGGAGAAAGCCTACAAAATCCTATAACTATTTAAAGAAACTGAAGCAGAGTTAAAGCATTTTCCCACAAAGAAACGCCAGGCCCAAACAATGTTGTGGGTAAATTCTACCAAACTGCCAAGAAACAGATCATTGCAGCATTATACAGGCTCTTCCAGAGAGTAGAAAATAAAGAATATGTGCCAACCCATTCTATGAGGCCAGTGTAACCCTGACACCAACACTAGATATGGACAGTTGGAGAAAGTAAAATTATGGGTCCATTAAACATATGAACATAGATGCAGAAATTTGAGTCTATAAAGACTACATACACTGTTATCAAGTTGAGTTGTTGCAAGAATAGTTTGATATTAGAAAAATCTGCTACATTACCCAATTGAAGGCGAAAAATTGTATAAGAATCCCAATGAATGCATAATAAGCATTTGACAAAATTCATGCCCATTCATGAAATAAACTCTTACCAAATAAAAAGTACTTCCCTATCCAGATAAAAATAACATGACACACACACACCGCTGGTACATGTGGTGTAAAATAATATAGGATTTATTGGATGGAAAACTTAAAAGAAGTAGCAGAGCCCACATAACCCTCCAAGTATTCATTATCCCACAGAGAGGTGTGCTTAGGCCAGGCATGGCTAGACTGGATGCACCATGTGAAGCATGACAATAATACTCCACATATTTATAGAGGAAGGAGTACAGGTTACATCAAGAGAGCTGTGGAACAATGAGTTTCCTTATCCTTGTTTTAAGGGGGAGGATCTGGAATTCAAAAGCTGTTCTGTTGAACTGACTCAGACATGCTGAGCTACCAACAGGGGGAAAGAGATTATCTTCTGAGGCAATTTTACTATGCCTCTCCTCAGACCTAGAATAAACAGTATCCTAAATAGAGAAACATTCCCCTTAAAATTGGGAACAAGACAAGGATGCCCATCATCACTGAGTCTAATCAATATTATATTGGAAGTACTAGCCAATGCAATAAAGTAAGAAAAAGAAATTAAAGTCAAGAAAACACTAAAGGAGGAAGTAAAAATGTCAATATTTGCAACTGATATGGTTATCTTTAATCTACAGCAAACTACTAAAAATGACAGGAAATGTAACATGTTTAGTGAATATAGGTTATTATAACAAAATTAATTGCATTTTCATATATCAACAAACAATTAGCGAATGTAATTATAAAAAAGTCATATACAGATAAAATGAATGAAACCAAAAGCTGGTTCCTTGAAAAGGTCAATAAAATTGATAAACCTCTAGCTAGACAGATCAAGAAAAAAAAGAAAAAAAATTAGCGATAGCAGAATGAAAGAGGAGACATCAATAAAGATCCTACCAGTGTTTAAAGGGCAACAAGAGGATACTGTGAACAACTTTAGGCCAATATATCTGACAACTTAGAGAAAATGGATGAATACCTTGAAAGATACAAATTATCAGACTTACACAAGAATAAATAGAAAATATGAATAGCCCTATATCTATTAAATAAATTTAATTTGTAATTAAAAACCCTCCTGCAAAGAAAAAGGCAGGACTAGATTGTTTCACTGGTGAGTTCTATCAAATATTTAAGAAAGTAATAATACTCTATATGAACTCATTTAAAGAGACCAGTATTGCTTTGATACCAAAACAAGACACACTACAAAAAATGAAATTACAGACTAATATTCCTCATGAACATAGACACAAAAATCCTAACAAAATATTACTAAATCAAACCCAGTACTACATAAAAAGGGTAATACATCATGACCAAGTGGGATTTATCTCAAGAACACAGGTTGCTTTAACATTTGAAAATCAGTAAATGTAATTCACCATATTAGGAGATAAAGGAGAAAACTGTATGATTATCTCAATAGATGCAGAAAAATCATTTGACAAAATTCAACTATTATTAAAAACTCTTAATAAACTAAGAGTAGAAAGGAATTTCTTCAACCTGACAAGGGGCATCCATGAGAAATCAACAGGTGACAAAACACTTAATTGTGAAAGCTTCCTGCTATAATCAGTAATAAGGCAAAGGTGTCCATTTCACCAATTCCTTCAAGCATTGTCCTGGAGGTCCTAGACAGTGCCACAGACAAGAAAAGGAAATAAAAGGCATATTGGGAAGAAAGAAGCATGATCATGCACACAGAAAATCCTAAGAGATTCTACAAAAGAAGGTATAGAACTAATAAGTGAATTCAACAAGGTCACAGGATATAGGGTCAGTATACAGAACCAATCATATTTTCATATTCTAGTGGTGAACGCTCGGAAAATGAAACAATATTATGTACATAGCATCAAAAACATAAATTTTAATATGTGTGAAATGAATTATAAACATAAATGTAAAAGCTAAAACTATAAATGCCTAAAAGAAAGCACATGAGAATCTTGATGACGGCTGGAATGAAACAGATATGCACTCGGAAGAATACCACATTGGGCCCTACTTCTCATCATGCACAAGTAAGTCCAGATGGATTAAGGACTTAACTGTTTTTTTTTAACCATACAATTTTGTGTGGAAAATATAGGTAAATATCTTTTTGACCTTGGGGTAGGGAAAGATTCCTTAAGCCACAAAAAGCACTAACTATAAAAGAAAAAAATGGACAAATTGACTATATAAAAATTAGGAACTTAAATTCATCTGCTTTAATGAAGAAAGTGAAATATCAGCTACAAACTGGGAGAATATATATGACTGTTCAAGAATATATGAAGAACTCTATTAATCAATAAGAAAAGAATAATCAACCAAGTAGGCAAAACTAATGAGTAGGCATTTCATGGAAGAGAAGACACATAAAGGCAAAAAACATAAGAAGAAATATTCTACTTCATTGGTAACCACCGAAATGCAAATCAAAAGCACAATGAGATACATTCAGTTGGCAAAACTTCAGAAGTCTAAAAGCCCATATATTGGTGAGAATGTGGATGAACAGGATTTCTCATAAATTGCTAGAGGAAGTGTAATATCGATATAAGCCCTTTGAAAAGGATTTGGTAATTTGCCTGTTAAGTTGACCATTCATATAAACTGTGTCCCAGCAATTCCACTTCTAGGTATAAATCTAAGAAAAACTTGCACATCTACACCAGGAGACATGAAAAAATATACACAGAAGCATTTTTTGTGCAATAGCAAAAAGTCTAGAACCAACCCAAATAGCCACCAAACAAGAAGGGTAGAATAGTATAATCACACTGTGGAATATTATACACAGCAGTGAAAAGCAGTGACCCACACAATATGGGCATATCTCATTAATATAATGTTGAGTGAGAAAAGAGTAAGTACATCACAATAACCCATTAATAAAGTTCATAAATAGCAAAAAAAAACCCCACCATATATTGTTTACGCAATTCATAAAAATTGAAAAACTAATTTAAAGAGGCACAGAGATGATAACCACAGAAATTCATGTCACAAGGGATGGAGAAGTGCACCAGATGAGCCAGCCAACATTCTAGCTCCCAGCTTGGGTGCTGGCCCCAGGTGTCATTATGTCATTCCCATTTATTTACTTATTTACATGTCAAGCATTAAAAGTCAGCTTTTCTAAATGGAACATTTTGAGTTCAGGAGCACAACTCCCAGTATGAAAAAAAAAAAAAAACCCGTAGTGAATATTTTAAAATGAAGGACTCATCCCCAAATGTATTGTTTTCATAAATGATTATTATATATTGACTTGGCAAGATTGGGCCTGTCCACCTGAGAGCCATTGGAATTAAGTCCCACAGTGTCTTCTAAGAGCCCTCAAGGTCATTATGAGCATCCCTGGTCATTTCATAGACACCAGCCCAGCACCAGTGCCCCTGGTCTGCTGCGCACCCCCTCCTCTCCAAGAGTGCCCTCCCTGGATTATGGCCTCTCCAAGCACCAAGGGGATGTAGAATTCTGTCCACCTCCTCAGAACAAAACTAATTTACATCTGTCTTAATTCGGCTTTAAGCCATTGCCTCTAATAACAGCAACATTGCTTTATTCTTGGGCTCACTCCTGGCCCCATGCACCTGGGCTCTCCTCTCTCAGAAATTGACGAGTGCCAATCCCAGCCATGCCTGCATGGGGGCTCCTGCCAGGACCGTGTCGCTGGGTACCTGTGCATCTGCAGTGCAGGGCATGAAGGAGCCCACTGTGAGCTGGGTAAGAGGGGTCCTGGCCCTCCCTGAGGGCGGAGTGGCAGCTCCAGCACCCTGGCCATGGGCCTGAGGCACTGGGATTCCCCTGGGTGTGGTCACCTTGCTCCAGCCACCCATCTTGCTGGGCTGGACTGTCTCTGGTTGGGCACTGCCTGTTCTCTCAGGCCTCTGAGCTCCTACGTCCAGGACAGCGGTTTATAAACATCTCTGCTTCCACTTCCCCGGGAAGACCGAGAGCTCAGCTGAGAAACGCTGACCTCGACCCTCTTCTCCTGCCTCCTGCAGACTCTGGCCTCCAGAGCAGAGAAGGTGGGGTGGGGAGAGGGCAGATCATGCTCCTGACTCCTGGTCCAGGGCTCTGAGCCAGTGGAGGGAGGCGAGGCCTGCCGGGTGCACTGCCATACAAGCCCTGCACCCCGCATGCCTGTGTAGGGTTGAAAGCCCTGAGACAGAGATCCCACCCCAGGGAGGGCCAGGCCCAGGACGTCCTGGAGGGGCCCCTGCAAAGCTTGGGCAGTGAAGGCAGGAGCAGCTTGGGGGTGGGGGCTTTGCTGAGAAGGCAGTGGAGGGGGCAGGTGTGAGGCTGAAGCCTCAGGGCGCACACGGAATCCTGGGGGTTGTGTAGGCCCGTGTAGGGCCATGCAGCCTCGTGTCCTGTCTCTGCAGAGACGGATGAGTGCCGGGCGCAGCCCTGCAGAAATGGAGGCTCCTGCAGGGACCTCCCGGGGGCCTTTATCTGCCAGTGCCCCGAAGGCTTCTCTGGAGTCCATTGTGAGATAGGTAGGAGCTGCATCTGGGTGGGTCCCCTCTGCACCTGGCCCTCACCTGCACTTGGGACACCACAGACACCCCAGGCAAACCTGTTTTCAACAAACACAAACCCTGGGCTGCTCAGAGAGCAGAGGGGAGGGGACAGGCCCCCCGGGGGGAGGGACCCCAGAGGTGAGGGGTGAGGGGAGGGTCGGGCGCCCACCAAGGGTGAGGGCTCGCCCACTGCCCCCCACTCGCCCAGCCTCTCTCCTCGCCTCCCCTTCCCTTCTTCCCGCTGTCCTCTCCTCCCTCCCCCAGACACCCCCTTGTGGCTCGGGCCGACTCTCTGGGTGTTCTCCAGAGGTGGACGCCTGCAACTCCAGCCCCTGCCAGCACGGAGGCCGGTGCGAGAATGGTGGCGGGGTCTACCTGTGCGTCTGCCCAGAGGGCTTCTTTGGCTACCACTGTGAGACAGGTAGGGGCGAGGGCTGCCTGCTCCTCCTCCAGAGGCCCCTTCTCAGTCCTCGCTAGTGGCCCTTCCTCTGGTCTCTGCTCAGTCCCATGACAGTGCCTCCCAAGCTCCCCCATCTCCTGTATTTACTCTCCCTGACGGCCCCAGCTCACCCCGAGGAGGCTCCATCTGGCCTCATGTCCACCCTGGCTCAACGTCCAACTGCACGGCCCTGCCGTCCCTGGACAGGCCAAGCTCACTGCAGCCCAGGGTCCTGGCACTCGCTGTTCTTACATCTGGAATACTTTCCCCAATCAATCCACGGTGGGGGCTCCTCAGGGATCAGGTCCTGGCTGAAACGTCCCCTGGACCAGGCCTTCCCTGACCACTGGTCTGCAGTGGGGCCCTCAACCCATCACTCACCATCCCAGCACCATTTTTCTCCTTCATAGTACTTATCACTCTGGAATTTTCTTGTCAGCACTTCCCCAACTTGCTGATCGTGTCTCCCCGCCTAGAACGGGTATATCCTGGGGATGGGGGTGGCCTAACTTGCCTTGTTCCAGTGTCCCCAGCTCCCCAGCTGGGCCTGGCTGGCAGCACTCAGCTTCGTAGGGTGGATGGGCTCCGGCCCCGCTACAGGGCAGTGAAGGCTGTGCTGGGAACAAGGCCTGCGACCAGGCGACTGCAGGGCACAGGAGCCTGCCTGGGGACAGACACAGTGGGGACTGTTTATGGCCAGAGAGTCTCACTGCACAGGCCTGGGGTGGCGAGGGCACACCAAGGACAGAGGGCAGCAACTGTGACAGTAGGAGGGGATCACTGATTGTTTGCAAGTGTTTCCTGTGGCTACTCAGGGAACCTGCAGTCCCTGACCTGGCCTGGGGAGCTCAGGTCCATACCAGCACCCACAGCCTGGCACAGAGGGAGGCCGTGGAGGGCCCAGTGATCTCAGCTGCCAGCTACCCGCCAGGAGGGGCCAGCGCTGTGCTCACCCCACCTCAAGTCCCCACCCACCAGGGCACCTTGGCTTGGGGTGGTGGTGGGATGGCCTGGCCACACCTGCCCGGCCTCTTGGTGGGGCCTCTGGCAAGCCCTGCCCTCCCTTCACCTCCCCAAAGTGCTGCCCACGATGATACCAACCACCTCCACCCCACAGACACCCATGCAGGAACAACCCGTGCCCCCAGGAGCAAGGGCCCAGCCAGAGTGGGGGGCCTGCTGACACCCCAGTGCTCACTGCTGCTTTCCCTTCCCCCAGTGAGTGACCCCTGCTTCTCCAGCCCCTGTGGGGGCCGTGGCTACTGCCTGGCCAGCAATGGATCTCACAGCTGCACCTGCAAAGTGGGCTACACAGGCAAGGACTGTGCCAAAGGTGAGGCGGCAAGGGTGCCAGCATGGTGGGCAGGGCCTCCCCTCCTCCCGCAGAGGGCGGCAGACACCCCAGAGGACAGGCCAAATCTAGGCAGTTGCTTACCAGGCTCTGCATGAGAAGCACAGAAGGGCATGTAAGCCCCCAGGCTTCTATGAACACAGTCACACACACCCACACACGTGAGCCGCCCCAGGAGGCATGAACACGGTCCCACATGCCCCCACCCATGAGCCCCCCCAGGAGGCATGAACGCAGTCACACATGCCCACTCACATGAGCTCTCCCAGGAGGCACTGGCTAGAGACCAAATGAAGGAGTCCATTGTAGGCACCACAAGCAGGCTCCCCGCCAGCAGTCACCCACCTCCGCCCAGGGGGTAGCTGGGCCTGAGAGCCGACGGGGCAAGACACCTGACTTGGGTCGGGGCTTCCATGGCTGACAGCTGACCACCCCCCTTCCCTTGTTCTTGACTGAAACCCTGAAGAGCTCTTCCCACCAACGGCCCTCAAGGTGGAGCGAGTAGAGGAGAGTGGGGTCTCCATCTCCTGGCGCCCACCCGAAGGCCAGGCCGCCAGGCAGATGCTCGATGGCTACGCAGTCACCTACGCCTCCCCCGATGGCTCCTACCGCCGCACGGACTTTGTGGACCAGAGCCGCTCCTCGCACCAGCTTCGGGCCCTGGCGGCTGGCAGGGCCTACAACATCTCCGTCTTCTCAGTCAAGCGCAACGCCAACAACAAGAATGACATCAGCAGGCCAGTGGTGCTGCTCACTCGCACACGTGAGTGCCACCTGGACTGCTGCCTGTCCCCGACCCAGAGAGCCGCACTGGCCAGGCACCCCGAGGAGGGTGGGAGGACCAATTAACACATGTTCCCCACAGACACTGGCTCAGAACATGGAGATGCTGGCTCCAGGGCGGGCAGAGCCGAGAGGGAGACGGCCGGCTCTGGGCGGGAGCTGACCTCACAGGGAGAGACAGGCTGACGGATAAGAGAGGGTGGCAGGGTTAGGAGTGCGGTGGCGGGGCTCCCTGAGAAGATGCCTGGGACACATGGCAGGGGCACTGAGGGGAACTAGCCAGGAGCCTGGGGGACAGGCCAGGTGTCTAGAGGCCACCCCAATGCCACTGAGGGGGGAGGTAGCAATTCAGAGGGGGTGAGGAAGGAGCCTCCTGTTGCAGTTCAAGAGAAGGGGCAAGGATGTGGACAGCAGGGAGGCGCCTCAGGAGTGCTGCCGCCAAGGGGAAGCGGCTGGTGGAGGAGCATCCAGGGAGGCTTTGGGGCCTTAGCTGGCTCATCTGCTCCTGGGATCAATGGGGGAGGCGGAAGAATCCTGGAACACACCCATGGGGGGCGTGGGGCTGGCCACCAATGGGGAGGAGTCCTGGGTGGGCACTGGCAAGGGTGCCATGGGGGCAGAGGCTGCGGAATGGGGTGCTGGAGGCTTGAGGAAGGAGCGTAGACTCGGAAGTGGTGCAACTGCCGGGCAGCATTGAGGGCACACGCACGCAGGGCTGGGGCAGGTCAGAGCAGCGGGGCAGTGCTGACACGGAAGCGTGGTGAAGTAAGGTGGCCATGACCCACCGGCCAGGGCTCAGCCTGGGTGAGGAGGGAGGTGAGGACACTGGGAGGTGAGGCACAGAGAGGACTTTAGTGAGTCCCATGGGAGGAGGAAGGAAGGTGTTCTGGTGTCACCTGCCAGCCCATGCCAGACGCTGACACTGAGGACACTGAGGGCCAAGTGAGGTATGGGATAAGGAACTCAGGGCAGGGTGTCATAGAGAAGGACAGCTGAGAGGCGCTGAGGATGCACCGGGCCAGTGGGGTGGCCCTGAGTGTGTAGCAGTGGGAGCCCTGGGGTGTTTGAGAGAGGACAGGCTCACCCTAACCTTGGCTGTAGGCAGAAGTGCTTTCAAGGCTTCTTGAGATGGGGTCTGCCCAAAAATAGCATCTGGAAGGAAGACAGAGCTACCCCTCCCCCATCAGAGTGGGGTCTCTACCAGGAGACCAGGGTGGGTGGCAGAGACCACGCCCACCGGCCCTGGGTGCTGCACCACTGGGGAGCTGAGGACTCCCCTCTCAGCTCCCTTGGTCTGGGGTTCAGCCCCTACCCAGCCCCTTCCCTGAGGTCACCAAGGACTGTCCCGGCTTCTATCCCCAACAGGCCCCAGCCGTTTACTGTCAGTGCAACCAAAACAGTCAGCCAGAGAAAAGAAAAGGGGTTGCTAGGGTCAGCGCTTTCAGGAAGGACCCCACCCCATCCCCCAGCTGGCCCCGAGCAGCGCCCATAGCGGGCCCTTTTGCAGCGTGCCCCAGAAAGCAAAAGCCTGGGCGTGTCCACCTGACCTGAGTGCCTGCTGTGGCTGAGGGACATGCTCAGCAAGGCCAGGCTGGCCAGCGCCTCACTCAGGCACCTCTCCGCGACCCCCAGTGCCCTTCCCAAGCCCTGCCCTCCCCCAGGGATGAGGAGGTGCTGACAAGGGCTGAGTGGCCCATTGCCCCCCAGGACCCCGCCCTGTCGAGGGCCTTGAGGTCACCAATGTGACAGCCAGTGCCGTTTCGGTGCGGTGGGCTCTGCACAGGATCCGTCATGCCACTGTCAGCAGCGTCCGCGTGTCCATCCGCCACCCCGAGGCCCAGGAGGCCCAGTCCACCGATGTGGACAGGAGTGTGGACAGATTCACATTTGGGTAAGAGCTTGGGACTGGGCCTTGCTCCTCTCTCCCTGTGTGCCCCACCCTGCTGTCCCCCACTTGCCCAGCCCACCTTGAGAAGTGGGGGGCGTGTGCACCTCCTGTGTACAGTGGAAACCTGCTGATCCTGCCTCACGGAACCACCTCATCCCAGGTCTCACTCCTGCCTTGCCTTGTCACGGGGCTGCTGGACAAATGTTTAAAGTGTCCCAAAAGAACAGGGACGCTCTAACAGTCTGGGCGTGGTACCTTCCGCACAGATGAGACTACAGAGGCCCCAAGAGACCAGCCCAGAGGTCTTCCAGCCTGAATCATGCAGACTCCTTTGAAAGGGAAAAAACGGGCACCCCTCGGGTTGTCTTAAATTTTTATTTTGTTCAAATAATATTTTCAAACCTTAAACTAGGCATATAAACTTCTTAAGCTTAATTATTACAAATTAAATACAAACAAAACTACAAAATAAATAAATTCAAATGAATATCAGTCATTTTTAAATGGCTGATGATTGAAATAAACGTTCTAACAAGTCTCTAACAAGCCTAGGCCCCTTCAGGGTTAGCGGGCCCTCCAGGCTCCGGTCCATGATGGACCCGTCACCAGCCAGAGAGAAGGTTTCCCACCCCTGCTCGGGGGGGGGGGGGGCGAGAGTAGGGAAGGAAAACTGGCTGGCAGCTTCCTGGAGAGGGGGTGGCATCAGCCACACAGTGTTCTGGGATTCTTGGGCCTGCAGAGAAAACACAGCTCCATCAAATTACTTGTGCCTCTGACAGCAGACATCCAGGTCAGCTCAGCGGGAATAGCCCAGTGGAGCAGCAATGGGCCATGAGTGTGGGGAGGGGATGACGGGAAGGCAGGCGGTGCAGGGCAGGCCCGGGGAGGCAAGGCAAGGCCTGGTGGGGTGGCGTCCCTCTGCACCCTCTGAGCTACCCCCATATTTCTGTACGTTTCTAGTTTGCAGACTTATCAAGGCTGTTTTTTCCAAGTGTGTTGGTTCTTTCTCCCCAACCAGATGGCCAGCTGTGCTGGAGACAAGGATCTGCTTTCTTTGTCTTTTAGACAAGGATCTGCTTTCTTTGTCTTTTAAGTGTTGCTGTGACTTTTCTTGGTTTACATCCTGCTCACTTCCAAAGAATGACAAGACAGACACAAATGGGGCCCTGGGGATATTTGGTGACTATGTCAGGGTCCCCAAGACCACCCCAGGTTTGCTAGGGAGGCTCCCAGGAATCAGCTGAGGCCACACTCACAGCTGGGACTCACAACAGAGACATGGTACAAAGCAGAGTGAGGGGAAAGGCGCACGGGGAGAAGGGGGGGGACCAGGCATGAGGTTCTAGAGCCCTCTCCCCGAGGAGTCACACAGGACATGCTTAATCCCTCCCACCAGTTGTGACAACATGTGTGAGGTGCCCCTTAGAGACACAGTGCCCAGGGTTTTTACTGGGGGCTGGTCACAGGGTACCCTCTGCCTAGTGAAGATTCCAGACTCCCAGAAGGAAGCGGGTGCTCAGCATGAACACTTTGCACAAACGTTTAGGCCCAGCAAGGCCCTCTTACCCGTGAGGGTGCTGGGAACTCTCCCAGGCATTCCACCTGAGGGCCACCTTGCAGGCATGCCTTTCTGAAGAGGGCAGGTGGCCTGCTTGTTCACCCTTTTCCTCCAATTGCCCTTTTCTGGCCTCTCCTATCTGAACACCAGCCTTCTGACCCCATTGCAGCCACCCCCGACAGGTCAGTGCCCTTCCCAGCCTCTCACTGCACTAGACAGACAGACCAGGGAGTACCTTCCCACCTGATCACACAGGTCTCAGGCCACAAGCCTGGCCCTCGTGGAGGCTGCCTGGGCCACCAGCAGTGGGACAACCCACACCCCTGGTCCTACCTGCTCGGGAGGAGTTGGAGTCTGGCAGCAGAACCAGACACAAAGGCCCTCTGAGACCATCCTGTTACTTTCTCCCTGGCTTCCCCTCCCTGTAGGGCCCTGCTGCCAGGAAGGAGATACACCATCTGGGTGACCGCCCTCAGTGGGCTCGGGGCACAAGAGCATCCCACTGAGAGCCTGGCCTCAGTCCCGCTGCAAGTATGGACCCGTAAGTAGAGTGGCATGGGCTTGGCTCACGAGGGGCCTTCTGGAATCTCCTACCTCCCGCCAGCCCCCTCAGTCCTCTGCAAAGTGGCCACGGCACCAGAAACCCAGCCATTGGTGAAATGTACCCCAAACAACACTGTACCCAGAGGTCTCTTCCCCTCCGAAGCCGGGGAGGGCTGCTGCAGGGGGCTGGGTGGGCCGTCCTGCCAGGGACGACCTTCCCCGGCAGTCCTCTGCATGGGCGTTCACACCCAAAGGTTCTTCGGCTCCTCCTACTTGACAGGGGTCACTGAGCAAAGGACCAGAGGAGCACACAGCAAGGATGCCCACGCTGTCTACTCTGCTGAGCTCCATGGTGTCACATGGGGAGGAGACCTGGCCCTCCCCAACACGTGGGAGGGGGCGAGCACCGTGTTGTCATGCACGGGGGGGCCGGTGAATGGGGTGGGGGGCGGTGGATTGGTGAGGAGGGAAGGTTTGAGCAGAGCCTTGCTTAGGGGTCAGGGTCAGCACAGGCTGCCATCCCCACTCTGACCCTGAGTGCTGGACCCTGGCCCATCCCCTGCCTGTCTAGCCCACTCCCCTTATCTACATCCCAGAGAAGGTGTGTGTGGCCAGACTCAGGGGGATGGAAAGTGCCACACAGGAGGGCAAGCCGATGGGCTGAGCAGGCGGGGGCCTCCCTGGGTGCTGGCGGGAGGCATTCTGGAGGTACCTCTCGGGGCAGGAGAACCTGAGCAGCACACCATCCTCTAGGACAATAAAATCATAAATCTGGCTTCAAATGAGGCTTCAGCAATCCATGTCAGATCTTTAAACTGCATCTGTGGGCAGAAAACCCCATCCGCTCCCTTCACCTCCCTCCCTGCTCCATGCCTCATCCAGGTCCTCTGCCGCCAGCAAACCTGACCGCCACCCGAGTCACGGCCACCTCTGCCCACGTGGTCTGGGATGCCCCAACTCCAGGCACCTCGCTGGAGGCGTATGTCATCAATGTGACCACCAGCCAGAGCACCAAGAGCCGCTATGTCCCCAATGGGAGGCTGGCATCCTACACGGTACGGGACCTGATGCCTGGGCGGCGGTACCAGCTCTCGGTGACAGCTGTGCAGAGTGCGGAGGGCAACCAGATGCACAGCGAGCCCGCCCACCTCTACATCATCACCTGTAAGTCCTGCATGACCCTGCTGACATCTCAAAGTTCACGCAAGGTGCTGTGGGAAGATGGCTTGTCTGGGCGGGTGCTGCAGGGAGGGAGTGAGGCGAGAAGAAAGAGCAGGGAGGTGCGCAGAACAGAGGCCCAGAGAGCAGACAGGCGGGCACCAGTGCAGGAGAGCAGGGGCTCCCTCCTCCTCTGGGGCACAAAGCCATCTGGGGCACAAAGCACACTTGCTCTGAGAGATCCAGAGCCAGCTCAGCTCCAGGCACACCTGCCTGGTGGACAGGTAGGTTGGGGCCCCTCCGTGAGCTGGTCGGGGAAGAGGGGCTCGCAGGTGAAGGAGGGTGCCCAGCCCAGGGGGCTCAAGGGCACAGTTAGGTGACAAGGACCCACAGAGAAGCCACACGCTCACTCTTAGGGAGAATGCAGGGTGGGGGGCCTCAGCCGAGGTGAGTCCAGACAGGGTCCCAAAGCCTGGCCCCGCCCTGCAGGTGGAGAACCGGGGCGCATGGTGGGGCACTAGGACCAGCCCCGCCTCAACACTCCCAGGGACTGTCTGCATCACAGCAGGAACCCTGTGGCTTCTCCTCAGATGAGACCTGGAAAGTGGGGAGTGGGACTCTAGGGCTTCTCAGAAAGCCACAAATTCAACCCGCCGTTCGACCACAGGGACACACGCGTCCCTTCAGTTCTCACCTCTGATCATTGGGGTGGGACAGGGGCAAAGTGAAGCCCCAGACCAGCCTTGTGTGGCCACCTGCTCCTCCCACCTGCCTGCAGCCCCGAGGGACGGTACGGACAGACGCTGGCACCGGGAGGGACTCCACCCACGGGTGCTCAGAAACAGACACCCCCCCGCACGCCTGCCGGAGCTGCGCCTGCTCAACGACCGCAGCACCCCTGAAATGCCGACCCAGGCTCCCAGGTACACACCCCAGCCATCAGCCTCATGGAGCATACCAGATGCAGGGGGTCACCTCAAGAGACCTCAGGCACGGTGCTCTATTCTGGTGACCCATGGTGACTCTCTCAGCAGGTTCTCAGAGCTCGTGGATGGCAGAGGACGAGTGAGTGCCAGGTTCGGTGGCTCGCCCAGCAAATCAGTAACCGTGAGATCACGTGAGTGCCACGGCCAACCCTAGTGGCCTTACTGCCACCTCACCCAGCCCTTGCACCCAGCATTATGAGGGATGAGGCCCCTAAAACCTGGGCTCAAAGACCACCCCCAGTGCACAATGCCATCTCCAGCTGGGGACCCCGACCACATGCAAGGCCCTGAGCTTTGGGCCAGCATGAAGAACTCATGCCATCCACAGGCTCATGATATAGCCGTGTGGGCTGAAGGTACAGATTGCTGGCAGGGCACGTGAGACACGATGAAAGATAACTCTGTTAGGAGGTCTGAGACACGGGAGCTCTGCCGAGTCAGGACTCCGAATGTTGTGTAGTAAGTAGACAGGAGGGTGTGACTCAACCTAACTTGCTGCTACTCAAAGCCTGATCCTTGGACCAGCAGCACCAGCCTCACCTGGGGATTTCTAGAAGTTCAGGGTCCCACCCAGAGCTGTGCGATCGGAATGTCTTTTAATGAGGAGCTGGGCGATTGGCACACACACCATGGTCCAACGAGCACATGTCCCCCATCACATTAACAGATCATGTCCCATGTTAAGGCTTGGCCCAGGAGCAGGATCCTACTGGGCCACTCCTCCCAGCCCCAGCACCACAGGGCATGGAGCAATGGGTCTAGATGCCCTGGCCCCTTCCCACCTGGTTAAGCAGGTGGGGGCGGGATAGGAATCTGCCTGCAGCAGGCCTCCCCCGAGATTCTGACACAGCAGGCCAGGAGCCACCTGCCTGCTGGCTGCCCCTACACCAGAGGATCTCAGGACTCTGGGCGGGGCTCCCCTGGCCTCACCCTCACCTGTAAGCCAGGTCCCATCCTCACAGAATTCTCCAGCACAGAGCCTAATCACCAGTTTAATGAGAATTTTCAATCAACAATAGCCTTCCCAGGCAAGGGAAGAAAAGAGCATGCACCAAAGAGTGATAGGGAGCAGTCAGGTGTGTCACAGCCTTTGGTGACCAGCAGAGGGGCAGTAAAAGGGGTCACTGCACACAGTGACCAGGAGGAGGGAGGGCACAGGCAGGTGTCTGTGGAGTAGGACAGGCTGGGCTGCCTCTGGCCACCTCTTGAAGCCACAGGAGCAGATGACCAAGGGTGTGGGCAGGGACCCTGCAGAGAAGCTAACTTCAGTTGGGGGTAGCCAAGTGCATGGTCTGCTGAGGGCAGGTAAGAGGGGAAGGAGGTGTTGTAGCCCCCAAGAAGCAGGGGGCGGAGGGAGAGGAGAGCGGAATTTGAAGGATGCTTAGAAGGATGAGGCCAGTGGATCAGGCAGGACATTTGGCCCTGCCTCGGGCCACTGGTGGCCTTCACCAAGTAGCTTTGATGGGGGCTGGCAGTGGAAGCCAGGTCCCTGTTTGAGGGTCAGCAGGAAGGTGAGGGCTGGGCCCTGCCTGGAGAAAAGCTGGGCCTATCATAGGCAGTGCAGGGGCCCACAGGGCTCCATACCCAAGGCAGCAGGTCAGCAGGCACCCCAATCCTGCCACGCCAGGCCCCCACCAGGGATGTCTCTACACCCCGAGAGAGAAGCAGCTCAAGAAGGCAGCCCAAGGACAGTCCTGGGCACAAGGCAGCAGGCTGCATGGTCAGCACGCTGTGGTGTCCTGATTTCTCCTAGAACCCACGGCTCTGGTGCAGCCCGAGAACGTGGAGGAGGCCCCTGAGCAGGTCAGCCTGGCCCTCCAGCTCCCCAAACGCAGCGGCGACAAGGACACGGGAAGTAAGTCAGCAGGAGTGGACTCCAGGGCCGACCATCCTCGGGGGCCTTAGAGGCTGTAGGCGAGGAGGGGGCACAGAGGAGGTACAGAGCCCGCCCAAGGGGCAGCCAAGCACATTGCACTGGAAAGGGTGGGGGTGATCCCCGTCCTTTTACGGACAGGGAACTGGCCTGAGGGACAGCACCCACCCAAACTACTACCTAGGTCTGCCCTGGACAGACGGCTCCACTGCTGCCTCCTGCAGACACCCCTCTTGCCCTTCCCGCCCTTCCCGTGAAAAGCCCACTCCTGCCTCTCCACAAAGGAGCATGTTGAGCAGGATGACAGGAAGCAGTGGAGGGGCAGCTGCTGAGCAAGCTCCAGCTGGAGCATTGCCTGGCAGGCTACTACCCAGGCTTGGCAAGGGGCCAGCATGGCGCCTGCTGACACTCAGGTCACACAGGGCCTGGACTGTCCCTGGCATGGTACTCTGTCTGGTGAGACTCCTGGCTAGCGTGTCCCCAACAGGGCATCCTCACGGGGCATTCCTCCTGTGGACAGCGTCAACAGGTCCATACTCCCTGCACAAACTCAGACCCTTGCTCCACCTTCCTACTGTTCTAACCCTCCGGGCCATGCCCCTTAGGGTCAGTTCTTCTAGGACCCAGTGGCCTTTCTCCCGAGTCATACCATAGGCTCAGACTGGGCTCACTCATCAACCAGACCCCAAAGAGGGCAGAGACCTTGGTAAAGGGTGAGCCAAGCACCCAGGGCGCCACCTTGAGGGCGCATCTCACCTGCAGGCTGGCCCCCAGGTTACCCAAGGACACCTGTACACATCAAGGGCACCTGCGCCAGGGGTTGCGTTTGCAAATGGTGGCTCCAGTAACCCCACAGTTCAGCATTCTCCCCTCACCGTAGGAGGCCTGAAGTTGCCATCAGCCTCAGTGAGCACCAAGAGGGCTGGTTTGTGCGTCAGATGCAGTCAGTGAACAGTTCCATTAAGGCATGGTGCAGAGGGAAGACACTCATGTCGCTGTTGTCTTGTAAGTGAAATAAAACATTTCATCAGATGGTTAGCGATATGTCGGCCCTTTTAAATATTAGATGTTTCATTTCATAAAACTCAGAAATTAGAGGGATGTGAATGACCTCTCCTGGGCCCTTCTGAAGGAAAGATTCCAGGTGGCACCAGGCTGACTCCAGATGGCACTGCAATCTGCAGTGTTTGCTAATGTGAGGTATGCAAGCCCTAGGGGAGTGCAAGATGATTTTAGATGGTAACACACAAAAAAAATCTTGAATGGCCCCAGGTACACAAAATTAATGATGGCCTTTGGTTCCTGTCACACTCTCATTATCGGTCCATGTTTATTTAGTTAGTTTAGTTAGTTAGCTTTTGCTAAAATAATGGCCTTTAGATCTAGAGCCTGACCCTTGAACTAGAACACAGACAGTAACATATCTTGCTGTTGTACTCCCTGTTAACCACAACCCTGAATCTGTGTTTAGAGCCCTTGCTCTGTTAGAGGGTGGGTGGTGGGGGAGTGATCTCAGCATATATCCGTGTATGCCTGAACAGCTGTGGGTTTTCCTTGCAAGGGGTCTTGCTGTGTGCAGTCTCCCAGGCTTGAGTTCTTGCCCAGCATTCTGCACTGAGGTCAGTCAGTGCTTATAGACTTATAGATCAGTAGAATAGAATTGAGAGTCCAAAAATACACCCATACATCTGTATTCAACTGATTTCAACAAAGTGGTTAGGACGTGGTTAAGACCATTCAATGGGAAAAGAACAGTCTTCCACAACTGGTGCTGGAACAACTGGATATCCACATGCCAAAGAATGAAGCTGAACCCTTACCTCACACCATACGCAAAATTAACTCAAAATGGATCAAAGATGTAAATGGAAGAGCTAAAACTATAAAACTCTTAGAAGAAAACACAGGGGTAAATCTTTATGACCTTGGATTTGGCAAAGTACTTTTAGATAAGACACCACAAGTATAAGAAACCAAAGAAAAAAAAATAATAAACTGGACTTCATCAAAATTGAAAACTTTTTGTGCTTTAAAGGACACCATCAAGGAAGTGAAAAGACAACCCATAGGATGGGAGAAAATATTTGCAAATCATCTATCTGAAAAGGGATTTGTGTCTAAAATATATAAAGAACTCTTACAATTGAATAAGAAGATAAATAACTCAATTAAGAAATGGGCAAAGGGGGTCCAGCCCCATGGCCTGGTGGTTAAGTTCAGCATGCTTCATTTTGGCAGCCCAGGTTCGCAGGTTCGGATCCCAGGCGTAGACCTACACCACTCATCAGCTGTGCTGTGGTGGCAACCCACATACAAAATAGAGGAAGACTGGCAGAGATGTTAGCTCAGGGCGAATCTTGCTCAGCAAAAAAAAAAAAAGTCAGATAACAATAAGCACTGGTGAGGATGTGGAAAAGTTGGAACCCTCAAATACTGCTGGTGGGAATGTAGAGTGGTGCAGCTGCTTTGGGGAAAAAACAGTCTGAGGGGTCCTCAAAGAATTAAACATAGAGTTACCACATGACCCAGCAATTCCACTCCTAGGCATATACCCAAGAGAAATGAAAACATATGTCTACACAAGGACCTGTACCTGAATATTCACAGCAACACTAGTCACAATTGTCAAAGGGTAGAAACAACCCACATGTCCACCAGCTGATGAATGGATAAACAAAATGTGGTATATCCACATAATGGAATATTATTCGACCAAAAAAGGAATAAAGTACTGATGTACGCTACGCTACAACATAGATGAACCTTGAAAACATTATGCTGAGTAAAAGAAGCCAGTCACAAAAGGCCATATATAATCTGATTCCATTCATAAGAAAGTCCAGAAGAGGGAAATCTATAGTGACAGAAAGTAGATCAGTGGTTGCTTAGGACTGGGGATGGGGGTGGAAGTATAGGGGGGCTGACAGCTAAGGGTACAGAGCTTCTTTTTGAGATGACAAAAATGTCCTAAAATTGACTATGGTGATGGATGCACATATCTGTGAATATGCTAAAAACCAATGAATGGTATGCTTTAAATGCATGAATTGTATGATATATAAATTATATCTCAATAAAGCTGTTTTTAAGATGTAATGTGCAGAACAGTATTTTCGGTATCTCTTTTGTGTAGGAAAGTGGGAGAGAGAAATTTGAGTATAAATATTTTCTTATACTTAAAAAGAAAGCTAGGGGCCAGCCCGGTGGCATAGTGGTTGGGTTCGCACGTTCTACTTCAACAGCCTGGGATTCACCGGTTTGGATCTGGGCACAGACCTACTCACCTCTCATCAAGCCATGCTGAGGCGGCGTCCCACATGGAATAACCAGAAGGACCTACAACTAGGATATACGACTATGTACTGGGGCTTTGGGGAGGAAAAAAAAAAAGAAAAAAGGAAGATTGGCAACAGACCTTAGCTCAGGGCCAATCTTCAAAAAAAAAAAGAAATTCCTAAGACTTGGAAAAAAAAAAAGACGACGAATAAACATGGTTAACTATACAAGGAAGGAAAGAACAAGAGCAAGGAAGTAAGGGAATGGAGATAGATGCTAGACTTCTTTGAATGAGCTTTCATAGTTTTGACTTTAGAACCAAGAAAATGTTTTTTAAGTGACACCAAAAAAAAAAAAAAAAAAAGCCTGAACATTGAAACAAACTGAAATAAACTTATCATCTTGACAGCATAACCACACAGGAAAAAAGTATCATGTCAAGTGATTTTAAAAACAGCCTTCTGACTATTCACTCCTAGTATGATATATTCTAAGGACTAAAAGAATTGCAAGAAATTTAACGCTGTACTCAGTGATCTTGATGTTAGCAGTAATACCGGTTCTGTTATTTTAAAACTGTCACATGTACATTGTGGGATAAAGAAGAAAATTATGTCAGTGCCACCAAGATTTTTAGCATAAAGAGATATAATATAAAATCAAAGAAGTTAAGTAAAACGCCTGTGTTTTTATTTAACTCTGATCATTTGAACGGGAAATATTGATATGAACTCATAATTTGTTTATTTTTACTTTTAAATCAAATTTCCTAGTTCTGTCTCCTGAAAAGGCCCGAAGCACTGACACCCCAGTAACAGTGAGCCCCTCAATGCCCAGAGGGGGCTCCAGATGCCATTCTCCACTAAAAGGAACCAGCGTCTTTGGAGAAGTGACTGATTCTAAGACTGAAGCAGAATATGGGCAACATAAGCCTAGGACATACTTTTAAAAAGCAAGCAAGCTTTCAAAAACAACTGGAATTGTGTCTAAAGGGCATAAGAGCCAACCTGAATGACTCCTGCTAGCCAAAGATGGGATAAATTGAGCATCAAGAAAACCAATGACAGCAACAGACTGAAACCCATGAGTTCATAGTGATGCTCAAAAAGAACAAACAACGTATTGGTCAACTTTAAAGCTTGCTGGGGGACCGACTCACTTTGCAAGTGTACAAATAAAGGAAAGGAATGGAGCACTTGTCCAGCCTTGCCTGCATGGACTGTATTTCAGGGTGACCAAGTGGTGGGTGAGGGAAAGCAGGTCTTCACAGAAGACTTTCCAGCTAGTGAAGGCAGAGGAGCGACAGATCGAGTAACATATCTCACCATCCTAGTGAGATGATGGATCTGGGACCCAGATCAGGGATCTCCATGGCTACTCAAGCCATCAGGTGCAGAGCCTAAGAGAACTTTATCCTGGATTAATCAGACTGCCAGTGCTGACCCAGTGATCAGTCCTCACATCACTAAAACTGGACTCGGAGATGTCTCACACCTCCTGGAGTGCCCAAGGGTGCATGGCCACCACCTGAGGAGCAGTCCTGCAAAGACCATTTGACCCTAAACCCTGTTAAGCCCCTCTCTCAAAATACCAGTTTCCAGGAAACATGGGGATGGGGGATGCAGGATGAGTTAATGTCACAAGAAAGCATTAAGTCAAATCCACGAGGAGAATTCTACAGGACAAATGACCTATTTCTTCAAGAAATACAGAGGTAAGAAGATGAAAAGTTATAGAGTAAAAGACACGTTAGCCACATCAAACTGAGGCAATGTGCGTCCTTACGAATCCCGACTAGATGAGACCAGCCGTGAAGGACGTTTTATGATGATCAGGGAAATCTGAACATGGACCGTGATCTCCTATGATGTTAAAGAACTACTGCTAATTTTGTAATGATTGCACTGTGCTTATGTAAAAACTTTTAAAGTCTTTATGTATTAGATACCTGCTGATGTATTTACAGGTGAAATGGCTTCTGTGAACTGCTTTGAAATTCTTCAACAAGAGAAAGAAAGGGAGATGAGAAGATAGAAACAGATTAAACAAGATTGGCAAAATGTTAATAATTGTTGAAGCTGAGTGACGGTTTTGGGGGTTCTTCATACTCTACATTTTGTAGGTTTTAAATTTTTCATAATAAAAAGTTTTCTAAAACCCACAACTCACCTTTTGCACATCAGGAAAGACAAAAAGGAGGCCCCAGAGTACAGTGAGGGGAAAGGAGAGAGTGAAGTAGATACAGGGAGGAGGGGAACCAGCCAAGAGACAGAACACAAGAGGGCCTGAGAGGGGGAAACGGGAAAGGCGGAGCCCCCCAGTCAGCCCCCCTGGAAAGGTGGTTGGTGCCCGTGGGGAGGATGCCAAGGAGGGGGCATCAGCCGGGGTGGGGGGGTGTTGGACTTGACATAGAGGGGAGACTGGCCTTCTGGTATTGGAAGCAGTGAGGTATGCACAATTCTTAATCTTTTGTGTTTCTCAATGTTTTTTAAGTTAAAAAAATTAAAACAGATATCTTAACAAAGCTAACAAAAAAAAAAGAGGACAGAGTGGACCCTTAGGGGAAAAGGCAGGCCTGCGCCTCCCTGGCAGGGCCCCTGAGTGCCCACCTCTAGCTGCCAGGAGTGTGATGAGGCTGCTGTCGGGGGGAAGGGCAGTGACACCAGCCCAGACTCCTGTACAGACGGCTGTCTGGACTTGGGGTGGGAGGCTGCGGGGGGCTGGGACTTGGGGAGACACAAGTGGCTTAGGAACAGGCCCTGCAGGACGAGGAGAGAGCTCCAAGTGAGGCTCTCGAGGGGAGGCCTCAGTTCCAAGTAGAAGAAACCCACAGGGGCAAAGTCAGTGGAAATGCGGGGTTGGGTGGGGCTGGGCACAGGCCAGGGCGAAGATGGGAGTTGCTCCTGAAGGAGACCAGAGCCCAACCATAATCTAAGCTTCGAGTGAGGCTCCTCTGCCACGTGGCAGCTCAGCACTGAGGGTCCCGGCAGAATCACTTGCTCCTCCCACCCTCCCTCCATCCCTCCCTTGAGGTCACGGGGTCAGGGCTCGGCATGCTGAGGCCCATCTGCTCACCTCTGCTCTCTCTGGCCACCTGAACTAGGCCACTGCTAGGGCCCAGTGGTGTTGGGGACAGCAGGAGGCAGCAACATGGTAATGCAGGCCTTCCTCTGGGGTCCAAGCGATTAACGACTAACGGCTCAGGCCTGTTTGCAGATGCCCCCACAAACTGCTCAGAAAACCCCTGTCAGAATGGAGGCACCTGCGTGCCCGGCGTGGACGCCCACAGCTGTGACTGCAGCCCGGGCTTCAAAGGCAGACTCTGCGAGCTGGGTAAGTGAGGGGCTGCTCCTGTTGCCTGCAGGCGGCCCCAGACCTGGCCTTGAGACACCTGTTACAGGAGGCTGTGACAGAACCACTGGGCCAGGGTGGGTTTGCCACAAGGACCTCAAACTGTGAGGTGCCAGGACAGGGGCCCAGCCTCAGTGCCCCAGACTTCCAAGTGCCCAGGTAGGGAGGCTGGCGGGCAGTGAACCATGGGGCCTCACACTGTCCCCAAAGTGCCAGGGTGAAAGGTACTGCCCGAATAATTGGGGGTCTGAAGACAGTCAGAAAACAAGGGACACAGAGTGACAGCCACCCCACAGTGAGAGGTGAGTGCAGGGGGCTATTTTTGGCTCAGGGCCCAGAGACTATGGTGAGCCCTAAGGGAAACCAGCCTGTAGGCTTCAAGGACCCTGAGTCAGAGCAGCCCCCACAGTTGCTGAGCACCGCTGGGAATGGGGCCCCCAGCCCAGGAAGCAGCTGGGGTGGACCCCCAGGCCCAGTCCGGCTGCCAAGGCCTCCCCCAGGGCACAGGAAGAGAGCTGCCACCACGCACTGAACTCCTCGTAAGCCACGACCCTTTTCCTTTGTGCCGGCAGCCTGTAAAAAGGTGCCCCAGCCCTGCACCCGGTTGTTCTCGGAGACAAAGTCCTTTCCGGTCTGGGAAGGAGGCATCTGTCACCACGTGTAAGTTTCTCTGCTCTGCCCTCACCACGTTTGTAGAGCATTCCTGACCTCCCGAAGTGCTTTCACAAAGTCCAGCTCACCCCACCCTCCAAGCCCCTGAGAAAGTCTAGCAGTCAAGGTCACAGAAGGGGCTTGACTACCTGTTCCCTTCATGTGGCAGAAAGGCTGAAAAAAACTTGCCCATCTGTGCAGCTGGGAGCAGAGGCACAGGATGCCTACGAGCCCGACCTCCTGCCTCCCAACCCCTTGGGCCTTCATTTCCTGTACCCTTGAGAGATATCAGCCCCCCTCCCCTAGGTGGCAGGGCCGCAGGTACACACCCAGGAAGTGCCACTCGCTTCTGCCTCAGAGCCCCCTGGAAAGAAAAACAACAGCACAGAGGAACCTGAGTCTCACCTCTACCATTAAGTCACAATATGGCCCTGGGCAAATCACTCATGCCTCAGCTTCCCCATCTATAAAATGGGCTGCAGAGGGAGAGTTGGCCTAGCTCACCTCTTAGGACCTCTCTTGCTAACACTCTGTGACTCTGTGGGTCATACTTACAATCTGTTTAGTCCACAAGTACGTACGAGCACCTACTGTGTGCCAGGCGTGGTTCTAGACACTCGGCACATGTCAGTGAGCAGGACGGACCAAAGTTTGACCCTCGGGATCCTTACACTCTAGATGGAGACAGACAGCACACAAGGAGCACGAGTATGTTATGCAGTGTTTTAGAAGGTGGTCAGTGCGAAGAAGAAAAGGAAGAGGTGAACCCCTTGGGTCAGGAGAGCCGGGGCTGGGGGATGGGGAGGGGCCAACTACAGCTTTAAAGAGGGTATCAATGGAAGCCTCATTGGAAATGTGATATCGAACAGACATAGAGGAAGGGAGGGACCTGAGGGAAGGACATCTCTCTTGGAGAGTCAGAATATCAGCTGCCAAGACCCTAAATCAGGAGCATGCCTGCATGTCTGAACAGCAGCAGGAGGCCAGTGGGGCTGGAGCTGAGTGAGCAAGGGGAGCCCGGTGGGGCCTTGGGCACCCTTGGAAGGACTCAGCATTTGTCCTCTGTGAAACAGGGAGCTACTGGAGGGGTGAGCAGAGGGTGACATGTTCGATGACATGTTTAGAGATCACTCTGGATGGGAGGCAGGAAGGCAAGGTGGAGGCTGGACTCGATATGAAGCCAGGCTTAACGCAGCAGGAATACACCGAGCAGCACTGGGACTGGGGAATGTGCAATTTACAGGCGTCTGAATTTGCATTCTGTGGAATGCCAGCCTGAACCCACAGTATCCATCTTCCAGCTATGCTACTTACACCAGAGCCTGTCCAGGAGAGCCCTGCGCTTGCCCAAAGCTTCCATCCTTTCACGTTCCACCTCTCTGCCTCTTCAAGTGTCCTCCTTGTACTTAGCATATAGTTGGGTCTTGCTTTACATCCAGCCTGACATCTCTGGTTTTATTGGACTGTTAGACCACTGACATGTTAATGTGATGAGTGATGTGACTGGGCTGAAATCTACCATACTGCTGTTTTCTATTTGTCCCATCTGATCTTTGTTACTTTTTTTCTCTTTTCCTACCTACTACCAGCTTAATTTTCAAGGGGACCCCTCTCCAGATCTCTGAAGCTCTCCCTCTGCACAGCCCCCTCCTCTTCAGTACTCTGCCCCACAAATTCCAGCTGCCTCTGCCTCCTCTACACAGTGTGTCCACTACTTGGATTCCCCCCCCCCCCGCCAGAATGCAGTCCAGAAAGTGCCTCTGACTGAATTCTAGGGTGACCCCGGGGCTCATCTCATCTTTTTCCCTTCTCTCAGGGATCAAGTCTTGCACTGTCTGTTTTCTAACATCTGAAAAGAGTTACTTCCCATATTTTGTCCGGTTCTCTGGTAGTTCATGTTAGGAGGTTAATTCCAGATCCTGTTACTCCCTGATGGCCAGAAGTGGAAGTCTTCCCAAAGGCTTCAAATCCTAAAGGCTCTCCCAGACTAAGCCCACGAGTTGGAGCTTCGCCTGTCAAACTCCCTGGATCTCTTTTCAGCAACTCTGACGTCTGAGAGCTTTAACAAGAACCAAAACACTTTCCCATTCATTATCACCCACAAACCTGTGACAGAGGCAGTTTGAGTAGTTCCCATTGCACATGAAGCTGAGGCTTAAGTTTCAGAGATGGGCTCAAAGTAGACTAGTTAATAAATGGGGGGCAGGACTAGCAGTCAGGGCTCTTGTCCCCACTGCCACATCTAACGGCAGCATCTCCAAGGCTTCTCAGACTTATCCAGGAACTGCCCGTAAGACACAAAAGTGTCCAATGTACACTTAAAATGGGTGTATCTTATGTAAATTATCCCTTGGTAAAGCTAATTTTTTAAAAACTTACATGACTTTTATGTTGGACATTTTAATACATCCACAGGACGTAAGGTTTATTAAGAAAATAATGGCCTTTTCCTCAAAACACCTGCAGTTCCCTGTGGGTTCCTGTGGCCGAGGTGAAGCAGCTAGGCAACATTCTGCTCCAGGTTCTGGCTTGACAGAGCTTTCTCGTGACACAGGTACAAAAGAGTCTACAAAGTGCACCAAGATGTCTGCTTCAAGGAGAGCTGTGAGAGCACGAGCGTCAGGAAGACCCCAAAAAGGTGCCATCTTGGGGAGGAGCCCACGCTGCGTCCTGCGTGTAGCTCACAGGGTAACGGGGCAGCTGTGGCCCTGGGGACTGAGTGCTGTGGGAGGCCACAGGCCTGTGAGCTGAGCCAGGCTCTCTGTTTGCCCAGATGTGCAGCCGCTGTGCAATGATGTTCTGCTAAGAAACTGTGTGCACACACGTGTGTATGTGAGCCCACACAGATGGGTACAGCCAGGCATGGTGGGTGCTGAGGGGGGTCACGTGGTGGGGGTGGTCACATGGTGGTGGGGAGAAACCACATGGTGGGTGCTGGGGGAGGGTCACATGATGGGGGGGTCACCTGGCGGGGGGCAACCACATGGTAGGTGTTGGGGTCACATGGTGGGTGCTGGGGGGTCACTCTGGTTATGCATGTTCACACAATACCTGGTACTAGAATTGGGAAGGGTGGAGCATTATTGACAGGCCCAAGTATATAGCTGCAAATATAGTAAATCTCTATTTACTTTTTATTCACCCAATCCAGGTTCTTTCCCCAAAAGTTTCAAGGTAGTCACAAGAGTTATTATATAATGCCCTGCCGGACTGCCTGAGTACATCATTATGCTTTCAAAACAGCAGAGTTCAAACCCCAGGCATATTCTTCACAGACCGAGCAGCAGCCACACACTGGGTTCTGCATCAGAGTGTTGAGGAAAGGCACAGTGTGGATCCACCAACACTGTCTCCTCCCTCGGGTGGTTCTCGCTTTCTTTCTTCCACACACTTCTTTCACTCCCCATGACTCACATCTAGCCAGGTTACTTTCCCCTTCACTGCACGACTCCCACCTCAAGTCCTCAATCACAGACTGAAATGCTAATCCCTGTGTCAGTGTCTCACTGATGGCCCTCCCCAAACTGGGATAGATGTGAGCTAAAGACAAGGCAGGACGCAGCAGGCACCTGAGCAGAGGAAGCTACAGGTTACAGGTACACAGTTTCATTTTCATAAACTACCTGTCTCTAATTATTTCAGGAAACAAAGTAACAGTCCAACACTGAAGAAATCTTAAGGTATGTTCCCCACCACGGCCGCTGAGCTGCTGGGAGGTCGGAGGGCCGTCCCCTCAGTGCTTGGCCTTTTAGAGAGCTGCTGGCTCCTCACGGAGTGTGGGAAACAAAGCTCACTGTGCACACTCTGTATCCCAAACTCCCAGACTGCGAGGTTTCAGAATGCCCTGAGGGGGTTAAAATGGGTGAGAAAAAACAATACAAAGGCCTCCCAATAGATACAAACCTGGTACAGACCCATCTTCCAGCGGGAGTAAGGCTCTCAGGGGCGAGGACGAATCCTACTCTATCTCAAGGGACCCGAGAAACCCCTTCCCTGGTTGGCAGTGATGGGGTGTGGGGTGAGCACTTAAGAGAGGCGGGAAGACCACCTGGCACCTGGAGGGAGGTGGGGGCGCTGAGAGGGGTAGAGGGGAGGAGATGATGGTAGGAGGGCCTGAGATGCCCGGATTGCAGAGGCATTCTAGGAACATGGGGTTAAGGGAGCACTTCCCAAACCCTGTGAATGGCAATCTATGGAAAGAAAAAATGGGGTGTGGAGCCTTGACCAGATAACTCTGAGGAATCCTGAAGACTCTGTCACTGGGAGAGTCCCAGTGGACATAGGAATCCTAAGCATTCAGAAATCCTGAAATGAAAGAACTTTCCAACTCTATTCTTGTTTAATCCAGCATTTCCCAAACTCAGGCAATTCAACCCCTTCTACCTTCACCTCCCGACATGCAAACTCTGTGGAAAGTGTTTACAATAGTTTGGAAGATACTGAGTTAAACCACAGAGGCCCATCTACAGCCTGACAATTTCTTCTCAACATGATGTCACCGGGAATGACAGAGGACTTCTGCTTAGCCCAGGACAGCTTAGTACTCCTGCTCCATAGATGAGCCTGGAAGTCCATCTTCCTGGTGCTGTAGGAGAGGACAGTGAGGCACCCGGGGAACAAGCAGCTTCACAGATAGGGCCACATATATTACATGGCTGAGGAAACAAGGGAGAAATGTGATTCAGAGACCTTTACAAACAACCAGAACAAAAGAGCTTTGCAGGTTCAGGCTGACACCAAAGGAAGGGCGTTCACACCAACGAAGCAGGGAAGGCTGAGGCTGGGATCCGCGGGGCGGGGAAGCACACATGACCTCAGGCAGCATCCAGTGAGATGTGAAAAGTCTCCACACTCAGTTCCTGTCTACTCAAAGGCATTACATCCCCATCCCACCTCAAACCACAAAGACACACATATCCAAAACATGCACGCCAAGGCTGGCAACCAGTTCCCTCTTAGGATTAAGAACCCACCAATATAATTTGGGTTTGAAATAGTTATATTGCAATGTCACCTGAAAGAATAATATATTCTTTAAAAACTCACTCAGCAAATCCATTTCTATAAAAACAAATCAGAAACCCTCAATTAATTATCAAATTATCAAATACTGGCTTTTAGACTACCCATTCTTGAAACACTGAAGAAAACACAAATAGGCAGGAAACAGAAACATGTGTACCCAGACACATACCCAAGAACATAGTGCAAGAATTCATTTCAATCCAGAGCAGCTGGGGACAGCCCGTGCCTTCAGAGAAAAGATCCAGGGGTGTCCCCGAATGGAGGGAGAGCAGCCTGCAGATTTCAAATGTAAAAGCTGCAATGCTGCCTGAATGTCCCTAACTCCGGGGGATGCAGTCCATCCTCCTCAACAAGCTTGCCCCCATCTGCTGCGGTGTCAGAGGGAGCAGACCTCACAGTCCTGATGCGGCAGGAACATCAAGTCCTCTGGGGGCAGCGACCTGAGGATCACTAAGACAAACGGGAGATGCCGTGTCAGAGGAAGTAGTATCATTCTCCTCATGCCCCATTTTGCTTTTTCTTCAAAGGATTCAGGACTTTCTTGTTACACTCCATCAACCTCATGAGTTTCGAAAGCCCAGGAAGACGAGGTCTAAAATTGGATTGAAAAGGACGCCCCGAGAGACAAGGTTCTGGCTAGAGTCAGTCCCCTCTGCAACTTCTCTCCTCCAGCCTCTAGAATACAGACGGCCAGACCAGGCACACACCAGCCCACCTCGCTGCCCGGCCACAGCCAGGGAGACTCCTCCAGACCAATCACCTCCAAGTCCTGCGACGCACTTAACATCTGTGCTGTAACCCGGGCTACGGCTTCCTAAAGGAGCTGTAGGGCCACTGTGAAGGAGCAACCACAGCTAGCACGTCAGCCCTGGATTAGCGAGGCTGGCAGCCAGTAACACTTCTGCAACGTTTAGAAACCAGTTCTCAGACTCTGAAGTCAGAGAAAGAATTCTCCCTTGAGACCTAACAATCAAGTTGAAGAGGAACTGCTATCAACAGCTTCCAAAGCAGAGACGGTGGGGCTGGGAAAAGGGGCAGAAATGAGGTGACAATGACAGGAAAGCCAAGTTTTAGGCGCAGCTTCACCCAGTTCTCCTCCACCAGCAGATTTATGCTGATGTGTTGCAGGCTAGTGATCCATCGTATGGATCCACAGGTTTTGAAAGAGAAAAGGTTAATTAATACTAAGATGGAGTTTAGACACTTTTAGTCTGCCTTTTTCTATAAAGGGTCAGACAGTAAATACCTATGGCTTTGTGGACCAAGTGGTCTCTATGGCAACTACTCAGCTCTGTGGTCCTAGTGCAGACGCAGCCACAGACATGTGACTGAACAGGTGTGGCTATGTTCCAATAAAACTTTATTGACAAAAACAGAGGGGTGGGAGTTTTGGCCTTAGGCAGAGAAAGCCATCTCCTGGATGACAGGTCACACCAAGAACCCCGGAGTTTCATGGAAGCACTGCACAAACCCCACTCGGAAAACAAAGGCAGCACCTCCACCAAGGGCAGCAAGGGCTCCTCCTTAAAAGTCTGGATGCAATGGAGATGGACAATTGGGGCAGGCTACTAGATAATGTTTAGGATTTCTTTTAGTCCACGACTCAAGTAATAACTGTTTTAGGCTATCAGGTAGTAAGCACAATCTTCCACAAGTTTCCACCTTTACAAGCAGAACACGGCATCACTGTGCCACGTCTGCTTTCCAGCAGCTCTATCCTCTCCCTGCAAATGAGGTTAAAACCAAAGCAGCTGACCCCACCTCGTGCATGCTGAGCATCGTTAACAGCTGATTCAAACTGGAACTCAAGCCCCTGTGCGTCTTCCAAGTCAGCATTACAGCCACATAGAGGGCTTCTTCCTTTCACCTTTTATAAAAACATTTTTTGAAGAGTTGAGTATATTTTAGGCTTTTTATTTTTATTAAAAATTTGTGTGCATATGTCTGTGTATTATGCAATTTGTCATTTTCAGAAAGGAGGAATAGTCATTTCAAGTCTCTACTGTACTCCAGAATGTCCCAGTCTCCAAGGCCCACCTGGAGAAGACAGCAGAGCTCAGTCAAGGGGCTCCAGCACTGGGTGAACTGAGGAAACCATGGACATGAACATGTACTGCTGACTTCTGCTGCACACCAGGACCTGTCACTGTGCGTCTGTGTAAGCCACAGTATCACCAGCAAATGGCAAGATCAAGTGATATCACTGGAAAAGTCGACAGAACTTTCTAGTACCATGTTAATAACCTCAAGCCCCTCACCCAGGAGGTAAACCTGTTCCAGTTTTTAGCCTAGAAGCCTTTGTTTCTACACAAATAGTCTACTGAATCCTGAGCTTGGTGCTGTGTTGTTTTATGATTAACCCATTCTGATGTTTTACAGATTAAATACCTAGTAAACAGACTTCCTGATGCTAAAGAAATTACAACTCATCCTTGAACATTCCAAATGAGCCATTGCTTTTCTCACATGGCTCCTGCTTAAAACTCTGATGTCTTCCTCGAAAATACTCAAAGTCCACCCAAGAAAGTTACTAATAATGGAATCAGAAAACTGTCAGGGACAGAAACATTTATTTCTGTGTCAAAATGGAAGGAGCAAGCATGAGTTGCCGAGTTAGCCACTTGCTAGTCGAAACCTGGATGAACTGACCACCTAATCAAGCACATTTAGGATTCTATCTAGTCCCGACTGGTCACAAACAACATCCTAGGTTCTAGGAAAAGTGTTGGTCACTTGGATGCCACAAAATGGAAAAGTAAAAACACTGGCACGGAATGAAATGTCTTCATTTTCAAATACTTTTGCCCAGGCCAAGAGAGACAGTAAAGACAAAATTTCCCTTTTCCCCACTGCATGTGGGCTGTCCCAAACACAAATGAAGAAACCTACGGTACACCCACTGCTCTCCCACCAGCGAACTCAACAGGCAAGGGCTCTACCCAGTGTCAGCCAGCCTCCAGCACCTTCCCTTAGCTGGAACTCCTCTCGCTGGCAAACTATCACCACCAATGTCTGACTCAGATGTGGAGGGGTTCACTGAGCTACTTTTCTTTTACAAAAAATGTCTTTCTCTTTGCAGTCATGCTCAAGTATGAGCCTGGAAAAAGCAAAGCATCCACACCTCAGTGCTGAATCCCCACAATAAAATACAGCTCAGATCTACCAACAGTATTCCAATGCACAGGGTAAAGAAATTATCTTTAAAAATCAGCTATTTACTTTTCTTTTAAATAAAAGAAATACAATAAATGTAAGCCCATTTACAATCTGAGGCTCTCATGAATTGATAGTTGCATTTTGCTGGACCAAGCCGTAGAGCAGTTTCTTAGCCTCGGCACTGTTGACATTTGGGGCTGGCTCATTCTGCTGTGGGACTGTCCTATGCATTGTAGGACCTTTAACGGCATCCCTGACCTCAATCCACTAGATCCCAGTAGAACCCTTTCCTGGTCCTAACAACCAAAAATGTCCCTAGACATTGCCAGATGCTCTCTGGGGACAAGATTGCCCCCAGGTGAGAACTGCTGTCTGACCAGATTCTTACATGGCCTCTGCAGGAAAGATACAGCCAAGCACCTGGAGTCTCCCATAGTTGGTAAAATGCTCCCAAAGAGACCTAAATTTTGGTCACATCACCAAAAATGTTTTCTGCAGCATCAATCCTGTGCCAGTTCCCCGCAAGGAAGAGACACCCAGAATGTTCTAGGATGCACCAATCCTCCCACCTCTCATAGGGCTCATGCCATCAGGACTGGGCTTCTATCTCAGAGATGACCCCCAGCTTACACCACATTCCATTCCCTAACCCAACTCTTCAAATCACTCCTCAGACCCCCTGGGTTCCCCGAGGGGACTCCCACCACTTTTGGTCTCATAGAGAGCTCCCTGGAATGAAACCAAGACCAGACCTGTGGCCCTGGGTGCAGGCCCCACCCACTCTATCGCCCTGTATAGGTGTTTCTCCTCAGGCCTCTGTAAAATGAGTGGGGGACATGACGGAATAGGACCCTCCACAGCCCCTTCCTGTTCTGGCACATTCCAGGTCAGCACTCTATGGCTGCCAGAGGCTTCAAGCCTGGAAGTGACCCACTGACCATGAGCTGGCACGAAAGTGAGCTTCCCCGAGAGGTCAGAGGCAGGGCCTGTTCTTCACAAAGATAGAGGCAAGTGCCCCAATGCTCGGCTGGCATTAAGAAGCCATGCAGAAGGAAACCAGACATCACTCATCAACTCCCTTTTATTCTGCTGTACACTGAATGCAGCTATGAAACAATAAGATACTTTGGGGTTAAAAACATCAGTATTTTTGTGGAAAACCTGCTACTTGTTTTCATAAAATAAAGTGCTGTGATGTCCTACACCTCACTGCCTTCTCATAATTTTATCTCTGTCACTAGAAGGAAATATAAAATGATTCTCGAACCAAAAGGAACCTCGTCCCCCACACTTGTCATGGAATCACCACCTATATACACAACAGAGAAAAAGTAAAACCAAATGCTGATATACTGAGCCCCTGATTTTAACAGCTCAAAGTCAGTCTTTTATTCAGGATGGAACAGTGCCCTTCTCACAGAGACCTGACAACAGATCAAACTAACGCATCTCCTGTTTAGTTTGACCTGTCTACTTCTCGGGTGATTTATAATTTTTTCATTAAAAGACTAGTTCTAGAATGAAAACCTGAGAAGACCCAAATGAAGCTCCCAAAAACTTTGAGAAAATTAAAATATTCTTTGACATCTCTGGGCTCTTTTCACTCCAGTCCTTCCGTCACAGCTCGTCCTCCTCCTCGTCCACACTTGTACTTTCTCCATCAGGCATGTGGCTCTCAGACTCCTCTTCCTCCTCCCGAGCCAAGAGCTTCTTAAAAACTTCAAACTCCTCAGCAGAAGAACAGGCTGTCCTGGACAGAAACTCAGCTTCTGAAACTCTGAGAATGTCCTTGAGTAAAGGGTTGGGGACCTGCGTCTGCCCCTTCTTATCAGGGGTCTGGTACCGTCCTAGGCGCTCGAGGAACATGTGTCTCTGCTTGGTCTTGGTTATGGGGTACTGCAGGAAGTCGGTCCTCACCACGTCCACATGTTTAACCCCCATCCTAAAATAGGCATACTGGACACAGACAAGGTTAGGAATCTCAGGTGCAGAACCCTAAAACCTGTCGTTCCACAATCCATACTACACTCAAGTTGTCCAAGAGTATTCAAAAAGAACTGCCTAATTAACCACAGCAGAACATCCATGCTACCTGACATCTGTATGATGGCTGACAGTTTTCAAAGCATTTCAAACTCATATTGAGAAAAATGGCAGCAGAAAATGAAGGGGCAGGAAGGAGAAATTAAGTACTACTTTTCTTCAGATAGGGGAAGGAAAACTATGAGTATGGAAAGAACAGGCAAAAAATTCAGAAAACAGCTAGGGATGTGACCTAAGTCATCATAATTGTTACCCAAAATTAGGACAACTGTCACAATTTTATTTCTAAAATCAACATACAAAATAGGTTCTAAAGGTAGGAAGGTTTTAGCTATTTTTAAATTGGCTATTTCAAACAGGCCCCATTTGGACTCTAAGAACGGGGCTGGGGCATTCATTATTAATGGCAGAAAAGCTACACAATAGGTTTTATCTGTAGTAGAGAAGTGAAAGAAGTGCAACCCAATTCTCTTGGGCTGGTGCGTGCAAAGAGGATAGAAGCCTTTCACCTTGCCCGCTCGTCCTCGAGGTGTCCGAGGCTTCTTGTTCATACAGCTGACCCTTACCACACTCGAGAAACCTGCTGTTACTACCCAGTCATTATCAGTCATTCTCACCTGGAATTTGTACTCCAGTGCACCAGGGTCCTCCCGAAGAACATAGGGGCATCTGTGCAAAATCTCTGTTACCTGCTGTACCGTGAAAAGACACTTCTCCTTGAGAACCCTGACAATGCCGTCAATGTCCCACTGACGCATGGTGAAAATTTCAGGGCAACAGTGAAGTACCCTCTTTAGTTTCCCTGAAGAACATAAAAAAGGGCAAGTGCATAAGTTCAGGATATTCCAGAAACCCAAGGGGCTGGCTGCACTTGCCCAATTCAAGTCAGCATAGGTCTTCTTAGAGGCCTTCAGAGAGGTCTTCCCAGAGGCACCATGGAAAACAGGAGGTGCCAGAATGATACACCTCCCCACTGACTCCCTCCCACTTCTCAGACTCACCAGCCCTCCCTCCCTGGAATAAATAGGAGGCCTCTTTCTGGCTGAAAGGCGCCTACTTCGTACTCCAGGTCTCCTCCTCTTGCCCTCCTCACCCAGAAAAGAATTTCACAGGGATTTCCTGGAAAGGTCAGACAGTAAGATGGGCTAATAGCTTCCTCATGGTGTGGCTTTGGGTTATGCTTCCTTCCATACTGAAACAGTCATGGATGCCTTCCCAACCAACATTCTTAAGACCCAGGAGCCTGAACTCAATGAAAAGGAGTTCCCTTATAATAATTAATGTAATAATAACAAGAATAATCATGATGCAAAACCACAAACACTGATGTCCTAGTTAGTGGGGTGACCACATATTTTATCCAAACTAGGGCACTTTAATGAAAGGGGCTCTATTAATAATTGCATTAGGATAACTGGTACAAACTAAGAGAATCCCAGGTAAATTGGGGCATATGGTCTTCCTATGGATAGCTGGACAAAATTTAGTAACTGGAAACTTAAAATCCCTTATTTCAACTGTTAATATAAACCTTCCTAACAGCTGAGTTAGTAACTGTCTTGCTAAATGTGTCAGGAATGAATTTCAGGAGTTTAGACTTTATCTCTGCCTCTTAAGGCCGGGCTAAGCTTGCTAATTAATCATCACGCACATAAGGTATTAAGTTTAGCCTTTTAGATTACACTGCAACAGGGAACCTGTTAAGAGAAACACCCAAAGCCATCTTTTTGCTTATCTTCTGGAGAAGGAGGCCTATAGATCCTCTGAAATAGCGTATCCCCAAACCTTTTATTCTCCCCAACAATCTTACTAGTAAGAGTCAAGAATGAAAAAAAGAATAATGGAACTCCTCTGGTCAAAGTGGGTAGGGGTTCTTGGAGATCCACATGGGCCCCCAGCCACTTTTCCAGAGCGCCCATAAAGTGATCCAATGAACTTCCAGGATCCTTGAGGGATGAATCCTGTTGGAGGTGGGGATGGTGGCTGGAGGGAACGGCTACTCCACCAGTTTCCCAGGAAACTGGGAAGATCTCATGTTCCACAATAAGACTTGGAATCCAAGTCTTTGCCAGGAAGTTTGTAATATACACATATACCAACATCACATATTGACATCTATCTGCTGAGCACACACCGGGTGCCCACCACTGTTCTACATGCTAGAGCCCCCACAGTGAACAAACCAGAAAGGAGCCCCTTCCGATTCTCTCTTCTAGTCCCAACCCTCCCCCTTTCCCTCCTGCAATGCCCTCTGGAGAGGTCACTCCTCTTCCTCACCTTCAAGCCAAATCACACATTCCTCTAGAGGACTTTTCCCCAGAAAACTTCCTGAGTCCATCTCACCTAGGCTATTCATTCCCCAACTCTGACTCCTCTCAGCACTATGTATAAAACCTAAACCTTCTCGTACCTTCTCCAAGGCCAAGCTTTCGCAGGTAACTGGAGCGCTTCTTCATGTGCATTATAGGCAGTTTCAATAATTGAGGACTTTTCTTCAAAGCCACATACACAGGCTCTGGATTCAAACCCAACAGTATTAATTCTGAAATGGTGTCCAGCAACTGTTGAGGGTGGATACCTGGTCTTATACTGAGCAATTCATTAATATGGACATCACTGAAACCCATGTCCAGGAGGGAACTGATGACTTTCTCTCGCTCCAAGGACCCTCGATCCACAGGAGTCCTCTGCTTCTCAAGGAGGCACTGAGTAAGATTCATCCTGTACTCCTCTGGTTCCTGCACATACTTTTTGGGTTCGACACAGGATAACTCCTCAAGGCCCCCTCTACCAGAGGCTGTGGTCAGTTTACGCAACAAAGGAGCAGTCGCCCCTTTCTGTTCTCCAAGATGAGGAGTCTGCCTAGCAACACGGGCCCAAATGAGGGGGATCAGGCGGTGCCAATCAAAGACCTATAAGACACAAGACCAAAGGGAATCATTTCCTCACCACGCCAATGTAATAGACACCAGAGGATTTTTGAACCAGGTTATTTAGTTCCTTCGTCCCACAAAAACAACAGTTTTTATAAGCAATCTAAAAATTCATATCTGAACTTAGCCTATAGAGAAAGAAGTTCACATAAAGTTCACATAAAGAGAATGCTGCAAAAGCATAGAGATCAGAGAATCAAGCAAGTCTCTATGAGCTTTTGCTGCTATAACTGAGGGGACAGGAGCAAGCAGGGACAGGGGAGAACTAGTTTAAGGCCACCTGGTCAAGTTTGCCTACTGGGGAGACAACATTTTCTTCTACCCTCTAAGGTTTAGTGCCTGCAAATTTAACTGACAATACACAAATTAACATGAGAAAAAAACCCCACAAAGTTTATTCATACACGTATGGCAGCTCAGGAAAGAGGTAGCTCCTTAAATAACTAAAGTTAGGGGCTAACTTAATAGGGGAGACAGAGGGGGAGCAAAAGCTTCTATGGGAAGAACACAGGAGTTTCTAGAGGAACAAAAGGAGATAAAAGAGTCTGTGATAATGTTTGCTTATGCAGGTGCAAGTGGTCTTTCTTTTTCCTTCAAGGCCATAAGACTCCCCAGGAGAGGGGTCCATGGCAGCCTCACTCCCAGAAGTTTCTGCTTTTAGGGAGATAAGGGAAGCTCCGAAAAAGCTTCTTTCAGTATCTGCTGAATCTCAAATGTCTTTAGTTTAAAATAATCCTCATGCCAACTCTGTGGGTCCGAGCTGGTCTCCACACCTGAAAAATCTGGACCTCATACTAGTCTCCAGATTCATGTACCTAAATTCATTCCACAGAAAGAATCTTGTTGGATATAATTAGTCTATCAGCCAACTTGTACACAGAATTCCCGTTTACGTCAAAACTCTTCAGCGGTTCAGGCCAGCGCGTAACCAACCAAGCGCAGATCACCCAGGCACTCGCTTCCCACGCCGTCCCAAACCCCTCCAGCGTCATCTACCGTCGCGCCTCCGTCGGTCAGTCAAGCCCACGCGCCCGCCGCTCCCCGCCGTGCCCCTCTCGCCCTGTGGGCGGTCCGGCTGCTCCCTCCGCCGGACTCGCCCCGGGTGCGGCCCAGCGCGGGGCGGGGGAAGTTAGGCTAACCGCGCACTGATGGAGCCGAGAGCGCCGCGGGTCCAGGGGCGGCACCAGGTCGCCGTGCACCGGCTTCCCGGGGAGGCTCCGGCTGCGAGGTACCACAGCCTACTGTCACACAGCCCGGCGGCGGCGGCGGCGGCTCCTCCTCATGCCCGCCCGCGACCCCGGAAAGCCCCGGTACCCAGCACGACCTCACCTGCCGGCGGAGCGCCGCCATAGCGCGGAGGCAGCGGCAGGGACGGCGACCCCGACGCCGGAAGCGGGGCCCTCCCCTGTCCGTTACTTCCGCCTTCCCCCTCGCAAGCGCGAGTGCGCGGGAAAGGCGTTCCGCCGCTGCCCTGCCCTGGGAGCGTCCCGCGCTGGGGCCGTGGCTCGGTTACGTCGACCCGCTCGCCGCTCGCCGGCCCTGTGGGACCGAGACCGCGGCTTCGCTGCCTCGTGCCGATGCTGCCCGGCTTTCCCCCTGTCTAGAGCTCTCGGCCAGCGCAGCCGAGCAATAGTTCCGTCGCCATACTTTTGCTTCCCATTATGTTACAATTCCTCTTCAGAGTAGAGGTGAAATGAAGCTGTACCCTTGGCTCAGACCCGCCGTTTCCTGCGGCGCAGCAGTGACTTCCCGAAGAAATCGGGATCCCCCCAAAGCAGTTTCGTGTTGGGGTGGAGACAAGGCCGTCTGTGGAGTCGGTCCCAGATAAAGTGATTCAATGTTTCGTGTAAACCTGTCTCCAACACGAATACTGAGGACGCGCGCGCGCACACTGAAAGACAGGTGCATCCTCTCTACAGTGTTAAGAAATATGACCCAAGCAATAAAATGACAGGAACGACGGCCCCTCCCGACTCAGAGATCTGGTTTCCTGTTAGGATGGAATCCAATCATATTTCAGCCTAATTTGTATTCACTCTTAAATTTCAAATCGAGACCTGTAATAGTTCGGGTATAGAGCCTAGGAATCTTTTAAAAGGGGATAGTGTGAAAAAGAATAAAAAGCTTTTATTTAAATAGCTTTCTAAGCTGCCTAAATTCCACCACTCGTAAGCCCTAAACCTTAACTTACAAGCATTTCTACTTGTTTTATCTACTTGTTTCTGAACTGAGAAAAAGGGCTTGAATCTTGCCAGGATACAATTGACGGAATACCTGTTCTGTGGGAGGCGCTGCGCTGGGTGCTAAAACCTATCTTTCTCACAAAAGGATTATATCAAAGAAAAGGAAGGTTGTGATCTGTGTGGAACCAAAGAATTCGTTGTTTTTGTTTGTTAATCTAATTTTCTTACAACACTCAAGTGTCAGCACCTCAAAATAAATTATGTTAATGCTTTTACACTCAAAGCCTAAGAAAATCCTGTGTGCCACCCCCCACTCCCTGGAAGGGATCAGGAACCGGAACAGGTTATCTAGCTCTAGAAATAACACCGCGGCTGGGCGGCGGGGATTACTCTATGAGTGGACAGCATCTTCAGTCCTCTACGAAAACTTTGCTCTCTGGAATCACACTTAGAACGTGGAGAAGAAAATTTATCAGCCTCAGCCTCAGCACGTTGCTATCTGAGTTCTTTCTGGGAAGAACATTCTCAAAGTATTAGACCATATACTGGCATCAACACAGGTGAGTTTTAGTTATTTTGCCTTATGAAAAAGTAAGAGATTGTAGAGAGCTAGGACTTCGCATTCTTAGCCCATTGCACACCTGTCTAAAAAAACACATTCTGCAACTTCTTATGAAATATAAGCATCATAAACACTACAAGGAAAAATGTTTGGGTTTTTTTCACTCTTGGAAACAGAGTTGTCAGAACATCAGGAAACTCATTTGAATTCTGAAGAGTAAATGTCACTAACTTTTTGCTGCACACTTTAAAAAATACATTTATATATGGGATGCAGCAAAAGCGGTCCTGAGAAGAAAACTCATAGCAATACAGACCCATATTAACAAACAAGAAAAATCCCACATAAGCAACCTTAAACTACACCTAACAGAATTAGAAAAAGAACAAACAAAGCCCTGAATCAGCAAAAGGAGGGAAATAATAAAAATCAGAGCAGAAATAAATGAAATAGAAACCAAAGAACTGTAGAAAGGATCAATGAAACAAAGAGCTGGTTATTTGAGAAGATAAAATTGACAAACCGGTAGCCAGACTTACTAAGAAAAAATGAGAGGAGACTCAAATCAATAAAATTAGAAACAAAAGAGGAGAATTGCAACAGATACCACAGAAATACAAAGGATTATAAGAGAATACTATGAAAAACCAAATGCCAACAAAATGGACAACCTAGAGGAAATGGATAAATTCTTAGATGCATACAACCTCCCAAAACTGAATCAAGAAGAAAATCAAGAAATCAAGAAAATCAAGGAGAATCTGAATAGACCAATCACAAGTAAAGAGATTGAAACAGTAATCAAAAACCTCCCCCAAAATAAAAGTCCAGGACCAGATGGCTTCCCTGGAGAATTTTACCAAACATTCAAAGAAGATTTAATACCTATCCTTCTCAAACTATTCCAAAAAATAGAGGAAGATGGAATACTCCCTAACACATTCAATGAGGCCAACATCACCCTGATATCAAAGCCAGACAAGGACAATACAAAGAAGGAAAACTAGAGGCCAATATCACTGATGAACATAGATCCAAAAATCCTCACCAAAATATTGGCAAACCTAATACAGCAATACATCAAAAAGATTATATACCATGACCAAGTGGGATTTATACCAGGGACACAGGCATGGGTCAACATCCACAAATCAATCAACGTGATACACCACATTAACAAAATGAAGAATAAAAACCACATGATCATCTCAACCGATGCAGAGAAGGCATTTGACAAGATCCATTTATGATAAAAACTCTCAACAAAATGGGTATAGAGGGAAAGTACCTCAACATAATAAGGGCCATATATGACAAACCCACAGCTTACTCAATATCTTACTCAATAGGGAAAAACTGAAAGCCTTTCCTCTGAGAACAGGAACAAGACAAGGGTGCCCACTCTCACTACTCTTATTCAACATAGTACTAGAAGTTTTGGCCACAGCAATTAGGCAAGAAAAAGGAATAAAAGGACTCCAAATAGGCAATGAAGAAGTGAAATTCTCACTATTTGCAGACGACATGATCTTATATATAGAAAACCCTAAAAAATCCATTGGAAAACTACTAGAAATAATCTACAACTACAGCAAAGTGGCAGGGTATAAAATCAACTTACAAAAATCAGTTGCATTTCTATATGCTAATAATGAACTAACAGAAAGAGAACTCAAAAAGACAATCCCATTTACAACTGCAACAAAAAGAACAAAATATCTGGGAATAAATTTAACCAAGGAGGTGAAAGACCTATACAATGAAAACTATAAGACACTATTGAAAGAAATCAATGATGATGGGGGCCGCCCAGTGGCGCAGCGGTTTAGTCCGCGCTTGGCAGCCCAGGGTTCGCAGGTTCGGATCCCGGTGGCCCGCCGATGCACTGCCTGTCAGCCACGCTGTGGCGGCGTCCCATATAAAATAGAGGAAAGACGGGCACAGATGTTAGCCCAGGGCCAGTCTTCCTCAGCAAAAAGAGGAGGATTGGCAACGGATGTTAGCTCAGGGCTGGTCTTCCTCACAAAAACAAAAAAAAGAAAGAAAGAAATCAATGATGACATAAAGAGTTGGAAAAATATCCCATGCACATGGAGTGGAAGAATAAACATAGTTAAAATGTCCATACTACCTAAAGCAACCTACAGATTCAATGCAATCCCAATTAGAATCCCAAGGACATTCTTCACGGAAATAGAACAAAAAATACTGAAATTTGTATGGGGCAACAAAAGACCCCGAATAGCTAAAGCAATCCTGAAAAAAAAGAACAAAGCTGGAGGCATCATAATCCCCGATTTCAAATATACTAAAAGCTATAGTAATCAAAACAGCATGGTACTGGTACAAAAACAGACTCACAGATCAATGGAACAGAATTGAAAGCCCAGAAATAAAACCACACATCTACAGACAGCTAATCTTTGACAAAGGAGCTAAGAACATACAGTGGAGAAAGGAAAATCTCTTCAATAAATGGTGCTGGGAAAATGGGACAGCCACATGCAAAAGAATGAAAGTAGACCATCTTCTATCACCACACACAAAAATTAACTCAAAATGGATTAAAGACCTGAGAGTGAGACCTGAAACTATAAAACTCCTCGAAGAAAATATAGGCAGTACGCTAACTGACATCGGTCATAAAGGGATCCTTTCGGATTCCATGTCTACTCGGACAAGGGAAACAAAAGAAAAAATAAACAAGTTAGACTTCATCAGACTATAGAGCTTCTACAAGGCAAATGAAACCAGGATCAAAATGAATAGACAACGCACTAGCTGGGAGAAGATATTCACAAATCATATATCTGACAAGGGATATCTCACACAACTGAACAAAAAAACAAACAACCTAATCAAAAAATGGGCAAAGAGATGAACAGACATTTTTCCAAGGGAGATATACAGATGGCCAACAGGCACAAGAAAAGATGGTCAACATCACTATCATCAGGGAAATGCAAATCAAAACTACACTAAGATATCACGTTACACCTGTTAGAATAGCTATTATCACCAGGACAAAAAACAACAAATGTTGGAGAGGTTGTGGAGAAACAGGAACCTTAATTCACTGCTGGTGGGAATGCAAACTGGTGCAACCTTTATGGAAAACAGTATGGAGATTCCTCAAAAAATTAAAAATAGAAATACCTTATGATCCAGTAATCCCACTCTTGGGCATCTACCCAATGGACAAAAATCAACGATCCTAAGAGGCTTATGCACCCCTCTGTTCATTGCAGCATTATTCACTATAGCCAAGAAGTGGAAGCAACCCAAGTGTCCCTCGACTGATGATTGGATAAAGATGATGTGGTATATATATACAATGGAATACTACCCAGCCATAAAAAAAGACAAAATTGTTCCATTTGCAACAACATGGATGGACCTAGAGGGTATTATATTAAGTGAAATAAGCCAGAGAGAGAAAGACAAACACCATATGACTTCACACACATGTGGAATATAAACTAACACACGAACAGAGAGAACTGTTTGGTGGTTACCAGGGGCAAGGGGGGTGGGGGGTGGGCACAAGGGGTGAAGGGATGCATTCATATGGTGACAGACAAACAATAATGAACAACTAAAACTTCACAATGTTATAACCTATTAAGACATCAATAAAATTTTTTTAAAAATACACTTCTAAAAACTCTGCCTTTACTGTCCCCGATGAAGGAGGGTCCCCCGTCAGTCTCTTGTGATGGCAGGCAGCACTTTCTAAAGGAAGGGGATGGCGATATCCCATATCCCAGTAGATAAGAATAAAATGAACTGTAATCTGAGCATGCTAAAATATTAAGACAGTTGAGTGCTTCCTAGATGAACACTAGAAACTGAGCACTGGACCATAATGGAGGCAGCCTGACCCCTGAGCATCTTCCAGAGGACTCTGGGCAGGAGGAGCCTTGGAACCTGCAGCAAGTGCTGACGTGGAAAAAATGCACTGAGGGGAGTCTTGGTTTCTGTTTTTGTTTCCTTCCTGCTATCTCAGCAGGGGAAAAAAAATGAAAGGTTTCTCTCTTACCCTTAACCACTCCCTCCCCTCCAACACAGCAAAATAGAGGCTGGATTTCACGTGCTTGAGCTGGCTGATTCTGTTTGAGAGGGGGATGGATTGGAGCCTAGAGGGGAGGAGCCATCTGAGTGTGGGAGAGACGCACTGGGACCTGAGCAAGAGTGGGAAAGGGACAGTGACAGTCAGGGCTGGACACCCCCACATAGTCACAGAGGTGGGGCCTGGGGCTGGAAGACCCCACATAGTCACAGAGGTCTGGCCTGGGGCTGGACACCTCTCGCATAGTCACAAAGGTGGACCTGGGGCTAGATGCCCCCCACATAGTACCAGCGGTGGGGCCTTGGGCTGGAAGCCCCCACACAGTACCAGAGGTAGGGCCTGGGGCTGGAGACCCCCGACATAGTCACAGAGGTGGGGCCTGGGGCTGGCTGCAGGATGTCTGGGGAGTGCTGGGAGGGTGTCGTGGGTGGACAGCAGAGTCCTGCTGCAGAGCCCACTGCACAGCACAGCCCAGACAGACAGTGGGTCAAAGAGTGCAAAGGTGTGCACAAGGAGAAGGGAAGTGCTTAAGAACACCACAGTCTCCCAGTCTCCTTAGACTAAGCAAGCTGCAGAGCCCCAGGCCCCACTGCGGGAGAGACCCCCCCCCCCCACAAACTGACCGAGGCTGACCCTCTCTCCAGCTGTGGCAAGTGGGGCACACAAACGGAAGTGCCTCCCACACCAGCACTGTGGGAGAATTCATACCATCCAAGGCAGGGTAACTGTTTACAAAATTGCTGTAATTTGGAAAATGTTCAAGGAAAAGTATTAATGAAATAGTCTGGTCATTTGGCGAACCAGCTCTACCAATTCTACACACCAGAGGAGCATATACCAAGTCAGAGGAAACAAAAACACATGCATATATACAAAAGTAGAAAGAGAACCAAAAACCTCTTCTCTGCCTTTTGGAAGGTCACAAATTGAAAGCCCTTTAATAGGACAAAACTCAAATGAACACTAGAATGTTTTTTTCAAGGTCATGGAAGAAATGAATTCCAAGTCTATTTTATAAACCTAAAATAATTTAGTGTCACTGGCTTTTGTTCTAGCATTTATCAAACTTGCATATGAGTTTTCAGAAGGTGAATTGGGCCTAATTCTCAAGAATTAGGATCCTTGAGAATTGACTTTCTCTGAAAGGAAGGGGCCTGGAAACAATACGATTTCCTAACTGAGTGCAGCAGAGCAGCAGGAAGCTGGCGTCAGCCGATCGTCAGGGGCATTCCTGGGGGCACAAGGCTCTGTGCAGCTCTGGGGCCTGAGCCGCTTCACTGGGGCTCCTGCTCTCCGTCTCCAGGCTCACGGTGGACAGAACTCCACTTTCTGAAGGAAGAAGAAGACACTATATCACATGCTAACAACATAAGATTCTAAAATACTTTGCTTCTCTCTGGAAGAACTCCTAGGAGCAAACACATCAGAGGGACCCCTCAGAGCCGTACTGGCAATTGCTCTAGAGTTCCCAGACCTTGCTGAGGTGCAGTAGGGATTCTGCGCCCAGACCCATCAACACCAGCTCGGTCAGCTTGCTCTGAGTAGCGGTGACCAGACTCACTGGGCTACTGCCCCCCGGCTGTGCAGCCAGGAGCCTTGTATAAAGAGCCAGGGGCCCACCGGTTCCCCCAGAGCATCACACTCACCATCTGTGGCCTGATCCTCCCCTTCAGCTCACTTAGACTATCTTGAGCTGTGCTTCTCAAACCCTCGGCCCCCCAGCCCCCGACCCCTCTGTGGGCGCCTCCTCGTCAGGGGTTCCATGGGCGCTCACCCACCTTCTAAGGCCCACAGCCAAGCTCTGAACCCCAGTGGTGTTCAGGGTCCTCTAAAACAGAATCAAGGCCTGTTTGTTTCACAGGTGACAAGCCAGCTACAGGCCCTGACATTTGTGTCCAGGACAGCATGGAAGAAGGAGTTCCTCCTCCTCCCCAGACCCAGGAGGGCAGCCTGGGGAATCTCCTTGCCCTCCGCCGCCCACAGACCACACCTCTCACCAGGTTTGTTTACTCGATACACCTCATCCCAGGTGTAGTTAGCCAGGTTCACAGGCTGCGTCACCCAGGGGTCTGCCACCAGCTTCTCCAAGGTGGTGCGCTGCTCGGGGACAGGCTGCAGCAGCCCAGACACAAGGTTCATGAGATCTAGGGACATAAAGATCCACCCTTGGCGTGCAGCCAGGCCGAAGTCAAGTAGAGCATCTCAAAACCACAGGGCCTGGGTCCGCCTGCCATGAGCACCCCTGACTGGGCAGGAGGGGGCCCTGGAGCCCCCACCTTTAACTAGCACCCCAGGGGTCCTGGTGCACAGGGCCCCCAGCTGCTCTTTGAGAAAGGCTGCAGATGTTCGTTGCCTCTGAAATGAAAGCTTGGAGTTCAAGATCCTGCCTCACTCACTTAACCAAGGTGCAAAGGTTCCTAAGCTCACCTGTTCTCAGGGGCTCTGGCTGTGTGGAGCCGTGAATGACACAGGGTCACATGACAGGGGAGAGGAGGGAGGCGGCAGCAACAGAGTCTCCAGATCAGCCCCACAGGAAGGAGGCACAAGCTCTAGAAGCCTTGAGTCTGAATTTGGATCCCCTTTCCCTTAACAACATGGGTGTCACCCCAACAGAGCTGCCCCAAGCCTCCCTGTTCCAGAGGAGTAATCCTGAGAGCCTAGTGAGAGCACGTGGAACAGCCTTGGGGGTGGTACAGCATGTGCGAGAGCCATGGTGTCATAGGAATCCAGAACTCCAGCAAAGCTCTAGAAACTGTCTTCTAGATACTGTGTGCCCCAGATTCACATGTTCAAGCCCTAACCCCTATGTGATGGTGTTAGGAGGTGGGGCCTTCGGGAAGTGATTAGATGAGGTCATGGGGAGCCCCCATGATGGGATTCGTGCCCTTGTAAGAAGAGACACCAGAGAGCTTGCTCTCTCCCTCTCTGCCATGTGAGGACACAAAGAAAAGGCAGCCATCTGCAGGACAGAAAGAAAGCCCTGACAGGAACCGAATCTGCCAGCACCTTGATCTTGGATTCCCAGCCTCCAGACTGTGAGAAATAAATGTCTGTTGTTTAAGTCCCCAGTCTGTGGGATTCTGTAAGGGCAGCCCAAGCTGACTGAGACATAGGCTTCTCACCCAGGTGAAGAATCCAAGGCACAGACTTTATGCATGAAGACGCTCGTCACTTCACTACTTAAAAGGATAAGTGACAGTGGAAGCACAGAATGTCAAGACTGGAAGGGACCTCAGAACCCTGTGGTCTGGCATCCACCAAACCCTTGCCAGCTCCTTGGGGCTCCTCCAGGTGTAGGTCCTGAGGTGGCCCACTCCAGACTCAGGAAGTCCTCTCTGGCCACCGAGCCCACATCCGCCTCCCCCACGGCTCCTCACTTCAGATGCAGACTACCACTCATGCCCGAGGGGAGCCAAGCTCACGCTGCCAGCTCACGGGGGGCTCAGCAGAGCTCACGGTGCGACAGAAACCCCCAGGCTTCCACGTGAACTGCTGGGAGTCAAGTCCCTCCATCGCCCCCCAAGGGATGAGTTTCTAACCCAAGAGGGTGATCTTACAGTCACTGCCACGGCCAAGATCACAGACTGCTAATGTCTCTCTCTCAGGAGAGGGCCCCTATGATCCAAAGTGGAACACTCATAAAAACAAAATTATCATGATGTTGTAAAGTCATATTCAAATTATCCTTATGTTCAGATCAAAGTATTAGAGGAATGGAAAGGAAGAGAAACGAGATTATCAGCATGGACAAAGGCGCACTGCTCTCAGAGACAGGAAGCGGGGAGAGACGCTGGGCTGCCGTCGGCTCCCCCGGCAGCCCATGCTCACCTTCTGACACCAGGTACGGGGGGTTTATCACGGCCTCCACGGTCTCCTCCAGCTCGCAGAAGGGGTTCTCCTCAAAGATCAGCGTGTACAGCGTGACTCCCAGCGACCACATCTCCAGCTCTGGCCCCCGGTAACTGCAAGGAGGAGAGAGCGTTTGGGCATGCTGGTGCTCAGCCCGAAGCGTGACGGGCCAGCCCTGCACGGGAGCCCCAGCCTCTACATGTCACCCGGGAGTGGCTCCCAGCAAGACTCTCCGCACTCCTTGGCCATATCCTCAATGTGTAGCATGTCTGCCCCCCCGGCAGGCGCTGGCCAGGCACCAGGGAGGGAGAGGAAAAGGAAAGTCACAGCACTCAGGCAGTTGAGAGACTAATTCAGGAGACGACCATCACCCACAAGGATAAGATGGTACACTGGCACATGGGAGCAGGGCAGAGCACAGTGTCTTGGGGGAGTGGGGGCCTTTCTGGAGGAAAGGACACACAATGGGGCAGAGCTTGAGGCACCAGGCCCCACGGGAACCCAGCTCACCAGGGCCAGAGGGAGCCACAGGTGGTTTCAGAACAGGGCGGTGTGCCCTTCAGAGGGATCACTGAGGTGACACATGAAGGATGCTCAAGGTGAGCCTGGCGCAGGAGAGAAATCCTCAAGGATAAAGTGAGGTGACCACAGCAGAGACAGAGAAGAAAGTGAATGAGAAGGGAGGGAGGTCCGGGTTTCTGGGCCAACTGAAGGAGCAAGCTCTGGGGAGAAGATGCCCTGGGGTGCACTGTCTTTATTTTTGGTCATCATAGACACCCTCATCCTGGCTACCATCTGTTGGGCACCTGTGAGATGGTGACACTGCCAGGCGTTCCATGGTTCACCCTAATCCTCACAACAAACTAGCAAGATAAACATCACCTTTGTTTTACATGGAAGAGGTGAAGCTGCTGCCCGAGTGGGCAGTGGCATCGGGTCAACTGCCCCCCACGCATGCGTCCCTGCACTATCCAATGCAATTGGTCCCTCGGGTCTGGAGCTCAGGGGGCAGTCTGGCCCAAAGAGCAGATTTGGGAAGCAGCAGCATTTCACCAGACCACGAATTTAGACAAGGTGGCCGACTAAAAACGGTGAGTGAGAAGAGGGCCCAGGACAGAGCCCTCTGCTGTGCAGGGGGCAACAGAGAGCCTGGGGACATCAGGAGGCAGAAAACTGGGAGTCGGGGTGGGGGGACCTTGACACAAGAGAGAAGAGGGTCCTGGGGTGGGGTCGAGGGAGGGCTCAGGGCGTGCAGACCATGGAGCCCTGAGCAGGAGCCGGCCGGAGCAGCCACATGGCAGAAGTCAGGCCTCAGTGGCCAAGTGGAGAGGGGTCGTGAAGACAGACCTCAGCAAGAGCTAGAGCAAGAAAATCAGATTCAGCTGTTTCTGTTCTTGTGTCATTTCTGTTTTGGAGAAAGAGATTTCAAGAATTTTGGAAACTGAAGAGAAAAATCCACTAGAGTAGAACAGGAGTCAGCAAGCTTTTTCTGTAGAAGGCCAAAGAGCCAGCATTTTAGGTTGTGGGCCACACGGCCTCGGTGGCCACCACTCCTCTCTGTCATGGCAGCACAAAAGCAGCCACAGACATTACAGGAGCCAATGAGTGTGGCTGTGTACCAATAAAACTTTATTTATAAAAAACAAGTGGCAGGTGGATTTGGCCAAGGGCCATAGTCTACTGACCCTGGAGCAAGAGGACATGCAAATGAGGAGGGCGGAAGCAAAGTTCATGAGGATGGGCTCTAGAATCAAAGCTCAGAAAACCTCTGGCCCAGTGAGATGGAGAAATCATGCCTGATGGACAAAGGAGCTCATAGGGGACACCTGCAGGTTGGCAGGCCGAAGAGGAGGGAGTAGGAATGGTGCAGGGCAGGGGCTCTGGGAAAACGAGGCAAAGGGGAGGTGGGAGGTTGCTGAGCAGCCCTGAGGCACTCGCCTGGCTCAGAGCCTCCAAATGCACAGAAGTGCCACTGCCCTGCGCTCCCCTGCAGGAGCTTCGCAGCCTGGGCACAGGGGGTGGGGGACAGACAGCCACACCGCACACGTCACAGTCCCCCTCCAACACTGATGACATGACGGCCACCACAGGATAGGACAGCATTCAAGGGCACTCTGGGTACCAGGGTAACCAAATTCTCTCTTAAAAGAAACTCCGAGGCCTTTCTTGGACTACCCCCTGTAATATTTCATACTGTCTGGTTTATTTAGCGCTCCCTCCACACTCTGCTGTTGACAAAAAGCCCATCATTCTGCTCACAGGGGCCAGCCCAGCACAGAGGTCTGGAGCAGGAGGGGGGCAGCAGGCCCGCGATGCTGCTGGGCTTCTGAGGACTCAGCGTCAACAGCCTGCACCCTTCACTTCCTGACTCTGAAATGAAATGTGACTTGAGCAGACACCATGATTAGGGCCCCTGGTCACTTCTCACACCGATGCCAAGGGTTTCTCTGTGAGCCCAAGGCACAGCATGGAGATGGCAGTGTCTATAAGCAAACACTCCAGACTCAGGCCGCCTGGGCTCAAATCCAGTTCCAACCAGGTCTGTCTGAGTGTCCCCAACACACCTGTCACCTGAGAACAGGACCAAGTGGAGCAGGCACAGAGGGCATAGCACAGAGCTACAGTGACTGGCAGCAAAGGTCCATGCGACACTGTGACAGCCTGTTCCTCTAACCACAAGCCCTCCTACAGAGACATATTCTAACCATGCCTTTCTGAAATACATATAGGTGGTACAAGAAAATACCTGTTGTCTGATTCTGACCTAAGAAAGTCCATTTCACACACATAAAGACACACTTTGTTTATATGTGGACAAGACAGAAATCCACGCATGCGCAGCAGAAAACACTGAGAATCATTTCCACTTAAGCCCCAGCAACCCTTGAGCAACAGTGTCCTTTCCTCTCCTAAGTTCCCTGAGCCCAGGTCCTGCCCAGGCAAGCCCCCTGCAGTCACAAGCTTCCCAGGTACAGAGATGCAAACTCGGCCCACACCCACTGGGACCCTGCTTCTCCCCGCAGCAAGAGCAGGAGGCTTGGCCAGGCCCCAAGCTGATGCAGAGTCTCAGGCCAGTCAGCACCTCCAGCCAAGGGTGCCGTCTTCAACAAGGATCTTCTGCATTAGTACTTCTTCTACTGCTTGATTTCTTGTATGGTCAGCCCAACAATATTTTATTGTAATAGATTATTATTCCCATCATCAAGATAAATAAATCCAACTAAAGAAGAATTCTCTTCACTTATTTGGGAGAAAATAATATAATGAATCCCTGTATCCATCACCCCGCTTCCCTTGACCAATCTAACTTTGCCTGCCTGCCCAACCCATTTTCCAAAACATTATCCTTTATCACTCAACAACCCTATGGCAAAGAGGCACAAACTGAAACCATTTTCCCACCTAAAATCCAACCAATCATAGGGTCCCGCTGGACGATGTGTGAGGGCAGGCTGCACTGCAGGGTGATACGTACGGATTTCCCATGAGAACTTCAGGGGCACAGTACTCGATTGTTCCACAAAAGGTATAAAATAGCTTGCCCCTTTCCAAGTAGGCAGCAGAGCCAAAGTCTATGAGCTTGATTGTGAAGTCCTCAGCAATCACGATGTTCTCGTCCTTGATGTCCCGATGGAGGATGCTCTTTGAGCGCAGATATCCCACCGCCGAAACCAGCTGAAACCGGAAGGCCCCAGGGGACTTTTTAAAAAAGCAATTCTAGTAAAACATGCGTTTTAAAAAAAAAGATTAACAAGAAAAAAGAAAAAACAAAGGGGAAAAAACACTCTCTAACTCATAATGAACTGGTGACAGGAAAGAACTCTGGATGCCGTGGATACAATCCAAATGAACGAGAGGAAAACAGTTCCAGGCAGGTGTGCTCACCGTGGCTGGCACACGTTATGCCAACGCAGCAACGTCGTACATTCTTTTTTAAATTTCACTATTATTATTATTATCATCATTATTTGAGATGAGCACACTTAACGTAAGACCTACCCTCTTAGCAAATTCTTAAGTACACAATACAGCATCGTTAACTATAGGAACTGTACCGTACAGCAGATCTCTCAGACTTACTTGTCTTGCGTAACTGAAACTCTGTACCCTTTGACTAACTCCCCCATTTCTCCCACCCCACATAAATACCTGATTCTTAAGTTCTCTCTGTCTGTGTCCTACTGATGAAATCTTCCCATCAGACATTCCCTCACCCCACGACACACACCATGACCATCTCAGGTGGAAGGACAGACAGACCACAAGCAGAAGCCACAAAGACATGTGGTGGGCACCTGAATGAGTGTGGTTAGGCGTTCAGTGGGAAGTGGCCCTAGAGAAAGCCTGAGTCCAATACCTTCAGTTCACAGGGAGGGAAAGTGACTTGCCCAGAGTTCACGCAGCAGTAAGGAGCAGAGCTGAGAATAGACGCCAAGTCTAAACTCCTACTGCAGGGCTCTAGCAGCTTCTCAAAGAACAGCATTGGGCATCAGCCATATTTTCCCCAACATGTGCAGGATCCTCAATGATGTGGACTTAAAAGTAATTCCACTGGAAATGGGCTTCATTTCAACATGCCAAGTGCATTAGTCTCCACTCTGGAAGGCTAAGGTTACTACAATCCACCGTCTGCTAGAAAGGCCTACACCGCACATTTGGTAAGAGAGATCAACAAAGTGGCATTTCAGTTAAGTTTAAGTAAAATTTCTGACTGCATTCATAATCTGGACACCAATTGTACCAATCAACATAGTGATTTCATGGATGTAGTCAGTCATTTTGATCATTAGAGACAATTTTATACCTACAAATGAATATCTTTGAATCAGAAGCAATAGTTTATGGCAGGTTAACTAAGCCTAATTAATTAGCTTATAATTAATAAATAGATATATACTTATATACACATATATGCAAGCATATACATACCTGCATATTTATATATAGACACATTTACATACATACGTGAATGTGCGTATACACACACGTGCATACATACACATGCATATGCTTATACATTCACATATACATATATGGACACACGCGTACATATGTACACACATATGCGTACATACATGCACACATACATATCAGGGTCCTGTCGGGAAACAGAAACCACACATCATTCTGAATGTGGAAAGTTTCATCGAGGTTTATTAACTAGTACCAAGAAATTAATTACAAAGGGGTAAAGAGAACCTGGAAAAGAAGCCACTCTTCCTGCAGGTCCCTTGGTGCCCTAGCTGCACAGGAGAGTGGTCCACAGGCCCCAGCCCCCTGCCATAGAGCAGGCCCCAACAGACATGGAGCTGAGAGGCAATACACTGATAACTGGCACTATGTGAATACACATTTGTATACGACAAACAGTTCTATAAAACCGTGAATCCATACTTACATGTGATAACACTTATTATGTATATAGATGTACAAGGGGCTAGAGATACTTCTTGTGAAAATTGTACAGTACTGAACACTATAATTACCTATATCAGTAGCCCCAAAATTAACAACAGTTAGGCAGCAGCTTTTAACAAGCGACTCCTAACATTACATCATACAGACACTCTTTTTACCATGAAGACTTCAGAAACAAATCTTTGCCATCAATTAAAGTAGACAAGTGTATAATCTTCCAGCATAGGAAGAGGGAGATTCTCTTGGCAGAACCACGATGCCTGAAACTTACAAGAAGGTGCCTCAGAAACTTAATTTCAGAAATCCAATAACTTCTGGGAGTTTATAGCTTTGAGGAAGAAATGTCAATTTACAGAAGCTGTCATTAGAAATCGAGTCATCTCCAGGAAACAATCAAAGAGCAAATCTGTGAACTGTTCACACACCCCCTTCCAGATATTTCTCCATTCTTTCCAGGGAGCTAGGAATGGTCTAGAATGGAACCACCAGCTTCTCCTTAAAACTCAAAACAAGAATTACTGTCTCCCCTCCACCCCCAGTTTCTCTCTCTCCCAGGAAACCTTTTTATTTTGCTGATCACTCTCCCATTCCAATAAAATAATAAATTGACTAAGATGGATACATAAATAGACATGAAATAGGCTAAGACTTACCGTAAAATGAGTCTGCCAGACTCTCCACCTTTGCTGATTAATTAACTGAATGGCTACCATTGAGCACTTACCGTGTGAAGGACATGTGCCTCAGGGGCCCCTCTGACTTTGTCCTAACAACAACCTCACGACTCTGGTACTACAAGGACCCTACTATACAGAATAGCACTGATTTCCTGGTGGTGGACAAGGATTCAGATCAAATGCACAGGTCTCAAAGCCCAGGATGGTAGCTTTGTTGGCTAATTTTTGAGATTGATGTGGATATTATATGTATATAAATAAACTTTAATCATTAAACATACTTCCTCAATCATTCCAGGATGGTATTTGGCTTCATCCTTCCTTCCCAACCTCACTTTCTCTACTTCAACCATAGAATTCTCCTCTCAAAATATATATCTTACTCATAAAATCCACAGACTGAAGGCTAGACCCAGCTCACAGAGAGAACCGAGTGTGGACCACTGATCTCTGCAGCCTTGGGACCAAGCACCCAGGCGCACATTCTCCCCTGCATGGCTCTGGGCTTCTCTCACCTGTCGGAAGATGTAACTCGCCAGGGGCTCGTCAAGGCTGGGATGGCGGTCAATGAAGGCGAAGAGGTCCAGGCCAGAGCCATGCTTCTCCATCACAAGCTGAAAGAACCCTTGGTTTTCAAATACATCCAATACCTGGAAAGAGACAAAGTCAGGTCCAGCTCTGCTGAGATACCCTCAAGACGACACATTTAAGATCTTTTCACATGAGCAACATCAGGGCATCGACAAACAAGAAACCCTGCTCCACCTTGATGATATTGGCATGTTCCACCCTGGACAGAATGGCAATCTCTAAAGTAACTTTCCCAAGTTTGGGATCCTCGATCCAACAATCTTCCAAAATCTTCTCCTTCTTAATAAACTTCACCACCACCTACGAGGAAAACAGAGAGGAGAAGTAACTGCAAACATTCCTGTTGTGTCCCATCAAGCCTCGTGCCCACTGCTGGTTCACAGTGGCAGACGGAACCTCCACATTCACCTCCCCCAAATCCCAGGGACGTGAAAGAAGAAACCTAATGACAAACCCCTGCAGTGCAAGGAGACAGAGAGGCATGTCAGCAGCTGACCAGACATGCTGAGTAGACCTGCCCATCTGTAAAGTGCATGGATTGGAGTGATGGAGGAGCCAGATGGAGCTGAGGAGCCACAGCCTATGCCAGAAAGAGAGGCCCCTGGAGACCGTGGAGCGGGTGCTCCTCAGAACACCCATATCACCCCAATTTCTCAACCGAGTACTGGATGTCCTGGCCAAGAAAATGAAAAAAGAAGCCTGAGAACTAGAAAAAATAAACAAAAAACTATCATTCACATTGATTCTAAGAACTAATCAGACAGTTCAGCAAGATTGATGGACACATAAATATAAGAAAAACGGTGTCAGTACAATTAATAATAGTCAGATAGAAAAAAGATACTATTTGTAAAGGAAACAAACACCATAAGTCACTGAACAATAATCTTGTCCCTCAACAGAATACTTGCTGCTACATGAGTGCCGGGCACATGGTGGAAGGAGCAACATGGTGAGCATTGACCATGGGCCAGGCCTGCCCTACACTTCAGCAAGAGACCCCAACAAGACAACCAGAACCCCCACCCTCATGGAGCTCATCACCTGCCAGGGAGACAGACACTACACAAAGTACATCGTGGCTCAGGGACATTGAGAGCTAAGAAGATGGAGCAGGGAAGTGCAGGTGTGAGGGCCCAAGAGGGCTTCTGAAGAGGATCTCCTGAGAGGAGCCTGAGGGAGAAGAATCCCAGGCAGAGGGAAGATGGAGCGAAGGTTCTGAGGCAGGAGCATGCCCACATGTGGGAGGCACAGCAGGCAGGCAGGGAAGTTGGAGCAGGCAGCACGAGGGGAAGGAAGACTGGGATGGGGCAGAGCGCAAGGAGCTGCAGATGGCAGGAGCTCAGGTTCAGACGTTTAAAGAAGGCTGCTGCCCGTCCAGCTGCAGAGTTTAAGTGAACAAAAAGGAGGGTTGCTTCCACGAGCACCAACACACTCCTAAAATGAGTTTTGGGGGAAGAAGGGAAAGAATTAACAGAACTGAAGAATAGATTCTCTTAAGGTAAAGAAAGCTCTAAACGTTCAGATCAAAGTCTTACCAAGTATCAAGGAAGAATAAAGAACATACACAGACACACACCACGGAAACACATCCTGGTGAGATTTCTGAAGTCCAAAGATGAAAAACAAATCAGGTTGCTGGCAGCAAAATTCACTTCAAAATAATGCTGGATGACAGTAGACGTGGTGTCTAAAAAGTTCTGAGAGGAAAAAGGCATATCACCAGGGAAAATAAAACATTTTGATACATGTAAGGACTCAAAGTATAATACCCATTCATCCTTCCTAGAAAAATTAGTAACAAATATATTCCAGCAGATGAAAAATAAACACAGGAAAGGGAAGAAACTGGATATAAAAATAATGGAGACTGAATAAAAAGAAGGACAAGATTTGTACACTGAAAACTACAAAACACTGTTGAAAGGAATTAAAGAAGATGTAAATAAATAGAATGATGTCCCACGTTCATGGGTCACAAGAACTGATACTGTTAAGGTGGTGAAGCTCCCCAGACTGATCTACAGACTGAGACCCTGGAACTGTGCTCTGTCCTGTGAACTATCACCTAACCCTTAGAAGTCTATTTTCTGATCAGCTGCTTTACTTAACAACTTGTTGGCCTAAGATTTAAATCAGCATCTCTGTTTTCTGAAAGGCAAAAACACTCATGTGTTTCTTTTTAAACCAAGAGAAGAACTTTGAGGCTTCTTTCTCCTTTCTTTAGGCATAAAGATCTAAAGAACCCCTCAAGTCTATCAGATTCCTGATCCAAACCAAGAATGGGAAGTTCTGCCTCAGATAAATTAAAGATGACAACAGAAACTTCAGAATGAGACTGCTTAGAAACACGTGACAACAAGAGCAGACTATGTTAACACCTCTAGAACTGGCCAAAGTGTACTCAGAAAACTCAACACTGTAAAGGCTTTTATTATTAGGTAACAGTTTAAAAAATACACATCCAATCCAATAAGCTAGAAAAAGCAAAATTAACTCACAGAAAGTATGAGAAAGGAAATTAAAAGAAAACAAAACAAATATTTGATGAATAAAACAGACAATTCTTTGGCAATTCTAGCAAAGAAAAGGGAGAGTGAACACATGAATTAGGACAGCCAAGGGACCATTAACAAGCCACAGAAACAACTACAGACAGGACACTGTAGGCACTGATACACCACCCAGACTGCTAACTCTGCGGCCCTCACATAACTTCTGACATTAAAAGAAAAAAAGAAAAAATACCTCATGCATAAATATAAGTGAAAAAATCCCAAATAAAAATATTAGCAAACAAATTCAGCAATGCATTAAAAGAACATTATGATGTGATCAAGGATTGAGTCTATGAATGTAAGCTGACTGACAATATTTACTATATCAATAAAGGAAGCAAGGATACGATCATGGCAACAGACACTGAAAAGACATTTAAGAGAACTCAGCACTCGTTCTTTAAAAAAAATTTTTAGTGAGCTGAAAATAAAATGAAATGTCCTCAAACAAAAGTAGCCATCAAGAAATGAAAGGAGCATTGTCACTGACCATGAAACACCAGGAGATCCAGTTGTGTACCTGTGATTAACACAGCTCTGCAGGTCCTAGCCAACACGTCAGGAGGGAAGGAAAAGCAAGGGTGATGAGATATAAACAACAGCACAGGAGAGACAACTCTCATTACCAGGAGAGGAATGATCCTTAATCTAGAAAATCAGAAAGGACCCCCTGGAAAATGATCAGAACCAGGAAGACTCTGATACACATATATGATGCAGCTTTGGTAAATTCCAGCAATAAGCGAACAGAAGTGCAGCCGTGAGAGGATCCCACGCACGGCCCCCCCAGGGATCAGCAGGCTGTGCATGGGGACACCTGGGCATCTCCGGGGTTCACTGGGACAGGCAGTAGTCACCATGTCAATTCCCCCAAATCACAAAATGCCCAGGAACTACAAATCAAATCCCAACAGATTTGGGAGGGAGGGGCAGCGAGGTCTGAGGCTCACTTGGAAGAGGAATATGTACAAATGGCCATGACCATTGAGGCTGAGGAAGGACCCTTGTGGGTCTCAATCTGCAAATCGACAGGATGGCAGCCCCTGGGTGTGTGAAAGGATGAGGGGTGAAGTCCGCCAGTGCATCTGAAGCAGTGAGCAGGATGGCCAGGCGTGAATGTGTGTGCTGTTGGGAGAGCCCTCTTGTGTCCGACCCCAGTGGGTGCCAGGTCATGTGCCTGGTGCTTCACGTGGAGGATTCCTTCTATCCCACTGGAATGCCAGAGTTTAGACACTAAGGGACTGAAGTCATGGAGCATCTGAAGTAGGGCCCGGCCCACTTCCCTCCAAGAGCCAAAGTACCTCCTTATTTTCTTCTTTATCCACCGCGGTCCACACGAAGCCAAAGGCCCCACTGCCAAGTGGGCTCAGCGTGCTGTACTTATGGGAGTATGCGCCCTCACAGGCCGCCAGCCCTTCCAGCTCAACAGCCTTGGGGGGCTCCTCAAACCAGGGTTTGGTTTTGAGCATCTGTGAATGCAAAGGAAGGTCTGAGGAACCACACACAACCGCACTGAAGAAAGGAGGCAGCAGCAGGCAGGCGCGTGTCATCCCACTGTCCCCAGCAGCCGTGTGCCCTCCTAAACTGGGGGCAGCAGCACCCACACCCTGCACTGCCACTCCCTGCTCCTGTGCCCACGGGGACCCGGCCTGAGAACCACTGTCCACAGGGCACGCCAGACGGCCTCAACACATCGGTCCAAACTGGCACACACAGTGAAACGTGTTCACACCCCACCCTGCACATGGGGCATACGCAGATTTAAAATCCTACATGTGGCTTCAAAATCACACAGGATATTAGAAGACAGTGTGAAAGAGCCACAAATAGACCCTATTCCCCTCTCAGAGGAAACAGAGAGACAGAAATGCTGATTGGAAAACCTTTCCCACACAGAAAGGTGAATACAAGAAAGGAGCTGACTGCAGATACCAACCTCCCCCAGGCTGGATCCAGGCAGCTCGCACACAGAGTGGCTGGAGCTGGGCAGGCTGGCCAGGAGCAGGCGGGTCCGCGTGGCTGAGTCCCGGTGGCTGTGGAGGAGGTCCTTCACCAGCCAGCAGCAGAACAGGGTAGCGGAGCCTTGGAGCTCCACCCGCTTCACCTCAAACTGCACACCTGAGAGGAAGGTGAGAACACACAGCCCTCCAGTGACTCCACCACCACAGCTTAATGATGAAAAAGGCATGCTCCCCTAGAACAGCATGAAGACGATGCAGAGCCCCTGGGCAGGGGCAGGGGCAGAGGGCAGAGGGCACCTAAGCTTGGAGAAGGGGAAAAGCTGTGGAGCACAGGCAGAGGAAGGCCGAGCATGGCGGCAGCAGCTCTGCATGTCCACCGAGGCAGCCAGAGGCCAAGGGAGAGACCTGCAACCACCTGCCAACTCGGAAAAGCCTGGAACACCTGCACCAACACACCCCTGTGCGAGGAGTCTCCACCTCCGGGTGAAGGGACGTGAACGGCTTCAATGGAAACCATACAGTCTGTGCCTCCTCTCGTTCATGGAGCCATAGTACATGCAAACCATGCTCACTTACGTACCTTAAAGCACGTGCGTTTCTACATACGTGTGCATGCGCTTCCACGTAACCTCCAGGTATACACCTAAACAAAAGTGCTTATCTTTTTTTTCGGGGGGAGGGGGATTTACAGTGATTTTATTTTCTTCTTCTTGTTTACATTTTCTAATATTTCTACAAATAACAAGTATTACTTATATAACTTTTTTAAGTCTAGGAAAAAAGTCCTAGTAATCAACAATACAAAATTAGCAATAACGAAACAACTGGCTAAAATAACATGGACCTGTTACGAAATTAGGAAAATAAAAGAAAGTAAAACAAACGTAATCACCTCATAGGGGCAAGTGAAGGGCCTGGTCATCACCCTCCCAGACCAGGGACTTGAGACCAGAGCAGCCTGGGCCCCCAGAGCACATGAAGACCCACCATGGGACCCCACAGCTTCAAACATCACTCCCAGCCCCGCGTGTCACAGCCACGTTCTGGCTGGTGGCAGCCTGGCCCCTGCGCATGGAGTGGCTCCCAGGCAGGGCACAAAGAAGGTGGGGACCTTGGGCTCCACCTTCCCAGGCATATGCACTTGTAATCCTGATTTTCAGAAGGTAAACTCCAACTGCTTTAACACAGCATTTCTGCCAAAACTATTCAGGGGGGTGAAACCATCAGACCACAGGACAAGGAAGCCCCTGCATCCCACTGTGCTGTGCTCCAGGGGCAGCGTGCGTGCCAATGGGAGACGTGGGACATGGACACACACACACACACACACACACACACACACACACACACACACACACACACCACCAGGACGTACTCAGCTGAGAGCCATCTCGATGGTAACAGCTCCCCGTGTAGGTGCCCTCCTGGATCTCATGCTGTAGGCTGGCGGCCCCGGGCGTCACAGAGCTGTCCCCTTTCACGGGCGTGGAGGTGACCTGGATTCTGCTCAGCCTGGGCTCCTCTAAAGGGCACACATCCCCTGGGCTAGCTCCTGACAGGGGAGGGACGCAGCCTGGGATCTCTCTGCCATTCACTTCATAGTGTTCAGAAGACTGCACACACGTCTCAGATGGTTCTGCTCCATCAAGGCCCACACAGCTCTCACGGAACCGCCAGCCTTCACCAAGATTGAAACAGGTGCCAGTCAACAGTAACAGCTCCCTGTCATCCGGAACATCTGACCTCTGCCCCTGCAAACCACTCACATTGACGTCAGACCCCACCAGTGAAGGAGAGGGTGTCCCCATGAGCTCAGACGTAGTGCAGGAACAGTTTGACGAGGTTCGGTCTGTCCATTCGCTGAAAAAGAGTTCCTTGAGGTTCCAGGAAAACGAATTCCCATCAGCCTCCTGGGCCTCCACTGCATCCAGGACACCAGGGAGGTCTGCGGCTAGGGCGTAACAGGCTGAGGAGCTGCCCGCATGGCCACCATACAGGTCTCTGCCTCCCAGGTCAGACAGCGACACAGGGGCAGAGAACCGGGGGTGCTCTGCTGGGACCAGCTCAACGTAGGAGATGCCCAGAGGCCCTGAAAAGCTTGATTTGGACAGCTGCTCCTTAATTAAGCACGTCTGCAGCTCTTCTCTGTCATTCTTCGCTCGCAGCCATGGCTCATCCAAAGTAGGCCTCGAGAACGAGAGTCGCACCATCCCAGAGGGGCTGGAAGCCAAGTCCCGGCTTCCCTGCTGTGCGCTCCCCTCACCCCCGGATGCAACACAGTGCATTGGGATGCTGTCCCCTGCTGGCTGGCCCTCAGCATGGGGCTCAACCATGGCAGCATCAGCCTGATGATCTGAATTGTTGGCACCGCTCAAACCTGTTCGTTCCAGCTGTGCTTCCTGATACAAGCCACACGTTTCAACGCTCCTGTTCCTGTCCTCAGTGGGGACTGGAGTTTCAGACTCTTCTTCACACGAACCAAACGGTTTTGTGCTCACGGGGTCAGACCCGCTTCCTCCCGAAAGGTCCTGTCTGAGGCTCTCTGTTGCTGCAGGTTCCTCTTTCTCCAAGACCGTGTTCCGCTGGTCCTCAGGCAGTGACTGCTCCTGGGCTGCCAGGCTTCCTTCTGGGTTGTTTCGCTGGTCCTTGGGCAACAACAATTGGCCATGGGTTGGTGGGCTTCCTTCTGGGATGTTTTGCTGGTCCTTGGGCAATGACCGTTCCCAGGATGGTGGGTTTTCTTCTGGGACGCTGTCCACCCTGGGGATTGTAATATGGATGACATAGTTACCCGGGGGGTCACAGAAGAGTCAAAAGGAGAGATCATATGGATTCCCCCTCTATCAGAGACAAGTTCAAAGCATTTAACACCATAAACTTACGACAGAAGGAAAGACTAACTTTTGTAACCAAGTTAAAAAATAGAACACCAATTCACATAGTCTCCAGATAAATCCACATTTAGCAATGGTTTACCAAAGAATGCCACCAAGCACCCAGGACCATATGCTTCAAGGCTTTGGTCAACATTCTTGCTTCATGAATGGGGCTGCCACACTAGCTGCAAGGTGCCCAAGGAGAGGAAGGAAAGGAAAGACAGGATTTGAGAGTGTTTTGTACAGTGCACAACATGAAACTGTGATTGGCCACAAACACCACCGGATCTCAGAGCTGACCGGGAAACACTCAGAGACGGCCAGGACGAGAAGGAGCGGGGAGGCTGGCAAGGACAGGGCTCGCAGGGTCGGGGGTTAACTGGTTCTTAAAGCTGGAACAGAGAGCCCACGAGCACATTCAGCACGGGGTGACCACTGAGAAAGAGGCTACCACAATCGCTGTGGGCCCTGTGTCAAGACACCCCCACAGCTGGCCCAGCCACCGCGGCACCCACTCGGCAGATGGTGCTGAGCACCTGCCCCATGTCGGCCCAGGGCCAGACACTGGCACCAAGACCAACAGAATGTGTCCGTGCCTGGCCTCAGTGGAGGCAGACACACTGGTGATCTGGTAAATGTCGCACCAGAGGTTCATAAAGAGGCACAAGAGAGGAAGGACCCATCTCAAGGACAGTTCCACCAAGGAGAGAACTATGAGCAGAGTTCTGAGGAACAGCAGGAGTCTTCCGGGGGAACTGAGGGGTGGGATGAGGGTCTACAGAGGCCAGGCAAAAATTATCTATGTCTCTTGCTACATCTACCTCTATCTTTCTCTCTCCACCCATCCCATGCCTGTCTCTGGGAGCTGCCTGTCCTCTGCAGTCAGCAGATGAGGCAGGAGGGTCTTGCTCCCCTCAGCAAGCAGGGTGGGCAACTTCTCCCACAGCGGCGTGGGGTCAGGTCCAGGGCAGCTCTGCACTTTCCCTCCCATCTCAGAACCTCCCCAGCAGCCAGGTGTCACCAAGTCACTAAATTATGGCCAAGGTAAAGTGAGGAAGTAAGGGGTGTGCTTCTGGGAGAGCCTTTAAGAGCAGGGAAGGCCCCCTCCTCCTCGCTCCTCCACCCTCTCCTCAACTGCTCAAGTTTACATGCAGCGATGCACAGCCCCAGGGACGCCAGGTCCTCCAGCAGTGGGCATGTGGGGACCTGAGATTCCCACCAGCTTGTCTGGGTGCGTCACTCAGGGTCTCAACGCCTGATCTCCAGTCTAACAATCAACTCGGCTTCATAATCAACTGGCTGGACACAGTAAGACCAAGCTCCCAGGATTCCTGGGAGAGTCAGAAGAAGCACCAAGACAGTCCCCAGAGCACAGAACACTCTGTACATCTCGCTTCCCTCCTTCCTTCCCACTTCTCGGCTGTTTTTACTGTTTTACTTATTTTCCTGACGTGACCCTAATTATTAGGGATGAGCCTTCAAGCCTTTTGCAATGTCTATTTGTTGAGTGAATAAGTGAGTGGATGAATGAAGGAGGAAGGGAAGGAGGGAGTGAAGGAAATGACAGTAACTAACTACACTGTCCGTGAGAGGGATGCGAATCAAATGCTTAGAACCGTGAGATCAAAAACACCCAATCTCAGAGAAACCCAGGAATCAGCGCATCTCGTGGAACTTCCTCATTGCACAACCACATCCCAGAAAATAAATTCCATCCACAGCACTGACACCAGAGAGCGTCCGCAGGGGCCAGGTCCTTCCAGCTGCACGCGCCGCTGCGCAGAGGCAGGATCTTCCTCCCTCCTCATCTGTGGGTGAGCATCCGCAGGAGAGCCAGCAGTTACTCTGCTCAGACACCAAAAGTGGACCCCACAGTCAGAAAGGAAAAAGCCAGGGAATCTCAGCAAACAGGAGACCACCGTAACATCTGTCAGCAGGAAAACTTCTGCGTGAACCACAGTGCTCCAAGAGAGGTGCTGGTTTTGAGGTAACACCACATAGAAAGGTCTTCCAGGCATATGTAAGTGTGTGCACACATGCACACACACACATTAGAACAGCGTGTGGTTCTGTTTGTGTTAAAGGAAGACACCAGCTATACATGAGCACACACACACATATGTTTATATTAAATGCACGGGAAAAATGGTCTAGGAGAATAGAATTGCTGATGGTGGTTCCCTCTGCGGGGGGTTGGGAAAGGGTCATGGGACTTTTGCTTTTTATCATTATTCTTCTGTACTTTAAAAAAACACACATATTCACGTATTACCTATTTTTTAAATAATTTCAATAAGACTGGAAAACGCAACAAGGTAGAAAAATCTCCCAGACATAATAATGAGCAAAAAAAGCCAGACATAAGGGGATGCACAGGTCAAATTCAAGGACAGGCACCTCTGACCTATGTCCTGACCCAGGGCAGTGGGGGCACTGAGCAGAAAGGGAGCCAGGTGAGAGTGGAAAGGATTGTGGATCGCATGCACATCCATGGTTTGGGGCCTTACTCTACACTATGCATCAAAGAGATTTTTAAAAGAGAAAACTGGTTGAAAACACACCAAATGCTTTGCACAATAGGACTGTGATAACTGAACAGTGGACTTTTCATTTCTACTTTTCTAAATTTTCCAGATTTTTTAATATGAACTTCCTCTACTCTAAACAGAATACTTTCTTATTAAAAATGCACAAAGAGAACAGATTCAAATAATTTTAAAAATAAGAAAATTATGCTTACTCCAGTTCCCTGGAACCTACCTAAATGTTTCCTTATCCACAGAATGGGGACTGTCTCAGAGGCTGCCGAGGACCCGCCAGGTAACGCAGAGAAGTGAGGGCCATCACGGTGCCCTGAGCGGCACTCAGTAGCTCTCACGCTGTTACCACTAATAACTCAACATCTCTCTCCAGAGGGTTCCTCGTCTGCCCACCACTTGCCTTGACCTTCAGCACACCTGCATCTTCCACAGAGGACTTACCCCGGAGCAGAGGGAGATGGGAGGGAAGAAGGGAGATGGCCTCCAGTGTCCGCTTGGGCCTGGGTCCCAGTGAAGGCTTCTTGGCTGCCCACTAGCTTTAAGGTCTCATCTCGTGGCAGAATGTGGTCACCAGCTAGCACGATGTCAACCCTTGGATCTAGCAGCAACAGCAAAAAAGAGTGTTTTCCATCTGCAGGCACACCCTGCTGAAACAAATCTCCTCATTTCCCCATGACTCAAGAGCATGGTGGGGGGTGGGGGGCACTAATGATCTTAGCAGCAGGTCCTGGATCCAACCACCTCTCGCCACCCCACAGGCACCCCGGTCCAGGCCAGCAGCCTCTGCTCTCCCTGCTGCTCTGTCCTGGGCCCTGCACTCGGCTGGCATGATCCCACTAACACCGGAGTCAGAGCATGTCCCTCCTCTGCCCACAGCCCTCAGAGGCTCTGACTCCAGGTAAAAGCCAAAGTCCCTAGACGACCCCCACACCCTGCAGCCTGACTCCTGCCCCTCTCCCAGGGCCTCTCCAGCCTGGCCCTCTGGCCTCCCTGCCACACCTGGAGCACACCAGGCCTTCGTGCTGCTGCTCCCTCTCCCCAAAATGCTGCCCCAGCCTCCCCTGGGGCTTTGCTCAAAACTGCCTTCCCAGGGGGCCCTCCAAGGCCCATGGGCCCTGAGACAGCACAGCCTCCTCCTGCTTTCCTTTTCCTCCTGAGTGCTGGTCGCCTCCTACACTTTGCACCTATCTTGTGTGTCACCTGCCACTCCACCAGCTCCATGGGATGCCTGTCTGCCTATGACAGGGCCTAGCACACAGCAGGTTAAATGGGTTAGAGGAGTGAGACTGTCCTTATTAGACAGCAGTCTGGATTATGAAGTATTAGGAAGAACCCCAGCCCCTGGCTAATGGAAGTGGGGGGGCTGGCACCATCTCTCCAATGGGCATTTCGACAACAGCTAGCAAAAGCCCTCATCCCAGGCACTCATAAATACCACTTCTACGATTCATCCTGAATGAATGGATAAAGAAGATATAGTATATATACACGATGGAATACTACTCAGCCATAAAAAAGACAAAATCGTGCCATTTGCGACAACATGGATGGACCTTGAGGATGTTATGCTAAGCGAAATAAGCCAGACAGTGAAATTTCACTCGTGGAAGATAAAAAAACCACACAGATAAGGAGAATAGATTAGTGGTTACCAGAGGGGAAGAGCATGGGGGGAGGACGAGAGGGGTAAAGGGGTACATATGCAAGGTGACAAATAAAAACCAGACTATTGGTGGCAAACACAACACAGTCTACAGAGAAGCTGAAATATAATAATGTATACCTGAAATCTACACGATGTTATAAACCAATATGACCTCAATAAAATAATTTTTAAAAAATTATTGAAGAATCCACAAAAACAAAGAATTCTTCCTGAGCAGACGATGAGAGGGACAGAACTTTTGTGATCTCCCCCCATAATCTTTTACAAAGAACATGTATTATACACACATACACACACACACACACGGAAGAACCTGGAATTCTGGAAAAAGAGGAAGGGGAATGTAATCCATGATAGAGAAAAAACTTGAAAAAGGACAGTCTTTGCAGGGAGAAAAACCCAGACACGATGAAGGAAACCCCAGGTTAAGAAAAGGGGCAACTCAAAGAGAGTCAGCAGCCTAATGAGGCATCTTTTAAAACAAAACGGTGCACTCCAAATTCTAATGCCCCAAAATGATGCTGTGGGGCATGAGCCACACTTCCTGGTCATGTGCTGAGGAAATCCCACATGGAGCCCAGAAAACTGAACATGGTGGTAATAAACGTTCATTTACCAGCCAGACACCAGCCAGTCCCATCTTTTCCCTCAGTGACTGTGTTAAATCCACTTGTGTATTTATTCAAACACCAAGTCTTTTCACGGACTTGCCCTCAGGTGACAGCATGGAAACGTTTTCCAAGTGCACCCAAGCTCGCCACGTGCGGACAGCATTGCAAGACAACAGTCCTACAAAAGGACCACGGGAGCCCCATCCCACGCACTACAGGCCGAGGCTTGCTGCTGCTGTAGTCCTCATCTCCTTTCCTGTCCCTGCCCGTGGGAGAGCAGAGACCAGGGATGCCCGGCGGGGCAGGCAGGGAGAACACAGCCCAGGGAGTGGGCACCAGCAGAGCTGGGGGCACCCCCAAGGCAGAGCTGGGGTGCAGCTTCTCTTCACTTCTTGTCAACGGAAAGGAGCCCCCAGGAGGCTGCAAGGTGGCACTGGCTCTGCCAGGTCTATATACTCCCCGGGCTCTGCAGCCAGAGTGGGATCCCTTCAGGGCAGGAGCCGGGCATGCACACTGTCTACACCCACCACAGCGCCTAAGACGTTCACGGAGTGGGGACTCAGGGTATTTGCTGGAATAACTTTAAGTGTTAAATTGAAAGTACAAGGAATAAACGTACTTTAATAGACAAATACTGCTAGGACTATTTAACTTAGGGATTAATCTGACATGCTGCATCAATTCCATCTTAAGCTACGCAAAGCTGCATATATTTTGTGTGTGTGTGAGGAAGATTAGCCCTAAGCTAACATCTGTTGCCAATCTTCCTCTTTTTGCTGAGCAAGACTGGACCTGGGCTAACATCCATACTCATCTTGCCACAGCATGGCTTGATGAGTGGTGTGTACATCTGCGCCTGGGATCCGAACCTGCGAACCCTGGCTCGCCAAAGCAGAGCACATGAACTTAGCCATTATGCCACCAAGCCGGCCCCATAAAGCTGCATATATTTACTTACAAAAGAAGACTGCCAATTAGCTACTGTGTCCTAGACACAGGCGCATGGTGACTTTCCCTGGGGATTTCCAGTCCTCCTCTCACACACATGTCCCATCCCCTGGGAACACTGAGGGCCCATGAGAGACAGAGAGGAGCATCAAACCCATGCAGACAGGGTCCCACCACGGCCTTGCTGCCACACATTCTCTCTCCCCATTCCACCTGGCACATCCACGCCTCCTGAGCTTCCTCCTGTCCCCACAGAGGTAGGGGCCGTGTAGCGCTGGGTGGCAACAGGCGCGCCTGGGAGGAGGCCGGGTCTCACCCTCAGCTGCACTGGCCAGGTTCCTGCCCTGCCGGGGGTCCACAGTCATCTCCCCAGGCCCACTCTGGTTGCCAATGTCCAGGCAGTCTGCCAGGTCTGGCAGCGGGAGGGAACCATCGTATGCAAGGTCCATGTAGTGGTAGAAACCAGGAATCAGTAAGGTGATGTTCTAGAAAGCAAAGAGCAGCATTTCAGAACCTGGCGCGAATCCACACTGACCCACTGGACCGTCCACCGTCCCTTCTGGGGAGAGAATGAAACGATAAGAGTACGTCTCTGAACAAGGTTAGGGAAGACCCCAGGTCACATTCCTTCTGACAGACCCGAAGCCCTTCTGACACTCAACATGGAATTCATAATTTTTTTCCCTTTTGCTGATGAAAAAACAAAATGAACACACTCTGAAGCTGGTCATACCGACATCTGCACATCTCCGAGCAGTCGTCTAGCCTTTGCCCCACGTCTTCCTCACACCTAGGAGCCGTGTTTGCACACTTCTTACTCGGCTCGCAGGGATGAGGAGTGCCCCAGTAGGAAAGAACAAAAGGACCTTGGGCAGAAAGAAATGGGCCCCTGGGGTCCCCCAGGCACCTCCACTGTGCTGGCTGTGGCTTCATGTGAGGACCCCAGGCCCAGGAGCTTCAAGGACAGGGGCTTTCTCTGAACCTATGTGGCCCCCACTCCCAGACGGCTGACCGCAGCCGTGTGAATTGGAACACACTCTAACCTCAGAGGGAGGTGCGACCACCCACACACACCCCCCCCAAAAGGACCTGACGCCCTCAACATTCCTGCAGCAATCCCTTATCCAGAAATCACGCTAACTTCATTTTCATTAACTTCAATTGAACTAAATTTGACTAAAACTTAGCTCGCTTGCTTCTCAGTGTCTCTATCAGAGAAGAGAGAGGACCTGCTGTTGGAGCCTCAAGTGAGGCGAGAAAGTTCTAACCAGCTGTGATGCTGTCACCGGGTGCAGGGTCGGCCCCAGTGTCAGCAACAAGAGGGCATGGACGCTCCTGCCCTCTGCAGCAGCCCATGGTGAACAAGGAGCCCCCTGAAAGGCTGAGGGGGCGTAAGGGCCACTCAGAGTCAGGAGCCATGTGCCATGTGCCCACAGCAGTGGGAGGGGTCGGGGGCCACAACTTCTCCTTCCCCCATGACCCTCCTCCCACTGAGTGGGGGGTCCATGTCCCCTCCCAGGGAGCCCACTAGGACCACCTGAGGAACATTCTGAGGCTGCCTGAGATGCTTGCTCCAGGAGCCCAGCCACCAAGCACCACACAGGGGCTCCTGATGCTGGCCCCAGACGAGGTCCCAGCCAGCCAGGGCTGTGAGTGGACGAGCCTGGGGAGGACCAGCCACCACCATGTGGTGCAGAATGAGCTGTCCCGCTAAGCGCAGCCTAAAGGGCTGATTTGTGACCATAATATGTGATTGTGGTGTTTTAGGCACTAAGTTTGTGGTGCGTATTTGCAAAAACAGTCACGGACTGCTTGGCATAGTACTGGACAAGAAGGGGCAGTCAACACCCCCAGCGGGCCTGGCTTTGTGTGTGGAGACTTCCACCTCTCCGTGTTCAAGGAATTTAGAGAAAGCTCAATCCAAGGAAGAAGACTATAGAAACACCTTCCTCCAACCCTGACCACACAACAGGCTACCACGACAGCCCCCAGGACAGTCAGAGGAGGTGTGGATGAGCCCTGGCCTGCGGGTACAGAGCAAATCCCCACAGCTGTGACAGACACTCTCATCCAGTAACTCAGACATGACCTCACTCGGGAAAAGGCTTTGAGGCAAGAGCCCCCTCCCTCTCCAGGGGTGGCACGTTGCATATGACAGGCACCCAACGGCTCTGAAGATGGTCCAGGGGTCATTGAGTGCTCAATGTAGGGTCCAGAGAAAGGAGCACAGGCAGGAGGAGTGGGAGAAAGCCAGTGAGCTGGAGGAGAAGACAGAAGCACAAGGTCTGTGACGACACACACCCTCACTGTGAAACACAGAGCAGCTTCCCTACAGGGGACTTCAGCCGGCGCTCCAGGGAGGGCCCCACCTTGCCCAGGAGCTCCGTCTTCCCATAGCCAAACAGCATCAGCGCAAAGCTGTGATTGATGCCGTAGATGGTCCCATCCGGCAGAAGGGTGATGAGGCCACTGATGGTGGAGAATACCCAGATGGACGCCAAGTAACCCCACTCAGGGGCCACCTCGCCGTCTTCAGCCTCCTCGCCACTGGGTTTACATTTCAGCTTTAAGCTCAGAGGAAAGGTGGTGCCATCCTTGGCTCTTCCAACAGACCTCTGAATCTTGAGATTCTGAAAGAGAGACACACCTGTAAGCTGACAGCAGCATCTCCAGCGTCCGAGCTTTGAGTCCTTGCTGCTTTAGGTTTAAATCCCATCCCACCCCGTCATGGGGAGCAGTCCCAGAACATCTAACTCCCACACTGCTCATCCTTCCTCCATCTCCCCACCTTCACCCCAGGAAACGCAGAGCCCCGACCAGGAGCTGTGCCTGGAGATAGGGGGACCCGACTCCCCACTCCAGAACAGCCAAAGAAAGTGCACACAAGGGCAATCAAGAAACACACCAGGACTGGACTGGCATCCGTGCGACCCTGCAGGGAGGGAAAGCCAGCGTGTTTCTCCCCCCTCGGCCTTGGAGCACTGGGGTCCCCAGGGTCCCAACTCTGTGGGCAGCCCCAGCCCTCACTCCGGCCCCCGTCCTCCAGCCTCGGGACAGTGGCTTCCTGCTGCAGCTGACCTGGGTGGCCTGACCATCCCCCATCTGCCTCCCCAGCTCCTCCAGCACCCAGGCAACCAAGTCCTCACACTACGTTTCTCTGCTCTAACTACTTGGAATGTAGCCGGTTTCCCGAGTAAATCCTGACTGAGGCAGTGTCCCTAACCACAGGATTTCAGAGTGTGCTCCCTCTCTGGTTCAAGATGGCAAAGCGGCCCAGGTCTTTGCGCCCACCCCCTCATCCAATCCCACCCGCCCCCTTTGTTTAAGGGTTCACCCTGTAAGACATGAGATCTGCAGGGGGCCGTATTGTAGGCGTAGCCCTGAATGTGGGGGAGCTCCCACTTCACCAGCACTGTGCCCTGAACGGGGCCAGAACTCGAGACCCCAGGCTCCTCCCCATGGCAAGGCTGTAGGCTGGGACCCCAGGCCCCAGTAAGCCCTGCAAGGAACAAGGAGCACAGTGTCTGTCTCCATTTGCTGCTGGGGCACTGGGTGGCTCAGTCTGGGGCTACCACAAATGTGCTGCTAAGAACGCGCTCATGTGTGCCTTCTGGCACCTGGGGTGGTCAGGGGTCTGCTTGTGTTCAGATTTAGCAGATGCTGCCAAATAGTCTCCCAAATGATTGTAACAACTGACGCTCCCACCAGCTCTGAGGCCCAAGTGGTTACTGCTTTAGGACAGAATAAAGGACATAGAATAGGACTGGGGAGGGGGGGCCTCCAATTGAGCTGGAAAGCTTAAAAACAGTAAATGACCAGCTCAGAGGGTTCAGCTCTCAGCCTGAGGCCAGAGAACCAGGGAGGGCCAATGCACGTCCTGAAAGAACCTCTTATTTCTTGCAGCAGCAGAGCCAACTTCAGCCAAAAATCAGCTGTCTGGTCTACTCTTGCAGGTCGCTAGGATGCGACAGCTGAATCCACAGCAACGCAGGTCACTTGTGTGAAGGCTGCACACTACTTGGGAAATGGGGCACCTGGAAACTGGGAGGATTCAGTTGATAACAGAACCTCCACCCCTGCACCAAAACTCCAGTGCCCCCAAAGCAGCCAAGTCTCCCCCAGTGACCCACTGTCTGGCCTTGAGGCGAAACCTGTCATCAGCCAGTTCTGCCTGCTCCTCTCAGGACTCTCAGTAAAGAGAGACTCCTGGCCCCTGCACACTCCAAGGAGACGACTGAGGGGATGGGGCAATCAGTCAGGGAGCCACACAAGCTCTGACCCTTGGTCAGGACTTCGGAGCCCAGAGAGCTCTAAGTAGAACCTGTCCCACTGTGTCCATACGCAGGACACTCCTGCTGTGAGGAACCCCGGCTTACGTCTCTGGGTTAGGGATATTCAGGCCTAAGAACTTGATGGTCACCAGACAAATAGGCTCCAGGGGCCACATGGCCACGTGGTGCAGGCGGTCAGGGCTCCTACCTTTGGGATGTGCTCACCAGGTGGAGGGAGCTGCACGGAAGGGACCAGGTCTGTGATGCGCTGCCCAACCACTTCCTCCCCTGATATGTACCCATGCAGATGAGCAAAGACGCTGTCACACGATGTGATGGTTCCCTGGGAGGAAAAGCTAGTGTTTTTAAGAGTTACAATGAAAGTTTCTTGCACTTCAGCTTTAAACTTCACAGAATGTCAATGTCCTCAAGCTGAAAGCGAGACCGTTAGTGCTAGTACTGTACCAGAAGCGCAAGAGGCAAACACATGACCCTTCTCCTTCCACCGCATGTCCCCACAGTGCTGATTCCGAGGCATCCTGCAGAAGCCCAGCACACACTTGAGGCTCGTTAGCAAGAAGTACAACTGCACCCACAGCTCCTGCAAGTGCTATCTGTATGCCAGCCACCATTCTGAGGGTTTCACATATATTATTTTACTGAAGTGTTAAAACCATCCTATGAATCATTACGATTATATCCAATTTTACAGATGGGGAAACTGAGGCACAGGGAGTTTTTTTTTTTTTTGGGCCCCTTGTCCAAGCGCACAGGATTAGTAAGGGGCACAGTCACAGGCAGACTCTCCAGAACCCCACACCCTCTTTCTGCCCAAAGGCACTCCGCGGGGAACAAAGTTTGCTGAAGCGCGGGAGAGGAGAGGCGTGGTCAAGCTACAAGTGGCTGAGAAACTGATCGCACACTCACATTGCTTTGGAAAGCGACCCAGGCCGAGACCCTCTCCACGGGCTCCAGCACGACCACGCAGCAGAGTTTGTGTTCCTGCTTCATCCGCTTCATCCACACAGACACCGGAATCTTCTCCCCACTGCGGCTCACGATGTCCACCTGCAGGCACAGACGGGCTCAGACCTGGCCGCCCCCACAGCCACCAGGCCCTCCCCAACTCCAGGGACATGGGCATTTCAGACCTCCACTCACCTGCTGTGCGTTTCAGAAATTAACCAAAGTACAGACAAGGTTTCTGACACCTAACCTTACACTCTCTGAGTGAACGTTCTATTAGAAGAGTAGATTTTTTTTCTCATCCTCAGCTTCATGGTAATATAGCAAGAAAAAAAAGCAGCATCCCTTATTTCTTAAAGAAACAGGCACCTATACATGCTGAATATCTTAATTTTCTTCTTCCTGGTAGTTAGTCTCTTGGATGGGTGATTTTTCCGATGTAGTTGATCCTACCTAACTTCTCTCGGTGCCTGACACTCAGGGCTCCCCATCCAACCCGTCAACGTCTGGGAAGGAGGCATCACACGGGAGCATCAAAGTTCCAGGGCAGCCTTTCCTGTCCCACCAGCCCCTCCAACAAACACCAAACAAACCAGAGATTTAGATGTGAAGACAATAAAATTATGTTACTGACGTGGCACCCTGCAGGTCTGCAAAACACTAGTCAAGCTTCCTCCCTCATCAAGCAGCACCAGGGATGCCCATGTCACCCCTAATGCCAGGCCAGAGGCAACACAGTTTCTGTTCCTATGATGCCTCCCAGCCGCCACCACTCCAACACACCAACACTGAGGGGGGACGACGCCTACGGTGATCAGTGACAGTGGGCCCCCAGAGGCATGCTCCAGGCTGGCAGCCAGCCGAGGGGCCTGCACTCACCACTGTGCCAAACACCACAGCAGCGTGCCCGTCGGCCTCCAAGCGCTCCTCGCTGAGGGCTTCCACCACGTCAGAATCCGGCTTCAGGAAGAACTGCGTGAGCTTCTGGCCAATCAGGTCATGGCTGCTGTACCCCAGGAGCTGGCAAGCTTTGTCGTTGGCAACCAGGATCTGGGGGTGGCAGGGAGGAGAGGGCACAAGCATCACCAGCACTCCTCTAACTCCCGAAAACAGTCGAGGAGAAGGAGGCGCAGGCACCAGCTGGAGATGGCCCAGAGACTGTCACCGACTAGGTGCCCCAAGAAACTCAAGGGTGGGTTTGGAAGCATTTAACTGTTTTTCCAAGTTGTTTTTTTCCCTTTTGTTATGTTAAGGAGATGCAACCACCAACCACCCTGAAACTGACCAAGCCTCACCACAAGAGCTGTGCCCAGGACCTTTGCCTCATTTTTGATGCTAAGATCTCTCCAGGAGGAGCTTAGGCCTCATTACCGTAATCTGCAGTTTACATGGAAGCACATTCTCCAACTGAGCCTGTGCAAGCAGATACCCGCCTCTCCCTTTTGAATATTCATTTCCCATTGGAAACAAGGGTCCCTGCTTCCTTTTGTTCGGGATGCCATGACTTTGGAAATGATTCCTCATGGCCTCCTGTTTGCTGCAAATACACTTCACTTTGTGAGACAACTTCCACTGGTGTAGAGTCTCATTTAACTCACCAGGAGGCAAGCCCACTTGGTTCGGTAACAAGACCAGTCCTCCCCCAATGTCCTACTGTCAACGGGCTCACAACCCAAGAACATCTACCGGTTAGCATATCAGACGGCACCCAAACTGGAACCGCGCGTCATTCACCCGCCAAGATGGGCACACCAGGTCATCAGGACTATGAGGAAGAGATGGGGATCTACACCACACTTCTTGCCCATTTAAGAATTTCAGTTATTTGTATACAAACGTGTATTATGCAAACACATTTAATTCAAATGCTGAATATCCATTCTTATTTTAGTTGAGCCAATACTTTAGCAAGCATGAGTAAATAATGTGCTTCATCCCTCTCCTTGAATCTCTTTCTTGATGAGAGGATTCAGTTTGTTTTGATTGATTCATCTTTAGGTCTCCAAATTCATATCTCTTTCACTGCTATATAGGCAAAACCAGACATTTTTCTAATTGCACTTAATACACACAAATTCCTCTGTTTGAGGTTACAGGTTGAAAGCACAGACCCCAAACTCACAGCTGGGTCACAAACCGAAACAAATACCTCTGTGGTCTTGGCGTCCACGGTGAAGATGGCCTTGTTCGGGTTGCACACGGGAGCTGGGAGCAGGGGCATGGACCACCCGGAGGACAAGCCCCGCAGCAGGGAGCAGCAAGACGTGCTGCCCAGGGACCCTGCCAGGTCTGCCTGCTCGGGAGCGGCTGGGCAGTGCAGTTTGCTTGTGCAAATATTCTGGGCAGCCAACGATGACAGACAGTAGGAGCTCCATCTGTCTTCTGGAAAGAAAAGGAAAGGAAGCTTTAGACCTCATGTGGCTGCCAGGAGCTCGCGTGAAACACACAAAGCACACAGCCCCCGCCCCCAATTCCTGCAAAGGATCCAAGGATTAAATTAACCTGCAGAGTTAATTCTCTAATTGTGCATCTTAACAGTCCCCAGAGTCCACCTACACAACCAGCAGGTGCTTCGCAGCCACGAGCCATATCCTATCAGAAGCACAAAGGACCCGAGCTCAAAGTCTCTGTTTAACACTCAGGATCCTCCCCGCCCACCCTCCAAGAGATTCTCTTACAAACATCCCCTCTCTCCTCTGTCCCTCGTTCCAAGACCCAAGTCCCTCCAGCTACTCCCCTGTCACTTGTTCCTGGAAAGTCTCACAAATTCAAGAGCTACCCGCTGTCTCCACCCCACCTCCCTCCATTCTCCCTTCTCATTCATCCCTCAGGTTCATACCCAGCACTCCAGAAAATCTGCTCTCAGCATCTCCAGTGGCTGAGGGCCACTCCCCGCCTCCTGAACCACCTGCCCTTAGCAGAGTCCCTTCTCCCTCCACCATCCTAACCTCTCACCACTCTGAGACCCCAGACTCTGCCTCACAACCTCCACTCCATCCCAGCCACTCCTTGGTGACTTTAAATATACTTCACATAGAAACGTGCTGACGGCCCCACACTCACACCCCTAGCCCTGGCCCCTCCCCTGGGCTCCAGCTACCTGCTCCCCCTCTTTCCTATCTCAGTAAATGTCAACTCCATCCTTGTAGCAGCTCAAAAACTGACCACAAAAACATGACTCATCCCTCCTTCCCCTCCGGGTCCTTCGTAGAGAAGTCCCCGACTTTCTCAGTGGCCTCACCCTGCTGTTCTCTGAGGCTGGAAACTGCACGGCCATCTGCCCTGGCCCTATTCTTCCCAAGCAGCCAATCCCAAGCCTGGTTCAACCCCTCCTTGTGCCTTAGGACAGGCACAGTGACACCAGCTCTGCCTCTGCTCCTCATGCAGCCACCACAATGACCCGACCCTGGGCCAGTGTCCCCAGCCAAAGCCCACCCTCCTGAATGGGGCTGCCTTCCTCACAGACCCGCCCAGCCCTCCCTGCACCATCTCTAGCCCTCTCCACGAAAACCCAGCATACCCTCTGAACACACCCAACCCTTCTGTACCCCCATACCAGGGAGCTCAGCTCCAACCCTCCTCCTCCTTTGTCAGCCGCTCCTCTCCTGAAACCAGGTCCCACCTCCCCTCTCTTGAGGGTCTTTCCTCTGGCTCCAGGCCACCTCTACGCTGTTCCAGGTCTACCCAACTTCAAGCACACATCTGCTGTCTCCTCAAGCACCCCCCTCAGATGACAAGCCCCTCAAAGGCAGAGTGACACTTTCTTCCTCGCTGTGTCTTGCCTCTGGAGACACCAACGGACTCTGAGAAATAAGTGAATGGGGGGCGGGGGGGCAGCGGGTGCCCCACAGTTCTCGGCCCACCCCTTGGGGCACCACCACCTGGGTTGTGAGGTTGGCTGCCCGCGAGCCTGTCTAATTTGTCTGTCTCCGGGAAGAAAACATGAGCCTGCAGTGCAGTCAGTAAATGTTTACTGAACTAAATTAGCAAAGCCGTATTTCACTTGTCACACAGCCTATCCCAGGACAGCGTTCTCACACACTCTGAACTAAGAAATAACATTTTGCTCTAATTTGACCCTGAAATGTGGAGGCAAATTCCAACTGCTATCTGAAAAGGAGAGTTTCATGCCTAAGAATTAGCAGAACAAATGCAGCAGGAAAGGGTCCTGCCAGCATCGTCCACCAGTGTGCACCAGGCACCCAAACAAACACCTTTTCCCTGCAAGAACAGAATCTCCACATTTCCATTTTCAGCACTGATGCCCACAATGATCAGAGGGGTGGTTACCGGAGAGCGCCATCCTGCTCTGGCAGAGTTTTGAAAGCCCATTCCTTCTGCTCAGATGTCTGCGGGCCGAGGACAAGGACTTGCTGGGCTTGGAGGTGGTCTTTGCAGCAGGGCCCTCCATGGGTGCTGGCAAGGAGAGGTTCCCGCATAGGCACCTCTGGTCCTCTTCAAAGTCCGTGGAGCCTCTGTCCTCCATTGGGAGACAGTGGGCGAGTGAACAATCGTCAATTAGAAAACAAAGTGAACCTGATCAACGTCTGCAATGCAAGAACATAAAGGCAGTTTAACCAACTAATTCTTCACAAGGCTGAGTTAAGCTCAGCCCCAAAAGACTCACTGCCATCCTGGGTCAGAACCTACAGCTCAACTTCGTACCAAAGTCATGCTAAAAGAAGCTGTTTCAGAGGAATGCACAGGAAGGGATGGAAAAGAGAGAAGGAAAAATAGGAATAAAAGAGCAGAAAGGACGGGGGCTGCAGGTCCACACAAACTGAAAATGCTCCCAGGTCAAGAAGAACGTTATCGATGGCACGAGAACCCGCCAACGTGTAAGGGTCTGCTTGGCTCCCTCAGCCCCAGCCTTCCCTTGTTGGTCCAACCGGCTGTACCCAGAATAACCCATGGAGCTTCCAACAAAATAGCAAGACCAGGCCAAGGCCAAGAATCTGGAGATGGGCTGGCACCAGATGTTTGTGGGGTTTTTTTTAACTTTTCATTTTTGGATACTTGTAGCTTCTCACACAGATATAAGAAAAAAATACAGAAAAACCCCACATGTCCTCCACCAAGTTTCCTCCCTGGTGACATCTTACACAACTACAGGACAGAACTGCTGCCTGCAGGCCTAGCGAAGGGGCCTTGATGAAGTAAGGAGTCCAAGGGGCCAGGGCAACATGCCCACCCAGACAAAGACACTGCTAGGAAAGGAAACTACAGACCAATAACTCTCATGAACATAGATGTAAAAATCCTCAACAAAATATTAGCAAATCCATCAAGTAATACATAAAAAGAATAATATATTATAACCAAGTAGGGCTTGTCACAGGAATGGAAGGCTGGTTTAAGATTTGAAAATCAATCAATGTAATCCACCATATCAACAAGCCAAAGAAGAAAAATCACACAATCATACCAACGGATGCAGAAAAAGCATTTGACAAAATCCAACACAGCTTCATGAGAAAAACTATCAGCAATTAGGAATTGAGGAGAACTTCCTCCACCTGATAAAGAGCACATATGAGAAACCTACAGCTGGCCACACACCTGACCTGACGGTGAGACACTGAAGGCTTCCGTCTGAGGTCAGGAGCAGGGCGAGAAAGTCCACTCCAGGCTCTTCTATTCAGCACTGTCCTGGAGGTCCCCACCAGTGCACAAAGGCAAGAAAAATAAATAAAAGGCATACATACTGGGAAGGAGGGCATAAAGCTGTCTTGATTCACAGAAGACATGATCATAAACAGAGAAAATCCTAAGGATTCATGAGAAGACTTACAACCTAATTTTTTAAAAGGGGGTGGAGGGTAAAGGTTTTGAACAGATACTTCACCAAAGAAGATGTACAAATCACAAAGAAGCACACAAGAAAAAGCCTATCATCATTAATCATCAGGGAAACGCAAATTAAACCCACAATGAGCCATCATTATACAACCAATAGGGTGGCTAAAATTAAAAAGAATGGAAATAGGAAGTGTTGGTAAGGATGGGGAGCAGTCAGAACTCTCCTATATTACTGGTGGCAATACACAATGGGACATACACCCACTTTGGAAAGCAGTTCGCCAATTACCCTAGGACACGCTAATTGCACTCCAAGGTATCTACCCAAGAGAAAGGAAAGTACAAGTCCACAACGACTTCCACACAAATGTTGACAACCGCTTTATTCTTAATAGCCCCAAACTGGAAACAATCCAAATGTACATCAACAGGAAAATAGATAAGCAAATTGAAGACATCCACTCTAAGGAATCCTGCTCAACAATAAGAAGGAATGAACTGGTGATACAGACAACCGCGTGGATGAAAATCAGAATCGTTATGCTTTGTAACAGCAGCCAGATACAGAAGACCACATCCTGTAGGTTTCCACTGATGTGAAACACTAGCAAAGACAATCCTGATCTACAGGAACAGAAAGCAGAGCAGTGGTTGTCTGTGGCCAGTGGTGGGGAGGGCAGGGAGACTGACTATGAAAGAGCACAAAGGAATTTCTTAGGGTGACTCAGGAAGTGTTTTGTGACTCGACTGTGGTTGTGAATGCAGGGTTGTATATACATCTCAACACTCACTGAACTATGTACTTAACATTGGCACATTTTATTGCATGTAAATAATATCTCAATAAAGTTAATTTTTAATGTCAATGGATGGGTAAAACAGGCAAGTAGTCACAGCCAAAAAGAAAATTAGTGAATTGGAAGATATATTTGAATAAATAACCCAGAATGCAACACAGAGAAACAAGAATATAAAAATATGAGAGAGAAGTTAAGACGTAAAGACTGAGACAATCTAACATCTAATTGCAGAGAGAATAGAGAGGAAGAAACATTTGAAGAGATAAGAGTGAATGACCTTCAGTAACAAAGAAATAAATCCACAGAACCAGGCCCCCTGTGGGGGCACTCAGCCTACTAGATGTGAAAACTCAACATGAAACCATAGTTACTGTGTTGGTGTGTCTGGGCAGAAACAACTGAATTGATCAAAGGAACAAATGGGAGCTCAGCAACAGGCCTGTGCATGTATGAACACTTGATATACGATTGAAGGAGTATTACTTATCACTGAAGAAATATGGGATATTCATACACATATGAAGGTGCTGGGACAACTCATTGTCCAGATGGGAAACAATGAAAACAGCTATCAACACACCATCTGTGAAAGTCAAAACACTAAACTTTTAGAAGAAAATTAGAAAGATTTTCTGTAAGACTGAATAGGGAAAGTTTTCTTTTTTTTGTGAGGAAGACCAGCCCTGAGCTAACATCCATTGCCAATCCTCCTCTTTTTGCTGAGGAAGACTGGCCCTGGGCTAACATCTGTGCCCATCTTCCTCTACTTTATATGGGACGCCACCACAGCATGGCTGACAAGCAGTGCGTCGGCGGGCACCCGGGATCCGAACCTGCGAACCCCGGGCCACCGAAGCGGAACTCTTGAACTTAACCACTATGCCACCGGGCCAGCCCCAGGGAAAGTTGTTTTAAACAAGCAAAGGAACTTCTGGGAAAGTACTCCTTGCTCTTATGGGTGAACTTCTGGAAGCAACCATCTTTCTCCCACTAGAACACAAGCTAGACAGCAAATAGCTCCAATTGATCCCACTGCTGCTGTACAACCAGGAGCAGAACCAACCTCAGGATGAAACCAATAAGGTGGATAGCAGAGCAAAAAATGGCAAGGATGTTATTTTGAGCCACTGCATCAAACCTGCCTTCCTCTGGACTTCAGGTTTGGGGGCTCTTTACTCACCCTCAGAGCCATTCTGAGACTGCATCTGTTTCTTGCATCAAGGCATCCTAAAGAATAGCCAGGATGATGGCTGCTGTGATGGAGGCTGTAAGCAAAGGGCCCCTCCCAGATCCCAAAGGTCACCAAAGGCTTCTTGGCGGAGGCACCAGCAGAGCTGAGCAGGGCAAAGTGGAGTGAAGAAGCCTTCCAGGCAGAGACACCTTAAGGCAAAGACTCCCACAGTGCCCTTGGAGAGGAGTCAATATACAGGACAGTAAGTGGAGATGGGCCTGGAGAGTTCAGGTAGAACTCCCAGGGCCTCCTATGCCTTGCAAGACCACTCCATGGGCAAGGTGGGGGGTGGGGGAAGGTTACAGTAATCCAGGCAAGAAATTATGAGGCCTTATATTAAAGCAATGGCAGAAAGATGGAGAGGTGAACCCAAAAGAGAAAATTCGACATCGAATTGACATAGATGTACTGGGTGATGAGATGTGGAAAGTTAAGAGAGGGAAAGGCATCAAGACAGCGTCCCAAGTTTTCAGTTCAGGCCGTTCTCTGGGGGAAGGAAAACCGGTGAAGAGAAGATTAAGGATAAAGTCCAGGTATGCACGGGACCTCCAAGTGGGGATGTCGGGAAGCAGCGGACATGCACACTGCGGCTCATGCATTCACCCACAAATACCTACTGACAAGCTCATGGATGCCAGACACGTCCTGGAGCTCACATCCTAGGAGGAGAACCGGCACTACTAAGTAAACAAGATGCACAGTCAGCTCTAGGCGAGAGGACCGAGCGCGGGCGGGTTAGGCCGAGGCGGGGCGCTAGGGCGGGAGGGGCCCCAGGGTGCGGCGCGGGGCCGAACAAACGGCTGCAGACGGCGTGGGCAAGCACCCGGGCGGGAGGCGCAGGAGGGGACGCGGGCAGCGCGGGGGCGCAAAGTTCGAGTTGAGCTCGTACGAGGGCCGCGCCAGGGCCAGGCGGAGGGACCCCGCGGAGCCCGGGCCGCCTCTCCCGAGCAGGTATCTCACCTGAGGTGGCAGGGTTCACCCGTCCAGGCTCTCTTCTCCCCGCCGGGAGGGAGCCTATCCTCGCCTCTAGCTCCACAGACCAATCGCAGAGCTACTCGCGCCGTCTGACAGACCACACGAGCCTCCACTGGGGCCTGTGGGCGAGACTCAGCGAGCCAGAGCGGAGAAGCCCGCGCTAACGGTTGCTAGGGACGCACTGCACTCCCCCTACGGCGCCTCGGAGGAGCCAAAAGAGACTGCGCCTCCGCCAGCCCGGTCTCTTGCTGTGATGGAGCCGGACCGCGGTTTTCTCAGGTCTCGGGATCGAGAAGGGTAAACACCGCGGAGCTCGCCTCTCGGCGGCCTCGTCCTGGAGACGGGGGACGCGGGGCAGCTTCCTCACGGGCCACGCTGGCCCGTGGGGCTGAGGGCCGACGGAAGCTGCGGCGCCCGCAGTGGGCTGGGTCTGCGTCCCGGGCCCCGACCGGCTCTCTCGGCACTTGAAGGCGGAGCCGGCCCCCTGCCCCAGCCCCGGCCCCGGCCCAAGCGCGGGCGTCCTGCGCTGAGCGTTAACGGAGGTGGCCCCTGCGCTCGGGCTGGATCCACGCGGCGACGCCAGGACAAGGCCGGCCGGTTGTACAGACGCGGCCCGGAGACCCGTGCTTGGCAGCCCCACGCAGAGACCGCCCAGCCGGCACCCTCAAGAGCCCAGAGCATCTCCCAGATTCCTCTCCTCTCGGCTGCAGGTTCGACTCCATGCGTCCGGCCCCGACTGCCCGGCCTTCCTCCCCGCTCCTCGCCTCCAGATGCCTCCGGGCGCTCTCAAATTACCTGCCCTCGGGGAGGTGAGGCTGGCGGCGCGAGGGGCTGAGGGCGGGCGCGGCCTCGCGTTTGGACTACAACTCCCAGGGGGCGCTGGGGCCGCGCAGGCGCGTGGGGGGGGGGGGTGCAGCTCCCTTTCGCTGAGATTCCATTGGCTGGGTCAGCTGAGAACTGGGAGCTCTGATTGGCTGAGGGGCCTGAGGCGACAGATTCCGGAAAGGGGAAGAGCAGCCAACATGGCGGCGGAGCGAGGAGCGGGCCAGCAACAGTCGCAGGAGATGATGGAGGGTGAGCGGCCCCGCGGGGCGGTGGCCGAAGGGCCCAGCGGGCGGTGGGCGGCGACCCGCACTGGCCTTGCCCGAGAGAAACGGAGCGTGCCGCCTCCAGCCGTAGCCGGGCCCCGCCGTGTAGCCCCCTGACAGCTGCCTGCCGGCTCGGCGGGGCGGGGGCGGCCCCAGCCCGGGCCGAGGGGACAGAGGCCGGGAAGGCGCGGGCGGCCCGGGAGGCACCGGACACAGGGCAGAAGGAGGGGAGAGCGGCGGCGCGAGCCGGGCCGGTGGGTGGGACTGGTGACGCGGTGGTCCCGCATCCCGGGCGTCCACCAGCGGATGGGAGCCTCGCACCGAATCTTTGAGCCTGACCCGCGGGTCGGTCCTCGGGCAGCTGACGAGGACACTGAGGTGCAGGGCGCGATGGGACCAGCCCGAGTCGGCTCGTTGGTGAACGTGGCGGGGTGAAGAAGGGTCCTCTCAAAGCAAATGGGTTGTGGGAAAGGGATGACAAGGAGCCGAGAGATTGAGTTATAGAACAGTGGGTGCCTGTTTGCACCGCTATCATAGTTCCTAAAAGGTTAAATTCAACTCTTTCTTTTTGTTGAAAAAAATTATATGCATATTATGTATGCGTGTAATTATATACACACACATACACGCTCTTATCACTCCCCGTTGGAGAGTCAGTCGTCTTTGAGTGCTTACATGCTTTTGGCTTCTCTGGTTTCATGGCAGATACTGAGCTCCAGAAGACCAGCCACTGTCTGATATGTAAAGTGCTAGGGAAGAAGGAAGCAGAACGGGGTTGGGCGGGCGGGGGGTAGTGGGGGTGGCTAAGGAAGAGCTGGCATGTTTGGGAGTAATGGCTGCACAACCAAAGCCAGCTCAGAGCTGAACCTTGAAGGATAACTACAAATCAGCCAGGCTGGGGATAGGGTGGGGGAAAGAGGAAAGATCCCTGCAGGCAAAGGAAACCACACAAAGGCAAAGGAGGAGAGTTTGACCAAGAGTGACAGTCATATTGGATGAGAGCAAAGAGTGCCATGGAGGCTGGTGAGAGATGGTCATGGAGGGCCTTGGTGGAGGGGAGAACCATATGAAGGATCTTGGACTTTGAGACTCTTGGATCTTTTTAAGCTTGCTTAAAAAGCAAGGATAGGAAGCACCTCTTCCTATCCCCCCTCCCTCCCCCCATCTACCCCTGCTTCCTCTTCAACTATTTCCCTGTTTTGGTAAATAGCAAATACAAAACCCAGGCATTTCTTTCTCTCTCTCCCATTCCCACCCATCCAATCAATCAACAAGCCCTGACACCTCTGGTTCCTTAATATCTCCAAATCTTCATTGCCTCTTCCATTCCCACTGCCAATACCTTGAGCCAGCCTATCGTCCCCAATGCCCCAAAGTTTCCTTATATGATGATCTGCTGCCCCATGCCCCAGACCCTCTTCTGCCCTCAGGATAGAGTCCCAGGTTTCACTTTGGCTGCCTTTCATTAGCCAGCCCTCCCACCCAGGGCTCAGCATCCCAGACCAGCACCAGACCATTGCCCAGTAGAACTTGCTCTCCCTTAGCCTTGACCACAGAGTGCCTTGTGCCTTGTAATAACTAATTGATTAAATGTCTACTGTGTGTCATGCACATGCTATCTGCTTCTGTGCTTTTTCTAGTTTAATCCTGATAGCAACTCTGAGATATAGGTACTACACTAGCTGCTTTCTGCAGATGAGGAGACTGAGGCTTGGAAAAGGATAAAGCCTGCCAAAGCATTGTCTCCAGGGGCAAGATGCAAACTCAGGAAATGCCACTGACGTTCCAGAAACTTTTGGAGTCAAAGATCAGATTTGGATTTTAGAATCAGATCAGATTCTCTGGTGATGGAGAATAGGTTAGGCAGAGCCACACAAGCCCCAGAGAGACCAGTTAGGAGACAGGTAATTAGTAGCTGAGCCAAAGCGGTCGCCGGGGCAGGGAGGAAGGAATGCATGTGGAGGTTTTGGAGATGGATTTCATAGGGACTTGTTTTAGCCAGCAAACCTTTCCTGACTGCCACTTAGCTAGTGCCCAGCAGAAGATAAAAAATGAAATAGAACTTCCTTTCCCTCAAAGAGCACATCTCTTTGTAAAGGGAAAGAGAATGCTTTCAGTATGGTTGCTAATTCCAAGTAATTTGTTAGTGCTTCAGGTCTTCCAGACACACTTCCAAAAGAGGTCATGAAAAAAGTTAGGAAAAAGGACAATTATTTGACTATCTTGCCAAAGAATTTTTACCAGTCTGCCACATTTAATCATTGCCTTATTTATTAATTTTAAAAAATCTGTATCCCAGCTTTTCAAAGCCTTGAGCTAGTATCTCTGTGTCCTGACATTTAGCATCAGTGACCATTACATGGGGGCGTTTAGCGCTATCAGCTGTCTTCTCCTTTTTTATTAGAGCTCCCCTCTGCCCACAGTCTGATTTGAGTTAGTCTTGATTTCTTTCAGAACGTGGGCCTGTGAACTGGGCTGGTTTTCTTGGCCAAATGGATAGTGGAGCATGGATGAAGGTATGTGGCGGAAGGGTGCAATGGTCCCCTTATGTGGATATCCAGGCGAAAAGTGAGCGCACAGAGGTGCTTCCCTGTGTGTTACCATTAGTGTGTTTAAACACAGATGACCCAGGGCTTTCAGAACACCTGGTAATTCTCAAGTTCCTGAGGGCAGGAATAGTATGTTACTCACCTTTGTACCCATGTGGCCTCCCTTCTCTGCACACCCCCCCCCCCAGTTCTCCCCGCCACTGTACACCTCAGATGGTACCTAAGACGTGGAAGACACGCAGATATGTTCGTTGAACTGAATTCAGCAAATGTTTTTGAATGAAGTCTTTTTGACTTACATCTGGATGTCAGTCTGTTGTTATGTTGCTCAAAGAGTCACGTAAAGTGGATGTGAATTCTTAGTAACGTGTGTGGGTTCAGTTGACAGGCGGGTCGAATCTGAAGAATCTGGCGATGAAGAAGGGAAGAAGCAGAGCAGCGGTCTGGTGGCAGACCTCAGTGAGCACAGCCTGAAGGATGGAGAGGAACGGGGGGAAGAGGACCCAGAAGGTACCAGCCAAGTTAAGAACCTTAAACTCACTAAGGGGGAGGGCAGCTGTGTTGCATGTGATCTGCCCCCTCCCTGGGCAGGGGCTGTGGGCGTGTGCTCTGGGAGCATCACGCCCTGGAGGCGCTCCCTGAGCAAGCTGACTCACTTGAGGCAGGATGCGGTTGTTTCTAATCCACTGAAGGCAAATACTACTACCGGTAATGTTGGCACTGGTGTGTCATCTGGGACAGAACCAGAAAATTGTTTATTAACCATGTGTTCAGAAAGCAAGATTTGAAATAAACATTGTGGCTGACTGCTATGCTTTTATTTCCTACCATAGTAATATAATCTAATTTCAGAATAGTACTTTTCTTAGAGAAGTCATTTCTGAGTCCAGCTTCAGCATATTTATAGGCCTGAGGATTGACTTCTAAATTGCCTAGATGTTAGGAAAATTGTTTTATGTGGAAAATATCCCAATAGACTCCTATTGTTTTAGTAACAACAACAACATGAATTTAGAGATGAGAAAAGTAAGTTCTCAGCCCATAGTGGTAGTTTTTCACCCTCCCCAATCATGATCTAAGATTTTTTTGCTTGTTTGCTTAGAAAATCAATTTACATTGAAAAGAATGAGAGAAACCATATGAACAGACAGAAAGATGTCCCAGAGATATTATTAAGTGAAAAAACCAAATTTCCAAACAGTATGCATTTTAAAATCTTATTTTTATTTTAAAAATATTAATAATAATATGTAGTTTTACCTATTAAAGAGAGACAATACATCAAACTGTTGTTGAGAGTCTCTATGAACAGCAGGTTTGAGAAGGTCTTGTACTTTCTACATTTTCTAGATTTATATACAATGTATGGATTTTTAAGGTACTCATAATCATGCATTACCCTTATGGTAATAAAAACAAAACTAATTTTTAGAATAACAGTGTGGTATCTGTGCCAGTAAAGATGATTGGTAACCATGGCAACCTAATTTTAAGGCAAAAGGAGATTACCACAAAAGTACCAGTCACATTTACTTTGGAACTTCAGAGTCGGTATTCTGGAAGTAACGTGGGTGGAATAAGTACATGGGAGTGATGGGTGAAAGCTCTCCTTACTGTCTAACTTAGTCACTGAAAGGCCAGTGGATGGGAGTGTCACCTGCCCTCACATCTGAGCACCTGGCACTTGGGGAGGACAGAGCCCTGTCATGGGCTTTCTGTGCCTGGATCATGAGTACAGGCTTGCTGCAACTCGCCCAAGGGTGCATGCCTGCAAAGTAGAGCAGCTGGACTTGAACCTGGCTTGTCTGAATCCAACATTCTTTCCTCCAGGCTACCAGCTGATTAGAAGGTCTCTAGGAATATGTATTTTTGTAAGTCCTTAGAGAAACCAGTGCTTGCTCCTACCTGTATTTATTTCAATCTTAAGTTCAAATAAATTCAAAGATGTCAACTGCCACATTTCACTTATTTTCCCTAACTTATTTTAAAAAATGATCAATACACGGTACATTCAGAAAGATGTTCTGCGCTGGCCACTTTGTTTCAAAGGTTAAGCTGACATTTCAAGGGGCCTGCCCTGAGCTAGATGTGTTACAAACAGAAGCCCTTTAAACCACGTGACCACATGTCCAGAGGAGCTCGGGCCCAGTTTCCACCTGCTGGCCCAGCGTGACTGTCTGTAGTGCCCTCTTTTACTCTCATAGTATCCTAGTTTGGACACTGCTTGACCTGGGCACCCTGCCTTCCTTGTAGTTCCTTTTTCATTGCAGCTTCCTGAGTTCATGGACATTGAATTTATGCTCTCTTTTGGAGGGTGGGAGGTAATTTGGCTATATCTTATGGTTTTGTCCAGCTCCTTTTATTTAATTCCAAGGTTAGTTGATATTCTCTAAGGCTATGGTTAAACTATAGTAAATGACTTTTTTTTTTTTTAACTAGCCATTGTTTGTTATGGAAAGGGCATGGTGAAGTGAATTCAGCCAAAGTGGGGCCAGTACTTTGCTAAGCTGATCCTATGTCAGGTGTGCCTCTCTGGGGCCTCCAGTCAAGGGGCCAGGCTGACCAAGCACACAGTCTGCTCATCGGCACAAGGTCCAGGGGCTGCGAGCCACTGTAGCACAGAAGCAATGCAGTTTTGCTGTAGGGAAGAGGCAGCAGTAGGAGCCAGGCAAAACAGTAACAGTAGCGACCAGCTTACAGGAAATGCAGGAGAGACAGCAGCCACGTGCTCCAACCAACCAGGAGAAGCTACTGGACAAGCAGCCCAGCCTCTTCAAGAAGAAATTACAAGAGCAAAAGGGCCTTTAGAGAAATGTCATCCAGTCACAATATATGACCTTATTCAGATCCTAATTCAAGCAGACTGGGTAAGAAATCATAAGATACCTGGTGAAATCAAAGGATGACTGTTACTCTTTTAAAGTGTTTAATCCTTTTAGACATATATGCTTAAATAGATCCAGGTGGAGTGAACCTGCTGTTTCGGGGCCGTTCACTCCGCAGCGAGAGGGGTTCTCACTGCTCTCCTCAGGCTGTCACTGTACCAGGAGACTGAGCCCGGCGTTCAGGGTGGAGGGTGCTCTGCTGGCATGAGCTCCCGCGGCCTCCCATTGAGAAGTGTGTTTAAAGCAGCAGGGCTCTCTGATCCTTTCTGTTGGGCTGGGCTTCATTCTGTTTTGTTCTTTGCAGCGAGAAGTGTTTGTAGATGCCAGGCCGCTTTCCAAGCAGTAAAAGGCACATCCTAGAACATCTGATTTGCCCAGCATGATCCGTATTCAAATGGCCTGATTTATTGCCACAGACGAGAAGGGACAGACTGTGGGAGGGAGGGCTGCTGCCAGTTACGCCGCTCTGGCATCACCAGAAGGCAGTGACAGGCGGCATCCCAGCCCCTGTCAGGGCTCACCTGAGGCTCAGTCAGCCTCCCTCCTCCTCTCTGCCAACAGCTTCAGACTACATTTCCTTTTGGGGGAAGTTCAGCAACACAGATGGAAGTTTGGGGATCTCTGCCAGTCACTGAATTCAGGAAATTCAAAATGCTTACAAGGTGGCTGTGTTGGAACAGGGTGTTAACCCTGCCACGCCATCCGCATCCTCCCTATATCGCCTGCTGATTTCTCTTCTGCATTGGAGCTACCTCTGTGAGCCAGGCAGCCGGAGTCACAGCTCTGCACCCACGCCAGGACTGCTGCCTCCTGGAGACAGGTGGATCTGAATGGACTTTTTTTCTTCTCATTTTTTTAGAAGGACAAGAGCTGCCTGTGGATATGGAAACCATTAACCTGGACAAAGATGCAGAGGTAATGCCACCTGCTCAGCCCAGCCTCAGGGGGTGTGGTGTTGGACCACTCTGACTGTCAGGGTATCTTTTATGAAGGTGCCAGATTAGTAAGTGATTTCCCTAGAAGAGGTCATCTGAGCCTCCCTTGATTGGGTCAGATTCCTTGTGTTCTTGTAGTTTTTAATACCAGTGATTGAAATCCCATTTCATTGAGGATTATGTGGCAAATGAAACACCTTTGACTCATAAATTATATGGGTCAAATGATTATGTTGTCAATGGTGGGGTCCTAACGTCCCCTCATCTGAAAAGCACCATGGATTATCAATTCAGGTTGTGCAGAAGACTGCCAGGAAGAGCAGGCCCACCTGTTGCATAATAAACGACCCGGGGGGCCCCCCCTCCCCTGAGCCCTCGGCTGGCCTCAACAGTAATGTGATTGGGGTGCATCTCCTCGGAGCCTAGGCTTATGTTTTATGCTCAAGGGAGCCAGGGCTGAAATGTTTTATATACCGCTCCTTTGGAGGGTCAGTGAAACATGACACTAAATTGTAGCTAAACCAGAGAGCATCTTGCAACTCCCCTGTGTGCTGCAGACTCCATGTGGCATTGGCTCACCGATTCTTTCCCTCACCTCCACCCACCTAGCGGGCCTCCTTGTAGCTCCTGTTCCAGGAGGCGGATCTTCAGGCAATTTCCTGCAGCTAACAAGATTTCTTCTTTGTTTCAGGATGTTGATCTGAATCACTATCGCATTGGGAAAATTGAAGGATTTGAGGTGCTGAAGAAAGTGAAGGTGAGAGGGAGTCTGTCCTTTTATTCTGTACTTGGCAGGTTTCTAGAGCAGTCCAGGAGGCCAAGTGGCTCACCCAGAGTTCAGGCAGTGACTCAGACCTGCTGTTGCTCACTCTGCCTTGGTTCAGAGCCTGCCTGCAGTTAAGCACACACCAAAGTGTGCAGTCCTTAACTCACTTCAGTTAAATTTGTTTTTCAAAACTGTGCCCACTAAGAGTTCACTCGGCTGGGAAACAGCACACAGCCCCAACCCTCACCAAGTAGGTCTGCTCGGTGCAGGGCCTGTCTCCAGCCTCCCTTTGGGTGTCTACTCATCCTCTCCAAGGTCAACACCTTTCTAGAAAATAATGGGAGAATGAAAACCACATCCTCCCACCTGGAAGGCTTGTCCTGTGTCCTGTAGCACAGCTGGCACTTTCTTGTGACCTCCCTGTTGCCTCTGTCAACTGTCCTTTTTTCTGTCCCCCAGACTCTCTGCCTCCGTCAAAATTTAATTAAATGCATTGAGAATTTGGAGGAGTTACAGAGTCTTCGCGAGTTGGATCTTTATGACAACCAAATCAAGAAGATTGAGAACCTGGAGGCACTGACAGAGTTGGAGTGAGTCATGAGACCCAAGAAGATGATGGGCCCATCCAGTCTTCCCAGAACCAACTCTGTACCCTGGCTCTTGGCCCTTGGGAGGCCGCCTCTGTCACAGGGCCTTGCCCTGCACCTGGCTCCATAGGTGGCATCTGCTTGTCACACTCTGCAAATAAAACCTTTGATTGGAGGCTTCTGGCTGGTCCACTCAGGGTTTCTGACATGGTGTCTGCCCTCAATGCAGTCCTGTGAGCCTGGGCAGGTGTCAAGGACCCTGTAGGCTGCCCCCAGCCTCCCTGGGCAGCCACAAGATCCAGCCCTTGGGTGGTGCATGGTCGTCTGGGTGGGGATAGTGCCTCTGAGTTATATTCTGAGTTCTTTGCAACCTGTGCTCATTAAAAAATAAATGTTTTGCTTGTTCCCAGAATTCTAGATATTTCTTTTAATCTGCTGAGAAACATTGAAGGAATTGACAAGTTGACACGACTGAAAAAACTCTTCTTGGTCAACAATAAAATCAATAAAATTGAGAACATAAGCAACTTACATCAACTGCAGATGCTGGAGCTGGGGTCCAACCGCATCCGGGTAGGTGCAGGTGCACAGCCAGCAACGTGGCCTCTGGGAGAGGCAGCAGTGTGAACTAGACAGTGGTGGGTGCAGGATGTGTAGTTGGCTGTGTTTTTCATACGGTGTGATTTTTTTTTTTTTTCTCTAGAACAGGGAATTTTTTCTTTTTAAGAAAAAATTGCCAACTGGAAGTCAATATTAATAAGAATATGTGCCCAAACGCAGTGGTCTAGCCTTTCTTTTGCATGTAGATTTCGTTTACTCTCCATCCAAATCATGACCTAACACTTAGCACACCATCCCAGTACATTCTGCCCAGGGTGAGCTGATCAGCCCCCAACACGTTGTTTCTGATGTGCTGATGGTTGTGTCTGGTGAGCCTCCCTGAGATGTAAATGTCCCAAGCACAGCAAAGTGGTGCCTCACAGCAATCTGACCTCCACACCAGGGGCCGTGGGAAGCAGCCCACAGTTTGATGCTTGGTTGGCCTGTCCTCCCCGGACGCCTGCATCCTCTGGAACAAGCCCACGGCAGCATTTGATCCTGCTGTCTGCCAGGCTCTGTCTGACCTCTGAGAGCACTGGGCAGAGACTCTGGGAAATCAGTCGGGGTTCCATAGGAGCAGGTGGAGGTCTTTACCCTGCTGACTTAGAGCTACTGAGAAAAGCCCTGGGAGGGGGCACAGGAGGGCTGACACTGGGAGCAGAGCTGCCAGCAAAGAGAGAGGGTCACCAGGACAGGGATGAGAACATCTGCCAGCCAGATGACCAATTGACACCCACCTGGCACCCCAATGAATCCATGGCACCAAGACTTGTGCTTCCCACTGGCCTTGTTGAGCAGCTGAGGGCAGGTGTTTCGGAGTACTTCCCCCTCCCTCCATGTTGGAATTGCCTCTCCATCTGGCTTCTGGAAGTTCACGGCACACTGTGGTTGGTCCCGCTTGGCCCTCAAGAGCTGGGCAGGATGCAGTCCACGGATGGACCAGTGGTTCTGGAAAGGGCCTCTTGTGACAGTTGCTAGGGTAACATGGCCACAAATAGCAAAGCAGCATATTTAAAACTTGAGAGTGGCCAGATGTTAGAGTTTGTCAGGTATCTCTCTATGGAATGTTCTAGAAAAAAGGTGGCTCATCACAAATTAATGCAAACGATAGCAATTAAGGGTGCCCTCCCCTAAATCATCCTCTTAGACACCCCCCACAGCCAAGCTGTGCTGTGATGGGCAAGACAAGACGCACCTTCTGCTGAAAGTGTTAATAGTTGACTTGTTCTGAGAGAGCAGTGAACTCAGAGGAGGAGGGAAACTGAAGTCTAGTCAATAAGCATTCATTGAACTACCTGCTCTACGCAAGGCCCTGTGGGGATTGACAGAGCAAGGAGAAGCAAGGAAGGAGAGTTATGGAAACTGAGGAGGAGGGGCAGAGAACTGTGGGATGCGGGCGCCCTGCTCCAAGAGTCCTGAGTGGGCGTCCCTGGGCCACAGCTCCCAACATCTCAGTCTGTAAAGATCTAGGCTCTTGGGAATGCATTTTAACAAACCCTACTTGGAATAACATAATAGTGTGTCAACTCCAAACCGTACAACTGGGCGGGACTTGAGGAATCCTCTTGTCTGTGGGTTTTCAAACTGCGTTCTCTTGAACTCTGGAGCTCTGTGAGGGTTGGGAAGGAGCTGAAGAGACAAGGCCTTGGACCCTCCACCTTTTCTGTTTTTTTCATACTGTACTTTCAAGTGAGGTTTCGTTGGAAAAATTTCCAGAGTAGAAAAGTAACTTGCCTGACATCTCAGGGCTAAAATCCAGGTAGCTGTGTCTCCTTGCCCAGCCACCTTTCCTTTCCCAAGTGTAGCTGGTTGGCCACGCAGTGCTAACTGCTGCTCTACTCTTTTCACAGGCAATTGAAAATATCGACACATTAACCAATCTGGAGAGTTTGTTTTTGGGGAAAAACAAGATCACTAAACTTCAGAACCTGGATGCACTTACCAACCTGACAGTCCTCAGCATGCAGGTATCAACCCATCTTCACTTCCCATCCTGCTGAGTCTGCTGGGGCCAGAGCTGCTAAACCCACCATAGTTTTTATCTCTCATTGTGTCCATGACCAACACTTCTTTTCACTGTCAGTGAGCAAAAAGTGAGCCATCGAAACATTAGATTTCACAGGCTTATACATACATACACACGTCGAACTAAAATTTCATTCCTTTTTTTCCCCCATTTTTATTGATGTCTTAATAGTTTATAACATTGTGGGGTTTTAGTTGTACGTTATTATTTGTCTGTCACCATGTGGATGCATCCCTTCACCCCTTGTGCCCACCCCCCACCCCACTTCCCCTTGGTAACCACCAACCAGTTCTCTCTGTCCGTGTGTTCGTTTATATTCCACATATGAGTGAAATCATGCGGTGTTTGTCCTTCTCTGGCTCAGTTCACTTAACATAATACCCTCTAGGTCCATCCATGTTGTTGCAAATGGGACAATTCTGTCTTTTTTTATGGCTGAGTAGTATTCCACTGTGTGTGTGTGTATATATATATATACACACACACCACATCTTCTTTATCCAGTCATCAGTCGAGAGACACTTGGGTTGCTTCCACTTCTTGGCTATAGTGAATAATGCTGCAATGAACAGAGGGGTGCATAAGCCTCTTGTGATAGTTGATTTCCTGTCCATTGTGTAGATGCCCAAGAGTGGGATGCTGGATCATAAGGTATTTCTATTTTTAATTTTTTGAGGAATCTCCATTCTGTTTTCCATAGAGGCTGCACCGTTTGCATTCCCACTAGCAGTGAATTAGGGTTCCCGTTTCTCTACAACCTCTCCAATATTTGTTGTTATTTGTCTTTGTGATTATAGCCATTCTAATGAGTATAAGGTGATATCTTAGCGTAGTTTTGATTTGCATTTCCCTGATGATTAGTGATGTTGAACATCTTTTCATGTGTCTATTGGCCATTTGTATATCTTCCTTGGAAAAATGTCTGTTCATATCCTCTGCCCATTTTTTGATCGGGTTGTTTGTTTTTTTGTTGTTCAGTTGTGTGAGTTCTTTATGTATTACGGAGATTAATCCCTTGTCAGATATACGATTTGCGAATATTTTCTCCCAGCTGGTGGGTTTAAAATTTCATTCTTTAAGGGTCATGTTCCTTTTCCTAATAACAGTCCTAGGTGATTTATAGCCAAAGCAGCTTCTTCAGAAGGTTGAGCCTGCTCTGAGTCCTGAAGCATTTGGCCAGTGGTGGGAGCAGTTCCTGCCCTGTCCGTACAGAGAGCAGAACCCTGTGTTGGGATTAGGAAGTTCCTGAATATGCCTGGGCTTATGGCACATTTTTTGTTACAAGCAAATTAGTGGAATCAGACCCTCGAGGCGAGATGTGAGAGGGTGTCTTGAGGACAGGGCCCGGGTGTGGTAGGTCCCACAAAACCAGTCGTACCTTCTGTAAAGCAGATCTTCTGCAGACTTCTTTAAAAAAGGGGGCATTGTATTTTGACTTAAATATATACTGAAAGAAATGAGAATTAATTTCTTTTGAATTGCTCAATGATTTTGACATTTTTTAGTTACTAAATTAATTGAGGTAGACCTTCCCCAAGTACATCGGAAAAAAGTGAGTTCTTTGCATGAAAGCCTTTAACCCTCATGTGTGAATTTTAGGCCAGTACAGAGGACTTGAAATTTTGATCCTTTTCTCTCTACACAAGTCCCATTCTGGCACGTTTTAAATGGAGTGTCCTATTGTTAGGACTCTGCAAGATAAGAAATCTCATTTCCTAAAAGCCGTTTTATTTCACACCCTCTATGTTGTTCTGACAACTGCTGGCTCTCCTTCTTGTAGAGCAACCGGCTGACCAAGATTGAGGGTCTGCAGAACCTGGTGAACCTGCGGGAGCTGTACCTCAGCCACAATGGCATTGAAGTCATCGAGGGCCTGGAGAACAATGTAAGACGTACATTGTCTGTCTGTCTGTCTCTGGGGTAGTGTGGGCATGAGGCAGCGGGCAGCTGGCTGGCCAGCATACATCAGCTTCCAGGGCTAATCATACATAGACTCGTTGCCTTTAGAGGTTTATCGTAGAGACTTTCCAATCCTGAAAACCAAGTGATCCCTCCTCGAGCTGGAAAATACATGAAATGCGTGCAGTTGTCGCTCCTCTTGAGCAGGCACTGAGCTGACGCTTTATGCTACTCTCAGGCTGGTGTGTGATCTCAGGACAGGTATTGAGAGGGGCCCTCACCAGGGCAGCGTTGACTGCACGGCCACCAGTAGCACTGTAGGCATTTGGGAAGATTTTAAAAAAACAAACCGTACCTGCTCCTAGGTGCCCCTGTGCAGCAGCTGACCCCCTGTCTGCCTTCCTGGCCACTGCACTTCCTGGCCAGCGGCTGCCTCAGCCCCACCTCCCAGCTCACAGGGGCCACAGACGCTAGTCTCAGCTGTTCTGAATGAGCAATGCGCTCTACTGCTCTTGGGGCTCCTACATGTTCCTTCCTCCTCCTCCTTGCTGCTTTTCACCAGCCTTCTCAGGACCAGGACGCCTTCTCTCACTCAGCACAGGACAGCCTTAGGTGTGCTGAGCAAAGCAGGGCACTCGCCCCAAGCTCCCACAGAGGCCTCTACCCTCCTCAGCTGCCTGCAGGCCAACCTGCTTTTCCTCAGTGCAGTATTCAAGACAAATAAGATACTTTTTCTCATTCAATTTTGCTGGGTTTTTTTTTTTTTCTGTTTTGTTTACTTGCCAGCAAATGTAAGCAGATGGGTCACTTCTTTTGTTGTAAACACAGCATTTCAATCTTAGTAAAGCCTCCTTCAGGCTTTGTGCCTCAGCTCCTGGGCCTAGTCACCATCAGTGATGTTTGGGGGGGAAAACCACATTCTGAATTTCATTTCACCAACATCTGCATAACATTTTGAAAAAGTTAGAATTTGCCTGTGATCAATTTAGTCACCTTCTTCTGCCTCACAATCAAATTGAGGGTTTACAGAGCTGGTGTATAAACCAGGAGCTCACTCAGGTGGTGCAGAATGTCAGGTTGAGGTGCAGTTCTGAGCGGTGGGACTGTACAGAGGCCAGGGGATCAGAGCTGGGCAGGGTGTGCACACGGGACGCCCAGCCCAAGGGCCCACACTCACAGGAAGCAGCGGGTCCCCTGCTTCCCGGCCTCCCTGTGCAAAGGCCCCGCAGTCAGCACCGAGCATCCACCAGGGAGGGGGCATGTCTGTGACATGGTCCAAATGAGCAGCAAGTCCCCAGGTAAATGGGAAAGAAGCGAGAGTTTAGAATTACTGGTAGGAGTGCTAGGCCGCCAGAGGTCTGGGTCAAACACCTGAAACAAAACAGAAAAAAAAAGCAGTTGTAGCTTTAAAAGTAGTTATGCTACTGTAATATTCATCGTGATCAAATGCAACAGTCTTTCCTCTGGGATCTTTATTCATCTAGAGGTCGAATATTCACCTATATTTTCTTCTGTTTTATGTCTCAATTTATCTGGAATTTATTTTTGTGGTGGGAGATAAGGAAGTAAACTCAGCTTTTTCCCAAATGGCAAACCCACTGTCCCAATACCACAAAGGAGCCCTGTCCCTGACACCGCAGTGCCCCAGCCGCCCTAGGGTTTGCTTCTCGTGCACTGGCTCTTGCCATGCATCTGGCGGCGCTCTTGTGGCAGCCCCTCACTGGAGTGATGGCTGCGTTTCAGTTGTTGGAATCTCTGGGGTGCTTACTCTCCCCATCCTGTTCCACTCTTTTTTTCCTTAAGTAATTTTTACTGGTTTGCTTTTGAATGAGCTTTCAAAATGTAGTCCAGCTCCTCAGAAAAATGGGAGATGGTGTTTTGTGCATAACTGAATCCCTGTGCTCAGAGGTTGAAGACCAGTCCTGGCAGCCAGACACCCCTGGTGCTGAGCCTTTGCACTGGGCCTCCTGAGGATCAACTCCTACCGCGTGTGTCAGACCTCTTTAGTTTTGCCTCTTTCATCAGGTGTGCACGCACAATAGAGAACAGAACACTGCAATAGAGCACCGCAGAATAGGAGTAGAGAGCTGTGGTCATGGACCTGGCCTGTCCCCGCCCCCTGGCCACTGTGTGTCCTTGGGCTGCCCACAGTCCCCTCTTCTGCAGAGTTCTGCTGAGTCCCTGTTTTCTCTGAAACCCCTGACCTCCTCGCACGCTGGAGGCACTCAGCAATCTGAGCAGATGCGACAGGCCCACCAGAAACTGATTGAAGGAGCTCCTCATCTGTGTGCCCACACCCAGCTCGCACAGTTCATGGCACGGTCCTGTGTAGCTTCCTGAAGAGTGACCCGCCAGTGCTCACAGCTGGGATGCTGGGTGTGAGGCAGTGGGGGCTGGGCCCTCAGGGAGTCAGAGCCCAGGGCCAGAGAACTTCTGAATCAGAGCCACTGGCTGCATGCTTTTATTGTGTTTGTGGGTTTGGTTTTCTTTTACTCAGACATTTTTTGACTTTCCCTTAAACCTTGGGAGGATTTGGAATCAGAATCCCAGGAATGCAGCAGAAAATGTGAGAATCCTCGATGAGAAATGGGCAGAGAAGAAGGAAATGAACTTTTATGAGGGGCTGTCAGCTAACTTCCAAGTGTGTCCCTTTTGATTTTAGAAAAACTTGCCAATTGGTTTGATTAAATGTACTTCAGCAAGCAGTGCAAGCTTTAACAGACTTCATTTTCTCCTCAATCTTATTCTTCTGTTAAATCTTAAAACTCTGTGGACTTTGAAAAGATATTAGTCAGGCTTTGCCAATGTATATTGGAAAGTTAGTATCTGCAGGGCATTTTTAGAACAGAGGATCAGGGCACACATGCTGAAAACGCAGTGTTGTCTCGCGTGGAAGCACGATGCCTGCCGCATAGTGGGCACTCAGTGTGCGCAGACGCTGTCCTCAGGAGGGTCAAGTGCCGCTCTGCTTTCCTCCATTAGCTCTCAGTTCCAGGCCAGTGCCAGAGCCACTCTCCCTCAGCGCCCAGGCCTTCCTCTCTGCCCCTTCCACCTGGTGGCCTCTTCCCAGAGTGGCCTCCTCCAGGAGCATGGGCTTGGGGCCTGACAGCACCACCCCTGCCACTTCCACTTGTGCCTGGCAGTTTCTTACCCTCGCCAAGCCACAGGTTTCTCATCCCTAAATGAAGAAAGAATTGCTGTGTTAAGGATTACTCAGTATTGTACATTTCCTTGAGATAAGAACTAAGTAAACGTTGCTATAATTGTTACCCCTTCTCAAAGCCCATCTCAGATACCCCAGGCAGCCCCCCAGAGCCCCAGGCCTCCCTCTGCTTTGAGGCAGGTGTTACTCTGCTCTTCTCAGAACCGTGCATTTCACTAGGGTCCTTGTGGACAGGGATCGGAGCCAGGGCTGGGAGGCTGCCAGAACCAGTTTCATATCCCAGTGAGGAGATGAGGTGGTTGTGAGGATTCTGTGTATAAACAAAACCAGAGTCTGGTCCAGGTGGGCTGTAAGAAGTGGGCAGGTGTCACTGTCCCCCTTAGATGCTCTTGTTCTGTGAGGGCAGAGAGGGTGGCTCACCCCACAGCTCTAAGCTCAGCACCCGACACTATGTGCATGGTCATGCAATCACTGTTAAACTGAGGTAATCCTGGAAAAATTTTATTTCCTTATTTTAGAACAAACTCACGATGTTGGACGTTGCATCAAATAGAATCAAAAAGATTGAAAACATCAGCCATCTAACAGAGCTGCAGGAATTCTGGGTAAGTTTACACTTTGGGATTGACGATACTTCAACTAAACTGGTCCCGCTGAGTCAAGTGTCGTGTGCATGAATGCGAGGGGCACCAGCCCTGTAAGCCTTGGCACAGAATGGGATTGGAGTGGGTGCTGCTGTAGGAGTTCGGTACTGCTGTTGTCCTTGGCGTTATGGCATCAGCATCACTGCAGAACCTGTTAAAAATGCAGGATCTCGGGCCCCACTATGCCCCAGATGCAGACTGAATCAAAGTTGGCATTTAAACAAGATTCTGGGTGATTCCAGTGCACGTGAAACAGTGAGACCCTGGAATTGCCATGTGACTAAGCGTTTCCAAACCCAGCCCAGGGGCCCATGCATTCAGTGCAGACATGTCCTGGCACCATAGGCACCAAGTGTGGGATGGGTTTCTGCAGTCAGTCCTCCTGGAACTGGCCTTGTATTTGTCTCATGGGTGGAGGTGTGGTTTTCAGGAGGAGTCTTGCAGAGCCAGTAGGAAAAGAAACACGATGTAAGAAGTCTTGAGACTCCTCTAAAGGGGTTGCAAAATGATCACCGAGTTGAGGTCCTCAGTGTCAGGATTCCATTAGGGCATTCTCATGAGGTTATTGCCTGTCCCCAAGCTTGTGGCCCCTGCTGGGATCATTGCACATGCTTCACCATGTGACACTGTGAAGTGAACGTGGTCCTCGATGTGTTCAGTCTGATCCAAGATTCCTGCTGAGTCTGAGGCATGATTCTTCCTCGTCTAGCCATGCTGCTGACCCTGCCTACATCCTGTGTGTTTTCCTTTCCTCGTCTTAAAAGAGCATCCAAGTTTCCCTAGAACACAAGTGGCCCACTGTGAAAATGTCCCTTGCCCCTTGCTAATAGCACTGGGTCTTGGGTAGTATCAGAATGTGCTGCCAGAACAAGTCTGGGAAGACCGCAACCAGAATTTGAAAGGTGATAAAGTATCCCAGGCTGGGGGAGACAACAGGCCACCATGAGCCCAGTGGGTCTAGTGTGCAGCCCACCGCTGAAGGAAGGTGGGGCTGGTGGTAGGTTGGCTGGATGGGAGCAAAGGGATTTGGCTCTAAAGAGGCCAGGGAACCAGACAGAGAAACTACAAGACAAGAACAAGGAGTCCAGAGACAGAGGACCTGGCAGACAGGGAAGGGGCACCTGGCAGAAAATTTAGGGAGAAGGTTTGGGAAACTAGCTGATACTGAAGCAGTGTTTCTGAAATGTATGATTCCTTCTCCATGTCCTGCCTAGGGACAGGGCCTGGGACATGGGGTGCTGAGACCATGGGTGGGGGCCACTGGGCACCCCAGCTATCAGGGAGGCAGGCAGGCTAGCAGCCACTGGAGTCTGGATCGCACCCAACCCTGTAACACAGAAGAATCCTGTTTCTTAGACCACCAAACAAAGACAGTAGAAACAGGCAGAGTTTGCATGGTGCTTTATGGTGTCCAGACCACTTTCCCTTCAGACCTAATGATCACAGCAACTCTGTGAAGCAGGTGGTATTACCCCGTTTCACAGCTGTGGTTCCAGGAGGGGAATTTGCAAACTAGGAACTCTCAAACTATGTTCTGTGCTCATATCACATGTGAGATGTACTTAGCTACTAGCTAGTCTCTAAGGGAGAAATAAGACACCAGTCTTAAAAAAATTTTAATAACCCAAATTCTATGTTTATTGATTTTCTATTTGTTCTACCAATTACTGAGAGAAGAATGTTGGAATCTTGCAACCGTAATTGTGGATTTGTCTGTTTCTCCTTTCAGGTCCATCAGTTTTTGTGTCTTGTATTTTGAAGGTTTTTATTAGGTGTAAATACATTTAGGATTGTAATGTCTCGATGAATTGTCCCTTTTCATATGAAATGTCCCTCTTTATCCTTGTCCTGAAAGGCTACCTGTCTGTTATTAATAACACAACCACTCCATCTATCTCATGATGACTGTTTTCATGGCTATCTTTATCCATCCATTTACTCTTAACCTGCATTTGTATAATAATTTAAAAGTGTTTCTTGTAGACAGTACATAGGTTTTGCTTTTTTAATCCAGTCTGACAATCTCTGCCTTTTAAGTGGAGTGTTTACTCTGCTTACGTTTAATGCAATTTCATTTAATTGCATTTTGTGTCATGGTTGGATTTGTCACCCATCTTGCAAATTGTTATTTATTTGTCCCATCTGGTCTTTGTTCCTTTTTCTCTGCCTTTTGGATTGAGAAAAAAATTCTTTTTGGTATTCTATTTTATCTCCACTATTAACATATTTGCTCACACATTCTTTTATTTTCTTAGAAATTTCTCTAGGAATTACAAAATGTGTTTTTAATTTATCACAGTCTGCCTTCAGATAATATTATACTACTTCACATATAATGTAAGACCCTTACAACAATATACTTCCATCCCTCTCTCCAGCAGCTGATGTTGTCATACGTTTTACTTTTAAATATGTATAAACCCCATGATACGTTGTTATTCAGTTATCTTTTAAAGAAATTTAAAAACAAGGAAACCCACTTATTTGACCATTTCTGGCATTCTTTATTCTTTTGTGCAGTTTCCATTTGATATGTCTCTTCCACCTGTTGAATTTTAATGTATTTTGTTGTGCAGCCTGCTGTAAACCAATTCTTTCAGCTTTGATTTGCCTGAAAATATCTCTATTTTGCCTTCATTTTTGAAGGATAATATTACAGATACACAATTCTAGTTTGCCAGTTTCTTGGGGTTTTTTTCTTAAAGCACTTTTAAAATGTTGTTCCATTGTGCCCTGGTTTGCATTGTGTCTGGTGAGAAGTCATCAGTCATTCTTATCTTTGTTCGTCGTGTGTACGTGTTTCTTCCCCCTCACTGCTTTTTGTATGTTCTTTTTATCACGGTTATTTTTTTGCAAACTTGAATATGATGTGCTAATGCTAACATTCATTGAGCATTTTGGATCTGTGAATTTATAGTTTTCATCAAATGCAGAAAACTTTTGGAAATTATTTCCTAAAAAGTTTTTTCCACTCCTCCTTTCCCCAGTGTCTTTCTGAAACTCCAGTTATACATATGTTGTCCATTGGTTGGCAGATCACTGAGACTCTGGACACCACCTCCCCCCCCACTTTTATCTTGTGCGCTTCCATTTGTATGGTTTCTATTCCTGTATCTCCAAGGTCATGATCTTTTCTTCTGCAATATCCATCTGCTGTTAAGCCCGTGTAGTGATTTTTGTATTTCAGATGTTGTATTTTTCAACTCTAAAAGAACATTTAGGGGGGGTTTTGGTAGATTCTATTTCTCTCTTCATTACGTTCATGTTTCCTTAAATCTTTCCTTCTTCACATGGCTAGTAATGTTTATTGGGCATTATGATGTTAAATTGTTGAGTGTCTGGATTTTTGTTGTTTTCCTTTAAAGTGTATAGTCACGCATCACGTAATGACAGGGACCCGTTCTGAGAGATGCACCGTTAGGCAATTTTGTCGTTGTGCAAACATCAGAGAGTACACTTACACAAACTTAGATGGTAGAATCTACTACACACCTAGGCTATGCAGTAATAATCTTACGGGGCCAATGTCGTATATGCAGTCTGTCGTTGACCAAAACATCATTATGCGGTGAATGGCTGTATTGGACTCGTTATCTGGCAGACAGTTAAGTCACTGCTTAATCCTTTTGAGCCTTGTTTTAAGCTTTATTAGCATGAGTCTGAGAAGCCTGTCCTCTAAGGCTAGTCTGTGACCCTTCTTGGATCTCTAGTGAATGTCCTGGGTATTTAACAAGGTCTCTCACTCTGGTTGGTGAGAGTACAAATAGGTCTCTTCACTGTGTGAGCCCTAGTCATTGTTCAGCTCGTGGCTTCCTGGCAATTGATCTTTGACCAATCTTGTAGGGTTTCACTCTGCCTTTCACAGCATAGTTTTCAGTCCAAGATGCAAGGGGACACCCATGGATTTCTGGAGCTTTTTCCCTACGTAGCTCACTCCTCTCCAAAAATTCCATCTGTGTCTACCTCCCCAAACTACATTCACCACCTCAACTCAGTGTGGCCACCAGGCTCTGCTTGGGTTCCTCTCCTGGTGCTCCAGAAAGTACCTCCAGGCAGAAGGCCAAGATGAACATGGAGCTCACCTCATTTGTTTCCCTTCTCTCCAGAATCACTGTCCTGTGTAGCCTATTGTCCAATGTATGAAAAGAGTTGTTTCATATATGTTTGTCCTGTTTTCTACTCCATCATGGCTTGAAGCGGAAGTCTTATTTATTTAGTTTTATTTTTGTGTCTCTGTCACCCCCTGTAGAATGTAAGCCTCATGAGGGCAGAGGAATTTGTGTGCTATCCCCTCTTATCTCACCAGCCCCTAGCATAGTGCCTGACGCATACTTGGTTGAGTGAGGGGAAGGAACATAGGAAAGGAAGGTTGATCAGCTGGGTGGAGGTCAGCTGTAGATAACACTGAAAAGCGTGCTTGTACAAATGTATCAGATGAGGGTTGATATCCTTCTATTAAAAATGGCTCATACGAAGGCACCATTGGAAAACTGGGGGTGGAGCATGAACAGGCAAGTCACAGAGGAAGAAGTAACAGTTGCTTGAAAATAGGTAAAACATTTCTATCTCATTAATTTTTTAAAATACACTAGAACAATGAGGTATGGTGTTCTAGCTGTCGGGTTGACAGAGACTTTTGTAGAAGCAGTTGCGACCAGTTTGTCATGCAGTGGGCACTCTCGTGACTGCTGGCAGGGATCTGTGGGGCATTCCGAGTGTCAATATTTTCACATTTCAGAGTCCAAGAAAATGATGAGAAATTCAGACAAAGATTTATGTACAGAAATATATAAACACCAGGATTTGGTTTTTGTCGATGGAAATAGATTTGTTGTATTATCTCACAATAAAAGTCTTGTCTGCTCATTGTAAAAAAGAAAAAGATAAGATTACGAAAAAGACGGACAAACCTGTGTCTTTTCCTTGGTTTTCTGTCTTTAGTATCAGTTTCAAAAAGGTAAACCCAAAACTGGTAAAAACATTTACCTGATTTTCTTCCAGAACTTTATGTTTTTATTTCTTATAAATATATCTTTTCTCCAACTTAGGGAATAACAAATTGTGATATACCCTATGATGAAATACTATGCCACCATGAAATGAGGCCTTCAAATGATGTTTTAAAAGAGATTTAATTACATAAAAATCCTCATGACAGAGTGTTAATGAAAAAAAGGAAGATGCAAAGTATTTTTGGTGAGAGCCAGTTGCTCTTATAAACTCAGTGTATGTGGAACACACCCACGCAGAAAAAAAGACTAGAAAGAAATATGCAGAAATGAGAAGCCCTCATCTCTGAATTGTAAAAGTCTAGTTGATTTTTCTTTTCCTCTTTATACTGTTTGGTTCTTATAAATTTTCTAACATGGGCATGTATTTCTTTCATAATTGGAAAAAAAGTTTAGAAAAGTATATTCTGAAAGAAAAAAGAGGTAAAACTTACATGCGATATCAACCCTGTTGAAATATATCTGCTTGCAAAAAAGGCTGAAAGAAAATATGACAAAATATTAACAGTGGTTTTCCTTGTGTGGCGAGATTGCACATGATTTGTATTTTTTATCTTATACTTTGCTATATTTCCCAATTTTCGGCAATAAGCATTTTTATCAGGGGAAAGAAATGGAAAAGATAGATGTATTTTTGTGCATGTTTTTGAATGGAGGCTGAGGTCAGACTGTGAAGGGCTGCAAGCTCCTGAAGAAGGCGCCGTGGCTCACTGGAGCCCTTGGAGGCCCACAGAGACCAGAACCCCGGCAAAGCTGTTGCGCCGCGCTCCTGACGGGCTGCCGACGTGGACTGAGGCAGTTGCAGCAGGATCAGAACGAAGGAAATAAGTTGAAGAGAAACATCAAGGGAGAATCAACAGAAATCTGTGATCAACTGAGGGAGAGGTGAAGGTCACAGCTGAGTTTCCAGCAGGGAGACAAGTGAAGTCAGTGCCGCTGGCCAGTCAGCTCTGCAGGAAGAAGGCAGCAGCCGAGCTGGGAGCCGTCTTGATAGTTTACTCTTCACCCATTTTACAGCTCACAGAAATCAGCATGGACAAATTCCAAACAAATCGTATTTAGTGTAGTATTGCCCAGAATAAATAAATACATTTATACATATATAAAATGTATAAACAAGAGCATACATATATTTCCTTTGTTTTTGCAAAGAGAATCACTAGAAGCCAACGTGAATGGTTACCTGTGGGGCATGAGGGGTTCATTAGATGGGCAGAGGGATAGAATGAGACTTCTCTGAATACACCTTTTTGGATAGTTTTGGCTTTTGAAAATGCTTTACACATTAAGAAAAAAATTTTAACCTACAATTAAAAATGAACTGTGAAACAAATGACCCTAACAGTATTTCAGATTGGTACGAAAACCACACAAAGGAAAGAATTATTTTAAGTGACTTTGAAAACAGTACTCTGAATGGCCTTTATGAGAGATATTCTAAAGACAAAAATAACTCCAAAAAAGCTTGAACTTCACTTAGTTTTATTAGTGCTAATGTTGGTATTATAATTTTGAAACTATTTTAAATGTCTTATAGAACAAATGAATACACTAATTTGAGTAGGATCCTAGCTAACATCCTACGTGCAAGAAAATAGATACAAATATAAAATCAAGTAAGTTAAGAAAGAAACTGTAATGTTCAATTTGGATTTGAAGCCAGTTTTAGGCGTGAAGGAGTAATGGCCATCAGTCTTACCTTCCCACCATAAACTGCTGTGCTAATGGCCAAGCGTACGCAGCAACCGTTTTCAGGCTCTGGGCCTTGAGAGGAGGGAAACGCGAGGTGAGCGCCATGTTCACCCTGATTCTCTGCTGAGGGGCGTTTTCTACAAAGCAGCTGCCTCCCTGGACAGGGGCGGCAGAGTGAAGTTTTCAGGGCAGGCTCCCAGTGGGGAGGTTGCTGCACAGAAACTGAGCCCTCAGAATCAGCCGAAGGATAACCTGCACGTGTACAGAGCAGGACTCAGCAAGGCCTGGCAGAGGACAGCTCTGGGGACTGCAAGCCAGATGCAGATTCCAGAAGCCAGACAGTGCTTCGAGATGCTGGCATTCTGACCTGCCAGAGCAGAGGGACTGCCGAACCCCAGATATTCCATCAACACCCTGGCACAGCCTCATGTCAAGAGTGGAGAAAGCCTTCTCCCGAAGCCTGTGACCAAGCCTCTGCAGGACCAACCGGCTCTTCCAGAACAATGCTTTTTAAGGAAGATAGCAAAAAGGAAACTCTCAACAATGTAGCATCCACAGTATACAGTAATAAAACATTACTGGATGTGCAGGGAAGCAGGACAATGTGATGCCTAACAAGGAGAAAAAAGTATCAGAGAAACCATGGTAGACGATTGCTAATATGGTCCCCACCTCCTGGGGTTCACGCCCGTGTGTGAGCCCCACCCCGTGAGTGTGCCTTGGCCTTATTGACTCATTTCCAACCAACAGAATCAGCAGAAGTGACGGGATTTCACCTCCATTGTGGGGGTATGAAAAGACTGGCTTCTCTCTCTTGAATCCCTAGCTTTGTCTGAAGTAACAGACACCTTTGACACCAGCAACATACAAGATACACATCCCCTTTGTTGGAATGTTGTACAGATTTTCAAAAATAAGCGATTTCGACATTCTACCAGTTGTGTATGAAATGTGTCTTGAGAATTCTCCCACACCTCTGTTTTGTTTAAAATGTTACTGAGTTTGGGGGAAAGTAACTGTAAATTTTTAATATAAATATCAGCCAAAAAATCATTGTAATGAGAAATAGATACATCCTATGAAGTTTGGGTATTGAAAACCACGAGACAATCTGCTGGGGAACCATCAATGAGGAAGACTGTCTATAGCAGAATTCCCTACTGGATTCAGGCAAAGATCATTGGATGCTGAAATCATTGACAAGCTGGACGTTTGCACGTGTGTCAAGTATCACCCCCTCAGAGAATTTGCTAATTGCAAGGGGGAAGTGTGCTCCCCAGAGTCATCAAGGGGTCCCCAACTTATCCACCTGAACGGACTTAGCATCCCTAATAGTGGGACAGCCTGATGCTCTGTGTCCCCCAAAATGATTTGTCTATAAAGCATTCTTGCCAAAAATGTTTGATCTAACCAAGAATTTAGACCTAATTTCAAGTTTACAGGAAATATAGGGGCTAGAAGAACAGGCTAAGTGACAACACAAGGAAACGAGCAGATAAACCGAGAGTGAGGGACATTCCACAAGACGATTAACTGGATTCTTTAAAAGGTCAGTTTCATTTAGCAGAAAAAAATGTGAGAAGGAGGTGGGAAATGTTCTAGATTAGAAACTAAAAATTGTACCTCCTAGGGAGATACTCCTTAAGAAAATGAATGTACCTGGAAGGTCACTCCCTCCAGTCATGCTCCTTTACATCCCAGTTGTGAAGAACTGAAGAAACTGAAGAACTGAAGAAACATAAGGCCGTCTTTTTCCCCTCAGTGAGTGTAACATCTTTGCTCCAGCCTGAAATGTCTATGGAGACAATATAGTGAATAGTTTTGAGTTCCATTTTGCAAAAATACAAAAATAAGAATCTCTGAAAGTTATCTGTATCAGAGATACCATTTACAATGTACCATTGGTGATGAGTAAAATTCTCAGTTCCATGTTTACTAAATCCTGGAGAATTGCCAATATTTCATTAGCAATGCCATAATGTATGAGACAAGAAGCATATGGTGTGTGACAGATACAAATAAATCTATGTATTGAAAAAGAAGAGGAGATGGGAGCTCCACGATCTCCTAGCCAGAGCCGAAGGCCTGAGTCAGCCACCAGTGCTGTTATGTAGAGGTCTTTAAATAGACTATACTGCAAAAAAATCTGATTTCTTCTAAACAATGTAATAGTGCCACTTTTTTTAAATAGCTGTACCTTTTGTGTTTTGTAAGGTAAAACTGAGGTATGTGCATCATTTTAGTGATTCTCCACTCAGCAGGCTCGTTCTGTTAACCGACCAACTGCAGTCACAGCCGTGTGGACAGACTGCTTCCCCTTAGTTCTAATGGTGCACACTTTGCATTGGCCATGTGAGCAGCTCAAGTTGTACAAGTGTATTGTGATAGATTCACGCCTCATAGAATAATATTTAAGAATTTGTCCTAAAAGAGCTATTCTCTGTTGTCCCTTCCAGAGGAGGCACTCGCTCAGGCTGGCAGCAGAGTGCCGCCCTCAGTTTCAGGTCCCTCGTGACTCAGCTCTCAGGAGTAGACTTCAGTCTTCCCCAAGGGCTGAGCTCTGAGTTTTGGAAATCTAGATTTCCCAAAACAGGTGGCACACTAGGCCCACAAGAAGTTCTGTGAAAATAGGGTTCCTTAAACGGATGAGTGTGGGAAACCCTGCATTGTATATTCCTTTCTGGGAGATTTGTAATGCACAATAAGTTATTAAAGACAGTCTGGCTGTGACCGTGGATCTGGTACCAGACTAGCCCTCCTGCCATAAACAGACACAAAGACATGAGACAACCCTATTTGGGCCATGCACAACAGACAGCACAAGGCTGCAGCCCCTGAGAGCAGGGCAGTTAGAAAGTGAGCCCATGATTGCCCTGCTCTCTGCCTCAGAGCAGTTTCCCAAGCAGAACATGGTAGTTCTGTTGAGCTGAAGAAGCAGAGATCAAAGCTTATGGCAGCTGGAATCTTTAAAACAGAGCATAAGAGGGAGGGGGTAGCTGTGCAGAGAAGGGGCCCCTGAAGTCGACGTGGGGATCCCCTGTCTGTCCATGGCTGAGGGCTGGGCAGTGTGGGCTCCAGACCCCCCCACTCACGGCTCACCTGATAGCTGTGCTGGGGGGAGCACAGAGCTCCAACCCCACCCAAGTAGAGATCTTACCGACACCCTTGGCATCCAGCTAGACACCAGAAAGGCCATGCCTTATGGCTAGGGACCACAGGCTCAGATATGACCTCCTCTAAACCCACCCTAATAAAGCCTAAAATCTAGCTTAACAGTATCTCCAGAGGAGGCACAGTGTGGGGATTGGTTCCCACCAAGTGGAGAGGGGCCTGGACTTTCTGCAGACCCGCCCTGATAAAGTGTGAACCCAAGCCTGCGCAGCTTGAAGGTGATCAGCCAGTAATGGAGTTGCCTGTTAGAACAAAAAAACCAGCCCTCTTCAGAGAAGCCAGTCTCTACAACTTGTTATCCACAGTGTCAGTGTTCAATCCAAAAATCACTAGATACACAAATAGGAAAATGTGATCCATATTCAAGAAAAAAAAAAGTCATAAGAAACCAAGGGGCCGGCCCAGTGGCGTAGCAGTTAAGTTCACGCACTCCGCCTTGGCGGCCCGGGGTTCACAGGTTCGGATCCTGGGCTCGGACAGACGCACCGCTTGTCAGGCCATGCTGTGGCAGCGTCCCATATAAAGTAGAGGAAGATGGGCACAGATGTTAGCCGAGGGCCAGTCTGCCTCAGCAAAAAAGAGGAGGATTGGCAATGGATGATCTTCCTCACAAAAAAGAAAAAAAGTCATAAGAAACCGAGCCCTCGGTTCTTAGTCACAATTTATTCATGTCTCTGGACCTGATGTGTGGCGGTCTCTTGTTCCTTGTTACCACCTCCAGACTGTTCTCCCCTCCTCCCTAAAGCCCTCCAGCCATTTGGCTGCTGGCTTGTGTGCTCACTCCACTCCAGGGCCATCATCCTCTTCCTTCCCTGAAGGTACCAGTGCTCCACTCACTCTCTCCAATTTGCTCCTATCCTAATTCTTGCTGAGTTCAGTATCCATGTGGATGATCTTCCCAGCGACCTGGTATCTGGCTTCCTTGACCTCCCCACCTTCAAGGAAATCACAATTACTTTCTCCACCATTACTTCCTCAGACACCCCCTGACCCGGTCCTAAGCCTTGTTATTACCAATACGCATAGCTCCTCCCAAACAGTTTCAAGCACCCCTCTCTCCAGCCACCAGTGTGGTCCTCTCTGCTCACCCCCGCTGTCACCTCCAGCAGCTTTCTGCCCTGTCGGGACCAGCAGTGCGACCCTGCCACTCTCACTGTGTCTTGCCTTCTCGTGTGCTCTCCCCTCCTTCCCTCTCTTAGATCCTGGGCACTGTTAGCATCACTCCCTTGTGCTGTCTTCCCTCAGTAGACTCACCTGAACTCCACACAGCTGCTTGTAACGGAAAGAAGAAAAAGGTGCTGGCTGGGACCGCCCCCATGTATTAACTTAAAGCTCATATGAGCTCTTAGTGCTGTCCCCAAAGTCTTCCTGCATTTTCATCGGAGCCTGGCTGCTTTTCTCCCCGGGGTTAGTTTCCTCTATCCTCAACGACTCTTTCCTCACCCTCAACTGACGTCCTTGCTGAAGAGAGTTCCCCACTTCCACCCCCATGCTTACGGCCTTGCCTCATCTGTGCCCTCCCCTCTTCATTCAAGGACATCCCTCCAGCAATTGCCCATCTCTCGCTTCCTTGCTACAAAGTCATTTCTGTCAGCACGCTAACATGCTGCAGTGTCCACCTTCCTGGAAGCCCTCCCTCGGCCTCAACTCCTCCTCCCACCCACCGCTGTCTCTGCTCTCCTTTACAGCCAGCTCCTCAGAAGATCCTCTAGCCTGGCTGGCTGTTTCCTCACCTCCACCCTCTTTCTTGGACACTCCCATTAAGCTCTCTCCCCATTGCTCAGGAGTGGCATGCAGCCACCAGCCACCATCATTCTCACTGTCCGTGCCTGTACCCTACCCGTCTTTGACATATTTTGAATATCACGCCACCAGCAGACAGTTGGCCAGATTTCATCCCTTCTCTTACTCTTTCCTCTCAGTAGACACATTTGATCACTGTTCTTCCTGAAATACTTTCCTTATTTAGCTTCCAGATGTCGCTCTCTTGGTATGTCCATGCCTGACCTCGAGAGCCTCTCTTCCCCAGGCTCTCCTCCGTTTTGCTCAATCTCAGTAAACACTGACTCCAGCCTTCCAGTTCTTCTGGTCCAAAATCTTGGCATCTTCCTTTATTTCTCCCCTTCTCTTACGTATCACATCCAGTCCAACATCTGGCCTTTACCTGCAAAATCCATCCAGAATCCAACCTCTTCTCACCTCTGCTGCTACCACCTTGACACAAGCCACCGTCATCCTTACCTGCACCATTGGAGTAGCTTCCTCGTCTGCAGCCCTGCAGAACACTCACCACATAAGAGAGTGATCCTGTTAAAATATAAAACCCTCCGAGGGCTCCCATCTCACTTAGGAGTCAAAGTCCAACAGTATCACCCTCTGCCTCCTGCCCACCCTCTCCCCACCCTGCCCTCCGTTGTCACCATCCCCACCCATTTTGTTTCCTGCTGAATCCCCAGCACATAGAACAGCTGGATACATAGCAGGTTCTCAAGCATTTGTTCAGTGACTCAATGTAGAAGAAATGGTTATTCCAGACACTAAGCCACCCTGTGAGTGTTTCAGACCCAGTGGTGAGGTAATGTCACGGAATTTCTGCTGACGAATATAATCTCAGCATCAGCGTTGGGAGGCTATTTCACAGAGACTTAATCCAGTGCTCGCTCAAACCCCTCCATAGAGTTCCCAACAAGTGGCCATTGATAGGTGCCTCGAATGCCTCCACTTCCTTTCTGTCCTACGTGTGGACAGTTCTTGTCATAATTTCTCTGTATGGAGACTTGAATCTGTCACCCTATAACCTGTGCCCGTGGTTGGTTGACAGAGCACAAGTGTATCCTCTCCTTCAGGAGGAGCCTCCTCTTTCTACCACTGTTTGCATGGTAAGTCTGAGGTCTGGCATCTCTTAAAGATTTCTAGAACAGGGGTGATTGGAACTGGGGGGGGGGGTCAGACCAAGCAGGGTGTGGAGCTGGTCTGGCATCCTCTTGTTAGTGATGCATGAGCTCACAGCAGCTTTCCAGCTTGCCCCTCATTTGAAGTCCCTGTCATCTTAAACCCCTGCGGTGCTGTGCTGAGCCAGCTCGCCCTGGCTCCCGGAGCCGACTGTGCTCCTCTCTTCCCAGCACCACGGTCTGTGACATCATATCGGTGGCATGAGATCACCCACGGCAGGGTATTTACACCGCAGAAGATGGCAGACACTACAGATCAGGGCTTTTCCATTTCTCTGGGAGCTGGTTGCTGACCATTTGCCAGCACGCTGCTGCCTGGAGCCATGGTGGTAACAGTCCTGTTTGCCCTCTCACCCTCATCCTTTCTCAGGCAGTTGAGTGCATCCTGCATTCACAGAGGTGGTTCTATGGTCTGTTTTCACTCAGCCCTCTGCCATATTCTTTGGAAACTAATAGAAACCAGGGTGGCTCCTCTCTCAGAGCCTCCTGCCCTGCCTGCAGCAGAGGGGCCACAAGCATCCACTAGGCAGGTGTGGACTGAGCGGCGTCATATGGAGGCGCTGTGGCGGGCATGCTGAACCTAGAGTGCCTTCGTGCCCTCATCCTGACAGTGGTTTGAAAAGTAAGAGAACTCTTCCTGGCTGAGGTGGGTCCCCTCCAGGATGGTGAAATCTCGCCTGCTTTGAGCCTACAACTCAGACCTCTGAGCCCTTTCTCCTGAAGTTGTACATGCTGAGGACATTGCGTTGGCAGTGTGAAACCAGTGTGGTGGGGACATTTACACCACAGAAACCGGCAATGGGGCGTCCTAATGGAACAAGCCATAGAGGCAACTTACAGGAGAACCATGAGTTTTAAATGGAGTGGCCTCTGATCTGCTGACGATGTTACAATCGGAGCACACAGTCCGGCCTTGGGAACAATTACTGAGAATGACTTTGTAGGAAATATAACTGAACCTGCTTTAACATTTGCCTGGAGGCGGGAGTCAGGGGTTGTCACCAGCGTTGCGTCTCTTTTCTCTTCTGATTGCAATTTGGATTTGCCCCTGTCATGTGACATGGCCAGGTCTTGGGCGTGAACAGGTACATTCCACTCAGAATGCCACTGAAAGATGGCCAGGATGTACCAAGAGGTGATGGAAGGTTCCATGAGGTGCCAGGGAAGGCTTCATACCAGTCACACTCTTCTGAGTGGGGAGCACTAGAGACCCTCTGTGGCCTCACCCAGATGTGAGGGTTGGGGTGGGTGGGGGAGGCTCAGGCAGTTCTGTTCTAAAGGCTTTTCTAACGCGTGTGTGTATGTGTGTGTGCATGCATGTGTGTGCGTGTGTGTCCTCCCAGATGAACGACAATCTCCTCGAGAGCTGGAGTGACCTCGATGAGCTGAAGGGAGCCAAGAGCTTGGAGACGGTGTACCTGGAGCGGAACCCCCTGCAGAAAGACCCCCAGTACAGACGGAAGATCATGCTGGCCCTCCCCACCGTGCGGCAGATCGACGCCACCTTCGTCAGGTTCTGAATCTTCGTTCCTCACCTGGTCCCTCTCTTCAACAGAACTTCCCAGCCACGGTTTTTTAATCCACCCATTGCTCCTGAAATCGTCACTATAGCAACAGTCACAAACCCAATGGCAATAAAAAGGCACTGAATGATAACTGCCACGTATGACGCCTGCTCACCACTTCGGGATGCCGTTACTCTTACCTCCTGCCACGCGGTGTTCCTAGTAATCGTCAGCGGTCACTACCACACGTCACCTGTTTCTGGGTTTCTTCCCCTCAGAGGGAGATCACAGCCCCCGCCTGAGAAGGGTGACACGGTGGGTCTAAGAGTTTTAAAATGCCTGCATGCTGCCCACGTAGGCACTCAGGGGCCATCCCAGCTGGCCCTCAAGGCCAAGAGCTTTTTAAGTCTTTTAGACCAGTTGATGCCATTTTTTTTAATTATATATATTAAAAAGCAGACAGGGGCGTAGTGGTTAAGTTCGCACTCTCTGCTTCAGTGGCCCAGGGTTTGCAGGTTCAGATCCCAAGCGCAGACTGACACAGCACTTGTCAGCCATGCTGTGGCAGCTTCCCATATAAAGTAGAGGAAGATGGGCACAGATGTTAGCCCAGGGCCAGTCTTCCTCACAAAAAAAGCAGACAAACAAAACAGTGGGTAAAGGATGACTCAGCCCTGTGTCCTGTGACCCTCAGAGCCCTCTTAAAGAGCAGTGGCCGTGCGCCAGGCCTCTGATGACTGCTGCCCTGGCGTGCCCAGCCAGTCCTGCCCAGCCGTCCGAGGCTGGTGTTGCCCTCATGGTAGAAGGGGGATGCTTCCCACACACACAGCTGCGTTGTGTGCCAACGGAACAGGAACCCACCCAAGTCTCTCTTCAGAGTCTTTTTCCAAAGAGCTTACCTCATGACCACATATAACATTGCCTCCCATTCTTACCCCATCGTGGCTTGCTTTTTAAAGAATTTACATCAACAGTCAGCCGGGGTCTGAATTTAATGCTACGAGGAGCTTGTCTTCTCTTGTGGTCTCAGATTTTCCCTTCCACAGAGTGAGGACTGAATCGTGGTCCCCAAGGGTCCCTTCTACTTCCAAGGTTCTGGAGCTGTGCTGTCCAGTATGGGACCCACCCGCTGCCACGTGTCTGCTTCAGTTCTAAAATTTGTTAAAATGAAACGAAATAAATTCAGTTCCTTGGTCACGCTGGCCGCATTCCAAGTGCTCAGTAGCCACGTCTCACTGGGGCAGCCCCTATCCACCATCACAGAAAGCTCTACTGGACAGCGCCACTCTAGATCCTGTGGAATGGCACTGGACAGGCTGCACTGGGAGCTGGGCAGCACGTGTGGAAGGGCTCCAGGTGACTGGGTGGTCAACTGCCAGAGAAGCTGTAGACATGGCAGTGGTTGGCCTGAGGTTTAAGGTCATGTCCCATTCCTGGCTCTAATCTTTGCCAAACTAAATTCTGTGACCTAAATTTATGAGCATCTATCTACTGAAAAGCAAATTCTTGATAAGGAAAGCAGAGTTAGGTAGGGTGTGTCCCCAGAAAGGACCTTTGGATCATGACCCTAGAATTCTGCCCTCGGCCAAACACCATCCGTGTCTGAGGACGAAAGAAAGACATTTTTCGACACTAGGATGCAGGATTTGGGCGCCCTTGCTTAAAAATTTTTTCAGAGGAGTCCATCAAACAAAAAATGCATCCAAATAAAGAACTGAAGAAAGGGAAAGATGATCTAGAAGCAGCAGCAGGAAGCCCTAAAACCAGCAGAATGTTAGTTTAAAAGGAGGTATTTCACGTGGTTGTGGAGCTCTTTGCAAATGCTAGGGCAGAATTCATGACAAAGAATTGTAAAAAATGTGCCCCTACAAAAACAACTAGTGAGCTGAACCACAAGGTAATTGTTTTTTTAATCTAGGAGGTAAGTAGAAGTAAGGAGTGTGCACATTTTCACCTTGGTATAGAAAAAAGGGAGCAGCAGCTTGTAAATAAAGTTTTGGGAAAATGTTAAGTTTAGAGTCACCACTAATAGGACACAAAAATGTTATGAAACATCCAACTCACAAGTAGAAGAAAAGACACCAAAAAGCGTCAAGCAGAGGGAAGAGAGGCTCGAGGAGCAGCACAGGCCGGAGCCCTGCACGATCCACACACGCCGGCTTCCCCAGGGAGCAGGGACGGGACGGCGCCCGGAGTAGAGGTGAGACTCAGAATGGTCACAGATTGAAACCCAGCATCTGTTTTTTAACAGACATTTTAAAAATTATTTTTAAAATGCTGAAGGGATGGGAAATGCTGTACTAAATCCAGCACAATCCTAATCAAAGTGCCATCTGATTTTTTGAGAAACTCATTAAACTCTCAAATTTATGTGGAAGAAAAAATATCCACATTGAACCTTGAAACTTTGAAAAGGTTTGTTCAACTCTGAAAGAGTCGAGAGGCGATTTCCTGCAGATTCTGAAAGCTACAGACCCAGAGTAAAGACAGCGTGGAGGCCAGTCTGCTCCAGCAGACCCCTGGGGGGTCTTGGTGGCCAGAAAGCTGGCCCACAGGGCGGGGAGGAGTGGGCAGTCTCCAGGATGGGGGTGGGCACAGTAGCACACGGAGGGGGAAGAAGCACCAGACCCTCCCTAACGTCATCTGTAGGGCGACTCCAGAGGATCAAAACCCCGGTGAGAAAGGTACAATAGAACGTGGGAAAATGTATTTGTGAGCAAGAAGCGGAGAGGAGCGGCTTCAAACCCCAAAGCACAGCCATAAGACAAGATTTTGAAGGATTTGTTTACATCAGAGTAAAAATTGCTGTGGAACAAAGAACACCAGGAATAGACCACGGGGAGCAGACATTTGCAGTGTTTAAAACTGGCAGGGCCTCATACTGAGATGTGAGGGACTCCTGGAAATCAAAGAAAATAAGACAGGAACCCAGATGGCAACAGGCTGAGGGCAAGAGCAGGCAGTTCAGAGGCCAGAGGGCTGGCCAGCCTATGAGATGCCCCCAGTGTTGTCATCAAAGAAGTATAACTGGAACAGGGAGCCGTCACTCTGCACCCACCAGAAATTAGATAATTAGAAACTAGCTCTTAATGTGGGCTGGGGGGCCGCCCAGGGGACGGGGAGCGGACTGGGGCAGCCAAACATCCACATCAGGAGCTGTCCCTTTCAGTCCAGTAGTGCGGGCCCTGGGCACAGTGGTGGCCGAATCCAGGCAGAGGTTCCCCGCGTGTGCCCTGAATGCACAGCCCCACGCACCTGAGCTGGGCCTTTGCGGTAACTGCTCCCCAACTGGAAACAGCCATGGTGCCCACCACCGGAAACCAAACCGGCCACAACCATGTGAACTGTGTGTCCGTTAGAGAGGGACATGCTGGCTCTCCAAGGATGTGTGCTAATAGGATTCTCCGCCGGGATGGGGTGGATGAGGGGATAAAGCCAAGTGATCGAGCCAGAGGGCGTCCTCCCGGGAACCCATGAAGAGAGGGCTGCGAAGAGCCACCCTCCTCTGAGGCCTGAAACAACCCACAAGCGAAGACAAAGCATAGGAGGCTCCTTTTGAGAGAGAGAGAAGGGAGGAGGGAGGGAAGAAAGAGAAGCCAGGAGGGGCGGCAGTATTAATAATAAAATGAGGAAAGGAGCGGCTTCAGTGGGGAAATTCCTCGTTCCTCAGCACGTGGTTGGCACCTGTTCTGTGCCTTCCCTCCTTTAGGTACTTGGGATCCATCAGTAAACAAACATTCTCAAAATCCCTGCCCTTGTAAACTTCAAGTACAGTGAGGTGTAGCTTAAACTGTAACCATGAGACAATTACATAGTTAGAAGGTGATCCATGCTTTGGAAGAAGGTGCAGCATTTTGGTTTTTGGGGGGGGGGTTTGTTTTTGTTTTGTGAGGAAGATTAGCCCTGAGCTAACATCCATCGCCAATCCTCCTCTTTTTGCTGAGGAAGACTGGCCCTGGGCTAACATCCGTGCCCATCTTCCTCTACTTTACATGGGACGCCGCCACAGCATGGCTGACACACAGTGTGTCGGTCCACACCAGGGATCCAAACCTGCAATCCCCGGGCCGCCAGAGGCGGAGCGCCCGAACTTATCAGCTACGCCACTGGGCCGGCCCCAAGCGCAACATTTTGGACGGGCTTGCTGAGGAGTCACTTAATGGCGGGAGTGGACTAGGGTGGGGAGGAAGCCGAGAAGGGGCAGCAGCCACCAGTAGAGCCTCCAGGAAGGGGAGGCGGCTGGAGAGGGCAAAGGAGGGCTGCAAACCCCCACCTGTGGGCCGGGGGCACTTGGCAGGAGGAGCCTGGGGGAGGCTGAGGAGGGTCCCAGGTGGGCTGCAGGGGAGATAGTGGAGGCGAGGGAGGAGCACAGGGGCCGCTATGGGGAATGGGTGGGGGGCCATCCTGGTGGGGGAGGTGCTGCTGTGCAGAGCTGCAGAAAACCACAGAGAGGGGTCCCTGAGGAGGGGCAGGTGAGGGACAGACATGCAGACACACTGGACCCAGAACAGAAGTGCTCTATGGGGCAAGAGGCAAGCAGAGAGGATGGGTGGTGAGCAGGCTAGATGGCCACCTGGAGGAGGGTGCTCACTCTGTGCAGAGAGAAGGTTTGGGAGAGAGGTGGGATCAGGGGAGGGTCCAGGACAGGGCAAGGGAGGGACCCTGGGGGCAAGGGAGGGTCCTGGGGGGCAGAGGAGTGAGTCCTGGGGCAGGGGAGGGTTCTGGGGGACAGAGGAGGGCCCTGGGGGGCAGAGGAAGGGCCTGAGTGCAGGGTAGGGTCTGGGGGGCAGGGGAGGGACCTGGGGGGCAAGAGAGGGTTCTGGGGGACAGAAGTGAGTCCTGGGAGGAGGAGTGAGTCCTGGGGACAGAGGTGGTCCTAGAGGGCAGGGAGCACGTCAAGCAAGCAGGGTAGCAAAGTAGGGCACAGGAGGACTGTGAACCATCCGTGGCCCACCCCTCAGGCCATGTACAGGACAGGTGAATGTCAGGAAGACAGAAGAGTCACCCAGCTGGTGGTCACTACAGGGGCCATTCACCCCAATGATTTTGTTCAGACCAGCAATGAGCCCATGCCCCAGGAATGAGGCGCATTGGTTCCAAACCAGTCCAATGGATCTGTTCCCTTTCCAGCCTGCCTCATGGCCAGGGGTGGTCTGAGACTCATGCTTAGCCAATAATGCCTGCCTTCCTGAGACAAAGGGCAGGTGCAACTGGCATAGTGTCTTGAATGTGGATTTGATAGCTGGACCTGCTGCAGCCATCCTGCAACCATGAGGCAAGGGCTTTGGCCTTGACTTCCTGGAGCCACTCAACTGACCCAGCTGCCACCATCTCTGCATTTCTTGTGAGGTGAGGAAGATCTTTTTTGTTAAGCCACGGTAGTTGGAGGCCTTTTTTTCACTTTTACCAAATTTATTTCTAAAGTTACATAAATAGATATAAAAAGTTAGTCAAATAAAGTTGGTGTAGAAGATCCTGGGCCTGTGATCTTCCTAGTGTCTGGGACCCAACGAGACACCCGTGCTGGTTGTAGCTTCCTTCCTTAATTTTTTAAAACTGCAAAAGTTATGCAACTAGAAAAAATTTCAAACTAAAAAACATTGTATAAAGTAACAACTAGAAGCTATCCCCAGGGGAAGTACTCTTTTAGGTGTTCCGTGTGCGTATGTCCCTCTGGGGCCACCAGAGCTGCTTTGCCACCAAGAGCAGGGAGTCAGGAGCCCCTGAGAGTTGACCTCTTGCTGGGATGGTCCTTTGCAGTGACTGACCAGAGCAGAGGCTGGGAAGACTCCGGGCACTCCTTCTCTTCCAGAGGCCACCTGGGGTCAGGCTGAGGCCGTCCTCTGCTGGCGTTGCTCCTCTCCCCACCCGCCTCCCACTCCTTTCCTCGTCTCTGGAGCATCCTGCAATCCAGTTCTTGCACAGGAACCCATCTCGAGGTCCACATGGGGAGAGCTTGGCCTCAGACAGAGACCTCTATGCAGACGCCGACAGGCCCAGGGCCGAGGAGGACAAGGAGGGCCGGGACCCCTCCTCCCTGCAGTGAGCAGGGCCGCACCCCCCTTCCCAGATGGGCCCTGAGGTGATGTGATATGCCTGAGGTCACACCCAGGAAGTAGCAGAGCTGGCTCTGCAACCTGGGTCCCCTGATGTCTCCAGACCTGGCACACCGCCAGGCAAGGATGACACCAGCCCACACCTGTGGCCGCCCCTGCCAAATTCCACCTCTCCCTAACCCTCCACAGCAGCAGCCCTGACAGCCCATGTGGGCCCTGAAATCCCTAAGCAAATAAGAGCAGAGAGATGAGCGGTGTCATTTGCGGGGAGGACAGTGGCATTTGCATGCGGGGTGTGTGAAGGCTCTAGGAAAATGGGCTGCCTCTGTTGGCAGACTCAGAGCCCCACACCCCCTTTTCAAACAAAGGCAGAGCCTGTTCCAGGAGCTGGAAAGACCTTGCCCTGGCCAGCCGGCCGTACCAGGCACCTCTCCTGCCTGCTTCCGGGCCCGTTTGCCGGGCAGGGAGAGGGTGTATGAGTGGCGGTCACCACCTGGGCAAGGCCACAAGGACAGGGTCCTCCCAGTTCTCTGCCTGCAGACCTGGTCCGGACTCAGCTGCCCAGACCAGGCTATTGCTGGGAATTTGGCCATGACCATGGAGGCCTCTTCCGGAAGCCGCTGTGCCAGGTGGGAACCTGTTCTATGATGCGTGGGCGACGGGGAGGAAGGTGGGGAGATGGACTCCAGGAAGGTTGGGCGAGCAACCCCAGCCCATCAGGGATCCAGATGCCCTGAACTGCAGGTGGGAGCTCCAGTGATCCTCCTGGTGCCCAGAGGCACGGTGTCTGCTCCAGGCCCTGGGGAGACAAGAAGGGCCAGGTGCTCTGTGTGGCTTTGGGTAGGGCACCCCCAACCATAGGGAACCTCAGTTTTCCTACCTGTCCAATGACCCCACCACAGAGCAGGTCACTTCTGGGGCCTCTGTGGTTGGGGCATCCTCTGTTCCACCCCTTCCTCACAGAGCGCTGCCGCCTCACCACAGCGGGGGCTTCAACAGCGCAGGGTGGGGGCTGCCGGCCGACTTACAACTCTCGAGGGCTTTCCTCCAAGAATGCCCATGCCTTGCACCAGCTCCGGGCCCCCTAGCCCTGGACCAAGGACCATGTCGGGGTGCCGTGATGTCATGAATCCTGGCTCGGGGGCATCTGGAGCCTGGCAGGGGGTCAGGAGGTGTGGGTTCACATCTCTCCCTCTCTGGGCCTCAGGTTACCTGGAGTAGATGAGCTGTCCCCTCCGACCTCCCATGGTTCCTCCACCCTCGTACCCTTCCAGCCTCCGTGGCCCTTGTGACATCCCTCAGGGTTGTATTGGTTCTGCTGGGACACACCTCCAGCCCCGGCTCAAATCCCACCCCCTTCCAGGCCACACATCTCCTCTTGCTCTTTGCCCCTCTTTGCCACCCCATCAACTGGAGCAGTGGTGTCTGTCTTCCCCACAGGGGGATCCAGAGGCCAGGTGGGAAGGACACAGGGTCAGTGTGGCCAGGCCAGCCTCCCCAACAGGCCTAGGACCCGCAGGAGGAGCCAAGGCCCCATCTCTGTCAAAGGGTGTTATCTGTTCCCCTGCAGGTGAGCAAGAGGAAGAGGGGGCCTGCACTCCAAGACCCCCCTGGCCCTCCTCAGGCCCCACCGCCCCCACAGGGCTGAGGAGGAGGTAGACACTCACTGGACAGGTGGACAGACGGATGGCTGCCGGGTCAGCCCCCCCAGAAGCTCCCTCCCTCGTCGCTGGTCTCCTCCTGGAGCGGGAGGCCCAGTCTGGGGGATGTTCACATGTCCCCCGGTTGGACAGCTTGGCCTGGCTCTGCCCACTGCTCCAAGCCCGTGTCCTTACCTGTGACGTGGGCTCACTGCGGGCCGTGTGGGGTACAGGGACCGGGTCTCATGTGCCCCCTCTCTACCCCCCATCCTCACCCTGGTCCTGTTGGGGCGCAGGAGTGAGATGCTCCGGAGGCGGGCCCGGGAGGAAGACAGTGCCGTCCTGATCGACATGGCCCCTGGGGCAGAGAAGGGGGACTCCTATGGGAGCACAGCCGATACCTTAGAGGTAACTCTCAGGACTGTACCCTGGACCTGGGGGTGGGAGGCCCAGCGAGACAGCCCCTCGCCTCCCTCTGTCTGGGCCTGAGCCCCCACCCCAGGATGGACTCGGGGACCCAGTAGACAATGGCCCCACCCTGGGCCCTGAGCCTTTGAGGGTGGTTGCAGTGCCCACCGTGTTTTCCCAGAGCCCTCATCCACTGCATGAAGTTCCTGCTCTGGTGACGGGAAGAGGGAGGTGTCCTTAATGCTCTCAGTCAGGTAGCCGCCCACCCGCCAGCCTGAGGGATGTGCAGAAACCCCTCAGGACAGGCCAGACAAGGACAGGCCAGACAAAGCTGGGCCCAGCAGCATAAAGGGAAGGAGGGGGGACGCAGGCCTGTGCACCAGTGCGATATCGTGTGTTGAAGTTTAAAACAGAAATACTACTCCTTAAAATGTTGTGGAGCAGGATGCACTGGTGTGTGCTGACTCCCTAAGGTGTGAAGGTGGCCCAGAGGCAGCAAACTCCCCCAGCAGTGCCCCAGGGGAGCAGCGGGAACTTCAGCTTTATCCGCAGTGTCTTATTGCCTAAAAATGTAAAACTAAGCACAGCAACTGCAGACAGTTGTTGGTCTGGGTGGTAGAATGTGGGAGCTTGACTGTCGTGTCTGGTTCCCTTCTGCATTTCACAGTCTATCAGCACAGAGAGTGGCAGGAAAGGGCCCATACCACGCGGAGGGGAGAGATGCACTTGAGAAGTGGGGTCAGAGTTCGGGGTAGATCAGGGTCAGGGTCGGGGTCAGGGTTGGGGTCGGGGTAGGGCTAGAGTTAGTGTAGCGTTGAGTTTTAGATGAGGTGAGGTCAGAGTCAGGGCTATGGTAAAGGCTGAGGTTACTTTAGGGTCAGAGTTCAGGTTAAATTTAGAGTTAGGATCAAGGTTAGTGATGGGATTGGGGTTAGGGTCACCCTGGGGCCAGGTGAGTATAGATGCCTTTTATAAAGGGCTCCAGTCACCTGGAACTTCTAGAAATTCAAAAGCATTCCACCCTCTGGGCGCCATGACCACCTCTGGCCTATCCACAGGGCCACTTAGGGGACAATCTGCTCCCCTCTAGCCCCCCAGTCCTGCCCATGCTACCCACAAACCTGACACTGGCCCCCAGCCCAGGCCAGGCGCTCAGAGCTCCCAGGACTCCCTCAGGGTGGCTGGAGGGGGCACGGGGCTGGCCTGCCGTCTCTTCACACAGCAGCCGAGTTCTCTTCCACCATTCTTCTGTGTCCCTGGTGGTCTGGGTGGGGTGGGGCTGGATGGGGGCGACTCACCACAGTCAGATGCTGCCATTTCTCCTCCTTTCCTTCCAGCCGGGTGGACAGCAGCCAGCCGCTTGCAGGGTGGGGAGCCCTGCCAAGCCCCAGATCGGTGAGCACCTCCCAGTATCTGCCAGCTGTGCCCATGTTGGTCCTGGGGGTGGGGACACAGATGGGGCACCCACAGTGGAAGCAGGAGGACAGTGGCCCAGGTCACCATCCTCAGTAATCACGCCACCCCTCCCTCCCAACACTATCTCCTGAGCCAGCTCTGGTGCCAGTTGCTGTGCTGGTGGGTGGGGTTAGGGCCTCATGGTGAGCACAACACAGCCGGGGAGACAGCAGGGAAGGGGGTTCCCTACTGATGGGTGGAGCTGGAAAGGGCTCTGGAGGGCAGAGGGGGGGCCCCTCCCTGCTGCTCTGGCCTCAGGACAAACTCAGACTCTTCTCTCTTGCACCTCACACCTTTCCTACCTTCCAAATCTATTGGATCCACTTCTCCTCACCCTCCACCCACATTGCTCCTGTCTGTCCTGAGTCACCAGCATCTCCCCAGAGGACTGCACCTGCGCCCACCTGGACTCCCAGTGCCCACCTGCCGACCCGGCTCTCCATGCAGCACCAGAAAGACCCTTGTTAAAAGCAGGTGCCCTAACCTCACACCCGTTAGGTTGGCTACTGTTCAACAACAACAACTAACCAGAAAATAACAAGTGTTGGCGAGGATGTGGAGAAACTAGAACTCTGTGCGTGGCTGGGGGAATGTGAAATGGTGCAGCTACTACAGAAAACAGTATGGAGGTTCCTCAAAAAATTAAACATAGAACTACCATATGATCCAGCAATCCCACTTCAGGGTATACAGTTATGCTCCGCATAACGACAGACTGCATATACGACGGTGGCCCCATAAAATTAGTACCATGTAGCCTAGGTGTGTGGTAGGCTATTCCCTCTGGGTTCGTGTACACTCTATGATGGTCGCACAGTGACAGAATCGCCTAACAGTGCATTTCTGAGAATTCCCTGTCATTAAGCGACACATGACTGTATACCCAAAAGAATTGATGATGGACATTTGGGTTGTTTCCCCTTTTTTTGGCTATTGTGAATAATGCAGCAATGAACATTCATGTACAAGGTTTTGTGTGGATGTAGGTGTTCATTTTTCTTGGGCATGTTCCTTTGAGTGGAATTGCCAGGTCATATGGTAACTCATTGTTTAACATTTTGAGGAACCTCCAAACTGTGTTCCAAAGTGACTGCTCCATGTTACAAACCACCAGCAATGTCTGAGGGTTCCAGTTTCTCCACATCCTACCTAGCACTTCTTATCATCTGTCTTTTTATTCTAGCCATCCTAGTGGGTATGAAGTGGCATCTCAGTGTGGCTCTGATTTGTCATTCCCTAATGACTGACAATATTGAGCATCTTTTCGTGGGCTTATTGGCCATTTGTGAATCTTTTTAAAGAAATGTCTATTCAAAATCTTTGCCCATTTTAAAATTGGGTTATTTGTCTTTTTATTGTTGAGTGGTAAATGTTCTTTATATATTCTGGATACAAGTCCCTTATCAGATATGTGATTTACCTATATATTTTTTCTCCCATTCTGTGGGTTGCCTTTTCACTTTCTTGATGGTGTCCCCTGATGAAGTCCATGGTAATTTTGATGAAGTTTCTTCTGTTGCTGTGCCTTTGGTGTCATATGTAAGAAATCATTGCCTAAACTAGGTCATGAAGATTTACAACTATGTTTTCTTCTAAGAGTTTTATGATTTTAGTTCTTGTACTTAGTTCTATGACCTTTATCTTATGATTTTAACTTCACTTTGAGTTAATTTTGTGTATGGTGTGAAGTAGGGGTCCAAACTCATTCTTTTACATGTGGATATCCACTTGTGCCAGCACCAGTGGTTGAAATCACTGTTCTTTTCCCATTGAATTGTGTTGGCCCCTTTGTAAAAAGTTGACCATAAATGTAAGGGTTTATTTTCAGAATCTTAAATATATTCCATTGATCTGTATGTCTAGCCTTATGCCAGTACCACACTGTCTTGGTTATCTACCTTTGTAGTTAGTTTTGAAATAAAAAATTATGAGTCCTACAACTCTGTTCTTCTTTTCAACGTTGTTTTGGCTATTCTGGGTCTCATGTATTTCTATATGAAATTTAAACTTGTTGATTTCTGCAAAAAAAGCCAGATGGGATTTTGACAGAGATTGTGTTAAATCTGTAGGTCAGTTGGGGAGTATTGCTATCTTAACAGTATTAAGTCTTCTGATTCATGCACGTGGGACATCTTTGCATTTATTTATCTCTTCTTTGATTTATGTCAACAATGTCTGGTAGTTTTCAATGTATAAGTCTTGCACATTTTTTTTTTGTTAAATTAGGTTTTTGTGGGGTTTTTTGGTGCTCTTGTGAATGAAATTGTTTTTCTTCATTTCATTTTCAGCTTGTTTATTGGCAGTGTATAGAAATGCAACTGATTTTTGTATATTTATCTTGTAAACTGGAACCCTATCAAACCTGTTATTAGTTCTAATAGTTTTGGTAGTGAATTCCCTAGATTTTCTATACACAAGATCATGTCATCTGTAAATAGAGATATTTACTTTTATATTTACCTATTTATTTATCCTTTGTGGTATGTTCATTCCTTTCTGCACATCTGCACTTCCATCTGAGAGTATTTCCTTCAGCCTGAAGAATTCCTTTAGTATTTCCTGTAGAGCAGGTGTGCTGGGACTAAATCGCTCAGATTCTGATTGTTTGAGAATGTCTTCATGTAGCCTTTATTTCTGAATAACGTTTCTGCTAGATAAAGAATTCTACTTTGCAGCATTTTTCACCAGCACTTTATAGATGTCATTCCATTGTCTTTTGGCTTCCATTGTTTCTGTTGAGAAATCAGGTGCCTGTATTATTATTGTTCTCCTGAAAAATAATGTGGTTTTTTTCCTCTTACTGCTTTTAAGATTTCTCTTTATCTTTAATACAGCGAAGATATGCTCTACACTTTCCTAGGTGTAGTTTCTATATCCTGTTTGGGGCTTGCTGAGCTTTTTGAATCTTTGGATTGATTTATTTCATCAGATTTGGAAATTCTTGACCATTTTCTTCAAAGATTGCTTCTTTCCTGGCTACTCTCCCCTGCTTTTCTGGTCACAGTGTACTAGCCCTTTGACCATGACCACATCCTTCTTGTGCCCTCTTCAGTCCCTTCTATTCTTTTTGCTCTAAGCTTGAGTTGGATATTTTCTACTGGTCTGTCCTTAAGTTCAGCAATCCTGTCTTCTGTTGAGTCTAGTCTGCTATTAAACCTGTCCAGTGGGTTCTTAATTTCATATGCTATTTTTTGCTGTTCTGGAATGTTCATTTGATTCCTTATCATAGATTCTAATTCCCTCTTGAAATATTCCAATTGTTAACCATTTTGCCCTTTGTTCTTTTGTTCTCTTTTAACTTAGTAATTGTCATTATTTTAAGCCCTTTTCTGCTTGCTCCACTCTGATTCACCTCTGGGTCTGTCTCTGTTGATTTGGTCAACTTCCTGTACAGTGTTGAGTTTTGTTCTGGCAGGCAGTTGGATTACTGGCAGGTCACCTTGATCTGGTTAAAGCTTGGTTTTTGGTGTTAGAACAGCCCACTTAAGTTTTGTGCTTATTCCTAAGGTGCATTTCTTACTCCTGTGATACAATCATTACTCCTAGGGTATGACCTGGGATTGTCAGCTGGAAAGCCAGGGTACACACCAATCTCCCTCGTTTCCATCTGGCTGGAGCTCCAGCACTGGGCTTCCTCTGAAGTCTTTGTTAGCCATCAGCCTCCAGCAGCCACCTCTGTGCGTGAACAACCCAGGTGCTCCAAGGACCCAGGGGACTTCCTCACAGACCTGTGACTCCATCCTCTCCACACAGAACTCCTCAAGCCCCTAATTCTGACCTCCACTCCTCACCCAGCAATGCCTCTGCTCCCTCTTGGGCTCTGTTGCTATGCCCTGCGGTTTGGAAAAATGCCCTTAGGGAGACAGCCAAAGTGAACGCTAGGGCTCGCCTCACGTGCTGCCTTCTCTCAAAGGCCTTAGCCCTGCATCCGTTGCTGCCTAGTGCCAGAAAAGCAGGGGCTTCCTATATTTTCTCTGGCTTTTACAGCTCTCTATGGCAGAAAGGTAAGTTTGAAATGACTTACACTCGAAGTCCTTAAAGACCCCTGTGGGAGTTTGGGACTGACCCTGCATGCATGGAGCCACAGAAGGGATCTCAGGGGCAGGCTCCAGCCCCTCTCCAGCCTCAGTTTCCCCATTGGCCAATGCAGAGCTGTCCTGGAAGCTCTTCTGGAGTCCTCCCAACCCTGACCAGGACCAGAGCAAGGGCTGGGTGGAGACAGAGGAGCAGGCCGAGTGGCTCAGTGGTTGGCTCCTGCTTCCCGCCTGGAGCCTGGGTGTCCCGGCTGGGATGCCAGCAGTCCTCCCTGGGCTGGCATCCCTAAGTTAGCCTGTCCTCCCTGCCTCTGTCCCTGTTGGTTCCTGGCAGACTTTGTCCTTGTTTGGGAGGAAGATCTGAAGCCCGGTCGGCAGCAGGACCATGCCACCCGGGACAAGACAGACACACACGGGGCCTGGAGGGAGACCTTTCTGGATAACCTTCGTGCAGCTGGGCTGCGTGTGGACCAGGTACATGGGGTCGGTTGTGGGTAGGGTCTTAGGCTCTGCGTCCATTCAGTGACCTATGACCTTGCCCCACAAAGCATGAGGGCACATTGTCCAGAGCCCTGGAACAAATTCAAGCCCCAGAGTCCTGCTGGATGCCCCCTACCCCACCAGGGAGCTCTTGATGGCTGCAGGACCACTGACCAGAGGCCAGGATGCTACCTACCCATCCTGGCACACCCAGCTTGCTCGTGGAGATTCACCTGAAAACTCAGAAGCCACTTCTCCATTCATCTGTCCCATGTCCAACATTAAAGCTTTGTCTAGGTGTAACATTTGTCATTATAACTCTGTGTGTTTATAGAATTCAAAGCTGAAAAAGTCCCTTCACATGTATTATGTCAGTTATAATAGTGGGTACCACTTGGAATGCTTTAAGCAATTGCAGGGAGCTTGAGAAAGTAGGGAGAGCTGTGTGGATGCTGTGTGTAAGTGATCTCAGATCATTTGGGGATCAGGGCACAGAGCCCAGCTCCACTCATCTCGTTCCCAGCCCCCTCCACCGGCTCTTCTCTATGTCTCCTGCATTCTCTGCCCTCCTTTCCGACCACCTTCCTCTCTTGCCCAGGAACAGACTCTGCCATCAGGAGTCCTCTCCCGCCCTGAGGAATCAATCCTAAATTTTATGTTAATCACACTCTTGCATTTTTTTTATCATGTGAGCACCAATTTTATGTTGCCAAACAATACAGCTTGGTTTTTTCTGTTTGAACTTGGTAGAATGGAATCATGCTCCATGTAATTCTTCCTGACATCCTGCTTATGAGACCCTGTAGGTAGTTGGTGCCACTGCTGCTGGCCACATCCCTGCTACAGAGAGGACTGTTTGTGTGACTCTCCCACCACCTGCTCACCCATTCCTGTGTCAGTGGACACTTGACGTGTTCTCAGTGTGGGGATATTATGAAAACTGACTGCTGTCAATTCTCTTGTGTGTGTGTGCATGTGTGTGTGTCCTCGTACCCAGGTGCAGGACTTTTTCCTAGGGGCAGAGCTGCTGGTCCAGGGGGTGTGTATATGGCCACACCATTTTCCCAAGCAGTGGCCTCAATTCGCACAACCATCAGGGTGAATGAGCGCCCCTTGCTCTGTATCTTCTCAACACTTGGAATTGTCTGACTATATTTTTATTAGTCTGGTTGGCATATAGTGGCATCTCACTGCACTTTGAATTCAGATTTCCCTGATTCCTGAAAAGTTTGGGCATTTTTGTGTGTTTACGGGCTGTGTTTTCAATACTATGAACTGCCTTCTCATGGCTTGCTATTGGGCTGTTTACCTTTTTCTTACAATGTGTAGGAGCTCATATACTCTGGGCAGTTCTTCCTTGGTGGCAGATGTCTTCCCCAGTCCAGCTTACCTTTCATGTTCTCACTTTTCCCATTCAGTGTGGGATACAAGGTGAACAGGCACTTCCACTCGTGGGTCGCCCTCTCCCACCCCGAGGCCCAGTTTGCCGCACTCCCTTCCAGAGCTTCGTTGGTAAACATATACGGTGGGATGGGGAGTCAAGAGCTAACACCCCTTCCCCTTTTGAGTTTGGGTCCACTTGACAGTCTGGTGAGTGGGATAAAAAGACACCCCCCTTTATGATGGAAAAAGTTTATGGGACAATGTGGCTCATAGATGCGGCCACATGAGTTTGCAAAACCTTCCTCCAAATTGGGCTTTAGTGGGGGGCACAGAGGGACAACAGCAGGAGGCACCAGTGGGCAGCTTCCCCAACACATTGCCCAAATGCCCTCAGTCTTTGGTCTAAATGACAGCTCTCAGCACACATCACAGCCAGCTGGGGATGCCCAAGGCACTGAGGCCTATGTCTGTCCCGTGGGCGTCTGTTCCTGTTGGGCTCAGGTGGGGCCTGGGCATTGGCATTTGGGGAACCCCAGATGGCTGTGAGGTAGTGAGGGCTGAGAACCACTGGATTCAAGAGGGGTTTGGAATGCGGGTTTACACTCATAGAGGCACCTGATCATGGAGCTGAAAGTCCCCATCTCAGGGCTCTGGGAGTGCCTGTCACATGTCCCCACACACATGAACATAGCCATGCCACCCATTTATACACGTACACATGTGCACACTTCTATATGTACATGCAGAACATGCACAGAGACCCAGTGGCTTGTCCAGGGGCGAGACAATCATTCGATGTCTGAAAACCAAAACCTGAATTTGTTGCCTACTGAGTCGGGTGAGCGGTGCTGGTCAGGCGCAGTTTCTGACGAGGCAGAGGCCACCCTCAGCAGGTTTTAGGGGAGGGTTTGGTTGGTTGTGCCGGTCCCAGAGGGGGCACGCTCGGCGCCGGCTCTAGAAGCCCAGTGCTCTCTCTGTCGCTGATGGGCTGGCTTCCAAACAGGAGTAGTCACCAATTGGTCGGCCTTCAGAGGCATGTTCACAGAGGCAAGTCGTCATTCATCAGATTGGTTCAAAACCAGAGCTGGTTAGTTGTTACCATGGCTACAGAAACGTCTATCTTTTCCTAGGAGTGTGAATGGACACGCACGCATACACTCATGGGCGCGCGCGCACACACGTGCACACGTGCATCCATACAAATATGCACACACACAGACATGCACACATATGTGTACACACATGCATGCACCCTCAGGCTCTCACGGAGCCCCTCGTTCTCCACAGCGTGACGTCCAGGATGAGGACAGCGCAGTGCACTACATCCTTCTCAGCGCCCCCTGGGCCGTGCTCTGCTACTACGCGGAAGACCTGCGCCTGAAGCTGCCCCTGCAGGTATCTGGGGCACACGGGGTGCAGAGAGAGGCCCTGGAGGTCCCCCCACAAGCCAAAGTTACTCATGATTGCACCCCAAGCAACAGGTGCAGCTGCCAGTGCCAACAACCCTGGGGGTCCCCACTTGGTGTCCTCGAGGGCCCCTCTGAGCCCCCATCACACTGTGCTCCAAGAAGCCTTGCTGGGCAGACAGGGTAGAGTGGTGTAACCCCCATGGTGGGCTCAGGGGAGGTGGGGTGGGGCAGACAGTGTGTGCAACAACCAAGGCCCTGAGCTGGCCACTTGGCCCCTCTAGGCCCAGACCCCCACCAGGCCACTGAGAGCCAGCACTGCAGGTGGGGGAGGGGCAGCCCCGGCTCAGGGGACACAGGATGGGGGGAGGGCAGAGGCTCCCCGGGGCCCTCAGGATGACACTCCTAGGGTGGCTCTGCTGCCCACTCCATGGGCTCCCCTTGACCATCATGGCATGGGGATGGACAAAGAAATACGCTTTGCTACCCTCTGGTCCCTTCCTGCCTTGAGGGCTCTGGGCCTTAGATTGGCCAGCGAAGCAGCTCTAGAGCCTGAGGCAAGGGGTTTGCCTGGGTCCGTAGCAAGGCCAGGGGAGGGCGGGGGCCGTTCCCTCTGCTGGAGGCCTTTCACCTGTTGCCCATTGGGCAAAGCTCCACCCACCACCCCACTCCGTCCCCTCAGGAGTGGAAGGAGCAACCTACGATTCCTTCCAGGAATTGCCCAACCAGGCCTCCCACTGGTCGGCCAGCCTACTGGAGTGGCTGGGCCTGCCCAACATCCTGCTGGAGGATGTGCCTGACCCGCCCCCTGAGTACTACTCCTGCCAGTTCAAAGTGAGCAAGCTGTCGAGGTAAGAGGTGGCGGCCCTGCTGGGCCCAGAGAAGAGAACCAGGCAGAATGCGTGAATGGAAGAACCACCGAATGAGGGAACTAAATCTGATGCTCTTCCCTCAAACTCTCTCCTTCCCTGGAGCTTTTCAACCAGGGGACGTGCATCTCGGGTGGGCACGCTTTAGCGTGTGTCTGCATCTTCTGTAAGTCATCCACGTCAGCCAGGACAAACATCCCTCAAACCTCGGTGACTGGACACACAAGGTCCATTTCCTGCTCTGCTATGTGTCCATAGTGGGGCAGGGTCTCTGCTCGTCACAGTCTCTTGGGGCCTAGGCAGTGGACGCTCCCTCTCATTGTGTCCCTCCCCAGCCACTGAGGCAGAAAATGGAAGTGGTCAGTCCACACTGGCTCCTACAGCGCCTCCCGAGGTGGCTCTTCCATTCCCAGATTACTGGCCAAAGCAAGGCACATGGCCAAGCTGACCTGCAGACTGGGGCAGCGTCCAGGCGGGGGGACTGGGGTGGTGGTCCACACTGCCGACGCCCACGCAGCCTCACTGCCCACACTGAGAACACCTCCTTTCTGGGCTGGGGGAATTCAGCCGCACACACTCTTGCCCCCACCCATGGGGCTTCCAAAGATTCTCGTGTCCCAGGGATGGCCCTGTGGTCAATCATCCGTCCACGCAGGCCACCCCCAGACGCTGCCCATGAGGCCTTTGGTCCGGTGCTCAGAGCTTCAGGGCACGCGAGGAAGGGCTCGGGGTCCTTGGTGAGCCTGGCACTCCCACACCACCTTACCCTCTGCCCAACTGCAGTCCACTGTCCCCTGCCCAGTGTGTGGGTATTTCTGTGACATCTAGAGAACCTGCTATGACCTCCTGCCTCAGGAAAGGAGAAGGCAAAAACGGGAATTGATTGTGCTGCCAAGTGGCGGTGGATGTCTGCCAAGGTGTGGGGTGGAGGCGTGAGTGTGCATCAGTGTGTGCATGTCTGCAGGCTCATGCATGTGCCCCTGTGTGTGCTCGTCTCATGTGGGTGTGCTCCCGTGTGCATGCTCTTCTCATGTGCGTGTGCTCCCATGTGCGTGCTCCTGCGTGTGCACAGGTACTCGAGTTCTGTACTTTTCACACACCCACAGGTTCCTCGGGAGTGACAACCAGGACACCTTCTTCTCCAGCACCAAGAGGCACCAGATTGTGAGTGGGGGTCCCTGCTGTGTGCCCCAAGCTCTGTCCCGGCTCTGAGAGGCCTGCGGCCCCAGACCTCCCGACATTGAGCTGGGAAAGAAGGCCTCTGTGGACACAGGAAGGCTCTCCCATGGTCAGAGGTCTGAGGCCTCAGGGCTGGGGGCCCCAGGGGCTGAGGGGCTGGAGGCCTAGAGGCTGCCCCCCAGCTCACTGCACAGGGGAGCACGTGCCCAAGCTGCAAAGCACAGCTGGGCCCTGCTCTGTGCCCCAGGGACCCCCCAGGGCCCAGATTGGATGTCACATTGATGGACTTGTGGGGCAGACAGCCAGGACCACTGGGCCCGGACAGGCATAGGTTCTGCTGGCTGGTGAGGAAGGGACCGAGGGCCAGAGCAGACTCACAGCTGTGGCGTCCCTGAGAAGAGCCGGCAGTGCTGGGGCCACTCCAGGAGGCCTGCTCCAGTGGCCTGTGGTGGAAAGGGACTGGGACAGGCCTGCCCAGGAGAGCCCCCTGCTGACCACCAAAGGACACAAGGCCATGCGGGCTTGCCCAGACAGGGCAGTGTCACCCCTGACACAGGTGTCCCCATGGAGGCTGACTCCTGGCCAGAGTGCAGGCCCAGGATGGCTGTGCATGGCCAGGGCCTGGGTTCAAATCCAGACTCGACTCCTCTGAGCCACACGGCTCCGGCCAGGTCTTCACGTTTGTGAGTGGGAGAATGGCTGCAGCTCAGGGGTTGTGGTGTCTGTGAGCCAGCGAGCAAGGAAGAGCTTGGCATGCAAAGCACTGTCATCATTTGTCACCAGAGGGCTGCAGGAGGCCATTGTGGGCTTACCCCTGAGAAGGGCAGGCCAGGATGTCCCCACCCCACCACCACAAGACAGGTGACTGGTGCCATTCCCCTCACCCCCCAGCTGTTTGAGATCCTGGCCAAGACCCCGTACGGCCACGAGAAGAAAGGCCTGTTTGGGATAGACCAGCTGCAGGAGGCCATTGTGGGCTTACCCCTGAGAAGGGCAGGCCAGGATGTCCCCACCCCACCACCACAAGACAGGTGACTGGTGCCATTCCCCTCACCCCCCAGCTGTTTGAGATCCTGGCCAAGACCCCGTACGGCCACGAGAAGAAAGGCCTGTTTGGGATAGACCAGCTGCTGTCGGAGGGTGTCTTCAGTGCGGCCTTCCCTCTGCATGATGTGAGTGCTGGGGGGCTGGAGGTGCCAGGGACGGGGGGCTCAGGCCTGGGTGTGGGGGTGAGTCACTGGACGAGGAGGAACCCCAGGTCATGCTGTCCACCCCAAGGGGATATGGGGGTGTGGCCCCTGCCCTCCTGTGCTGGGCAGCTGTGGTTAGACAGGCGGCCCTGGTGAGGGCCAGCAACACACTTGTGATGTGACAAGGCCACACTCAGCCTGTGTGAGACCATGGGCAGCCACACTCTGCCCTCCTCGCCAGGTGACAGGCCCAGTGGCTCTACCTTCCTGGGCAGCTTCCCTCTTGGGGAAGATGGTGAGGTCTCCTGTGCCCTTCACGAAGCCGGTTAAACTGAGGCAGTGCCAGGGAGGGGCGCTCACCACACCAGCTGCCACTGCACCTGACCCCGTCAGCCTTACCATCGTCCTTGACAAAATGTCCACCGTGTGGGTTGGGAGGCTATTTACACCCTGCTCTCCACCCCAGTCACCCACCACAAGGCCCTCAGAGCTACGTGAAGGGGCAATGGGGCCTGAGGGCCTGCGTCAGGGGACAGTCCCTCCCAGACATCACTGAGGGGGTAATGAGGACATGGTTGGGAATGCCAGGCTCCCCTGCAGCGCCGCAGGCGCCCACAGCCCTGGGCCACCTCTCTCTGGGTGGCAGCGGTCTTCCGCCGGCCAGGGCCCGGGTGGGATACTGTTGCTGGGCACTGCACAGCATAGGCGGTAGAACCCCTCCCAGAGACACCAATCCCACCCTGGACCGCAGTCGTGGGCTCCTCCTGGGACCACCTGCCCAGGCCCCTCCTCTGACCTGGACTCAGACCCCAGGAACCCTGGGCTGAGGGCCTTGACTCAGAGTCCCTTCCTCAGAGAGGCCTTCCCAGACCCCCGGCACCCAGCGTGATTCTGTTTTTGTCCTCGAGCAGCAATTCTAGTTCCCAGGGTTTATCGCCTGTCTCCTCACGCTAGACGGCACGTGGTGTTGCCCAGTGCAGACGCTCCCACACCTAGAACTGTGCCCGGTAGGGAGGGTGCCCAGACCAGCCCGGGCTCTCCCACCAACAGCTTCTTGTCCCCAGGGCCCCTTCACGATGCCCCCAGAGGGCCTGCAGGCTCCGGGCCTCAACCAACGGCAGGTCCTATTCCGGCACTGGGCCCGCTGGCGCAAGTGGAGCAAGTACCAACCTCTGGACCACGTGCGCAGGTACTTCGGGGAGAAGGTGGCCCTCTACTTCGCCTGGCTCGGTAAGTCCTGCGCCCGCTACCCCTTGGGTCCTCCCAGGCCCCCCGACTTGATCTTCAGGGTAACAGTCTGCTTATCTGTGTCCCCAAGAGGGCAGCCGTGCTGACCCCTCCAAGGCCAGTGCTCCTCGACTCCCAACCCTCTGCCCTTGCCCAGCTCCCCCAGAGCCCCGGCCCAATCATATAACTGAGCACTGTGGCTGTTCCAGAGTCCTCCTAACACCCCGGAGAGGGACTGGGAACCCCCTTCTGCAGGTGGGGGCCCCTCCCAACTCCAGCCCTCAGTGTCCCTGGCCCACCAGACATGGCCCATGAGGCCCCAGGCCACCCCAGGAACTAGTGACCCAGTGGATGTCACCCCTGCCCAGGGTTCAGGGCAAGCACCCTCTCACCTCCTCTAGGCAGGCTGTCATCTTTGGAATGGCCGTCTGCCCTTGGCAGCCCTGGGACTCCCTGCTCCCCTCATGAGCTCAGTTCTTGCCCCACCCCGAGTCCAGCATGATCCCCTCCCCCTGGTTCTGTGCCCCAGCCTTCTGAAGTCCTTTCTTGTCCCCAAACACAGCACATGTGCCCCCTTCCCAGGCCTATGCAGTCCTCAATCATGCATGCATGCATCTGTTCAAATGGCGAGCCACCTGGGGTGCTGTGCACAGTGGGGAGACCCTGCCCTCGTGGAGTGCACTGGCTCTGAGTGACACAGAAGAAGAGGCCACCCACAGCCACTGTGGAGCCAGACAGGGCGGGGCGGCCTGCTATGGAAGGGTGCTCTGGACCAGGGCGTTGGGGCCAAGGCATAGCCTGCGTGCAAGGACCCAAGGCTCATATCAGGGCCAGGGAGGAGTGGGACCTGTGGGACAGAAAGGCCTGGCTGGAGGGCCACAGAGGGTGGTCTTCATCTGGGTTCCAGACGATTTGCATCTTACAGAAGGCACTCTGGGGGACGCAGGGCTGGAGGCAGGACCCCAGGCCAAGTCTGGGCTGGACCCATGGGAGGCAGACAGCTGCACAGCTGAGGGATTGGGGGGGTAACTGAGGGACCTGGCCCTAGCGGGGTGCGGGCCAGGGAGGCATCCAGAAGGGCCCTTGGTCTCCCAGGGCTGGAACGCAGTGGGCAGTGTGCCTCTTATGAAGGGGACATCCATCCCGTGGGTATTAGTTGGAAGCAAATGGAGCTCAGGAAATGGGTGTCCAGGAGGTGGGAAGCACAGTGGCTGGAGTCCTGGGGTGCCGAGCTCAGTGTGGTGTGAGGGTCCAGAGGCCAGGAGGGAGGAGCAGTGCCCAGAGCTGCCGGGGGATTCCTGAGGGCTGTGACCTCACCGCTTCCTCCCAGAAGGCCTAAGACCCTGATGGCTGCATGTGGTCCCTGGGGGACAAGCGTGGCTGTGCAGACCCCCATCTGACGTTCAGCCCAGCACTGGGTTGCCATCCAAGTTGCTGACAGTCAACTCCCAGGGCCCCCCAACCCGGGTCCCTGACAGCCGGGTGTCCCCCTACAGGGTTCTACACAGGCTGGCTCCTACCGGCAGCGGCGGTAGGCACACTGGTGTTCCTGGTGGGCTGTTCCATGGTGTTCTCAGACACACCCACGTAAGTGTCCTCTCCCCTCCACTCCCAGGCCTTGCCCTGTATCTCCTGAGGTGGGTGTGCGGTCGGGGGTTCCCACAGGTGCCAGGCCCTGTGCAAAGCTGGGGATAGAGGTGAGTGCTGGGCCTATCTCATGCTCATGGATGTCACAAAGGGCCCTGTGGACCTGGTTGGAAGGCTGACGCAGGTGAACAGGTGTGCCCCCGGGCTGACAGGTGGACAGGTGTGCCCCCAGGCAGACGCAGGTGGACAGGTGTGCCCCCAGGCAGACGCAGGTGGACAGGTGTGCTCCCAGACTGACGCTGGTGGACAGGTGTGCCCCCAGGCTGACAGGTGGACAGGTGTGCCCCCAGATTAATTTATTGGCACTCATCCTTGTTTCTGATGATTGTGTACATTTTTCTTATAATAAGTGACTGGGCTTAGGTTTTACTTTATTATAGAGCTAAAATTTTGAAGTTATCTCAAAAATTGTCATTGCATATATTTTAAAACTACTTTTTAAAGAGATGCTGGGCCTGGCCAAGGTGGTGGGGAGGGAGAGCGCAAGCATGGGACTGGCGCAGAGGGCTGTCCCCACAGCCCCACAGCCGCTGCCTGCCCTGAAGGCAGGAGCTGTGCAGCAGCATGGACAGCTTCGAGATGTGCCCGCTCTGCCTCAATTGCCCTTTCTGGCTGCTCTCCAGCACCTGCACCCTGGTCCAGGTATGAGGAGGGGTGGGCGGGGTGAGGAAGGCAGCCCCCCAGGTTCTGGTCCTGCCCCCTGTAAGCCCCACTGTCACCATTTAAGGCAGAGCCTCCGTGACTTATCTAACTTCTGTGGCAATGTCCCACCTCAATGGGGTTACAGTCGGCGCTCTCTCAGCACTCGGCAGAGTGCCCGCACACAGTAGGTGCCCATACGGTGCTCTGTCCGTTATTGTTGTTTTTGTAGATAACTAGCCAAGAGGGTCAACTGGAGGACCCCCCAAGGTAGACAAACCCTGAAGCTCTCAGGACCAGACAGACTGAGCAGAATTCCCAACTTCAGAGGCTGGGGCAGGAGGCTCCCTTGAGTCCTGGGTGCCGTGGCTCTTATGTCAGCCCAGCACACTGTCGGGTGGGTCACCTCTTCCATTGGAACAGTGGCCTTGCCTGCATCCCACACATGCTGGGCCTGGAGCCCTAGTGCGCAGGATGGACCCACAGACCAGACATGTAACCCTTTGACACACTCCTGGGAATCCGTCTATATCAGTTTCCATGACTGCTGTAAAAAATTCTCAAAACTGGGGGGCTTAAAACCACAGAAATTTATTTTCTCACAGTTCTGGAGGCCAGAAGTCCAATATCAAGGTGTCCAATATCAAGAAACCAAGGGTTGGTTCCTTCTGGAGAACCTGTTCCGTGCCTCTCCTAGTTCAGGGGCTGCTGGGAATCGCTGGTGTTTGTCGGCTGTGGCTGCCTCAGCCCGTCTCTGCCTCCATCTGCCCGCGGCCTCTCCCTCTGTGCGTCTCTCGCTGTTTCCCCTTCTCTTCTAAGGATTTGTCATTTAGCTTAGGGCCGCCCCCCAATCCCGCCGTCCCAGCTACCCTTATCTGGAGAGCCTTACCTTAATTACATGTGCAAAGGCCCCCATTCCAAATAAGATTACATTCTGTGGTTCCAGGTGGACATATCTTTTGGGGCCACAATTCAATCCACTGCAGTCCCTCCTCTGGCCCCCAAAACTTCCTGTCCATCCCATGTGCACAATACCTTCGCCCCAACCCAACATCCCCAAAAGTCTCGACCGCTTACAGCCTTAAATCTTAAGTCCAAAAATCTCATCTAAATGTCAACAGCTCAGAAAGTCCCAAATCTCATGTAAATCATCCCCATCAGGCACTCAGGTGTGGGCCGTCTGGGGTGACAGTCCCCTCCCTCTGTGGACCTGTGCGTCAGGACACAAGGCATCTGCTTGTGAAATACAGTGATGGCAAGGCATGGAATAGGCTTTGCCGTTCCAAACGTGAGAAATCGGAGGGAATAAAGGGCCGCCAGTCCCAAGCAGGTGTGAAACCCCTGCCCGCCCCGCCACAGGCTGGCCGGCTCTTCGACCACGGCGGCACCGTCTTCTTCAGCCTGTTCATGGCGCTGTGGGCCGTGCTGCTCCTGGAGTACTGGAAGCGGAAGAGCGCCATGCTGGCCTACCACTGGGGCTGCTCCGACTACGAAGACATCGAGGTGGGTTGTCCCCCTGCCTGTGGCTGCTTCCCGCGAGGGCCACTGCTAAGCACTGGCTCCCTTCTAGGAGAGGCCGCGGCCCCAGTTTGCCGCCTCGGCCCCCACGACAGCACTGAACCCCATCACTGGCGAGGACGAGCCCTACTTCCCCGAGAGGAGCCGCCTGCACCGCGTGCTGGCCGGCTCTGTGGTGGTCGTGATGATGGTGAGGGGCCCCTGCCTCCCTGCCCTCCCCTCCACATCACGCCTCCGTCCTCCTGAGCCACATGGGGCAGCTTTTGTCCCCCTTTCCCCTTTGGGGCCAGGGCCTGATGCCTCCTCGGACCCACAAGACCCTCACTGCCCCCAGAAAGGCCCCCCTGTGCCTGGGCTCCAGGGAGGGGCCAAGCCCAAGGCCAGGCTAGGGGGTCGGGCTGTAAGAGGCGGGTGTGTTCCAAGCAGGGGCTCTGGGAAGGTCGCCCCACGCATGTGGGCCTGGAGCATCCTTCAAGCTTGGGAGGTAATTCCAACATGGGGGTCCACCATACCCTGTGTTGCCCTCCAGCCAAAGGGGCTTCAAACTGGACCCCTGCCCCTCACTTTCCAAGATGTCAGGAATTCCCAATTTTGGGCTGGTGAAGGGTGGGGTGGAGGTAGGAGGGATGGTTCTCCAGCACCTGGGCTGAGAACAATGCACAGTGGCCCCCTTGACACCCCAGTGTTGCCCACTCTAATTCTAAAGGACCTCCTTCCCCCCCTTCCCCTCCACTGCTCCCTGCCTCTCCCTCCAACAAACCACCAGGAGGAGGAGGGAGCAGCAATGGAGCTGCTGGGGGCTGCAGCTTGAGGGTGTTGGGGTGCCTGGACCAGCCCGGGGCTCATGTGCCTGACTGCCCCACAGGTGGCTGTGGTGGTCATGTTCCTTGTGTCCATCATCCTGTACCGGGCCATTATGGCCATCCTGGTGTCCAGGTCGGACAACACCCTCCTTGCGGCCTGGGTAAGCTTCCATTTCTCCTGCTGGGTGGGTGGGTGGGGGGCTCTGGATCACTGCTCCCCCCACTCTGACCGGCCGTCTCTCATCAGGCGTCACGCATCGCCAGCCTCACGGGGTCTGTGGTGAACCTCGTCTTCATCCTCATCCTCTCCAAGATCTACGTGGCCCTGGCCCACGTCCTGACGAGGTGGGGTGAGTGGTCGAGGCTGGCCCTGCTGGCCTGAGTCAGAACATGACTTTGTCACCAATCTACAGGGTCCTGGTGTCTGAATGAGGCAAAGATGGGATGTGCGGGACACCCCCCCCACCAGAGGTCCCTTAAACAGCAGTGAGCAGGACCTCGGCGGGGGGGCTGCAGCCAGCCCTCCACTTTCCTGTGTCTAAGGTGACTAGGTGGTGGTGAGGGAGCTCCTTTCTCTCCCTCCCTCCGCTCTTCCTCCTCCATTTCCTAAGGACAAATGCTAATGAACCAATCCTTCTGGGCCACAGATTGCTTGTCTGTCCCTCACCCTGGTCAAGGAGAGGGACAGAGGGCTCAGTGTTCACATGGGGAGGATGGTGGGCAGCAGAGGGCTGTGGAGGAAATGGATGGGGGCTCCCAGGGAGAGGATCCAGGTGAGGGGAGGGAGGGGCAGGGCCCTGGGGGAGCCACCCAGAGTGTCCCTGCACCACGGGCCCTGCGTCCCCTTCTTCCGGCCTCAGGTGTCTCCTCCAGTTAACCTTTCCTGCTCGCACCTCTGTCTCAGGACCTCCTCCCCGGCACCTCCACCACCGCCCCCCCAACTCTTCTGTTGCCCCAACCACGCCCCTCTGCTCACCGGGGCCACATATTTTTAATTCTTATTGTTTATTGTCACTTGTCCCTGCTTTTCCTGTACCAACACAATGATTTTAGATGATTTTGAAATTAGAAATTCAGGACTGCTGCACTGGGCCACCTTCTTGAATGAATTTCTTTAAAGTATCCGGGGGATGTGGCTGGCCGTCTTCTCACTCCCTGATGGCTGAGGGGTCCTACATACGAGAGGGGGCCTTGGGGGCGACTGAGGGAGCGCTATCTGTGCCACAGAAATGCACCGGACCCAGACCAAGTTTGAGGACGCCTTCACCCTCAAGGTTTTCATCTTCCAGTTCGTCAATTTCTACTCCTCGCCCATCTACATCGCCTTCTTCAAGGGCAGGTCCGCCACTCCCTCCGGCCACGCCTCCCCCTTGGCCCGCTGTGCTCTCTGCTCCTGTGTCTGCCCCGATGCTCAGGGAAGCCGGGGTGATGGCAACTGAGACCCGGTGGGGACGGGGGCCCGGGCTCCGGGCTCTGCTCGCGCTTCCTGCGGTCAGGTGTGGGCGAAGGAGAGCTGGGCGGCCTCTCAGGACTCCACTCCCCTCCAGGTTCGTGGGCTACCCCGGCAACTACCACACCCTGTTCGGGGTCCGCAACGAGGAGGTGAGTGTGTAGGGAGAGCAACACCGCAGGCGGAGCGGGTGTGAGTCCTGTTCCCTTTGACTTCTGGTAGCTGCCCCCCGCCCCCCACCCCCGCAGCCACACCAGCTCTCCACACCCCTTCTCTGTCATCGGAACAGCCGCAGACAAAACACTCACAATCCTTGTGTCACCTCCCCTATTTTAACCCGAGTCATACCTGAGCCGCGTTCCAGCCATTGTGATGGCCTGGGAGCTGCTGTCACTGCCACGAGCTCAGCTGGGATAGCGGGACAGAACAGAGGCTCTGCGCTGGGCTTGGGGGGACACGGGTGGGTGGGGGGTGCAGCTCCTGTCGAGCGCCTCACCTGAAAGACCCTCTCCTCCTTTCTGGCAAGAGGGAGGTCTTCCTCTCTCCCACGGGTCTGGGCTATGACCCACCCCCAAGGGACACTCTCGATTTCACATGAGAGGGGAGGGGCTTCTCAGGGATGGGGGCGCTGGGACCCCAACTCAGGGGCATAACTGTGCATGATGCTCTATGTTAGTCAGGCGGCTTTCAGTTATCAGTGGAAAAGTTCCCAACTCAAACCGGCTTAATCAAAAAAGGGTTTCTGTGGCTCCTGTACTGACAACGTTCAGGGCTCTGTGGGCTCAGGTGTGGCTGGATCCAGGTGTCTACACAATGTTGCACTGCTTTCCCCACCACTGGCCATGCTCTCAGGCATCTTCTCCCCACCTGGTGGGGAAGACACCCCAACTGCAAGGCTGACACCTTCTAGCTTAGTACCTCTGTGCAAGGCATGCTGTCCCAGGAGTTCCTCCTAAAAGCCCCTCGCCCAGCGCTCACTTGAATTGGATCACTGATTGGTGGGGCCTGTGTCTTGGGTCCTCCCTGGAGTCAAGGCTAGCGTCAGCCCCAAGTAACCCCATGTGGGTCCCCAAAGGAAAACCGGGGTGTCATACGGCAGTGCCACTGGTCATTCCCATGCAGTCTGCCAGTTGGACCTGAGGAGAGACTGGGGGGATGGGAGGCTTGGGTGATACCAAGGAGGGAGACAGAGGGAGGAAGGGAGGGAGGGTCTCTGCAGTCCTCAAGGGAGGTGACGGTGTGATGGGGCCACCTTTAAGGCATAAAGAAGGATAAGTGGACGTGAGGCCAGTCCCTCCCCTGAGCTAAGCTGAAACCCTGCTGCTGTAGTGTGCAGCTGGAGGCTGCCTCATTGAGCTGGCACAGGAGCTCCTGGTCATCATGGTGGGCAAGCAGATCATCAACAACGTGCAGGAGATTCTCGTCCCGTGAGTCACCCCCACCTGGGGTGGGGATCCTGGGCAGCATCCAGGGACAGTGGGACCTGGGAATGTCTGGGACAGCAGCCCAGCCCAGACGCAGCCTGGGAGAAGAGGTGGAGGGAAGGCAAGTCCGGCCCCTCCTGAACCTCACCGCCTCATGTTCAGGGGAGGGGGAGGGTCTGCTCCAGCCACTATCCCGTGGGCTCTGTGGCGCCCCCACCCGGTGTGGTTGCTGAGTGAGCTCTCTTGCCCCAGGGCCAGCTTTGCTGCGGGGAGGAGGCCTGGGTTCCTGGGCCCCGCCCACTCCGGCCCATCCTATCTGTAGCCCACTGCGGCTCAGCCAGGTGTTCCTGGGCTTTCCCAGCCTCCAATGCAGTACCAGAGGGAGGAGCAAGGGGAGGCCTCAGGTGCCCTTACCAGAGACGCCCTGACCACTGGGGGTCCCATCTCCTCAAGGCCACCCCCACTGGCATCACTGTGGCCCCATCAAGGCAATTGGGCCCCCCTCCCAGGCTGGAGCCCTTGCAATGGACAGCTCGCGGCTGGACCTGACCTGGACACCCTCCCACCACCCCCTTGCACACCTGATACCCGCCCCCCGCCCCCGATGGCAGCTCCTGCCTCGGCATTGGCTCCCCTGGGTTGCCCTGCTCCTCAGGGCAGTTGGTGCTCTGAAGCTGAGTTCACGGAGATCACAAGTACAGGGTGCAGCTCGGTGCCTGGCAGGAGCTGGACAAGTGACAGTGTGGTGAAGCAACTCGCACACGTGACCCCACTGGCACAGCGGGGTCTGATCTGCTCCCTCCCAACCTTGACAAGACTCTTGGCACCTCTTTGAGCCCCAGGAGAAATCTGTTCCCCCCAAAGCCTCTGTGAGCAATGCTGATTTTCCTGCAGGTGCTGCAGGGAAGCCAGGGGAGGGGGTGGTCCCCCCTCCGAAGGTCACAGATACTCTCATCAAGTCCGTTCTGCAAAGGCCTCACCCCCGCTGTACCCACCCCATGGCCCCAGACCTTCGTCTCCCTGCTACCCTTTAGCTGCAGAGCAGCCAGGACCAGCCTGGATGCAAGGCCCTCTTCCTGGGTGTCTCCATCTACAGGAAGCTCAAGGGCTGGTGGCAGAGGTCCCGGCTGCGCTCCAAGAAGAGGAAGGCGGGCGCTTGCACAGCGGCTGGCCAGGCGCCCTGGGAGGCAGACTGGGAGCTTCTGCCCTGTGAGGGCCTGTCTGACGAGTACCTCGAAATGGGTAGGAGCCACATTAGTGGCCACAGCCATGGCCAGCACCGCGGACAGGGAGGGCCACCACACCACTGGGGGCTGCATCTACCTTGAAACGTGATGTGCAGGTGCAGGTGGGGACACAGGGTCCCTGGTGGAGCCAGGCCTTCAGAGAATCCGAGACGGAGTTTCGGGGGTCAGAGTGGGGAGCACCCAAGGAAGGCCGGCCAAGGATGGGAAGGGGCGGTGCCCTGGGCACGGGGGTTCAGGAGGACCCCGGGGGCAGCTGATGGGGCTCTTCTGGAGTGCCTTAATCTCCTCCCACCCCGGAAAGCATGGCCAGAGCCTCCTGTTGGGAGGGAGAAAGAAGCAGGGTCTCAGAAGAGCGGGCCCTGGGGGTGGGGACAAAGGTCCTCCAGGAGGGAAAGCTACACCGGGGAGGCCGTGGGCCTGGGGAGTTGATTTTCTCCAGCAATTTTCTCAATGCCCACACTCTTTGCTGGACTCTCGGCTGTGCCCTTGCCAGGTGGTGGCCCACGCCTGTGGCTCATTCCACACACAGGTGGTGCATTTTTGAGGGCAGGGTCTGTGTCTAATGTCGGTACAGTCCCTGCAGCCCAGGGTCCTACTCTAAGATGACAGAGGGGGAAGAACATGGCATGCTTCTAATCCAGTGTGGCATCTGAGCCAAACACACTGCTCTGAGCTCCCTGGTAACCAAAGCAAAAAGGGTGACAGCAGTGGCATTGTTCTATGGATAAAAGGGGGCAGGACAGTTCACAAGACATGCTTTTTCATGATAACGTGTTCGTGAGGTTGACCTTGTGTGTCCCTACTGCTGTGGACAACAAGCAGTGGGCCCCGATGCTTTCCGGAGTAATTTTACAGAAGACCCAGAACCCCTCTCAAGGAACCATTTCCTGAAGCTCCCCTGAGAGTGGTGAAGGGAGGAGCCAGCCCTAAAATCAGACGCGGGTTTCTGCGCCCTCTCCAGCCATGAGCCCACAGGGTGGGCGCGGGCCTGGGGGGAGAGTTACAGTCCGTGCCTCCAGGGAGCATGCGCATTCAGCTGGGTGTGAGCGGTCAAGACGGCGTCCTGGGAGAAGGGGCCCAGGAGCTGAGCCTACAGAAGTAAGAGCAGGAGACGGGTGGCCGGAGGCTGAGACCCTTGCGGACAGAGAAGTGTCCCCAGGGCCTCCCTGAAGGGCGTATGTGACGGGTTTACAGCGGGCAGTGGCGGCCATTGGTGGCAGGCGCGAGTGGCCCTCACCACCAGCTGACCCCGGGCAGGCGGGCGGGCGGGGCTCCGGGTCTGCGGCCGGCGGTGACCCGCGTCCCCCGCAGTGCTGCAGTTCGGCTTCATCACCATCTTCGTGGCCGCCTGCCCGCTCGCACCGCTCTTCGCGCTGCTCAACAACTGGGTGGAGATCCGTCTGGACGCGCGCAAGTTCGTGTGCGCGTACCGGCGCCCGGTGGCCGAGCGCGCGCAGGACATCGGCATCTGGTTCCACATACTGGCGGGCATCACGCACCTGGCGGTCATCAGCAACGTGAGCGCGCGAGGGCCGCCCTGGGTGGGTGGGGGCCGGGTAGGGGCGCTCGGCCCCGCGCTGACCCCCTGCCTCCCAGGCCTTCCTGCTGGCCTTCTCGTCCGACTTCCTGCCGCGCGCCTACTACCAGTGGAGCCGCGCCGGCGACCTGCGCGGCTTCGTCAACTTCACGCTGGCGCGCGCCCCACCCACCTTCGCCGCGGCCCACAACCGCACGTGCAGGTGAGGCGGGTTCCAGGTGCAGCGCGGGCGCCAGGTGTGTGTGGGTGGGGACAGGAAGGGGCCCTGGGGAAGAAGCTCCTCATGGGAAGGGACCGGGTCTGACGGACGGGGAGGAAAGAAAGGCCCAGAGAGCCTGTGGCCCCCGCGCTCTGCATTTCCTGCCTCTGGAGCCCGGCACGTTTCAAACACAACCCAGCGGGCTGTGAGACCGTGAGGACATCGGTGGTCAGCAGTACTCAGCACGGCGGAGGGGATCGTGATTACCAATCCCATTCCTTCTATGAGTATAGGTTTATTTCCCTTTTCTATTTCTTCTTGAGTCAATTTTAGTATTTATTTTTTTTTTTTTTACAGAAAACTCCATTTCAGCTAAGCTTTAACATTTAATGAGAAATTTATTCTAATATTCTCTCATGATTTCCTTAAGCTCTCCTGTTTGTAGTTATGGCCCCATTTTCTTTCCAGATGTTGTTTCTGTCTTCTTTCCTCTTAAATACCAGTCTTCTGGAGTTGAAACCTTAGCTCACTTGTTTTCAGTCTTTCCTGGGTTTTCATTAACAAATATGTGTCTATAAATTTACTTGAACATACCCCCCTTAAAAGCCTCCCATTAGTGTTGATAGTACTTCTTTGCTTTTCAATATTTCATAACTTCAGTTGTGATTTCCCTGTTTATCCATGAATTATTTAGGAGAGTGAGTTCCCAAACACATGGAATTTTCTTTTTGCTCCTTTAAAAAAATCATTGATTCTGGTTTAATTGCTTGGGGGTCAGAGAACCTGAAGTAGTGATGAAAATCTCTCACATTTCTTGAGGCTTCTTTTATGATCCGGGCACAGTGGATTTTTGCATATGTTTCAGGTGAACTTGAAAAAAATCTTGATCTATTAATTTTGGAGTAAGGTTCTATATATACCTATTAGGTCACACTTCTTAATTTTATTCACATTTTGATCTTTTTTTGTCCTCGCTTCATCTATCAGATTCTGATAGAGGTGAGTTAAAATCGTTTCAGAAATGTAGGGTTATCAGTTTCTTGTAGTCCTGTCGGGTTTTGCTTTATGTCTTTTAAGGTTCTTAGTTGCATAAAAGTTCGTATTTGTGATCTCTTAGTGGATACTTACGTTTTCCATTTATTCTTTTTCTTTTTATTCCTCTTCTGCTTTCTGGTGGATGAGCAAAAGTGTTTCATGTTTTTTTTTCTCTTTGTGCTCATTTGAAACTGATGGTGTATATTTTTATTATTTTAGGGATTACCCTTAATATTTTTAGCATATGTTCTGAACTGTACATTTCCCTCACAAAGCCTGAAAGAATTCATTTCTGTCTTCTCTCCCTGTGCATGACAAGGATCTTCATGTGCTTTACCACCTATTGAGCACCCATCTTATTATTGTTACACAGTTTTAATTACTATTAAAAAACACACAAAAACATTTTTAGTCATTTGTTAATCACATCTATTTGGTGTATTTTATTAACTTCTGTGGCTACAGTAGTTTCTTATGCATTCCCTTCCCTGAGTTCATTTTTCTTCTAGCTGAAGTATATTCTTTAATAGCTCTTTCAGGAATGGTGTGTGGGTTGGTGAACTCTTAGGTTATGTTGCTTTTTATATGTCTGAAAACATCTCTTTGTCCTTCAAATACCAGATATAAAATTCTAGGTTAGGAGTTATTTTCCCTCAGCTCTTTGGAAATATCACTCTATAACGACCTGGCTTTTCTTCTTGGAAGCATTCATAGCATTTAAGTTTTTTTTCTCTTTTTCCTTGATTTATGTCACTAACCAGTATCTGTCATGGTAGAATTTAAAAGTTTCTCGAGCCAACCCTAATGGCCTAGTGGTTAAAGTTCAGCACTCTCACCTCATGTCTCTTGAGTGCTCTTTTATATTTTGAAGTGTTTTTGGCTCTCTATATTGCATTCAGGGTCACTTCATCATAATTGTCTTCCATTTCCCTTGAAAATCTTAATTTTCAAGATTTTTGGTTTTCTTTCTTTTCCTACAAAATTGGCCTTGATAATGCTTTCCAGGGAATGCAATATGTAAGTTTATGTCACAAAATGGAATGTTACATCTTACAAGACAGAAATACAGGACGATGTCAAAGGATGACAAGATGACCACTTGATCTGAAATAGCAAGCAAAGCTGACTGATGTGCTTGGTATAGTAAGGGAGAGCTGTGCTGGGCAGGCCCAGGCTCTGAACAGAAAGGACTGCTGACCTTATATAATGGCACATTTTCATGGTGTAAGCAGGCTGACATCACCTGTAGAAGCACAGACTTAACCGGATTGTCACATCTACTAGATATTAGGGCATTTGCCCCTGCGGGGCCCAGTGCAGCCTGGTAAGGGAATGGGATAGTCCGGCCCATCCACCCGGATGGAGCGCCAACTGAAGCTCAAGGTGCTGCAGAGGTGCTGCAGAGTATCCCGTCAGGGAATGTTTCCTGCTTCCCTGGAAATATTCAGGCCCCTCAGTGGTAAGCCAGGCCTAGGATTACAGATCAGGGAGGGAAAGGGGGAGAAGTTGAGAAAGGCGCCTGCCACCCATCCAGCTGAGCCTCAGCCCCGGCTCTTCACGCTGAGTCCCACATCTCCTGCAGGTATCAGGCTTTCAGAGACGACGATGGACATTATTCCCGAACCTACTGGAATCTTCTGGCCATCCGCCTGGCCTTTGTCATTGTGTTTGAGGTAGTGAGGCACCTCTCAGTTCCTCCGTCGGCTTCCCCTACTGGCTGTCGCAGCCTTAACATGATGCCCACCCCTCTAGGATGCTTTGCCTAATCCCACCATGTGGCATGGGGGGGACTGGTGTAACCGAGGGAGCAGGGTTCTGGCACTTACTGCTCTGTCACCTTGGTCAAATCATGGTTCTTCTCTGCATCTTTGTTTCCCCGTCTGGAAAGTGGAGTTAATCCCTGCCTGGCCTCTGTCTCTGCGTTGTGTGGACATCAGAATGCTCTGGGCACTGTGGAGTGTCCCAGGGAAGCTCCACGGGGACACAGAAGCTGGGGGTGGTCTCTGTCGCCATGGCCTCTGTCTCTTTCAGACGTTTCCTTTTCTGTACTGCTGCTCTCCAGCTCGACCCACACCTGGGGAGCAGGTGCCCACACCTGGGCCTGTGAAGGCCCCTCTGGGCATCTGTTTCTAACCAAGTGGTGGGGTGCCCTTTCCCACTGCTCGTACCATCCCCTGCTCCCAGCACGTGGTGTTCTCCATTGGCCGGGTCCTCGACTTCCTGGTACCTGACATCCCCGAGGCTGTGGAGATCAAGGTAAAGCGGGAATACTACCTGGCCAAGCAGGCGCTGGCCGAGAATGAGGTGAGCCCCACGCTTCACCATCCGTCATCCACCGGTGGAGGGCCTAGCTCGGTGCTCTGCTGCAGCACACCATGGAGTGAACTGGGGCAGTCAGTCACACTCTCCTCCTCCCTTCCCGGAGACAGGCGCTCTTGAGAACAAACGGAGCAAAGGACGACCGGCCCCTGGCTCAGGAGGTGCGACTGGGCCCACAAGCCTAGCCTGCCAGGAGTTGCCTGGGCCTCCCCAGGCCCTTCCCTCTGAGGTCACAGGGGTCACCCCGAGAGTTGGCAGCTGAGAGGCCTGGAGCCAGACCCACCTGGAGGGCAGAGGCCTCGCCGCCTCAGAAGAGTCACTCACCTCTCTCGGAGACCACAGCCGGTCTCCTGTCCCTCCTTGACCCTCGACCCTTGGCTGCGTCGGGCCTCTGCTCATGCGCCCTGCCTCCCAGGTCCTGGTCATGGCCCCCACTAGTCACCCCCTGGAGTCCCCAAGGCCAGCTGACTATAGCAGCAGCACCTGGAGGGCCGGGGCATGCTGTGCCCAGGGGAGCCCAGGGGCATCAATGGCTTGTGGGGGAGCTGCCCCTGCCATATCCCTCCCAGCCCCATGAGCCAGTTATCCCTCCTCACGCACCCCGGGCAGAATGGCTTCACATCTGAGACGCTGGCTCCCACCACCTCCGGGCACACCACCCACCCCTCCCAGCTCCTTGCCTCTCTACTCTCCGAGCGCTGGACCTTCTAGGCCTCATCCCTCTTCTTCCCATCCCCAGGTTTCTCACTGGCCCAGGAGGAGGTGGCCTCCGCCCTGGCCCTCCCCATTCTCACTTCCCACTCACCCCTCAGCTCTCAGACACAGCTCATCTGCCAATCAAGCCAGTGAGCCTCGGGGTCCTTCCTGTTCTCTCTGATGCTCCTTGTGCCTGCTGTTCTCTGAATGGTGGAGTGTCCCCCCCATCTCCAGGCCCACCTCCCCTCTTCCCACCCTGTCCATTTGGGGTGCTGCCTGGCCCCTAGTATGACCCACCTGTCAGCCCCTGGCCCCTCCGTGTTCCAGTCAGAACAGGGGATTCAGCTCACCATCCCACCCCGCCCGCGCTATTCCCCATTATCCGCCAAGCTCTTGATTCCATCTTGTTATTTCTTGAACCTGGCCCCCCTTTTCGTCCAAGCCACTATCAACAGCCTCTGAGGAGCAGTCAGGCTAGAACAAAGCTGCTCCCTCCTCGCTCCCCCAAGGCTGCGCACCCCTGAGGAATGGCTTCTCCCCCACCTCCGGCAAGCCCTCAGGCTGGGGCCAGCACAGGCCTCACAGCAGCGAGCTCCCAGGTGGGGAAGGTTTGGAAGGAGATTGAATTTCATTCCTTGACCAGTGTAACACTCGGAGGACATTCCTGCAATCCCCGGTGGACCTCCTTCCGGTGTTTGTGTATGTTTATACATAATCGTTTTCAAAACTGAGGGCTAACAGCACAAGCGGTTTGACCTCATCTACTGACGGGGCTTCACCAGCCTCTTTCCGTGTTTACCTTCTGTTAACTCGGTGAACTGCCGGGCGTAACCCCATCACAGGCGCTTCCCAACTTAGCCGTCACTTAACTGTCGGGCATACAGGATCCTCTTCCCCTGCCGCTGTAAATTACACCGGAATAAATATCTGGAAACACGCCGTGCTCACCTTTGACTTCCTCAGGGTACGCTCCTGGAAGTAGACCGCAGTGTCAAAAAAGATACGCAGTTTTTAAAATGCTTTGACACGTACCCCAGAAGAGCCAATCGATGCCTTTCTGCACAGCGTCCTTGCCAACACCGTATCATTTAAAAGCCCGTTGCTCTGGCCTCAGGCAGCACTGTGCACACTTCTGGCAGTTTGTTGACAAGGAATGAGGCTGAGCACTGAGGTAACAGTTGTGTGGCCACTGGCATTTCTTTTGGATTTGTCAGTTGTTCACCCACCATTTAGAAAGCGAGCTGTCCTCTGAACGGTGAAGAGTCACTGGGCACTGGGACTGGACAGCCCCCCGCCGTGCCCTTATCACAAAATCCACAAGTATTTTCTTCCAGCTGGTTGCTGCGTTGTTGTTGCTGCTGTCTCAAACTTTATAATTTTAAAGTAAATGTATTGAAACATAAAAAAACGATCAAGTCACACCTCGGGCTTTCATAGAGTGCACACACCGCTGTAACCAGCATGTGAATCAAGACACAGCCCTGATACCAGGACCCAGTGCCTGGCGTGGGCCCCTCCCCCATAACCATCTCCCACCTAGAGCAGCCACCACCTCAGCCTCTAATGCCAGGGATGAAAGTAGGGAACCTGCGGTGTCTGACCTCTTTTTGTGAGACACCACGACCAATGGTGGTGTGCATGACTGGCCCATCCCGGTTGCTGTGTCATGCTCCCTGCACGAAGACGCTACCACTGATCCATTCTGCCCGGCTGTTAGGAGTAATGCTGCCATCAAACTCTTGTCCCCATCTCCTGGTGCCCACTGGTGTCCCCCTGTAGGATGCATGTTTAGGAGTGGAACTGCTGGGCCATTGGGCAAACTATGTGGCTTTAACATGGTGGGGATGAGCCCACCCTCTCAGAAGCAAGGGAATCTAACTCCCTTACTCCACTGGACTCCGCTGGATGACTGGGGTGGCTCCTCCAGCTGAGGGCTGCTCCTCAACCCCAGCTTGGCATTCGTCTGGGTGGGGGAGTCTGTCCTGGGAATGCCACGGAGGTTTGCTGATGAAGATAATTCAGACAGAATGGAGCTAAGGGAAGTGGCAGGGTGCTGCTTCACAGGCACAAGAGGCCAGGGCAGCGAGGAGACCGTCCACCTTCAATAGTGACAGGAGTCCAGGGACAGACAGCCACCCTTGCCGTGACCACTGCTGGCTCCCCAGAGTGGCTCCTGCAGGAGCAGTTAATGCAGGGTTGAGAACCTCATGCCAGCTGGAAGAATCGCACTAGAACTGTCCATGGATGTCCAGTTCCCACTCTACAGCATGCTGAAGACACCCTTGGTTTCACAGGACCGAGAACACGTGTGGCGTGATAAAATGAGTCCCAGCACACTACATCTGGTTTCGGGTTTTATTTTAGAATTTATAAAATTCCAGTGTCATCCATATTCATGAGCCTTTACACATGTTTGCATATAATCTCCAAATTCCAAAGTTAAGGCCAAGGGATGGATTGTAGCTATGGAAACACACAATATGGAAGACATTCAACAAGGAGGAAATGGACACGCACGCCTCATCCCCACCCAGGACTCTCCGGCAGTACAGGAGGCTGCAGGAAACCAGGCCTGGGGCACAGTCATCTCATCACCCTGATTAACAACAACCAAAAACAGCAAGACCCCAAACACAGTTGAGGAAAGGAGAGTTTGCATCTATGACATTTAGCAATAAATGCAGATGTGCAAAAATCTGTTGTGAGAATTTAAAATTCACCTTCAGGTAGGGTGGGGCTGGATATCATTGAAGGATCTTGTAGAAAAGACCAAAGGAAGAGGTTTGGGCAGATCCCAGAAGGAACCGAGGGGCAAGAGGAAGGGAGCAAGTTGGCCAATAAGAAAGGCTCCGAACTCATGAAGATGTAAAAGAGGTGCTGGCCCTGTCCCTACAGAGCTCCCCAGAGATGCAGGGGACGCTCCTGGAGAAAGGCAGGGGGTGCCTTTCCTTCTTTCTCCCTCTATCAACCTGACCTGATGTGGGCTCACCCAGCCTGTTTAGCTGAAGCAAATGTTCTTTCCTATCCCAGTTTATCATTCCTACCAGCAGGCACATTTAAGGCTGCTTGAGCTAATGGGAACTTACAGAGGCAACTCAAGTTAGACTTGGGGTAAGCAATTCTTGGTCTACTCAGGAGTTTCAGAGTCTAAAAATAACCAAGCTTGAGTTACTAAACTGAGAGTGAAAAACTTCAAAGGCCGGGGGAGGTAGATGGTCAAAGCAGAAATGACCATCCTGGGGGCACAAGCCAGCTTCCCTGGGGACTTCAGTATCTGGGATGGGACAACTCAAGAGTGGGTCAGTTACCTCTGTGGGAGGAGAGGCAGGGATGGGGAGACCAGGCGACCCAGAGACAAAGGCCTGTCCTCGATTGTCACACAGCACCACATAGAGGCGCCTCTGCGCTGCCCAGGGTCACCTTTCCTCTCCAGAGTGGACCTTCACCAAGCTGGCTGGGGGTGGGGGCACCCTGTCTCTCCAAGGCCTGTGATCCAACACCCAGAATCACCTACCACACACCTGAGAAAAAGTGGACCCTCCCTCAGCTGCACTCAGTCCTCTCTCTACCCCAGGACCATGAAGCCTGCCTCTCAAAGCCAACTACCGGGGGCTTGCCCACAGCATCTGAACGTGTGTCGGAGGACAGCCTAGGGTGGGGTGGCGTGTGCACTCTGCTCTGGATCAGCCCACCGGCCAGTGAACCACTTGTAGGTGAGGAAGGGCGCAGCCTCAAACCCAAGCACTCAGCTTCCTGTCCCCCTGGCAGCAGCAAACACGTGACCACCAGAACCATCTAAATCAAGAGGCTGAGGGCTGGGTGGCACTCCCCTAAGCAGGAGACCACTGCCACACTGGCTCTGAGGTAGAAAGAAGGCAACTGAACACACAGGGTGAGGGGAGGGCGGGCTTGGGGAGATGAGGGGGTGTAAAGACAAGTCAGCCACTACGTACAGAGAGGGGCCCTCACGGAGGAGTGGGTGGCCCCTACCGCTCCTCTGCAGACCACCCCTCTTCCCATCCTGCGTTTCTCAGGTCCTACAGGCCACTATGACAGCCACAATGGACCCAGACAGCAGACGTGCAGCCTCGCCCTCAGGCGTCGCTCACCAGACTTGGGGCCTCCAGCGCTGAGGGGTATGGTGGCAGAGACCCCAACGCAGGTGCTTTCAGACCCCAACGCAGGTGAAGCCAGGCTGTCTAAGAACCCAGGTCACCCTATGCCTTGCTGGTCCCCTCTGGCTCGACTACGGCTGTCCTTTGGGTCTAGGCAGCTCCAGTGTGCAAACTGGGTCTTCCTCCCCACCCTGTGGTCTGGACTAAGTGGGCTTTTTGGCAGATGGAAGAAGACGGATTGCATTCTACAAGGAGAGTCTGGATGACAGGCAGGGTGAGAAAGGGAGGTGGGAAAGGAAGAGGGCAAACGTTTTGGCTTTTATAAAGTCAAGGAAATTTATTTCCTGAGGTCATGACACAGGAAGTAGACTCAGCCACAGCTGTGGAGCTCTCATAGTGGAGGCCAGAGCCTTACTGACATGCTGGGTGGACCAGGAAGCTTATCATGAAATGTCCAATTACCTCTGTTAGTGTTCACAACAGTGGAGAGCCGTCCCAGAGCAAAGGTGTCAGGGAGCAGGTCCTGAGCACGCGCTGGGTGCCGGCCAGGCCTGAGACCCAGCTGCACAGAGTGCCGGGCATGCCCGGCTTCACTGTGAGACCTCGGGGAGGGGGGAGCATCAACAATTTACGGAGGGTCCAGCTGCTGGGTCAGATTGAGACAAACCATTGTGTGGTGGGGTTTGGGTCAGCAGGCTGGAGAGGTTTCTGCTTTTTGATCATTATCGTTTGGGGCCCCAAGGGAGGGTCTTGGGGGCCACCTGAGCCCCAAAGCTGGGAAATTCCTCAGAGCTGCTCATATCAGGAGCCTGTGTGGGGAGAGAGGGCACAGCTTTAATAAGGGGGGTTGCGCTCAAGAGGCTTCCAAAAGGGCCACCACCCTTGGACACTGGGCCCCCCCACGGTGAGAGGCGAGTGTGACATGCGCTCCCACCTCCCGGGCACATGGAGGGCAGAACACCGCTGACCTTCTCGCTGCTGTTGGCGGTCCAGGGAGCGTCCCGCACCACAAAGCCCTTGGACGGCGCCTTGGACTCCTCGTGGGCTGGGGGCTTCATGTATACCTGCAGCGCCTCACTGTCCACCACATCAGCCAGCTGCAGGCACAGGTCGGGGGTCAGTCTGCAGCAGGAATGCACGACAGACACCCACTGTGCTTGCCCTAGTTTAGGGTTCACTCAGAGACTATCTTGCATCTGGCCTGCCTCTGGAAGCGCACACATACGGCTTCACTGTATCCCCCGGCCAGTCAGACCCAAGGTGCCCCAGGCACAGGTCTGCTGCCCACCCAGCACTCACGTATTCCTCCTCCAGGTTGAGGATGTGATCGATGGCTTCCTCCACGTTCTCCGGGAGCCCCGTCACGGTGACACAGTTGGGGTCCGGGGCCCCGCTCTGCGGGAAGCGAATGTCCACCTGGAAGGAGCACACAGCAGCTGAGGTGGCTCTGAGCGTCCCGTCCGGAGGCTTCAGACCAAAGGGTCACTGTTATGTGTGTCTGGGAATAGTCGATTTCTAGTCAAGTGTTCCCCTCTGAGTTAATAAAAATGTAAAAATCTGGGTTCATGGTTGGTCCTTCCTCATCAAGACATGTAAGCCCCAGTACATTGCGAGAGCACCTTGTCTTCAGCAGGTAAAGGGGGAATGGGCAGAGCCACCCTGTATTTCGGAGCTGTGCAAGCCTTGACAGATGCAGAACCCATCAAGGAATTTGTCTGAGGTTGCAGGCCAGCCACATTGTCCCCTAGTGGCCTACCTCAGGGGTGCCACCTTCTGCAGGCTGGCCCAAGGTACTGACCAACAGCATCAACTACACATAGCTCTGACCTCACTCAACCTCACCACCTTTGGAATAAGCACCTGAGCCTCAGATGTCTCCCCTTCTGACCCCAAGTGTGGTCAGCAGCTGAGGCAAGAAGACTTGAGGCCCCAGGTGGTCCCTGGTGGAGTGGGAAGCACACACCCATCTCACCCACTGTGCTCCCACGACTTAACAAATACCCCTCGTGGCTGGGTCGGGGAGTCACCTTGAATTCATCCATGATTTTGCGGATGGCTTTGCCACGGGCACCAATGATGCGGGCGTGAACACGGTGGTCTAGTGGGACGTCCTCAGAAACCATCTGTTCGAGTTCACCCACAATTTTCAATATAGCATCCCGAGCAGCTTCCGTATTCTTTTCGTACCCTGTGATGGTAATTTGGTCCTGTGGCTAAGAAAGCAGAATCCCATCAGAAGAGGGGAAGCCCTCAGGGACTGCTAACTACAAGCAACGAGAGGTGGCGCAGGTGCTCAGGGGGCCTGGCTGAATAGCTGAGTGAGTGAGGTCAGCCTCACCTTGATGGGAAAAACTGACCCTCGCAGAAGAGAAAGAAGATGGAAAAGAACATCAGGTGGCTGATTTCCAACAACAGGTTAACAATGTCCACTGAGCTCCTGCACCTCCCAAACTCCACCCACAGACGGTCACATACAGGAAGAGAAAGGGCACCTGCCCGCAAAGACGAGGAGACACCAGCAGGTGAAGGCACAGGGAAGGTCCCCTCGGGCCCCTTATCTGGAGGAGTCTCCACTGCAAACAGACTGACCTGGAGAGAGGGTGCCAGACACTGTGGCTGATTCTCCACACCCACAGGGTAACCCCAGTCCAGGGCCTCCCTTTACCATACAAATGGACAGCCAAGAGCCCCAGACTCATAAATAACGAGCAAAGCAGATGGATAGCTCAGGCACAGAGAAAGAAGCGTGAAAACAAAGTCACAACCATAAACCACACCCTTCAGGATGGGAGAAAATATCACACCCACAAAAGAAGAACAGAACACAACATAAAAGGACCGGAGAATGAGAACAAACACCTGGAAACAAAACAGAATATCAGAACTTAGAGACCAACCCCAGGAAAGAGACAAGAGAAACCCCAGGAGCCAACAGAGCAGAGCTGAGTCCAGTGCCTCCTGTCTTGAAACAAATGTGGACGGTGGGAGGAGGCGGGGCTCCAACTGGAACCCGCCCAGTAGAGCCCAGAAACCTCTGCCAGGCAGTGAGCACATTGCCATGTGTAGGCACAGAACAGACTTTGCAAATGGAAGCATAATTCTCACAGCAAAAAGCTGCATATGAAAAAAAATGTGGCCGCTCCACCCTACTCTGGCCTCATGGAATATTAACTGGAATAATCTAAACACTAAATAATGACTTAAAAAAATTGATAATTACATGGCAAAGATGAGAGAAATAAAAGGTAGTGAAGGTAAGGGGTTTATTAGAGTTAATAAATTAATTTTCTTGATCTTGAGAACTGAAGTTAAAAAAAAAAAGAACAGCAGCATAAACATATTCTTTAGAAATAGATAAATAGAAGAAGAGGCATTGCAAAGAACGCACGTGGGGAGGAATCAGGACCAGGGTGCAGAGAGGAAGCAGGGACCACAGGTCAGCCCCTGCAGGTCTGCCTGACTTTCCAATAAAAGGCTGGGGAGGGAAGAAGGTTCAACAGGCAGGAGGCCCGCCACTGCGTGTGGATGTGGGGCTGGAGAGAGTTGGTAGGACCAGACTCTGCAGAGGCTCGTTGGGATATGCAGGCTGGGAAGGTTCTAGTGAACCGTTTCCGGGCACTCTGCTGTGTACCAAAGACCATAGGAGACCCGGGCAGAGACTGGGCTCTCACTGAGTGCAAGGCCGTGCAACCCCACTGAAGCCTGGGCCACCTCATCGAGGCTGAGACTGAGGGGCAGGAGAGGCCTGGGCAGCAGGAGTGTGTGATGGGCTGGGGGCAGTGCCCAGTGAGTGGGGCTGCCTTCCACAGTTCTCTGGGCCCAGAGGCCGGCAGGGTGCTCCTTTGCAGGGCTCCCCCTGTGGGCACAACTATGAAATAAAGACCCAGCTGGGGCCCCAGCTCGCTGCCAGGAGTGACGAGGTGGGCATAGCAAAAATGCCCCAAGTCTGCACAGCAACACAACCATGTCAGGGAAACTGCACCCAGCAGGCACAGGCCAAGGTGGAGCCCAAACCCCAAACCAAACCCAGATCCTCAGAGGCCTGCCCCTCTGGACTCTACCCTCTCACCACCCATCTGGACACATCCTAAGTTTGACTGGTCACTGTTCCCAGGTCACAACAAAGGGCAACGAGAGTCCATCTGCCACCAAAGTGCTTCAACTGTAGCGTCTGCCCCGAGTGTCACTCTTACCTGGTTCCCATCGTCCTTATCAGGAAACTGGATGTTCACATCATGCTCCAAGCGGATTTGGGTGATCACTGCCCCCTTTCTCCCAATAATTTTGGGATGGTATTTGGGGTCCACAGTGACACTCAGCTTAAAACTCCTTAAAGCCTACAGACAGAACAAGTGAGAATAAGGCAAAGAGTAGAATACTTCAGTCTTGACCTTCACCCTTGCACCCATGCACCCCAATTCCATCCTGGAAGGTATCCGTTGTGACCTTGGCAATACAGACAAGACATGGCTTTCCCGTGAGCCGCTGTGCCACCTTCCACCATCAGCTAGTAATGAGAACCAGAGGACGTGACCACTCTACAACTAAGTACGGAATCCTTCAGAAAAGGACCTGAAAGGCCTGGCTGGTAGCTGAGGAGAACATGCATGCTCGTAACCAACAGGGCTGGCACAGGACGTAAGGAGCTCTTGACTTTACTATCCTAATTCATGAAACAGGGATCTGATGAAAAGTATAAAAATATTCTTGAGTCTTTCAGGGCTAGGGTACAGAAGCAGGTCCAAAAGAAAAGAATTTTAGAAGAAAAGTGCTAAGGAAAAGATATACAGCTCCAGATGTCCATGCCCAGAGGCTCAGGCTATGACCTGGTCAGAAAACAGACCCCAGAGCCGGTGCTGGGACTGAGACGATGGGGACCACACTCAGACTACATGAGGTGTACGAGCTCCACCCCATCACAGACTCGAGAGAGTCATGGCCCTCAGAGAGAAGTCCATTACCCCCACATAATCTGTGACAGTGCATGAAGTTTCCAGAACACCCTGCCCTGCCATGCACCACTCAAGTAATCCTTCAAATGCTAGCTCGACAAAAAGGCAAAGCGAGTCCTCATCTCTACTCAGCAGCAGGGAAACTACAGAGTGAGGAACTCAGTGGGGGCCCCAGTGGCGCCCACCCTGGACCACACAGCACATGCTTGGGGCGGGGGGGGGGGGGGGGTCCTCTCCCAGGCTTCCCCAGCTTTACCTTTCCCGTAAGGTCTAAGGCATCACAACATGTCTTCAGATTTACTTTTAAAAGAAAAGCAACAAACACGGAAGTCCAACCTCATCACTGTTTTGTTAAAAAGAGAAGAGGGCCATGCCCCTAAAAGTGCTTCTGATGACAGGCTCTCCCCGCAGCGAGATCTCAGGATGCTGACTGCACAAGGGGATCGCCTGAGTCCACCTTCAGACAACTGACTGAACTGGCTGCAGTGTGACCCAGGTGCTGGATCTCTCAGAACTCCCCTGGCAATTCTTAAGTGTGACCAAGGCTGAGAACCATGGCTCTCGAGGAAGCTTCCACGGCCCATGTGGCCCCACCTGGCACTCACCCGGTCCTCCTGCTCCGCCTGTAGCTCCTTCACACGCTCCAGTAACCCAGTCTTGGCCCGGTCCAAATTGGCAGCAAGGCCCGTGATGGCGATGATATCAGACTGCAATTCAGGTGCTGGCACGTGTATATTTACCTACATGGAGACAGGAACAGACCCAGCGTACACAGGATCCTGCAGGACAGAAATGTGTCTATCCGGCCCCCCGAACTGTGAGTTTGGAAGCCCTGATCAGCTGTCTGTCTCACATTTGGCCAGAGACGCATCTGCAGAATCTGGACAAGGAGGGAGGGAAGTGTGAAGCCCACCCTATAGGTGGAGGAGAGCCGCTGCTCCATAAAGAGGAACAGGAGGAGGCAACTCCACAGAGGGCCAGGAGCTGGGCCCAGAACCACACCCACCCAGTGGGGTTGAGGCAGCGCAGAGCTGACGAGGGGCTAGACTCCCTGCAGCACTTGTGGGAGAGCTCACGCCCCACATCTGGTCTCCAGGCAAAGAACCTGCAAAACCACGTTACCTCAAACTCGTCCATCATCTTGCGGATCCCACTTCCCCTCTGCCCAATGATGTACCGGTGAAGGTCAAAGGGCACCTCCACTTCAATGGTGACGGGAACCAGCGCCTGCAGGGAAGATGGTCGAGGATAGGCCTGAGACCAGGGAGCAGAGTAACCCTGTGGGCTCAGCAACATGTCTTCATGGAGCACAGGGGAAAAGCCCTATAAGAATTACAGTGTGCTTTCTGGAACATGCCATACTGTTCCACCTGGACTAAGAATGCCACCTAGATCTTTAATTCAATAGGAAAACAAGGAAAAGGACATAGAATCCAGTTTTTAGGTTAACGCTGGCAGAGCAAACTCTCAGACCCTTACCCCGAGCCCATGCTCCTAAATGCAGCAGGCCCCTTGTAGAAGCAAAACAAAACAAATCTAGTGAAAACAGGGTGTTTTGAAGTCTACAGAGGAGGAGAGGTGGGGCTCAGACACAGGGGCTTGCCCTGACTCCTGGCCTTGCCGACATCAAGCCCAAGCCCATGGGGCTCGCAGGGATGACGGCAATGTGACACAGGCACCGCCTGGACCACGGCTCACTTGCTCTGTTTCCATGCCAGCCCCAAAGTCCTCCCACAGTATTTACCATCACTTGATACACGACGTATTTTTATTCGTCGTTAGTCTCTCCACTACAACGCAAATACTAGTTTGAACTAGTGGTAGTGCCTAACACGAAGGTAACACTCGAAAGTCCTCACAGTACAAACGACTCATCCTTATAAGCCTGAGATTGGCCTGGTTATCCCATCACAAATGGGGAAACTGAGGCTGAAGGCCACATTCACCCTGCTGCCAATGAGACCCTCCATCTCCATGCTAGTCCAGGCCCGAAAGGCTGGCTCCATGCGGCTGCCATGTCCTGGAGGAAGTGGCTGGTGGTGCTGGCAGGCTCTGTGCCCCAGCCCAGTCTGGCCCGGCCTACAGCGCAAGCTGACATGCTCAAGGTTTAGGACTACAGTGCCTTGATCCACCCACCTGCTGTGGTAGGCAGCGTCATTCAGGCCATGCCTCTCCCCCCGTGGTGCCTGCTGATGATCCCCCTGGGAGGGGAGAAGGGGGCCACACGCACCTCGAGGGCTTCCTTGGCGGCCTCACATTTTTCCTTTCGGCCAGAGATGGTGATGATGTCGCACCTCCTTGGAGAGCCAGGGTCAGCCTCTTTGGCATCTCTCCCGTCCCCGGCGTCGTCGCCATTCTCCTGGACAGCCGGCTCTACACTATGGACTAGGGAGGAGGAAAAGGGCAGTTCACAACCACAGACCCTGTGCACAGGGATGGTTGTCTCCATTTAGAATTCAGATGCTTGTTCAGCAAATATCTATGGTGGGCAAAGGGAGGAAAAACCCCAACCCGACTCTAGGAGGACACAGCCTGGGGGAGAGATGATGAGACAATGTCCACACAGCAAGCCTTACAATAGCCTAGGCCTGGGAGGGCACTGAAGGCTCACAGTGAGGCTGTGAGCTCCATGCCTCACTTCCTCACCTTTACAACGAAGCTAATGACCCTGGGGGCTGCGGTGAGCCAGTGTGCAAGAGGAGCACAGTGAGGAGGAGCACAGAGCAGGGCCCACTGTGTTTGAGAGGGAAGGAGACGAGTGCATGGACGTTCACGACGGCCTAGGTGACGTGGCACCAGTGAGGCAGCAGGGAAGGGGGGCTTGAGAGAGCAATTTAGGAGGGACGGGTAAGCCCACACCAGCTTCTTAAGCCAGGAAGAAAGCAAGCAAGCTCCAAGAATGAAGGGACATGAAATAGGACACAGAAGCAGCTGCTGGGGCTCCCGTGGGCCACACGGGGGACCATGTGTGCACCAAAACCACATTCCTGGAGCAAGACAGAATCCAGGAGTCCACACAATATACACAAGTGAAAGAATAAATCAACAGACATGACCGCCTAAAGCAATCACCATCCTGGACTGAACTGGGGGGAAGAGGTGGGCTCTGCAGAACGCTTTTAAAACCAGCAAAATTTGAACATCGACTATGAATTTGAGAACAGTATTACATATTGTTGTATCTTCTGAATCTGATGACTGTGCCATGGGATAGAAGAGAATGTCCCTATTCTTAGGAAACAGTCACTATGGATAAGAAATAGGCCTGAAAATTACTCAAATGATTCAGAAAAAATAACCGCGGGGGTGTGGGGGTGTGTGTGTGGGGTGTGTGTGTGTGTGTGTGTGTGTGTGTGTAAAAGGGGGTTGGATGAGAAAAACTGGTGAGTTTGGATAAACGGTACACAGGATGTGTCTTTACACTAGTCTGTGCAATTTTTTTTAGTATGAAATTATGTCAAAATTAAAAAGTAAATATTTGAGGGTGGAACATAAATGTGACACAATATGATTCCACTAGTTTTCTACTGAAAATAGCCTGTATTCTCAGGAAAACAGGAGCTCTGGCAGCCATGATGGGCTCTGCAGAGATCTGAGTATATGGAGGCACTGAGCTGGGTGGCCGGCTGGAGTCAGTGGACCACCTGAGACGCATCAACAGCGGGGAGAACACACCCTATTTCAATGCAAGTAGGAGGGAGAGTTTATAAAGTGAGGCTGAGCCACAAGCCAGATCCTGCTCACACCAAGCCCTTGCCCTGCAGGTCACCTCCCTGACCACCGTCCATCCCGCCCCACCCTTGGGGGCAGAAGCAGACCCAGGTGACGAGCAGGACACTTAGAGCTGAAGGGCCATCCTAGAAGGGCAGCCAGCTACTTGAATGGCGCCCTCCAGCAGGTCAGCGGCTGCCTTACCTTCTGTCGCTGACCTGCCTCACAAGGGACGTGACCCGAAAGGAGGGGTGCGAAAGGCGGAGAGAGGTGGCTGTCGTGAACAGAGCGGACACAGCCTCATCACACACGGCTTTCAGAGGACCGTGAGAAGCAGGGAACTGAACTCGGGGGCTGCCCTGGCGTAAGAGGCTGCAGGTGCTCTGCTCTCCTCTGGCCTAGCTGTGAGCCTCTAGGACAGCTGAAGGGCACCTTGTTACCTGAAAGCAACTGACACAGCCTACCTCCTAGAGACCAGGGAGTGACCCTGAACTTCTGGACCCCAGGACACCCAACAGTGTTCCAGCAGTGCACCAGCACTGGAGCACCAGGCAAGAAGGAGCTACTCCAGGATACATGACAGCCACCTGCCACTGCCTTTCCCCAGGTCAGAACTATTCACACACCTCCTGCTTCCCACTCAGCACAGATCTCACCATGGGGACCCACCTGGGTTCTCCTCTCTGTCTGGGAACTTAATTTGAACGTTATAGTCCCGAGTAATCTGCTGAATCCTGGAACCTTTGGGGCCCATGACGGATCGATGGAATTTCTGGGGTATGGCACATTCAATGGTCACCTGGGCTTCCTGGGGGAAGGTAGAGCAAGAAGGAAAAAAAAAGCAAAGGTTAACCACTTAGGGTCAGGTCACATTCACATCACCTTCCTTTCCATCCTGTATAGCCAATTCCAAGCCCAGAGATGCCCCTTTTCCGACGTGAATCCAGAGCTCAAGGTCTGATGGGGTGGAGGGAGAAGGGACATAGGGTAGGGCCAAAGGGACCGCCTCTTTCTGAAACACTTCCCAAAAAGACTAAGAAAGTATCGATGACTTATTCACACAAAACTGCACCAATGCTTGCTCCCACTACCCAGAACTTAAATGTAATGCCATCTTTCTCAACACACAAAGGAGGGGCCCTCTTCCCCACCACACAGCAGGCAGCACCGTCAGGCACTGTCCCTGAAGGGTGGCCATATTAGCCAAGTGACATTCAGACGCTGTGGCTGTTACTCCACGAGGAGGCATTGGTCTTGATTATCAGGGAAGCTGTTCCAAGGCCACGGCAGGGAGCTCCAAGAGGGGACGTGGAGAAGGTGGATCTGGGTTAGAAAACCCAGCACATTCTCATGTGACCTCTCCACAGAGTCACTGTGACACTCTCTGCCCTTCAATCTATTTTCTTCCCTTTGAAGAAGAGAAGAGAGAAAGAAGCTCACTCCTCGTTTAGACTGTACTTTCATAAAATTTTTTAAAAAGCTGCTGCTCAAAGGCAGCATTCTGACCAACTGTCAGGGAAGGGGGCCAGACAGCTGAGATGAAGACTGAGAACCAGACAGCCCCTCTCTAACCTGATGTGAGTCCATCCTGCCCTGCCTGCCTGCGGGATATGGAGGGAACACTGCCCACCCACTTTGCTCAGGTGGCTGTAGGAGCCGAAAGCCCCGCCAAGCCCCCTAGGCACCTACCAGGTCCTCGATGATCTCCTGAATGCGCTTCTTGGCTGCCTCCACACAGTCCTTGGCACCCTTGAGGGTGACTTTGTCACTCTGTGTGCCAGAGCGCGGGAAGCTAACCATCACCCCACCATACTCTTCAGCAATCTCCCGCAAGACCTGGCCTCTTCGGATGACAAAATGACGGTGGTGCTTGGGGTCCACCAGCATGCAGTCTTCAACCACGTTATCCTGTGGCGTTGAGAGAAGGAAAGGGAAGTAAACAACCCCCAGACCACGCCTAACAGAACTGACAGCCAAGGCCATGCTCCCGCTGGGCCAGGGCGGGCAGCCCTACCAGGTTCTGAATCAGGGCCTGCAGCTCTCTCTGGGCCTCCCGGACAGCGTCCTCCTTCCCTATGATGGTGATCAGCTCCTGATCCTTGTCCTCAGCTGCTGGGAACAGGATGCGGGCTCCAGTGTTGTCACGCACCTTGCGAATTTTGCCACCCCCTTTGCCAATGAGGAACTTGTGGTATTCTGGCTTGGCGCGAATATCAACGGTGAAACTCTTGGTTTGCTGCAGAAAGCAACCCCACATAACGTTGGCCTGGAATTCTCCTTACCTTGTCACCAGTGTCCCCCCAAACGCAGCTAATCAAACCCCACCAAAATAAACGAATGGACACCCAGAAACAGTACTTCTATCTCCCTCCATGGTGATCAGAGATCCCGAGATGGTTAAAAGTACTCAGAGCCCCAGCCTTGCCACCCACCAGCAGTGACCAAACCTCTGCAGGCCACCCTCCATCTGCAAAGGGGATGTGGCGAGTGTGGCCTTGGGGAGTGGGGTGCACACAGCAGGAAGCCCACCCACACCCTGGGCCCCATGGCACTGCTGGTCCCTTCCCTTGATGCGGGTACTCCCACACCTCCCAACACAAGCAAAGTACTTCTAGTCTAGTCCTTCCTCCACCAATGCTATAGATGAGCCCACACACAGTCAGTCAGCAACACCCCATCTGAAGCTCAGAGGTACCCAAGCCAACCAAGGCCCTCATGTGACACCGAGAAACCAGGGCCCAGCAAAGGCCCCAATATGGTGACCTTGTTGCTGATGCCAGCTCCTCAGGCAGATTCATCTGGAGAGCACACGGGGACATACTCCTCCGGGCTGACTCAGACACACACAACGCATTCTCGCTCTCCTTCCTCTTGTCCTGAAACCTGGCCCACCAGTATGAAGAAACACAAAGGAAAATTAAAGAAGGGCTGCCAGCACGCTAAACAGCAAACAACTGAATTCTCTCAATCTTTTAAGTGCCGGTTTTACGAAATGCCATGGAGAAAATCTTCTACTCTTCAGACACAGACATTTACAAACAGCAGCATTATAAAAAAGGTAACAGTTTAGGTGAGCCCAACCCAGAAACATGGTAAAGGATAATACATCAAAACCAGATGGGGTTCACCCCAAGAACATACGGTTGGTTAAACGTTAAAAATAAAAATCAATCTAATATATACACTAAAAAAAGAAAAACCATGTGATTCTGTCAATAGGTGCAGAAAAAACTGACAAAATCCAACACTCACTCCTGATAAAAACTCTCCAAACTCAGAACAGAAGGGAACTTCCTCAACCTGATGAAGAGCATCTGCGAGAGACCTACAGCGCACCTCACACTCAAGGGTGAGGGATCAAGTCCTGTCCCCAGAGGTCATCCAGGCGTGGCTTCGCTCTCACCACTGCTATTCAACATCGTACTGGAGGCCCAAGCAACACAGTTAAGACACGACACACAGCGTACAGATTAGAAAGAGAGAAACGCAACAGTCTATTCCCAGATGACGTGCTTTACATACAAAACTCAAGAGAATCCACAAAAAAAGCTATTGGAACTGACAAGTGAGCTTTTAGACCAGATACATAAAAAAAGGCCAATATACAAAAACCAAATATATTTCCAAATGCTACAGTAACTGGAAATTGAAATGAATAAAAAAAGTACCATTTGTAATAGCACTAAAAAACAAAATAGATATAAACTGAACAAAAATGTGAACAAGATTTATATGCTAAAAACTGCAAAACACCAATAAAAAAATCAAAGACTTAAAAAATTGATGAAATATGGATTGGAAGATTCAAAACTGCTGAGATGTCAACATAATCCCAATCAAAATCCAAGTAGGATTTTTTTCCCCAGAAATTGACAAGCTGGTTCCAAAATGCATATGGAAAGGCAAAGGATCCAGAACAGCCAAAGCTGAAGGACTTTCCGGACGGACCATAAAGCTAACCATCCTGACGCTGTGGTGTTGCTGGAACAGAACACAGTCCAGAAACAGACCCACAGATGGGTTTTGACAAATGGGCAAAGGTGATTCAATGGAGAATTTTGGGGGGTAATGGTGTAAACATTTCTACCGCAGTGGTGGTCACACAAATGTATGCTTCTCAAAATTTAGAACTATAAACTAAGGATGGATTTTATTGTATATAAACCATACTTTAAAAAAAAGTCAAAAACAAAAGCCAAACAGCAAATATTCTACATTGTACGCGCAGCATTCAACCTGTAAAGGCCTTTCAGTGATGGCAAAACCGAAGACATAAAGGTGTATTAAAGCTCTTTCCTGACCTGACACAAAGAAAGGGTATTTGGAGTTTTCCACCATGAAAACAGAGGACATTTTTAGCAAGGAACCACACCTGCCAGGGGTGGTGCTCACCTTCTCCTCTGCCAGGTGCAGGAGCTGTTTCTTGGCCTTCTCCACATCTGAAGAAGGACCCCTGATGACGACTGTGTCGCTTCCCGAACCTTCCACGGGGAAGTGAATGTGGACGCCGCCGCACTCCTCCATGATGGAGCGGATTAGGCGGCCCTTTGTGCCGATGAGGGAGTTGTGCAGCTTGGCAGGGATTGAGACCTCCACCTCGGCTATGTTGGCCTGAAATCGCACACAGCATGAGGGAGTCACGTTTTTGTGTGGCAAGAAAGAGCTAGAGGAAAAGAGTTAAACACTTCACAGACTGTAGCTTAACACAGCAGAACCATACCTCTGGTGAAGAGGGGCCCGGAGTCATTGTGCTGGGGTGGGAGGGGTGGGGGGGCGGGCAGTGGAACACACACAGCATGGAAAGAGAGCCGTGATGTCACACCATAAAATAGTGCTTTGCTTCTTCAGTCCTTCTCCGCTAGCAGCAGAGACAGGTCCAAGATGCCTATGGATCAACCTTTCCTATTAAAACCCCACAGCAAGGATTCTGCCTCCAGTCAAGATGAAACAACAGTGACTGGATTTACCTCCCATATTAAACAATGGTGTTCAAGACACTGGAGATGAGAAGCAAACAAGGTGAGCCCTATGACTGCCCCCCTGGCAGAGTCTCTGCATCACAGACAAGAGCTGACAGTCTGGGGAGACCAAGGTGCCTAGAGTTGGTGGTCAGAGCCCAGGAAGAGAGAGCAGCATGAAGAAGCCCTGAGAAATGGAGACTGCTCACACACTGAGAGGTGTAGGGAAACACCCAGGCCAGGGGGAAGAACCACCAAAAGGACCAGGGGAAACAGGGACTGCAGCTCACAGTCAGCTGTCCTCATATGGGACACTGGGTGCAGTACCGAAGGGGCCCTCCCTCAGTAGCAGGAAACAACTGGCCCTAGACTAAGCACTGCTGAGAGCCCACCTAATGAATCTGAAAGGCAAGTCCAAAAAGGAGCGAACTGTGTCAAAGAAACTTAATGAAGCTCAAAAATATTTATAGGAACGCAAAAACATCCAGCATCCACCAAAGTAAACTTCATAATGTCTGGCATCCAATAAAAAAATACCGGACATGCAAAGAAACAGGAAAAACCAACCTTTAATGAGGAAAGAAAAGAAAATGACCCAGAAATGACACAGATATTAGAACCAGCAGGCCAAGGAGACTAAAACAGGTATTTTCACTCTACTGTGTATGGTCAAAAAGCCAAAAGAAAGACCGAATGTGTCATGCATAAAAACAAAAGATTCAAATTGAACTTCTAGAGATGAAAATAATATCTGAAATGAAAAATATACGAGATGGGATTACAGGCAGATTAAACATTGCAGAAAATTAATGTATCTAAAGAAACTAATGGAGAACAAATACCACTAGGCCTCCCCACCCAAATAAATGGAGCATCAGTGAACAGCAGGACAACTTCAAGCTACCTAACACCAGGTAACTAGGGTCCATGAACAGGACGACAGAAAAAAATGATAATGACCCCAATTTTTCCAAATTTGATGACAACTCTAAACTCACATATCCAAGAAGCTCAATGAACACCAAGCAAAGACACACGAAGAAAACTACACCAAGACACATCATACTTGCTCAAAGCTGGTGACACAATCATAAAAACAGCCAAAGGAAGAATGAGTCTCTGCAGAGGAGCAAAGTAAGGGATGACTTCAGATGTCTCATCGAAAACAATGGAAGGGAAAAGACACTGAAGCAAAGTCTTAAGTCCCGAAAGAAAAAACCGCCAACCTGTGGAGGCAGAGCCACAGGAACTCACCCATGGCTGGTGGGAATGCGAAATGGAGCAGCCACTTTGCAAAACAGTCTGGCAGTTTCTTACAAAACTAAACACACTCTTATCATACGATCCATCTTATCACTTATTACTAAGCAAAAGAAGCCAATCTGAAAAGGCTGCATACATATGATTCCAACCGTTTCACATTTTAGAAAAGGCAAAACTATGGCAACAGCAAAAAAGATCAGGGATTTCCAGGGATTGGGGGGACAAACAGGCAGCACAGAGGATATACTTACATGGGTAAATATATAAAAATTTTTTTATTATTTACATCTCTTTAAAAAACTGTTTGGGTGTTTACACAAAAAGGTTAACGATGAACTGTGGGATTTATGACATGGCAAGTGGAAGGCATGATGATAAGTCCAAGGCTGGCGGGGAGGGGATGGGTGGACGGTTATAAATTTCTTATGCTATGTTTCCTGTCGTATAAAGTCACTCAAAGGTGGACCAGTATAAGCTGAAGACGTATACTTAAAACCCTAAAGCAACCACTAACACAAAGAGTTACATCCAATAAGCCAAAAAAGGAGATAAAAGGAATCATAAACATCTTCAACTCAAAAGGCAGGGAAAGAGAACAAAGTAGATGGGACAAGTGGAGAAGAAACAGCAAGACGGACGGGCAAGACTGTCTCACTGGGGGCCAGGGGAGTGGTGTGCAACCGGGACAGCTTCTGCTGGGGAAGATGAGGAGTTCTGGAGATGGATGGTGGTGATGGCTGCACAACAATGCGAATGTGCTTAATGCCACTGAACCATGCACTTAAAGACAGTTAAGACGGTCAAATTGGCTACTGTATATTTTATCACAATTTTGAAAACAAAAAAATGGATAATCATATTAAATGTAACAATTACATTTATTAAAATGTATGTAATTATAAGATATAATGTGCTAAATATATATAATTACTAATGTAATTAAATGTAGATGCCTCTATTTAAAAGGCAGAGGTTATCAGATTAAATTTAAAAAGCAAGCTTCCTGAAAACAGAACAAAAAAACACTTTAATATGAGAAAAAGTAGATTTCAGAGCAAAGAATACTACCAGGGGTAAAAAGAGGTTATTTTATGATGATGAAAATTACATCTATTAGGAATGAGAGAGGTAACAACACTACAGACAGTAAAAGGATAATATGGGAATATTATGGAAAACTTTATGCTAATAAATCTGACAACTTAGGTAAAACAGAAAACCCCTCGAAAGACACAAACTACAAAGCTCATGCAAAAAGGAACATGAACTATCCACACAATGAAATATCACCCAGCAAAAAAACTTATTGATACATGTGACAACATGGATGAATCACAAAAGAATTATGTAAGTGAAAGCAGACAGACCCAAGAGAGTAGGTACGAGGACTTCTTTCATTCGATAATGTAGAAAATCCAAATTAATCTACTGTGGCTGAAAGCAGATCAGGGGTTGGATAGGGACAGTAGGGAGGTATTAAAAAGGAACATAAGGATATTTTGGAGGTGACAGATATGTTCATTATCTTGATTGTGGAGGTGACTCCACGGATGTCTGTATATGTCAAAACTTACCAAACTGCACACTTTAAACACGTGCAGTTTCTTGCATGCTATTTTTCCAAAAATTGAAAAAAAATGTTAACACCTTCAGAACATGATGATTTCCCAGCACCCGAGGCAAATGCTGAGTCAGTGAGCATCACTAGAAACAAGTAGCAGGAAGCCTACAGCGGGCCAGCACTGCCGGGATGAAAGCTGGACAAAAGCTTCCCCATGAGGGGTGCTGGCCCACCTGACTCACATGCCTGAACCCCAGACCAGGCCCCTGGGGGTCAGTGAGACAGCTGTCAACAGGGAGCCTGGTGAGCACGTCGTCACACAACACCCCATTACCAGGTCTTTCTGTATGGACAGAATGCGGCTCCGGGCAGCCTCACAGTTGGCCCGCTTGCCTGTGATGATAATGGTCTCTGAATTGCTATTCTCTGCTGGAAGGTCGATCTTTGTGTTGCTTTCTTCCCGAATCTATGAGGAGAGAGGGGACTGTGAGAAGCTGACTTCTCCGCTGAGACACTCAGAGCCCAGGTCTGGGAAGTAAGGCTCTCTCCTTCAAATCCAAAGCCAGAAGAGCGCAGGGCTAACGGGGGCAATGCGAGAAGAGCCAAGATTCAGGGGACGGGCTGGCCAGTCACCTTTTTAATGTTTGCGCCTCCTTTCCCAATGATGTTCTTGTGAAACTGTTTGAAGATCGGAACAGAAATTGAATAGCTATTTTCCACCTTAAAAACAAGAGAGATGGCACAATTAGTTATACTGGAGAGTGGAGCATCCCTTCCGCCCTGAAGGCAGTATGGATCGACAGGACTCCGCTATCAAAAAACACAGACTTCGATCCTACTTCTCTCCCCGCTCTAACCTTCAGAGGTCTGAACTCAGGAGAGGGGAGACAACATGCAACAACGAACTAACGTGGCACATCCCAGTCAACTGGTGATGCAAAGGCCCCCTTTGTAAATAGTAGCACGCGACAGAACCTGCCATCTGTTAGACACACATTCCACAAGCCAGAAGCAATCAAGTCTGGCCAGGTGCTCTCAATGACATCCAGGACCAGAGCTGGCCAGGACACCAGGCTGAGAAGTGAACTCAGAACACACAAGGCAGCACACGGAATCCCAGCACTCCAGGACAGCGCCAGCAAGCTCAGCGCTGGAAAGCTCTCCCCATCACCTCTCTCAGGCCATCACAGGCTAAGTCCAAGGCTCAGGAGAAACCATGGAAAGCACGGGGCCATCTACAGCCTTCCCATCAATTGCCCTCAGTACTTTCCAAGGTGCCTCTTCTGGTTCCAGTTTTTGAGGAAAATGACAAATCAAGAAATGACTCTTTACGCTACTTGTGTGAATCTCTCTTTAGTGGATGGGACAGTTACTCTACCTAGGTATCTGAAGACCCCTCAAGAAAACAAGGTAACCCAGCACGGGAAAAGGGGGATCTCTCCACTTTAATTCCACAGAACCCCGAGGTTGTGACCATTTCTGCCAGTCTCAACATCAGGTGTTGAGAGACAGCATCACTACTTTGTCCTAAGCCTTGAGATGGCAGACTGACCCAGTGCCCAAGCACATTCCCTGAAGCAGGGGCTCTGATGGGACACATCCCCACTCCCCACACCACCCGTAACACTGTCACACAACAAAGGATGAAGAAAGTCCCCCTACCAGATCTGCCACCATCTTCTGCATGTATTTTGTACATTTTTCCACCTCATTCTTCGGCCCTCTGAGTTGGACAATATCACTTTTTTGTGCTGGGTCTGGAAAGTTGATGATAACCTAGAACAAATCATCAGGAGACCAAGTTCGATCACTAGTAAGGACTAGATTCCAAAATAGTGAATACCATCAAGTGCAAAACAGATCACTCCCAGAGGGCTAAAGAAACATCACCTTTGGGAAACTTTTACCTCTGGGAATTTGTCACGAATTTCACGGATCCGTTCACCCTTCTGCCCAATGATTGTTCGATGAAATCTTTGCTCAATGATTAGATCCTTGGTTCGCTCATTTTCCTAAAAATAAAATTGAAGTAGATAATGTTATCTATCACAAGCGAGGTGAGCAACTCCCCCTCACACTGGGCGGCACCTTGGGAGCCCCAGGGACCACAGCACAGCCCAGCTCTGTTGCCGAGCAGCAGGTGAGGTGGTGCCCAGATGCATCCCTGCAGTACACCCTGGGAGTCATTAGCCAGTACAGAGCACCTATTACAGGACACCTGCTCTCCCCAACAATCACCACGCTGCATGTTATGCTGGTTGCACATTATTTTCCTGAACAAAGTACAACTGAAGAATTGGGTGTAGGACCCTTCAACCAAAAGTGCTACCACAGTAGCCATAACTACCAAAGCAACTCATTTAGCAGTTATTTTAACAAAAACTAGAGACTGTGAGGCTCAGTGCTCTGCACCACAGGGAGTGACCCCTCCTGAACACGGGCTGACTCAGACCACTTCCCTGTGTGGATAATGAAGAAAGAATGGTTCAACACAGGGCACTGACCCCACACAGTGCTCCACCTCCTCCAGAGGCCCCATGAAAACGTCAGAAGAAATACAAAACAACAAGCAGAGCTGGAACATGGGGAAGAACACCAGCAGCACACCAAACATTTTAAAGAATTCTGGGATATTCGGGATCATTCCAGTGCCAGGTTGACAGAGAAATGAGCATTCAGAAATCCAGGGTAGGCACGAGACACTGCAGAGCAAGGGAGCCTGATGGTCAGGGTGAGCTGGATGACGAAGGGGGAAACCCAGCACCACACCCTGGATTCCACCTGAGGAAAATGCAGTCAACACCGTAACAAGTGGTCCCCTGATCTGAGACTCCTGGCCTGGGTGCTGGTGTGAGACAGGAGCAGGATGCCTGGGGTAGATGGATGACACAGACCCCGGGGCTTGTTCCCTACCCCAACGGGGCAAAGTACTGCCCTGCCCTGGGCTTTCCTGGCACTCTGCACATGTTTATGCTAAGGTACAAGCACTCACACAGTATTTGACATTTCTGGACTGGTCTCTTAAAGGCACCAAGGCAACTCTCACATGCAGCCAAGGGCGAGAATCAATGCTGCGTGGTTATCTGCATTTGACTCGCAGAATCAAGAACGTTATGAGTGCCTGTCGCTTAGCCCAGGGCAGTGCTAAGTATCTTAGTCGGGGTAAGGAACAAGGCCCATTTCCTACCCCCTGGGTTTGCAGGTAACCAACAGAGCACTGATTCTCAACCCTGGCTGCAATGAGAATCACCTGGGTGCCTTTAAGAATCCAGAAAAGTCTATCACAATCCCTGGAGTTGGTGCTCAGGCATCATGGACTCTGGGGTTTGGCCAAGACTGAGAACCCCACCACAGAGCCCAGTGCCTCCCTAGCACAGCACATGGCCCCGGGTATCTAGGGAAGACAAGGAAACGGTCCCAGCAGGTCAGATCCCCGCTAACCCAACAGGAGACTTGGTGATCTCCACTCCCCAGGACTACACACGTAAACAATGCTCCTCAGCAGAGGTGGCCAACAGACACAGGCCCACTAACCCCGGCAGGCCCTGGCTGGAGGGCTTACCATGCGAGAGGCGAGCTCCAACAGCTCCCGCTTGGCCTGCTGCACACCCTGCGGGTCCCCCTCGATGCGGATCAGGTTGCTCTTCTCACTGTCAGGAGGGATGCGCACCGACACCTTGTACTGGTCTTTAATTCTGTTTACTTAAGAATACAAAAAGAAACACACTTTGGACTCAGAATCTACCACATTCCACTAATGACTAACAACCCGGCAGGGCAGTGAGAAAGCCCCAAATAACCTAATCAGTCACTTCACAAGCAAAGAGAATGATCAGGTTTCCAAAGCAAGACTTTCCATTTTCTAAAATGAGCTGGGTATGACATTCACCTGGATCCACCACACACTGGCATCACCCTAGGAGCTTCAAATGACCGACGCCTGGGACTGCTAAGAATCTGAGATTTAGCTGGTTAGGGGTGTGGCTGGGGCTTTAGAATATTAAAAGAGCCTAGGTGTTTCTAATGTGGAGACAAGTTAGGGAACTACTGTTCTCAAGTCAAAAAATAACTCTCAATAAATAAAAACAAAAACCCATTAAAAATCAGAAGCCATCACATTAACTGAAGATAAAAGCACCCCATCGACCACTCAGATCCCCACTGAGGCCATGCCACTGCCTAAAGAGACTCCACTGCCAACTTAGACCCAAACCAAGCACTTCACTGTCTTTGCAAAACAAGTGGAGCCGAAAACCCCCTTCCTGTCACCTTCTCCGGACAAAGCCTGGTGCCTACAGTTAGGATCCAGGCCCCCAGACCCTGGAGAAGCCTTATTACCAGAAAACAAAGTCGGCATTTTGCCCACTGTGTAGTAAAGGAGAGCCAAGCTCCTTAGAGGGTCACCCAGGAAGGTTCTAGCACACACAGAGGAGCCATGCCTCAATGCACTTGGGGACTGACATGAGGATGTGCTGCTCCAGGGTGGAGCCACATAGGACAACAAGAGCCAAGGACACAGAAGCTAGGCAGCAGACTTTAGATTATGAAAGAAAACAAGGGTTAGGAACTGAACCAGAAAAAAAAAACCAGAACAGACACAATTCTTTGAACCACGTTAAGTGGTTCTGCACTTCTTAGGCAGCAGAAACCAGAAAGTAATGTCAGAACTGCACTTCCTCGTGGTTTTTAAGAAAACACTACAGCTAACCAAAACAAAAACAAAGAAAAAAAACACAAGCAAGTTTATGGTGTGTGCATGATTCAAGCAGCGTGTGCAAGTGAGCACTGACTGGATTTGCTCTGTGCTTGTGGATTCTCACCCCTGTCGTTTAAAATATCCCCAGAGCACAAGACTGACAGCAAATAAAGCAGAGGGGACAAGTGTATGTTTATTTTGAACAAAAAATGGTCTGCACAAGGCAAAAACCCAAGAGGGCACACGCTTAACGGAGGTATCATATTTACACAGGTGGGGTCCCTGCAAGCTCAGGAAGGACCCAGGAACGGGGCATGTATTAGCCCTCTCCCCTTCCACTAAGGGTAAAGCACAGGGGACAAAGCTGTTTTCAGAACTGGTAAGCACTGGAATCTGTGGGATGGCCTTGCAGTTTAAGCAAAGGAACCGGTTTAAAAAAAAAAATCCTTGGATTTGAGCAGAGCATTCACTTAATGTATTTCTGATGTCGTCCCACACTTGTGCAACCAACCCGATACAGGAAGGTCCAACATTGAACCTGTGCTGACATATTACTGCTTGCCCATCAGGATCCCTCCCTGTGTTGTCGGACTTGGGCATGAGTCTAGAAATCTCTTACTCCTCATTGAGCTCCAAATTAGGGGTGTGTTCAGTAGAGAACTTGTGAGGACTACAAAAACTGGTGCACTTCACCCCAGCAGGCCTGGCTGAAATGCCAAGGACACAATCCAGGGCATGTCTTCATGGCCCCTGTGGGTTACTCAGGGAACCTGACCAGGCTGATGATCATGTGCAACTCCCAGGCCCAACAGTTCCAGACCAACCAGGGCTCAAGGAGAAGATGAGGACACCCAGTCAGAGACCTTCTGACTTATCTCCCCAGCCACCATGTGCAGCACCTGGCCCAGGCCAGATACTTCCACCCTGGCTCACCCCCACACTGTCAGCTTCACTCACTGTTGGCTCCGCTCTTCCCAATTAGGTGTCTGTGGAACTTGTGGTCGATGTTGATCTCCACGTAGTCCATCCGGTTAATCTGCAGGAGGAGCATAGAGCAGACCCATAGAGACAAGTACTTGAGTCCGTGATGTGCCCAGATATTCAGACAAGCAGCAAGAACCAAAGTCCAGACGGCAGCAACGGGGGACTTTCTCACCACTCAACTGTTAGCTGCTGCAGATCGTCCTCTTACAAGACCCTTGAAAGACCCTTCTTCAAAACAAGGTTTCCTCTATCCACGACTCTCCTGGACTCTGGCCAGCTTCTAACTGTCTCAGAACCCATTACTCATCGACTGGGCCACTCTTCCATGTCTCCGTGCCCACCCACGTGAGGTCTGACTGGCAATAAGATCAGAGCCCCATCCCTACTTCACCAGCACTTGGAAAGCTCAAAGGGGCACCTTACCAAGTCTTTGACCATGGCTTCGATCTGCTCCTGGGCCACATTCACATCCTCCGTGGGGCCTTCCAGGGTGATCCTGTCCTCGCCCTCTGTGAACTCAATGTGAACCTACCTCGCCAAAGTAAGGAAAAAGACAGTAGTCAAGACGACACAGCAGCCAGGCACCTTCGAGAGCCCGGGGGGTGCTTTTCTGGGGCAGCAGCTGATCCTAAACTGCTTCATATAAACGCATGTCCATATACACCACGAAAAGTCAAAAAGGGGGTTTGGGGACGACCATTATTTTGGTGCCAAATACCGTAGTCTAATAACTTTTCCTGCATCAAAAATGGGAACTGCAAAGTCCTTCATGCTGTGCTTGACACCAAAACCAGTAACTTAAAAGCACATCAGAACTGTGTTCATGTTTTCCTTTATGATTTTCACTTTTACAATGCCTACTCCTCTTTGTTGCATAACGAATGACACAGACAACAGAGACGAAATTTTAACCCAAGTACAGCTAACTGAAGGTGGTCCAGAGACAAGGCCCCCCCGCTTCCCCCGCCACTGGTTCACAACACACCAGGCAGGGACGTAACGCGTGAGAAGGGCAACAAGGGAGACAGGCCCCACGAACCAATTACATCTGTGTGAGCCACGACTTTCAACCTAGAACAAGTAAAATGACTAAAAAGTAAACTGGAAACTAAGTCTCAACAGAGCAGGAATAAAGCAGATGGCTGAGTTCTCTGGTGTTTCCATCCTGTTCAAGTTTCCTAGGAGCTCCTTTGGAGAGCTGAAAAGACTCAAGGACAGAGACGTAGAGGATGAAAAGGCCTGTTAACTTCATCAATTTGCATACAAGTTTTGATCTTCAAAATTTACAGATGTAACTATTATGAAGCTATTACAGCATAATAACTAAAGGAGATGTTTCTTACAATATTCATTAAACCTAGCAATACACATTCTCTCTAGTTAAAAAGACCAAAAATATAACACAAATATTAAAAAAAAACTTATTCCAGGGGCCAGCCCAGTGGCGTACTGGTTAATTTCGCACACTCTGCTTTGCTGGCCTGGGGTTCACAGGTTCAGATCCCAGGCATGGACCTACATACCACTTATCAAGCCATGCTGTGGCAGGAGTCCCACATATAAAAAAGTAGAGGAAGATGGGCATGGATGTTAGCCCAGGGCTAATCTTCCTCACACACACACAAAACTATTCCACTCTTCTTAGCTAACCACGGAAGCTGACTGTCACACACAACAACTGATTTTTGAAAAATGTGCCAGTCTTCAAAGGCATCCACAGGATTAACAGCAATAACAAAGCAAATGTCAGAAACAGGACGACAGAAAACAAAATCAACTCAACATAACAGATCAACAATGCTTCCCTACCTTTGGCATCTGCTGAGTGATTTTGGCCAGGTTCTGCCCTTTCTTGCCAATGATGAAACGGTGAAGCCAGGAAGGAGCAGAGACAGAGGAGACCGTAAAACTGTTGGCCTAGGAAAACCAGGAAACAAGGTCGTGGGTTTGCAAAGTCCAGGTGATGTGAACACCAAAGCCAGGTTCCTCGCTAGGGTTCAGAGGGAGGTGAGCACTCCACAACCTCACAAGTCCCTGTATCCGGTCCCAGGAAATGCTAATCAGGAGTCTGTCCCTACCAGGAGCAGTCGGAATCCACTCTGAGGCAGTTACCTTGGCATAGACTTCAGTCAATGCCTGCCCTAGCTTTTCAGGCTCGCCTCGAAGTATCACAGTCTCGGAGACGCTGTCCGAGGGTGGGATCTCCACAGAAACTCCAGTTCTTTCCAGGATCTCCTGCAAGGAATTGCCCTTGGGCCCGATGACGTACTTGTGCTGGGATTTCTTCACCTCCACTGCAATGGTCGTGGTCTTCTTTTTCTAAGTGAGAGCACCATAAGGGAGTCAGAGGGAAGGGAGCAGGGGCGGGTGGCAGGTGGGGACAGAACAGTGCCACCACCAGGCAGGGAGCAAGACATGGGGCCCCAGACTGTAGCTGTTGAGCCCCAACAAATGAAGACAATGACCAGCCACTCCCCCCAAACTCAATTAAATCAAGGATTGGGTTTTTTCCTCAAAAGAATTACCCAAGAATTTAAGTCAAGCCCAGACTGATAACTGCAACTTGGAAGAGCTGAAACCACCAAGTCCACTCCCCAAATTAAGGAACAAGTTTCAGACCTCAAAGTCCACCAACTTGGGCTATCAACTTACTCAAAGACGTGATCAGCTCTGAGCAGTGCGTCCAGCCCCATGGCAGCCCCAGTCCAGGGTGGGGGGAGCTTGGGTGGGGACAGTGGGGGCAGCCATCCAGCACGGAGCTCTGCCCACTCTTTCACTGCCCAACAGCCGCGGGAGAGGCATGGGCGCCATTTTCTAACCATGGAAACTGCAGTTGTCCAGGGATGAAAGGACAAGGGACAGGGCTGGGCCTGAATCGAATCTCCAGATGACAATTCCTATTCTCTCTTCCTGCCCATGGGTATTTTCCTCCTCCCAACTGCTACCTTTTCCTCATAAATCTTCTTGATTCGAGCCACGGCCTGAGCCAACTGCTCCTTCTCCCCAGTGAAGACGATTTCTGTCCGGTTGACGCTGGGTGGGGGGATGTTGATGCGAGTCCCCGTCTCCTGCATGATCTCGCCAACAAGTCGGTTGTAAGGCCCAGCGATGAAGGGGTGGAATGCCTTCTCCACTTCCAGCCTCTCCACAGCACGCTTGTCCTGGAAGGGAAAGGACGAAACTATGAGAGCACAGCTCTGCGCACAACCTGAGGAGGAGAGACAGGGCCTCCCCGTCACTAGCCAGGGTCGAGGTCAGCACACGCACACCAGGCCCACAGGTGGCCTCACCTGCTCCGCAGAGATGAGCAAGACCTCATGGCGAGCTTTCTCGATGCCCTCTTTGGTGCCAGTGATCCTGATCTGATTGCTGGTGTCGTCTGGGCGCGGGATCTGGATTTTGGTCGCAGTTTTTAGCTCCAAGTCTTGAAGTTTCTCTCCATTTTTGCCAATGACAAAGCGATGGTGCTCTTTGGGAATGGCGACAGTTGCCGAGGCCTACAACGAGAGGACCAAAGAAAACAAAAACATTTGTAGGCTTCAAAAAAGCATACTTTTTCCACAACATTCTATCTGTTCTCACCTAGGCAACCCCCACCCATCCTTTAGACTAGTCTTAGGTTAAATATCACATTCCTAGGGAAGCTTGCCCTGACCCCTAGGCTAGGGGGTAAGTTCAAGTGTGATGTACTCTCACGGCCCCACATCATACCTTCAACTGTCTTAACTATTTAGGGGTCATTATTTGTTCAGTGTCTTCTCACCCCACCTATAAGCCATCATGAGGACAGGAATATTCAAGAATGATATCTGTCTTGTTTTTCACTTCAATGATTCCTAATACCACGCTCGGGCATGGTAGGAAGGCAGGTACATAGACTAACCAGATTAATTTTTGTTTCTAGAGCACGTGGCTATTTTTTTTCAGACATAAGCCCTATATCTAGTAATAATTTCTTCCTCCTATCTCCTTTATGACCAGTTAAAATAGATAACTCATCTGAGGAAAGAAAATGGAAAAACCCTTCACCCAATTAGTCAACTGCCAGAAATTAAGAACTTCCTGAGGTCACAGAAAAACCTGGGAGGAAGGCAGAGGTTTCCAGTCTTCCTAACTCTGTACAGAAAACAGTCAGCAACTAAGAGGACTTTAAAAAGGGGGAAAATGTTAAGGTTCCCAATACCGGTGTAGCAGAATGTCACAGATCAGCTAGCTTCTCTTCCTCTCTAAAGAGGTACAATTTTATAGTGGACTATTCAACACTCACAACAGAAATGTTACATTGTATCATAAAGGCAATAAAAAAGATCCACACTTCCCAACTAGCGTAGAAATAAGCCCACCAGCTTCGACATTATGATCGAATGAGGTTTATTCCAAAAATGGTTCAATATTAGGAAATCCATTTATATAATTCATATTACTAAAACTAAGGAGAAAAAAAAATCAAATGATCATCTCCACAATATTTAAATCCACGCATGATAAGAATCTGCAAGAAAACAGAAATCAATGGATATACATTTAAAAAAAATACTTTTTCCTGAGGAAGACTGGCCCTGGGCTAACATCTGGGCCCATCTTCCTCTACGTTATATGAGACGCCGCCACAGCATGGCTTGACAAGCAGGGCATCTGTCTGCGCCCGGGATCTGAAACTGTGAAACCCCGGGCTGCCGAAGTGGAGCATGCAAACTTAATCGCTATGCCACCGGGCTGGCCCCTGGATGTAAATATTTTTAACATGACAAAATACACACACCTCAGTCTCAAAACTATACTTAATAGGAAAGTGCTCAGTAGGGCTGTGCACTGCCCATACCACTACTTAACCTCCACTACAGTATTTCCCCATGAAAGGAGACATGAGAAAGCAAAGCAGACACAAAGACTGGACAGGAAGAGGCACATGACTGCACACTCGGGAAACCACTACTTTATTAAATTCTTACTGCCTGTAACAGGAAGAAAAAAATTAGAATCCACAAGTCAACAGCTTTAACTTAAACTAGTAACAACCAGTTAGAATATGTAATGGAAAAGACCACCCATTTCCAATAGACAAAAGAAAAAAAAAAAGAATAAAGTAGCTAGACACAAACCCAACAAAAGAGGTGAAATATGAACATTAGAAATCAGAAAACACCCCCTTGACATATCTAATGCAATTCTGAACAAAAGGTTGATTATAAAGTTTGTATGGTACAATGAAAAAGAATAGAATAGACAAAAAAACCTTGAAAAAGAACAGGACAAGAGGGGTAGTAAAAACTGTACTAGATATTAAAATATAAAACCACTACCATTAAAACAGGAGAATACGAGCACACACACAGACGGACCAACAGGTCAAAGTGAAAACTCAGGAACAGACACAAGTTAACATGAAAATTAGGACTTGATAGAAACAGCCACTCAAATCACTGAGGGAAAACTCTTAAAAATGGTGTCAATGACTCGACAGACACACAGAAAAGGATGAAACTGGATATGTACCTCACACCATCACAACAAATTCCAAACACATCAGGAACTGAGATATAAGAACACCCTTACAAGCACCAGAGAAAATACAAATAAGATTTCTTACAACCCAGAAGTGAAAAAAACCTTCCCAACAATGATTCAAAATAACAAAAGATGAATGAATTTGATGGCACAAAAATAAAACTTTCACATAGCCAAACACACCAAGATCAAAAAACAAATGATAAACTGGGAAACATTATCTGTAACGTATATCACAGATGAAGGGTTTTTCAGAGCCCTAATACACTGAGCAAGAAGGACAACTTTAACGTGATAGAAAAGGGCAAAAGAACAAGATAGTGCCCAGAGAAATGCAAATGGGTCTTAGACACTGAAAAGATGCTCAATCTTGCTCATCAGAAAAATGCAAATTAAAAGTATACTCAGTTACCTTTCAGATTGACAAAACCCAAGCATTTGATGGGCCTGGCAAGGCTGTGAGGAAGCCGATGGAGTGCACATTCCCAGCACCCAGGGGAGGGGATTTGGCTGTTAATGGCAAAACTACACATGCGGTTACCCTTTGACTCAGCCACCTCACTTCTAGGAAATCTATCCCAAGAAACATTGGGTAAAATAGGAAATAGCATATGTACAAGGTTTTTACTGTGACATAATCTATAACAGCAAAAGTCTGGAGGCCATCCAAATGCCCATCAACAGGAATACTTGTATAAATTACAGCACACCTACAGAGCACCATGCCACTGCATAAAGTAAGAAAAAACAAGGTGCAGAACAGAGGTTATGGCAAGCTATCTTTTGCTTCTATTCTCACACCCAAACAATGGAAGGATACACCAAAGACTAAGAATCGCCACCCAGCAGGGGAAGGAAGGAACAGAGTGAAGAAGCCATCTCTGAACGTACCTTATTATACAGCTCTGACTTTGTCATCATAGAATATTCGAGTAAATTTTTTCTTTTATAGCTGCCTTTTTTTTTTTTTTTTTGGCGAGGAAGATTAGCACTGAGCTAACATCCATTGCCAATCCTCTTCTTTCTGCTGAGGAAGACTGGCCCTGGGCTAACATCCATGCCCATCTTCCTCTATCTTATATGGGAACGCCACCACAGCATGGCTTGATAAGGGGTGCATAGGTCCATGCCAGGGATCTGAACCTGTGAACCCCAGGCTGCCAAAGCGGAACACGCAAACTTAACCACTATGCCACCAGACTGGCCCCTAAGTAATTTTTAAAGACAGGTACCCTAAACAGAGAGAATAGCTACTTCAAGTGATTTTAAAACCCCACAGTCTTCCATCTTAATTAGAAGTATCAGTTTGAACTCACACAACTTCCTACTAAATATGTCCAGAGTTCTTGGACAAACAGCTGATTTCAGGTCTGTGGAAGGAAACGGTTAAGGTTAGTCCACACATCTTTCTGTGTTAGAAATTAGGAAGGATCGAAGACGAATGGTCATGTCAGAATGCTACAGAGAGCCAAGGTGAAGGGGTTCTCACTGGCCAAAGATGAGGCAATTGCAGCATAAAGAACAACTAGTAAACACATCAAAAGTTCATAATGACACTAAAATGATTCCTGGATCACCAGTGAAGATGCCAGAGCACCAAGTTGGTTGAAAAATTAAGGGGAAAAGGATCAATTATTTATCCTGCACTTTACAGTTGAACTGTTGACGGAGAAAAGTTCTTCCCAAGAAGGCCAACTAACGCAGGAAGGAGGAGAGATCAGAAAGCCATTATTTGCGATCCCCAATGAATTTAGGCAATGATCAGCAACGGATGATGACGACACAACTATTAAGCAAAAGACTCACTGGGAACTTTCTAATGGATGGATTCGGCTGAAAACACCTGTCTACTGATCAATCTTGGAATCAATACCAAGTACACAGCACCAACCCCAAGTTTTCTTGCCAAACAAAAAAGGTGAACGTGAAAGTAACCAAGTCCTAGATCTAACCACCAGTTTACAGGAAATAATGACAGACAGAGGAAAAATCAAACACCTGCTTGTCCCAAATCGACAGCACTAAGAAAGGAGAGGAGGGGCCCTGCTGAGGAATCAAAGAGAACTTGAGGCTTGACAAGCACATGCAGCAGGCAGCCTCGGTAGGATACTGATTTGAACCAACCTAGAAAGACATCTCTAAGATAATGAGGGGAGTCCATCTACAGACTGGGTTAATATGGATATATTAAGAAATTACTATTAATTTTAATGAGTGAGTTAACAGCACAGTGGTTATACAAAAAACCCCCCCAAAAAAACAAAAAAGAAGGATGCCACACTGAATTATTTAAAGGTGAATAATGGGTCTGGGATTTGCTTTAAAGTAATGGGGGGGGCAGGGCTATGGAGTGGGTCAGGATGAATGTCTTCAAAGTGTCCCTTCCCCACCCAGTGCTCAATCACAAAATATTCAAACAGTCACCAACTAGTAGTTAACAGCACCAGCCACAACGGGAAGCAATTTAGACATAACATTTTCAACTTCCTACATTCAACGATTTAATTTTCTCAAGCTAGTGCTGGGGTGGGGGTTGGATTGCAGCGGTGGACTGCCCCAAGGCCCCATGTGGCTGAGTGAGTGTGAGAGCTGGGATGGCACAGGGCAGTGCTCTTCCTCCCTACTAAGTCCTGGCTCTTGCCCCGGGGCCCCTCTTGTATCAGATTCCCATCTTCCAACCATCAGATTCTAAAGTCAGCTCCCCCAAGAGCTTACAGAGGCTCAGTGGCAGGTGGAAAGGACCCCCATTTCTCATGAAGCCCATCTAAAGGTCTATCTGTCTTACGACTATTAATAAGATTCTCTACATTTATCTTGGTCTATAAATGATGCCACCTAGGGAGCAATGCATCGTAGCCTTATTTATTTATTACAATGGTTCTCAAATAAATTCCAAGTACTAGTATCAGATTGCTAACGACTACGGAATTGGTTTAAAACAAACAAAATCTGAACTGTAATCTCCCAAGTTTGGGGCCTGGAAATGTGCATTTAACAAAAAATGTGATCACTGATTCTTGAGCTTGCACTGGAAATGCTGATCTATACCCATGTCCTTACTATACTATCTAGAAAGCTGAGTTTCTTTTAAATGTCTCAAACTCTAGGATAAGCTTTTAACTTTCAGTTCACTCACCCAAATAGGTGTCCCAGTTCTACTACTGATTTAGTGGTTTTTCACTAAAAATGCCAGGAGGCTCCAAATGTTGCTGCTTACTACTGAACTATGGACCTGCCCTCCTGGTGGGAAGAGTCCGATGAAGTTCGAGCCATGTCTGTAGGAGCTAGAGGTACAGTACTAGAGGCACCCACTTGGGAGGAACAGGCCTGGAGAACACCCACCTGAGTCTGCAGTCTAGCAACAATATCCTTCCGGGCTTTCATGACAGCATCCAGCTTCCCAGAGACCATGATGGAGAGGCCCTGGTCTTTGGCGAGAGACAGCTCCAGGTGAGCGCCAGTTCTCTGCATGATCTCAAGGCAGATTTTTGCTTGTTCACCTTCTCCAAACTGGTTCATGTCTTTATATTTTCTCTCCTCCAGGGGTACATGGAATACCTGCTCAAAAAAGGTCAAAAGGGGAAGATTAAGAGACCAAGAAGAGAAGGAAGGACACTTAAGTGTCTAGGCACTGAATATACGGAGCGGAGTAAAGAACATGAGTTCATTCATTCACTAAGTATCACCCCTCCCCCAACTGCTCTAAGGCCCCGAGAGAGAAGTTAAGAAATAAGCAGAAAGTACCTAAGGTTTGGAGGCTGACATCCCGGTGAAGAAGACAACCACACCCCTACACAAATGAATAGCAAGGGAGCATCAGATAATACTAAGTGCTGTGAAGGAAGCAAACAGGGAGGTGAGAAGCTGGGCAGAGGTGGGTGAAAGGGAGATACTAAGGATGGACAGGAAGGACGTTCCTGAAGAGTTGAAGACGTAGCTGGGTATGCTGGGAGGTGAGGAAGAGTGCGAGTGAGGCAAAGAGGCAGATGGAGGAGCAGTCTGAGGATGGGGGGGTGTGGTCCAAGAGGTAGAAAGGAAGGGGCCAGATCCCCCAGCCCACCCTGCAGTAAGATGAGAAGCAATGAAGGGTTTTAAGCAGAAAGACAATCTGATTGATGACTTAGGGTCACTCAAGCCTCTCTGTGGAGAAGGGACTGAGCAGAGGCATGGGTGGGAGCAGGAGGAACCAAACAGCTCCTAGTTTGGGGCCTGAACCACCAAGTAGAACATGGTGCATTTAACAAGATCAGGAAGACTGAGGAGAAACCCATTCTGTCTCAGACATCCACTAGAAAGGTGGAAGATCCAGGATGCAATCAGTTAGGAGTCTCAGGCTCAGGTTCTCAGCACATGGGTGGTAATTAACAACCACGACCTGACATGAATTCACATAGAGAGAAGGGCTGAACCCGCCAATATCCCAAGTTAAGGTAGCAGAGAGATGAGCTAGTGAAGTCAAAGCAAGCCAAGAAAATGGCGTGATGGAAGCCACATGGAGAAGACTGCTTCAAGACAGTGGGACAAAGGGTAGGCTAGATGGACAAGTTCTTGTCAGAGTTGGTGACGTGGAAGGCAAGGGCACTTTCAGCAGCTGGGAGCAGAGACTGGATTGCAGCAGACTGAAAAACAAATGAGACCTATTCCTTCTGGGTGCTAGGGATACGTGCTGAGCATGATGGCAGCTGTACTCTTGGGGTGCTTCCCCGGGGATGGGGGCAGATTTAATCCCAAGGCCTCCTCCTTTCTATCTCCAAAGCACTCTCATTTTTGCATGTTCAAAAACCCTTCCACCAGATGCTACCGCTTCCTACTTGGAGGAACAGGTGAAGAAATAATGGAGTTTCTACCTGAGTGATGACAGAAGCCTTGATGGGCCGGATCTTGTTACTCCAGGCGCCGGCAGGTTCCTGGGCATTTTCCAAGCAAGCTGCTTTCTCAGGGAGTGGGGGAAAGGCATCCTTGTAGGTTGGAGGGTCACTCTCCTCTTCTGAATTTAAAGTGGCAACTGGACCGGCCAACATAGATTAAGAGGAAGCAGACTGCTTTTAATATTAGATGAAAAAACACTTGGAGGTTTTAATGTCAAAAAAGAAAAGGCACTAACAGCTCCAGTGACAACTCCCTCCATCTCTTCATCTGGTGATGGGAAAGGGCCCCAGGAGGTCATCAGGCCCAGCACCCTCAGGGTTAGCATGCGAACTGGAGGTGCCGGACTCTGAACCTGATGGCGACCCCCCTGCCCTTCTGCACAGCCTCCCCCATGAAAAGTCAGCTCAGACACCAGCTGCCCCACTCCTCCCCTAACGGGGTAAGCCCCCTGAAGGCAGGCCTTGCCACAGAGATTTTTAATCCTCAAGAATCTCCTAATCCTTTATTTAAAAAAAAAATCACAACTATGACAATGCCTGGCACGGAGCTGGCCCTTAAATTTGCAGAACAAAGTAATGTTGCTGCCCAGTACTGCCTGTGAGAACTGCCTTTGAGGCAAACCCCAGCTGATTTCCACCTGTAATGTACAACATTGAGAATAACTCTTGTAGGAATGTCATCTCTGATCCCCCCACCCTCTGCAGAGAGCAAGCCTTGTGGAAACCAGGTCCCCTCATCATGAATCACTTCTGTCCTCCAAAGACCCCTGATCACTCACATTTTTGTCCCATTAACCACAGCTCCATAAAAGCAGGAGCATGACTGTTTTGGATCACCCCAAAACCCCGGGGCTGAGCAGTGTGTGGCAATGGCAGGGCCCAATAAACCCACTGTGAGTGGATGTGCACACAGAGCAGGGGGCGACCTGTGGAATCAGACAGGCCTGTGTCCGACTCTGGGTTCACCACTTCCAGCCATGTGGCTGTGCCATCCCCGGAGGCCCATAAAGACTCAGTGCTGACATGCAGTTGGATTCTATCAGTGCCTTGCGTCCCTCATCAAGAAATGGAAAAAATGCAGACCACAGGGCTGCTGGCTCAGGTGGAAAGATGGAGCCCTGCAGGCTCTCAGAATCCAGGGAGCAGCAGCGTCTAGTCTCCACTGCCCTAGAAATGAGCACTTGAAACGTGGCGAGTGTGACTAAAGAAGCAAATTTTTAATTTTAATTAAACTTAAGAACGGATACTCGATGCAGTTATTAGAAAACAAGAATATGTGGAACAACTTGGAGCAAAACAATTTACTCTTTCAACTGAAAATTTTATAAAATCTAGATAAAGATGAAGGATTTTAGATGAAAATTTAGCATCTGAATCAAATTGTCCCGTAGCTGTAAATACATACCAGTTTTTGAATAGAAAAAAAAAAGAACGTAAAATACCACTTTTTATTTTTACATTAAAGAGATGTTGAAATGACGATGTCCTACATATTCTATTTCTACTGGATGGCACTCTCCATCTTGGCCAGTTGCCTTGGAGAACTCAAGCCAGGACTCCGCCTTCGTCCTCAAGGTGGGCTCCTGACAGTGCTCTGGGATGCTTCACAGCCCAGAGTTTAGTTCAACACAACTGGGCAACAGTAATTTTGAAAAATAATCCTATTCATTACCAAGTCAAATTCACTGGTTTTCCAGAAAGTCGTCCACATTTTAAGTCTTACTGTATCCAGATTTGTCCGTCACTCCTGGCCAATTCTACCCTGCACACAAGCGTAGTACAAAACAGAGCTCACAAAACAGGTAAGCCCTGGCCCTACCCCACAACTACAGAGCCAAAAGGCACTCCTAGACAGGCCACAAGATCTGACAAGGATTTGGAGGGAGCAGTGTCTTAGGGTTAACAAGAAGAGACATTAGGGGCTGTCACCTTTGATCTGTTGCGGAACCAGCCCACTTCGGTGTTCAGCAAAGCTCTCCTGGGTCAAAACTGCAACGGAGCTCATGGTTGATCTTGCACCTACACACAATCCGGGTGAGCCACTGAAGCAGGAGGGAATGCGTCAGAGAGGAGAAAGGCAAGGTACAGCAGCTCTCAGCTACTTATGAGACTCTTAAGCTGAGAGTTTTAGCCAAGGGTTTAATTCTCTTTTACCAACAAACTACACCTTACTTTCCTCACTTACAACGTCTGATGTAAATAAGGTGATACCCAAACTCTCATCAAGTGATGAAAAAAAAAAATGCAAGAAGGGTCTTTGAACAACTGTCCCCATAAAAGTTGCCCTGTAAGTGAGGAGAAATGCAGGCTCCAGCTGAGAGGTTCAGCACCAGGATGCCCAGGAGCCGCAGAGACACAGTCTGCACCCCAATCACAGGTGCCCACTGGAATCTATCACATGTCTAACACACCTCGGACACAGGTCAACATCTGGATGGTTCTCTTAACAGCTATCTCAGTTATTTTGTTCATTCACATGCTTCTTGATGCTTATAAAATGTATTACATGACAGTTGCTACAAAAACCCAATCAAACAGTGTGGCAAGGATCTCATCCAGGGCTCAGTGAACTGAACAGCCTCACCATGCTGACTGGCCCATGGCAGAAGCTCTCTTGGCAACAATGTAACAGCAGGGAACCAAAGAGGGGGGAGGTGATTAAGTGCCTCAGACAAGTGCTGATTGGTTATTCCCGGACATCCTGTTTCTCCCAGGTGTGGGAGGGGACGGGCAGCAGGTCCCTCAGTTCAGGGCAGGAAGCATGCAGTATGGCTCTAGACCCCACTCGTGAGAGCCACTGTACTCAGTGAGACTTCAGCTCGGAAAGTCAGAGCTCCCTTGTTTGGAAAACGGGCTCATTTAGCAATGAGACAGGGGTGTTAGCTTCCTCCCCCACAACTCTAGGTGAGCTCCATGCTACTATGATGAGAAAGAACCCACTTTCTTCACACCAAGGGTCTCCTTGTACCACCTGGGCAAAAAAGTATAAGAGGGCCAAGTAATTTGATAAGAAGAGTGAGCTTTTGCATAATTTTTACAACTCAGTAAGACCTCTCCTCCAGTTCAAAAAAATTAAGATCTGTATTCCTCAAGAGAAGATCCAAATTTAGATAACCCTGAGCTAAAATAATTTACTTGTAAGAAAAAAAGATTAAAGTAGATGGAAGCCAGATGACACATGCGAAGGACACACGTGTACACACGGCTCATGTTGGGAGATGTAGCTATAGCGATTTTCTCTGAAGAACCATTACAAACTTAAGGATGAAACATAATGAAAGAAAATACACAAACAGCCCAGGGACAGAAAGCCTTCAGACAGGACAAACTTACCAGCAAAATGGTCAGTAGCCAGAAAGTCCGTCCTGAGGCCGCTTCTGTCAGCCTGCCAGCTTTTGCTGGTGTGGGACAGAAAGGAAGAGGGAACAAGGAGAAAAGTTACTTATTTGCATTCTACAACCCAGATCCTTTTACCTCCCAACCAGAAAAAGTCAAAATATCATTTACACTTTGGTTATTAATATCAACACTAAGGCAAATTTCTTGGCAGAAAAAAATGGAAGCTCTGCCCTTAGTCCATTAGCTTCAAACAAAACATATTACGGTAAAACCTGAACAGTCTAGAATTTTTAGAGGGCAACTTTTACAGAGACCTGAGGGAGGGACCTGCTCTCTTAAATGCCAAAATTTTTAATTTAACCAATTTGAAGTAAAATCCTCACAAAATTGGTGGTTTGTTCTCCTGCATGGTTGACTAATTTTTCCTGTACTCCTCTTAATCTTTGACTGCTGAACCAGAAGGAAAAAGGTTTTGTGATATTGTGTTACAACAGAGAATAGAATGTGGACCTTGGGGGCTCCTCAGCTTTTTAGGGTGACTGAGAGCTGCTGTCTTTTAAGCATTCTCATGTATTTTGCAGTTACTTTGTTCTTCTTGCTGTTACCCTGTAAAAGTCCTTTGGTGCCTTCTAATCCACTGGGGATTTAGAAACCAGGCCATAAAATAGCAGGGTAGGAAGGAATCTTCAAAGGCCATCTGGGGAGGACCAAGAACTACTCGGTGAAGTAAGAGGGTGTGGGTCACCTTGCCCTGGGGGACTTTGGGATAGCGAGGCTGCCAGGTACCTGCCACTTTACACAAGATACCACACGTGCCCGATAAGGTACGACAAGGTAGACTTTATGACAGGGGTAGGGCATATGTCTAAAATGGGAGAATCAACAACAGTTAACAAGAACATTCTGCCTAATTGGAGAATAACACCCCAAAATTCTTGCCCATAGTATGCACAGTTCAGGAGCTAGGAAGACAGTTCATGGTAGCCAGGGGTGTATCAATAGACTCCAGGTTTAAAGGGTCTCGTCGTCTCAGCCAGGGACATGGACCAGTGGCATTTCAGGATTTTTAAAAATCTCTAAATGCAGGGCTTGAGTCACTCAGGGAGAAGTACTACAAGCCAGAGGCCTCTCTGGGGCCCTAGTCCCAACAGACACACAGATGCACCCTGAGACAGAAGGAGAAAAGGTGTAGACAAACTGACCAAGACTATTTTATTTAAGAATTTACCTCCAACAAATTCTAATCTGCAAATTTTAAAGATTAAGGCAAGGAAGAAAGAAAACCTTTCCATGAAATCAAAGAATGAGAGTAGCACATGCACACATCAGGTTTGACAGGTGAAAAAAGTGAGCACTCCTTGGGATTCCAAGTGTCCAGACAGGCCACATTGAGCCAGTCTAGGGGCAAAATGGAGGTGTTCTAGATCAAAGCACTGATGGTGAAGCCAGGACCCAGGCATCTACTCTGCCCCCTCCTCACTCAGAACACCCACTCAGGCTGCACATGCTCTTGCCTGCTGACCTTTCCACCTGAACAGCTTCCCACTCCAGGTTACCCCAGGTGCCAATGTCACTTCTTAAAATCCACTGACATCTACCCCATAAAAAGCCAGGTTCACCCACATGACCACGACTACGCCCACACCCTCTTCTCCGTGCTCTCACAGCCAGTCCTGCTTTCCTGGACAGGGCAAGTCTTCAGTGCCCAGTGACAGCCACGCAAAAAGGCTGCGAAGTGCAGTCACCATCCACGTCTGCTCCAGCCACAGATCTGTGACGAGCTAATCCCCACTCTGCACCTGGTGTTGCACACAAAATGAGATGAATTCCTGAAGATCTCTTCTGAGACAGCTCATACACTTCTCAGAAGTCAACTCCAGTTAGCTCTTCTATTGAACTCCTTGGTCCAAGTGGCTCAAGAAAGGGCTATCAACGCAGCTGAACCTGCCAACATGTTACAGGAAGAACCTGTTGAAGAACCTCTAACACCCCCACATATGCATAGGCCCTCAGGCAGGTGAGGAAGGAAAGTGGACCTCCAGAAAACTCCAGACTGGTTTGACAAGATACACTGGGTTATTCTAGTATTCAGATTTCAAATGGCAGTTTGTCACAGCTGAAAACGAACGGATCACAACAAGCAACAGATTTAACCTCTAGTGTTCTGATATCAAACAAGGTTGTTTTTCTTATAAACTGCTCAAAATCCCATCTTAAGAATCCATTTTAAACATGTATCTGATGAGATGCGTAAATGTGGACCTCAGCCCCACCTGAGGCTCTGGGCTAAGATTTTATAAAAGACCAGTCTCAGCCCTCCTCCCGTGTCTACCTGCCACTAGTTCAACAAAGCAGCACCTAAGAAACTGTCCCCCACAGCTCTATGCCCACCCCGAGCTGCTACCTACCCACTGGCTCTCGCTCTGCCTTCAGACAACACCCAACAGGCTTACTCCTGCTCCACAGAGATCTCTCAACAACCTCACACGTCCACCAGGGCTGGGTGTGCTCCCCACCCTAGCTCCTTCACTTGCTATCTTAAGTTCCCAGAAGACCTTAGATAGGCTCTGTTATCAAAGAACAGAGGCCAAACATTTGCTATCACAGTTCCTTACTTGACCTAATAACACTGCTCAAATCAGGATTGAAAGGGATCTCAGACATCACTCTGCCATCCTTGAATGCCACCAGGGACGGGAACCACATGGCCTTCCAAGGGAGCCCACACTCCACCTCTGCGTAGCTGTCAGAATAGTCTGCTTTATGTTGTGCCAAAATCTACAACTTCTTTTCCCCTTCTAGCCCCAGGGAACAAGTCGCCTCTTTCCTACAAGACTCTTTCAGATACGTGAAGCCCTTTCTCCCACCTCCTTCAGTTATTCCCAAGATGGCCTCAGTCCCTTCATCATTTTGGTTGCTCTCAACTACCTTCCCTGCATGAAGCATTCATGTCCACCCAAAGCAAATCTCAAACTATTCTCCACTTGGACTTTAGGTCTTGTTTCTCAGAGTGTAAATGTCCACAGCAAAAAAAAAAAAAAGTCACATCTCAAAATATAACTATGCAGCAAACAAAACTAGAACAAAAGGAAGGAGGGTAAAGAGAAGCCAAGATTATTCTCTTCCACCCCAGGGAACTGTCAAGCACTCTTGACTCGGGAGAAATGTGAAGTCAGACATATGTGGATTACAGCTGAAACTTAGTTCTAACAAATGCACAACAAAAAGGTTTAAAAGCAGAATTTTACTTTTGTTTCTAAACAAGTGTAAGTTGATTCCCGTGTGATGTTTTGCCAATTACATATTCAAAAGGAAAAGTCTTTGCAAAGAGAACTCATGAGTTAACAGTCCAGAAAGAATTTTATCTTAGCCAACTAATGAGAATATCAGTGCTTTATGTACTAGAGAGGACTGGATAAAAGGGTATCAAAAAAACTCCTGCTGAAACCCAGGATTTCTCCCCCTCTTCTTCCAAAATTAAAATTATTTACTTTTATCCTCACAGCAAGCCTGCAGGGGAAATTTTTTTCAAAGTACTTCTCAAGATCCATAAACCAAACTTGAGAATAAAAACGTCAATTCCCGATCGCCTGAAAGATCACAAAGTCTAAATCTAGGAAGGGCCATCGCACAGGACAGGACGGCTGGCGAGCAGAAGGCGCGCGTTTGCGCGTCCCACCAAGTTCTGAAGTCGGCACCCATCCCGCAGGAGGAACTTTCGCAGATGCCACCTCAGCAGGCCCTCCCACAGGCCACGCGAGCCCGCGGGCGGGGACAAGCTTAAAGGGGCAGGAACACGATCGGCCTCCCCGCCTTTCATCCAAATTGGGTACTTTTCCGTAATGTATTTTTCGTCCGGGACCCTGGGGCACATCCAAGTTGAGCTCCAGCCCTCAGAAGGCGGCAGGGCCCGGCCCCGACCACGCAGGCGGGCAGCAGGTGGAGGTGTGCCCGGGGCGCCAGACCCCCTCCTCTGCCCCCGCTGGCCGGTCGGCGCTCGCCAGACAGACACCGTGCCCCCCTTCCGAGTCCGAGCTGGGGGAGGGGCGCGCCTGGGGGAGGGGGAGGGAGCAGCGGCCTTTGCCAACGTCACCAACCTGGGCCCAGGTCGCGCAGCCCTGCCCCCGTGCCGGGGCGCAGGGGGAGCGGGACCGGGGGTGGGGGGTTGCCGTCGCGGGGCGGGCGAGGGGCCGGCGCCGCGGGACTCGAGAAAGTTTCTCTCTCAGCGTGCCAGCGCCGCGGCCCATGCGCAGTGGTGACACGTAGCCGCCCCCCCTCCCCCCGCCGCCAGCCCCGGAGAAGGGGGCGCCCACGGCCGGGGTGGGGGTACCAGCTGGCGGGCCAGGGGGAGGGGGGACGGAGGGCCGTCCCGGCCCCCTCCGGGACTCCGCGCCCCACGTCCCCAGCCCGCGCCCCCGCCCCGCCCCTGGCACCCCAACTTCCCCGCGCAGTCCCCCGCCCGGCTCCTCGGGCCCGCGTCCGACCCTGGCCCCCCTCCCCTCCCCCGTCCCCCTCGCTCACTCCGCGTGTCCGTCCCGCCCGCCGCTCGCTCGCCACCCGCCGTGCGGGAGAAGCCGGCCCTCCGCTCCGAGGCTGGAGCCCGGGCCCCCGCGGCTATATAGGGCGGCGGCTCCAATCCCGCCGAGACACGTCAGACCGAGGCCGCCCCGCCCCTGCCGACGCCCGCTCCGCCCCCGCGCCACCCGCCCCGGGGTCCCCACTCGAGGCGACCCCGCCCCGCTCTGGAGGAGCACCCGAGGAGTCCAAGTCCCAACAAGCTGTGCAGCCTTTTATGGGGAGGGGGGAAGTCGGGGAGTTGGGAAATTAATCACCTCCAGAAAGCAGGGGGCAGCCCCGCACGCGCCGAGCCCAAGAGAAAAGGGGCAGGAAGGACTGCGGCTCTGGAAGCGGAGGTCACCAATAATACTGCCTCCCCACCCAAAAAAACAAAACAAGAAACCTCGAGGACAACGCAAAGGAAATTAACTGTTGGCCCCAGCCACTTACAACTTGCAATTGCTGGATGACAAGCTGGCTTTAGCCTAACAAAACTCCCATGGGAACACATCCCATGCCCCCAAAGTTTGGAGCACATATTTTCATTCCCTCATCACGTGTGGTTCTGTTCCTTGTGTCCCTCACTTCTAAAATATCCCTATTCTATTCCTTGGCTACCAGTTTAATCCCCTTCACAAATGTAGAACCCCATTCCTTTAAAAACTGGGTTATCTCTAGTCATACAGCAAGAATGGGTGTGCCTACTACGTGCCTGGCCCTGGAGATTCAGGAATGAGCAGGACAGAATCCCTACCCTCAGGAGGCTCCCACCCTAGTGGGTGAGAATGACAAATCAGGTCTGCATCCATCCTGTAATAAGTGATAGGTGGCTGTTTCTTTTTTAATCAAGGGTACAGGTCTGGTGGAGGAATATGTAGAGATATCAGCTTGTACCTCTGATGAAGTGGCATATGAGCAGAATCCTACGTGAAGTATGGGAGTGCACCACAGATACTTGGGGATGGGACCATCCCACACAGAGCAAGAGGCAGGGGCATATCAGGCACTGAGGGAATAGACAGAAAGCCCGGAGCTAGGTCAGCACAGCCTGTAGTCAGCTATGTAGTCAGGACAGAGGGGTTGCTCAGGATGATGGGAGGCTGGTGGAGACTTTCGAGCAGCAGAAGGCATGACCAGGTGTATTTTTTAGTGGAATACTGTCAAAGTATGTAGAAAGGGATGGAGAGGGGTAAGGCTACTGCAGTTGTTCAGTCTGAAGATGACAATGGCTCTCCATTAAGGTTGTCAATGGCAGATGAACCAACTGGCCAGATTTGGAAGGTAGCACCAAGAAGTTCTTATTAACTGGACACGAAACATAATAGAAGTCAAGAATGGCAGGGAGGTTCTTGGCTGCCCCCACTGAGATAGGAAGACTGAAGGAAGCCTAGATCAGTAAGGGGGAGCGTGATGCAAAAACTCCAAAGTTCATGTTGGTGACATGACGTGTGAGATGCCCACTGGATGGCCAAGTGGGGATGTCAAGTAGGCAACTGTATGTGCAAGCTGAAGGCCAGGGGAGAAGCTCAGCACAGCCGGTAGAAGGCCAGAGCACTGCAAGACATCACTGGGGGAGAGAAACCACGGAAGGCAGAGAACTCTCCACCACTCGACCACGGAAGGCAGAGAACTCTCCACCACTCGGAGCCAAGGACATCATCATCAAAGCAGTACCCTACATCACTAGGATGGTACCTGGGCAGGTGGCATGTCCTTAGACTTGGAAGAACCTCACTAGGCACCAGAGAACTCTTCAGTACCCCTTCCTGTGTTATTACTGTGGTTTGTAGGTAGTCTTTCCACAGGAATTAACCAACCGTCAATTCAGACAAGTGTATGTTGTTGCTGTTTTTTGTTTTTGAGGGTTGAGCATTCTGGATGAGGAATAAGGAAGAGGGGAGTGATCTGGGAACAGTCAGCAGGTCTGCTGTCAAGGAACTTCCAATGAGGCTAGGAAGTCACCACAGGCAGAAGCTCACACAGTACCTGGTACGCAGGAGGCCTTAAAAGAGTTGGTTAAAAAATATATAGCTAAGAAAAGATGTTTAATCAAATGTTAAATGTGTGCTACAAATCATCCCAGGATGCTTCTGTGCTGATAATTTTGACCAGCTTTTCTTCCCATCGAGCTTTAGTGCATTGAAACTAATAGATTGTAGAGGCATCTTGAGATGACTGGGTCCAGCAATATTCACACCAAATAATGTGCAAACCCCCATGGCTGCCTCAAAAGGTGAACACCAGTCTGTGACATTTTGGCTTTCAGCCCTCAAGGGGACAGGGGAGAAGCTTTGGGCCTGCTTAAGGTAAAAGGTTAAAACGAACACCCCCTTCCCCCGCTTAAAGCCATGACCCCAAAAGGACTAACCCTCAACAGAAGGTAGGCTCTAGGAAACAGCGAAGAAAAGCCTAATAGCATAGAGAGACTACAGGATGCTTTCTAATCTGCCTGTGCTGGGAGGTGGGAGCACCTCTTGAGTACCAACAAGTATGGACTAGTACTCAGTAAAGGTTTAGAGCTCAAATTCCTACAACCCCATTTGTCCAAGAACCCCTAGCCCAAACCTAGAAATTAACAAAACAGAAAGCAGTCCCACTCAGGAGGGAATAAACCTCACATCAGGCTGCAAAGGATATCCACAGATCTACCCACACTGTAGAGAGGGTAAAAGTTCAAAATTCAAAAAATAAGAAAATTGAAAAAGGATTAGACTCAAGAACTTCAGATGACAGAACTATCAGATTGAGACTATAAAAATCTTAGTGATTAGAGACATAAGACACAAAGATGATATTAAAAAGAAAATCAAGAGGGGGCCGCCCAGTGGCGCAGCGGTTTAGTCCGTGCTTGGCAGCCCGGGGTTCGCAGGTTCGGATCCCGGGCGTCCGCCGATGCACTGCCTGTCAGCCACGCCGTGGTGGCGTCCCATATAAAGTAGAGGAAGATGGGCACGATGTTAGCCCAGGGCCAGTCTTCCTTAGCAAAAAGAGGAGGATTGGACGGATGTTAGCTCAGGGCTGGTCTTCCTCACAAAAAAATAAATAAAATAAATAAAAAAGAAAATCAAGAGATGGAACAAATAAAAGAGGTTAAGAACCACAGAAAAGAAGATGAGCTAGTCCAACATATGCCTAATACGAGTTCCAGAAGAAAACACAAAAAACAGAGAAGAAATATTAGAAAAATAGTGGAGAAAATTCTAGAACGTAAAGATACAACATTCCTCTCCCCTCCCCAAAAGAGAACAGGTGGCTAGCAAGATAATTTAAATGAATCCACACCAAAACACACTATAGTGAAACCTCAGAATGCCCAAGACGAGAGTAAACCTTAAAAGCAACTAGAGAGAGAAGACAGGTTACCTGTAGAGGAACACCATGAGACAGAGGGGCTGACCACTGACCACCACAATGCTACCCAGAGGTCAATGAAATAACAACTGTTAGTTATGCTGAAGGAAGTAAATGTCAGTTTAGAACTGCTGCTGAAATAACTATTAAAGGACATATTTCAGCAATAAGAAAATGAAAGCCAAAGTCCTGCAAGAAAGAATATTGAGATAAAGAAACCAGTAACTAGATAAAGTGAAACAAGCACTGACTACATGTTAATAATAACAATAAAATCTGGAGGGAATTAAAATATAAAATTAAAATCCTAGGCAGTAACAAAATATAAGATGGGAGGGGGAATTGAAGTTACAATATTTTAAGATCATTATATTCTTTGAAGAAAGGTTACAGATATTTTTAGCCCTTGTTAAATGAATGACAAAAATTTAATCTAGTAAAAAACAGAAAAAGCTTTTAACTTTCAAACCAAAAACCAAACTCTCATTCAAATGGAAGTTACTGGCAATGTTCTAGATCTTGGATTAGGTGGTAGGTTTGATATATCCGAGATTACAGAGGAAAAGTGACTCAACTCTTTTGGTAACATAGGTTATAGAAATTAAAAATGTACAGAAAATTAAAACAATGTAATTAATAAACCTAACTTTACTGAATGCATACAATCCTTTGCCCGGATGATTAAAAATGACACATTCTTTTCAAGCATACAACTTTTATAAAAATTGGCCAGCAGCTAAGGCAAAAAAAAAGGGCAAAGAATTAATAACATAACAGTAACATTCTCAGACCACCACACAATCAATTAAAAGTCAACTCAAAATTTTAAGCCTGAACATTTAAAAACTTGCCCCTAAATAACTCATGGGTCAAAGAAGAAATCTGAAAATATTTAGAACTGAACAATAAAGCAGTTATATGTCCAAACTTGTTGAATGAAACCAGAGTGTTACTCAAAGACAAGTTTATAACCTTAAGCCATCATATTAGTGGAGAGGAAAAAGTAAAAATCAGTTAATTATCCTCTCCTGAAATTAGAAAAACAACAGAATAAAGCTAAAGAAAGTAGAAAGAAGTAAAGATAAGAAATTAATGAAGTAAAAGACATATACTAGGGGCTGGCCCGGTGGCGTAGTAAAGTTTGTGTGCTCTGCTTTGGCAGCCCAGGGTTTGCCCGTTCAGATCCTGGGTGCGGATTGACAAACCACTCATCAAGCCATGCTGAGGCGGCATCCCACATAGAGCAACTAGAAGGATGCACAACTATGACATACAACTATCTACCGGGGCTTTGGGGAGAAAAAAAGCAAAAAAAAGTAGGAAGATTGGCAACAGATGTTAGCTCAGGGCCAATCTGCCTCAAAAAAAAAAAAGAAGACATATACTAGAGGGAATAAACACAACCTAGAGCTTAGTCTTTAAAAGAGACCAGTTACATCTCTGGCAAAAATCATCAATGAATAAAGGAACAGGTATAAATAAGCAATATTAAGAATTCAAAGGGGGTCAAAGACTATAGCTACAATAGAGACTTCGAAAAATCATACAAGAATTCTATTACGTAAAGTATTATCAAAAACTTGAAAACAGATGAAATAGGCAATTTCTAAAAAAATAAGTGACCCAAACTGATTCTGTTAGAAATGGAAAGTTGAAATCACCAATCTTCTCCAATCTTCAAAGAAACAAATATAAAAATCACAACAAAACGGCAGGCCCAGATGCTTTTGTATGGAAGCCCTGAGAGATTATCTTCCCAACTCACTCACAAACTAGGAAACTTTAAGACCTCCCAGATAAGGATAACCGGAGAAAAGAATGCCTGAATTTCACCTAGGTACGTAAAAGGAAAAGCGTAAAATAATCTAGCAAACTGATCCAGAAATGTAAAAACAAATAATATATAATAATAACTCAAGTTTATTCCAGTAATACAAGGTGGTACAATATTAGAAAAATAAAGTAATTCACCACATTATTAGCACTGGGGCAAGAATGATTTGATCATCTCAAAACATTCAAATAAAGAATCTGATATAATTCACCCATTCCTGATAAAAACTAGGACTACAAGGACACTTTCCTAATTAGATGTGGGTGCCTACCAAAAGCCCTTATTGACAGGTTGCATTGAGCTACTGAGAGCTGTATCTATTCGAACCTACACTAGAGATTCTAGCCAGAGCAGTAAGGCAAGAAAAAGAAACGTATAAGGATTGGAAACAAAACAAAACTGCCAGAATTCACAGATGACAACCTACAACTATTCAAGTAGAAGATCCAGGAGAATCTATGGATGTACTATGAGAACTAAAAGTTTTCTGGAAACAAGGTCAATGCACAACATCAATTATGTTCCAAAACACCAGCAACAAACTATTAGAAATAAATCTAATAATAGGATTTATACAGAATATTATAAAAACCTTTGTCAAAATACAGAAAAGACCTAAATCAATGGAGAAATGCCATGTTCATCTATATATGAAGACAATCATCAAGACTGCAATTCTCCCCTAATTAGACTAGAAATCCAATGCAAATGCAACTTAAATTTCAAAAGGGGTGTACATGTGCATGGAATTTTATAACCAGATTTTATACAATTTTTATATAATATTTTATATAGTTTTCATAACACTCTTGTAAAACAATAATGTACATATACAATTTTTAAAATATTCACATAAACAGCTTATATAACCAGTTTATTCAGAAGACCAAACGCCACGAATGGCTGATACAACTCTGAGGAAAACAAGGTGGGAAAGGACTTGCTCTCCCCAGGATCAAGATTCTACAGCTACAGTAAATCAGGCAGTGTGGTGCTGGTGCAGGGACGGGCACAGAGAACAATGGAACAGACAAGAGGGCCCCAACACGGAGAGACGTCACTTACATCAGAGTCCTATGGATGGACTACACAATCAATGCCTCTGGGAAAACTGGATATCTAGACGAGAAAAAAACCTAGGTCCTTACTTCACACCACTCACAATGCCTATTAAGGCTCAAGATGCAAATCCCCCAAGAGAGCAATCCCACTTCTGGATATATACTTTAGGAAAAAGTTCTCCCACGTGAGTAAAAGGAAAGAGAACATACACAAGAATGTTCATCAAAGCACTGTTAGCAATAGCCAACAATTTTAAACAACCCGACTGCCAATGGATAAACATGGATAGACACACTGAGGTGTATAATTGATGCCACTTATCCTCTTTGCTTCAACTAATTACCTGACAGGAACTCACTGAAGTGGGGCCATGCTGATGGAGGTCAAGAAGAGCAGCGAACCAGAGGACATCTCAGAGGCTGTGGGAGCTACTCAGGGCTGATACTTGCTCAGAGGCCCTGCAATCCTGTAGGAAGTTCACGCCAAGGGATGGGAGTGTTTAGCAGTTTGCTCTCCCATACTGAGCGTGATGGTCAGGTCAAGGCAACAAAGAGTATATTTTCATCCCTCTTGAGAGCTGAAATATACTAATAAACCCCTTTTATGATTAAGCTTATTTATACTTGGCTATAAATATAAACTGTAGTGTCAACCCAAGTTGACTTATAGCGTATTCTAATACTGAACACATCAAAACTAGGTCCCTATCTTCGGTTCAGAGATAATATTTATTACCATATGTACATTCAACTCAGTAGCTTTGTTTCCCTAAAATAAAGGACTACAAGTTCAGACAAGAGAGAAACAATAGCTGTAGGCCATGTTTTCCTTAACATTGCTTTGTTCTTTCTCCACTAATTTTATCAGTTTCATTTCTTTTCAGGAAGTGACAGAAAAGGTAACTTAGAATTTTCTTCAATGACACTGTTACTCTTAGTAGACTCACATATTTCTCGGTAATGTGAAAATACGTACCTTAACCCACGTTTTAGCTAAGTCATTACAGGCATCGATAGTGAGAAGAGACGGTATAAAGAACACCAAACCTGTAATCAAGACACCTAAGTTCAGAATCTTGCTCAGACACTATTTCGGTGATCCCGGCTAGCTGTTTAAGCTCTCAACTTTTACAAATTTCCTATTTGTAAACTTTTGGGGCCTCTGTTAAGTGTTAAAAAGATCAGGGAAAACAATCCACCCTATAGCAGGCATCTCACTGGGAATATTAGTGTTTAATTTCACAAAATGAACACACCACATGGCTAAATGAATACATTTAATGTAGTACTCTACGACATTAATTTTATAAATACTGAAACAATCAGCATATCTTTATACAGATGAATAAATATTTATTTAGAGCCTAATTCAAGAACATGTGTCAGATAAATACACCTCATAACTTTTTTAAAAAGTGGACGGGACAAATGTTAGCTTCAGAGGAGAAAGTTAATGAATTTCCATTGAAATGAAATGAAACACTACTCTTTAGAGCTGTGCAGCCAATATGTACTAGCATATGTACAGCCAATATGCAGCCAACATGTGGCTAATGACCCTTGAGATGTGGCTAGTTCACACTGATGTATGCTGTAAGTCTAAAATACACACTGGATTTTGAAGACTCAGTAGGAAAAAATACAATGTAAAACATTAATTATTTTATATTGATTACATGTTGAAATGATAATATTTTGGATCGGGTTAAGCAAAACATATTATTGAACTTAATGACACTTGTTTCTTTTTACTTTTATCCATGTGTGTGTGAGGAAGATTATCCCTGAACTAATATCCATTGCCAATCTTCTTCTTTTTGCTAAGATTGGCCCTGAGCTAACATCTGTGCCCATCATCCTCTGTTTTATATGTGGGACGCCTGCCACAGCATGGCTTGATGAGCAGTGTGTAGGTCTGTGCCTGGGACCCGAACCTGTGGACCCTCGGCCACTGAAGCAGAGTGCGTGAACTTAACCACTATGCTGCCACCAGGCCAGCCCCTCTTTTTACATTTTTAAGGTGGATACTAGAAAATACTAAATTATATATGTAGCTCTTATTTGAACAGCAGTGCTATAGAGTTAATTTTCCAAACCAAAGAAGAAATGTAATCGACAAAAGGTTTTTCTTAGTAATAAACTTTATATAACAGTCTTAAAGGAAACAATCTCAAATCATTTATTACAGATCTCTTATTTATGATGAATAAATTGAGAATAGCAGAAAAACACAAAATGGGTACTTATCTCAGTCATGAAAATATCTCCTCTACCACAAACACCCAGAAGCATGTAGCAGAGGATACTGTCTCAAAGACTTATGGGAAAGAAGTGACCAAGTTTAGTTTACAGTATTTCTTCCAAGGATTCGAACAATCCACTAAAAAAAAAAAAAAAAAAAGGGCAAAGGATACATCTTTCACAGAAATGCAGGAAATGTTTACTTAATATGTACCAAAGAAAATGCAAGTTGAAGGTAGGAAGAGATTCCACATTTCACCTTTGGCAAAATGAAGTTTGGCAAAAATGAAGTTTGAGGACTGTTAGGAAAGTGTGGGAAAACCACTGTGGCTGGAGGAGGAATAATTGATGTGGTGTCTTTGCAGGGCAATTTGATTACATATCGTGATTTAAAATACAAATATTCTTTGACCCAGCAATTCCTACTTCTAAGAATTTCTCACCTATATACTCATAGATGTGCCCAAAGATAAATGTACTGTAGCATTTTTGGAGGAGCAAAAGACTGGCCATTCATGTTGTTTCTATCAGCAGAGGATGGGTAAACAAACGATGGTATAGCCCAAAGTCTCATATCTTACCTCCACAAATGACCTGCTGAATGGCCACCTCGTCACTCCCCCAGCAAACCCGAGAACCGACACCCCTCTCCACTAACCCACTGCCTGTGTGCCCTCATCTCCAGCTCCTGCCTGTAACAGTGCATGCTTATTCCCAAACCTGCTCGTGCCAGTTCTGCTCGTTAACGTAACCACATAACTTAAAAATACAAAATAAGGAAATAAGAGTGAAAAGAAATGTTTCTATGAATATTAAGTTTATCACATCCAGGCAGGTTGCTTTTAAAAAAACTGTCAGGACCTAGAGGGTATTATGTTAAGTGAAATAAGCCAGAGAGAGAAGGACAGACACTGCATGAACTCACTCATATATGGAATATAAGTGAACACACGGACAGAGAGAACTGATTGGTGGTTACCAAGGGGAAGGGGGGTGGGGGGGGCACAAGGGGTGAAGGGTTACATCCACAAGGTGACGGACAAACAAAAATGTACAACTAAAACCCCACAGTGTTATAAACTAAGACATCAATAAAAAAAAAAAAAAAGTGAAAAAAAAAAAACTGTGTCAGGTGGAAAAAAACTTAAAAATCTCAAGGAATCCTACATTCTAATTGCTTTGTAAGTGCCTTAAATTCTTCAACCACTTAAAAGAAACTGAGTGAAGGTCTGAGATGACATTATTATGAGTTTGGTTTATGTAAGAAGAGAATTGCATAGACTCCAGTCAGCAGATCCTCAAATACAAGCCCTTAAGCCCCGTATCAACGATTGGTGAATGAATGAATGTCCCTGCCTCAACCATATACCCCATATCCGTGTCAGTAACAAGAGAGGGGCAGCTCTATATTACACTGGTATGTAACCATTTGTGTTGAAGAGAGAGACGTCTGTATAAGCATAAGATATCTCTAGAAGGATGCTCAAGCCATCGAGAATAGAAGAAAAGGAGCACAGAGCCAGGTGCTAAGTAACATCAGCATCAGGGTAGATAGGGGGCTGCACTTACTGACTGGAAAAGACAGCAATTTTATTGTTAAGCTGCAAGGTGAGCACATGTAAAAACAGTATATATTTTATATACACTTACCCCAAAAAAAGTGGGTTTTGACAGATCTAGAAATTACGGATGGACATATGCTAAGTATTCATGAAGAGTTAACTGCAGCAGGGGGAAAAGCTCTGTATTATATGACACTCCTTTTTCAACAAAGATACTTCCATTTGGAGAGGGAAATAAAGAGGTACTATTAAGTAATATCAGATACTAGAAATCAGCAAAAGGCAGAGTCAGAAGAATTAATTTCTTTTCTGTAGACCATGTTATCAGCAAGAAGTCTGAAGTAAGACTTTTTGTTGTTAGTTTCTTTGTGAGGGACTGCTGATTACAGAAAAGATGAGATTTGACAGTAAGTCTGTTAAAACCCTTGGGAACTGGCAGATGCCTAAGATCTGTCTGTATTTGGACAACAATACAGAAGGGCTGAGTTCTGTCCAGCTACCAGCACGCACAACTAGAACAATGAGGGGCAGAGGAGGGCTGCAGAGACACATTTCACCTCAGCATAAAGAAAATGGTCCCTGAGAGTGAGCACACCTCACTGGACTTACACTCTGGAAAAACTGGGCAGAGCCCTTCCCACAGGTGACATGCTCCCCACTAGGCGACCGTCTGGCTTAGATGATTCTTGAGGGTCTCTAAAACGCTTTGTTTTGTTAAAGAAACCAACCACAGATTCCATGTGGAAATGCATCCGCGTGACCCTTGGGTCATTCATGTCTCTGAATGCCATGTTAACATGTTTCAGAGCAGCTCCTGTACACAAGTATTCCTCGCCACAGGCTTGGGGGCCCACAGCAAATCACCACCTGAATGTAGTGGTGTTTCTGGAAAGAGAAGGGCAGCAAGGGCAGGACAGGGATGTAATGGCTATGGAGGAGGGCTCTAGAAGTCTCCCTCTCAGTCCTACAATTATTTTGTCTTCCTACAATTTACATAGGAAAGTTCCATGAGCTTAGCTTGTGTTTATAAAAAACTTTGCTATGGATACAAAGCTAGCTAAAGCCATGGGCAGAAATACTTAGGAATTAAAACCAGCTCTACCCGAAAAGAAATGTAATGCTTTTCTACAAAAGAAGAAACAAACATCAGAAAAATTCAGTCTTCAGATTCTCTCCTCTCCAGTGTGTTAAGCCACAGTGGGCACTCAAAGTGTGCCATCTGCTTGGTGACACTGGGCACGTCATATCTCTTCACTTGGCCTGTTTCCTTGTTTGTCAAATGAGGAGGTGGGACTCCACCATCTCTTCCAGTACTATCTTTCTGAGTCTATTCTAGGGAGTAAATCTTACTTTTGTATTTAAAGACTTCCTGGAAACCCTTAATGATATAGCTGTCCCCCCAAAGAACTAATTCAACATGAAGGTGCACTAATACAAGTACAAGGCACAGACCAAAGCAGAGATATTTTACACTATCCTGAGTCAGACAACTGAGATCCTGGACTCAGATCCTAGGCCACCGTGCTGTTAGAGCATCTGGGGAGCAGGAACTTAAGATGTTTCATCTGTCAGGAGAGAAAGCCAGGCAGGGCAAGAGCAAACTGCTAACTCTACTACAGTCAAGCATCATTTAACAAAGGGGACACATTCCGAGAAATGCATTGTTAGGCGATCTCACTGTTGTGTGAACATCAGAATGTACTTAGACAAACCCACATCCTATATAGCCTACTATACACCTATGCTCTATGGTATTAATCTTAAGGGACCACCGTTTTATATGTGGTCCCTCATTGACTGAAACGTCATTATATGGTGCATGAATATGTTAGGAAACCAGTACCAACCAAAGAGGGATCGATGATAAAGACAACCTGTCTGTGGCTCCACAGGGAGCCAAGGATAGGAAGCAGTGGGCAGCAGGATCCAGATCAGCATGGTGGTGCCAGACTAGGGAGAACCCACAGAGGCCAACCCCAAGCAGACATTAAGCACCCACTTGGGATGAACTCTAGCTACTGTGTGAAGAAAGGACTGTAGAAGGGCAACAGCAGAAACAGTGAGAAATAAAAAGCTAACCAAGCCTGGAAACAACCACAACTTCCATCAGGAGGAGAATGACTGAATAAATTATGCTATGTCCACGCAATAAAATAATATGCAGGATAAAGGCATGGGAAAGATCTCCACACACTAGTATGCATGGTTTCTAGAGTATATAGTTAATGAGAAAAGGCAAAGGAGGGCAGCAGGTGCAGATTATGCTACCTTACTCTAAGAGAGAGCCAGAAATACAAATGTTATGTATATAGGAAACAATGGGAGAAGGAAAGAAGGGGGGCTGGGCAGGGATGGGAGCCAAACTCATTGGAATATACCATGATTCACAGCTTTGCTTTTAGAACCATATAAATCAAAGAACAAACTCTAAAAATACATAAACTATGTCCTGCTCTTGATCTTGAGGCTGGTTATATCAGTGGATTCAGTTAGTGAAAATTCATTGAGCCATATACACTAAGGATTTGCATAGTTCTCTGTATGTTTATTGCACTTCAATAAAAAGTTCACTAAAAAATTGAAATGAATCTAACAATGTCACATTGGTGGCATAAGAATCAGAGAAAATGTAACTTTATTTTTTTATTTATTTTTGTGTGTGTGAGGAAGACCAGCCCTGAGCTAACATCCGTTGCTAATCCTCCTCTTTTTGCTGAGGAAGACTGGCCCTGGACTAACATCCGTGCCCATCTTCCTCCACTTTATATCGGACGCCTCCACAGCATGGCTGACAAGCAGTGCGTCGGCGGGCGCCTGGGATCGAACCGGCGAACCCCGGGCTGCCACGCGTGGACGAAACCGCTGCGCCACCGGGCGGCCCCGAAAATGTAACTTTAAAACACAATAATTTGACAGTATATTCCAAGTGGGTTACATTCTAATGATGTTAGTATTGTTATTCTAAAAACAACATACATTGTAAGACTAGGTAATCAAGTTAACATCCTTAAAATCCAAGATTTTCAGCGTTAAGTCAGAGATACACATTGAAGTAAAAACCATGCAAATTTTTATTTGAATTGGAAATATCTATACTCATGATTGTTTCCTAGGCACGTCTGCTATGAGAAACAATGCAGCAGCAGTGAGCACTCCCAGCACACGACTGTGGCATCCAAACACCATTCTCCACTTAAAGAAACCAGGGCTTCTTGGGAAAATGATGATTTCAGATCTGGAACAGAATATGGACAGGATGGGACACCTTGCCATGGCAGAAAGCAAGGAAGCAGTCACAGACTGAAGGGTCACGTCCAAAGAACACAGAAGCCAACCTGGGAGAACAATATGAGCATCAAAAAAGTGGCTTCAATGGGTTGAAAGGCAATTATACACATATCCACAAGTTTATAATACTAGAGGGAAAAGCCACAAAAACACATTGTCACTTTGGGAGTTGCTAGTCCCAACGCATTCTAAACACTGATAAAAGAAAGAAACCATTCATTTTTCCTTTCTCTCCAGTAGGACTGTATTTCAAGATAACCAGAATTGATAAGGGAAACTTTATATACGAATGCCAACTAATACATGTAGAAATAGAATTAGAAAAATCTTCATTTTGCAATTGTCAATTGTAGGCTAAATCATGGCCCCCAAAGACATCCAGGTCCTTATCCCTGGAACCTGTGAATGTTACAGATGAATAAAGTTAAGAATATCGAAATGGGAAGATTATCTCGGACTATATAGGGGGACCTAAATGTAATCACAAGTGTCCTTAAAATCATGTACTTTAAAGGGGCCACAAGGAGTGCAAGTAGCTTCAAGAAGCTGGAAAAGGCAAGAAACAGATTCTCCCCCTAGAGCCTCCACAAGGAGGCCCTGTTGACACCTTGACTTTACCCCAGTGAGACCTATTTCAGCTGAGTTTGTGGACATTTGTTACAGCAGCAATAGGAAACTAATATACCACCAAAATAACAGATACAAGCAAAATGGCTGTTAAAGCCATTAGGTAACTGGTTGATAAAGAACTGTATAAGGGACAGAATCAGTCTGCTGACACTGTACCCACTGATTGTAACATCACAAAAAAATGACAGCCAGACATTACGCCTCCTGGTGTAATGCCATGGCACAATCTATGATATATTCTTGACACCTCCCCCACAGGGGTAGGGTGGGAGGAACCAAACCTGTAACGAATTAGGCATCTAGGCATATCTACCAGTTTACAGGAAACATGAGGATCAGAGAAACACACTACATACCACCACTATGGTACAATCAACCAAATTCAGAATGTGGGAAATTCCACAGCACAAATGGCCCTGTTGTTTTCATAAATAAATGGCACTAAAAAAAAAAAAAAAAAGGAAAAGGGATTGTTATAGATTTTATAAGACACTTAAGAGGCATCAATCAATTGCACTGTGGAGACTTTCTTTGGGTTTTGATTCAAACAAACCAAGTGTAAAAACACATTTTGTGACATTTGGAAAAAACTGAACATAGGCTAGATACTGGATGATATTAACAAAGTATAGTTAATTTTGTTAGGTATGATTTCTTTAAAGCCTTCGTCTACTAAAGACACATGCTAAAGCATTTGCAAGTAACCTGAAATCTGAGATGTACTTCAAGATACTCAAACTTAAAAAGTATGGGGGTGGGGGAGCAGAGAAAGATAAAACAAAAATGGCAAAATGCTGGCAGCTGTTAAAGCTGGGCCATAGGATATGAGACATCATTATTCTCTTCTATTTTGGGGTATGTTTGAAAGTTTTCCTAACAAAAAGGTTTAAAAAAGAAAAAGATCAGGGGGTCGCCTGGTGGCGCAGCGGTTTAGTTTGCGCTTGGCAGCCCGGGGTTCGCGAGTTCGGATCCCGAGCACCCACGGCACTGCCTGTCAGCCATGCCGTGGTGGCGTCCCATATAAAGTGGAGGAAGATGGGCACGGATGTTAGCCCAGGGCCAGTCTTCCTCAGCAAAAAGGGGAGGATTGGCAACAGATGTTAGCTCAGGGCTGGTCTTCCCCACAAAAAAAGAAAAAGAAAAAGATCAAACAGCACTACAGGATCTACAGGTCTACAGGATGCTGCCAAAGCTGTCCTCAGAGGGTGAATCAAACTTGCAAATTTCATTATAAGAAGAATGAAGACAAAGGAGCTAAGCATTCAAGTAAGGATGGAAAGGGAAAATCAAAGAAAGTAGAAGGAATAAATAAACAAAACAAGAATTAAGTAGAAAACAACAAACAAAAAACAGCTGGCTTGGTCAATCCAAACCAACATCAGTTTCCCTGAAAAAAGCAATTAAAGAGCAATTAACTCTTTCTGGTCTGACAAAGAAAAGGAAAGAACACACAGAATACAAGCTCACAATGATACAATATTATCTTTGCTTGATTTTGAAATATGAACAGTGTTATAGTAATTATATCTTCTGGTAGCTCCCAAGAAAGTAAGAGCTTCTTTGCCCCATGGGAGCCCCACAAATTATTTTCATATCTCACTGGCATTCTCAGTGGGTTCTGAGCCCATTAGGGGAACAATAACTGCAGTCAAGGGGCCAAGAGGATGGGACATGTCTATGAGCCACAGCCAATCAGGGTCCACCCATGCAGCTCAGCCATTTCATCCAAAACACATGGCTTATACAAGATGGAAAGGGCAGCTCCCCAGAGGAAAATCAGGGTACTGTTTGGCCTCCCCAAAACAATGAATGGATGCTGCACAGAAAAGAGATTATCCACTACAAACCAGTTTACAGATATGTAAAATTTTAAACAAAACACCAGCCCAATAAATTTGCACTAAATTTAGAGAATAAGATACCATGACTAAGTAAGGTCTGTTCTAGAAATACAGTAAGGATTCAATATTAGGAAACGTATACATTTCACATTTATAGCTCAAAGGAGGACAAATAAACATACATACATGATTGATAGATGGCCATTAGAAAAATGCCCCAAAGACTGATGAGATTTAGCACCTATTCCTTGCTTCCTATGGAATTTAACATCAGGAATAGAAGGAAATGGCTATATGAAAAATATTTCCCAGTAGTAAATTACATCATATTTAGTGAAAAGCTAAAATTATCCTATTAAAATAAGTAACAAAATGGCGAAGATGTCTACTATCGTCAAAGACTGTCAAACATGCAACCTAAGGAGACATAATTAAGCAAACAGACAAATGCGACTGTTTGCAGATGACCATCTTTCTAGAAGACCCCTCTGAGACAATGAAAAGCTAGGAAAAGTGGAAGTTCAGTAAGTCAGCAAAACAACACACACACACAGAGTAGAGGTCCGAATCGTGGAGATGATGCCAAGTCTCAGTCCTGCTGACTTATCACAAAGATGTCTGTTATCTCCAAGTTTATCTACACCCCTCAGGAAACGCCAAAAAACATCTGTGATAGGCTGAATAATGGCCACATAAAGAGATCAGGTCCTGATCCCTGGAATGTAAATGTTACCTTATTTGGAAAAAAGTCTTTCCAGATGTGGTTAAAGACCTTGAGGAGATTATCCTGGACTATCTGAGTGGGTCTTAAATGCCATCATGAGTGTCCTTATAAAAGAGAGGCAAAGAGAAATAACAAAGAGGACAAAGCTACATGAAGATGGAGGCAGAGATTGGAGTGATGTGGCCACAAAACAGGGAATGTGGAGGCAGCCACCAGAAGCTGGAAGAGGCAAACAACAGTTTCTCTCCTAGATCCTCCAAAGAGAGTGTGGCCCTGCCAGATTTCAGATTTCTGGTCTCCAGAACTGTGAGAGAATAAATTTCTGTGTTGTTTTAAACTACTAAGTTTGTGGTAATTTATTATGGCAGCCCTAGGAAACTAACACAACACTCCAGTAGGTTTTTGTTTCACCGTTAAAAAGATTCCCAAATTCACCTAAAAATAAAACCAGCCTAGACTAGTTGGCAAAAAAAAAAAAAAAAAGAGTTGGGATTCACCTAAAATTAGCAAAGCACACTATGAAGACAACAAAGCAGTAAATGACACAGACTCACGTGTATCTACGAGTTTATCATTTGATACAAGTGCCATTTCAAATCAGTGAGGAAGGATGAACTAGGCAATAAACAGAATTGGGCTAATTTGCTATCCATTTTGAAAAAATATAAAGGTTGATCCCTACCTCACACCATACTCCAAAATAAACTTCAACTGGATTAGTGATCTGAAGGTAAACAATCAAGCCTTGAGGAGCAAAACCTGTGATTTGGGGGTACAAAAGCCTACTGATGATACAGACTGTAGACACCATCAAGGAATATAATGACTCATTTGACTCTTAGAGTTTAAGAATTTTATATAACGACTATCTAATATAGAAGTTAGGATACAGATAGTTTTTTTCTGGAAAATATCTGAATAGGTTAGGATATATGAACACACAGTTCATAGAAAATCAACACATACTGCAGATAAACACGTCAATATAAGAGAAGGATGGCAAATGACACTGACCATTCAAGCTCAAAGTCAAAATCCAAACTTGATTATATATGTTTAATCAAAAGTTCAGCTATTAAGGTCAATACACTTTTCACCCACATTTTACGTAGCATAACAAAGTTTTACCTCAATTTTATGATATTGTTATGATACTGAAGTCTGTTATATCATTTTTTCAAAGTTCATGAAAGCAAATTTTTTTAAACCATCAAGAAGTGTCAAGGAAGCTGCTGACTGCAAAACCTAGACATGCACAGCAGCACATCCAAAACAACTTCAAAGTCCACATGGGGATCCCCTGCTGGCCCCCCACCCCACCCCACCCCAGATGGAGGCAGGAGACCTGTTGGAGTCCCTCAGTGCTTCCACAGCTTTTCAGACACCATATTCAGAAGGGAAAGCACAAGATGCTCCATCTGAGCTAGCCACCAGTGTTGCTGAACTCCAAACACACCGTTCTCTGAGCAAGAGGCAAAACTCAAGAGACACTAGCAGATGGAGCAAGCCATGTTATATAAGAGGAACAATGCCCAAAGAGAGGGGAGCGATATCTAGGCTCGGTCAGGAGAGTGACCACATCAATCAGCAATGGCTTAAAAGAGAGGAAAACACACACATACCTCCCCCTAGCACTTCAGGATTGGGGTGAGGAGATAAGACAAGCAAAAGCACATTTTGGAATTAAAATATTATAAGAAGCCTCCTAATGCATACCAAATAAGTTCTAAATTGGCTAATACAAAAATAGCCCTCAATAAAGCCATATGTCCAACTGTTAATAAAAAGCTAATTACTATACAAGTCAACTGCAGTGAGATTTGATGGAGGGGAAAGATCCACAGATCACCACTGAGTCCCTTCACACACCATTTCCTCCTTGAAGATTTAGTCCTAGAACTACCAGCACAGTCTGAATCCAAAAGGTCCTTATTCGGAAGAAAGCAAGGGCTGGAGGTTTACACACTCTCCTAGCTCAGCAGCATCTTCGGCAGTTAAGCATACCCGAAGCCCCAACCAACCAAGGACAAGAAGGTGAGGCTGACACACCACATTGCTCCAAAAGCAAAGGCATCTTCCACGGGTCAAGGGAAAGCCAACCCATGCTTTTAAACATCAACTGTTGACTCTCCCCAAGTAACATCATCTTTTTCTCTCTGTGTTTGCCCAATCTTTCAGAAAAGAACTGTACTCACCAATCTCAAGGGGACATAATGCTCATCTCCAGCACCTGTGTAAACTAAGGATGGACTCCAACAGTGTCGAGTCTGACGGGTCGCCCTGGCTGCAGCTGGCTCATCTGCATTTCCCAGAGACCGGCAGGCTGAGCCTGGGAGCCAAGGGGCCCTGTGCACAGGCCACCTGGAAGCACTGCTGAGCTCACCGCATGGCAACAAAGACAACACAGAACTTTGGTCTCAGGGGCTCGCCAGTCAGCTCCAAGCATAAGCAAATATATCAGAATAGAAGCCTTGTTTCAAAAAAATTGTATTCTTCAAATTGATCTCACACACACTGATTTAAGCCAGTGTTACAGGATCACCTAAATAATCTTCCATGTATCAGAAAAAGTCAAAACAGTAAATATAATTCAGTAATTCCATTTTATAAATGAGCTAAGTATTAATAAAATTAGAACGCATATCACATAAGAGTGAAACGAAGAGCAACATATACATTTGTTACAAAATAAAACCTGTTCGGATAATGCAGCATATCTGATTCTGTTCCCAGCAGCCAGCTAACGCTGGGAGTCCACATCTGTCCAGGAGTCAGTGCACTATCTCCAACATAAAGAACATAAAGTGACGGAAAATGGAACTTCAATTCCCACTCAGACACACTCCAGGGCCTTCTGTTTACAGGTTACAGGACACCATCAAGTAATATAGTTGATAACTTGTCAGAATGGTACATCAGAAAGGTAGAAAAGACCACATAGGGCCATCCTTTCCTCTTTTTATTTTTTTTAATTTCTAAAGAAACAGAATTAAAGAGAGGGCAAAAAGTTTTCAACTCTATATAACAAGGAATCAGAAACCATGCAATTGATATCAAAAAGGGAGACCTGAGGGGCAGAGCCACTCCTCAGCAAGTCACTCACCTCAACTCCAATTTCAAAAACAGCAAAGAATGCCTAATACGCAGCCCCTTTCAGAAATTATTTCTTCTAACTCTACATGTCTATTGTTGTTTCCTCTTACCCTCTGACCTCTATTTGTTCCAAGGGGTCTGGTCTTTTTGGGGATAAGGGCATTTTCTCCAGCTTCGCCATTTCCCTTAAGGCCATCTGTCATGGCAACCTCTTTAGTACAGCTCTCTCCAGAGCCTCCAGATGTAATTCTCCTAATAGGCTGGGAGCGGTTGCCATGCAGGTAGCTGCCATCAAGGCACCGGCGGGAAGACAGCTTTCCCTCCCCCAGGAACCACACCCGCCCAGCCCACAAGTTTGCAGGATGACTTAGAACCAGGGAGCAGGGGAGCTCAGCCACCACACCCTTCTGCACCTGACCCTCGGTAGAATCGAAGAGATTCTTAGGTAACAATCCCTCCCTCCTACTCCCCATTCACCTAACTCCAGCTGCTGAGGCCAAGTGATGCGCAGGCCTAACACACTGCACCACCCCCAAGTACACAGCACAGAACTTCCCTGGAAGGGCACAACAGTTTCTGCAGCAGAGATAATGACATACCCTGAATGCACCTGGCTGAAGTTATTTCCCCTCTTCAGAAAGAAACCAGAAGCAACGCTGATCCAGTTTCCACTGTGTCTAGAAGCTTTAAGTACCGTCGTTGACCTCATGGCCAGGAAGACAGTGTGTCTTGCTCATGAGTCGTCAATGAAAGAGCAGAGCAGTGGGAATGCTACGCAAGGTTCTCTCTCAACTAGCAGAGTGAGGCCTGGAACTACTGCTCTGCTTCATAAATTCAGTTCCCAGGTCAACACACACCCCCAAAGTGAGGTGCTAGTTTAGACAAAGGAATCATGCTGATAAAGGTGACACAGTATAGAAAACAAGCAAAAGAAGACAGCTTTACACAAGAACACTTGGCTGCCTGAGCAGCAGCAGGCCCCTGAATACTGCATCCTATTACTGCATCGGACGCACATGCTCAGCATGCTTTAGGATCTCAACAGTTTGTTAATCCAAGCACATCCAAACCTCTGGAGAAAGCTGCTCCATGAACAAGTTCGTTGAGGCCACAAATTCAACAGTGGTAGGGGCGGCCCGGTGGTGTAGCAGTTAACTTCGCGTGCTCTGCTTTGGCGACCCAGGGTTCACCGGTTCAGATCCTAGGCCTGGACCAACGCACCACTCATCAAGCCATGCTGAGGCGGCATCCCACACAGAGCAACTAGAAGGATGCACAACTATGACATACAACTACCTCCTGGGGCTTTGGGGAGAAAAAGAGCAAAAAAAAAAAAAAAAAAAGAGGAGGAAGATTGGCAACAGATGGTAGCTTGGGGCCAATCTTCCTCAAAAAAAAAATCAACAGTGGTTAAAGAACCCAAAGCAACACACTGAGACCTGGTCTTTGGACTAGCTTATTTCTATGTCCAGCATATCTTTACCTCAGAGCCTAGAAAGTTTCTCTGGATTCCGACAGCCCATTGCAACTCACCAAAAGTCAGTAAAGGACAAGTGTTCAGAATATTCCCTTTTTAGGAATCAACACTGTCCTGTCTGTTCATCCTCTCAAAACACACACAGGGCACCTGCCATGATCAGGTTACTCTGCTGCACCACGGGGGTCCAAACCAAGTAAAAGCGTATCAATGCTTTATCCTGTCATCCAGACTGGGGATGGGGGCAGGTAAAACCAAGAGGGGATTTACTCCACGAGACCTGAGCATTCATAAGATGACGTCAGGGAGGCAGCCAGAGGCAGTGGAGCTGGGTTGCTGCGACAGGATGATGGAAACACTAGTCCAGCAAGAGTCTAGAGTAGAAAGCCAATCCCGTGAAGGTGGTCATGGATGGACTGACTGTGGCCATCCACAGGTTACTGCAGAGATGGGCCGTGAATGGTTTTAGGACTGGGACTCTGATTTGTTCACTTCCTTACCCAAAACCTGCTGATGGATATGTACTCGGTGAGAAATAAATGCTGATGATCGAATCAACAAGAGATATTCAAAATTCTAAGGGGCACAGGACAATTTTACAGTGTTTATTTCAGGGTAGAATATCTATCTTGCTGCAAAGGCCTGGTTGGCCCCATTCCTGGACTAGAAAGGACTGTAAGGACATGATATCACCTTCTTGACCCCAAGCTTTAGAGAAGCCCTAGAGACACTGAGAGGAAACAGCAGGTAAATTTGTCAAGGCTAAATGTTTAAATGTGTGAACTTCTAAAAGTGAAAACCAAGATAAGGAAGAAATAATCACAGATCTTGACTTCTTTGTACCTCTGTCTCCTGTCCTGTAAAAAGAAGCTGATATTAATACCTACCTTTCAGTGTCACTGTGAGGATTACGTGAGCTTACAGGCAGAGTGCTTAACCCAAGCCCGGCACAGAGGAAGCTTGCTGAGGATTTTCTATTACCATCGCCCTCCTCAATATCTGTGACATGAGGGCTCCAACAGTGCAGGCAACACAGTCGTAACTCATCCACTCCTGCAAGTGGCTTCAGCCCTCCAGGCTCTACTCCCCTCAACTGAAAAATGGGGCCTGTGACAGCTGCACCCTAGAGCCTTTTCAAGAACTGACCCTGTAAAGCAGGGCTTCTCGACCTCAGTGCTGCTGACCCTTTGGATCAGACAAGTCTTCGTCGTGGGGCTCTCCTGGGCACTGTGGGATGTTGAGCATCTTTGGCCTCTAACCACTAAATGCGAGGAGCACCCCTGAGTCATGACAACCAAAACGTCTCCAGACATTGCCAGATGTTCTCTGGGGGGCAAAATCACCCAACTGAACCACTGACGGAAATTAAAAAAACATGATGCCTGGTATAGGAAGCAATGAATAAAAGCGTTAATAGGCAAGGTTTCTCGTATAACTCACACATCCTAGAAACAGATCACAAAATGGGATGCTATATGAATGACTATCAGCTCCAAGTGTCATCCTTCCAAACTTAGAAAGTAAGTTTCTGATTAACTGAGTTGACCAAGGGTTCTGTGCTATGAGAGAGAGAGAGAGACAGAGAGCGAGCGAGTGAGTGAACGAGCATGTATAACCTCAGAGATTCAGCTTCCTTATTTTTTAAAAGGAAGGAGCTGAAGTCCTACAAGTCAAGAAACACCCCAAGTCATAAGACTAATTAAGAACAGGTCCAAAACTGAAGTACAGGTCTCCTGACTCCCAGTGCGGTGGAGGACTACCTTCCTCACCTGTATAAACATCTCAACCCTTTGTCCCGTCTGGTAGAAAGCACCAATGGCTAGCAGTCTATACCTAAGACACAAGCACTGCTGCATGTCTCACAAGGTCCACCTCCAGGAACATCTAAGAATATCAATTCACACAAATAAAAGGCAAATAAGTGTTTTGGAAAACACTTATTTGAAAAGAATTCATACTGACTACTCGATGGCACTTGCTTACTAACTACTGGCTTCTGCACCAGCAATTTCCTGCCTCATCTTGCCCAAGACGAGGCCTACTGTCCCAGTGGTGGGGTCTCGGGGCACAACTAAGTCTCCTGAGAGGACACAGCTCCCACAGCAGAGCCTCAGATGGGCTGGACGGGGCCGTGGGGCTACAGTAATACTGCTTTTATTAATACTGACAGTATTAATACGTCAATACTATAGCAAGCTTGCTGCAGTGATGGTCTACCAAGATGTGATTTTTAGCATTAAAATATTGTAAAACACAACTACAACCAAACAATCTACAAACTGGCAGTCCCTTGTGATTCTTCCCCAAGAACTATCTCCACAATTACTGTTTTATGTAAGATTTTTTCCTTGGATACATTAATACATGGTTTAAATAAAAACAGGATCACATTATATGCATTGTTTCACCACTTGATAGACTTATTTCCATTTAAAAATGCATCATGGCTGTCTTTCCAAGCTTTACATAAAAATTTACCTCATTTCTTAACAACTGCATGTTGAATGGAGTAAATGTAACTTAACAAATCCCCTACAAAAGCAAAATCCACAGCTGGGCCATAAAGGAGGAGCAAAGAACAGAAGAAACTAAGAATTTAAGTTAAACTCAAGTTGTCAGCTAAAAATAACATCACTAAAGGGCACCCAGGCAAAAGTGATGAGAAAGTACTATTAAAAAGAACATTTTTGCCTCTCACGCCCTGGCCAAAGGCTGTGGTTTTTCTCCTTTGGAAAGGGAAACAGAATCTTTGGACTGAGAACACCAGTTATAGTAGAGGGTGGGAAACCACTCTGAAGACAGAGGAAGTAAGTTCTTTAATAGTTACTGCTAAGACTGTAGCCTTCTCTCCTCACTTGGCCCCCTGAACACAGGCAGCCAGGCAAGAGGCTGGAAAGTATTTTTCTGGAGAATCCAAAGAGACCCAAAGAAGCTGACAGGATGCTATACGGCAATGGCCCAGCCAGGTGCCTCTGCAGTGAATGCCACAGTTGGCAAGCCCCAACCATCGGCTCAGAGGTCCTCTGACATATGAGCAGGCACAAAAACATCACCAGAGAGCCCAGAAAAGGCTCTGACATGAAAGCCAAAATCCCCAAACAAAAAGCAGCCTGAAGCAAACAGGGACTTCAGGGAAAAGGAAACTTTAAAACTCACTAGTGTCCTCAGAGAAGAGGAGATTCTACATCCATGAAATAAAAACAGGTTATAAAATAGGAACAGAGAGAACAAGAGAAAGTTCTTAGGAATAAAATGAGAAAAACTCAATAAAGTTGAGAACGTCTTCTGGAAAGAAAACGGAAAACCTAAGAAAATCAGAGTGTCAATCCAAAAGGTCCAATAATTGAATTCTAGAGAGAGAAAGTGAATGGGAAGAAATCAAAGCAATAAATCAAGAAAAATTCCCAGAGTTGAAGAACAGGAGTTTCCAAATAAAGGGGCCCAAAATGTAGGCAAGACATTAGATGAAAACAGACCCCAAGGGACGTCACTGTACTGGGTGTTTTGAATTTCACAGAGAGAAAATCCTTCAAGCTTCAAAGAAGAAAACAAAGTCACATATAAAGGCTCAAGCATCAGAATGGCTTAAGATTTCAACAAGAACACTGGAAGATGGAGGCAAAAGACTGTCCAAATTCTCACTCAGGTATAAGGGCAGATTGACACACTTTCAGACAAACAGGTTCTTAAAACTTGACCTCCCACACATCTTTTCCAAAGCAACATCTTGAAGAAGTGCTCCATTAAAATGCGTAAAAAAAAAAAGAAAAATCAAGAAAGAAAAAGACATAGGTTCCAGGAAACCAAGGACCCAATGTGAAAGGGGAGGTGAGATGTGTCAGGAGATTCCAGCAGGTTGGAGGCCTGGGAGTGATTTATTCAAGATGAGATTAATAAAATAATGAACTTCATCAGATGAAAAGGACTGAATTTCTTGAAAGGAGATTTAGACAACTGGTGAATTTGGAGTTGAATTTTAGTGACAAATACATAGAAAACTAAGCAAACAAACAAAAGACAAACAAGACTCCTAAGAACTTCAGGGAAAACTAAAACTCATCCAGGAAAGAAAACATAATCCCATCACACCATTTGGCTTAGCTATGAATGGTCCTATGTAGTCACAGTATAAACACTAAATACTGAACTAACCGAATTAAAGATGCACCTGCTCTGGGCAGCCATGTATTTGTCTGCAAAGAGAAAGCAGAGGGTAAAAGAAAGCTAGAAACTTCACATTAACTTCCAGAGTCAAGTGAAGAGACAAGTGTGAAACAGGGGAGGGAAGAGCGATACGTGAGCAAGTCAAGCATATATGCTACTTCGAGTTGGAGGCAAAGACCAAAGGAATCAGCAAAGAGGCAAACGTGGGTGCTCTGCAGGGGAGGAAACATGATTGGGTGAAGGAAATTTGTAGTTTTTTCTTACAAGCCTTTCTAGATTTATCTGACCTTTTTTAAAATATATGAAAATATAACTTTGATTTGAAATTTTTTGTTTTAAAATTCACATGAATGCCAATTAACAAGATTAAGGGAAAGTATGCATGGTCAATATATTGTTCCCAAATTAATGGCAAGCATCAACAAGATGACTAATACGACATGATGCCCAGATCTGTCTGGAACATGTCTGGCTCATCCTTAACAGTATTCGAGGAACTTTAGCCTGTCTGGTAAAACAACAGCCTACTAGGGACATCACTTCTAAGATGTCTCTACAAAGAAAAAATCTAGCCTTAGTCCAAAATAACTTATATAATCAATTTTTAAAATGTCATGTACACGAAAAGAGTTTATTTCTTTTCTTGATTCAAATGTTGAATGTTATGGTGCTTTCATATTTTAAGAGAAAAGGCATTCTGACACAGGAAGGTTGTCTGGCTGCTTTTCTATTTGGCCAAAAACTTTTAAACACACATCTTAGACTTTTTGCCACCATAATTTGGCAACTGAGAATTCAGCTGTGTTTTATGTTTCTTCCAGGAGCTTGGTTATTTCTTAACAGAAAAGGAAAACCCTTCCTATGATCACTAGGTCTGCGGGATGGATGTATGCTGAAGGGGCCATACCAAATATAGGTATCGTGGTACTTCAGCAAGTGTGTTCTCTGCTCAAGACCTTTTGGTAGATAAGTTTCAACTGGGAAGCATTAATGAAGAATTATCTGAGCCACTTGTGACTAAAGATCATAAGTCATCCTGGTGGAGAGAGTAATCATTTGAAACCCGGTCCAAGTCAGAGTGTCTTAGATAGGACTGACTAAAGGGCATGAAGTCCTTCACAACAGGTTCTCAGCCAAGCCCTCCACCTTTTGGGATGTCAGCAGTGTACCAAATTCTCAACCTCTTGCCCATATATGCCAGCAGCTATAGGTGTCACGTGTCCCCTTTGCATAAGCTAGGGTTCCTGTCTAGACACCCTATCCTGCCAACTCCACCTGGAAAAATTCTTACTCATCCTCAAAACCCCAGTTCAAGAACCACACTCTTTGTGAAGACTTTACAACAGGCCATTACTGCCTCCTCTTTCCTATCTCCCTACTTTGTACATATGTCCATTACTGCACTTAAAACACTGTAATCGAATTATTCTTTTACAAGTGAATCCCCCGTACTAGACCAGAAGCTGCTTGAGAAAAAAGAAAAAAAGTCTATATCCTCTTTACCTTTGCATCCCCAGAACCCTTAACAGCATCTGGCACAGAGCAATTTCCAATACATGTCTTTTGAAGTGAACTGCTGAAGAAGTCATGAGGTCAACATCAGGCAACCAGAAGCCCCAAATAACAAAACCAAAGGAAAAAAAATACCTGATGATTCAAGAAGAAATTCTCCCATCAGGCCTCTGAGAAGTCAGCTTGGCCCACGGGAGAGGGCACTGTGACAGGGATCCAGCTGGGCCTGAAGGTGCTAAGGAATATAGGCCGATTGCATCTTAGGAGTCTCTCCTTACACTCACTGAACATTTACCCAAGTGACATTAACTTGATTAGAGAAGACGAGGCAAGCCCCCAAACAGTGCTTGGCACATAGTACAACTAATGAAAATTACAGGAAAGTTTAATCCTCATTGTAAATTATTTAGCTGGCTTTCAAAGGTTGTACCTCAAGACTTGACAGCTATGTTCAGTTTTCCCCAAGCCTAAAACTTTCATGATAAGTTGATGGTTGATGTTTCAGACCCAGAGAACTGGGAATTCAAATGATGGGAGCCATTCTTAAACAAATACCTTCTCAACCACTTTAAAACACCGCTTCGGAGCATCCTAATATTAAACGGACTTAGTGAGTTTACCTTAGGAATACTCAGTGTCTCAAATGATCAAAACATAAACCTAAACACTAGGTTTCATCCAATATTTCATTATCCCAAGTTTGCTTCCATAAACGAACATGAAGCTTACTTTGCAGTATGGCACTACCAGCTGCCTCAAACAAAATCCTGACTGTGACATACCCTATCAGGGCCTTAAGAAAGTTACCTGCCAAGAAAGTGACCGACTGTCCCTGAGCAGACACCAAACACATGTGAAGTCGTTGCCTGAGGGCTTCAGGCAGCTATGAAACTGAGGACACATAACAAACCCAAAACTAAAGGGCAAGTCACCCTTGATACTGAAGATCCTGACTCATCTATATTCCTTCGGATGTTTCATTTGACCATAAGCATTGGTTAATAAACAATACCTAGGTCCAGTTTTTCTTTGGTTTTACATGGTATCCTTCCCAAACCCCATGCGAAGTCTGACCCTCTCCTGTTCTAGGTCGGACGGGAGAGGATTATCTGGCGGCTGGCCCCGAGTACCTAACCGCCTTTCACAAAACGCCCTCAGTGTGCCCTAGCGTCCGAAACACTATGCTGTCGCCCACGCGTTTGCTTTCTGTCGGGGTAACGAGCCCTACAGTGGGAATCGGCCCGCGGCTGGGCCTGCAAGCCGCCGGCGGGGCACCCCGTTCCCGCCCCGGCCCAACCCGTAGCCCTCCCGTGCAGAGCCACGTCACCGCAGTGGGCAGTCGGCACCCAAAGTCTCACCACGCGACCGCGAGGGGCCGCGGCGCCCCGCCCTCCCCCGGGCGTAGGCCCCGGCCCCGGGCGCACCGAGGCCACGTCCCCGGGGACGAACCCCAACTCTATGGTCCGCGCACGGGCCCGCCGGCCCACGTGACCCGCGACAGCCAATCCAGCAAGGCCCCCCCGACCACCGAGACGACGACGGCCCGGGCTAGAGCAGCCCCGCCCGGGCGCTCGCCGTCCCCTCCCCAGCCCCGCTCCGGCGCTCTCAGCTCGGTGCTGCCGCCATCTTCCTGGAGGATAAGACCGGAGGCCAAGGCTCCCCGTCCGGCGGTCGCCCGCACTCTTACCGCCACCTGTCCCCCCCGCCCGCCTCTCTTCTCCTCAGCGGTCACTTAGCTCCTTCTACAGAAACGCCCTTCCCCCACTCTAGTTACTCAAAAGGCGAAGAATCAGATTACCTGTTCCACTCTTATCAGCGTAAGGAAACCAACCTCATAAGGTAGGAACTGTGGCGAAACAGGACCAAGTCGCCATCTTGGTAAAGGAGAAGAGGCTACGCTTGACCTCTCCCCCACCCCCAGCCTCTATATGGCCAACCGCCGTGGGAGGGGCGCGGCGCCTGCGCACAGGCGGAAAACGCGGACAAGCCTGCGCCTGTGCACTCGGAAGCCGGCGAATGGGGGAGGGGAGGAAAGCCGGGTCGCGCTGGGGCGAGGAAAGAGTTGGCAAGGGGGCGGGGCGGCGTGATGACGCCATCCGCGCGCAGGGCGGGGCGCAAGCGAGCGGAGGGCGCTGGGCGGGTCTGCGGCGCGGTCGGTCGGCGCCTGTTCTTAGGCTCGTAGAGGGTAAGTGTCTCGCCGTGGGTTCCCGCCGCCGCGGGGCGCGAGTAGTGGACCGACACAGAAGGGTCGGGGCACTCTCTCGGGGTGGCCCCTCCGGGCGGCGAGCGGCCCGCTCCGGGGATGGCGGGCGGGGCGACGGTATGGGGGAGGGGCGGCCGGCGCGGGGTTCCTGGCTTTTCTCGGTCCTCTGGGGCCCTCCTCAGCTCTCCCTGACCCCCTCTCCGACCCTACCCCGCTCTCCCTCGGCTCTCCCCGACCCTAACCCGCTCCTCCAGACCCTCCTTTGCTCTCCGCTGCTCTCTCTGATCCCTTTCTCGGCTTTCTCTGACCCTCCTTCGCTCTCCCAGACCCTCCTTCGCTCCCCTAGGTCCTCTCCTCTGTTCTCGACCCTCCCCCACTGTCCTAGGCCCTTTTCCGCTTTCCCAGACCCTCCTCGAGTCCCCGCCCCCCGGGAGCTTTGGCGCGGGCGAGGCGGCGGGGTATCTCCCGCAGAACCCGAGTGACCCCTTGCCCACCCTGTTGGGATTACGTGGAGCAGTCTCGGTAATGGGCTTGGGGCGCCCGATGTGCGGGAGTGTTCGTGGTCGGGGAGGGAAAGTGCGTCTTACTGTCTGTCGGGCGCGTTTTCGTCGTGTGAACATCGTGTTGTCCTGCTGACATGGGCCATTCCTCCCCGCCAGCCCCTGGCAGAGAGTAAGTTTCGAAAAGTTCTACCGCCTTGTTAATCTCCCCAGGCCCTGCTTGGCCCCAGATAAAGCGGGGAGAGGAGGAGTCGTTCCCTGCCCTGTGCAGGGCCAAACCCAGAGGGCTAGAGGTGGGGAGGGCCCACCATTGCTGTGAAGGCCGAAGATGAGAAGGCGGCCCTGTGGCTACCGGTGCTCTCAGTAAAGCCCCAGCTCTCACGCGGCCTGCACAACCCGCAGGAGCTGGACGCTTTTTACCTTTCCCGCCTCCTTTTTTTTTTATCAGCCCCACCACCTAGTCTGTCTTTCCCACACGTAGGCACATGACCCAGCCACACTGAACTTATGGTAAAGACTGCTGTGATCTTTTCGCCTTTGGCGTTGGCCCTAACCCTTCCTTCTGTCTGGAACGTAGTTACTTCCCCGCTTCTCTGCCTCTTGCTTGCTGGTCCCTGCTCTGTTGTTCAGGACCCGGCCCGGATTAGGTTTCCTCCGGCTGGGTTAGGTGTTGGCCTGATGTTAGCCTTTACTGTGCTGTGTAGTAGTTGTCCACTAGACCCTTAGTCCCTTAGTGAGGGATGGGGGTGTGTGAATCTCATCACCCTTACCCATTGCCCAGCACGATGACCAACCAGCAAATAGCAGGCTATCAAAAACTTCTTGTACAACTTCGATCATTATAACACCTCAAGGTAAACTTAAATATTGCAAAGCAACCTTGCCATCATAAGGAGGGATAAATAATAGCATGTAGTGGTCATGAAAGCATTTCCTGGTGTTTATAATTTGAAGGTCATTATTTTCGTTTTTGGTAGCTCCCACTGAGGCTGTTTTTGCACCACCCAGCATCCTGACTCGCAGTGTGTGTACTGCTCTATCGAATCTTAGCAGTGATCTCAGCTATAAAGCTTATCCTGATACTTTTTTCCATTTTCCACCTTGATCTCGCACATAGCACTGCAGCCCAGAGTAAAGGGCTTCTCAGATCACATTTGCACTCTGTTCTTGAACTAGTAGGGTGACCTAGGGAAAAGGGGAGGGGATGGGGGGACCTCCCGTTATCATTATTCGTAAATGTGATTCAGGTTCCTTTTTTTTACCTAACTCCAAAGACAGAAACTGTTGAAGAAAGAAAAGATGTTTTTGGTTTTTTTCCCAGAGACGAGGGGACACCAAAACTCATTTGGCAGCAGAAGTGGGGTGAAGCCATTTATATATATAGTCTGTATCAATACCACTTTGTGCTGTTGGTCATACATGTCACTAGAGCAAGTGTGTTTGATTGTGGAGTGCTGCCTCAGATGCTGTTGATGGCATTGTGTGGTATATACTGTACATGTACTTTTTTCCAATGCAAAGAATCTGAATGCCAAAACATTCCAAGGGCTCTGGATAAGGGAGTATGAACCTCTGGGGTCCTACATTGCAGAGTCATTTTGTGGATTGGGTTAATGTATGTGAATACAAGAATAACATGTCAATGAATGGTAGTTATGGGTAGTTCACTAATATAAATGCCACTGGCAAAGTAAGTTTATGTTGCCAAGAATCCAGGTCATCCATCTGTTCTTCATCTCCTTTTGTTTTGGAAAAAGTTGGTTTCTCCTGTGTAAATTGGAATGGGAGTGTTGCTCTGTGGAAGAACGAAGTCGTGGGTCAAGCAGAAAAAACTTTTAAACTCTTTTCAGCATCTAGAATGAAAGAATAAGATTTTCATTTGACCACATTTTTGAGGTTTGCAGATCCACTTGGTCTGCATCCGAGGTTTAAATTAATCACAGTGCTTGGCATTCTGTGTTGCTAGATCAAGGCTTTCTCACTGAAAACCAGGCGCTTCAGAAATTCAGCATTCCTCTTTGAACTTTCATTTTACAATACTTAGTTAAATTGTTAGAAAGTCACAGTGTATCCAATTATATTTCAGAAAAAAATTGAATATGAAAGAAATAAGATGTTGCGAGAGAAACTTGGTAAAATTAAAGCAAAGTTGAAATGTCTTTTAAGAATTCATAGCCTTTTGCAATAATAGTAGTATTCTGTTTTCCTGTACATGTGCATCGATAGTCTTAAGTGGGATGAAACTGATAGAAGGAGTGAAAGTCCCCCTAACACCCTCAGTCCTACTGAACAGTTTAAGGTGTGAGGGTGAGCACAGGTGGGCTCGACGTGTGGCACTCTCACTGTGCTCAAGTGAAGTTGGTCCTGATTCAAATGAACGACAGAAAGACAATTAGAGAAATAGGAATTCTGATTGGATATTTCATTATATTAAAGAATTGTTAATTTTCCTTATGATAATGGCTTGTCATTTTTAAGAGTCCTTATTTTTGGAAATGTTACCTGGTATTTATAATCAGGGACAGGGACAGTGGCTGAGGGGATATTTGAAACAGTATTGGCATTGAGTTGATGATTGCTGAAGCTGGATGACGGGTGGTACATGGCGGTTTTGTTCTACTTTTGTGTATGTTCAGAAGTTTTCATCAGTGTTTTAAAATAACTATGGGCATTCCTGCTCAATTAACGATTGTAATTTAAATAGATTTAGCATTCCATTCTTTAGAGAATAACTTTTACCATTGGTTTTGGGAAATACCCTGAATTACATTTAAGCAGTTTCCTTACTTAGTGTTTTTATTAGAGTTGGTTTATTAGAATTTCATGTGGGTCCTCAGCATCTATTTATATATGGTTTTCTCCTTTAACGTGTTGTAATGGGATATATTGTTAGATGTTTTTGGTACATTACTGGAATCTTAATTGCTAGCAAACATTTCATTGAGAATTTTTGCATTTATATATTCATGAGTGAGATTGACCTACAGCTAGCTAGCCAGCTTTTTTCTTTCCTAGGTCTCCATCAGAGTTTGTTATTAAAGTTGTGCTGTCTTCACAAAATAAATGAGTGCTTTCCCTTTTTCTATAGTGGCTTAAGTGACATTGGCCTTACCTGTTCCGGGTTGGATGGAATTCAGCTCTAATTTTGTCCAGTTATAGTCCCTTTTTCATTGGTACATCTTTATTCAGCTGTTCAGTGGTATTTGTTCTAGTCATGTTTTCCAGTTCTTGGTTCCATTTTGATAATTTACAGTGTTTAGGAAGTCATCCATTTCTTCCAGATTTTCGAATTTGTGGCCGTCTTGATACATGTAGTCTCCTGTGTCTGTGATTATACCTTCTTTTCTATATTTGTTCTTTTTTCCTTAATGGGACTTGTAAGGAATTTGTTTCAAAGAACCAGCTTTTGGATTTATTTATCCTTCTATTGAGTTATTTTGTTCATTTCTTAGTACCATGAGAAACAGATTTCTTTCAGTGTTCTTTAATAATGAAAATATGTAAAACCCAAATTGTCATCTGAGTTTATGAAATTTTTACTGTATCCCGTAGATTTTGCTTTTGTCTCTGTTCCATTGCTTTCTAGATAGCTTGTGGTTTTCTTTTGTTACCCTTCTTGATCCAAGGGTTATCCTGGAATTGTTTTTTATCTTTTTTCCCCTAGTTTTAACAGATTATGATTCGAGAACATCAACTGTAAAAATATCTTTTAAATGTTGTTTAAATTTTCTTTACAGCAGTTACATGGTAATTTTTTTAAATTTTCTTTACTTTTCTTTATTGTATTGACTCAAGGTTCTCTATATCTATTAATTCAAATGTATTGGTTGTATTACTCAGTCCTTCTCTACTCTTGCCCGTATTGTGTTTACTGAATCTGTCCAATTCTGAGAGAAGCTATTAAAGTCTCCCACTTGAATTGTATTTTTATCAAGTTCACCTTGTATTTTTCCTAGTTTTTGCTTTATGTATTTATCTGCAGTAATTATTTGTATATGCAGGCATATGAATGTTATATCTTCTTTATAAATTGTTCCTTTCATCCTGATCACACTTTCACCTTAAATCCCACCTTGGCTGATATTAATAATGTCTCTTATTCTCTTTGTGTTTGTGCTAGCCTGGTATCTTAGGCTGTACCTTTGTTTTCAACATTTCTTTTGCTGCTTTGTTTTATTTCTTCCACATAGCATATGGCTGGTTTTGTGGTGGTGTTTTTTCCCCCAGTCTGTCTCCTAAGGAGAGAATTTGTTTCACATTTAGACTGATGGCTGATATTCTTGAATTTTATGCCTTTGGTCTTGCTTTACAATTATTGTTGATGTTTCTTTTCCTCTTGTTTCTTTCCGATAATTCTGCTGGTTTGATCAAGTTACTATTCCACATTTTTCTCTTAATTTGGAAGTTCCACTGTAATTTTTTCTTTAATGGTTACCTTTCCTATTATTTCATAATCAGATGCTTAATCCCTCTATTATTTGAAAACAAGATGTTAGCTCTTTCTTGTGCCAGAACAGTCTATATTCCATCAGACCCCTCACCTTTTCCTCTAGAAAGTTTTACTTCTCTGCTCTCACTCCTGCCCCCAGCTGGTAGGTTTTGCTAAAGTAGTTTAATATTTTTAATTCTAGACTATTAATAGAATTTTCCTAGGATGTTCCTTCTATTCAAGAGATTCTCTCCTGTATTACACAATCCCAGATAGTTGGTTAATGTACAGACTCTGATCTTTATTCTTCTATTAATATTATTTTCTTTTCCTCCATTTCTCCCTTTTCGACTTAGGAGAACTCTTATTGTTAAGGAGGTGGACTGCCTAGATTTTTCCTCCATGGCTGTCTTTTACTCTTGATTTCCTTCTCTGTATTTTTGCCTTGTGCATTAAGATTTCTTATCTTTGGTCTTCCAAGTCACATTTCAAGTCTCAACTGTGACCTTTCATTCGATTCAGCTACCAAAGTTTGAGTTTGAAAATCTTGATTTTTAGGTCCAGAAAGTTTTGTTTGTTTTAAATAATGTACTTGCATCTTCATCATAGTGATATTATTTTGGGAGGTTCAAATTATTGCCTTCCTCCTCTTGAAGCTTGCTTGTTCAGCTCTTCATGGAGGCACGGGAAGGGAGGCACACTCACATGGGAACTAAGACCTCTGTTCTCTGAGCTCTTCCAGGATCCACTATATTCCTTTCCTTGCCAGAGGGTTCTTCAGAATTCATCTCCTTGCCTAGCATTCTGCTTTCCTTTAAGCTTGCCTTGATTTCACAATCTAGACGTAAAGCATTTAGGATTACCTAGATTCAGCTTTACCTGCCTCCTTAGAAAGTAGTCCTTACTTTGAGCTCTAGGCTTCACCCAGTACTCCCCCTTCCCACCCTTAGTAATGATCTGTCATAGCAAGAAGCAGTTTACAGACTGCATGTAAGTATTACTCTCACCATCCTCTTCCTCTCCCCCTCTCATTCCTGCCAGACAGATGACAGTAAGGCTTCCAGTGGGCCACTAAAAAAGAGAACCAAGACTGTAATCCTTATCTTCTATGACATGATACCATAGAGTTAAAGGCTTATGAATCCAACTGCTATCTTAACCTTGGTTAACCAAGCTATACATGGGAGTGAGGGGACCTCATTTCTTCAGGAGTGGTTGGGAACATTTCCATTCGAAAGGGAAACTTAGGGTGTGCAGCATTCAGGAATGTTAAGACTTGGGGAAAATGAGGAGGCAAGAAAGTGAAAGAAGCTTTCTAATAAGTTTCTAAGCTCCAGAAGGAATCAAATTTGACTGCGTTCATATTTCTTTACTTTGTTAACAAAGGTTAGCCAACAGACTCCATGTTTCCCAAAGTTTCAAGGCTTCTAAAACTTGTACTAAAATTCCAAATATCTCTAAAACTATCTTCTCAAACACCCAGGTGCCTTCAGTCCCTTTTCCTTTACTTATAAATGTAGTTCGTATTGCTCTGTGCGCCCCAGTGTCAAAATCCAGTTCTCAGGAGCTCGAGGAATCTTCAACAGATGGCAAACAGTGCTTCCTTGTTGAAAGGTTTCAAAGAGACAAAGGAAATTACATCATTCCGGAGGTCATGGAAATTTGTCTTTTTCTCCCTTTATGTCCCTAGTGCGTAGCATATAATCAGTACTAAAAACAAGTTGGAATATTGTTGAAAATATGGAATGTTTATATGTATACATACGTGTATATGGTTGGTTTCATCAGCCTAATTCTTTATATCTAATTTATCTTTATGATGAGATGATCATTTCACCATTTCTGGGGAAGTATTGGATGTAATTAAGAAGCTAAGTGAAACAGAAGCTATTGATGCCTTGCGTGTCAGTCTTTACATGTCAACTCACGCTAAATTAAATACATGTGTGTATACATATATGAATCTACGTGTATGTTTTTTTTTAACAGATTGACGAAACTTCGCTAAAGATGTCTAAGGTAAGAGATTACATATACTTCATCATGTATCTACAGTATAAGGAGAAACTGCTTTATGTTTTCAAACTGTTTATATAGTCAAGATTTATAGGATTCATTATTTTTAATACAGCTGATGTATTTGATTCATTAAGACAGCATTCTAGTTTAATTGTCATCCTAAAAGCTTTGACCATTCTTTTTTCTGATTTTCAGTTTCTTGTTTCTAAATATATCAGTAACAACCCATTTAATCGCCTTAGATCATTCCTAGCAGACCAATCAAATAATAATTTAAAGTTCTAATAATTTGTTATGGTGAGATTGATGGGGCTCTTAGACTTGATAAATTGACTTATATCCGCTCTTGCAAATTAGCCCAGAGCCATGAAAGAAATTAATTCTAAGAGACATGCTGAGAAAGGCAGAATTTGTGGTTAAAATTGCAAGATTGTTTCTTTGCCTTTTATTTTTGAGTCTTTGGGTGTTCCTTACCATCTGATGCATAATTATCATAGTAATTTTTTACTCTTTATACAAGTATTAGTGTAGAACACTGACAAGCAAAAAAGAAGACAAAAATTAGCCATAATTCCATAGCCCAGAAAATTTGTGAAAATTTTTACACCTGTGTGTGTGCATGTGAATACACATTTACAAAATGTAATCCTAAAGGAAATACTATTTTATTTTACGTCTTGCCTTTTACAATTAATAAGTCAGTTGATGTATCTTTTTTTAATTTCCTCTCATTTTTAGTATGCCACTGCCTAGATTCTACAGTTTTTACTGTTCTTGGTTTATCACATCTCCATCTGTCACTCCTTATATCTGGTATCCATCGTCAGGGAATATGGACGCTGCAGTGTGGTCAGCTCTGATCTCTTTCTCATTCTCAGGCTTCTTTTTCTTGGTCTTGGAAGCTAGGTACTCAGTAACCCATTCCTGAGTTGCCTGACTCCCCCTTGGTGAGGCTCAGTTCCATAGAGCTAGGAATAGAACAAGAGACATGACTTTTTCCTGGATACTTTTCACAACTGCATCACATCGGACTCCTGGGAGTGTTTCCTTTTCAAAGCTATTCTTTAGCTAAGTTTGTTGAATGAAATCACTGTGAGTTGTGGCATTACTTTGTAAGTTTGGCTGATTTTCCTGTAACTCTAGGCATTTTCTCAAGTCAGAGTTTGAAATTGTACTAAGGTAAATTAAGCATGTACCTTCTTTTATGTATTGCTTAACAGAAGTGTAATTTTAGGTCAGCATGTTGGCATGGAATAATACTGGATTGGTTTTGTTGTTTTTTTTTTTCTTTTTTGTGAGGAAGACCGGCCCTTAGCTAACATCTGTTGCTAATCCTCCTCTTTTTGCTGAGGAAGACTGGCCCTGGGCTGACATCCGTGCCCATTTCCTCTACTTTATATGGGACGCCGCCACTGCATGGCTGACAAGCAGTGCATCGGCAGGCGCCCGGGGTCTGAACCCGCAAACCCCAGGCTGCCAAGCGCGAACTAAACCACTGCGCCACTGGGCCGGCCCCAATACTGGATTGGTTTTTTTTTTCTTTTTAATAAATGTTCTTAAGTGAATATCATCAGTTTTCTGCTAGAAGTGACTTTGGAAGTATTGATTTATGTGTATATATATGTTTTAATTTGTGAGAACTAATGAACCTATGTTTGTCACAGGTTTAATTATATTTTAAAAGCAACTAATAAAGTGTTTATTTGCTCTTTTTTCCTAAAATCTTATTTTAGCAACAACCAGCTCAGTTTATAAATCCGGAAACTCCTGGCTATGTTGGATTTGCAAATCTTCCCAATCAAGTTCACCGCAAATCAGTGAAAAAAGGTTTTGAGTTCACACTAATGGTGGTCGGTAAGAAATTAACTTATACTCTCAAGCTTATTAGATATGTGGATATCTCCCCTTCCCATCCTGTGCAGTATAATAGCGTGACCTGTGAAGTCAAAGAGAAAATTCCTCTGTTGGCAGAATCAAATAACTTGGGAATTTGGAAAAAAAAATCTTTAGAAAATTTTGCTGAAGAGTAAAATTAAAATTTTCCTGTCATTTCCTTATTTAAATGTAGTGAAAGTTTTTACTCATTTTGGCAGCCAGCCTCCAAAATGACCCCCGATCATCCTTGTCTCCTAGTATTCATGATGCTTTCTAGTTTCCTCCTGCAATGAATAGGGCTTCCCTGTGTAGCCAGTAGGAGATTGCAGAAATGAAGGTGTGTGGCTTTGAGCTTGGGTCATAATAAAAGACATTGCAGCTTGTACCTTGCCTTCTCTTGAATCATTCGCTCTGGAGGAAGCTAGCCATCTCCATGATGGGAGGGCACTTAAGCAGCCTTATGGAGAAGTCCCACAAGGCAAGGAAGTGAGGCCTGCCAGTAGCCATGTAAGTGACCCATTTCAGAAACATCCTTTGGCCCCAGTTAAGCCTGCTGGTGACTGCCATCCTGGCTGACATTGACTGTTACTGCATGAGAGACCCCCAAGCCATAACCACTCACCTTAGACACTCCCAAATTCCAGACTCAAAAAATCCATGAGATAATAATAAATGTTTATTGATGGTTTAGGCCCCTGAGTTTTGCAGTAATTTGTTACACGTTAATAGATAACTGATACACTTATATTTAATTAGCATAACCTTACATTTTATTTCATTCTTGATAACTGCAAAATTCTCCAAAAAATGATGAGGTGGCATAATGGTGGTCATGGATGAGTAGGACAAATGATTGTTTCCCAAGGTAAATAGTTCACAAATCTGAAATGAAAGAAATTGTGGGAACCTTGGTCCAGAAAAGGGAATGGTGACATGTTTTAGGAGCACAATTACGTGATAATGATAATAATGCAAATTCAAGGTCCTGGTAGGAAAGAGAAATCCAGTGCAACCTGTCAAACAGTTATTTAATTTTTTTTTTTTTTTTTTTTTTTTTTTTTGGTGAGGAAGACCAGCCCTGAGCTAACATCCGTTGCTAATCCTCCCCTTTTTGCTGAGGAAGACTGGCCCTGGGCTAACATCCGTGCCCATCTTCCTCCACTTTATATGGGACGCCGCCACGGCATGGCTGACATGACAGGCAGTGCGTCGGCGGGCGCCCGGGATCCGAACCGGCGAACCCCGGGCTGCCAAGCGCGGACTAAACCGCTGCGCCACCGGGCCGGCCCCCAGTTATTTAATTTTAGAGCATTCAAAAACCGGCAATAACTTCTACTTCTGGCCGTGATAGAATAACTCGGGGGTTGGCAAATTCTTTCTGTAAGGGGCCAGATAGTAAATTTATAAGGCTTTGTGAACCATGTAGTTTTTGGTGCAGCTGTTCAACTTTCCTGTTGTAGTAGGAAACAGCCGTAGACATTAGGTCAACAGATAGGCGTAGCTGTGTTCTAATAAAGCATTATTTACAAAGTAGTAGGCTAGATTTGACCTGAGGACCATAGTTGGCCCACCCCTGAAATAATGATACCAGACTAGTCCTCTTGGCATGAATAGCTAGAAGACCAGTCAAAATATATGAAACAGCTCTTTTAGGAGATTGGACATCAGGCAATGCAGGACTTTGGTCCTTGAGAGAAAGCAAACAAATTATGTGAACTATAAAGACATTCCAGCTCTCTGCCATTTACCTGCCCCCGCCCCAGGGGGCATGAATCAATCAGAGCATAGTAGTCTCAGAGCTGAAGGAGGAGATCACAGTTCAGGGAAGCTGAGGCAGCTGGAACCTGAGGTAGCAAAGCAGCTTCCAAAGAAGAAGAGAGGACTCCAGAAATCTGCGTTGGGGTTCCCTTTGACACCGTGGCTGAACACTGAACTGCGTATGGGCAGGGTGTGATTTCCATATATGACCACCAGGAGATTGAGCAGAACTGGAGCCTGCACAGAGTTGGACAGCCAGAATGGGGTCAGAGATGTTGGAATTCCAGCCCCCAGAGGGGGATCTTATTGAACACCCAAGGCATTCGTTCAGTCGAAACTCCAGAAAGTCCTTGCTTAAGAGTAGGGCTAAACTAGACATAAAGGCTGTTCTAAACCCTTGGAACAGAGCTTGTAAACAAGCCTTGAAAGGATCAAGCTGATTTACAAATAAAGGAACTACTTGCCAGGACAAAACCCATCACTCATTAAAGAATGACATTGAAATCCAGGCATTTACAGTGTAACGTTCACAGTATCTAGCATCCAATAAAAAGTTATTGGATATGCAAAGAACCAAAAAAAGAAAAAGCACATAACCAGGAGAGAAATCAGGCAGTAGATCCAGAAATGACAGACGATGGAATTGGCAAACAAGAACTTTTAACTATTTCAAATACGCTTCTGTATTTAAAGGAAGACAAGAATATAATGAGGTAAGTAGAAGATAACAAAAAAGAACCAAATGGAACTTCTAGAGATTAAAAAAAATACAGCATCTTAGATGAAAATTTCTCTGGTGGGCCTAACAGCAAATCATAGACTGCAGAAGAAAAAGGGCAATAGAAAGCTTCCAAACTAAAACACCAAGCAGAATAAAAATAGAAAGAAAAGCACACCAGGGCACATAATAAGCAGATACGTGAAAAGTACTGATAAGCAGGAAAATCTTAAAATAGCCAGAAAACAAAAAATAAGAAAAACACATTACAATACAGAGGATCAAAGAAAAGAAAGCCACTGACTTCTCTTGGAGAATAGTGTAAGCCATGTGGAATGACAGTTTAAAGTACTGAAAGAATAAAACCATCAGCCTCGAATTCTGTGTTCATCAGAAATAACCTTTAAAAATGAAAGTTTAAAAAGAGAAGTTGAAATAAAGACATTTTCAGGTAAATAAGCTGAGAGAATTTATCACTATCCCTGCACCATAAGAAAGATTAAATGAAGTTTCTCAGGTTGACAGAAGGGAGAGCATTGGAAATGGCAAGTGTGTTGGTAAATGTAAAAGACTTTTCTTGCCTTTTAATTTTTTTCAAAGATAATTGACTTTAAAACAAAACTAACAACGTATAACATGTAGGAATAAAATGAACACACAAGCATAGTACAAAGCACAAGAGGTGACTAGAAGCATGCTATTGAGACTTCTGGTGTTCTGTGTGAAGTGACAAAACGTTATTGAAAGGAAGACTGTGCAGTTAATGCTGCATGTGGTAAACTCCAAAGCAGTCGCTAGAAAAATAAAACAGGTTTGGCTAAAAGCCAATAGCTTCCATAAATTAGAATATAAAAAGTATTCAATCCAAAAGAAAGCAGAAAAAGGAAAAAGAATAGATGAGACAAATAGAAAAAGGGTAGCAGAATGGCAGATTTGACCTGAGCCATCTCGGCGATTATGTACGTGTGCAAGGCAACTTGGTCAAAGCAAAAGTCAGAGGTGATCAGGCTGAGTGGCTTCCTGTTGCGTACAAGAACACACTAACTGTGGAAACCACGTGTAGGTTACAATAAGGGGAAATTATCATGCCAACCCCAGTCGTAAGAAAGCAGAAGTGGCTGTATTAAATCAGACAAAGTAGACTTTAGGTCTACTAACCAAACATTCCAGAGATAAGGAAGTATATATCACAGTGATAAAGGGACCTGTTCAAAACATCATCCCAAATGTATGCATCTAATAACAGAGCTCCATGATACACGATGCAAAATCCAATAGGAGAAAGATCAGTCTGTAAGAACAGGAGTTTTAAAACACTCCTCACTGTAATCTATGAAACAAATAGACAGGGAATCAGGTATGTTTTAGAATATGTAAGTAATGCTATCAAACAAGACGACACAGTTGACATTCAGAGCACTATGCTGAACAGCTGCAGAATCTACATTCTTTTCAACTGCGCATGGAACATTCACCCAAGATACTCTGCATGAGGAAAGTCTTTTATTAGGTCAGCAGTACCATATTACAAATAAGAAAAGTACAGACTAATTTGTCATGAGCATAGACACAGGCATCTTAATAAAATTTTAGCAAATCCAACAATGTATAAAAATGTTTTAATACAGTTTGTTCTGCTATAATGCAATATATGTGTGTTTCTAAAAAATGACCGTGCTATGCAAAATCATGTGGTTAAAATCACAGGCTTATGGGGGCTAGGGGCACAACCCTCACCCTTCCTCAGTGACACATGAGGAAGAAAGTGAGAAACATGATAAAAAAGTGGTCTTGGTTTTACGTGTGTTAAAGGTTAAGAAATCTTAATTACTATGCCAAAAAAGTTACTAATACCTTGAACAATCTCTGAAGTTTGTAAAGGGGGCTTCATGATGGTTGTAGCTTGTGCATTATCCTGAAGTTGTGGAAGAAGGGTTGTCTGAAGATGGATGGAAAGTTTGACACTAGAGATGAGTAGTTGTGACTTATACCTATCAAGCTGGGGTAGCTGATAGCTGAGGTGTGTGCACTGGAAATATTCTTCCATGGCTTGATTCTGCTCGGTAGTTTTCTGTGTTCAGATAATTTCTTACCAGTGAAATCACACGTAAGCAAATTCGAAATTTGTATTATGCTGAAATTATTCCCTAATATATCAGTTGTGTTGGAACAAATTCTCACTTTCAAAGCAAGTATTAACAGCAGAACTGACTATACATTCTAAATGAATGGAGTTTATCGCTAGAATGCATGGTTGAATCTTGGAAGATCAATCAGTGTAGTTCTAAAGGGGAAATTCATGCTGTCATCTAAAGAATGCATTTATGGGGCCAGCCCCGTGGCGTAGTGGTTAAGTTCGGCACACTCCGCTTTGGCAGCCCGGGTTCACAGGTTCAGATCCCCAGTGTGGACCTACATCACTCGTCAGCCATGCTGTGGCACTGTGACCAACATACAAAATAGAAGAAGACTGGCACCGATGTTAGCTCAGGGCCAATCTTCCTCAACAACAATAAGAAAATGCTTTTGTAAAAATTCAAAACCCATTAAACCCATTAAAGATTAAGATTGTTGACCTAACTGTAAACCTTTAAAGAGTCTAGAAGAAAACGGGCAAGAAAGAGAAATTAAGAAAACAATCCCATGTACAATTGCATCAAAAAGAGTAAAATACCTAGGAATATATTTAACCAAGTAGGTGAAAGACCTGTACTCTGAAAACTATGACATTAAAAAAGAAATTGAAGACAACACAAATAAATGGGAAGATATACTGTGCTCATGGATTGGAAGAATTAATATTGTTAAAATGTCCATACCACCCAAAGCAATCTACAGAGTCATTGCAATCCCTATGAATATACCAGTGACATTTTTCACAAAACTAGAACAGATAATCGTAAAATTTGTATGGAACCACAAAAGACCTCCCATACAACTATTCTGTTTCTCACTTTCAGTACAGTATTCAATAAACTGCATGAGATATTCAACACTTTATTATAAAATAGGCTTTATAGTATATGATTTTGCCCACCTGTAGGCTAATGTAAGTGTTCTGAGCATGTGTAAGGTAGGCTGGGCTAAGCTAGGGTGTTTGGTAGGTTAGGTGGGTTAAATGCATTTTCCACTTAATGCTGTTTTCAACTTACGATGTGTTTATCAGGGCATAACCCCATCATAAGTCAAGGAAGATCTGTATGCTGAGCAAAAGCAGCCAGACACGAAAGAGGGCATGCTGTATGAGCCCATGTATGTGAAGTTCTAGAATAATCCAAACCAATCCAGTGACAGCAAATTGATTTGTTCATGCAGTGGGGGCTGGAGAGGGTAGAGGTGACTGGAATGTAAGATGTGCAGAGGACCTCTTCGGTGGTCGGAAGGTACTCTTGATCTTGAGTGGAGTTTGTTTATCTGAGCATATGCTTTTGTCAAAACTAATCTGACTGTACTGTTTAAAGGAGTGCAGTTAACTATTTTTAACTGAGGTATATGTAAATTATACCTCAGTAAAGTTGATTCAAAAGAAGGGTAGTTAGGGGATTAAGGGTGAGGTGGGTAGTGAAAAGCAGAGCAAGAAAGTTAACCTCAAGAACCCTCAACTTTTAAATTGTAACTATTAGCAGCTCAAGAAAAATGGTGTATCAGGAAAACCCGATGCACCTAACTTGTAAATCAGAGACTTAAAGAGGAAAGGTGTAGTTTTTTAAGTTGTGGCAGACTTTTAAAGAAATAAGAAATTTCACAAAATGGTAGATCATATACAAATGAAAGACTACAAATGTTTGGGCAGCAGTCAGCAAGGAATTTTAAAATCACAGGTAAGTTGTTTAAAGACATCAAGAAAGGAAGCCAGGTGGCAGGTCATCAATGAGAGAACTTGATGACCGTGCTGCTGAAGAATCTAGTCAAATGGTGATAGTTGATGATAACTTATATCAAGTTATTAACCTCCTGCAGTTATGTGGGGTGATGGATCAATTCATAAGAAAAGCAAGATAAAAAAAATATAAAGCTTATTGCCAAATATATTACCTGGTAGAAAGTCAATAAGGTGATTAGTGTGACCAAATTCGCAAGCAAGTTACAGAGGGAACACTCTGAGAACTTTAGAACTAAGCTAAGAAAATGAAAACCGGCTTTAAAGCAAAAATGTGCTAGCATAATTGTAAGTTCATGAGTTGTAGGAATGCACGCATGTTATGGGTATTCCTCTCTGAGGGCACATGAGCCTAGGATGGTGGCAGCTCAGAACTGCGTGGAGCCTGTGTGAGCATCCTTCTGTGAAATCGCACCTCCTCACGTGGCCCTCAGCTCCATCCTGCCATCGCACAGGACAGGAGTTGTTTGAATGGACAAAAAAGCTGACAACTTAGAATATTGCTCTTCAGGGGCCTTCCACAAGGACCTTTGTTTCACGTTGTTTGAGAAAGCAGTTTCTGTCTTAAATGTTGGTTAAAATTGAAAAGTAGATGTGAAGAGAAGCTCCCCCAGGTGGGAAAGCTCTTTATCTCCTAGCAATCCTGGCTTGGCCTAAGTTGTGTTGTTTAATTTTTTTAGCCTAGGTTCTGAAAAATAGAACTTCAGTTAGATCAGAGTCTAAAGCTTCTGTGGCAGTTTGCCTGCTGGGATTTCAGAATGATAGTGTAAAACGAAGCTCCCCTTTTCCTTACCCTACTCCTATTTTCATATTGTGGCGCCACCTTGTGTCTGATAGTGTGTATTTCTAATTGGTGAAAACATGAGCCATTTTGTAAACTCCGAGCATACCTCCCATTACAGTCAGTCTTTGCTATCACTACTTTTAAAGGATAACTAAGTTAATTAAAATTGCTGACCCCAGTATGTTTTGTGTGGAATTTTTTCAATGGTGATGGATTTACACTGGTCCAAATCTCTTCTTGCTTGCCTTGTTTCCCGCATTTGAAGGCACCTATTTGAGAAACTCCTAGGCAGGATAGGGAGGTTAGTGAGAGTGAAACAGCAAAGCAAGGGGCTCACCCAGATTCAGCCCAAGAGTAGCACCGCATTCTGACTTAATGAGCTTATTATTTGTAGATGTTACCCGAAAGCTATTCCGAGTGAAATAATCACTTACACACTTAAAATTAAGGTTTATAATTTAGAATCAGCCAGTGGGATATTAACTGCTTTTTTAAAAGAAGCTGTCTCTACTCAAGACACCTTTGCTCAGATGTCTTCTGTGCCCCAGTCCCTTTTCAGCCTTATTATCCATAGCTGTCACCACTCAGTCGGTGATAGAGTGACTCTGTTTGTTTGTCATCTCCCCCACTAGACTGCAAAGCTCCACAGGAGCAGGGACTTGTCCGTCCTGTTCTCCATCGTGTCCCAGCACCTAGGCCTGTGCCAGGCACATGGAGAAGACTTAGCACATATTGGTAAGACCCCCTTCAAATGTATAAAAAGGTGTAAAGGGGCATTGCCGGACAGTTTATTAACAGGGTAACTGGATGAGATAATATGTGTTTAGTCAGATTTTTATGCTCTTATATTTGGACATGTTCAACACATAAGTTTTGTCCTTTCAGTGTTCCTTTTTTCATCTAAGAAAATGACAATCTAAAGTGCAGTCTTAATTTTGTATGTCTACACATTTTACAATCACATCTTCATTCTTGATTTTCCCAGAAATAATGATTTTAAAACAGTTGTATACTCCTTCCAAATGCTGTGCAGGACTTAGAGGGAGGTTCAAACCGAGATGTCCAGGGGACAAGTTGGTCACCAAGTTCAGAGTTACTTCTCCATGCACAATCAAGCCTTAGATCATAACCTACAATGAAGTGATGGAATCTGTTCATGCCTCCTTCGAATATACAATTTAATTTTTGGTATCTTTGAAATTAAATTTCAAATATTCAGAATACATCATTGTAGTAGTTCAAGGAGGATTCTTAACTCGTTAAATGCTTGAGTGGGTATGTGCTGCCCGAATTGGACACATTACACTCAACAAAGTGAGCAGGGAGTTCCCTGACATGAGGCAGTTGCCAATGTTGGGACATGAGGGTGTTCATAAAACGGGAGAAAAGGGGTGGCCTGCTCCTGCCTTGTTGACGGAAGGGGGAGATTGCAGAGTGGCCATGTACAAGGGAGTCTTGGGTGTCTGGTTTCACCTTCTCACAGCTTGGGAAGCCAGAGTACTGTTGACATGGTTGGATAGATGTGTTCCGTTTTCTGAAAATGTGATAAGTTTAACAATCAGCAAAACTCATAACTGAAAACCTACTTTGCATTCTATTTATCAAGAAATAAAGACCCACCTCCGAAGTCCATTCCACATATTTGTGAAGAGGTAATATCGTGGTTCTGATCTTACAACGTATGAATTCTGGAGTCCACAGACCTGCATTCAGATCAAAGCCCTGCTCTGGATAGCTCTCTGACCAGGGACAGGTTACTGACCTTGGAGCACCCATTTTCCCATCAGTGAAATGGGGAGGGCTACCAAATTCCTAGTTGTATGGAGGACAGAGAATGATGTTTGTGAGGTACTTAGCCCAGTGCCAGGCCTCGCATAAACACTAACAGATTAACCGTGTCGTTCAGATAACATCACTGGAATGTTTTCATTTTCATTTAAAGGTGAATCGGGTCTAGGAAAATCGACTCTCATAAACAGTCTATTCCTGACTGATCTCTACCCAGAAAGAATCATCCCTGGAGCCGCAGGTACAAAAGTTCCTATGCTATCGTTAAGTGTAGTTCTACGTGAAAGCTACTAAAGAGTGCATAATCAGTATTTTATGCCTTAGCCTTGTGCTTGCTTGCTTTTTGTTCAGCTTTAAACACAGGGAAAATAATCATTTAGGTAGGGAATTTAGTGTGCTGCAACTAAAGTCCTTGGATTTTGGTTGCAGACTCTCATTGACCATGTATCCATGGATCCATCCTCTGCAAGTTTGTTTTCTTTGTAAAGTGTAATAAATAGTTTTTGCCTGTATTATACATTTAATAGGAGGATCAAGTGAAAATGCTTTCTTTCTTGGAAAAAGCTATGAAAGTAGAAGATGACTTTGAGACTAGACATTGTCTGGCCTCGTCTGCTGTCTGAGCGGTCCAGTGCAGGACACCGACATCCGAGAGTGCTCATTAAATGAATGGAAGCACTCAAAGTCAGAGCCTAGGGCTTGGGCCACCACAACAGGGACATATAGCCCTTTCACAAATATTTTTAATTCCATTTTTAAGTGAATTCATAAATTGTTTTCTTTGTCCCAGGAACAGAAATTGTAATTTTCAATACTAGCATTTTTAACCTTCCTTAGCAGCCCTTTAATCTTAGCTTTGATGTTTTCCTTACTGACTCTGGGATCATTTTTACGCAGTCCTCATGTTACCTTCTGAGAATCTTCCTCAAAGAGAGGTAGTGAACTTCCAATGCATTTGTTAAATAATAAGAAAGTAACTAACAGTTAATTTTTCCTCTCTGCAAATAGGCTCAATTTTAAGGTACATTCTCTTATTAAATTTGTTTCTTTTCTAGAGAAAATTGAAAGAACTGTCCAAATTGAGGCTTCAACTGTTGAGATTGAAGAGCGAGGGGTCAAGCTACGCTTGACGGTGGTGGACACACCCGGCTACGGTGACGCCATCAACTGCAGAGATTGGTACGCACCCACAGGGAGGGATGCAGAGCCCCAAAGTGCTGAGGGCTGTGCACTTGGTTACGTTTATTCTAATGCATTTAAATTTATAGTGTTAATGATTATTGGATTTGGAGTAGTCGTGCATAAGAAAACAATGAGACCAATTGAAGCACATTAATTACATTTTAAATGAGGAATTTCACAGAGGAGTATTTTTTCTTTAAAAGCATTCTAATGTGATCTGAGATTGCAAAGCCAACCATCCGTCAAATGCTGGTATAAATGAAGCACCTTGGTTTTTGAACCATGGCCAGTGGACAAGATATTGTAGTGTGGTCTTTCTCCTCTCCACATGCGTGGAAATGTAACGTCTCAGAGAGTCGCTGAAGACTTAGTGCCCGTAAATGACTGCTCATTGGCCTCATTTGCACAAGTAAGGAAATCAAGAAATAGACGATAAGAGCAGTCTGTCCCCTGTACTGTGCAAAGAATACCACTTTCATTGTGCCATCTCTCCTGGCTCTAATCCCTGTAAGCATAAAGCATCAACTTTCCAGCACGAGATGAGAAAGGGGAAGGGAAGGGGAAAGATCTTTCTTTCGTCTTTCTCCTTCCTCAGGAATGTCTCCCTTCTGCAGGTCATTCTTAGCGTCCATACAGATCTTCACATCTTAATACACCTGTTCTGCTAGCCCTCCACTCCTCTGCTCCTCTTCAAGCCACACTCCTGGAAAGAATTGGCAGCCCTCTGTCTTCACTCAGTCGTCTCAAGCTCTTTGTAACCTATTCCATTCAGGCTTTTGACCCCCAGTGCTTAGGGGAAATTACACTTGGCACAGTTTCCAGAAACTGCCATCTTGCCAAATCTAGGAGTCAGTTTTCCAGTCCCATCTTACACATGAATTATCAGATTATATTTGGTACAGGGGAAGGGACAGAAAGACTTATTTTGTCTTTGAAGTTAGGGACTGCCCGCCTTTTGTGTCCCATAATTATTCATTAATATTTGGTTTTTTTCTCAGTTTTAAGACAATTATCTCCTACATTGATGAACAGTTTGAACGGTACCTGCATGATGAGAGTGGTTTGAACCGACGGCACATCATTGACAACAGGGTGCATTGTTGCTTCTACTTCATTTCACCCTTTGGACATGGGTAAGGACTGGCTCACTGGGGACACCTGATAAGTTGACCAGAATTTCGTCTTTAGTGTATGGGTTTACAGCTTTCCCCCAAACTGCGTATTTTCATGTAAGAATTGAGATAATTTTGAGAAAAAAATTTCACGTGATTTCCCTATTCTGTCCCTAAGTATGTGACACTTCTCAAATTATTTTTAGACTTAAGCCGTTAGATGTGGCGTTTATGAAGGCGATACACAATAAGGTGAATATTGTGCCTGTCATTGCAAAAGCTGACACCCTCACTCTGAAGGAACGGGAGCGCTTGAAGAAAAGGGTGAGTGTGGGATTCAACGGGTGCTTTTTGCTCAGGATGGCCGAGAGCCATGTACCTGGGAAAGGGAACAGAAGGAAGGAAGTGTGTCTAAGGTGTGGAGGGGAGGTGCGGGGAGTTTGGTGGTAGTTTTTAAAGAACACCTAATACTTCTTGTAATTTTTTAAATATTTTGCCTTCACAAAGGTATCAAGTTATTATTGTTCTTTATAATTCACCTTAGATGGAAATACCCTTAATGAGTAGAAGGTGGCTAAATGCAAAGAGACTCCATGGTGTGTTAGGTGAATGATGTGAATATGGAAGTGTGATCATCTCTGGAACTTCAGTTCTGTTATTTTATTTAAACGCTTTACTTCAAACAATCCATTTAGGAATGTATTCTAATTACAGTAGTCTGGTATTATAACTGTTTTAAGGGCCTACATTTTGCCCATTAAGAGGTTGTATTACAGTTGTCCCTCAGACCGCTGGTGTGCCTCTCACCTCCCAGCAGCTCCTAGGCTGGTGTCCTCTTCTATGTTATCCTGTGAAGCCTCTTTGTTGACTCTCTGCTATATATATTTGTTAATTATTTACCTATTTCTATTTGTATGCTCATTAAGAAAGTCTAGACTCATATGCTAAATTCTACAAATAAGAGTTCCTTTAATTATCCACAAAAACAACCACTGTTAACAGTTAGGTATCTATTATTCTAGAACATAGTCTATTTATGTTTTTATTTTTACAGAATGGGATCATGTGGAGAGATTATTTTGCCACTTGACTTTCTAAGACTTTCCAGTGCACAAAGAAAGCACTCCTCCAGGCCCTTACTCAGTCAGCGCACCCCCCACTCAGTCACAGCACCCACCCTGCCCTCAGTCAGAGCACTCCACTGCACACAAAGTATTCTTCAGTGTGTTTCTTGGTCTTCCCACCCCTGCCCCTGGGTCCCTGATGTCAGGGACCTTTGCCTTGCTCACTTTGTATTCTAAGAGTTTAGAACAGTAGCTGGCACATAGTGGGCACTCAGTAATGTTTGTGTAATGGGCATAGTACACATCTGTCTTCTCGCAATTGCATGTCAGACAAATTCTTAGAAAGGAAATTGATGCTCATGTAAACTTTTGAAAGATGACTAAATTTCCCTGGAAACAAATTTGTAACAGTTTATATTCCTAAAGCAACATGCGAGCATGCTCTTCTCTCCACCCCCGGAGCAGTTCTGGGTGTGTTGCCAGTTTTGGTAAAGTGTTCCCATCTGAGAAGTGGAAAAGGGTGTCTCGCTTCAAGTTGCATTTCCTGATTGCTGATGCTTAATGCCCGTTGGCGTGTTTGAGGAGGTTTTAGTTAGAGCCTTGCCTCACCTTTCATTGCTTTTTTTATTGACTTACAGGTACTCTTATATTTTTAGATGTTGACTATCATGTTGCAAATGATTTCACCTAGTTTGGCTTCTGTGTTTTCACGCTTTTCTTGATGTCTTCTGTCATAGCAGAGATTAAAATTGTATGTACTCATATTTGTCAGCCTTCTACTTTATTAAAGTCTCAAGTGCCTGCCAGTTTTTTAGGAAATATTCAGGCCCTTGGAAGAGCCCTTGAAAGCTTAGCTGTTTTTATGCTTGACAATTAGTATTCTAGCAATTCCTGCACAAGGGAACTTCACCTTTTATAAGATGTTACATTAAATTTCAGAGAGGTGGGGTGAGGGCACAGTTAGAATGCTTTATACCCACCTCTAATCCCGTATCCAAAACTCTTAGGGCTTAATTTCGAAGTCTGAAATGAATTGAAATACTTTTGTACTCATCTCTTTTATCTTGGGCGTTTTTAATCCCTTCTCTTTATCTGGTTTCTTCCCTGGGCCATCTAGTGTACTACTCCTCCTGAATCTAAAAGAACCTCTTGCAGACCTTCTGAAGCCCCTCCTTTGTTTTAGTCTTATACTTCCTGGTGGTGCAATCTGCCCTCTCCTCCATCTCTCTCACTGTTCACAGTGTCCAGCTGCAGCTGTCCTGTTTCTTGGGCTTGGCCAGCGGTTCAGTCATTAGTCTTGGGCCTCACCAGCAGGGTTTGCTTTTGTCTTTCTGTTTTACCACCTTCTTGTCTCTCTGATCCCTGGGTCAGCATTGCTTAGCATTATTTTGATCATATTGTCTCCTGTGGCTTCTGCTTTTCTAAGAATCTTTTTGTCTTTTTCATGTGAACTACGTATGTAAATAGGAGTCCTCTTTTCCCTACTAATGAGCTCCTCTCCCAACTTCCCTATCTTTGTAAATGGTCCCACAATTCTTGTAGTCACCCACATTGAGAAATGTGTTATTATTTTTGATCCATCACTTTCTTACTCTCTCTCCCAATTCTAAATAACCTACTTATTAAATATTTCTCAGACCTATAACTTGTCTCCCATGTAAGCCCTGTCTTGATGAGGCCAGTATAGGAAAAGAGATGGGGTCAGCACACTACTGGCCCCTTTTTGCCTATCGAATAAAATCCAGATTCCCAGCCTGGCGTTCAGGAAACTTTCTACTTGGTAACCTCCGTTGTTCTTCTGTCTTATCCTACTAGATGTCCTATTCCAGCCATCCTGGATTTCTTGTTATCCCCAAAACACACTCCCTGTGTCCTCTCCTCCAAGCCTTTGACAAGATTCCCCCCCACCCCCACCCCGGGTGCCTCTTCTCTACTTGTAAGAGTCCTGCTTGTTCTCCAGGGACTCCTCGGGTGACACTCATGGCTCTTGTGCTTGCTGTGCCTCTCCCATGGCACTTGTCCTTCTTGAGTCTGGTTGTGGGTGATTTCCTTTTAGCTGCTGTGTTGGGGTTATCGTTAGTTTGCTGCTTTGTACATTAAAAGTAGTGGTGCATTATTGTTATTACTCCAGAGCCTTCAAAATGCAAGCATAAATACCTTTTTAGCAGTTTACAAAATCATTTGAAAATAATTGTAGTAATCAATTTGATTCTTTACTGACATTTCAGTAATTCTGATAATATTTCTAATATGATGAATTAGACTTGACTAAAATATGCAGTTTGCTAAAATTACTCCTGGTTTTGTCACTCTTTCAGATTCTGGATGAAATCGAAGAACATAACATCAAAATCTATCACCTACCTGATGCAGAATCAGATGAAGATGAAGATTTTAAAGAGCAGACTAGACTTCTCAAGGTAAGTCTTTCTTCAAGTGAGCAACATAAGTGTAAGTAACTCCTATTTCCTGTTGTTAGACCATTTAAAACAGAAAGAGTTGGCAAAGGGCCAAATCTTGGAAGGCTTGACCTCTGAGAGATTGTTGGTAGATTCAGTTACAGTAGTATTTTTGCTTTAAAATATATTTTGACATAGCTGTTACCTGAGGCTTAGAAATCTTATTGCAGGTTTAATTTGTTTTCATCCAGTTTGTCTCATGTGGAAAGTATCTGCCACTTCCAAGTGTGAAACAAGAAAGGAAACCTCATTTAAAATGTGGCCTGGAGGCCAGCAGGGGGAGCCCTCACACAGTACCCCTCCACCTCACTACAGACCCCAACAGGAAGGATCCTCTGTCATCACCCCAGCAGAAGGAAGGAAAATTTCTTCCTTGCCCAGCAGCTCACCCAATGAGAAACCGTCACCACCCTGAACTCTCGCTTTCCACCAATGGATCTCTGTTCAAAACAGCCCCTTCCAGCTTCCTCCTTTTTCCCTGTAAAGCAATGTTTCTCTTTGCTTGCTGGGCTTGCCTATGCTTTTAGCCTATGGCTGGCTTCTCTCAAATTGCTGTTCCCGAATAAACCCATTTTGCTGGTAAAATAACTAGCTATTTTGTTTGTTTAGGTCAACACAAGTAAAATGTTGTATACCATAAGCTTTCCAAGTAAACCTGGTAGTAAGCAGTGATGGATGTGTTCAATCCACGCTGATGTTCTTGTGTTCAGAGTGGAAGTTGGGGTTCCCTCTATGCAGCCTGTGTACCCTGTTCTCTCTTTCTAGGCCAGTATCCCGTTCTCTGTGGTTGGATCCAATCAGTTGATTGAAGCCAAGGGCAAGAAGGTCAGAGGCCGCCTCTATCCATGGGGCGTCGTGGAGGTGGAAAACCCAGAGCACAATGACTTTCTGAAGCTTAGGACAATGCTCATGTAAGACGCTCATGCGTTCCCGTTGGCAGTACCTAACGTGGAAAGCAGCGCTTTCGAATGTGGGGGTGTGCATGTGGTTTCAAAGACAGCTGCCAGCTCCATTGTGTTTCTGCGGCCGGGCTGCCACAGCTTGGTGCAGAATGCCCTCACCTGGGAGCTCTCTGTAACTATACTGGACCAGCTCTTCCACCTATGGCCCGTAGCTTAATACACTCCTTCTTAAGATCTCTTGATGCTAAAAGTAGACTAGACCTACACTGTGGTATGGCCTCACCAAACATGGGACACCTCCTGCTCTGATGAGGAAATAGATTTGCTGCAGGTGCGGTGAGCGGGGCGGGGTGGGGGGGGCGTCTCCAATCCCAGCTGAAATGCGTTACCACTGCTCGTCAGCCTCAGGCTCTCACATGGGATGGCCCCAGTTAGCCTTGAGATTCTTCAGTTGATGCTGAGCAACTAGAACAGACCTGACTACAAAAACAGACTTTTTTCCTCTAAAAATAGATTTCACATTTAGTAACACAGATGCATTGCTGTTGCTGTTGAATAAAGCAGCTGACAGAAAGAGTATTATTAAAATCCAGTAACTCTTTAATCGAAGAGTTCAAAGAATGGCTGATCTAGATAAATTTGGAATAACTGAAAATCGCTGTATATGCCACATATGTCTCACTTGGTTTAGCAATTTTTAGTGAATTAAAATCAATAAAAATACCATTAAAATTACCATTAAGGGGCCAGCTTGGTGGCACAGCAGTTAAGTTCGTACGCTCCGCTTATGGCGGCCCAGGGTTCACAGGTTCAGATCCCAGGCACAGACTGACGCACCACTTGTCGCACTGTTTGTCAGCCATGCTGTAGCGGCATCCCATATAAAGTAGAGGAAGATGGGCACGGATGTTAGCCCAGGGCCAGTCTTCCTCAGCAAAAAGAGGTGGATTAGCAACAGATGTTAGCTCAGGGCTGGTCTTCCTCACAAAAAAAATAAATAAATTACCATTCAAGCTATATAATTCAATCACCGTGTAAGATATTAAAGTGCACCCCAGCCTGTCCAGGGATGGGTCCTTGGCTGTCGTGGTCCTGTCACAGAGGAGGGGTGTGGAGGCTGAAGTCGGGGAGCGTTAGTGTAAAGGTGTGTTTCTCAGCATGAAGGAGAACAAGCCACCCCTTTGCCATCACTCAGTCCATTTCCCTGATGCTGGGCAAACTCATTTTTGAGTGTTTAAGGATTTGAAAAGGCTGGGCCAAAAAAAATGTGACTTTTATAAAATGATTAGAAAATTCAAAGTGCTGTCTCTATCCAGAATATTAATACTTCATTTTGTGGTCTTCTCTATAGTATAAGTTAATCAACTCTTCTATAAATTTTTAGCTTAAGAAATTATGAATATTTGAATTGCATCTTTTCCATATTTTCTTTTAGAAAAGTGTGTTCTGTTTCAGACATTGTTTACCAAAAATATCTCCTAATATCTCCTAAAATCTCTTTTTGCATCTACCCCTGTCCAGTGGTGATGGTCTCATGCAGAACTTGGCAGTGCCCGTAGCAGAGACCTGGTGGAAGAGACTCTTAACCTGGCCCTTTTGGGTGTTTTTGTGTGTGGTTTATTGTGGCAGCAAGGAGAGATACACCTCTAGACATTTCCACAGCCTCAGTCCCTTACCCTGAAACTCCAGCAGCTTTGTATACAATTTATCAAGTAATAAAAGGGGTTTTAGTTACTCGTGTTTCTTCCGTGTCCTCGATTGGTGGTTTTTTTCCCATGCGGATAGCACATGCATGTAGCCCAGCTTTGGTGTGTTCTTTCTGTTTCAGCACTCACATGCAGGATCTCCAGGAGGTCACCCAGGACCTTCACTATGAAAACTTCCGCTCTGAGAGGCTCAAAAGAGGCGGCAGGTTGTTGTCCCAAGTCACACTTATCCCCGTCTGTCCACAGTGTGTCACCCTGAGTCGTGCTGTCCTCCCTCCTCTGTGTGTCCAGCTCAGCCTTCTTGACCTCTAACATGATGTGGTTTCCTACTCAGAGCTATTATGAGATACTTGTTGCTAATTTAATTGAATCATGCTTTTTTTTTCAGCCTGTTAAAAGTACTTTTAATCATCTACATGTAAAGAACAGCTTTAGATGGAGAGGCTGAGACTTGTATTGGGTGCTTTCTCAAAAGCATCACTGTCTGTAAATGAGGACAGACTTACCTGCCGTAAGAAACTGTAGCACCCCAGTTAGGGGTGAGCAGCAGCTCCACTCCTCAGCCCCGCATGCCGCAGCTTGCACCCTTTTTTTTTTTTTTAAACCATCCTAATAGGTTTTTATTTGAGATCTGTATTTTGTGACCTGATTTGTATCTGATAACACCACATCTCTCCTTAGAGTTTAATTAACAAATAAGTGATATACATCATTTATAAAAAGAATTTTCTGTATTGTAGTTCATTAAAATATTCACATTTCTTAAAATATGATCTGTGCATATATAGGACGTGCACATTAAAGTCTACTTTATTGTCTTATTAATTTGGGGACCAGACATTAAGAAAGGTTTTAGAGGCAGCAAGAAAATCTCATTCTGAGGAAGCTGACCAGGCTGTGACCCTAAGACATCATCAGAATGTGAAGAGCTATGTGCTCAGAGTGCCTTCTGCTCCAGCTTTCTCTGCTTGGATACTCTGATCCTGTTCCTTTTTTAAGTGTAATGGTTTTAGTCCGTGTTCATAAAGAATAATTTATCTTAAAAAAGAATATTCTTCTCTCAGTAGATAATATCTATTTTTTGAGTAGGTAAAGACGAGACTGTCACTCCCCCAATTGAGAGTAAGAAAAATCTCTTGAATTTTCCATTTCATGTTGTTCCTTTTACATCATTCGTTATTCATTTATGTCATTAATCAGAAAACTACAAATATATGTAATTTTAAACATATATTTCTCACAAATGTAAAGTGAAATTATACTTTGAGTATCTGTCATCAGAAATAACTGACTATTTGTCACAATATTACAATTATAACTTGTTTTAACTCTTAGAAAAGTGGAAAATGAGGAAATGAATAAAGACCAGATCTTGCTGGAAAAGGAAGCTGAGGTAAGTAGAAAAGTACTATTTTAAGTCTAAAGCTATTGAGTTTACATCCAAAAATGTTATTTGTAGTCAGCTTCTTACAGTTTTCTTTCCCTATTTTTTTGAGAAGGAATATATTACATGTAACTGATCTATTTTATTATATATACATCTGTACATAATAATATGCATATTTGTACACATAATATGCATATTGCTTTACATATATTATTTCACTTAATCTCCAATGGCAATTTAATCAAAAAACTGGAGAATAGAATTTAGTAACATGACTGATATTTGTAAAATGTTCAAAAATGAGTAGATTTCCTATACATAGACAGTAAGCAATTGGAAGATATAATGAAAGAAACTGCCATTCACAGCCATTAACGAAAACTTAAGACGAAATAGGTAGGACTTATATGGGGGAAGAAACTTGAAAACAATTTTCAAAATTTTAATAGAGGCATAACTTTTTAGGTAGGATGCTCAATGCAAAGATCACAGTTCTCTCTAAATTAATATCTAGATTTAATGCAATTCTAGCAGAGTTGTGTTTGTTAAGTCCTTTCTTTTAGAAGAGAGCTTAATAAAATAATTCCACATTTGTTTTGAAGACTAAGCATAGGAAACACAAGAAGCTCTGTAAAAGTGGACTGTTGAAAAGAGGCTTGCTTTACTGGTTATGAAAACGTCAGCAGACAGTGGTCATTCAGAGTGTTGGGTACAGGCATGACGGGCTGATTAAATACACGTCTGCAAATAGGTCACAGGGATGGACATATGCTCCAGGGTAAAGATGTCGTTGAGATCTGTTAGAGTTGTAGAATCCAAACATATTCCATAAAGAATAGCAGAACAGGCCAGCCTTTTGGAAACAAAAATAAAACTCTCGTCTTTGGCCAAATTAATTCAATATGGATCAAATATTTAAATGTTAAAAACATAGCTGCAGAGTTACCTGGAGAACATTTGGGTAAATGTTTTATAATACTTGCCTGGAGGGCTTTCTGAACACATAGAAACCATAATGATAAAACGATAAAGATAAGGGAGGATGAACTTTGACCATTTGAAAACTAGGGCCTCATTGCCCTCCAGAAAAACTGGACCAGTCCCCCTCGACCCTCACTGCACATGCCCCACTGGAGAGCCGAAGTCTCTTCCCACCTTTTAGGTTAAAAAATATTTCATGTTGTCTTTCTTTACTTATTTCTTTACTTATTATGGATAATTTCTGTTTCTTACTTGAACTGCACATTCTTGTCATTTGCTTGGTTTTCTGTTGAGTTGTTGGTCCTTTCACTGATTTATGAGAGTTCTATTTTAGGGATCACAGAACATCCATAATGTTCAGGGACAACAGACCCTGAGAACCAGTAACATGTCCACATGTCTTTCGTCCACAGCTTCGCCGCATGCAGGAGATGATTGCAAGGATGCAGGCGCAGATGCAGATGCAGATGCAGGGTGGGGACGGTGACGGTGGGGTTCACGGGCACCATGTGTAAGGTAATAATAAAGCCTGGAGAACAGGCAGTCGTTACTACGTCTCAACTTGAGTATAATGACAGGTGCCTCCTCCTCAAGTCTGATTCATGTTTTGCATTTTGAAGCTCTGTCTTTAACTGCATCACCAGCCTGAAAGGAGAAAGGGTTGCTCCTAAAAAACAAGCTTTTCCTCTGCCCCTCCTGTCTAGTAAAGATATTTCATATTTTCTAAGCCTATAAATATGATTAACAATAGAAGAAACACTATATATTAAAACAACTTCTATTAGTCATACAATTCGACATTTATTAGAGCTGAAAACATCTCTTCAAAGAATTTTTAAAGTGTTACTAAAATAGCTTATACAGACCAAAGGTAAAGATGGTGTGAAGGGGTGAATTATGCTAGGTAGGTCAGGGTTACCTTGATGGAGACTGCTGGCCTCCTGCTCCTCACCACAGCTCTGCTCCCACTGATGGTAATCATTGAGTCACGTAGATATATGGCCTGGTGTACGCTGGCCTCCCTACTTGAAGGGAATCTGCAGACACCAGGAACCCAGGACTAGGAAAAGGCAAATGTCCACTTTCCTGTATCCTGTGGACAGGTGGGCATTCAGAGCTGTCCCGGTGGCTGCTATCATCACCTCCCAGAGAATGGAGGGAGAAGTAAAGTCAGTGAAGACCAGTTGCATGGGTTTGGGGTGGAGACAGACTTGCTCCATGGAAGAGACATGTTTGAGCTGGCCCAGATCTGGGCAGGAGAGGCTGGGCATGTAGGACGAGGGTCTCCACTGCAAGTTGGGGACCTGATTGTAGAAGCATGAGAGTGTTGATGAAAACAAGGAGGTGATGTGATGACATGAGTGACTCAAGGCTTAGCTAACACATTAGGATTGATGAGACAGAAGGCAAGGAGCTGGGAGGTCCAGATACCTGTCACAGGTCCTCCACCTTAGATGGATAGGTGATGAAAGAAGGACCTGGGGGCATGCTGGGGGCATTGGTCACCAAAACAAAACTGCTGCCCTTGTGTGGCTTATTGGGAAAAGTTTTAGTTGTGAAATACATGCACAAAAAGACATATGTACAGTGTAAGCAGTTACTATAAAGGGAACCTCCATGTAACCCCACTGGTCAGAGTTGGTTGCTTTACTTTGATTATCATGTTGAAACCTTAGAACAGTCCCGAGAGTATGTGCTGAGTTCATACTTCACCAATGAGGACATTAATACTGGCCAAGGGTTTAAAATTATTGCCTTTGGTTATATAACTAGTTAAATGACAGGACCTCCTGACTCCAGAGGTCGATTTTGCATAGGCAAGTTTGGTGCCTGCCTGGGGAAATGATGGTAAAATAAGAGGGAAACAAGCACTCCTGAGGGTTAGGGCTCATTTGAGGTAGGAGGGAGTGACGTATGTTTGCTTATTTTCTCTCATCTTGCTACTTCTCTTTTTAAAGCTTCGATTATGGAATTATGAAAATTCTACTTTAGGTACATAAAATTAATTTATATTTCTGTATACTTCTCAGTTTTGCCGTACTCCCAATTTCCAAGAGCCTCATAAATGACATTTTCATTAGTTAACTCTCTGGTCGTATTAGCCCTACCTTCTGCTTAATTTGTGTCCTTTGTTACACAGAAAAATAATGCTATTAATGGTCAAAGCAGCAAGCATTGCATCACTCCCATTTAAATGTGTTATGTTTTGTTTTTCCAGAAAACACTTGTCAAGATAAAACATTCGGATGAGTAACAGAGCTGCATATTTTCAGGAGATCGTTGAAGGGGGTGCCCATCCACATTTTACAGACCTGTGCCTGAGAATTTAATTTTTTTAAACTTTTGATGTGTTATTTTGTATGAAGTACTTTTAACATTTGTATTTCATTGCTATGTTATACTTTATATTTTGTGAGGTGAACTTTCCATTTTCGTTTTTTTTCCACTTTTACTAACCACTAATGTTAGAATTGACTTCCAGGGATCAGTCAGCATATATAGTTAATGTTGAGTTTTTTTTTTTATTTGGCTGGCCTGACTAATCGTTGAGGAGCACTCTTGCTTTATTTCTAGAACATTCAGATTTACCCAGAATGTTCCTGAGTGGTAGAGACATGGACCTAGTGATACAGACCTGGTGCAAGTTGCACCATGTGGAGATTCTTAACTTTCTTGCTTTTGTTGGAGCACAACACCTAAAACCAGTTTTGCTGCTATAATTCAATACTGTTAATTCATCTGCACATTTATCTGTTTACCAGATGAATTATTCATTCTGAATGAAACAATAGAATTATCTAATGAGATATATGTTTATACTTAATAGCTTTTTTTAAGAACACGCTTTTAGGGGTGAATTTTAAGAAGTCTCTGGATTCTGAAGCTAGGTCACTTTTTAAACCACTGTACAGAGAGCTCACCACAAGCCGCTCTTTGTAGTATGCTCCGCTGATCCCGGCTCGCCTCTGCCCGGGACATCAAAGCATCCACGAGCTCCAGTTTTCATATTACAACTGAGCTGCTTACCTACTCAGTAAACTGTTTTTACTCAACTAAATTAAAAAATAACTTTTTAAGGAAAATTAATTATTGATCTATTCAGAAACCAACCTTTTTATATTTTTATACTGCACTTTAACACATTTTTCTTAACTGCGGATTTAGAAGATCAGCTTCAGCAGTGGAAAATCAGGGTCCCTTGGTGGGTAGGCCTCTGAACCCAGACCTGTGAATAGGCCCTGAGGCCTCAGTCCTGAAGCCCGAAATGCCGACAGGTTCTCCCAGTTTGGCTTTCCTTCAACTGTTTCTTTTTTGAATGGTTTTCTGAAGGGAGGCAAATAGCAGCGATCATTTTTTTATGTGCAGACTGTCCCGTCTATTTTCAGCCACTGTCCTTTCCTTCATTATGTATACTACAGGTTTCTCTGTGTATCGTGTTAAGAATGAAAGACATTTCAAATCTGCGCTGGGGGCTGGTTGACAGGTGCCACCAGTAGAAGCTGCACCTGGTCTGTTTTCTGTCCTCTGTGGCCCTCACCCTTCCCTTCCCTCCTCATGTGTCTCCCTGTCTTGCACTTCAAGGGGCGCTGATGCTCCAGAGGTTGCTTTTGTTCAGCTTTCTACTGACATTGGGGAATTGCTCCCCAGAAAGGAGACAAATGAAAGGAGACCCGGAGGAAGCAGGTGCTGTTTCAGTATTTTCATTTTGCTATAACAGGAGCAGTTGAGATGAAGAAAATGCTTAATCCAAGGATGAGGAGGGTTTTTTTGTTTTGTCCAGACAAAAAATGAGAAGGTAAATACATTAGTTACAGAGGTGTACTATGGAAAAGAATCGGGTGTTGTGTAATTGTGAACGGTCAAAAGCTGTAGGTTTAGGCACATTGTGCAAAGTTTTTACCAAGAAAAAGTGTTCTGTGACTTTAGAGCACCTCCATGCGAGGCCAATTATTTGGGTTATTCTGGCATTTATTAACTGCTAGTAAAAAACTGTTGGGGGGGGCATTTGCAAGTGGTCAGCATAATCCCTGTGTATGTTCAAGTGTAACTACTACTCAGGGCCAGCTGCCACCTAATGATGGTTATGTGGGGGTGGGAGGACCTACACTGTTAACACTCTTAAATCCTCTTTTGTTTTGCTACCCAAATCTAAATAAATACTTTTGCTAATAACTGCTCCTTTACTAAGAGATAATCTTTACCTATAGAAATGTATTTTGAAAACTTACTTTACACAGCAATTTCATATCCATTGAAACTAACCTTTTATCAATAAAGCACTATTGTTTAGATATTAAGTGAGTAGTCCTGATTATTGGTTCTTTACAAAGGAAAGCTGTGAGGTCTTCTAGGAAAGGTTCAAAGCCCTGCAAACATCTGTGTGTAAAATCGGGAAGAATTATTTGCACCAGTAATATCAGCACCCAGCAACTTTGTATTGGCAATCCCAGCCCCAAGGAAAGAGCAATCAAGACTGGAAAGGAATTATTTACAGGTGATCTGATCATCTATTTAAAGTGAAAGGACATCTGATAAAAACAAGAGTTCAGTGATAGTGACTCGCTAATTAGAAAATGTAGTGGGAAAAGAAAGATCTTCACCGTGGCAACAATGACCAAAACCTGGAAATACCATGACTGACTGAGGAAGAGGTAAATACGTAAAGTTCCTGAGGCTTCTTAAAGGAAAATTTTAAAACCTGGACTGTAAGCCTGATGTGGGTGGGTGGACGGCCCTCTTTCTGCCCACTCGGCTGACCACCCTAGGACCTTCTGGGCCCTTCTTGGTGTCCGGGCTTCCTGAGCCTCTGCCTAGACCCCTGGCAAGTGAAGCTCTAGCTGTCTCTAATTCTTCCTCTCCACGGAGTCACTCAGCTTCATGACAGGCTCTGCCCTTCGCGGGCCCCCCTGGCGCTGTGCACCTCCCTGGGGCAGCGATGACAGTCCGCAGGGTTCTGATGTGTGGGCTGGCGGTTTTGGGCCACTTAGAGTAAAAGCCCGGAGGGAGCGGCGGGAAACAAGAGGCAGGAGGGGCCGCCTCAGAGCTGAGCCGTCTTCATGGTGTGCCTGCCAGAGCGGGGTCCCTGCCGAGCCTCGCATCCTGAGGCGGCTCCGCGGGGAGAGGCAGTTCTTCCCACCTCGTCTTTTGAGAAACGGAATCGGCAGAAGCACTGTAGGAGTCTGCCGCTGGAGAACGAGCCCAGGTCGATCCTGGATTTATCTCCCCGACAGCCAAATGGGGACGTCGGACGGCGGCAGGTACCAGGACCTGGCTCGGAGGGCACTTTGGGCGGGTTCTTGAAGGATGTCTAGGAGTTCACTGAACCCTTCGACGGACAAGGGGTGTGTGCTCCTGCGAGTTGCGGACCTAGGAGGCCCAGAACTTGGTGTCACGTTTCCATTCCCGGGAGGAGGTCGCGAGGCTAGAGGGGCACCGAGAAGGCTGAGCGGACCGTGGGCCTCCTCCCCAGCGCGGCTCGTCTCCGCCGCAGCACATCCTCGCATAGCCCTCAGTGCCCTTAGGCTCCGGTTCCAGTAGACCCAGTAGGAGTGCAATGGGTAGGAAAGAAGGCTGGCGGCCATGGGCTGGGGCGGAGGGAGCCCGATCGAGGGGAACTGCGCCTGGGCCAGCGAGCCGAGGCCAGGTCCAGGACCGAGTCCGGCCCGTCTAAACCGAGACCCGCCCAGGGCGTAGTCCCCGCCTCCTGAGCTGAGGCCCCGCCCAGGGCCGAGTGCCGCCCAGAGAGCCGATTTCCCCTTCGCTCCGCCCCCTCCCCGTCGTTCACCAATCAGGACTCGGTGCTGCGCTTCCAGGCTGCGGTCTGCGAACGCCCCACCCCCGTGGTCCGCAGGCCAATCGGCGGCGCGTCCGTGGGGGCGGAGCCCTGGGCGGGGGCGGCCCGCGGGCAGTCGGGAGCGGGCGGAGCGGCGCCGGACCGGGAGGCCGCTGCAGGCGACGGCGTGGGGTCGGGCCGGCGGGTGAGGACGCGGGGCCGCGAGCACGCACGCGGGCGGGGGCGCGGGGCCGGGCTGCGCAGGGCGCGGCCGAGGCCCCGGGCAGGGCGCGCGCTGAGGCCCTCAGGACGGCCGTCCATCAGAGGAGCCAACGCTCGGGCTCGCAAGGCCTTCTAGGGCGGCGGGCCCCGTGCGAGGAGGGCCCGTGTGGGGGGAGGCTGCCCGCTGGAGGCCGTGGGGCGGGCGAGGAGAGTCCCGCCGAGGGGCCCGGGGAGGGTCCCGCGTGGAGGCCGAGGGGTGGGTCTGGGAAGGTCGGGGCGTGGAGGCCGGTGGGATGCCCTGTGGAGTGTCCCGCGTGGAGGCCCGCGCAGAGCCACAGGTGGAAGCTCGCACTGGGGTGTGACCACGCCCTTCTTGGCCTTTCCTTAAATTGTATCTTAAAGGTGCGAATCCGGTGTTAGGTGTTGTTTTTACTCCACTAAGATCTAGAAATACGCCTAAAGCCTTGGGGAGCCTTCTAAAGGAAAACCATAAAAAAAAAGTGGGACCAGAACACGGCCCAGTGCATCACCCAAGCACCTTTTCCGTTTTGGCTGGTGACAGCAGCCCCTGATGGCCTCTCATGTGCTAGTCAGTAATGGCTGTGAAAAGCAGAAATTAAAACAAGGCGTGCTGAAGGAAATAATGTCGATACATAGTGTAAAGATAGGACGGAAAGATTTGAAACCCAGGGCTAAATCTTTAAAGGGCGGTTTTTCTCTCTACCTTTGTTTTGTTTCCATGAGGTAGCTTTGGCTGGACTACTGTGGAAATGTTTGATAACCGTCGGGTGACGTTGGGTTAGAGTGTTGGTTGTGTGTAGACTGCGTTACTACAAACAACACGGATTTTTCTCGCTGCCAGAGAGATGGGAGAAGACGTTCGAGGTAGGCAGACGTGGAGTAACCTTTGCTTGTAGGCCAAATATAATTTTAATTTTCTGTATCTGCTGTCTTTTGAAAAGTTCCTCTGAGTTCCTGTTCACCAAAAGTCGCGGTTCTGTGTGAAGAGTTGTGAAGCGCTTCATTACTGTTTTTTTATTTGGTTCTCAAAATCCACAAAGGAGACATGGCCATTTTAAAGCAAAGACGAGTGACTGTTTAGGATCACGCCCTGGCCATGCCTCTTTGGTGTGCGTGCTTTATTGCAGATTCTCATTGTGCAGTTCGCACTGAGCCATTTCAACTAGATGCTGACGTGCAGTTTCCTGACCTGCAAAAGTTTCCTGGCTTATTTACATGCATGAACATCTTTTCGCAGTAGACTTCCAGGTTCCTTCCGTACTAGTTTCTTTTCCAAAGAGGAAGTTTATATGATATATTCATATATCTCTGCTTCAGGTTCCTTATCAATAAAACGGGGTTAAAATTGACCTACCTCATAGGCTTGTTATGAACACTAAATGTCAGTAGAAATCTGTTAGCAAACATGCCTGGTACATGGTAAATGCTTAATAAATGTTAGTCGTTGTATTATCAGGTGGAAGAAGAATCTGAGTAGACAGTAGAGAGAAAAGTATTTTAGCAGAGTTATCCTGCTTGCAGGGAAGGACATGAACTGGATTGACCAAGCAAAGATTGATGCATGGATAATTCCATGCAAGCCCTTGTAAACCATATGGCCACAAGGAATTCTGTTCCATTCCTTCTTTCCAAACACCTACTTCTAGTTACATCAACACCTCCTGTATGCTCAGACAGTAAGATTTTTCTTACTGCTGCTTACCCTTTCAGGTTTGTTCCTGTTTTTCCTTCACCCACTTTCTCCTCAACTTGCCAGCTCCCCGTTTCACTCAGTGGGTCATGAGCTTCTTGCACGCAGCACAGTGTTAGGTACGCAGGAAAACCCCACCATAAAGTTTGGTGTTGAGCTGAGGGCACTCTTGTCATGTTCTCTGAGGTGATGTGTAGAACATTGGACTGGAGCATATTCGTTGACTTCAGGTTTTACCTTGGCAAGAGGGAGTCAGAAAGGTGAGGAATCCACAAAACTTAGCATAATAAAGCCAGTGTTTGGTGGGTTTCTGGGGGTCGGTCACTTTGATGGTGATTCTGTAAATTGGTCTAATCTTTTTGAAGAGCAACTAGCAGTATGTGATGAAGATTTTGATTTTGGAATCCCGGTTTTGAAAACAAACTCTGCCATGTAAACCCTGTGTGTCAGTATGGTAGAGTACTCCAGAGCCGGTAAACGCGTGCTCTGGCAATCCCATTCCCTGTCCTTGTCTCCAAACAAAATTTGAACCCTTTGATCCATGGAAATATGGTCAAAAACATGCCTTAACCAAAAAGGGAAACTGTGTGTACACAGCAATTATACTGTTGTAAAAATATGTGAGGACGTGGGGCCGCCCGGTGGCGCAGCGGTTTAGTCCGCGCTTGGCAGCCCGGGGTTCGCCGGTTCGGATCCCGGGCGCCCGCCGACGCACTGCCTGTCAGCCATGCCGTGGCGGCGTCTCATATAAAGTGGAGGAAGATGGGCACGGATGTTAGCCCAGGGCCAGTCTTCCTCAGCAAAAAGGGGAAGATTGGCGACGGATGTTAGCTCAGGGCTGGTCTTCCCCACAAAAAAAAAAAAAATATGTGAGGACGTGGACAAGGCTCAGAAGGGAAGTTAGAGTGCTATAAGTAGTTTTATTTTAGAGTCATGAGATAGTTTTCCCCCTCAACTGGTGTTTTGACTTATAGCCATTTTAAAATTCGAAAGCAAAAAGGTACTATAATGTTGTAGGGTGCAATGATGAATCTTCCTTCATCCCATCTCTCCCCAGCCTGTCCTCCTCATTGTTTCCCAGCTGCAGAACAGAAGGAGGTATGAGATCACATCAGATCTCTTAGGAGGGTGCAGGAGATGCCCCATAGCCCAACCCCCGCAGGCATCCTCAGGGCCCCAGCCACGCTCAGCCTTCCATCCTTGCCCAGCAGTCCCCTGCACACACTGCTCTTTGTCCAGTTGGTCTCTTGTCCCCTGCAAGGCCCAGCATCGACTTCACGCCTGGGAAGTTTCTCTGGGTCAGGCTAGCAGCACCCTCTTCCTCAGTGTTACCTCATACTTTCTGCTCTGTTACTGCAGTTGGGAGGTGGTACTGGCCACTTACATAGTTTTCTCCCCTTCTAGATCTTTGTGTGCCCTATGCTTTGCATGTGGGGTCCCTTAAACCAGAGAGGAGACAGCACACCCTGGAATCAGGGTGGGGTTGAGGCCACTTCCAGAGCTGAGTGACTGCCAGCAAGTCACTAACCTTTCTGAGCCTGAGTTCTTTAATCTATATTATGGGAATTGTGAGGATTAAATGAAATGTGGGCGAGGATATGGTGTGGCCTTCTGGCAGTGGTCATTACTTGGGATGCCGTGGCTACTGCAGTGTGCACCAGGACCTTCTTTAGGCCTGACACAGATGCCTGCTTCTTGTTGAAGCCTTTTCCCTCCCTCTCCACCCACCAAATTCCTGTCTGCTGTCCTCAACTTTCTCTATGGCACTAACCATCATTTAACATACTGTCGTCTTTGTCTTCTCCCACTGTAATGGGAGGGATTCTCTCTGATAAACTCCCATACCCCTAAGTACTTAGACTTGCTTGATAGAGAATAGGTGCAAATAAATGTTTGAATGAATTAATCAAATTTCATCTGGGGCAAGGGCAGATGCCAAGTTTTATGGGGCCTGAAGCTTATACAATTTGGGAGAAGGGGCTTCTTTAAGAAGAATAATATAATGTTACAAAATTAATTTGGAAAGTGAATATTTATTTAGAATGAGAAAAGTAAATAAGTTACAGATATGAAAAAGCTAACCAGTAGAAACATCACTAAATCCAGAAAAATAGCATATTTGTTAGTTAATTACCTGATACACCTTTGTAATATTTTTTCTCTGGCTATGTACTTTTTAATTGCCTCTTCATATGACAGAGAATACTGTAGAAAGAATTCAGTGATTCCTTAGCATAGTTGATCATAAATTTTTATTGTTGATAGGATGCATACAACGTGATTTCACATATAGACATATTTGCTATTTCTAGTACAGCTACAGGTTTGTGTCTCAGAAAAGCAAGAGTTCTGATAAATTCTATTATGCACAATTCTATTCAAAAAAGTGAAAAATCTTTGGTACATTTATAATTATACTGCTATAGTATCGATTTTTTTTCTGACAAGCAAGAACTACAGTTTTGACTACTGAGAACTGAACTCTTTGCTTACAGTTTAACACGTCTGACAATAGTTTTCTCTCAAATAAGCATTTGGCTCCCTGTATTTCAAATTTGTTTTCTTTCCCACAGCCCACACACTTCCGGTGCCAGGCGCCATTGGATTCATTCAGGTTGCCGCAGGGTCCCTGGCGCTGCACCTTTGTTTCATAAACGCCTGGTGAGCAGGCACAGTGGGTGATAGCAGAAGCCATACCTGCATCGAGGTGGCTAGTAATAACTGAAGTGTACACAGAAGTAACTGCAAACAATGTAAATGTATCCCATTAAACCCAAACTAAATGTGTTTCCAACTCATTGTGCCCTTAACTGCATCCCCAAAATGCCAACAGCCCCTCCTAAGCTACCTGACATAAAGGGAAAGAGGCAGCAGTCTTAGTTGATTACAATTAGAATATTTTTTGTAAATTTTACAAAAGGCTGTGACCATAGGCACACTTTGCTTAGGGCCTTTACTAGGACCTTAGAAGGGGCCAGTGCAAGTGAAGGGCCCAGAAACCAGAGGCAGGATAGCTTCCTAGTCACGCTGCTTTTATGGGGACAGTTTCTGGCCCTTTGCTTGATGCCAGATAACACAATAGAGGCACATGGGGTGATGATGCTCAGTGCATCTTCCAGCGGCTAGTGGGACTGTTTGGTAAGGAGGAAGCAACACTGGGTAATTTTGCAAATTATTTAAATTACTAGCTTTTATTAACTCTTTTATCTCCTTCATGATTAAAATCCCAATTGCTTTGGTAGTTAATAAGATGAACAAGTCTCACTATCTGAACAAGAAATCGATTCCAGAGAGGGTTTAAAAATATTAATTTTATTTTAACAGAACTATTTCAGAAGGAAGAGCAAGCATAGCCTCTAGAGGAGAGACAAGTTATTCCTGCTTTCTCTTGGGAGGTGAGCAGTGGCGTGCTGTAGGTTACCCCTACCAGTTAAGACTTCTAAAGCAGGTAGTACATATGCAGTAGTCTGCAGAAAAGCCATCAGGTTTCAAAAGTAATGTATACTGTAGACAATTTGAAAAATACAGAACATCGGAAATAAGGAAATAAAAATTAACCCTCTTCCCTCTCCCAAAGATAACCACTGAAAACGTGTTTTAAAAGGCGTGGATGTTCAGTTCTGGTTTGGGGAAGATGGAGTAAGCACACTCCACCCTGTCTCTCCAACTGACTCGTTATAAAGCCTGGACAGCTGCATGGAGCAGCTATTTGAGGACTCTGACAAGTAAATGGTGACAGGCAGACTGGGGACAAAGGCCAGAATTTGAACTACCACTACACCAGCAGTGAATTTCCTGTTTTATCCTCCAGCAGTCCCCAGCCTGGTCTCAGAGTATCCGAAACCCAGAGGTGGGCCCCAGCTGCAAACAGGGAGAAGCCTTCTAGTGTGGGCTCCAGGAGAGAGAGTAGGGGAACGCCACCATTTTTTCTCCTCTCTCTCCCTGTCCTCCAGTCAGTTCTGTGGCAGCGGGAGCCTGCAGACACCTAAAACTCTCAGGGATTGCGAGGAACCCCTATTGTTTTTTTCTTTCTCTGCAGCTTGGTCCCAGGCAAGGGTGCAGTCACAGGAAGTACGTGGAAGAGCAGGGTAACTAAAGTCCCAGGTTTCTGGGTAGAGGACTGAGAAGGGGAGCCCTAGGCCACTGGAAAGTCCACCAGGGAGATTGTAGAGAGGAAGGAGCTCAGGAAAGTGACTCCTGAATTTGCTTATGAACTTATGGGCTCAATGCTGAGCTGTGCACACGGGGCTTTGACCCTGAACAGCTTTCCAGAGACTTTGGGAACTCAACTGAGGTGTAGACCACTGCCTGGAAACCAGGATGGCCACTGGGTGATGGTGCATGGGGAGGAAAGAGCCTCTAAAGATGGAGTTGACACTGAGGCCATAGCCCACAGAAGGCTGGTCTGGATTTACGGACTGAGCCCAGCCAGGCCAGTGCCTGCTAAAGCAAAAATACCAACATTCTGGTGGTGTAGTGGTTAAGTTTGCATACTCCGCTTCAGCAGCCCGGGGTTCACAGGTTCAGATCCCAGGCACAGACATATACTGCTCATCAAGCCATGCTGTAGCAGCATCCCATATACAAAGTAGAGGAAGATGGGCACGGATGTTAGCTCAGAGACAATCTTCCTCAGCAAAATTTTTAAAAAACGGGGCTGGCCCAGTGGCATAGTGGTTAAGTTCACGTGCTCTGCTTTGGCAGCCTTGGGTTCACAGGTTCAGATCCTGGGCATGGACATATGCTGCTCATCATCCCATGCTGTGGTGGCATCCCACATACAAAAATGGAGGAGGATGGGCATGGATGTTAGCACAAGGCTAATCTTCCTCTGCAAAAAAAAAAAAAGAAGGGTTGGCAAGAGATGTTGGCCCAGGGCCAATCTTCCTCACCACCCCCCCCCAAAAAAACCAACAGTCTCCATGGGATTTAAACAAGACCCAGAGTCTCATAATAATACAATATTAAAAATGTCCAGGATACAATCCAAAATGACCCAGCACTTGCAGAACCAGGACAATACCACCTCACAAGAGAAAAAACAGGCTAAAGCCAAGATGATGCCTATGTTGGAATTAGCTGACAAAGACTTTGGGATAAGCAGAATTTTGCCCCCCCCATGACCTTCCCCCCCTGGTGTTACTTGAGGGAATATGTTATATGAAAAGCGCTTTGCAGATGTAATTAGGAGTACTGATCAGCTAATCTTAAAATAGTGAAGTTATCCTGGATTATCCTGGGCCTATGTAATTACATGCAACCTTAAAAGTAGAGATCTTTCTCCAGCTGGCAGCAGAAGGGGGAGGTGGAGAGACTGGAAGCATAAGAAGGATTCAGCACACTGGCTCTGAAGATGCCGGAAGCCACAGGCCAAGGACTGCAGGTGGCCTCTAGAAGCTGAGAATGATCAACAGCTGAATGCCCGCAAGGACTGGGGGCCTCACTTCTATACCCAAACAGAACTGAAGGAGCCTGGAAGTGTTTTCTCCCCCAGAGCATCCAGATAAGACCGCAGGCCAGCTGACACCTTGACTCAGACCTCGTGAGACCCTAGGCAGAGACCACCGCTGGTCCAGACTTCTGGCCCACAGAAACTGAGATGATAAAAGGCTGGTTTTAAGCCACTAAGTTTGTGGTAAGTTGTTAAGGCTGCAATAAAAAACTAAAACATGCTTTAAAGCAGGTTTTATTAAAATGTTACAAGAAGTAAGGGTACTCTTGAAATAAATGGAAAGATAAAGTCTTGGCAAGAAAAAATAGAAGATAGAAGAAACAAGTGGGAATTTTAGAACTCAAGAATACAGCTGAAAGAAGATGGAGGTGACAAAGGAAAGAGCGAATTCATAATGCATGGCTGTACAATTTGTGTGTGTGTGAGGAAGACCACCCCCGAGCTAACATCTGTTGCCAATCCTCCTCTGCTGAGGAAGACTGGCCCTGGGCTGACATCCGTGCCCATCTTCCTCTACTTTATATGGGACGCCGCCATATACAAGACAAGCAGTGTGTCGGCGGGCGCCTGGGATCTGAACCTGTGAACCCTGGGCTGCCAAGAGCGAACTAAACCACTATGCCACCGGGCCGGCCCCTGTACAATTTTTTTAAGTCATATTTTTTTGTTTTGTTTGTTAATCTTGAAGAATTTGCATTGTAGTATATTGGACTGGCAGCCGGGACACTGGACGCTAGTCTCACCTCTCCACAAATTGGATCTGTGGCCTCAGCAAGTGGCTTCCTTCTCTGGTTGTGACTTCCCACGGAGACTAAGGGACTGGGCCAGCATGTCAGAGTGGGAGCCTCTCACACTCCCTCTCTCAGCGGTGAACTTTCCAAGAGTTCCTTGGATCTTTATGTACATCAAAAATTGTTGCTAGAACTGTTGTTTCTTTTAACTTATGGAAAATTCCAAACACACAAAAGTAGAGAAAACAATTTATCAAACCCATCTTCACTAATCAACTTATGGGCAGTGGTTTGGGTTTGGTTTTGGTCTATAGTCCCCTCCACTGATCCCCCCCTCACTGGATTATTTTAAAGTAAATCCTAGACATTATTCCATTCTATCCATAAATACTTTAGTATGTATCTCTAAGAGTTAGGGACATTTTTCCCCTTCATATACGCACAATACTATTAAAACGCCTAGAAAATTAACAGTACTTCTTAATATTATCCAATATTCAGTTAGTATTCAGATTTCCCTGATTGTTCCATAAATATTTGATTCAGGATTCAAATGATGTCCACACATAGCATTTGGCACAACATTGTGTGTGTGTGTGAGAGTGTGAGGAAGATTAGCCCTTTCTGTGTATGTGTGTGTGTGTGTGTATGTGAGAGAGAGAGAGTGTGTGAGGAAGATTAGCCCTGAGCTAACATCTGTTGCCAATCCATCTGTGTGTGTGTGTGTGTGTGTGTGAGGAAGATTGGCCCTGAACTAACATCTGTTGCTGGTCCTCCCCGCCTGCTTTTTTTTTTTTTTGGCCATTTATTGAAGAAACTAGGTCATTTTTCATGTAGAATATGCCACATTCTGGTTTTACTTATAGTCTTCTTAATCTTTAGGATATACTTCACTAGTGATGTATAAAAAGTTACTGAGTATTAAAGTCACTTGAAGTAACTCTCTTTGTACTTTATAGCCTGTGTACTAATGTACAATTAGGATCATTTGTTTCATTGTGCTTGAGTTTTTAGGGTTTACTTTTCTCAAACACTGATTTAATTTTGCTTTCTAATCATGTAAAAACATTTACAAGTTTCCCACGTCAACAAGCTAAACACGGTATATTAGAAGAAGTACAGTTTCCAGTGCTTGTTAGTGCCCTCCCGTCCCCCCCTTAACTATTTTCATTACTTTTTGGTTTATCCTTCCATTGCTTTTGTTTGAATATAAGCAAATGAATTTGTTTATATTCCTCCTCTTAACAAAAGTAAGTGTGCCATGCGCCTGCTTTTGCACCCTGCTTCTATTTACCTGCACAGCAAAGGAGCATGTAGAGATCTTCCTGCTTTTGTCTGTGAAGATTTTGATGTTAAATTGGGTGGCTTCATACCAAAAACAAACAAGAAGCATTGAGAATCAGTCAATTATCCAGATTCATTTCAACTCTTAAAACTTTATTTTTCAGTAAATAGAATTTTGTTTAACATAAAATCAGAATACCTGATGATAGAAGGTCTAAAATGATATCTGTTTAGTGTTCAAGCAATTCTTTGAAAAACCTAGGGAACAAAAGTAAAATTGTAAGGTTTGCAAATATTGATTATGTCCAAAGTCATCTCTTTGGACCAATAATCTGTTTATATTGTGGTGTTGAATTTGTCTGAAAGCGATCTTCCTTTGCTTGCAGACATTTAGCCACTATTTCGTATGGTGAGGTAGGAAGGATAGGATAACATGATTTTATGAGGTTTATTTAATTTTGGGCTACTCAATACTATAAATTAGTGGGAATCAAGAACACATCTCTTTTCATTTTGTTTTCACATTGAGCTGTCTTATCACAGAATCACAAATTCTTAGAGTTGAAAAGGACCTGATTAGCCCTTCCCTCCTGCTGTCATTTTCTGGAATAAAAGCTGCAAGTGGTGAAGTTGACCAGCTTATTCATGGCAGAGTTGAATTAGATCCTAAGTGTGCTGCCTCCAGATTTCCACCCCCTGGCTGCTGCTGTGTCCTTCTTCGTTTCCCACTAGGACCTGCCTTTTTACTTGGCCTTTTTTATCACAGCTTGGTAGACACCTTTCTGTTTTCGTGAGCTGCCCTTGCAACACCAGAGGGCTTTGAGGTTGCTGCCTGCCCTTCCTGGTGTTTGAAGGACAGCATTGCCTGGGGTGCAGGTTCTCGTCTGGCCCTGGGCTTCACACAGGTGATGTCACATCCCAGAGCACCAGGGGACAGCGGAGTTGTATTCTGGGGAGAAGGTGTGTTTGTGCAGCCAGTGCATGTTTACGGGGGTGTGGATGCCCCCGCCTGCCCTCCCTCCATCTGGCCAGCTATTTCTCATCAGCTCTTTGAGTTCTTGCCTTGCTGTACAAGTTCTGACATTTTTTTCTCCAATTCCTTACATTGATTGAATTACTTAGTTGCTTACTCTCAAAAATATCAGTAGTGCTTATTAGAAGGGGATTAAAAAAGGATCCATCTCTTACTACACTGTAGTAAAGAGGTAATGCAGCCCAGGGTTGAGAAAGTAGGTAAGAATTCCATTTGAATATCATGAGCAATGAAAATTCATTCCTAACGCTACTGTGGATTTTAGGCTTGTTAGACGAGTGTAGTGAAAATGATGAGTGCCATATTTTGCTTTCTTAGTGTAGAAGGATGGTTTTTGATCTTCCTGAAAGAGGCAACCAAAACTATTCCAAGGAAGGTAGATTTCTTTTTCGCACGACAGAAATTTTGGCCAGCTCCTTTTACTGCAGACAGTGGACTGTGCTTTTGTCTGGGGAGCCATGTGCTGATTTTCCAGCAGAGGGGGAGGAGGCTTGGTGGCCAAGTCTGGGCTGGGCTGGAGTCCTGGCTCTGTCACTTCTGAGTTATGTGTTCCATGGCAGACCTTTTTTTTTTTTAGAGTAGTTTTTAAGTTTACAGTTTAATTGAGTGGAAGATATAGAGATTTCCTATGTGCCCCCTGCCCCCACACATGCACAGCCTCCTCCATTATCAACATCCCCCCAGAGTGGTACATTTGTTACAAACCTACACTGCCATGTCATCACCCAAAGCCTTGGCAGACTTCTGAGCCAAATTTTTCCAACTTCACAATGGAAATGATATGTCACGAGGTGGTTTTTTAAAATTTTTCTTAAATGAGAATATATGCATAGGAGCCAAGTTTAAAGTAAGTAGCACTGAATGTCAGTAGTGGAAATGGTATCCAGCCACCAGAAATATTTTCAGGAATGAACACTCAAAGCTTTTCGTTCACATGGAAGGAAGATTGGAAGATAAACTGGAGTCCCCGTAGGTCCCTGGTTCTTGACACCACTACTTCCCTCTGGATTTCTGGAAAGGTACTCTGGCAGCAGCAGAGAAGTGAGCAGGGGCTAACATCTGACCTTGGGCTCCCAGGACTACACAACACTTGGTGTGTCAAGGGCTGTTTTTTTTTTTTTTTTTTTTTTTTTTTTTGTGGGGAAGACCAGCCCTGAGCTAACATCCGTCGCCAATCCTCCCCTTTTTGCTGAGGAAGACTGGCCCTGGGCTAACATCGTGCCCATCTTCCTCCAGTTTTATATGGGACGCCGCCACGGCATGGCTGACAGGCAGTGCGTCGGCGGGCGCCCGGGATCCGAACTCGCGAACCCCGGGCTGCCAAGCGCGGACTAAACCGCTGCGCCACCGGGCGGCCCCTTTTTTTTTTTTTTTTTTGGTGAGGAAGACCAGCCCTGAGCTAATATCCGTTGCTAATCCTCCTCTTTTTGCTGAGGAAGACTGGCCCTGGGCTAACATCCGTGCCCATCTTCCTCCACTTTATATGGGACGCCGCCACGGCATGGCTGACAGGCAGTGCGTCGGCGGGCGCCCGGGATCCGAACCAGCGAACCCCGGGCTGCCAAGCGCGGACTAAACCGCTGCGCCACCGGGCCGGCCCCAAGGGCTGTTATTGATCTTGCTGTTCCTAGTCTGGCTTCCATTTTCTTGCCTTTTTAGTATTTATTTATAAGCACATAAAGCAAAACAAAGTAATTTCTGTTAGGTCATAATTTATGTAAAACAGATTCGATGCATATATTTTTCCTTTCATTTTTTCCCCATTGTCATGCTGGAGGAAGCAATCAGATGGTAGCATGTTTCTAAAGGAATTGTCCAATTATGCTGCTTGTTCTAAAATAGATTGATAGACTTTGAGACAGAGGTTAACTAACATTCACAGCATTGGGGTTACATATCAATTTTCTATTAAGTGTCTTAACTTTCTAAGCTTTCTTAAACTTAAAGCCAAGTAATTATTAAATGGGTAGTGTATGTCACATTACTCTTATGTAATAGCAAACAGATTTTTCTTGGAATATCAGCAGCAGGGTACCTCATGGCATCATTTCCTCTTAAGTAAATTTGTCTTCCTGAGATGAACCTCCGGAACGGGAACGTCTTGTGGCCCTGAGTCTCAGCGTAAGCCACATTGATGTCTTGCTGTGAACTACAGAAAAATAACTAGGATGTAAGTTTGCTACTCAGAAGGTGTACAAACTTGCAAAGGTTTCCTCTCATGGGCCATGTTTCAGTATGCCTTGAGCCAAGAAAAGTGTTTTTCATTTGTCTAATATGTCTTTCATACTTATGAGAGATGAAACAATGTTAAATTAAAAATGTGCTATTTTAAATGTATTTCTATTACAAAACACAGATATATAGAAAAACCACATGAATCAAATGTATGGCTTAATGAATTATAAAGTGAACACTGTCCCGATCAAGCAATAGAACTGTGCTGGCCATGCCAGAGATCCCTTCCCTGTACCCCAGGGAAGACCCCCCAGGAACAGACCCACTCCCACCAAGAAGGACCACCACCGGACTTTTCTAGTGATCACCTCCTTGTATGTTGTTCTTATGGTTTTCTCACCCAAATGTGCCCCTCTAGACACTAAAGGTTAGTCTTGCCTGTTTTTTTCGGAAGTAGGTGTTTAGACATGACTGACTTAAAATGAGTAGAAGAGAAAAAACCTGAAGAAATTTCTCCATCTAAAATTTAAAAAAAATAATAAAAGTGAGAATTACACAGTGAAATAAATAAGAGAAGTGACTTCTAAAAATGTTTTTTGGTTGTATATATGTTTTCAGAATTGTAGCTTTACCTAAAGGGGGAAGGATCGCTTTGCCCAAAATAAAACATCCCGTAGCTTGTTTTAGAAGCACCTACTCTTGGTGGTTCAGTGTTGAGTAAGTGTCATGACTTGACTGAGGACTTTCCTTCACTGGTTTTCACACTAGAGACATGTTGGGAGGGCGGGTCTTCTTCGTTCACCTCTTCTCAATTTTGCATTAACTACTCAAGCTTGTGAAATTGAAATGCAAAAGCTCATATTTATGGTTCTCAGAACCTGGTATATCTCATGTTTAATATTAGTGGCATGAAAACAGTGCTTTTCTGAAGTGTTGTTCTGTTTGTGACCATAGTCTTTGTCTTTTGTTACTGTCATCTGTGCAGCCCACTGCATCAGGAGACAGTTTGTGGTCTTTGATGTCAGGGACATTAATTAAGTAAATACTTAGCCAACATTTGCAGTAAGAACTTAGTTCCTGCCTGCAAGGGGCATACAACTTGGAGAGGAATTCTGAAGAAGATAGGTGCGGGTCAGGTTATAAACCTGCCTGTCCATGAAGGGAGTCAGTCCTTCATTTGTGAAGGAAGTGGGATGGGAGATACACTTGGCAAAATGACACTTGGTCTCATTATTTTACTCACTTTTCCCAGGGGTTTTAGCTTTCTCATCTTCCGCTTGCTTGTTTGATAAATCAGACCTGCATGAGAATTCTCGCCTGGGTGGATGGGAAGATTACCTCTGCTGGGTGGGGTAAGTGTACAGTAGGAGTTGCTTGGCAGTGGGTCACTGAGAAGCTTTTCGGACTTAATTCAACAGATAAAAAGGTAAAGAGTTGGTTTGCTTGATAACAAAATGAGCATGAAAAGGAGAGGGCCAGGGGCCTCAGAGCAGTTAAGTTGGCAAGGACGGTGTAAGGACTCAGTGAGGCTGAGTCTCAGAAACTCTACCGCAAATTAGGAGATGACTTTTTGAAGATGATTAAGTGAAATAAAATAATTTTTTGCAGCAGCTACATTCTTTCTCAATTAAACATCTGCCATTTGTTTTTGCCATACTTTGTTTTGCTAAGTATTTTTCTTTAAATTGACTTTCAAACATAAATATATATATTTAAAAAGCAAATTTGCCATAAATAGAAGGTAACTATATTAATAAATACAATTAAAAACAACCTGGTATTATTAGATTCTAGCTGATACTTAGCCTGTTCTTTCTTTGTTAAAAACATTGAAGTGATGGGGCCAGCCCAGTGGTGCAGTGGTTTAGTTTGCGCTTGGCAGACCGGGGTTCGCCGGTTCGGATCCTGGGTGCCTGCTGACGCACTGCTTGTCAGTCATGCTGTGGCGGCGTCCCATATAAAGTAGAGGAAATGGGCTCGGATGTCAGCCCAGGGCCAGTCTTCCTCAGCAAAAAGAGGAGGATTGGCAACGGATGTTAGCTCAGGGCTGGTCTTCCTCACAAAAATTAATTAATTAATTAATTAAAAACATTGAAATGATTAGCCCTGTTCAGTTTGATAGCTTAAAACCAGAGATCTTTCCCTTGGCTGAAAAGGGCATGGGTACCTCACTGGCCCCTTGCTACTGGTCATCTGTTAAGCGGTGGTGGATGGTGATGATAACAAGGTTATTGCAGAACTGGGTAAGGCGGGTGTCAGGAAGGGCCTGGCCCAAGCAGTCGCCTCCTGACACCAGGTGAGAGGTCCTCATGACACTTGCCCAGGCTCTCATCAGTGCCGTGTTTGAAATGACCTCCCGAACCACCAGTGGCACCCACTGCAGCCTGGTGAGGTACAACTTAGAAAGCGGAAAGAGTGTAAAGAGTGTAAAGCTGGCAAGGACAAGCCTAGCTGTCTTCACCTGTTGTTGGCACTTTCCCCACCCGATCAGTAGAGAGGAGAGACCTGCCACATGCTGCCTGACATGTTGGTGCTGTGCTGTGTGGTACCTTTGCAGAAACGTGCTGTCCAGCACTTGCAATGTGTGGTCAGCACAGTGAATATTTGGGCTGGTGGAGGGAGGGTATGCCACAGGACTCTAGGTAGCCAGGGAAAGATGCAGGCTCTGCTGGCCTCTCTTGCCCTCTACCAGGTGAGTCGTGATGATGTGGCTCCTTTAATGAGGTTTTGTGGGTTAAATGAGTTAATACACTGGCTGGCTGACAGAAGCAACTGGGAAATATTGTTATTGGGGGTGGTGCTTATTATGATTTTTTGCTCCACCCATCCACGTATGAGTAGAAGATAATGTTTTTTAACTATTTTGATGTAATTTAAGACTCATAGAAGTTGCAAAAATAGTGCAGAGAATTCCTTTGTACCTGATATATATTTTTTACATTGTTTTAATATCAAAATAACTGGTGATAATTCTTTGGGGTTTTTTTGTTTTAGCGTGTTCACTTGCAGCTGGTGAAGAATGGGGGAGATAGAAGGAACATACAGAGTCCTGCAGACTCCAGGGACACGCTTGGGCACCCAGACCCCTGCGGGAGTTAGCACCCTTGAGCCTGGGCAGTCTCTCTCAGCAGCAACGGCGCAGACATTGGCCAGAATGCATGAGAAGCACCTTCATGTCAGAGTGAAGCTGCTGGACAACACCATGGAAATATTTGACATCGAGGTAAGAAGCATGATTTTTGGAGGCATATTTCCTTATATTTTCTAAAAGTTAAGTATTATATTACCAAATTCCATTTTGCTGGTTAGACTTGGCCATTTATCAGTTTGGCCAAGAGTGACTTTGGTAACACACAATAAAATCCTTGAAAGCAGTGAGTCTGGGTTTCTCCTTCTAGCTTGGACAGTGGTATTCTCCTGAGTTTCCTTTAAAATTCTGATATAGTTGGTCTTTCCATTCTTCACTTTTGAGAGGCTGGCTGAGTGCTGTGGAGCATAAATTGGAACCAGATTGCCTCCACCCAGATCTCCCCAGGTTAGCCTCTGGCTACCTGAGTGAGGGGTGTCACTTAGCCTCACTGTGTCAGCTTCCTTGTCTGAAATGTGGGTATGATCGTAGTCCGCCTCTTCTCAGGGTGGCGGAGGTGAGGACTCAGCACTCACCATGCAAAGAGCCTGGCATGAGGAGGAGTTGCACAGTATTAGTAACGCAGAACTTGTTTTTCTAGGTCAGCAATAATAAAATTTTTATTTTCAGAATTCCCTAATAATAGATTGCACTGATAATGTTGGCAAAAACAATTGAATATAGCAAATAGATATATATTTAGGTTTATATATGTATGTATATATCTTTAAGTATATATATATGTATTTAAGTAACATTTTTTAGACCCGTGTATTACATTAGAAAACATTTTTTCTGATTTTCTAAATGGCATTAGAATGAATGTTCTTTTTTTTTGGTGAGGAACATTGGCCCTGAGCTAACATCTGTGCCCATCTTTCTCTACTTTGTTTATGGCACGCTGCCACAGCATGGCTTGATGAGTGGTGTGTAGGTCCGTGCCTGGGATCTAAACTCACAAACCGCAGGCTGCTGTAGCAAAGTGCACAGACTTAACTGCTGTGCCACCGGGCCGGCCCCTGAATGTTCTTCTTATTTATTTTCATATGTAATGCATAAATATATTCTGTTTTTTCTAATATTTTCATATTGGTTTAAAGTAATATCTTCAGGAGCTTTTCCTGCTCTCAATGTCACAAAAGTAAGGACAAGAGAATGAACTTTAACTTGAGCAAGAGGTTTATTTGTGCTTGGGGATTTCTGTGAAGATGTCAAGATGCTACACAGAAAATTAAAAGGTTCTTGAACTGTGGGCCAGGCCTGTGAAGAGGCCTAAAGGAACCTCCTTTAGGCTCTGGCAGTACCTAATTGTAGAATGCATTGCATGAGAAAGAGAAGGTAAGCACGGTGAGGGGAAGGAGGGAGGAGGCAAGGGAGGGGCCAGCAGGGGGGCTGGTAGGAGCACCCTCCAGCAGTCCTCTTGATTGGAGCCCAGGGCACACCAGCCTCTCTTGCTAGTGTTTGATGGCAGGTATCTAGTGCCTAGATTCCTAGTGTCTGAACTCAGGGGACCGCGAATGCTTCTTTTAAGGTCTTATTTGAGGAGGAAATCAAATGTCATTTCATCAGGGCATTAGTGATTGAAACTGGTAGGACCTGTCTATCCAAATTCCCAAGTCACTCCTCTGTTGCAAGAGGCAGGCTTTGCAGGGAAGGTAGTCTGAACAGGCAACCTTTGAACCCCGGGGAGCTGGTGGTTAGCTATCAGTTCTCTTCTCTCTGACCACATTTCCTGTCTCACTGTGGTACTCTTTGATGAATCACCTGTAGGAAATAGGTTAAAGGTCTGGGAATTTAGTTGGGCTTCCAAATCTCTTCCAGCCAAATGTTTGGAAGAATTTCCATGTAGCCATCCCAAGCTAAACGCATATGCTATGGTCTCGGCCTAAAACAGGTTCAAAATTTTTAAAAAAAGAAAGACTGGAAAGAAAGGAAAGAAGAAAGGAAGAAAGAAAAGAATTGCACTATTTAGAATTTACTTTCAGAACATCTTTTTTTTTTTGTCCTGCTTAATTAATTTTATCAACTAAAACTAGGACCAAAAAAAGAAAAAAGCACATATTTATTGTTGAGTCATAAATAAGATGTAATCCTTCTCTGAGAAATTCACTTAAATTTACTAAGTATCTGGGTCATTTTATACTTAAGGAAATCAGAGATAGCGTTTTGTAAAGGTTTCAAAATATTTAGAGCTTGTCAAAGTTTTAATAAGTTGAGATTGTTGTTTCTCTTAATCAGATATAGCCATCATGTTTGGTATTTTCATATACCTGGCAGAGTTACCAGAAATGAAAGAATCAAATTGCTGTTGCATGTCCTGAGTTGGGTAGGGTAATTTTTAAGTTGTGTTACCCACTGATGCATACCTTTTAGAAGGAGTTAAAATTCAATTTTTTTTTTTTTGTAAATTAGTTGTATTCTGCTTCCAAGTAACCTATCCTCAGAACTGTGTTGGTTAGCTTTGCTAAGTAACAAACCACCCCAAAATTTAGTAGCTTCAAACAACAAATGTATAATATTCCTGCATGTATGTGTTTTAGCTTAGAGGTTCTTCTGGGCTGGGCTGGCCCAGAGGGCTGGGTGGTCTAGGATGGCCTGACTCACAATCTGGGGCCCCAACTAGAACCTCCCTCCATGCAGAATCTCACCCTCCAGTGAGCTAGCTTGGGCTTGTTCGCATGTTGATGGAAACTTTCTCAGGAGTGGAAGCTGTGCAGTCTCTTGAGAGCTAGGCTTGGAATTCATGCGTTGCAGCTTCCTCCAGGTTTTACTAATCAAAACAAGCTACCAGCCCATCCCAGACTCAAGGGGTGGAGAAGTAGAGCCACCTTGATCGGGGAGTGCTAAGAAATTTTTGGCCATTTTTTGCAGTCTGCCACACACCTGTTGTCAGTGGATCAGGAATGCGATCTCTGTAAAGAAGACTGTCTCTGCAAAGCTCTAGTATCTGGTGTCAATGGGCTGGTCTGGTGTACCAGATGACACGCTTTGTGGGGCCTGCCCTGAGCAAGCGGAGCAGCCTTCTCCAGGAAGTGCTTCCCCCAGAGCTCTCTGGAAGGGACTGGGCGAAGAAGGCAGGTTTGCCCTTCTACTTTCTCCCCAGTGTGTCCCATGGGCCACAGCTCCAAAGATTCAAAAGATCCAAAGGTCAAGGCTGGTTGCCTACCTGGGCCTCCCATCACTGTTCCACCATCACTCATCCACTGATCTTCTCTGTCTTCCCCCTACCCCTCGCCACCCTTTATATTTGAACTAGAGACACAGATTGTTGCCATTAGATCTGTAGAAAGGTGTAGACTTGGGGTGCAGGGCAGTGAGGGTCCAGAGCAATGAGATCCCTGACTGGATGGGTCTCAGTTGGCAGCACAAAAGGCGAGTCTTAGTGAAGACACTCCCTGTCCCAGAGTTTGCCTGTGGTCTCTCTCCTCCTGGAAGGCAAGTTCGAGGAGGCAAGGCTTTATTTGATCCACTGCTGTGTCTTCAGTGTTTGTTGCCTTGGCTGGTAAATATGTACTGAATGTGGATTAACATGCTTTTTTTAAGAGTGTTTTGAATTTTTCCCTTTTGTAATGATTTCTGACCTCAAGGATTCAAGTGTTTTTTTGTTTTGTTTGTTTGGGTTTTTTGGCCATCTACACCTATCTTATTGTCTGCTTATTTGGGTTTTTTTTACTTAAGTCTTCAGCAGTAGTGTCTGTAAACTTGCAGGGTTGATGTGCTGATATTACCTTGGAAAACAGTGGCTTCTGCGTACAGATAATTACAAAACACTGGCATGGTGTGGGCTTGTGTAGAATCCAGCTGTCAATATTGAAGGTTTATACTTAAGGGACTTTTTTAACTTAGAGAAGAATTTGACATTTAGTTATTTTTGAAATGCTCATGTTTTGCTTCAGTGAAAATACAGATCAACTTGTCCTGCAGACCTCTCTAGTCATGCTCATGTCTGTTCTTCCATTAGAGTTGCTGGTTAATTATTTCATGTTTGTTTTCAACAAGGAAGACAGCCTTCGCTCTCATTATATTTTCTTCAGAAAGGTGAGCTCTGCAAGTCTCCAGTTTTATTTGTGTCTCCCATCTCCCAGAGTGTGCAAATGAACTTTGTTTTCTGTCAGTACAGACCGCCACAATAATGGCAGATGTTTCTAGAGCTAAAACTGCTGACAGAGACGCTGGTGGAGTTGATTGGGTGCTGGGGGAGTGTTTTGTTCCAGGTCGTTCTTTCTAGATCTGGATAACACATGCTCTTTAATTCTTGCTGTCCATAAGTCAAGATGGTTTGAAGTCAGAAGCTAGAGTCTGCTCTTTCTCGAACAGTGTTTAATAGTGTTGAAGGGTAAAGTTGAAGTGAAATTTTTAACAGCTTTATCGAAATATAATTCACATACCATACAGTTCACCCATTTAAAGTGTACAATTCAGTGGTTTTTAGTATGCTCACAGATTCGACTTTAGAACATTTTCATCACCTCAAAAGGAAACCCCACACCCTTTAGCTATCACCTCCCATCCTCCATCCCCTCTCCCCTCAGCTCTAAGCAAACAATAATCTACTTTCTGTCTCTATAGATTTCACTGTACTGGATGTTTCATATGAGTGGAATTATATGTGGTCTTTTGTGACTAGATTCTTTCACTTAGCGTAATGTTTCAGAGGTTCATCCATGTTGTAAAATGTATCACTACTACTTTCTTTGCTATGGCCAAATAATACTCCAGTGTATAGATATACCACATTTTTCTTATTCATTCAGCTGATGGACATTCCACCTTTTGGCTATTATGAATTATGCTGCTATAAACATTCATGTACAAGTTTTTGTGTGCACATATGTCTTTATTTCTCTTGGGTATATACCTAGGAGTGGAGTTGCTGGGTCATATGGTAGTTCTGTGTTTACTTGTTTGAGAACTGGCAGACTGTTTTCCAAAGAGGCTGTACCATTTTACATTCCACCAGCAATGTTATGAGGATTCTAGTTTCTCCACATTCTCACCTACACTTATTATTATCTGACTGTTAAGCTAGTGGGTGTGAAGTGTTATCTCATTGTGGTTTGAGATGAAATTTTAAAAGGTATTTTTAATGGCTAAAGAAGGGAAGGTTTTGAGCCAGAAGTATGAGAATTGTACCATTAAAAAGTTATCTTCAGGGGTGGTCCCTTGGATAGATGGTGAGTAATTTTGAAGTCAACCCTCTTGCTAGCCCAGTTACCACATAGGGAATGAACATTTCTACATTCCAGGGTTGTGAGGACTGCAGAGAAAGCACAGCTGAGGGCTGGCCATAGTGAACCTGGGGAAATGAAGCTGGCAAAGAGCAGAAGCTTACTTGTAAACTTTTTTTAAACATTTTAAAATTTCATAAACATTTAAAATTCGTGTAGGGTTGTCATGTAAATTTATAGAACTAGGAACTTCTATTGACACTGTATTTTTAAATCAATATTTATCTCTTTTGTAAGTAATAGCTACCAATATCTGTGATTACCCTCATCCATTTAGATTATTTGCTGCAACGAACTTACGCTTACTAGGATTTTGTAGGATAATGAAGTAAGATACACTTTGTGGTTCTTTACATTGATTATTAATTATATTAAAATGGTTCTTTTTGTGTGGAAGAGCATTTATTATAGGGGTGCAAAGAAAGGGAGAGAAATCTGTATGATGCTTTTAGGATGGAGCATTTGCGTAGGCTTCAATCGTGCCTTATTTTAAGTGGTTTGACATTTATTGATGGGATTTTTAGCTACCCGAAGGTCAGTCAGTGGCCTGGTTTTTGATCTAGTAAAGTCTTGATCTGTTTTCGGTTGATTAAATGAACTCTGTGGTTTTGAAAATAGAAATCTGGCCTCAGCTCTAGAAAGTCTTTTTTCTGAGCCATAAAAGAAACTGTCTGGAAGCCATGTGTCAGCTTGTCTTGTCCTGTGTGCAAAGTCACAGGACAAGGAGAAATGCTTTCAGCTCCAAGCCGTGTTAGGTGTGAAGAGCGTTTAAACTCTCTCTTTGAGGGCAGCAGGGGGAGAGGTCTTCTCCTAGACCTTAGAGGGCAAGATATCTAGAACAGTCATACCTTTAGTAATTGATAATTCACTACCAGGTTTAGGAATTAATGTGGGTTATAGCTTTCCTATTATCTGGAAGTTAGTATTGTGGAAAAAGTGATATTTACTGATTGAAAGCACTGTTTGGGATGTAGTTTGGGTGTGTGAGACCTCACCCATGGGAGTGAGTGTCCCATGCCTGTGCTGTCAAGTGGAGATGAAGTTCTAATGAACATGAGTGTTTTCTTTATTATTGTTCATCTGTTTGCTCAAGTTTTTTTAACATACTCAATTTTTAGAGTGGGCTTACTTTCTTTTTTTAAGAGGTGCAAAGCTTTAGCTTAAATATGTGACAAGTAGGAGGACAAATTCTCAGTTATGAAGTTCCATACTAGAAGACTTAAAGTTACTATTCCAGTAAAAACTTAATGTTTTCTTTCTGACCAGGAAGGAATAGTCAAAATTCCAGAAAGTATCATAGCCAGATGTTTGTCATTGCTCCCACATGAACATCCTAAATATGGCAAATAAGCCGCCTTAGAACTTATTTTGGTCTGATCTCAGAAGAAAAAGTTAGTAATTCAGCATCTGAAATTTGGGGATAATATAGGCTTTATACAAAAGCTCGTATGTGTTTCTAGTATATACAGCTATTATGTGACTCTGCCCTAGCTTTAGAAACCTATTATTTTGTCTTGGAAAGTTGATCTGTTTCTTTGACCCAGATGCCCAGGAATGTGGCAGGGTGGGACAAGGCAGAGATGTGGACGTTTTTATTCTTAGTTACCCAGTTGTGGTATCAAAGCTCCCAATGCCAGCTCCCCCTCCCAACCCCAACACTCACACAACCCGCAGACTGGTGTATACAGTCTGTGTTAGATGATACAGTGATGATGATTGATGAGGAAATTAGGCTAGCAAATGGAAAATAGGGAAAATGTCATCCTATTGATCTCCATACCAGTAAAAATCCCATTACCACAGTTGTTATTAAAGAGAATAACAAAGTTATTTTAAGATCTCAGCAGAGGGCCATAGAAACGAAACTTGCCGATTGGGTTATCTTGACTTGTCACACCATTTCTTGAGCCCCTAAGAGTTCTAGCTCTTGGTTGATTTATCTCATATCATTGGCAACCCTGGAAGGAGATGAGAATGCAGAGTGGAGTGAGCCCCCAGCTGACACAGGTAGTAGCTGGCCTATCAGAGTTGTGAGCCCACACTCATGACCACTCCCCATGACATTGCCAGAAACCCTGAGCTCCATCTGACCCACGTAATACTTTCATTTCTAATCAGAAACAGTTTGGTTCTGTTGTCGTTTGTTCATAGGAGGCCAGAAGAGCCGAACTTATTTTACTGACTTGGCCTTTGAATTGCGGTTCCTCTTCGGTTCTTTTCATCCCTTCCCCGAAATTTCAGATGCCTGCATTCTTCACTCACCTCCCCACAAGTAGATGGCCCACTCAAAGGTAATGCTTGCCTGACAAGCTCTTCATTGGGCCCTCCCTCATCCCCAGCATACTCATCCCCCTTTCTGCAGCCAGCTTCCTTCTCTCCCTCCCTGAAGACTCACCACATGGGACAGGATAAGACCCAGTTTTAAATCTCAACCCTTAGCCACCTGATAGCATGTGGAAGTGCCTTGTTCTAAGTCTGGGACCAGCTTAGCTGAGGTGCCCCATCCGGACCTGTGGCTGGGAGGTGGGATGAATTGGCACATGTCTGCTCCTGCTGGGGCCACGTGGATTGCAGGTGAGGGCAGTCCCCAGAGGCCCAAAAGGCCCAAAGTCCTCTGCAGGCCTCCCCTTAGCTGCCCAGCACACACCCTGGTCTTCTACCTACCCATGTTGATCTGTGTAGTCCTGGCTTATTCCGATACTTTCCCAGTATAGCAGAATTCGTTCTTGCTCCGTTGGTAAACACTGAGGTTGTTTCCAGCATTTGGATCTTATAAGCAGTGTTGCTACAGACATTTCTTGTATGTGTCATTGTGTGCCTGTGTGTGGGTTTCTCTAAGGTGTGTTTCTAGCATGGACTTTCTGGTTGTGGGATGTGCCCACCTTAGCCCTGTCCAGATATTGTGGGATTGCTCTGGAATCTGTTGTGCCATTTTACATCCCCTTCATCCGCACAGGAGCACTTCCCAGTGTGTTTGCCTCTTCTCCTCTCCAGCCACCATGCTTCTCTGGGGCCTTTCTCCTGCTGTCTGTCAACCTCACTCCTCCACAGGTGCTGCCCTGTGCCAGGCCTGCTGTGGGGCCTGTCACTCGAGCCATCTCCTTACCTGTCCTGATTACTGCCACCGGCTAGGTCGTCCACCAGTGCTGCCCTCCTCCTGGTGCTCTCAGCCTCCGATGGGCCTTTCACACCTAGCTGCAAATTCGGTCGCCAAGGTTGCCTTTAAACATGCTGTGTTGTTGAGGAAGTCGTCAGGTGATTCTGGGCAGGAGGCTTACGTCATTTTCTACTTTCAGTTTCTCGGAAATGAATCTTCATACGCATTCTTGATCGTTTCCTTTAGATGAATATCTAGAAATGGAGGTGCTGCAGCAGAAGGTATTATACAGTTTTTTGAGGTCTTTGATACATATTTTGAAATTGTACTCCACAAACAGCAGTTTGCACTTTATTCCCCTACAGCAGTATATGCAAGCACTCATTTCTCGCACCTTTGTGAACATTTCATATTATAATTTTTAATAAAATCTTCAGTTTAATAGGCAAAAAGTTGTTTTTTAGACACAGTTTTATCAGACTTATTTACCTGTTTTTTATTTTGTGGGGGTTTGTGTGTGTGTGTTTGGTCTATATTAGTTTTTGTTTTTGTTTTTTGTTGTGGTAAAATACACATAACCAAAATTTACCATCTTAGCCATTTTTAAGTGCACAGTTCAGTGGTATTAAATACATTTACATTGTTGGGCAGTCATTGCCAACATCCATTTCTATAATTCTTGTAAAATTGAAACTCTATACCCATTAACACTAACTCCTCATTCTCTCCTCCCCCAGCAGCCACCACTCTGCTTTCTGTCTCTATGATTTTGACTAACTCTAAGTGTCTTATATAAGTGGAATCATACAGTATTTGTCCTTCTGCGACTGGCTTATTTCATTTAGCGTAATGTCTTCAAGGCTCATCTATGTTGTAGCATATTGCAGAATTTCGTTCCTTTTTAAGGCTGAATAATATTGCATTGTATGTACATACCACGTTTTGCTTATCCATTCAAATGTTGAGGAACATTTAGGTTGCTTCCATGTTTTAGCTATTGTGAATGATGGGCATATAAATATCTCTTCAAGACTGCTTTCAGTTCTTTTGGATATATACTCAGAAGTGGGATTACTAGATCATATGATAATTCTATTTTTAATTTTTTGAGGAACCTCCATACTGTTTTCCATAGCAGCTGTATCATTTTATATTCTCACTAACAGTGCACAAGGGTTCCAATTTCTTCACATCCTCGCCAACACTTGTTGTTTTCTGATAGCAGCCATTTTAACGGGTGTGAGGTGGTAGCTCATTGTAGTTTTGATTTGCATTTCCCTAATGATCAGTGATATTGAGCATCTTTTTGTGGACTTATTGGCCATTCAGATATCTTCTTTGGAGACATGTCTCTTCAAGTCCTTTGCTCAATTTTAAATCGAATGCTGCAGACTTCACAGAAAGTGACAACTTAGAGTGGAGAAAAGTTATGAAAAATTTAAGTTATGAAAAGTTTAAGAAAAATTATGGAAAGCACACACAAGGATTCAATGCCTGGGAAACGGGCCATTGGTGTGGGTTTGAGCTGTGCTAACTGACCCAGTGTCTCTCAGGGACAGCATTTGTTCAGCAGGTGTTTACTAACCATCTGCTATGCACCAGGCACCTTTTGAGAAGCTGGGAGTACAGAGGTGAACAGGGTGGACAAAGAGTTCAGCCTTGGCACTTATCCTGCGGTGGGAGCTTGATGATAAACATGGTAAAACAGAGATCCCTTAGTGCTCAGGAGAGAAATAAAACAGGGAGGGCACAGGAATATGGGGTTGCACTCTTAGATAGGAAGGAAGGTGGGTAGGCGGTGCGCACTTCTCTTCTCAAGAAGAGTGTTCAAGGTGGTTGGAGCAGCCCGTGCAGGGGCCTTGAGGCAGAGGCAGAAATGCACTGACTGCGTGGTGACTGGATCAAAGCCAGACCAGGGCCTGACCCAGGACGTGACATGGATAGGTGGAGTGGGGAGGTGGTGAGAATCACTTTTGTCCTAGAAGTATCTTGAAGCTGGATCCTGCAGAGTTTGCTGATATAATAGATGTCAGCTTAGAAACCGAAGAGCCAAGATGATCCCAGGGTTAGGCCTGAGATGGGAGCCTGTGGGGAGAGCTGTTTGGGGCCACATGGATTTTAAGGTGCTCTCCAGCATCTGAGTGGAGGATCCTTGCTGTGTCCTTGAGGGGCCTGGGCTCTCGTGCACAAGGGCAGGGATGGCCATTGCCATGACCTTCTAGAAGGTGCCCATCTGTGATACCATCATCATGTTCATACTAGTTCATGTGGAAATGCAAGTAATCAGAGATGTTATGCTGTTGGCCAAGGAGGCAGCTTTTTTAAACTATCCTCAGTCCTTGACTACTGGGTTGCAGTAATTGTGGGCTTTTATTTTTAGGGAGATTTTGACTAGTCATTAAAGAGAAACATGAAAAACATCTGTAGGTGTTTCCAAACTGTTGTTATTGGAATGCTCTGAGATGTTCTGTGGACATGTGTTGTGCTTTTATGTGTGTAACTTTGTAGTTTATATAACACAGCTTCATTTTGCCACAGTGGCAGAGAGGATCCCAGGCCTTACGTTAAGGACTTTTTCTGATGACAGTGAAAATCAAAAAGAAATATTTTCCTCCTCAGTCCAATATCTTAAACACCTGCCTAAATAACAACAATCACATAGAGACAGAGATTGGATTGGTGGTTACCAGAGGGGGAATGGGGGAGGAAGGAGGGCCAAAGGGGTGATTAGGCACATGTGTGTGGTGATGGATTGTAATTAGTCTTTAGGTGGTGAACATGATGTAATCTACACAGAAACTGAAAAATAATGATGTTCACCTGAAATTTATATAATAAAATAAATAAATAAAAATAAATGCCTGCCTGAACCTAATAACCTTCTCAAAAGCTTCAGTTTAGACTTCTGTCGTAAGTTTATTAACAAATCTAAAATATCTTTTCCTAAAATAAATCTAATGTTCTATGAAAAATACATTCTTTCTTAGTGTTCTACTTCTAGCTATTTATAATGTTTCCTCATAAGTGTACTTTTTGGATTTGTTTGGTCCTTACTAATATGTGACCATATGCTTTTTTGCATGTGTTGATATCTGAAACTAGTAAAGTCAGATTTTTGTAGCAGAGAAAAAACCATTTTTTTCCCTGTTAAAGTAATTTTCAGTTAAGACAACTGAATGATTTAAGGCTCTGGACATTGCTATCCTTCTGGAAAATATGTTCGGACATACATGTTAAAAATACACAGTGAGATCTTTTAAATCAAACTTCTATTAAATCAAGGATATTCAGCTTTATAGCTGTTTGCTTCTGGCTTTAATTTACATTATTCTTCATCTTTTAAAACCATATAATGGCCAGCCCCAGTGGCCTAGTGGTTAAGTTCGGCACTCTCCACTTTGGTGGCTGGTGTTCGGTTCCCAGGCATGGACCTACACCACTCGTCTGCCAGTGGCCATGCTGTGGTGGCAGCTCACATACAAAAAGAGGAAGATTGGCAGCAAATGTTAGCTCAGGGTGAATCTTCCTCAACAACAAAATAAAGCACCATATAAAATAATAGAAACATATCCTAAATACAGTTATGAATGCAAATTGTATTATAAAATGAAATTATAAATTATACATAAATACTAACATAAAATTGAACTTGTTAGCATATTAGCATAAAGAATAAAAATAGACATCTTGAGAAACTGATAAACTCTTGCTGAGAACACAGGGTTGTGGGCTTCAATTTTTTTATTTAGTGGAATCAAATTGGAAGAGAACTAAGAGCGCTAGAGGATGGCAAACTTGTTTTGGAAAATTGTTGCAATAAAGTTCTGAAAGCCAAAGTTTTGTATTGCTGTAAATTTTCTGCCATTTAGAAATTGCTATTGTTTTTAATTATTCAAGTCAACTGGAGTAAAATAATAGTGTTTTGTGTTGGGTTTTTTTGCATTTTCTATCCTAGAAAGTTTTTTAATGTATTTTTTTCACATTCTAAAATTAATGCATTCTCACAGTAAAAAAAATTCAGTCACTATAAAAGAGCACAGAGGGGAAAAATTACTTATTCTCCTACACCCAGAAAGAACCTCTTTGACATTTTGGTCATGTTTCCCATTTAATTCTTGCAGACCTTTCTCAGTACTTGTGTATGCACTTGTGGGTCAGCACGTGCCTCGTCCATATCACTGCTCTTGTCTGTGTGATACTTAAGCACTGAGGAAGGACATTAGCTTCCCATTGTTAATGTGTTTATGCCTATTTCTCTTTTTACCTTCTGTAATTTTATGAATGTTGACACTATGTTAATTGGTACGAAGAGTCATTGTTATATCTTGATGGGCATAGCACTGTTTTCCTCTTATAAAATGTCCTTTTTTCGTCTCAATGCCTTTTTGGCCTAAATTCAACCATGTATTCTGTAAAGTTCAGGATCCCTTGCTTTTTTTGTTTGCAATATGCCTGGTACACCCATGTCATTCTTTTATTTTCAACCTTTCTGAATCATTTGCTTTAGCTGTGTTTCTTATGTACAACCTACTGGCCAACATTGAGTGTTTACTACATTCCAAGTGCTGTTCTAAAGCACTTTGCATGTATTATTTCATTTCATCCTCACCATTAACATTATTATTGGTTTTATTTTACACTTGAGAAAAGTGAGGTACAGGGAGCTTTAAAAACTTACCCAGTACTGGAAGTTCCAGCCAGGACAATTAGGGAAAAAGAAAAAGACAAAGAAAAAATGAAATAAAAGGCAGCCTGATATCTCTATTTACAGATGACATGATCATTTATATGGAAAATCCTAAGGAACCTACCCAAAAAAACTGTTAGAACTAATAAATTCAGCAAGGTTGCAGGATACAAGATCAATATACAAAGAGCAATTGTATTTCTATATACTAGCAATGAACAATCCCAAAATAAAATTAAGAAAACAGTACTATTTTGAGAGGCATCAAAAAAGAATAAAATACTTGGGGATACATTTAACAAAAGAACCTCAAAGCATGTACACTCTCTGGTAGTCAACTACTAATTTCTTGAAGGGGAAATCTGTAGTTATAACCCATAAAAAGAGAGTTTTGAAAAACCAGTTACCTGAAGATTTTGAATTTAACTTTTTATTTATGGAAAAAAAAGTTCCAAAGGGAATAACACAGAGAAGTCTTTTCTCTTTCCCAGTATAATTATAAAAATAATTGCAAATTCGCAAACCTAATAAAATTCTAATTAAAATACAACCCACTGATTTTTTTGTTTATAGGGTCAAATTATCATGCCTTTTACGTTGTGCATCCATTTTCCTATATTTTAAAACTTAAATCACAGTCTTGGAGTATTTATGTTGAATTCAGCTACAAAAGTATTTACTATTTTTTACATTGGAATTTTTTCCTAAGAAAATGAACACAATAATGTATATAAAATCCTAAAATAATTGCATCTCTGTTCCATTCTGCTCTGCATTTACATTTGGCCTGCCCACTAGAAGTACCTGATACGTGACAGAACCAAACTGTATGTTTTTTCTGAAAAGCTCCATTAATTAGGGGGGAAAAAAGCCTACCTGCTACCAAAATTGAATTCAGTAGATCTCTGTGTATGTTTCTGAATAATGTGGTCTTTAAAGAGAAATTTTAAATGCCAGAACCATATGTCAGAAGAAACAGATTTTTCTTCCTTTAATAAATACCTAAAGATTAAAGGAAAAGATTTGGCTTAGAAAATGTATATTATTCACTTCCATTTTAGGATAGTGTTCACCAAAATATCATAAATACTTGTTAGCAACTGTTCCCAGTGCTTCTAGCAAAAGGCAGTAAAACATAACATAAACCTTGGCTGTGAAAGCCCAGGAATTTTGCTATGCATTTCGTCACTCTACTTCTTAGGGTAGCCCAGATTCTAATGATCACCAAAGACAGCTCAACTGAATTCCCAACAGAAATACTATGAGCTCCAATGAAACTGTTAATTAAAAACAAACAAAACTTGTGCACTGAAAACTATAAAACTGTTGAAAGAAATTAAAGAAGATCTAAATAAGTGGAAAAACATGCCATGTTCTTGGATGAGATTTACTGTTATTAAGATGCTATTAATTCCCAGCTGATCTACAGATTTGACATGATCCCTGTCAAAATCCCAGCTGGCTTTTTTGCAGAAATTGACACCCTGATTTTAAAATTTGTAGGGAAATGCAAGGGACCTACAATAGCCAAAACAGTCTTGAAGAAAGTTGAAGGACTCACATGTTCCCGTTTCAAAACTTACTACGGTGCTACAGTAATCAAGGTAGTGTGGTACTGGCATAAGGATAGACAATAAATAGATCAATGGAATAGAATTGAGAGTCCAGAAATAAATCCTTGCATTTATGGTCAAGTCATGAAAATACCATGAAAAGAGTGCCAAGCCAATTCAATGGGAAATGAACAGTCCTCAGCAAATGGCGCTGAGACAACTTGATATCCATACACAAAAGAATGAAGTTGGACACCTACCTCACACCGTACACAAAAACTAACTCAAAATGGATCGATGACCTAAATGTTGGAGTTAAAACTGTAAACCTTTTAGAAGAAAACCTAGGAGTAAATTTTCATGATCTAGGTTAGACAAGGGTTTTTTAGATACGACAACCAAAATCACAAGTGACAAAATAGATAAATTGGACTTTACTAAAATAAAAAAAATTGTGCTAGAGAGAACACTATTTCAAAAGTGAAAAGGAGAGAAAATAACTGATAAGGAATTCAAATCTAGAATATATATTTTTTAAATAACTCTCACAACTCAATAATAAAAAGACAAGTAACCCAGTTTAAAGTCTTACCCAAAGTCACACGCTAGAAAGCAGGCACACGGGAGCTCGCACTCGGGTGATCCTTTTCTTTCAACAGCTGTTATCTTTTCTTTTTATTTATTTGTTTATTTATTATTTTTTGTGTGTGAGGAAGACTAGCCCTGAGCTAACATCCATTGCCAATCCTCCTCTTTTTTGCTGAGGAAGACTGGCCCTGGGCTAATATCCGTGCCCGTCTTCCTCTACTTTATATGGGACGCCACCACAGCATGGCTTGACAAGCAGTGTGTCTCTCTGCACCCGGGATCTGAACTGGTGAAACCCCAGGCCACCGAAGTGGAGCACGAGAACTTAACTGCTATGCCACCAGACCGGCCCCTATCTTTTCTTTTTAGAGCTCTTGTATCTCTGCTCTGTGCTCTTGTATTACAAAGGCAATTGATGTATTAACTATTTTTTAGTTTCATGATGAAATTTCGGTCACAGTTTTACCTATAAAGAAGCAGCGTTTTTCTGCTGAGTGTTTACCTGACATTTGGTTATTTTTCTGTTTCCTACTTTTATCTTAAATATCTTTGAATATTTGCATGGATGGTTCTATTTTGATCATCCGTCTTTGAAGCAGATAAGTTGCTCATGGATTGGCTGTTTTAAGGAAGTCTGATGTGGGTGGCTGGTTATAGACTCGTTGAATTTTAAAATTTATCTAATGATCTAAGGTTTGTGTGTGAGTTAGTTTAGCCTTTATTTCTTCTCAGCAATGGCAGGGGCTAGCAGCGGAGTTTTTCACAGTGCAGTCTTTGAACAGGTAGCTTGCTGTGATTTCTGGTTTGGTCCTGCCTCCCGTGCATCTCCAAGCCAGATGGGCCCGTATTTGGGCTCTGCTGCTAAATGCCTCTTCCTCCTTGTTTTCGCAACAAGGGATTTAGGTTTTACTCCCAGGTTATGCTCTTCACTGCTGATCGGTCCTCTTTGAAGCTGCTTCTGAAATTTGCTCCCTGGCATCTCATTTGCATCTTCCCATATACGCCAACACCCTCTGGCTTAGGCTCTGTTGCTGTGGGCACTCCTCCCACCAAGTTTGTGATTCAGGATTTAGCAATTTCCTAGTTTTGCTGAAAATGGAGGTTACATTTTTGTTTCTTATTTTCTTTTTGATTTTGAATGATTCCAGCAAGAAGTTGAGGAAATGACAACTTACACTACCATCTTCAAGAGAAGAGTCACCAAGTATTTTCTGGATTGTTGTCCCCGGCACCCCATATCCTTTATCATCTCCTCTCCTGGAATTCCTCTTAGACACATTCCTGAATATGAACTTTTCTTTAGTTATTTCCATCTCTAGAAGAATGCGTCTATTTATTTTTCCACACCACTGATTCGGATTACATCTTACCCATTCTGTGACTCAGGCCTCCTGTTGAGCTTTAATTTCTAGAGTTATCTTTTTATTTCCCCTTTTTATTCTTTAGTTGCTTTTTTTTTTTTTCAGTCTCCTCAGTTTATGAATACATTGACCTTTTTGAGGATCTTAATTTTTTAAATTAAGTTTTCTTTGGTATATACCACATTCATTCTGTTCATTAGGAATTAATTTCTCTGCTTTTCAGATTGATATCTCTGTTTCAAGAGTTGGGTGTGTCTGGTCATTCTTGGTTGTCCATGTATTTTTGCAAATGAGGTTCCAGACTGATCAGTATTGGTTTCATTGACCTTTTTTAAAGGCCCAGTTTGATTTTCAGGCAGGCTTCCTTTCTGAAAATGACACCTGCCTGGCTGCAGGGCCATGGGAGTGACAAGGTCCTGGCAAGGTGCGTGGGCAGGGCACGCTGACAGACAGGTTTCCTTTTTGTGTGTGTTTTCACAAGTACACACAAGTAAGGACAGGCAAGCTGACAAGAACCCCTTCTGTTGACAAGGACGAAAGAAAGGATTACCCAAGACTGCTCTGAGAGATTTACTGCTGAGCTGAGATACGCTTCTCTTCTGCTTTTTCCCTGATGCTAAGTTACAGACAAGGAATGAAAAAATAGTGGGTTGATTGCCCAACTCCTAAAACATCAGAAATAGCAGGTTGTTTCTTTGGCTGCTGGTATATGGCATATACTATATACGAATGTGGTGGGGAAACGGGGTGTGTAGTGAAACTGGGCCTCGTTCACTTGGTGTGTGTCCTTTTTAATGTGCCCTTGCTTGAGTGTGAGGAGACTTTGACGGTCCTTCTCCTTAATGGGAGAGTATTTCACATTCATCTCTTCCTCGCTCACATCTCAACCCCTCCACACCCCACTGGTTCCTCTGTTAGGAAGCTCATTGCCAAGGCTGTGTTCTCCAGCTGCCACCCACCTTCCCCCACTTGTGAGAGCTGCTTGAAGACAGTTTTTCTTCTCCTGATGAATTCAGGGATTTAATAGGGAACTAGCAGAACAGATGCCTAAGTGAACCTCTCTGTAATTATGACTCTTCCACTTTTAAACCTCATCTGGTCATGCTGAGCTGCTGCTACTGTTATGTTCCAGTCACTGTGCTGGCAGCTTGTGCTTGGACAAATTGCAGGAGGACCGCTGCAGATTTGGCTTTATTCTCCCCAGTTTTAGAACTTTTCTTTCCAGGCTAAAGATGTTAAGGCTGTGAAGACATGGGCATTTTCCAGTGTCAACCCACTGAATTATTCGGGGTCCAGTCAGGAGACAAAATCCACCAGTAATTTGAACTGGGAAATGTAATAGAAGTAATTATTAACTAGTAATGGGGATTAGCTACTGAGGGGGAAGGGAGAACACTAAAGAATACAGGAACAGGAGATGCAGTTAGAAGCTACCAACTCAGACTTGGAAGAGGCCTCCTCCCCTAAGGAAGTTCAAACCCACGGATGGTGGAGAAGCTAAGGCACCACAGGAACTGCCTGGCAGGCAGGAAACTGCCCACTGGACTGGAGTGAGAGGGAGAGTCACAGTCGGGGAGGAGGAGCCCCTGGGTCTCCTGCACACAACCAGCAAGGAAGCTCTCTGCTGGTAGCATGTCCCATGGCAGTGAGAAAGCCAAAAACCCCAGAAACAGGGCGAGAAGCCCCTTCTTTGTGTAGTATCCCCCAGCACCCTTTACTGACAAGGCCAGCTCCTAAAAGAGAAATGTCTACAGGGTCCTGCCCCTGTATCACAAAGCAAGGCAAAGAAGGGTGGATTTGGAACAGAGAGGCAATGAATAGATTACTAGCTCACTCATATTAACAGGTTCAATTGTGGGGATTTTAAGTTGTCCTGTTTCCTTGAGTAGTTGAAGGGAAACTATTGTAGAAAGAGCTAGGGTACTAGTGGATTGATTGATACATAAGCTCATTTTATGCCCACATCTTATGGTACAGATGACTTATGTGCAAGATGATCTCTTTAGTCTAAGAACACAGAATGCATGGGAATACCTTTCTCTTCTGTGGTATAGAATCCCTGCCCTGATAAGCAGAAGTAGCAGTTATGTCCTTATGCTCTCAAATTTAATGTAAGTCCATATGGCTTTCAGTGCAATTGGGAGTAGATCATTGGTGCACAGTATTAGGAATATGTGAGAAGCTAAGATGTGAAAGTATGCCCGAGTGAGAATGAGATGCCCGTCAAAAATGTCGGTGACCTTTCAAAGAACCTAGAATGAATGTAGCTGCAGTTTCCTGTGAGCGCTCAAGATTATTTTCATTACACAGTATAATATTATAAAAGGAAATTTGGGATTGGTCTAATTATTAGACAGGAAAAATCTTAAGTAATGAAACTAACAGTAGAGAGATGAATTCTATAATAGGAGTAGGCCTCCAGATAAAGGGAGGAGTTATAATTTGGCAAATGAACTGTAAATGGGCATAGGAAACAAACAAGTTGAAGGACAAAATCAAGCTTTTTCAAGATGAATTTTCCCACACTGTTTAAGACAAAGAATAAAGAAGTACTTTGTTAGCTAAGCTTTTGTAGCCCATGCCCATCCAGACAAAATCTTTAATGGTACTTTTGTCAATGTAAATTTTTGACAATGTGCTTTATGTCAAAGCTTGGGGAAGAACTTTAACTCCATGATCAACTGGAAAAATGGAAACACTCAGCAAAAAATTTTAGTTTTTAACCTATGTTTTGTATATTATGTTCTCAATGCTGTTTCTCCTCCAGTCTGGTATTTGAAGCACAGTTCTGATTTGGGTGGCTGCTTACTTCAGTGGGAAGTTGTTTTCTTCCATTGTGAGTATCTGTCGATGATCCCAGTGCTCAAGTGGGTGTAAGGCCTTTCCATTATAGTTCAGGTTTAGCTGATTTCATCTGATCATTTGCTACTTTGGGAACATGACAGTGTTTACTACAGTCCAACTGACTGGTGAATTTCTGTATTTTTAGGAACAGAAGGTAAATTTTAAGTATAGAAGATGTGAGAGGGTAGAAATGGACATGTGACAGATATGAGGGACACTGAGAACAGAGCCGACTGTGACATTTAATGAACTGCAGTGCTGGTCATGATACCCCTATAAAAATTAAGAGGAATGAACCTGTGAAAAATTATTTTGGCAAGTAATGTTGAAAAATACTCTTGAAGTTTGGTATCTGTAAAATACATTATAGAAAAGGTGGTGAGTTTTCATATGTTTACATACATGTTGGCAAAAGAAAGAAATTGTTGGAAGCCATTTTGGGTAACATGCCCCCATCATAGAATCTAGGGCCTCTCCGTCTCGTCTCTTTTCTTTCTCATTCTAGGTAGAAGAAACAATATCCTCTTTTTAGACACTTATCAAGAAGATACTTTGAACACTTGATGAACACACAGTCCTAGATGAACCATACTCAGGAGGGGTGTGAGCCCTCTCTGTGCACAGTTAAAAGATGTTTTGTGATGATTCCAACACTGTTCTGTGTGTGCAGACAATGCACTCCAGCTTTGGACTTGGAAACTGTCGTGTGCCAGGTATCCTGCAGAGCAGTTTTCATAGATTATTTCATTATGCCCTCATAAAACCCTTCAGGGTAAGAATTGTGTTTATTTTTCAAATGAGGAAAACCCAGACTCAGCATATGTATCAGGTGGAAAACCAAGATTCCAGCTGCAAAGTCTGTACTCTTATGACTGTAGGATGAAAATTGTTCCTGTGACGAAACCAAGGAGCTGGGAGGTACCCAGAGAAAATACCTGGTTTGTCTTCCACTTTGAGCAGAGAATGACCGACCCTTGGTCAGGTGATTGTCTCTCCTATTTTGGAGGTGATTGGGCAACACACCAAAATTATATTTTGTCATCTTGACCATCAGTGCTTCCTTACATTTAGCTAAAATCTAAACTGTTACTGTTTCTTCTAGTTTAGTCTTAGGTTTGGAAAATAACTGGTCAACATCTTTCTAAAATCCTTGACGTACTTGGAAACTCTGCGTTTATGTTCTGCAGGGACAGAGGGCTTGAGGGCAGCCAGGAGTGGTCTGAAGACCACCTGGCTGCTCTGCCTCCCGCTTCACTTTCTGCGTTTGGAGAACCTTTCTTTGCATGTGGCCTGCGTCGTACCTCACATGCTCCTTTTACTTTTGTTCATGATGAGTTGTCCCATCTTTTAGTAAGTTACATTGGATTGGACTCAGTATTTATGGTCATAACAAAAGATTTTTTCCCAGTTATTAAGCGATTTGTTTATTCATTAACAAACATCTGAGGTAGGTACCATGTAAACAACTCTGGACTGGAGAACCTCCTGACTGTTGTTTTTTCATTTGAGTTGAAGTATCAAGAATCACTAAGCATTTTGTCCTCAAGGAGAACTCGTTCTGTTAAAAGTCTCTACATGTCTGGTGATTTGTTAATTATTGAACAAAAATTCAAAATGTGGTTCTTGCTCTTCCAAAACATATGGTCGAAGACATTATGTCTCTTTTGTGTTCAGTACTTTGAAAAATGATTTGTTTATCAACTAAACTGGATGGATGTGTGTTTTGGCCTCATGCTTTCATGGAGAGCAGCATTGTGTTCTCTGGATAACTGAATTTGCATGTAGTGATCCACTTTGAGTAAATTCCACTGTGGAGGTACTGTACTGGACGTCTTTTTTTGGATATGTTCTGTTCTGACCATTTTAAAAGGGACCTTGACAAACTGGACTGTGTCTAGAGGAGACTGATCAGGTAAGGATTTAGTTAGGTGGAGGTTAGAGAGACATTTTGGCCAAAGGCTAGGAATTGTTTTGAAACAGCACTGTCCAGGGACAGAACCAGCTGCCTCGCACATTGTGAGTTCTGGGGTTATCCAGCAGCAGTGAAGTTGACACCTCAGAGATTTAATAGAGGGATTAATGTAAAACTAATGAAAGATCAGTTTTCATGAACTCTAAAGGCTTTTTTACCTCTTATTTTCCTTGTAATTACTTTCTTATTGAGGTGTAACCTGTGTACACAGTAAAGTACACACACCTTCCATGCACAGCTGGATGAATTTTACATATGTGTGCATCCATGTACCACCACCTAGATGAGGATGTACAACTCGTGCCCTCCCAGTCAATTACAACCCCCAAAAGTAGCCACTATTTTGATCTTTAGTACCATAAAATGGTTTTGCCGGATCTTGAATTTCATATAAATGTAATCATAAAGTATATATTCTGTGGGATTTATCAGTGTTGTCGCTGTTGGCAGTGGTTTCTTTGTTTTTTCGTTGCTGGGTCATATTCCATTGTATAAACAAACATGGATATTATTTATCCATCCTGTTTGGCATTTCAGCTGTTTTCAGGTTTTGCCTACTATAAATAAAGCTGCTGTGCACTGTTGAAAATGTCTTTTGGTGTATGTATACAGACATTTCTGTTGAGTGTATACCCAGGACTGGCATTGCCGGGACATAGGGTATAGATATTTATAGCTTTAGTAGATTCTGTCAATCAGTTTTCCAAAGAGATTGTACAGATTTATATTCCCACCAGTGATGTGTGAGACTTCCAGTTGCTCTGTGTTCTTGCCAACACTCAGTATTATCAGTCCTTTTATTTTTAGCCCTCCTAGAGGGAGTCTTGTGGTATCTCATTGTGGTTTTAATATGTTTCCCTGATGTCATCTTGTGCAACTTTTCTTACTGTTTATCAGCCATTTAGATATTCTCTTTTGTGAAGTGCCACTCAAGTCTTTTTGCCTGTTTTTCTTTAATTGCATTGTCTTTTCTTTATGATTTGTAGGTCTTTATATATATATATATATCGGCTGTCTGACTTACGTTGAATTTTTGTATTGCAAATACCTACTAGTTTATGACTTACCTTTTTCCTGTCTTAAAAGTGTCTTTTGATGTACAGAAGTTTGTAATTTTTAGGTAGCTCAATTTATCAATCATTCTTTTGTGGTCAGTGCTTTTTGTGTCCTGTTTGAGAAGTATTTACCTACCCCAAGCTTTATTGTTTTATCTTTCCATGATTCACATTGAATTAATATATGTGTATGGTGTGAGGTAGGGGTCAGTGTTCATTTTTTTCCATGTGGATATTCACTTCCCTCAGTGCTATTTGTTGAAATGACCATCCTTCCTGCATTGAATTACAGTAGTTCCTTTGCTGTAAATCAGACAACTATGTATAAGTGGATCTGTTTCTGGACTCTCTTGTGTTCCACTGGTCTATTGCACCAATACCATACTGTCTTCATTACTGTAGCTTTAGAATAAGTCTTGATATCTGAAAGTGCAAGTCTTCCAACTTTGTTCTTCTTCAGTGTTGTCTTTGCATTGAGGCCTTTGGTATCAATATAGTTTTTTAATCTGCTTGTCAGTTTCCACAAATACAAGCTGCTGGGATTTTAATTGGAACTGCATTGAATCTATAGATCACATGGGGAGAACTGACATCTTATATGGAGGTATATACCATATTGAAAGATTGGAAGATATTGAGTATATCCCTTCTTACATTATTTTAGCTTTTCTCAGCAATGTTTTATAATTTTCAGTATAGCAGACTTCTAGATCTTTCAGTTTATTCCCAGGTATTTGATTTTCTTTGCCATTGTAAAGGGCGTTGTTTTAGATTTCACTTTATAGTTTATTATTAGGTTATAGAAATAGTTGCTTTTTATGTATTGACTTTATATCCTGTGACCTTGCTAAATTCATTTATTAATTCTAATAGTTTATATGTAGATTCTTTTGTTTTCAGCTGTTAAGATTCTATATCTTTGTTTTCTTAACTTTTTATTTGGACGCAATCTCAAACTTACAGAAAAGATGCAAAAATAGTACGAAGAAAATCTTTTCCTGAGTTATTGGAGAGTGAGTTGCCAACACTATGCCCCAATACCTTTTCACTTGAAATGTATTTTCTACAAACAGGGAGGTTTTTCATCAGTATAATTCAGGACATTAACACAGTCCATTCCTACTGTTTGGTACCCAGGCCACATTCAGGTTGCCTCACTGGTCCCACTAGTGACCTTAATAACAAAGGACCCAGTCCACAGTCACGTCTCTCTGGTCTCCAACCTGTGACTTTCATGACCTGACTTTTTGTATGTGTGTGTGAGAAAGATTAGCCCTGAGCTAACATCTGTTGCCAATCCTCCTCTTTTTGCTAAGGAAGACTGGCCTGGGCTAACATCCTTGCCCATCTTCCTCTACTTTATATGGGATGCCACCACAGCATGTTTTGATAAGCAGTGCTTCGGTCTGTGCCCGGGATCTGAACCTGTGAACCCTGGGCCACCAAAGCAGAACACACGAACTTAACCACTACGTCACGAGGCCAGCCCCATGACCTTGACATTTTTGAAGATCACAACAGAGATTTTGTAGACAAGTCTCAGATTGACCTTGCTGTTTCCTCGTGATTGGATTCAGGTCATGCGTCTTTGGCAGGGTGCTATGGACTGAATGTTTATGTCCCCCCAAATTCACATGTTGAAACTCAACCCCCACTGTGATGGTATTAGGAGGTGTGGGGCCTTGGGGAGGTGATTAGGTCATGAGGGTGGAGCCCGTGTGAATAGGATTAGTGCCCTTATAAAAGAGACCCCAGAGAGCTCCCTCACCCCTTCCACCACGTGAGGACACAGCAAGAAGGTGGCAATCTATGGAGCAAGAAGCAGTCCCTCACCAGACTCTGAATCTGCTGATGCTTTGATCTTGGACTTCTAAGCCTCCAGAACTGTGAGAAATAAACTTCTGTTGTCTATAAGCCACCCAGTCTATGTTATAGCAGCCCGGACGACTAAGACACAGGGATGGCACAGAAGGAATGCTGGGTTCTCCCTCGTCCTGTGTCCCATTTCTGGTGATGTTCACTTGGACCACTTGACTGAGGTGAGATCTGCCAGGCTTCTCCACAGTGAAGTTACTCTGTGTCCTTGTGTCATAAATAAGGATTTTTGTGAGGAGGTTCTTTGGAACATGTAAATATCTCATCCGTCATCAAAGTTTCACTTTATTCATTTATTTATATCAGTGTGGACTCGTGGATTCCTGTTCTATTCAGTGGATTTCCACCCATCATTTCATCATTTCCTTTGATGCTCAGTTTGTCCCAGATTTAACCAGTGGGAACTGCATCTGTGTCCTTTTGATATGTCTCCATTATTCTGTGAGCACTTCCTTACTTTCTGGCACAAAATGTTGGTTCATCCTGCTCCCTCCCTGCCCCAGACTTGGTGTCAGCCCTTTCTCCAAGGAAGATATGTGTGGGAGGTGTGCTCCTTCTTTTCTGAGTTTTGCTGATCCCAGGACCTCTCAGTGGACAGAGCTTGGGACTGTGGACCTCTATGCCAGGCCACCCTCCTATGTAGACATATTCCCTATTGCTGCTCTGACATCCCACTCTGGGCTGCTGTCTCTATTGACATTACTGACATTACCCCTCTCCACACCCACCCACCCCTTCACTAAGGGATAACTCCTCACTCAACCTGGGTTTCAACATCCAGCACTTGGTCCTTGTGTACAAATTCCTCCTGTCCCCCACCCATACTCAGCCTACTTTTTTATTTTTAAAAAATTGTATAAGTTAAAAAAAAAAATAGATTAGTTGGGTATGGCCTGGTGGCATAGCAGTAAGACCATGAGTTCCGTTTTGGAGGCCTGCGGTTCTCCGGTTCAGGTCCTGGGCGCAGACCTTCTCACCGCTTGTCAAGCCATGCTGAGGCAGTGTCCCATATAGAAGAGCTGCAGCTCTGCAACTATGATACACAACTATGTACTGGGGCTTTGGGGAGAAAAAAGAGGAAGATTGGCAACAGATGTTAGCACAGGGCCAATCTTCCTCAAAAAAAAAAAAAAAGTCTTGCGACCCAATCCAGGGTGTTTGGACTCTTTTAAAAAAAGAGAGAGAGATTAGTACATGCTCATGATACAAATTTCAAAAATATAGGATATGTAGTCCCATGGTTCAATTCTGAGGAACCAACCACCATTCCTAGTTATTGTGCTCCTTCCAGAGAGAGTCTGTACATTTACCTACATACGTATATACACATTTATATATTTATATATTTGTGTCCCCCTACAGATGGTGGCATAGGCGTTGTTCTGCCCCTGCTTTCGTCTCCTAACAGTGTATCTTGGAGGTCTTTCCATTTTACTGCATAGGGAGCTGCCTTAGTCTTATTCTGTCTTCTTTTGAATGTCGTTGATGTGCCATAATTTATTAACCTGTCCTGTACTGGTAGATTTAGGGTATGTTTAATCATTTGCTATTAGATCCATTATTGTAACAAATATTATTTTATATGCATGGTTTTATACCTGCGAAATACTTCTTAGAAGTGGGATTTTTAAGAGTCTGGGGTGCACATTTGAATTTTAATAGGTCGTTCCAACCTGGCCTCTGCAGAGCTTGCACCAGTTTGCTCCCACCAGCCCCTCACTGGGAACGCTCCTCCTGTTTCCCACACTCCCTAACATGGGTGCTTTCAGACTCTGAGTTCTGCCTATTGGATAGACAAAAAAATGGAATCTCGGTTTAATTTTGATTTGCATATCTCTGTGACTGCAGTGACCCTCTTTATGTGTTTAAACATCATTTAGGTTTCTGTTTTTGTGAACAGCTGTCCTTTTGCCCATTTTTCTATTCAGTTCATAATCTTTTTATTTACTGAATTTTGCAGTTTGGTATATTTTAAAGAAGTTAGCCCCTTGTGATATGAGCTATAAATGAGTTTTCCCTATTTGTCTTTGAAGAAGTCTTCTGACTTTACGGTATTTCTTTCTGTGCAGATGTTTTTTATTTTTGTGTTGTTCAGTCGCTCAAGCCTCCTAGTATGGCTTTTAGCTTCTGGAGTGTGCTGAAACAAAAGTATCTCATTGTAGCACTTTGATGAGTAGATGTTTTTGTGTTTTAGGTATTTTACTCACCTTGAAATTAATGTGTGAGGTAAGGATACAATCTTATTTTTTCCAGCTGAAAATCCAAGTATTTATTGAATAATCTGTTGTCCTCTCACTGATTGATTTGAAACATCGTCTTTATTAGACACTCCAATATTTTATATTTGTGGGTATATTTCTTCACTTCCCATTCTGTTCTCTTGATTTGTCTGTGTGGACATGCACCAGTACCAAGTGTTTTAATTACTATGGTTTTTCAACAAATTGAATATCTGATAAGGCTAGTCCTCCCCTATTTTTCTTTTTCAGAATTTTCTTGCCATTCTTACATTAAAAAAAATATATCGGGGGCTGGCCCAGTGGGATAGTGATTAAGTTCGCACGCTCTGCTTCCACAGCCTGGGGTTTGTAGGTTCAGATCCCAGGCACAGAACCTACGTACCGCCTATCAAGCCATGCTGTGGCAGGCATCCCACATATAAAGTAGAGGAAGATGGGCACAGATGTTAGCCCAGGAGCAATCTTCCTCAGCAAAAAGAGGAGGATTGGCAATGGATGTTAGCTCAGGGCTAATCTTCCTCACCAAAAAAAAAAAAAAATGTATATATATATATATATATATATCAACTGTAGACTCAGCCTATCAGGTTCCTCAAAGAATCCTTTTAATACTTTGATTAGGACAGCATAGAATCTGTGGGTTAATTCACAGAGGACTGATGTCTCTGTGGGCTATCTCTGTCCAAGAACATGGTACCCCCACCTCTTCACTCCTCTTCTCTGTTCACCTTTTTCTCCCATAAAAAATTTCTCCATAAAGCTTTCTTTTATTGAACTTATTCCAAGATATTTCAGCTTTTTGTTGCTGTTAGAAATGTGGTTGTTTCTTCCTTTCTCTTCTGAAAATGGTGCTTAATTGTGTATGTGGAGGCTGTTGATATCTGTATAATAATTTTCCCCCACCAGCTAACTGAATTCCATCTTTTTGATAATAGTTTTCTAGTTGATATTCTTGGATTTTCAAAGTAAATTATCATATCTGCAGACAATGGTAGTTTTGGTTCCTATTTTTCGATTTTTTAACACTCGTTTCTTTCGCTGTTTTGATGTCAGTGTTATGCAGTAGTAATGGAGTGTACTGCTGGGAGTGGCCTTCTCTTGTTAGATGTTAAAGATTCACATATCTCTTCCTTTTATTAAGAATTTATATCCTTTGGATTTTTTTGTTTTGTTTTGTTTTTTTGTTTGTTTTTGCTTCTGTAGTAAGAATACAACACGAGATTTAGTCTCAACAAATTTTTAAGTTCACAATATTTTATTGTTAACTATAGACATTATGTTGTACATCAGACCTCTAGAAAATTTTGGATGTGATGAATATGTTTATTACCTTGATTGTGGTGATGGTTTCATGGGTGTTTGCATATGTCCAAACTCATCAAATTGTATACATTAAATATGTGCAGTTTTTTGCATATCATTTATACTTCAATAAAGCTGCAAAAAAAAAGAATTTATATCGAGTGGAAATTGAAGTTTATCAGATGCGTTCTCAGCATCTCAGATTCTGCGAATAATCCTAGGATTGCTTTTTCCTACAGGCCTATTGATACGATGTGTACCATTCATGTGTACCATGCACGTGTGTATATATAAATACATATCCATTCATGTGTATATATGTGTATCCATATGTGTGTGTGTATGTATATCCCTTCATGTGTGTGTATCCATACCTATGTGTGTATGTATATACAAATACATGTGTAATTAAATTTATTTTTGTACTCAGATTTACAAACCCTGTTCTGGGTGTTGGACATTGCAGAATAACGGTGCTTATGTGTGTCTGCACATCTGTTGCACGTTGGTGTCCCTTAGTCCAGTAGGGCAGGCCTCCTGGAACAAGCCCAGGCTGCACTAGCCTTGGGTGAAGAGCTTGGTCGACGGCAGTGGGTGGGTTTGGGTAGGGCTGTGAACGCTACCACCTGATTGGCACACAGCGGGTGGCCAGGCAGTTGAAAAAGAAAAGGGGAGGGCTGACGGTATGGAGCAATGGCAGACAGTTTGGGCTTTAGGCCATCTGTGGTGCACCTATCATGTGCTGGGCCTGGAGATTCAAGGATGGATAAGACACAGTCTCTGCTCTTCAAATTCACCATCTAGTAGGAGGAATGCACCCAAACAAATAAATGTGTAAACAACAATGCCATAAGCACAATACTAGAGATAAGTACCAAGTGATGTGGTAGTTAAATGGAACTGACTAAAATTAAAGGGGACCTTACAGATGAGGTGACTTATCAGATTCTCAAAGGATATGTTGGAGGCCAACAGAAGGAAAATAAGAGGGAATTTTCCTGTGAGGAAGTGGGCTGGGTGTGCAGGTCACCCCTGGATGAGTGAAGCAGGTGGTGTAGGGCTGTGTGTATCAAGCTGAGGGACTTGGGGTGTTCCCAGTTGATCCTGTGGAACCTCCCCACCCCACCTCCAGTCCTGGAGCGACATGTCAGCAGGGAAAATAGTGAGCAGGGACTGCATGGTTCTCCTGGTGGAAGGGGGTGAACGTGTGGAGAGGAGACATGGCTTTGAGAGAACTTTCTAGGGTGGTCATATAACCCAGGGGTTGTTTAGGTGTAGAAGGAGCTGATTGCATCAACCACTATGATTTCCATGATTTCTGACTTGTGAACCACCAAGGGGATTTGATTGCAGCCTGAGAAGCCCTGGTCTGGGTGTGTTCTCCTTGATAACACAGTGCCCTGCAGGCATGCCTCTTCTCAAAACTCAGCCGCATCAGAGTGAACTCTTCCCATGATACTTTTAAGAGATGATGTTAGAGTGACTTAAACCCAGGAGATTTCCTCTTCTGTTCTTCATGAATCATATTTTTGATGTAAGATCACTTTGTAGCTCACCTTTCCATTCTGGTGAGGTACCCATTGTACTGGTTCTCTGTGTTCTTCTTTGCTTTGACGGAATGCACATTTTTATTCCTTCAAGTAAGAGTTCTCACTTTAGGAGCATAAACACTTTTTGGGTACACAGTAAGAAGATCTTGTGGTTGAACTAAAGGAACATCGTGTCCTTTGGAACAGTGGAGATGTGTCTGTCCCCCACTGCATATATAATTTTTTAATTGTAAAAATGACATGGGCCTATTGACGAAAAACTCAGACATTACAGAAGTTAATGAATAAGGTAAAAGTGAAAGCCCTTGTCCCTGTCCCCACTTCTATTCAGTCCTTTAATGCCAATTACCTTTAAAGATATGGTGTACAGCCTTCCAGACTTGTTTCCATTTTATGAAAATGGGGTGTGTGTGTTTTATGAAACAGAATCATTTTATATACACTGTATAGAAATGGAAACCTTTTTTTCTTGACTGAAGTATAGTCTTGGACTTTATTTCATGATGGTACATACAGAGTTCTGTGTTCTTTTTCAGAGTTGCATAATTTTCAATTATGGATGTACCATTGTTTACTTTACCAGTTCTTACTGAGTTTGTCCTTGCATATTTAGCTCTGTGCAGTTGTGTGAGAATATTTGTAGGAGAAAGTTCTAGAAGTGGAATTGGTGGGACAAAGATATATATATGTACATTTTAAATTTTGAAGATGTTTTCACATTATCCCAGAAGGTCACATGAACTTACGTTCTCCCAGCAGTGCGTGGACATGGCTGTCTTCCCGCAGCCACACCACTATTGGCATCATCATTATTCTAATCCTCTTTGATGGGTGGAAGATGACATCTCACTGTTTTAGTTTATGTCATTACTAGAGGGCTTGAGTACCTTTTTATATGTCTAATAGCCATTTGCATTTCTTCACCCAATTCATAAGAGCAATATGAAAGATTATCATTTTTTTCAGTATGATTTTAGATTATAACTTTGTTCAATGTCTTTCTATTCAGAAGTTTTTCGTTTTTATTTAATCAAATCTGTCTGGCTTTCTTTTGCACTATGCTTAGGAAGACTGTACTTACCCCAAGATTATGGAAATATTCTCCTCTGTTTTATTCTAGTCTTTAGTCCACTGGAATTTATTTTAGTGAACAGAGTGAATCAGAGATCTAACTTCATTTTTCTTCTAAATAGAGAGCCGATTGCCCCACCTCATCTGTGAACAGTCCATGCTCTTGTCACTAATGTGAAATGCTACCAAATAATAAATTATTCACTGGGGTCTTATGCAAACATAGACTGTGAGACTTACCTTTTTAGTAAATATCAGAATTATTTGAGAAAATGTTTGCCAAGACTAAAAATGGTTTCTATAGCCTCAAGTTACAAAGAAATATGACTAAATACACACTGAGAAGGTAACATTGAAGGAATTTTTTCGCTTTATTCTTGTGTCAGTTTCTGAGCACGAGGAGCCTCAGGCTCATTTACTTGCTTTGTGATAGTTTACAAACCTTACTAGAAGGCAAAGTGAAGCAAAAAATTAAATACAATAAAGTTTTACGTGTGGAGTGTAGCTTTATCCCACAGGGTCGTAAGTCTCTGTTGTTTAAAGTCCTCCTCATGCTTCTTCTCACCTGTCTCATCACAGCCTAAATGCGATGGCCAAACGTTACTGACCCAAGTGTGGAAGCGCTTGAACCTGATGGAATGTGACTACTTTGGCTTGGAGTTTCAGAACAGCCAGTCCTACTGGGTATGTGCTTTTGATTGTTTTGGAAACAGGCCCTAGAGAGGTTGGAGAATGCTTATGGTGCACACGGGGCACAGAGAGCCTTTGAGGACCTGCTATAATGGTACAAGCGAGACATTTCATAACTGGCACATTATTAATATCAAAGCTCTACTATTAAAATATTTTATTTGTAGCTGTAGGGAATGTATTTGCCTTTTATCTAAGCCTGAATTCACATTCTCCCCAAATTTGTTCTATCTACCAGCACCTGTGCCAAGGAAATCCTATCTTCATAAGTTATAAAAGCAATCTCTAGTACATCCTGCATGACAATCATTTTGAAAGTGGATTTTGAGCAAACTGTTTTACTAAACTCGTTATGCCTCTTTACTTAATAGATGAACTTTAAAAAGTGTGGAGCTTTAATATTTATAGGTGGAACAATTTACAGAAAAGAATAGCCGCCTGTGTGACTTAGTGGAGGTGTCCAGTGTAGCACGGCGTCCTCCTGTCTCCCCACACCTCTCAGAGCAGGCACTGCTGTACCTCTTGCAGTGTGTCAGGATTTGACTTTGTGTAAGGACGGGGGGGCCCAAAATATGTCTGCCTTAAATATCTCTGTTAATTATAGATATTTTTGTATTTCATAACCTACTCATTAAATAGGGAAATTATTTAATGGATTTGATCTCTTTTCTTAAATCCTCTTTAGATTTGGCTTGAACCTATGAAACCTATTATTAGGCAAGTACGAAGTAAGTCTTGTTTTTTTAAATCTTTAAAATTCTGTTCATTTAAGATGCTTTTGTTCTTGATTGTTCAGATTCATGGCATGTTCATTGTCACCCCTCTGGGTAGCAGTGAAGTGATCACTGACAGCAGATGGACTTGGAAATCATGTTGCCGTCCAGTTTTAAACTAGAATAGATGGGAGTGTGGCAGTAATTTAACTCAGGTGGTTCTAGGTTACTTGCCTTCAATTTGAATGTAATAGGATATACTGTTTGATATCACTTTAGTTTTTGGTCAGTATGCAAAAATAAGCATGCAGTTTCTAAGTTATGAAAAGACATTGAGGTTCTTTCATTAGCATTTTTAATAGTTAGTACTGTTCTGTAATTGTAAACATAATTATTTTTGTTAGTCTCTTATTAAATTTTAAAACTGAAGGCATATAGTAATAACTCTTAGTTCTTATATAATTATATAGGATGAAATGTCTAGTAGTCTTTATTCAGCTATAACTTTTTTAGTTCTAAGTCGAGGAGAAAAGAATGTGTAGAAGTAACTTTGTTATTTGCTGATAAGCTAAGGCCATTTAGGTTGCCATAGCATTTTAGCAAAAGAGTGTCCCTTTTCGTTTGGTGAAAATTACATGGCTATGTTATTATTATAAAATTTCAATAAAGCTAAGATACTCAGATGAGCTAATATCTTATGCTTTTTCTTTATAGTAATCAAGTTGTTCTAGTTCAGTATAGTGAGTAATGATAACATTTTTCTTTCACAAAAGTATATGAGGTTTTCCAAAATAATGGTTTTTTTATTATTACTACCACTGATCATGTAAACACCATAACTCTTTTTAATCCTAAAATATAAACAAGAATATATTTTTAAAATTTTATGTGCAATTTCCTGCTTGTTTTTAGGGCTTCTTTGAGTAATCTCTGCATAATGCACAAATTGTTTAGTTTTTCTTTGATATATATGACTGGTACTTAGGATTCCTAATTTCACACATAGGAAATTTCTTAATATCATCTTATTTGAAAAGATTTGCTTTCACAGTCCATTATGAAAGCAGTAGCTTAATTACACTGCAATATATGGAAAGATAGCAAATACGGAGATTGGCCTTATTGTGAAGTTTAAACTTTTTTCTTTTTATAGGCCCAAAGAATGCAGTGCTTCGCCTAGCGGTGAAATTTTTCCCACCTGATCCGGGTCAGTTGCAAGAAGAGTATACACGGTAAAGAGCCTGTACTGAGCCAGAGCTCCTGTCAGCAGGGTCTTGAATTCACCTGTATCTCCCGCAGCACCTGGCTCATTAGGTGCTCGGGGTATATTTATTCAAAGAGTGAATGAGCCTAGTATACATGTGAAAATTGTAATCAATGTATAGTTGTCAAAAGAAGCACTTTGGCAGTTAACTCGTACACAAACACAAATGCAAACAGGACTTGGAAGAAAGGTTTATGGTACAAGTTTGAGAGTAGACAGTGGGGTGTTAGGTTACTGTTGAACAAATATTCTCCAGATGAGCATAGGTTTATACATGTGCATAGAGTCCTTAGGAATCTTGCCCGTATATTTACTTCTTTATCAACAAAATACACTTAATTGGGAGAAGGACCAGATGTGAGAGTCCTCATGAGTATATGGGGCAGAAATATCTCAGGTGACTTCTCTCGTGCTGCTCTTTTGAGTTCAAGCTGATTCTTTGCAGGATGATTGAAAGAAAATGTTTACAGTTATTTTATCGGGACAGTAGGATTATGGAAGGTTTTTTTCCTTGTGTTTTATGTACCAATTTTATAATGAATAAAGCAACAACCTAAAAACCAGCTCAAAATCCAAGGTCAGCTGTAAAATAAAAGAGAACTATGATGATGTTGTAATAGGAACAGAATAAGCCTTCCTGACTAGAAATGGATTCAAAACTGAATCATAGATGTCTTATGAATCTCTCTTTAAAAAGTTTTTGCAGATCATCTTAATGTCACAAAGCCATAGACTGTCAGATGCAGGAAAATGTAGAGATCACATTAGCCTACCCTCTTGTTTTATAGGTGAGGAAACTGACCCCCAAGGACAGCAAGAAGTGTTTTTATGAGTGAACACAGAACTTACCTTAATAGTGTATTAAATACCTGACATTTGCCAAAAATGTCCCTTTTGAGGGAATAACTTTTAAATATATATACCTGGAAAATGATGAGTAACAGAAAGTGTTAGCTAATTCTGGGTCCTGGCTCCTAGCCATGTTTATGCAGAAGGTCCTTTTTTTAATTTATAAAAAAGTACACTTGGTGGTCAAAAAAAACCCTTCAAAAAAGCTATGTAGAGTAAAAAGTAAATGTTCCCCTTCACTCTCTGCCCATACTACTCTCCCCAGAAGTATTAACAGCTGGGTGTGTGTCTTCCAGAAGAATTCACAGCAATATAGAAGTAACCCTAGGGCTTTTAAGAAACTATTATTTTACAAAGCAGTATCAAACTATACATATAGAACTGTGGGTCGTTTCTTTTTGTTGTTTTTTTTTTGTTTTTTTAATTGGTATCTTAATAATTTATAACGTTGTAAAATTTTAGTTGTACATTATTGTTTGTCGGTCACCATATAAGTGCATCCCTTCACCCCTTGTGCCCACCTCCCATCCCCCGTACCCCTGATAACCACCAAACAGTTCTCTCTGTCCGTGTGTTAGTTTATCTTCCACATATGAGTGAAATCATGTGGTGTTTGTCTTTCTCTCTCTGGCTTATTTCACTTAGCATAATACCCTCCAGGTCCATCCATGTTGTTGCAAATGGAACAATTTTGTCTTTTTTATGGCTGAGTAGTATTCCATTGTTTATATATACCACATCGTCTTTATCCAATCATCAATTGAGGGACACTTGGATTGCTTCCACATCTTGGCTATAGTGAATAATGCTGCAGTGAACATAGGAGTGCATAGGCCTCTTTGGATTTTTGATTTCAGGTTCATTGGATAGATATGTGGGTCGTTTTTGTTTTCGTTTTTGTTTTCCCCACATGTCCACAGCATGCTATGGACGTCTTTCCATATTAGTATATATGGTTGTAACCTAGTTTATTTAGCCATTCACAAGTTAGTGCATATTTATATTATTTTCCACTTTTCTCTATTATAATGCTGCAAATAAACATCCTCGTCTACATATCTTTGTGAACTCTGGAAATATTTCTGTAGGAAAAGTTCGTTGAAGTGGAATTGCTGAGTTAAAAGGTATGGAGGTTTAAATTTTAAGAGAATAGAGTAAATTTTAACAGCTCATGCTAGAGTGTAAATTTCAGCAAAGGCAGAGAGAGTTTGTCTTGTTCACCACTGTGTTTCCAGCTCCAAGAGTAGTACCTAGAGGATAATATGTGCTTAGTAGTTATTGATTGATGGAATAAATGAATATATAAATATTTTCAAATTGCCTTCTCTAGTTACATTCTCACCATTGCTATTCTTTTTTTTTTTTTTTTTTTTGGTGAGTAAGATTAGCCCTGAACTAACGTCCGTTGCTAATCCACCCCTTTTTCGCTGAGGAAGATTGGCCCTGGGCTAACATCTGTGCCCACCTTCCTCTATTTTATGTGGGATGCCGCCACAGCATGGCTTGATAAGTGGTGCGTAGGTCCGCACCCAGGATCTGAACCTGCAAACCCTGGGCCGCCAAAGCGGAGTTAACGAACTTAACCACTACGCCACCAGGCTGGACCCTCATTGGTATTCAAGAGTGCCTGTTTCTCAGATCCTAGCCAAGACCAAATATTATCAATCCATTAAAAATGTCATAGCCACATTTTAAGCTGTATCTTAATTGGATATTTCTGCTATTTCACACAAAATCATGAGTGCAGTTTTGTGTGTGTAACAGAGATAACATGAACTTATGAGCTTCCCCCTTGAAGGTGTGGCTCCAGATGGTGTAGTGCTGTGGGATGTGGTGTGCCTGCAAGGCGAACGTCTGTCTTCATCATCAGCATCTGAGTGCTACCATGTGCCCGGCATTGTGTGTGCTATCCACTGTGTGACTCAGCTCGCTGAGCTGCTGCCAAGGGAAGGGCCTCTTGTGACTTGGCCTTTGCTCACTGTCTGCTCTGATGTCTCTGGTCTTGCTGCTGCTTCCTGGGGCTTTGTGCTCTCCTGTGACAGAGACATGGGGAGTATGTTCTAGAGGGTTTGGAGTTGATCTCTGTGATGTTTTGAACTCCCTTCTAGATACTTGTTTGCCTTGCAACTTAAGAGAGACCTCTTGGAGGAGCGTCTGACCTGCACGGACACCACGGCGGCCCTCCTCACATCCCACCTTCTGCAGTGTTAGTATCTCCCAGCCACGGGTGGAGGCCTGTGTGATGTCATAGGTGCACTCACACTCAGATAGGACCAGCTTCACCAGTTGCTGAGGCCAGCAAGGTTAATGAGCATGATCAAAGATCGGGGTGTTTCAGTTTGCACATTTTTTTTGACAAGGGCTTCACCAGGGCTTTACAAAGCCCCCAGCTGGAGAAATAGAAAGAAGGAAATACCCACTTTGCTTCTGGACTAGAGGCTGAACCACATCTTCCTGGTACAGAACTAATGTTTTTGAAATTTGAGCGCAGGAAGTATGATGTAGAAAGTTTCAGAAATTTTAGGAATTAATAAGGGTATGGGTTAATTTGCAATTGACTTGGTTCTTCCCTGGCACACCTTCTTCAAACAGCACATGTTATCGTAGGTTTGCCATCCTGCACTCTGGGACTCGCTGACTCTCATTAGCATAAGTTCTCAAAGTGACTGAGTTATTTTTATTTGGCCTGAAGTCTTCTCAGGTAGACAGCGGCTTTTCAGTGCAAGCTGTCGTTTGGCAATGCCACTTGCTTAAGGGTTCTGTGTACAGTTTAGTTTTGCTATAATACCTTGTCCAAATGTAATTTTCACATTAGAAATATGCTGCTTAGATTGAAGGAGGCTAAAGAGGCGTGACAACCAAATGCAACGTCTGATTCTGAACTGGATCTTTTTGCTATAAAAGACAGTTAGGCAGTTGATAAACATGAGTAGGGTCTGAGGCTCGGATGTAGCAGCAGATCATGGTCCTATCCTGATTTGGGTGGTTGTGCCATGGTTATGGGTGAGAATGTTCTGGATTGTAGAAAATACACGCTCAAGTGTGATGTTATGTGTGCAACTATTCTGTGAATTTGAGATTGTCTCAAAAGTAGACATATATTGCTTAAGTTTGTTGGGCCTTAACTACTATTTTTAAAATATTGGTAGCCTTAAAATACAGGAAATTAGAAAGAGACATTGTTCCTCAAGAATTTGAGAGGCCCTGAAGGAAAAGATGATTTAAAATACATTATCTGGAAACGAATGGGTAAAATACACTATCCTGATCACAATGGTCTTGAGACAATTTATGGATGAGTGTGGTTTAAACCATAACAAATACTGGCAGCTAAACTGGCAGCTTGGCGTTTGCCTCCCTGGTGTCACTCACCAGTGTCTTTGTTCTTCCAAACTCAGAAAATTCTCTTCACCTGCTTTTATATTTGCCTTTAATAGCATAAAATATTGGAAAAATAAAATACAAACTCTTGTTTATTTAAGGGATATATTACTACAGATTTGGGATAATTTTTTTCTACTTTTAATTTATCATTTGCACGTACAAATGCTTGTATTTTTCTTTATTTGAAAATTAAAATGACTGTTACTGTCTCATCTCAGCGGAAATAGGAGATTATGATGAAACCCTGGATCGAGAGCACCTCAAAGTCAACGAGTACTTGCCCAGTCAGGAGCGTTCTCTCGAGAAGATACTAGAATTCCATCGGAAGCACACGTAAGTTGGTCAGAATTGGCCTCTGACACACTGTCACTACAATGCATTTACCCAAAGGGAGCCATCATTAAGGCTTCTGCAAGACTCTGACTAAAGTGATGACCGTCCACTCCCAGGGAGGTGCAGTCACGTGGCTGCAAGTAGGCTGCTTTAGAAAAGGTTAGAAAAGAGGTCAGGACTCCAGGAGGAGTGTCGATGGCGGGCTGTCGTGGTGGTCTCTACAGGTGCACGAGCTTTCTTAACTGAAGGGGTGTGAGAAGTGCCTGGTGACTCGGCAGTGCTAGAAGTGCTCCTCTACTGATGGAAGCGCAGTGCTGAGGTGGAGCGGAGCAAGTGTGTCCAGTATTGTTATTCGTGCTACTTCATTTTGATTTCTCCAAGACTTGACACTGGGGCATTTTTCTGGATTGAAGAGAGGGAGACCTAGAGGAAAAGTGCCGGAGGAGGAGGGAATGAAGAGGGATGCGGGGAAAGGGCCGTGAGGAAGAAGAGCCAGGGCCGAGGAGTGTGGCAGAGCTGGTTGTGATCTTCAGTTCACCAGAGGGAGAGCTCAACGGGAGAAATCCTGGATGACTCGGCCTTGCCTGTGTAAGGGAGCCTGTTGAGATGCAAGTTTATTCTGTCAAGTCACATCATGTAAGTAAAGCTCTGTGGAATGGCCTTCACACCTTCAACGAAAGTCTGGGTGTCAACTGTCTGTCAGTCACTGCTGTCAGCCCTAGGGGGGCAGTTTGGACAACGCCAACCAAGATTCCTACCTCTAGGATTTACTTGACCCTTATAAGACAGTGTGCTTTTGTCCGCATTTACTACTCACAGTACTTAGGGAGTGCCTCTCATATGCCTCGCATTGGGGCAGGCACTGGATACACACATACATCACTGTATTTACAGTGTATTTATGATACATGAGCTAGAATGACGGGCAGAGCCTACTGCGGCAGGGGGAGGAGCAGTGAGGTTGGAAGACGGATTGAGAGGATGCTGAGGAGGCTTCTTTGAGGAATTAGCCACGGGGGAGGGGAGCATTCCAGGCAGAGGCAACAGCCTGGGGAGAAGGGGGGCAGGGCCCAGCATGACATGGACAGTTCTGGTTTAAGTGGTAGAGCTAGTAAGAGAGCCAGCTTGCTAACAGGAGGCTGACAGTGCTTACAGCAAGCCAGGCTCTGTGCAAGCTACTGTGATCCTTAAACCACATGCGTGACATGTACTATTGTGACCCCTTTTTCCATATGGTAAAACTGAGCAAAGGCACGAGTGAGAGTTTGGGGCACCTCTTGGTGTTGGTCCAGCGTGTCTGGCCCCCTCGTAGAATCCGTGCTCCCAGTGTGGAGCTGCGGCACGCTAGGGCTCTGGCCTCTTGCAAGTGTTGCCTTGATTCTGTCTGGTAGCAGGGAAGATGCCGCAGCTCCAAGTGTCACATCCAGACCCTGATGACCAGCTGGCCTGTTCAGATTTGTTCCTGGAGTTGGGGTGAGGGTTCCCCTGCTGAGACACATAGACCCAGGGCTGGACACCTAGAGGAAGGGGTGGGTTGGGCACTGCCCTGTGAAGTGTCCCACCAAGGCAACAGCGCCCAGTGGACAGATGGATCTGGGATGCGGGCAGAGCATCGTCAGCATGTAGGCCAAATCAAGCTGTGCAGCGGGTGAGAGCAAGCAGGGGAGGGGAGAGAGAGATCAAGAAGGGAGCAGAGCCCAGGACAAACCCCTGAAGACCAGCTATGGGAGGATGAGCAGAGGGAGGGGCACCTACAGAGGCCATGAGAACGGGGCAGTGAGCAGCCAGAGGAGGGAAGAGAGCCAGGAGCATGGGGGCCACGGACCCTGAGGGAGATTGCTTCAGGAAAGAGGCCACAGCCCCCACCACCTTGGGCTTGGTGATGTGACTGACTGTGGGCCGTGGCAGCTTCAGTGAGGTTCAAGGTGGACGCCAGGCTCAAGTGCACTGAAAGTGAGGTGAGGAAATGGTGACAGGTCTGTGAGCAGTTACATGGAGGAGCCTGCCTGTGAAGGGAGCAAAGAATCCTACCTCAGGGAGAACTCGGGGGCCTGTGCATGTGTGTATTCATTTGCACACGGGCATTGTGTTCATGTGTGTGTTCATATGCACCAGTTTTTGTGGGTGTGCTTGTGCCTGTCTCTGTGCATGTGTTCATATGTGTGCACATGGTTTTGTGTGTGTTCATATGCACATGTGTGCATGTGTTCATGTGTGCTTCTGCCCGTGTGTGTGTGCAGGTGTTTGTGTGTGTGCATGCATGTGTTCATATGCATGCCTATGTAGGCGTGTGTGTATGTGCTTGTGTGCTAAAAACTGTAGAAAGCTGTAAGAGCTGGAGAAGTCAGATGATCTGCGTTACACAGTAATAAAATTGGACTCTTTCCGAGGGAGGACTCTTTCTGAGTGCGGCTCTCTGTCTCGAGGTCTCACAGTTCTAATATGCTACCTTTGTTCACCACAGTCATCAGAAATTTATTGCACATCTTCTATTTCTTTTAATCATTGTTCGTATAGGTTTTTGTGTGTGTGAGGAAGAATAGCCCTGAGCTAACATCTACATTGCCAATCCTCCTCCTTTTGCTGGGGAAGACTGGCCCTGGGCTAACATCCACGCCCGTCTTCCTCTACTTTATGTGGGATGCCACCACAGCATGGCGTGATAAGCGGTGCATATGTCCGCACCCTGAATCCAAACCTGCGAACCCCAGGGCACCGAAGTGGAGTGCGCCCACTTTACCGCTACACCACCAGGCCAGCCCCTGTGTAGATTTTTTTAAAGACAATATTATAGCTTCATTTTAATCAAGATAAATTTCTTACATAGTGTATAATTCTATTCCTTGACCCACTGGAAACACCCTTGTAATCACTGAATAGGATATTAAAGAAGCGGTGTTCTTGACTTTTACCATATTTCTTTTGGATCTTTGAGATTGCAGAAAAAGATTTGAAAGCTGGTGTCAGTCTGTTTAGGCTGCTATGACAAAACAGCATATACCGGGTGGCTGTAAACAAAAGAAATTTATTTCTCACAGTTCTGGTGGCTGGAAAGATCAAGGCACCAGCAAATTTGGGTCTGGTGAGAGCCCACTTTCTGATTCATAGACAGCCGTCTTCTCGCTGTGTCCTCAGGACACTAACCCCATTCGTGGGGGCTCCACCCAGTCACCTCCCAAAGGCCCCACCTCCTAATACCATCACATTGGGGGTTAGGCTTCAGCATATGAATTTTGGGGGGACACAAACATTCAGTCCATAACATTCCACCCCCATACCTCCAAAATTTATGTCCTTCTGACATGCAAAATACATTTATTTCACCCCAACAACCCCACAAGTCTTAACTGGTTCCAACATCATCCCTCAACTCTAAAGTCCAAACAAAGTCTCATCTAAATCAGTTATGGGTGAGACTCCAGGTACAGTTCATCCTGAAGCAAAAGTCCCTTCAGCTGTGAACCTGAGAAACCAGACAAGTAATGTGCTTCCAAAATACAGTGATGGGACAGGCATAGGATGGGCATTGCCATTCCAAGAGGGAGAGATTGGAAGGAAGGAAAAGGTGGCGGTCCCAAACAAGTCCCAAACGTAATGGCAAATGACATTAAACCTAAGGTGGAGAATAGTCCTTTTTGGCTCGTCCTCTGCCCCCCCCCCCGGCCCACTGGGGTAGCGGTGTCGCCCCAAGAGCTCAGTGGGATAGCCCTGCAGCGGTCCACCCCTGCCATGCTTTGGCTCTCCCAAGCTAGGCTGACACTGCAGCTCCAGACAGCCCTGTCCTTAGAGATGGAGGCACTCTGGCCTGGATGGGAGGGGCAGCCCTGGTCTGAATTGCCTTCAGGGTCCTTCTTCCATTGTCCTGACTTCGGTTGAGATGACTGATCCATGCTAATCGCCTTAATGGACAGAAGCTTGGCCACACCCTTAGTGTTCTCATTTTTTGCAGTATGGACAGGCTGAGAATTTTCCGAATCTTTAAATTCTGCTTCCTTTTTACTTAACAATTCTTTCAGTCATTTCTCTCCTCTTGTATTTTACTATAAGCAGTCAGGAGAAGCCAAGCCGCACCTTCAACAGTTTGCTTAGAAATCTCTCAGCTAAATATCCAGTTTCATTGTTTGCAAGCTCTACCCTTCACAAAACACTAGAACATGAACAGAGTTCAGCCAAATTTTTTGCCACCTTATAAAGAATATCGCCTGTTCTCTGGTTTCCAATAACATATTCCTCATTTGTTTCTGAGATCTCATCAGAATGACCTTTACCATCCATATTTCTACCAAGATTCGGGTATGATGGCTTAGATATTCTCAAAGAAGATTGAGGTCTCTCCACTGTCTTCTTTTTTTTCTGAGTCCTCACCATAATCACCCTTAACGTTCATAATTCTAGGGTCCACCTCAGAACTCTTCCAGCCTCTCCCCAATACTCAGGCCCAAAGCTGTGGCAGTGTCACTGGTAGCATTTCAAATAAGCACATCTTCCAGATTAGGGCTTCTTGGAAAGCAGTTATGTCACATACTGGGTGCTCCTTCTTGTTGATAATGATTTATTAAAATGTAAGTTAATAGTCAAGTGGCTGTATCAAATTAGTCAAAGAATGGAAATCCCAGGAGTGGCATAACCAACCAGTTGTTGATTCCTCAAAGATCCAAGAGCTCAGGCATTTGGAAGGAAGAAGAAAAAAAAAGTTGTCAACGGGAAATCCAACATGTAGGGTTCAGGCGTTGAGTGTGAGTGCTCCTGACTGGGGCGCTCTTACCTTTGCCCAGCTGCGTCTCCATCTGAGCATCCCCGTCCCAGAGGCTGTCGGTGCACTGCCGGCTGTGGTCTCTTTCCTGGTAGCATGACTGTGGACTGTGGACTTGAGAAACACTGAATGTGGGGACCTTTATGTGTGTAAAGCCAATTGTGTTGGTGATGATATTTTTATTCAGTTTCATAATTTCATTCTTATAAAAGTATATTCTAATGGTTAGAATTATACATTATGAAAATAGTTTTATAAAACATTGAAATGGGTTTAATGAGATATCAGTGTTATTTATGGTTATTTCCTCTGTTGAATGTCTGTCTCTGCATTATAATGTTTGACATTACCTTGTCAGTGTTAAGAACAAATTATAAGGCTGAGCATCTAGTGAGTGCCAAGGAAACATACTACCCATTAGGAAATGGATTACGGAATAGAAGGAAGTGGACAGTGTCTTTGGTCTGTGTGGGCAGTGTGTTGTTATTTGTTGTGGATAAATAAACCGACAGGCATCAACAATCTACCCTCTAAAACTGAGCCCCCTTTGTTGGTCTGTTTTGTCTTCCTGATCATGTCTGTAATATGTTCTGGCTCTTTCAGAAATAGAGTGCTGTGATCGTGCTATCTTTTATTACAGGGGCCAGACACCTGCTGAGTCGGATTTCCAGGTGCTTGAAATTGCCCGAAAGTTGGAAATGTACGGCATCAGATTTCACACAGCTTCTGACAGGGAGGGGGCCAAGATTAACCTGGCCGTTTCCCACATGGGTGTCCTCGTGTTCCAGGTAGGAAGGGCAGGGATGGTCTGTGGCTTGGTCGGTTTGCTTTTATAAATGTTGGTAAATTTTTCTTCTGATGAATAAGGTCCTGGACTTGGAGGAGGAACTTTGCATGTCATCTGATCCGACCTGTCACCCAGTAGAGAAATTTTCTTGTCCCTGTCCTCACTGTCACAGAGCCCACTGCTGCCCCAGGGCACCCAGTCACGTCCCCCTGTTCCTTCTAATGTTGAGCCAAAGGTTGCCCCCTTGGAACCTCAAACCAAGGCTCTGGCTCTTCCCTGTGGAAGAGTCTCCATGCCTAGGGTGGACCTGCCACACTGTCAGGTCTCTGCAGTGGGTCGCAGTCATCATTTAAGTACGTGAAGTAGAACAGACTAGAAAATATCAGAGGGCATTGCATGTGGTGTTCACAGTCAGCATGGTCTTGACTGTTTGTTTGTGTATTAGTGGAGTTTTGTATTCGTGGTGTTTGGAGAGGTGAATGTTTACATAAATGGTTCTCAGTTCTCTTTGTAGTTAAGTATATGTGTCCAGGAGTTTGTGGTGTTGAAGAGTCTGAAACAACTGCTAGAGAGCAGGCCCTCAGCATCTCCAGAGACCATAGGTGAGGCTAAGTCCTCTCTTACCCAGTCTGAATGTGTCCATCTTCTGCTCTGAACCCCATCTTGGGAGCTCCCTAGTCACTGGCCCTTGTGAAATTGTACACCTCGAATTGAACATAGTGATGCTGAACAGGCCCACTTGGCAAGATGCATGGTGGGAGGCTGCATGCTTGGAGTCTGGCACCATCGCCTGCAGGAGCAGCTCTTTGCACTGTGGGCGCCTTTGAACCTGTGATCACCTAACAGGTGGGTCTGACTCAGGCCTCCCCAATCAAACCACGCTTGCTTCCTTTTTCTTTTCCTTTCTTCTTTTTAACCTAGCCATCAAATTTCAATTTCTTGTCAGAAAAAAATTTAATTTTGATTTTAGAATGTTAATTGTGTTATATTCTATACTTAATGTGATGAAAGAACAATAAAAATCCATGGTAGAGACAGCTTTTGCAAGCCATACCCTTTGAGTGGATGGTCCCAGGGCCTCCCACACCTGCTCATTCTGATGATAGTTCCTACATTGTGCAGAGATTAAAATCACATATCCTTCCAAATCGAGTTGTTGTCATTTTTTCCAGAAAAGGACAAATAATTTATAACCAAAGAAGTTGTGAAAGCAAGGGATTAGAGACTTCAGATTAAAGGTGGCAGACTGAATTCATCTCTACTCCCTCAAAACCCCCATCAGGATGACAATGAAGGAATTTTTTTTTTTTTTAAGTTTAAATCAGTATGAACAAAGAGTGGAAAAGGAAACCACAGAAGGTGAGGAATATCAGCAAAATTTTGGAATTTGGAAAATGAGTAGATGAGCAGGAACTGACTACAGAGGGGAAAAGGCTGAAATCCAACAGCCTGCAGGGGAAAAGCCAGGGAGCAGGGCATTGTGTCCCCAGGAGCCGGGAAAGGCACCTCTGACAGCTGGGGCAGGCTTTGACTGGAAACAGAAACCCAGTTCCATCCATTTGAGGAGCACTTACAGCGCCAGATCCAAGCCAGCACAGCCCCTTCCTGTCCTGGAAGAGAGCAGGGGTCTTCCTCTCCAGAGTGCACTCAGAAGGTAGAGATGAGGTACCTCACATTAGCCACTGTTAAGTGGAGGTTCAAGGGGAAGCCTATAGTCTAAACGGTGTAACAGGCCCTCCCGGTCTCAGCCCCCTGGAATGCTGGCCAGGCCGACATCTTGCAGACAGGGGACTCTGCTCACCAGAAAGTCCAACCAGCCTTGCAGGAGCCCTGCAGGTGTTGCTGGGGCACTCCACGGTGACTGGCCCAGGGCCCCACCCCAGCCCACAAAGAGCCAGCGTTTTAGAGCCTCCTCTTTTAAAGACTTCGATTGGGAAACACTTTAAAACTTACAGAGAAGCTGTTAGAATTAGAATAGCGCATAGAGCCCCCATGTGCCCTTTACCCAGAGTCACTGGATGGGCGTTTCACCCACTTTATCATTTACAGTTCCATCTGGCATGTGTTCTCCCTCCCTCCCCCTCTCCACATGTGCACACGCACATGGGACACACACCCACACACACAGGCACATGCACACACATAACTCTTTGAAGTATTTGAGAGTAAGTTGCATGTATCAAGGCCCTTTACCCCAAAGCACTTCATTGTGTACTTCCTAAGAACAGAATATTCCCTTTCATAACCACAGTGAAGTCATCACTGAGGCAACTGGTGAACAAGTCTTTAATCTAATGTCCCGTTTATTTTCCAGTCTCCTCAACTGTCCAGTGATGTCCTTACAGCTTTTGTTTTTCTCCAGGACAGGATCCAGTCCAGGAGCAGACATAGCGTTTAATTGTGAAGCCCTGGTCTCCTTTAAGCTGGAGCGTTTCTTTTTCTTTATTTTTTATGACATTGACAGTTTTGAAGAACACAGTCCCTTTTCATTTTTAATAGAATGTTCCTCATTTGCTGTTTGTTGGCTATTTTCTTGCGATTAGACTCAGGTGGCGTGGTTCCAGCTGGACCACTACCCGGCTGATGTCATGTCCTCCTCGGGTGTCACATCTGAGACACTGTCTGGCCTCATTTGGTGATATGAACCTCGATCCTGTGTTTTCTGGTTCTTCCACTGTATAGTTACTTGTTTTTCTTTTTCAACTAATAAGCAGTGTGTGGAGAGACGCTTTGAGACCATACAGATATCCTGCCCCTCATCAAATTCCTCTAGATTTAGTATCCACTGATGATACTTGCCTGAACCAGTGTTGACCAGGACAGTCACAAACTCTAGCACGCCCATAGCCACACTTTTATATACAGGCGAATAACCAAGGATGGCCAGAAATGTGAGGAAAGCCTTTCTTGAGGGACAGATAACAAATTAGAGGGAAGAAGAGACTTGGAAGAAACAGAATCAGTGTCAGGGATGGAAGAAATGGAAAAATAAACGAAAACTACAGTGTCCTCAGAGAAGATAGTGTTTTTCATCTATCGGATTGGCAAAACACAGAAAAATTGCTTTACACTATATCATGCTCATGAGGAATAGGCACGCTCCTTTATCAGAAGCATAAAACTTTTATCCTGTAGTTTTTTATTCTAGCCTTGTTTGTAATAGTAAAATACTGGTAATTGATCATTAGAGGCTGGTTAAGTAATGGGCGGTGCATCCACATTGTGGAATATTAGGCAACAGTACAAAGAACACGGACACTCTCTGTGTCTTGACACAGAAATCATTCTTGGAGATTATTGTTATATGGGGAAAAGATTCAAAACTGTGTGTGTAGTTTGCTGCCACTTGTGGGGAAAATTGTACACACACACACACCGCATTTATTCCATACAAAATAAACTGGTGGTGTTAATCACCTCTAGGAAGGCGACTAAGCCGGCAGGTTTGAGGAGGGGTGAGAGGGAGACATTTCACAGTGGACTCATTTTGGGTACCTTTAGAACTTAATGTGTTGTTAATGTTATTATTGTAATTATTATTGTTAATGTATTACTGTATTACCTTTTCCAAAAAGCCTCACAGAAATAAGAGAAAGACTTGCATCTCTGAAACAAGAGCAGGCTGCAATCATAGGAACATGTGGAGAACAAGAGTGCTTACAAATTTTAAAATGTGATAGCAGAAATGACAGTCTTGGCAGAACACGAATGTTTGAAAGATAAAGTTGAAGAAATCTCCACAAAGCACAATAAAAGATAAAAGATGAAAGATGGGAGAGAAAAGTAAAGAAAATTCAAGGAGCAATCCAGGAATTCTACAGGCAGGAACCAAAATGGAGGAAAGTGGAGGAAATTGTTAAAGAAATTACATGAAAAAACATTTCCAGAACTTTTTTTTTTTTGTGGGGAAGACCAGCCCTGAGCTAACATCGTTGCCAATCCTCCCCTTTTTGCTGAGGAAGACTGGCGCTGGGCTAACATCCGTGCCCATCTTCCTCTACTTTATATGGGACACCGCCACAGCGTGGCTGACAGGCAGTGCGTCGGCGGGCGCCCGGGATCCGAACTCGCGAACCCTGGGCTGCCAAGCGCGAACTAAACCGCTGCGCCACGGGGCGTCCCCACATTTCCAGAACTTAAAGCGAGAATTTCCAAGTTGAAAGTGCCTGCAAGTCCTAGTATCTTCACAAGACACATCAGTATGAATTGTCAAAATGGAAGAGAAGATCAGAGGGCTTCCAGACGGAAAAAGAGAAAAGAAGGAAGGAGTTAGAATGATATTGGGCTTGTTTTTAGCAGCACGGAAGCCAGAAGACCACGGGGCAGGCAGTGGTTCAGAATGAAAGAGTGTCATTCCCAACCTAGAATCCTATGCCCCGTCCAACACAACTTCTATACAGAGAGAAAATAAAAGCATCTTTCAGATGTGCAATTTTTCAAAAACCTAACTCCTGCACACCCTTTTTAAGGACACACCAGAGGAGAGAATAAACCAAGAATGAGAATTGAGGAAATGGGTGCCTCCCATTTGAGACAGGCAAAGAGGAGGTGCGGGCTGTGCTCAGGTCAAGAGAACATTCCGTCAACACATGAGCAAAAGGCAGAGGTCTCCAGGAGGGTGCCTCCAGGAGAAAAATAGAACCGATAAACTATTTCATGTGTTATACCGTATTGAAGAGTTTTCAAGTCCTGTAGGGAACTTTTGGGCTGAGTTAGTGATAGGTACATAGAAGATTAAGCAAATGAAAAGAGCAATTAGTAACTCAAGGAAAATTAAAAGTAAAGAAGCAAAATATAATTATCATTCACCACGGCTCAACTTGTGAGCCATGCTTACATGATCAGTAATACAAATACTGAATTTAAAATCTACCAAAAATTGGGGGAGTGTGGGGAGGGATAGGTTTGAGGTAGTGGTGGTATGAAAGTTCAGGAATTAAGATCTCAAAGTGGAAAATGCACTAGCAGTCTTCAACATGCTGTTTAGAAATATGGGCGAGCGAACGGATGGCTGAGGGTAAATCCCAGCAGAGGTGCCAGAGTTGCTGAAGGTAGTTCCGTCCGAGGAAGACGACTTGAGGGTAGAGCGGGTGGGCCCTGAACTGCTGGGGTTTGTTTCAAGTCTTATTTGATGTCTACAGTTGTGCCATAGATTATTTGATAGAAATTAAAATGAACGCAGGAGCTCTAAACGTTTCACAGCTAACTGCTCCCTTTTAAAAATGCTAAGTCTCAAAGTCTGTCAGTTCAAGGTGAGGGTGCCACAGATGAAGACTCTAATTAATCGTCCTCGGATTTTCTGTTTGTTTCTTCTTTTGATTTGTGACAGTGGTTAAAACCCTGGGATATAGTCATGTTTTATTTTGACCAGAAGAGAAAATGGAAAGGCAAGCAAGCAGCTGGAAACAATCGTGGGAGAGTCTCCCTACTATCTTGTGTGTTTTTCTTGGGAGGACGTGCACTTTCTCCACCTCTTTTGCAGGCTATCGACTTTTTAAAAATTATTTTATTGAAGTCATATTGGCTTATAACATTGTGTAAATTTCAGGTGTACATTATTATATTTCAGCTTCTGTATAGACTGCATCCTGTTTACCACCAATAGTCTAGTTTTTATCCATTACCATGCAAATATATATAGCCCTTTACTGCTTTCACCCTCCCCCCACCCCCTTCCCCTCTGGTAACCACTAATCTATTCTCCTTATCTATGTGTCTGTTTATCTTCCACATGAGTGAAATCATATGGTATTTGCCTTTCTCTGTCTGACTTATTTCTCTTAGCATAATACCCTTAAGGTCCATCCATGTTGTCACAGATGGCAGTTTTGTCTTTTTTTATGGCTGAGTAGTATTCCATTATATATATATACCACATCTTCTTTATCCCTTCATCCGTTGTTGGGCACTTGGGTTGCTTCCACATCTTGGCTATTGTGAATAATGCTGTGATGAACATAGAGGTGCATACCTCTTTTTGAATTGTTGATTTCATATTCTTTTGATAAATACCCAGTAATGGAATAGCTGGATCATATGGTATTTCTATTTTTAATTTTTGAGAAATCTCCATGATGTTTTCCATAGTGGTTCCACAAGTTTGCATTCCCACCAGCAGTGTATGAGGGTTCCCTTGTTCTCCACATCCTCTCCAACATTTATTTCTTATCTTGTTAATTGTGGCGATTCTGATGGGTGTGAGGTGATATCTCATTGTAGCTTTGATTTGCATTTCCCTAATAATTAGTGATGTTGACCATCTTTTCATGTGCCTGTTGGCCATCTGTATCTCTTCTCTGGAAACATGTCTGTTCATATCCTCTGCTCCTTTTTTTTTTTTTTTTTTTTTTTTTTCTGGGAAAGATTTGTTCTGAGCTAACATCTGTTGCCAATCTTCCTCTTTTTTTTTTTTTTACCTCCCCAAAGCCCCAATAGATAGTTGTAGATTCTAGTTGTCCTTCTAGTTGTTCTTCTCTGCTCATTTTTTGATCGGGTTGTTCATTTTGTTGTTGCTGAATTGTATGAGTTCTTCATATATTTTGGAGATTAACCCCTTGTCAGATATATGATTTGCAAATATTTTCTCCCAGTTGGCAGGTTGTCTTTTCCTTTTGTTGATGGTTTCCTTTGCTGTGCAAAAGCTTTTTAGTCTGATGTAGTCCCATTTGTTTATTTTTTCTTTTGTTTCCCTTGCCTGAGTAGACATGGTATTCGGAAAGATACTGCTAAGATTGATGTCAAAGAGCATACTGCCTGTGTTTTCTTCTAGGAAGCATTCAGGTCTTACATTCAAGTCTTTAATCCATTTTGAGTTAATTTTTGTGGATGGTGTAAGATAATGGTCTACTTTCATTACTTGCGTACGGCTGTCAGTTTTCCCAATACCATTTATTGAAGAGACTTTCCTTTCCTCATTGTATGTTCTTGGCTCCTTTGTCTAAGATTAGCTATCCATAGATGTGTGGGTTTATTTCTGGGCTCTCAATTCTGTTCCGTTGATCTGTGTGTCTGTTTTTCTGCCAGTACTGTGTTGTTTTGATTACTATAGCTTTGTAGTGTATTTTAAATTCAGGGAGTGTGATACCTCCAATTTTATATGGAATAACAAAAGACCCCAATAGCCAAAGCAATCCTGAGAAAAAAGAACAAAGTTGGAGCCATCAACTTTTTTAAGCCTCTGCCCTGGGCACATAAACAATGTCTAGAGTTGAGAGCTCGGTTATGAGGGCTTTGTTTTCTTTTGTTGATGTTTTGTGTTTTGGTTGTTTTGTATGTTTGCTTTTTTTGAGAACATAGTTGAAAATCCTCCAATATTTTACTTGGAGTAGAAATTAGAGTAACGTAGTGTTTGAGCAATATTTTGGGAGCTTCTTCAGTTCTCATGTAGACCCTAGCATTTTATCTTAGCTTTGAGGAGACATCTCTTAACTCAGGAATTTTTTTAATTGAGATATAATTCACATACCATAAAGTTCACCATTTTAAGGTATGCATTCAGTTCTTTTCAGTCTATTCACAGAATTGTGCAGCCATCACCACTATCTAGTTCCAGAACATTTTAATCATCCTCCCTTCCCCATACCCATTAGCAGTCACTCCCCTCCCCTAGCCCCTAACAACCACTAATCCGCTTTCTGGCTCTATGGATTTCCTTCTTCTGGACATTTTGTGTAAATGGGATCATATAGTATGTGGCCCTTTTTGCCTGGCTTCTTTCCCTTATTTTCAAAGTTAACCCATGTTGTAGCATTTTCCAGCGCCTCCTTCCTTTGTATGGCAGAAGATGTTTTTTTAGTGTCTCTGGAGGGAAGACATTCCTTACCTTGCTATTCCCCATCTCAGGTTTGCAGAAAAGAGTAAATGATCATGATGGTCAAGAGTAAAAGAGAAAATGCCGGAAAAGTGTTTCAATACATTTAAATTTTTTATTTTGGAACAATTTCAAGCTTACAGAGAAGTACAAAGAGCTCCTTCACCCAAGGTCCCTGTCCACATTTCACCAGTTGCTCCAGTCTTGTTTATTGCAAAAGATCCGATCTAAGATCAAACACCATGGTCAGTCATTGTGTCTCTCTAGTCTCTTCAATCTGGAACTTTCTCCCTTCTTTCCTTGATTCTCATGACTTTGATGTTTTGGAGGATTACAGGCCAGTCATTTTGTAGAATGACCATAATATGGGCTTGTTCAGTTCTTGCTGATGATCAGACCCAGGCTAAGCTTCTTGGGCGGGTGAATCTCAGAAGTGATGGTATGTCTGAACAGCCTGTGAGGTGGCCCATGGTGTCCATCCATCCCATTGCTGGTATCAACATGAATTGCTTCGTCAGATGGCATTTGACAAGCTTCTCTACTTAGTTTTTTGTGTGTGCATGTGAGGAAGATTAGCCCTGAACTAACATCCATTGCCAGTCCTCTTTTTGCTGAGGAATACTGGCCCCGGGCTAACTTCTGTGCCCATCTTCCTCTACTTTATATGGGACGCCACCACAGCATGGCTTGACAAGCAGTGTGTCGGTCCACACCAGGAATCCAAACCTGCGAACCCCAGGCTATCAAAGCGGAGCGTGTGAACTTAACTGCTATGCCACGGGGCCAGCCTCTTCTCTACTTACTTTTTATCCTTTAATCAAATATTTTGTGGAGAGACATTTTGAGGTGACATAAATATCCGTACCTCATCCCACTCACCTCCTCCTTGGATTATTCTAATGGTTACCAAATGATGACTTTTTAAATTCCATTCTTCATGCTCCTGGAAGGGTTTTCTCCCCATTTGTTTAGTTTCTTTATGTCGCTGTGGACTCATGGATTTGTATTATAATTCTAATTATAATAATCCGGGTTATAATCTGATACTTGATAATCTGTTGTCATCATTATTTATGTTGATCTTTAAATTGTCCCACATTTGGCTGTTGGGAGTCCCTTCAAACTGGCTTGTGTGTCCTTTTGACATGTCCCATCATTTTTTGAGCATTTGTTTACTTTCTTATACAACAAGACATTCCAGGTTCATTTGGTACTTTGCCTGCTTCACCCTAGAAGACCAAACATCCCTGGTCTTTTTAGCAGGGAGTAGTATTTAGAAACCAAGATCCATGTACTGGGTGTGCCCATTGCTTTTTGGGGTGCCAAGAGTTCAAATCATTAGCTCCAGTTCCAGTCCAGCACCCCAGGGCTCATTGTAGCTTTCCTTCTCTCCTTCAGTGAGAAACCCAACTCTGCACCTAACCCTGCCTGGCCACCACCATTTCCCCTTCCCGAGCACCCTCTTCGCAGGGGTGGGCTTCAAAAAATGTTTAGTGTTAACATTGATAAAAAATAGTTTGTAATAAAGCCTTATCAAAGAAATCGTTATCCTTCTAAAACAGATAGATAAGTATGTTTACTGTTGCCATTTTAATTCAGTCATTCCAAATATAATTGTAAAATATCAAGTGGGTTGCTGTCTTATCTGTCATGGATATAATTTAAACATTCTGTTTCATGAGAAATTGTGTCTATGTGTCTGTATAACAAATGTGTTGCTAAGTGTCCGTCTCATGAATTTCAGAGCACCACCAAAATTAACACTTTCAACTGGTCCAGGGTTCGTAAACTCAGCTTCAAGAGGAAAAGGTTTCTTATCAAACTCCACCCAGAGGTCCGTGTAAGTATTATTTAGAGCACTTTTTAAATTATAAGAGAATTGATTCTGCTAGAATATTGGGTTTCTTAATTACTTTATAAATCATTTCAGCATAATGCACACAGGAATTTAAGGACAGGATTCGGGATTGGGATCAGGAAGGGCTTTTGGGTCATCTGCCCAGCTGTTCTCACCTCAAGGGTACAGCAGCATCACTGGGGGACTGGTTACACCACCATCGCAGGGTTTCACCCCCAGGTTTCAGATTCAGCAGGTCTGGGGTGGGCCTGAGCATGTGCATGTCTAACAAGCTCCCAGGGGCTGCTGAGAACTGCCTCTTTGTTCTGTATGTAATGAAGCTGAAACACAGTGGTTAACTAGGATCTGAATTCCTATAGCAGATTGGTGTTAGAGCTTCTGTCCAAAATGAACCGAGGACGTTCCAGCAAACTGAGGGCGTTCCCAGCGTTCTCATGTGTCTTTGATTCAGAAATTGACCCTTAAATAGCTCTAATTGAAGAAGCCTTGATTTTCAGAAAATAAATATTCGTTCCTTTTGAGATTGTCAGCAAATAAAGTAATAATTACATATGAATTTACTGAAATGAGTAAAAATGGAAAAAAGTAAATATCTGTACGATCTGATAGTTGGGGAAAATCCAATACTTCAAACTATTCAAAGATGTTCAAATTGTTACATTTCCAGTGTACAAAGAAAGTTAGGAAATAAAAGGTAGATTAGCTGAGCCACCGTGGGGTTGAAGCTTAAGAGGCTGTATCCGCTTAGACACGCCTTGAGCAGTGGCAGATGTAGAGCCCTGAACCAATCTAGAGGAAAGGCTTTACCTGAGCTTTTCAAAGGCACTTGATTAGCCAGGGCTTTTGTCAAACACCGGGTTCACGTGCTGTATGTGAGTATGTTTACTTTTGGTAGAGGTGTGAAAGGACGGCTTGTTTATTATTCAAATATCTCTTCTATAGATGAAAGGAAGGTATAAGGAATGCCAAAAACATATACAAAATGCAAGTAAAAGGCTGCTTTGCTCTCTGTACATAAAAAATATGTTTCTGGGGATTATTCTGAAAAGAGAGGGAAAGAAGAGAATCACTGCCCGATATATCCAAGCAACTATTAATTGGAATACCATGGTATTTCAAAGTTCAGAATTGTGTCCATTATCTGCACTTGGCAAAGTTACATTTTATATCCCTAAGCACTTAGATTTTTAAGACTAAACATAGGAGTCAAAGTATTATAGTCTTTCTGAAAGTAATTTGGTAAATGTCTATTACCAGGTTGAAAATGTGCATTGTTCTTGAGCTCAGTATGATATTTCTAGGAATTTTTCCTAAGGAATAACCATGAGCGATCAGGCAGTAGTTTCTTCATGGTGATCTTTGTGAGCCTGAAAAACTACATATCCTGGACATCCAAAACATCCCCCAAAACCCACAGGAAAGTAGTTCAGTAATAACACCTAAACACATTGAGGGCATGGGGAGATGCCATCGTTTGCCAGGCAGGAAAAGATTATAAAGAGGTACTTCAGAATGTTAGCAGTTGTGTGATTGTAGATGACTGCCTTTTTCTGATATTTCTACAGTGAATATGTTTTCTTCTCTTAAATGTAAATAGAACCAGAAGTCTTTGTATACGATTTTCAGAAAAAATGTCTTCCTAATTTTTAATTTTGAAATAGCCTGTTGTCTGAACTGCGTCCTAAATTTTATTCTTGAATTAGTTACCTGAACCTTTGTATTTTGTTTCTAGGGACCTTACCAGGACACACTGGAATTCTCGTTAGGTAGTAGAGATGAATGTAAGAACTTCTGGAAGATTTGTGTGGAGTATCATACCTTCTTTAGACTTTTTGATCAACCTAAGCCAAAATCAAAAGCCGTCTTCTTCAGCAGAGGCTCCTCCTTCAGATACAGGTGGGGTGTGCCATGCGCCACGTGGGACTCTGGCTTGTTTGTAGAACTGAGAACGTAAATATCCCAAGTCAAGAAAGGAGTGTTATAAAATGTTACAGAGAATTATATACAGAATGCAGCCATTGTCAGGGGCCAGCCCGGTGGTGTAGTGGTTAAGTTTGCGTGCTCCACTTTGGCGGCCAGGGGTTCACAGGTTCAGATCCCAGGCATGGACATACACACTGCTCATCAAGCCATGCTGTGGCAGGCGTCTCACATACAAAATAGAGGAAGACTGGCACAGATGTTAGCTCAAGGACAATCTTCCTCAAGCTAAAAGAGGAGGATTGGCAGCGATGTTAGCTCAAGGCCAGTCTTCCTCACAAAAAAAAAGCATGCAGCTATTGTAAAACTAGAGAAAGCATATCAAATAAAATTCTGGAAAAAATAAGCTTAATAAAAACTTTATTTAGAATATCAGTTATGCTTATTACAAAGCATAACTTTAAAATGTATATGTAGGGGTCAGCCCAGTGGCATAACGATGAAGTTCACGTGCTCCACTTCGGCGGCCCGGGGTTTGCAGGTCCAGATCCCTGGCGCAGACCTATGCACTGCTTGTCAAGCCATGCTGTGACGGCATCCCATATAAAGTAGAAGAAGATGGGCACGGATGTTAGCCCAGGGCCAGTCTTCCTCAGCAAAAAGAGGAGGATTGGCAATGGCTGTTAGCTCAGGGCTAATCTTCCTCACAAAAAAATCCCACAAAAAACAAATGTATATGTAAATTTATCAGAGAGAATGGGCAAGTCTTTGCCTTTCTGAAAAATTAGTGCTGTGAATCACTGTTGATTTTTTTTCTTTAAAATCTGAACCTTTATTCGCAGTGGAAGAACTCAGAAACAACTAGTAGACTACGTCAAAGATGGTGGAATGAGGAGAATTCCATATGAAAGGTAAGCTCTGTGGTCTTTATGGTAGAAGTGAATGCTTTTAAAATTAATATTTTAAATACTTTTAACCTTTATTTGAATACAGGTCATTTCAAGTACATAAACATGTATTTTGACACTTGAGTTCTGTTTTTTTTAATTTCTTTTGAAGATAATGGATTTGTAAATATCTTTATACAGGTATTGTATATGGACACAGATACTACTTTTTAGTTTCTAGTCCATATAGCTTAGTTTATATATAATGTTTTTACATAGTATGATAAACTTTGAATCTGAAAATTCATGTTGTTTCTTTGCATATGGAATTTTTCCTTCAGTGTGGGGAGAAGATTTTTCCCTCTTCTCTAACAGCTATTTTTGATTTGTATTCTTGTTTTCTGTTATTCTGGCAATTTCTAGTTAGATGCTTTATGACATGTTATCAGAGTCTTAGCCACATTTTTATGTGAGATTTTTCTCATGGGCACAGCACATGCTGTTTCAAAAATAGGTATCAGGAGAGAAGGGCCTGGTGGCTCATGCTTGTTCTCTGTTTGCAGAAGACACAGCAAGACTCGGATGTCCATCCGTGCTCTGACTGCAGACTTGCCAAGGCAGGTTAGTCCCTCTTATTAAAACATACACAATATTAATCATCAGTACCCTTTTGGAAAATAATCTGGCAATGTTGTAACAACAGTCTTAAAATTAGTCGTGTCATTTATGCAGCAATTCCAGTCTTGGGACTCTGTTTGCAGAAAGGTGTCTTAAGTAAAGAGAAGTCTTCGTGCATTGAGATGCGTGTCATTTGTAACACAGAAATCCTAAACAGCACAGTCTGTGCTGGGTGATTCAGCAGCACTGTGTTGGGTATGTCCATTTGATGGACTGCTTGAGAGCCATTAAAAATCTTGTTTTAGAAGAATAGTGCATGACCAGGGACACATTAAAAGTATGTTACTAAGTGAAACTAGCAGGTTGCAAGGCAGCCTATGTAATATGATCCTCATTTTGATTTAAAAAGACAAATAGATGTACAGAGAAAAAAGGCTGGAGAATGATTCCAAGCAATTTTTTATTTACAGTGGACACATACTGCTTTTTCTTGTCAGGAGAACAACTGAGTGAATATTACTTATATGAAAGCTTGAGTCAATGTTAAATGCCAGCTTAGGGAAATGGTTTACTTAATTAAGCTGTATTCACTGAGTGGGATTTTTTGCTATTATTTTAAGGGTGAAAAGCAGGAAACAAATTTACATCTCTATGTGTTTGACATGATTACAACCATTTTAAAATAAAGACAGACACACACAAACACTTCGTAGAAAAACATTTGGCCACAGTGTCCCAAAATGTGATGGCAACAGTTCTGTGCCACTGTGATGGGACATGGGTGACCTTTCTGTGTTTCAGATCCACTTCACTATAATCCCTTTCTGTTTTCATGTTTGCATAACTTCCACTTGCAAGCTCTTTTCGTGTAATATTATATCATAACTGTTTCCTCATGCAGCTATATAGTTTCTTATTTATAATTTTTTATTTCTGCACAATGTTAATTTTTGTTGACAGTTTGCAGTTTATCCTGTTATAGTATTTCCAGTAGCTACATTTGTAACTGATATGTTAAAGCTCATGTGTCCCAAACATTTTTTAAAATAAAAACATTCTTTAACTCTTCTACATATGTTTCCTATTTAGGAATTCCTTGTTAAATCAATTGAAATTAAAAGAATTTATTTTTGTTTCTTTAACAAAGTTCAAATTTATGAATACTCTAAAAGTTACATTTAAGCTTTCAGTTCTCTGATATTGTCTTTTAAAAGCCGCAAGAGAATATTGAATATGCCTGAATGATTAAGAAAAAGTAATGTATGGAGCCAGCCCCATGGCCTAGTGGTTAAGTTCAGCACACTCCACTTTGGTGGCCCGGGTTCGCAAGTTCAGATCCTGGGCGCAGACCTACACCATTCATCAGCCATGCTGTGGCGGCGACCCACATACAAAATAGAGGAAGATTGGCACAGATGTTAGCTCAGAGCAAATCTTCCTCACCAGAAAAAAAAAAAGAAAAAGTGATATGATATACATTTGAAAATAGATTAATCTTATGGATTATGAACTACTATTTTGTTTCGGAAAGGGTAGTGACTGTGCGTTCTATCATTGCATTCACTTGTATTGCATACCATTCCTTGCACAGAAAGTGATTCAGTACTGTTTGGTTAGATTTTGGTCTACCACTCTCTTAATCGTGTGTGTGTGTGTGTGTGTGTGTGTGTGTGTGTGTGTGATATGCGGTTTTCTGGAAACGTGACTGTGTGACACATGAAGAGTTACATAACGAATAGAGAGGGCTCACTCCATGTCCTTGTATGTGGGACTATGAGTGGGCACATGGTGCAGGGCACCATGGGTATCAAGTAGTGCAGCATGGATACTTGACTTCTCTGGCCCTGCACCTCCAGCATTTCCTCCTGCTCATGAGCCTCTTCTCACTCATACTTGGGGCTACTCCAGTGCTTTGAAAATGCCTCAGGGCAGGGCCGGCCTGGTGGTGCAGCGGTTTAGTTCACGCTTTGGCAGCCTGGGGTTCGCAGGTTCGGATCCCGGGCGCCCGCCGACGCACTGCTTGTCAGCCATGCTGTGGCGGCATCCCTTATAAAGTAGAGGAAGGTGGGCACGGATGTTAGCCCAGGACCAGTCTTCCTCAGCAAAAAGAGGAAAGATTGGCAACAGATGTTAGCTCAGGGCTAGTCTTGCTCACAAAAAAAAAAAAAAAGCCTCAGGGCTTCTGTGCCACTTGTATTGGCCAGGAGCATCGTAGGTAGAGTCCCTCAGCCTTCACCGCCTCTGTGAGTGCGCTAATGCACTTCATAACTCCCTGCGGCTGCCCTGCGACAGAGGAATACCGAGTGCCTCAGGACTTGAACGTGTTTCCCACCTATGGGCGCTTTGCTTTAGGATCTTGTGAGCTGAGTGGAAGGGCTCATTCCCTCTCTGGCTGTCTTTTACCCCTCAGGAAAATGATGAATACCCAAAAACATTTTCATGCAACTTCAAGGTGACACAGGATGCCAAGGAGACATGGAGTGCACATGGCTAGGTTTTAGTGATGGAGATGTTCTTTACTGTAGACATTTAATGCCATAAGAGAAAAAAATGGAATCATGAGAGATTACAACAGATGATCCTGGGTCCTTTTGAAATCCTGTATGTATTTACAAATCTTCAGTTCTAAAAGGGGACGTCTGATCAATTGCCCGTCCTTGTAAAAGCTGTGATAGAAATGTGTGAATGTGCTAATTTGGGTCCAGTTCTTTTCACAACTTTCTAATGGTAATTTGTAACTTTATGTGTTCCTTTTTTCCTTTTCTTAATTTTGATCCCCAGAGCGTCTCATTCACCGAGGGCATGAGAACTTCTGCATCCCCATCTTCAATAAATGCTTCCTTCTGTTCGGTCCCTACCTCCCCTCTGGCCCCTCCTGACCTGCCTGATTTCAAGGACAGCAGCAGCTCCCTAACGGAGCCGCAGGCTCCCGACGTCAAGAGACCAGCTGCAGAGAGGAGCAGCGGAGCAGCAGCTGGAGGCCCTGATTCAAGATGGGCCCAGCCCTCCGGACCCCCTGCGCTCCAGCCTTGTCAAGGTGTTGGGTTTTGTCGTGTTGTGAGGAGTTGCAGCCCCAGTGGTCCTGCAGGGCAGAGTTGTAGCCCCTTAGACCTAGAAGCAGGGGGTGCTGGCAGGGAGCTCAGAGCTGCTGGCAAAAATAACTGTGGTGAGGGTGACTTGACCATGGGCTCATCCCCCTCAAAGGGGGAGTACCCGTGTGGGCAGCAGAGCAGTGAGGGGGGCCCTGTTTTCACATTGACAAACGCCCAGCTGCAGGTGTCCGAGGAGTTCATAGATGACGATCCAGCAGACATCTCTTTCTTTGCTGGAGGCTCTGAGGCATTTTCTTTCCCTTACAGCAGTTTAGCTCTGCAGGCCCCTTTGTGTGGCCGCCCACGGTCTGCCCAGTCCAACCCAGACAGGTACGCTACTGAGGCAGTCCACATGAACGCAGAGCATGGGTTTGAATCTGAGGAAGAGAGTGGCTTTGGTGGCGATGTGCACCCCTCAGACACCTCGGAGCTGTTTGAGGTGAAAGCACAAGCCAGCCTGATGCAGAGCCTGCTGAGCCCCTCCGAGACCAGCTCGCTTAGGAACAACCAGTCTGAGAACAGCTCCCTCAGCAACATGCCGCTACACAGCGGCTTGTCTGTGCACACCCCCAGCTCAGCCAATCAGTCTGAGGCCAGCTCCATGGCCAACTTCCCAGCCTGCTCGGTCCGCTCCGAGTCGAGCTCAGCCTTCCAGTTCTCTGACATCATCGACCAGTTAGAGCAGCTCAGCTACCCGCCCACGACGGCCGAGGACTCAAGCAGCACAGACACAGACTCCTGGGGCTCCGAGGCCCTGGCCCCCCTAGACGTGAGCCTTTTCTTCAGCAACCCTTTTGCACAGACAAGTGAAGAGAGAGTCATTTTCGATTTGCAGAATAACGTAAAGAATTTGACTCCAGGAGAGCATATAGATCAAAACCCATCTTGAGCACTCCTAGTCTCCCTTATGGGATGACCCACCCGCTCTGCAGTGAGAGCTCAGATTGTTGGCTTTAGACATAGAAAGTGATTTTGTGTTCGTGGCTAGATATTCTTTTTCTTCCTAATTCTCTGATTGATTATTCTGTTTTGAATGTCAAAGAATTAAAACTTTCACTTGGGGGGCCGCCTGGTGGCGCAGCGGCTTAGTCCGCGCTTGGCAGCCCAGGGTTCGCAAGTTCGGATCCCGGGCGCCCGCCGACGCACTGCCTGTCAGCCATGCCGTGGCGGCGTCCCATATAAAGTGGAGGAAGATGGGCACGGATGTTAGCCCAGGGCCAGTCTTCCTCAGCAAAAAGGGGAGGATTGGCAACAGATGTTAGCTCAGGGCTGGTCTTCCCCACAAAAAAAAAAAAAAAAAACTTTCACTTGGAATGCTGTTAAAAGCTCTATATCAAGTTTAAAATGGATGAGTAGTTCCAGCTAGTCCTCCTGGGGGGCTGAGAAATTAGTCTTTGCAATTTTATTTTTTTGGCATTTGCTTTGATTTAACTAAAAACTGGTGCTATACATTTTGAATGTTACACGGTTCTGATTCATGTTGATCTTTAATAGAATACGTATATTATGCCTACTGCTGCTTTCTAAGATGAGACACGCTGCCCATGATTCGTGAGGACGGAGGTTTTATTTGATGTGTTCAGCCACTGCACGAAATCTCGAGTAAGCCCCACAGAACTCAAATCCTGGGAAAGGCAGTGGAGGCCACAGCCTCCTGCATGCTGTGGGCTTCAGCTGCTCATGGCAGGGTCCCTGGGGCTGCCCAGGGTGTGTCTCAGTGCCAAAGGCGTCATCCCGTTAGTGACTTTAGACCCAGAAAGAGTGCCGTGTTTAGAGAGTGGGCTTGGAGAGGCATTGGTTTAAAAGGCAACGTAAATTTGAACCGTTTTCTTCTATCTAGCTTAACTGGGGTGTAAGAGATATTTGGTTGCAGAAAAAGCAGAACCAGGCACACCAGTGGGCTTGAGAGTGGTAGTGTAAGCTCGGACCAGAGAGCCACTTGCTTCAGACTGATGGAATGGGTTGTTCACTAAAAAAAATAAGCACCCCAGGAACTCCCTAAACGGCGAGGGGCTGAATGCTCACTCTTTCTTTAGGAATGTTGTTTCTTTTATGTCAGGTGGTTTGTAATATGCAGTCACTAGCTGTTTCTAATAGACCCCATCATGGACGTCGTTTGTCCCAGGGCAGTGAGAAAGGTCATGTGACCAGAAGGGCTGAGGTGGCCGTGCCTACTGTGCAGGAACACCCTCGGAGCTGTGGTCTCCACCGCTATGAGAGTCGGGTCTGGTACTCACAGCACAGACTGGATGTGTCTGTCTGTGGACATCAGGAAAGAAACCATCGCTGTGCAGCCCAGCGCCCCCACAAGTGCTGGACCCACAGAGGCCTGGACAGACACTGTTGAATTTGTCAAACAAGTCCACGGACTGGGTTTCATTTGGGGGATTTTGTTTACCATTTCTGGTCTTACCTAGTAGAGCAATACCATGTTTAAAGGTTAATTTTCTTCCTAAGTGTCTTGTGGTAACTTTGTCCTGTGTGAGGCCCGCTCATCCTCTGCCTGGGTGGGTTTGCTGTTTGTGCACCCTGGGCACTCAGGCGTCTCTCAGCTGCACAGGCCTCATGCAAGGGTCAGTCTCTCTTTTCTCACGAGCGTGGGTTGAATACCAGCAGGGGCTTTTGGCTGAATGTACTAACTCTCCTTGTCTGTAGCTGCCATAAGCCTGCACCACAGCCTCCTCAGTGCACTGGTCTGCGGGGCCCGTGCCTGCAGCATGTGCAGTTCCTGCTACTCCGTCCCTTCCTCTTTAGACCTGACTTCTCTGCACTTCAGAGGCATTTGGATACAATTTCGTGTTGGCTGACTAACATCTGTGAAAAGATTGTGTGCCTGTGACAGAAGAGCTGATGGTAAATGTGCTGTAGAAAGGAATTACTAATTAGTAGAGCATGTTCTAGACATTTTGTTTTTCCCTTTGTGTCACTCAAGAACAAACTTTGGGTTTGTGAGGTGAGAAGTTAATATACGTTACATTTGAAAAACTTTTCCTAAACCTTGATAGTCATGTGAGGGCTGCCTCTCTCCTCCATCAGTTGTTGCCTAATGAATGTGCCTGGTGACACTTCGAACTAACAATGGTGTCCTTTCTTTGTTTTAGGGGAACCCACCTAGTGTCCTAGAGTCTGGGCAGCAGGTCATCTGTGGGTGGGTTTGAGTCAGCTCTGCTGGCGGGCTGGGGTGCCCAATCCTTGGAGCAGCTAGGGCTGTGGGGTGGCGGGAAATGCCCCCTCCCCCAACTCAGCCTTGCCAATGCTCAAGCACCTGGCACCTGCCACCCCTTTCTTCTGCTCTGTTTTGCTGCTGTAGTATTTTAAAGTGAGTCCCTGGCATGCTGACAACTTTCCTCAGAATCTCTGCATGTGTCTCTGAAACATAAGACACCTTCTGACATAGCCCCACACAGACATTGCCATACAAAACTAATAATCCCTTGGTATCATCTAACACCAAGGACATACTTACATCTGGCCAATTGTCTAAAGTGCCTGTTAACGTTTGATTTGTTCAGGTCAGGATCCAAACATAATCTGCTCTCTCCATGTGACTGTGGTAGCTCTTAAGTCTCCTGTCATTTAGAAGACCCCCCTTTCATGCAGTGACTTGTGGAAGAAGGTGGGCCACTCTTCCTGCCTGTGTCCCACAGTCTGGCCGCCTGTGCTCTCATCTGCCTGCCCCTCAGGCCTCTGTAAGTCCGAGGCTGGACCTGGAGCTGTGCCGACTGCTGACCACTCGCCCTTCTCTTTCACCAGCCACGTTCCCACAGCCCCACATGGCTGGCACCTCCACATGGGACAGCGCAGCTCCAGAGCATCCCAGACGCTCGGTGGACACTGCTGGAGATGGTGTTAATTTCAGATTCAGGTTTAGCTTTTTGGCAAGATCTGGAGAAATTTTGAACCACTTTCCTTTTCCAGAGTGTTCATAATATTTTTAAGTTTACATCTTTTCCTTTATAATGAAATCGTTTATTTAAAAATCAGTTGTGGCTTTCTTTGGAGTTGCTGCTCATGGCTCTCCCTCCCCTCTCACTTTTGAGTGGTCTGTAACCCCCACCCAGAGGGAATTCTTTAGAAACCAAGGGAAAGTGAGCCTGAAGGATGACATTTCCTACTATAGATCATGTCTTTCCACCTGCAGCAGGTAGCTTAAGCGGTGACATTGTTCTCTTTTATCTTAGTAAGAGATGGTTTATAGTAAAGATGAAAATATCCAGGACAGTTCAGGGTGAGGCCACCACGCCCTGTGCCAGCACTGGGCTTTCCTTTGTTTGCTGTGGCTATTGCTCGCAATCGCCTTTTCTTCTAAAGCCCGTGTTATGCAGCGACACCACCTTGGGAGGGTGGTCTCCTACACCTGGATTACAGGATAAATGTTCGAATTTGAATGACACATGTAGACTCGTAACCAGTACTTCTTAAACCAGGACCCAGTTTGCTGAGAGTGTGTAGTGGAAAAGTGCCTTCAAAGAGTTGACAAGTTTTCTCTTAACCTGTTGCTCTCCTTAGCCTTACATCCGACAGGAGGGGCTCACCCGCCAGCCCCTAGCATAGCCAGGTGTGCTGGGCAGCTAGCTGACAGCAGTCCTGCAGCAGTCCCCACATGGCAAGGCCCCCAGCAGGCAGAGCCCATTGTCCCCATTAAGTCCACCTTTAATAATACACTCTGCCTTAGGTAGAATATTTGTTTTTGTTAGTTATCAAGTCTATTTTTGTATTTGTTTCCCATGTTCAGGTATTTTACTTAAGCCAGTGTATGAATATTTAAAGTCTAACATAGTACGGTTTCATGTTAGTAAGATTGACTGCACTAAAATAGGTATTGGTGTATACTATGTAGTTTTTTAAATCATTAGGTATTGATGTGTGCCTTTTTTGTATTACAAAGGAATTCTCTAAGTGTGGAATTAGATTAGGATTCCCTTTTTCAGTTAATACACATTTTTAAAATAGTAGTAATGATAGAGGGGTGGGCAATAAAAGTAGCACACCAAAAAAAGTTTAATATGAAAAATCTTAAAACCTGTTGGTTAAGTCATCCCTATTCTCGTCATTTTGCAAAGTCCTTTTTAATTGCTTTGGTATACGAGTATCTTTTGATTTTCAATGCAAGTTCCTCCACCGTCTGCTGCCCTGAAGGAGCAATTGAAAGCATCATGCGTGCTGTGGTTATGATCACGTGGTGCACACGCATAGCTCATGAACCATGTCCCTATGTGTTATGTGACATTTGATGCCAATTCCTGTGTCTTCAGGGTACACTTATTCCTTCCCCATTTTTGGAACAAGAAAAAGAAATCCTTTGCTAGAACAATTACTTCACAGACAGAAATGTTCAAGTTCTCCCGGGCACTTAAAGTTGAGACTTTTAGTATCTGTTCTCAAGGCCATGGGGTCACTCTGCCAGGTTTTGCTTTGGCCCTTGTCCTGAAGTTGCAGAGCTTGTCACAGCTGGCTGGGGTGCGGGTGGCCACTGTTGGCCCCTCTGCACACAGCAGCCCATGCCTGAAGTGTCCCTAGGTGCTTTCTTTGTGTGAAGGTACCTCCAGTCCCCTAGGAAATGACGAGAAAAGGAACTGGCATTTTCTTATGCATTTGAACTTGTTCATTCTTTAAAGAGACATTTGTGTGGCCTGGTTTGTGGTACTTATAAACTTTGTTTTCCACTGAAATTGCCATTTATAAACTTACAGATATGTACTAATTCAGAATTTTTAAATTGTTTATTCAATAAAATAAGGAAATATTCACTACAAATTTTTAAATGGGCTTTTTAGCTTTCTTTCCCTCCACTTGCTTATAGTTTTGATTTACATAAATTAAAGATTATTTTGCTTATTAAATGAATCCCTGAAGCAGCTACTTTTTTTTTTTTTGCATCTTTACTGGCGTCTCCTCCACTTCATAGGCTTCTGAGCAGCAACAGGCACTGTGACGCTTGTCCAGATTGTCTTGCTTCAGATGTGGATGGCGACGCCCAGTTGGGGCCACGGGGGAAGACACTTCGCTTTTCTCAGTGTTACCTCTCTTTCAGTGCTTTACCCTCCGGCCTGGCATGGCCCGTGTGGCCAGCGTGCAGAGGTGGATGTAGGCGAGCCTGTGGCCTGCTGCTCTGGGCTGCCCTGAGCCTCTGAGCCTGCGGACCAGGGGCAGCACGGTTTGCAGCCGTTGGGGATGAACCACGGAGTCCTTGGGCTTGTACTGTGCACAGAACACATGCTGTTGGCTTCTTAATTCTGAAAGGAAACATGATTGCCTTTATTTCCCCAGTCAGCTAGAACCTACCCTATAAAATCCTGACCCAAAGTGTAGCAGCTGCTCAGGTTCTGAACAGGTCTTCACTCCAGCTCTGAACTTGAGTTTCCCACTCAGCCAGCACAAGCTTTCTGCTTCCTCCATGGAACTGTCCACACCTCTCCAGCCCCACTCAGGTCTTGGAGCATACATGATACTGCCCCCCACCTCCTGGGTAACAGCTGCAGTGAGCCTTATGAGAACAGGTCCCTCTCCTCTCCCTCTGGGGTGCTCAGAGCAGTGCAGGTACCTGGGGTGGTGGGTGCTGGTTTCCTCCCTGGGGTTTCAAGGTGCCTGGCCCCCAGTGTGGGCAGGGGGTGGGAGGCACCTGGCAGCGTGCTCCTCCTAGAGTTTGGTATTTGTGCTCTGCCACACACCACAGCAGGGGGTCATGGTGTCAGCACCAACTCCCCAGAACCCTGCAGTGGGCAGTCACTTTCCCACTTAGAGGAGAGGATAGTGAATCACAAGAGCATCAGTTCCCTCCCACGTCACACCAGCCCTGCTCCCTGACTGGTGCCACCACTGCCCAGTGTCCCCGGTCAGGGATGAAGTGGTGACCTGAGCAAGTGCATTCCTGAGCAGGAGCCTCAGTGATAAATCCAGATTTCAAGAAATTGCTCGGGGCCGCCCGGTGGTGCAGCGGTTTAGTCCGCGCTTGGCAGCCTAGGGTTCATGGGTTCGGATCCCGGGCGCCCGCTGACGCACTGCTTGTCAGCCACACTGTGGCGGCGTCCCATATAAAGTAGAGGAAGATGGGCACGGATGTTAGCCCAGGGCCAGTCTTCCTCAGCAAAAAGAGGAGGATTGGCAACGGATGTTAGCTCAGGGCTGGTCTTCCTCACACACACACACACACAAAAAAAACAAAAGAAATTGCTCAAAAGCATTTCTCTACTAAATCTGCAGGTTGCCCTGTTAAGAGGGTAAAAACCGTATGGCCTTTGTATTTGAAGTATGTTTGAATTAACATTACATTTACATTTCTTTCCTAACTGGACATCACCTACAGACTTTTTAGTTTATTTGAATAGTTTGTTTTGAGGACCCTGCCTCCATTGCTCCAACAGTTCAGAAGATCCATAAGTCACAGCTTCTCAAAGTTTTAGACAAAATGTATCGCTATTAGGACAAAGACGCAGGGTGCCCTGGACCACCTGTGTGTGTGCACGCACAGAGGGGACCCCACACCTGGCAGGAGCTAATCCGCACAAATGGCCCAAAGTGTGGCTGTGTGGTAGGTTAGGGTGCCTGTTTTTTTTAACAAGGGTAGAATCTTGTTTATTTAGAACAAAACAAAAAACTCTGAAAAATGCTTCTTGGGAGTGCCATGCATGTTGGTGCTACCCTCTGAACTCCAGGTAACCACAGCTGCGTCCATGTCTACCTCGTGGCCCCTGTGGGCCAGGCACCCCTCAAAACTTTGTGGGTGTCGCCTTGTGTAAGCCTCACGGCCCTGTGAAAAGGCACCACGTGTCAGTTCTCACCTGCCATTTGTAAGTGGAGATGACGAGCAGGAGGTGGGCCCTGCAAAAACGCCCAGCAAGAGATAAGCTGATATGGGGCCCCCAGTTTAGCCATATTTCTACCCCTCACGTCTATTTCTGAGCCAGACTTTGCGTAAAAATGACTCACGACATCCTAGTTGAAAAATGGAGCCAGAAATAGTTTTCTGGTAGTTCATCAAGCTCATGTTTACCTGGATTCTTTGGATAGTTCAGCTTTTTCCTTTTCTTATGGGGTCAGTGATCCATTGTTCAAGCCAAAGAAGGAGTTTCTAGATGTTACAGCTCCTGCTATCATGTTAACCTTCAGATTTGACCTTGAATTTTCCAAACTGCAGCTGATTCTTCCTCCACTATTAGGCGAAAACGTTCTAGTTTGTTTATTATAGAGTTTTAAAGCAGAGAATTTAAAGGTATGAAATAAAAGTAAGCTTAACATTTCCTCCAAATGTGCTGTTTATCTTTCATCACCAAGTTAGATGCATCAAGTCAAAGTAAGCACTAAGGTATACTCCTGGCTTTTTAAAATGACATTTCAAAAATGAATATTTAGAAATTTTTGGAAGTAAAGAATGCCCTGAAGAAAATCACCTGCCAGAATTGCTCATTGTTGACAGTTTGAAGTAAGAGTTTTGGTTTTTTTTGTGTGTGTGAGGAAGACCAGCCCTGAGCTAACATCCATCGCCAATCCTCCTCTTTTTGCTGAGGAAGACTGGCCCTGGGCTAACATCTGTGCCTGTCTTCCTCTACTTTATATGGGACGCCGCCATGGCATGGCTGACGAGCAGTGGGTCCGCAGGCGCCCGGGATCTGAACCTGCGAACCCTGGGCTGCCAAGCGCGAACTAAACCGCTGCACCACCGGGCCGGCCCCCGAAGTAAGAGTTTTAAGTGTGTTTTGAAGACAAACTTTGTAACTTCGGCTTTGAGGACAGAGCCTGTCTGTGACCACTCGGTGGACAGTGTGTGATCCACTCCAGCAGAAACGTGGAGCTCAGGAAAACATAACTACCACATGTGTCTATCAATTTCTATTAATTGAATTTTAGAAATTGAAGAGTTTCCAAAAATTCCTTGTCTATAAGTAGAGGAATCAGTCATTTTTAATACCGTGGCGAGATGGTGAATCACCACCTTTGTGTGTAAGTGGATTCTGTAGTGGAGCCTCTTGCAACTCAGAACAATGTTGATTCTTTCTGGCTGTTTTCCAGTAGAGGACCTTGGACACGGGGGTCTGTTTTTACAAATATTTAAGAATAATTCTTTTTTTTTATTGATGTCTTAATAGTTTATAACATTGGAAACTTTTAGTTGTACATTATTGTTTGTCAGTCACCGTGTAAGTGCATCCCTTGACACCTTGTGCCCACCCCCCCACGGGTTAATTCTTTACCATATTAGTTAAGGCTAAAGATATTCTATGGTACCCACACTTGATATTTAGCATTTTAAAACTTCTTAAGACATCTGCCTTTTAGTCATGCACTCCAATATGCATCATCAATGTCAGCAGGACTTTCTAAGGCAGGGGAGCGCTGAGCTCAGTGCCCTTTCACATCATCACAGTCCAGAATCGCAGAGCTTGAACTGCACTGACATCACTTCTGGAGAGCATGCCTGCAGAGCCACAGCCCACACTTGTTTTCTTGGTGTGGAGCGTATATGTTAGTGACTTCACACATAAGCGGAAAACAGTGGCCCACACAGGATAGGGCATGGGGACGTGTGAGTGCACACTCAAACAGTCTTGAGTGTAGATGGGTTACACATTTACTGCCACTTGCTTGAAAAAATATCTCCCCACAGGCGCCGGCCCGGTGTCATAGTGGTAAAGTTCACGCACTCTGCTTCGGTGGCCTGGGGTTCGCAAGTTCAGGCCCAGGGCACAGACCTACACACCGCTCATCAAGCCGTGCTGTGGCAGTGTCCCACATACGAAAAATAGAGGAAGATTGGCATAGACGTTAGTTCAGCAACAATCTTCCTCACCAAAAAAATATACATATATCTCCCCACAGGTTTATTTACTTTGTCTTGTAGGATCTGTGTTGACATAATTTAAAGTAGATATGACTTATAACATTTTGCTGTAGCTGACAGATTTAATAAAAACAAATGTTTAATGGTAGTTTGTGGTACTTTTTAATCGGTTCACTAAACTGTGAGTTGACAATTTTTGTGAGATGGTATCTATAATGATAACATCAAATGATGACTTTTCACCTCCCTAGAACCTAAGTAGTTTATTCCAAATGAGTATCCTGAAGCGAGGGTCTCCTTTCCTTCACAATTCTTTACTGAGGGGCTAGTGATTGGGAGTTGCATTTTCTAATTTGACAGCCCTATTACCAGCACTGGCCATGGCCTCTTTGCCAATTCCAACAGATCAGAGAGCTCGTCATATGATGCTCCAGTGGTAACACCATCTCCTCAAGTTTCACCTTCTGCTTTTTCAAAATAAAGTCGTTTTGCTGCAAATTTTTGGTAAACTGTCCACTAGTAACTTGCTGTGGGACTGTCCATCTTCGAGGGAGGTGCTGCCCGGCATGCTGGAAGACAAAAGTAAAACAGTGAACTTACACTTATTTTCATACTCAATGAGTGTAGAACATCTTGGCTCTCAGACCTTGAATGATACAATTGTGCAGAATAAATAGATAAGTTATTAGTAGCTTCCAGACTTTTTAAATTTTCTTTGTGTAAAGGTACCTCATTATGCAATTCTGGGCTTATTAGGGGCAAAAAGGATTTTGGAGTGCAAATCCTAAATAACTCATCTTTGGAAACATGCCTCTTCTCTACATAGGAAGTAATCCACGCTCCAGGAACTAGCACAGAGCCCTCAGTTCCAGTTTGATCCCTTCAGAAGTGACAAAGTCCACGCACCTTGGTGTTGGGGGAGAGAGGATGTAGGAATATTCTGTTATTTTAAGGTTGCTTAGCATATTTTAAATGTGTAATAAAAGCAAATTCTAATAAACTTAATTTTGTGTTCTTATGTTTTTGAGGTTTTCTAATGTCAATGAATGTTTCCTTGTGTTTTAAATCTGTCTAGTTGTAAGAAATTCCAGAGGAAAGCTCTGCCATCATAGCATTGATAGTTCATCTCCAGCAGCCCCTAGGTAGGATCCCTAACAGCAGACTGTGGTCTTTCCAGAGCTCTGAATTTGTCAATGTGAAAATGAGGACTTCCCCCCTCCAGCCCTCAGGCCATTTTGGAGGGCTAACTAGTTCAGTTGCTGATGCCAGCCCAGTGAGCAGGAAATCAGCATGTCGCGTGTTCTCCAAGAAGCTCCTCTACACTAACCTACCTACACTCTTACATGTTTTAGGCTAAAAAACCAAGTTTTGGTTTTATAAACTGGTCACTGCAATCGACTGCATTTGGTCTCTGACCATGATGTAAAGGGTCTCACTTTGAAGCCAGTTGTGGGGGGAGTGAGGAGACAGCACAGGTTCAAGTCGAGTTACTGCTATTCCAGCATTTTGTAAGCCGACTAATAATTGTGGTTAGAACAATGGTAGTTTGGGTGTTGACACACTATACGTTTGGAAACCAAAGGTAAATTTCTATCTTAGCTTTTAAACAGCAGTTAAATTTCTCCTGTAAAACTCTGCTTTAAAGGTATCCTTAAAATTTGGTATTTAATAATTAGTGATTATCCATAGAACATTAGAAATAAACCTTTGAGAATTAAAAAAAAAATAGGTAAGAGAATTTATTACAAAATGTATGATAGAATATCCCTCATTACTAGCCTCCTTAGAACTAGGCCAAAATTTTGGCTTCTATCCAGTGAAAAGCAAACATTGTTTTAAGAAGGAAAACAAGTATTAATTAGTTTTGTGATATAATTCTAGAAAACCAAAATAAAATCCTTTGTAATGAAAAATTCAAGGAAGTAGAAGACAGTATGATGAACTGAGTAACTATATGATCCAGTTTTTTTAATGAATGATTAATGATTTGGGCCTTAAAATAGACTTTTTTTTCGGATGTAAGCATTGGTTTGACATCTTGTGTCTCTAACCTCCACAGAAAGGGCTCCCCCCACCCCCGCGTTACGACTTCTGCTTCACAGGCTTGTGTTGCTTTTTTGTGTGTGTGTGTGTGTGTGTGTGAGGAAGATTAGCCCTGAGCTAACATCCATTGCCAATCCTCCTCTTTTTGCTGAGGAAGACTGGCCCTGGGCTAACATCCGTGCCCATCTTCCTCTACTTTATATGGGACGCCGCCACGGCATGGCTGACAAGCAGTGCGTCGGCGGGCGCCCAGAATCTGAACCCGCGAATCCCGGGCTGCCAAAGCGCGAACTAAACCGCTGCGCCACCGGGCGGGCCCTGTGTTGCATATTTTTATCATAGTTGTTTCTAGACAAACCCCTAGAATCGCAGAGCCCCGAGGGGTCCAAATCGTCTGTGGATGCTCTCTGCAAAATCAGATTGATCAGGCATCAGCCTGTTTTCATTTTCATTTTGTGTCACATTGAGAATTGCATGTGCTCGGAGGCTTTATTTACATATTTTCCAGAAAGTGCCAAGTGGCAGTATAAGGCTGTCGTCTAACACGTGGTAAGGAATGTGGTGGTATCCGGCCAGCATCATAGCCCTTTCTCATTTCTCGCTCCATCCCCCACCCGTTCAATTCCAGGCCTTTCCAAGGAGAGTCCTCAGCCTTCTCCCTCCACCCAGAAGAGCCCACTGAGCCTGAGCCCTGCGTTTCAGGTGACTCTGGGCCCAGCTCAGCAGGGCTTGCCCCCCCTCCTGAGCCCTGTCCTTAGCGACGTTGGCGGAGCCAGGATGGACGACGAGGAAGAGCCAAAACACAAGGTGGGCACCGCCACCAGCAGAGGGCTTGCTGCTGGTGGGCCTGTGTTTGCAAATATCTTTCTGGGCTGGGAAGCCTGAGGGCAGGGCAGGGACTCTGTGCCCACGCTTCCCTCAGGGACAGTGAGCTGGCTCCCCCAGAGAAATCTCTTCCTCAGATCCTCCCATCACCTGGGACTCTTCAGGTACCTTGCTCAGAGACAGATTTCCTTATTTAAGTTCATTTAATTACCAGTTTGTTTAAGTACCAGTTGCTGGCACCCATGGGTTCCAGGTGGTGGGCTAGATTCTCGGGATGTGGTGGGAACAGGTGGGCCCTGGGGGAGCCCTCAGCCTCCCCGCTGCCTGCTTTGTTGGGCGTTGATTTTAACAACCAAGTAACTGGGAGGAGAAGGTCTGGGTGCTAAGGGAGGGTTTACTGTGGACCCCATCTTGTCTGGGGGTCAGGGAGGCACTCAGGCTGATGGATGAGTAGGTTCTGGAGGAGTGTCCCGGCGTGAGGTGGGGTCCAGACTGGGGAGTGTTGTACAAAGGGGAGGCGGGATGTGTGGGGCGCGTGGATTTAAAGTGGAAACTTGAGGCGATCCTCCTGCAGGTTTCTGTTTATTGTCAGGGACAGGAGTGAGGGCATGCACTGACAGATGTGCAGGCAGAGTGACTGAACGAGCAGAGAAATGCACTCACTTGCCGATGAGGGGATGGCCAGAGGCAGTGGTGCCCGTGGCCTTCTAGCCACCTCCACTCTTGTGGCCCGCACATGCAGCCTGGCAACATTGTGGCCAAGGCAGCTTTGTGGGTGGGCACATGAGGAAGGACAAGCCTCCAGGACTTTAGAGGTTTTGGTACGAGGGAGGTAAAATGGTGGGCTGTGATGGCCCTGGGGGGCCAAGGAGAGGGAAGAGGCGAGGAGCCATCTGTGTGCCTGCGTGGAGTGGGGGTCCCTAAGGAGCAAGCCAGAAGGAAGCCCAGCTGGACTGGACCTTGGCCTCCACGCGCATCAGTCTGGCCGGCAGAGGTCACTCTGGTCCCTTGGACACTTTGTGTTTGGCTTGGGGATATCTTTTATCTATTTATTTTGGAAACCTAATGATCATCTATGTAGCTGACTGTTGCTTTGGTGTGAAAACAAAAATGGCTTGGAGGAAAACTGTTTAAAAACCTAAATTTTGGGGCCGGCCCTGTGGCGCAAGGGTTAAGATTGGCTCACTCCGCTTTGGCAGCCTGGGTTCGCAGGTTTGGATCCCAGGCGCAGACCTACCTCACTCATTAGCCATGCCGTGGCTGCAACCAACATATAAAATGGAGGAAGATTGGCACAGATGTTAGCTCAGGGCCACTCTTCCTTGGCAAAAAAAAAAAGACTAAATTTTAGTTTATTACTTTCTGTATTATGAAAAGTAGTTGATTATCAGCTGATTCTGTAGGGTGATGACCTCTAACACCTGTAAGTGGGCTAACAGTGGGCAGCTGTGGTATTTGTTGTCCAGACCAGGCCTCTGAGAGAAGAAGCCTGCTAGTCACACGTGGGCACTTCACAGAGCCGTGGCTGGGCCACTATTCCCAGGCAGCTCTTGGGCCCCCGGCCCCTGCGCACAGGAACCCCTGGTCCTGCCACCTCTCCTCTCTTCTCCTCACAGTGTCTCCTCATGATTTCCGGCCACGCAGTGCTGCACGTTCCAGGCCACGTAGTAAAGCTGGCATTGGTGTCGAGCATGGTGGGCTCCCAGGGCGACAGGGACAGCCCTTTCTTCACTGCTGCCCCCTAGGCCATCCCAGAGGCCAGCATTGAGCAAACACAGCCCTCGGGCAAGTGAACCAGCTGTGCTGTGTGCTGGCTTTGTGAAACGGTGTCCCCAACAAGGCCCCCCCCGCCCCCTGATTCACCCAGGGAGGCCTCCTAGTTCACTGATGACTCTCCTGGCAGGGCCTGTGTGTTTCTAAGCTCCACAAGTGAACGCAGGGGTTGAGAACCGCAGTGTTCCGATGGCTAAGCCTTGTCAGGCTTTTGCGTTTACATCTGGCTGCTCAGCTGTGTGGAGGAGCTAAGGCTTCCTGACCCTCCCTCGGGCACTGACCCTGTCCCTCAGGAGCACGTGTGCCAATTTATTTCCTAGAATCACCTCCTCCTCACCAATGTCTCCCACTTAATGTACTGTTTCTCCCTTTTTAATAGAAATTGGTGAGGACCGACAATATTCGAAAGGTATGAAAGCTGAAGGTATCATGCTTCCTTCCACGTGCTTGTGTGGGGCTGAGAGGAGTGGTGACAGCTCGCCGTGCTCGGGGCTCTTGGGCTGCTTTCTGCAGGGACAGGTGGCAGGGCTCGGCAGGAAGCACGTTCCTTCTCCCTGGCCGTCCCCTCTTGCCACCCTGACCTGGAACTCAGCCTGGATGTCTTTTGAGGGGTGTTGCTGGGCAGGGTAGCAGCTGTTTTGATTTCTCTCCACTGAGGTTTTCCTAAGAGGTTTTCTTTGCACTGGAAACCAGAGAGCCAGCCCCGGCTACACAGGCGGGCCGTCTACGAGCTGCTCCTGACCACTCGACTCCTTGCATCTCCTTGCCACTAACGGGTGGTGCCTGTGATGTTACTGCGGTCTCTTCAGGGATGCTGCCGTGATTTTCCAGACTATTTGTCTCTGGGTGCCTTCACTCCCCACGAGGAGAGGAGCTGGTCTAGAACCTCAGGATGACCCTCTTTCTGTAGGATAGCACTCAGGGTTAGGGTGTTGCTTTGGCACCCCACACAAAGGTGAATGTGGTTAGGAAGCCAGCTGCTTGCACTGGATTCTCCCCCAGAGCCCCAGGCCAGGGAGCTCACTGGGCACTTCAAGCTCAGGTGGAAATATTACTTTTTAAAGAGATTTTACTGAATTTGGATTTGAAAAAGCCATTTTTAAAGAGCATGAAGGTTGGAAAGGTGATCCCACTGTTCTCTGGGGAGGAAGGCCTGAGCTCCAGGGACCCGGGGTGGGAACTCTGAGGAGAGGCTGCCAGGGCCACAGTGTCGCAAGACCACAGAGTAGGTTCCCTAGGGTGCTTGAATTGAGCAGCAGTCAATTATTTGGGAAGAGCTGATGTGAGAAGCAGCCAGCAGATGACCTGCATGCAGGATTTTGGAGGAAGGGCAGCAGGTCAAGTGGAGGATTCCCCATGGGCCAGAGGGGCCTTGCCCATACAGCTGGCTGGCCTATTGGTGGGCTCTGGGGCACACGGGAGGAACGCGCCTTGTTAAACCTCTGCTAAACTTCTCCCTGGGGGGGCAGCACAGGAAGAAGACGTGGGCCCCCCACTGTCAGCCTCGAGCCCAGCCTTCCATCCTGGCTGCCCAGCTTGCTTCTCGATGGCGTCTATAGCACATCTCAGACCCCCGTGGTGCAAACCTTAACCCTGGCCTTTCTCCCCAAACCTGCCACCTGCAGCCTTCTCCACCTCCAGGGACAGCAGCTCTTTCCCTTGGCTTGGGCCCAAAACCACAGTCATCCTTGCCTCCTCCATCCCTCGCACCACCACCCACACTGGAACTTGACCTTCAGACTGTGTCTGGGGTCCCACCCCTCATCCGGCCGTTCCTCTCCCCTGCTGCAGAGCCTGGGTGGTGCAGAGGCCTCCTGATCAGCACCAGCCCCTCCTGGCCTGCTCTCAGTGCAGCAGCCAGACTCATCCTGGGGCCCTGTGGTGCTCAGATAGACCCCCTGCCTTCCCCACCAGTAACCAGCTTACCCATCTCTTACTCTCTCCCTCATCTTTGGCCTCTGACCTCCCACCACCAGGAGGCAGCCTGTCTTCTCCGCTAGAGGCTTCATCTGCTCCCCACCACCTGCTCTGCTTTGTACTCTAGGGCACTTTTCTGCCATGATAGGTAACTTCCCCTTTAGCTTGCGCATTGTTTCTTGCCTGGTTCCTCCTGGGAGGCTCTCAGCTCGAGGGCAGGGACCTCTGTTCCTGGGCATGTCCCAGGTGCCAATTTGGGGCTAGCACGTGCTCCATGAATATTTGCATGGTGGATGGGGGGACAGTCGGCCCTAAAGAAGTCCTCAGCCTGTTGGAGGAGTGACAGGGTGACTACGGAGGGATAGAGCAGGACTGGGTGTCTGCCAGGTGGGCAAGGATGGAGGAGGGGCCATGGAGCTGGACCTTGGCAGAAGCCTCTATCCGGGTTGCTCAGGGTGGGGAGGGGCCCTCCAGGGAAAGACCCAGCCCCCGCCCAGGCCAAGCATGAGGCCTGTGCTTTGCCAGAATGCCGAGAGCTGGGCACGATGGAACCCAAGTTCCCGGGGGTGCAGTGTGGCCATTCCTGCTCCTGATGGTCACGTCATTGCTCACTTGCCTGCTGGCACCTGTTCATCAGGCAGAGACCTGAGAGATTTAAGAGCTCCCAGGGCTGGGCCATCTCTGGCCCTGCACTCCAAGTGCATCAGCAGCCTTGTGCTAACTGTGCCCTAACATAGGGCACAGTTAGAAAGTATACTGTTTGGCAATTTAAATGACTTTTGTGAGTTAAGCTTAATCGTTTACAATCACATATATGCATATATACATGCTCATGTATCTGTGTGTTAACCAGCTATACCCCTGGCAGTGATATCTAAATAATAATTGCATCACAAAACCAATAATAAACTTCAATATATGTTTAAACAGCACTTCTTTTCTCAAAAAGGATAATATAAAATGACAAAAACATGTGAGGGAGATACAACTGGGCTTATATTTTTATTCAGAAGTAAATCCCTTCAGGAATTACAGACGAAAAATGTATGATGATGTTAACTTGAGCAGAACAAAGAAAGTGTTATGAATGTCAGTGACATGACCAACAGACGTGTGCTAACACTGTCTGCTTCTTGCAGTGCATGGCAGCAAACGAAGCCTATTTCATAGCAAAGGAGATTCTCGCTACAGAACGAACATACCTGAAGGATTTAGAAGTTATTACTGTGGTATGAAACCTAAGTCCTTTATTACTTTGATTTTCTTAATACTTCTTCAATCTAAACCAGAGACAAAGAATCCCTCCTGAGAAATAGCTCTTGGCTGTCATGAGACCTACATGTGTATGTTCTGTTAAATATATTTGCCTTAAAACATGTCTAAGTCAGGTCAGAACATTGGGTCCAATTATTTTTGCAAAACTGGGAATATATCCATTTGAAGTTTTTCACCCAGAATTGTTTTCTTATATTGTGAAAATTGGGAAGTCAGCCAAGAGGATGGCCATAACACTGATTTGAGCTATCCTCATGGGCAGTGACTCTGAGGGCATTGCTGGGCGTCCTGTAGCCACAGACCCTCAGGGTCCCTCGGTCACCCTAAGTTCTTCTTGTAGTGGTTTCGCAGTGCAGTGGTCAAGGAGGATGCCATGCCTGCAGACCTGATGACCCTGCTCTTCTCCAACATTGACCCCATCTACGAGTTCCACAGAGGCTTCCTGCACGAGGTGGAGCAAAGGCTGGCACTCTGGTAATACTCTGCACACACGGGCAGCCCCCACCATGGATCCCCGCCCCCCTACACACATGGGCAGCCCCTGGGCCCTGCACCCCCACATGGGAAGCCCCTACCCTGGACCCCTACAATGGGCAGCCCACTCTCATCACCATCACTGCTCTCAGGAACTTCCTGACTTCAGAAAATAATTCACAACCACCATTATATCATTGAAGTATATTTTTTAAACTTGTGGGAAGGAGGAGAAATGTAACAATCACTTTTATCCATCCTGTTCCAGAAAAGAGAATGAAAGAAGTAAGTTGAAAGTAGATGATTTTTTTTTTTTTTTTTGTCTGATTACTACCTCTTAGAGAATGGCCAGAATGTAATAATTGTTTCTGTCAAGTACGGGCCTTCCACCTCAAACCATCTCATTGCCATTCTTGCTGTGACGAGAATAGCGGGTCACACAGGGTCAAATTGAAGTACATCTCACAAGCTTTTGACCATATTTGTTCATCTCTACTCCAGGGAAGGATCTTCCAATGCCCATGCCACAGGCAGTCATCAACAAATCGGGGACGTCCTACTCAGGAACATGCATCAGTTAAAGGTAGCATGGGTTTGGGTGGTGACTCCAAGCCTAGCAACTGTCAGTAACAACAGCAGCACACCCTTCAGGACAGCAATCAACTCAGGACCGCATTCCCCTCAGGACAGCATTCCCTTCAGGACAGAGTTCTCCTCAGAGCTGCATTTCCCTCAGACAGCACTGTCCTCAGAGCAGCGTTCCCTTCAGACCAGCATTCCTATCAGACCAGCTTTTCCCTCAGAGCATCAATCCCATGAGGACAGCCTTCCAGTCTGGATAGCTTTTCCCTCAGGACAGAATTCCCCTAAGGCAGGCATTCTCTTCAGGACAGCTCTACCCTCAGAGCAACATTCACCCCAGGACAGCATCCTCTCAGAACAGCATTCCCATCAGGACAGTATTTCCCTTGGGTCGATGTTCCCCTGAGGACAGTGTTCCCCTCAGAGCAGCATTCCTTTCAGGACAATGTTCCCCTCAGAATAGCATTCCCATCAGATTAGCATTCCCCTCAGAACAACATTTCTCTCAGACAGCATTCCCCCAAGACCAGTGCTCCCATCAGGACAGTGGCCCTTCCATACAGCATTCACTCAGGACAGTGTCCCCCTCAGGGCAATGTTCCCCTCAGAGGAGCGACCCCTCAAGACAGCCTTTCCCTCACAGCAACATTTCCCTCAGGACAGCATTCCTCTCAGAGCAGGATTTCCTTAGGACAGGGTTCCCCTCAGGACAATGTCCCCTTCAGGACAGTATTTCCCTCAAAGGAGTAACTCCTCAGGACAGCCTTTCCCTCACAATAGCATTTCCCTCAAGACAGTGTTCCCATCAGGACAGTGATCCCCTCCAGACAGCATCCCCCTCAGAGCAGAGTTCCCTTCAGAAAATCATTCTTCTCAGGTCAGTCTTTCCCTCAGGACAGCAATCCCCTCAAACAGCATTTCTACAAGACCAGTGTTCCACTCAGGACAGCATTCCCCTCAGGACAGTGGTCCCTAAGGACAGCTTCCCCCTCAGGGCAGTGTTTCCCTCAGAGCAACAACCCCTCAGGACAGGCTTTTTCTCACAGCAACATTTCCCTCGGTAAGGACAATGTCCTCACTAAGGACAATGTCCTCCTCAAAGCAGCATTCCCTGCAAGACATCATTCCCATCAGAAAGGCATTCCCTTCAGGCCAGAGTTCCCCCCATAGCAGCATTCCCCTCAGGATATTGTTCCCCTCAGGACAGCATTCCCGTCAGGAAGGCATTCTCCTCAGGACAGCATTCTTCTCAGACAGCATTCCCCCAAGACCAGTGCTCCCCTTAGGACAGCGGTTCCTCCCAACAGCATTCCCTCATAACAGTGTCTCCCCTTCAGAAGAGCAACCCCTCGAGACAGCCTGTCCCTCACGGCAGCATTTCCCTCCGGACAGAGTTCCCCTCAGAGCATCATTCTCCTCAAAGTAGGATTCCCTGTAGGACATCATTTCTGTCAAAACAGTGTTCCCCTCAAAGCAGCATTCTCTCAGGACAGCATCCTCTCAGAGCAGTGTTTGCCTGAGAACAGTATTCCCTTCAGATAATCATTCCCCTCAAGTCAGTGTTACCCTCAGGACAGCATTTCTGTCGGGACAGTGATTTCCCTCAGAGCAACATTCCCTGAGGACAGCCTTCCCCTCAGAGTAAGGACCCCTAAGAAGTGTGTTCCTCTCAGGGCAGCGTTCACCTCAGAGCAGCATTCCCCTCATGAAAGCATTCCCCTCAGAGAAGTGTTCTCCACAGGACAGAGTTCCCCTCAGCCAGCATTCCCCTCAGAGCATAGTTCCCATCAGGAAAATGTGACTCTCGGAGCAGCATCAGAGTGGAAGAGTGTGCTAAGAGTTGGCGCTCTTGACATCTGCTCTGTGATTCACAATGAGACATGAGCCTCCAGCTGACCCGTGTGCAGTTGCTGCCCTTGCTGGGTTCTGCAGCCTGGAGAGGGCTGTGCAGAGCCTGTCTAGGTCGACGTCAGGGTTTGTTTCCACTCACTTGCTAGGCTCATAGTTCATGTTTTTTTCCTTAGATGGGCTTGAGCCCTGTGAAAGGAATGTGCCAAGGAAAGTACAAATGGAGTGACTCTGGGTAGCCCAGGTCAGCCACATGGGGAAGCGAGGTGTTCCTTCGTTAGGACCAGTTGTCACAGGGTAGGAATCAACAGGGCCAGTTGTGCTTTTGCTGTTCAGGGTCTTACTCTTGCTAAACAGACCTGGGACAGGCCTCCCCCGCCTGTGCGTTCCCCTCATGGCAGCCCTGCAGCATCCTGCCTGGAGATTCTGGAGCACCCGCCACTTGCATTGCTCCCATCTCTCAAGCCCTCGCCAATGTGTCCACTCGCTGGACTGGCTGCCGCCTCCATTGTAGGCCTGTCCCGCCTTCCACTCAATCCAGCCAGACTCTAGACACTCTCCTAGGCCCCATTTCATTCCTAGAAACCCAAGGGACCCACAGGATCGCTCAGTTCTGACTTCACATAGCTCCACTTGAAGAGCTCTGTCCTGCTCAGAGTCCTCCTTTCCTACCCTGACACTTTTTTGGTTTTCTGAGCCAGGTGGTTAATTAGTAAGTTCTGCTTATCCCAAAAGCACTAGCGTGAATTTAAAATCAAAATATATACAAATCTGTTTGACTGAGCTTAGCATACCACACAGGTCACCTATAACGTTCATTAAAACAAACTGATTTAAAATTAAAACCCTCTAGAAGGTAGGGTTGGTTGAGTTTAATATATCTGTGTAACACTCAGAATCCATACATGCGTGCACTTTGGTTTGGGCTGTAAAACTGTCGGGAGTGATTATGCCCTCTCTTTGATAACTGGGTCAAATGACCGCTTTGCTGCACTCTAGAGTGTGGGTGAGAGCCGGGGTAGCCTCTCCGTGGTGCTGCAGGCAGAGCTCCAGTCTGGTTTGTTTAATCCCTGCCTGGCGCTCCCTGTGTCACATGAGGCAAGTTACAGCCCTCTTAGCCTCTGTTCTTCATCTGTAAAGTGGGGACAAAGCCCTTTGTCTGCTTACCATGAGAGCTGTGGGGTCAGTCAACAGTGGGCATGATGGTGACGGCTGTGGATGAGCCCCTGCCGTCCCATCTGGAATGAGGTTTGGTCAGGGTGGAGTCTCAGATGGGGCAGAACTAACTCTCTGGAGGCTGGAAAGCCCCAGTTCACACACGCTAGGCCATTCTCTGTTCTGCCCCATTGGGATTTCCAGCTAGTGTGTGATGTCCACACTGGGAATGCCGTCTAGATAGGCCACTCGCCAACTGGACCCCCTCTCCCACATCTCCTAACCTAAAGGCCCCCCTTTTGTGCCTCAACAGGAGTTTACCAGCTACTTCCAAAGGCATGATGAGGTCCTGACAGAACTGGAAAAGGCCACAAAACACTCTAAAAAGCTAGAGACAGTGTACAAAGAATTCGAACTCCAGAAAGTCTGCTACTTGCCTCTCAACACATTCCTACTGAAGCCCATCCAGCGGCTGGTGCACTACCGCCTGCTGCTGAGCCGACTGTGTGGGCACTATGCGCCCGGGCACCATGACTATGCTGACTGTCATGGTGAGTGTAGGCACCGGGCCCTGTCCCTCCAGGGCTGCCGTGGCTCTGTGGTTAGGAGCCCATATGGCCATGTGCTAGAAGCCGGCATGGCTGCCTGCTAGGAGCTAGCATGGCCACAGTGCTGAAAGCTGGCATGGCCATGGGCCTAGGAGCCCGTGTGGCCAAGTGCTAGAAGCCAATGTGGGTATGAGGTAAGAGCAGCTTTGGCAAACCTGAAGACTTTGGCTTCCTTAACTGGGAAGCACAGGGTCTGCTGGATCCACCCCAGGAGGGCCAAGTACTGCAGTGGTCTAGGCTGGCAGCTGCCCTCCCCTGCCCCTCTGGCTGATGGCGGGGAGTAGGTCCCAAGCCTGTCCTTCAGCTCCACCTCTCCAGGGCAAGGCCCTTCTCTGCTCCAGATCTGGACAGTGGAGGGAAGGACTCCAGTTACCCTGGAGGGGTCACAGGGAGTGGACACTGACCAGGGAGGCCCCCTGCTGCATGGGGTCCCCCCACAGCCCCCACAAGTGTACTGGGGATGGAGTGCCACCCCTGGCCCACCTGCCCAGGCACCTGTACAGAGTGGTCTCTCCATGTAGATGCCCTCAAGGCCATCACGGAGGTGACATCCACACTCCAGCACAGCCTTGTCCGGCTGGAGAACCTCCAGAAGCTGACAGAGCTGCAGCGGGACTTGGTCGGCATTGAGAATCTCATTGCTCCCGGCAGGGTGAGTCACTTGGTTTGAGAAAGTTTTCTGAGCTGGTTACTTCATTGTTTTTGAGAGATAATTCTCATACCACAGAATTCACACTTTCCAAGTGTGCAATTCAGTGGTTTTTAGTATATTCACAAGGTTGTACAACCATCACTACTATCTAATTTCAGAACACTTTCATCCCCCCTCCCCCCCGAAGGAAACCCCATACCTGCCAGCAGTCACTCCCCAATCCCTGGCAGCTACTAATCTACTTTCTGTCCCTTTGGATTTACTTAGTCTAGACATTTCGTATGAATGGAATCTTACAGTATGTGGCCTTTTATGTCTCCCTTGTTTCACTCAGCATCATGTTTTCAAGGTTCATGCCTGTTGTGGCATGTGTCAGTGCTTCCTTCCTTTTGGTGGTGGAATAGTATTCCATTCTCTGGATACACCATATTTTGTTAATCCATTCATCTGCTGATGGACACTTGGTTTGTTTCTACTTTTTGGCAATTGTGAATAATGCTGCTATGAACATTCGTGTACAAGTCCTCGTGTGGACATATGTTTTCAATTCTCATAAGTATATACCTAGGAGTGGGATTACTGGGTCATGTGGTAACTCTATGTGGTAACATTTTGAGGAGCTGCCAACATTTTCCAAAGTTACTGCACCACTTTACATTCCCATCAGAAGTGTATGAGGGTTCTGATTTCTCCATATCTTGTCTCATTCTAGCCATCCTGGTGTATGTAGTGGTATCTCATTGTGGTTTGCGTTTCCTTGATGGCTAATGACAAGCATCTTTTCATGTGTTTATTGGCCATTTGTGCCAAAGATCCTTTGCCCACCTTTTAATTGGGTTGTTTATCTTTTTCCTCTTGAGTTGTGAGATTCTTTATCTATTCTGGATACCAGACCCTGACCAGAATATGATTTGCAAATACGTTCTCCCATTTTGTGGTTTGTCTTTTCACTTTCTTGTGGGTATCATTTACAACATGAGAGTTCTTAATTTCGGTGAAGTCCAATTTATCCATTTTTCCTTTGGTTGCTTATGCTTCAGGTGTCAAAGCTAAGAAATCATTGTCTAATCCAAGGTATGAAGATTTACCCCTATATTTTCTTCTAAAAGTTTTATGTTTTAGCTCTTACATTTAGATTTGATCCATTTTGAGTTCGTTTTGTGAATGGCGTGAGGTGGGCATCCCACTTCATCCTTTTCCATGTGAATGTCCGGTTGTCCCAGCACCATTTGTTGAATTATCTTTGCTCCCTTGTCAAAAACAATGGGCCATCGATGTGTGGGTTTATTTTTGAACCCTCAATTCTGTTCCATGGGTCTATATGTGTACTGGCTGCTTACTTTCTGTCACTAATGCCTTTTGCTTTGAACTCAGTATTGTCAACATAAGAAAATTGCCTTAAGGGTTGCATGGGGATGTTGCCTGTCTCAGCACAAGCATACGCGTATTAGCGTGTGAGTGTCTAGTCATGTTTCTGTGTTAGTCTCGTGAGAAGAAGGTACTGAGAATGTGGACTACGAGCTCCAAGAGATGAACTAGACTAAAATGTACAGGAAGGTCTGCCCTCCTGGAGTCAGGGCTTTAATTGGGTGCCCGGACAGCTCCGTTTCACTCCCTCCTTTACCGTGTAGCTCTGGTGGTGCTGCTGGCTGGGACTCCAGGAGGGGAGTAGGGCTCTTATTATACACTGTTGTTTCTCTAAGTGCCCTGTGCAGTGTAACTAAAGGGACAAATAAACAAGAGTAGCCTCATAGAGCAGGGGCCAGGGCTGGGCTCTGGAGCCCAGGCTTGAATTCAGGTCTCCATGGCCAGCAGGCCTGGGCAGGCTGCTCCACCTCTGAGATGGGGATCTGGGATTGACAAGGGGACTGATGTCAGCTGCTCTACCCAGTGCCTTGTGTGAGGTAGGTGCCGTGTAAACACTTGCTGCCATAATTATGGTTATTAGTCAAAATCTCTACAGTCCTATCTTTATAACCCAGGGTCCTGGTCTCCCTAAGTTAAATATGTGTATCAGTCAGAGAAGCCACACCAGTTATTTGAGCAGAGGAATTTAAGAGCAAGGATTGTTAACTGGGTAGAAACTTGATAACAAGGTACCAAAGGGTGAGAAGTGTAAAGTATCGAGGAGGCAGAACTGCAAGAACAGGTCCCACCGAAGGTGGGGGACACAGGACTAGCCAGGGCCACGCACCAAAGCTCCCAGCTCTGTGGAGGGGGCTGAGCTCAGCAGAGAGAGTGCCCAAGGGCCTGGGGCAGGGCGCTGGAGAAGGGGCTGTTGCTCCATGGTTCCGGCATCTCTGCAGGGTGGTGAAGCTGGCTCTGCGAGGGCAGGAAAACCATAAACTGGATTCGTGTTTGCGGGAAGGGATGGCTGTGAAATGCTGCTCCGGCCTCGTGGCCCATTGCCCAGCCGGCCCCCCTGTGGCCCCAGAGCAGGGCTGGGAGGGCAGGTTTGCAGTGAGAGCTGCGAGCTTAGTAACTGGCCCAGTCCAGTTGTGCCCGAGAGTTTGTGCAACATAAGGGCAAGCCTTCCTCATCTTGCAGTGCTGATGTTTTCGGTTGGGCTGTTTCTCATCCTGCTACGTCCATGAGGGTTACCCGTATAAAGGTGTTTTTTGTGCCTTCACTCAGTTCATTTGAGAGCTGCTAAGGCCAGGGTCCTCCGGCGTGTTCTCAGGGCATGAAGCCCAGGCTCCTACTTGTCTGAAAGGAACAGCAAACAGTAGAAGAGTCTCCAGAAATAGTCCAAACCAGAATTCTTTGGGATGACCAGGATTCTCACTGCCCACCATCAGCACAGGCAGTTAGGGACCTGTTTGATGTCCATATCCTCAGAGGCAGAGGTGCGGGGCCCAGATGAGTGATGCTCCAGTGTGGACGGGGAAGCATGAGGATGTCCCTGGAGTCCTGGCAGCGTGGTCAGCTGCTGGAGGGAGAGGCAGAACCTTCTCCTCTTCCTCTGGGGACTACACGCTCCTCCTTCCACAAAGGACTGCCCAGAACACAGTGTGGATGGCTCCTCCTGGGGCTTTAGCCCCACTGAATGTCTCATTCCCTTGGGTTGTAAACGTTTGTGTTATGGAATCCTTGTTCAAATGCCAATGCTGGGCAGCAGCTAACACCATTCACCTGTTCACATTTCATGGGAACCAGGTGTTCCCATCGTCCTCCCTCCCATTCTCGAGCTGCTCCCACCTAGTTTTTCTCAAAGCTGAACTCAGATGTCATCTCCTTGGATGAACCTTCCAGAAGCTTCCCCCCTACAAGAACAATACCTTTACAAGGCAGCCCTCAGCATAGCTGGCCTACAGCAAGATGAGGCTGTAGGTACTCAGCGGACAGTTTGGGGACTGCATTAACTGGCACCCAGACAGGACTTGGGTGACTGAGGGGAGCAGGCAGGAGGTGGAAGGTTGGAAAGGCGCAGAGGGTCCCTGGGCAGGAAGGCAGGAGGGCGCTGTTGAAGGGTTGGATGGGGCCTGCGAGGGGCTCATCCGGAGGGACTCAGAGAAGCATGAATGGTGCCATGAACCCGGCCCGGCCCTCGGCTCCACCAGCGTGCCATCTGCTGAGGCGGCCCTGGGCCGACACAAAGGGGCCTCGTCTCTGTCTTTCAGGAGTTTATCCGCGAGGGCTGCCTGCACAAGCTCACCAGGAAGGGCCTGCAGCAGAGGATGTTCTTCCTGGTAGGTGGGCGGGGCGGCAGTACTGGCAGTGCCGCTGGGGCTGTGCCAAGGATCTGGGCCAGGTGGGCAGCCTCAAAGGCAGAAGGAGCAGGGTGAGGGTCGCAGAAAACACTCCTGGCCAGCACCTTCCTTATTCTGGGTTCTGGGCACCTGTCTTCAGGCTGAGAAAAAGCCAGAAGATAGAAAAGTCCGTGCACCTTTGGCTGCAGGAACATCCTGATCGTGCCGAGCAGCCAGTTTGCAGGGTCACACTCACAGGCCCAGAAGTACTGGCTTTGACTCTGGGAACCAAGGGCCTCTCAGCAAGTCCCTGCTGCCACCAGGTTCCCTCCCTCATGGCCAGTTAGGAGAGTCAAACCTGAGCCCTCCTGAATGAGGGGCAACTGTATCAGGACCCACCAGGACTCCCCACTGCCTCCAGCTGCTGGGCACTGGGCAGTGGCCTAAGAGGTCTGCCCAGTGGGCAAAAATGTCTGTATGAATGAAATAAAAATCCCTTTTTTGCCAAAAATCTCCAGCAAGCTGAATAGACCTGATAACCACATAAGGGCCTTTAGAGTTGAAGTTGGTCTAATAAGATGTTAAAACCTTGTTACTTGTTTTTAAAATTTGTCTGTCTAAAGCTTCCCATATCTCAGTTCTCAGATATGTTGCTGTACACAAGCAAAGGTGTCTCAGGGACCAGCCACTTTCGGATCCGGGGCCTCCTTCCGCTCCGTGGCATGCTGGTGAGTGCTTGGGCGCTGGGCTGGGGCAGGTCCAGATGGTGGTCAGTGGGCTGCACTACCATAAAAGCACCTGCTCGGGTATTTGTTCTGCTTCAACCTGTTGTGGTTACTGTTCTTGGTGTTCAAACGGCCCTACCTGTGGCCAGCGGAGCCCTTGCAGGGCCCTCCAGACCCAGCCCCTTGGTCTCTGCCACCACCTGCAGGACAAGGCCCCTCTCACCTTGTCCACCTTCTGCCTGGAACCCACCTGCCACTCCCCCAGGGAGCCCTGTCCTTTGGTGGGAGACGTGATGAAAGACCCCGTCGGGTGCTGGGGCCACTCTGCTGCTGGAGCAGGTCGGGGCTGACACAGCTTTTGAAAGAGAAAACTGAACCACTGATTCTTAAGATTGTAGACTTTTTACTTCCTTGATTTTTTACTTATATCTCTTTTCTCTTATACTGACCATTTTGGCTCTGTGGCGTCATAATTATTTCACACACACGCACAGTTTTGAAATGGTAAGACAACACTAATGGGACGGCAGCTGCAGTTCAAAGCTGGGCTCAGGGCAGCCCCCGGTGAGCCTGGCCAGCTGCTTCCCTCCCTGGTGTGCGTGAGGTCCCTCCACCGGGTGCCTCGCGGGGCCTCTACTTTGCCCTCTCATGTCTGCCACGTGAAAAGCCACAAGCTCCGTCTCTGCTGTTGCAGGCCTGGGTCACTAGTGGTTCTGCTGCACTGCCAGTGCTCTGTCCATGCCACATGCCTGTCGGGGCGTATCCTTGTCCCCCACTGTCACAGGTGTGACATGACACTTTAATGTTGTCTCTGATGAGCAGAAATTCTTCATTTTAACGTGGTCAATTTTGTCAGCCTTTTCCTTTGTGGTCAGTACTTTTTGTGGCCTGATGAAGACAGTGTTGGAAGGTCATAGAGAGATTCTCACACAGATGTCAACACATACTCCATTTGTCCTCGAATGTAGACCTCCACTCAGCCTGGAACCCATCTCTGGGAATGGTAAAGACAGGAGGCCAAGTTCAGGTTTTACGATAAAAATGTGCTGTTGGTCTAGAACAGCTTACTGCACCGAGCGTCTCTCCCTGCGGCCCCGCCAGGCCTCCCGTCCAGGTGTCCGGGGGTGGGGCCCAATCCTGCTCTGCCCTGCCGGACTTGGGCTGTCCGTCTCCATTACTGCAGTGTCGGAGTGCTCCTCCACCCCCTTCTCCTTCAAGGGTGTCTTGCCCTCCGCATTCCTTGGCACTGCCCCTCCTTTCAGTGGCCACCTGAGCCTTTGGCCGGTGTCTGTAACATGGGGTTCAGCTTTTCTAGTTCCCAGCAAGAAGGGGTCAGTTTCAGTGAGCTCATCTGCCATCATGGAAGCAGAACCCAGCTTGTTTTAAAGTATACTTTTTAAAATTATGCTTTCATCATAGAAAAAAATAACTGAGAACATAGAATGAAAATCACTCATGTTTTACTATTTTACCACCCAGTAAGAAGTGCTGTCAGCATTTGCAGTATGCCCTTCAGGCTTCACACGTGGCCCACAGTGGGATCGCTTCTACAAGTTGCTTTGTAACCTAGCGATTTGCCATGAACGTCTTCTCGTGTCCTCCGTGCTTCCTCCACCTCACGTGGTAGAGACGAGCAGTGGGGGGAGCCAAGCCCCACTCCACTTAACTAGCTCCCTGCACTGGACATTTCAGCTACACCTTGTGTTCAGAAGTAGAAATAACACCATTAGGTGTCTGTCCTTCTGCACGTCCTTCATTCTGTCCTTGAGATAAACTCTGATCTGCACTGTTTGAGCGGAGGGCACACTTGTTTTGGTGGCTTTATTACTGCTGCATCACTATCCAAGCAGGTGTACTGCTTGCTGACCTTCCCAGTAAGCGCTTCTGAACCTGCGTCTTGCCCGCAGCCTTGGAAAGCACTGGGTACTCACCCCTCACCTTTCCGTTTGGTGAGTGCAGCTCCCTTGGGAGGTCAGTGAGGCTAACCAAGTCCATTTCCTGGCACTCTGTGCTCTCCCTCCAGGAAGGCCCTCGTGTGTCTGCCGCTCTGGTCACCATTGGTCTGTGAGCTTTTCATGCACATTTGTGAAACTTTTTTTTATAAAGACACCAGCCCAGTCCTCACAGGTCACAGCTGCTCTCCCTGGTCAGTAATTCCTTTTTACTCTGCTGCAGTTTGCTTTTACCGTGTAGAATTAAACTCCATCTGGACAGGGACTGTGTTTGTCTGCTCCCTAGAACAGCAGCCAAAGGCCCTGACCAATACTTGAAGGAGTGAATTTAGATGTTTTTATATAGGCAGATCTGTCCATTGTTCCTTTAGGGTTTCTGTCCTTGGAGCAGGCTCAGAAAGTCCTTCCCCATGCCAAGATTACATTGGCATGTTTTCTTCTGGTACATTTATGGTTTCATTTTTGTCATTTAATCAATCTGCCTAAAACTTGTTTTATTGGATGTTACTCGATTGGGATGTCACGTTTTCTCCCCATGTGGTCAGTTTTCCCATGATTGTTGAGTCCTTCATTTTCTCACTGATCTCAGAGCCTGCTTTTATCATATAAGAAGTTCTCATCTTTACACTTGGGATTCTTTCTAGGCACTCTGTGCCATTTCTGTCCCAGCATCAGTCCACACTCTTCTAATTTGGGGTGCTGTATGGGATAGTCACTGTTTGGGTGACTAAGTTCCATTCTTTAGTTGTCTTCCTTTTTAAAAAGTTATTTGCTATTCTCAAGTTATTTAATTCTTCCAAATAAACTTTGGAATCATTTGGACAAATTCTTTCAAAAAACACCATTAAGATTTCTATTGAAATTGCACTAAATTTATATACTAACTTATGGGAAGACTAACATCTTGACAACCTTCTCCTGCTGGCCACTGCTCATGTTAGTTTCAGATCTTTTATGTCCAGTGTGAAGCTCGGTGGTCGGCACCCCTTAGGCCCTGTCTGTGGGGTCATCTGTAACTGGCTGGTCCTGGGGAACAGACAACCAGCCCTCGTTCCTGACTGTAGAGAGAAGGACGACAGCTCTTGGCTTGAGAAAGATAACCTTTGTCATGTTAACACAGATTCCTTCTGTTTCTAAGAGAGATTATCAGAAATAACACGTTGGATTTTAGCAAAGGTGTTTTCAGCATGTAGAGAAATGATCACTTTTTCCCCTTTGACTTTGTGAAGGGTGAAATCTATTAATCAGCTTCCTGATGTCGAACCATCCTTGCATTCCTAAAACAATCTTACTTGGTTGTGGACAATTTCCTGTCTATCCTTTTAGGTTTGATTAGGTAACGTTTTATTTTGGAGTTATTTCATTTAATTACTTATAACTGAAATTAGTCTGTATAGGTTTTTCTTTGAATCTAACTTTGTTAGGTTTTGGTACCAGGTTTATAAAATGAATTGTCCAACTCACTTTTTAACAATGAAAATGCTCAACATTTTTTCCTGTGCTTGATTTTCAGCTAATAGTGCTGGACCCACCGGTGAGTAGTTGGGTGCCATGTGGCCCACAGCTCACCCACCTGGGTGGCAGGTGCCATGGCATGGGGACCCCTCGTGCCTCCCGCAGCCCCTCGTAGAGTCAGTGTAGACTTGGACAGCACAGAGCTTCCACGTCACCTGTGTCATGCTTCAAGCTTGGGTTCAGCCAGCCCTGCTCCTGGTCCAGGCTTCTGCCTCTTCTCTCGCCCACAGGTAGAAGAAAGTGAGAGTGAATGGTCTGTTCCGCACTGTTTCACCATTTATGCAGCTCAGAAAACAATAGTGGTGGCAGCCAGGTAAGAGCCTTCCCTATCTGCATCCCAGTGGGCCCTGGGGGTCTGGGGGTGAGGGTTTCCCTGTCATGACCCAGGGTCCCCTCTGACTATGGGAATGTGACAGTCATGGGATGTGTGCCCCCTTGAGCATTGCTTCAAAGTTAAGCAACCAAAGGAGCAGCTTCTCCCTTGGGGAAAGCTTGTGACCTTTGGCAATGCCCCACAGAGACTGGCTGTGGCACTGCCGAGCTGCTCCCTGCGCCTCAGGTTCAGTGCTTGACAAGGATGGGCCTGCGAGGATGGTTGGTCTCCAGGGGCATGAGTGTGTTGGCACCCTCAAGTCAAGGGGGAGAGCCTGGTGGGAAGGCCATGCCAGGGCCCAGCCTCACCAGCATCCTGCCCCCAGGGCTGTGCAGCACAAGGCCCCCAGGGCCACAGCTCAGGAGCAAATGGCCACTTTCCCCACTCCCCACCTCAGATCAACCGGAAGGAGACCCAAGCTCAAAGGCGACAGGGGCAGCCCTACCACAATCATCAGCACCACGCTTTGCTTGGTCCCTCCCTTGGGGAGCCAGGTGTCCCCAGCACCTTCCAAAGGAGAAGTGTTTCTCCTTTTCCCAGGCAGATGTCTAGCTCTCAGCTTCCACCCTGCAGCGTCCTGGCCAAAGTCAGAGCACAGGGCACATACCTCCTACCAGGAAACCTTGGCAGCTTAATTATGAACCAGGAACCAATCTTACATTTCAGCACCAGAGACTTTAAAAATCTGGTTTCAGGAACAAGCTGCCTTATAGAGCCTCCGTCCCAGCGCTGAGGTGCTGCCCTCCCTCCTCTCCTGCCCCCAACAGCTCCCAGGGCGATGCAGGCTGGGCCCCCAGCAGCATTCTCCATGGTCCTCTGAACCCACAGGACAGGGCGCAGGGGGTGGAACAGGCACGCCGACCTTCTTTCCCCCTCTCTGAGAGGTCAGGCCCTGCCGAACCAGCCCTGAGCCTCGGCCCTCCCCCGCAGCACACAGCTGGAAAAGGAGAAGTGGATGCATGACCTGCACACCGCAATCGAAGCGGCCAAGAGCAGCGGCGACATGTCCCTGGCGCCGCCGGGCAGCGCAGTGTGCGCTCCTCCCCTCAGTGAGTTCTGGCCGAGACCCCCAGGAGCGCCCCCTGCACCTAAGGAAGCTTTTCTGTAAATTTGTTTCCTTGGTGACAGTCCGCCCACTAGGTCCACATGCTCTCCTTTCATGAGGAATGTTCCAGGCTGCGCCCTGGCGGGATGAGCCGTGAACTCTTCCTGCAGAAGCCCTGTGTGGCTTTGCTCTCTGTCTGCTGCTGTCTGGGCCCAGAGGGCTCCCCTCCCCAGGGCCCTGGCCTCTCTGCAGAATGCCCAGACCGGGGTGCCCCTGGCCGTACTCGCTGGGGTGGTCCCGTCTCTCTGAGCAGAGGGCTGACTTCTCCCCAGGATCCTCCGATGAGGTCTCTCTGGAGCAGGAATCAGAAGAGGACACTCGCAGTGCCCACAGCTCCCTGGAGGGGCAGGGCCAGCACCGGGCCAACACCACAGTGCACGTTTGCTGGTACCGGAACACCAGCGTCTCCAGAGCTGACCACATAGCAGCCGTTGAGGTACGGCTGCCGTGAGTGCCCACTCTGCTTGTGCTGGCTGCTGGGGAGGGGACCGCGGGGGTCCCAGGTGGCAGGGCTGAGCCAGGCGCACAGGCCATGGTGAGCTGCCTCCTGCTCTCTCCCCCTGGGCAGGGAGTCAATTTGGAAAGTGCCCTCAGACAGAGCAGCCCAGGGGCCGCCAGGGGTGACAGTCACTCTCAGTGCTTGTGTAACCAGTGAGGAAACTGAGCCATGCGTGTGGGAGGAGCCAGGACAGCGGTGTCCCTGGAGTTCTCTCCAAAGGGCCTGTCACCCTGGGGGAAGCTGCTTCCCCTCTGCCTCCATCACCTGGAGCAGTCACTTTGGACTCGTCATTTGGTCCTCAGGCTGCCTCCCATTCAGTATGATTTTTTTAGCTTCTGTTGAACCTATGGGCAGCAAAACTGGGTGGGAACAGCCAAGCTGGGCAAGGAAGCATTCAGAGTCCTGGGCTCACCCGTCAGGTGAGGCCTGACACACAGGGCGCTTGTGAGCAGGAGAGCATGGCCGGTACGCTGGGACCCGCGAGCCTGGGGGAGTGGCCCTGGACACCTCCTTGGTCATCTGTGCTGTCCCATCTGTCAGCGGGTACAGGGCCTAGTGCCCCCTCCAGGGCTTCATGAGCATCAACCCTTACGAGGGCCTAAGTGGACCTGTCGTCCACATGTGCTGAGCCCTGTGGGCCTCACCCCAGAGTGAGGATACAATGAGAGAAGTGGTACCACTGGCCAGGGGGTGCGAGGGGCGCCTGCAAAGTGGGTCCCACCCCCAGCCAGGACTCCCCCCTTGTCTTAGCACTGAGAGGAGGGCGGCCGGGGCGTCTTGTGTGGGCCTGAGTTTACACGCCTCCCCTGCCCATCTGAAGGAACCTTCCAGACTTGGCTCCATGTGGTCTGTATGGCATCCTCTCCTCACATCAAGGGATTTGTGATGGCTGGGGATACTGAGTCAGAAAACTGACTTGATTATGGAGAGGGAAAAACACTTAGCCTCATCTTACTTAATGCCTGGGACTTAACTCGCCAGGATTTTTAACATCCTTCTGTTAGATTGTGAAACGCTCATGAATGAGGCTGCTGCTCACGGCAGTGCGCAGAGGTAAAATTGAGGCCTCAGCTAAGCCTGGAGGGTGATCTGCATTCCCGGGGAGCACACCTGCTCCCAGGAGGCCCCCAGGAGGCCCGCTGCTCTGTGGGGCTGAGGATGCTGACCAATGCCCAGACGCTTTTCTCTCTCAGAACCAGCTCTCAGGATACCTGCTGAGGAAGTTCAAGAACAGTAACGGCTGGCAGAAGCTCTGGGTGGTCTTCACCAACTTCTGTTTGTTCTTCTATAAAACTCATCAGGTAGGGTGCTTAACTGGAGCCTGGGGGTGGCTGTGCCCGTGGCGCTAAAGGACGGCTGCCTCTGCTCACCGTGCCCTCTTCCCATTTCAGCTCAGAAGAGGGTGGTCTTACTTTCCCCTCTGCCCACTCACCCAGGGGCCCCTCGGCCTATGGGTCCGTCTGACCCCGCTGCCATGGGGTCGGGAGAGCGGGGCGTTGGGAGAGGGCTGGGAGTGGTGGGGAGAGCACCCGTGGAACCCCATTCTGCCTTCCAGGACGACTACCCGCTGGCGAGCCTCCCGCTGCTGGGCTACAGCGTGAGCGTTCCCAGGGCGGCTGATGGCATCCACAAGGAGCACGTCTTCAAGCTCCAGTTCAAATCCCACATCTACTTTTTCCGGGCCGAGAGCAAGTACACATTTGGGAGGTAATTTTGCAGCAGGGAGCCTGCGCCTGCGCCTGCTGGTGTCTCCTTGGGCCTCCTGCTTCCACTGAGGGTACCAGAGGCTGGTTTTCTGGGTCCTGGAAAGGAAGGGCTGAGTACTGCTTCCAGGGTTTTAATTGGCCCTTGTTTTGTTCCATTCACTCCGTATTTGGGGTCATTCTTGGGAAGATATTTGAGCACGAGCCCACTGGCCTGAAGGCCAGAACAGGCCCTGCTTCCCAAGTGAGCATCTGGGGGGGTTCTGACAGTCCAACCTTTTCTCCAGGTGGATGGAGGTGATCGAGAGAGCCAGCAGCTCGCCTGGGAGGGCTGGGCCCCCCAAGGAGGAGGAATGAAGCCCATCCGCCCCGGATGAGCAGAGCCAAGGAAGCAGAGCAGGATCAACACATGCCCTGAGACTGCTTGTCCTGAGTCTTCCCACTGGACCGGCAGTGGGATGGCACTGTCCCCCTGGAGACACAGTGCACTCCCTCGGTCCTGTGGGGCACTGGGAAGCACACCCACATGGAGATGCAGGCCCGGCTCGAATGCAGCGACCAAAGCTGGTGCCCGGCTGCCCCTCTCCTCTTCCCAAGCAGGGCCCTGCTGAGACTGGCCTAGAACAGGAACTGTGGTGACCCCCACGCCCACCCACCATGGGTGCGCCTCCTCTGACACGTGCTGTGCTCAGGTCCGGCCACCCTGTCCTTCAGTCTGGGTGAACCAGGGATGGGGCACAGCCCCCAGGTCACAGCTGCACGAAAGTCCAGCAGAAGCCCTCTGGTGCCCACTCCACATACCTTCGGAGAAGTGGAAACCAAAGTTCCCATGTGGCCCTGGGAAGGCGAGGGCCTCTAATTTATTAGTACCCAAGTGTTTCTTAACAATGCAAGTAGACATACACGCTCTCTGTGTTCATGCTAACGTGCGTGTGGTTAAAAATAAAGGGCATCTCCCCGTGTGCCTGCGCGCTGCCCTCTGTTCAGTCTGGGCTTCCCCTGCCCCGCTCTCCTTCCCGTGGGCCATGTGCAGTCACCGCGTACTGTGACTCAGAAGCCGAGAACTGGGCACTCACAGGGGCATACCGGGGCTGTCAGACCCCACCAGGCCTGGGTCCCCACCCACCCACCATCAGCATATCTCCAATTCAGGTCTTTATTGAAAGTGACAGGAGCCTCTCAATGTTCCATGAAAACTAACACCTTAACCTCAGAATATTCAGGGAAGCAAGAAAGTTCGGTTTTCTTAAAAAGCAAAACATTCTGGCTGACACAAGTACTCATGAGAAGACACTGTACCTGATCTGACACCACAAGGCAAATCTACGACCACTTGGGCCATCGTGGGCCCCAGGTCGGGGAGAAGGGCCAGGCCGAGTGGGGAAGGAGGCAGATCTGCCCCAACGTCCTGCTCCTCAGTCTGAGCGGCCACGCTGCCCCGTGAGCCCTCGGAGGGGACGGCCGAGCCAGGGAGGCTTGAGAAGACCGGGCCCGCCACCTCTGAGGGGCTACACGGTTCTCAGTCAGCTCTTTGCTGCAGGGTGTAGCCTCGACCCGGCCAAAAGGGGAAGTGGCAGTGGGACAGCCCTCTGCACAGTGTGGGGGCTAGCCCCAGCAGTGAGGCCCACGTGGCCACGACACACACGAGGGGTCCGAGTGAGCGCAGTCCGGGGGAGCACAGAACACAGACCCTTCTCTCCCGTCTCCACAGACGCAGCCGCCTCAGCGGGTCGACGTCAGGTGGTTTCTGTTATGTGAAAACCTGCCGAGAAGAGAGGCTGTCACAGCTCCTGCCCCCACAGTGCAGGCCGGTCAGGACGGCGCCAGGCGGAGCAGGCAGAGGTCGGCTGCGCACAGAGGCACTTGACGGGGCCTCTGGGACCCTGAATACAGCCCACCACAGGCAGGAAGGCCCCACCCTCCCCTCTCCACCCTGAAAGTATGAAGGAGAAAGTAAAAGAAGCCCAAAGCCTCTCGAGAGAGTGACACCTGCGTTCATAGGAAAGGGCCAGACTCGGCTCCCCGCAAAGGCACATGCTGGGCCCTCCCTGCTCACCTCTGCACCCGCTCCACCAGGTGAGCCATCAGCTTGTCCGAGATGCCAGGGCAGGACTCCTCGGCCAGGCTAAAGGCGTTCTCCAGCTCTTCCAGGGCCCCCACGCCCCCGCCACTCTGCTTATGCTTCTCTTTGAGCTGTGGAGAGACCAACGTGCACCTGCCTGCGGGACCCTCAGCAGCGCTGCTCCCACACACGCACCCCAACAGAGGCTCCCACTGGAGGCTTCCCAGACCCTCACCTGTGACTTGCATTGGGGCACCCAGGCAGTGTGCCCCCACCGTCACCAGAGGCCCGAGCAATCTGTCTACCACAAAGCTAGGATGGGCTGGGTCCCACTGAGCATCCGAGGTTGTAGTTAGGAACCCAGACAAGCCTGAGGGGCTCCAGGAAAGGCAGGTACTGCCCCACCCCCACCCCCAGGCCTGTCCCTGTGCCTCAGGGAGTCTCAGGTCTTGGTTCTCAAGAGCGGTCTTTGCCAGCCCCTTATGTTGCAGCAGGCCAGGCTGACCATGTGGCTTCCTCCCAACTGAGGATCACAGAAGCCCAAAGCTCAGGTCCAGCGGACTTGAGAAAACACAGCCTGCAAACTTCAAGTGCCTGGAACAGCCAGACCAAGGCATCCTGATGCACGCTGGCCCTGACCCTCGGGGCTAGAGGGCCGCCAGCAGTGTCCCCAGCCTTGTCACCGCCCTGAGCTGTGGGAAGCAGATGGAGAAACCCCTGCCCTCCATCTGACCTGGTGGGAAGGGGTTACAGACAGGTCAGCCATGGCCCTCACTGAAACAAAAGAGGAAGAGCCTGCTATAGGCCACCCAGGACACTCCACCCAACAGCCCCAACCTGAAGCCCAGCCACAGAATCAGGACCCTCAGGGAGCCCCTGCCAGCCGCGGTGGGCCTGTGCTTCCCCACCAACCTCACTACGCAAATACCACCAGGCACAGTGTGGAGGCTCCAGAGCCCACAGGCCATCCCTCACACACCCCTCCAAGTGGGTCCACTCCGCATGCATGTGCGCGTGCACACACACACACACACACGGCATCCTGGGAGCGGCTGGCCCAGTCCTCCTCTCCAATGCGTGCCACCTCCCTAGGCTCTGCCCCATGAGGGGCCCAGCTCAGGCCTCACCGCCCAGTGTAGGGACAAGCCTCTAGTCCAAGTGTCCAAGCTGAGACCCACAAGTTCCCACTGCACAGCCCGAGGTGCCCGCATGGCCACTTTGACAGTGCCTTCCCCCATAAGCTCCCCCCAAATTCCAGGGCCCTGGGGATGGAAGCGCACCTGCCCGTGCCCAGACGCCCCCCCCCCCCCCAGGGATGCCTGTGTCCCGCCCTCCTCAAGAAGGCTCTGCTGCCTCCACACTCTCACAATGACCCACCCTCCCTCCCTCCCTGGGCTCCAGGTGCTGCCGTCACCCGGGGTGAGAACTGGGCTCACAACCCACTGCAGCCCCAATTCCAAGGCATGGGGCTCCCAGATGCATCATATTCCTGGGGATGCTACCGACCACCCGTGAGCAGGTGACACACACAGGGTTGTGTGACCACTGGGGTCACCCTTGAGGCCTTCCTGCCCTGGGCATCGACACCCAACACCGAGAACTAAAGCTCCCAGGCTCTCTCTAGACAAAGGATCACCCTGAGTGTCTGCAATTCAAAATAAAAGGCACAGGGACAGTAGTTCTCTTTGAAGTCATCCTGGGACCCCAGAGGACCCAGGGAGGCCTGGGAACTTGAGAGGGTCACCTTAGGGCAGTTTGTCCCAGCTCTGGTCTTTCCACTCAGAAAGCCCACCCACGGATCCAACCACAATAGGCTCCAAGGGACCTGGAAACCCCGAGCAGAGCTGGCCAGCGCACCTGTTCCTGGTACCGTGGTGGGGGACAGCTCTGCAGAACAGCCCTCCAACCCCCTGCCCACTGCACCCCTGGCCCGGCCCTCACCTCTCCGAAGACAGGCCGGACCAGCGTGGACAGGCACTGAGACCTGGGCTGTCTCTTGACGGGCTCCCCAGACTGCAAGACAAAGCCAGAGCGTGGGGTGGGCTGGCAGAGCAGAACAGACACCCAGGGGCAGGCACGCTCCCTCCCCTGCCCGTCTCTGGCCTCTGGAAAGGCACAGCCTATAGGAGTACCCGCGCCCTGGGGCATGCCACTTCCACCCAGCCTTCTCCTCGGAGTCAGCTTGCAACAGGCCCCCGCCCTCCCGGCCCGTGCGAGGGGCCTGGGGCTGGGCCAGACCTTCTGGGGGCCATGAAGGGCCATCCCCTTGTGCAGCTTGCTGTGTGGGCTGGGCCGGATGGTCGGGGGGAATGTCCAGATGGGGCCCTGCTCTCCATCCTCAGCATCTCCATCGCTGAAGAGGACAGTGAAGAGTTACGAGGGGTGGGGGATGGGACCGAGGGGGGTCCCCAGGCACACGTCCTCTCAGCCTCCCCATTCATTTCTGAGCCAGCCTCACAGCCCTAAATGCTGGGCAGAGTACTGCCTGGGCTGCAGGGACCAGGTGACACCACACAGGTCCCCAGCAGGGACCCTGCCCATGTCTCTGCGCCCGGGGCTGTCAGGGTGTGCACCCGCCGTCAGCCCTGCAGGACAAGCGAGGCCCCTACATGTCGGAGTCCTCGGAGCTGGACTCCTCGCCATGGCCCTCCGACTTCCAGCGCTTGTAGCGGTCGATGAGCTCGGTGAGGAACGAGGTCTTCTTGGTGTAGCGCGTGATGAACTTGTGCTTCAGGAGCTCCTTGGCGGTGGGCCGCTGCCAGGGGAACAGACACAGGTCACCAGGCGCCAGGAACTCCGGGGGCTCGGACACAGGCAGCCTGGGCTGGGCGTGGGCCTGGCCATCACTGCTCTCCAGGAGGACTCGGTGAGGGGTCCTGGGGTGGGAGGAGGCAACTACGAGGCTGGGGGTGGTCTGCACACCATCCACTCCAGGTGAACGCCCTCCACAAGTTCCCCCAGACCCGAGCTAGGGGTGGAGCCTACCCTGGACCAGGAGGGGCTTGGGGCGAGGTGAGACCCTCACAGGAGAAGGGCGTCAGGCCCTGCCACCTCCCAACTCCCACCACAGACTCCCCAGAGAGCTGTTCCTGGGGCCTGGTTCCAGAGCAGCCTGAACCGTGGACAGCTGCTCAGGCCTCCTCCCGGCCCACCTGCAGATGGGGCTTACAAATCGGGGGTCCTTGTTGAGGCAGGCCTCCACGAACTCCTTGAACGGCTTGCTGTGCTGGCCCTCCAGTGTGGGTGGGCTGTTCTTGGGGATCAGGAACAGCACACGCATGGGGTGGAGGTCGGAGTTGGGAGGCTCGCCCTTGGCCAGCTCGATGGCTGTGATCCCCAGCGACCAGATGTCGGCCTGGACAAAGAGCCACACGGGACCAGTGCCACTGGGGGCTCCTTGAGCCCCACTACAGCCACCCTCACGCTCGCCACCACGCCCACCTTGAAGTCATAGGCCGACTGCTTGATGACCTCGGGTGCCATCCAGAAGGGGGTGCCCACAAACGTGTTCCTCTTGATCTGCGTGTCTGTGAGCTGCCCTGCCACCCCAAAGTCCGCCAGCTTCACGTCACCCTGCTCTGAGAGCAGCACGTTGGCAGCTGCTTGACACAGGACAGCAGGGCATCACCCTCGGTGCAACACAGGCCCTCACGCTGCATGCAGCTACTGGAAGAAGGGCCTGCTGGCATCCTCCTGGCCTCCTGGGGACACCAGCACAGCTGTCCCCAGAACTTCAGCTTTTCCTCCACCCAGTGGACCAGAGATGGGGCCAGCTCTGTCTGCTCTCAGATCCACAGCCACATGGCACTGCTGGGGGTGCCCGCAAAGCATGAGGGGCCCCCCCGTGCACCCCCAGCCTGAGCCCCAGGGCCCCCCTACTGTTTGCCCTTCACAAATCCCAACAACAAAGCAAATGCCCTTTTCTCCAACACGACACGACAGACAGAGGTAACCCTAACCCATCCCCTCACTCCTCCATCGTCTCCAGTCAGCCCCTCAGCACGTCCCTCCCCAGGTACACTCAGCAGAGCCATCACACTCAGTGGGGTCGCTCAAACCTACACCTGACCCTTAGCTCTAAGACCATGAGCAACAATTCATATTTTTGGCTTAGCGCCAGGAGGGCCCCTGCTTACATGAGATACAGAGTTGTTCCTTCAATGTATGGGGGTAAAGTACTAAGATGGTTCTATTCCTTACTGGCAGTGTCTCCTGGAGACGGAGCAAGATGGAACTGCTCGGTTTCCAGTGGCGTCAGGGAGTCAAGGCTGGGAGTGCTGAGCTACAAGGGCCCCCAAATCCCAGGCGCCCGGCACCACCCACACGTGCCCCTCACAGTGACCTGCCACCTCACACCCTGGCCTTTCTAGGGTCAGCGGGGCTCAGGGGCCAATGCCCCCTGCAGAACCTTTGATGTCTCGGTGGATCTTGCGTTCTGAATGCAGGTAATCCAGGCCCTTCAGGATCTCCCGCAGGATCGTGGCGATGTAGGTCTCCTCCAGGGGGCCCGGTTTAAGCTGCAGACCAAGACAGGACACCAGGGCCTCAGGGTCCCCCACCAACACCCCCCCTCCCTTCCCTCCACACATCACCCCAGACCCATGGCCAAGGTCCGAGCTCTACCACCTCTCCACCAGGGGAGGGGTGACCCCGCAGGTGGCAGGGGCTGTGCCTTCAGCTACTTTTGAAACTAAATGAAGTTTCAGATGCTGGGTCAGGTGGATGGGGGGAGGCTCTTTCTAGAGAACATATGCTACCTTCACCGTTGCTGGACAGGTAATAGGTGAGAACCAGGTCCCAGCCACATTCCTGTGCCTGTCTGCCTGGGGGCACTGACCCCACCTGCCCCTACAGGCCAGCAGAGGCCCAGGACCCTGCAGCACCCATCAGGGGAGACGAGCTGTGAATAGCAGTTCCTTGTTAGCTCAGACTGCTTCTAGTTAACATCTAATGCACTGAGACAGCAAAGGAGAGGAGGCCCACGGGAGCCCAAGGGTCCATGGGCAGTGGGTGCAGGGATGCTGTTGGGACCACCCCCACAGCAACCTCCTTTCGTCTGGTCCCACCCTTGCAAGCTGCCCGCCACTGCGGCCTACACCTCACCAGGTCCAGTGCAGAGCCACCGCCCAGGTACTCCATGATAATCCACAGCTTCGTGCTCTGGGACCAGAGAAACGCCTGTCAGCACGTGGCAGCGAGCAGGGGGCATGCCCAGGTGTGGGTACCCACAGGCCAGGCTCCCACCACACACATTCCCCAGCAGGGGTGACTTAGCCAGGGCTCCAGTCCCTCAGGTGCCACCAGGCAAGGGCTCCAGCAGCCTCGCCCGGCTCCCCCCGGTCGCACCCCTGCTGCAGCAGCTCTGCAGACGGACCAAGTGCTGAGATCAGTGGCAGAGTCCACCTTGCCAACACCCTGTCAAAAACCAGGCTGGAAAACGGCATGCCCAGCAAGCACCTGCACACCAAGATCTCCCTGGGCAGGCCCCCCCAGAGCTGCTGCTGGGCTCCAGGCTTTGGCTACAGGGGCCCCAGAGCGCTCCCAGCAGAGCCTCATGGATGCCATCCTGTGGGGGCTGCCCCAGGTGGCACAGCCAGGCGGGTGGGTCACCATGGCCACTTCAGAGCCAACTGACCCTGCAGACCCTGCTCATTCCCTGCCACCCCGGGACTGCCCCTCAAGATGAGACCAGGCCCCTCCCCGCACACCTGCCTGGCCCTAGGAGCTGTCATTTCTCAGGGACCCGCCCCATTGTGAAGCTAGGTCTGTGTTCTAATGTCGGGACCCCCTCGCCCTTCAGACCAGACCTCTCCTCCCCACTGCCTCCCCATGGGGCAGCCCCAGCCCAGGCCTTCTGAGCAGGTGTGGGGACGGAACCCTGGGCACATCGTTCCATCTCTCTGGAGGTGGGAAGGTGGTGCTGGCTGTCACAGGCATCCACCTGATGTGGGCCCCACCCCGCAGGCACCTTCAGGTAGGAGCCGAAGTAACGGGTGATGTAGGGGCTGTCACACTGGCTGAGCACGGTGATTTCCTGCTGGATGTCCTCGATCTCGTCCTCAGCCTCCTCCAGGTCGATGATCTTGATGGCCACCACCTCCTTGGTGCGGTTGTCGATGCCCTTGTACACCTCCCCGAACGAGCCCTTGCCGATGCGGTCCAGCTTGGTGAAGAGCTCCTCGGGGTCCACACGTGAGTGCTGCGGGGACAGAGGGCAGCCACCCCAGTCAGGGGAGGGCCTGACAGGCTGAGGGCAGCCCTGCCGAGAGCAAGGAGGAGCCCAGGAGCTCACCCAGATTCTTTTCTCCATTCTTTTTTTATCCCTTTTTGTTCAGACAACCTAAATTTACCCTCCACACAAGGGAAAACATCCTTGGAGAGTGCAGAGAGGCCAGGCCTCCAGGCAAAGGATCGGGCCATGGAGTAGGCAGAGGGGCCCCACAGCTTATGCCCACCAGCCCGCTGGGCCCCCGACACGTGGGGAGGACCAAAGAGGCACAGGAACAAGTAGGTGGGGCCCGGGATTTCTGGGCAGAGACTGTGTTACAGTGTGCCGCTGTAACACAAGAGTGAACCCCACATAAACAGTGGGCTTCATCAACAATAACCCAGCATCGTGTGAGCTCCTCGACTGTAACAAACACAGCACAGGAAGGCAGGGTTTTAACAGGTTAATACCCCCAGAGGAGCCATGAGGGATACAGGGAACTCTCACTCCATTTTCCTATAAACCTAAAACTGCTCTAAAACATAAAGTCTGTTAATTGAAAAACACAACCCCAACATGCACTACCCGAGTTCTCCTTGCTCACCTGGAAGCCACACCCCTTAGAAAGAGCTGCCCCTTCCTACCCCCAAATCAGCCCTCAGGTCAGCTGCACCTTCACACCAGCAGTGAGTTGAAAAGCAATGCGTTCTTGAATGTTGATCCTGGATATTCAAATCTCACAGAAAACTGCCCCCCACGGTCCTCAGACTGAAACACAAATGAGGCCTGAGAGGCGCTGAGCCACTGATGAGGAAGGTGCCCCGTGGCCCGAGCATCAGGACACAGCCAGCACAGGGCATCCGCGCACCGAGAACCACTCTTGACCCTGACCCTCAGTACGTCAGGCACTGAGAGGGCTCGACGCTGGGGCAACGTCAGAGAGCCTCCCAGGGCCAGGGCCGCCCCTGGGCATTCCCCAGCCCTGCCCATGTGGCTTCCTGGGCTCCTGAGAACACCACACTCCCTCCACCAAGCCACTGACCCTGTTCTCAGAAAGCCAGGAGCAGTCCGCATGGGCCAGGGTGACAGGGAGGGAACCAGATGCCCCAGGACCTACACAGGGTTTAGAGGCCCTGGCATAGCCTGTGGAGGGGCTGGGGATGGCAGCCTAGCATCTTGTCCAGACAGGGACAGAACAGGTTTTCCAAGCCCCACCAGGCCTCAAATTCACCAGGACGCACCTCCCTCCAAAAAGGCCGCCCCCACCCCCCAAGCACCTATCAACAAGAGGACATCCTGGCGCCAATGTGAAGTGGCAGGACACAAAAAGTCAAAATACTAACTTGCAATGCTGCATAAGCGCCAACGGCTGAGTGCCCCGGTGCTGGAGGGCCCGTCCCAGTGTGGGTGTGCTCACCACGGTCCTGACAGGAGAGAGTTCTCCCAGGATGGTGTCCACATTCCCCCTCGGGCTCACCCCCAGGTACAAGTCCCTGTTGCCCTACTGGCTCCACACTGAGACTCCATGCCAATCGGAAATTGCCCACTAGCTGCCTTCCTGGGGCCTCGGAGTGAAGGGGACGGCACGCAGGCCCACACCTGGAACACACCACAGGACGTCACCCAAACCTGATTCTGAGCACCAGGCACGCCAGAAGAGGGAGGGCCCCATGGTGATGGGGACTTTGGAGGAGAGCTGGGTGGACAGGCCCTGGGCAGGAGCCAAAGGGCCAAGGGCAGCATCTCAACACAAAATCCTCCCAAACAAGGCAGGCTGGGCAAGGCCTGGGGTGTGCAGGTGGCCTCCATGCGACAGCCAGAGGCAGGTGCCCCAAGAAGGCCGGCGAGGCGTCCACTCGCACAGCCAGATAAGGAACACGGCCCTTCTCACTCCCTCGCCGGATCTGGCTGCCCAGTCCCAAAGCCCGTGCCGTGGAGGAGCGTGCAGCCAGCCTGCCGCCAGGAAGGCCGCAAAGCCAAGGTGGAGGGTTTCAGCAAGACCGGGCCCTCAGGCCGCACTGCCCCAACCTCTCCAAGCCTGCTGCGCGTTCTAAAGAAAACCAGGAACTCAGGCATGGCTGCCATCAGGCCTGCTCAGCTGTCTTCAGAGTGTCGATGGGGGTGTGGATCGCGAGATCAGAACCAACCCCCATCTGAGAGGATGGTCTTGCAGGACTGAGCCATCTCATCACTCCTGGCCCACACCACTGACCAGTGAGCTGTCGGCAGGAAAAAGCCTGCTCTGCTTCTGGGTGGGGACCTCACGCCACAGCCTGTTCAGCCCTGGATGCCGCATGTGGAACGTGGTCTGGGAAATGGCCCCTCTTCTGCCCGCTCGTCCCCATCTGGCCCACATGGCACCTTCCCAAATGCCCCTTCTGCTCACTCAGTCCCTCAGGGCCTACCCAGTGCCCCTGCGGTGACGTCCGCCAAACCTTGAGCTTGTGCTGGTGTAGCCCTACAAGACACCCAAGGGAGCCACCCTGACTCCAGCCCAGTTGGTGCCCTGAGCATGTGTCCTCTGTCGCTCCAAGAACACAGTCCCTCCTTCTAAGGTGGCCAAAGAGAACACTCGGAGGAGGGGGGCAAAGGCCTGGCAGCACCAATCGGCACCACTGGCCTCTGGCTCTCGGGGTTCCTCTTCCCACCCTCAGGCCTCTGTCAGGGGCACGAACTCCTGCTCTGCTCCCCTCAGCTTGCTGAGAACACCACAGTGCTCTCCACAGAGGGCCAGAGCCACGCCTGGTCCACTGCAGCAGCCCGATGAGGGAAAGCCCCAAGCAGGGTGCTCAGACCTCCGCTGCCTCAGAGCAGGGCCCACAGAGGCCCCCAAGCCAGAGTTCCAGGCTCAGCAGGGAGGTGGGAACCCCGACCGCCAACTTTCCCACTCTTTGGGTCCACACCACTGAAGGTCTGTCATCTGAGCAGACAGCGTGATGGGAACACTCCTGGCTGTGATCCTGACCCTACAAGCATATCACAGGGACAACCCATTCCCAGCCCCACCGGGGTAAGGAAAGGCAGGTTGCTTCCAGGCGGGGGGCCTCAGGCTGCCCTTCTAGACGACGCACATGGTCTAGACAATCGCTCAGGCTGCTCGACTGGTTCTGGCGGTCAGGACTCTTGTTCAAATCAGCCCTGGGGCTGCCAGGTCCAAGGCCACCACCTGGGAGTGTGTCTGCCATTAGTGTCACCCCACAAAATGAGGGGAGCCGAACTATCCCCAGCCACCATGTGACAGGCTGCAGCCAAGTGAGCATGACACGGGGGACCCCACAGCCATTCAGGCCCTGTAAGCAGGGCAGGAACTAGCTAGGTATAGGACAGCCATCTGGGGCAGGAGCACGGGCCATGGGGGAGCACGTCCCACTGCCCCACAGGGCCACAGTGAGAAACCTCAAGAGAAAACGACGTCCTGTCAGGCTTCCTGCCACCAACAAAAGCCAAGTTTCTCCACCCATGAAAGGACAAAGGGGGCTTCCTTCCTTTGGGTCCCTTCCCCAGCCCCTCCACACCTGCACTCCCTCCCACGTCTGACCCAGACGCCCAGGCCCCGCACCAGGCACCGTCGTCACACAGGTACAGGGTGGCTCACGTCTCCAGTTCCTCATTCTGGGCCCCAGGGGAGCTATTCCTGCAGCTCTTACAAATAAGCTGGAGGCGCACTTTTCTCCCAGCACCTTAGTCATGTAACTTGCCAGACACGAAATCTCAAAAATGAATGAAAACTCTTGTTAGCTTAATTCAGCGTCAATCAGCAAGCCCGGTTCCCATCTGTGGCCACAGCTGGTCCCGGATGCCCTGTCCAACAGCTGCACGCGGCGTTCCAGGTTTCTCCACAGAACCCAGCTGGGTCTGGAGCTGAGCCCTGACTCCAGCCCCTCCTGCCCCCACGAGCTTCCCATTCCTCGGCACGCCCAGTCCTCACTGATTCAGCACACGGGAGCAAGCCGGAGGGCCACACTCCCTTTAAGGGGAGATTCCCACACCAGGCAGAAGTCTGCCCAAATCATGCCCAAGGCCAACAAAACCAAACAGCCAGGCCATAGGAACACCTGGCCACGGGAGTGGTGTATTCCACGGCACATCGGCTTCAGGTAATGCTTGCTTTGAAATAACAAAAAGGGGGGCAGGGGCAGACCAAAAGCCCCCAAGCTGGCTGCCCCAACCCTCCTTCCTCCTTTCCCCGCACCAACGGCAGGTCCTCGTTCCAAGCCAACTCAGGGACACTGTGGAGGGATCCCCGGAGTTGGCTGGTTAACATGCAAGGCCAGACACCTCCAGGCAGCTCGATGTTGGGAATTGTGAGAACCAATCAACCAAAAAAAGAAAGACGGCCAGGTAAGCACTGCTCGCCCGGGTTACACAGGTTCTGCAGAACAACCCTCTCCACCTCCCCCAATGGAAACACTCGCACTCGTGTCCTCTGCTTTCCCTACATGCCAACTCTTACACCACAGCCACTTAACCACAATCCCAGCCCCTCAGGACTGCCCATCAGCTGGGGGTCTCCAGTGTGGACCCTGCTCTTCGAGGTCCCTCCAGATGTGCAGATCCAGGTTCCCGCAGGATTCCCACCCATGCTGCCCAGCCCTACCCTGTGCCTGAGATAGGTCTCTGCACACCCTCCCTGACCTTGCACTGCGGCTCTATTCTCAGAGGCCTGTGGGCTTCTGCCCCATGACACACCTCACCGGCCACCATGAGTCAGCCCCGCTCCCCGCCAAGCCTGAGTTTTGCTCCCCACTTTGCCCACGATGTGCATCAACTGGGTTCCCCAAGAACGCTCCTCTCTTCACCCCATACCCTCCTTTACTGGACCGCTCTACTGAAACCCCAGAATGATTTTCAAAGATACTTCTCGGTGAAATAAGACGTCTCTCACGATCCGCACCTTTCTTGAACTCTGCAGTCTGCGCTCCCCTCGGGGGGCTCAGGCACGAACACACAAGCTCACAAGGCAGAAACCAACCCTCACCTGGTTGGCGAATCCCCTGAGGTGAGCCATGTCTGCGCTGCCCTCAGACCATCCGCTGCAACCCCAGGAGGCCCGAAGATCCCACCTTGAGGCTCTGGAACCAGGCTTGCTCGCTTCAGTCAACTGGAGGGAGAACTGGCCGCTTGGTGGCCTGTTCGCCCCTTCCCAACAAGACCCCCACTGCTGCCCGCCGAACCCTGCCGGCCCAACCCCCGAGGGGCTCACCAACCCGGGGCACCCCTGGAAGCGCCTCCTATCCCGGGCCCCAGCCTCCAACCTTCGTCCAGGCCCGCTTCCTCACCCCCACCCTGCCCGCCCCCCGGGGCCCCCGCCCCCAGCCCCGCCCCCAACAACTAATCTCACGCCAAGCCCCGCCCTGGGCCTTCCCCCCGCCCCCAGGGCTTTCCTCCCACCTCCAGCGATCCACCACCAACACGAAGCCCCGCCCCCAGCACCCTCCTCCCGCCAAGCCCCGCCCCCCGGCCATCCCCCACCGCCGAGTGCCGCCCCCAGCGCCTTCCCCACCGCCAAGCCCCGCCCCCGACCCCTACCCCCGCCCCAGCGGCCTCCCCCATCACCAAGCCCCGCCCCCGGGACTCTACCCCCACCCTCCCCACCCCGCCCCACTCCCCCCACCGCTCGGACCCCTCCCCAACCGCCCCAGGCGCGGGCCCGCCCTGCAGCGCGCCCACCTCCGGGGGGCTCCATCCCGGCCTCCCCCGGCCCGCTCCGTAGTGCCCACGAAGACTCCCACCCGCAGCCTCCGCTCGCCGGGGGACGCTCAGGCCCTCCAGCCCGCGAAGCAGCGGCAGTGGCGGCGGCGACCGGAGAAAGCCCGGCGGCGGCTACGACGAGGGCGGCGCGCGGCGTCGTGGCCCAGCGCGGGTCTCTCTGGGACATCGAGTCCCGCCGCCCGCCCCGCGCCCGGGCGCCCGCCGGCGCTGGACTACAAGTCCCGGTAGGCTGCGGGACGGGCGGTGTCTCAGCCTGCAGGCGCGCCGCGGGGCTCGCTGGGACTCCGAGTCGGGCTTCCCGAGCGGCTCCGGACTACGTCTCCCGGCAGGCCGCGGGACGGGGCCAGGCAGGGCGGGGGGCGGAGCCGGGCAGCAGTTGGGTAGGGGCCGTCTTCCGCCCCTCCTTCTCCCCTCCCCGCCCTCCCATTTGGTCCGCTCTTGCCCCCTTCTCCACCGTCCGCTCATCCCCGCCTCCTCCCCTCTCCCCGCTGTCTCTCTCCCGCTGCCCCCTCTCTGTCCTCCCTCCCGGTCCCCTCATCTCCTTCCCCAGCCCCACTCTCCTGGCCTGCATTTCCTCATCCCCTGCACCTTGGAGGGCGTCAGCCCACTGCCCTCCCCCGCCGTCATCCCCTGGTCCCCGGGACCTGCTCCTGCAGCAAACCAAGTGTCAGTGGACAGAGGAATGCATAAAGAAAATGTGGTCCATATATGCAATGGAATATTATTTAGTCTGAAGAAGGAAGGAAATTCTGACACAGGCTACAACACGGATGAACCTGGAGGACATGATGCTCAGTGAAAAAAGCCAGACACAGGACAAATATTGTATGATTCCACTTGTATGAGGTCATCAAAGTCGTAGAGACAGAAAGTACAGTGGTGGGTGCCAGGGGCTGGGGGAGGGAGAGTGGGGAGTTAGTGTTTAATGGGGACAGAGTTTCAGTTTGGGGGGTTATGTCATAATAGTTTATAACACTGTGAAATTTTAGTTGTACTATATTGTTTGTCACTCACCATATAAATGTGTCCCTTTACCCCTTGTGCCCACCTCCCAACCCCCTTCCCCCTGGTAACCACCAAACTTCTCTCTATCCATGTGTTAGTTTATCTTCCACATAGGAGTGAAATCACATGGTGTTTGTTGCTCTCTGTCTGGGTTATTTCCCTTAACATAATACTCTCCAGGTCCATACATGTTGTTGCAGATGGGACAATTTTGTCTTTTTTTATGGCTGAGTAGTATTCCATTGTATATATATACCACATCTTCTCTATCCAATCATCAGTCGAGGGACACTTGGGTTGCTTCCGTGTCTTGGCTATAGTGAATAATGCTGCGATGAACATAGGGGTGCATAAGCCTCTTTAGATTGTTGATTTCAGGTTCTTTGGATAGATACACAATAGTGGGATAGCTGGATCATAAGGTATTTCGATTTTTAATTTTTTGAGGAATCTCCATACTATTTTCCATAGAGGATGCGCCAGTTTGCATTCCCAGCAGCAGTGAATGAGGGTCCCCGTTTCTCCACAACTTCTTCAGCATTTGTTGTTTTTTGTCTTGGTGATTATAGTCATTCTAACAGGTGTCAGGTGGTATCTTAGTGTAGTTTTGCTTTGCATTTCCCTGATTAGTGATGTTGAACATCTTTTCATGTGCCTGTTGGCCATCTGTTTATCTTCCTTGGAAAAATGTCTGTTCATAGCCTCTGCCCGTTTTTTGATCAGGTTGTTTTTTTATTGTTCAATTATGTGAGTTCTTTATATATTACGAACATTAACCGCTTGTTGGATATATGATTTGCAAATCTTTTCTCCCAGCTGGTGGGTTGTCTTTTCATTTTGATCCTGGTTTCATTTGCCTTGTAGAAGCTTTTTAGTCTGATGAAGTCCCGCTTGTTTTTCTTTTGTTTCCCTTGTCTGAGTAGACATGGAATTTGAAAAGGTCCTTCTATGACTGATGTCAAAGAGTGTATTGCCTATGTTTTCTTTTTATTTATTTATTTATTTTTGAGGAAGATTGGCCCTGAGCTAACATCTGTTGCCAATCTTCTTCCTTTTTTGCTTTTTTCTCCCCAGGGCGCCAGTAGATAGTTGTATGTCATAGTTGTGCATCTTCTAGTTGCTCTATGTGGGACGCTGCCTCAGCATGGCTTGAGGAGTGGTGAATAGGTCCATGCCCAGCATCCGAACTGGCAAACCCCGGGCCGCCAAAGCAGAATGTGAGAACTTAACCACTGCGCCACCAGGCCGGCCCCTGCCTATGTTTTCCTACAGGAGTTTTATAGTTTCAGGTCTTACTTTCCAGTCTGTGATCCATTTTGAGTTAATTTTTGTGTACGGTGAAAGATAATAGTCTACTTTCATTCTTTCACATGTGGCTGTCCAGTTTTCTCAGCACCATTTATTGAAGAGACTTTCCTTTCTCCACTGTGTGTTCTTAGCTCCTTTGTTGAAGATTAGCTGTCCCTAGATGTATAGTTTTGTTTCTGGGTTTTCAGTTCTGTTCCATTGACCTGTGTGTCTGTTTTTGTACCATGCTGTTTTAATTATTATAGATTTGGAGGGTGATGTCAGCATCATGGCAGAGTGAGCTTTCCCCTTTAACATCTCTTCCCCCTAAGATACAACAAAAAGATCACTTTCATACCAGCAGAGGACATTCACACATCACAAAAGACATCTAAGAGACCCACGCAGCTGTACATCTGAAGGTGGAGGTGCTGGAAGCCCCAGAGAAAGTGGGGAGAGGTAAGGAGTAATACTCCCCCGCCCATTTGATCAGAAACTCCAGGTCTGCCCAGCTCCGGGGTGGGGGGAGAGGGAGGTGTGACCCTCTGCAGGAAAACTATATTTCTCCAAGTTCTCTCACAGCCTGTGAGAAATTCCCACAAAGAGGAGACGGAACTGGTGCGGAGGTGCAGTCAACATCCAAGCACCCCAGGAGAACAGGTAGTGAGGGAAGAAGGAAGCCCCCTGGGACTGGGCAGGCAAAAGAGAGAGTCCCCTCCGCTCAGCACGCCCAGTGTTTCATCACAACCAGTTGGCCAGAGGGCCTGCAGATCCCAGCAGGCTCAAAATACACAGCTCTTGACTCCCACCCAGTGGGGGCAGGTGGAGACTGCAACCAGATATCGTTGTCATGAGAAACAATAAGCCAAAATCCACAGGATCTATGCAAGAATATATTAAATCTCCAGACCAGAAGGAAAATACAAGCACCCAGAAACCAACCCTGAAGGCACAGAAGTCTGTAACCTAAATGACAGAGAAGTCAAAATAGCTATCATAAAAAAGCTCAATGAGTTACAAGAAAACATAGATAGACAATTCAATGAAATCAGGAGTTTCTTCACAAAAGAGATTGAAACCATAAAGAAAAACCAATCAGAAATCTTGGAAATGAAAAACACAATGAATGGGATAATTATTATGTCTTTGTAGTATATTTTGAAGTCAGGGATTGTGATGCCTCCAGCTTTGTTCTTTTTTCTCAGGATTGTTTTAGCTATTCGGGCAAAATGAATACAGCAATACATTAAAAAGATCATACACCATGACCAAGTGGGATTTATACCAGGGATATAGGGATGGTTCAACATCTGCTTATCAATCAACATGATACACCACACTAACAAAACGAGGAATAAAAACCACATAATCATTTCAATAGATACAGAGAAGGCATTTGACAAGATCCAACATCCATTTATGATAAAAACTCAGTTTAGCTATTTGTTGCCCCATATGAATTTTAGTATTCTTTGTTCTATTTCCAAGAAGAATGTTATTGGAATTCTGACTGGGATTGCATTGAATCTGTAGATTGCTTTAGGTAGTATGGACGTTTTAATTATGTTTATTCTTCCAATCCATGTGCATGGGATATCTTTCCATTTCTTTATGTCATCATCAAATTCTTTCAATAATATCTTATAGTTTTCAGTGTATAGGTCTTTCACCTCCTTGGTTACATTTATTCCTAGATATTTTATTCTTTTTGTTGCAATTGTAAATGGGATTGTTTTCTTGAGTTCTCTTTCTGTTAGTTCGTTATTAGAGTATAGAAATGCAACTGATTTTTGTAAGTTGATTTTGTACCTTGCAACTTTGCTGTAGTTGTTGATTATTTCTAATAGTTTTCCGATGGATTCTTTAGGGTTTTCTATATATAAAATCATGTCATCTGCAAACAGCGAGAGTGTCACTTCTTCATTGCCTATTTGGAGTCCTTTTATTCCTTTCTCTTGCCTAATTGCTCTGGCCAAAATCTCCAGTACTATGTTGAATAAGAGTGGTGAGAGTGGGCACCCTTGTCTTCTTCCTATTTTCAGAGGGATGGCTTTCAGTTTTTCTCCGTTGAGTATGATCTTGGCTGTGGGTTTGTCATATATGGCCTTTATTATGTTGAGGTACTTTCCTTCTATACCCATTTTGTTGAGAGTTTTTATCATAAATGGATGTTGGATCTTGTCAAATGCCTTCTCTGTATCTATTGAAATGATTATGTGGTTTTTATTCCTCGTTTTGTTAGCGTGGTGTATCATGTTGATTGATAAGCAGATGTTGAACCATCCCTATATCCCTGGTATAAATCCCACTTGGTCATGGTGTATGATCTTTTTAATGTATTGCTGTATTCAGTTTGCCAATATTTTTTGAGGATTTTTGCATCTGTGTTCATCAGCGATATTGGCCTGTAATTTTCCTTCTTTGTATTGTCCTTGTCTGGCTTTGGTATCAGGGTGATGTTGGCTTTGTAGAATGTGTTAGGAAGTGTTCCATCTTCCTCTATTTTTTGGAATAGTTTGAGAAGGATAGGTATTAAATCTTCTTTGAATGTTTGGTAAAATTTCCAGAGAAGCCATCTGGTCCTGGACTTTTATTTTTGAGGAGGTTTTTGATTACTGTTTCAATTTCTTTACTTGTGATTGATCTATTCAGATTCATAGTATTCTCTTACAATCCTTTATATTTCTGTGGTATCCATTGTAATTTCTCCTCTTTCACTTCTAATTTTATTTATTTGAGCCTTCTCTCTTTTTTTCGTAGTGAGTCTGGCTAAGGGTTTGTCAATTTTGTTTATCTTCTCAAAGAACCAGTTCTTTGTTTCATTGATCCTTTCTACTGTTTTCTTGGTTTCAATTTCATCTATTTCTGCTCTAATTTTTATTGTTTCCTTCCTGCTGCTGACTTTGGGCTTTGTTTGTTCTTCTTTTTTTAATTCTGTTACATGTAGTTTAAGGTTGCTCTTTGGGATTTTTCTTGTTTGTTAAGGTGGGGCCTGTATTGCTATGAGTTTCCCTCTCAGGACCACTTTTGCTGCATCCCGTATGAGTTGGTATGTTGTATTTTCATTTTCATTTGTCTCCAGATATTTTTTGATTTCTCCTTTAATTTCTTCAATGATCCATTGGTTGTTCAGTAGCATGTTGTTTAGTCTCCACATCTTTGTTACTTTCCCAGTTTTTTTCTTGTAGTTGATTTCTAGTTTCATAGCATTATGGTCAGAGAAGATGCTTGTTATGATTTCAATCTTCTTAAATGTATAGAGGCTTGCCTTGTTTCCTAACATAGTCTATCCTTGAGAATATTCCATGCATGCTTGAGAAGAATGTGTAATCTGCTGTGTTTGGATGGAGTGCTCTCTATATATCTGTTAAGTCCATCTCACCTCATTTTTCATTTAAGTCCACTATTTCCCTATTGACTCTCTGTCTGGATGATTTATCCATTGATGTAACTGGAAGTGGGGGAAGATCACCTACTATTATCGTGTTGTTGTTAATATCTCCTTTTAGGTTTGTTAGTAGTTGCTTCTTATGTACTTTGGTGCTCCTGTGTTGGGTGCATATATATTTATAAGTGATATGTCTTCTTGGTGGAGTGTCCCTTTTATCATTATATGTTGCCCTTCTTTTCTCTCATTACCTGTTTTATCTTGAAATCTACTTTGTCTGTTATAAGTATGGCAACACCTGCTTTCTTTTGTTTGCCATTAGCTTGGAGTATTGTCTTCCATCCTTTTACTCTGAGCCTGTGTTTGTCTTTAGAGCTGAGATGTGTTTACAGGAGGCAGCATATTGTTGGCTCTTGTTTTTTAATCCATCCCGCCACTCTGTGTCTTTTGATTGGAGAATTCAATCCATTTACATTTAGAGGATTATTGGTATATGAGGGCTTAATGTTGCTATTTTATCACTCATTTTCTGATTCTTTTGCATTTCCTTTGTTTGTCGTCCCATGTGTTTCAGACTACCAATTCAGTTTGGTAGTTCTGTATGACAGTTTTATTAGTTTTCTCTTTATTTATTGTATGTGTCTCTGTTTTGATTGTTTGTTTAGTGGTTACCATGGAGTTTGTATTAAAAATCTCATAGATGAGATAGTCCGTTTTCTGATGACCTCTTATTGCCTTCAACTAAGTCAATTCCATCCCTTTCCTCTTTCCATTCTAAGTTATTATTGTCACAACTTATTCCCCCTTGTGTTGTGAGTTTGTGTTTAAAGTGATGAGATTGTATTTATTTTTGGTGTTTTCCTTCCCTTAATCTTTGGTGTGATAATTAAGTGTTTGGTAACCTATTCTGATAGAGAGCTTCAATTTTTCTATTTAGTCTACCTATTTTTCTCCTTGCTCAAAGCTTTGTATCCCCTTTCTCTTTTTTTTTTTTTCAGGCGTGAGGGGCTTCTTGAGCATTTCTTGTAGTGGGGGTCTTGTGGCAATGAACTCCCTTAGCTATTGTTTATCTGGGATAGTTATTATTTCTCCATCATATCTGAAGGATATTTTTGCTGGATAGAGTATTCTTGGCTGAAAGGTTTTTGTTTGCTTTTTTTTGTGAGGAAGACCAGCCCTGAGCTAACATCCACTGCTGATCCTCCTCTTTTTGCTGAGGAAGACCGGCCCTGGGCTAACATCTGTGCCCATCTTCCTCTACTTTATATGGGACGCTGCCACGGCAGGGCTGACAGGCAGTGCGTCGGCAGGCGCCTGGGATCCGAACCCGCAAACCCCAGGCTGCCAAACGCGAACTTAACTGCTGTGCCACTGGGCGGCCCCTTGGCTGAAAGTTTTGACTTTCAGAATTTTGAATATATCATTCCACTCTCTCCTAGCCTGTAAAGTTTCTGCCGGGAAATCAGCTGAGAGCCTGATAGGAATTCCTTTGTGTGTTATTTTTTGTCTTGCTACCCTTAATATTTTTTCTTTATCATTGACTTTTGCCAGCTTTACTACTATATGCCTTGGAGAGGGTCTTTTCATGTTGATATATTTAGGAGATCTATGGATTTCATTCACCTGTATTTCCAGCTCCTTCCCCAAGTTTGGGAAGTTCTTAGCTATTATTTCTTTGAACAAGCTCTTTGCTCCTTTTTCCCTCCCTTCTCCCTCTGGAATACCTATCATCCTTATGTTGCATTTCCTAATTGAGTCAGATATTTCTTGGAGAATGTCTTCATTTCTTTTTAGCCTTAGTTCTCTCTCCTCCTCCATTTGGAGCATTTCTGCATTCCTATCCTCAATATTGCTAATTCTTTCTTCCATATGGTCAACTCTGTTCCAGATTTTTCTTTATCTCCTCCATTGTGTTTTTCATCTCCAACATTTCTAATTGGTTTTTTTATATATTATAGTTTCAGTCTCTTTTGTGAAGAAGTTCCTGATTTCACTGAATTGTTTATCTGAATTTTCTTGTAGTTCATTGAGCTTTTTTATGATAGCTATTTTGAATTCTCTGTCATTTAGGTTTTAAATTTCTGTGCCTTCAGGATTGATTTTTGGGTGCTTGTCATTTTTCTTCCGGTCTGGAGAGTTAATATATTTGTGCATATGGCTTGAGGGCGTGGGCTTAGTTTTCCTTGTTCTGAAGACATCTGGTTGCAGCTTCCACCTTGGTGGGGTGTCAAGAGCTGTGTATTCTGAGCCCGCCACAATCCATGGGTGCTATGGCTGACTGGCTGTGCTGGTGCTCCGGGCGGGGGAGGGGTCTTTCTATCACCTGCCTAATTCCTGGGGCTTCCCTCACTATCTGCTCTCCTGAGGTGCTAGCTTGATGAACACACCCCTGCAACAGTTCCGTCCCCTCCATATGGGAATTTCCCAGAGGCTGTGAGAGAAGTTGGAGAGTGACAGTTTTCCCGCAAAGGGCCACCCCTCCCCCATCTCTCTCAGAGAGCTGCAGGGTCCTGGTCCCAGGGTCACTCTCGTTGGGGAGGGAGAGGAATACTCCTTACCTCCTTCTACTTCCTCTGGAGGTACCAGCACCTCCACCTTCAGATGTAAGGCTGCGTGGGTCTCTCAGACGTCTTTTGTGTTGTGTGAATGTCCTCTGTTGGTATTTGAATGTCCTTTTTGTTGTATCTTAGTGGGGGAGAGTCTACGGGGGAAAGCTCACTCCACCATGATGCTAACATCACTCCCATAGTTTCAGTTTTACAAGATGAAAAGAGCTATGGAGATGGGTGGTGGTGATGGTTGCACAAGAATGTGAATGTACCTAATGCGACTGAACTGCACACTGCTAAGATGGTAAATTTTATGTTATGTGTACTTTACTACAATTAAAAATAAATGAAATTGGGGCTGGCCTGGTGGTGTAGTGGTTCAGTTCGTGCACTCTGCTGCAGTGGCCCAGGGTTCACAGGTTCAGATCCCGGGCATGAACCTACACAGCACTTACCAAGCCATGCTGTGGCAGGCATCACACATAAAGTAGAGGAAGATGGGCACAGATGTTAACTCAGGGCCAATCTTCCTCAGCAAAAAGAGGAGGATTAGCAAGAGATGTTAGCTAAGGGCTAATCTTCCTCAATAAATAAATAAAAGAAATAAAAAAGCAATTAAGTTCTGACACATGCTACAACATGGGTGATCTCTGAAACCATTATTCTAAGGGAAATAAGCCAGTCACAGAGAGATAAATATTTTATGATTCCACTTAAATGAGGTATCGAGAATAGGCCAATTCAAGAGACAGAGTGTAGAATAGAGGTTTGCAGGGACTGGGGGAGGGGGGAGTAGGGAGTTAGTACTTAATGGGGACAGAGTTTCTGTTTGGGATAATGAAAAAGTCCTAGAAATGGATAGTGATGATTGTTACACAACACTGTGAATTTATTTATTGCCACTAAATTGTACACTTAAAAAATGATTAAAATGGTGGGGCGGCCCAGTGGCGTAGTGGTTAAGTTTGGTGTGCTTCACTTTGCTAGGCCAGGTTTCGCAGGTTCGGATCCCAGGTGTGGATCCCAGGCATGTACAGTCCACTCTACACCTAACATGTGTCCCAGCATTCCCACTCCCAGGTATTTATCCTAGAGAAATGAAAAATTATCTTCACACAAAAACTTGTACATAAATGTCTACAGCATATCTATTCATATAGCCCCAAACTGGAAACAACCAGAGGCTCTTCAGCAGGTGAGTGGGTAAACTGTGGTCCATCCATAGGATGGAATACTACTGAGCAGTCAAAAGGGAGGAACTACTGATGCATGTGACAACTTGGGTAAACCTTTCAGACGTTATGTCAGAGGAAGAAACCAGTCTCAAAAGGTTACATAGTATATGATTCCATTTAGTTGACATTGTCAAAATGACAAAATAGCAGCAAAGGAGAATTAATCACTGGTTTCCAGAGGTTGGGGGAGCAGCCTGCCCCTATAGAGGAGCAGCACAAGGGAGCTTTTGGGGGGTGATGGAACTGCTCTATATCCTGACTGTGGTGGGGATTACACAAATATATACATGCATTAAAATTCATAGAACTGTAAACTAAAAAAGGCAATTTTATTGTATGTTTTTTAAAAATTTAAAAATTAACTATAATTCCTTAATATCAAATATGGCGTCAGCATTCAAATTTCATATATATGTGTGTGTGTACATATGGATATGATTTCATATATCTGACTACCCACAGTTTTTTCAAATCAGGATCCCAATAAGGCCCATATGTTATGATTGATTTGCTTGTTCATTTTTTTCCCCTTGCCATGTAGGTGCTGAAGAAGCCTAGTCACTGTCCTGTGGAGGGTCCTAGATGGCACTTTGCTGACTGTACCCCCCTCACTGTGCTGTTTCAGCTGTTCCTCAGGCCCCCTCTCCTGTGACTTCCCAGTCAAACTCGAGGCCCAGGTCACCTTTATCAGACTACACACACATCCCTAAATGGGGAGACTGCAGAATGTCCTCCTGGAGTGTCCTGGAACTTGGGGTGTCTGAGGACATCCCATCAGGTGCCCATCCCCCTCTCCTACACCCCCCCATTCTGGGGCAAGCCCCACCCCATGTCCCATTGACACTGCCCTGAGGTTGTGCAGAAGTGGGGCTGGAGGAGGGATTAGAGGAGGGAGCAGTGCCCCAGGGACCACTGGTCCACCTTTGCCCCAGGATAGGTTGGCATCACCGGGGGAAACTGAGAGAAGAGAGACATTTGAAGACGGAGTAGGCACAACTGCCTCAAAGCCAGGGAAGCTGTGGGATGTCCTGAGGATCAGCTCTACTGTAGAGCCCGAGGGAACCAGCCCTCCTTGAGTACAGACCCTCTACATCAGAAGAGTCACAGACTCAGGGATGGCCCCGCGCTTGTGCATTTGCTGAGGACAAATGGCCTCACGGATTAGCCCCTTATTCTGTGCCAAACCTCAGGGTGTGACTACAGCTGGGGCAGTGGGACCCAGCCTCCCACGGGCCATCCCACTGTTCCACATGGCTGGACATGGGTGCTGCTTCTGGGAAGGTGGGGTGCTTGCAGGGTCGGCTCACTGCCTCACTTCACTCATTGTGAGCTCTTCTGTCCTTGAGGGAAACCCCAACTGAGGCTCAGGGATCCTGTGAAGCCACAAGGTGGTGCTGAGGGCGCTGGGCCAGGAACACAGACCATCCCGACCTGCGTCTACCCAGGGAGGCCACCCCACAGGCTGGGGAAGGCCAGGCCTCGTTCTGGAGGTGCTGCCACATTCTTTCCGGGTGCCCAGCCTTCTCATCTTTCTAGGGACCCAGATCCGTGAAGCGACACAGGCCTGGGAATTGGGCAAGGGGCCAGCCCCAAACCGACATTTTCTTAGCCCATTGCCACACCAATTGGCACCTTAGTGGCTGCCCCTTTGTTTGGTCCAGGGGAGCTCACAGCCATCCCTGCATGTCACCCCCAGCCATCTCACTGTCTTGCTGCCTGTCAGGGTCCCCTACTCCCTGATGTCAGCCTCTGTGTTAACTGCAGGGCCTCTCTGAGCATCGTCAATCCTCAGGGAGCTGGTCCAGGATGGTGCCCCCCGCACCGAGTATTTCTGAATACCTTGGGGAGAGAGAGAGAGGAGATATGGCTGAACTCAAAAATGAGATAAGAACTTCTGTGTTCCAAAAATGGATCGGAAATTCAAAGTGGTGGGTGGATGAGTCCTGGAGTTGCTGTGCTCTAGGTCTGGAGGCAGGCAGCGGTGGTCTGGAGTCCAACCTCTGCACAGTGGGGGGCAGTGCCCCAGAGGAGGACAGGGATGGAACCACATTGCATAAATAAGGCTGAAAAACCCAAAAGATAAACAAGCTTGTGAAGTTGGGGCTCCAGGCAGGAGACTGAACTTCAACCTCGGGATTTGCTCCCTGGGTAGGGCCAGGAGGAACCAGGTGGGTACTTCCTGGATTGGTCGGCAGGGGAGGCCATGGGGCAGGGCCCAGGGAAAGGCAGTGGAAGCCAAGGGATGTGGCCCCAAGAGGCCCAAGTCGGTATCTCCCAGACAGGGGACCCCAGGCCACGATCCAGGTGAGCTGGCAGCAGCCTGGGGCTGCTGCTTCCCCAGCATCTGGTACTGCTGTGGCCAGCGCAGCCCGGGCTATATCCTGAGTCACTGTCCCCTTCCTGCTCCAAGAGTGGTCTCAAGTCCCCTCTGGCAGGTCAACTCTGTCAGCCTGGACTTTGGATGTCCGAGACCTGGCTGCGTTTCACCCATGGAGGGCCACGGGCCTCAGGGCCCTCTCTTCCTTGGCTGAGGAGATGGCCATGATGGGGAGGCTGATCCCAAACTGGAGAACTTACTGCCTGTGCTGGGGGAGGCCTGGGCCAGGGGATGCCTGAGCCGGGGGAGGCCCAGGTGGGTTTCATATCCTCTGTAGTCTCTCTCCAAGACAGCTGCAGGCAAGCTGGGGAGAGAGCCTGGAGCCAGGCCTCACCCCAAGGATCCAGAGAAGACCAGAAAAGCAGCCCATGTTTGCTTTCACTCGCTTGGGAAAGCTGCTGGGGCACCAGTAGGATGAGGCAAGGCCCCCGGGCCCAGAGGATCCTGTGCAACCCCTGTGAGAGCACCTGGGATCCCCATCCTGGACAACTCAGAGACAATATGGCAGAGGTAGGCCAAGAAGGAGCTGAAAAGCACCCCCAGGAGTTAGGAGAGCTTAGGGTGATGGTTATGGACGTGGGGAGGCTGCTGTTGTCTGCATCCCAAGGTTGTGGGATTCAGACTCTAAGGGAAACAGAAATACTGAGGCGCTCCCAAGAGCCTGTCCTTAAATTTTCAGGAATTTTGTGAGCTGGTTGTTAAACACAACCATTATCAAAAAGTAATTATAAATACTTAGAATGAGTTACATTAAAAACATAGGTAAAAAATACTCAAAACACATCACTTCCTAATTATTTTCCTACATTTTTCTGTTATATCTATGCCCTTGAGGTTACTTACAGAGCACGTCAGCACAGTGGAAACCCTTTGCTGCTTCATAACTCTGCATCAGTGAGGTCACGTTGGCAGTCCCAGGCCCACAGGGTTGTTTTCTGGAAGAACTCTCTTCTTGGCTGACAGACGCCCACCTTTTACTGTGTCCTCACGTGACAGACAGGGAGACAGGGCGGTGGAGCTCTCCGGTGTCTCTTCTTATAAGTGCACATCATGGGGGGGCTCACCCTCATGACCTCATCTAACCCTAATTACCCCTCAAAGGCCCATCTCCAAAAACCATCACATTTGGGGTTCAACATATGAATTTTGGGGAACACCATTCAGTCCATAGCACTCATTTTAGAGGAAAACGCTAGAAACAGAAATGTCAGGGCCAGAAGCAGAGGAAGAGGAAAGCAGACATGCAGATCCAGCAAACAGTGGGCCGCACAGGTGTGGAGGGAAATGTAAGGGAAGGTGCAGGTGAGCTTCCCGCGGGAGGGGGATGAGCCAGAGGCAAAGCCCACCTGCAGGAAAGACGCACTGGGGAAGAAAGTCTTCCCACTACCTTCAGAGGGGCCTGGCAGGGGCTGCCAACTCAGGCTGCCAGGTCCAGAGGTGAGGAAGGACACTTTTGGCTGGAGAGTTGGGGGGGTTGGCCCTCACCTGGTACCAGGCGCTGGCAGCAGCCCAGGGGTTGGGGAACACAGACCTGGTGAGGGGCCGGCAGCAGGCCCAGGCTGGGGAGTGGGGGGCTACAGCACAGAACTGAGGCCGCCTCAGTGCAAGGGCAAGTGGATAGGGGGAGAAGAGATTACCAGTGTCAACTTAAAGTGTAAATCAGCCAGTTGCTCTACTCACAAAACAATTTTATCAGAGAACAGCCAAAAGAATTGCAATTCGGGACGTGCATGCTCTGGTGAACCACAGGCAAATCGGGAGAACAAACCAGGGGAGCCACTTTCACAGAGAAAAAGGGGGAAAGGGAGGGGCTGCTCTAAAGAAAATCCGCTGAGGGAGAGTAACAGTTCAGGGTGGCAACGGCTTCTCATTGGCTGAGCTGCACTGTTTCTCATTGGCTGGGCTGTTGCCAGGTGTGGAGAGAAGTCTTCCTTCAGTAGTGAAGTAGTTGTACTTCCTGTCGGAGTCGCAAGTGTCCTCCCTTCCTGTTTGGTGTCCTTGACGACGTGGGCATGAGAGCTCCCCCTACAGGCCTCCCGACTCCAGTTTAGTTACAATTTCTTTTAATAATTTCCACACCAGGTTCTGAATGTGCTGGCTGGGGAAAGAAATGCCCCAGGGGGACATTCCTGAGCCCTCCTGAACTTCACCAACAGCTGGGATGCCACCCAGGCCCCTCTGCACAGAGGCCATGCCTGTGGGACGGGCCCCAGGTGGGCAGATGCTCCATGCCCATGCCCTTGGACGGGGGGCGGTTCTCTGCCACCCAGTTCAGATTCTCCTTGGCTCCAGGCCCGTGGCCCCAGGCGAGGTGCACGTGTTTTCTCTCCCTGCCATCCCCTTCTGGCCTGTCCAGGCTCCCTACGGCCTTTAATGATCCTAGTCACACAATGACCCTGGTGCAGGGGTTGGAATTCTGCCGGGACCCCTGGTCTGGGGCCGGGGGTTGGGTTGAGGTGGCGGGAAACCTCTGCTCTGCAGTGGAACTGACTCATCTTGGGGGGTCGGGGAAGTGCACTGAACCACCGGGGACAGTGAGTGGCAGTGTGGGGGAGTGCTTATGTCATCTTTGGGCTTCCACTTCCTCCTGGGAGTGGGTCCCGAAGGGAAACCCCCAGGGCCCATGGACACTGAACCAGGCAGGGGTGCTGAGGCCATGGTGGGTGGGCGGCTGGCTCCCTCTCCTTGGGCTGGATCGGCCCCTCTGGCCTCTTCCAAGGACACAGGCAGCAATGGGGGAGGGTGCAGATGGCTGAGCCCGCGCCCTGGGCTCCCCTGTCACAGTGGGCGCCCGACCACCTTGACCCTGAAGCCCAGTGGATCAAGAAACTGGAGAAGGGGAGCATCTTACAGGGGGCCAAGGACAGTGTCTGCCAGGGCTATGTGTGTGGGAGGGAAGTAACACTCTGACGGCAGGTATCACAGGGTCCCAAGGGGTGTCCCGTCTCCAGGTGTCCTGGGACATTCTGGGCAGCTGAGGGACTGCAGGGAGGATGCCACCACCCCTGGGCTCGGTGCAGGATGGAACCTGATGGTGAGCACTTCTGGGGCAGAGGGCCTGCAGAGTCCTCCTACCAGCCCACCCTGGCTCAGCCCAGGGCCCACGCAGGCACCTCTGGCTCCCTGGGGTCTCTGCCCCATCCCCCGGACTTTGATCCCTGCATTCCACCATCTAGCTTTGAGCAGGGCAAGTGTGCCCCTCCCTGGCCTTCAGTTTCTCCTCTGTCCAGTGTGGACAAAGACTCTTCTTCAGGTTGTGCCTGCACCCCCGGCTGAGTGCGAACTGTCCCTAAACTGCGTGTACCCTGGAGGAGTCCCTGGGACTGGAAAGGTTGGAGAGGCGCCAGGCTTTCTCTTCTGAGCCAAAGTACCACCTTTCTCCAGCAGGTTCAAGTTCAAAACCAAGGCAGCCTCAGCCTCCCCTGGGATGTGACTCCTCCTCCCACAGCTGAGGGGAGCGGCATCTGAGAGGGCGGGAGTGTCCCGTCCAGGCATGTCTGAGGATGGGGACAGAGTGCTCGAGAAGGGGGCGGGCAGGAAATTCTGGCTATGGATGGAACACAGCCTCTAAGAACGGGAAGGGAGGCCCTGGAGACATGCTCATGGTACAGTGTTAAGTGAAAAACCAGGTTTCAGGACTACACACCAATTTTGTCTAAATGTGCATATTATTTTGAACTGAAGGAAACAGACCAAATATTCACACTCCTTATCTCTACACAGTGATATGGGTTTTAAATTTTAAACTTTTTCTTTGTGTCTGCTTTTCTAATTTTGCAAGTATACTTCAGTGACCAGGTCTTACTGTCATATTCAGAAAAAGATGCTGTCTTTGGCGGCCAGCTGTGTCTTTGAAATCTCAGAACAATGCAGAATGTCTCAAAACAACATATTTGTGCATTAAGAAGGCCTCCTGATCTCAGGAAGGGGGAAAAATGAAGAAAAAGAACTCTCGTCAGGGGAAATAATAAAGGTCGTAACAGGAGGAAAAGGGCCCTCTAGTCGTCTGTCCCTGTGGGTGCCTGAAATGTGCCCGGAGGGGCCGACCTGGGCTGCTGCCTGCTGGCCCTGCTCCCTGTCCCACACTCTCCCATCCTGCAGGTTGGGGGGCCCCTGGCCGCCCCTGGAGAGGTGAGCCCCAGGCCCCCAAGTTAGGCATCGGGTGAATCCTCATGCTTCCCTGTCACATCCTGCAAGAGACGGCCTCGGGGGCACCGAGGTGACCATGGCTTTATGAGCTTGGGACACAGGATGTGCAGGCTGCCCCTAATCTGCCCCCGCCCTGCTGGCACCTGGCTGGCAGGTCCACACCTCGTGATAGACCCGAGAGCATCAGTTGGAAAAAGAAAGCAGCGCCCATTGGGTTAATCGACCATCGCAGACGAGAGGGAACCGTCTGCGGTTTCTATGGCCTTGGTGAAGGGGTGTAGGGCCAGCTGCCGGGCCTACCTCAGGGGGCCCACCAGGCTCGTCCACCCCAGAGGCAAGCTCCTGAGGGCAGGTGGGGGTGCCCGGGGGTCTCCAGCTGCGAGAAGAGGTGTGGCCACTCGGGAGGGTAGGGGCCCATGAAGGACCTCAGCCGAGGCCCCGCCACACTGGTGCTGCCCCTGGAGCTGCGAGGCGGGGTCGTTGCCCCACCAACCCCATCCCTGTGCCTACCTGCTATGGTCTGTGCCATCGCCCCTCCCTCCCCCTCACCAAATCCTCCCATTTGTGGAAACTTCAGGATGTACTGCTCAAAGGGAAGGACCATGGACCCCAACAACGATGCCAGCGCCACCTGAACTGCAGTCTCTCAACTCCCGATGTGGGCCTTGTCCTCCCATTTCATCGGCTCCATCCCCTCCTCCTGCCTCTGACCCTTTCCAGGGAAGGTGGGGAGGTCACCAGGTGCGCCCCCCCCCCCAGCTGGTCCTGGCGCAGACAGAGGAGGGTGGAGACCCACCCCTGGGATGCTGGCTCAGCTTGGCTGAGACGCCCCTTGGGCCCACAGCCTCAGTTTCTCCCTCTGGAGCATGGACTGAGCCCAGCCTCGCAGGGGGTGGTGCTGAGGAAACAGGCTGTTCCGGACAGTTTGGTGGCTTGGGGCTGCGCCCTGTGCCCACTGGTACCTGCTCCTTAGGTCCCCAGCGCTCACAGCAGACTCAGGCCCCAGCTCTGAGACTTGGGCCTTCCCTGCCCTGCACAGGAGGTCCAGGCCTGATTCCCTCCCCTGACCAGGCCTCAGCCGGTCTTTCTTAGGGAACTCTGCAACCCTGGGGGAATGTCTGTCTCTCCCGAGGGTGTGCCCACTGTCATGCCTCCAGGGCCCAGGGAGGCGACCGCAGAGTGAGCACTCCATGAACAGTCAGCAAAGAGGCGGATGAACTACACAGGGGCCGGGGGACAGCGTGGCAGCCTAGGCCTCCCTGGCACGCCGGGCGGTGGGAGATGACCACTAGGAGGGGCCTGAGCCAGGCTCCTCTCTGCCCAACTTGGAGCGCTGTGCCTGGCACGTTGGGGGCACCATGTGCTGGGACACGCAGCGTTTGCTGAGTGAATGGCTGAAGGATCCTCTCGTGCATCCGTCACAAAATCCGGGGTGAGCACTCGCCCAGGCAGACCCACCCAAAGGCTGGCCAGGACTCTGGGGCCCAGGGAGGCCTAGGGGCAAGCAGCCCTCATGGTCATATCCCAGAGGCCATCCCCACAGGTGTCCCACGGGGCTGTGGTGCAGTGGCGGCACCTCAGGGCCTGGGTCACCTTCTCTATCCTCACAGACAGCAAGTCTTCACCTCCTAAGACTGAATTTAAATTCTGGAAACATTCAAACCCGGTTTGGTGATGCCTGGGTGCCCTCAGGTACCTCCTAACTGGCCGCCAGCCTCTGCCTCCTGTCCAGCCTCCCGGACACCACCAGCACCAGCTCTCTGGGCACAAGTGGAACCGCACCTGGCTCTGGAGCCAGCACCCGTTCTGCCGTGTGCCCACCGCACAAGCTCAAACTCCCGGGCTTCGTTCTGGTGTTCGGATCCCGGCAATGGGGTTCCATAGGGGACGAGGCTCTCCCCCATAATGTGCCCCAGAGGCGGAGCTTTAAATCTGCCCCTTCCCACTGACCGGGCAACCCCACTTCTGGGCACCAAGGCTAAGAAAATCACCAGAGACACATGATTTAGCTCAAGAGTGAAAAAGTGCGAACAACTTCAATACCCAGTGAAATAGCACATCACAGAGTGGACACGGTGCAGAGGCATCAGACTGCTGTTCATAAAAGTTGTGCTGACTTAGGAAAGTGCTCAGTCTACAACATCAGTGGGAAAAACAGACAGAAAAGCTACTCACGTTACTACCCGGCTTCCTCCTTCCCTGAGCCCCTTTTCTCTCTCTCTCTCTCCTTCCCTTTCTCTTTTCCTTCTGCAGTTGGTTAGAAATAGATGGAACCGTTTACAATGGTTGCCTGTGAGCCAGATTAGGAATCTTTTATGCAAATTATTTATATATTTTTCTACATCACCCAGAATTTATCAAATGAACATGTATTACTTTTATGACTAGGCTACCCCTGGGGGGCCCAGATCAGCTCCCGAAGCGCCCCACCCAGCAGACCCTCCCTGCCTCTCCCAAGTAGGCTGAGACGCTGATGTGGGTGTCATGGAACCATGAAGATGAGCTCACAACCAGAAGGGCTGAGCATGTGGCTGCCGTAACAAATTACCACAAACTGAGTGGCTTAAGACAACACACATTTATTTGACAGTTCTGGAGGGCAGAAATCCAAAATGGGTCTCAGTGGGCTGAAATCAACATGCCATCAGGGCTGTTTCCTTCTGGAGCCTCCAGGGGAGAATCTGTTTCCTGGTCTTTTGCAACTTCTAGAAGCCGCTTGCATCCCTTGGTTTGTGGTCCCTTCCTCCATCTGCAGAGCCAGCAACGCAGCATCTCCCTGATCCTGCTTCTCTCAGACCCTGTTAGGCATCTCCTCTCTGAGCCAACTCTCCTTCCTCCCTGTTATGAGGACCCTCGTAATGACACTGGGGCCTTCCTAGACAATCCGGGATGATCTCCCATCTCAAGATCCTCAGTGTAATCACATCTGCAAAGTCCCTTTTGCTGTGTGAGGTTGCATACCCACAGGGATTAGGACAAGAACATTTTTGGGGGTTGTTATTCAGCTTGCACACCAAGTGTTGGAAGAAGGCCAAGATGGGCAGGAAACACCAGTTCGACTAAAGGAAGAAGTCACCCCACCCCCTCGCCTGGAAAACACAATGATGGAGCAGTCAGGAGAAGACTCTGGAATACGTATGGCTGATGTCTCATTGACAGGCAAGAGAATGTGTCTAGAGAAAGGAATTGTCTTTCCCTAAAGAACATGGGCCTTAAAAACATGAACTGAAATAAAATAACACAGTGAATAGACTAGACAGCAAAATGACTGAAGATGGAAAGAAAATTCCTGAGATGAAGACAGCCTAGGAATTCCTCCAGAATACAGAAGCTGGAAAAAAGAGAAAAGTGTGAAGAAAAGGTTAAGAGACATGGAGGAGGGATCCACAGCTCTACTATCTGCCCAGTGGGAGTGCCGGGAGGAGACCAGCCCACAGACAGACAGGCAGACACACAAAAACACAGACATTCAGACTACACACACACATACAAACACACGTGCAGGAAAATTTCCCCCAAATTGAAGAGAAATGTAGATTTTCAGGTTGGAAAGGGAAATAAAATCTTGACCTGATACATGATAGTAAAATTTCAGAACTCTTAGGATAAACACAAATCTTAAACACTGAGAGGGGTGTTGTGGGTTGAATGGTGTCCCCAAGAAAGATATGTTCAAGTCCTAACCTGCGGTCTCTGTGAATGTGACCTTATTTGGAAATGGAGTCTCTGCAGATGTAATCAGGTTAGGATGAGGTCTTACTGGAGGAGGGTGGATCCTAAGCTCCATGGTGGGTCCTTATAAGGAGAGGGAGACTTAGACACACACACAGGACAGGCCCTGGGATGAGATGGGCAGACACAGGAGCGATGCAGCCATGAGACAAGGACGCCAAGGACAGCTGGCAGAGCTGGGAGAGGGGCACGGAGCAGATCTGTCCCCAGAGCCCTCAGAGGAGTGTCTTTCTGCCGACACCTTGATTTCGGACTTCTGGCCTCCAGAACTGTGAGAGAATAGATGTCTGTTGTTCTAGGCCACCAGGTTTGTGGAACTTTGTATGGAAGTCCTAGAAAATAAATATAGGAGTAAAGGAAGGGACTGAGGAGAGGAGGAAGGTTACAAGGGGAAAAAGGAACAAAAATCAGGTTGACATGTAAAGCTGGAAGATGAAGACAATGGGTGATACATACGCTTTCGTGCGTGAGAGTGGAATTAAAGGCATCTTCAGACAGACAGGATCAGGAGTTGCCCCCAGAAGCCTGCTCTGAAAGAATGACCAGACGGCACCCCAGAAAGAAAACAAAGAGGCAACAGAACACGAGGAGCAGAGGATGCAGAGAAGTCAACAACGCGAGTGGCAAGGTCAGCACAAGTGTTGACTGTAAAATAAAAAAGCGGGGTAACCCAGTCCCAGTTAAAAACAGCTCATCAGCCATGTCTCCCTCCTCACACCCTGCTAAAATGACCGTGATGACATTTTAAAATGAGGGGAAAACCCACAAGATCAAAGAAAACTGGAGAGGAGACAACAGTGAAGGGAGAGTGTCATGTTTTCTTCCATATTTTAATTGAAAGGTGGAGGATGGTAACTGACTCAGCAAATGTAGCCATTAGCCCAGCCGAGTCATGCTGCATAACAAACAGCCCTGGAACCACGGTGGCTGGCTGCAGCCGAGGTTTCTGTCTCGCACAGGCACCTTGTCCCTCCTGCCTTCTCTGTAGCTCTGCTCAAACACTGTCCTTCATTCCAGGAGCCAGGCCAGGGGAGCGGCCCCCTCGGCCAGAGCTGTCCTGGGGCAGAGGGAAAAATGAGGAGGCGGAAACCTACGCCAGCTCTTCAAACTTCTACAAGTCACGTGGCCCCGCCAGATGTCCAGGGTCAGGGAGTGAACCTCTCTCCCCCAGGCAGGGACTTGAATATTGTGAAAACAATACAATTCACCAGGGCAACTCTGTGTGTCCTAACCCCATCCCTGCTGCAGAGGGCAGTGATGAGCAGGGGACACAGGCTCCTGTGAGGGGTCTGATCCCCACACCCCTTCCCCACCTCCCACAGCCAGGCAGGTCTGCCCTTCCCAAGCCTCCTGCCCCTGAGACAAAAAGAATTCAGCTCATCTTCTCTGGAGAAACTGGGTCTGGGGGATTCCAGTGGAGGGAACATGGGGATGGTGAGGCCCAGGGAAGGGGGTAAAGGAGGTGCTGCCTCCTGACTTGTGGGTCCTGGCCCCACTTCCTGCACTCTGCCCCAGGACACCAACAGCCAGCCAGGGACTCCCACCCCAACAGGAGACCTGAGGAACCCTCCCAGGGAAGCCAAACTGCCCAGGAAAAGGACCTCCTTTTGGGGTCCCCAAGAAAGAGGCAGGCCAGTCACCAGGCCCCACCCAGAAACCCCACAAGGAGCTGCCAGACATTCTTGTCCACATGGAAGGACAGCCAAGGAACAGCTCCCTCCCAAGGGCAGAACCAAATCATACAGAAGTGCCGGGGTCGGGGGGTGGGTCGTGCAGAGCAAGAAACATGGAAATATCACCCACCGAAAAGTCCCTGAAAATCCTAATCCTCAGAGAGAACACACTGTGTCCACAAAACCGAGGACAGGGTACTATGTTACAGCAACAATTAAAGAAGAAAGAGGCATCAGAATTCAATAGAAAGGCCAGAAGATAAAAATCAAGGAACTCTCCAGAAACCAGAACCAAGAGACCGATATGGGGCAGAGAATGGACTGTGGGAACGCGGGAAGCTGGTGGCCTGGGCCTTGCCATCGGCTCCACCTGCACCCAGGGAGGGAGCTGTGAGATGCAGCAGGAGGACAGGAGGCCTCCAGGAGAGGACAACGCTGGATGCATTTGGAAAAAGGATCGATAGGTGTTTGACAGGGCCATAAAGTGTCTGTAAAATATTAGTGTGTGATACACAGAAGTAATAAAAGAGGAGGAAGTTACTGACTCCAGGCAGGGAAGGGCAGGCACGAGAAGCGTGGTGGGGGCACCATGATCTGCTCGGAAGCAAACGCTGTTTGCACAGCTGGAGCGGAGGGAGACCCTGAAGGCTGCAGGCCAACACTGATGATATAACATCTCGGGAGATGGAGGGAAGCGAGGTGAATCCGGAAGATCCTCCGCCACCTGAGAGGAAGGTGAGGGACACCGTCTTCAGGTTCAGCAATTGAAGAGCACTACTGGGTGTGTTTGATCTGTGTTGGGTTCTTAAATAGGAAGCGATAAGACCAATCCAGAATGTTGTTTTCCTGATGAAGTCACTAGGAGTGGAGGGGGGATGTGGATAAGGGCCAAGACCTCTGGGTTACCTTCATTTGGGGAGAGCCTCTGAAACTAGTTAACCTGGTTACCTAGTTAACCCTTGGTAATCCAGACAGAGTGGACGTTTATGGGTGTGGTGAGCTGAAGAGTCAGCACTAGAAAATTAGAACTGTTAACAGAGAGGAGAAACCTCAACCAACCCAATGGAATGAAGGACCAGGAAATTTTTTTTTTTTAGGTGAGGAAGATTAGCTCTGAGCTAACATCTATGCCAATCTTCCCCTATTTTGTGTGTGGGACGCCACCACAGCATGGCTTGATGAGTGGTGTGTAGGTCTGTGCCCAGGTTCCAAATCTGCAAACCCCAGGCTGCTGAAGCAGAACACTCAAACTTAACCACTACAACCACTGTGCAGCCCCAACCAGGGAATTTTAAAAGGAAAGATAGAGGGGCCCAGGACGCCAGCATGGGGTTGGGGGAGCTAATTCCTCATCTCCCACGGCAGAAAATTAGTAGGCACGGCCTCCAACTGAAGAACGCAGCCATGACAGCAAGGTCATGCAGAGGCGTGAGTTGTAATGAACCATGGGTTGGAAATGGCGTGTCTGGGGAGGTGGCCCCGGGGATCCTATAGAAGGGCTGGCCCAGTGGCACAGCAGTTAAGTTCACGTGGTCCACTTTGGCCCAAGGTTCGCAGGTTCGATCCTGGGTGGGGACCGATGCACTGCTTGTCATCCATGCTGTGGCAGCATTCCATATAAAGTAGAGGAAGATGGGCACGGATGTTAGCTCAGGGCCAGTCTTCCTCAGCAAAAAGAGGAGGATTGGCAATAGATGTTAGCTCGGGGCTGGTCTTCCTCACACACACACACACACACACACACACACACACACAAACCCTTGTAGAACTGTTGGATTCTTTAAATCATGGTCACGCATAATTTTGGTTAAAATCCACAAAAAAATGCACCAAAGGGAATTTACTGTGCCAGGTGTCGCTACATATAATAAAGTAATTAGAGATGTGAGGGATGAGGCAAGGATAGGTCATGGAAGGTATACACCCGGACCCAGGTTCGTCTTTGAGTTTAAAGTCCTGGAAAAGCAAAGTCCTCTTTAGCAGAAAGTGCTAGATCAACTGCCAGCCTGATTTTGAGAAGAAAAAGAAAAGCAAAATCTTTCTTACTAACATTCACAAAAATGGGTTTTAAAAACCACATGAGAAGGTCTGGAACAAAGCCTGGGCAGCTGGCTTAGGACCCCAGGCGGGGAGCCCATCCAAACAGAAGTCCCAGGGGAGGGTGCCCATGTGGGTCTGGAACAGACCCTCTAAGTCCTGAGCAAGAAAAGGAACAAGGTTTGACGTGACAGCCTGAGGGAAATATTTGCAACGTTGTTAACAGACACAGGATTCATACCCAGAATACATAAAGAATATGGACCAGTTGATGAGAAAAAGAAATAACCCTGGAGAAAATGGGCAAATTCCCTGTCTAGAAAAATCTCAAGAGTTCACGTGGCCAATAGAGAGACACAAAGATGCTCAACCCCACTGGCATTCAGAGTGGGATGAGCACATAAAACAACGTGGGATCATCAGGGCGCTGCCTGAGGCCGTGGGAGGCACAGAGATGGGGGCAATTGATGGGGAGAGGCGGCTGATCCAGCTGACCCTGACATGAAGCCACAGGCTGGAGCCTTCCATTCCTGTCAGAGCGGTTTGAGGGCTGGTTTTAGGTTACTTATGGCTGGAGGCACCCCATTGCTACTGATTGCTAATGGCCAGGTAAACATCCCAGACCTCAAGAGAAAAGGGGCCAGAGGGACTTGAAGTTTAGGATAAACCCATTCTTCTAAAAGCACATGACTTGGAATGCAAACTGGTGCAGCCTCTATGGAAAACAGTATGGAGAGTCCTCAAAAAATTAAAAATAGAAATACCGTATGATCCAGCAATCCCACTCTTGGGCATCTACCCAACGGACATGAAATCAGCCATCACAAGAGGCGTTTGCACCCCTATGTTCATTGCAGCATTATTCACTATAGCCAAGAAGTGGAAGCAACCCAAGTGTCCCTCGACTGATGATTGGTTAAAGAAGATGTGGTATATACATACAATGAAATACTACTCAGCCATAAAAAAAGACAGAATTGTCCCATTTGCAACAACATGTATGGACCTAGAGGGTATTATGTTAAGTGCAGTAAGCCAGAGAGAGAAAGACAAACACCATATGATTTCACTCATATGTGGAATATAAACCAACGCACGGACAGAGATAACTGGTTGGTGGTTACCAGGGGGAAGGGGGAAGGGGGATGGGGGGTGGGCACAAGGGGTGAAGGGATGGATTCATATGGTGATGGACAAATAATAATGTGCAACTAAAACCCCACAATGTTATAAACTATTAAGATATCAATAAAAATGAAAAAGGAAAATAAATAAATAAAAGCACATGACTCGAGGGGCCCACTGAAAGCCTACACAGTGCCAGAGCAGCCCCCACTCTTGACTCAGTCCAGTTGGGTGCTCAGCACAGTGCTGGCCCCAGGGTCCAGGGGAAGCACGGCTCCTGCTGAAACCCAGGAAAGAGGAGGGGAGGCCTGAGATAGACATCTGCCCAAAAGGTAGGGCGTGCTGTGCCTGGCAGAACAGACATAAAGTAACACGAAATGAGATCTCTCCACTATCTCACTGGGAGGGTTGGGACTTCTGAGAGAGCAGACCTGGGGTGTGGGAGGGCCAGACTGTGTCATACCTCTGGGGACTCCACCTCCTGTCCTCCTGGCCCACCTTGTCCTTGGCTACCCCTGTGGGGACCTGCTTTGCACAGAGAGGATGTGGGGGTGGGGGAGAGGCAGGGGGCAGGAGGGGGCCTTTCTGAAGAAATGACAGAGCAGAGCTGTGAAGATCCAGGGAAGAAGGAACAGCAAGTGCAAAGGCCCTGAGGCACAAGAAGGCTGGGATCTTCCAGGATCTGCAAGGTGGCTGGATCCCCGAGAGCAAGGAGGAGAGAGGGAAGAAGAGGCCACAGAGGTGACGGAGGGGCTCAGTTTCATTTGGAAGGTGAAACCAGGTGCTGGGGGCCAGGCACTGATGTATCTGGTTGTTTTTGAAAGGACACTCTGTCTCCGTGCATGGGGTGCACTGGAGAGGTTAGGGGCAGGGAGGGCATCCAGAAGAGAGGGGTGGTGGCCTGGACCAGGGTGCTAGCAGCAAAGGAGGCAGAGGTGTCTCTTAGGATATATTTTGAAAGGAGAATGAAGAGGCTGTGGTGAAGGTCCACCCCACTCCTGGGTCCCTGGACGGTGGGCATCGTGTCCCCAGCCTGCACACAACAGGAACTCAGCAACTGCTCCATGAAACGTGCAGGCCCCACCCTAGACCAGCAGACTCCATGATGGCCTGGAAGGCCCGGCCCCATCCAGGAGGCCAGACTTCTGCCAAGAACCTTGCCCAAAACCTTCTCCTCCCACCCAGAGCAAGCCCTGCACACCAGAGGCCTCACATGAACCCCACATGTCCAGCCTCGTCCAGCCCTGTCCATGCCCATCCATGCCCGTCCACACCTGTCCATGCTGTCCATGCCCCTGTAGACACTGGCCACTCAGTCCCCTCCTGAGCTGGGCTTAGGAAGAAGCCCACACAGGCTCTGGAGGTGCTGACAGGGCGTTCCAGGGGCCTGGGTGTCTGCTCTGAGGGAAGGGACACTCCCTGCACGTGCCTGTCCCCCTGCATGGCCGTAGGGGGACCAGGCAGGGACCCCATCCATGTCTGAGGTAGGTATTGCCACTCACCTTCCGAATCTGGCATCAAGGGGTGATGGATTCCTCTGATCCCCAAATTGTGACCCACACAACAGCCCTGAGCAAGTTTTTATGGAAAGCCGGGCTTCTTTTCCTGGTTACCTCCCACAGGGGCTCGTGAGTCCCACCCTCGTCCATGCTGTTTGGCAGCACTGAGAGGCCCCTGCACCCATCCTGGGCCAGGTACGTGACCAGGGCTGACAACTTGGCACCTTCCGCATCTCCAGCCACAGGTGGTGCAGAGATGGGCACATGTCAGAAGCTACTGGCCCCAGGGCATCCCCAGGAGCTACCTAGAAAGACTGGGTTTCTTTCCACTGGTAAGGCTGAATTTGTGGGGTGCAGACAGAGAGCAGCAGGCATTATTCTGCAATCACTCAGGGGCAGCCTCCCTGAGAGTGAAGCCATCATGAAGGAGCACAGACAGACCACAGATGGAGACAGACTCCTGGATCCAGCCATGCCTGAAATCAGTGGACCTCTCCCTGGACATTTTAGTCACACGAATCAACAAATCTCCCTGTGCTTACTCCAGTTTGAGCTGGTGTTGGCACTCAGAAGTGCCTTCTCACCAACCAAGGACCGAGTTCCACACTGGGTCATCACTGGGGCAGAGGGGTCAGATGCAAGACAAGAGTGCAGAGCAAAAATTCTACAGAGGCAGAAATTCAGGGCCAAGGGTGACTGGAGGAATGTCAAAGCACTCTTGGGGAATTGGGGGCTGGGACTGGGCAGATCAGGCCAGCCTCCTCCAGGCCTCAAAGGATAGGAAGACCTCAGCTGACTCCAGCATGACCTGGCTTTTTAGGATCTGAATAAGTGTTTGTGGTCTGGGTACTCCAGGTTGGTTTAACGTCCCCTCTTAAAAACCACTTGGGTCATTTCCAGTTCCTCACTGCTATCAATATTCTGTTCTGAATATCCTGAGACATGTCTTTGATCTGATCTAAGATGTCCAGGGAGAGGTCCACAGGTTTCAGGTATGGCTGGACCCAGGCATGGTAGCTCCTGGACTGAAGGGTCTGTGCTAAACAAATGCATCTATCAGTTATGCCCAGTGATTTGTCACTCCCATGTCAGGGCTCAAGAACTCTTCCCACATCCATCTGTGCTCCCCAGGAGACTGGGAGCAGAGAGCACAATCCCACTGCATATAGGTGGAAACAGGCTGCGAGTGGGGCAGGAAGTTGCCTGGGGCCACATGGTGGGAAGGCAGCAGGAGTGAGTGCCTCAGTCTCTTGTCTGCAGGCATAGGTTCCTTCCCTGCCAGAGGTACATTCCAGGGGCTGTGGGATCAGACTCCAAAGTTCACAATCTGGCTACGCCCAGTCCTGCAGCAACTCCTTGGGTAAGTCCCTTTTCCATTCCGAGCTTCCATATTTCCATCTATAAAATACAGGGAATCCCAAAGCTGAGTGCCAGAGGCAGACTCTGTTCTGGTGCTCCAGACTCTGCATAAAAGTGTCCATTAAAATGTACACTCACATTTTAGAGCTCTATAGCTTTTCTGAAAAAACAGCTAACAATTACTGAGTACTGACTACACGATAAGCAATTTTTTAGATGGATTCACTAATTCAGTCCTCTCAACAACCATAGGAAGTAGGTATTGTCATTCTCTCTATCCCACAGATGGGGAAGCCAAGGCAGACAGAGGATCCACAGCTTTCCTAGCTTCCCGTAATGTTCTTGACGGGTTTTGGCATCAATGTGGTGTTGGCCTCATAAAATGAGTTGTGAAATGTTCCCTCATTTTCTATTCTCTGGTCAGGTTTGTGTAAGCTTGGTGATATTTCTTCAACTGTTTAGAAGAATTCCTCAATGAAACCATCTGAACCTAGAATTTTCTTTGTGGTAAGACTTTAAATTACAGATCAAATTTATTTAATTGATATAAAACAATCCAGATTTTCTATTTCTTCTAGCACCAGTTTTGGTACATTGCATTTCACTTAAATTTCAAAGTTACTGTCATAAAGTTGTTCACACTATCTTCTTATTATCCTTTTGTTTGTAGTATCTGTGGTGATAACCTCTTTTTCATTCCTGATACTGATTCTTTTAATCTCTTAAAAGAACCAACTTTTGGTTTCGTTGACTTTCGCTAATTTTTGCTTTGTTTCGTTAATTTCTGCTCTTATTTTTGTTATTTCCTCTCACCTTTGGGTTTAATTTGTTGTTCTTTTTCTAGCGTCTTGAGTTGGAACTTAGAGCAGTAGTTTTCAACCTTTCTTCTAAAGGTATAAATTGTCCTTGAAGCACTGCTTTACCTGCACTCCATAGCATCTGATATGTCATATTTTCACTTCAAAATATTTTGCAGCTTCCCTTGAGATTTACTATTTGACCCATTGATTATCTATAAGTGTGATGTTTCATTTCCAAGCAGTTAGAGGCTTTCTAGTAGTTTTCCTGTTATTGAGTTCTAATTTAATTCAGAGAGGTCACACTTGTAAGATTGCAATACTTTGAAATTTGTTGAGACTTTTATGGGCCAGGAAATAGTCTGTTTTGATTAACATCCTATGTGCACATGGAAAAAACATGGGTGAAGTGTTGTATATGCGAGAATTAGGGCAAGGTGGTCAATCCTGTTGTTTGAACTGTGTGATGCTGGTTCAAGGACAGAAGTAGACCACTGGGAAAGAAGAGAGCTCAGAACAAATCCTCAGGTATACAGTCACTTGATTTGCGATAGGGACTCTTCTCCACCTCAGTGGAAAAATGATGGTCTTTTCAATAAATGATGCTGGGTCAACTGGATATCCACATAGAAAAAAGTGAGTTCTGACCACCTACCACATCATTCACAAGAATTAATTTGTGATCCATCATAGACCTAAATGTGAACGCTAAAAAAAGTAAACAGAAATCTCCTAATGAAAAGCACTAACCATGAGAGAAAAGATGGATAAATTGGACTTCATCGACAAGAACTTCCATTCATTACAAGCAATAGCAAACCAGAGTGGCAGAAGACGTCTGCAGTATCTTCAATACAATACAAAGCCGTGTGTCAGACCAGGGACACATATCCAGAATATATAAAGAACCTCTACGTATCATCAAGAAAATGGAGCCGGATATGAACCCAGGCTGCTGGTGCCAGAGCTAGCTCCTAATCACTGGGCCATGCGGGGACAGCTCCTGCCTGGCGGCCCTTCCTGAGCGCACACCGGGAACTCGCTCGGTCCTCCTTAAGCGGGAGGCGGCGGGGAAGCTCCGGCCGCGGCTCCGCCCCCGGGGGTTGCCTTTTCCTTAGAAGGCGAAGCCCCAGCCTCGCCTCTCGCCGGCGGATACTCGCGCTGTGCGCCCTGCGCTCCCCTCGCCCCCGACGACGCCGCCGGAGCCCCAGAGAACGCGGGAGGTCCTGCGCGCTGCGCTCTCCAGCCGGGCTCTGCCGTGGACTGGGAGGGCGCCGGGGCGGGGCGCGCGTCCTCGCCGGTTTGAATGGAAGGATCGAGATCGGCGGAGACGGCGGCGAGCAGATCCTGAAGCCAGAACTCCTCCCCGGCCCCCGCGCCTGCGACATGCGGCGGGAGAGGTGAGCGGGGCGGCCGCGCCATGGGAACCGCGAGGCCGGGGACAAACACCGAGGACCGCGCGGCGTGGAGGTGGGTGGTCCCGGGGTGCGGGGCCGGGCTCCTGGCTGTCGCTGGTTCACAGAAGGTTGGGCCGTGCCCTCGACCCGCGCCTTGAACGCCCGCGCACTCGTCTCCGAGCGCCATTTCTCCGCGGTCCTTCCCATCCCTGGAGGCCGCGGGGATCTTTGTGATTGAATTCGGAATCTAAAAGAATGTGACACCGTGTTTTTAAAGATTTGGGGCACAAAAGCGAACGGTTACCCGCAGCTGGCCGTAGCCCTTCCCCAGAGCCGCGCCCAGCCCGGCCTCCCCGTGCGCCCCGGCCTGGCGCGCGGACACGGTCAGGGTGCCCGCCGCGCCCCGCAGCCCGCCCTCCTCGCAGACCCGCCCCCCGCCAGCCAGGCCGGGGCGGCGGGGCAGGCCCGGTTGAGCGCCGTCTGCCCACAGGTGCGGCGCCGCCCGCCTGCGTCCCCGCCATGGAGGTGCTGCGGCGCTCCTCGGTCTTCGCCGCCGAGATCATGGACGCCTTTGACCGCTCGCCCACGGACAAGGAGCTGGTGGCCCAGGCCAAGGCGCTCGGCCGGGAGTTCGTACACGCGCGGCTGCTGCGCGCCGGCCTCGCCTGGAGCGCGCCCGAGCGTGCCGCCCCTGCCCCCGGCGGCCGCCTGGCGGAGGTGTGCGCGGTGCTGCTGCGCCTGGGTGAGTGGGGCCGTGGCGGGGCGGGATTCCCAGGCTGCCCCTCCCGAGCTGGTCGGCGGGGTGGGGCCTTCTGTGCCTCAGGGTCCCCCTGTCCCCGCACTGGCCCACGTGCCGGGTGACCGGGTCAGCACCCTCCCCTGCCGGGCCTCAGTCTCCCTCAGGCAGAAAGGGGGCTGGCCTGGGCTGGCCCCTGCTGCTCTCCCGTTGCTCCACGCTCCTCCCTTTACCGCTCAGGCTGCCCTGCGCACAGACCTTCCTGGAGCTGCCTGCTCAGCCTCGATTTCAGGCATTCTGGCTGTAAACTATAGAACGCTCTGGGAAGAATGTTTTGGTGGCTACACTTCCAGAGTGACCCTTGTACTCAGCTGGGCACAAAAATCCTTCGTCGGACCACGTGTCCCCATGTTTGTTTTGGAAAATAGGTCTTTGCAGTTACTGACTGAAATTCTGCGGTCCCCTACTCCTTTCCTATTGATTCGGAGGCCTCTTAGGCTCCCTGCGGAAATCTGGTGCTCCTGGAGAGCTGAAACCACCCTGGGGCTGGGTAGCCAAAATCCCACCTGGAGGACTCATCCTGTGTAGACACCTGGGGGTACTGTTTCTAGGGTCACACACAGCCCAATAACTGTTTCCATCTTCTCCAAAGTCTGGACTCTAGAGAGGGAGGCACCAGCCCAGCTGATTCAGTCCTCACCACCAGGGCTGAGTTGCTCATCCTCAAACCATTGTTGGGGCCAAGAGTGGGCACCTGGGGAGGGGGTGGCTGCAGAGATGGAGCCTTAACCAGGTGGCTCTCCAGGCAGAGTGTGGGAGAAGCTGGCTCAGGATCTGGGGTTGGGGGGAGCACCGCTAGAAAGGGGACACCCTGCCTCTTTTCAGGCTGACACCAGTGTCTGCTTGTCCCTGTTTTGTGTGGACCTTGGGAGCAGGGCTGTGTGTATGGCCCTGCTCCCAAGGAGTGTGCAGTGGGGAGGAGACACACAGCTTCCGTGGCGGCCAGCGCAGAGGACTGCCAGGAGGGGCAGTATCCCACTTGGGTCTCAGGGGAGGGAAGAGGTTTCTAGGTATAGAGAGCAAGTGGGGTTTGGGCCATCAGCCAGGAGTCCGGAGCACCTGGACTCCCATGAGGTCAGCCGCCCACCGCCGTCTCTTCCAGCTGGGCTGTGGGGACGACACTGGGGAGAGCATTCTAGAGGACCCTGGAGAAGATGGTTCCTTGGCCTCCTAAGAACCCCCCAGACCCCTGGAGGGCCAGGAGGAAGTCCTGCCTCTGTCCTGGCCCGCTCTGCACCCTGTACCCCTCAGCCTCCATCTCTTTGTCCATGAGCAGAGTCTCGGGGCTGCCTCTCTCTGGGCCCAGCGTCCCTATTGTTTAAACTTGTCAGGCTCTACTGATGTGTCCCCTCAGTCCTCAGCGTCCCACCCTGAGAGCCCCAGATGCTTCAGGCCTGGGCTCAGGGAGCAGGGGTGAGCCGAGTGTCCGGCATGAGCCCTCTCAGGAGCAGGGCCTTCAAGGCCCCTCTTCAGTGTCTGGCCCTGCCATGTCCAGTCCCTGGGGTTCAGTTCCTGCCAGACGGCTAAGAAGGCCCCAGAGGGAGATGGTTTGGACTCCATCCTCCAACGAGAATGAACATTCTCGTTCATGTCCCGTTCACTGCCCTGAATGAGAGCACTGCCCTCAGCATGAGCCGCTCCATGGCCTGGTGCTGTCTCCTTGCACCCAGCTTACCCCCAGCCCCTCCTCAGCACAGACATCCAGCTCCTGGGGCAGCAGCAAACAGGAAGAAGCCCGGGTCGCGTCCCCGTGGTCAGCCTCTTGGGGCCAATCCCCAGCAGCCCCCGAGCTCTGTGTGTGGGAACGACCAGGCCAGCCCTGGGAATTTCCACGCATCGACCTCCCCCCATCACCATGCAGGCCTCGTCTCAGTTCTGCTCCAGTCCAGATCTTAATTAATTAGATGGAGAGCAGCTGGCCCCAGGGATGACGCGGGTGCTCTTATCGGCCAGGACCGTCCAGTCGGCAGCATTTCCCTGTTGGCTTTGGCTGGAGAAGTGGCTGGGCTGGGGGACACCCAGTCCAAAGGCTGTGTGGAATTCCTGGCACATCACTGCCAGAGGCGCTCCAGTGAGCACACACTGCAGGCAGGGCCGTTGAGAGGCATTTCTTCTGCCGAGTGTGGCTGCCCCATCCAGACACACCCACTTGGCACCAGGGGCCCTGCTTTGAGCCTGGGCAGTGCTGGTGGCCCCGGGCAATGGCTCAGCTTCTTGGTTCAGCGAGCAGTGCCTGGGCCTGCAAGGACCTCCTCTGAGGCAGCCCGCCTATGTGGGGTCGCCTGTGGAGTCTCTGCCCGTGTTGGGCTCTGGCTGCCTGCCCAGTCTGCCTGCCGCCCGGGCAGCTCACTGTGGGCCGTGAGTCACCGATTAGGCATGGACCACGCTCCTCCTTGGGATTCCTGCCCCACCGGCCCAGCCGGCTTGGCCCTGGGGTGGGGGGGATGGGGGCGGCTGGCTTGTCAGGAGGGCAGGCTGCAGAGGAAGGTCTGGGGGTGCCCACTGCACCCCTCATCTCCTTGTCCCCCATCCGATAGGTCAAGAGAGTCAGAGTCTGGGTCAGTGCGCGATGGAGTCGCTAAGCCAACTGTGGCCACAGAGCTGAGGTGTGGGCTGGTCCCTGTGACAGTGGGGTTGGGGTCCGGCAGGTGTGGACCATCTCTGACCTAGCATGTGACCACACAGGGGACGAGCTGGAGCTGATTCGGCCCAGCGTCTACCGCAATGTGGCGCGTCAGCTGAACATCTCCCTGCAGTCCGAGACCGTGGTGACCGATGCCTTCCTGGCCGTGTCGGCCCAGATCTTCTCTGCAGGTAGGCCTGAGCATCCCCCCAGGATTCCCACGGTGCAGGCGTGGCCCAGGGTTTGTGGATCAGGACAGCGGCTGCAGTGCTGGGTGAGCCTGGGGGGGTAGCCCCCGCTGGTCTGGGAGCTGCCTTCCCACTGCATCCCAAACCAGCCCTGAACTGTGACTCAGACAGTGCTGTATGGTGCCCCCCTGGTTCTGAGAACGGCAAGCCCACTGGGCAGCTGCCCCGGGGCCCCTCACGTGGTTCTGGCTGGGCTGCGTGTCCCAGGCTGCTAGTTGGTGCTGGCTGTTGGCTGGAGTGGGCCCGGGCTGTCCCACGCATGTCCTGTATGTGGCCCGTGGGGCTTGGGCTTCTCATGGCCTGGCACCAGGTCTCAAGGGGAGTGTCCTAAGCAGCTCGGGTGGGTGCCTCCAGGCTTTTATGATGTGGCTTCAGAAGTCATGGTGTCACTCTTTTGAATTCTGTTGGTCAAAGACAAGTCTTGGGGCAGCCCCACCTGGAGGGGAGGGATGCATAAGGGTGGAGTGGCTCGCTGGGGCGTCTTTGGAGAATAGCAACACCCCTGTCTCACCTGGCTGGCCCACACTCACCCGTGAATCTCCCGGTGCCTCCATCTGTGCCCTGGGAGCAGGTGACATCTGCTCCTGCTGCCCCCCACCGCCCCGTGCCCTCATCCCAGTTCAGCTCCTGCTGCCTGCTGTCTGCACACCTGCCTCCAGGCTTATGGCAGGCCACAGGACTCATCTCCCCAACTCCCTCCTGTCCCCACGTCCCCTCCTTAGAACCCTGCTGGGCTTCATGCTGTCCACAGACCTCATCTTCCCACCTGTGACCTCATGTTCTGTCCCAGAGCCCCGTGTTCTGCGAGTTCGCCTCATCCCTGTGTCCTGGTGCGTAGCAGGCGCCAGGTGCTGCTGTACAGGTGACCAAAGCCCCAGCCCCATGCATCACCTTCTCCATCAGCAAGTTCTGTAGACGTTTCCCCAGCACCGTCTGGGCGCCGCCCTGGGCCAGGGACCCTGTACTGAACGGACGGCTGGTCTCAGCCCTCAGGGAGGGGAAGCTTGGGGACCCCAGAGCCAGGGTGTTCTGGAGGCTGCATCCCAGCTGCAGTGGGGGTGTGAGTGGCTGTGGTATCTGAGTGCGGGGAGGGCTACCTTCCCCCAGGGCTTTCTGGAAGACGGTCCACTGCAGGAGGAGGGGCCCCAGGCAGCAGGGAGGCCTCACGCCCCCTTGTCTGTGAGGCAGGTCTGGGTCTGTTGCTGACCAGCTGTGTGACCTCGGCATGCCCCTCGCCTCTTGGGCCTCGGTTTCCTCATCTGTAGGATGGTGGGGACAGCAGCAGAGCAAGGCTTTAGGGCAGAGGGTGCCAAGGGAGCCACAGTCCCCATCACCTGAAAATGCAGTCCTTGCCCTGCTGGGGACCCTCACCTGCCCAGCAGAGGAAAGGAGGCCGAGTGGAGGGACTGCCACATCCCATCAAAGGCAGGCCTCCAGCCCCGCTGAGCCCACCTCTCTGGGATGACCACGTTGACCTCCACCGTCCTCTCCCAAGGAGGCTCCTCTGACCCTTGGTGGGCAGGCGGACAACCAGGGGCAGAGTAGGGCCCGATGTGGTAGGCCTCCCTCAGTTGTGGCCTGCGTGGCGGGGACATGGGACCACCAGAGACACGGGACCACCAGCTGCAGAATCTGCCTCCTCCAGGGGTGACACTGGGTCAGCACTGGCCTCCCGGGCAGTAGTCACCATGGCTAGGACCTCATGAGGGGGGCACCTGGGTGGGCTGGTGGGAGGGGCAGTTTCCTCCAGAGTGTTCTAACAGTCCTGACCTGGGTCCTGTGCGGGTTGGGGTCTGGGGGTTGTGGCGGGCAACTCTCGCGGGTGCCCCAGGCAGGCATCCGGTAGAGGGGGCAGCGGGTGGGGCCCGGGAAGGAAGCAGGGCCTGGCGGGTGTCCCAGGCTGATGACCACCCTCAGCCCTCCCTGGGCTCCAGCATGCCGGGCCTGACGCTGGTGTGTGGGTGGCCACCCGTGTCTGTCTCCAGCGTCAGGCGGCTGGTTTATGAGCCAAGGGCTGGCTTTAAAAGGAAGGTTCATCTCTGAGAATGCAGCTCTGGCCTGCTGGTGGTTGGGACTGAGCAGAGAGGCAGGGGCTGGGCCTCTGGGTGGTGGCGGGTGTTTGGGCAGGGGACAGAGAACTGAGGACCAGGACAGAGCACCAGACCTCTGCCTGCCCAGCCTTGCTCAGTGTTGGGGTAGGCCTGAGAGGTGCCTAGAAAGGCTGTGGGTTATGGGAGGACCAGCAGGGCCTTGTGGGGGATGGAGGAGGGGCAGGGAGGAAGGTGGCAGCAACTGAAGTCTGAGCACAGGGCACAGTGGCTCGGTTCACATGTAGAGAGTTCAGTTTAAATCTTGTGATTTTCATTTGAACAGAACATATCTCTCCGTGTTCAAGCACTCCCATCCCAGCCACCACCAGCAGGCTTGTCCCACGCCGGCTCCTGCCCCTTTCTTGTGGCAGCCTCCATACCCCCTCTTGCCCCTGTGGGCGGCCATCCCCTCCCAGGCTGTGTGACCTGCAACTGGTTTCTTAACCTCTCTGAACCTTGGATCCACCTGATAAGGGAGCAGGAGCAGGGCTCCATGGACCGCGGGGTTGCAGCTCTGCCCCCTTCTGCTAGTAACTGGCTCTCAGATTGTACCCCTCGACCACCTAGTGGCTGTCCCCCTGGCTCCTGCTTGCCACTCGAGGTATCCCCTTCACCCCTCATCCATCCCAGTCCTCAGGGTCCTTGGACCTTTTGCCACAGGGCGAGCCGCAGCCATCAGGTGCTTGCTATCCCTTGTCCCTGTCTGCCCATGGCCCCTCCCATGCTGCTGGGCCTTGCACACACTGACCCTCAGGCTGGGCCTTCCTCCCCCTCTTCCTCCTAGCAGTCCACTGTGGCGCAGGCCCTTGCCTGGCTCTCCTCCTCCGGCTCTGGCCAGGGTTGGGGCTATGGCTGGTGATGTGGCAGCTGGAGGAATGCAGGGCAGGGCCCCATGGTGGCCTCCAAGTGGCTGAGCCCCCTTGAGAGCAGAGGCCACTGCAGCTGCTCCTGGGTGTGTGCACACTTGGGGCTCCTCAGTTCCTGTCAGCAGGAAAACGAATTTTTCCCTCCCCGATTAAAAGTTGGCAAGAGTTTTCATTTTTTTCTTTTTATTACAAGAGCAAAATATTTTACCACAGAAAATATGGAAGGTAAAGAACTCATAGAAATCACTACTAAAAAGATAACCCACTTTAAAAGTGGACAAAGGATCTGAATAGACATTTCTCCAAGAAAGATGTACAGATGGCCAGTCAGCCCAGGAAAAGACGTCATTGTCAGTCATCAGAGAAACGCACATCCAAACGGCAGTGAGATACCACCTCCTCCCCACTAGGATGGCGAGAGTCAGAAGGTCAGACTGCCCGAGTGTTGGCGAGGATGTGAAGGGTCGGCAGCCTCATAAACTGCTGGTGGGACATAAAATGGAGCAGCTGCTTTGGAAAGCTGTCAGTTCTCTAAGGGTTAAGCTCCAATGGAGTTATCACGTGACCCAGCAGTTCCACCCCTGGGTGTTGACCCATGAGAAATGAAAACACACGTCCACACCAGGGCCTGCACGTGGATGTTCACAGCAGCATTATTCCCAACAGCCAGACAGGTGCAAACAACCCAAATGTCCATCACCCGATGAATGGATGAGCCAGCTGGGCCATCCACACAACGGAACATTATTCAGCCACAGAAAGGAATGCAGTGCCCACACGTGCAACGGTGTGATGAGCCTTGAAGACATTGTGCTGAGTGGAAGGAGTCAGACGCAAAGTGGCACAGTGTGTAATTCCATTCGTATGAAGTGCCCAGAACAGGCAAATCCACAGAGACAGAAAGTAGATTAGTGGTTGCCAGGCGCCAGGGGAGAGGGGATGACTGCTCGCGGGACGGGGTTTCTTTCTGGGGGGGATGAAAGTGTTCGGGAATTCGATAGTACTGATGGTTGCTAGACTTGTGACTGTACTACAAACACTGGATATCACACTTTAGAGGGATGAATTTATGGTAATGAGAATATATTTCCGTAAAAAATAAAACACAGAAGAGCTCAAAGAAAATTGGACATACCAAGGACCACCCCCTGGAGACCACCCCTGCTGGCACCTTCCAGACCCCTGCTTTTCTCTGTAGACGTTAAAATGTGGCCATCACATGGAACTCACGGGACAGCAAGCCCCTCTGCCTGTGCGGCACCACGGAACATGGCGTTCATCCCCTGGCAGGCAGTCCAGACGTCACGCTCCTTATGGCCACCCTCCACATTAACCCTTCACCTGCCCTCTGGTGCTGTTGGGTACCTGCTGGGTGCCGGGCCTGGGGGTGCCGAGGCCACAGCTGTGAGCAGAACAGAGCCTGCTGCCAGGGCTGGTGTCCTGTGACCAGCAGTAAATGGGGAGCATGGCGTGACGGCACTGCCACCAGGACCTGACGCCCTGATGGCCTGGATGGTACTTGGAGGAGGGACCTCAAACAGAGCCCTGAGGGTTGGGGGTGGCTGCTGGCAGCAATAAGGCTGGAATAGCATGCGCCAGGTCAGGGTGGCAGGAACGGGTGTGAGAGGGGCCGGGGGCCAGCTCCAGTGGGATTTCAGACTTGGATTTATTTTGAAAGCGACGGGAAGTAACAGTAACCGAGGGTTTAAACAGGCAAGAGACGTGGTCTGATTTACGGGTTTTTAAAATTTCTTTCTATTGAGGTGAAATTCACATACCATACAATTAACCATTTTAAGGTGTACAGTTCAGTGGCATTCACAATGTTGTGCCACCACCACCTCTGTAAGCTTTCATCACCCCAGAACACCCCGTGCCCAGTAAGCTATCACTCCCTGTCCCCCTTACCCAGCCCCTGCGACCACTGATCTGCTTTCTGTCTCCGTGGATTTGCCTGTTCTGGACGTTTCGTAGAAATGGATGTGGCCTTTTGAGTCTGGCTTCTTTCCCTGGGCATCATGTTTGCGAGGTTCATGCACGTGGTAGCGTGCGTCCACGCTTCCTTCCTTTTCGTGGCTGAGTAACATTCCAGTGTCTGCATGGACCGTGTTTTGTTTTTCCATTCACAGTTGATGGAGGTTTTGTTTCCACCTTTTGGCGATTGCGAATAGGGCTGCTGTGGACAAGTACTTCTTCGAGCTGATTTATGTTTTTATAGCAAATTGTTCCGGCTGCCGTGTGAAGGTGGACTGGAGGGCACGCTTAGTCTCTGCATATGCCGCTTCCTCGGGCTGACTGCCGACAAGGACCCTCACTGCTGGGCATCGTGCTCCGTGGCCCTTCCCAGATGTTGCCAGATGCTCTCCAGCTGTCTTTCCCATCAGTTACGAGGTTGCAGAGCGACCTGGATCCTCATGTTGCCATTTGAGTTTTTAATCTGATGGATTATAATCCACGCCTTGTTTTAATTTACCTTTCTTTGATTGTTAATGAGGGTGAGCATATTTTGTATGTCTAATGTGTTATTTGTATTTTTTCTTTTGTGAATCAGCTGATCCTGTTCTGTGATCATATTTATTTTGAAAGGTTTCTCTTTTTTTCTCATTGATTTATAGAATCTTTTTATGTAGTAAGGAAACTTACCTTGTATAACTGGCAAGTGTTCTTCCCCGGCTTGTCATTCTTCTGTCTTTTCCTCCCAGGTGGCCTCCGTCTCAGTAGCTTAGTGTCCATTCCTCCCGTGGGTGCCAGCTTCTTTATATGGACAAGGTCCTGCTGCCCGCACAGGGCTGTTCAGGGGAACAGACAAGCCAGAGGCGGGTGCACCTTGAAGCTGCTTACCATTTACTGTGTCCAGCTCCCAGTCAGTCAGACCCCATTTACCCCTCAGTTTCCCCTTGCTGTCCCCTCACCCCCTTCAGCAGATGGGGGCTGGGCAGGGTCGTACTGGGCGCTGGCACAGATGCACAGGTGTGTGGTTGAGTAACGGAGGCTTGAGAAACCTCCATCTAAAAACTGCCTGTGAGGGGGGCAGGACTGACCTGCAGGAGACTATGGCTGAGGCCTGTACCAGGCGGTCCGCTGGCTGGGCCCCCTGTCCAGATGGGGAGCTGCAGGGAGGGCCTGGTCCCCTGGGTGCTGACCCCAGGCATTAGTGGAATGGCAGGGGGAGCGGCTCAGAGGGGCTCGGCCCCTTCGCATGACCCTGAGGGCTGGGCTTGAGCGTGGGTTCCGGTGGCCTTCTGACCCGCGTCTGTCTCTCTCCCTGCAGGCATCACATGGGGCAAGGTGGTGTCCCTGTACTTGGTGGCCGCGGGGCTGGCCGTGGACTGTGTGCGGCAGGCCCAGCCCGCCATGGTCCATGCTCTCGTCGACTGCCTTGGGGAGTTTGTGCGCAAGACCCTGGCGACCTGGCTGCGGAGGCGCGGTGGATGGGTGAGGGGGGTTTGGGGTTGCAGGGTGCAGGGGTGCTGGGAAGGGGGGCACGGTGCTAGGGATTAGAGGAGAGGAGAGCGAGGACACTGGGAGGAGGGGGCACAGGGGCGCAGGCCAGGGCTGCTGGGCTCAGGACTGCTCCTGCTGCCCAGCTCCAGTGCTGACCTCTCCCTGCTCCCCGCAAGTCCCAACCTTCCACCCCCGCCAACTCCAGTGCTAAAGACCTGCTGCCCTGGAGCCCCTGCATGGCAGAAGGTGGCCCATGGACGTGGGCCCCTTGGCCTGGGAGAAGCAGAACTCAGGCCCCTCAGAGGGCAAATCCCAACACTTCTCAGAGCACCCTCGCCCTGCCCGTCCTGGCCGGGTTCTGGGGCCAGGATGAGGCAGGGGAGGGTGTCAGAGTCCTACCCCACCACTGTCTCCATGCCCCAACCACCTGCCCAGCCCTGGCCAGGCCTCGGGCTGCTGAGCCCTGGACACGGGGGACTGGCCCCACTCACAGGAGATCTCGGTTTTCTCTATAAAATGCGTGGTGAGCAAGGGTGTGGAATGTGCACTGGCTGCAGGTGACGGAGCTCAGCCTTCTGCTGAGTTTAGAGCCAAGGGTCGAGGTCAAGCGGTCGGCTGGGGCTGCGGTCTCCTCTGAAGGAGGCATTTGGAGGGGGAGGGTATTTCTTCCAGAATGACTCACGTGGCCATGGGCATCCCTCAGCACAGACACCCCGAGGCCTCTGTTCCCTCCTACCTTCCTCTCCGTGGAGCCTTGCTGGGGCGGGCACTGGGGCAGCCAGGACACTGATTGACAGCATGGCCAAAGGTCAGACTGTGGGGAATGGATTCTGGATCTTAGCAGGAATAGAAAGAAGTAAGGAAATAAGGAGTGGCCATTCACTGGGTTTCTGGAAAGCTCAGTTCCTGCTCCTGTTCCAGGGGAGAGTCTGAAGCTGGATTTGTCCCTCCTGATACCCCAGGCTCCACGGCACCCTGTAGAAGGATGCTGGGGTGTTTGTAGCCTCTGTGGGCAGTAGGCAGGTGGCCGAGCTGGGGACGTTGGTAGAATCCTGGCATTGGGGACACAGCAGGCTTCTGTCCTGCTCGGCAACGTCCTGTCTGCTTGGCCTGGCCCTGCTGCCTGTTCTCCCCACCATGAGCGCCTCCCTTCTCTTCTCACCGTCTGAATCCTCATGGTTGGGGCTGGGCCCATGCTGGAGCCTTTAGTCCACACTGGACCACAAACCTTCCCTAAATGGCCTCGTGCATTCTCTCCAGCGACTCGGCTGACATCCAGTGCAAGGCGCAGGGACCTGGCCCTCTCCCAGCTTTGCTCTCTAACTGTCCCCTCTTCCCTCTCAGACCGACGTCCTCAAGTGTGTGGTCAGCACAGATCCTGGCTTCCACTCCCATTGGCTCGTGGCTGCATTCTACGGCTTTGGCCGCTTCCTGAAGGCTGCCTTCTTCGTGCTGTTGCCAGAGAGATGAGCCACCAGCTTGAGCAGAGGCCACAGCCCGGCCTTCTGACCCAGGAGGCCCTCAGCCCCGAAAGCATCTCCCTCCTCCCCACCCGAGCCGGGAAGACCCTTGGATCCCTGCCTCGAAGCTGGAGGCCTGCCCTGAGGCCCCTCCGGAGACGTAGGCCTTCTGGAAAGGGGAGCAGAGGAGCTTCTCTGGGCCTGGAGCTGGGCTTCAGGGCCAACCTGTGGCCCTTCCCCACTGCACCTCTTCTTCTGGAACCTCTTCTCATCCCCTTTCTTTCCGGAGCCAGAAAGTCAGGGTCACCTCCCAGGCCCCAAAGGAAGGGAGCTGGGACACCAAGTTGTCATGACAATGGGTCCCATCTGTGAAGGGGACCATGGCAGGACACGAGCTGGCCTCGGTCCTCGTGGGCACCAGGCCCTACACATTTGTTCTGAAGGTGATTCTGGCCTGGCCAAGGCTGAGGAGCTTGAGTCTCCTGACCCCGCAACAGAGCATACGTCTTATGTACTGGTTGCTTAATCCATTTCTGGAGGGAGAGTGTGTCCCCAACCTGTGGCAGGGCCCAGGGCGTGGGCTCCAGGCCAGCACACCTGCCTGTGAATGGCAGAGTCCACGAACAAGAGGGATGGTGCGTGTGTTGGAGTCCAATAAATTGTTTCACGGCAATGGAGAGTGATCCATCTGCTGTCCTTGTGCCGTCCTCACTGCCCAGGGATGTGACAGGAGGTGGGCGAATCCAGGGTGATAAAACATGAAGCGCAGGCGATCCCAACATCTTCCCTCATTGAACCATGACAGGGAACACACATACACACACACACACACCCCCACAGGTGTGCACGCATTCTGGCATGCAGTGTTATGTGCACATATGCACACGCATCCACTGTCACACGTGCACACATTTGTGTGCACAGACATTCACACGATCACGTGTGTGCACACGCACTCAGGTCATGCAGCTTCTCCATCACCTGCATGCACACACACCAGGAACAAGTGGCAGGTTGCTCAGCAGCCTAGCTCTCCACAGCTCCCAGTCTGTCCCGGTCCATCTCATCCCTTTCACTTTGCTGACAACAGCCTCCCATTTCCCTTGCTGACGGCTTCCCCCTTGGCCCAGAGGCCCAGCTCCTGTCCATCCACTGCAGGGCGGGGTCCTGGGCAGGCCCCACACCCTGGTTTCTGATGCGGGGACATTCTCTTCCCCAAGCCCGTCTTGAGTCCAGCTCAGGCCACAGGCACACAGTGCTGGAGGTCTGCGACATGGCCTCTCAGCCTTGGTATCCCTTTCTCTGCCACACAGGGTTGAGCCAGACCACTGCTGAGGTCTTCTAGCCCTGCCCTCTCGTCCAGGCTCGGGAAGCGAGTCCCAAAGGACAAGGCTTTTGTGCATAAGGCGTAGCCCATCCTTACCTCGCCCCGCAGGACTGCTCTCAGCCTCCTCCCAGGAGTGCTCCTGCCCCTGAAGGCCTAATGCCTCCTGGAAGCCCGGCCTGCTCCTGGCGTGCCCGCTCCTGCAGTGTGGTAGTGTGAAGTCTGGCTGGGGTGCCTGGTGACAGGTGGAGAGAAGGGAGGGAGAAGAAGGGGACGCCGATGGAAAGGCACATTGCCCGAGGCTGCACCTGCCCCGCCTCCTGTCATTTGCTCCTGGGATCAAGTCCTTTGGTGTGTTTCCAGCATATGAAAGTCATGTTACCAACACTAAGAGAATCGAGAAAAACAGCAGGATTTAAAGTAACAGGTCAGTAGCCTGTATACATTCAGTTACAGCGGAGGAGATGCCCCGTTTCCAACAGCAGCAGCTAAATTCCTCGGCATAAACCAAACAAGAAACGTGAAGCCCGACGTGAGAAAACTTCCAATACACCTTCAAGACAGCCAAATAGACTGGAACAGACAGAAACGCCATGTTCCTGGAAAGGAAATCTAGCTCTTGAAGAAGATAATTCTCCAGAGGTACATTTATAAATTTAATGTAATCCTTACAAAAATAGCAGAATGGTGGGTTTTTTTTCCCTTGTATCTAAACAAGCTAATTATAAAGTTTACATGAGAGAAAAAATTTTTTTAAACAAAAATAGTAATACCCTTAAAAAGAAGAGAAATGGGGGGGGGATGAGGCCTACCTGCTGCTGAACCATCTCTCCGCCAAGTCTCTGTCACTGACCCGCAGGGCACCAGGCCAGAGGCAGACCGGTAGGCCCAAGGACACAGGGCAGCAGGACCCCACAGCCTACAAAACACATTTGTGATGAAGTGGCATCTCATGCCAGTGGGGAAAGGATGGCTCATCAACAGATGTTGAGACAACTGGTTAACCACTTGGAAAAAGACTAAATCGGACCAGTATGTCACTGTATACATCAAAACAAATTCCAAATGGATCAAAGAGCTAAATATAAAAAAATGGGACAAGTACTAGAAAAAATGGGTGATTTTCTTTGTAACTGGAGTGTGGGCAAAACCTCCCTAAATATGATTTAAAGTCCAGGAACAATAAGAGACAAAATACTTACTAGGAAAAAATATAACATTGAACATTTTCAAAAATATTTGTAACTTGAGACAGATGCAGACTAGTGGTTGTCAGGGGCTAGGGATGGGGGAACGATGACTGCTTAATGGGGACGGGGTTTCCTTTTGGGGTGTTGAAAGTGTTTTGCAAGTAGACAGAGGTGATGGTTGCACAACATCGTCAGTGTACTTATCAAATGCCATTAAACTGAACACTTAATTTTTTAAACACACTTTAAAATGGTTAAAACTGTGAACTTTATAACAGTGCATTTTAATAAAAGAAAAACAATTGTAATTGAAAATTAGGAATATTAGGATTACAATTCCTAATTCAAAAGAGCTCATCAGCTCCCAAAGTGAAGAAGAAAAAGGCAAAAAAAATAAGAGAGATGCAATCCCGAACTACCCCAAGATTCCATTTCTCACCTATTGGGTTGGCCCAAATCCAAGTTTGACCACAGCCTTTGTTGTGAGTTGGGGCAGCCACCTCACACAATGCTGTGGGGATGCAGAATGGCACAGTCCCTATGGGGACAAGACAAGTTATGCACGCATTTACCTTTGGGACATTTATGCATTTACCACTTCTAGAAATCTGTCCCAAAGATATGCTGGCAAAACCCCAAATGACAGGTACACAGGTTGTTCCTTGTGACATTCTTTGATTATTGAAAAGACTGGAGACATCACGAATGTCCAGTGTTAGGGGATCTGCTGGGTCAGCTGTGAGATGGCTGCTTAGCTGTGCCATATACGCCCGCGTGGAGCAAAATGTACCTGATTCTACACTTTTCTTTTTTTTTGGTGAGAAAGATTAGCCCTGAGCTAATGTCTGTTGCCTAATCCTCCTCTTTTTGGGGAGGAAGATTGGCCCTGGGCTAACATCTGTGCCCATCGTCCTCTACTTTATATGTGGGATGCCTGCCACAGCATGGCTTGATAAGCGGTGTGTGGGTGTGCGCCCAGGATTCGAACGTGTGAACCCCCAGCCACCAAAGCAGAGTGTGTGAACTTAACCACTACGCCACCAGGCCAGCCCTGATTTTACACTTTTGACAATAAAGTCATAGAGGCAAAGCTAACTTAAGAAAACAGTCAATCTGTAGAAATTCAACAAATAAGCTTGTGTATTGAGTTGGTGTCATAAGCACCCAGAGAAATCAGTTATTCCAATTATCATATATGTTAACCTTATATCGTCAATGAGAAAGGTGTAAGCACAATAGCAAAAAACCCAAACTTCAGTCGGTAGTCTTTTTGTTACAAACATTATTATTATTCCAAAATAATTACATGCATCCTGTAAGATACGGCAAATAATGTAAAGAACCAAGATTATCATCTTAAAAGAGGTAAGATCAAAGAATTTAAGTGAAAAATTCTATAATCTTAAATTTTGAATTGGAAACATTAGCGTGGACACATCATTTTTTTTTCTTGAAAAGTGCGTGCATGCCCTGCTAAAGCAGGGGTGGAGGGCCGTGAGCTCAGCAATGTAATCTCACACAATTCAATGAAAGTAAATGAGAAAATAAATTATAAACCGATTTCCAGTTCTGCCCTGGGAGAGGACTGGAAGCAGAGCAGCCGGCATGACGAGCATGTCAGTGGTGACTATGGTCCCGGGTTCGCACCCCCCACTAGAGGGAACCGGGCTCTGTGGCAGGAGACTTGGGAGAGGGTTGTGGCGTCCAGCACGGAGGCCATCAGGGATTGAGGGGTTCTCTCCAGCCAACCCTGGGATCATTTGAGCGCCTCCCCCGTCTGTCGAAGAACAAGACTGCACTTGCCTAGAATCACATCAAATATACACAAAGTCCTGGGTTCCTAACAGGAGCAGGAGGAGGAGTGAGGGGTTGGTGGTGGTGTGAAAAACAGCTCAGCCCACCGGCCACTGCCGAGCTTCTAGGGCAGTCTTACTCTGGCAACTGACAATTAAAGGGAAAGAATTTTTTGTGCTGGCTTCCGGGTATGAACTTAATTCAGGGTAACCCAACAGCCTAATGGATGGAGGAAGTTCTTGGGAGAAAATTCCTGAATGCAGAAGGGACAGTAGAGTCAAAAGACCAATCCACAACTCTGGTGGAGGAGCTGGTTCAGGTGACGGTCACTCACGGGGGGCAAAACATTGAAATGAAATGTTGATGGGAAACGGAATAAAGGGCCCAGGTGGTCACCATCTAGCCTATTTTTTCAGCATCAGAGTGAGACAAGCAGACATTGTGAGGCTTCTTGTGTATGGGGACAAGGACTGGGCACCCCTTAGGAAGTGTGTATCTGATCAGAACTTTCCATCCACTTGCAGACCAGAGGAATTAGAGGGCATGGAGGAACAAGTCAGATGCTACAAGGAACCCAGGTGAATCCAGAATTCAGATGGGGGACGCCTTCCAGGATTAGTGACCAGCTTCCCAGGTCAATGTCAGAGCGAGGGGGAGATGACCAGATGACCTTGTCAGTTATTTGCTCCTCATCTCTCGGCTCCGAGCCCCCCTTCCATGCCTTGCGCTGGGGCTTGCCCTCCCAGACACCCTTCTGGCTGCGAGCAGGGAGGAGGAGCCTGGGATGCAGGAGGTGAGTGGGACTTCCTGATGCTCCCAGCTTCTTTCCGCACTGCTCCAGCAGCTGACAGCTCAGGATCCAGCCCCCAGGTTCCCTGGTGCTGTGGTCTGAGTGTATGTTTTCCCCCAAATTCATATGTTGAAACCCTAACCCCAAAGTGATGGTATGAGGTGTGGCCCTTGGAGGTGATTAGGACATGACATCTCGGCCCTCATCGCTGGGATTAGTGCCCTCGTAACAGAGACCGCAGAGAGCCCGCTCACCCCTTCTGCCATGTGAGGTTATGGCAGAGATGGCCGTCTGTGAGGAAGTGAGCTCTCACCAGAACAAATCGACCAGCAGCCTGATCTTGGGCCTCCAGCTTCCAGGACTGTGAGAAATAAATCTCTGTTGTTTATAAGCACCCCTCCCACCGCCCCATTGATGGTATTTTTGTTACAGCAGCCTGAACTAAGTCAGAAGATTGTTACTGAGAAGTGGGGGTGCTGCTATAACAGATACCTAAAAATGTGGAAGCGGCTTTGGAACTTAGAGGTTGGAAGAGTTTTGAGGTGCCTGCTAGAAAAAGCCCACATTGCTGTGAATGAACCGTAAGGGAGATTCTGGTGAGAGCCCGACAGAGAAGAGGCGCGGCCATAGAGAAGCCTGTCTTCTCAGAGAATGCCTAAGTGGTCCTGAACAGGATGTTGGTAGAAATGAAACCAGTCAACAGTTAGCCACTGATGATTAAATAGCTAGTTAACTAAAGCTTTTCTTCCTTGTTGCAATTACTGATTATGGCTTTTAGTTGTTCACCTGCCCTTTGTTAACTGTGCTGTAAACAGTTAGACAGCAGTATGCTATCTGACTCCCACTAGGTTCCTATAGGTCACATATCCCTGGCTCCTGGGTCACCATGGTAATGGGTGTCTGAGCTGTTTTTCAGGAATTAAGACCCCCTTGTCCAGTTCAGGCCAGTTGAGACCATCAACCCATCAACTGGGCCCACACATGCCCAATAAGTGACCTTTTGATGTCAAGAGGCTAAAAACTCCACCCTCAGATCATGCTAACGCCACCATTTAATGAACATGCATCCTATGAAGAGGCATGAAGTTTGACTATGCTTGTGCAGATCATCAGTTACCTCACCTCTCCTCACCTCCAGTCACCTACCTCCACATTACAGACCACCTTGCCCCCCACCCCATAAATATCCCTGAGCCCCCATTTTGGGGGGAGGCAGATTTGAGACTCGTTCTCTTGCTTCCTCACTTGGCTGCCTTGTGGTTAAAACCCTCTCTTTGCTGCAATCTCATCATCTTGGTGTTCGGCTTTCAGAGCGACGGGCAAAAACGAACATGGTTAGGTAACAGAAATGTGGATGGTAAAGGCCATTCTGATGAGATCTCAGATGGAAATGAGGATTAGGTTCTTGGAAACTGGAGGAAAGGTAATCTTTATTATAAAGTGGCAGAACACTTGGCTGAATTAAGTGTTCGTGTCCCAGTTTTGTGGAAGGTAGAACCTGTGAGTGATGACATCGGATATTTGGCTGAGGAAATTTCTAAGCAAAGCGAAAGTGTTGAAGGAGTGACCTGGTTTCTTTTGAATACTTACAGTAAAATGCAAGAAGAGAGAAATGATTTAAAGATGGAATTGTTAATCAGAAAGGAAGCAGACCTTAAAAATTTAAGTTTCAGCCTATCCATATGGAAAATAATGCGAAAGCTCCTTCAGAGAGAACATGAAGGGTGTGGCCAAATTTGATAAGGACATTAGTATTGATAGGCCATCTCAACTAAGCTAGGAGCCATCTGTCAAGACAATGGGAGATTAGTCAGCCACCTAAACAGAAGCTAGGGCCTATTGTCCAAGACATGGAAGAATGGCATTTCAGAGATCATGGGGGTGCCCCTCTCATCACAGGCCCAGAGTATAAGAGCCTGTGGAGCAGACCGATTTTGAGGCTCTGCTCCCAGCATTCTTGTGCCACAGGCAGAGGTGGCTGCCCGTCTAAAGGGTACAGGCAGTAAACATCGGTGGTGTCTGTTGTCCACGAGTTACCACTTCCACTAGCATGCAGAATGCAAGAGCCATGGGCGCCTTGCCACCTCCACCTAGATTCTGAAGGATGGAGTGGCCTGGAGCCTTGGGCTCACAACCCAGAGACCTATGCCCCACACAGGTGGGGCCGCTGCAGAGAGCCCCCACTCGGGTGACCCTAGATGGACAGAGCCACCGGTGTGTGATTCCAGCCCAGAAGAGCTACAGGTGAAACCAGTGAACAGTTAACCATTACTGATTAGGTAGCTAGTAACTAAAGCTTTTTTTGCAAGTATTAATTAAAGCTTTTAGTTGTTTGCCTGCCCATTGTTAACTGTGCTGCCTGGACAATACATTATCCAACTCCCACTAGGTTCCTATAGATAATATCTCCCTGGCGCCTGGGTCACCATGGTAATGGGTGTTTGAGCTGTTTTTCAGGAATTAGGAGTTGACTCCCCGCCTGCTCAGGCCGGTTGAGACCACCAACCCACTAACTGGGCCTTCGCGGGTGTCCGATTGCTGAACTCCTGACGTCAGGGAGCAAAATCGCCACCCTCAGATCATGCCTGCGCCACCATGTTGTGAACATGCGTCCTGTGAAGAGGCATGAAGTCTGACTGCGCCTGCGCTGATCATCAGTTACCTCCCTCTTCCTTGCCTCCAATCATCTATCCTCACCCTTCAGACCACCTTGCCCCCCACCCATCAATATCCCTAGTCCCTGTTTTGGGGGAGGTGGATTTGAGATCTGTTCTCCCGTCTTCTTGCTTGCCTACCTTATGAATAAACCCTTTCTCTGCTGCAAACTCATCGTTTCAGTGATTGGCTTTCTGTGCGATGGGCAAAACAAACGTGGTTTGGTAACAGGCACACGATTTCAACCCATGAGAACTGCAGTGTGGGCCGTGCTCAACAAAGCTGTGGGGGCAGGACCTTCACCTCAGTGGGCCTAGAGGGCAGACACTGAGCCAAAGAGGATTATTCTGGGGCCTTAAGGTTTTGACTTGCTCAGGACCTGTCACCCCTCTCCTATTTCTTCATTTTGGAATGGGAATGTCCATCCCATTCCTGTCCTACCATCGTATTTTGGAAGCACATAACTTGTCTGGCTTCACAGGTTCACAGCTGGAGGGGAGTTTGCCTCAGGACGAATTATACCTCGAGTCTCTCCCGTACCTGATTCCCTCCGTGGCATGCCCAACACCGGCCTCCCTGTGCCCCCTGGGCACCAGCCGATTTCCGTATGCACTGGTGCTGCCCCTCTGAGGGCTCAGCACCAGCCCTGGTCCTTCCTCTGAGCTCCTAGGGACCAGCAACCCCACCTCCTTGCACAACACGTCTCTATGTTCCTGGTGTGGCATCTGATATGGTGGTGTGTTAAGAAAAACAAAAAGGCTTTGTTTTTACATGCACCTCGAAGCATTTAGGGGTAAATGACATTATGTCTGGAATTTGCTGAAAGCACTCCAGCAAAAGAAGGGGCCAGAATAGATGAACCGTCAGTATGAGGAAATGCTGGCAGGCGACGGGCACCAGGGGCTAGTGCACGTCTGGAAACTTTCACAGCAAACAAATCAAAGTAATACTATATGAGAGTAAAAAATAAACCTTACACAACGAAGCTAAATTCACAAACATCCTTTGGCCTTGGGCGTGCCCTCTGTCCCTGGAAATGGGGTCCTGAGACTCTGGCTCTTTAAAAGTAACAACAAAATAACTGCAACTCTTTCTGTCCCATCCTTGTCTTCAGCTTAATATGGGCTACTCTCTGAAGAACTATCAATATTTTAGATCTTGTCAAAACTGCAGGAAGAAAAAGACAGCGAGAAAAAGGCGCCTTCCTTAATTTTTTAGGGAAAAGACTTTGGAAAACAGTCACCAGCAGATGAAAGAAATGTACAGTCTACACAAGTGATAATATCCAAAATGCTCAGCCATAAAAATAAAGGCCTTTTATTTGGTTTTTCTATGCCATTACAGGAACACATGGTGGCACTCCTGAACCCACGAAGACCTGCGGCCACACACACACCTGCTGTGGGCGTCTGCTGAGAAGCCGAAGTGTCACACACCCGCGCCAGGCCCCGCCCGGGAGGAAGCTCTACTCTGGGTCACGGGGTCACCTTCTTGTAGGTAATGTGAAGATGCTGAGTCATGGGCTGCGTAGTGGTTGCCATGGAGACTGTCTGTTCAAGTTTGCCTTCAGAATTCAGCCTGAATTTTCGGGTAATCTGAGCAGAACAAAACAAATACAAAACATCTTAGTTTTAATCTTCCAGATTCAGCAAATGCTTGCAGTCCTGTCTGCCATAGGCCAAGGGCTCCTGCAGAGCCTGAGACTTGTCACCTTAGTCCTCAGAGGCCTGTGAGCTGGGCAGTGTCCCTGCTAGTGGATGACAGGCACTCTGGTCTGTCTGCTCTGGTCTGGGAACTGGTCTCATCTTAGTCTACTTAGAAGTCATCTCCCCCCCCATAATTAGACATTTCATCAGACAAAAGCTGACCCTCCATGTGCTCCTTCCACTTGCACTCTACAACTTGAATTGATGTCACATGTGCTCTTGGAAAACTCAGAAACAGCACTTTTGAACCACTAATTCATCAGAACAAATTATGGCGGCTATTTCCAATAAGAACCTGTATTTCCAATAAGTACCTGTATTTCCAATAAGGACCTGTAGCAACATCCCCCAGTGAGAAACTCCAATATGCCTGGAATGTTTGTGCAGACTGTGAAAGCGTGACAACTGTCAAGATCACTCTTGCGGTCATTACTCCCTCGTGTTCCAGAACAGGGGGAGCTCCAGAAACAGAAGTTCTGCTTCAGGCCACAGCCAATGACTTTGTAACTAACCAACCCTCCGGCAGAGGAAAAAACCAGAAAAGCTAGATTTCAAAGAGTTTATTTATTTATTTTGAAGATTATTTAACTAAAACTTTATTATTTATGCTTTCCCCCAAGCTACAAGCACTCTTTAGCATTAAATTACATTGTGTGTGCACAACTACTAAAGTTCACATTTGCTCAGGAACGTATAATCACATTAAAATAAATAACGTTCTATTTCATAGTTTAATTGGCTCTCTTTTTTTTTTTTTTTGTGGGGAAGACCAGCCCTGAGCTAACATCTGTTGTCAATCCTCCCCTTTTTTTGCTGAGGAAGACTGGCCCTGGGCTAATATCCGTGCCCATCTTCCTCTACTTTATATGGGACGCCACCATGGCATGGCTGACAGGCAGTGCGTCGGCAGGCGCCCGGGATCCGAACTCACGAACCCCAGGCTGCCAAGTGCGAACTAAACCGCTGCGCCACCAGGCGGCCCCTAATTGGCTCTTAAACAGTTTCGTTAGGGGGAAAACAAATATTTTGTGTTAAGAAACTGGTACATATAAATGAACGGCTATGTGTTCATTTAAACTTTGAGGAAACCTAAAGATGAAGTTTGGGGGGGTTTTCTAAATGCAATACAGATGTGCACGTGAGGATGGAACGGTAGATACAGATGTAGCCTTTTGTAAGTGGACAGTTGTAGGATAGTCTAAATGGAAAAAACCTGACACTGACAATTGCTGAAAGGGAGAAAGAATCAAGAAAAAGTCAAGAAAAATGTTGATGAATACCTACTCTTAAGAAGAAGCGAGACATGTTATACAACACAAAAATGAGACCTACAGATTAGAAAAACACTCGTTTTACTGCTTTAAAAGACAAACAAAAAGTGATAGGCAGAGGGAATCTAGACCAATTAGAACTGCGGTGGCTGTAACAAAAATGGAACCCAGAACAATGATTTGACCCCATTAAGGAAATGACTAATTAAAATGAAATTTCACAAGTCTTCATGTCTGTAATAATACATTAAAGGCACAAAATATCACAGATACAAAGTCTGGACTCCCCCCTTAGCTGAGAATAAACTATCAAACCTCTGGTTAATCCACGACTCTTACCGCCTCCTGCTCAGCAGCACACGCGGTACACGGACAGGCACGTGGGACTTTACCATGAGAATCACAGTGACCCACCTTCTACTCTCCTTGGGCATTTCGTTTCCATCATAAGACACTTAAGACCTTTCCAGTGGTACATTTTAATCAATTGATCAACATTTAATCAATATTACATAAAAAAGAATCTGGATTTTTAAAATGAATCTTTTAGCACTGTACGTGATGGGTTTAACTGAATAGCTGAAGCATAATATGGTCACTACACTGTACTGCTTAAACTAACTTACAGCTCTAGGAAAATGTTTGATTTTTAAAATATAACCAAGGTGAGACTGCACAGTTATGAGCAGTAAAATACTAGAAAACAGTGAATGAATAAATAAGATGACTTTTCATCAGTGACCATTTGTTATTTTGCTTTTAGAAACTTGGAAGAAATTGTCTTCTTTGAGTTTCAAATGTTCTGGTAAAGCTAGTCATTTCTTAGCCTCCTTGATATCACCTTGAATTGCTGAAATAAGTGACTACTAAGAATCAAAGTTCTTTTCTGGTCTGAGATAGCCAGTGATGGCCACACTGAGGATTTTTCCATAGATGTCCACTTTGAAGGTACGCATGGTATCAGTTTCCATGGACTTCTTCATATTCTTGTAATATGGGCCCCACCATCTTGTGGACACCTCCACTTCCAACACTGGCCCAACCATAATAAATGCCAGTGGATACATCAGCTGGAAGATTATCTACTACTTGTTCAGGAAAGGTAGCTGTGGGGATGCCCAGATGCTTGGGGCCATGGCCGAAGCCCTGCGCCACTTGGCCGTGGCAGAAGGATAGCAGGTGCCCTCATGACGACATCCATTTGGGGTGTGGGGTGTTGGGTGTGGCCTGGTCTGTGTGTCCAGTAGAGCTGCCATTGAGGCAGTGCCCAGACCCTCCCAGACCAGCTGGGGGAAATGGGTGAGAACTTGGTTGGCCAGGCAGGTGCACACTGGGCTGGGCAGTGCTCATGACATGCCCTCATGCTGCTGACCTAATAGAAGCTGCTGGGCAATTCAGAGGCTGTGTCTCTGCCCTCAGAGTCTATTTAAAGGCATCAGGGACCCACCAAGGCAGCAAGGACCAAGGACCCAGAGAGAGGGAGTTCTGAGGGGACGCATCTTGGAGCAACCATTCACCCTGAGGCTCGTGCTGACTGTAAGAGGCTGCCTGGGGGCCGAGGGACAAGCGGTGGGGCCGGGAGGAAAGTGGTAGCCAAGAAAACTGGAATGGGCGTTCTAGGATCCATGGAGCTGCGCTGCATGAAATACACTCTGGAATCAGTGCCCCTCTAGAGGGAGAAGCCACGGAAAACACCCCAGGCTTTTGGCTGGGACCCCAAAGGGCTGCACCCCAGGGGTAAGAGTTAAAAAACAGACTGGGAAGTCCAGTTCCAAAATAACTCAATCTCTAAATAACAGGATCTGCCCTTCCTAGACTGACAACCAGAGCATGAGAACTGCTCTTTGGTGGGAGATAAAGACGCCTCAAGTCACTACAGTTTTTCACACATGATGTCTATTAATTCAAGAAAGAAAAAGAAAAAACTATGTAGCCTACAGGAGGTACGAGCAAAAGAAAAACAGGAAATGGAAATGGATGCCCTCCCCTGGGGTGGAGGACAGGAATGCCAACACTGGAGTCGTTAGCAAACCATGTGGAGGAGTTCAGCAGAGAATTAGAATCTGTCAAAAAGAATAAAATGGAAATTCTAAAACTGTAAAATATAATACCTCAAATTAAGGTAAGGTCGCCAAAATGGAATTAGCAGATTAGACACAGCTGAAGAGGACTGGTAAACTGAAAAATGGTCAGTAGAAAATATCCAAACTGAAACTGGGAGAGACGGACGGATGGAAGTATGGACAAAAGCAAGCGTAAGAAACACACTGGAAACAGAGTTCTAACAGATGTGCAATCGGAGTCCCAGAAAAGACAGGAAAGAGAATGGAACACAGGCAATATCTGAAGAGATTATGGCCAATTTTCTAAGACTAAATAAAGATATGAAGCCACAGATTCAAATTATATCACAGAAAAACATTGGCTGATCACCAAAGACAAGACAAACAGAACTTGGAAGCAGCTGGGGGTGGGGCAGGGGACATTATTTTCACAGGAATGACAAGATTTACAACTGACTTCTCAACAGAAAGGATGGAAGCCAGAATATAATGGAATGACATCTTCAAAGTAATAAAAACAACTGTCACCTAGCATTCTAGTTGCAGTGAAAATACCCTTCAAAAATGAAGGCAAAATGAAGACATTTTTAGATCAAAAAGTCCACAGAGAGTTCACCACCAGCAGGACTCCCCACTCCCTTAAAGAGAATGTTCTTCAGGTTTTAAGGAGAATGACCCCTGAGAGAAGCAGGGACAAATGGAGTAAAGATGTGGGCACCTCTCAGTGCACAGACCACAGAAACGGTGGTCGTGATGCCTGCTGGGGTCAGCGTGTGTGCCAGCACAAGCAGAAGGCGGGAGGAGGACGCGTGGAGTACTGCTTTGAGTCTTTGCTGCTCAGGGTGTGCTCCGAGCACCAGGAGCACCAGCAGGACCCAGAGCGTTGTGGGAAGTGCAGAGTCTCAGGCTCCACCCTGGACCCAGTGGGGCAGAACTGACATTCTAGTAGAGTCTTGGGAGACTCCCACACACATTGTAGTCTGAGAAGCACTGCCCTAGGGTTCCTGCCATTGCCCAGAAGTAGCCCAAGTACTAAGTTCTATTAAACATCAATGAACCAAGAATACATGTGGTACTCCTGTGGTAATCACTGAAAGGACAGAAGAATGTCTAACAAATAGGCCAACAGAGAGGAAAACAGAATAACTCAAGAAGGCAACAGGGAGCAAGCAAGGCACCCAGAACAAGTAGGACAAACAAAACGCACAGGTGGTGGGCTTCGTGTACTTGTACGAGGTAAACGTTCTCACACTGTAGCACTTCCAGAATTCTACGTTATTTATTCTGGAATTTCATTTCAAAATAAACAAGGTTTTTACCCTTGAAACCACTTTTCAAAAGAAACAGAAGTAGCGTAGAGAGAAACAAAGCACATGTCCCACACACCCACACATGCTCCAGCTTCTGCAGGACAGTGGCTGCCACCCTTCACAGCTTGTGGTCTGCGGAGGGCTCTGTCCCCTGCGCACCTTGCCTCTGATGTGGAGACACACGGCGCGTGGCACATGGTGCCTGCTGGCTCTTCGCCCTCCCACTGGATGCCCAGTTTCATGTTGTGCAGATGGAGCACAGGTGGGGCCAAAGGAAACGCCTCCGCAGGGACGTTCGGGTGGGGCACTCCCCTTGTGAGCCTCTCCAAGGACAAGAGCAAGACCACTGCTTCTCTTTCACTCCGGGCCCACCTGACAGGTGCTGAGGCCGAGGGTCTAGCACCTGAGGACGATGTGCCTTTTCAGAAGGTCTCTATGACCTACCATCTCCCAGCTGTCTGTCTCTGCACTGCTGGAGTGGCTTCTGGCCACGCCATGTGGACTCACCCCATTTCACTGCACAGTGATCCAAGAGTGGCCTCTCACTCAGCCTTCAGCTCTGTCTCTTTGTGCCCAAATCTGTGAACACCCCGTAACAGCCATCTTGCTCCAGAATAAACGACTTGGCAGCAAGAAGCAGGCAGCAAAGGAAGGGAGACAGGCCTGGGAGCAGACAAAACGACTGACAGACTTTGAGGCCGCCTTTCCCCAGGTCGCAGGAGGCTGCCCAGGGAAGGGCAGGTGAGGGTCTGCCCTGTGCCCACCACCCCAGAAGCGCATGGTTGGAGAACTCCCACTCATGGAGTGTGGCTTCCAGAGCAGTGTCCCCCCATCTCAGAGATGACAGTCGGCTGTCGCAGAGGCTTGCTCAGTGCCAAAGCAGTAATGACGGTGCCAGTGCACAGGCTCCCTAAGAGTCTCACCCTCAGGTTCCTCTGGGCATTGCGGCCCCTGGCTGAAATTCCCCGTGCTATTTTCCTCTTCAAATGAGTTACTTGGAAGGGTTTAAAGTTGAGGCAGGAGAACACTGCATCGCTCAGGCTCAACAGACCTCTTTTGCTGCCTACAGCCTCTGGTGAAACTAGCAATCTGCCGAGTTCACGAATAATTCTGTGATCATCCCAAGTCGGCCCTGACAGCTAAAGCACCACCAGGATACAGATCCACCTGAGCCACAGACAGATCCTCGTTTAAATAAGGGGGGTTGGAAGCAACTGTTAGCCTTTACAACTTCAAAGTGGCGCTTGCTCAGGCTGTTGTGTGATCAAAAGTAGTGTTTTTTCTAAAAAAAATTTAGAGAAGAATATCGAGAACTTTCCCTAGATATTAAAATACAACATAAAGCTATGATCATCTTAAATTATTAGATGATTTTAAATTACTATTGGTGAAGAGAGACAGACAAGAAAAAAGAAACAGACCCCTGCCCCCTATTTATGGGGATGTGGCTTAAGATAGGCATGACATTTCAAATCTGTGGGGTCACTGGTCACCCATCTGGGAAAAGTCAGAACTGTATATCACATCATATAAAAAACAAATCTGAGAGAGACCAAAGGCCTAAATGTAAAAAGGAAAGCTACAAGAGTCCAAGAAAATAGAAGAAAAACTTTGTTATTTTGGAGTAGAAACACCTTCCCGAGCAAGAATCCAAATGTAGGCACCACAAAGGAAAAGACCCCCAGAGGCAACTTCAGAAAAGCTTACAACCTGTGGCGGAACACATCATAAACCCAGCTAACAGAAGCCACTGACTGGGGAAATGTCTGTCACATACACAGCAGACAACAGATTGATATCCACAGTATAAGAAGCTCCCATAAATCAATAAGAAAATGACAACCCAGAGAAAATAGGCAATGCCTCTGAACTTCAAGTACATAGAACAAGAAATACAAATGGTTGGTGAGCATGGGGAACACTCCCTCTCACTCATAAGTTAAATTTAAAACTTGAATAGATACCATCTTTTGTTAATCAGATTAGAAAGGATCAAAAAGTCTGAAAATACACCATTGGTAAAGGAGGAGGGAGGCAGGGGCTCTCATGAAATGCTGGGGGAATGTAATTGTTAAGAAAAGCAATTTAACAGCATCTACCAAAATTTACAATATACTTATTCTTTGATCCAGCAATTCACCTAGGAGAAATTTATCCAATAGATATGGATATATTTGCAAAAGTGGAAAAACAACAACAAACCTAAGAACACCTAACTGCCCAACAGCCAGGGACAAAATAATTAAATCATAGCACATCCCCTGACTGGCATGCACGAGAAGTGAGAAAGAATGATGTGACAGTGGAGACAGACAGGTCTCCAGGACGCAAAATCCACGTCAGCAGATGATGCATAGAATTAAAAGTTCATCACGGGAGCGACATCTGAGAGGGATGGCTGGATGGACGGGCTCACCTGCTCCACGTGGGGCTCCTTGGCGAAGGAGATCCTGGCAATGGAGTGAGATGCGATGCACAGCTCCTGCCCGTTCACCTCGCCCTCCTCCACCTCCACGATGCCTGCAAGGGAGGGCTGTCAGTCCACGAGAGCCTGCCCACCGGTTCTCGGCTGCCGCAGCTCCTATCACCATCTTTTGCAATCAAGGACTCAGCAGATCTGAACTTTGCAGCCATCGAGGCAACAATGTGTCCTCTTGCCTGCAGTGAACCTCCCGGTTCAAGAGGGAAGAGACTCACAACTCCTCTGACAGTGGGGCAGGTGATCCAGGAGGGTCGCCCTCTCCAGGGTGCCCTGACCCCAACCCTGCCCCTGCCCTGGCCATCTGAGAGGAGGGAAACACAGCCAGGGGGACTGATGCCCCTATGGCTGCCCATGGACTTCCAGCCTGCCAATGCCCCAGGCAGTTCCATTCCAGGCCAGGCCAGTCCCAACCATCCACCGCTTCCAAGAAGTGAGACTCACCTGAGCCAGTGAGCAAAGTAAAGGTCAGACAAGTGGGAGTTTTTTTTTCGTTTTTTTGTTTTTTAGCTGAGGAAGATTTGCCCTGAGCTAACATCTGTGCCCATCTTCCTCCACTTTATATGTGGGTCGCCACCACAGCATGGCTGACGAGTGGTGTACGTCTGGGTCTAGGATCCAAACCCGTGATCCCAGGCCACCGAAGTGGAGCATGCTGAACATAACCACTAGGCCATGGGGCCAGCCCCTGGCAAGTGGGTTTTGAGTAATTTCTAATTCATGAACCTGGTTAACTACTTTAGGATGATCTCCCACTGGGAGCAAAGCAGACTTCCAGACAGAGAACTTTCAGCTGGACAGTGATGTTTCCTGCTGTAGTTCTCCACAGAGCTCCATCCCCACAGGAAACACCTGTGTGCAGTGGTGCAGATGGGAAGAAGCCCGGTAGGTGCTGTTACTCAAAGAACTGAGGGATGGAACGAAGGAGAAAAGAAAATCAACCCATCCTTATAGAGACCCTCCTACTATAGCCCCACCCACCCCCCGTGGACCCCCGGGCCCAGAGACCGAGGACAGGGCCCCCGGCCCCCACCTGCCAGCCCTCTAAGCCTATCCAAAGGCCTGACACTTCCCGCCCTGAAAGGCCCCCATGGGACCACGTCTGCTTCTCAACCATCCTCCACAAACATGTCCATGAGCACTGACACACTCAGAGGTCACTAAGAAAGCCGGAGGCACATGCTGCCTCACCTGCTGGCCACCACCTGGCCAGCACGCACGGAGCGTGGGTGGAGGGTAGGCCGGGGTGGCCCAGTGAGGGAGGGGTACCTGTATTCTGGGCGCTGACGAAGGCCACCTTGTTGGTGTCGGGCTTGAGGCGGATGAAGCCACACTCCCTGTGCATGGGCTTCCGTGTGTCTGGGTGGAAGGCGTTGAACCTGGATGGGCAATCAGGACAGGTGAAGCCCCAAGTACCTGATGCCCACCAGAGACAGCACCAGACTCTGTGGACAGATCTATTCTCACTTATAAAGCACCCCACCCACCGAATATAAAGTAACATGTTTCTTGTTCATGTGGAAACACAGAGATGTATAAAGGACACAGTATGGGAGACACGAGACCATGTGTGCAGGCGCTGGACGCCAGGGGCACCAGGACTTTCTACCTCTGACCTAAAAGCAGCTCCTCCTGGCATCCCCACCCTAGCCCACTGCCCCTTCTGCCTGCCCCGCCCCCTCCACTTCGGTGTGCATTTCTGCAGGGCCTGTCATCCTGACTGACCATGACTGATCACGACCTTGAAGACAGGAAACTGTTCCTTATAGTTTGGGGTATATCCTTTCAGCCCCAGCACTTCACAGGGCACTCCATGAACGCAGTAAAATCCCACCCGAACACCAGGCCGTTCCTCTTTTGAGCTATTATCTTGGTTAGGAGTCCAATCAATTCATATGGCAAGAAACAGAGCAGGCATTGAGTCAGGAAATGGTTTCTTATCAGCCTGTGTCATGGTGGTCGGTAAAAGACAGCTGCATCTTGAACTGAGAGCTCTAACCCACAACTAAAAACCAACTCTCACAACTTCACCAGCACCCGAGCTGCTGTAGGAATCCATGGCCACAACAGATAAGCTGTCGGTGGCTACAGCTTACTAAGTGGGGCAACGCCGTCTCTCCACCATAACCAGTAAGAAGAAATAGATTTTAGATGATCATCTACTGCACACATACATATACCATTTTATTTACCAAAATATATATTTTCTACTCTACTCTCATTCATTTTTCTTTTAATGCTACTCACAAAACTGAGTGACTGGCATTAAAAGAAAATTAATTAATGCTAGTCACGAAATTCTCTAATGGGTTGTACCCATGGTTTAAAAAGACTGCTTTATACTGTTGTGAGTTATTCTGTGTTTTCCAGAATTTCTACCTTTTGGTTTATGTGCAAAATATTACTTTGTCCTCATTCATTCAATCAAGAATAATACAAAAAGGTATGAGGTAATATGTTTTAAAACAATAAGCTTTTAATCTAAGTCCTTCTGAAACTGCCAGGCATTATACGAGTAGTATCAAGTTAATTTTAGATTCTTAACATATAAGTAATTATACGGTGGAGACGGGGGGAGGGGGAGAGTTCTGTTTTATATTTTATACACCTCTTTATTGTTTAAACTTTAAAAAATATGAATTACTTCTGTAAATAAAAATGTCCTCAGCCACCTCCCCAGCTCCACCTGCACTGGTACCGGCCTCCTGAAAAGCAGCACTGTTTTCCCTGCTCTGTGCCTGCGTGGGCAGTGGGGGAGGATTCAGCTGGAGGACCCCAGAGGACTTTCACTCTGTCGTATAGTAAGAATCAGAACCACAGTACTAACAGCTTCTCTGAGACCTCAAATAGCTCAAGGGTAAGTCTAAAAGAAAGCCACGCCCTCTCATTTTCAGAAACACTGGGGTGACTGATTTCCATATAGGAATGCAGCAGGAGATGAGGGGTTTAACTGAGCACAGGCACTGATTTTTATGCCCAGATTAACAAGCCTAAGATTTTGTGGTCAGCATATCATCTTCAAACACATAAGAGAACCAGAAAGTACCATTTTTACCTGTTGGGTGTCTTAGGTGCCAGGTTTGGGGCAGGAAGAGGGTGCCTTTCTGAAATATAACCACCAAGTTCCTTCTGCACCTTCCCACCTAGCATTCATCTGTCTTGTATCAGCCTGGAATTGTTCCCACAGAGAATCAGGGGGTGCACTTACGAGAAGTTCAGCATGGGCTGGCCCACGTGGGATATGTGCACCTCCTCTAGGTACTGGAAGGGCTGCAGCGTCGGGAAGGTCCCAGCTCCCGGCGGGTCTGACAGCCAGGTGCCCAGCATCCAGGACAGCGGCTCCACTACTGGGTTCATCTTGGGGGGCTCTGGGGACAAAAGGAAGAGACAGTCAGTGGCTCTGCGTCCCCTGATCTCCTTTTGACCATGCCTTGCTGAGCTCTGCGTGGAAATGTGCACACTGTTGCAGAGCATGCCACTAGCCACCTGTTGAGAGGGGGAAAAAAAGGCCAAGCAATCAGCCAACGTCATCTTGCGAGATCCAGCTTCAGAACTCTCTGCGTCCTACACAGAAAAGAGAAGGAGGGGGCCTGGTGGATCAGGGTGCCCTGGGGTAGGGATCAAGTGATGGAGATAAACGGCAGAGGAAGAACATGAAAAGGGGAACAGGGGCTTTCAGAGCAGGTGAAACACGAAGAGCGTACTCTGTAGGCAAGACTCACATGTGAACTGCTGACTCAGATTCCGTGGGAAGGCCTCTGGATCTGACACCAGCCCTGACAGCACCCAGCAGGCCTCCTGGAGACTGCCACCCAGGAGGGCATGATTTCTCTCTCATGCCACAAGAGAACCCACTGTCACTGAAGTGTGAGGGACGACATACAGGCCTTGAACTGAGAGGTGTCAGGTGGAAGGGGTCCAGCGAGAGGAGCACAGGGGAGGGTAGAGTGGCTCGGTTCACCGTTCTGCCAGGCCGCAAGCCCCATGCCCCCAATCCTGCTCGGCCAAGCAATCAGAACTGAACACTGGTTACGGACCATGTGCTGCTGAGCGGCTCTTCAGAGATTAGCTCGTGTGATCCTCATGTCAGCTATGTGAAGTGTCCGTATCTGCATGTAAAGGAGAAGCTGTGCAGAGAGCGGCTAAAGGGCTCCTGAGACCACAGGAAGGCGGGGTTCAGCCCCACCTGCCACTGCCTCCCGCTGAAGGGTGCTGGAACAGGAGGTCTGATTCCCACATACAGCCAACCTCTTCTCCTGGCCACATCTTGCTTCCCACACCTTGACAGCCTCGGATCTAAGTGCTTTAATCTGAACAATGGAAATGATACTAAGGAAAATCAGGGAAGGAGAGAAGCACAAGCCCGCTGACCCGTGAAGGAGGCTAACCTATGGAACAGTAGGTTTTATCAATGGACCCAAATATGCCAAAGCAAAGGAGCCCGCTTCCTTGTCAGAGCTGATAATCTGCATTGCTTCCTTCAGGCCTGCCAGAGCAGAAGACACGCCCAGGGGGGCAGGAGTTCCAGAAGCATCTTGGCCTCTGAAATTACACAAGCTTGGACTAGAAACTGAAAGCAGTCTGGGAGAATAATACCTAGGAGGAAACAAAGGCCGAGGGCTCTAGGGGTAGAGGAGCCTCAGACCATATCTAAGAACCTGCGGGGAAGCGAGGAGGAGGGCTGCGTGTGGCCTGCCCTGGGGCAGGGGTGAGAACACTGGGTGGGGAACAGGGAACTGCACTCCTGACTTTTGAGCCCACATGGGGCAAAAATGGGCAGCCAGAATGAGGAGATGGATGAAAACCCATTCCTTTTCCAACCTGGCTATCTCTTTCAGGATTTCCTTTTCAAATTGCCTGTGGAAAGTCAGACAGTGAGGGTGGCAACATTTGAGCTTTGACTGACAAAACTTTCATAATTAGACAACAAAAGAAATGTAAATCAGGATTTTAGTTACAATCTTTGATGGAGATAAGGAATAAAAGCTTCGGAATGAAAAGTCTAGACTTAGAAGAAGCTGCTGCTGATGTGCTTCTTGTCATCCATGACACTTGAATCAATTCTTTCCTTCATGCGAGGTGCCAGGTGCTCTTCCAAGGAGAGGGATACAGCAGCTGGAGGACACAAGACAAACATCCCTGCCCACACTGTGGCGCTTTCGTGCCCGTGAGGGAAGAGAGCAACACACAAAGAAATGAGGAAAAGATGCAGAAGTTGACGTACATTAGGTGATAAGCCAGAATGGGAGAGGGGGCTGTCGGGGCATTCTGAGATCTTAACTAAGAGGAGTGACGACGGCCTCCCTGAGAAGTGTGAGACCAGGGAGGGGACATGGAGCCCGCAGCTACTCTGGAGAAGAGTGGACCAAGCAGACACGCTGCAGACACACAGGTCCTGGGCTGGGCGCGCTGGCCTTGCTGGGGAGGAACAGGCAGCCAGCATGGCTGGGGAGGGCCAGGCCAGGACAGCCTCAGCCCTTGGAAGGGCTCTGGCCTTGACTCTGAGTAGAGGGAACCCTGGAAGGATCTGAGCCGGAGGGCCGAGATCCCTGGCTGTGTGGAGCAGGTGCAACTGCAGGAAGCACCTGGTGGTGGAGGGTGGCCATGGCCCCGTGGCAGCGGTGGAGAGGGCCAGATTCTGCATCTGATCTGAAGGCAGAGCCAACCGGATTTACTGACGGCTGGGACGTGGGATGTGAGAGAGAGGCAGGTGACTCCAAGGTTTACGGCCTGAACAACTGAGAAGATAAGTTGCCACTGACTGAGATTCCAGAGGAAGAGCTTGAGTGGTTTGAAGCGTGAGATTCTGTGGCAAAAATCAGTCAGCTCAGATAGTGCAAGTCCTACAGTTTTTAGGACACACAGAAATCATTATTTTTCAGACAGACAGCTATGGCCTTAGAGGCTCTTTCTGTCTGGTAGACGTTTTTATCATGCTCAGTTGCAGCACTGAAAAAACACTCTTTGCAAACCTCAGGCTTTCTGGAGAGTTCTCAGGCCTGCCTGTGTCAAGTACAGCACAGGGTGGTGGTCACAGCCCACTGTCACAGCCCGCTCTGGCTCTCCTGATGTCTGGATTCTGGTCTCCACACACCGAGCAGGGCCTAGTTCGTGACCAGCCTGCACTGAAATTGAAACATACTTTAAAAATTGCTAGACCACTCATAAAAAGTCAGTCCTGTTAAGATGCATGCCATGTCAAAACCGCGTCCTCCCCTGCTCTTAAAGAGGTTTTTTGAGCATTCAGTCCTTTCCTGGTCAAGGCACGGAGACCCATGGATGAGGCAAGCCTGCCCCCTAGGGTGGAATCATGCCACTGCAACGCAGACCCCAGGACGCGGAGCTGGGAAACCCGGGCTTCAGGAAGGAGACAACGCACCCTTTTGTAGGAGTCAGAGTTGAGGCTGACCCTGAGAGGAGGGACCATGAACTCACTTTCTTGTCACCCTGTACCCCTGTGTTATTTAAACAGCTCCTTAAGAGGCAATCTCCTCAAAGGAATGCAGTGGTGGGCATGACACCAGCCCCTCCCCAGACCCCCAAGATCGAGAGGCCTCTGCCTGGTGACTCCGACTGCATCCTCTGCAGGCCCCCGCATCCCCCCACCCCCTGGGGCACCTCACCACCCGCCACAGCCGCCCTGTGCACCCCAGGAGCACCTGCTCCCCCTCCCATGGGGGCTGGGCTCAGTCCCTGGCTTGTCTCTGCCCAGACTGTCCTCCTCCCAGGGCTTCTCTGCCAGCCCCATTCATCCGCCCAGTGGACACCTCCCATCCCAAGACCGAACAAGGCCCCTGGCCTTTCCCTCCCACCGGCCCCACTGGGGAGACCATGAGGGCGGGAGCCTGTCCTCATCAAATCTGCTCCTCAGAGGGACCTGGAGAGGAGGAGCTCCTCAAACGTGGGGTGAGAGACAGAGAGAGAAACAGAGAGAGGGAGAGACACAGAGAGACAGACAGAGGGAGAGACAGAGAAGGAGAGAGAAACAGAAAGGGGGAGAGAGAGAGAGTCAGGGAGATGGGGAGAGAGGGGGAGAGACAGAGGTCTTGCTCTTTCTTCCCTCAAATCTCTCTGAGGGAACACGATTGGGTAAGTGAGCATTATCACCTCTTCCAGAAAATTGAAAAAACAACAATAAAAAAACTTTTCCCTGAACTTGATTTTCAGGGAGTATAGGTCACGGATACAACCCACACAGCCACCAAAATATGCATTAGGGCCGTGAAAGCAGCTGGGATGGTCAGAGTCTTGCTGAAGGACAGAAGGGGGCAGGGAGTGGGCAGGTACCCATGTGAAGGGGAGCGGGTGAGCAGTCTGAGGAGAGGCCTCGGGGGACCAGGCTCAGAGGAGCAATGCGGCAGGCAGGGCCTTGGAACCGCTCGCTGTGGCCCTGTTTGCGGGAGCAGCCTGCCTGCGAGGCAGCAGAGAAGGGGGAGCCCTGGGAGGCTCCTCTGGCCCCCCTTCTGCTACAGGCAGCCCCTGCAAACAGCAGGCCCAGGATACCCACTGCACTCACAAGGAGTGGGAAGATGGCCAGGCCCAGGCCGGTGCGAGGGAACCTCACAGCACCATGGAAAATGCCCTGAGCGCGTGACACACCATGATGTCAGTGCCACTCAGAAAGAAAAAGATGCTGCCAACCAAAGGGACGCTCTGCCTTCCGATCAGATTGACTATAGGAACTGCCAGAGTTCAGAGATGTAGAAAAATATATCTTCAAACGGATGAGATGTGGTAGAACACAAAGTGTGGGAAAGAGAGCAAATATTACCAGGACCCAGGTGAAACTGACCAAACGTTTCACCAGTCTTTAAAAACCCAGCAAAGCAACCACCTCTGTGAAAAGAGACCCCCGACTAGAAGTGCAAGGACTAGGGAAAGAAGTGGCAAGAAAACAGGAGAAGGTGAAACCTGAGCTGGCCGAAGTTGGGAAAGAAGCAGAAGAAAAAACATCAATCAAACCACCACCAAAAGGAAGCTGAACTTGGAAGCAGCACAGGGAGAGGGGGACACTGGGAAATACAATGTGGGAAGATAAAATAAAGAGAAGATAAAAGAAAAATAAAGATATGAAGACAAAGTTAACCAGGGTTGGAGACTCTCAGACTCCGTGGGTGGGAATGTACAGTGTGCAGCCTCTCCTCTCAGGGTGAGTGCAGAGCACTGAGCTGGCAGCAGTCCCTCCCCTAGGGCTCCACCCCAGAGAGACACCAACACACGTCCACACCACAAACTGTACACGAGGGTTCATGGTAGCATTATTCACAACAGCCAAAGTGTGCAGACAACCCAAATGTCCTCCAACTGATGAACAGGGAAACAAAATGTGGCACAGCCAGACAATGGAATGTGATTTGTCCATAAAAAGGAATGAAGTACTGACACACGCCACAACATGGATGAACCCTGAACACGTTACACCAAGGAAAAGAAGCCAGACATCAAATGTCACATGTTGTATGATTCCATTTATATGAAATGTCAGAATAGGCAAGTCCATAGAGATGGAGGCAGAGCAGTGGTTTCCCCAGAGCAACGTTCAGTGGCAGAAGATACCAGAGCCACACTTATAAGACGCACAAGGAAAGAAAGCAAGCACCCAGGACTTCATAGCCACCAAAACTTTCTATACATACAGGCTGCAGACCCGTGCTGACCCGTGTCTGACGTGAGCATGTGAAACATGGCTGCTCCACTGAGATGTGCGTTAAGGGTAAGACACACACTGGATCTCAAAAACTCAGTCCCAAAAAAAAGAACTTCAAATATCTCAGTAACTTTTAAGTATTGGTGGTTACGTGTTGAAATGATAATGTTTTAGATAACACTGGATTAAATAAAATATATTACTGAAATTAATTTCACCTGTTTCTCTTTACCTTTCTAATGTGGGTCTTAGAAAATTTTACCTTACATATAAGCTCAGGTTATACTGCTGTTGGATGGCGCTATAATGGACAGTTTTCAAAACTCAGGGAACATTGTTCCCATGAATTCTCCCTGAGGACATTACTAGAAGACAGAATTCACCAAGAGACGATAGGGAAATGATGGCAAGAGGAATCACAGTGAGAACTGAACACATTCCACAGAAAAACAAACATGGGCACCAGTCACAGGTGGAGGATGCCCTGACCATGTAGGGGCAACACAAGGCACAGATACCTCGCGAAGAGCCGGGGGAGCAGAGCAGGCCTGCTGTTCCCTCACTAAGACTCGATGTCCCCGAGGCTGACAAACCAAGGAATAGACCACGCAGGAGAAAAATTTGCTTTAAAAACAAAACACAGTAGGCATAATTTAAAATAACAAGACAGAACTAAGACCAAATACACCTGAACTCACATATCAAAAGAAAAGGCTTTTCAGATTGGATCACAAGGCAAGACCCTCGACTCTTGCTGTAAAGGAGAGCTGCACCAAAAAAGTAATTCAGAAAGGCATTTCAGAAAGCTGGGCAAATGCAAGCAGTAAGAAAGCTGGCATCACGATCGTACTATGAGGTAAAACGAAGTCCCAGCCAAAATGCATTAAACTCAATGAAGAATGACTCTTTAGGATGTGAAGGGTGCAAGTCACAATGAAGATATCGTGGTTATGAATACTCATGCGCCAAACATAGCAGCATCTTCTATAAGGCAGAAATTATTGAGGATGCACAGATGTTGATAGAAAGAAACTAAAGGAAATCTCAATTCATGTCTATGTCCAAGTGAATAAAATACAAATAATGAAACAGAATACCTACATAATAGAAGAAGGTAGTTCTGATTGATATACATTGCACTTTATAGCTTAAAACTAGAGAATACTCCTTCTTTTCAAGTTCCTCCAGAAAACTCATGAAATCTGACCTCATATATGGTCAAAAAAACCCTTCAAGTTTCAAAAAGTATAAAGAGTTCCCACCACACTGCCTGATCACAATGCAACGATACTAGAAATTAAAACACTATCAGATGTCCCTTGAAAACATCATGCTACGAAAGAGAAGCCAGACACAAAAATGCACGTATGTTTTATGATTCTGATTGAATGAAATTCTAGAAGAGGTAAACGAGTGTATGGTGAGAGGAATCAGAATGGTGCGGGGTCGGGGCTAGGGTGGAAGGTACACGAGAGCTTGGGAGCATTCGATGAGGGGCGTGGGGACACTGGTGTCTACCTGTCAAAACTCACCTAGGGGAACACCTAGAGCTGTTTCACTTTCATAAATTATACCTCAATGAAAACGTTAAAAGGCAAAAATTTCACAAAACGAACATCAAAAAAAGATTAGAGACTGAAATGACCTATCCCTAGACCCACTTACTGTGTTACAACGGCACAGGGTCAGGAGTGGCCAGGTGACTCTGGCCTTGGAGTCGGCACATCAGGGAGCAGCCTAGCCCCCCAGGGCCTCCGGTCCATGCCATCTGATTGCTGCCCTGCAGGGACAAGGGTCCTTTGTTGCAGATCTTCTGTTATTTTAAGAAAACCCAGAAATACTGACTTAGGGGTAAAATATCCCAATTTCTAAAGATGTGTTCAAATTAAAACAATAAGAGTCTGTGGTATGAGTCACACACCCTGGTCCCTGGCTGTCCTGTCCACCAGCCGGCCACAGCCTTGGTCTCATGACACGGCATGGGAAGGCCTGGCGAGGGCTGAAGGGGTCTATGGTGCCTGCCCACCCACCCACCTTCAGCACGGCCTGGCGCACTCCTAGCCCTTCCCTAGGTTGAGGCCTGCGCTTCGCCTCCTGGCTCCTTCCTTATTCCTTTCCTCTCCCAGCCGTGAGTGAGAAGGCTGGTGGTCACCCAATACATCCCCCTGAGTCCTGAACCAAGGGCTCACGAACATCAAGAGAAATCTTAGTTGCCCACAGCTGTTTCTAAGTGAGCAGGTTTTTTGTCTGAGCTGCACAGGGAGCTGGTTCTGGACACACAGAATACCTGAGAGCTCTGCGTGTGTGCTGGCCATGGAGGGAAGCCACCTGTGCAGACAGGAGGGCTGGCCCACCAATGTCAATGTGAAATCACTAGCCCACAAAGACCAGGTGGAATAAAGCCACAGAACCTGCTGCAAAATGAGTGTGAGGGGGCCGCCCGGTGGCGCAGCGGTTTAGTCCGCGCTTGGCAGCCCGGGGTTTGCGAGTCCGGATCCCGGGCGCCCGCCGACGCACTGCCTGTCAGCCATGCTGTGGCGGCGTCCCATATAAAGTGGAGGAAGATGGGCACGGATGTTAGCCCAGGCCCAGTCTTCGTCAGCAAAAAGGGGAGGATTGGCAACAGATGTTAGCTCAGGGCTGGTCTTCCCCACAAAAAAAAAAAAATGCGTGTGAGAACTCTGTTAAGACAGGTCATGAGGATCCAGCTTAAGAACTGGGCTTACGGAAGTCTGAGGTAAGTCTGATGTGACTGAGTCTCCCGCCCCTGGCCCCAGGGATTTGCTGGTACTTTTCCTTCTAGAAGACGTGGATGTGGAGCAATCAAAGATGGATCCAGGGGGTTTCCAGTGCAGCCCTCGCTTGCTGGTAGGCCAGAGAAGATGTCTGTACAAGCAGTTCCAATCAAATGATATCACACGGGGTCACAGATAAGAAAGGAAGAGCACACAGATGGAGAAGGTGCTCCAGGAGGTCTTCTTAAGGGATGAGAGGCCAGCTGCACTTGGAGAATGGGCAGAACAAGGACAGGGATGGAGTGGGGCCTGCACTCAGGCCCTGAGACCACCCGGTTGACAAAGGGAGACAAGTGCAGAGCCCGGCCCATTCTGGGAGATTTGGGCTGGTGGGCCTGAGGCAGGCTAGACTGCGCCTTTTACACCTCAGGGGTGCTAACACACAGTCTTGGGATGAGACAGCAGTGCTGGCCGGCAGTCTGCTAGCACAGGTCACACCTGTCCCTTCTCTGCTCTGTGACAATGGCACTGGGCCAGGTGTGAGCAAAGGCTCACCCAACAGGTGCTGTGCTGTGGGGGGCTCGGGCAGGGGAGAGGAGGACTGGAGTGAGGAGCCAGGGTGTGAAACCATAGCCGGGCGAGGTGGAATGGAGGAAATGACCAGCCCCAGGGATGGGGACAAGGGAAGTGGCCAAGGGGGCTGAAGCTGGAAGTTAGAAGCCTGGAGTCCCAGTGAACAGAGGAGCCAGAACCAGAACATGGGAAGCAAGGCTTAAGATTCGATGTGGGTTAGGGAGGTGGATGAGGACAGAAGGTAGGTGGGCAGGGCAGGAAGAGAAGTCCAGCTGCGGCTGGGCCAAAACCGGCATCCCAGGCTGGCAGCCTGGAGGTGGACCGGCAACATCAGGGTGAACATGCGGGCTCACTGGAGCCGAGGGTAGACACTGCCCCCAGGACAGGTTAGACCAGAGAGAGGTGAACTCAGCGCGACCATCAGCACCTGAACAGAGAGTGGGAGGGCGTTTCCAGAAGAGCAGGTGGGGAGAGACTGCTGAGGGCCTATTTCCTGCCTCTAACAAATTCTGTCTAAAACCCATTCAATCACATGTGACTTTGCAACGGTGGCAAGTGCGCACTCGGTCACATGGAGCCTCCACAACCCCAAGTTCAGCAAGTCCTTCTGGAAACGGAACAACTCATTTAGACGTCAGCTGTTTCTGGGCCCACAGAGCTCACAGTTGATGGATTCTCCAGACAAATACGCTATCACATCACATTAAGGAAAGTGAAAGGGGAAGCAGTGTTTATTTGGCAGTATATTAAAAGACTAGGCAACTCTAAAGTGACTCTTCTTTTAAAAGTCAGAAGAAACATTTTGAACAGAAAAAGTAACACTTGACTGGAAACGAAGGTGCGTGCTGTTAAATAAGTATCACGAGCCTCTTCATATTGCACGAGGTTTAATGACCAGCGCACTGTCACATCAAAGAAGGGCCGATACCATGAGATACCTGATTCTGCAACGGAATATCTAATCGCTCTGAGAAACACGTCAAATTTAGTCCTCCTGGCTGGCTGTTATTTGCTCTTAATTATAATGAATGTAAACTGGACAAGGACGACGGAGCAGGCAGTGGATCCCCTGCCTCCTACTGGTGGCACCACCCCTCGCCCCGCAGACGCTGGCCACACTGGGGTTACCCAGGTTCCTGTGTGGGGCTGCTCCCCTCTGCACTCCTGCCCGCGGAACTGCCAGCCCCTTGGCCACTGCCTCTCTCCTTGTTTTCACTGAGCGTTGCAGTGGGAAGAACGACCAACAAGACAATTCTCAAATCCAAAAACGTCAGGTTACATGAGCCTATATATATGTCAAAAATCATCAAACTATATCCTTAAGATTTGTGTATTTTACTGTATGTGAATTATATACTTCATTAGAAAAATAAAAATAAAATGAATTTAAAACTCAAACAAAAAGTATAATAAATAAGGGATCTAGCTTATTTGCCATTTTCAACCTCTACAAGTAAATCAGACAGGCTTTTCTATGCTTTTTTTTTTTTCTGGTTTCATTTTTCTTTTATTAAAATCCCAATAAAAATGCAAAATTTTCTCCAAGAAATTTAAATTTTCATTTTTTGGCCCGAGACAGTGAAAGCAGGCTTACCCATCCCTAAGTTTTCTAAACTCCGGACACCGTCAAGGTTCTTCAAGGTTGTTTTCTGCCAATTGACGGGAAACATCTGCACCTGGCTGTTAACAGCTCGGCAGGAAGTGAATGCCAAACTTGAAGAATGCATTCTGGGAACTGTAGTTCCACTATAAAAGATGATTCCTCAGAAAAAAGTGGAAGACAAAGACAGAACTGGAAATGACGGAATCTTAGAGCTGGGAGGAGCTTTGGAGAGCAAGCTGAATTTTATGAAGGTCAGACAGGCCACAGAGGTGAAATGTCTCTTGCAGAGCAAGGAGTGGGACTTCTACCGCCAACCACAGAGGGAACCAACCTGTACGTGGAGCCAGGCACATAGCAAAAGTTCTTTCCAGAACAGTCACTCTGGAAACTCCTGACATATCCCTTTCTAATCTGTCTCCTAGAGGGCTGGCCACCCACTTATTTTGGCTTTAAAAGTGGATGCTCAGAGACTGCTCTGTCTTCTGACAAATGTGTCAGCAGATGGGCCCAGGACACCAATGACAGGAAATGAGCAGACACACTCACTGTGACCTAGGGACAAACTCCATCCTGGCACCTCCCACACTCACATCACTTTGTGTTAGCAACACAGTGCTTCTGACACTAACTGCACAGCACAACAGGGTAAAGGGAGCCGAGGCCGCCCACCTTTCGGCTAGAGCTGGCTGTTCCAGGCTGAGAAGACACTATCCTGGCACTGTGATCGTCTGTGTCCCACTGGCATGGCACAGCAGGGGAAGATGTTCTTTTAAAGCAACAGGAACACCCTCACTTTATCACCCATGAAATGGAAAGATGCATGCACATACAGGGAAAAAAGAAATGACAGATGGAAAATAGAGCAAATATTTCCATAAAATACCAAAAGACAGAAAAGGAGACCAAACAATTATCACCTGCAGATGCTATGGCTGACGCTATTACCCACCCAATCCAAAAGTCTCAACTGAGAAACTGTTAGAACTAATAAGTGAACTTGATAAGACGGTTGGTTACGAACACTGGTAGCTCTCCCACATATCAGCAATAACCAAATTAAAATCACAGGGAGGAGCTTCCAGCCTTAACTCTGACATAGAAAGAGCTCAGAAATTAAAACTCCTGTTTTTACAAGAAAAACACTGAGTGAACTAAAAATCAGTAGAGAAGCGAGGCCACAGATGTCCCCCTGAAATCCGGAGAGACGTGCTAACACAGAGTCACAGCCGAGAATTGCTTACCTGGAGCAGAAATTACTGGAGACATGAACTGGCAGGAACTCTTGACGGTAATTTGGACAAAATGCTGAATGTAGATAAGCATGAGAGTGAGAATCTCGTGGGGGCTGCAGTGCTGGGGGCCCCACACTTTCATAGGTTTTACTTCCAGGAACCTCACCAAGTTCTCACCATGAGAAGACAAGAAAAAAATCATCTGAGGCCTCTGGCAGGGGGGAGGGGAAGGGAACCATCCTGAAATAAGCCCAAAGCATTCTCCAAAACAAAGGCTTGCTCTTGAGGGAAAAAGACTTGAGCAGAGCTTTCTCTTACCTGGGGGAAGGGCATTTCCCCCACACCAGCTCCTCCAGCCTTCCTGTCTCACCCAAACGGGGAGAAAGACAGGGAAGAAACACTTGTGAAGGTCACAGCCCAGGAAAATAGGCCACAAAAGGCTGAAATTTCATCATAAGGTTATAGAACGCTTCCCCTCCTGTATACCACTCCTCAGGGCTCCAGCACAATAACATGGATTACAGCAGAAAAAGCCCCAAGGGGCAGAACTCTATGAAAAAAGTTCTTAGAGAAACCCAACACGACAGGGGAGACAAAAAATAAGGACATTAGAGGAATGTGACGCCCCTGGCATCCATAGCTACAGTAGAGATTAGACACAGCCCAGATGCTGGCCAGGTTAACATGACACCTCAACCTAAAGGCCTATGCACCTCAGTTTCTATTATCTGATACATCAGGTCCACCTTTCAAAAAAATTAGAGAGCATGCTAAAGGGCAAGAGAGAACACAGTCTGAAGAGACAGAGCAAGCATCAGAACCTGACTCAGATACGGCCAAGATTTTGGAATTGTCAGACTTGGCATTTAAAATAACTATGACTGGGAGGAGGGCGAAAGGGACGATTAGGCACATGTGTGTGGAGATGGATTGTAATTAGTATCTGGGTGGTGACATGATGTAATCTGTGCAGAAATAGAAGTATAATGATGTACACCTGAAATTTATACAATGTTATAAACCAATGTTACTGCAATAAAAAAAGAAAAAATAAAATAACTGACTAATACACTAAGAGCTCTAAAGGAAAAAGTGGACAATATGCAAGAACAGATTAGTAATATAAGAAGAGAGAGCAAATGCTGAGAAAGAATCAAAAGGAAATGCTACAAATCAGAAACATTGTACCAGAAGTGAAGAATGCTTTTGACGGACAAGGCTGAGGAAGGAATCGGTGAATCTGAAGATATGTCAATAGAAACTTCCCAAACTGAAATGCAAGTGGAAAAAAAAAAGGAACAGAATATTGGAGAACTGGTGGACAATTCCAAAGGTGGTACATATGCATAACAGAAATAAGAGAAGAAGAAGAAAGGGACAAAGGAGAAGAAATATGTGAAGTAATAATAACAGAGAATTTTTCAAAATTAATGACAGACACCAAATCACAGATCCAGGAAGCTTAGAGAACACCAAGCACAATAAATACCAAAAATCTACATCTAGGCATATCATATTCAAACTGCAGCAACCAAAGATAAAAAGAATCTTGAAAGAAGCCAGAGATAAAAAACCTTACATATAGAGCAAAAAGAATAAGAATTACAGTGGTCTTATCATAAGAAGACACGCAACTGGGGCTGGCCCGGTGGTGCAGCGGTTTAGTTCACACTTGGCAGCCCAGGGTTCGCGGGTTCGGACCCTGGGCGCCTGCCGACATGCCGCTTGTCAGCCATGCTGTGGCGGCGTGCCATATAAAGTAGAGGAAGATGGGCATGGATGTTAGCCCAGGGTCTTCCTCAGCAAAAAGAGGAGGATTGGCAACGGATGTTAGCTCAGGGCTGGTCTTCCTCACCGAAAAAAAAAAAAAAAGAAGACACACAACCAAGAAAAGAGGAGAATTCTATATCCAGTGAAACGATCCTTCAAAAGTAAAGAAGAAATAAAGACTTTTTCAAACAAAAACAGGAAATTCATTGCCAGTAGACATGCCCTGCAAGAAATATTAAAAGAAGTTCTGTAGGGAGAAGGAAAATGATACAGGTCAGAAACTCAAACCTATATAAAGAAAAGAAGAGCATTGCAGAAGGAATAAATGAAGGTAAAATATAAAACCTTTTCTTTTTCTCAATTGTCCTAATAGATAAATGTTGGTTCAAATTAATAGTAACAGTGTGATTACAGCATATGTATAAGTGAAATGAATGACAGCAATTTTATAAGGGACAATAGGGAAGAATTGGGAATACTGTTATACAGTACTTGCACTACCTGTGAAGCAGTAGTATTATTTGAAAGTGGACTTAGATTCATTGTAAATGTACAGTGCAAATTCTAGGACAACTAGAAAAAAGTTTTAAAAAGAAATATAGATGATATGCTAAGAAAGGAGACAAAATGAGATCAAATAAAATACTCAATTAAAATCAGAGAAGGCAGAAAAGGAGAGGAACAAAAAAAGCAAATAGAAAGCAGTTACAAACATGATAGGTAGCAATCCAACTGTAGCAATAATCACATTAAATGTGCATGGTCTAAGTACACCAATTAAAAGACAAAGACTGTCAGAGCAGATTAAAAAAAAGACCCAACTGCATGTTGTCTATAAGAAACCCACTTTAAATATAAAGACACAGATTAAAAGTAAAGGAATACAGGAGTGACGACAGCATCATGGAGGAGTGAGATTCCCTCTTTGAATCTCTGCACCCTAAGACACAACAAAAACATCATTCGCATACCAACAAAGGTCAATCAAACACTACAAAGGACTTTTAAGAAACCCCTGCTGCCATACATCGGAAGGTGGAGGCATGGGAAGCCCCAAAGGACGTGAGGAGAGGTAAGGAGTTTTACTCTCCCTCCCCAATCTATCAGCAAAGACAGGCAGCGCGGCTTGCAGACAGGGGGGCAGAGGCGGCCCTCTGCGGGGAAAACTATCGCCCTCCAGGTGCTCTCATAGACTGTTGAGAGATCCCCACCAGGAAGAGACGATGGACTGTTTCGGGGGTGTGGCAAACGCCCCAAGAGAGCCAGAAAGGAAACCCCGGGGTGGAGCAGGAGAGAACCCCTCCCCCGACATGCCCTGTGCTTCAGCACAATCCCTCCAGGGATTGCAGCAGGCTCAGAGCACACTGCTCGTGACCTCCACCCAGTGGCAGCAGGTGGAAACTGCAGGACCATCTTCAAGATGAAGAAAGGTAAAGGTAAATCCGTGGGATCTATGCAAAGGAATATTATGCCTACAGACCAAAAGGAAAATGACAAACACCCAGAAACCAACCCTGAAGGCACAGAAATCTATAACCTGAACGACAGAGAATTCAAAATAGCTATCATAAACAAACTCAACGAAATACAAGAGAACACACAGAAACAAATCAACGAATTCAGGGATTTCTTCACAAAAGAGATTGAAACCATAAAGAAAAACCAACCAGAATTATTGGAGATGAAGAACAAAATGGACGAGATAATGGAAAAAATGTAGTCTTTAAAGAGCAGAACTGACAATATGGAGGAAAGAATTAGCATTATCGAGGATAGCCATGCAGAAACGCTCCAGATAGAGGAGGAGAGACAGCTAAGACTAAAAAGAAAAGAAGAAATTATTTGAGAAATATCAGACTCAATGAGGAAAAGCAACATAAGGATAATAGGTATTCCAGAAGGAGAAGAAAGAGAAAAAGGAGCAGAGAGTTTGTTCAAAGAAATAATAGCTGAGAACTTCCCAAATCTAGGGAATGAGATGGAAATAACAGTGAATGAAATCAATAGATCACCTAAATATATACACAGGAATAAACAAACGTTACGTCACATAATAGCTAAGTTGACAAGACTCAGTGACAAGGAAACAATGTTAAGGGCAGCTAAACAAAAAACCAAAATAACATACAAAGGAAACCCCATCAGGCTCTCAGCTGATTTCTCGACAGAAACTCTACAGGCTAGGAGAGACTGGAATGATATATTCAAAATCATGAAAGACAAAAACCTTCAGCCAAGAATACTTTATCCAGCAAAAATATCCTTCAAATATGAAGGAGAAATAATAACTCTCGCTGATAAACAAAAGCTAAGAGAGTTCATCACCACAAGACCCCCACTACAAGAAATGCTCAAGAAGGCCCTTAGGCTGGAAAAAAAAACAAATGAAAAAGGGGATACAAAGATTTCAGCAAGGAGACTAAACCAGAACAAACTACAGTTGGATAACATCAAAAATTAATTCAAGCTCATCACTGTAAACACACACTCACAACAGAAGATGGAATAAGTAGTGACAACAACAAATAAGGAGGGGAATAGGAAAGGGATTGAACCGACTCAGCCAAAGGAAACAGGAGGCATCTGAAAATGTATTATCTTAACCAGGAGATCTTTTATATAAATCTCACGGTAACCACTAAACAAATAACCAGAAGAGAACCACACATGACAAATAAAGAGAAAACTAAGAGAATCACCATGCAGAAATACCAAACTGAATTTGCAGTCCAAAACACATGCGATAAGAAACGAAGGAAATGCAAAAGAACCAGAAAATGAACAATAAAATAGCAACATTAAACCCTCATATATCAATAATCACTCTAAATGTAAATGGATTGAATTCTCCAATCAAAAGACAGAGTGGCGGGATGGATTAAAAACCAAGATCCAACAATATGCTGCCTCCAGGAAACACATCTCAGCTCTAAAGACAAACACAGACTCAAAATAAAAGGATGTAAAATGATACTCAAGCTAATGGCAAACAAAAGAAAGCAGGAGTTGCCATACTTATATCAGACAAAGTAGACTTCAAGATAAAAAAGGTAATGAGAGACAAAGAAGGACAATATATAATGATAAAAGGGACACTTCACCAAGAAGACATAACAATTATAAATATCTATGCACCCAACACAGGAGCACCAAAGTACATAAAACAACTGCTAAAAAAACCCTAAAAGGAGATATTAACAATAACACAATAATAGTAGGGGATCTTAACACCCCCCCCTTACATCAATGGATAGATCATCCAGACAAAAAGTCAATAAGGAAATAATGGACTTAAACAAAAATCTAGACGCAATGGACTTAATAGATATATACAGAGCACTCCACCCAAAAACAGCGGAGTACACATTCTTCTCAAGTGCACATGGAACATTCTCAAGGATAGATCATATATCAGGAAACAAGGCAAAGCTCTATAAATTTAAGAAGATTGAAATCATTACAAGCATCTTTTCTGATCATAATGCTGTGAAACTAGAAATCAACTGCAAGGAAAAAACTGGGAAAGGAACAAAGATGTGGAGACTAAACAACATGCTACTGAACAACCAATGGGTCGTTGATGAAATTAAAGGAGAAATCAAAAGCTATCTGGAGACAAATAAAAAGAAAATACACCCTACCAACTCATATGGGATGCAGCAAAAGCGGTCTTGAGAGGGAAATTCATAGCAATACAAGCCCACCTTAACAAACAAGAAAAATCCCAAATAAATAACCTTAAACTGCACCTAACAGAGTTGGAAAAAGAAGAACAGACAAAGCCCCGAATCAGCAGAAGGAGGGAAATCATAAAAATCAGAGCAGAAATAAATGAAATTGAAACTAAAAAAAACAGTAGAAAGGAGCAATGAAACAAAGAGCTGGTTCTTTGAGAAGATAAATAAAATTGACAAACCCTTAGCCAGACTCACTAAGAACAAAAGGGAGAAGATAAAAATAAATAAAATTAGAAATGAAAGAGGAGAAATTACAACAGATACCACAGAAATACAAGGGATTATTAGGGAATACTATGAAAAACTTTACGCCAACAAATTGGAAAACCTAAAGGAAATGGACAAATTTTTGGACGCATACAACCTCCCAAAACTGAATCAAGAAGAAATAGAGAATCTAAATAGACCAATCACAAGTAAAGAGATTGAAACAGTAATCAAAAACCTCCCAAAAAATAAAAGCCCAGGACCAGATGGCTTCCCTGGAGAATTTTACCAAACATTCAAAGAAGATTTAGCACCTATCCTTCTCAAACCATTCCAAAAATAGAGGAAGATGGAATACTTCCCAACACATTCTACAAGGCCAACATCATCCTGATACCAAAGCCAGACAAGGACAATACAAAGAAGGAAAACTACAGGCCAATATCACTGATGAACATAGACGCAAAAATCCTCAACAAAATATTGGCAAACCGAATACAGCAATATATCAAAAAGATCATACACCATGATCAAGTGGGATTTATACCAGGGACACAGGAATGGTTCAACATCCGCAAATCAATCAACGTGATACACCACATTAACATAATGAAGAATAAAAACCACATGATCATTTCAATCGATGCAGAGAAGGCAGTTGACAAGATCCAACATCCACTTATGATAAAAACTCTCAACAAAATGGGTATAGAAGGAAAGTACCTCAACATAATAAGGGCCATATATGACAAACCCACAGCTAACATCCTACTCAATGGGGAAAAACTGAAAGCCATTCCTTTGAGGACAGGAACAAGATAAGGGTGCCCACTCTTGCTGCTCTTATTCAACATAGTATTGGAAGTTCTGGCCAGAGCAATTAGGCAAGAAAAAGGAATAAAAGGACTCCAAACAGGCAATGAAGAAGTGAAACTCTCACTATTTGCAGACGACATGATCTTATACACAGAAAACAAAAAAAAATCCATTGGAAAACTACTAGAAATGATCAACAACCACAGCAAAGTGGCAGGGTATAAAATCAACTTACAAAAATCAGTTGCATTTCTATACACTAATGATGAACTAACAGAAAGAGAACTCAAAAAGACAATCCCATTTACAATTGCAACAAAAAGAATAAAATATCTGGGAATAAATTTAACCAAGAAGGTGAAAGACCTATACAATGAAAACTATAAGACACTACTGAAAGAAATCGAGGAAGATATAAAGAACTGGAAAAATATTCCATGCACATGGATTGGAAGAATAACATAGTTAAAATGTCCATACTACCTAAAGCAATCTACAGATTCAATGCAATCCCAATGTCATTCTTCACGGAAATAGAACAAAAAATACTGAAATTCGTATGGGGCAACAAAAGACCCCAAATAGCTAAAGCAATCCTGAAAAAAAAGAACAAAGCTGGAGGCATCACAATCCCTGATTTCAAAATATACTATAGAGCTATAATAATCAAAACAGCATGGTACTGGTACAAAAATAGACACACAGATGAATGGAACAGAACTGAAAGCCCAGAAATAAAACCACACACCTATGGACAGCTAATCTTCGACAAAAGAGCAAAGAACATACAATGGAGAGAGGGAAGTCTCTTCAATAAATGGTGCTGGGAAAATTGGACAGCAACATGCAAAAGAATGAAAGTAGACCATTTCCTATTGCCATATACAAAAATCAATTCAAAATGGATTAATGACCTGACAGTGAGACCTGAAACTATAAAACTCCTCGAAGAAAATATAGGCAGTACACTAATTGACACTGGTCGTAAAGGAATCCTTTCAGATTCCATGTCTACTTGTACAAGGGAAACAAAAGAAAAAATAAACAAGTGGGACTTCATCAGACTACAGAGCTTCTACAAGGCAAATGAAACCAGGATAAAAATGAATAGACAGCCCACCAGCTTGGAGAAAATATTCGCAAATCGTTTGTCCGACAAGAGATTAATCTCTGTAATATATCAAGAACTCATACAACTGAGCAACAAAAAAACAAACAACCTGATCAAAAAATGGGCAGAGGATATGAACAGACATTGTTCCAAGGAAGAGATGTTCAACATCACTAATCATCAGGGAAATGCAAATCAAAACTACACTAAGATATCACCTCACACCCGTTAGAATGGCTATAATCACCAAGACAAAAACAACAAATATTGGAGAGGTTGTGGAGAAACGGGAACCCTCATTCACTGCCGGTGGGAATGCAAACTGGTGCAGCCTCTATGGAAACCGTATGGAGACTCCTCAAAAAATTAAAAATAGAAATACCTTATCATCCAGCAATCCTACTCCTGGGAGTCTACCCAATGGATATGAAATCAACCATCACAAGAGGCTTATGCACCCCTATGTTCATTGCAGCATTATTCACTATAGCCAAGAAGTGGAAGCAACCCAAGTGTCCCTCGACTGATGATTGGTTAAAGAAGATGTGGTATACATATACAATGGGATACTACTCAGCCATAAAAAAGACAGAATTCTCCCATTTGCAACAACATGGGTGGTCGTAGAGGGTATTATGTTAAGTGAAATAAGCCAGAGAGAGAAGGACAGACACTGCATGATTTCACTCATATGTGGAATACAAATGAACACACAGACAGAGAGAACTGGTTGGTGGTTACCAAGGGGAAGGGGGGTGGGGGGGCAGGCACAAGGGGTGAAGGGATGCATCCACATGGTGATGGACAAATAATAATGCACAACTAAAACCCCACAATGTTATAAACTATTAAGACATCAATAAAAAATTAATTAATTAAAAAAAGTAAATGAATACAGAAAGATACATCATGCTAATACAGATCAGAAGAAAACTGGAATAGCTATATTAGTTTCAGACAAAGTGGACATTAGGACAAGAAAAGTTATCAGGGATAAAGTGAGGCATTACATAATAAAAAAGGTGTCAATTCTCCAAAAAGACATAATAATCCTTAAAATCTATGTAGCTAACAACAGAGCATCAAAATATGTGAGACAAAAAATGGACAGAACTCCAAAGAGAGGGAGAGAAATCCACTCTCATAGTTGGAGATTTCAGCATCATTCTATTAGCTAGACAGATCCAGCAGGCAGAAAATCAGTAAGGACATAGTGAACGCAACAGCAACATCAATCAACTGTTTATAATTGTTATCTATAGACTACCATGATGGTTAATTTTATGCATCAAATTGACCAGATAGATAAGAGGATGACCAGACAGATGCTGGTAAAACATTATTTCTGGGTGTGTCTGTGAGGGTGTTATTAGCATTTGAATTGGTGGACTCAGTAAAGCAGATGCCCTGCCTTATGTGGGTGGGCACCAAGGGCCTGAATAGAACAAAAAGGCAGAGGAAGGGCATATTTGCTCCCTCTGTTTGACCTGGGACATCCATCTTCTGTCCTGGTACATTAGTGCTCCTGGTCCTCGGGCCTTCAGACTCAGACCAGGACTTACACCATCCCTCCCCTCCCCCCCCCCCTTGCCAATTCTTGGGCTTTTGGACAGGGACTGAATTAATCCACCAGCTTTCCTGGTTCTCCAGCTTGCCATGGATAATCGTGGAAGCTAACTCCTATCATACACCTCCTCCTATATATGTATATATATATACATCCTATTGGTTCTCTTTCTCTAGAGAACCATGACTAACAACCACTTCATTCCAACAACAGCAGAATGCACTTTCTTCCCAAGCTCCCATGGAACATTCACCAAGATGGACCACATGCTGGGCCATAAGACATATCTTAACAAATTTAAGATCATACAAAGTATGCTCTCAGACCACAATGGAATTAAACTAGAAATCAGTAACAGCAAGATAGCTGAAAAATCCCCAAATATTTTTAGATTAAACAAGACACTTCTAAATAACAAGTGGGTCAAGGAGGAAACCTCAAAAGAACAAAATATTTAAACTAAATGGAAATGAAAATACAACTTATCAAAATTTGTGGGATGCAGTAAAAGCAGTGTTTACAGAGAAATTTACAGCACTGAATGCGTATATTAGAAAAGAAGAAATGTCTAAAATAAATAATCTAAGTTTTCACCTTAGGAAAGTGGAAAAAGAAGACCAATTAAGTCAAAAGCAAGCAGAAGAAAAAAAATTAGAGCAAAAAACTAATGAAACTGAAAATAGGAGAACAATAAAGAAAAATCAACAAGATCAAAGGTTGGTTTTTTTGAAAAGATCAATAACATTGATAAACCTCTAGCCCAGTTAACTAAGAAAAAAAAGAGAGAAGACACAAATTACCAATGTCATAAATAAAAGAGGGCCATCACTACTAATCCCATGGACATTAAAGTAAAAGATTAATAAAGGGATACTACGAACAACTTTATGTCCACAAATTTGATAACTTAGGTAAAATGGACCAATTCCTTGAAAGACACATACTACCAAAACTCACACAAGGAGAAAAAGATAATCTGAATAGGCCTATATTTAGTAAAGAAATTGATTCATTAATAACCTTCCAAAACTGAAAGCACCAGGCCTAGATGAGTTTATTGGTGAATTCTACCAAAAACTTAAGGAAGATATTATACCTAGTCTCTACAGTGTCTTCTAGAAGGTAGAAGCAGAGGGAACACCTAACTCATTCTACAAGGCCAGCATTACCCTAATACCAAAGCCAGACAAAGACATTACAAGAAAGGAAAACTACAAATATCTCTCATGTAACATAGATACAAAAATCCTTAACAAGTATTAGCAAATTGAATCTAACAATGTAAAAAAAAGAATGATAGACCATGACCAAGTGGGTTTATTCCAGGTATGTAAGGCTGGTTCAGTACTCTAAAATCAATTAATGTAATCTGTCACATCAACAGGCTAAAGAAGAAAAATCACACGATCCTATCAACAGATGCAGAAAAAGTATCTGACAGAATCTAATACCCATTCATAAAAACTCTCAATAAACTAGGAATAAAAGGGAACTTCCTCATCTTGAATAAGAACATCTATTTTAAAAACCCTACAGCTAACATCATACTTAATGGTGAGAAACTCAAAGCTTTACTACTAAGATCGGGAACAAGGCAAGGATGCCCCTCTCACCACACATATTCAACATTGTACTGGAAGCCCTAGTTGATACAATAAGGGAAGAAAAAGAAATAAAAGGTACACATATTGGGACAGAAAAAAATAAAACCATCTTCAGGGGCTGGCCCCATGGGGTAGTGGTTAAGTTCGGCTTGTCCTGCTTCAGAGGCCCAGGTTCGCGGGTTCGGATCCCAGGTGCAGACCTACACCACTTGTCAGCCACGCTGTGACAGCGACCCACATATAAAGTAGAGGAAGACTGGCACAGATGTTAGCTCAGGGCTAATCTTCCTCAATAAAAAAGAAAATGAGGATGACTGGCAACAGATGTGAGCTTAGGGCTAATCTTCCTCAGCAAAAAGAAACCCCAAAAAACTGTTCTTGTTCACAGATGACATGACTGTGTGGAAAAATCCCAGAGAATCCACAAAAAACTTCCTGGAATTACTAAGCAATTACAGTCATGTATCACATAATGACGTTTCAGTCAACGATGGACCACATATACAATAGTGGTCCCATAAGATTAGTATCATTGAGCCTAGAGTGTGGTAAGCTATATTGTCTAGGTTTGTATAAATACACTCTATGATGTTCGCACAATGATGAAATCACCCCACGATGCATTTTTCAGAATGTATCCCTAGTGTTGTGATGTATGACTGTATAGCAAGGCTGCAGAATACAAGTTAACATACAAAAGTTAATTGTTTTCACATATACCAGCAGTAAACAATTGGAATTTGAAACTAAAAACACAGTAACATTTATATTTACACCAAAAAAAGAGAGAACTATTTAGGTATAAATATAACAAAATGTATGTAAGATTTTTATGAGGAAAACTACAAAATTCTGATGAAAGAAATAAAAGATCTAAATAAATGGACAGAACTCCATGTTCATGGATGGGAAGACTCAATATTGTTAAGATGTCAGTTCTCCTCAACTTGATCTATAGATTCAACACAATCCCTATCGAAATCTCAGCAAGCCGGGGCCGCCCGGTGGCACAGCGGTGTAGTCCACGCTTAGCAGCCCAGGGTTCACAGGTTCGGATCCCGGGCGCCCACCGATGCACTGCTCGTCAGCCACGCGGTGGCGGCATCCCATATAAAGTAGAGGAAGATGGGCACGGATGTTAGCCCAGGGCCAGTCTTCCTCAGCAAAAAGAGAAGGATTGGCGATGGATGTTAGCTCAGGGCTGGTCTTCCTCACACACACACACACACACAAATCTCAGCAAGCCATTTTGTGGATATCAACAAACTGATTCTAAAGTTTATATGGAGAGGCAAAAGAGGCAACAATATTCATGGAAAACAACAAAGTTGGAGAACTCACAGTACCCTATTTCAAGACTTACTAAAAAGCTACAATAATCAATACAGCACGGTATTGGTGAAAGAATAGATACAGAGATCAATAGAACACAATAGAGAGTCCAGAAATAGACCCACACAAATACAGGCAGCTGACTTTTGATGAAGGAGCAAAGGCAATACAATAGAGAAAGACTAGTCATTCAACAAATGGTGCTGGAACAAGTTGATGACCATACAAAAAAAAATAAGGAATCTAGACACAAACCACAGACTTTGCAGCTTTCACAAAAATTAACTCAAAATGGATCACAGACCTAAATGTAAAATGCAAAAGTGTAAAACTCCTTAGAGAAACATAGGAGAAAATCTATGTGACCTTGGATTTGGCAATGAGTTTTTAGATACAACACCAAAAGCACAACCCATGTAAGAAAAAGACAATAGGGGTCAGCCCCCTGGCGTAGTAGTTAAGTTCGGTGCCTTCCACTTTGGCAGCCCAGGTTAGCGAGTTCAGATCCTGGGTGTGGACCTACACCACTTATCAGCCGTGCTGTGGCAGCGAACCACATCCAAAACAGAGGAACACTGGCACAGATGTCAGCTCAGGGCTAATCTTTCTCAAGCAAAAAACAAGGAAGACTGGCAACAGATGTTAGCTCAGGGCTAATCTTCCTCAGGGGAAAAAAAAGAAAAAAATGGTAAGTTGGACTTTATTAAAATTTAAAATTTCTATTCTGCAAAAGGCACTGTTAAAAGAATAAAACAAGGGGCCGCCTGGTGGCGCAGCAGTTTAGTCTGCACTTTGGCAGCCCGGGTTCGCGAGTTCGGATCCTGGGAGCCTGCTGACGCAGTGCTTGTCAAGCCATGCTGTGGCGGTGTCCCATACAAAGTAAAGGAAGATGGGCACGGATGTTAGCCCAGGGCCAGTCTTCCTCAGCAAAAAGAGGAGTGGCAACGGATGTTAGGTCAGGGCTGGTCTTCCTCACAAAAAAATTAAAAAGAGAATAAAATAAAAAAAGAATAAAAAGACAGCCAGGGAGCCAGCCCAGTGGTGTAGTGGTTAAGTTCGTGCATTCTGGTTCAGTGGCCTGGGGTTTGTGGGTTTGGATCCTGGGCACAGACCTACATACCACTCATCAAGCCATGTTGTGGCGGCATCCCACATACAAAACAGAGGAAGTCTGGCGCAGATGTTAGCCCAGGGCCAATCTTCCTCAAGCAAAAAGAGGAAGATTGGCAACAGATGTTAGCTCAGGGTCACTGTTCCTCACCAAAAAAAAAAAAAGACAAACCAGGGAGAAAGACTGAGAGAAAATATTTGGAAAAAAAAAAAAGAATGCTGTACCCGTCACCCTCCCTACCTCCTCCTTGGACCCTGCAGGCAACACATCTTCCTTCGGCCCCTGGTTTTGGAAAAATTCATGTTCCTGATTCATGTTTAGTTTTTTCCTACCATTTATGTTTCATACATTTAACTTGTAAAATAGACTGTGAGATTATTATTACATAATGAATTTAAAAAAAAAAGACGTATCCAAAATACATGAAGAACTCTCAAAACTCAACAATGAGAAAATAAGTCACCCAATTAAAAAATAGGCCAAATATCTTCAAAAAGATGAAACAAAATGACAAATCTTTGCCTAGATGGACTAAGAAAAAAAAGAGAAGACTCAAATTACTAAAAACAGAAATGAAAGTGGGGACGCTAATATCGATTCCACAAGAATGAAAAAGATTATAAAAGAGTACTATGAACAACTGTACATCAAAAAATTGGATAACCTACACGAAATGGACAAATTCCTAAAAACACAAAACCCACCAAGACTAAATCACAAAGAAACAGAAAATCTGAATAGACCTATAACTAGTAAGGTGACTGAATCAGTAATCAAAAATCTCTTGATGGCTTCCTGATGGTGAATTCTACCAAACATTTAAGGAACTAATACCAATCATTTTCAGACCTTTCCAAAAAAACTGAAGAGGAGGAAACACTTCCTAACTCATTCTATGGGCCAGCATTATGCTGACACGAAAGCCAGACAAAGACACTACAAGAAAAGAGGATTACTGACCAATATCCCTTATAAACATTGATGCAAAAATCCTCAACAAAACTAAATTCAGGGGGCCGCCTGGTGGCGCAGCGGTTTAGTCCGCGCTTGGCAGCCCAGGGTTCACGAGTTCGGATCCTGGGCGCCCACAGACGCACTGCCTGTCAGCCATTGCCGTGGTGGCGTCCCATATGTAAGTGGAGGAAGACGGGCACGGATGTTAGCCCAGGGCCAGTCTTCCTCAGCAAAAAGGGGAGGATTGGCAATGGATGTTAGCTCAGGGCTAGTCTTCCCCAGAAAAAAAAAAAAAAAAAAACTAAATTCAGCAGCATCTTGAAAGGATTATACACCATGAACAAGTGGGATTTATTCCTGGAATCCACAGATAGTTCAACATATAAAAAAAATTGATCAATGTAATATGCCACATCAACAAAATGAAGGGGAAAAACCACACGATCATCTCACTTGATGAAGAAAAAGCATTTGACAAAATTCAACACCCTTTCATAAAAAAAACACTCAACAAAATAGGAATAGAAGGAAACTACCTCAACATAAAAGCCATATATGAAAAACACACAGCAAACATAATACTCAATGATGAAACACTGAAAGCTTTTCCTCTAAGACCAGGAACAAGGCAAGAATGCCCACTTTCACCACTTCTATTCAACATAGTACTGGAAGTTCTAGCCAGAGCAATTAGGCAAGAAAAAGAAATAAAAGGCATCCAAATTGGAAAGAAAGAAGAAAAACTATCTCTGTTTGCAGATATATGATCTCATCTGTAGAAAACCCTAAATACTCCACAAAAAAGCTGTTAGATCTAATAAATGAATTCAGCAAAGCAGCAGGACACAAGGGCAACACACAAAAGTCAGTTGTATTTCTATACATGAACCATGAACTCTCTGAAAAGGAAATTAGAAAAACAATTCCATTTACAATAGCATGAAAAAGAATAAAATACTTAGGAATTAACTTAACCAACAAATACCTATACAATAAAAACTACAAAACATTTCAGAAAGAAATTAAAGATGACAAATAAATGGAAACACATCCTATGTTCATGGATTTTGGAAGGCTTAATATTGTTAAAGTGTCAATATTATCCAAAGCAATCTACAGATTCAATGCAATCCCCATCAAAATCCCAATGTTTTTTGCAGAAATAGAAAAACCCATCTAAAATTCATATAGAATCTCAAGGCACCCAGAATAGCCAAACAATCCTGAAAAAGAACAAAACTGAAGGACTCACACTTGATTTTGAAACTTACTACAAAGCTACAATAATCAAAATAGTCTGGCAGTGGCATACAGACAGACATACAGACCAATGGAATAGAATAGAGAGCCCAGAAATAAAGCCTCACATATATGTCAATGATTTTTGACAAGGGTGCCAAGACCATTCGATGGGGAAAGGACAGTCTTTTCAAGAAACAGTGCTGGGAAAACTGGATCCACGTAAAAAAGAATGAAGTTGGACCCTCATCTAACACCATATACAAAAACTAACTCAAAATGGGTCAAAGATCTAAATGTCAGAGCTAAAACAATAAAACTCTTAGAAGAAAACACAGGACAAAAGCTTCACGACATTGAACCTGGCAATGATTTCTTGGTTATGACACTAAAGGCACAGGTAACAAAAGAAAAACAAATAGGCAAATTGGACTTGATGAAAATTTAAAAATTTGTACATCAAAAGGCACCATCCACAGAGTGAAAAGGCAACCCACAGAATGGGAGAAAATATTTGCAAATCATATTTCCGATAAGAGATTGATATTCAGAATAAATAGAGAACTCCTAAAGCTCAACAACAACAAAAAACCAAACAACTCAATTCAAAAATGAGCAGGGGCTGGCCCGGTGGCGTAATGCTTAAGTTTGCACACTCTGCTTTGGCGGCCCGGGGGTTCGCAGGTTCGGATCCCGGGTGTGGACCTACGCACCATTTATCAAGCCATGCTGCGGCAGGCGTCCCACGTATAAAGTAGAGGAGGATGCGCAGGGATGTTAGTTCAGGGCCAATCTTCCTCAGCAAAAAGAGGAGCATTGGCAACAGATGTTAGCTCAGGGTTAATCTCCCCCCCCCCAAAAAAAACCCCACTATGAAAAAAAAATGGGCAAAGGACTTGAATAGACATTTCTCCACAGAAGATATATGAGTGCCCAATGAGCCCATGAAAAGATGCTCAATATCACTAATCATCAAGAAAATGCAAATCAAAACTACAATGAGAGACCATCTCACACCCATTAGGATGGCTGCTATCAAAAACCCAGAAAACAACCAGTGAGGATGCAAAGAAATTGGAACCTTTTGTACACTGTTGATAGGAATGTAAAATGGTGCAGCTGCTATGGAAAACAGTATGGAAGTTCCTCAAAAAATTAAACATAGAATTACCATGTGACCCACCAATTCCACTTCTGGGTATACACACAAAAGAAGCAAAAGCAGGGTCTCAAAGAGATATTTGTATACCCATGTTCATAGCAGCATTATTCACAATAGCTAAAATGTGGAAGCAACCCAAGTGTCCACTGATGGATGAATGGATAAACAAAATGTAGTGTATACATACAATGGAGTATTATTCATCCTTAAAAAGGAAGGAAATTCTGTAATATGCTACAACATGGATGAACGCTGAGGACATTATGCTAAGTGAAATAAGCCAGTCACAGCAAGACAAATACTGTGATTCCACTTATATGAGGTGCTTAGAGTACTCCAAATCATAGAGACAGAAACTGGCATGGTGGCTGCCAAGGGCTGGGGGAGGGGAGAAGGGGGAGTTATTGTTTAATAGGCACAGAGTTTCAGATTTCCAAGAGTTACAGGGATGAATGGTGGTGATGACTGCACAACAATGTAAATGTATTTAATGCCACTGAAGGATACACTTAAAAATGGTTAAGATGGCACACTTTTTGTTATGCGTATTTTAACTTAATATAAAAAAGGGGGGAAAAAAGAAATCAGCTATCAGGCCACAAAAAGACATAGAGGAACCTTATATACATGTGGCTAAGTGAACGAAGCCAACCGGGAAAGGCTATGTATCGTATTCCACAGTATCCATATATCCTTATTACATGACATCCTAGAAAAGGCGAAACTACAGAAACAGTATAAAGATCAGTGTTGCCGGGGGCTGGGAGGAAAGGGATGAAGAGATGGAGCACAGGGGTTTTAGGACAATCCAACTCTTCTGTAGGATACTGTCACGGTGGACGCATGAGAGCGTGCATTTGTCAAAATCCAAGCGCTCACATGACAGCAGGACAGTGAACCTTAATGTAAACTGTGGACTTAGTTAACACTGTAACAATATCAGTTCATCACTAGTAAGGAATGAACTGCACTAACACATCACGCAAGACACACTAACACACACGTCATGCAAGACGTTAACAACAGGGGAAACGGGCGGGGGATGGGCGGGGGAGGAGGGAGAAATGCTCTGTACTATCTGCTGAATATCTCTGTCCATCTAAAACTTTCCTAAAAAACTATTAATTAAAAAATAATCAATGGAAGGTAGGGAGTGGGTAGGAATATAGATGAAACAAGAATATCAGAATATTGATAAATGTTGAAGCTGAAGATAGGGACATGGGGGGCTATTATACTTTTCTTTTTAATTTGTATGTGTTCAAGATTTTCCACAATAAAATGGTTTTAAAACTCCAGATTAATTCTAGATTATATGTACAAGGAATCAAGGAACGAGAAGAAAACAGGTATTTTTTTTTTTTTTTTTTGTGGGGAAGACCAGCCCTGAGCTAACATCTGTTGCCAATCCTCCCCTCTTTGCTGAGGAAGACTGGCCCTGGGCTAATATCCGTGCCCATCTTCCTCCACTTTATATGGGACGCCACCACGGCATGGCTGACAGGCAGTGCGTCAGTGGGCGCCCGGGATCCGAACTCGCAAACCCCGGGCTGCCAAGCGCGGACTAAACCGCTGCGCCACCGGGCGGCCCCCGAAAACAGGTATTTTTGAAGCAAGTACTCAAGGGGCACACTGAGGGAAGGTGCAGTCACACTGGATAGAGAGTGAATGTCCTGGTTCCATCAGGAAGGTTCAGAGCTCAGTAAGCAAGGCAGGCAACAGCACGGTCAGGGAAGTGACAGATACTGAACATGGAAACACGTTCGCCCTCACTGGTCACAGAAATGCCAACAATGGGCTCCGACAGAACCATCCCAGGTTTTACAATGTTGAGACACCTGGAGTTGGAGAGGACTCAGGGACGGAGCACCAATTCCTGTGAGAATGCCAATAAGCACCAGCTTTCCAGAGGGCAAACCTCCCAAACCCTGGAAGCTGCAGGCCACTGGCCCGGCTGCTCTGTTGTAGGGAATCTGCCCAAAAACAAAGGGATTGGGTAAAGATGATGGACTGAATAAACATGTATAGAACCCCTTTGACATAAAATCCCTAAAAAATGACCCAAAGACTCCTCATTGATGAACACATTCGTAACAGCCCTGGGAACCATCAAGAGAGCAGACGTTTTGAGGAAGACATCAAAGAGAGACAGCAGCTGGTGACCAGGGACACCCCCCCCTGCAGTGGGGGCTTCGGAAGGGCTGTGGAGACCAAGCCAAGGCACCCTCTCTCCCTCCCACTCCCCTATCACCTCCTGCACCCCCTCCACCCCCACTCAGTGCCCCCTTACACTCCAGGAACACAGGAGCTGAGGTGCAGGGCGCCCTTCCCACCAGGGCATCTCTTGCTCTCCGCCCTCCCCAGGTGGCGGAGCCCAGCCCTGCTCTTCTTCCGGGCCCAGCACGCCCATCCCTGGCCCTCAGGCTCCTCCTCACCATCCGTTCCGCCTGCAGCACAGACACCTGCTCGCCCGTCTCCACCTGACACACAAACTCCCCTGTTGGACCCATGCTCTCTCTTGGCTACTGTCCACTTTCCCCACATCCCTTCATGGCTAAACCTCTTAAGCAAAGTGCCTCATCCCCACTGCCCTCCTATGGCCCCCTTCACCCACTCTAGACTCGGCTCCATTCCCACCCTCTCAAGGAGACTGCCATCACCAGTGACCCCACGTGGCTGAGTCCAGCCATCTTTCCTCCATTCTGATCAGAGCTGTATCCGACCCAGCTGAGCACCCCTCCTTTCTGCAATACCCTTTTCCCCTCATGGCTCCTGGGACTCCATGCTCCACGGTTTCAGTCTCCTCTCCTGGACCCTCTTCAGCTGCACCTCTACAAACACTGCCTGCTCCTAGGCTGGGCCCCAGTCCCTTCTACAGCTACAGTCTCTCCACGAAACTTCATTCACTTCCACGGTTTTAAACATCTCTGACCTCACCCTGACTCTGCAGACACACAGATGCAACTTGAAGAGGTTGGGTGCTGGCTCCCCAGCATCAGCACCTAAGGAATATCTCAAACTTGATTCCTCTCAAAATGTTACTGTGGTATGAGTTCCAAAAAAGTATTAAATATTTCCAAAAAGGAGGAAATATTTGGATACAAGTAATAGTGGTGAACAAAGTAACCAAAAAAACATATACTTACATCCAATCATGGGTACTTGACGGGGAAAATAAGAACATGGAAGTAAGATCAGACAGTCTCGAGCTGGGGAGTGGAAAGTGAGGAGCTGGGAACGTAGGACACAGGAACTGATCAACGGTAAGCATTTACAGAAAGAAAGGCGGAAATGGTTGTTCTTAAAAGCTGCAAGACACTCACTAGAAGAACAGAAAAATAACCAGAAAGCCTAACAAATCAAAAATTAAATAAAACAGCAGGCCCAAATTCCAACTTATCACTAATCACAACTGTAAATGGATTAAATTACTCTAAAAAAGACGAAGGCTCAGACTGAGTGAAAATATAGCTATAAAATAAAAGGATATAAAAAGGTTGAAAAGGAGATAAAGAAATAAGACTTTACTTTTTATTTTTTTGTGTGAGGAAAATAAGCCCTTAGCTAACATCCGTTGCCAATCCCCTTCTTTTTGCTGAGGAAGATTGTGCCCACCTTCCTCTACTTTATGTGGGACGCCTGCCACAGCATGGCTTGGTAAGCGGTGTGTAGGTCCACACCTGGGATCCGAACCTGCGAACAAGAAGACACAGGCACCTGCAGAATCACAGGGAGACCTACCTTATCTCTCTTAGAAATCCACAGGTCAAGTGATACAGTAAGTTGGGAAACAGATCTGCTGATGAACACAAATAAGCTAGATCCAGCCCCACCTGAGGGAGAACAATGAACGCAACTAGTGGAGAGGATGCACTCTCCTTAAATCACAATGAAACAGTCACCACAGTGGACTGTGTGGTAAGTCACAATGAAAGCTCTAAAGAGTCCAGAAAGCAGATATCTACAAGTGACCATATTACTGGACCTTAAAGCAATAAAATTTAAAAATAATTACAAACAAATTGGCTCCCCTTCCCTAATCTATCCACTTGAAAAACTGTCCATACCCTTCTAAATACCTCACGTTCAAGAGGGAATCCAGACTGAAAGGACCAACTCTTTAGAAATGAACAAGAGCAGCACGAGGTGAATCCATGGCCTGGTAACAAAGAGACAGAAGAAGGGACACAGCCTCCAATGCAGGTATCAGGAAATGTCAACTGTACATGAAGAAGCTAAGCACTTTCCTCCAGGTGCCAGAACAATACAATAAAACTGAAGAAAGTAGAAAGAGGTGAGGATTCATTCATGAGGCAGAAACAACAGTGTAGACCTGATCAGTGGAGTCAAGGGCTGGTTGTCTGGAAAGACCTGTAATAGGGACAAACCTTGGGGAATCTGACCAAGAGCAGCAGACAAAGGCACCAAACAGCACCATCAGGTATGAGAAAATACAGAAACGGCTTTAACGTGACAAGAGAACATAGTGGACAACTCTGATCCAGACATCAGTGGTCCTCAACTGGCCCTGTTCTTTCCCCAGGATGCATCTGGAAATGTGCAGGATGGGTTTGTTTCTTGCTTTTGTTTTGGGTTGTGCTAATGGATGTTGACCTGGGGGTCCAGGAGGTCCTGAACAGGCTGTCACATAGAGCCTTTTCCCACCTGAAGTGTTACTTACATCCAGGAAGACAAATGTTGATCCAGAGTAAACGAACAACATGGTAGGGAAATGTTTTCCGCATACATACACATAAGAGGCAAAAGATACTATCCTTAACAAGTAAAGAATGTCAAGAAACCACTGTTTACAAAGACTGAACAGTAAAACAGAGGGAAAAGCAGAAATGTAGCCAATAAACATATAAAAAATATACGCAACCTATTTGTATAGGTACAAAGACATGCACATAAAAGCACAGAAAGTAGTCTAAGAGATCACACACCAAATTTTACTAGCAACAAAAAATAAAAGTTGGGAGGTGGGTGATAAATGGGAATTGTCACTTCTTAGCCTAATATTTCTGTACTGTTTTAATTTTTTCAAAAGACAATGTATTCTACTTGAACAGATGTTTAAAACTTTAAACAAATTACTATTAATGTTCAAAATGATTTAACTTCAAGGATATTCATTAACACATGAATGGAAAGGACCTCCTCATGAATTTAAGAGTCTCCTATAATTTTTCTAATAGTTTACTATGTCTATTTTATTTTGTATTCACAACCTAACTCATTTGGAATTTACTTTTGTGTGATGTATGCAATAGAAGCTGACCTTCCCCGGTTCAAGCGGAAAACCAACCGTATAGGCACCATTCATTGGGCAGCCTCATTTCCCACTTGGCTAAACCCCCACAGCTACAGATGCCTCTCGAGCGCCCTGGAGCAAATGGGTAAGCTCTCCAACCTGGGCTCCCTGTCTACAAGGCATAACTATTATCAGAGCCTTCTCCCGAGACAGCAAGGGTATGTATCACACGGAAGTGCTCAGGGGCCGTCAGCCACATAGCAAGAAACTCCTCATAAAGAGCATGCAGTGTGGGAGCTGCAAGCTCCAGTACTGACCTCGGCTGGGGGGCAGCAGGCTGCTCAGGTAGGGGAAGCTCACTCTCTTCAGCTCGTCCAGCTTCTCCTGCAGCTTGCGCACCTGGCTGTCGGAGCGGCTCACCCTTTGCCGCAGGGTCTTCAGCTCTCCATTCTTCTTCTCCACCTGTTCCCGCAGGCAGCACACCTGGCTCTTGTTCTGCCGGGAGGAGAAGCAGTAGGAGTGCAGTGAGTCGATGAGCTTGCAGGCCCCTGAGGCCGACAGGATGACCTCATTGATGGACATGGGGCTGGCATCGCTGTGCTCACTCTGCACAGCTTCCGCGGCTGGCTTTGGGGTGACGTCTGTTGGAGGGGCAGAGGAGCTCTGGGAGGGCTTCTGAGGCGTCACTGTGAGTGATGAACTCGGGGGGCTCTGGGCCAAGCCCTTGTCCAGCCCCAGGCCGGTCCCGCTGCAGCCGGCTTCCACGTCTCTCTTCAGCCTCTTTCGGTCAACAGGCTCTCGGGGGACAGACGGCCTCTCTCGAGTGTGCTTGGAGGAGAAGCTGTAAGAATGAAGTGAGCCAATAAATTTGCATGCCCCAGATCCTGGGGGGGTAAAGTCATCCACGGAAATGCCACTCTTATCTACCAGGCCCCCATCGGGGGAGGTGCTGGTCTCATCACCAGCATCTACAGCAGACGTGTTTGCTTCTCCCTGGCTGCCTGACACTGTGGTGGCCACACCGTCTCCAGGAGTTCCTTCCAGAGACTGCTGCACCCGCTTCTGACTAGCGGCTTCCTGGGCGGCCCTGGATGCGGGTTCGCCCTGCAAAGCGGCTCGCTTCAACTTGCGGGACTCTGGCTTGGCCATCAGGGTTTCCCTCAAAGAGGACGATGAACCTGCAGCTCCTTTCCCGTCTGCTTCACTCAAATGTCCCCTCAGGCCCCCTGAGGCCTTTCTGGTGTCCTTTCTCCTGGGGCGGCCATGGCCTCCAGCCCCCCTCTTCTCAGTCAGGTGGAAGATGGAGGGCACGGCCGTGGGCTTGAGCAGGCGGTGTTGATCCTCCAGCCTTTTGGAGAAGCTGTCTTTGGTGAAATGTTCGCTACAGAGGAAAGAATACTTAGTGGGGGTCCAGTTATCCCTCTGAACAGCTTTTAACCACTGGATCAGACGTTTTGAGTCCTTGAGGGGGAACCTACAGGACAAATGACAAAGTAATTAGAAATAATTAAATGTCTCCCCCTAAAACGATCAACTGTAAAAGCAAAACAAGTGTTTGCAAACACCCACACCTGTATTGACTTTACCCATTTAAACATTTAGTAAAGATTTAAAGAACACCTTCTGCTTGCAAATTATTACGGGAATAGAAAGATGAAAGACCCACTGTCTACCCTCAAGGAGCTTACAGTGTGCAGGGCAGAGAAGGAAGGTGAGGAACTCCTCCCAGGCTGTGGTGAGGCACACCATGCTTGGAGAGATGGCACAGGATGACATCAAGACAACAGGGAAGGCTTCAGGAAACCCTGGAAGTAGTTCCTAGAAGTTCACAGCTGACCAATCCTCCTGCTGTCCCTGGGATGCAGGACTCTGGGTACCAAAACAGGGAGGGTTTGTGCCCCTATTTCAAAGTCAAGCCAGATGTTGGCCAGCAGAGCATACCAGACACTCAGCATGGAGCCTGGCCCCAGCTGTAGTTCAAGCAGCTGAGGATGCGAGACCAGTTCTAAGAGAAGGTCAGACTCAAAAGCTGTAGTTGTGTGTTCCTACTGTACTTCCACTACCAGGAGGAAAGCTGCTCCCTCTAAAAAGCAACCAGCCTCTGAAAGATACTGAATAAGACACTTAATAAGCATTTCTTCTCCTTAAGGCAAGATCTCTATTTAGAAAACTCTGACCAAACTGTGCACACAGGGGAGGGGGTGTCACTCCAGAGAGCTCTCTGATTCCCCTAAAGTCATCTAACCCACCTGAGGCTGCTATGGACCAGCACCAGGGCGGATCCTAACTCAGAAATTCTAAGCAACACCGCCTTCCAAATTTTCAATGCTTTGTGAACACATTACTCAAAGACCCCTCATTCCCACGTCCTCTGCCCCCACATTAGGCGTTATGAATGCCAAGAGCCACCCTGTCTGCAGTGTTTTGTCTCATTATCGAAAAGAGTAACAAAATTTTCGGGACACAGGCTCTGAAAGAAACTGTCAAGAAAGCATGGTGCCTGATCTCTGAAATAATATTACCAGTCCTTTTGCTAGATTGTAACAACTTACGACTTAGGACAAACCATTGTAACTTTCAATAAGACTATAAATAACAAGTGTCAGTCAGGGCTTGAAAACTTAAATAACACCCTGCAACATAAAACGGAAGTATCTGCAATGAGGTTTTTAAAGTAGTTCCTTCAGTTCACTGTTCTGGAACCTCCAGTGTGGAAGTCCTTAGAAAATGACTCGCTTAAGTAGCTGAATTCCAGGAGCCCTCACGTAAGGAGTCAGCCCAGGCCAGGAAAAGGGCAAACCCCTCGGCCTGCGGCGGGAGCCCAGGAAGAAGGGGGAAGGACGCCCCTTCCACGAGCGCGCAGGGTTAGCCTCTCCTGAGGAGTGGGCCGTGCCCTGCTCCCCGGAGGATGCTGTCAGATGCGTCTCCAGGACTCACCTCCACGCGCAGAGCCACCTCTCCCCGGGACTACGACGACCCTTCCAGTAACAGAGCATCGGGGAGCGCGTGTTAATGATGATACAAGTTGCATTTGCTTGGCCACATTCCTGATCGCAGAGATCAAGGCAGGCTCCCCCGATTAGAAAAGCAGAAAAGCCACAGCAAGTGCAAGAGGACAACTGACCTATGGAAGAGCGTTTCCAGAACACACTGTTTCTGGAAATTGGCGGCGCCAACCCGAATCAATGGGGCACAGGGTGGCCGCGAGGAGGGGGTGAGGGTGGTGGAGGCCGTAAGGTGGCCTCCAAGGGAGCGGACGGGTGGTCTTAGAGTGGGCGCGCGTGGCCGGAGGGTGGGCGCCGGTGGCCGCAGGGTGGGCGCCGGGTGGCTGTAGGGTGGTCGTGAGGTGGCCAGGGTGGCCGGAGGCGCCCGGCCCAGAGACGGCGGCGCGGGCCAAGGTCACACAGCGCTCGGCGCTGACTCACTCGCGGGACCGGCCCCGAGGCCCGGCGCACAAAGTGCCATCCCGCCTCGGGCCGAGCCGCGCGGCCTCAGTTTCCCCGCGGTGCCGGGCCGGGCCGGGCCGGGCCGGGCGGGGGCGTGGCTGGCGGGCCGCGCGGGCGGCGGGCCGGGCGGGGCCGGTTACCTGTGGAAGGAGACGGCGCGCTTCTCCCCCTTGCCCTGCCGGTTGGAGCAGTTCGCGGCCGCACAGCAGATCACCATCTCGGGCCTCGGGCCGCCGCGCCGCCGCCAGGCTCCGGCCGTCGCCTCGCCGCGCCGAGCCCCGAGCGGGACCGCCCCGAGGGGAGGGCGCGCGGCGACACGGCTGCGGGACGTGGGAGCCGGCCCCGCGGCCCCGCCGTACGGCAAGATGGCGGCGCGCGCCCCCCGCCCGGCCGGGCCCCGGCCCCAGGCCCTCGACCCTCGGCGCGGCCGGGATCCCTGGCACCCGGCGGGGCGCTGCCCGGGGCTCCCGGCGTCGCGAGTGGGCGGGGGCGCCCCGGGCCGGTGGCTCCGTGCGGCGACATGGCGTGCCGGGCCCGTCCGTACGGCAAGATGGCCGCGCCGGGGGCCTGGGCGCACGACGGGCTGACGCGCCCGCCCCGGGGCTCCGCTGCCCGCCCGCGCCTGCTTCTGCTGCCTTGACAGGTCGTTGCTGCGGCCGTCAGAGCGAACGACGCCGGCCGCCCGGGAGCCGAGCGCGCGAGCCCGGCCCTCCGCTCTGGGCCCCGCCGTACGCCAAGATGGAGGCTGGCGCACTTCCGCGCGCACTTCCGGTCCCGCCCACGCTCACTCGGCCCGGATTGGCCCCGGCGGCGGCCCGTCGCGTCGCGTCGCGCTGCGGAAACGTCGGAGCGAAGCCGTGCTCAGTCGGCGGCCGGAGAAGGAAGATGGACGCAGGTGAGGGCCTGGCCGGGAGTGGGGCCACCCCGGGGGCGGCGCTCGCCTGGCCCCTCGGCCGCCGGGACTCGCCCAGTCTCTCGCAGGGGGACTCGCCTGGCGTAACTTGGGCGCGGGACGGGCCCGGGGCCGCGGGGAAAGCGGAGCCTTTGGGCGGAGCGGGCGGGGGCGGGGGCCGTGGCGAGGCCGGCGCGGATCTGACAGTCCGGTGTTTGTGGGTCTCGGTCTTTACCCATCCGCCCGCAGCGCCCGGGCGACCGGCCCGACAGGCCCAAGGCCGCGGGACCAGACGGGGCGGCGCGGCGTCCGGGCCGGGAGGGAGGGGGCCGGGCAGGGCTGGGGGCTCGGGCGGAGCTGGTTCTTGAGACGGCTTTGCTTCCCCCGTCTCCAGGAGTTAAGAAGTGAGAACTGTTTAACTCTTAGAAAGTTTTGTTGTAGACTGGAGGGGAGAAACATGCTCCGACTCTCACAGTAGGCGCGTATATATTTTTTTATTGTTATTTCAATTACCAATAGATCGCTCAAGCTTCTTTTTCTATGATTGAAAAGAGAAAATCCATCGTATCATGTCTTAACTTCTTGGGGTCCTCATACAAAGTGTGTGTGGCGGGGCGGGGGGGGGGGGGATGTTGGTGTTTGGTAAATCTTATCATGCTGCTCCTCCAGAGGGGACAGTTCCTTAATTTGCTGGCTAGATATTTTGGATCTTTGTCAGTAGCTTTGAAAGCTCTCTTTTTCATCCCACAGCAGTTTTGGTTCTTTCATTCTTTGTAGGGAGTGATTTCCTTCAAGTACCGCCCCCCCCCGCCCCCCCCCCCCCGTCTGTAAAGGAAGACTTTTATCTGGTTTAATTCTACCTGTCATCCTGGATGGCCTTGTTTTTACTTTGCTTTTATTTTCCTGGCAGCCACAACAAAAGTTTATTGGAATCTCAGTTTGGAAACTAAGGCAGACACATCCTGCCAATGTTTCAATGATTTGTGGCATCTCATCACTTAAATGTGTTAGGTGGCAGGAGGAAATGATAACCTTGATTCCCAAAGGAGCATGTTAATCAGGTGTATTTTTTGTGAAGTTTGTTTAAAAAAGAAAAAGTATCAGACTCTGTGGTACTGTTTGCTGGGGGCAGGGGATGGGGGAAGAAATACAATTATTTACTTATCCACTTTCTTTCAAATTATTCCTGTTTACATACCTATGACCATTCATAAGGGAGACTTGGTTAAGGTGGAAAACATAGTTTAACGTTTGTCACATTACCTTAAATGTGAAAATCATCGTGTTAAAGGTAGGAGTAGTAATGTGATGATCAGTACTGGGACACTGAAGTCTACTTCAGAGTAGAAAGGGTGTAAGGCCTCTGTTGATGCTGATAAGAATATACAAGATATTTGTAGGGTGTGGTGGGAAGTTTTCTTTCTGACATGATGTTGTATGTCATATTAAGGATGAATAATGGAGCAGCTTCCCCTGATCCCTAGAGTTCTTACAGATTCGACCTTCCTTGCCCAAATGTTAGGCAGTTCCTAGTTGTTTTTATAGTCATCCACTCATTAAACTGTATTTCTTTTTGAGTGCAAGATTTGTGTTGGGCATTGTTCTAGACCCTGGGGCTAGAGGAGTGAACAAAGCAGACAACTGTGCCGTGGCTGACATTCTAGGTGGGACATCAGTGATGTGGCTCATGTGGGAGAGTGATGTGGGCCAAGCGGGAGGGGAGTGGAGTTGTAGCCAGGATGGACAGGAAAGGTCTCACTGCAGAGATAAGTTTTGAACAAGACCCAAAAGCAGTGCAGGAGGAAGGGTAAGTGGCCTGCTCTGGGAGCAGCAAGTAGGCCAGTGTGGCTAGGGTACAGGGCAGCAGGAGCTGAAGGCAGAGTCGTGACTTGGGCCCAATCGTGGGGCCTTGTTGGTCATAGTGAGGACTTGGCCATTTATTTATTCTGAAGGAGATGGTGACCCTTTGGAAGGTTTTGAGAGGAGGAGTAACGTGACCAGATGTATGTTTAGCAGATTCACTGTGGCTGCTCTGTTGAGAATATACCACAGAGGAGCAAGAGCAGAAGCAAGGAGACCAGTTAGGAGGCTGTTGCAATAGGCCAGGTAAGAGGCCTTGGAGGCTTAGGTCAGCATGGGGAGAAGAGGTTGAATTCTGGATGTGTCTGAAGGTTGAGACAGTAGGGCTGTGTGGAAGTGGTGAGGGGTGGGGTTGGGGAGGAGGAGTTGAAGATGGTGCTAAGTTTCTAGCCTGAGCTAAGAAACTCAGGTGGGGAAGACTTGGGGAGGCCCTGCTTGGTGAGGAGCTATTGGGAGTTTGGTTTTGTCCGAGTTGACAGTGAGGTGCCTGTTAGACATCCATGTTCCGATGTCCAGGGAGCCTTTGGGTCTGCAGGCCTGCAGCTGAGGGAGTAGGCCTGGACTAGAGGTAGGAGTGTACAAGAGGCTACTTTGAATGAGGGTCTGAATGTGGGAGGAAACAGAAGGGCCAGGGAGGAGGGGCCCAGGGCTACTGGTGTGTGGAAGTCTGGAAGGCGGCAGGTAGACCACAGGTTGGTTGTCTTCTGCACGGAGCCCTCAGCACTGTGAAAACACACTCCTGGTTCAAGGGACTGGCATGTGCTAGCCCTTAAATAGTGCCATTCGTTGAGGACAGAGCCGCATCTTATGCTCGCGTCTTCAGTGCTTCATGTCATGTCTGGCACGTGGTTGGTAATCGAAAAAGCAGAAATTGAATTAATAATAACTCACATACTCCCGTACTGTAAGAACTTGGGTTTGTAGAGTTTGTGCATAATGCAAATCTGGTCTGTGCGTGTAAGGTGTAAATGGATGAGAGAGCTGCTCACTGCAGGGCAGTGGGGTTTAATGTGGACATTCTACCCAGTGTGTTCCTTAAAGCAGTGTTTCCTAGTTTTCTGATGTAGCTAAAGTTCTGGGTTCTTTTCTTTTCTTTTTTTTTCCTTTTCTCTTTCTTTCTTTCCATTCAGAACTGAATCACCAGCATCTTCATATAAACCATTTGGGATTTAAAAAAATAACTAGTTGCAATTTTAAACATAAGCGTTTTCTAAAGGAAGCAGAGAGCCCTTCTTTTGATTTTATGTATAAAGTGTAATCTGTCAGAAAATGTAAGTGTTTTGGGAAAACATCTCTGAAACGTGATGCATTACAGTAAGCTCTAGAAGAATATAGTGGTGCATATTTTTTGTGGTTCTCCCAGGCTGAATTACAATGTGATTGGTACTAAGTGGAGAGAAGTTGGTTACATTCATTGAGCAGAATTCCCTACTTTTCTCTCTATCGGATCAATAATATTAAATCAAAACATTTTTTTCTAAAGGAATTACTATTTCCCCTTCCCCTTCTGGGTGTAATCAGGGACATCCCAGGGAAGAAATAAAGCAACTGGGACCCAGGTGATCAAATGGGGAAAGTACTTCCAAGGGCCTCTTTCTTCAGATGGGCGGTGCCTCTCCGTCTTGCTTCTCCTGCATGTCATCTTATTTCAAATTAAAATCATTACCTAGGAGTCTGGAGATTGGCATTCTCTTCAGGGTTCTGACTCCTTCTGATGCAAGAGGTATGTGAACTGCTTCATAAATGATGTGATATCGCGTGTAAAGGTGATGAAATTATAATAAGGGCTGTGGACTAAGATGAGGGAGCCCTCTCGGGGAGAAATTCGGAGGCTCTGGCCTCAAGCCCCAGTGGAGCTGGTCAGTCTGAGAGCTGAGAGTCGATACAGGAACCTTGGAGAGTGGACTTCTTGGGTTGGTCAATCTGTGTGAATGTTAGTGAGTGTGAACTTTAGTTTTAAAATAGAAAAGTATTTTTCTATTGAAATGTTCTTTGAACTGGCATTCTGTAATGTTTTCTGTTCTGCAGAAGTATTAATATATATTTTGGCTAAATTAACATCAACAATAAAACAAAAGTGGTGTTTTGCTTGGGAGGTATTTAGTTTCATCTTATAAGTAATGAGGCCTGAAATTATATGAAAAAGAGGAAGAGACGGTGCTCAAAACCAGTGTTGGGTGCTGCACACAATGCTGGAGCCTCACATCCATCCCATGTTCTCACCCCGCTAGGCAAAGCCACAGTGAGGAGACTAAGGCTTAGAACAGTTAAGTCATGTTTATACAGCTAGCAAGTGGGCTGTCTCCAAAAACAAATGTTAATAGAAATTGGAAAGCTGAACATTAGAAGTGAGTGTTATTTAGAAAAAATGTCTCCTTTTTCCGTTAGAAAGTAAGATCTGGAAGGTCAGGAAGCTTGGTGGTCTGGTCCAGGCATCTCAGCCTGTGCTGAGTGAGCATTGCCTCCATCTGAGGGTGCCTTGGCCTGTGGCATTTCAGGCTTTGGGAAGGACAGGTCGGTCCTGTCCTCCAAGGCAGTGGGACAGTGCAGAGCCACCGATGGCCAGTCAAGACTGTGATGGCTGCACAGGGATAAGTCCCGCAGCTACTCTTCTAGTGAGAATTGCTGCTGGTCCTTGGGACTCTTCATGCTCACTTCCCAGGGTAAAAGTCTGAGGACATTGAACAGCCTGTGAAGTGGCACGGATGGCTAACTCTTGCTCTCTAAATGCAGATGTGCCTCTTGTGAGGAAAGACCTGGGATTCAGTTTTAGTGAAGTAACTCAAATGTTGGGTCAGTTTCCTGTTTACGTTGTACAAGGTGCTGCACGTCAGTTTGGTTACAGAACGTGGAGACTGTATCTCCTTCTACATTGTCATCATTGTATCACCCATTTCAATGATTCCCAGAGGGCCAACTCGGAAATGTGCTTACTCTTGCTGCCCGGTACAGGTTTATTAACTTGTTTATTTCTCACACAAGCCTTGAGGAAAACACAACTGGTCCCATTTTGCCAGCGAGAAAACTGAGGCACAGAAAGGTTCCCAACGTGTGAGGGTCACGTGACAGGTTAGAGCGGCTCAGACTTCTGGCTTCACACTGCGGGGCATGTGTTCAGCAAGTGTGACAGATGGACAGTCCCTGCACGTGGTGTCCTCCAGGGCACAGAGAGGTGAGGATGGTCCCCGTCACAGGGAAGTTATAGTGCAGTGGCAGAAGTGAGGTGGGTGTGGTGTATTCGCAGTTACTTCCAGAGGCAGAGGTGACAGGCACCCAGCAGGGGGCAGGATTCCTGGAAGGGTGGGGGTGCAGGCACCTTCAGCTGGAGGAGCAGAAGGCCTGGGTGTTTCTGTAGATGGAGGGGCAGTGAAGTGGGGGGTACAGGGGAACAGAGCAGGTGTGGGAGCCCTCCTTAGGGACCCCAGAGATAACATGCGCTGTCTCTTGGAGGCTCCTGCTAAGCTGACGACAGCTGGGGGTGCTTCCTGGTCATTTATTTTTTTAAGGTTTTTTTGTCTCCTTGCTGGCTTTTGTCTCATGCAGTAAAGAATCTGAGGCTATACTGCCCATAATTTTATTAGTTGCAGTAGACAATTTGGTGATGTGTTTGAACTTCATAGAACAGCTCTTACTGTCTCCCCTCTGGAGTTGGCTTCATTGCCTATAAAGTTTGCTAGTAAACTGAAGACATATGCCTACCTTGTATTTTGCCACTTTGGTGATGAAAACCTCTCGATTTCAAAGCTGCCCCAGTCTTCATCACCCTACTTTGAGAACGAGCTTTTATTCCTTAACTACTTGTCTTCTTCATTATCATGATTTTCTCAAGATGGGAGCTGGATGTCTTAGGAGTGTTTGTCAATGTCCAGACTGATACTGCAGACTCACCACTACAGTGTTGCTGTCCCTTGACATGTGCCACATCCTTCTGACACAGTCCACAGAAGACATCCTTGCCCACAGCGCTCCAAATTCTCCAGTACATGTTTTAGAAAATATGTACATCTTCAGTTCAAAGCTGCTGCCTTGGAAGGTCTCAAACATCAGTAGAATGTTCCAGCTCCAGCAGGATGAAAATGAGGGTCCTGCAGTGTTATCAGTTGAAGTTAGACAGGTGTTGTCTGCATCCTTTTTCCCTGAGAGTAAACTTGGTGGATGTGAGTCTACATATTGGTTAAAACCTAGAGGTCAAAGAAGGCAGTGATTTCTGAAGGAACAAAGGTGGCTTTAGAGAGGCAATAGAGACACCTTGACGTTTCAGCTCCTTGAAAAGGTAGAACTTTCATTTGTCCCAACTCAGTTTTTATAATCATGTGCAGAAACAAGTAATCATAGATAAAACAAAAAGGGAAGAATAAACTTGGACTTTGAGCTATTTATTCTCGATCACAAAGCAGCTTGGTTGACATTGTATGTGGGAGACCCAACAGAGCGGAGCAGAGCTCCTGGATGAAACCGAGGACTGAGGCCCCCTAGGGCCTGCCATCACACCCAGGCACTCTGGGCAGCAGAGCTGGCTCTGGAAGCACAGGACACTCTGACCCTGTCAGGTTTCAGGTGAAAAGAAAGAAGACAGAGCTGTGTCTGGGTTCCCAGCAGCCCGAGAATTCCTTAAGTAGCGAACACAGGGCCTTCTGTTGCCCTGGATTTGTTAGTTCAGTGAGCGCTGCTTTCCCAACCCTGTGACTGGGAATTAGCTGCGCATCCAATTAAGCCTTTTGGGGTAGTAAAATTGCTTGCCTTTGAGCCTGCAGTTCTGCGTCCTTGATGTTAATGACACCAGGTGACCTTGGAGCCCTCCTGTCTGCCAGCCTCTGTAAGCACCTCATGGGAAGGGTTTCATGGATGCTTCACAGTTGTGCTGTGAGGGCATCCTGTTATTTTCTTCCCATTTTATGGGTGAGGGAATTTCCACACTGAGAGGGTAAGTAAGGGCCCCGGGAACCTACAGCCTGTGAGTGCCTGAGCCGGGACTTGATCTCTTCACTGTCAAGCGCTGTTGCCAGCACTATACTGCGCCTTCCCCAGGGGATTGTGCACAACACGGAAAGCCGTGCAGGGATGGTCATGTGGGAACCATTAGGAGCACCCTAACAGGGCACTTGAGGTAGTTATGGCATGGATGTACGTGCAGCAGAGACCATTAGACATTTGATGGAGCTTGGTGTCTGTGTGGAGGGACCACTCGTGGAGCTCGGTGTCTGTGTGGAGTGACCATTTCATTGTCGAAAAGAATAAGAATAAAGATGAGGAAACCACAGGTGTGGCGTGGTTCGTTTATGGATCTATACATAGACACCCTCTGGAAGGAGATTCATTGCTGGGTGTGAGGCTGCTGCTGATATTTTATATTTTTGTAGTCTTTGGGTTTTTTTTTTTTTAAATGAAGAGGATGTGTCATTTACCAAAAGGTGGGGCTATCATCAAAAAATAAATTCAGGTGTGGGAGAAACGTGTATACTGTCTTTGATTTTCCAAAGATTTTTGTCAAGTTGCAGGTGAAGGATATGAGTGTTGAAGCTTGACAGGCAGCTGATGAGAGTTGTATGTTGAGGGTTCACTGAAGAGCAGCTGAAGAGATGGGGTACCCTGGAACACACTGTATGTACCTCGCCTTGGGGTGTCGGTCTGTGCCCTGCTGAGTCTGGGAACCATGTGCAGAGGAAGGGTTTCCTCAGCCAGGTTCTGTGGACAGGAGGGACTCTGGGCCTCTCTACTGGGCCTCTACAGACAGTCCTCAAGTTAGGATGGTTCAACTTAGAATTTTTTTACTTTACGATAGTGTGAAAGTGATATGCATTCAGTAGAAACCGTTCTTCACATTTTGAATTGTGATCCTTTCCTGGGCTAGCGATATGCGATAGATGCTCTCTTGTGATGCTGGGCGGCAGCAGCGAGCCACAGCTCCCATCAGCCCTGCCATCATGAAGATGAACAACCAAAACACTTTCAACCATTCTGTCCCCACACAGCCATTCTGTTTCTCACTTTCAGTACAGTATTCAATCAATTACATGAGATTTTCAACACTTCATTATAAAATAGGCTTTGTGTTATATGATTTTGCCCAACTGTAGGTTAATGTAAGTGTTCTGAGCACGTGTAAGGTAGGCTAGGCTAAGCTAGGATGTTCCACGTTAGGTTTATTAAATGCATTTTCAACTTACCACATTTTCAACCTATGATGTGTTTATCAGGATGTGACCCCATTGTAAGTTGAGGAAGATCTGTAGTTTCCTAACTGAAGCAACACAGAATAAGATGGTGCATAGGTCTTGTTAGCACAGCAAGTAGGCACCATGCTCTGCACATAGCGACCTCCTTAGAGAGTGGGATGTGGCGATAGAAGCTGGTGGCTGTGCCCATCTGGTAGCATCGTCGAAGTGAAAACAGGTTCCAGGCCTTGATATCCAGACCTCTTGGCACCCAGGGCCTTGGAAGGGTTTGTCTGTCATTTCTGGAGGTTAGTGTCCCATCCAGGAGTAGCACCCTGCCCCCCTGCAGCTAACTGCTACTAACCAAGACATCGAGGGTGCGCTACAGCCCCGCTCGTCCAGGAGCTCTCATGCTTCTTGCCCCTGAAGCATGCTTTCATCATGGCATCTGGGTGTGTGCTCCAAGCTGACTGGTGGTAAACCTTGGGGTGGCCATGGAAGCCTACTCTATATCTTCTGTTTAGTCTTTGGCCTCTCTTGCATACAAAGGTAAAGGGTGCTGTTTATTTTGGCTTTTTCCTTTAGGTTTTAAACATTTTAAGTCTAAAACAATTAAGTGCTTAAATCAAGTAGCTTTTTTTTTCCCCCCGCTTTCTCTCCCCCAGGCCTCTCACCCTCCTGTCCGCCAGACACTGACTCTGGCTTGGAATCTGAAAGGCTCAGGAAGTGGGGTGGCAGGCCCTGCCTCCCTGTCCCTGTGTTAGCAGAGTCCCTGCCCAGTCACATGTGTTTGATTTGTCAGTGGTGGTTGTCGGACAGCTCCGCTAAGGTGCTGGGGTGGGGAGGCGCTGAGACACAGAATTCCACATGGGGTCGTTATATGGAAATACTGTAAGTGATCTCTGGCATTATTCTGTGAAATTATAAAATCTTGATCAGTGTGTGTCTTTGGCTTCAACAGCCACCCTGACCTACGACACTCTCCGGTTTGCTGAGTTTGAAGATTTCCCGGAGACCTCGGAGCCTGTTTGGATACTGGGTAGAAAATACAGCATTTTCACAGGTATCAGCCGTGTTGGAGCCTGCTGTGCCCTTAGCACTCAGTCTGCAGAAAGTATTTTGTGGTAATAATAGTTATCTGCTAACTTTCTGTAACACATGACCTAAAAACTTAAGGCGGTTTGTGTGCGTGTTTTCTTCTTTTAAACAATCTCTAGAAAAGGACGAGATCTTGTCGGATGTGGCGTCGAGACTTTGGTTTACATACAGGAAAAACTTCCCAGCCATTGGTAAGTACTCCGTTGTCACGACATGTGACGAAATATACACATTTTAGAAGGAGGAAGACAGGTTTACAGCTTTGTCTTCAGTAGCCAGATCCTTGTCACTTGGCTTTAATCCTCACGGCAGCCCTAGTTAAGTAGGCTGGCTGAAGTCTCGCACCTGGTTGTGGCAGAGCCAGATTCCAAACCCAGGGCTCTCGATTCTACTGAGGACAGTGGTTTTCCACGTGCAAGTCACAGTTTATTACCAGAGCCTGAAATCAGGATAACGAGTCATGACCAGCATTTAAAAATGTAGAACAGAGTGGATGTGAAATAGTGTGTTAGCTAGTCAGGCAGCATGTGGCTGCAGGAGGCTTTAGTTTCTTTATGTGCTGTCCTGGGTCACGGTTGTATAATGTGTTTCTTACTGTAGGTCCAGGAGGTTTGGAAGCCATTGTTCTGTATTCATCGTCTTTTCTGGTATGTTCCACACTTAGTTGTGGGGAGAGCTGAAGGGCAAGGCAGATGTGACATGTTGTGATGTAACACTAAAATATGTGCATTAGAAGTAATTCTTCATCATTGTGCCCCTGGAGGTGGACAGAGGATGGGGACCAGCTCTTGGCCTGGCCTTTGCCAGTCAGAGAACCTGAGACCAGAGGTTTGGGACCAGGAGGCTGCACCTCCTCAGTGGCTGGTCTCATTTTGGTCCCTCTCCTCCATGTGGTTTCATCTGTTCTCCAGAAGTGAGGTGAGCGTAAAATAGCTGCAGTGCTTGACCTTCGGGAACAGTGAAACGTAGGGAAATGAGCTCAGCATCACCACAGGTTAATATTTCAGGATGTGATTCGTCAGATGTGCTCTGGGAACGGTTATTCGTCCCACAAGGTCTTGTTTCACGTCTGCTCTGAGGCTGTTCCGCTCGGCCCTGGATGCAGTTGAGGCGTGCTGTGTGGTGCTGGGAGGGACACCACTATCCTGCAGGCAGAGGTCAGATGTCTGATTGCATGGAAGGAGGACAGACTAGAGAGGAGCCTTGTGACATTTGGCAGAGTCGTTAAGGAGAAGGTGGACCACCTCGGTTCCACAGGCCAGCGGCATCTGTTTCCTTCCCTAGCCCCTTGGAGATGATTTGTTTGTATGGGAGGTGGGGTGAGGGTAATGACAGGTACCATTGGTAGTGATTTCTGTGCCAGGCTCTGTGCAAAGCACCTCATTCAGGGCGCCTTCTCTGATCCCATCACTGTCCCAAGAGTTTGGCTTTGTCCACCCATGTGCCTGGGAGGGGCTGCCAGAGGCTCCAAGGCAATGCTGTGGGTAAAGGGTGGGGCCAGCTGGACTGCAACCCACGTGATGTGACCCCTGAGTCTCTGCCTCTCCTCTTGCTGACAGGATGTCGGGGCATTTCCTGTCGTGTTAGGGCCTCTCTCACAATACATGGGGTACCAGAGTGCTCAGTGTCCGAGTCCGTCTATGCCCTGACAAGTGGACATGGATGAGCCCAAGGGCGTGTGTGCTCTAAGTGCTGAAGGTTGTTGCTGGCCCTCCCCCGAGTTATGTTTCTGCCCCTACTGCACACGAGACCCCTTCCCACACTCCCAACAGCTGAATCTTTGCGTTTCTGGTGTTTGGAAAATGGTTCTCCTTACTTGACCTTATGTTTCCTGGATCACTCATGAGCTTAGTGTCTTTTCATATATTTTTATTTCTCTGTGACTTCCTTGTTTACATATTTTGCACATTTTGAGGGGGGTGGTTTATCAGGACAGTCCACTTCCCAGCAAATGCAGCCTTCGCAGGACCAGGTTCTAAATGGTGTGTGTCGCCCAAGATGGAGCTGACGCCTGCAGCGCAGAGCTGACCAGAGAGTGTTATGATCAAGGCCACCTGTGGTGGACTCTGGGCCTTTTGGGCCGTGTGACAGTGAGTGCCTCTTTCTTTGTCTGCCTTGACAGGGGGAACCGGCCCCACCTCAGACACAGGCTGGGGCTGCATGCTGCGCTGTGGACAGATGATCTTTGCTCAAGCTCTGGTGTGCCGGCACTTAGGCCGAGGTGAGTCATGGTGCTGGAGACAGTGATGTTCTTAGGAAGCACAGAGGACTGTGGAGTTAGACTGTGTAAAGCAACTCCCTGTAAAACACAGATTAGGATTCAGGGTTTCCTGAGTAACGACCCACTGGTTTTCATTGATTAGAAAAAGTGACTTTAAAGAATACTGATAAATATTTGTCTTTTAGAAATTATCTTTAAATTACTGAAACCATTTTCTGCTTTCTGTATGGGGTTGTTTTGATGGGTTGACATATGTGTGATTGAAATCCTGGAGAATTTGGCTTTTAACTTTAGAAAGGTTCAGAAGGGGTTTGGGTGTTGTCTGTGTCTTGAGTGTTTTGTAAAAGTGAAGGCTTCTTTCTCGTATTTTGGTGACACTGAACTTCTGCACCTGTCTTCAATAGACTGGAGGTGGACACAGCGGAAGAGGCAGCCGGACAGCTACTTCAATGTCCTCAACGCGTTCATCGACAGAAAGGACAGTTACTACTCCATTCACCAGATAGGTGGGAGATGGCAGAGTGCGCCAGGTCCTGGCTGTTTAGAATGACTGTTAGCACGTCATTGGGTTCCCCTGAGAGCTTTTCTGGTATCGTGGTGTGTGAGGCGTGAGGCTGTAGATCGCTTTGGCCTGTGACCACCGTGGGCTGCTGTGCGTGGTCCAGGCTAGCACAGACCCGAGGCCTTGCCCGCCCTTGCCAGCTGCGTGGCCTGCAGTGGCGTGGTGCTCGTCACAGCGTCTGTGAAAATCAGACTCGATCTCGAAGGTCCCTTTCTCTCTATGCCCTGTCAGTGAGTCTGAATGCTCCTTAGTTTTAAGCCAGTCCAACTTTTGAGCATCATGTTCTCACTTGTAGGAGGAAGTCAGTATAGCTCTGAATTGACCTGACTCATTTCATTTCCTCAATCCTGCTCCTTATTGAAGGTGCTGGAATCTTGGCTCATAGTGAAGGATATACCTTGAGTTGGCACCTGTCCCTTTTGGAGGAAACGTCCTGGTGTCTTTCAAGAGCTCATGCTGGAGGCAGAGTGGGGCATGCCTGTCCAGGCTTCCCGCAACTAATCCCGCATGCCACCAGGACCAGCCTCTTCTAAGAGGCAGGGGAAGGGCTGTCGGGAGGGTCAGGGGGCGTGTGTGTCACTAATCAGATCTGTTTCCTGCAGCACAAATGGGAGTTGGCGAGGGCAAGTCTATTGGCCAGTGGTACGGGCCCAACACCGTCGCCCAGGTTCTCAAGTATGTACCAGGCCCCATCCCTCTCGTTTCTTTGGGGACAGCACGAACACACCTCGGGTGTTCAAACCCTCTGAGTCTTCATGGCTAAAGGAAGTGAGGGGTCTCTTACTCTTTCCTTCAGGGTCCTCAGGAGGGTCCTTAGAGGTGACCATGCCAAATGGTCTTGTGTATCAGAATTTATGTTTTCTAATAAAATGAATACTTTCATCCAGATCACACCCATTGGATTGGGCCTTTGTTCTTTGTCTATGACATGGATTCATCCATTATAGTGGTTTTTGACAGTCTGAAAAGTAGAGACTGGTCTGGAATGACAGCAGTGTGGTGGGGGCAGGCTGCCCTCTCTGTGGGCGCTTGGACCTCCACCTCTGTCCTGACTAGTCTTCTCCCTTCCTTGAAACCTCTGTCTCCAGTGACAGCTTTCCCTCAGCATCCTGCCTCATGCATCTGCCTTCTGCTCCCTGTCCCCACAGGAGTCTCCCACAGGCACCCACACTCGGCATTTCTGAGACCGCCTTCTTCTTCCCTTGTCCCCTAGCCTGCTCCTCCTCCTCCCTGCAATGAATGGCTGCCATCTCCACCTAGCTGCTCTTGTCAGGTTTCTTCTGATCCTTTAAGATGCTTCCTTCTCTTCCATGTCCATCTCCTAGCTGATCCTCAGGCCTGCCCACTGTTTCTCGCTCTCCTTACCCAGCCCCCACCACATGCCCTTTAGAATCCTGGGCCCAGCCCTGCATGTCTTGCAAGTGTGGTCTGCCTGCATGGTCCATGTGTGGTCTGTGTGGTCTCTGCGTGGTCAGTGTGTGTGGTCTGCATGGTCAGTTTGTGTGGTCTGCTTGCATGGGCTGTGTGTGTGGTCTCTGCGTGGTCTGCATGCGTGGTGTGTGTGTGTGCTCTGCCTGTCTTGCACCACTCACTGATGCCTTCCTCCTCACTGCTGCCCTGAAGCAGCCCTGTTGAGGTCGCCATCAATCTGTTTTAATGTCTGAGGGCCAGTTTTGCTCCCCAACTTACTCAGCCATCCTGCAAGTGGCCCTTGGTGCAGGTGCTTGCTTTCTCTTTTTGGAAACCCTGGGCCACTCAGCCACACACTCTGGTCCTTCTCCTGTCCCTCTGGCCACCTCTGCCTGTTGCTGGCCCTTTCTACCCCACCCATGAGCACTGCAGGGCTCAGCTTGGGCCTTTGGCTGCTTCCCTTCTCTCTGCCAACACCAGGCTTTATCTCTTGTCTGCACACACATAGCTTCCAGTCACATCCCCAGGGCTGACTTGTCCCCAGACTCCAGACTCACATCTAGATGCTTACACAGCAACACTCCTTGAATGTCCACAGGGCATGTCAACCTAACAGTCAAAACCCACAGCTCACCTCTCTCCCCTACCCCACCTGCTTCTCTTGACAGTGAATGGCAGCACCATCCTTCCAGGAGCTCAGGCCAGAAACTGGGGTCATGCTAGACCGTTCTTTCCCTTAACATACCCCATCCAAATGTGCCCAGTCTCTGAACAGTGTTTGTCACTTCGCTATCCCCACCCTTGTCCAAGCCCCATCTCTTTCTGCCTTGTTGGTCTTCCTTCTCTCTTTGTCATCCTAGAGTCTGTTTTGAAACAGCAGCAGAAGTCATCTTTGTAAAATAAGCCATCCATCCCTCCTCGCTCAGAACTCTCTTGGGGCTTCCCAGCTGACTCCAGGGAAAGCTGCAGGCACAGGCCGGGTGTGCTCTGCCCTACACTCAACTCCTGGCACTTGTGCTTCTCAGATGTACCCACCTCAGGGCCTTTGCACATGCTCTGCTCTTTGCCCAGAACCCCTTCTTCTGGCATCTGCCTGGGTTGCTTCCCAGGCCTCTGCCCAGACTCCCCTTGCCATCAGGCCTTCCTGCACCTGCAGTAGTGCACCCCTCCCTGTTGCCTGCTTTGTTCTCCATGGCACTTATTACCTTACACGGTTACTTCTTTCTTGTCTGCCTCCCCCTTGCAATGTCAGCTGCTTTGTCTCTCGTGTGTCAGTGTGTCTTCAGCACTGGACCTGGTCCTTGGCGAGCACAAGCTCAGGAGGGAGGTGAAGGGAGGTGGCTAGTGGAGCCCTGCACGTGCTCTCTTGGCATCTGCTCTGGCCCTCCCACGGGGAGGGGTCTGTGTGGTTGTCCCGATGCCCCCTGCCCTCCACCCATGTCCCCAGACACACCAGGTCCTCCCTCTCACCTGGGAGCCCCTCCTTTTCATCTCGGTTCTGCGAGCCTGCCTCCACAGCCCCCAGGAGTAGCTCACCTGCCCTGCTGTTATGCTTTTGGTGGCAGAGTTTGCCCTTCTCTCAGAACCTTTGTTCTGTGATCACAGCTCCCCATCACTGTCATTTTCAGTTGTTAAACCACAGATTTCTCTCTGAGAACTCAAACTGTTGTCAGGTCGGCATTTTTTGTGGGGCTCAGAGTTAGCAAAACGTGCAGTGTCTGAGACCTGGGCTCTCATTCTAGTTCCCGCCTCTGTGTGTGACTAGATCAGGAGGTGATGCCCCCTGAGAGGCTCCTGTGGGAGGGCTCTCTCCACGGGTGGCAGCTGGGGTAATGGGAGGAGCGCTGAGCCCCAGCTGAAAAGAGACGGCTCAGCCTCAGCTCTGTCCCCCACCCTGCCTGTGGCACTGGGCATCTCTGGGCCTCGGGCTTTCTCATCCGAGAAACAGCTGGAGCCCTGTGACATCAGCTGTTTCCTTTGGTTGTCCTGCAGAGATGAAATGTCTTTGAATTGTGAAGGCTTATTGGCGTGTCCTCCCCTTTCTGTTAGGAAACTCGCTGTCTTCGACACGTGGAGCGCCTTGGCAGTCCACATAGCGATGGACAACACGGTGGTGATGGAGGACATCAGTAAGTGAACGAGAAGGCAGGGGTTGTGGCCGTTGGCACTCAGGAGCAGCTGCTGAGCACACTTCCCTGTCTGGCCCACAGAGGGGTCTCGACGGGAGTGTCGTGATTGGGAGTCCTTCAGAGCAGGTCGGCACCCTGCACCAAGGCCAGGGGACCTCTTGTTCTTTACGGCATAGACTAGGCGAAGGGGAAGGGCCTAGATGCTCTCCAGAGCTGAGTTACTTACTACTCTTGTTGTTTTTGTGTCTTTATTACAAATAATTTGTTAAAGCGTGCTGAGTTTAGCTGCATTTGAGGTATTCTAGTTCAATCCCTTTATATGCATTGATGCCCCACAAAGAGAGGCAAGAACCACTTCTTAACTGTGCACCGTCTCAAGCCAAGGTGTAAATGAAGGAGGAGCATAGCTCTGTTCCTCTTTCTGGAAGGAACTGCTGGGAACCCAAAGGAATCCAGGCATGCTGAAGTTTAAGTCCAGGAGAAAGATGAGGGCTCAGTTTGGCAAATAGGGAGTGAGTTTTGAATTCGTGCTTTACATTCAATTTTGCAGTCAAGGTGACAAAACCCTATTTAATGCCTTATTAAATTTTTTACTTAGCATCACCTTTTCCCCAAAGAATTTACCAAAGCTGCCTCAACCCCAGTGTTACTGAAGTTCCACATGTAGGCTGTTGCCTTGAATCCAGTTTTATGTGAAAAAGAGCACCTTGAGTGGCGTCATTTCCAAGTGTGCAGACTTGCGGGTTGACGTGGATGTGTAGAAGTGGGTCTTGCACGTGTGGAGTGATGCCAAGAGCATGTGTGTTGGCTCACAAAGGTGTTGCTTCCCCGCCAGTGACCCCGTTCCTTTTCTGCATTCTGGTGACTCTGTCAGCATAGCATCGGGGGAGCCGGGTACGGGCCTTCTTAATGAAGAGCAGCACTGATTTCTGCAGCTCTGTGCGCTCTGCCAGAGTTCCCTGTCTGCTAATAACTCTCCTCCCCCAAGAGCTGATAAACTTGCGACCACCACAGAAGGATGTATATTTCTTCCTTCTCTCTTTTCCCCATATTCTATTTCTAAAACATTGGAAACTTAGGAAACATATGAAGGGGAAAAGTCACTTGATTTTACCACTGAGAAATAGTTCATATTGACATTTAGACATACTTCCTTCCAGTGATTTTTCTGTTTTTCAAAGAAACACTTAATATCATGAGCATTTTGTCCTGTCAATGAAAATGTTGTAACCGTTTTATTATCTGGCTGCACAATATTCTGTTTTCCCTTGATTTCTTTCTTCCCCCAGTGTCGGGGAAACCACTTGCCCCATTCTCCTTCACCCACCTCAGGGTCTAGCCCAGGCACTCCTCCAGCCTGTGGCTTCAGACTAGAGGTGCTGGTTGCCCCAGTATGGTGGCCAGGAAGGAGGAAGGGGCAAGCTGCTTTCCAGAACCTCCATCCCTCTGGGGGTGTGTGGCACTGGTGGGGGTCCTGGAGGTGACTCGACTGTGTGCTTGGATGCCGGCTCTGGTCTCTTCTGGGATCTCAGCTTGTCCGGAGCAGTGCTGCTGGAGCTGTGACAAGACACGCACCGGGGGCTTGTCCAAGGAGCATGTCGGTCTGGTTCTGGGGAGGGGGCCTGAACCCGCATTTTCAGGTTCCCAAGTGGGATGTGTGTGGCTGCCTGGCTGTGATCAGGGCCCTGTCTCACTGACGTCCTCCCCTCCCCTGAGTCGGAAGTGATGTGTGCTCATCACAGAGACAAGTGGAGGATGTCTGATGCCCGAATTTAGGAAGAATAGCCTCAGAACATGGCTGACAAGGACACTGGGGTTGAAAACAGTGCCTGCACACAGTGTGGTGAGGTGCAGGAGAAGTAGAGGTAATTCTGAATGGTCTGTACTAACTGCTTTTGGCTTCAGGAGCCCCAGGAGAGAGGCACTGAGGGCTTCAGTGAAGACAGATCAGCTGCTTTTCCAGTTCACCACTCAAAGTCACTCAAGGTGGCAGGCCTGGGAGAGAAATCTTGGATTCAGCAAAGCAAAAGGTGGAGAAGCAAAGCCTGGCCAAGCAAGGGCTCTTCTCAGCTGCTTGTGGGTGGTTAGATAGGAAAAGACTGCTGGTGTCAGAAACCCCACCAAAGCCCCTCCCCAGTAAAAGCGCCGGCTTGCAACATTCCCTCTCAGATTTCCCGGAAAGCGTGCTGGGCGAGCGGGGGCCTTCCTCCTTGGGATGTCCCCATCCACCTACCCACCATCCATTCTCTGAGGGCCAGCAGGACATCCAGAACAGGCTCTGTCAGAGTTTAATGTTGATAGATGTAGACCTTTATGAGCACAGTAGACAGAAGTCACTGAATTTAGGGAGAAATGGCAGGTTGAGAAAGATGGTGTGGTAGTGAGTACAAATGGCACCAATGAATGAACGTTAAGTACAAGTTAATCAGAGAAAAAGAGTGTGGAGGTGGAGATCCCGATGGCAGAAATAGAAATCTCTGCAAGGAAATAGAGGTGATTGTGTGGATTCGAATGTCCTGGGTGAGGGCAGGTAGACAGTGAAGGAACAGGAGAAAATGGCTGTGAGCTGAAGGAGAAAGAGTGGAGTCTTCAGAGCTAAAGACCTCCAACTATTTTTATCAAGAATGTTTAAATATACGTTTTCCTAGTGACATTTCTAAATTGCAGAAATAAAGAGAAACTTTTATAAGCATCCAACAAATGATGACAATAATGAGCTGCTTGTGAAGAAAGGCAATCCAAGCTGGCCCTTCCGTCTCATCTTCCTGCCACACCAAACGCTGCTGAAACATGTTCACAACTCTGAGAAAAAGACCTGGGTTCACGAGGTGGGGGAAGGCATAGATATTGTTTAATTGTTATTAGTAGAAAAACAGAGAGTTTAAATATGTTAAAAATGTTAAGGGAGTATTGGAAAAGTACAAATGGATGCCTGGGACAGCTGGAAACCCCTTCTTTCTTACCACCAGGACATTTGTAATGTAGCAGGTCACACACAGACTCAGCAAGTCCTGCAGGTGTGGCAGTGACAGGCAGGCCCTGCTTCCATAATTTCTCAAGCTGATCCTTGTGTCTAGTGTTACTCAGATACTGGGGGGTCTGTGCTCCTGGTGAGGATCTAGTCAGCAAGGAAAATGTGGGTTCTCCTGGCGAGCAGCCCGAATCCTTGTTTGCAAGTCACCTCATTAACATAACAAAAGACACCTTGGCTCTCAACACTTAGGAAATTCCAAGAGTTTTTGGGAGCTCTGCCTAGAGTGGGACGAAGACAGACATACATTTCTTACTGTAAATCCAATGTCACAGAAAGATGAAGCAGCTAGAGATTAAAAGAAAGTTAAAATACCTCCTCCCCAGTTCTTTTTCCAGCTGTCTATTTTGAGAACTTCAGTCCAAGGTGAAACAAAGCCGTGAGCCCTGACCTGGGTTCGCCAGGTATAGGGATTCTGGCACATTTGCTTTCTCACTGCTCCACCACGATGTCATAGGCCTCAGAAGAGATGGTCAGTGCTGTCCCAGTGACCTCCTGGTCAAGGAGCCAGCGCTGTGTATAGTTACCATGCCTTTTTAGTGTCCTTCCATCTAGGAAGTTCTCCCTCTTTTTTTCTCCTGGTTTTTCATAGCACGACGTTTTTGATGGACCCGAGGTGGTTTGGTAGAAGCCCCACACTTGATCTGTTTCCTCACTGTTAGATTTGGATTAAATCTTTTGACCAAGAGCACTTACTTCCCAGTGGCTGTGTGGTCCTCACAGCATCGCAGCAGGAGGCGCTCCTTGTCAGTAATGCTTCCTGGGTCACCTGGGTCGGGCGGGGTTTCTGTTTCCCTTGTGGGTAATGAATGATCTGAGGGTGGTACTTGATGTGCGTTGAGGGTTTTTACCCAAATTGTTTGTTACCTGGTGTCTGAAATGGTTTCTCTAACGTATTCACTCCTTCGTGTTTATTGGTTGGCGTTCTTCTTGAGAAGAGCCCTCTTTTCTTCATTCTTCCCTCTCCTTATTTACATTTGGGAAACATTTTTTTGAGTCAACCCTCACGGGAGGATCCTGCTTTTCAGCTGGTGGCCCTGGGTCAAGCCCGTGCCTCTTTTTGTGGATTCTTCTTTATTTAATATGTTATCCATTATGGTCATTCCTTGTCCCAAATTTGACTGGTGGGCACCCCTTCAGGCTGCCTCTGTCTTTCAACGTGTTCCTGTCATTTTTGTTGTTCGAGCACTCCCTTTCTGACATTAACTAGATTTGGGCTTACCTAGTACTTTCCCTGCCTCAGCCCTGGAATCAGCCATTTCCCCAGGAGCGCTGGTTCCTTCTAGTGGGGCAGGGTGTTTAGAAACCATGGATTCAGTGCCTGGTGTGCACGGGGCTACTGGGGTGTCGCTCCCCACCTCTAAATTCCCTAGTAAGATGTTTATTGAAGGATTACCCAGTGCATTTAGATGGAACGAATAAGTTGCCTAAACATCTAAAAGGAAGGAGAAAAGTTATTCCTTCTTGCTCTCCTTGCTGGGGGGCCACCAGAGTGCTGGGGGGCCACCAGAGTTCTGGGGGCCTGGTCAGTGCTGCCTCTGGCTGGCTGGTGACTCCATGGTACTTGTTTTATTATTGTTCTGTAAGGTGTTTTGTGTGTATGCTGTATTTCAAGTAAACATTTTAAATTGAATATGCATAGAAAATGTCCCGTTCTTGTTTCTCTTTGGGTGGCAGGATTAGTCTTATGCTTTATTTTCCAAGCATTTGGCTTTTTTATACCCTATCCTATTACAGAATAATTAGGTGCCTGTTTCTTTTGGTTGAACTTCTGCCTCCTTCTCTTCAGCCCATAAAAGCACATCTCCCTTTTTCAGGAAGGTTGTGCAGGAGCAGCCTTTCATGTGCGGGTGCTGCAGCGTTTCCTGCAGATTCTGACCGGCACTGTAATGGGTTCCCTGCTGGAGCTGAGGTCACCAACAGGCCAGCGCCGTGGAGACCCCTGGTGCTTCTCATCCCCCTGCGCCTGGGGCTCACAGACATCAACGAGGCCTACGTGGAGACACTGAAGGTTGGTCTGTCCTCTCGCTGACCAGCAGGGGGATTAAAACCCTTCAGTTGTCACCATCTTGCCCCCTTCCTCCTACCCTCTGTCCACCCTGTGGAATCCTGGCCTGGAATGTTCCAGTCACCTCTCCTGCTGGCCCCTGTGCTCCCATGAGCTCGCTCTTCCCTGCCACTGCCCTTTGTGGCCTCTGCTCCTCCTGCTGATTCTGTGGTCCCACTGGCCTCCTGTTTCCATTTCTCCCGCCCTGTGGAATCAAACCAACACTCGGCCTCCATGTGCAGACCGCCTGCCCTACACACCTGTCTGCCCTGTGCGTAGGCCAGGTTGACCCCTGTCTGCACCTCTTCCCAGCACCCCTCACTTTTACCTTCCTCAGGCCCACCTCCTATCCAGAGCTTTCCTGAGTGTAACTGCAGATTCTGTGCTCCTGAGCCACAGCGTGTGTTTCTTGTCCTCCTTCCTGACTAAGCTCTTCGGAACCACGTTGTCTCATGTCACTCTGGTCCCCCCATGGAGGTGGGCCGGTGGGGGCGTCCGCCTCCCACCTGCCAGCTGCACTCAGTTGTCCATGCCTGCCCCTGTTCAGGGGTGTGGACCTCTTCCTCTGCAGCCCACAGCGTGCTCAGCAGCCCCTCCTCTCCCCCATCTCTCCTGCAGCGCTGTTTCATGATGCCGCAGTCCCTGGGGGTGATTGGAGGGAAGCCCAACAGTGCCCACTACTTCATCGGCTATGTTGGTGAGTGGTGGGTCTGCAGCAATGTCCTAGTCGGCCAGAAGCCAAGGAAGAGGGAGTGGTCTTTAGACTAGCCTCCACCTCCCCACACACAGAGAGGCGTGGGCTTGACCCAGGGCCACCAGTTGAAAAGGAGTGTCCTCCCATGAGGGGTTGCCATGACCCTGCCTGGCCCATGCGTGGCCTCCCATGCGCCCTCCTTCCTTGACAGTTTGGTTCCCACTCCGTCTCTACCCACTGTCTCTCCCAACCTGGCCCATCCAGTCAAGGGGATTTTGGTGTGGTGGGTCTGAAATGGGACCCCGTCTGCTTCCTTTCCACTTACTTTCCTGTCATCTTGCCCAGGTGAGGAGCTCATCTACCTGGACCCCCACACAACGCAGCCGGCAGTGGAGTTTACCGACAGCTGCTTTATCCCAGACGAGAGCTTCCACTGCCAGCACCCTCCGAGCAGGATGAGCATCGGGGAGCTCGACCCGTCCATTGCTGTGGTGCGTCCCCCAGTCTCTCCTGCCATTTCCTCTGACTGAGTGAGCTTGTGGGCAGGTGTTCTGAGTCATTTTGTGCCAATCCTGCTCTTTTAGAAAGAAAAAGAAAGCCTTCAGATTTTTGTAATTTTTTCAACATTTTGGAATAAGCATTACATTCACATGTTTTAGAGTTTGGAGGGCACAAAAGAGTTAACGTCCGTTCGCTACTCACATCCCTCTTGAGGCTGTCTGCCTCCTGTGCGGCCCACACAGCTTTGGTGTGAGCCAGACTGTGAGTGTGGGCACACGTGTGAGTGAGCAGGAGTGTGAATGAGTGTGTCCCCCCTTTTAACATAATGGCAGTTTACTCACTGCTCTGCACCGCCTCTTTGGGGTTTTTTAGTTTTTTTGACATAATGTGTCTATGAGATGGTCCCTAGGAATGAGCTTCCTTGCTCTTTTTTGATTACAAGGCTGGAATTTTTGGTTGTGATTTATGGAAACCTGCCTGCTCTCAAAATGTATTTGATGGAGAAAGAGACCAAAAATTCCTGGAGATAATTACATCTGTAGGGGAGTAATCAACTGAGTCATGGACTCTAGGAGGCAAATCTAGTCCTGAAACAGGATGTTTCCTAGTTACACTATCTGTGGGTCTCATGTCACATCCTGAGGTTAGTGGCCCCAAGGAGGGCACCAGGACAGTGGGCTGGAGCTCCGAGGCTCGACTCTCACAGGAACCCACACATGAATCCCTTGTCTCACTGAAGTGACATACACTTATTACAGGAAGTGCATCTCAGTAGCTCATAGTGGTTGATGTTCATGTAAAAATAAGGTCACATTAGGAAGCCTGCACCACTGACAAAGGTGGTGGACACATGGAGACTAGCAGCAAGGAGAGTGCGTGTCTGAGCTCTCGGCACACGGAGGAGTGACTCCCATCCTCACCTGTAAGGAAGAGGAGTGCATGCTGCCTCCTCGGGAGAAGGAAGCCTTTCATTTTCCAGCAGAACATTCCGTGTGTCCTTGCACCAGAGCCCTGAACAGTAGACTATCTTCAGAGTGAGAGACAGCGCCCTGTCTGAGCCTCTTCTCTTGTTTCCTGTTGCTGTTTTCCTTTCTGTGTCTTTTTTTCTTCTTGGTAACATCTGTAGTCCTAGTGGTGTTTAGAATTCATTAAGCTTTTCATACAGCTGTTCTAGGCACAGTTTTCCCCACTGCTCCCCACAACTAGATGTTTCTTGGTAGGTGGCTCACTTTTCGAGTTGTGCCGTGTGCTGTGGGTCCTGGTGGCCTTTGCCACTGAGCTGCTCAGGAGATGGTGGGTCAAGGCTGAGTCTCAAACCTGCCAGCCCTGCCCCAGGGTCACAGGGAGAAGCAAGCTCTCTGCTCTGCCCTGACGCATAATTATAACCTGCCTCATTCCCAGGCCTAAAAAATGCACATGACCTACGTGACCTGGGTCAGTCAGGGCAGAGGGCAAAGGGTTGAGCCATGGACAGAGCCTGCTGAGAGGTGCAGATGCTGTAGCAGTGAGGACGGTCAGATGGCAGCATCCAGCATGTGTGTCACAGTCCCTGCAGGGGCGCTGGGAATGGAAACTCCAGTCTCTTGAAGTCACTACCCACGCCGCATCCAAGTGCGGCCTGGTCGTGCTCTTATGCCGCTCTCTACTTGCCATTGTTTTTTGTTTTAGGGGTTTTTCTGTAAGACTGAGGACGACTTTAATGACTGGTGCCAGCAAGTCAAAAAGGTTGGTATCAGCTCCCCCGTTCGCCTGGGGCAGGGGCTGAAGACTGGTCTCAGGGTCTCCGGTTTGGGATCCTGCCTCCCACACTCAGCCCTCCACCAGCACTTCGTGCACGGCTGTGGAGCGTCCCATGGCCCTCATTTGGCCGTTGCTCTGGCATCGTCCTTGTCGTGATTAGAGAGCACGGGGACTGACGTTGCACGTGAACTTTAGAATTGGATTTCTAATTCATCGGTCTCACGTGGATTGGGGTGGTGGTGAGTGGAGTTTTCCCCCGAAGGGTGCTCATCAGCCTAGTACATGCTGCCCTCCACATGATGGATCGATCTGATCGCACGCAGTTGCCGTGAGCCGGCACCGTGTCGGGTTCCTGCCTTACCATGGGGTCAAGAGCCTTTTTGTGGAGGCTGCCTTTGCTTTCTCATGGCGTTTTCTGTCTGTGAGGTGGGACACTAGGGCTGTACCCCGACAGGCCACATGTAACGGCTGTGTCTTGCTCACAGCTGTCACTGCTCGGAGGTGCCCTGCCCATGTTTGAGCTGGTGGAGCAGCAGCCTTCCCACCTGGCCTGCCCCGACGTCCTGAACCTGTCCTTAGGTGAGTCCAGAGGCCACAGGGCCATGTCTAAGGTGGGGACAGGGGTGTCCGCTCTTCTATTGCTCGGGGTGTGTCTGTGCGATGCTTCCGTTATCCCCCGTTCGCATCTCCCCAGGTCTTGTTCCAATTGCTTTGACCTTTAAGATTGTGTGCACCCCAGATGCGATTACTGGAGGTGATGTATGTGTGGGACCAGGGATGCTGCTTAATGTCCCCCTTCTGAGCACAGCAGCATGCAGTCTGCTGCCTTCTTCTTTACCCCATATGCAGTCACTTGGCCCCATGCACCTGGAGCTGGGCATGCTCCTCACACGGTCCCCCGGCTTCTTTAGGAGCCAGAACATGCTAGACTTTCTGTGATGAGGCAGTGCTCTCTGCACAGTGCAGCACAGAAGCCAGCCCTTGTCTGGCAGACTGTGGCCACAGGTGGGCTCCATGGTTTCCACTGCTCAGTGGCTCTGGGCCTGGGGCTTCCTCCCTCGTGCAAATGTTCAACTCTCCTGAGCTTGTGGCACATGGAAAATGAGGACTCAGCAGTGAGGCCATGAGCATGTCCAGTTCACGCCTCCATCTGTGTCACTATAAAGATCACCATGAGGAGGACAACAATGGAGCCTGCTGCCCTGTGTCTGTGAAGATCACTGAGGAGGAGGATGACAGAGCCCTCTGTCCCAGGTCTCTGTGAAGAATCCTGAGGAGGAGGATGACGGAGCCCTCTGTCCCAGGTGTCTGTGAAGAATCCTGAGGAAGAGGGTGAGGGAGCCCCCTGCTCTGTGTCTGTGAAGATCACTGAGGAGGAGGATGACGGAGCCCTCTGTCCCAGGTGTCTGTGAAGAATCCTGAGGAAGAGGGTGAGGGAGCCCCCTGCTCTGTGTCTGTGAAGATCACTGAGGAGGAGGATGACAGAGCCCTCTGTCCCAGGTCTCTGTGAAGAATCTTGAGGAGGAGGATGACAGAGCCCTCTGTCCCAGGTCTCTGTGAAGAATCCTGAGGAGGAGGATGACAGAGCCCTCTGTCCCAGGTCTCTGTGAAGAATCCTGAGGAGGAGGATGAGGGAGCCCGCTGCCCTGTGTCTGTGAAGATAACTGATAAGGACAATGACGGAGCCTGCTGCCTGATGGAAACCATAAAGGCATTGGGGTGCCAGCACTGGAGACTTAGGACAGATGCCCCATCAGTCCCTAGATGGTACAGGGGGTGGGCACCCCATCTTGGGACAGGAGGCCCTTGCCCTCCCAGCCCCTGTCATTTCCCTCGGTGCTCTGTTGAGAGATGCATCTGCTCCTTCTCTTTTCAAACAAGCCTTTGGGCTTCTCTTTCCTGCCCTCTCATCCTCTTACCAGCCAAGGCTCTTGACCTCATCATCACAGGGCTAGACCCTTCTCCTGGCCTGCTCAGACCCATCAGCCTGGGAGGCTGGACACCTCAGTTGGGTAGTCTTGGCATCCTCTCACCTCCTGCCATACCGAGGCCACCCTTGAGTGAGCACCCTCGCCTGTCTGGCACAGGGGCAGGACCAGCTCCAGGGCAAGTGGGTCCAGGTGCAGGGTGTGGTGGGTGGTGTGTCTTCATCCCCACAGCCCAGAATAACCCACACCAGGTGTCTGACAAGGTTTTATGTTGTTTCTTCTAGATTCTTCTGATGTAGAGCGACTGGAAAGATTCTTTGACTCAGAAGATGAAGACTTTGAAATCTTGTCTCTTTGAAAATCCTGGAGTCAGGGGACGGTCTCCACTGGCCCTTGCTGGGGGTGCCTTCAAGAGCCCAGCCCTGCCTCAGGGTGTTCGGTGCCGCCGCATTTCATCCATCCAGCCTGCCCACTTCCACTCTCGGACGGAGGACTGCACTGTCCTGGAGGCCTTACTGCGAGGAGTGGGACTGCTTGGCCCAGAACGCTCAGCCCACTGGGGCTACAAGGCATGAAGGAGGACCTGCCTGTAGGAAGCCCAGCACAGCTGGGTCAGGAGCTTCTGAGAGCAGAGCCTTCACCCTTTGAGAGCTCTCCCTGCAACACTGCCAGCCCCGCATTAGTGCGTCGCCTCTGTCCTGCTTCCTCCTGGGCTCAGTTCTGGGTTTGCTTTGGAATTAAAGTCCTATTTGAAGTTACTCGACACAGACACGAATTTCTGTTGGGCGTGTCCCACGTCAGTCTCAGAAGACCTGCGGGCGGGCGTGTGAGGAGTGACGCCTGTGGACTGGGCCGCCTGCCCTCTGCCCGGTGTGGTTTATCAAGGGCTACCTCAGTGGGAGATTGGGTTGAAAGAATTAGGGCAAGGTTTCTCCTTGCTTTGAGGAGAAAAATAGCAAAGGGGTGGGGCGTGGTGGAAATCCAAAGAAGCCACCGTGTGTGACTTGCCAGGACAGAGACATGTCCGCTCTCCGGAGCCACAGGTAGAGCCCAAGCAGGCATGCCTCTCTCACATCTCTTTCGTGGGCTCTGGCATCGTGACACGCCTGTGTGCTGCTGCTTGCTCAGCACGCCAGCTTCCCCAGGGTGGGTGGTGGAGGCCAGGGGAACTGCCCTGGGCTGTGACCCTCAGGCCCCTGGCAGGGCATTGGGGCATGGTGAGCCAGGCTGGTAGAGGCCAAGGAGTCCGGGGCATGCTGGCACCTGGAGCCTTCCTCCATCCCCTCATCCTTCTCAGAACTGCCCTCCCGGTCACCGGGACTTTGGACAGGTTTGGGGCTGGAGGGTAAGACCTTCAGCTTTACGGTGCGAGACAGGCACCCCATTGCTCGTGGCATCAGCTGGAGACGTGTCCAGACCCTTCTCAGCACCGACTGCTGTCAGCACCTATGCCTTTAACCCTGGGGTCTGGCTGGAGTTCACCGGCCCTGCGGGCCTGCCGGCTATCCTGGAAGAGTGGCTTTTGTCCCACCAGGAGTGTCAACGAGGGAGTGGGAGCTCAGGGAGGCCTTCCTCCCTGGGTGGCAGCCCTTGTGTGTGTGTGTGGGCTGTACCTGCCTGTCCTGTTGGCTCACCGAGGCAGCAGAGGACACCCCTGCCCCCCAAGTGTTGCTGACATAAGTTATTTCCTTTTTTTCTTCCTTTCTGTCTCTCTCCCTCCCTTCTCCCCCTTCGTCCCTTAGGTAGCATCGGGGTAGGGGAGGAGGGAAGGTTGGGACGGTTTCCATTCCTTCCATTCCTTCAGTGCTGCATCTTTCTGATTAATAAATGTGCCGCCGCCGGCCGGGGGCCGGGGGCTCCTGCTCTTGGTGGACGGTGGAAGTGGGAGAGAACTGGACCAAAGGGGAGCTTTGCCTTGTGTGTTTTGAGAAAGGCTTACTGAAGAGAGTGTTGTTCATTCTTAGTAGTATAGTTTGCAGTTCTTAATGGCAAATAATAACAGTTTCAATAGAAAACAAAGCTGCTTGTCCATTTGTGTCTCCATTTTTCCTCGTCGTAGCTGGATGTGATAAGAACATTTTCTAAGCTCCTGATGATGCACGGAAGATTCTCTCTCTTTTTTTTAATCTTCCTATATTTTCTTTTTCTTTTGAGGAAGCTTGGCCCTGCACTAACATCTGTTGCCAATCTTCCTCTTTTTTGTTTTTCTCCCCAAAGCCCCAGTATGTAGTTGTGTATCAGTTGTAGAGTTGTAGCTCTTCTATATGGGATGCCACCTCAGCATGGCTTGATGAGTGGTCAGTAGGTCTGTGCCCAGGATCTGAACTGGTGAACCCCAGGCCGCCGAAGCGGAACCCGCAGACAATTGCTACACCACCAGGCTGGCCCCGACACATGGAAGATTCTAAGTAAGGATTTGGTGGACTGACGTGGCAAGCTCGTTTCCCCCAGGCTTGGGCAAATGGAGCCCATCCTGTTCCTGACCCGGCTCTGCGAGCTGTACAACTTGTCCTCGGCCTCATGTGGTCCTAAAAGGAAAAAATGAAAGGAAGCTTGATTTTCAGAAGACACAGTAGCCCGCTTCCTTCAACAGCGGAGTGGTGGAAAGCGTTCCTGGTGTAGTGTTAGCCTTAGTGTGAGTTTTAAGAGCAGCATCCCTCCAGGGAGCTGAGACTGCCGGCTGCGGGCAGGTGCTTGTGCCTCAGGCAGTCCTCTCTGTGTGGCTCACGCAGCAGGACATGAACAAGGTCCACTTGCCCTGCCCTCGAAGTTCTGGTGGGACAATCAGAGTGGCCCCGACCCGCTTGGCTCCCCCGCCTTCTTCCACCCCCCTGCTTGCCCACCTGCCCCCCAGTTTAGGTGCAAGGGGACCAAAGCCAGACAAGAAAGCGGGAAGCACTCTGTCACTCTCCAGGCAAGGTGGTGCAGGAACTGTGGTCTCTAGAAAATGCCATATTAGCTTCTTGTACTTCAACAAATCTCCATACTCAGTGGCTGGAAACAACGGACTCTCAGAATCCTGGAGGGCAGAGGTCTAAAGGTGTCAGCAGGGCTGGTTCCTTCTGGAGGCTCTAGAGAATGTCTACTTGCCTTCTCCAGTTTCTAGAAGCTGCCTGTATTCCTTGACTCACAGCCCCTTCCTTCATCTTCAGAGCCAGCGAGGGTGCATCACTCAGCCCCCCTCCTTCTGCCATGGCATCTCCTTTGACCAGGACCCTCCGCCTCCGTTAGAGACCCACGTGACTACACAGGTCTTCCCAGACGATCGAGGGTGGGCTCATCTCAGGGCCCCTTTGCCATGCAGGGGCATGGCATGCTCACAGGTCCTAGGGATTAGGCCTTGGATGTCTTTGGGGGCCGTTATTCTGCCCATCACAACGTCCAACAGGCTTTTTTAGGAAGAGACCAAAAGCCAGTGGAGACAAGGCACTCTAGAGCGTGCAGCCCCCTCGGCCAGGCCTGTCACTGCAACCCTGGCCGGGAAGTTTTATATCATTTATTTGTGTGTGCGTGTGTGTGTGAGGAAGATTAGCGCTGCGCTAATATCCGTTGCCAATCATCCTCTCTTTGCTGAGGAAGACTGGCCCTGGGCTAACATCCATGCCCGTCTTCCTCCACTTGATACGCAGGACACCGCCACAGCATGGCTTGAGAGCGGTGCATCAGTCCGCACCCGGATCCAAACCTGTGAACCCCAGGTTGCCGAAGTGGAGCACGTGAACTCAACTACTACACCACTGGGCCGGCCCCATGGCTGGGATGTTTTAAAACACGAGCCGTATTTATGAGGAAAGCGTATGTGGCCTGTGAATTTTGAGGTCTGTTGGGCCATTTCTTCCTCCACTCCAATCCCACTGCCTGCCACCTGGAGGATCCCGCTCAGCTCCGGCCTCTCCTCCCCAAGCTCCTGCCTACCTCCAACCCCACAGTCACGCCCAGAGAGCGTGGTCTGTGCAGCAGCCTCCACCTCCCCCAATATCCTGACGCAGCCTGGCCTGCCCTGTGGCAGCCACAAGAGACACACAAACTACTGGTTTTAGGTTGTCTTAAGAAATCAACCCAATGTTTCACTTCCATTACACAGCATGCGACCCTGGTTATGTAAAAATCAACAGGACAGGTTAATGACAGTGTTGCTGGGCCATCTGTGCTGATGCCCCTGGGGCTGTTTTAATGAAAATGGTCTAACTGCGTGCAGATCCTGATTGCTTTTGTCACTCGTGTGGGTCCACATGCTGGGTGGTCTGGGTGGATGGAACCAGACCCTTCAGATGAACAGATGCCTGAGGCGACCTGCTGCCATTGGCAGGGCTGCAGTGAGCTCCTTGAGCTGTGAACAGAAAACAGAATTGTGCCCCCAAGGACTGTCCCGTTGACTCCCTCCAAGCATGTACCGCCAACCACCGTCCTCACCTGTCACTTCCTTTGTCCCCCCTCCAGATGCCGCCCAGGTGCCAGGACCAAAGGCTGGGCTGCCTGGACACATCATGGCCCCAAACCCACCTGCCGGATGACCGTGGGTGAGGTGGGCAGTCTTCTCTATGGAATTTGGACAAGAACGGACCCTGCCCAGTGCAGGGGAGCGGGGTCCTGGACACTGCGCCTCTGCAGGACCCACCAGGCCACACATAGGTTCTGCCCAAGCCCCGGGCAGACCGTCCTACAACTCGGTGTTTACGCAAACACCACATCCTTGTTGTGCCTGGAACCCAGTCTCCTAGCCACAGGAGGAGGGGGTACCGAGACCTGTAGCTGCTGCCCCTTACAGATGGGGGCCCTGCCCAGCCCCCAGCCAGAAACCCGCCTGCCCTCCACTCCAGCACTACACTGCCCTCTGCCAGCAGATTCTACTAGAAGTGTCAACAGCCTATTCCATCTCAGGATAATTTAAGATGGGATGGGAAGTTATGCTCTTGGCATTTAGGACCATAACAGAAAGAACAGCAAAGCTAACACTGCGTGTGTGCAGACGAGACAGGACATTATGTCACTGGGACAAGGCCCAGCAAGGCAGCACCAGGCAGGTCCAGAGAGGCCCTCCTGGGCTCCGCGCAGGGCCCTGCCCACAAGGAGGGACTCCCTCAGGCAGGCTAGGCTCGCGGCTGCTGTCTAAGGAAAGTGAGGCCTCCCACAACACATTTTCAAATTAATTTTTCTTAATACCTGTAAGAAATTCAGGAGGATTTCAAGTGACTGCCATTTCAATGATCTTGATAAAACTGCTTGGATATGGTCATTATTAAACTTCAGCAAGAGAGTACAATTGTTTATTTGGATCTTCAGGGTAAGAGAGGGCAGAGGGAGACCGCCCTGAAGTCCTGCCATTCCATGTGGAGTCCAGTGCTCCCCGCCTGCTCATGAGAGGCCAACCTGTGGCTCTGCTTGTTGCTGGTTCGTGCACAGCCCCCACATCGTGCAATGTGAACACTGTCGGTCCACACGTTGAGCCTCACAGGCCCGCAGGAGAGGGCAGAGTCCCTCCAGTGTCTCCTGTGGGCACCACACGTCTACTTCCACAGCTCCCCCAGCGGCCTCTGCGCAGCGGTCCGGATGGTGTCCTCAGAGAGCTCACGGATTTCCTTGTGGACATCTTCGATGCTTTTGGAAGCATCAACCATCTGTTCCCACAGGGGTGGCAGGAGAAAAAGAGGGTGGTTAATGCTTGTCACTGTTCCGTGTATGTGGGGATCTCAGATAGGGTAGGGTTCTGGAAGGGCACAGTCAGTGCAGGCAGCTCTAGGGTCCTTCACCCCACACCTTTCTCTGACCCTTAGCCTCAACTGGGGAGGGTAGGCTTTGCTTGTGTCCTTGGGATGAAGCCACCCCGCACTCCTGCTGCAGCCCAGATGCAGGAGAAACACCTCTTACTCCTGATCGGACCCTCACCCCACCTCATGACCCCATGGGGGCACGCGTCAGCGAGGTGCCCACATACCAGCTCCTTCCCACCACAAGCTGTAGAGCTCAGACCACGCTGAGGAGGCAGAGAGGGCAGTGCCTGCCCCAGGCCACAAGCCTGCACCTCCATGGCTGCACCTGGATGCTGCTTGAAACTCGAAGTTCTGCAGAGAAGCCAACCTTGGGTCTGAATCCTCTCCTCCCTGGGAAGATGGGTTTTGTCCTGACATAGCTGGGCTGTCCTCTTGCCAACAGGAGGGACATTCACATGTTAAATGCTGTGCCCTCACATGAAAAGCATGAGGACCTATGGTTACTAAGGGAGCCAGCCCATGAGGGAAACAGCTTTCCTAAGGGAGAAAGACAGGGATGGAAGTGCGGGCATGCCTGGGAGTCCCCTCTTCCACTGTCACTGTAGACCCAGGCAGAGCATCAGCCCTGGTGGGGCCAAGAGCTTTCTAGACAGCCTCTGGGGCAGCAATTCTGGAAAAGCTCCTAGGATACAGACACATTTAGAAGAATTTAATCATTTCATGAGGTCTGACTATGCAGGAATGAGAATGACTTCCTACAGACCCTGAGATACCACACAAGTGCCAGCTTCCTGAAGGTCACCTTACTGGTCACTATTCCAGCCACAAAGCTCTTGCTCAGAACCGTCCCAGATACTTACATGGGATAGCTCTCTGGGCTGGCTTACCGTGCACGGCGTACCCCGTATAAACTTGCACAGGGGTGTGTTACATGTAAACACGCACATGAACATTTCTAGTCCTGAGGGTCTGGGGCAGCGACACCCCAGCAGCAACGAGCACCCAGACAGTGATTTCGATGATCTTTTTCCACAAAAAGGAACCAAGGATACCTGGGGAAGCAGCCAACGCCAGAGCTGGGCCGAGAAAGCACAGGCTGAACCCAGAAGATCTTAATGTGTCAGGAGCAACAAGTGCCAGAGGGAAGGGCTTGCAGGGGCTCCGTGGGCCAGACCTGGGGCAACCTGGCATCAAGGAAACAGTGGTACTAACAACTGCTGGTGAATGAGGCAGAAAAACATGAGTCTGTACAGACAGGAGCGTATAAATAAACTGAGTCTGATGACCGATGAGATATTTACATGTTCCAAAGAACCTCCTCACAAAAATCCTTATTTATGACACAGGGACACAGAGTAACTTCACTGTGGAGAAGCCTGGCAGATCTCACCTCAGTCAAGTGGTCCAAGTGAACATCACCAGAAATGGGACACAGGACGAGGGAGAACCCAGCATTCCTTCTGTGCCATCTCTGTGTCTTAGTCGTCCGGGCTGCTATAACATAGACTGGGTGGCTTATAGACAACAGAAGTTTATTTCTCACAGTTCTGGAGGCTTAGAAGTCCAAGATCAAAGCATCAGCAGATTCAGAGTCTGGTGAGGGACTGCTTCTTGCTCCATAGATTGCCACCTTCTTGCTGTGTCCTCACGTGGTGGAAGGGGTGAGGGAGCTCTCTGGGGTCTCTTTTATAAGGGCACTAATCCTATTCACACGGGCTCCACCCTCATGACCTAATCACCTCCCCAAGGCCCCACACCTCCTAATACCATCACAGTGGGGGTTGAGTTTCAACATGTAAATTTGGGGGGACACAAACATTCAGTCCATAGCACCCTGCCAAAGACGCATGACCTGAATCCAATCACGAGGAAACAGCAAGGTCAATCTGAGACTTGTCTACAAAATCTCTGTTGTGATCTTCAAAAATGTCAAGGTCATGAAAGTTACAGGTTGGAGACCAGAGAGACGTGACTGTGGACTGGGTCCTTTGTTATAAGGACACTAGTGGGACCAATGAGGCAACCTGAATGGGGCCTGGGGACCAGACAGTAGGAATGGACCGTGTTACTGTGCCAATTTTGACAGGTAGGTAGGAGTTCCTCAAGGATATGGTGCGGAGGGGCTTAGGTATTAACTTCTCAAATGGTCCTGGGGAAGTTTTTTGTACTGTACTTGCAACTTTTCTGTAAGTTTGTTATTGCTTAAAAAATTTGAAAAAGAATGCTAAAAAAATTAACTTTCAGATAAACAAAAGCTGAGAATTCTATGCCAGGAGAGCTGCCCTATAAGAAACATTAAAGGAGGGAAATATAGCAGGCATGGGAAGGAGAAGAAAGTCCCATGCTGGGCAGCAGGAGACAACACTTTTCTCTGTTGCTTCCCCTCTTCACATTCCTAGTTTTATACATTCTCGTCTTACTCCTTGCAGATGCCGAAACGTGTTAAAAATCAAGAATAATTTAAACTGTGTAGAACTAATTGAAAAGAGAGCAGCAGAGAGTACAGCCTCCAGAAGGGGAGACAGCGCCCATCCTCATCCCTCAAGACAGGTGTGTGGGCTCAGCACTGACCTGAGCACACAAAGAAAAGGATGGAAAGGTCAAGGGTCTGCTTTAAAAACCTGTGCGCACCCTACACCACTGAGGAGCTGCCCAGAGGGAGCCCCACCCGCAAGAGGCAGGCAGTCACTGCAGACGGTGGGTAGCCACCCAGACAGGCTAGTCAAGGGAGAAGCATCAACCAGATGTGATGGCCAAAACCATGAACCCAAACCAACAACCTTCCCCTCCCAGAGTAGCCACACTGCAGCCTGTCGCAGGCCATGGGTATTGCTGACAGTCAAGAAAAGTGGCATTCTCCTTCTGGGAGCAGGCACGTGCAGGCACCACTGGACCCACCAGGGCGTCGGGCCATGCTGCACAAAGGTGGGCCCGGGCAACTACAGTGGGCTCAAAAGAAGGCGGTGATGGCGATCCAGTGCATGCAGGGAGAAGCGGAGCGGGGCCAGCTTTAGTGCCCACTGGGAGGACAGTGAATGCATCTTGCGAGAAGGGAGGAGTGAGGCTGACTCCCGGGACTGAGGCCAGGGCACTGGGTGAGGGCACCGAGACCGGAGGGAGCAAGGCCGAGGGGACAGGCACAGGGAGATGGTGGAGCACAGCCGTGGGGGGACAGGTGTGGCACTAAGCGTCTGGGGGAGACCCAGGCCAGGCTGCAGAGTCGGAGCCGTCTGGCACCTGGGAGTCAGTGTGGAGACAGATGCGCCCAGGAGCAGGGCGGGGAACAGCCCTGGGCTGGAGCTGCAGGAGGGTCGGGAGGGAGCAGTGAATGACTGGCTCCAATGATAAAATGACTCTCACGATAAAAACGGAAGATAGAATGAGGAGTAACTCATGGATTCCATGTTCTGGATGACAACAGCGCATGGCTAAAGCCCAGTGGGTTCCTGTCCTGCTCTGAAAAGGGCCCCACCAGCAGGATTGCTGCTTTGGAGTTGGTGTCTGTCAAACTCTCCCGACTCACCAACAAGCCACCAAATTTCCATGTTTTGCAAAATTCCCGAAGGATTAGAATTTGCTGGCCCCGAGAACCCCCGAAGGAGCAGCCCCGCAGCTCACAGGTGGGAGAGCGAGGCAGAAAGTGCAGCAGCTTTGCGGACATTACCGTCCCGCTCAGCAGAGGGGATCCTGGGCCACTTTCCCGTCCCAGTGTGCAATTCTGGGTGACAGTGGATGACACTCTCACCTTCCAGTTCAAAGTCGTGTCTCCCATGAGCTGGTGGAAGCGCTGTGATACGCTTTCCTGGAAAGTCCTGTGCTCATAGCGCTCGCGGCCAAACTCTCCCCGTGTAGCGGCCTCCGCCAGCTGTAACTGAAGGAACACGACCAGGTCCGGTTTCGGGAGGCCCACGTCCGGGTGCTTGCACCAATCCAGGGAAAAATCCTGGCAAAAAGAACCCCACGGTTAGAGAAAGAAAGCTTAATAAAAAGTCTAATTTTTGGTTTCAAAATTCATAAAAAAGGAGAAAAAACAAGCTATCATTTGTTGAGGTACCAAGAAATGAGAATTCTTACATGGTAGTGGCCCTCTTTTTATTTCTTAGCTCTCAAATGTTTTGCTTTCCCATGCCACCTTCTTGTTTTGACTCTGTGAATACGTTCAAAAGCAGACAGAATGCACGTGGCCCCACGGATCCATTACTCACAGCCGGGCCCTCAGGTGATTATGCTAATGCAGCTCCGCACCCTCTGGCCGGATAGAACACACAGTCCATGTGGCAGAGACCCTTGAGGCCCATAGCAGGTCCGGAGCAGAGAGCAGATGGTGCCAGTGACAGGCACAGGGCCCTCAGCCGTGTCCTTTTACCCACACCCACCGGGGTGTCACCCCCTTCTGGAGAGAGGGAAACCGCCTTGAGTGCGCACCGTGTGCTCTCTCCTGCACGTTCCCTCTCATTCATCCCATCAACTCTCTAAAAACAGTGTCTCCATTCCTGAGGAAAAGGTAGGGCCAGCAAGGCCATGAATCAAGGCCACACAGCTCTGAAGACTTAGGGTTAGAACCCGCTGGGAGCTCAGAGCCACACGCTGAGGACAACACTGAGCAGAGGGACAAGCCTGTCAGCTCCTCAGTGGCATGTGAGGATGCGAGGGAACCACGGCCTGTCAGTCATCTGTCTTGTCCTCCTTTCAGATGGAATCTGAGTGACCAATACTTCATGGGGAAGTATCCTTTAAGGATTCCAGCTGGCACGTGAAGGACGGGCAGAATTCAAAGGTTATCATTTGCAACCACTCGAGTTAACCATCATCGAGGGCTGTTATCACAAAGGAGCGATGACCAGACACCGTGTCTTCCTGATAGGAGAGCCACTGCTCCTTGAAGGAGCCTTGCAAAAATAAAATTTTTAAAATTCTAATGCAAGGAAAAAGAGAGATGTGGGGACCTATATGTATTAAGAGATTTAAGAGCACGGACTTTCACTGGATTCTGATTCAATCTAACCGTAAAACACAAGACGATTCAAACAGCTCCTGGGAGGGCTGTGAACTTTGAACACTGGCTGAATGATGACATTACAAATGACTGTTCACTTTTTTGAGGTAAGATTGTTTTTATTTTATTTTATTTATTTATTTATTTATTTTTGTGGGGAAGACCAGCCCTGAGCGAACATCCATTGCCAATCCTCCCCTTTTTGCTGAGGAAGACTGGCCCTGGGCTAACATCGTGCCCATCTTCCTCCACTTTATATGGGACGCCGCCACGGCATGGCTGACAGGCAGTGCATCGGCAGGCGCCCGGGATCCGAACTCGCGAACCCCGGGCTGCCAAGCCTGAACTAAACCGCTGCGCCACCGGGCAGCCCCGAGGTAAGATTGTTTTTAAAAAGTGATTTTAGGCTGGCCTGGTGGCGTAGTGGTTAAGTTTCTGCGCTCCACTTCGGTGGCCCAGGGTTGGCAGGTTCAGATGCTGGGTGCAGACCGACACACTGCTCGTCAGCCATACCGTGGCAGCATCCCATATAAAGTGGAGAAAGATGGGCACGATGTTAGCTCAGGGCTAGTTTCCCTTACAAAAAAAAAAGTGATTTTGGGGATGTGCACTGAAAGGTTTATGAAGGACCTGACGATGTGTCTGGTGGGTCCCAGAGACAGATGGTGCTGAGGCAGGTGATGGTGCTAGTGGTTTATCATTTTCTCTGCTGGAACATACTTAAAAATTTCTAAATAAAAAGCAGAAAAAAAAGGGCTGTGCATCACTGCCATCATACCTGTCAAACAACAGCTACCCGGGACAGGGAGGTCAGGAAAATAAAAATAAGGTATCCCGGACACACTTGCCGTCTGGACTGAAAACAAGACACTGGATGAAAAAGTTCTGCTGATGGAGCATCTTTGAAAACATATCATCCAAATAAGAAATACAGTTCTATCTGTGAAAACAATCTGTAGCTACACAAACGTTTGCTCTGCCTATTGATAAAGACCAGATTAACCTACTGAATACACAGACCACACAACCCCCAGAAGCAGTGATGGGAACGTACGCATGCTCCTCTGTGCCAACAGAACAGAGTCCACACCTGGCACCATCCCACGGGCCGAGCGGCACTCACCGCCTTGGCGCTGGTGTAGGCGACACCAGAAAATGCATATCTGTCCACGACGAGGGTGACGCCCTGGCTCAACTTTTCCTTAATTAATGGCCTAGAAAACAGAGAATGCTTCTGAGCCATGGTCCTGGCTTCACAGGCCCTGAACTGTCATGCTTAAATCATCCCGACACCATTCAGCAATTCAGAAACCAACACAATGAAGGGATTATGGGGCAGCGATTTGTCACCTTATTTTTATTCAAAAAAAGTCTGATCTTCTCTTCAGAAGATGCCACGTGGGCACTTCCAGCAAAGCGCACCATGAAAAAGACAAGTCCACTGAGCACAACTGATAAAGGTGGATGCTCACAGGAAGGCTTGCTCAGCTGTCTGGACAAGGGTGCAGAGGGCCTGGGCTACCCTGCTGGGGAAAGGAGAACCTGGGCTAAGGAGAGGGAAGGTGTGGACGCAGCCTGGAGACAATGCAATGGTGCTCGTGCCCTTGAGCCAGAAATGCAAGGACGTGTATGGATGGGATGCCGAGGACGATCTCAGCTAGGTGACGGCAGGTCCACCACCATCTCCCAGCCCCAAGATCTTAGGAAGATGTGCAAAGACAAAAGGCTTGACATTAGCAAGAAGCATGGCTTGCACTTTGGGGAACAAAAAGATGTTTGATACCTGTGACCTTGAGAAGCTCACAGAATAGCTCAGGGGAGAAGACACACTTCCAACAGTCAGACACAATTTTCATCACAGCATTATTTGAAATCACAACCTATTAAAAAAACAACCTAATCTCACAAACAGAAAATTGGTAGAATTAATATAGCACATGTACAATAGGGAATGATGCAACTGTATAAAGAATGAGGAAGATGTCTCCAAGCAGATATAAAACAGTCTCCTGACATGATGTTAATAAAGCAAACTACAAATGAGTACATATGGGAGGTTACCTTTTGTATAAGAAAAAAGGTGAATTAAGACCACACCTACATATCTGCTTATTTTGTTTAAAAAAAAAATATTCAGGAGGGGACACTAGAAATGAATGGAATTGGTCACCCACAGGGGAGGGCAGGAGTTGCACAGAGGGGGATAGGCAGTGATTTTTTTTGTATGGTTTTGACTTTTAGAACCATTTAATGTCTTATGTATTCAAAAACTAAAATCAACGGGAATGAAAAAAACAACCCTAAACTCATACACAGACTCAAATGAACCCAACTGTACCTGAGAGGAACACATGGAGAAGGGGGACCCCGCCCCATGAGACTTGAACATAGCACTTCACGTGCCTGTTCTAACCACAGAGCTGCAAACCAGCCCAGACCTAAACGTAGGCTTTTACACAAGTGTGGGGGCAGCAATCCTAAAACCACTCTTTGTGGACTGCAGGACTGACGCAGGAGCCTGGGAGAGCCCTGTGGTGCTGGGCTAGAACAGCAGGTGTCAGCGCGAACTCACGAGTTTTGATACATTTAGATAGATAATCAGATAAAAATGCAGAGAAGATAAACATGCATGTAGGTCTGTCCACAGCAGAAGCCTAGAAGCAGGGACGTCCCACTAGCAGTGAGCACACCTAGCACCCCAATGGTTTCTAAACCCCATTTTCCACTAAAGGGAAACTAGAGCTGTTTCCCTGACTGGAGCAGGAGAAAACACAAGAGAAGCCTGAACATCTTGTTACCAAAAGCTAAGTTCTCAAGAAATAGGGCCTGGGAACACGTCAAATGGACACAGGAGCCAGCTTGAAGAGATTCCCACAGGCCAAATTTGGAACAACCTGAACATCAAAACAAATGACAGTAGGGCCGGCCCAGTGCTGTAGTGGTCAAGTTCACGCACTCTGCTTCTGCGGCCTAGGGTCCACAGGTTCGGATCCTGGGCGCAGACCTACACACCGCTTATCAAGCCATGCTGTGGCAGGTGTCCCACATATAAAGTAGAGGACGATGGGCACAGATGTTAGCCCAGGGCCAATCTTCCTCAGCAAAAAGAGGAGGATTGGCAACAGATGTTAGCTCAGGGCTAATCTTCCTCACCGAAAAAATAAAAAATAAAAACCCATAGAAAAAAAAAATGACAGCAGTGGCCTATGACCCAGTGAGTAAAAAAGAACTTGTGAGTCCATACTGATGATGGATGGAGGCAGCAGGAAAGCTCTTCCTTACATGGAATGCCAACTAATAAATGCAGAAGGAATGACGGAACTAGAAAACCACCATTTGAAATCACAGTAACTGACTCAGGCAGGATTATTAATGAATGCTAATGTAGGAGGTCAAAGTTTGATAAGGAAGGGGATATTTATGTAGTTTTGTAGTATTGCCCCCTTTGACTATTTACAACAGGAAAGAGCGTCACTTAGTGGCAGAGCCTGGCCGGCACCCCCTTCACAAGTGCCCCCGGGGGACCCCCAGTGACGGCCACGCTCCCTCGCATCCTCCTGGCACGATGCCCTGAGGATGCAATGTCACCTCCGTGGCACTCCCGCCACAGACACAAACACAAACCCACTTGTGAGGAAACATCAGACAAACTCAGCGGTTTATAAACTAAATGGCCTGTAACTTTTAAACAGAGGGAGCGAACGATAAAGCAAACGTGACAAAATGTTAATACCAGCTGAAGCTTGGTGAAGGGCAGATGGGAATTCTTGGTACTATTCTTGCAACTCTTCTGGTTGACTGAAATTATTTCAAAATAAAAAGTATAGAAAATTGCTAAATTACTACAAAAAGTAAGAGAAATCCCTCGTTTCCAGGAATTAATTCTTGTTTAGAGTGGTGTTTAAGACGGCCATGGAGGATCGGTAGGTTTTGGCAAACAAAGAGACAGAGGGAAGTGGAGGGTGTTACCCCATTCTCTGCAAGGAAACTGCAGAAGCCAGAAGGCAAGCTATCTTCAAGGACCAGCAATCAGTCCAGTGAAGATAAAGGCGAGCGAAAGGGTGGAAAGTCAGCAGGCTGGAGGAAACAACCAGTTTCCTCAGAGTGCTTCCAGTACCAAGATGAGTTCACACAGCCCAGGCTTACTGAGCGCTCACTCCCAGGCTGCTGGCAACTTCACTGAACCATCACACCAGACCTACCTCGCTGATGAGGATGCTGTGGTTGGGAGGGGCTGGGCAAGACCAAGGACACACAGCTGGTGGGCACTGGTGCCAAGGAGAACCCCACACCTGAACTCTCACCCAAGGACGTTCAAGTCTCAGAAAGACTAATCTGAAGGCAGGGGCTGAATGATCTGAAGGGGCAGCTGTGGGAGCTGGCAGAACAAACGGACAGACACACAGGCCTGCATACCTGGGACAAGACCACTATTTAGGAAGTAGAGTCAACATTACTTTTCAGTTTGAATTGGGCCTACATTACTTCTCTACAAAGCCACAAACAGCAGAATCAGAACAATGATGTCCATAAATTCCAAATGTATTAAAGATTATAAAATGGTCTCATTTTCATCTAATATTTGGAGTGGGGAAGGCCTTCTAAGCAAGACACCAAGCTAAGCCAGAGAAGAGTGGTGCCAGCTTGCTTGTAGGAGGGAACAAGATAACACCACCCGAGCGTCTGTCCACAGGCATCTGCCCAAACCTCCGAACAGCCTTTCTAGAGAGCGCGCTGTGGCAGTAGGGAACAATGAGGAAGAGCTGCCTACCTCTCTCTTCAGTGCAGAGATCTGCATGCAGAGTCAGAAAGCAAGCTGCAAAACGATTTGTATGGTAGGGTCCCTTTATGCTAAAAAACAGAACAACTCCAACGACATGTGTGCTATCTACCTATGTGTGCAAATGGGAACAAGAGCACCTGGAAGCCTTATACCATTCTCGAACAGGCAGTCAGTGAGCGGTTCCATGTTGAGTGAAGACGGAATCTACCAAGATGATGTGAAACAAAGATGGGGTGGGAGAAGGGAAAGCCCAACATAAACTGTCAACTTCAGTTAATAATGTTGATCAACTGGAACAAAAAACAAACAAATAAATAAAAACAAAAAAGAAATAACAGGCTAATCGAAGATATAAACTGATAAGAGAAACAATAGGGGAGGAAGAAGGAAGCACAGGGGTAGGGGGAACTCTGTACTTTTTGATCAGCTTCTCTGTATACGTAAAACTACCTAAAAAAAAATAAAGTCTATTAATTACAAAAAGTGAGGGGCAGGAGGAAGAAAAAGCATTAATTAGTGCTCGTTGGGAACTACAAAAATATAGGACCTCCGGCCACAGGACTGGTGATTAAAAGACCCTCTTATAGGTACAGCCTGCAGCGTCCCTGTCAGCACATTCACTGAACCTCACGAGGCCAGCGGAGGGCAGCGTAAGGGCAATGCTTTTACACTTGTTCCCAGCGGTTCGCAGAGAAAAGCAGGTGCACCGAGTGATTCTCCATCTCATTTTTCTTTTCCAGGTAAGAACTCAGAAGTTTGCCAATTTCAGTTGATCTTTCTAAAAAGAGAAAAACATACAAAACTGAGGTCAGGCTTTCCATCTAAATTAGAATATAGTTTGGGCTGAACTTCTGGTCCTGGACTCAAGTCTAACTTTGAGTTTTACGTTACTACCTCTTCAGACAGGTTCAGACCTTTCCCTGAAGCCAGAGGAGTTTCCCTGAGAAAGGGCAGCAGTGTGCAGACACACTGGGATGAAAAATGCTTTAGGAAAAAGCAACTTAGGTAGAAAGCACTGACCTCAAAGGAAATATCTGCAAGATCTGTAGACTGTTTGGCTTAAAGAGTAGAACGATAAGTATTCGAAAAAGCATTTTTTCCCATTTCCCTACCCCTGTTTTGTAAACCTTAAGCTGTCTCTTGATAAACGAAGTATAGAGGATATTTTTACAAGCACTTTCAAGTTCAATGTTTTACTTTAAAAATTAAAAATATGCCATAAAACCACTCAAAAGACAAACAGCAATCCAAAAAAGACGAAAACCAAAAACCAAGACATGGATTACCCAACAGCCCCAGGAAACTCCTGGGGATGACCGTTACAGTCGTTATCTTGAGTGTGAAGATGGTTTCATGGGTGAACCAATAATGTGAAATTCATCAAACCATACACTTTAAATACGTGCACTTTATTGTCTATCAACTCTCGAACAGCACAGCTGCACCAAGACTGGGTGACGGGGCCCGGAGACCACGAGGAACGACAACGTGCAAAAGCACGGCGCACAGAGGATCGGAGGCACCGCCTCTGCGGAGTCAAAGCGCGACCGGGGGACCTGAGCCGAGCCCCAGCTGCTCTCGGCCTACACTCTGCCATGGAGAGGAGCCACGACGGCAGCACGGCGCCCGCCAGCCCGTGGTCTCCGGTCCTGCGGTTCCCCTCAGTCTCCCTGGTCCCCCCGACTTCCCTGGCTTCCCCCGGTCCTCCCCGGCCCGGCCTTTCCTCCCGGCGGCTCCCCAAGCCCGCCAGGCCCGCCTGCGCGCCCCACCCACCCGGGAAACTGAGCAGCTCGGCGCTGTGGCCGGCGGCGCAGAGCGCTGCCACCAGCTTGCGGCCCTGCGTGCTCTTCCCGGCGCGGTCCACGCCCTCCAGCACGATGAGAGCCCCGCGCCGACCCGCCATCGCCGCGTCTGCTTGTCTCGCCCAGTTGCTGCGCCGCCGCACCACCCCGAGCTCCGATTGGCCGGCGTCCGCGGCGCGCGCTGGGATTGACGTTTTCCGGCATTGGTCGGATTGGCTGGGACTTGGCCGGAGGGCGGGGCGGGACGCCTTGGTCGCACCGCCTCTTCCAGGCTGGAAGCCGGGTGCGTCGTGTCCCGCGCGGGCTGCCGTCCTTGGTTGCGCGGGGAGGGCGGAAGCGCGGCGCGGGCGGCCGGTGGACGTCCTCGCTCTCCCTTCTCGGTGACAATCCGGGGCCCGGTCGCTCCGACTGTGCCTTGCGGGGGGTCGGGGCAGGGCTGTCTGCGCTCGGGCCTCGCGACAAGCTGGAGAGCACTGGGATTGTCGCCGTCGTCGCTAACGCCCTGAGAGCCCCGTCCGGACGACGACGTGTGCAGACTCATGGGGAGGGAGGGGAGTCGTGGATCTCCGTGTCCCGGCTCTGTGAGGTCCGGGCCGCACGGGGTAGCACCCCTGTCGCGAGCGCGGCGCCCGTCGGGTCGGAGACGGCGGCGGCGTCTAGGGAGCGCCCAATGATGTCGCCTTTGTCTTAGGGACGTCCCGGCGCGAGGGCGTTTCCAGGAGGGACCGCGCGCCTGGGGAGTCTCTGCCTTTCTCCTCCTGTCGCAATCCCGCCTTCATGACCTGATTCCCTCCCGGGGGTCCATCCCCGAATACAGTCGCACTGGGGGTCAGGACTCCAGTATCGAATTTGGGGCGGACACGGACATTCAGCCCGGAACCAGCTGGGAACTATCTTTCCCAGATTTTCCCGGTGTAGCGCGGGGTCAGAGTTTGCCAATGAAAGGCACTCGGGCGAAATTTGGAGGCCCTTGAATTGGGGAGGCAGTTGCAGCCAGAAATGCCACAGACGTGAAATTCAAGGCTGTTTTCTAGGGAGTTCTTGAGAGCCACCTGCTTCCTGCTGTGGATCTAGAGATTGGGGAGGATTTCCTGGTGGTGGGGAGTGGCAGTGGCTTCCTTGAGCTATTGAGACCACCCACTTCACTCTTGGGCTGAGGTCCTTGACAACAGTTTCCCTGATCTTCCCTCCCCCAGTTCTTTCCATGGTTGCACAAGCCCCTGATTACCTTATGACCCGAGATACCTAGACTAGCTTTGTGTTTTCTGATTGACCCTTACCTGATTGGGTTTTGGGTTCTGGAACGGTGATAGGTTATATAATTATTCCCAGTTTGCTTCCTTCCTTGGTGTTGATCTTGGCCATGTGACTTCCAAAGCCTGCTGCAAAGTCGTCAGAGCAGACATGAGCATGTTCAGGCAGAAGCTTTAGGAGCTGTTTGTGTGGTTCACCCATCCCCTTCCTCCCCCCCAGTGTGAGAACAGCATGTGCACAATTAGGGGTGCTTTTTTCACCCTGGATCCTGGATGAAGACATACCACCAAGCTACAGCCACTGCATCTGATGGCACCAGCAAGAAATAACCCGTTGTGATTCTGAGTCACTCAGACTTTGGGATCCTTTGTTATTGCAGCACAACATAGTGAAAGCTTGTTGATACAAAGACTGATGCTTAATATCGCCTCATGTAGGCAAGTAATATCCCTTCATCCGATTGATGTCTTTTGTTCTAAAATGTCCATCTCCTTGCCTTCAGCAGGATGAAGGGATTAGAGTACAGAAGAGAACACTCCAGGGTTGGGCAAGTCCCAGGACAGCCTGAGACCGCATCTGTAGGATGAGATCACCAGGCAGACAGGCAGTACCTTGGTTTGTGAATGCATAGCCTTCTTGGTCATCCATGAAAATGGAGGGAACCTGGCTGATGGGGCCTTGTATGCCGGGTGGGTTTAGGCTGCCCTTTTGATTGCAGAAATTGCTAAACTGGCACAAGTACAGTGAAGTTTTTTATTAAGGTACAACAAGCAATTTTGCTTCCACCTCTTCCAATGTGTCATGCCTCTCTTTTATCAGAATGCCTTTAACTGTAAGTCCCAGAATACCAGCCTAACTGTGGCTTAAATCATCAAGATCTTTAATTATCTTACATAAGGTGAAGTCCAGAGTGAGGCAGCCAAGAACTGCTTCTGCTGCTCAGTGATGTCTGGTGTTGGGTCAACATCTTAGCAATTCTCTTAGCTTTTCCTTCATGGTCATGGGTGACTGCAGCATCTCCGTGCATCCAGTCCTGACTTCATGGCCCTGACATGGGTGTAGGAGAGCCCTCACATCTGGACATTCAGTCTCTTGTGTGCTCTGCTACACTGACAAGTCTCAGGCCTGATTTTCAGCAGTCTGCCCTGGAGTAGTGCGAATAGGATCTCTTCACACTACCATGGAGGCCTGATGAGTGGACATCACGGAGGAAATGATGGGATGATGGGTCTGAGTGTGCTTGAAGACAAGTGAAATAAAACTGGTCATAAGTTGATAATTGCTGAAACTGGTTGACGGGCACACGGGATTTATTAGGTTCTCTCTACTTTTGTGTGTTTGAAATTTTCCATTAAAAAAAAGACGACTCTGAAACCCTTTTCCTGTTCCTTGTTTATTAGTGTGTTATACCTTCTATCTCACAGGAATTGTATCAGACGTTGCTACTATCCAGCAAAGTCTTTCTGTCTTAGCTGGGCTGCCATAACGAAATATCACAGACTGGGTGACATAAACAGTAGATAATTTATTTTCTCACAGTCTGGAGGCTAGACGTCCACGATCAAGGTGCCAGGAGGGTTGGTGTTTGGTCTGACTCCCTTTGGGTTGCAGACAGCGGCCTTCATTGAATAGAGTGTCATATAGTTGCAGTCATAGAGTTCTCACTGTGTCCTCACATGTGCCTTTCCCTGGCACAAGTGTGGAGAGAGAGATCTCTTGTGTCTCTTCCTCTTAACTACTTCTCCAAATACAGTCACATTGGGGGTTAGGGATTCAGCCTATGAATTTTGAGCGGATGTTCAGTCTGTAGCACTCACCTGCTTCCAGAAGAATAGAGTCTGCGGGGCACATCACTGGACTCCTTTTCCCAGCCGTCCTTTCCATTAGGTGTGGCCAGGTGACTAAGTTACAGCCAATGAAATGTGAGCAGAAGTGGTGTGTGCGCCTTCACACTGAACACTCTCCCTCCACCTCCCACCCCCACAATGGCTATGAGGACAATGGCAAGGCCCTCTAGGGACAGACATTGTACTAGAAGGAATCTGGGTTCCTGACTGACCCCATGGAGCATGGCTGCCCACCCCCTGGACTGTTCACATTGGGACTGTTACATAATAAATACAATTCTCTCTGTTCTAAGCCACTGGATTTTGGTTGAGTTTCTTTGTTAGAGTAGCTTAGCCTTTCCCTAAAGCGCTGGTTCTCAACTGGGGGACATTTGGATTGTCACAACTTGGGGGGGGGGTGCTAACAGCATCTAATGGGTAGAGGCCAGAGATGCTGTTAAACATCCTACAAGGCACAGGACAGCCCCCCACAGCAAAGAGTTACCAGGCCCAAAATGTTAATAGCTCTCAGGTTGAGAAACCCTGCTCTAAAGTACATAGCAATAAAAAGACATAGTAAGGGAGTCACCTCTCGTTTTGATAGTTTCTAAAACAGGTAAGAAAATCCATCAGTTTTCTATGTGAATGAAAGAAGACACACTACTGTCTGGGAGAAGTTATTCTAATATCTGATATGTGAAGGGTCATGCCTCTTAATAATAAAGGCACTTTTTTTAGATGAAAGGCATGAAGACCAATTTCTCCATAGATAATGGGTAAAGGACAGAAAGAAAATGATAGAAGAACTACAAATAGTCAATGAATAATGGAAAAACATGTTTAACCTCACTTAAAGAAATACAAATTAAAATACTGAGGTTGGGTTTTTTTTGTTATTGTTATTTTTTTCTATCAAGTTGGCAAAAATAAAAAAGCCTGACGAAATCTAGGGTTCACAAAAGTGTGGAAATATACTCAGCAGAGTGTCAGTTGGTATAACCTTCCCTTTGAGCAATTCCTTTAGAAGTGTCAGCACTTAGAATATTTGATGCCCTTTGAGCCATGAGCCAGCAATTCCATCTCTAAGAGTTTATCCTAAAGAACTAACCAGACAATGTTGTCAGTTAAAGATGGCCATGATCCCTGTACTCCACCTATTGACAAGTGGAGTCTAATTCCCCTCCCTTTAAATATGGGCCTCAACGAGTTGTTTGAGCAATAGAATGTAGTGAGGTGATGTCTTGGGACAACTGACGAGGTGAGGTCACAAGAGTCTTGCAGCTTCCACTGAGTCCTCCCAGAATTCTCCAGAAGCCCTGAGTGGCCACATAAGAAGGACTACTACTTGGGACCCCTATGCTGGAGAGGCCACATGTAGGCACTCTGGTCCACAGTGCCGGTTGAACACAGCCTCCAGCCCCCCTCCAGCCCCCCCAGTGATTTCTATTGTATCACACAGAACAGAAGAATCACCTAGCTGAGCCCTGTTGGAATGTCTGACTCATAAAAATTGTGATCTGTAATAAAATAGTTCTTTTAAACCACTAAGTTTTCAGGTAGTTAATTATTCAGCAATAAATAGCTGGAACAGACAGATACATACAGCTATACGAGCAAATGTTCACCAGAGCGTTATTTAAGGTAATGGAAAATTGGAAACAATCAAAAGACTGTGCATCTATAAGGAGTTTGTTAAAGTATGGTACACCAACACAATGAAATATACCTAGTAAATAGGATGAAGTAGATTTGAGTAAAATATGGCCAGATGTTTGTGAAGAGTATTAAGTTAAAAATGTAAAGAGTAGAAAAGTGGATAGTTCGACTCACCAATAAGAAAACCAACAGCCCAATTAAAAAATGGGCAAAAGATCTGGACAGATACCTCACTAAAGATACACAGATGGCAAATATGCACATGAAAGGGTGCTCAACACTGTACATCACCAGAGAAATGCAAGGTAAAAAATGAGATCCCACTGCACACCTATCACAATGGTCAAAGTCCAGAACACTGACACCACCAAATGCCGGTGAGGATGTGGAGCAACAGGAACTCTCATTCCCTGCTGATGGGAATGCAAACAGTGCAGCCACTTTGGAAGGCAGTTTGGCTGTTTCTTACGAAACTAAATGTAATCTTACAATGTGATCCAGCAATCGCGCTTCTTGGTAAATACCAAGAAGGAACTGAATACCCAAAGGAATTGAAAACTGTGTCCACAAAAACCTGTACACAAATGATTATAGTAGTTTTATTCATAATTTATTTTTATTTTTATTATAATTTATTCATAATTGCCAAAACTTGGAAGCAACCAAGATGTCCTTCTATAGGTGAACGGATAAACTGTGGTACATCCAGACAATGGAATATTATTAAGCATTAATAAGAAATGAACCATCAGGGCCGGCCCAGTGGCGCAACGGTTTAGTTCGCGCTTGGCAGCCCAGGGTTTGCTGGTTCGGATCCCGGGAGCCTGCCGACGCACTGCCTGTCAGCCATGCTGTGGTGGCGTCCCATATAAAGTAGAGGAAGATGGACACGGATGTTAGCCCAGGGCCAGTCTTCCTCAGCAAAAAGAGGAATATTAGCAACGGATGTTAGCTCAGGGCTGGTCTTCCTCACAAAAAAAAAAAAAAAGACAAAAAAAAAGAAATGAACTATCAAACCACAAAAAGTCACGGAGGAAACTTAAAGGGCATATTACTAAGTGAAAGAAGCCAATTGGAAAAGGCTACATACTGTAACGATTCCAACTATACGACATTCTGGAAAAGGCAAAACCATAGACAGTAGTAAAAAGATCAGTGTTTGCCAGGGGTTGTGGGGGCAGGGAGAGAGATGAATATGGTGGAGCAGAGGGGATATTTAGGGTAGACAGGCTATCCTGCATGATATTACAATGGTGGATACATGTGTTTAGACATTTGTCAAGACCTGTAGAATTGTATAACACAGAGAACTTTAGTTAATAACAATGTATCAATATTGTCTCATCAATTGTAACAAATGTACCACACCAATGCAAATGTTTATAATAGGGGAAACTGTGTGTATGTGTGTGTGTGCGTGTGCGTGTGGAGGGAGTATATAGGAACTCATTCTCTTCCCAATTTTTCTGTAAACCTAAAACTGCTCTAAAAAATAAAGTTGGGGCTGCCCCCTGGCCCTGGTGCAAACCTACACCACTTGTCATGGCCATGCTGTGGCAGGGACCTATGTGCAAAATAGAGGAAGACTGGCACAGATGTTAGCTCAGGGCAAATCTTTCTCAAGAATAAAAGAAAAAAAAGAGGAAGATAGGCAGCAGATGTTAGCTCAGGGTGAATCTTCAACAACAAAACAAAGTCTATTAATTAAAAAAATTTAGCCACTTAAAACAATAAAAAAGGTGAGTAGTGCGCAATTATGTATGCTGCCTGTGTGTTTTCTCATCAAGCATTAAATGGGGCCAGAACAGATGCACCCAAACTGCCAAAATATGGATTCAAATGAGAACATAGTCCTGTACCCCGGGAGGTGGGGAAACTACAAGTTCCTGTACAATTTGAATTTTTTATAATGAACGTAAATTTGGCAAAAATAATGAATGTTTCCATTTTTTAATATTTGGGGTTTCGGGAAGAGTTCCCAAAGAGGGGAACATCTTTAAACACGCATCTTCAATAATGGAAGAACTACTCCGTCAGTCAGGGTGTACTACTGGTGTGACCGACAACCTTGAATCTCGGGGACAAGGACGGGTGGATTCTGGGGCCTGGGGTCCCCCGGTCTGGTGGTCAGCTGTCCCTGGGCACTCCGAGCGGGCGGAGGCACGCGGAGCCCCTTCCCCGTGGGCCCGCGCTGGCCGGGGAGGACAGAAGGGCTGCAGAGGTTGACCCTCGACCCCGCTGCCCGCCCGGTCTCCTGCGCGCATCCCGGGGCTCTCGCGGACCCTCTCGTTCCACGACCACGTTAGTCCACCTCGCGAGCACCCGCTATGCGCCCAACTGCCCAGGGCGCCGGGACACAGGAACGGACCTCCGGCGGGGAGCGAGCGGCCGGATCCCAGGGCCATGTGTCGGGGCCAGCCCAGCCGAGCGGCCGGAGGAAGGTCGTCTAGGGCTGCGGGCCCGCCGGGACCCCCGGGACCCCCGCCCTCCCCGGAAACCCCGGCGGTACCCCGCTGTCCCAGCTCCCGCGCGGCGCCGCGCGCATCCCGCCGACCGGAAGCCGGGGGGCGTGCCCAGTAGTCGCCCCGCCCCCAGCTGGCCAATCAGTGCGCGAGGCTCATGAATAGTGAGCGCGCCGGCCCCGCCCTCCGTCCCTCGCGGTGCCGCCCGCCCGCGCAGACCCAGAGCGCGGCCGCGGACGAAGATGGCGACCGCCATGTACTTGGAGCACTACCTGGACAGTAAGCGCCCCCGGCGCGCCCCGGGCCCGCCGCGCGCGCACGGCCCTCCCCGCCACGGCCCCCTGCACGCCAGGCCGCGCGCGCGGACCCCGGGACTCGGAGGGGCGGCGGGGAGGCTGGCGGCGGCGGCGGCGGCGGCGGCGGCGGCGGCGGCGGGGGCGCGCGCGGGGCGGGGCCGCGAGGGTCGTGCGCGCGGGGGGCGCGGCGCGGGGGTCCGCCGTCACGGCCGCGCCAATTCCAGGTGCGTCACGGCGGGGCGGGGCCAGCAGGGAGGGGAGGGGCCAGCGCGGCTAGCCCCGCCCCCCGTCGACCCCGCCCCATCATTGGCGAACTCCGCCCCTCTGGCCAGGCCTCGCTCCGTCATTGGCTAGGGCCCGCCCCTCCTGGCTGGGCTGCTCTCCTCCTCGGCCTCGCCTCAACCCTCCCTGGCTAGGCCCCGCCCTTGTCTAGGCCCCGCCCCTCCCTGGCTAGGCCCCGCCCCACCCCTTTGGCTCATGCGGGGTTGAATTCCAATCCTCATGGACCTTGGGTCGGGTGGGCCTCCATGGTTCTGTGCCTGCCTGTGCTATCACGTGTGAGTCGCTTCCAGGCGCCAAGCCTCAGTTTGTGCATCTGTGAGATGGGGAGGTGATGCTGGCGTAAGGTCTCCGAGGATGCCTGTCTCTTCGGGGGTACCTGCAGGGGTGGTTCAGGTGTTCAGGGCCTTGAGGCTCTTGCAGGCGTCCTTCCGTCCACACATAGCACAGGTTGGACCCTCCTGACAACTCCTATGAGAGGGAAATGTGGCCCTCAGGCCCTGGAGAGTGGGGAGCCCGCGTTTGAACCCTGCCGGTCTCAGGGTGGGATGGCCTTGGGTGGGGGTTGGGTTGGGTGGTTCTGGAGCGCTGTGCTGCACTGGGAGTATTCACGCTCACTCGGGCCTGGCTGCCCGAGAGCCCTGCCTGAGGCTGCTGAGAGTAGGGAGTGAGCCTCTGCTCTGTGGGGGACGTTGGGGATCCAGCCCTCCTCAAAGGGATTGCCAAGTCCTGGCCATTTGTTCTGCTCTCAATGGCGAGGAGAGGCTTTTCCTCGCCATTATCACTGGAGATCTGCACCCACGTGTCTGCTGGGGAGCACTGTGGCTTGCCCTTCCTTGTCTCAGTACCTGCCCGGTGTGCCCCATAAGGAGGATTTGAGAAACGTGAGTTCTGTCATCTCGGAGAGCACGTGTGTGAAGGCTCACATATGGAGGCGCCTGCTCCCTCCTTGAGCACCTGCTGTGTGCCAGGAAAGCAAACATTTTCTTGGAACTTATCAGATGGGGCAGTTGGAGTTTTTAAAACTTCACGGAAGGTTAAGGGCCATGAAGGCCAGCAGGTGGTGAGAGAGTGGGGGTGGCACTGTCCTGCAGAGCCCTGAGTGAGACAGAGCACGGAGGGCCTGGGGAGCTTGGAGGCTGTGGCGATCTGGGTGATCTGGGAAGCACTGGGGCTTTAAGTGGCAGCTTTGTAAGATTAGATTAGCTCTTAAAATGCTTGCTGGCAGCCTAGGGAGAGTGGAGGGGGCCAGGACTGGACACAGGAGCCCAGGCAGGGAACTGCCATGGCTGCAGGGGGGTGGGGAGGTTGGTGTGGACTGGGAGGATGGCAGCGCAGACAGGAAAGCAGTGTGGGTGGGGTCCTCAACTTGCACTGTCCAGTATGGTCTGTTCAAATTAATTGAACTTCAGTAAAATTTAAAAGTTTAGTTCCTCAGTCATACTCAGTAGTCCCATGTGGCCAGTGCCCGCTGTATTGGGCAGCTCAGAGAGCATTTCCATCCTTGCATAAGGGTCTACTGGACAGCGCTGGTCTGCACTGCCTGATGCACTGGATTTCAGAGTCAGGTGGAGGGACAATCAAGAAGGACCCCAGGGTTTGAACTTGCTCACTGTGGTGGGGTATCTGTGGGGGGGAATGCCTAGGGGTCTGGGGTGGAGGAGTCACCCGGGCCACCTTCCCCTGCCTCTGCTCACAGCTCCTTTCTAAGTTCACCCCTAACGTTCCGAGCTTCTGATTACTTCTGGAGTGTGTCAGCCTATTCTCAGTGTTTGGAACCCATCTCTGGGAAAAGATACCTTAATCCTTCTTCTCTCCAAACCCTAACAGAAACAGAAGACGAAGTGGGCTTATTATTTGTAGACTTTGGGTAAAAAGCCTGCAAGGCAGATGTTTTCCTGCCACTGAGAAGTACATGTCTCTGTGTTTCAGGTATCGAGAACCTTCCCTGTGAACTTCAGAGAAACTTCCAGCTGATGCGAGAGCTGGACCAGAGGACAGAAGGTGGGTTCAGGGGAGCTGGTGCAGTGGGGCCACGGCCTAGGCTTTGGGCATTAGGTGGTGTCTTAGAGAGAGAGCTCCTACTTTAATATCAAACTTGGTTCTTTGGTTCTTACACATTCTCACGTCACATCTTTATAACCATCATCCCCTCCTTGCAGTCAAAATGTTGATTACCTTTTCTTTCCTTGAAAAGATTTTTTATTTTCAAAGTATGTGTGCCTAGTTTAAATAGTTAGCATTTTCTGATCTGTTCATGTTTAACTCCCTATTTGTAAACGTTATGTTTTTGCTGCTATTTCTTATTTTATTTTTCTTTAGTTTTAGACTTTATCTACATAGTTATTAGGGAAAATGAAGATTTGATTTTCCAGTTGCACTCCACACAGCTCATGCACACCCACCTCCCTCCTCCCCTATCTCCTGGTGTAGTGGATTAGAATTTGAATCCAGGGGGCCGGCCCGGTGGCGCAGTGGTTTAGTTCACGCTCTGGCAGCCTGGGATTTGTGGGTTCCCAGGCACCTGCCGACTCACTGCTTGTCAGCCACGCTGTGGCGGCGTCCCATATAAAGTAGAGGAAGATGGGCACGGATGTTAGCCCAGGGACAGTCTTCCTCAGCAAAAAAGAGGAAGATTGGCAACGGATGTTAGCTCAGGGCTGGTCTTCCTCACAAAAAAAAAAAAAAAGAATTTGAATCCGTAGTGGACCAGTGATGGTGTTTCTATGGGACCTCTGTGTAGGCAGTTTACAACTGAGCCACTCTGCATGCTGTGCTTACATGACCTTTTCTGGATCACTGTGGTTTTCTTGGAGTTCTGTGTCTGCTGCACCAGGTTCTCTGCCAGTTCTGTGTTTGCTCCCATGGAGATGGCTTTCCTGGAACCTTCTGTCCTACAGGTCCAGTCTGGGCCGATTGTTTCTAGGCCTGCTGTGCAGATGTTGCCCTGGGTTTTCCTGGGCTCTCCCTCTGCTCTTCTTCCGTGTGGGACCCTGTTTCCTCTTTCTTGATTTGCCCACTTGTTTTGGAGGAGCCTTTCCTCTGGTAGCATCCTGAAAAAGGGTGCACAAGAAGCTAAACTTCTTATAACACTGCAGATCTGAAAACGTATTTGTTCCAGCCTCCTGGTAGATTAGTAGTTTGGCTGGGTATAGAATTCCAGACTGACCAGCATTGTCCCTCAGACTGTGAGAGGCGTTGCTGCGTTATCTCCTAGCTCCCGTGTTGCTGTTGAGAAATCTGATGCTTTGTGGATTCCTCGCCCTTTATTTGTGTGTTGTTTTCTCCTTTCCTGCTTAGAAGCTTATGGGCTATTTTCCTTATCCCTGAGGTTTTACACTTCATGATGATGTGCTTGGGTGTGGGTGACTTTTCATTCATTGTGCCAGGCACATGTTTCGCAAGATTGGAATAGTCGTGATTTTTCACCAAGGTGTAGTGTCCTGGCTAGAGGGTGCAGAGACTTCTTTTATTGTGAAATACAGCATTTACATTCAGAAATAAGCATAAACGTTTATAGATTGCTTAACAAATATCACCTGGTGAACTTCTCCCCCAGATGGAGAAATGGAGCCTCTGGTGCCTGAGGGCCCTGTGAGACCCTCCTGAGCAGACACCATTCCCCTGAGGGGCTACCCTCGGGGATTCCAGCTGCAACAATGGTTTCCTCACCTCTCTAAACCAGAGAGTTAAGACTTGTGTCTGTTTCCGCCCTTAATGTCAGTGGAGTCATACACTGTGTTTTCCTTTGAGCCTTCCTTGTCTTGCTCAGGGTCACCTTTTGTGGGGTACTCCATGTTGTCGTGTGTGGCAGCAGTTGGTTCCTTTTGTAGCTAGGTAGCATTCTGTTATATGAATGGACTGCAGCTTATTTGTTTGTTTTATTGTAGATTGGATTTTTGGGTCGTTTCCTGTTTCTGCACTTAGAAAGGTTTTCCCGTGTGTATCCTGGCATCTAAATCTTTAGAGGATGTACCTAGTGGTAGTATGCCAGGTCATAGGTAAGGTGGGCACATAATTTATTATTCAGACAGGGACTCTTGAGAGTCAAAGAGGGCATGAGTATTGGCTGGCACAGCAGTCCTACTCTAGAACTGTCCTGGGCACGTTGCCCTGGTGGCATTGTCTGCACATCTAGGTGGATGCACGCCTCCATGGACGCACACCTCTGTGATGCACGTCTTCAATGATACACACGTCTGCAGACTCACACATCTATGATGCACACCTCCATGGATGCACACCTCCATGATACATATCTCCATGACGCACACCTCCATGATGAACACCTCCATGGATGCACACCTTTGTATATACACGTCCATGATGTACACCTCCTTGGATGCACACCTCTGTGATGCACACCTCCATGTATGCACAACTCCACGATGCACACCTCCATGATGCACACCTTCACAACGCACAAATCCATAATGCACACCTCCATGATGCACACCTCCATGGATGCACACCTCCATGGTGCACACCTCCATGATGCACACCGTCCATGGATGCACACCTGCATGAGGCACACCTGCATGGATGCACACCTCTCTGAGGCACACCTCCGTGGTGCACACCTCCATGGATGCGCACCTCTGTGATGCACACCATCCATGGATGCACACCTGCATGATGCACACCTGCATGGATGCACACCTCCATGATGCACACCTCTTGGTCTGTGGAAGGCTGTGCCTGCTGTGCTTCCACAGCCGTGCTTCACGGTTTGTGTCAGGCACTTCTTCGCTAGAACTTGGTATTGTCGAGCTTTATTTGTTGCCAGTCTAATGAGCATGTAGTAGAATCTCATACAAGGACTGGCTTTTCAACCACTTCTCTATCAGATAAGAAAGCAGAGATCGACATCCTGGCTGCTGAGTATATCTCCACGGTGAAGACTCTTTCTCCAGACCAGCGTGTGGAGCACCTGCAGAAGATCCAGAGCGCCTACAGCAAGTGCAAGGAGTACAGCGATGACAAGGTGCAGCTGGCCATGCAGACCTATGAGATGGTGAGGAGGTGGGGGTGGGGGGCCGAGAAGGCCTGGGACAGGGGTTAGGGGGGTTGGGGAGGGGCCTGGGCTGCAGGCCTCTCCCAGAGGACACCCACTTCTCCCTTTCACATAACAATGGAAAAGCTGCTCAGAAATCGTGCATCCAGGATGAAGGTCAGGCTTTGATAGGGTGACGCTTCTAGAGAAAATACAAATTGGGGGTGTCCTTCACCTGGAGCCCTTTCTCCTTGTTTATTTGGTTGGGAAAACCGTGTATGTATATATATATGTATATATAGTGTGTGTGTGTGTGTGTGTGTGTGTGTGAGGAAGACCAGCCCTGAGCTAACATCCATTGCTAATCTTCCTCTTTTTGCTGAGGAAGACTGGCGCTGGGCTAACATCCGTGCCCATCTTCCTCTACTTTATATGGGACGCCGCCACAGCATGGCTGACAAGCAGTGCGTCGGCGGGCGCCCGGGATCCGAACCGGCGAACCCCGGGCTGCCAAGCGCGAACTAAACCGCTGCGCCACCGGGCCGGCCCCCTTTGTATATATATTTTTTAATGCTTGTTTTTGCCAGCTTTAGGTAAAGTCCTAGAATTTGTTCTGTCCAGTTTCCTCTCAAGTAAGCTTCACTCGGGGCTCCCATGGTGGCACAAACCCGTTGTCCCGTGTTGCCCATGAGGTCATGTAGTGAAGTGCTGCTGTCTTCGCAGGCCATCACCTGGCTAACTCCCTCCCCCACCTCCCCCAATAAAACAAACAATAATGTCTTAAAAACCTGAATTAAGTTGTATTTGAAGAAGAATACTCTAGAAGGAGAACTTAATGCTCATATTTGGGATTTTGATGCCCCAAAGTGCTGCATCTTTAGGATAAGCAGCCTGTTTTCTAAATAGTTAGGTTTGATCAGTTGTCATTAGGTAGTCAAAGTTTGTCTCTGATGCATAAGGAAGTTTAAGATTGTAGTTCGTTTCCAGACACAGAAGGGCACCGCTCCTCCCTTGTGGACTGTGACGTACAGTGTTGGTCGGTTGTCATGAGCCAGCTGGATAGAGGGATGCGTCATGTTAGTTCCTTGTGAAATCCTTGTGATTTCTCGGTAGGATTGTCTCCTCTATCAGGAGCAATATGGCGGTTACCTCGTCTGGTTGCTTGACTATGCTGCCTTCTTTTTCCTATACCTGAAGCATTAGAGTCATTTTCTGTTTTGTTTTGTTTTATTTTTGGTTATTCTGTTTAAAAAACCTATACTTTCTTCAGATTTTTAAATTAGGATTTAGTATCAAATGCCCTCACTCCTTTTCTGTTGCATTTCCCAACTCTATCTCTCACTATTGCCTACCTTCATGGTTTTTCCTGAGTAGGATTTATCCTGTTGAGGTATCAAAATATGTGGGGAAAAAAAGACCCTTGCATAAAGTTTGAAATAGTGGGCCCTGTTTTAGGAGAGCTTTATTGATTGAAGACTCAATTAAAGGGCAAGAAAGTGCTTCCTGGTTGACTTCTGGTGTGTTTGTGATTCCTGAGGTGTTGTGCTTTCATTTTTAAATGAGACCTGTGAGCTTCCTTCCTTTCAGGTGGATAAACACATTCGAAGGCTCGATGCAGACCTGGCACGCTTCGAAGCGGATCTGAAGGACAAGATGGAGGGCAGCGACTTTGAAAGCTCTGGAGGACGAGGGTTAAAAAGCAAGTCTGTTAATTTTTCTGTATTTTGTTACTGTTAACTATAGAGTTTTGAAGAATTTTGTCTGATAAATGTGTCAGGAACACTATGGTCAATATCACATTTGGGTAAACCTACTCTGCTTTAGTGACTTATGTGAGAATAACTGAGGTCTTTATTGTTTTTCAGAAGGTCGAGGTCAGAAAGAAAAAAGAGGCTCCCGGGGTCGTGGCAGGAGGACCTCAGAAGAAGATACTCCAAAGAAAAAGAAGCACAAAGGAGGGTGAGAGCCTCTTTTTCTTTCCTCTTTTTCCTCAAAGAGCACCATTAGCGTTTTTTACGATCTAGAAGCACCAATGACAGCTACCCTGAGGAAGTGCTCACGGCAGGCTAGGTGTTGTCATAGTTCTTTGTGCTTTACCTGTGCCGGGTCTGTCAGTCCTCACAGCAGCCTGAGGTGAGCACCGTTTCGGTCGGTGGTTCCCGGGGGAGTGACCTGCCCGAGGTTTATAGCTAGTGTGCCGAGAGCTGGGTTTGCACCATGCAGTCTGACTCCAGAACTCATTCTCTTAGCTATTGTGTGTCCTGCCTCTCGAGTGACAGGATAATGCTGATTGATAGTTGAAGCTAAGCCACTCTTTAGTAGCTGAATATATATCTTTTGATCGTTTTATATTCATTTTGGATATATTCATCATTAAGTCATGTGACTACATTTATTACATATACATGTCATTTAACTTGAACTTCAGAATATTTCGTTTAAAGCATTCCACCTACTCGCCCCATCCCCCAAGATATTGTAGTGTTGCTTCATGGACGTGATATTTAGATTACAGAGAAAATGGTAAAATGTCACATGGCTTCTGTGGAGATGATTCTGACAGTTATGGGGAGAGCTCAGAAAAGTTAGTACTTGACAAACAAAAGGAAAAGTTTTGGTTCTTGAACCTGGTGTTTAAACTTTTATCTTTAAAAAAAACCCAAATAGCACCTTGGTATTGGAAAGCAATACACAGATGTAGAACCCCACAGAAAACAAACATGTAGTTTAATGAATTACTGTAAGAGGCACATCGTTGTAACCATTGCCTAGTCTGTGACTGACTGCTGCCAGAAGGCCTTTCACGCGCCCTGTCAAATTATAACCTCCTCCCTCTGCCCCAAAGGAACGCCGTCCAGACTCATATAGTGTTTATTTCCATTGTTTCTTCATAGTTTTGTCCCCCTCATGTGCATTGCTGGACACTATAATTTTGTCTTGAGTTTTTTTAACCTTTTAAGTTAATTTTATTAAGGAATAGTTTACATACAATAAGATAGTCTCATTTTAAATATACAGTTTGATGCTGTATTCAGTTTCTTTAGTTATGGAACTATTCAACATTTCTGTTTCTTTTTGAGTCACTTTTGGTAATGTGTCTTTCAAGGAATTTGTTGTTTCATGTAAGTTGTCAGATTTATTGATGGGAAGTTGTTCATAGCGTTACACTGTTATCCTTTTGCTGTTGTAGGGTCTATGCTGATGACCACTCTTTCAGACTTGATTTTGGTCATCTGTGTCTTCTCTCATTTTGTCTTGATCTTTCCAGAGAACTAGCCTTTGGGTTCATTGATTTTTATGTTTTCTCTGTTGGTTTTCTGTTTCACTTGTTTTCCACTCACATCCTTATTATTTCCTACTACTAAACTTGGATTTACTTTGCTTTTCTTTTTCTAGCTCTTTAGGGTGGAAGTAGCTTAGATCATTGATTTTCATACCTTCCTTCTTTTTGAATATAAGTATTTAAAGCTATAAATTTTCTTCTGATTACTGGGTTTTTTTGTGGGGGAAGATTTGCCCTGAGCTGACATGTTGCCAGTCTTCCTCTTTTTTTTCATGTGAGCTGTCGCTACAGCATGGTCACTGACAGATGAGTGGGGAACCTGGGCCGCCGAAGCAGAGTGCGCTCAACTTTAACCACTAGGCCATTGGGGCTGGCCTGATTACTGTTTTGGCTGCATCCCACAAATTTTGAAATGTGTTTTTATTTTTATTCCATTCAAAATGTTTAAAATTTCCTTTGTGACTTTTCTCTGACCCATAGCTTATGTAGAAGTATGTTTTTCAGCTGCCAGATAATTTGGGATTTTCCAGGTAACTTTCTGATTTCAGTTTCTAATTTAGTTCTGCTGTGATCAGAGGACATTTTCTGATTAAAATCCTCTGAGGGCCGGCCTGGTGCTGTAGTGGTTAAGTTTGCGTGCTCTGCTTCGACAGCCCAGGGTTTGCAGGTTTGGATCCTGGGTGCGGACCTACTCACCGCTCATCAAGCCATGCTGTGGGGGTGTCCCACAAAGTAAAGGAAGATGGGCACAGATGTTAGCTCCGGGCCAATCTTCCTCAGCAAAAAAGTAAATAAAAAAAAAATATAATCCTTTGAAATCAATTAAGACTTGTGGTAGGGCTTACGGTCTGTCTTGATGGATGGTCTACATGCACTTGAAAAGAATGTGTATTGTACTGTTGTTGGGTCGAGTGTTCTATCAGTGTCAGTTAGATCGCTGGGTTGATAGTGCTGTTGGAGTCTTCTAGATCCTTACTGATACTCTGTTTACTTGTTCTGTAAATTACCCAGAAGAGTGTTGAAATCTCCAACTCTAGTTCGGGATTTGTCTATTTCTCCTTTCTGTTCTGTCAGTTTTTGCTTCATGTGTTTTGAAGCTCTGTTATTTGGTGATGCATACACATTTAGGTTTTTTAAAATAATTGAATCCTTTATCATTATGAAATTTATTTATTTCTCTATTCCTCATAATATTCTTTGTTTGGAAGTCTACTCTGTCTGATATTATTGTAGCCATTCCAGCTGTCTTACGATGAATTTTTGCATGGTGTATTTTTTTCCTTTTTCATTCTTTTGTGTTTTTGTATTCAGAGTGGGTTTCTTAAAGGTAGCAAATAGTTGGGTCTTGCTTTTTCATCTAGTCTGACAATATCTGCCTTTTCATTGCAATATTTAGACTATTCAGATTTAACGTAATTAGTGATATGGTTGGATTGAAATTAACCATCTTGCTATTAGTTGTCTGTTTGTCCCATCTCTTCTTTTCCTTTCTTCTTTTGAATTAATCACATATTTTTTTAGTATTATATTTTTAAGGACTGTTCTAGTGTGTACGTCCTGTTTCATTAACTTCCCACAATGAACTTCAAATAATATTATACTATTTCATGTTTAATGTAAGAACCTACATGAGTATTCTTCCATTTCCTGCCTTCTGTGCTTTGTACAGTTGTCAAAAGTTTTAATTCTACATATGATAAAGTCTTGCAATATATTGTTATTATTTTAGGTCTAAACCATTGATTATCTTAAACAGATTTTAAAATATGAGGAAAAGTTTTATAGTCACTCCATATATTTACCGTTTCCAGTGCCCTTCATTTCTTTATGTAGATGCAAATTTCCATCTGGTGTCATTTGTCTTCTGCTTGAAGAGCTTCCTCTAACATTTTTTTCCAGTGCATGTCTACTGATGTTGATGAATTTTCTCTGTTTTTATTTCTCTGAAAATGTCTATTTCACCTCCATTTTTTTTGTGTGTGTGTGTGAGGAAGACCAGCCCTGAGCTAACATCTGTTGCCAATCCTCCTCTTTTTTTTTTTGCTGAGGAAGACTGGCCCTGGGCTAACATCCGTGCCCATCTTCCTCTACTTTATATGGGATGCTGCCACAGCCTGGCTGACAAGCACTGCTTCAGCTGGCACCTGGGATCTGAACCCCTGGCTGCCAAAGTGCGAACTAAACTGCTGCGCCACCAGGCCAGCCCCTCACCTCCATTTTTGAAGGATATTTTCTTTGGATATAGAATTTTAGGTTGACTCTTTTTCTTTCAGCACTAAAGATGTCCCATTGTCTTCCATCTGGCATTGATTCTGATGAGAAATTAGTGATAATTCTTTGTTTTTCTGTATGTAAGTGGCTTTATTTATTTTTGCTGCTTCTAAGATTTCCAAGTAGCAACTTGATTTTTAACAACTTAATTATGATGTGTCCTGCTGGGGGTTTTTGTGTTTACTCTGCTTGGAGCTCACTGAGCTTCATGGAACTCTTGGTTTATAGTTTGCATCAAATTTGGAAAATATGGGACTCCAATTACATGTATGTTAGTTAGCTTGATATTTTCCCACAGATTGCTGTGACTATTCTTATTTTCTTGTCACCATTTTTCTTTCTATGCTTCAGTTTGGATAGTTTCTATTACTTTATCTTCAAATCTTTTCTTCCTTGGTATTTTATTTAATCTTAATCTCCCCTAGTGACTCTTTCATTTCAGAGATTGTCATCACAAGATATTGTATTTGTTTCTTCTATTTCTCTTGTTACATTCATATTTTCATTTATATATTTACAACAACTTTTTTTAAAGACCTTCTCTTCTGATTCTATCTATGTTATTTCCAGGTTTCTTTCTTTCTTTTTTTTGCTGAGGAAGATTCACCCTGAGCTAACATCTATTGCCAGTCTTCCCCTTTTTTTTTTGTATGTGAGCCACCACCACAGCATGGCCACTGACAGACAAGTGGTGTAGGTCCATGCCTGGGAACCAAACCTGGGCCACTGAAATGGAACGTGCCAAATTTAACCACCAGGCCACCAGGGCTGGCCCTCTTTCTTACTTTTTTTTAAAACTACTTTACTAAAGTATTATTGACATATAAAAAGCCATACGTATTTAATGTATGTGACTTAATGAGTTTGGCATGTCTATTTCTATTGACTGATTTTTCTACTGGTTATACATCAGATTTTCCTGCTTCTTCACATGTCTAGTAATTTTTGATTGGATGGTAGATAGTGTGAATGTTATGTTGTTGAATATCAGGATTTTCTTGTCTTATTTAATGAGTGTTGAATTTTTTTATTTTTAAATTTTTGATCAGTAGTTTAATCACCCGTGAATCAGCTTGATCCTTTGTGAGTTCATTTTTAACCTTTGTAAAAAGCTTTTTCTTAAAGGGCCGGATTGTAAATATTTTAGGCTCGTAGGCCATATTGTCTCTGTTGTGACCACTCAACTCTCCTGTTTTATATCAAAAGCATCCACAGAAAATATGTAGATGAATGGTGTGGCTATTTCAATAAAACCTTATTTCCAGCAACAGGCAGCCAACTGCAGGTTGCATTTTGCCAACTCCTGGGTTAGGGTAGCCTTGGCTCCTGGGTTGGTTCAGCCCTGCTGCTAGGTTATGACCCTTCTGGGTTCTCTGCTGAATGCCTTTGGTGTTTAACGAGGCCTCTCCAGTCTGGCTGGCTGGAACTTGAATGTCGTCTGGCCTGCAGTGAGCTTTGGGAATTGTTCAGCTCACAGCTCCCCGGTTTCTCTGCCTGGCCTCGTGGATTCTCACTCCGTGCACAAACAGCTTAGTTTTTAGCTAAAAACTCAAGGGGATTCCTTTGCAGATTTCCAGCAGCCTCACCCTCCCTGAACTGATTTTTTTCTTCTCAGTTCTGGACACCCATGCCCTGTTTGGTTTTCCTCTCCACGGACTGGAGTGTGGCAAGTGCCTCCAGGCAGAAAGCCGAGATGATCATGGGTCTCACCTTTTTTGTTTGCCTTCTCTCAGGATGGCAGGCCTGTGCTGCCTTTTGTCCAGTGTCTGAGGACAATTGTTTCATATATTTTTGTCCAGTTTTTTAGTTGTTCACAGTAGGAGGGCAGGTTCAGTACCTGTTAGTATGTCATGGTCAGAAGTAGAAGTCTTTTCTCTTTTTAGGTAAGTTCTTTAAGTCTCTTTAATATGTAAGTTTTTCTCCATCTTTTCCTTTTCTTTACAATTTTCCTTTGGAAGGACCCAGACCATTTGACTTGGAGAGTTTCCCAGAGTCTGGATTTTGCTGACAAGATGTAAAATTTTGATGGTGCATCTTCACTGAGCCTTTAGACAGTACTTCTCCTTGTTCACTTAGTGGGACTTCAGCCTGACCTTTGACTGGGAATGCATAGTTTTGTGTGTGTTCTTGTTTAAACCAAAGTTGTGTAGATCTGGCAGGACATTTACCACTGGATCATGAGACCTGTTTCAGAGGTGACTAAAAGCATCTGCTTGTGGTGGATATTTTTGTTACTGACTGTCATGTGAACAGTTAGGCTGTGTCAGTTACAAGTGGATGAAATCATAAATGTTAACTTCATATCTTAATTGTTTTCTGTTCTAGAACACCCATATGATCCTTTTTTTTAAATAGATTTTAGTTCCTAGCTGAAAAGTCTCCATATTTGCATTCTCTTGTTCATATTTTCTTTATAATAACTATTTAAAGCCCTTGCCTGCTGCTTTTAATATCTGGGTCATCTGTGCATCTGCTTCTATTAGCCAGCTTTTCTCTTGGTTATCAGTCACATCTTCCTGCTCTTTTCATATCATATAGTTTTTTTATTGTCTGTCTGACCTTAGGTATAAAAGGACCATGGAGAGTGAAATTCCTGCTCTTCCCCAGGAGTTTGTTCTTGTTTGGTCCAGACAAATTGAGGAGGTAGAGGCTGGGTGCCCCTTCGCTTAGACCCAGTCCCCCTCCAGTGTCAAAGGTCAGGAGGGAAGACCCTCCCCCACTCTTAATTGAGAGTCTGTTTTGCCTTCCCAGAAGACTGCCTGTGAGGCCAGTCAGTGCTGGGGCAATCTTTAGTTTTCTTCTCACGCCTCCTGCCCACCCTGCTTCCACAATTGGCAGAGCCCTGAAGGAGGGGGCTGGCCATGTCAGAGGCGGGCCCCTCTCCCGAGGACAAGCAGGGGTCTTTGCTCTGCAGCCTCTGTGTAGCCCCCGGGTTCAGTAAGTGGATTGTGGGATCAAAGCTGCCGTGTGTATGGGGTCCTGAAGTATCAGTGGCTGTGCATCTTTGAAATGTGGTTTTAGCAATTTGTTGGGTTTGGTGTTTTAACTTGTAATGGCAGCAGCGTCCAGGTCTTCCTGCTCAGACCCCCGAGGTACACCTTGCCATTTCTGGGGAAGAGCAGACATTCTCATTTGTCTCCTCTTCACCTACAGTCCCCTCGGAGGGAACAAGACTTCAGCTCCCTGGTTGGAGCCTCCCTAATGGGACACGTGCCTGGCCATGCCTCAGGGACCTCAGTGATGACCCACATGTCTTGCAGCCGTCTTTGTGGCTGCACTTGAGACGGCCAGGGTCTGCAGCTTTTCCCCTGACAGAGCCGTGGTGGTGTGTGCGTTGCTGACCGCTGCCTAATAGTGCTGAGGAGGCGAGTGGCTCAGCCGCTCCTCCCTGGCCTTCCTCTGAGCTGGCTGCAGCAGCAGAAAAGAAGGGGAATGTCATGGGTGGTGATGTTTGTGGAGCACCTTGGCGAGTCGGGCTGGACCTGGCGCTCCTGTGTGAATCCATTTCCTCTCTACGGCCACCCTGAGCAGCAGTGCTGTCACTGTCCCGTTTTACAGGTATTGAGACAGGCCAGACAGGCTGGCTGAAGTGAGGGGCGCCAAGGCCTGCCCTGAAATCTGGCTCCAACATCTGAGCCCGGGTGCCATGCAGGCCATCTCCGGGGGATGCAAGGGCAGTTCCGAGAGCAGAGCGAGCATCTTGAGAGAAGGCCCATGGACTCAAACCCTGGCCTGCCAGCGGGCAGTGGTAGGGTGGTGCGGCTCTGAGGATGCGGCACTGAGACCTGTGCGGGGAGCCCCCTATTGCTGTGGCCGGGAGGTCTCGCTTGCCTCCTCCATCCTGTCAGCACCATGGCCTCACAGCCCACTTTTGGGTACTGCTGCTGTTTTCAGAATGCCTTGGTCTGTGGCAGATTCTGTCTTCCCTGTTGGGGGACCCCCGGGCCGGGCAGGGAGGGCCTTCCTAGAGTGGCATGTTCACAGACCTCACAGATGTCGTCTTTTCCCGTCTGTGGAGTCCGGCTGGCCGAGGCTGCCCAGCTGCAGTGTCGCCACCCCAGTGTCTTGCCCAGCCAGTGCTGCTCTGGCAAGGCAGGACCTGCGTGTGGACTCGGGCAGTTCCTCCTATAGCCGCTGGAAACCCAAAGCTTGGACGAGAAGCTGCCCCTGCTTGGGGGCTCCCTGAAGTGCTTGGGAAGCACATTATGGGCTTCAGGCATGGGAGGGGCTCCCTGGCACTGCCTGACAGGGGATGCTTACCATATTCAGGGGAATTAGCTTGGAGGTTGCTTATGCCTGGTAGGGCCAGAGTGAGGTGGAGGGTACTGCTAACCATGGAGTCACCCTGGCTTGCCTGAGGGATGGGCTTGGCAATGGGAAAGGCCCTCGTGGGCTCAGCCTCCCCATGACTTCCTAGCTGCTTCCTTCTGGGGGTAGCAGCAGCATCTACCGCCCTCCCACCCTGGAGCCCCTCAGGTGAGACTGGAGAGGAGGTGACACAGGAGTGATCCTCAGGCCTCCTACTGGCTGGGTGGTATCTTTGTTGGGTGGTCCCCTCAACCCATCTAGCCTCTCCTGCTGCCACCTGGATCTGGCCAGTGCCCTTGAACTGGGGGTGACGGGTGCAGGTCAAGTGGCAGCTCGAGGTGTGGAAGTTTGGTTGAGCATTGCAGGCAGGACATGCAGAGCAGCTGAAATGACGTCAGTGCAGAAAAGCAGAGAGCACGACAAAAGAGAGTGTTCCGAGTTTGTCTGTGGGTGACTCCCAAGAGGCTGTGCAGGGGTCATCCAGGGTGAGCACCTGGGGGGACCCCCACTGACAGCAGGACAGAGACTTGTCAGGTGGGTGAGAAATCTGGGTTTCTGTGGAAAGCCCAGGAAACTGTCCCAGCCTCAAGGATTACTTGTGACTTGCCTGAAGCAGTGTTGAAAGCACACGGACCAGGACACATCTGTGTGACACTTACAGATTTCAGATACAAGGAGAAAATCCTGTCTGTTCCCAGAGACAGAGCCAGAGCACGGATTACCTACAAAGGGATGGACGCAGACTGCCTGGAGCCGTCACAGGCAGCGCCCAGGCCAGGGGACAGTGCCGAGATCGGGGGCGGGGCGGGCAGCACTGGGGCCGGGGGCTGGGGGGCAGCGCCTGGGTCGGGGGGCGGGCAGCACTGAGGTCATTGTCAGGGCAGCGCAGCAGCTTGGGTGTGCTGTGGAGCCTGGGTGTGGGATTGCTAAGGCACAGAATGTTTCTAGACACATTCAGGAAAAAGGTCGGCGGAGACTCCCTCTGGGAACCAGACTTCTCGTGCCACCTGTCCCTGTGTCTGTCTTGTCTAGGCTGCCGCTGCTCCTGAGCACCCCCTTTGCCACCTTCCTCATGTTCTTGCTGCATTTAGATTGCAAATGTGTGTTTGATACACATGTGTATTCTTGGTTTGGGGGTGGGATAGGGGAAGTTTTGTTTCTCTACTAATGGGAGTATACTGTCTATGCTACCCTGCATGCAGGTTTATTTGAAAAATATTGAAAGCCATAAATGAGTAAATTTCCCCCACTCGTTTCCCTGTGACACAGGTGAAGTTTCACTCCCGCTCTCCCACCCGCTCAGCTGAGGGTGTGGGCAACTGATTCGGAGGGAGATGTGGGCGGGGTGGGATTCTGGCTGGGTCTCTGGTTAGAGGCTGAGGGGGAGCTGCGGGGTGGGAGCGGGGAGTGGCAGGCCTGCCTCATTGGGGTGGGTGGGGGAGGGCAGTATGTGGTAAGAGGTGGCCTTCCTGATGGGTGGGCAACTAGGTGGTGGGTTCCTGAGATTTAGAGCTTGAGGGACGATGAGGGGAGTTGGTGGGTGCCATGGGTTTTGGGGCAAAGCTGCCCATGTGAACATGTGGTGGGGATGTGCCAGCCATTCTCGTGGGAGGAGGTGCAATTACTGGGATTGCTGGTGAAGGCAGGGCCGATCAGACACCTGGACCCGTCTGGGGTGGGACCCAGCCAGTGTTCTCAGATGTTGCCAACTGTCCACTGGTGGGTGGTGACATGTTCTGCCCTGGATGGGAGAGGGCCCCCAGGAGGCTGAGGAGGGTCGACCTGTGGCAGTGGCAGGAGGTGGTGGGAAACTCAGGGAACAGGTCCTGTCCAGATGGACGGACCGAGGCGGGCATGGATGCATGTCCCCAGAGTGGGACCGGACCCCAATGCTGCATGGTGAGTGCTTTTCCCTTCACGCCCTCTCAGGCGCCTTTGTGCCCCCATGTCCTTGTCTGGCACCATGGGGGGCAATATGTCCCCACCCATTTGCTGCTCATTTCTCTTGTTTCCCTGCAGGTCTGAGTTCACTGACACCATCTTGTCAGTGCATCCTTCCGACGTGCTGGACATGCCTGTGGACCCGAACGAGCCCACCTACTGCCTGTGCCACCAGGTGTCCTATGGGGAGATGATAGGCTGTGACAATCCGGATGTGAGTGTTGGGGCTGCCGAGGCAGGGTGGCCGCAGGATGCGGGATGGGGAACCCAGATGCTGCGGCATCCACCTGTGGGACACGCCCTCGGGCCGGGGTGGGATCGCTGTTGTCTTCCTCTGTGTCTGGCATACCGAGCGCGCAGAGTGCTGACTGCTGCTTCTTCCTTCGCCTTGCAGTGTCCAATCGAGTGGTTTCACTTCGCTTGTGTGGACCTGACCACGAAACCCAAAGGAAAATGGTCAGTACATGTCCCTTCGGCCCGCAAGCATCACATGCACTGGCTTCCCTCCAGAACTGGGCCATGTGGCTGGTCTGGTGGGACCTTCCCCAGGCGACTTTGAGCGGACACCCTGGGTGTGGCTGTGGGGACCCGGCCCCCTGTCATGGCACTGATCCTGGTCCTGGGTGCGAGCTGGCAGAGGGACACCTGCTGCCCCCTCACCTGGGGTCAAGTCTTTTATTATGTTTGCGTAATACATACATTTCTGTCATTCTTCTAAAGAATGGCCATTCTGACTCTTGAGTGAGGTAGAGACAACTTTACCTAAAAATGAGAAACGAGGAGCTCTTTGTCCTGGGGAAATTTTGAGCACAGATGAAGAACATTAAAGAAATTGCAACCTGGTCGCAGGCTGGAGCTCGCTCTGCGGCTTTCCATCTACTTGAGATGGTGTGCAGCAGGACTTCCGCTGTCTGTTCTTGCTCCCAGCATTCAGTTGGCAGTGGCAGCTTTTGTATTGTTTCTAAGGTTTCATTTAAATAAAAACCTGGCTTTGTTTACCCGCAGTAAAAACAGACATATGTTCTCAAATTAGATCTTGGAAATATTGCCCTCCTTGTTGGTGTGTGTGTGTGTGTAGCAGCCAGTTTCCTACAGTTACGTGTTTGCTTGTGTGTGGACAGAGGGACATTAGAAACCCCAGAGGACGGCCTGCATTATCCTGGGTCTTCAGTGGATGACAGTGGAAGTGGGGGTGCTCGCGTGTCTTGGAGCTGTGTGTGGTCCTGGCAGGCAGCCCCCTGGGCACCAGGGCACATGGGGAAGTCTGAGAAGTGACGCAGCAGGCCCTGACAGTGCCCTATGGCATGGGTGATGGGGACGTGGGGACAGAGCTGCAGGCGGGCTAGCTAGCAGGCGTTGCTGGCAGAACCAGGCGGCCCGCTGGGCTGAGGAGGCCTATGCCCAGGGCAGACTCGGCTTGTGATAGATACGTTGGGGCCCCTGCCACAGAAGGGGTGTGTGGGCCGAGGCTGGGGCGAGAGGCAGGGAGATCTGATTTGAGTTTGACTTTGGACGTGGTGGGTTTGAGTTGTTTGCGGGGCTTCCGGGTGGAAGAGTCTAGTAGCAGGACATACAGAGCCGGGGCGGCCACATGGGGTTCCATCCCTGCCGTCTAACCCCTGGTTTCTCTGTGGTCTTTTTAGAGACCACAGGTGCACAGGCCTCCCCCCCGTTCAGGAAGATTTAAGCTCTCTGACTGACATGTTCGTGCACTGTGAGCCTGCACATGAGCATATTTGCTGGGGGAGCGTTGCTTGCTCTGGGGCTCAGGCAGGGGCAGAGACGTGCTCAGGGTCCACTCACTGGCACAGACTGGATGCTTGTGGATGGTGTCCTGGGGACGGGGGAGCTCAGTCACGCTCAAATCAGCTGCCTCCTGCCTGGGGAGCTCAGGAGGGCTGAGGTAGAAAGCAGCGTGGAATGGCCCCTTGTGTCAGCGGCTGCCATGGTCCAGGAGCCACCAAGTACAGCCCCCTATGTCTGAGGCTCTGGAACTTGCTTGCCCAGGGTCACCAGGGAGCACTTACTAATCGTGCAGATTCCAGGGCCCAGTCGACTGTGCAGGTTGGGGTCCGGGACCCTATGCCCACCTGGTTAACTGTGCCAGGCCGTCCTTCACCAGTACCTGGCCGTCAGCACCTGCAGTCCACCAGCTTGAGTGTCATCTCCATTTTGATCACTGGCAACCCTGTTATCGCTCGGGGAAGACTGATGAACCTGATCAAGAGGAATGCTCGTGTGTAAACGATTTTGCTCGTTGATTTGTATCTGTCAGCTTCACAACAGACGTGCCAGATAGAGCAACCTGCATGGGAGATCCTTCCCCATGGGAGCTGTGCACTCTCTGTACTCGCGGGTCTCTCTCTGGTGCTGTTTCTCTGGCATCCGTCCCTCCCGGGAGACGAGGGGAGGCGGGGTCTGGGCCTCCCATGCAAATGACTGATCACTGTGCCTTTCTCGTCACAGGTTCTGTCCACGGTGTGTCCAGGAAAGGAGGAAGAAGAAGTAAGGAGAAGCCGACGCTGGACCAGAAGAGCAAGTTAATATATTCCTTCATTCATGTTGCAATATTTTATCTTCATTTTAAAACTACCTTGTTTGAATGATATTTAATAACTCAATGGCCAGTTGTAATTCTGGATATCTCCTAAGACAAACATGAATCCACCTGAGCCCTGTTTGCACAGAGGAGCGATCTTACGGGGACTCACCCCAGTGACTTTCTTCTCATGACTGTTTGTACAGCCCCCCAGCACCGAGCACGGCAGGCACCCCAAGGAGCCTGAGGGACTTCTGTGGGTGCATGCATGCAGAGTGCGAGGGCGCTGGGGACATTCCCACCTGATACACTGCCATCACTTTGCAGCTAGAGGTGTGAGCCTTGCATAGTTGTCCGTAGTCTCCTGGTGCCGCCCCCCCGAGAGCCCCAGCACCACTGTAAGCACAGCTGTCCCACACCGAGGTGCATGTATGTGGAGCCTGACGCGGCATCCTCCACGCCTCAGCTCTGCCCGGAAGCTGGTGACCTGCCTGGGAAGGGCCGGCCCCTCCCGGAGGAGGGGGTCTCCGCCTCGCTGTGTACTGCCTTTCCGTCTGGACTCCCAGTTCCCTCCGGGAGGGTTTCACCTTCTGGAGGAAACAGCTCTTCATTAGCGAACGGGCTATTGGTTACCATGACCAGCACCGATGAGAGATGGCAGGACAGACGGCTGATGTTTCATTTCTCTGGGAATTCCTGATGTTTTTACTGTGAAGATGAAATTATTGTAATAGCATGAAGATAGTGGGTGTGTGTGTTTATGAAGTGAGTCCAGTCTGCCAAGAGCTGCGTTTAAACCTGTTCCTGTTAGACATAGATCAGCAGCTCATGTCTGAGGGACTATGATTATGTGATATGATTTGTGAGTTTCTTGTCCACAATAGCAGTTCTGGAATGAAGCTAGGAAACTAGAGTGTACTTTCTGTTTAATCAGCGTCCACCAAACTGATCTTGAACCGTCTTTTTGGTAGTAGTTGGGATAAATAGCATACATTTGGTGTGTTGAGATCCATTTGTGATGGTACATAAAGTGCGACTTCTGAGAGTGTCGTTGGACTCTCTGAAACCCTCCAGCATGCGTCTAGAGAAGTCAGAGGATTCGTGAAGGAAGAAGGGAGACCTGTTTCTGTCCTCATGCCAGAAAAAGAAATCTATGAGATAGAATTGAGATGTGAGATTCCCAATTTAGGAAGAATCCCGTGTTCTTTATGAGGAGGGTCATCTGGAGAGATACACCTGCCTTCTTCTGATGGCCCTGCTTACTGAGTATTCATAGTCCTCCTGTCTTCTAATATTTCACTGAGGAGAGGAAATGAAGCAGAAAGGACCATGTGAAGTCGTGTTCTAGACGGGCCGCTCCCCACAACGTAAGTTAATATTTGGTGAATGAGAGCGAAACGTCAGAGGGCAGTCGGGGTCTGGCTGGAATCTGCGCCTGCAGTTCTCAGCGGGTCTCAGCCTGCACCGGACGTGTCTGGACTGCTGTCCTTTCTAGAGTGAGCTCAGGGACAGGCCTTGCTCCCCAGTGACTGCGGGCAGGTCAGTTCAGCATGCTTGACCCTTCCAGTCTTGGGCTGAGTGGTCAGGGTAGGGGTCAGCAGCTGTCACCGCCGTCCCTGTGGGTCCCCAGGCCTGACGAGCCTTCTCAGAACTGATCCTTCCTACTGCTCAGAAAGAAGGGTCCGGAGCAGCGTCCGCGTGAGCGCCGGCCAGCACACACCCCTCAGTCTCAGCCACGGCTGGAACACGAGGCATGTTTGTATTTAGTAACTTAGCTTTTTGTTTACACAGGTGTTTAAAGATTGTGGGGAATAAATTGTGGAAACCTTTTTTTCTTCGCTCTTTCACCAGTTTTGTGGAGAGGATAGGTAAGTACAGTAGGTTAGCGGGGATTCTGTGGAAGCTAATTAATATTTGCACTTCATCTCTGACCCCTCACACCCGCTGTACCCGGGAGGACGCTGGCGTTGCGGATGGAGGTTGATGGCGGGTTACGTTTCGATTGTCTCTAGTTTCCTGAGGCCTCGGTTGTTTCCCAGGAAAGATGACTGACTTCTCCATCTTAAGCTTTTAAGTTCGATGATGTTGCCCTGCTGGTCACCGTCACACCCCACGTGTTGACCATTGTTTACATTTCTGTGCTGATCTGTTGTAGTGTTTAGTTTTGCAGCTAAAATAATGTTCCCCAAATAATATGCGTATAGCTTTGGAGAACGCAGAAAACGTGGGCAAAATGGGAAGGTTCCCTGGAGCATTGTTGGGATCATGACTGAATGCGTTTCCTGACGCTTGTACTGTCTGCACGTTGGAGACACACTTGAGAATGGGTGCTTGGGAAAGAATGTCCTGCCACCTGGCCTGGCTCCGGCCCTGCGGGGGTGGCGGGAGCCCACGCTGCTTGCCCCATCCAGGGATTCCTCCACAAGGCCTGGCTGCCTATGTCCCGGAGGTGATTCAGGCCGGAACCCCCATCCGTGCCTGCCAGGTGCCAGATCTGATCCTGGAGGTGGCTGTGGAGCCAACCCCGTCCCTTGGGTTGAGGGGGTCTGGGCTAGGCCCAGCGGGTTACTCTTAACAGCTGTATCTGAGCCGAGGGCGAGGGCCCTCCATGGCTGTGGGTCTGTTCGTAAGGGAAGAAGTACCTTGTTCAGAGGAGAAGCAGAATCACTTTCCTTGTTTGTAGTCAGCAATTTGAGAAACCTCTCATCTCCCTGTGGGGGAGCACATGCTGCACTAATAGACACCGTTTATTAAGCAGAGCCCCCTGCGTCCAGAGTGCCCTGGCAGAGCTGTTGGCTGGGATGCAGTCACTGAGCTGAGGCCTGTGTGACTGTCCCCACTGTGCAGGCTGGGCCCCTGGGCAGGTGGATGTGAAACTGATACTAGCCAGCTCCATGGGAGCCGGGTGGCTTCCAACCTGCGCAGGGCAGCAGACGCCCGAGGTGCAGTCTGTGCACCGGGAATGGCAGGGTGTGCTGAGATGCATGGGGACGACAGCCAGCTCTGTGTCAGCCCCGTCCCAGTGCCACGCAGCACTCTGCCTCCTGACCGTCCTTGCAGCCCTTGGCAGGGACTGCCTCGAGCAATAACACTGTCCAAAGAGCAGCTTCCCCATATGGCCACAGCCAGGCCCAGATGGGTCTGCCCCATCCGGGATTTGGACACTTACGGGCATTGAATATTTAAGGTTTTCCTCAATTTTTAGTGAATAGAGATTGGTCTTCATTACCTGTGCTGAGAGGAATTTTAAAATGGGAAGTCTAGGAAAAACGTTCTCATTCAAGAGAGAGCTCCGTGAGGTTTCTTTCTTCCCACGTAGGTATTCACCTTTACCACATTTCATCCAAAAAGATGATGCAGCTTTAACATGAATGTTACATTTTATTTTCAAGGAATTATTATCTATGTTCCCTTTGTAAAGGAAAGATAATATTGTAAATCTTTTTATTAAATAATGTAAAGATGTATATCTGTATTTTTGGATCATGTTATAGATTATGGATATATTGTTTAATAAAGTATTTTTTGGAATAAACATGTGAGAATGCATCACTTCAGGAAATGATAAAACTCCAATGTTGTGTCTGGAGAGGAAAAGTCTCTCCTGTGTTGAATTTTGAAGGGGACATGCCGTGAACTGGAGAGAGTTGTTTCGCTGGCCATGTGCCTGGGTAGGATCCTGGGCCTCACCTTGGCCAGTGGCCAGCTGTGGGCCTCAGCTGTGTGGTAGCATCAGAAGTGGGTCCCCAAGCTCATAAGAAAGATGTGTGTGTAGATGAGAATACTCTAGGTTGCTTCATAGAGGCACGAAGTGCTTTATCTGGAACAGAAGGTTTGCCCTTCAAGACGTGCATGGGTGTCAAGACCCCTTTGGGAACTAAATCGTTCTTAGGACATTTCCTTGAGGAGTGTTAACAATTGGGGTCCAGAAACCCAACCTGGTCACCACGATGGAGAGGCACAGCCTGTCACCCATTTTCCAGATGAAAACCAACTCACAGACCTGGGATCCTTCATTGCTGGAAGGGGAGGCCAAGGTTCTGGAAGAAGGACCTGTAATGCTGCCACTGCACACACAGTTTTCCTCCGAGCAGCACTCCAAGGGGAGCTGCAGCCATTTGTTCTGGTGACTGCCTGGGAAAAGGCATGGATACTAATTCCCACGGGTCCAAGATACCACGGTACTAGTAGGAGTGAGGGCCTATGGCAATCAGGTGATAAGTAACTTTTGTCTGAGTAGGTCCACAGACCCCTCTGTGGTTATCTTCCCTGGGCCTGAGTGTGACATTGACATAGACAAGACTTGACAACTGGCAAAATGCCCACACTGGTGAGCAAGGGCCATTATGGTAGGGGGGGCCAGGTGGAAGTGTCTGGAACGTCCTCTCCCTGCCAGAATAGTAATCCAAAGGCTAAAGGTATCCTTGACTTAACACACCCCATTAGTTTACCTGTGAAGAAGGTGGGCAGATCTTAGGGAGTATAGTTTATTGAAGACATAAGTGATGACCCCAGCTGCAGCTGCTGTTCCAGACGTGGCATTGTTACCAGAGCCAGTCAGCACCCTCTTGCCACGTGGCCTGCAGGTACTGATCTGGCATGGGCTTGTTCTCCGTGCCAGTTGGCCAGGATCACCAGAATGCATCTGTTCAGTACAGTACACCTTCAGGGCTGCCTCAGGGTGGTGGGAACTCTCCTGCTCTCCACTGGCCAGACAGCCTTGTTATCTTAACGTCCCACAGAGTGTCCCTCCTGTCTGATCCGCTGATAACATACATAATTGGACGGGCCGGGCAAGTACCGGAGATGCCTCAGGAGGACCAGGCAGGAGCTGGAGGGTGGGAGATGAACCTGCTCCGGGTACCAGGTAGGGTATCATCCAGGAAGGTAGAAACCATGTTCATTATTGTAACAGTTTAATTTAGGGTGTTGGAGGGCTGCAAAAGCAAAAAGGGAGCACTGGGGTAAGAGAATAATTGCAGGAAGCAACTACCACTCTAAGTCTAGGGGTGACAAAGGGAGGAAGTGGGAGTTTCTGGATTTGGCAGTTTGGAGAAGGGGCTCTGGGGAGGGCAGAGTGTCCCTTGGGTCTGGGATTCAGCCACCTGAGGAGCAGGTGGTACTTGGCTGGCCCCAGGGCCTCAGGAGCTCAGGAAAGGGGGTGCCTCACAGAGCTGGGACTCAGACGTCTGAGGGGAGGGTGCTCCTCGCTGCTGCTGCCACCCCCGAGGGAAGTGATGACGCTGGGCACTGGCAGTGCTGCTGGGGTGCGGCCACATGGACATCCTCAGGCCAGAAGGTTCCTTCCTCCCTGCCTGTCTCCCTCAGTGCCCCGGCCAGCAGAGCTTAACAGGCCTCGCGGAGTAGAGGCCAACGGGCACGCTAGAGCTGCGGGGCAGCAGGTGGAACCGGCAGGAGTCCTGAGAGTCCAGAAGTCCTCTGGCCTTCCCGCAGCCCGGCTCACCCCCGCCCAATTCCCTCGCAGGCCCCGCCCCCTGTCCCCCTGCCCAGCCCCTCTGAGGTCCCCGCACTTGAGTCCCAGGCCTGGGCCTTTGTTCAAGAAAATGTTCCGCCTGCTGGGGCAGGCCGCTTTCGGAGCCGCCCCGCGTTCTGCCTGCAGTTGCGTACCCGACCTGCAGGGACCTTTGGCCGGAGGGGCAGCCAGAGTCCCTGGGGGGAGCCAGAGACCCCTCGGGGCACCCGGGTAGGACGAGGGAGTGGGCAGTTACCCTCTGAGGCCGGTCCGGGCGGACCACGGTGGGGCTGGCCCTGGGGGAAAGGGTGGGAGTGTGTGCTGGGACCCTTTCTGGGCGGTGAGGGACACGGGTCAAGGCAGCTGTCCCCTTCCCCACCCCCCGTGGACGATGGACCGGCACCAGGTCGCAGGGGGCTGGAGGCGGGGCCTGGAGGACACAAGGGGCGGGGCCTGGACGACGTGGGGCGGGGCCCTGGGCGGGGCCTAGCGAGTATGGGGCGGGCCTTGGGGGACGTGGGCGGGCCGTGGAGGACACAGGGGGCGGGACATCTGAAGGGCGGGGCCGGAAGGGCGTCAATGCGTAGGCTCAGTCCCGCCGCCCCGCCCACTCTGACTCTGGCGGCGAGAGGCCCTGGAGGCCGCTGGGACGAGGGCGCGGACGTGGGTGTGTGCGCGCGGCTGCCGAGAGTCTAGGCTTGAGGGGCCGGGTGTGGCGGGGCCGGGTCAGCAGTGGGGCGCGATCGTGTTGAGGGGCAGCGAGCGCGGGCGCCGTCCTCGCTCCGACCCTGCCGCGCGTCGTGCCGTCATGTGACCGCGCAGGCCGTGCGCGCGCCCGGTGTCCTTGGTGACGAGCCTCCCGGGGTCGAGCCTAGGAGGTCCGCTGGGGGATGATCCTGAGCCTGAGGGGCGGGGTCCTCGGGAGGACGAGCCTGTGGGGCGTCCAACCTGGGACCAACGTGGGGGGGGGTCGTACAGGGATGAGCCTGGGGGGCGGTCCTCCTGGGGACGAGCCTTGGGGCGCCCGGGAGGCGCTTTTGCTTCCGGCGGGAGGGGGCGGGGTGTGTGGCCCCTCCTGGCCTGGGTAGTGCCAGCCCGGCTGACCCTTGTCCCTCATGGGGCTGGCCTGACGTTTATTACTCCGAGTTCCTGGTCTCCGTGGGTAGTCCTGGGGCCAGGTCCCGGCCTAAGTTTGCTCACCTGCTTTGTGTCCCCCTTAAAGGTGAGGGGTGTTTGTGGGGCATTTAATTCCCACCCCAACTGTGAGTCAGATGCTGCATCAAGGCACAGAGGCTGTTCATTCTCCCGAGGTCACAGAGCGAGTGTGAACCCACGCCAAGAACATTGCCCCAGGTGCTGATTCATGTTGCCTGAGTGTCAGGTGTGGAGGCAAAGTAACCAGTAACCATTCTGTAGGTAAGAGAGAGATGCTGAGATTTACTTGAGCCAGGGTGAGGATTATAATCCAGGAAGGTAGTTTCCACAAAGGAAAAAAGTGTTCTGGAGAAGTATGGTTTTCAGTACAGTGTTACACCTTTTTAGAACAAAGAACATACATTAGACACGCCCAGGATACATATTCATCAGAGTTTCAAAGAGGTATTCGGTTGCAAATTAGCAGGTAGCTACGACTGGTGTCAAGGGACTAATACGGGGTTACCAATAGAGTGTTACCTATAATAGGGCATTAATAGGGCGATAGGGCTCAGGAGGGGAAGTATGCCTTATCTTAAGAGAGTGCATTCTTTAATGGTTAAAGCAGATGTACAGTGTATGTTTGATAGGCCATAAGTCAGGCTTCTTTAGTTCAAGCCCAGTCAGTTTTGAACCAGAAATTACCCCCATGTACCTCAATATGTGGAAATCTCTTGTCATGGGTGAGGCGGAAGTATCCAGAAGACGGTGCCCCACCTCTCCCCTCTCCCCAGGTGGGTGTGGGGCCTACGTGGTATACATGTGAAATCCGCCTCCACCATGGCGGGCAGCCAGAGAAGCTCCTCTCCTCCCTCTTTTTTTTCTTTCTGTTTATTTTATTGAAGTCATAATGGTTTATATCATTGTGTAATTTCAGGTGTACATTATTATTATCAATTTATAGACTGCATCATGCTTACCACCAATAGTATAATTTTTATCTATCACCATACATATGTGCCCCTTTACCGCCTTTGCCCACGCCCCAACGCTTTTCCCCTCTTTTTTTTATTCTGCACTTTTTAAACTTATTGTAACATATGCATAAAACTTACCATTTTAACCATTTTTAAGTGTACAATTCAGTGGCATCCGTCCCTTTCCTTTTAGCACCTTAAATTCTAGTCTTGTTCTGAAGGAAAAGGGGCTGAAGGGGAGATATGGTTGTTGCAAATGTCAAAATTTAACACCGAGGGACCGCCCTAGCCAGGAGTGTATAGCTCAGTGAATTTCCAGGAGGTGAACCTTGCAGGGGAACCACACCCAGGTCAGGATCAAGGACAGACCCACCCTCCCAGTGCCTAGTGTTGCCTGTCCCCTCCAGCCCACTGCTCCTCACTTCCCCACTGTGGAAGCCGCCATCTGTTTCTGGACCTTATGTGGACTTGGGCCGTGTCTGGCTCTGTCTCTGGACAGGTGCTTTTCATCACTCAGTAGTAGTCCAGAGTTACAGGTCCATTCGTTTCCTTTTTAGGGCAAGAGCGATGGTGCCCCATCTGGTCCCCAGGTGGCCTGCGTGGCTCATCTGGTGGCGGGCGGCTTGCACTCCGGGAGCCTCCATGCAGCAGAGAACATTGGCGGGGGCATCCAGGACCCCTGGCCCAGGCAGCCATCGGGAGGCCGTGGGCAACAACCCTGTGGTCCGCAGAGGCAGCTCCTCCATGTCCTTCCATGCCCCGGAGGTGATGCTGACCCGGGAGCGCTACCCTGTGCAGCGGCTGCCGTTCTCCGTGGTATCTGAAGAAGACCTGGCTGCCTTTGAACGCATCATCCCCAGCAGGGTCATCACAGACCCAGAGGAGCTGGAGTCTTCGAACGTGGACTGGCTGAGAACCGTACGAGGTGAGCAAGGGTCTGTTCACGCCTCACACTTCAGGGGGGTGGGCTTGAGAAATAGCAGTGAGAGGAGGCAAGGACAGTGGTGAATGCTGGGTGGAGGAGTATAGGGTAACTGTCATGTATGCCTTTCTTATGCTGAAGAAAAGCTGTACGGTAGTCCCCTCTTATCCACAGGAGATATGTTCCAAGACCCCCAGTGGATGCCTGAAATTGCGGATAGTACTGAACCTTATACTAAACCCGAAACCATGACAGTTGATCTGATAACAAAGTTGGCTACTAAGTGATTAACCAGCGGCTGGCATATATACAGTGTGGATCCACTGGACAAAGGGATGATTCATGTCCCGAGTGGGATGGAGTGGGACAGCTTGAAATTTCATCACGCTACTCAGAACGCTGTGCAATTTAAAACTTATGAATTATTTCTGGAATTTTCCATTTATTATTTTCAGACTGGCTGACCATGGGTAACTGAAATCGTGGAAAGCGAAACCGCGGATAAGGGGGGACTACTGTATTGTGGTGATTTTAGAGTGTTCTGAGAACAAACTTTATCAAAGGTTATTGGTGGCGCACACGCCTGCAAATTAAAAGATGAAACAGCCTGCTAGCTGCTGTGAGGGGTGTGTGTTAATTACTACTCACTTCCTCTCAGCTCCTCTATCAGGTTCCTGGGGCCGCCTTAACAAAGAACCACAAACTGGGGGACTTGAAACAACAGAAGTTCATTCTCTCTCAGTGCTCCAGGCCAGAAGTCTGAGATCAAGGTGTCGTGCTCCCTCTGGTCCCTCTGGAGGCTCCAGGGGAAGATCCTTCCCGCCTCTTCCAGTGCCTCGTGGCTCCAGGCACCCCTTGGCTTGTGACACCATCTCTCCAATCTCTGCCTCCTTCATCACGTGACCGTCTCCCCTTGTGTGTCTCAAATCTCCCTCTCCTTTCTCTTATAAGGACATCTGTCACTGGATTTAGGGCTCATCCTAATCCAGGATGATCTCATCTCAAGACCCTAAACTTAATTATGTCTGTAAAGTCCCTTTATCCACATAAGGTCACATTCACAGGTTCTGAGGGGGTGGATGTGGACCTATCTTTTTTGGAGGCCCATTCTCCCTACTACAGCTCCGGAGGGCTTGTCTGGCCGCCCCCCGATACTGGCTCAATACAAGGTTGCCATAAGGGAAGCCATATTGTAGAAAAGAAACCATATTGTAACTTTGAATGACCTCTGATTAACTCTGGATTTTATGGCCCCTCCCAGCTGCTATAAGTTGATAACTTTGTTCTTTTGAGTTCCTTAGGAACGTGATGACCCCCAGGCAGAAAGTCTATGCTGATAGACATCCTCTGTGATGACTGAAAGACCAGGGTATAGGGCATTGATGCATGTCCAATAAAACAAAAGACTATCAGGAACTAAGAACCGATGTCTGCCCCCACCCTGAGATCAGATGGATGCCCCACCCTGAGACTAAATGTCTGCCTCCACCTGGAGATTAGATGCTTCCCCCACCAGAGACCAGCCCCCTATATAACTGGCCTGTAGTCTTTGTTCTGGAAGATGGTTCTTTGAGACATTAGTCGGCCATCTTCTCCCTTGCTAGCAAGCTGTAATAAACTGCCCTTTCTTTTCCATCATCTTGGCTCTTGACAATTGGCTTTGGTCTCGCGGTGCCCTTTGTGTGGTAACACCCCTACCTTCCTCTCTTCCCACCACTCCCGGCCCCACTGGCACACGTCCCTGCTCCAGCTCAGGGACTCAGCCTCCTAGACCCAGCACTCCCTTTTGAGAACAAAGATTTTGTAATGCCCCGTGTTCTCTCCTGAAAGGATTTCAGAGATAATGTAACCTACCTACCCAGGCAATTACAAAAGCCAGTCCGATGTTCTTGCTATAATATTAAGGAGGCCTAGAAGACAAGCAATTTACAGCAAAATGACGTATTTAAACCTGTAATGCCAGGTCCTCAGGCTGCGCCTGGATACAGTGCATGTGGGACCGAGGAAGAGCAGTCGAGGGGGGTGCACTGTGGTGGGACTCGGACAGCAAGGGCCGTGCTGTCATAGGAGAACTCTGAGGGAGTTTCCAGACCGGAGTGCAGCCTGGAAATACAACCATGTGATGCGGTGCAGAATCTTGGGCAAGTTTGGAATTGGGGTGTGGGCTCAGAGGAGAGGTGGCTCTTCCCCGTGGGAGGCTAGAGACATTGGAAGTCCTTGGCTGTTCTTCACCTCCAGGAGAGCCCGTGAGTGGAAGGGCCTCTGGCCCCACCCTGCCCACTAAGTAAGGACCCCACAGGGGAGAGCCTACTGCTCACCTGTGGTGCCCCTGGAGGCAGAAAAGGGCAGTGCCCATTCTGGGCTCAGCCAAGCTGGGTCCCAGTCCTGGATTGGTGCTGCTGCCTGGGTGGCCTTGGGCAGAGGGACCTCAGTTCCCACCCCTGCAAAATGGGGGTGGGGTCCCCACCTCAGAGGTGAGAACCCAGCATGTAGGGTGCTCAGGGCTTGGCTTCTGCCCCCGGGGCTTCCAGAGCGGGCGGAAGCTGTGACTGGGCAGGGTCTGGCTGCCTCCGGGGGCTCTTCTCTCTGGTCAGCCGCCCTTCCTGGGAGGCCTCGCAGTGGCAGCCCGTCTTGCTGTAAGGTCGCCCACCCTGTGTCTGCGCCCTGGTGTGGAGGAGCCCTCCTGGCTTCCTGCCACCCTGAGCTCAGGAGGGCAGTGCTGGGGCTCATTCATCTTTGAATTCACAGGACTCACTGCAGAGCATCTGCTCAGGGGGTGTTTGCTGAGATGGCTTGTTGAATTTGTGTTGAAATACCTCTTCATGTGGCTTTCTTTTTCTTTTTAATTGAGGTTATATAAATTTCAGGTGCATATCATTATGTTTTGATTTCTGTGTAGACCACATCGTGTTCACCAGCTAAAGTCTAATTGCCACCTCTTACTGTATACATGTGCCCTTTTACCCCTTTTGCCCTCCCTCCTCCCCCTTCCCCTCTGGTAAACACGAATCTATTTTCTCTATCTATGTGTCTGTTTATCTTCCACATATGAGTGAAACCATATGGTATTTGTCTTTCTCTGTCTGACTTATTTTGCTCAGTGTAATACCCTTGAGGTCCATCCATTTTGTTGCAAATGGCAAGATTTCATCTTTTTTATGTCTGATTAGTATTCCATTATACATATATACCACATCTTCTTTATCCATCCATCCAGTGATGGGTACTTGGGTTGTTTCCAAGTCTTAGCTATTGTGAATAATGCTGCAATGAACATAGCGGGGCATAAATCTCTTTGAATTGTTGATTTCAAGTTCCTTGGATAAATACCCAGCAGTGGCATAGCTAGATCATACAATATTTCTATTTTTAATTATTTGAGAAATCTCCATACTGTTTTCCATAGTGGCTGCACCAGTTTGCATTCCCACCAGCAGTGTAGGAGAGTTTCCTTTACTCCACATCCTTTCCAACACTTGTTATTTCCTGTCCTGTTAATTATAGCCATTCTGATGGACATGAGGTGATATCTCATTGTAGTTTTGATTTGCATTTCCCGAATAATTAGTGATGTTGAACATCTTTTCATGTGCCTGTTGGCCACATGTATATCTTCTTTGGAAAAATGCCCGTTCATACCCTCTGCCCATTTTTAAATTGGGTTGTTTGTTTTTTTGTTGTTGAGTTGTATGAGTTCTTTATATATTTTGGATGTTACCCCTTATCAGATCTTTGATTTGCAAATATCTTCTCCCAATTGTTAGGTTGTCTTTTTGTTTTGTTGATGGTTTCCTTTGCTGTGCAGAAGCTCTTTAGTCTGATGTAGTCCCATTTGTTTATTTTTTTCTTTTGCTTCTCTTGCCTGGTGAGACATGGTTTTCAAAAAGATACTGCCAAGACCAATGTCAAAGAGCATACTGCCTATGTTTTCTTCCAGGAGTTTTATGGTTTCATGTCACATGGCTTTCTTTTGGAGAGCAAGCCTGTCTAAACTTGTGATCATTTAAAACTTTAATCTCAGAGTTATATGGAAAATATAAGCTAGTAAAAGCTGATTGGGACCTTACAATTTTTCTTAAAAACTGAGGTTTTATTTGAAATGGCAACTGTTATTAAACATTTCCTCCTTCAAAAATTGGCCCACTTGCTCATGGGTGAACCCCACAAACTTTAGTGAGCCTTCCCTGTGTGCCTGCACCGAGTGAAAGGTTGGGGGTCCTGGAATGAGATGGTCAGGAGGCTCACCTGGGGGGCAGTGGCAGGAGCAGGGTGTGGGCTGCATGCCAGGTGGGCCGAGAGTGCCGAGGAGGTGTCCCCAGCACAGACTGTTTTCTCCAAGCCTGGGGAAGCTGTCTGGAAGGGTGTTCCTGGAGCAGGATCAGCCAGTACAAAGCCTCTGAGCAGGGCTGCACTTGGCGTGTTTGAGGAGCTGGGAGACCCCTGTGTGGTCGGAGAGTGGGGACCCTGTCATTGAGGCCTCGAGGGCCCTGTGAGTCCTGGCTTTCCCTCTGAGCTGATGGGGAGCTCAGGGAAGGCCGTAATCTGATGGTGTTGGGGAGAGGCTCTCCTGGCCCAGTGTGGAAGCCGGAAGGAGAGCAGGATTCTGCAGGTGCCTAGAGTCAGGTGAGGTGTGGTCGGCTTCCTGGTGTGTTTGGAAGAACGAGTCCAGCAGTGCTGACAACTGGATGAGGGTGTGAGAGAGAGGGGCGAGGATGCAGGGATGGCCTGAGCAGCTGAGGACAACGACAGGCAGAGCAGGTCTGGGAGGAACCGGGAGTTTGGGTTTGGACACGTCCAGGTGGACGTGGGGCCTATGGGCGTGGCATGGTGGGTCTGGGGTCAGTGGAGGGCAGGAGAGGCAGGGTGGGAAAGGTCGGGAGGCAGGGTCCCGGGTCAGGAGTGCTGCTGGGACAGGACTACCGTGCGTGTCGCCAGGGACCAAGCAGGAGGGTTTCCGAGGTGGGAGAGGGACAGATGCGCCATCGGAGCTATTCCTGGGGCTTGGGAGTCAGAAAGGGACCGTGAGGCGCTGTGCTGTCAGGGGGCAGGGCTTTGAGGGACAGGGGTCAAAGAAGGTTTTCTTTTTTTCATTTTAGTTTTAGAATGAGAGCGCTGTTACAGCAGGTTTGTAACATTGATGGGCATGGTCCGTAGAGAGGAGAAATTGATTACGCAGTGAGGCCAGGGGACTGGAGCCATGTCCTCAAGGAAGCAGGGTGGAGAGATCTGTGCCCAGTCGCTGGAGGAAAGGCAGCGCAGGTGGGGGCAGAAGCAGGTGGGGGCGGCTTGTTCTGAGTAAAATAGGAAGCGGGTTGGCTGAGATGAGGGGGGGGAGGAGGAGGGGTTGGCAGGTGTGAAACTGTGGTCTGGGGGGAGCGGATGCCAGGTGGGGACAAGCATGAAGAGCCCTGGCTCTAGGCCAGGAGAGCAGGACCAGGGAGGCGATGGACTGCTGCAGAGGGCGTTCCGGGGGAGCAAGCCAGAAGGTCGTGGATGGTGTCTGGGGAGCGAGACTCTCGGCAGGGAGATTCCCAGGGGTGGGATGACATGCAGCTGGCGGGGGGTGGACAACAGGCCACTGGGAGAGGAGAGGCAGGATCTGAGCCTAGGAATTGGAGGTCTCACCTGTCGGTTGCCCAGCTCCTGTCAAGGGCTGGATAGTGAAGCCTTAGGCTTGCCGGCCTTCCGGTCTCTGTCGCAGCCCCTCACCTCTGCCGTAGTTGTGTCAAAGCAGCCACAAACCAAGGGGTGTGACTGTGTTTCCATAAAATTCTACTTGGAAAAATGGGCAGCAGTCCAGATTTGGCTGTGGGCTGTGGTTTGCTGACCCCTGACATAAGTGGATACTGAAGGCACCAGGAGGAGCTGGGGGACAGCAAGCTGGGGGCGCCGGCTGAGTTCGTGCACGCTGTGACAAGATGTGTTAGTGGTGGGAAGTCTGGCACCTGGAAGAGGCCATGGGTCGAGGAGGGCACCTTCTGCACCCCAAGCCCAGTGGCACCCTGAGTGAGGGAGAGGAACCAGCTGCCCTCGGAGGGCCACAGGGGAAGCAAAGAGGGTGAAACAAGCAGGTGGCAGGAAAGCTCGGAAGCTGTGGGAAATGGCTGCCCCAGAGTGATGGGGCAGAGTTCCGGGAGTGAGTTGGGCAGACTGTGGCTCTCCTTGAGTCACTTGGAAACTGGGGGGGTGGGGGTTGCACTTTCTGGTTGTCACAAAACCAGAGGGTGCTGCTGATAGGTGGTGGGCAGGATGCAGAATGTGCAGGAACTGAAGGCAGTCCCCCCTGGAGGGACCCGCCCCCTAGAGCCCCGTGAGGGTATTCAGAGTTGGGGAAGGCCACCGGCAGTGGGGGGTGCCCTGACCCTGTGCGGGGCCGGCCTTTCCGCCTGTGTCCCTTCACTGGCTTGGGCAGTCCCAGGCTCTTTGGTCTGGACACCTCTTTCCTCCAGTCCAGGGCAGTTTTCCAAGTTGTCTCTCTGATGATTTCTCTCCTCCGTGCTGTGTTCTCTTTGTGGGCTCCTGTTATTAATATATTGGACTGCTTGGACTGACTTTCTCATTTTCTTATCCTTTCCCCCATTGAAGGTAAACTTCACAAGAGGGGAGATCTTGTCTGTTTTTATCCTCTGGGCAGAACACACAGGGTATTGTTCAAGTATTGTTGAGAAACCCGGCAGGGAGGGAGTGAAACCAACAGGAACCTCGCTGCTGACCAGGGTCCCTGGACTATGCTGTCCCGAAGGCCTAGACGCGGGACACCCGGCCCCCTGGGCAAACCTTGTTCATTTGATGAAAAGTGAGTGAGAAATGGCTTTCAGAATCAAAACGTGAGATAAAACTACAGGCTGATCTCAAAGCTCCATGAAAAAGTCAGGGATATAGAAGGAGCGTGTGCGCAGTGTTCCCCCTGCCTTTCTGCACACTCCTCCCCCGTTTAAAGCACCTCCCACCAGATCAACAGGGCAGAAAGGAGACTGACCGCCTTGGGGCGGCAGTGGTTAGGATGCCGCTGCACTATCTCAGTGGGGCTCCCACCGGCCACATCGGGCATCAAATCATCACAGCAAAGATTGTAACCCAGTGAATAAAGAGCCCACGAGCCCACACTGACATGGTTAAATAAATAAATACACACGAGAGACAGGGGAGAGCCCCTGCTTACAGTAGGAAGTCAACTAATAAATGTAGGGAGACGGATGGAGGTAGAAATTCACCATTTGGCAACCATCCTGAGAAGTGCTTCAGGCAGATGCTGAAATTCTTGGGTGAATGTGAGGAGCAACGGGGTGTCTGCATAGTCTCGGGTGTCTCCCACGAGATACGTACTGATTACCAAGGAAACACAGGAACTTGCAGTGGAGAAGCCAGGTGGGCACCCCTAACCACGAGATCGGAGCTACCCTCACCATCACCGGCATCGGTGGCCGTGGATACTGGCAGGGCTGTGAACTGCTCCCAGGGGCCCGGCTCCATCCCGCAGCCTGCCGCCCTCTACCAGTCCCTCCACTCCCTCCAGTGGAGACAGGACGCTTTGACACCTTGCTCTTGTCCTTGAGGTTTGGGGCTTACTGAAACCGTGGTTGTGCAGGTCACGTGCCGAGGCAGGAGAAAGTGCTTGTGAAGGACGTTGTTTTTCCGGAGCATAGCTGGATCTCCCCCCGCCCCGGCGTTGTGTGACAGGCTGACTCTTTTCTGTCGCAGGCTGTAGCAAGGTGCTGCTGAGGCCCCGGACGACAGAGGAGGTGTCTCACATCCTCAGGTAACGTGAAGATGCCACACTCCCTGCCTGCTTCCATGTCCTGGAGTAGTTTCCTCGTGAAGACACAAGAGATGCAGACCCCACGAAGTTGGCAGTGGGCAGTGAGAGGGCCGGGGACACAGGAGGGAAGTGTCTGGCGCTGCACTCCGAAGCCATCCTGAGCAGGGCCAAGCCTCGGAATCTCAAGGTCTTGGGGCGCTGGGGTGAGCCCCACGTAGAGAGTGGCTGCAGACTTGTGGCAGACATCAGGGAAGGAAACAGACCTTTTCTTGAAAAATCCATTCTTTGATTCTTTATATCAATACACTATCATGTTTATTATAGAAAAATTGGAAAACAGCCATGAAGAAAAAAAATGCAAAAGCAAACAGTAGTTTCACCTACAAAGATAACCACTGATGACATGTGGGTTTTTTATCTCAGTATCTTTTCTGCAAGGGTGTGTTTTTTAAATGTTATGTTGTATTTCTGACATTGTAGTCTTTTTTTTTTCCATTTGGCAATATCCATGCTCATTTTTTGGTGCTAATAATTCTTCCACACCATTTTTAGTGCCTGAAAGGTATCCACCCCACGAATGCTCTGCAATTTATCAGTCCCCCAAAGTTGCATGTTGAGGTGGTCTCCAGTTTTACATTATTGTAAATAGTGCTTTAGAACAGCCTTGGCAGGTGAACTTGGGGCACATGCGCATCTGCCCCGTCAGAATCCATCACTGGAGGCTTGCTGCCTCCTGGGGTGGGTTTGACACATGTGGGGAAACTGCCTCCCAGGGGCGGGCGTGCCCATTCTCCAAATCCTGGTCAGTCGGGGCCCTCAGTTGAGGTCTTTGCAAAGTTGGAGCCTGGTTGGGGACAAGGTGCCACCGATGATTCTGATGCATCTCTCAAGGGTGGTGGGTGAGGGAGGGGGACGCAGCCAAGATTAAGGGGTGTGAAGACATGGGGTTTGGGGTGCAGGGAGCCCGAGTGCCCTGGGGAGTTGTGTTTCTTTAGGTGAGCAGGAAGGGCTGTAGCTTTCTCTTGGACTTTCTGTACTTAGAGCAGTGAGTGGCCTCTGAGGGCGTTAGAGCCTGGCACGCCGCCTCATCCAGGATCTTGGGAAATGTCAGCCTCCGTTGCCCTGTGTGGTTTTATGATAGACATTTTGCCTTCTCAGACTCCCATCCCGTGTGGGGGCCGAGGAGGCATCCCCGTTGAGGCTGCGGGCAGGAGGTGGCCTGGCTTGGTGGCAGGAGGGGTGAGAATGGGAATCAGGTTTAGGGCTTCACAGCCAGGCGTGGCCGGGAGCGTGTCGCACGGGGGCGGTGGTGTGGGGCTGGGCGTGGGAAAGAGGGGCCCTGACTCCCCTCCTGTGCTTGTCCCAGATACTGTCACGAGAGGAACCTGGCTGTGAACCCACAGGGGGGCAACACGGGCATGGTGGGGGGCAGCGTCCCTGTCTTCGACGAGATCATCCTGTCCACTGCCCTCATGAACCAGGTCATCAGCTTCCACAGCGTGTCTGGTGAGCCTGTGCTGCCCTTTGGTGCCTTCCACTGGGGCTGAGTGGGGGACCTGGGCCCAGGAAAGGAGCAGCTCTGCCCGCACCCGACCCCTGGGTGTGTCTGCAGTATTATTTCGTTGGTCACTTAGGTGGCTTATACTGACCCCCTTTTCTAGAGGCATGTGAGGCACAAATAAGTGTAAAGGGGCTTCCTGCTCAGGGGCCCAGCAACATCATGGTCTTTGCCTCTCAAGCAGGACATTTGGGGCTGGATCATTCTCTAGGATGGGGGCACCTGGGTGAGCTGGGATGGGGGTAGGGTGATGAGTAGCATCCTTGGCCTCTACTCACTCCATGCCAGCAGTACCCCCAACCAGAAATATCTCCAGACTTGTCACATGTCCCCTGGGGGACGGAATTGCCCCCAGCTGAGGACTGCTGCCTTACAGTGATCCTCTTTGATGCTCCCTTCCATAAGCGTGTTTGTGAGGTTTTTCTCATCTCTATTTTTGCTTTATCAATTTTTCTTCTTTTTCACGGTAAATCATAGAGGTAATTTCTGGGGGAGGGTGGGGGACACGTTCTTTTTCCTCTGCCCAGGTTCCAAGGTGGATGCTCCTTCTGGGTGGCTTACACCTGCAGGGCCCCGCTGTGAGTTCTTGCTCATCCTGAGCTGTGAGCACAGCAGTGGCTCTGGTTGCTTGGCAGGGATTCTGGTTTGCCAGGCGGGGTGCATCCTGGAGGAACTGAGCCGGTACGTGGAGGAGCAGGACTTCATCATGCCCCTGGACTTAGGTGCTAAGGGCAGCTGTCACATCGGGGGAAATGTGGCCACCAACGCGGGTGGCCTGCGGTTTCTGCGATACGGCTCTCTGCGCGGGACCGTCCTAGGCCTGGAAGTGGTGAGCTGGGGGTGCCGCTACTGCCATGCGTCCGAGCACTGTCCCTGCTTCCAGGGACACCTGGCCTGGCTTCCTCTGTGTCCCCCGTCCCAGTCTCAGGCAGCCTGGCTCCTCCACCCTTTTCCCAGTGGTTAGTGTGCTCGCGAGGTCTCTAAGTGGGGCGCATCCTGGCTTGGCTCTGTCAGGTCTGCACCGTATGCTCCTGGGAAGGTCTTTTTAGGTCTCATGCCTCCCGTGTAGGGACAGATAATTGCATGGACGCGTGGGTGGCACAGCACCCACTGTGGGGACTGCCCTCTCGGGCCCCAGGTGGTACAGGTGCGTGAGTCCACCTGGGCAGGCGGGAGCCATGTCCCAGACTGGGGATTCCGGTTCCCAGTGTAACAGCCGTGGCCTTCCTCCAGTCCTGCCATGGATATGGGGCTTGCACACAGCACCCTACTCAGGGAGGCTGCTCTCTGGTTTCCTGAGAGACTGATGGTGCATCTGCTGCCTCCGCATCCATGTGAGGAGCTCTGGGACTCTTCACCAGGAGCAGGTTCCTGTGACCCAGTGACATTCCACCGGGTGGGGCTTCCAGGTTAGCTTCGTGCACAGAGAGGAGCAAGATTCCGTTAGCCCTTAGTTACACCATTGCTGGCTGCCCCTCCGGGATCATTTGAGTCCCTTTCCCTGAACCCTCCCCCACCCCGCATGGCACGTTGTATGGTTTTCTACAGCGCAGAGCCTCTGTCCTGTTTACCCAAGGACAGAATGAACACCAAACCGTGAGTTAGACTTCCATCTGCTAAATCACTAAGTTCCAGTAGCTTTGTTTTCTGGCCAGCTGTGGATTATTTTTATTGTAAGTCACTTTCTCATATTTACGAGCTGTATCAGTAGCTTCTGATTAAATGCACCAGCAAACAAGACTCAGACAGGCTTACAGAGTAAGACCGTGGTGCTTTATGGGTGAGGAGTCTAGAGGTGGGTGAGCCCTGGTGCACCTTCACCCCAGGTGTGCCCTGCTCCACCCCGAGGTGTGCCCTCTGCTCCCCCTCCCCAGGTGTGCCCTGCTCCCCTTCCCCAGGTGTGCCCTGCTCCACCCCCAGGTGTGCCCTCTGCTCCCCTTCCCCAGGTGTGCCCTGCTGCACCCCCAGGTGTGCCTGATGCTCCCCCTCCCCAGGTGTGCCCTGCTCTACCCCTAGTTGTACACCCTACTCCACCCACAGGTGTGCATCCTGCTTCAGACCAGCTTCCCTTGAGAGCTGGGCCCTGAGCTTCCTGGTTGTGGGGGTGGGGGGGATCTTCACTCCAACCAGGGAAGACAAGTCCTTCCTTCAGCCTGATTGGGTGACTTCAGCCTGGTGCCACCCTGGACCCCTTGCATTCCTGGACCAAACTGGGGTGGAGTCAGGGGCTCATGACTGGCTCGGCTTTCTCAGAGTGCCCTGGGCTGGGTCAGCCTCCCCTGAGTGTGGTGGCTGGAGGAGGGGGGCATCTATTAGGACGGTTGGCCGGTGCGTAAAAGCCTCTTTTCTCTTCTCCCTCTCTAGGTGCTCGCTGACGGCACCGTCCTGAACTGCCTAACCTCCTTGCGGAAGGACAACACGGGCTATGACCTGAAGCAGCTCTTCATCGGGTCGGAGGGCACCCTGGGGGTCATTACTGCCGTGTCCATCTTGTGTCCGCCCAAGCCCAGGGCTGTGAACGTGGCCTTCCTCGGTAGGTGGACCATCAGGGCCGAGTGCCCACCGCTCTGACAGAGACTGCTCGGAGCCAGTTCTCCTGGCTGCCCTGTCATTGGTGCGATGGGGGATGGAAGGGCCCCTCACAGGACGGTCGTTCCTATTCTCCTGGCTTCTCTCTGTCTCCAAAGGAATCCAGGACCTGGCCTTGTTGGTGTCCAGAGTGTGGGTCTGGAGTCAAGCCTTCCCATCTCTGGGCAGAACACACTTTATTCTATAATGACACTGGGGCTTTGCCCGTCTCTTTTACCCCATTTTGTTCATTATTTCAGTAGCTTATACTGTAAGATTCCAAGGGAATTGGTGTCATTTGGCATAAGATCAAGGACACCATTCTGTTCCTTCCTGTGGGATAGTTAATATACTATAAGAACACCCACTGTCGCTCCCTCTTGCTCTGGTCAACCATCTTTTCATCGTGAGGGGTCGGGTTGGTGTTGCTGCTTTAAAGAGGGGACTTGGGTGGGTCTGTGGGCAAGGCTGTGGGTCTGGCATGATGGGGACCCTGCTGTGTTTTTGTTGTGCGTGTGCCTGAGGTGCTGTGCACTGTTGCAGGTTGTCCAGGCTTTGCTGAGGTTTTGCAGACCTTCAGCACCTGCAAGGGGATGCTGGGCGAGATCCTGTCGGCGTTCGAGTTCATGGATGCTGAGTGCATGCAGCTGGTTGGGCACCACCTCGGTCTCACCAGCCCAGTGCAAGGTACTGACCCCTCCGTGGCTGGGCAGTGCCCTGCTATTTCCTTTATGCCATTTTACATATGAGATGGCTCAGGCCTTAGTCCCGTCCATAAAGTAGGAGGCAGCAAGAGGGATGTTGGCATCTCTGTAGTTTTGGTGTTGCCATCATTGGATGAGCACGGAATTCTGTTTACATGCGTTTTAAATGTGCCCCCAGAGTTAGTTCAGTTAAATGCCATTGGGGTGCCACAGCTCTGGTGTCTTTGGAACAACCAAAATATCCTCATCAGAAATGCCTTCCTGTCTCTTCAACTAGGAGAAGTTTTAGTCCATGAAGTGTGCACCCTTGGATCTCAGCAAGTTCTCTCTGAATTAGCAATAAGTTCAACACACCCCGCTCTCTTAGTCACTGCTGGGTATAAATTGATGCCATGGTTTGGAAAGCAGTTTGGCACTGTGAGCCTAGAGGTTAGAAACGTTCAGATGGTTGTGTTTTCACTTCTGAGATCTACCCGAAAGAAACGATCATTGTCTCAGCTCAGGCTGCCCTAACAGAACACCACACACTGGGGGCTTAAACAAAAGACAGTTATTTCTCACAGTTCTGGAGGCTGGAAATCCAAGATCAAAGTGCTGGCAGAGTTGGTTTCTGGTGAGGGCTGGCTTCCTGGCTTGCAGACAACCACCTTCTCCCTGCGTCCTCCCGCGGCCTCTCCTTTGTGTGTAGGGAGAGATCTCTGGCGTCTCTTCCTCTTCTTGTGAGGGCACAAGCCCTGTAAGATCTGGGCCCCACGCTGTGACCTCATTTAACCTTAATTACCTCCCTAAAGGCCCCATCTCCAAATGCAGTCACGTTGGGGGTGGGTTAGGCCTTCACCATGGGAATTTGTGTGGACACAAAATTCAGTCCATAACAATCATAAATATGGAAAGGTCTTTATGCTCTAAATTTTTAGTGAGGATCTACTTTTAGTATAATAAAATAGGAAACAACCCAAATGTCCAGTGGAAAAGAAATGACAGGATATATAACCATTGGAAAGATAGAGGGTCCCTGGGGGATGGAGGGTCCCTGGGTGGACAGAGGGCCCCTGGGTGGATGGAGGGTCTCTGGGTGGAGCACCATGTGGCTGTTGGATATCACGTGTGAGGAGGCTGCTTTTAATGTAATGTTTAGGGCAAGGGAGAGGCCACCCCACTGTTCTCTGGCAGGTGTGCAGTTACGTAAATCTCCTTGACTGTGTGGAAGAAAGATAGGAAGGAACTATGTTGAAAGATTAACAGTGGCTATATTTGGTGAGCTGGGAGATTTTTTTAATTTCTATTTTTCTTTGTTTTCTAAATCTCCTTTTATAAGCATGTTTTACTTTTATAATGGGGGAAAAGAACCAATAAAAATTTTAAAAATCCCAGTGTTCTGTGTGACCTATGATAAATTTAAGAGCAGAATTTCCATTTCAGCATGGAAAAATGCCAGTATCTGAAAAACACTTATTCTCCTTGTCTTAGGATGAACCTGTAGCATTTTTCTGGAAGAAACTTTAACGTAGTGCTAAAAGAAAGAGCAGTGCCATTCAGTGAGTTTTCATTTATTGATTTCAATAAATGTAAAAAGTAATTCATAGTGGCCTCAAAAAAACAAGCTTAAAATTTTCCTGAATAAGTTAGAAATGCGTAATTTTTTAAACTTCAAAAAAGAGATACTTGTGGTAAACAGCATGCACTTTTTGCATGTAGCACGGCAGCGTTTGTGGTCGTCATGGGCTCTCGCGGGCCTGGCTGCCTCTCCTCCACCCACGGTCTCTCTGTCACCTGTGGTTTGGCCCCTTGCAGCCCCAGCCCATGCGGCGCCCCCGGCCCATCCAGGCACCAACGTGAGGGCTTCACGGCGTCACCCCGGGGTTGTTCCTCTGTTTCCGGGGAGCATGGTTTCCCTTATAGAAACCATGTCTGAAATTCCACCTAAGCAGAGAGCTCCTGCTCTGCCAGCCACCTGGGGCCCTTCTCAGCACAAGAGCCGTTAGAGATATTTCAGCTGCGCTGACCCAGAGTTGCGCTGCCTCTTGCTCAGCCACTCCGCCTCTGCTCATCCTGCTTTCTGCCCTTTCCAGAAAGTCCATTCTATGTCCTAATCGAGACATCAGGCTCCAGAGCGGGGCACGATGCTGAGAAGCTGAGCACCTTCCTGGAGCACGTGCTAGGCTCTGGCCTGGTGACGGACGGGACGCTGGCCACCGATCAGAGGAGAATCAAGGTGCGTGTGCTGCTGGTGCTCCCTCCCTTCTTCCTTCCTTCCCACTCCAGCTTGTCCTGGGCGTCCAGAGGTGTCATCTGTCGGGCTTAGAGAGTGTGGGTTGTGGCTGAGCATGAGCAGGTGTCCCTGCCTTTGATAGAATAACCTGTTTGGAAACATACTCTTGGAGTCTAGATCACTTTAAGCAGTATTTTAAAACAGAGGCAGAAGGAACTGTGAGGGGCTGTGGGAGGGTTAGCTGAAGCTGAGTCGGTCATGGGGGTGGGACATTTTCCCAGAGGAAAGGGCATTGATGGTGGCACCAGAGAATGACTTGGCCTCTGAGGCCAAAGGATTGGGGGGGGGACCTGGGGCAGTGGGAGCCATTGTCACCATCATGGGGGGTTCTTGGGGCTGTGGGGAGCCATCATCACCATTAGGGGGCAGGGGTGGAAGGCCTGGGGCAGTGGGACCCATTGTCACCATCACAGAGGGGGGCATATGGCAGTGGGAGCCATCGTCACCATCATGGGGGGGGGTCTGGGGCTGTGGAGAGCCATCATCACCACTGGGGGGGGGCGGTGAAAGGCCTGGGGTAGTGGGATCCGTCATCACCATCACAGAGAGGGGTCCTGAGGCAGTGGGGGTCATCATCCCCCATCTTCCCCCTTGGTCCCACAGGCTGCAGTGGGGAGAGTGGCCAGCAGGGGGCAGGAGGGTGGTGGGAGGTGGAGACTGGGTCTGGATGTGGGCCCTCCTGGGTGGGGGCAGGATCTCAGGCTCCTTGACTCTCAATGGTAGGCCTCACTGACTGTCTTTCTCTACTTTATTATTAATCCTTTTTCTTTACAACTAACTTTTATGTTTATTAAATACTACATGTGAGGAGTTACAAAAATCACCTGCACTCAGGCTGTCTGTCAAAGCACACCCCGTGCCCAGCCTGGTTTATCTCCAACTGATGAGTTCAGACCTGTCCTCACTGCCTGTTCTGGGACTAGTGGAGTGACCGTCTGCCCACGTGACCCGGGCCGGGGCGTCCTGGGCTATTTTCACTAGGGTGTCCTGCGCATCTCACTCAGTGCCTCACACAAACACCTGCTGGTGGACGGTGGGTGAACCGTCCCCCTCAGGACTGCGTCAGTGTGCTCTCTGCCTGCCCGCAGGCCCAGGGTGGTGGTGCTTCCTTTCCGTTTCTTCCTAAATACCCCATACCTGTCCCTACAGGAACAAGCCCAGGCCTCAGGGGACTTAAGAGCAGAGGCTCCCTGCGCCCTCCTGGCACATGTTGGTGTCTCGGGGTAGCTGCAGCTCTGCTCTGCGTGTCTTCTAATCTGGTGACCCGGACCTGAGCAGCCCCGTCTTGATCATCCCATTCTCTTGGCAGAAATAGCAGGAGCTGGAGGGAACCCCAGTGCTGCCCCAGGTCTCAGAGCTGGCAGACGGTTCTTCCACTGAAAGCTCATCGGCTAGAACAAGCCTCGTGAGCTGGCTTGGGGGATCCCCTCCTGCAGGGCAGGGGTCGCTGCTCCTCTTACAGGGAGGGTGGCAATTATGCAGCCTGCCACGCTTGCTCCCCACTGCTCCTGGCCCAGTGTGGGCTGCTGGCTCCACTGCGGCGTTCAAATGTTGCAGCCCAGAGACCCAGCTTGATGACACAGGATGGGGCTAGGCTGGCTTCCCTCTCAGGTGGGCAGGGGGGTTGGGGGGACGTCCAGGAGGGGAGATGGGTGGTGCCCAAGTGGGCAGAGGGGTTGGGGGGACATCCAGGAGGGGAGGTGGGCGGTGCCAAGGTGGGCAGGGGAGCCAGGGGGACCTTGAGCAAAGATAGGTTGGAGGTGGGAGTGAGCCTCTAGGATACCTATGCAGGAGCACAAAGGCCTGAAGGGCACATGCCTGCTATGTTCCAGAACATCCCAGAGACGGTGGGGCTGGAGCAGAGTGAGTGAGGGGTGGGCAAGGGGAAGGCAGATCTTGTAGCAGGAAGGATGTTATGAACGTGAATGGAGGTGAGAGGAGCCTGCAAGTGGCAGGGGTGGGCGGGACAGCCCTGCTGCGAGTGGGCTGCTGGTCACTGGGGCTCAGGCTGGCTGTGCAGGGACATTGCTGGGCTCTGGGTGGGTAAGGAGAGTCAGGCCAGTAGGAGCTGCTGGTGGCCAGGGAGTGGAGTGACTCACGGGGCTGTAAAAATCGAGAGAATTGGGGAAATCTGGACACTGGCTGGATATTCTGTGGTAGTAAGGAATTATTATGTTTTGAGAGGTGATTGTGGTACTGTGGTTATGTTAAAAAACAAAAGGAAAGAGTCCTCACCTTGTAGGAATTTCGCCGTGATGTTTCCTCACGTGGTGGGATATGTGGAGGGCGGGAGCTGGGATGAGGCCCGGGGGACGGCGCTCATGGGGCTGTGTTCTCTGCTTGGTTGCAACGTTCCAGTGTCCACAGTGACAAGTTAACCAACCCAAACAAGTAAACCACAGATGTGTTTATCTGGAAGGGCAGCGTTGCTCATGATGAGCCCCCTCCCCTGTCCCCAGGTGCACCCTGCTGCAGCCCCCAGCACCCTGTGTCCCTCCCCACATGTCCCTTCCCACGTGTCCCTTGGGCAGCACAGGGCCCTGTGGTCCCGTCCCCTCTGTCTACAGCGCTCTGCCCGCACCCTCCCTGCCCTGACCCCGCCTTCGCTCAGGGCACCTTGTGGTCACTGCTCCTCATCCCCTGGAGTTACAGGACACGCTCCTGTGTCCCCCATGATTGCCCTCCCCTTCCGGAAGGGAGCCCTTGGTGCTGTCCTGGGGCGAGCCTGTGGCTGTGTTCGGGAGCCTTGTCCAGCAATGACTCTTAGATTGAGGCCCCGTGCCTGTCATGACTCACAATATTTCTGTCCCTCATGACCTTCCTAGTCACCCTAAGCCTCACCTTCTAATGACTATCGCCATCTTGGCCGCTGGTGGACGAGGTGACTTGCCTCCTCTCCCCCAACCCTAGATGCTGTGGGCCCTGCGGGAGAGGATCACAGAGGCGCTGAGCCGGGATGGCTGCGTGTACAAGTATGACGTCTCCCTGCCCGTGGAGCGGCTCTACGACCTTGTGAGCGACCTGCGCACCCGCCTTGGCCCACGGGCCAAGCACGTGGTGGGCTATGGCCACCTGGGTGAGCAGGGCTGTGTCCTCAGGCCTGGGTGCCGGGGCAGGGTTGCAGGGTAACCATGGTTGGCGTGTGATCTGTGGGCGTACAGTAGGGCTCCATGCTTTGGAAGGTGAGGGGAAAACCTGGACGTTGAAAGGATGCTAATCATCTTCATGGTGGTTCTGGATATTTTGGAAAAGACTGCCACTGTGCGGTTTCAGTCCAGGAGCTCCACAGGGCCACGGCAGGAGGGCGCTGACCCTTTACCCCAGGTCTGAGCTCGGCCCCTGCCCTCAGCTGTGTCGGCCTTTTCAGGGTTTGATGAGGAGCTCTCACCCCCTCCCCACCTCTTCACGTGGAAGGATTTTAACGCCAGTTTCAGATAATTTTGGGGTTTTTTTTTTGCAGAAAAATCAAGCTTTGTGTTGTAAGTTATTAATTCACAGGAAGGAACTATTTTGTTCCTCTCAGTTCTTGGCAGCCTTTGGGAGGGGGTGTCTAAGAGGCCTGTGTACAGGGGAGGCAGACTGGGGGTGCAGGGCATAGCTTCTGGCTTCTTGGGACACGTAATAGTAATAAGTATTATTTGTGAAGGGCCTACCTCTCCCAGGCACTGCTCTGAACACTGATGTGCAGGGACTTATCTTCACACCGTTTCCCCAGGTGGTGCTGTTGCTTCCCTTTACTCATGTGCAAATAGGCTCAGAGAGGTTAGAGGACTTGCACAGCTTAGTGAGCGAGTGGTAAATCTGGGATATCTCATGTACGACAAATGGTAACTTTCATTATTTAAAAAAAAAAAAAAAGAGTCCACATTGAAAGCAGAGCCCCCAAAGTAAAGGGGGTGAGCAGGGAGGTGAGCAGGCATCTCACTGGGCTCTGACTTGGGGCAGGAGAGAGAGCGGGAAGCTGACCCTGAGGACCGGCGGGAGAGGATGGGCTTTTCAGAGCTGCCAGTGGTCAGGGCAACTGTTACCCATAGGAAAAAGATCACTCACCCAAACCCATAGATATCATTCCACATGTATGAGTGACTTCCCTGTGAAGGGCAATACTTGACACTTTTTGGGAGAAAATACAGAGAATATCTGCATGAGCTGAGGTTGGGGAAGGATTTCTTCAATGCGACACAGGAGGCATAAAGCATGAAGGAAGAGGTTGATAACTGAAGTAAATACTTCTGTTGTCAAACAACCTAAATGGGAGTGTTGGTGGGCAAAGTGGGGGACTCAGAAACCTGGCGTTTGGGGAGAAAGCTAGGGGCGGGGGGCTGGACAGTTAGGACAGTGTGGGAGCATTGTTGGGAGCAGCTGAGAGCTGGGCGCACTATCCACAGGGTGGATGCCTGAACGGGAGTGGAGGAAGGGTGAGGAGGGCCATCTTCACCCAGAGCCAGGGGCCTGGGGGCCAAGGCCACCAGCGAGAGCACGCAGCTCAAGACCCCAGGCTGAGGCCGGGAGCCATTCTCCTCGAGGGGGTACTCCATCCTCTCTCTGCCACGAACAGTGGAAACCATCAGGGTCAGAGATGGAGGAAGGGCTGTCACTTTCTAAAATCAAGCGCATGTTGAGTTTGTCGAATGCCTTCTCTGCACCAGATGACCGGTGCTTGCTTTTCTTTAGTCAGTCAGTGGGCCAGACCCTCTGGAGGCTCGTGAGTCTGTATTCCTGGGATAAGCCCAGCTTGGCCACGATCCTTTTTGTGTCCTGTTCAATCCCGTTTAGTTATATTTTGTGTAAGACTTTCTCAGGTATCTTCACAGGTGACATTGTCCTGTAAGTGTTTTTTCTTCTGTCCACGCTGGATGTTGCTGTCATAACTGTAGGATGGTTTGGGGGTAGTCACTCTTACTGATCTCTGGAAGAGTCTGGGTAGGCTTGGGGTTATTACCTCCTTGAATGTTTACCAGAACTTCCCAGTGAAGATATTTGGGCCTTAAGGTTTTTTTGCCTTTTTTGTGGGGGATTTGATTACAGATTGATCTTGTCAAAAGCTCCAGGAATACTCTAGCTTTCACTTTCTTCTGAATTGGTTTTGGTAATTTTTTTTCAAGGAATTTGTCCATTTCTTCTAAAATTTTGAATATCTCGACCTAAAGCTGTTCCTAGTGTTCTTTTGTTCCCTTGTATGGTATCCGGCATTTGTGGGGCCGCTGTTTATTTCCTGATCTGGTTTGTTTCTTGTCTCTTCCTCTTGTTCAGGTTTTCAGGTGTTTATCAACTTTACAGTCTTCTCAGAGAACCAGCGTTGGCCTTCTCAATCCTTCCTATCGTGTGTTGTTTTCCATTTCATTCTTTCCTGCTATTCCCTTTACTGCTTTCTGTCCTTCTCCATTTTTAGGTTCATTCTGTTGTTTGTCTAACTCTATGAATTAAGTACTAGCTCCCCGATTTTCAGCCTTTCTTCTTTTTCAAGGCTTTAAATGTCCCTCCACGTTCCACTTACATGGATCCCACAGGTGGTAGTGTTACATAGTGTCTGTGTTTGTTGCCTTGTCAGACTCAATGCATGGTCTTGGAGGTGCCCCAGTGGGGACAGTGCTGTCGCTCAGGTCACACTTGGCTCAGGAATCGTGTGTTGTTGTAAACAAGGCACTGCTTCCAGGCCCGCGTGGACTCAGCCGCAATGGGCATCTTCGTGCGCGTCTGATGCTTTGAGCCCACACGTGAGGACTCCCGGGGTCCTGGCCTCTTGGTGCTGCCAGCCCTCCTCTGTCTCCCTTGCCCTTTGGTTTCAGTGCCTCCCTTCTGAGCAGCCCTGACTCAGCCCTGGTCTCAGAGGCGTGGATGGAGGGCAGAGGGCAGAGGGTGACTCCAGACAGGGGAGCCCATGGGTTTCTCGTCCAGCTTGTGAGGTCACTGCAGGCGTCTTGTCTCAATAGGCAGATGTGCCTGTGCATTTGTGTTGAGGTCCCACGAGGTTTTTTTTTTTTTGCCATTTAAAAAAATTTTTAATTTATTTTATTTTATTGATGTCATGATAGTTTATAACATTGTGAAATTTTAGTTGTGCATTATTGTTTGTCAGTCACCATATAAATATGTCTCTTCACCCCTTGTGCCCATCCCCCAACCCCCTTCCCCCTGGTAACCACCAGACTGTTCTCTCTGTCCAGGTGTTAGTTTATCTTCCACATATGAGTGGAGTCATACGGTGTTTGTCTTTCTCTCTCTGGCTTATTTCGCTTAACATAATACCCTCCAGGTCCATCCATATTGTTGCAGATGGGACAATTTTGCCTTTTTTGGCTGAGTAGTGTTCCGTTGTATATATACACCACATCTTTATCCAATCATCAGTCGAGGGACACTTGGGTTGCTTCCACTTCTTGGCTATGAATGCTGCAATGACCATAGGGGTGCATAAACCTCTTTGGATTGTTGGTTTCAGGTTCTTTAGATAAATACCCAGTAGTGGGATAGCTGGATCATAAGGTATTTCTATTTTTAATTTTTTGAGAAATCTCCATACCGTTTTCCATAGAGGCTGCACCAGTTTGCATTCCCACCAGCAGTGAATGAGGGTTCCTGTTTTTCCACAACCTCTCCAACATTTATTTTTTTGTCTTGGTGAGTATAGCCATTCTAATGGGTGTCAGGTGATATGTTAGTGTAGTTTCGCTTTGCATTTCCGTGATGATTAGTGATGTTGAACATCTTTTCACGTGCCTATTGGCCATCTGTATATCTTCCTTGGAAAATGTCTGTTCATATCCTCTGCCCATTTTTTGATCGGGCTGTTTGTTTTTTGTTGTTCAATTGTGCGAGTTCTTTATATATTATGGAGATTAACCCCTTGTCGGATATATGATTTGCAAATATTTTCTCCCAGCTGGTGGGTTGTCTTTTCATTTTTTTTTTTTTTTTTTTTTTATTGATGTCTTAGTTTATAACACTGTGGGGTTTTAGTTGTACATTTTTTTTTTCTTGACCAATTAAAATTTATTCCTCACATATTTTAGGAAACCTTTTTTTTTTTTTATAGAGTATTTTTTTTTTAAATTGATGTCTTAGTTTATAACACTGTGGGGTTTTAGTTGTACATTTTTGTTTGTCCGTCACCTTGTGGATGTAACCCTTCACCCCTTGTGCCCCCCCCACCCCCCTTCCCCTTGGTAACCACCAATCAGTTCTCTCTGTCCGTGTGTTCACTTATATTCCATATATGAGTGAGTTCATGCAGTGTCTGTCCTTCTCTCTCTGGCTTATTTCACTTAACATAATACCCTCTAGGTCCTTCCGTGTTATTGTAAATGGGACAATTGTGTCTTTTCTTATGGCTGAGTAGTATTCCATTGTATGTATATACCACATCTTCTTTAACCAGTCATCAGTTGAGGGACACTTGGGTTGCTTCCACTTCTTGGCTATAGTGAATAATGCTGCAATGAACATAGGGGTGCATATGCCTCTTGTGATGGTTGATTTCACGTCCATTGGGTAGATGCCCAAGAGTGGTATTGCTGGATCATACGGTATTTCTATTTTTAATTTTTTGAGGACTCTCCATACTGTTTTCCATAGAGGCTGCACCAGTTTGCATTCCCACCAGCAGTGAATGAGGGTCCCCGTTTCTCCACAACCTCTCCAGCATTTGTTGTTATTTGTCTTTGTGATTATAGCCGGTGTAAGGTGATATCTTAGTGTAGTTTTGATTTGCATTTCCCTGATGATTAGTGATGTTGAACATCTTTTCATGTGTCTATTGGCCATCTGTATCTCTTCCTTGGAAAAATGTCTGTTCATCTCCTCTGCCCATTTTTTGATCGGGTTGTTTGTTTTTTTGTTGCTCAGTTGTATGAGATCTTTATATATTACTGAGATTAATCCCTTGTCGGACAAACGATTTGCAAATATTTTCTCCCAGCTGGTGGGTTGTTTATTCATTTTGATCCTGGTTTCATTTGCCTTGTAGAAGCTCTTTAGTCTGATGAGGTCCCACTTGTTTATTTTTTCTTTTGTTTCCCTTGTCTGGGTAGACATGGAATCTGAAAGGATCCCTTTATGTCCAATCTCAATTAGTGTACTGCCTATATTTTCTTCCAGGAGTTTTATAGTTTCAGGTCTCACTTTCAGGTCTTTGATCCATTTTGAATTGATTTTTGTATATGGTGATAGGAGATGATCTACTTTCATTCTTTTGCATGTTGCTGTCCAATTTTCCCAGCACCATTTATTGAAGAGACTTCCCTCTCTCCATTGTATGTTCTTTGCTCCTTTGTCGAAGATTAGCTGTCCATAGGTGTGTGGTTTTATTTCTGGGCTTTCAATTCTGTTCCATTGATCTGTGTGTCTATTCTTGTACCAGTACCATGCTGTTTTGATTACTGTAGCTTTATAGTATATTTTGAAATCAGGGATTGTGATGCCTCCAGCTTTGTTCTTTTTTTTCAGAATTGCTTTAGCTATTCGGGCTCTTTTGTTGCCCCATACGAATTTCAGTAGTTTTTGTTCTATTACTGTGAAGAATGACATTGGGATTCTGATTGGGATTGCATTGAATCTGTAGATTGCTTTAGGTAGAATGGACATTTTAATTGTATTTATTCTTCCAATCCATGTGCTTGGAATATTTTTCCATTTCTTTATGTCCTTCTCGATTTCTTTCAATAGTGTCTTATAGTTTTCATTGTATAGGTCTTTGACCTCCTTGGTTAAATTTATTCCCAGATATTTTATTCTCTTTGTTGCAATTGTAAATGGGATTGTCTTTTTGAGTTCTCTTTCTGTTGTTTAATCGTTAGTGTATAGAAATGCAATTGATTTTTGTAAGTTGATTTTTTACCCTGCCACTTTACTGTAGTTGTTGATTGTTTCTAGTAGTTTTCCGATGGAATTTTTTGGGTTTTCTATGTATAGGATCATGTCGTCTGCAAATAGTGAGAGTTTCACTTCTTCATTGCCTATTTGGAGTCCTTTTATTCCTTTTTCTTGCCTAATTGCTCTGGCCGGAACTTCCAGTACTATGTTGAATAAGAGCAGTGAGAGTGGGCACCCTTGTCTTGTTCCTGTCCTCAAAGGAATGGCTTTCAGTTTTTCCCCGTTGAGTAGGATGTTTGCTGTAGGTTTGTCATATATGGCCCTTATTATGTTGAGGTACTTTCCTTCTATACCCATTTTGTTGAGAGTTTTTATCATAAATGGATGCTGGATCTTGTCGAATGCCTTCTCTGCATCGATTGAGATGATCATGTGGTTTTTGTTCTTCATTTTGTTAATGTGGTGTATCACGTTGATTGATTTGCGGATGTTGAACCATCCCTGTGTCCCTGGTATAAATCCCACTTGATCGTGGTGTATGATCTTTTTGATGTATTGCTGTATTCGGTTTGCCAATATTTTGTTGAGGATTTTTGCGTCTATGTTCATCAGCGATATTGGCCTGTAGTTTTCCTTCTTTGTATTGTCCTTGTCTGGCTTTGGTATCAGCATGATGTCGGCCTCATAGAATGTGTTGGGAAGTGTTCCATCTTCCTCTATTTTTTGGAATAGTTTGAGAAGGATAGGTGCTAAATCTTCTTTGAACGTTTGATAAAATTCTCCAGGGAAGCCATCTGGTCCTGGGCTTTTATTTTTTGGGAGGTTTTTGATTACTGTTTCAATCTCTTTACTTGTGATTGGTCTGTTCAGATTCTCTATTTCTTCTTGATTCAGTTTTGGGAGGTTGTACGCGTCCAAGAATTTGTCCATTTCCTCTAGGTTGTCCAATTTGTTGGCGTAAAGTTTTTCATAGTAGTCCCTAATAATCCCTTGTATTTCTGTGGTGTCTGTTGTAATTTCTCCTCTTTCATTTCTAATTTTATTTATTTGAGTCTTCTCCCTTTTTTTCTTAGTGAGTCTGGCTAAGGGTGTGTCAATTTTATTTATCTTCTCAAAGAACCAGCTCTTTGTTTCATTGATCCTTTCTACTGTTTTTTTGGTTTTAATTTCGTTTATTTCTGCTCTGATTTTTATTATTTCCCTCCTTCTGCTGATTCGGGGCTTTGTCTGTTCTTCTTTTTCCAACTCTGTTAGGTGCAATTTAAGGTTATTTATTTGGGATTTTTCTTGTTTGTTAAGGTGAGCTTGTATTGCTATGAATTTCCCTCTCAGGACTGCTTTTGCTGCATCCCATATGAGTTGGTATGGTGTATTTTCCTTTTCATTTGTCTCCAGATAGCTTTTGATTTCTCCTTTAATTTCATCAACGACCCATTGGTTGTTCAGTAGCATGTTGTTTAGTCTCCACATCTTTGTCCCTTTCCTGGTTTTTCCCTTGCAGTTGATTTCTAGTTTCACAGCATTATGATCAGAAAAGATGCTTGTAATGATTTCAATCTTCTTAAATTTATAGAGGTTTGCCTTGTTTCCTAATATATGGTCTATCCTTGAGAATGTTCCATGTGCACTTGAGAAGAATGTGTACTCTGCTTTTTTTGGGTGGAGTGCTCTGTATATATCTATTAAATCCATTGCGTCTAGTTTCTCGTTTAAGTCCATTATTTCCTTATTGACTTTTTGTCTGGATGATCTATCTATTGATGTAAGGGGGGTATTAAGATCCCCTACTATTATTGTGTTATTGTTAATATCTCCTTTAAGGTTTTTTAGCAGTTGTTTTATGTACTTTGGTGCTCCTGTGTTGGGTGCATAGATATTTATAAGTGTTATGTCTTCTTGGTGAAGTATCCCTTTTATCATTATATATTGCCCTTCTTTGTCTCTCATTACCTTTTTTATCTTGAAGTCTACTTTGTCTGATATAAGTATGGCTACTCCTGCTTTCTTTTGTTTGCCATTAGCTTGGAGTATTGTTTTCCATCCTTTTATTTTGAGTCTGTGTTTGTCTTTAGAGCTGAGATGTGTTTCCTGGAGGCAGCAGATTGTTGGATCTTGGTTTTTAATCCATCCTGCCACTCTGTATCTTTTGATTGGAGAATTCAATCCATTTACATTTAGAGTGATTATTGATATATGAGGGTTTAATGTTGCTATTTTATTGTTCATCTTCTGGTTCTTTTGCATTTCCTTCGTTTCTTGTCCCTTGTGTTTCGGACTGCAAATTCAATTTGGTATTTCTGCATGCTCGTTCTCTTGGTTTTCTCTTTATTTGTCACGTGTGGTTCTCTTCTGGTTGTTTGTTTAGTGGTTACCATGCGGTTTATATAAGCAATCTCCTGGATAAGAAAGTACATTTTCAGATGCCTCCTTTTTCCTGAGGCTGGGTCGATTCAATCCCTTACCTCTTCCCCTCCTTATTTGTTATCTCTTTATTCCAGATTGTGTCATGAATGTGTGTTTCCAGTGATGAGCTTGAATTAATTTTTGATGTTTTCCAACTGTATTTTGTTCTGGTTTAGTCTCCTTCCTTTTCTCCTTGCTGAAATCTTTGTATCCCCTTTCTCATTTGTTTTTTTTTAGGCCTAAGGGCCTTCTTGAGCATTTCTTGTAGTGGGAGTCTTGCGGTGACGAACTCTCTTAGCTTTTGTTTGTCAGGGAGAGTTATTGTTTCTCCATCGTATTTGAAGGATATTTTTGCTGGATAAAGTATTCTCAGCTGAAGGTTTTTGTCTTTCATGATTTTGAATATATCATTCCAGTCTCTCCTAGCCTGTAGAGTTTCTGTCGAGAAATCAGCTGAGAGCCTGATGGGGTTTCCTTTGTATGTTATTTTGTTTTTTTGTTTAGCTGCCTTCAATATTATTTCCTTGTCAAGGGTATTCTTCAAGTTTGCTACTATGTGGCGAGATGATTTTTTATTCCTGTTTATATATTTAGGTGATCTATTGATTTCATTCACTGTTATTTCCCTCTCGTTCCCTAGGTTGGGGAAGTTCTCAGCTATTATTTCTTTGAACAAACTCTCTGCTCCTTTTTCTCTTTCTTCTCCTTCTGGAATACCTATTATCCTTATGTTGCTTTTCCTCATTGAGTCTGATATTTCTCGAAGAATTTCTTCATTTCTTTTTAGTCTTAGCTCTCTCTCCTCCTCTATCAGGAGCATTTCTGCGTGGCTATCCTCAATAGTGCTAATTCGTTCCTCCATATTATCAGTTCTGCTCTTTAAAGACCATTTTTTCCACTATCTCGTTGATTTTGTTTTTCATCTCCAATAATTCTGATTGGTTTTTCTTTAGGGTTTCAATCTCTTTTGTGACATAATCCCTAAATTCGTTGATTTGTTTCTGTGTGTTCTCTTGTATTTCGTTGAGTTTGTTTATGATAGCTATTTTGAATTCTCTGTCATTCAGGTTATCAAATTCTGTGCCTTCAGGGTTGGTTTCTGGGTGTTTGTCATTTTCCTTTTGGTCTGTAAGCATGACAAATTGTCGCAAGGATCCAACGGGGACGTCCTTATTTTTTCCCCTCACGATAATTTGGTCCTGCAGTTTCCGCCTGCTGCCACTAGATGGAGATCGCGAGCGGTTTGCTCTGAGGCGGCTGCAGCCCCTGGAGGGATTATGCTGAAACGTCGGGTGTGTAGGGGGAGGGGTCCTGTCTTTCTCCTGCTTGACCCGGGGGTTTCCTTTCTGGCTCTCTTAGGGTGTTTGCTACACCCCCTAAACAGTCCGTCGTCGCTTCCCAGTGGGGATCTCGCGACAGTCTGTGAGAGCACCTGGATGGCGATAGTTTTTTTTCCCTGCTGTGGGCCGCCCCTCCCCCCTCTGCGAACCGTGCTGTCTTTGCCGATAGATTGGGGAGGGGGAGTACAACCTCCTACCTCTCCTCCCGTCCTCCTGGGCTTCCCGCACCTCCACCGTCCGATGTATGGCAGCAGGGGTTTCTCAGAAGTCCTTCGTAGTGTTTGAGCTCTGTTGGAATGTGAATGATGTTTTCGTTGTGTCGTAGGGGGCAGAGATTCAAAGAGGGAATCTCACTCCGCCATGATGCTGACGTCACTCCCCAGGATACATTTTCCCATGCTGTTTTAATTATCATAGCTTTGTAGAATATTTTGAAGTGAGGGATTGTGATGCCTCCAGCTTTGTTCGTTTTTTTTCAGGATTGCTTTAGCTATTCAGGGTCTTTTCTTGCCCCATATGAATTTTAGTATTCTTTGTTCTATTTCCGTGAAGAATGTCATTGGGATTCTGATTGGGATTGCATTGAATCTGTAGATTGCTTTAGGTAGTATGGACGTTTTAGCTATGTTTATTCTTCCAATCCATGTGTGTGGGATATCTTTCCATTTCTTTATGTCATCATCAAATTCTTTCAATAATGTCTTATAGTTTTCAGTGTATAGGTCTTTCACCTCCTTGGTTACATTTATTCCTAGATATTTTATTATTTTTGTTGCGATTGTAAATGGGATTGTATTCTTGACTTCTCTTTCTGTTAGTTCGTTATTAGAGTATAGAAATGCAACTGATTTTTGTAAGTTGATTTTGTACCTTGCAACTTTGCTGTAGTTGTTGATTATTTCTAATAGTTTTCCAATGGATTCTTTGGGTTTTCTATATATAAAATCATGTTGTCTGCAAACAGTGAGAGTATCTCTTCTTTGTTGCCTATTTGGAGTCCTTTTATTCCTTTTCTTGCCTAATTGCTGTGGCCAAAACCTCCAGTACTGTGTTGAATAAGAGTGGCGAGAGTGGGCACCCTTGTCTTGCTCCTATTTTCAGAGGGATGGCTTTCAGTTTTTCCCCGTTGAATGTGATGTTGGCTGTGGGTTTGTTATATATGGCCTTTATTATGTTGAGTTACTTTCCTTCTATACCCATTTTGTTGAGAGTTTTTATCATAAATGGATATTGGATCTCGTCAAATGCTTTTTCTGTGGTTTTTATTCCTCGTTTTGTTAATGTGGTGCATCACATTGATTGATATGCAGATGTTGAACCATCCCTGTGTCCCTGGTATAAATCCCACTTGGTCATGGTGTATGATCTTTTTAATGTATTGCTATATTCAGTTTACCAATATTTTGTTGAGGATTTTTCCATCTGTTCATCAGCAATATTGGCCTGTCATTTTCCTTCTTTGTATTGTCCTTGTCTGGTTTTGGTATCAGGGTGATGTTGGCCTTGTAGAATGTGTTAGGAAGTGTTCCATCTTCCTCTATTTTTTGAAATAGTTTGAGAAGGATAGGTATCAAATCTTCTTTGAATGTTTGGTAAAATTCTCTGGAGAAGCCATCTGGTCCTGGATTTTTATTTTGGGGGAGATTTTTTTTTTTTTTTTTTTGTGAGGAAGACCAGCCCTGAGCTAACATCCGTCGCCAATCTTCCTCTTTTTGCCGAGGAAGACTGGCCCTGGGCTAACATCGTGCCCATCTTCCTCCACTTTATATGGGACGCCGCCACAGCATGGCTGACAAGCAGTGCGTCAGCTGGTGCCCGGTATCCAAACTCGCGAACCCTGGGCTGCCAAGCGCGAACTAAACCGCTGCGCCACCAGATGGCCTCGGGGGGAGATTTTTGATTACTGTTTCAATCTCTTTACTTGTGATTGGTCTATTCAGATTCTCTATTTCTTCTTGATTCAGTTTTGGGAGGTTTTATGAGTTTAAAAATTTATCCATTTCTTCTAGATTGTCCACTTTGTTGGCATGTAGTTTTTCATAGTATGAGGTCCCACGAGTTTTGATGGTACTTTTGTAACCGTGGGCCCTCCAGGACCAGTTCTACTGACCCCATCTCTTATCAACAGAGTGATTAAGAATTGCCTTCCAGAAAATCTGCAGAGTCATGTAGCCAGAGCATACACAGAAGAAGAAATCATGACCTTAAATGACCGCGGAACCAAAGATTCTCCTCCCACGGAACCCAAGGATCGGGACATGACCCAAACTTAAAAGTCGGACTCTCATCAGAAGTGAGGGGTCCCTCATTCAGGAAGATCCAGTGTTGGGCTGGCCTGGTGGCACAGCAGTTTAGTTTGCGCTTTGGCAGCCCGGGGTTTGCTGGTTCGGATCTCAGGTGCCTGCAGGCCACACTGCTTGTCAGCCATTCTGTGGCGGCGTCCCACATAAAGTAGAGGAAGATGGGCACGGATGTTAGCCCAGGGCCAGTCTTCCTCAGCAAAAAGAGGAGGATTGGCAATGGATGTTAGCTCAGAGCTGGTCTTCCTCACAAAAAAATAAAATCATGAAATCCAGTGTTAAAATTCCCTCCCCACCTCATCATAAATTTTTAGAATCTCATCATAAAAGTTTAGAACCTCATCATAAGTGTTTAGAATGCTGTCATAATTGTTTAAAACCTTACCATAAGTGTTTGAAGTCCAGCAGTCAAAACCTGCCCCACCAGTGTTTCCAGATGCCAGCCTGTTCTCTCTAAACTCTTAAATTTCACCCCAAATCCTGAATTGGGGAGATAGATCTGAGGGCACACGCCCCGTCTCCCTGCAGATCGATCTCACAGAATAAAGCTGATCTCTTTTCCCGAAGGGTGATGCCATAATTAATTGGCCTGTTTATATGCATTGAGCAAGAGAACCCCAATTTTGTGTGGTAGCGCTTTCATTATCCTTCAGTTCTAAATATTTTCCCATTTCCATTGTCATGTCTTCTTTGACCCATGAGTTACGCAGAAATGTGATTTTAAATTTCCAAACATATGGGAGTTTTCTAGCTATTTTTAAAATTATCGACCTGTTGTTAATTGCCCCGAAGCCAGAGAACTTGGTCTTTACCAGGTTGTTGAAACTTGGTCGGTGGCTCCAGCATCTGGTCCGTTTTCAAAACTGTGTAATGAGTGCTTGAAGAGGATGTGCCCTCTGCACTTGGTGGAGCCAGCGTTTCTGCGGATCTACTGATAAAATATGTACTTAGTGTTGTTTAATCTTCTACATCCTGCTCGGCTGTCGTTCCTGCAGGAGGTGTCAGAAACCCCTCCCTGTGACAGTAGTCTGATCTGTTTCTCCTTGTGGCTCTGTCGGTGTTGAAGCTGGGACATTAGAACTGTCATTTCATTCTGGTCAACTGATCTTTTGTCACAATGGACTCACTCTTCTTACCTCTCGAATTTGCTTTTGCCCTGTGGCTTGTTAGGTTTGATAGTCTATGGTAACACAAGCTTTCTTTTATTTAGGCTTTGCCTGACATACTGTTTTCCTCCTGTTACGTTGGACCATTTTCTGTCCTAAGATCCAGAGGTGTCTCTTGGAGACAGTAGCAGCTGGGGTTTCTCTTTCATTCAGTTTGCCATTGAAATTCGAAAAGATGCTCATTGTCTCTAAACGAGAGCATTTGGTTTCTTGATGTAGGGAGCGAAAGCTTGTTTTTCCTCTACCCTCCTAGCTTCTTGGCTGGGGCCCTGTAACTTAGACTGACAAAGGACAGATTAGCAAGAAGAAAACAAGCAAGTCCATCCACTCGCGCATCATACGTGCACAAGAATCAGTAAGTCAAAGGGGTGTTGAAACTTGGGCTCATGGAGCATGTTAGCAAAGGACAGAACACCGCAGAGAGTCGCAGACAAAGGGAGGGACTGAGCTTCTAGGGGTGAACTGTGGGAGAGTAAATAAATAAGCGGGGAAACTACCGGATGAGCAGGCTTGTGACGTGGGTTCCTCCTGGTGTCCAGGCCAATCAGGGTCCGGAAGGGGATCTGGTGATGATCTCTGTCCTTCTGGATAGGGAGGGGACGGGGCACCTTTACAAATCTGTGTTCTGCTCTCCAGAGAACAGGAGGAGGGCAGAGGGCTTTTCTTGCATCTGCCTCTTCTCCAGATGCCTTCAGCACAGCATGATCCTTCTGCTGCCATGGCCTGTTTGAGTGGCCTGTCCCACTTCCCTCATTCACATCTGCTGTAATTACTCAGGTCCTTGGATTTAGTTATTTCATCCTCCTTGGGGCCTTGTGTTTGTCCCTGATTTCCTCTCTATTTCTTTTTCTCTGTTACCTGCTTCTGGTTGATATTTTTTCTCATTTACATTTTTTCCATTTACCAGTTAGGGAATTGTGAATGGCTGTTTACATGCTGTGGCTGTTCTTTCGGTGGTAGCCCTAGAATTGTAGCATGCATTCTTAGCTTATCAGGGTTTGAAGTTAATCAGTATCATTATCCTTCTTCTAAACAATGTGTGATGGTTAATTTTATGTGTCACCTTTGCTAGGCCATGTGCCCAGATGTTTGATCAAACACCAGTCTAGATGTTCCTGTGAAGGTATTTTTAGATGTGATTAACAATTAAATCAGTGGACTTTGAGTAAAGCAGATTTCCCTTCATGTGTGGGTGCACTTCATCCAATCAGTTGAAGGCTTTAAGAGAAAAAAGACAGGTCTCCAGAGGAGGAGGGAGTTCTGACTCCAGGTGGCCTTTGGACTCAAGCTGCATTATCAGCTCTTCCCTGGGCCTCCAGCCTGCTGGTCTACCCTGCAGATTTTAGACTTGCCAGCCCCCACAGTGTGAGCCAATTCCTTAAAATCAATCTCTCTCCCTCCCTGTCCTTCCCTGTCCCTCTCCCTCTTTCTCTCTCTCTCCTTCCCTCTCCCCCGCTTCCTTTCTCTTTTTCTCTCCTCCTCCCTCTCCCTATCCTCCTTTCCCTATCCCCCTCTCCCTATCCCCTTCTCTCCATCTCCCTCTCTCTCTCCCCTTCTCTCTTTCTCCCTCTCTCTCTCCCCTTCTCTCTTTCTCCCTCTCTCTCCATCTCTCTCTCTTTCTTTCCCTGTCTCTCTCCCCCCTCCCTCTCTCTCTCTCTCCTTCTCCTTCTCCCCCTATCTGTGTATATCTGTACGCATCCTATTGATTCTGTCTCTGTGGGGCCCCGACTGCTATACTGTGCAGGACGTGGGGACCCCCTGTGGCTTTGATTGCCATCTTCCCCTTCTGGTTCATGCTGTCTTGTTTGGAGTACATTCCAGTTCTCTCTGGTTTGGCCCTGTACAGCAGTGTTGCTGTTATTATTCCATGTGGTCAGCAATTGCCCATATCCACCCACTCCTCTAGTCCTTCTTTTGTCTGGTGCCACAGCCTCTGCCTGGACCTCAGCCTTTAGAACTTCCTCTAGTGTGGGAGAGTAGGTGACAGAACATTACACATTTTGTTTGCCTGAAAGTGCATTAATTTTGTTCTTAATATTTTTTTTCCAATGGATTTCAGCAATTCTGGGTTGGCAGTTCTTTTCTCTCTGCAGTGAGGCTGTCATTCTGCCGTCCTCTGACCTCTGTTCTTGCAAAGTTGGTCATCGGTGCGAGTGCTGTTCCCTTGAAAGGAATCTCTTCTTTCTTGCTGCTTTTCCGATCTTTCCTTTGTCTTCATGTTCTTTGGTTTCGCTCTGATTTGTCTGGGCCAGCGTTTGCAGGTCCTACCTGGGGTCTGTTGGGCTTTGGTTTTGGAAATTGCTCTGCCGTGTCTCTTCAAATATTGTTTCTCCGCTGTCCCCTCTCTTCTCTCTTTCCAGAACTTCAGCCAGGGCTCACGTGGTCTCCATGCCTCTTAATCTCTCTTTCCCATTGTCCATGTCTCTGATTCTGTGTTGCATTTGGATTATTTTGTTTACTTTATCTTCCTGTTCATTAATCTCTTTCTTGTGCATAATATGCTGTAGAACCTGTTCATTGAGTTGGACATTGCAGTGACCATGCTTTTCATTTCTGGAAGATTGATTTGGGTGTTAAATACTGCCCAGCCTGACCCCTGGATCCCTGTCTCTCCAGGCGATGGCAACCTGCATCTCAACGTGACGGCCGAGGCCTTCAGTGCGTCGCTACTGGGCGCCCTGGAGCCCTACGTGTACGAGTGGACGGCCGGGCAGCGGGGCAGTGTCAGCGCTGAGCACGGCCTGGGCTTCAAGAAGAGGGGCGTCCTCAGCTACAGCAAGCCGCCCGCAGCCCTGCAGCTCATGCAGCAGCTCAAGGCCCTCCTGGACCCCAAGGGCATCCTGAATCCCTACAAGACGCTGCCCGCCCGGGCCTGACGGGGCCTCTTGGAGTCAGTGGGAGATGCAGGAGGGACCCTGGTCCGGTCTTGGTTTTGCCTGTTGGGATGCGCCCACAGGGCTGGCACAGGTCCGGAGGGCCTCCATCCAGTGGGGCCGGCAGCAGGCCTGGCCACCTGGTCAGAGGGGCCAGGAGCCGGCTCTCTGGAGCCGGGGACACACGGCTCTCAGGCCGCATTCCTCCCAGCCACTCTGCCTGGCCTCTTGGTGGGTACTCTCCGTCCCTTTGCAGGTCGGGAGCAGGGCCTCCTGCCGGCACGTCCTGAACAGGCTGCGTGGGAGAGTAGTTCTGCCCACTCAGAAATAGACCAGGTTGCACCCCGCTTTGCTGTGGCCCCCTGGGGTTCCAACTTGTTGGCTACAGCCCTGAAAGGGGGCATGAGTGGTCCTGCCGCTGGGTCCCACATGCAATGTGAGCCCCTGTGGGCCCCTGGGCAGAGGTGATGAGCTCCATTGAACAACCTGGAGCACTGTGGGGCTGTGACCAACAGAGCCTGGAGCTTCAGATGCTTTGTGGATGACTTAGGGTCCGTGACTGCTCATGACGTTTGAGCCACAGTGACAGGCATGCCCTCCACCCTGGAATGTATTGTTTCCCCCATTTTCTAGAAGGCTGTCAGTTGGCAAGACAGCTGTCGGAGGTTAGGCATTTATTTCTCGCACTTGGGGATTGCTGGGCTGTGTCCACGGAGATCAGTCTTTCCCGTTCTGCTTCTACAATAACTGTCAGGAGTGTGGGGTGAGAAGCCCAACGTGCACAATGTGGGGTCCATTAGAGGCGGGTTTTGCACATGGCCCTCCTGTGTTCCTACTACTTCACTGATCCTGACCAGACACCCTGTTGACCTGTGGCCCCTGGGGCAGCTGCCGGGGCTGTGGAGATGGTCTGGGAGGTTGGATACATGTTTTCTCTTTCTGTCCATCATGAACTTCCAGTAAAAATGAGGATTAATCACGACACTCTTCTTGCTTCTGTTCCTAGAAAAATAATCTTGTAAAAGCCTATAGTGAAGTGCCATGCTCCCTAAACATGGAACATTAAGGGCCGACAGTGATGCCAGGCCTGACCGCCTGTCAGGGGTGGCCGTCCCTGTCCCCAGACCCTGCCCCCGCCTGCCACCTGACCCCCTGCCATGTCCCCTGTCGCCATCCCCACTGTGTGGCTGGGAGCCCTGTCTCCTCGGGCCTGTGAGGCTTGATCTCATGTGGGTTTTCTAAAGTTGTCAGAGGTGGGTCAGTCATGTTGTGATGTGAAATAAGGGGCCTTTGTGGTTGCAAGATGACTTTCAATAATAGTTTTGTGACTAAGCGAGTTTATTTTGGAGAATTAAAATAATGCATGAGATATTAAAAGGCTTAAAATTTTGAGGCATTTTCTGCTGGAGTAGGGGTGGGGCTTCGAGAAGGCTGCCCAGTGCCTGGGGGTCGTAGGTGGCAAGGGGCAGGACAAGTCTCTTTCCCTGGAGGACAAGCTGGCCCCCAAAATGTCAAAATGTGAAGTGGCTCACTATTGGCCCTGTGGTTCACTCCTGGGGCTCGCCCTACAGAATCCACCTTGCACACACACCCACAGTCCATGCACTCACACGCATGTGCACACACATGGTACACACACGTACACAGGCACACGCATGCACATGTACGCATGTCTCTGGGACATACACAGAACACTGCAGGTGGCATCAGTCACTGGCTGGGTCAGGGCCAGCCGTGTGCTTCTTGGAGAAGGAGGCAGATGTGCCTCTGAGACCCCTGGACAGAGGGACGGCAAGAAGAGGGGCTGGGGGCCAACTCGCCACCTGGTTCTTGTAAAGGACATCGACTCCCAGTGGCCGATTAGGCACAGAATATTAAGTGTCTCGAGACGGTATCTGGGGCTCACTCTGGGGATGGCAGCTGGAGGTGGAGTCAGGGCAGGAAGATGTTATTTTCTATATTTTTTAGATGCTTTGTGCTTTTTTTTTTGCCAAACGCATACACACCTTAAAAAACCTGAACAAACAGGCGAGCGCTGACTCAGACCCTGGGGAGCCGGCTGCGATAGGGTTGGACCGGTGAGGGCGGCATGGGCACAGGCCTTAGCGAGGTGCATCCACGCTCCCCTCCCCCGTTACCCGGGAGAGTTTCAGCTCAAGCAGAGTCTGCTCTGAGGGGCAATCGGCCCCTGCCCCTGCTGCCCCGGCTGGCTCCTGAGGCCACCTGCCCAGCCAGGATCCTCTGGCTGTGGGTGGGCCACACCCTGGAGGAAGTGTAGGGTGTCCTCCTAGGGGGATGTCTTGGCCCCAGCATGATTTCAGGGCATGGGTCAGGGGTCAGTTTCAAGCCCCACCTGTGGCCCAGCAGGGTGGGTGTGTTAGGACACCTGAGACCGCCTCCCTGGGTTGGGTGGCCTACCTCCTCTCTGTCCCCAACTGCCCCCTCCTGCTCTCTCCCAAGATTTAAAACCAGGGCCCACTCCCCACTGGTTGCTAGCTGCTTGTGGCCTTGCCTGGTTCTGCAGCCTGACTGGGCCTGGTGCCCTGTGCCGCTCCCAGCTATGGGGCTGCATTGGAGCTCCCGTGGGCCCCTCCTGCCTCACTGGCCCCGAGAGCTGTCTCTGTCCCCGTGGACACTATTCCACCGTCCCTGGCTGGGTATTCATGGGCAGCCCTGAGGTGTCCACGGCATAGGACAGACCCTATGGATGCCTGACCCGCAGCATGATGGAGCTGCCCGAAGCCCCTGGCAGCTCGTTTGTCTTTCCGAGGTCTGCTAATGGCTCCTGGTGCTCAGCCTCTGACCCTCTGGAAGCCAGGTTTGAGGCTGGTGTTTTTCCAGCTGCTTCTGGGTTGGAGACTGGGGCTGCCCTGGCCGGTAGCCTGGGTCAAGGAGGTGACAGTGACTGGCCCTGGGAGATAGGTGTGTGCCAGCATTTCCTGCTGGTGCGAACTAGAGGGGGGTGAGCGTGACAAAGATGGGGGGCCTCCCGCTCCCACCTGCCTCCCACTGGGCGTTTGTTTCTTGGAGCTCACAGTGGTGAGGATGGGACATGCCATTTTCTTTGCTCTCCCTTTGCATGTGATGGCTGACTTCTCAGTTATCCGACTGGGGGCGGGGGTCTCTGACCACCCCCACCCCCCAGCTTTTCTTCTGTTGTCTTAAAGTCGATGGTGGCTTAGAGTCAGTGAAGCACAGCACAGCCAGGCAAAGTGGAATGTGGGACATGAGGCCTACTGGTGCAAACCCGTGTTCCCGATGATAAAATGTGCACTCACAGAGACAGGAGGTCTTGAATTTTCACAGTTCCAAAAACACCTGTTGGAACAGCAGGAAAATCTGCTGAAACCCTGTCACATCCGGGTAGACAAGGCCTCAGCATCTGCAGGGTGACGCAGACTGAAAGCTCCGAGGACCTAGCCTGTCCAGGTGACACCACAGATCCAGGGGGTGGCCGCGTGGCCTCCTGCTCTCAGGGAACACACTCCCGGCGACCACAGGATGTCCCGACCTGGTGGAGTGTCCGTCAAAGCCGAGCGTGTGAGTTCCCCTCCGTCCAGAACCTCGCAGGCCACGCACGCTTGCACAAAACGTCACATAAGGAGTAAGGAAGTCGGCGGTCAGGAACCTCAGCAAGACAAAGCCTGTCTTCTGAGCCGCGAGCCCTGAGTCCCTAGCCCTGACCCCCAAACCTCGCGCCCTGAGCCCCATGGCAGTGAAGAGAACATCCTTCTCTCAAAGCTGCCTCCACGCTAGACGGGACTCCTGCCGGGGTGATCTCCGAGTGTGCCCGGAGGTGGTGACAGGGGCTATTGTGTGTGGATGAGGAAAAGCTTATGATTTTCACCTGAAACCTCTGAGCTGCTGCAGTGTGAGAAGAGGCTATATGAGAGAGGCCAGCATCCCCCAGCCACTCATGGCTGAGGCCCTTGGAGGCGCCATCCAGAGGGGGTGACTCTGCCTGGAGGGAGCCCAAGAAGCGGCAAAGAAGACTACCAGGGTGGGAGGAAGCCCCAGCCTGGGGCCAGAGCTGCCAGATGAAGGAGGGAGAGGGGAGGGCCTGGTGGTCTCAGCCGAGGGAACAGTTGTCAGGGAGTTGGGGGGGGAGAGCAAGAAGGCCCCCCCATCAACCCCAGCCATGTGCCTGGGGGGGTGGGCAGCTCCACCCAGGCCTGCAGGGGAGCAGAGTCCTCAGGGACAGCTAGCTTCCTGTAAGCTCAGGACTCAGGATGTCTGATGATTGTGCACCCAGGGGGCTGGGAGGAAGAGTTTGGGGGTTGTGTGGCCCTACAGGGCCCCTGAGGGCATCCACCAGGATACCGACCCTGAGGAGAGATGGAGATGACAGGCCACAGTGCAATGTGCCTGACCCCCAACCTCAACCCCACTGACCAGTGACAGCACTCACCCCTCATTCTCCTTCCCGGCACCATGAGGGGAAGCTGGCTTTGCCAGCCCCACCCCCACCTAGCACACTGCCTGCTTTCCTGAGCTCCCGGCCCCTAGAACCTCAGAGGCCCGAGGAGGGCAGGCTGGATCTCGTCCCGGCCAAGGCTCAGGTCCTGGAGGCCACACGGGTGGTGAGGACATGGCCCCGCTCCCTGGGGGTGGTGAGGGTTTCGTGGGCTGGACCCTCCTGGCAGCCTTACCCTCACGATGGCCCTTGGGGGAGTCCTTCCTGAGCATCAGCCCTATCCTACCCCCCACTCTTCAGGGACAACTGGAGTCGCTGTGAAGTTTCTAGAACGGCTCTTTGTGCAGGGGTGCATGAGGAAGGAGCTTCCTGGGGGGCCCTGGTGGACCGGTCTCCCCAGGGTCTGTCTCTTGGCTCCCCTCCCCGCTGGCCCTGGTTCAGAGGTGTGCAAATAGGTGGGACGGTGTCCCAGACATCAGATGCCATTGCTTTGTTTCCGGGCAGAGTGTGCAGCACCCAGAGCCACCTTCTGGGTTCTGTGGCTGTGAGCACTCGGGACAGCGAGAGAGATGGGTCCCAGATGGGTCCGATGGTGACCAATGGGAGGGGTGGAACCCATTCGACCTGGCCACTGACGTTCTCGGCTCCCCCCAGGCCTAGAAACGGATCTGGGGCAGGGGATGCTTGGGCGGCAGCATCCAGCCCCGGGGTCTGGCCCCACTCACTTCTGACTCAGGTCTTGGGGAAAGTTCCCATGCGCAGTCCAAAGCCAAGGCCTAGGGGGGCTGCTGCCCGCTGGGCCCTCTGTGGAAGCTGCTGGGCAGTCAGCTGGTGGAGGTCCTAGCACTTGCTCCCCTGAGCCCTGGCTGGCGAAGGGGGTGCGATCCCCAGTCTCTAGACAGGAGCCCCTCCTGCCTGCGGGTCCTGCCAGCCCCTCACCCACAGCCACCCCTACCTTCCTGCTCAGGGCAGAAGCTCTTCTCTCCTAAGCCCCAGGGACAGGAGCCTCCTGCACCCAGACCTGGACGTGAACCCAGAAGCCGAGATCTGACCCTTTGTCACCTCTGCTTTCTGAGTGGCCCCAGCTGTGTCTTGAGCCAGGCGGTGCCAAGGAGACATGTGGCCTCGCTGGCCTCCCCTCCTGCCTAGGTCTGGCCCAGAGGCCATCCATCCCCACGGGACCCAGGCCACATGTCTGGCACAGAAGTTGCAAGCGCGAGCAGACCAGTCTGGTGGAGGCAGGTTAAATTGGTTAAATTGTCCCACATGTGAGGCGGGCCCACAGGGTAGGGTGGGCGTGGGCCTGCAGATGGGCAGACATGGAGGTGACCTTGGGCCCTCACGGTATAGCTCGGCGGCGCCTGCCCCCAGGCTTGGCTTGCTTCTTCTTGGTGTTCCATCTGCCCCTTGGCTCTGCTGGGGAGTGAGCCAGAAACCCCAGACCCTTGTCTCCTGGGGCTCCAGGTTGGGACCTACGGGTCACAGGCGGCCCCCTCCCTCCATCCCTGAGCCGGCCTGGGGCCTGCCTGGGCCTGGGGGCCACCACACCCTGTCATGTTGCTTTGTCCCATTCTGCTCCCCCAGGTCCAGTCCCAGCTGGGGGGTGCAACAAAGAGCCCCCGGGCTCCCCACTCTTCCTGCCCGGGTCCAGGGAGCTGGGACCCCATCTTGGGAGTGTGGTACCCCTGGCCCCAACCATCTGTAAGTGCAGGGATTGGAGAGGTGACTCCCAGACACTCCTGGTGACAACATTCGAGCTTTGGGGGGCTGGGCGGGAAGACAGCATTCCCTCCACAGGTGGAGCAGGCGGCCCCTCATGACTTCCCGGAGGGAGGAATGCGGAGGGTGCAGGGAGTGTCCAGATGGAGAGCTGCCCACTGCCTGCCGTCGGCACCATGACCTGGGGTTGCAGGCAGAGGTAAGCAGGGATGGAGGCTACGGGGCTCCCTGGGTGAGTGGGGAGGGGGCTGTGGCTGCCCAGCCAAGGGTCTCTGATGCCAGTGAGGCTGGGCCTGAGTGTCTTTGGGAACCCCTGTCCATGCCACCCCCAGGGCCTCCCCTGGGATGGCCTGTGATGGGCGACATGGCTGTGCTCCGTCCAGGCCCCTCCTTAGGATGGACGCCTGGGGCCTGCAGGGTTGCAGGCAGTGGCAGTGGGCCTCCCTCCTAGCCTGGCCATCCCTGCCCTGCCTGCTGGGTGGCCACCCTGGTCCTGCCTGGAGGGTCACTGGCCACAGGGCAGAGGGTACAGGCCCCTGTTGGTTCCAGGGAGACATCTGCCCCATGTGGAGTTCTCTGTGGGGACTGAACAAGAAGCCCCCTGTCCTCTCACTGTCTGGAAGTGCAGGATGCCCAAGGTGCTGTCCCACCCCCATGCTACCCCTGGGCCTCAGAGGGTCAGAGGAGGGGCATTGAGAGCCCGCTGGAGACCCCCCAGCTGCAGGGTGGGAGGGGGAGGAGGTGGGGTTCAGGTGGTCCAAGATGGGCTCTTGATGACGGTGAGGGGGTGGAGGGATGTGAAGGAGCCAGCATGGCTCCTGGGCCCCCTGATCCCGTGGTCTTGGGTGTGGGGAGAGGGCTCAGGCGGAGGGACTGGGCTCAGCTCGCGGTTCAGTTGGCAGGCCAAGGAGGGCCGGTTTCTCCTCCGGTCTCCTGCGTTCACAGCAGTGGGCGGCAGATGGACCAGGGCCGCTGAAAGGGCCGAGTTCTTGCTGGTACAGATAAGGCTGCACGTGGGCCCCAAGGACTGGCCGCTCCCCAGCCCCGGTCACCATGGGGATGCTGATTTGCTTGGGAGAAAGGAGGGCCAAGTCCCCGCCGCCCCCAGTGCTGGCTCAGCGCCCTCAGCTGCTGGGACAGGGTTCACCCTGGTGGTATCCCCTCCCTGCCCTGTGTCCTCAGGGCCTCTGTCGGGGCAGCTCCCGTGGGCGCAATGCACTCGCTCGTGTCTCCTCTCCTGGAGGCCCCCAATCCTGGCCTGAGCAGTCAGAGGAGTCGTTTGTTCTGCCTCATCCCCCTCACCTCCCTTCTCCCTTCGCTGGCGTCCCCCTCCCCCACTAACCCTGTGGTCAGTCCTTGGTCCTCGTCCTCCTCAACTGTCAGCTGCCCTTGACATCCAACCCCCCAAATCCTCCCAATCTCCTCGGTCTCCTTAGCTGCCTCCTCCTCCTCCTCTCCAGCCTCCCAGAGCCCTCGGACCACTTCTCTCTCTTGTTGGCCGCTCCTGCAGGGCCCACCTGGGGGCTGTTGGCTTTGGACACCATGCCGATGGCAGCAGCTATGGCCTCCAGCCAGGCCTCACTCCTGGGTTGGGTGTGCGGTTGTCGGCTTTATCCATGGGCCCCGCAGCCATGAGCCCAGCCCCCAGTCACCATCTGTGCCAATGCCCCAGGACTCGGGGCCAGGCCCCCGTCGGCTCTCCAGGGCAGCAGTCCTGTGGTTGCCTGGTCTCAGGATGAAGCCCTGGGGCTTCTTGGGGTCTCAGCACAGCAGCTCTTTCCCCTGGGCCCGGTCACCAGATGTTGAAGGGCCTGAGAACTGGACCTTGGGAGATGCGGCCGCTGTCTACAGTGGAGCACTGGGTTAGGGTGAGAGTTACAGAAAAATGCAATAAATTTGGAGGAAAGTAATCTGAGGGCCCCAGCGGGAGGGAGAGTGGGGTCTCAGCACTTCTCCCCTAAGGCGTCCACCATGCTGGAGGGTCCTGGCCCTGCGCCTGCGCTGGGGGCTCCTTTCCATCTGTAAATGGATGGACACTTAGCTGCCCCCAGTCGGTCGTTCAGAATGCTCCTTTCCCTGACAGGGGAGCCGGGTGCCCCGCGTGCGCCTTGCTGACTTAGAGGAATGGCATTTCACAGCTGTAATGATGGCTGTTTCCCTGGCTTATCTGTCCCACCCTAGCTCCCCGAGGAGCCACGTGGACACCTGCATCCCAGCCCAGGGAGGGGTGACCCCAAGAAAGCAGAGGAAACCCTCAGCCCATGCAGTGACGAGGACCAGGTGTCCTCTCGACTGAGTGACCAGAGCAAACCTTCCTCTGGGACTCCCTGCTGTGGGGAGGGGACTGAGAAGGGTGAGAGAGTCAGGTGCTGCGGCCAGGACTGGACGGGGAGACCCCAGGGCCAGAGGGGAAGAGCACCCACAGACTGCCTGGGGCCTCACCCTCCCTCAGGGGGAAACCTCCCCAGGGCCACAGGAGGGTCAGTGTCTCGGCTGCCCTGTCTCCATCCAGTGACCACGTCTCTGGCTGGGGCTGGAGGCTAAGGCAACACCTCAGGTGCAGCAGCCTCTTGGAGTGGCCGTACCGTGGGCTGTTACACCAGCGAGTGTCTGCAATGTTCCACAAGGACGTCGCACGCCCACCCCCGTGAAAGGCTCCTTGTGGGAGAGTGATCCCTGTGTGGCCATGACTTCGTGGTGGGCCGACGCCCTTCCCCTCAACCTTGCGCTTGGCCATGTGACTTCGTTGGCCAGTGAGATGTGAGGGGCTGCGATGCAGAGGGCATGAGGTATGGTCTCGGTCTCCTGAGATCCTCCGTGGAAAAAGCGTGTCTGGGTGGCTGCTTGGGACTGAAACAGAATGTTGGCAGAGCCACAGCCCCCCAGCCCTCGAGCATGAGGACGGATGCTTGCTGTTGAGCCATCGAGGTTCGGGGTGGTTTGCGATGCAGCGTTGGTGAGGGACTTGCTGACTAATACACCAACAATGCAGATAGTTCTACTGTGCATTAGCCCAGGCGTAACCTTATTTGGGTCTGTTCCCTGGATTATTGGTGAGGTGAGTACTGTCCGTGGACTGCTTCCTGTCCTTCTGGGGCTGTGTTCGCCTTTTCTCTTTTCAACGCCCTACCCGGATCAGAGAAGTGAAATGCGTGGTGCTTGGCTCCAGCTCCCCCAAGGCAGAGCCCCTCCCAGAACCCCAACAGGACAGGAAGCAGGGCCTCATCCTCCCCCGCTCCTTTTAGTGGAGGGCTGTCCAAGGGGGTGGACTCCCTGCCCTCCAAGCTGTGGCCCCCAGGAACTCCTGGGGAGAGAGTGCGATGCCGTGTGCACCGGACAAAGGTCAGAGAGGGCAAGGGAGTGTCTGGAGCCTGCCTCCTCCCACAGCACCTCTTTCCTCCTCCAAGCCCCTCAGCCCACCCTCTTATTTCTGTCGCACCCACTACGCCACTCACTGGCCAGGGCAGGGAGGCCACCGAAGGGCTCAGAGTGGCCCAGAGCGGGGGCCTGGTGGGAAGGTGGCCCACAGGGCCGGCCGAAGCACACACGATCGGTGCTGGACTGCAGCCATGTCCAAGTGTTTGCGGGGAGGTGACATCCTGTTCCTCCCTTGCTGATACCCAGGGCTGCCCGGCTGTGGGGAGGGCCATCCGCGTATGCCCCCTGTTGTGCTACATGGACATTTGTCTTTTTTTCCTGGACTTAACACTTGGTCAAAATGCTGCCAACATTTCCCCCAGTCTGCATTTGTCTTGGAATATTTATTTCCTAAAGAAAGAAAAGAACTTTCATGCAGTAAAGTCTACTAGTATTTTTGTTTGTTTTCTATTGTGGTGTTCTCTTTTGAAAGTTCTTTTCCAGACACAGATGTAAAAAACAGTTGAATTTTCTCCTAGTATAAAGTAAGCTTTTAAGAAGAGGGAGGAGAAAAGCTCTTAAATTTGGTCTCATATTTCCCTTATTCATCCTCAAAGCTGTCGACTGACTCTCAACCATCATTTCACACACAAAGATTTGCGTCTGGTCCTGAGTTCTGGATCCAGGAGCCCTTGATGGTGCCCCCAGCTCCCTCCGAGCCCACCCTGGGCCGACCGACCCCTCCGGGTGGGCGGGTGAGTGGGTGGGAGCCTGGTGGGGCCAGCCATCCACGGGGCCTGACCCTTCAGCCAGGAGCCAGGAGGGGAGGCTGTGGAGAAGCCCAGAGTCTGTGCGGGCACCAGCTGTGCCCCTGGGAAAGGGAGGTTCTTCCTGAGACCCAATTGGGGCGAGGCTTGAAGGCGTGGCCTCACACCTGAGCTGCAGGTGAGTTTCTCTGGGAGTCAAGTTCAGACTCTGCACAGCGTTTCATCCAGCTGGTGCCTGTGCCCTGGGGCTGTGAGCTGGCAGCAACCCATGGGGCAGCGAGCCGGGCCTGGACCACCACCTGCCAGCATGCTGTCCACACTGGGTGGCACACAGAGGTGAGGGGGTGGCTGGGTCAGCAAAGGCAACAGAACACTTCTTTAGTCTTCGGCGTTCTGAGAACCTGGTAGAAAGGAGCCATCCCGTTTGTGTTGAAAAGGAAGTCACTGTGGATTTCAGGCTTCGTCCCACCAATACTTCCCCAAATCCACCCTCCTCGCGCTTCATCTCAGACAGCAAGGGACCCCTCCCTGTCTTTCGCAGGCCCGGCCCTGGTCCTGAGCCTCTGGTGGGATGCGGGGCCCAGGGTTGAGGAGACGATGATTTGGGGTTCTCGCCGAAGGCCGAGTGGGGCTGCCGGGCTCTGGGACCTCCTGGCCTCAGTCCTGCGGTCACTTTTGTGTGGCTGGGCCCCTCTGGGTGCTTCCCCATATCAGTGAGTCCCTAGCTGAACCCCTGATACTTTTCAAGGCCAGTTGTCTGTGCATTTTAGAGTGGTTGCTGGGGGGCCCTGAGTGACCAGAGCGGGTCTCCCCTCACGGGGTCCTGGTACCCTGTCCCTGCCAGCTCTGGGAGCAAATGGTGCTGTTTCCCCTGTACAAACAGAGGGGTCAGAGTTTTCCTCTGGGTTTAGGTTTGGGGTCTGGGGTTAGGTTTAGGCTGTGTGGCCTGGAAAGAGTTTGCATTTCAATCCTCTGGCTGCCCCGCGTGCTTCAGGGAGATCCCAGTGCCGCTGGGTGCCCTCCTCTCGCCCGTCCCCACCCTCCCGTGGGCCCCAGCCTTGGCATGACCGACCTCTTTGAAGAAGTGACTTCCTTTTCTTGCGTGAGGACAGGAGGCCCCCAGGGGGATGGCTGAGGGGGGAGGATCCTGGGTGTCCCTCCTACCCAGGGATGTGGACGTCACCACACTGTGAGGAGGAGACAAAGCCTGGGAGAGGTCAGTCTGTTAGCTGGGGGCCCAAGCCGGGTCCCGCTGGCTGCCCCTGCCCCCTGTGCACATGGCAGGTGAGGGGCCCTGGGGGAGCCCCAGGGCACAAGTTGCCCGGCGGGACAGGGGATGGGTTTGCAGTGGTTGGTCCCTACGAACATGGCCGTTCTGACTCAAGGCTGGGACAGCAGCTGTTCCGTGCATCCCAGGCTCGTGGGTTTAGCTCAAAGTCCTTGAAGGAAGGGGCTCCCCGAGTCACTTCAGCTGTGCTGAATCCCTGTCCCCACAACCCAAAATGGCATGACCACCCAGAGCTTCGTGTTTATTTTCCTTGAATTGTGCAAACACTTGGAGGTTCATCTCGCTCACTGCACTCTTGGCTTGTTGACAGGCAGAACAAGCCACGCCCTGGGGCAGGGGGACAACCTTGGGTGCGGCCAGGCTGGCACATCTGGGGCCCTGTGCGGTGGGAGGGGCTGCCTGGAGCACAGATGAGACTTTCCCCCCGGGCGGGTTGTGGAGTCTTGGCCAGTCTCCTGGCTTGTGATGGATTAATGCACAAACCCCTCCTCAGCTGCCACAAAGTTCGAGGTGACCCCTGATTTGGGGGGCATCCCTGTCAGCCTCCTGTCGCTGCTAGGGACCCCAGCCCAAGGCCATGGAGTCGCCGACTGTACAGCAGCTATTGGAATGGGCACCCAAATGTCCTCAAGTCCTGGCCTTGGCACTCACTCGGGGTCTGCTAAAACCTGCATCTCCGGTTGTTGGAGACTCAGCTGTGTTTCTGGGGCGCAAACATGCCCCAGAGTGATGAGCCCTGGCAAGTCGTGCTGGTGAGGGGCTGTATGACTGTGGGGGAGCTGTATGACTCTGACTCCAGGCTCTGGGGCCAGCTCTGGGGGTGGGGGAACAGTGGGGGGGGTATGGGAGGGGAGGGGACAGGGCAGAGGGGGACCTGGCAACGGTCTGCTGGTGCCCAACTGTAGTGACTACGTATGGACAGATGGGGAGGGCGGGAAAGGGCCCCTGAGGGTGAGTGTGGAGCCACCTCTCCCTGCTCAGAGAGGGGAGCTCGGCTGGGGCCCAATGGCCAACAGCCAGGATGCTTTCTCTGCCCCCACCCCTCCAGTCTGCAGTCAGACAGGACGGAGTAGCTCTTGCTATCAGGAGTCGCCAGCGCTCTCAGGAAAAGCCTGGCTTGTGTTTGAAATGCACTCCGGAGCCTGGCAGTCTGTCCCCACACAGTCAGTACACTGGCCCGTCCGTGAGCATCACCCTGACCGAGCAACGGACAGGTGTCCACAGAGCTGGGCCGGCTGAGGCCAGGTGCCCCCTGGGTGTGGTCAGAGCTGCTGTGCAGGTCTGGGGGGCGTGGCAGGCTTCTGTTGGAGGGAAGGGGCCATTCAGGAGCCTCTCTGACCAGGGACAGTGGCCTTTGCGGTTTCCCAGTCCCTTAGCCAAGGAATCCACCAGCTGAAAGAGACGCGCAGAGAGAAGCTCCTGCTATACGCAGAGTTGGCTCAGGCCCATGCCTTCCAGAAGGCACTGTGTGTGGATCTGACTGTGCAGCTCTGAGGCGTAGTCATCCTGGCTGCTGCAGCTGACCATCCTGCCCTGGAGGACCTGTCCTGGGGCGGGAGGAGTACGTCTGCCTGGCACTGAGGAAGGCGGAGGTGCGAGGACCCTGTGGGCCCGTTCTTGCCCACGTCTGGCCCTGGGAGGGGCTCGGCTCCCAGCCTCCTGGCCTTGGCACCTCTCTGAGCACCAGGCTGGATTTGCCCCGGGCTGCTCTCAGAGCCACAGAAGCTTCCAGGAGGGCTACATTGAAAGCACTTTGCCAGTTGTCTCATGTTTTCCCAGCATCATGGGCCACTGGTGCTTGCTGGGAGCAGCCCCACCAGGAGAGAGGAGGAACCAGCCTCACATTCGGCCTCTGCAGCAGGAGCAGTGATCACCGGCCCTCCCCTACGCCTGGCGGTCCCGCACCCTGCAGGGGTCCAGAGGGCAGGGCTGTGGTCCCACCACCCTCGCGTTGCCCAAGTTGAGACAGGGCGGGGTGGTGGGTCAGGAGGCTGGGGTCTGTGGGGTCTGGGGAAGGGGGCTTGATGTCGCCTCTCCTGGGGGCTCACCTGGGGCTCCAAGGTAGCCCCACGTGCTGGAGAGGGAACCTAGGGCTCAGGAGAGACCAGAAGGTGAATGCCCTGCCTGCGCTCCTCCTCCTGCTCCCACCCAGCCCTCAGAGGATCTGACTCACCGATTTGGCAGCAGAACTTCCCCTGCTGTGCTGGGGGCACGGGCGGCGCCTTCCCTAGGCAACAGGCAACAGTAGCTCCGGGAGCTTTGGGTCCCAAGTCCAGGATGCTGGCACCTGCACGGCCAGAAGAGGGACTGGCCGAGCGGTCCACATGTCCCACAGCCCCGTCGCAGCTGAGGGCGCACCAGCATCCAGCAGACTTTGTGGTCATCCGAGGTGACGAACTGGCCAGCGTCTTGGAAATGGGCCAGCGTCCTGATGGGAGGGTGGCAGGTTGGGGGGTGAGTGTCGGGACAGCATCTCTGTGTCACATCCTGCTGGCAGGGACCACGTGGTCTTCTTTCCTTTTTCTAGAAGAAGCCCCAGGGGAGGGTGGCCCATACTCGTTCCTGGGATGTTGAGTTTGGACGGACGGTCTGGCCTTTATACGAACGGCTCTGTGCTCCAGGCTCCCTGGCCCACAGCCTCCACCCACCCTGGCACTGGACAGGGTCTTTGGCACTGGGAGCTGCCAGTGCCTTGTGCTGATCTGTCTGCAGGGGTCACTGGAGGCCAGCTTCTCGCTGATCTCTCAGGCCACTGAGCTGGGGGTCCTGGGGAACCAGAGGGGTCCTGGTTTCCTGAGGATTCAGCCTTTCTGGCCAAGTACTTGTCTGTGGGGAGGGAGCCCTGAGTAACTGTTCAGTCTTGTCCTCGACCCCTGCTAATTAAAGGCTCCCATGGCACCTACCCCCTCAGCTTGTCCCCATGCCCTACAGTGCACTTGGGGCTCAACAAGCCCAGGTGAAGGGAGATGGATGGACAGACGAGCAGTCACCATCTTGGGGCATGGCTTTATCTGATGACTCTGGATCCTACACATGAGCCCTGCGTTGGCACCCTGGATCATTTGAGGGAGAATTTGTTCTGAAAATCTGATGTCCAGAGGCTCAGAGGAGAGATGGAGGGCTTTGTAATGCTTGACCATTGTGTGTGGGGCAGTAGCCCTTTCCAGTGCATTCTCCTGCTTCCCTCAGGCCGTGGGACCACCCAGGGGGAGAGAGAGGATGGGGGGGGGACCAGGTGTGGCCCAAGGCCTCCTAGGACTTTCTACCTGTGGTGCTGGGTTTTGTGGGGGTGACTTGTAAGCTGAGATGAGGCTCACTATTGTTTTTCTAGATTCTGGCTAAAATTGGCTGACCCCTGAATGATGGCCAGATGTTTGGTTCCATGTCCTCTACAGCTCCACTGAGGTGAATGTTCATATCTAATGAGCTAGTCAGAAAGAACTGCAGGGACGTGTGTGATCCTGGATATAAAACTATTTCCATGAGTCTCACTCACAGTAAACAAGGTTCCAAACCAGAAGCTCCCCGAGCTGGAGGTGGGATGTCTTAAGACTTTATTATTCAAGACTTTATTATGCAGAATTTTAGATCTTTTATTGGTTCTTACCCAGATGCCCAGGAATGCTTCCTGAATGACCTGGGAACGGCCCCACCTGGGGGCACTCACTGGTCAGCTGGCTGCTCACCAGGGCCTGGGCCTCGGGGGCCGGGATCCTGGAGCTCTCCCCACTGGCCCCCACCAGAACTGGACCAACGCCACGCCCAGCAGATCACATGGGCCCTTGGGCCTCTCTGCTGTAGGGTGCACTGGTGCCACTGCTGGGACCTGCACTCTGTGACCCCTGACAGCAAAGTCTGACCCAGAGCCACCTGGCCGCTCCAGAAACAGACCTCGCAGACGTTCCCGAGGAGAGCAGCAGGTTCCCACCCCTGGGTTCCAGATGCAGGAAGTTTGAGGCTCTTTGGAATTTATCCAAAATCTGATAAGGAAAGAGAGCCACACAGGACCCTTTGAGCAGCAAGCTCCTGGGGGTTGCAGGAAGCCCCTTGAGCTGAGAGCACCCGGAAGCATGTCGCACAGTTTTATCATTTTCAGCTCTATTTAATTATTTTTTTCCACAGTTATTCGCTTTCAAATGATTACTTTTTTAGCAGCTGAATTCTTTAAAAATATTTTTAAGATTGATTTTTAATGTTTTTAAACAGCTTTACTGACATGCAATCCGCGTGTCAAACCGTTCACCCCTTTGAAGTTGAGCAACCACTGAGCCCTCTTTAAAGAAAGCGCCTGAGTCTCTTCCGTGTGCGACACAGAGCAGGCCAGAGAGGGGCTCCCCAGCCTGGTCTCTCGGCTTGGCAGAGCACACTGCCCATTTGCAGCCCTGGAAGTGGCTCCCTGCTGCAGCCCCGAGGGTTGGCCAAGGGCATCGCCCCACTGGGCTGACCGCCTGGCCCCACGCGGCCACCGCCTTCCCTGGCCGCTCCAACACCCGCCATCCTACTGATCCTGCGGGCGTTTGGACCAGAGGGTCTCTTGGCAAAGGATGAGCCTCTCTTGAGAAACAGGCGTTTCTCTACAGGCCTCATCCTCCTAGTTGGGCCGCTGTGAAGAACTGAGACACGTTCATGTTGCCTCAAGGCCAAAGGTCATTGTAAATGCTAAAGCAGAAATTTCAGACAGATGGTCAGTTTGTGCCAGAATTAATTAAACTTCTCTGTGAGGGGCCGGTAAACGTGCTGTGCTTGCAGAAGGGAGTTTTATGTGGTGGAACAGGTGATGCCTGAGCGGACGGAGAGGGGGAGAGACCGGCCTGGTTAACCCTCCACGAGGGCTTGCCCGGGAGGGGTAAACTCTACATGGCCCGTAAAACCACCGGGGCTTCCTTGCGCTCAGTACAAGGGGACAACGGGCCGCCTCCCCTGGGAGCGTCTCGTGAGTTCAGCAGAAGTGACTCGACTGGAGCGCAGGAACCCCATGACCCTGTGGCCCCAGTGCGGCCTTCTAGAAATTGTTGATGCAAATAATCCATAATCAATCTGTAAATCAAAATTGGGGTGAGTTTATTATGTGCCAGATCTGAGGACAATAGCCTGGGGCCTTTCCCAAGGAAGGAAGGGCACCAAAGAAGTGGGGTGCACAGAGTGGTTATGTGCCATCTTGGAACAAAGAGCATAAATCACATATGACAGGAATGTCTCTTTTATGACTGTCATGAGATGCCTAGCTGGCACAGTAGGTCGGTAGTCAGCAGATCAGTTGAAGTCGGGCATCAGAAATAGGAACTGAAACCTACTCGGGTTGGAGAAATCTTTTTTATTTTTTTTAACAGGAAATGTGAATCCATGAGTCTATCTTTTGATTCTTCAACTCATGAATTGGTTGAAAGTACCTGGTATGGTCCTTTCCAGCAGGGCTGCAAAGAGTCTTTTATCTGGTGTCTTTTCCAACAAACAAAAAATCTCCAGATTGTAGTCCAGGATCCTCAAGGTCTTCGTCTCCCAGGAGACCTCACTGTGAAAAGAATCAGCTACCAACTCTCATTTGTTTCAAGTGCCTCAATGAGACCTTGACAATAATGTAAGATGTTTGCTTTGCTTAAAGGAGTTTAAGCAAAGTTGGTTCATACATTCCTTTGTCTAATTGCATAGGCCATCCAGTTATTATATTGAAAGGAGACAGCTGATGTTTACCAAAGGGTGTAGATCTAAGATTGAGAAGAACTAGCGGAAGAGCTTTTGGCCATGAGAGATTAAATGCTTCTGAAAGCTTTGCCAGTTGAGTTTTGATTGTGCCATTAGTTAAAATGTTGCATTATTGGCCAAATGTCACAAATAGATTTAACTATTTGTCTGGTGAAATGAGTTCCCCCGTCACTGTGTAACTTGGTAGGAATTTCTCAAACAGGAATTATTTTTTCCAATAATAATTTACCTAAAGCCATTGCTCTTCTGCAAGGAAGGGCCTCAACCCAACGTGAGAACATCCAGATCATTACAAGACGTACTTATATCCTTGAGATGGTGGCATTTGAACAAAGACCAATTGCCATACCTCAAAGTGTCCCTTAGGAAGGGGAAAGTGGCCTTGTGACCCATGAAATAGTTTCCCTTGATTACATTTTGGGCATAGAGCACAACAAGTATAGGCTTTATGAGCCACTGTGGGAGAAAGTTTCCAAAAGTATTGTTTCTCCCATAAAATCACTTTTTAGGCTCCCAGTGGGTTAGTTGGTGTATGTGCTGGAGCAGAGGCAGTTGTGCCCCAGTAGGCACTATGGGTTTTGCGTTTAAGTGCACTTAATCTTATCAATTCAAATGTCCCTTCCAGTGGCAGGTGTAACTCTCCTGAGGCTGATGGCGGTTTGGTAGGGCCCTTAGCCACGAATGGAGTACAATCCACACTTCTGTCCAATCATCTTTGATGCTAAAATGGGGTGCAACCGCCTTTTTGTCTGACTGTATTTTGGGACCCCAACCTGACGATTATTAAACCAAGCCCTCAGGACACGAAACAAACTTGGTAAGATTTTTTTTGCTGTTCTTTGTAAATATTTACAGCTTCTGGAACCTTTAGTTTTTGAGCAATTGTGCTGGAAGGTGGCAAGCTCGACTCTTTAAAAATTTCTCTATTACCTGGCTCTTAAAAAGGAGCCCCACCAGAGCTGGCCCCTGGTTAAGCTCGGTGTGCTCTGCTTCAGCGGTCCGGGTTCGTGGGTTTGGATCCTGGGTGCACTGTGGTGGTGACCCACTACAAAATAGAAGAAGATTGGCACAGATGTTAGCTCAGGGTGAATCTTCCTCAGGAAAAAAAAATTAATTAATTTAAAAAAGGAGCCCCACAGTGGACACTGTAATTTTAAATTATTCTGGTTATCTTGCCAGCCATTTACAGCTGTCCCCATTTTGTTAAGCACTTGCAAGTTTCAGCATGAAGCCAGCTGGAGTTCCGAGGGGAGGCTGCCCATTTGGGAACTAATAAGCTTTTAGAAAGAAGCTCAATTTCCTGTTTCTCTTTTATTTTTTTTTTGTGGGGAAAATTAGACCTGAGCTAACATCTGCTGCCAATCCTCCTCTTTTGGCTGAGGAAGACTGGCCCTGGGCTAACATCTGTACCCATCTTCCTCTACTTTATATGGGACGCTGCCAAAGATGGCTTGACAAGCAGTGCATGTGTCCGCGCCCGGGATCCGAACATGTGAACCCCAGGCCGCGAGGGGAGAGTGTGTGAACTTAACCACTACACCACCGGGCCAGCCCCTGCCGTTTTTCTTTTAGTTTCATTTTACTGTAAAGTCTGAACAATTTCTAGGGACAGTGTAGTGGGTCAGAAGTGTGCTGCTCGAGAGTGTCACTCCCTAAAGAAATGTCATAAACACTCTCTTACGTACCTTGGTTTGTCCTGCTGGCAGTCTAAACCTGCTGTGGGGGCTCAGAGCGCTGGAAGACCACTCCTTGTGTGCACATCCCTGGATGAGCCTGTAATTAATGTGAATGACAGCGGAGTTCCCTATGGGACCACCACGCGTCATGAGGATGGATCCCTTGACACTTCCATGCAGTTCTCAGTCACCTGAAAATGTCTTTTGGCCGGGAGGAGAAGTGTCCCTTCTCTTTGGAGCTGAACAAGTTCAGACTCTCATTTCTCTATCAAGCAGTTTGTTCAGACTTTATAAAGACAAGTCTTTCCAATTTAAAGCCAAATTAAAAAGGTCAGCCTGCCCCATTCACTCCATAGTTCCCCCCAGGCTCCCCTGGCCTAGGAAATCCCCCCTAGGTTCCTCTTTCCTAGGAATTCCCTGCTAAGTTCCCCTGACCTAGGGTATGTACTGGTACCCCCTTAAGACACCTAGTCTTAAGGTTTGAAACAGCTCAAATAAACTCTGGACTGTCGACTTAAAGTAAGGAGGTCTGGGTCTCACCTGAAGAATGCAGTGACTCGGGGTCTCACTGGGCCCCTATTGGTTCTGCATGCCAGTTCAGTGTAGATTCCAGGTGGTCTCCGGTGGGTTTCTCTGAAGTCCTGCTGACTATGCCAAGAAAGTGCACCCCTTTGGGGTTTGTGAAAACTTGTCCCTTCTCACTTGGTGTGAGTGACTGGGCCCCCTGGAACTGGCCCCCTCTCTGGGCCCCCGCTCTGTGCCGGCCATTGTCTCCCTCTGCCCCTTCTGCTCCCCCTGATTCTGCACCTCAAGGTATCTGCCCACAGGCTGGCCAGCGAGTGCAGGCCGACCCCATCCCTTCCCATCGGGCCTGCCCCGGGTGTGGGCACCGTGACAAGCTTCAGTCCTTGTGGTTCTAGTGCTCAGTGAGGCCCCCCTTGTCCCATTGTGGCTCTTGGGAGTCTCCCCGTGGTGGAGCCCGAGCTCTTTTTTCATAAGGACGGTGTCGGGGTGGGGGGCAGTGTTAAGGAGAGAATTACTTGGAGAACAAAGGGAAGGTGAGAGTAGGGAAGCTTACAGAGTGTCTGTACGACCTGGAAATGCAGATGTGGTCAAAGCCAGAAGTGCTGGAGAGAGGGGACAGCAGATGCCAGAAAAAGGCTGAACTCTGAGGTTTTGTGTGAAGCAAATGAGTAATTACAGGGTAGTCTAATTCCACCATCGCCTGTGTCTTTGAGACTACACTCCTGTGGCAGAAAGGAGACGAGATGTAGGAGGTTCATCTGAAAAGCTGTGGTCTTGAACTGGGGCTACAGGTTGGTGTGAACTCACGAGGGATCCTCCTGTGTGTGTGGGTCTTAGCTCTGCCGACTGAGAAGGCCCAGAAACAAGGACCTTCCTAGAGCAGTGCACACCCCCAGCCCCCAGATCATGGTCCCTAAAGACCATTTCCTACCAATACGACTCAGGGTTTCATGGAGATGTGGCTGGTTTCAGGCCTGGGCCGGGAAGTATACAAGACGAGCCTGGGCATCCTGTCATCCCAGACAGCTGGGACACCACTAAGACTGGGGGTTGCAGCATTCTAGAATGAACTGGCGATGGACGATGTGGTAAAGTAACTGGATACAACAGACATTGAAAAAAATGTTCTGGTCTAGTGATAAGCACCAAGAAACGGAACGTGGATAAATATTTCATTATAATGGCAACAAAAACTAGCAAATCGAAATAAACACAATGTGGGTCACAGGACCTATGTAATGAAAGTGACAAAATCATGTTGAGAGCTCTGACACTGCCGATCTGATTAAACAGAAAACAGACCCTGGACATCCAGACCTGGGGCTTTCCACTGGAAGGCAGTGTCGTACCGAGGTCCTGTCTCCAAATCTGTGCCAACACCCCGTTTCCCTTCCCGGGGCAAACCCTCAGGGTTTCTGGCATCCATCCAGTTTTCCCCTCCCCACGACGGCACTCTCCATCCTAACCTGGTTCTTTCTGCTGGACGTGTCTCTGCTCTCGACTGATCCCAGCCTCCAAGTGACTTCCCTGCCCTGCCCAGTGTGGAAGGACAGCGCTGCATTCTCTGTCGTCTTTATTCCCCGACCACCCACAGTGAATGCTGTGCAGGTGCGAACAGTGTGGCCCGCTGGTTATCATGGCTCTGGGCCACAGGCCTCTTCCCCGTGTCCCAGCGTGTGGCCTCGGGGGGCATGTGACCTCCCTGTGCCCGGCGGGTAATAGCGACCCCTGGGCACTCCATAGTAGAGCATGTCTGGTGTCAAGATAAGGGGACACAGGGATCTACGGGATAGATCCCTGGACACATCCTCACTGGCATTTTAACTCAGAGGTCCCGAGAGATGGCACCAACTGGGACACCAGTGACAGTGCATACTGCCCTGGGCACACCATGCCGCCATGTTTAAATCTCTGATCCATATAGAATTCATTCTGATCAGTGGGGTAAGATGGAAATCCCTCCCTCCCGCCCTGGAAAGCCCCCCTTTATCATTGCCTGCCCTCCTCCTGGCTTGTCCTGTCCTGCACTAATACAAGTAGCCTTAGAGACTGGGGTTTTCTGGACCTTCTATTATCCAGCAGACCTGGTGCTCCTTATCATTATCATTCAGGATTTTCCTGTCTATTACCGTTTGATTTGCTTCCATTTGAATTTTAGAATTGACTTATTAAACATTCTTTTTGGGACTAGGTTAAACTTCAAGATTGTTTTATGCAGAAATCCAGTCGGTCACCTCCCCCAAGCAGAGGAGCGGAGGCAGCAGCCCTGTGGGGCAAGGACCTGCTGTCCCCGAACCCTTGCTTTGGGCTGCGGGCCAGAGGGTCTGATGGGGCAGGCCGAGCCCTCCCCCACCTCCCCCGGGCAGCAGTGTGGCCAGTGCTGATCCACTTCCGTGTTATGGGAGGGTTGAAGGGGCGTCATATAAGGCCTAAGTCTGGTCTCCCTGCTGTTCTGGCGTCACTGCACCCCCACCTCCCTGATGGGGGCGCCCACCCTTCACCTTTCCTCCCAGGCCAACTTCTCACTCCTGCTTCTCCTTGGTTGGAATTCCTTTCTCCATTTGCTTGTCACACTCCTATGCACCCAGTAAGGCCCTGTGTAAAAGCCCCAATCCAAGCAGGAATCTCATCCCTATGTCATCTCCAAGATGCTAAGCTCTTTGAGTCCAGATGTGGCGTCCAGTCCCCTCATGACCTATGATTTGATCTCCTGCACCGAGAGGCCATGGGCCCATGTGGCAGAGCCCTCCTGTCCCCTCCAGTTGCCACCATACCCTCCGTCACCCCCCTCAGAGGCCTTCCTGGTCCCAGTTGCCCCTCCATGTCACTGGAGCCAGTGAGACAGGCTGCACTGCCAGGCACACCTTGTTGTGGAGACTCAGGCCCCAGAGTTAGGTTCCAGGAGAGACTCTTCTTGCCTTTCTTTTCCTTCCCCATCTTCAAGCACAGGAGAGTCTGAACCTCACCTTCTGACCTCAGAGCTGGCCTAAGGCGGGGCCTGGGGAGTCAGCTCTGTGGCACGAGCAGGAAGCAGGTGGGCAGGGAAGGTGTTCGGGGGGAGGGCTGTGAACCTCGGAGCCAACCTGACACGGACAGTTGTGAAAGCATCCTGGGCACACCTGGGGACAGCTGCTAGGCATCTGCCTGTCCTGCAGACCAGGGCCTGGGCAGCAGCCCCTCCCAGGGTTGCCCCTCTCCCAGGCTTAGAATCCAAGGTTCATGTTGTTATCTGAAAAGGCAAGATTAGGACACGCAGGTCTGTGCAGGTGCCACTCTGTCTCCAGCAGAACTAATCTAATCAGCGGCCCAGAAAACTGTCAGTGTCCCCGCTCAGGGTGCAGGGTGCCACAGGGCAGGGGAGCTCAAAAGGCTGCCAGCTCAAACTGGGAAGTCTGCGGAGGCGGGGAGGGAATGCATGCTTGGCTTCACTCATTCATTCATTCATTCATTCACTCAGCAAATATGAGGTGAGCAACTTGCACACACCCACTGCTCTTCCAGGGACTGAGGAGCTTACATGCTCACAGGCAACACAGACGACAGATGGACAGATGCCTGTATGACCCCTCAGGCGGCAACGTGGCCGAGGGGAGAAATGAGGGGCAGGCGAGCACTCCTGCAAGGAGGTCCGGGGAAGGTGTGAGTTGAGCAGAGATCGGAGGGGCCGGGGGTGAATCCTGCGGTAACTGGGCAAAGCATACCACGCTGAGGCCTCAGTGAAGGCCTGGGCCTGAGGCCGCACGTTTGAGGAGCAGGAGGAAGGGGTGTGGCTGGAGAGGCCAGGGAGGGCCCGGGGAGCCACTGGGAGACGAGTGACCACAGGGTTCTAGCAGAGGGGCCTTTTTAATTAAGAGGGAGGGCTTGAGCACCCCGGGCCTCATAAAAAGGTTGTTGGAGGAGAGGTGAGCAGGCACAGGCGTGGGTCAAGATGGAAGGGGGGATGGATGGCTTTGTGAGGGGCCACATGGCCAGAGTAGTGGGGAGGAGGAGCACTGTCCACTGAGGAGGGAGAGGAGTGGGTTTGGGGGGCAGATGGGGAGACATAGTTTGGACCTTGGTGACCATGTCTTCGGATGCCCCATTAGAATTTGGGGCAAGCCCAGGCTGGGGATGTGAATTTGGGGTGGCCTGCACGTGGGTTACAGTGACAGAGAGACTGGCTGGGGCTTCCGTTTCCTCTCTCAGGGTGGGGAGGGGCAGGGAGGCCCCTCACGGCCTGTCCGCTTGTCATCCACCGCCTTCCATGGGGCCTTGCCCGAAGGTAAGCACCTCAACCCACGGAAGGTTGGAAGTGGGGGGCCCTGTAGCTCCTTTGTCCAGGGGATTGTAGGGCACGGGGCGGTGGAGGAACATGGGGGTCCCACCCAACTCCCTGGGGCACTCCTTGCCTCAGCCCTGTCTCCTCCCTGATCTGGTCACAGTGTCTCCCTTGGGCGTCCTGGCCCAGGGACTACTGCCCGCACTCCACCTGCCAAGGTCCTAATACCCAGGCGGCCCTCCGAGGGTCCGTTTTTGTGGGACCCTCCCCTCCCCCAGGGGTGGAATGCAAGGACGTCCCACCTCTCAGCCCCTCCCCTGATGTGCCCCTGGGGGTGTGAGCTCAGGGGTCTCAGTGGGGCCACAGTCTCCCAAGGGACCCTGCTCAGGGGTCCTCTGACTTGCTCTTGCCTCCAGCCTGTCAGCTTGCCCCTCTCTGCCCCCACCCCCGGAGAGTGGGTTTGCCTCTCGGCTTCTCCTGGCTGCTGAGCAGTGGAGGGTGAGGCAGGGGTCCACGTGGGGTGGAGTCTGATTCATGCCTGTCCTGGGTCTCATCCCAGACCCAGGGCCCATGGGCCAGCACACGGAGATGTTCAACACGAGCTTTACATGGAGGATGGGGAGGTGGGCTGGGTGGCCCCTCTCTTGCCCGTGACTGGGGGACTGACGGGCTCCCCCTGCCCACAGGTGCTTCCTGGCCACCGTCCTCCTGGCCCTGACCCTATCCCTGCTGGCTGGTTTCCTGCACATGAAGATCAGACTGCTCACACCGTGAGTTCTGCGTTGGGCACCCCGTGGTCTGGGTACTGTCCCCCAGAGCAGTGTCTGGGATCCCAGCCTGCCCACCTCCACGTGGCACCCGGCACTGGCTGGTGACCATGGTGGGTCCTGCCTCTCCACTGGGCCTCAGTCTCCCCTCTGCAACAGGAGGTGCAGGCCCTTCCTTGTGGGGACCCATTAGAGGTAGGCCCTCCCAGTCTCTCCAGTGGGCAATGAGCTGCCCAGTTCTCTGGGGAGGGCTCTGGGGCGGGGGCTGGGCCCGGGCTGGGGGTGTCTTGAACAGAGCTGCCATGTGCAGAGGGTGCCCAGGTGCTGGGAGGCAGGGCTGGGGCACAGGGTGGGTCTGGGAAGGTCAGGACCCCTGCTCCCCTGCCTGCCAGTTCATCCTCTCTGAAACCCAGGGTCCACACGGATGGCCACCCAGACCCAATGCTTTAGCCTGGCTGCTGGGAAGGTCTCGCGGCCCCAGGCCACCTCCCCCTGCCCCACCCCTACCTCTCTGATGGGATCTCCACGGGAGGGGGGAAATGCCAAAGCTCCCTGGAGCTCTTTGCTGGGCCCCCCATTGTCCCCAGGCCAGCACAGTGGACGCCGTCCTGAGTCCCTCTCACTGGCCCTGCACTGGGATCCTGCACTGGGAGGGCCCCTGCTGCTCCAGGCTGGAGACCACAGCCGGGTGGGCACCAATGTTCACTCTGGCTCTGTGCTCAAGTTGGCCAGTCCCAGCATGAAGGGTCAGCCAAGAAATGCCAGATGTGTGTTGCAGGTCAAAGCGCCAAAGCCAGGCCAGGTGCCCTGGGAACCAGACAGGAGGTTGGGGGGCTGAGGGAGGGTGCCAGGGCCTGGGGGCTCAGCTTGCGGCACTGGGGAGGCAGATGGTGCAGCCGCTTATGGAGCAATTGTGTCTGTGCCAGTGGGTCCTTCAGGGGGTCTCTAGGTTAGGGGGAGCACAGGGTTGGGGTGTCACCAGTACCGGGAGTGCATGTTGGGGGATCTTGGATTGGGGGGAGTATGGTGATGGGAGATGGTTTGGGAGTCTCCAGGCTGGGGGGTTTGGTTGGGGGGATAGTTGGATGGGGGTCACGCAGTTTGGGGGAGTGGGTTAGGGGGTTGCTGGGTTGGGGATCATATGGTTGTGGGAGCAGGTTGGGGGTTGCTGGGTTGGGATCATGCAGCTGGGGGAGTGGGTTAGGGGGTTGCTGGATTAGAGGTCATGCAGTTGGGGTAGTGGGTTGGGGGTTCAATAGGTTGGGGGTCATCCAGTTAGAGGAACAGGTTGGGGGACTGCTGGGTTGGGGGCCATGTAGTTGTGGGGAGTGGGTTAGGGGATTGTTGGGTTGAGGTCATGTGGTTGAGGGAGTGGTTTGGGGGGTCATGGGGTGGGGGGTCATGCAATTGGGAGGAGCAGGTTGGAAGGTTTCTGGGTTGGAGGTCATGCAGCTGGGGGATTGCTGGGTCAGAGGTCATGTGGTTGGGGGAGTGGGTTAAGTGTTGGGTTGGGGGGTCACTGGGTTGTGGGTCACGTGGTTAGGGGAGCAGGTTGTGGGGGTTGCTGAATTAGAGTCTCTCAGGGTTGGGGGGTGTGGGTTGGGGGCTCTGGGGGCTCCCTCGCTGACAGCAGCCTTGCTCTCCTCCCAGCCTGCTCAGGGATGAGGCCAAGGGGCCGCCCATCACCAACGTCATGTTCCTCAAGACGCACAAGACGGCCAGCAGCACAGTGCTCAACATCCTCTTCCGCTTCGCGGAGACGCACAACCTGTCCGTGGCACTGCCCGCTGGATCAAACCTCCACCTGGGATACCCCTGGCTCTTCCTGGCGCGCTACGTGGAGGGAGTCCAGCAGGGCGGCCCCGGCGCGCAGCAGCACTTCAACATCATGTGCAACCACCTGAGGTTTAACGCGCCCGAGGTGCGGCTGGCGCGGGCCCTCTGCAGGGGCGCGGGGGCAGACTCAACCACACTTTGCAGCTTTGCGGTGTGACCCTGGGCGGGGAGGGGTCTATGGCCTAGATGCTGAAGAGACTAAGGCCATGGCTGTGTGTGCAGGGGTCTGGCCGGAGCCTCGCATGGGGGCTGGTGGAGGCCCGCCACAGACATCCTGGGCCCCACCGCCTCCCCAGGCTGCCAGTCGCCTGCTATTGCTTTTGGAATCAGAATGGGGCACTCCTGGCCTGCCGCACTCTCCCTCTTCTTCTCCAACCTCCTCTTGGTTCCCAACCTGCCCTGTTCTTCCCACCCCAGGACCTTTGCTCGTGCTGTCCCCTTTGGCAGGGAAGCTCTTCATGCTCCTCCTCTGGGTCATTCGGGTCTCAGAGGTCACCTCCTCCAGGGGGCTTCCCTGACCTCCTTCCAAAAGCTTAGCTAGGGGGAGAGAGTTGGGGGGGAGGGGCATAACCTGGCTCAGGTGTTTCAGGATCATTCTGGACACAGGTGGAGAATGGTGGGCAGGGGAGAAAGATGGCCTGGATTGCAAGCAGGGAGGCCAGGTGGGAGAGGCGATGGCGTGGAGAGCCTTAGGCAGGTTCAGGTGTGCTGTGTCGGGGGAGAAGAGACCACCTGCCTCCTGGGCATCAGAGGAGCTGGCGAGTCAGCAGTCCTTGTTCTGTCTCCAAACAGGTGCAGAAGGTCATGCCCAACGGCACTTTCTACTTTTCCATCCTCAGAAACCCTGTCTTCCAGCTGGAGTCCTCCTTCATGTATTACAGGAACTCTGCCCCCGCCTTCAGGGGTGCCAAGAGCCTAGACGTCTTCCTCGCGTCCCCCGAGGCCTACTACAAGAGCGTCGGCCTGCAGAATGTCTATGCCAGGAACAACATGTGGTTCGACTTAGGTTTTGATAACAACGCGCCGGCGGAGGAGAGCTATGTGCAAGCGTGCCTGGCGGAGGTGGAGCGGCGCTTCCAGCTGGTGCTCATCGCCGAGCACTTCGACGAGTCCATGGTGCTGCTGCGGCACCTGCTGCGCTGGCGGCTGGATGACGTCGTGTCCTTTAGGCTCAACTCGCGCAGCCAGCACAGCATCACCAGCCTGACGCCCGAGAGCCAGGAGCGCGCGAAGCGCTGGTGCGCCCTGGACTGGCGCCTCTACCAGCACTTCAATCGCACCTTCTGGGCCAAGGTGCACGCGGAGGTGGGCCTGCAGCGGCTGCGCTCTGAGGTGGCCCTGCTGCGGGCACGGCGGCGCGAGCTCACGGCCCTGTGCCTGCAGGACGGCGAGCCCAAGAACAACTGGCAGATCATCGACCCCCAGCTGCAACCCTACCAGGCGGGCAAAGCCGACATCCTGGGCTACAACCTCCGGCAGGGCCTGGACAATGAGACGCTGCAGATGTGTCTGAGGATGGTCACCCCCGAGCTCCAGTACACGGCCCACTTGTACACCCTGCAGTTCCCAGAAAAGCCCCCCAAGAAGATCCGCTTAAGGTAGCCGTAGAGGGTCAGCACCAGGGAGAGGGCCCCTGTGTGACACCAGCCCCTCTCCTGTCATCCCTGGCGGGCCATGGGCACCGTCTTAGGCTCAGAGAGAGGATCCTGGGGCACCCAGAGACCCGGGCCCTGCCAGACCACTGCTCTTCAGGGTGAAGATGCCCGTGAAGGGACCCACCCCCTGATGTGTCCACTTGGAGACAACCTGTTTAGTGAGGGCCCCAAATCTAGGACCACAGGCCCACCTGCTCTGAGGACGCAAACATATTCATCAAATACAAAAGTCTTACGTGGAAGGAGAGTGAGTGACGTTTAATTACATGTCAACACACTACTCATAGGAAGGACGTGTGGACGCGCTGCCCACCAGAGGGACAGGAGCCTGGGGAATCCAGAGGGGCTTGGGCAGCAGGGCGGGGGCCCTGAAAGAGCTCAGAGCCTCTCCCCCTGTTCGCCGGCCATGCAGACACGGTACTGGTCACTGAGACACAGACCCACAGGCAGTGCTTCGAAGACAGGCCTGGGGAGCTGGGACAGAGCGGTGAGGGTCTGGAATGTCCAGCTTCCCATCTTTGGTTATGAGGTTTATTCCCAACTGAAGAACGGGTTTAGACTGAGAAATGTTCAAACTGCTTATGAGACCAGTGGTTTAGCCAGAGCACAGGTCAAGGGTCACTGCTGTGGCCCCGTTTTGGGATAGTCCCCGCCGGATGTCCAGTGGAGGGAAAAACCTGCCGGAGGCTCAGACGGCCCCCCACACCCTTGGTTGCCATGGAGACCAGTTGGCTGCAGTTTCAGAGGAGGGCAGCTTCCAGGCACTCCTGTTTATAGTCCCTGGGGAGGGACTGAGGACACCTTGCCTGGCAGGATGAGATCCCTCGCTGTGTGGGGGCCCAGCAGTTAGAGAGGGGTGCACACACAGTGTCACGTGCCCTGTGCCCTTTGAGAAGCGGGTGCCTAGAGCACCCAGGAAGCAGAGCCGCTCTCACACACAGCCTAGAGGCTCAGCCTGGTCTGTCCGCCTGGCGCTGGGGTCCCTTTCCTTCCCGTCAGGGCCGTCAGCAGCCGGGCCTGGGCACCTGCGAGGGTGCTCCTGTGTCCAGGCGTGTCCACCCCTTTCAGGGGAGTCAGCATTTCAAAGGAGAAGACTCCCAGACCATCAGAGCAGGCAGCACCTCCCTTGGACGCCAATAACAGAGGGAACTTGGAGAAATCATTTTCAGTGAGGTTAGAGGACATGTTGCAGCGAATTTGAGAATAAAAGAGAATATATGGAAACTGATAAAATGACTTCCGAAAAATGGAATAGAGACTGTGAAGAATAGAATGGACACTGCAGAGAGGCAGGGTCAGCCAGGAGATGGGGCGGAGGTCACCATCCTCAACCCCAAGGGAGAGCGGGAAGGGAAATCTGACCCAGGACGAGCTGAGATACGAGTCCCAGGAGTCCCAGAAGGAGAGCAAGGGCGACTGATGAGACACCATGGTCGCACAGGAATGGGAGAGCTAGGCTGAGGTGAGGACAGATTCAAATCAAATTCACATTCAATGCCCTGAGCGTCAGGCAGGCTCCGCGAGTGAGTGACAAGTGTGCGAGTCCAGGATAAGAAGACGCAGCTGCTTCTAGAAACAGAGAGTGGTTGTCTCAGGAGAGGGAGGGAGAGGCTCAGACCACAGCGCCGGGTCCACAGACATGGACCCACCCTCAGCGGCACCCTATTCCAGAACAGAAAGTGACAGCGGAAATTCGTGGCATCTGCTTTTGCCTTTGAGGTTGGCCGGAATGTAGGCTGGTACTGTCTTTTTGGAGGGAAATTTGGGGGAGTATTGATTACGACATACAGCGCATGCGATAACAGAGAGTTTCGGAAACACCCCATTCAGGCTGTTTGTCCAAGAGGAAGGTTTAAAATGCTGAAGCCCTACGCAGCCAGTAAGAGCCAGGGGCACAGAGTCTGGTTGAAACTCCTTTCGGGAGGGGCACTTCCGGGCCTTTGTGATGCTGGGTCAGAGTGGGTGAGCGAGGCTGCGGGGTGACCGGGAGGGGTGTGCTTGTCCCAGCCAGTGATGTCATGGCACTGCGGGATGCCCAGGAGGCAGACCCTCTGCCCTTTCAGAAGAAGCTGGAGATACAGGTTTAGATGTGAAATCTCCGTGTTTGAAAAAGCTGACCATCTAACTAAAACATTAACAACCCCGAGCAGAGTGCATGAGGTCTGTGTGGGGGCCACCTCCCTCTGTGGTCCCGGTGGGCATCCTGGTTAGCTGGCTCCCAGTTAGGGTCCCAGTTAGCTGCCCCTGCCTGGACTCAGTGGGCTTTGCACAGGTGATGGGGGGCTTGGAGGCCCGTCAGAGTGCACCAGGCCTGCACTTGGGGGACCGGGACCAGGGAAGGAGATGGGTTTGGGTGGGGCTCCTGAGAGGCAGGGAGATCGAGTTAACTCTTCCTGCGTACCTGTCTTCCCCTTTTTTTCTCAGCAGACCCCTGGGCTTTTATCTGGGCACAGGCTGCCGGCTAGGCAGGTCCCTGCTGCCCCGTGGGCAGGCAGAAGCGCTGTGTGCCACATCTGAGCCATCTCCTTAGAATGGCGTGGCATCCCCCCTCTGCTCCTCCTGGGGCTGCGCCCTGCTGTGCGTGAGTGGCGGGCAGTCACGCAGAGAAGGGCCTGCAGGTGCGGAGCTGAGGCCCACCCCTCTCCTCCCGCGTCATGGCTCCTCCCACCCCTCCCCAGTTTCTCCTAGTAAATCCTCTCAGGCCCCCCAAGGACCTGAACGGACACAGCAGGATGCATGGATGTCATAATTTTCCCAGAGCCTGTTTGTCCCTTTGAAGTCAGGGGCCCAGGGAACCCCTGAGAAGGCTGGCCCCTTGGAGAGCCCTTTTCATGGACAGCACCATGCTGTGGGCTCCCTGGAGGACTAGCTTGGGCAGTGGTCACTCCAGCAGCGGTCACCCGGGCAGTGGTCACAGCATCCCCCTCAGAGACAGCAGGAGGGGAGTGGGTGAGGGTGAATGGGGCTGGCTGGCAGGGGCCCTGGGGAGGCGCCTGGTGCTGGGGAGTGGGATCAGGTGCTGGCCCATCCTGTCTCAGCTGGGCTCCCAAGCACAGACATGGGGCTGGAGCCCAGTGAGGGCCAAGGGGGCCAGTATCCTGGGGGCCGAGGGAGGGGCAGGTGGGCACCCACGCTGTGGTGTGAAGTGTCACAGAGCATCTTGTAGAGTCTGAGCACTCACTTGGTTCTCACGGGAGGCGTCTCTGGAAGAGGTCTGGGGGCAGCTGACACCAGTGTCAACGGGGAAGTCAGCTGTGGCCCTCGCAGTAGCCCGCCCCCAGCACAGCCTTGTTGGAGGGTGAGCTCCCAGGTCCTGAGGACCCCAGGGTAGAGCAAGTCAGAGAGAACCCCTGTGCAGCCCCATTCTGACGCTGCTGCACCCTACCCCCGCCACCCCCATGCTCTTCTGCACCCCCGGTGACTGCTGTACTGCACCCAAGTTGAGGCTGGCAGGAGGGTCCTGAGTCCTGACGCAGCCCCAGGACACTGCCAGCTCCCGGCTCCAGCCCACACAGTGGGCCCTTGTCTCTGCCCCGCTCATTGGGTCCGAGAGGCAGACGCTCCCACAGCTGTCCCACAGCCAGCTCTGCGGCCTCCCTGAAGTGCCCGGTGAGTCCCCTCCCTGCTCACCTGTACCCCGGCCCTCAGGGGCCAGGACCTGGCTCCTTCTGTCCTCCCTGGCTGCCCCGCTTTGGGCTGAGGGCGGTGGGGGTGTGGACCCTGAGGGTCCTCCAGCAGATGTTCCACACGGATCCCCCCATGGGACGATTTCCTGGCCTGAGTGGCAGGTGTGATGCTGCAGGGCCCTGGGAGTAGATTAGAGGATGGGATGGATGCAGACTGGGTGTTGGGGTCCAAAGTCGGGGGCCCCGCCCCAGCCCACACGGTCAGATGGGCCTGTAGGTAATCCCCCACCAGACGGAAGGTTCTGTAACTGAGTCCGTGTCCAGGACAGAGCACAGGACACTCTGGTTAGACTGGAGACTCATCCAGAGGTGACAGAGCCAGAGGGCTGCTCTGCCCGACTTGTTGCAAAGGGCCTCTGCTCTTCATGTGCGTGCACGTTACTGCCGCGCACCTGGCTGTCCCTGCTCAGCACCGACAGGTTCAAAGAACAAAAAATGTGCTGACCTGGAAGGGTGTGGGACGGGTGGACTGGGCTGGCCCGAGTGCTCCCGGGCAGAACCCAGACAGCACGGGCTGCAGACAGGAGGTCTGGGCCAAGCCCCTGCCGAGGCAGGATGACCCCCAGCAACTTGCCCGGGGTCCAGGGCCAGGGACCAGGTTCTCTTGGAGGTCCCATCACCTTGCTGGGTCTCAGTTTCCCCTTCTGTGATTCGACACATCCCAGGAGGGCCCCGCTGGGGAGGGGATGGGCACTGAGACTTAAAGGTGCTGGCTCCAGCTAACATTGGGACACAGCCATCCTGGTCAAGCCAAACCCCCGGAACCTCCTGAATTGGCCAAACTGTGCAGGGCCAGCTGCCTGGGAGGCCCTGCTCCTCTTCACAGATTGAGGGGCCTACCAGGGACATGGGGGCTCTGGGGAAACCCAGGCCTGGCCCGGGCGTGGGTACTCTGAGTGCCTGGCAGCCCTGTCCCGCTCTGTGCAGTGAGCAGAGTGACCAGCTGGTCTCTGGAGCCTCCATCTCTCTGGCTGTGTCGCCAGGCCAGGGATGGGCCTGGGCCACCTGCTTTTTCTGACACCAGTTCTGGTGGTCCCAGGCCCTGGGGAGCGAGCCAAGGGGAGAGAATGTCCCGCTTGTGTCCATTCAGCCTGGAGGAACATGTGGCACCCGCACCTGCTTCCTGCTTGGGCACAACTGCCCTTTGGATGCAGACCGGAGTGGGGGCCAGGGGCTTCCAGGGCACAGGGAGCTCCTCTCAGAAGCCCAGAGGCAGCGGTGGGGTGGGCGGACCTGGGGTTAGGCAGGGGTCTACTGGGCCCTGCAGGCAGTGGGGCGGAGCCAGCCTGCTGCGGAGAGAGCCTTGCCAGAGCAGGTGGCCCTTGGCTGAGAAGGAAGGCAGTGTAAGTGTCTGTTTCGGAGAGCTCAGGCATGAAGCTGAGCCAGCTCGCCCTCCTGAGCCTGAGAGAGGCCACGTTGGTTTAGGTGTGTGTGTGCTCACCCCATTCTCCATCCCAACTGTGTCCTCGGATGTCACCGCCTGTGCTGTGCGCAGGGGCTTGATCCCCCCTGAGCAAAGAATGATGCATGACTCTGGGCGTCTGGCGCTCTCCCTCCTCCCCCACTCAGTGGTGTTCTAGTTACCTCCACCTGCCTGGCCTACAGGCCCTGGCTGCTCAAAGTCCTGCACATGCACCACCTCCTTTTCCCGTCTGCAGCCACCGGACCACCACTGCACTGAGCTGAGCATACTCACTCAGGTCCCCGCGTGGGGGCCGGGCCAGCCCTTATTTGCTGTCGTGCAAATCAGAGGAAGAGATCCCCTGGGCGCCCCCAGCCCGCAAGCAGAGGGCCGTGCTCCCCAAATGCACTCCCACCTGAGGCCTGGCTCTTACTAGCTTCTCTCAGGACCTGCCCTACCCCCGCCCCAGCCCAGGAAGCCTCCCGGGCCTCCTAGCCCCCGGTCACCGCCCACCCCCCCAGCCTGGCTTCTCTCCCATGTGGGCTCCAGCTGTGGGGCCCCAGCCAGGGAGGGCTCAGACGCGAGGGCGCTCATTCTCCTCCCATCACTGCGGGCCGGGCTCTGGGGGGAGGGGCCGAATCAGGGTGGTCTCCGAGGTGCGCACAGCGCTGGGAGCGGCCTCCCGATCCCCATGGACCACAGGGGATGGTGAAGGAAGGGGGCGTGGGCTCCCTGGGCCCGTCCACTGACCTCTGGCCCTGTGGCCCGCAGAGCATGGGGGCCCCCCGGGTGCCCGTGAGGACCGTGCTCTTCCAGCGTGAGAGGACCGGCCTGACGTACCGCGTGCCCGCGCTGCTGCCCGTGCCCCCCGGGCCCACTCTGCTGGCCTTCGCGGAGCAGCGGCTCAGCCCCGACGACGCGCACGCCCACCGCCTGGTGCAAAGGACCGGCTGGCTGGCCGGGGGTTCCGTGCGGGTGAGCGGCGCCGCGCTGCCGGGGGTGGGGATGTGGCGTATGGGCGTGCGGGGCCCTGCAGACGGGTAAACTGAGGCCGCCCTCGCCCTGCCTCCCGGCAGTGGGGTGCTGCGCGCGTGCTGGGGACGGCGGCCCTGGAGGAGCACCGCTCCATGAACCCCTGTCCGGTGCACGACGCGCGCACGGCCACCGTCTTCCTCTTCTTCATCGCCGTGCGTGGCCGCACCTCTGAGGCAGCGCAGATCGCCGCGGGCACCAACGCCGCGCGCCTCTGCTGCGTGACCAGCCGGGACGCGGGGCGCAGCTGGGGTGGCGCGCGGGACCTCACAGCGGAGGCAGTGGGAGGCGCCGAACACGGTGTGTGGGCGCAGGGGGCGGGGGGCACCGCGGAGAAGGGTTGGGCCGCCTCCAGCCTAAGGGTCACCAACACCTTTGCTGCTGCCCCGTCCCCAGAACACTCAGTCCCACCCACGGGCAGGAACAGGCTCTTTCATCTTTCTGAGCTGGTCTCTATCTGAGCGCGGAGGTCTCTAACTCTGAGGCCTCGCTCATCTCCTTTGCCACTTTCTCCTCCTCACCCCCCCCCCAGGGGGTTCCAGCCAGGTGACCTGACCTCAAACCTTTCTCTCTACTCCACTGCTCCCTCCCCAGGGGCCTGACCACCCATTGCCCTCAGGGGCCACCCCAACCCTAGCATGTGGACGCTGAGCCAGGGGTCACCCCCACCCTGGTAGGTGGGAGCTAAACTGAGGGGCATGGCAGACTCTGAGCTTGGACAGGACACACAGAGCTGATGGAAAGAGGTATCTGGTTGTTTGGAGCCCACCCCACGGGACTGCACCTGGGGCTAGGAGAGGCTGCCCAGACCCCACGCTGGAGGTCTTCACACCTCCTCCACCCTTGGCTGTCCCTCTGTCTGGGCAGTGCTTACAATGGCCACCTGCTCACATGCTGAGAAGCTGGCTGAGGGGCCTGCCTGGGCTCCCTGCTCCTGGCGATGGCCGAGAAAGCCTTGTCTGGCCCGGAAGGCGTCAGGGTGGCCAGAAGGAGTGGAGGGTGGAGGCACGGTCCGTGGGTGGCTTCTTCATGAGTTGTCTCCTAGCCCAAGGCTCTGGCCCCCCATCCTCCCCACACCCCAGGTGATGCTGCCCGGCCTCTACTGTGGCTGTCTCCCTCCTGAGGTAACCAGCAGCTCCTCTTCTCTGCAGACTGGGCCACGTTCGCTGTGGGCCCTGGCCACGGCATCCAGCTGCGCTCAGGCCGCCTGCTGGTGCCGGCCTACACCTATCGCGTGGACCGACGAGAGTGCTTCGGCAAGATTTGCAGGACCAGCCCTCACTCCTTTGCCTTCTACAGTGATGACCATGGCCTCACCTGGCACCGTGGAGGCCTTGTGCCCAACCTGCGCTCAGGCGAGTGCCAGCTGGCTGCGGTGGACGGCAGGCAGGCCGGTGGCGTCCTCTACTGCAATGCCCGGAGCCCCCTGGGGAGCCGTGTGCAGGCGCTTAGCACAGACGAGGGCACCTCCTTCCTGCCCGGGGAGCTGGTGCCCACCCTGGCTGAGACCGCCCGGGGCTGCCAGGGCAGCATCGTGAGCTTCTCAGCCCCACTCTCTAGTCAGCTCTGGGATGAGGGATGGTCAGTGGGCTCCAGGAACCCTCTGCAGTCTCCACATCTCTGTCCTGGAGTCCAGGAACCCCCAGAGGAGGGCACTGGAGACACCAGAGGGGGCAGTAGGCCTGGTGGGATGGAAAGATGTGGGGACAGCTCCGAGGAGCCTGGCCAGGGCCCTGGGCTCAGTGGGCACATGGAGTCCTGGACCCCGAAGCTCTCCGGGCCCCCTGCCGCCTTGTCTCAGAGCCCCACGTGGCTGCTGTACTCCCACCCGGTGGGGCGCAGGGCTCGCCTCCATATGGGCATCCACCTGAGCAGGTCCCCTCTGGACCCTCACAGCTGGACGGAGCCCTGGGTGATCTACAAGGGCCCCAGTGGCTACTCTGACCTGGTGTCCATCGGGCCCAGCCCAGAGGGAGCCTTGGCCTTTGCCTGTCTGTTTGAGAGTGGGGCCAGGGTCTCCTATGAGGAGATCTCCTTCTGCATGTTCTCCCTTCCCGAGGTTCTGGAGAACGTGCCGGCTGGTCCCGAGTTGCCCAGCCACAGGGGCAAGCCTCAGGGGTGCTGCTGGCCCTCCTGATGGGCCCTGGGGCCAGGCCTGGGCCATGGGCACCAGGAGCAGGGAGGAGGGCAGGGTGGTGGGGAGGCGGGGGTGGGTGATGGGGTCCAGGCCAGACCCCAGGCCTGGGTGGAGCCCTGGGGCACCGGCTTCGAGAGGCGCCTTGGCTTCTCTGTGAAGAGTCACCAGGGCGTCTTTACGGAGGACCCGTAAGAATTATACAGAAGTTCAGTTCTAATAGTTTCAAACAAGCAGGGCTGGTGCAGTCGAAATGGGAGGGAGGTGGGCACTGAGCCCCGTGGGGGCAGGAGGTGGGCCGCAGAGGTGCAGCCAACCCCGGATGATGCTCACAGCTCTCTCTGCGGGGTGCAGAGACCCCTCTATCAGCATGAGGTGCTGCATCGTCTGTAGCGTGTTTTTCTTTCATATTACTCTGCTGACTACTTTCTAGCTCATGAATAAAAAATAAAGGGATTGTGCGTTTATGTCCAGGGACGTTTCTCTTCAGTTCTTTCCACGTCGAAGCCCTGGGGAGGGTACCCAGTGCTGTAGCCCACTACTCTGACCACCCCCGCCCTTCAATTCATTGTAGGGTCTGCTCCCCCTTAGCCAAACTCCCCAGCACCTGGGGGCGGTCAGAGGTGGGGGTAGGATGAGGACAGGGGAAGTGGATCTCCCTTGCCGCAGCCCCCCATCTGTGTGGGATATGCAAACAGCTGCCCTGCCCACTCTGCAGTTCTGGCTAGAGGGGCAGGTGTTGGGGCCGGCTGCCTCTCTCTCGCTGGGCAGACCTGGATGCCCTGAGCAGGGTCGCCTCCCAGGACCAGCCCCTCTGCCTGCAGGGAAGCACTTTTCTATTTCTTCTCTTTTTTTTAAGTCTTCATTTCTGGTTATAAAAATAACATATGTTCTTTGTAGAAAATTTGGGAAATGTAGAAAACTATAAAGAAAAAATAAAAATGACCCTGCACAAACTCCTCTCCCCACCACAACTACCATCATCTTTTTGGTGTTTCTTTCCAACGTCTTTTTCTTCTTTTAAAAAGATATGACTGGGGGCCGCCCGGTGGCGCAGCGGTTTGGTCCGCGCTTGGCAGCCCGGCATTCGCAGATTCGGATCCCGGTTGCCCACCGATGCACTGCCTGTCAGCCACGCTGTGGCTGTGTCCCATATAAAATAGAGGAAAGATGGGCACAGATGTTAGCCCAGGGCCAGTGTTCCTCAGCAAAAAGAGGAGGATTGGCAACGGATGTTAGCTCAGGGCTGGTCTTCCTCACCAAAAAAAAAAAAAAAAAAGATATGACTGCATTTCGGCACAAGTGAATTCTTTATCGCACTCACGGTTAGCTCCGCCTGGTGTCTCTGGAGCTGGCCGTGATGTCTCTTCACAAGGCTCGTGCTGGGTGACCTTCTGGTGCTGGTCAGTTTTCCCAGTTATGAATCATCCTCAATGAGCACCTTTGAGGTGTCCCTGGGTGACCCCGGTTTCCAGTCACCTCCTTAGGCTGGATTCGGGACAGTCCCCAAGGGAGCAGGGAAGACCCTCTCTGCTTCCCTTCGTTCTCAGCTGACCCTGGAGGAGTGGCCGCCTTTCAGGGGTCACTGCTGGGCTCCCGGTGGGGGTGGGATGGGGATCTGGGGGCCCTCAGAGCCCTGAGTGTGCCTGCACTTACCTAGGGACCCCTTCCCCCCATGGCACCCTCAGCCCTGCAAGGACAGGCCCCTGCCGGGGGCCCTGGGGCAAGAGCTCCGGTCCACTTTTCTGTTTTCAAATCTAAACCAGAGAAACCAGCAGAGATGGAGGAGGCTTTCCAGAGGTACACCACGCACAGGTGTGTACAGCTGGTGTCCCCTCACTCACTGCTGCACTGGGTGAGTAATGTCCCCAAAATTCATGTCCACCTGGAGCCTGATTGTGACTTAGTTGGAAATAGGGTCTTTGCAGATGTAATTAAGCTAACAGCTGAGATGAGATCCTCCTGGATGAGGGTGGGTCCTAAGTCTAATGAGAGGGCCTTATAAGACAGAAAAGGACACTCAGAGAAGGCCACGTGGGGACGGAGGCAGAGGCTGGAGTGATGTTGCCACCAGCCAAGGGGTCTCTGGAGCCCCCAAAGCTGAAGAGGCAGGAAGAGCCCTCCCCTGGAGCCTCGGGCAGGAGCGCGGCCCTGAGACACTGTGATGTCCGACTTCCGGCCTCCAGAACTGGGAGAGAAGAGACGCCTGCTGTTCAAACCGCCTGGTTTGCGGCACTTGGGAACTGGTACACCCTCCTTCTCTTTCCCTCTGTCTGTCCATCTGTTGGTCCACCCACGTGGACCTCAAGGCAGCTCCTGGATGTTGTGCCCGAGCGAAACCGCTGCTCTCCCGCCTGAGGGAGGGTGGTCGCTGTCCCCAGGGCGGGTCGTCCCCAGGGCGGGTCCTGGCTGTCACTGCCTGGCAGTGTGGTGTGGCCAGGAGGGACAGGCCTGGTGTCAGCTGGACGCGGGCTCGAGTCCTGGCCCACCGTCCTGGCTGGCACAGCGGGTACACTGCCAGCCTCCTCCCACAGCCGCATCTCTAGGCGGGCTCCTCCCTCCCTCCGTGCTCCCCGTGGGCTGGGGAGGGTCCCCATACTTCCCTCAGCTGAGCACCTCATGCAGGGCAGGCTTGTGGTCAGGTCTATGAAGTATCCAGAGCTGGCCCTCCTCAGGCAGGCCCATCCCAGCAGCATGGCCTCTTCAGTAAGGGGTCCAAGGTCCCTCTGACTCCTCACGGTCTCACGCAGCTGCTGAGGGCCCCGGGGAGCGTCTCCTCTGGTGTGACCCCTGCAGGCAGGGAGGGAGGGAGTGAGAGTCCCTGGGCTCAGGGCAGCTTGGGCTGCCTCCTAGAACCCTCCTGCCCACCCCACCCCTACCCCCCGCCTGTCGCTGCCTGCACCTGCTCTGGTTGGTCCCTGAGGGGCTCAGACATCTGGTGCTTGCTGATGTTGGGGCAGCTGTGCCCGGGATGTCCCTCTCTGCCTCGCTGGGCCTTGACCCAGCTGCTGGCTCCCAGGGGTCAACTTTGCTGGGGCTTCTGCCCATGGCTTCCCTGGTCCTGGGAGACTCTATACCTCAGGCAGTGCCCAGTCTCTGGGGTCACCAGTCCTTATGGTGTGCCCCAGCCTCACCCCACAGGCTCTGTGACACTGGGCTCCTCTGACACCTGACACCCCAACTTCCCTCCCCCAGCCACTGCCCCAACCCTTGGGCTGCTCTGAGGCCGCTCTGGGGGTGGCACTACCCTCTCCCAGACTCTTCCTTTCTTCATCTGGAACCTGATGGGCAGCCCCTGGATGGTTCCCTGGGCTCTGCCACCCTCCTGTGGGCTGTCCCCAGTCCAGGTCAGCCGTGCTCGAGCCAGCATGGAGAATTCTAGCATCCTAATCCCCTTCCTGTCCTTCTAGGACATGAGTCCCCAAATGCCACCTTCTCACTGTACGCTTCTTGCTCTCTTCTGTGCATTTTCCGTGTTTCTCTGTGTCTGTGCTTCATTCTGGTTGGTTTCTCTTGACTTTTCTTCCAGTTCACTAATTCTCTCTTTCCTGTGTGTAACTGGTGGGGAGTTATTCTCTCCCCACATCTCTCTGCCTCTGTCTCTGTGTCTTTGTCTTTCTCTCTGTATCTCTCTGTCTGTTTTAATCCTCTGGTCCGTTTTTGTGTGTGTGCAGAGGGGAAAGGATAAAACATTTATAGAAGTTATCCCATGTGTTACATGCTTTCTATGTTTTATTCCATTAACAAAGTCAAAGCCCCTGGAAGGTGGATGTTATTTCCATTTTCCAGATGTGGAAATCGAGGCTCGACAACTTGCCAGTGGTCTCACAGTTTGAGTTAGAAACCAGCTTGCGATCCGTTTGATGCTTCCTGCATCCATTCTCTGAAACGTTCTCCCTTCATGTGGTTAAACAATCATGATGGTCACAAGCAGACACTTTAACTCATGGAGCCCGAGTCTCGCCCCATCCCATTCTGCCCCCTTGAGGTGACAACACCCCACATCTTTCTCGATGCTCACACAAACAGAATATAGGTGTAAACACATAGGGGTACATCTTCCTTTTCCCAAAGTAAAGTGGCCCCATTGCCATGATTCCACAGCTGACTGTCCCACATGAGGGAGGACTTGACCCGGCCCTGTCCTCCTTCAGACGAGGCTCATCCCCCCAGTACTGTCTGCTGATGGTCCATGGCTGCTTCCCTTGGCCCCTCAGGCCTTGCTCCTAAGGCTTCCCACCTGCAAACCTTCTTCCCAGGGTCTGTTTCCCAAGGACCCCAACCAACAACACGAGCATCTTTCAAGACTTGCATCCTAACTCATTTTTCCTGAATAATTGCATGATATGTTCTAGAGCGTCAATGTACCATGATCAATTCAACATTTCCTTATTGAGGGACATTCAGGTGGTTGCTGGTCTTATGATTATTATCATGGCCACTGCAGACAAAGCTGCGGTGTACACCCTGGAACGTCTGCCCTTACAGACTGAGGCTTGATTTCTGCAGGATAGATTCCCAAATGTGGGTGACAGAGTGAAGATCTCTGTAATTTTAATTTTAACAGATCATAACAGATTATTTTCTCAAGAGGAATAGCAACTCACAGCCTATCAGTCATGTATGAGAAGATATTTTTTTTTGGCAGCATTGCACATTATCTACCTTTTTACTTTTTCCCAACTTGACGGCTACATGATGGCCCTTCGTGCATTTCCCGGATGATCGTGAGCTTTCGCTCGCACTTGTCCTGGGTGCAGACGCACAGAGAAGGTGAGCGTGAGTTTCATCGACAATAGTGGGGTCTTGACCTTCCCCTCCATGTCCGTGAATTTCCACCTCCTCGCCAGGAAACACAGTTCTGTTAGGCCCCATGCTGTGGGGACTCTCCACTCCATACCAGGGGAGGGGGGTCCTTAGTAGGTAGCATCTGTAACAGAAAAGAAAAACTGGGCTCTGGGTTGTGAGCAGCTCAGGACAGCACCGAGAACAAAATCATAAATAAATGCAGAATGAGGTGGGGTTGTTGTCTTCATTAGTTTTCAGACTCTGAGCCATTTATCAAGAATGGCTTGGAAGATGGGAGGTCGGGAGGACTGCCCACACAGGGAAGGTCATATGGGAGCATGCAGGAACTCTTCCAGGTGCCCAAGTAAACAGAGAGCTTCAAAGGACGTCTATGAAGACAGACAACAAACGTGAGATACAGAGTCAGAGTCTGAGGCTCAAACCTCAGCCTCTAAGCTGTGTGGCCGGGGAACGCCTCAGAGCCTGTTCCCTCATCCAGGTTGGTGGGCTGGAGTGAAGTGATGCTTTCACGGCAAGATGGGTTGCACAGCCGAGCTGGGACTCCATACTCTTCCTGGGTAGAGCTGGGGTGGGGGGGTGGCCTCACCTGGGTGTGGGGAGTTTGGGCACCATGATGCCTGTTGTCACCTTCGAACTCCAAGCAGAATAAATAAAAAGAAAACCACATCTTAGTAAAACCAATGAAACCAAAGATAGGGAGGAATCTTAAAATCAGTCTGAGAAATGGAGGACCTTGAAAGGAGCAACGTTTTGATCAAAGTTGACTTCTCAATGGAAATGATGGAAATTGGAAGACGATGGAACGGTTTCTTTAAAAAGCACTGAAACTGGCTGCCACCCAGAATTCTATGCCTAGCAAATATATCCTTCAAGAATGAAGGTAAAATAATGACACTTTCAAGTAAACAAAAATGACTTAATTTGTTACCAGCAGGCACACACTCAAGGAAATATGGAAGGACATTCAGTGGAAAGAAGACGATTCCAGATGGAGAGTCAGATGAAGGACAATGGTGGAAATAAGAAGGAGTCAATTTAAGTGCATGTTGACTGTACAAGATAACAATAACATCTTGTGGGGGTCTCAACTATATATGGACTTAAAATACATACAAAGAACAGCATGAGAGTTGAGAGGAAGATAAATGGGATGACAGTCTTCTGAGGTCCCTGTATTGTCCTAGAAAAGGTGGAAGGACCAGTTTATACCAGTTGAGGACCCAAGTGTAATTTCTGGTGTGAGCACTAGAATAGCAGAATTGTACAAACTGATAGAGGTGACAGACAGAAAAACAGAAAATGATCAATTCAAAAAAGGCAAGGAATGAGAGAAAATATACATAGAATTGGTAAGATAAATGGTAGGCCAATATTAAGACAGCTGATTTAAACCCAAACATGTTGGAATTACATTAATGTAAACTGACTAATATTGCAATTAAGGTACAAAAATGGCCATGCTGGCAAAACAAACAAACCCCACCACAAACCCAACTATATTCCACTGATGGTGCATGTGTGTGAGGTACAAAGACACTGAAGGCTGGGAGTTGGAGAGGGACAGTCAGCCGTGGAGTATGCTCAGGAGAGCTGGGGAGCTCTCCTACATCAGCAGAGACCTTCGGGGGAAAACACCACCAGGGAGAAAGGGAGGCATGGATTCAAGAGAAAATTGTAACAATTCTAAATTTATGCCTAATATTATGCCTCAAAATTTGAGACAAAAATGGGGCCAGCCCAGTGGCGTGGCGGTTAAATTTGTGTGCTCTGCTTTGGCGGCCCAGGGTTTGCAGGTCCGGATCCCGGGCACAGACCTATGCACTGCTTGTTAAGCCATGCTATGGCGGCGTCCCACATACAAAATGGAGGAAGATGGGCACAGATGTTAGCTCAGCGACAATCTTCCTCACACACATACACAAAAAAATAGGAGACAAAAATGGACAGGTCTATTGGAGAAACAGATCCACAACCATAGAAGAAAGTTTTAGACACAAGTCTCTCAGTAACCGATGGAGCAGGCAGACAAAAATGAAATCAGCGAGGTCCCAGAAGATCTGGCCAACTTGCCCAATAAACTTGACCCATTGACACGAGGCACAAAACCGTGTGGAATAGTCTTTCCAAATGCGCTCAGATGTAAACATCCACATTACGCTGGACCATAAAGTGAAGTCTCACAGTCCTCAAAGGATTGAAAATTGTAGTGAAGTTGAGCTAGAAATAAAAACAAAAGATAATTGGAAATCTTCATATGTTTGAAAATTGAGAAACAATTCTAAATAACTCATGGTTCAAAGAAGCAGCCATGGTAGAAATTAGAAAAGATTTTGAAATTAGTTATGCAAACGCTAAATAAAACTTGTGGGATGAAGCTAAAGCCAGGATTAGATGTGTCTGTTAGACCAGAGGAAAGGCTGACATCATCAAGTTCACGAAGTTAGAAAAAGGACAGCAAATTAAGCCCAAAGAAAGTCAAAGGCAGGGAATGATAAGGAGCAGAACTAATGGGATAGTGGAAATCACACAACAGAGGGAAAAGACATAAAGGGGAGGCTGTGCTTCCTTCCATTTGAGGGGCTCTCCGAGGCCCCTGATGTGAGGGGAGCCCAAGCACCCCACATCGCGGGAGCCAAGGGCTGTGGGGAGTCCCACACCCACGTGAGTCAGTCGGCTCAGGAGCCACAGACACAGGCCTCCCAGGCGGGTCAGAGGGTGCAGGATCTCCCCAGGAAGGGGCATGATTAAGCAGCAGTTGAGGAGCTTCAGTGACTGGGGTCAGTGCCTCATGACTACATCACCTTGATCACCCTCAGCCCCCACATCCTGAAGTCTCCAGAAACCCAAGAGCCTCACCCAGACACAAAGGGGCACCCGTCCATACCAGACTGTTACCAAACCAAGTGGGCTCGCCTCCTGGTGAGTTAAATGAGACTCTACACAGTGGAAGTTGTCTCACAAGGTAAAGTGTATTTGCAGCAAATAGGAGACCATGAGGAATCATTTCCAAAGTCATGGCATCCTGAACAAAGGGAAGTGGGGACTTTTATTTTAGTTGGGAAATGAATATTCAAAAGGGAGAAACAGGTATGTGCCTCACAGGCTCAGTTGGAGAACGTGCTTCCATGTAATGAGGCCTAAGCTCCCCCTGGAGAGATCTTTGCATTAAAAATAAGGCAAAGGTCATTGGTGTATCTCTTGTGGTGAGGCATGGTCAGTTTCGGGATGTTTGGTGGTTACATTTCCCTTGAGTTTCTCACTTGGTCAGTTTCAGGGTGGTTGGTGGTTACATCTCCTTAACACACAAAAGGAAAAAAACACTTGGAAAAACAGTTAATTGCTTCCCAACCCACCTTTGAGTTTCTTGAGGCACCTAGTCAGACAGCTAGACAGGACCACTGGGGCTGAGATCCCTGGGCCCACATACCAGTCCCCCCAGGGCCACACGCTAGCTCTGCCTCTGTAAACCCCCAGGGCAGATTCTCTTTGAGATCCATTTCTTTCTTCTCGGGAGACCTTGGCCACAGCCCCCATCCCTTCTCACAGGCCCCAACCTTGGATTTCCAGGCAGGGCTCAGACTCCTGTCCTAACTGTCCCTTAGCACCTCAGGTTTTTATGCCCAGGTGTCCAGTCCCCGCCCCCAGCGCTGCAGACCAGGACAGAGAGGGCTCAGGTGGTGGGAGGGCGTATCCTGGGCAGAGAGGCTGCAAGGGTGGGGCTCAGGGCGGGCAGGACTGGGAGCCTGGTGGGCCCCAGGCTGCTGGGCAGCCACTGTGTTTCCAGTTTGGGGTCCCCTGCCCACCGGGGTGTCAGGCCTCGTTCGGGAAGCCCAGGCCCAGGGCTGAGACTCAGCCACGCCCAGACCCTCCCGACACCGCGCTTCGTGAGATGCTCAGATGCCGAGGGACAGACCCGCTGGAGCGGGTGTGGGTGGCAGTGGGCGAGACGCTCCGGCTAGGGCTGGTGACACATGCGACGGGGGCAGAGCTGGGGAACGGAAAAAGTGAGTGGCGGCAGGCTGCAGGGGCCGCCTTACGGGAAGGCAGAATGCAAAGTGCTGACTGCGCCCCTCTCACTTCTTATCTGAGCCACGCACTGCCACCAGCGGGCGGCCCTGCACCACCAGCTCGGACGGCGGCTCCGAGAGGCGACCGCTTCCTTCCCTCCCCGCTGCGCACTCTTTTGTCTTTTTTTTTCTATCAGTGTGAACTCATGCTCTTTTAAACATTCTCAGTTAGATTTTTAATTTTAATTTCGATGCTCAAATTGCTCCCTTGTCTTTGGACGGGACCCCAGCTTGGCTCCTTGCTTTGGGGGCAGGGTTGTCTCTGACCCTCCTGCACACGCCCAGCACTGAGCGCTTGGGCATAGAGCTGACTTCACCCCGTGTCCGAGCCAGGCCCTCCTGCTCCCGCTGCCTGGGGCCAGTGCAGCCCCCCCTGTGCCTCAGGGCCTCCCCAGCCTTCTGCAACCCCAGATCCAGCACAGTGAACCCAGTCACCCCTGGGACGTGTTTCACAGGGGGAGTTCATGGGGCAAAGGGCAGATGCTACCTGCTGGGTCACTTCCAGCTCTCCTGCAGTTTGCATTTGCACCCGCGGTGCAGGAGGGGCCCCGTCCCCCCCCGGGGCCGCCAGCAGCACAGCGTCCAGCTTCATCTTGCCTGTCGCCTGTTCCAGTTGCAGTCTGCATTTTTCTTATTATGAGTAAAACTGAACATCCTTTCCCTGTTTAAGGGACGTGTGTATATATAGTGTGTGTGTGTGCATGTGTGACCTGTCTGCTCACATCTGCTCACTTCTCCCTTTTACCTTTGGCCTTGCTCTTCCCATGTTTTTAGACCTTTCTGTGATTAGCAAATGCTCCCCCCGTTTGCGTTGATGATTTTTGCTCGTTTTCTCCGTTTGTGGGGCTGAATGCCTCAGTCTCCTCTGTAACCGCGCCCTGATTTTGAGCCAATGTTGGGAAGGTTCCTACTACTTCGCTGGGAAGGAATTCTTCTGGGTCTTGTAGGGTTTCTTGTATTTATGTCTGTTGCTCTTGGGACTTAGGCAAGCTTGAGGCCTAGGCGTGGGTCTCCCTGAACACTCTTCCAAATGGCTATGCTGTCCCAACGCCATTAATTAAAAAGTCTATCTTCCCCCAACCGTAGAAGGATCTATTCTTTCTTTTCATGAGCTAATACCTCTGTTTTAATTACAATTAGTTTTAGATCTGATAAAGCTGGTCTTCTTTCACTTTCTTTTCATGGTTTTCTCGGCTGTTTCTTGCTGGTTTATCTTTCCATGTGAACTTTACAGTTGCAGAAATGTGGGTTCTTACTGGGATCGTGTTAAGCTTACACATGAACTGAGGCAGAGCTGACGTCCCAAGGTGGCGTGTCATCCTGCCTGAGAGCGCCGTGTGCTCGGCCCACACTATACCCAGCTCTCCTGTGAGTCTGCACATTTCTCACTCAATTTACGCCTGGGGCATTTTATCTTTTCTGTTGCTGCTGCAGACGGAATATTCTCTCTCACTTTTTCTTCTGACTGGTTATTGTTTGAATACATGAAAGCCACTCATTTCTGAATGTTAATTTTGTATCTGCTACTGGACCAGATTTTCCTGTTGCTGTGGCAGTTTTTCCACAGAACCTACTGGGTTTTCCATGCATGCAAACCACGTCATCTGCAAACGTCCCGGCAGTGTTTCCACTGATGTGTGACTCTGCCTGGCATCTCCAGAGTGAAGTGCATCCCTGGTCGTCCTGGATGTGGTGATTCCACCTCCCGCCCCGCCCACGACAGGACCCCGGGGTGGTGGGCACACGATGGGAGCTCACAGGACCGGGAGCTGGGGGGGGGGGCCCGAGGACCTGGACAGGGCTTACTGGGAGGGGCACGGTTGGGGGTGTCTGTCACTGTAGTCAGGGACAAGAGCCACGGACCCTGTGGTGGTGGTGGATCCCCTCCTGGAGGACGGAACAGGCATCCCTTTGCATGTGGAAAGGGACTGCGTTTCCCCACAGATGCCGCACCCTATGGCACCCTGGCCCCTGCTCACTCACAGCCTGCTGCAGCCCACCCACCCACCTGGCCCGGCCCCCTGCCCGGGGCACTGGCACTGCCCGGGAGGGACTCCCAGATGTGGGGCCACATGAGGGGATAGAACAGGCATATACAGGTACAACCACTCAGGAGGCACCCCCTGCCAGGCTGAGGTGGTCTGGGGGCAGGGGCCTTGGGACCCTGGGGCATGGAGCCAGGGAAGGGCCCCTCGCCGGGAGAGTGCTCGGCGGCCCCAGAAGTCGGAAGGATTTGGTGCCGCAAAGGCTGTGGGTGTGAGTGTGGGGGGAATGGAGTTAGGGGCCTTGGGGGCCTGTGTGTTTCTGGGACAATGAGGTGAGGGCTGGGTGGGCTGATGTGGGCAGGGCCTCAGGGCAGCCAGCCACCCCCTCCATCTTCAGCCTGGTGCCCGCAGCCCTGCTGAGCGGAGGCCTGGTCTCCCTCCCAGCTCCCCCCACAGCCATGAGCAGGAGAGAACGAGGGCCTTCTGGGAACTTCGGCATTATTTAATTAGAATAGAATAGAACCAAGTCCCCTGGCTCAGGGGCTCTGAAGTACGTGGAACCCGAGACAGGACGTGTGCTCCCGAGTCTGCATCGCCCCAGATGGCCACAGTGCAGCGTGCGGGTCTGGCTGGAGGGGACACCTGCACCTACCCCACCACCCTAGGCGGGAGCCCAACTAAGGCCCCTTTAAATAGCACCATGAATGGGCACCAAGGAGAAGGCGACTCCCCGGGTGGCCTCAGCTGGGAGGACTCCAGCTCTGCCTGCGCCCTTCACTGCCTCATTTCCTGGGCTGTGTGATGGGCCCCGCATGTGTAGGGTGGAGGTCGGCCTGCGGGCACCCTACCTCTGCCCTGCCCACTGCTGCCAGGAGCTCTTGTCTACCCTCGGGGAGCACGAGGGCCCCTGGAGGAGCCCCAGCCCCATGCACAATCCCCGTAAGCCCCTCGAGGTGTGTGTTGGATCTCCTCGCTATGGGGCTGCCTCACCGGCCACTCCAAGGCAGAGTCTCCACCTAGGCACCCCCGCGCCCCCATGTCCGGGCGCCAGGCTCCCCCAGGAGGCAGCGGGGGCCATGGAGACTCCTGAAGCCTGACCCCCACCCTGACCACAGCACCCACCCCGACACATCCCCAGGGAGGGCATATGCAGGGGACGCACAGCTCCAGCCAGCTCAGCCCGGGCGGGACTGGGCCTGGAGTCCTGGGCGGGTCTCCTTCTGTCGCCCACACGGGACAGTGGAACCTCCCCCCCCCCAGGTCACCACGAGCATTAAAGGGGGAGCCAGCTGCAAGGGGTGGTCACCCCGACAGGTCTTGGCCCCCGGGCGTCTCCTCCAGGGAAGGTGCTGCCCTGGGATCTCGGCGGAGGGTCTGAAGGACTCGGGCTGGCGGAGTGAGCCGGTCAGAGGGGCCAAGAGCAGTGTCCGTCCTCGGGCCTCAGAGGCCGGGGCCCCTGGGGGTCGTCAGCGGAGGCCCTGCGGCTGGGCGAACCCGGCCTGCCCGGAAAGACGATGGTGGCGTACTCAGTCTGTTCAGGGACGCAGGGGGCGGGGGGCTCCGGGGTCTTCTCTCGCCACTGGAAGTCCAGCTCCCCATAGTCCACAGTGAACACAGGCGTGGCAGAGGGGCCCTCCTTCTTAGGGAGAGAGGGAGAGGATTCAGTGGCCTCCGAGTGGCTGGTGCTGGCGAGCGCACACGTGCACAAACACAGAGCTGGGGCACGTGTCCCCAAGTTCAAACACAGTGACATGGCTGGTGGCAGGTGTGGCTGCTCCCGAGGCTGCTTCCCCCGGGGCAGAGTGGCCCCCGCCCACCCCCAGCACCATGTATGGTCCCTCTGATGGCAGCAAAGGGAGGCAAACTCACCAGAGGCTCGTCCTCGCTCCTTCCACAGGCCCCTGCGGAGAAGTGCGCTTGGAGTCAAGGACCCCAGGGTGGGGAAGGGGGGCTCAGTGAGGGTCCCTGTCCCCAGGGGCTTAGGCAGGCCCGCTGGCCCTGGGAAGGGCACCACGCCTCTGTCTTGGGTGACCAAGCGTCCTCCCTGCCCACCCCGACGTCCGGCTAACCCCACTCCCTATGCAACAACCTGGAGCCCCCGCCTGTCTCCCAAAGGTCCAGTCTGGACAGTGAGCCGTCTGGACAGTGAGCCATCTGGACCCACAGCCTAGGAGGACCGCCCAGCTTCTAGTCTGCGGGCGCCTGCCATCTCTGATTGCAAACCCGGGCCAAGTCTAGCGCTCCATGCAGGGTGCCACACCCACCCCCGACCCCGGAAGGTTCAGCGAGGCCCACAGCGCGCCATAATCAATGATGCTGTTACGGGCGTTGCTCCCACTGATGCTGCACAGAAACTCCAAGTGTGTCTCTACCCGGGGCCAGCACACGGGGCACACAGCACGTTCTCAAAAGTATGTGAAGGAGGAAAACGTGAACCACTGGAGAAATGAACTCCCACAGGAGCCTCCCCAGGGGAGAAGGTGGGGGCCGGCGCCTGCCCAGGGTCTGGTTCAGGACCCAGTGGGCCCCCCAGGGGCCTGTCCCTGGAGAGCATGACCTGGAGCCACTAGTGTGCTGGGCCAGGGAGGAGGCTGACCGCTGGGCTGGGTCCTGTCTGGGCAGTGGCTCCAGGAGAACCGCCTCTGGCTCCTCCTTCCAGCCCCAGAGACATCCCCCTAGTCGGAGCGATGGAGAGAGACCAGCTGCCTGGGACTGCATACTGTCAACGTGTGTGTGTGGGCGTGGGGCGTCCACAGCGGCCCCCAGGTGGTCAAGGCAGGGTGTCACACAGCTCCCTGGTGGCTGTGGCTGTGACCACAGGCGCCTGGCGGCTGGCAGAAGCACTTTCAGCGTCCTACAGCCTGAGGTTTGGGGGCGGGCTTCGCGCAGCCAGAACAGGTGACTCGGCCTTTGGCAGGGCTGCTCCTTTCTGTGTGACCCTGACAACTGCCTTCCCAACTCGCCCTTCCCCTCTGACCTCTTCTGAGAGCAGGCACAGGGAGGGGACCCCAGACCCTGGGAGGCCCAGTCCAGCCCCTCCTTGGGGGTCCTCACTGTGGAGGACAGTGGGGGGCAGGCTGGGGACAGCAGCGGGGGCCTTACCTCGAGTGGCCCTGGGGAAGGTGGCGGCCAGGACCCAGGTCAGCAGCAGCACCAGCAGGATGCCCACCAGGACACTTGTGATGCCCACGACCAGACCCTGTAACTGGCCTGTGGGCCGGGGTGGGGGGCTGGGGTGCTCTGTGGGAGGCTCCAGGACTCTCTCTGGAGGGGCACAAGGACAGGGACTCAGGGACAGGGACTCTCCACGTCCCAAGGGGGGCCTCGCTCCTAGACCCGCACTGACCAGTCTTGCCTAGGCCTGCCCCTCAGCAGAGCTACTGAGCACAGGCTCATCCAGAGAGGTGCCCCCCACCGGCTCCTCCCTCAGGCTCTGCCCTCCCTCAGGATACGTGGGCCTGGGGGTGCTTCCAGTCACAGAGGGCTGGGCCATCAGTCACTGTGGTCCTGGGTGTGGGACAGAGCCCTGGAGTGGAGCCTGGCGAGTCCCTGCCCACTATGCCCTGTGGCCAAGGCTGGTCTGGCTGGCTGCCCAGGCCCTAGCCTGCTCACACCTGCCCTCGGGGTCACCTGTCACCGTGAGTTCTGCACGGGGGCTCTCGTTGATCTGCGCCTTGGGAGGCAGGGAGATGGCCCCGCAGAGGTAGATGCCGCTGTCATTGCGCCGGGCGGCGATGATGCTCATGTGGAAGTCTCGCCCGTTGGGCAGCCGCGTGACACGGAAGCGCCTGTTCTGGCCCGGCTGGCTGCTGTCCTCGGGGAAGGCGGCCAGCTTGTCGGTCTGGTTGCTGGGGCTCATGCGGTACCAGTTGAGCACAAAGTGCTCAGACGTGTTGGAGAAGCTGCAGGTGAAGGTGGCGTTCGCCCCCTCGGGCACCGTGAGCCGGGCTGGGGAGAACGTGAGGGGGCTCCAGGGCCTGTCCGGGGAGTCTGAGAGGTGGAGAGAGAACCAGCGGCCGGTGAGGAAAGGATGTGGGGACAGCCCACCCAGACTCTGCCCTCCTGCGTTCCCAAATCCCGATAGGAAAGTCCTGGAAGGCCCAGCCCATGCTGGAATCCCTTTGCAGCACCTCTGCCATGGAGCCTTGCAGCTTCTCCTTGCACGCCCCTAGGGACGGGGCGCTTACCTCTCAGCAGGTGACTCCATGGTGGGACTTTGTCCTTTGTCTGTATTGAGACCTGAGGCCGGGGCTGTGTTCTAGGGGACCCCCAGACCTCCATTTCTCCCCGAGCAGTGGTTGTAAGGGCCTTCACCCCCTCCCTCTGTGAACTCCAGGTTGCCAGTCCTGTGGGCCTATCCCCACGTTCTGCCATCTGGGGCCCCGACCCGTCGGGGGGTTTGGTCTTGTCTGCACTGATCTGGTGGAGGGGAGAGTAAGTGAGGGACTGGGAGAGTGAGGGGCTTCCCAGGAGAGCCCCGCCCAGGCAGGCTCAGGGTTCAGGCTTTGCCCCCATCTCAGGACAAGCTCAGAACTGGGACCCGGGTCCCAACAGGGCCCCCACGTGGGCACCGCTGACCTGGGCAGTGTGGGGGCCTCCACATCTTCTGCCAAGACTCTGGGGACTGGACCTCAGAGGCCAGCTGGGCCATTGCCTCTGATATGGACAGAAGCGGAGGCCCCGATGATGCTGGGCTCCTGCCGCCAGGGCCCTGGGTGGGGGACACCCCCACAACCTCGCAGGGGCCCGCGGCTCTTTCCACCAAGGGCCTGCCCCTCACACCGACACTCCCACTCATGCACATGCGTGCACTTAAACACTTATTCTCAAAACACATTCACACGTGTCCACACCCTTGCACTCTCACATGGCTCGCTGGCACGCAGGGCAAGAAGCCCCTCCCGCGAAGGCCCAGGGGACACGCCAGCAGCACCCCACATTGAGTCAAGGCCAACTCTCACAGCGACACATGGGTCCCAGGGTGAGAACCACAGCCGGACGCACACGTGCTGCGCCTTCCCCTCCCTGCGGCGGCTCCCACTGGAAGGCTGTGCCATAATCCCTCACTTACACATGGGGAAACTGAGGCTCAGAGGGAGCAAGTGGCTCTGTCCAGACCCACCCCAGGTCTGCAGCCAGCTCCTCTCGGCTCCTGCCTTGTGGCCAGGCCTGGGACTCTGCCCAGCCCTCTGCCACGCTCCTTGGGCCTCGGCCGCGGCCTCCTTGCCAGGGGAGGGCCCACCAGACCCGAGATGCTGCCCAGTGAGGTCACTCTCCCGGCCCGACCCACGTGTCCCACACCACTGGGTTTCCCACACCCAACCCCGAGCAGTCGGTCCTAGGCGGAGCCTGTGGGGCTGTTCATCTCACATTGTTCACTTCTGTTCTTGCTTCTGTTCTCACATCTGTTCTTCTTGGCTTCACATTCGTTGTTTCACTCCGCTCCATCCTGAGCAATAATATTTGCTGGGCATGGTTCCTCACACGCGATGGGACAGACCTGAGGCTGTGGTCCCTCGGCTATGGTCCCCTGCTTCCAGGGGCAGGATGGCCTAAGGCTGTTGCAATGACCCGCTCACTGAGCCATCATGGCTCTGAGGAGGAAGTGGACGGTGTTGGGACCCAGTGCTCCTGCAGTCCACCTGGCCTAGGGCTCCCTCGAGTGGGCCACATCAAGGCACATGTGACCTGCAGGATTCCTTCTGTCTGTCCCCATGGCACCTCGCGTGGGGCAAAATCACAGATATTTAGAAAGAGCAGAGGGGCCTCGAAGGGGTGAGACCAGGGTGGGTCCTGAGGTGTTCCCGCACCCTCACATTTCCACGGCTCGCTCAGCTATGTGCGGGACCCACTCCCCCTGCCCCCACCGACACTGGGGACACTGAGGCTTGGAAAGGCTGGGCCAGCCAACCTGGACCTCCGGCTGTTTCTGCTCCCTTGCCACCTCCCCGAGCTGTCGAGGGATGAACAGGGCTGGCACATGGCCACCACCGTGGCTGTTGCCACTGTGGGTCCGTCACGTGCCAACTGGACGTGAGGGTGGTGCCTCGTGTGAGCGGGGCTGGGAGGTCCCTCCAGTCCGGGGGCCCCGGGCCCCTGTGAAGGGGGTGGATCTGTGCAGGGCGGGTGGTGGTCCATGCATCTCTGTGGCTCTTCAGAGGGCCTGTCCCACTGGCCAGGAGGGCAGGGGGTGTCAGGGAGGCCGAGGAGCTCAGAAGAGGGGCAGGCCTGGACTGGGGGTCTGGCCGGTGCAGGTGGAGTCCTCTCTTTCAGCAAGGCCCACTGACCCGTGGCGCCCGCTCACTCCCTCTGCTCTCCCAGTGTGACACAAACCGGGTGGGGCCCACAGTAAGCTCTTTTCGTGCTGGCAATTGTGTGTTCACACCCCACACCCCCAGCCTGCTGCACGGGAACTTCCCTCAGCAGCACTGACATGCATTGCTTTATCATTTATTCAAGAAGTGCACAGTCTACTTAAAGAAAGCATCCTGTCCGTAATGGACTAGCCGGACTTGAATCTGGCCAAGTCGTGCTGTGGCCTTGGAGCACCAGGCCTGAGGGCGCTGGTTCTCCCGACCCACCTGCTCTGTGCCTCGCCTGCCCCATGCCTTCCAGGATCCCACTGCAGTGTGCCCGCGTCGGGACCAGAAACCCAGGTCCCCCTCACAAATACCCCTCAGGAATTCCCAGTCTGGATGGCGCCACCGCCAGATCGCTCTTCCTCCCCTTCCCCTGAATCCACGCCACCACCTGGTGAACCACCAAGGCATCCAAACAGAAACCCCTTTCACAGCCTGGGCGACCCTGGAGCCTCCCTGGGGGCCCACTCGGGGCACAGAACAGGAGCCAGGAACACCACGGGGAAGCCGACCAGGGGAGCTCGAGGCCAGAGACCTCACTGGGGCCAGAATGGGGCACTGGGCTCTCCGCTTTCCGGGAGCATGTGGGATGGTCAGAGGGGATCCTGCGATGGGCAGTTCAGATACACAGGGACGTTTAAGTCAACCAGAACTTTCCTGGCGAGGTGCTGATAACAGAGCTTACTTTGAGTACAGTGGACTGGGGTTTTGCTTTATCCCTATAGTATGAATATCTATGAGTCTTTTCTTACATTGTTTGTGTGGTTACAAATTTAAATGTTTACTTTACACTTGACAATGGGACCTCTGTGAGGGGCCCCCAGGCTGAGGAGACAGCTCTGTGCCCCATAGGTTCCGGAGGGAGAGAGTGGCCCTGGGACAGGCTGTGAGTGTTGAGGCGGCACCAGCCTGGCTCCCACAGGGACCCTGCATGGCTCAGAGGTGGCCTTACAGACAATACGTTTCACAACTACCACCTAACACCTGATTTGGGCAAGAGCCACCTGTGGGTGCTAAAAGCATCACCTGGTGGACTGCGGGTCCCCCAAAACGCCCATGGGTCTCTTATTCATCACAGAGGGAAAGGGGCGACTTTACCTCCTTTTCTGTGGGCCCAGAGGGAATGTCCCCATTGTGAGGACTCCACAGGTGCCCCAAGAAGACCAAGGTGTCTGTGATCTCCCAGGAACAAACGTCAGACACACCCAGGGAGTGAGTGCCTGCACCCTTGGCCTGGACACTTCCCAAATGCCAGGGCCAGCAACAAAGCAAAAATCAACATGTGGGACAACATCAAACTAAAAAGCTTCTGCACAGCAAAGGAAACCTTCAACAAAATGAAAAGGCAACCTATCAAATGGAGTAAGATATTTGCAAGTCCTATATCTGATAAGTCCTATATCTGGGTTAACATCCAAAATATTTAAGAACTCATACAGCTCAATAGCAAAAAACCAAATAATCCAATTTAAAGGTGGGCAGAAGATCTGAATAGATATTTTTCTAAAGAACACACACAGATGGCCAACAGGTACATGAAAAGATGCTCATCACTAATTGTCAGGGAAATGCAAATCAAAACCACACTGAGATATCACCTCACACCTGTCAGAATAGCTTTTATCAAAAAGACAAGAAATAACAAGTGTTGGCGAGGATGTGGAGAAAAGGGAACCCTCGTGCACTGTTGGTGGGAATGTAAATGTGCAGCCACAATGGAAGACAGTATGGAGATTCCTCAAAAAATTAAAACTATAACTACCATATGATCCAGCTATTCCACTTCTGGGTATCTGAAGAAAATGAAAACACTAATTCCAAAAGATAGCTGCACTCCCATTTTCACTGCAGCATTAGTCACAATAGCCAAAATATGGAAACAACCTAAGTGCCCATTGATGGATGAATGGATAAAGAAATTGTGTATATATATATATATATACAATGGGATATTATTCAGCCATAAAAAAGAAAGAAATCCTGCCATTTGCGACAAGATGGATGGACCTTGAGGGCATTGTGCTAAATGAAATAAGTCAGACAGAGACAGACAAATACCGTATGATCTCACTTATATGTAGAATCTAAAAGACACCCAAAACACAAAACACAAACCAAACAAAAATCGACCTCATGGATATAGGGAACAGGTGGGTGGTTGCCAGAGGCGGTTGGGGGGCGAAATGGGGGATGGAGGTCAAAAGGTACCAACTTCCAGCTGTAAAGTTGGTAAGTCCTGGGGATGTCCTGCAGCGCGTGGCGACGACAGTTAACACTGTGTTGATATGTGAAAATAGCCAGGAGGGTGGATCTTGAAAGTTCTCACTTTAAGAAAAAAAACTTTGTAGTTCTGTGTGGTGATGGATGTTAACCGGACTTGTGGTGATCGTTTTGCCATACATACAAGTATCGAATCATTATGTTGTACATTCGAAACTAATATAATGTTAGGTCAATTATATCTCGATAAAAAGTATCCCTAATTCTAAGGCTTTCCATATCTAAAATAAAATTGAGATTTGATTAAAAAAACAAAAAGAACACCAGGGCCAGCAGAGACAAAGAGAGGTGGGACCTGCTCTAGGTCAGAGGAGGCTGAGGACAGTGACATCCAAATAAGCCAGTGGGCCTCAGCTTGGCTCCCACCAGACACAGATGATCAGCCAGAGGGCTGGATGGGGACGCAGGGGCACCTGGACTCTAGGCCTGCCTCAGAGCTACTGTCCCGGAGGATAACGTCTGGAGCGTTAGGAGAGCCAGCAAGTGGATCAGCCGGAATCTCAGTAATGTGCAGAAAGGGAAAGAGCTGCAGGCAGAGCCGTGCCCCCCAAGTTCTGATGTTGAAGTCCTAGCCCCCAGAACCTCAGAACATGACCTTCCTGTTTTTGGAAATGGGGTTGCTGCAGATGCAACTAGTTAAGATGAAGTCCGGAGTCGGTGGGCCCCTGAGCCAACACGACTGGTGTCCTTACAAGCAGAGGGAGACTTGACACCCACACGCACAGCGAGGGGCCGTGTGACAATGGAGCAGAGACCGGTGATGCCTCTACAAGGCACGGATGCTGAGGAGGCCGGAAAACCGCCAGAAGCTGGGAGAGGCCTGGAGCAGATTCTCCCTCACGGCCTCAGAGGGAACCAGCCCGGCCGACACCCAGATCTCGGCCTCCGGCCTCCAGACTGGGAGACAGTGACCTTCTGTTGTGTAAGCTGCCCGGCGTGTGGTGTCTGTTACAGCAGCCCCAGCAAACTAATACAGAAAGCAAATGTGCCAGTGTCATCAGTTGGGACTCTGGTTAAGAATGCTGTCTGCTGTGTTTTTGTCACTTTTCTGTATGTTTCAAATATTTTTCAAAATTCTAAGTTAAAAAAAATGAAACAAATCTGACTTTAAAAAATAAGGCATGGGCTGGGCTGGACAGTTTTCATAAATGACCTGATTTAATTCTCATGACCCTATAAGTCAGGCATTATTATCCCCAAATTGCAGGTAAGAACACCCCTGCTCAGAGAGGTTAGGTGACTTGCCAAAGGTTGCAAAGCTTGTCAATGATGGCTTTAATTTGAATTTAAGGTCGTCCCGTTTCAAAGCCTGTATTCTTATCTACTCTCATGGCTAGGACGAGGGTCGGCACACCATTGGGTTTGGGCTATCTCATAAAATGCAAGAAAAACACGTACGTAAAGGGGGGATGATTATCCACGGGAATGACCAAAATAATACACACAGTGAACACATTAGGAAGGAAACAGACGTGTCACGGAACAAGAGGTCCCTGCAGCAGGAGGGCCACCCTGGCAAGTGACATTGGCGAAGCAAAGTGCCCTGTGCTGAGGGGCACCGCTGGTGCCCTGTTACAGATGGGGAAACCGAGGCACACTGAATTTGAAAATCTCGCTGGAGACACAAGCCACACGAGCTGGCGCACCTGAAACTGGAAAGCCAGCCATGAGTCTCCTCTTACCCCCGCGGTGGGAAGGGGTCCTGGGGGGCAGCGGGCCACCGGGGTGAGTCACGGTCCCCTTCACACCTCGGTTTCTCCTCCCGGGATGACATGCACCGTGGCCCCATGCCTGGGCTCTCCCACAAGGCCCCCCCATGGGGCACCTTGGGCCACTGACCCCAGCTCTGTCTCCTCCATCTGTCCTGAGGGCAGCCCCCAGACCTCCCTGGAGTGCGAGACCACACTGAGGAGGGAAGCGGGCCCCCGGGTGCCCCCACCGTTTCTGAGAAGCCCGGGAGGGGCAGAGATGACTGAGGGACACTAGGACAGGCAGCCCCAGTGGGGTGTCAGGGCACCCCCCCAACTTGGTCCTTCCAGGACTGTCGTACCCCCAAGCCCAGCGAGGTCCAGACAGGACAGGCCCCGGGCTGGGCATGGGGGATCCACCTGCCCTGGCATTCCCGTCTGTGCAGTGCTGGCCAGGTGCAGCAACCAAGGGCGAGGGCCACACAGGGGCCTCGGGGCCAGGGACCCCCAGCAGAGCCACAACACTGAGCTGTGCCCAGCACTCTGCAGCTGTGAATCTTGTCCAGAGACCCCGGTGCGGCGCCCCTCAGGCCCAAGAGGGGTCGGGGGTGGATAGTCTTTACCGGGATGGTCACACTGTGGATGTAATTCGAGAACCAGCTCCAGGGGCCCAGCCTGTGACCTCCCAGAGCTGGTCCATCCCATGTGGGGCTGGTCCCAGGGGAAAACACAAGTGGGGCAGCGGGGCCGAGGTTTGGGGCCCTGGCCAGCCCAGCCCTATCGTCCTACAGAGAGGGGCACCGGCTCGCCTGTCCCGCAGGTCTCTGAGGAAGAGTTGAGAGGCCAGAGGTCCTGCCTGGTGAGGATGGGACTCACCACCAAGTGAGTAGCCAGAACCCAGAGAGAGCACTTCACCCCTACAAAGCCACACAGCGCCCAGCCTGGGGGAAGTGCTGGGCCCTGGAGGCCCGGCTCCACGGCAGCCCCCTCCCCACCTGCCAGGAACCAAGGGAAGGAGGTCTTTCCTGAGCCCTGACCCTCTGCCACCGGACCCTGACCCACATACCTAGGAGCCAACCTGGCCGCCAGCCCAGCTGCAGCACGGCCCAGACGAGCGGCCAGGGCGCTCGTGGGGTCCCCATGCCGGAGCACCAGCCCGCCGGGCCTGTGACCTCCTCCTCCTCCTCCTCCACTACTCAGGCAGAGCTGGCAGAGCGGAAAGGAAACTGTCCCGGGTCAGGTCGGAGGGACACGCCCCGAGCCCCCGCCCCCTCTTCCTCCTCCTCCATGTGGGCGGGGGTGGAGAGAGAGGGAGATGTGGAGGAGAGAGATGATGGGGGAGGGAGAGAGAGAGGGGAAGAGACAGGGGAAGAGAGAGGGAGATGGGGGGTGGAGAGACAGAGAGGGAGAGGGAGGAGAGAGAGAGATGATGGGAGGAGAGAGGGGAGGGAGAGAGAGAACTACAGAGATGGAGACACAGAGAGACAGAGACAGATGGAGGAGGTATCGGCCTCCCCTCCGCTTGCAGGTCTCTCCATTCTTGTCTCTGTTGTTGGGGGACGAGATGGGAGGGGTACAGGGCCCTCTCTCCTCCCCTCCCCAAGCCATCCTCTGCCCTTGGGAGGTGGGTCGCCCTCTCTGGGCTCTGGGGGGTGGGCAAGTGCCTGGCTAGGCCCCTGCTGCGCCCACTCAGTGCCCCTCTGGGCAGTGGGCGATGGTCAGCACGGACTGAGCCTGCCCAGGGCTCGCTGCCCCAGGAGAGATGCCACCCTTCACTTCAGGGCTGCAAGGCTCCTCCTGAGCCCCACAGCCTGGGCCTGGGCCACGACGTCCAGCCCGCTCACCGGAGACCCTTCCCCCCGCCCCCCACAGTGGTCTGCCTTCGCCTTGGCCTTGCTGGCCGCCTGCTGGAGGACGTCAGGCCCCTGGCACCCTGGGCCCCAGCTTCAGGGGCTTCTGGGGCCAGCTTTCAGGAGGCCCCATGCCAGGCTGGGGGCGGCCAGTTTCCAAATCTTTCCACTGTTGGCAGCCTCCTGACAACCTCCAGTGCTGGGGGCTTAACCTGTGACCAGCCCCCAGCTCACACGCAGGCTGGGGGTGGGGGTGGTCCTGGGGTCTCCAGGGCCCTGACCTGGCCGCACAGCCCTGGACATTTGTGAGACGATTCTGTTATTTCATCGCGTTTTGCTCTAAGCATTTTATCATAATGAATGGAAAATAGGAAAAATAAAACTGCTGATATTAGTGATGCCCCGCGTGGGTCTCATCAGCTTAAAATAACCAGACAGAAGCTGCCTGAAGCTGGCGCTGCAGCCCTGGCTCGAGGCTCTCCGGCTTCGGCTGTGAAGGGAACACATGAAAGAAATCTGAAACGGTGGAAAAAGAGCATCAAAGCCGTGTCTGCAGGCGAGGCGCTGAGCGGAGGAAGCGTGGTTTGCCAACAAAGGGCCACTCCCAGAGCCTCAGTCATTAGAGGCGTGTGGGTGGCTGGAGCGCGGGAGGGGTCCCTGCCGGCCAGGTGGGTTCCATGGGTGCAGGGAAGGCTGAGTTTGGGGCCTGCGCTCTCCCCACCCCCAGGAAGCTGGCCAGCGGTTAAGGTGGCAGGTCTGGGAGAGAGAGCGCGGCCACGGCTGACCCAGGTGGACGCCCCATGTGGACACTCACACCCACCCTGTGGCCTCCCCTCAGAGGGGTGGTCCTCTGGAGGTGGGTCGGGGGCCCAGTCTGGGACTGGGGGGACGGGGCAGGCCAGGCTGAGGTTCGCCAGGCGTCCAGCAAGGCGCAGACCCTGCAGGGGACCTGCCTCCGGCACCCAACACTTCAGGGCAGCTCTGAACTTGAGGCTGACCCCTGTCCAGTGGGCAGCAACTGGACATTCACGTTGGGACCTGAGGCTCTGCGCTGGGGAACGGGCTGTCCTCTGAGAACCAGGGCTGGAGGGGCCGCAGGGGACTGTGGGGGTGCTCTGGGATGGGAGAGGGGTCAGACTCCGGGGCGGGGAGGGGGTGCGGTCTCCTCACCAGCTGAGCGCCCCCTGCGATCCTGTCTGTGAGAGCGCCAAGAGGGGCCGCAGGAGAGAGGCCAGGACAGATTGTGCCCTCCCCCGGGCTGGCTCCCCTCTGTCCCTTCCTTCCCATTCCCACCCTTCTTCTCCCCTCCCGTTCACAGTTGGCCCTCCCTCCCTCCTTCCAGGTTTCCCCTCCCCCTCCCTCTACTGACACCCCTTGGGGCAGTGGCTGGGTGGGGGGCCCAGACTCTGGAGGCTGAAAGGGGCGCTTGGGCCCTGGGAGGGTCAGGACTGGCAGGGGGGTTACGGGGGCAGATGGGGGGCACAGAAACTGTAGAGGCAAGGGAGGGAAGGGGACACAGGGCCTAGAGGAGCCTCACACCCCACCCTGGGCAGGCAGGACAGCAGGGTAACTGGTCAGAGTCCACAGGGGGGTCACCACAGGTTGGGGAGGGGGCTAGAGTCCCAGGGCCTCTTGGGATGCTGTAACCCCAAGGTGAGCTCCCCACTGCGTGTCAGTACACTGTCCCCCCAAACACATACTGTCCTCACCAAACACTGTTCCCACCAAAACACGTTCCCACAAAACACACTGTCCCCACAACACACACTGTCCCTGCACACACTGTACCCATCACACACCCTGTCCCCATCACACCCCATACCCATCACACACCCTGTCCCCATCACACACCCGGTTCCCATCACACACCCTGTCCCCATCACACACCCTCTTCCCACCACACACTCTGTCCCCATCACACACCCCGTTCCCATCACACACTGTCCCCATCACACACCCTGTCCCCATCATACCCCATACCCATCACACACCCTGTCCCCATCATACATCCTGTCCCCATCACACACCCTGTCCCCATCACACCCTGTCCCCATCACACACACTGTCCCCATCACACACACTGTCCCCTCCTCACCATCCGTCATGAGGGACAGGACAGGCTCCCTTGTTGGAGGGAGGAGGGGAGGTCAGGGGCTCCATCTGACCCCTCATGCATCCCCTGCTGCTAGCCCTCTCCTCCCTACCCTGTGTCCTGGCTTTACCCCCTCAGGTTTGGGAGGCCCCAGGTGGGGTCACAGCCAGGTCTGCTCGTTCCCCACCCCCAACTTCTGACCCTCTTTAGAGACAATCCAGGACCCACAGGTCGATGGGCTCTCCCGTAAAGAGGGTGCTGTGTGTTGTCACTGAGGAAGCGCAGTGTCCTTGCATTTGTGAGAAATAACAGGGAGCCACCGTGCACACTGCCCAGTCTCTCAGGGACAACGTTCTGCACAGCTGACATCCGATATGGCCACCAGGATGCTGACGTGGGTATGACCCACCTGTGCTGCTCAGTTACTCGTGTGTGTCTGCACACGTGTGTGTGTTTAGTGCGGCACCACTTTAGCCACGTGATGCCCCCCGTGTCCTGTGGTCCCTCACCACGGGATCCTCCTGCTGCCCCCTGCGGTCCCGTCTGCCCCTGTCTGCATACTTTGTTGCTCTACATGCACATGAGTGGGATGATCCGAGTGTGGCTGTTGGGACGGCTTTCAGGCAGCATGGCCTGCGGACACTCGTCACGTGTCATGTCTTGGTGGGCTCCTTTTTACGCCCTGCAGGCTCTGTGCTGGGTGGCACGGTGTGCTTGGCCACTGTCTGTTGGCGTGCTCTCAGGTTTCAGTGGTTGTGAGCAGAGCTGCGAGGAGGGTAGGTGTGCGGCGTCCGTGTGAACCGCAGCTCTGCGCCCGGGTGCTGTCCGGGCCGAGGGTTTGGTGCTGTGGCGCCCGCGTGTCTGCCTCTGCGGTGTGCTCTCCTCTCTCTGGTAAGTCTGGCTCCCCATCTGCTTCCTGCCGGACCAACTGAAGATAGCTCAGGAGGCAGACGGGGCCCAGCAGTTTCTCTGCGAGGCAGCACCCCGATCCATCCTGAATGGGGGTCTGGTTGTCAGGGGCCTGGAGCAGCTCCTGACATGTCCTCCCGTCCTCCTGGTTTGAGAAAAGGAGCTGATTTTCCAAGGTGCCGCCGGCCAGAAGGTGACACCCAGGGCGGGGCCAGGGTGGGTGTGAACATGAGCCAGCACAGGTGGAAAGCGGGAGAGAGGGGACCCCCCCAGCCCCCGCAGCCAGAGTCAGAAGAAGTTTCCATTCAGGAAGAAGCACAGGAAACAGAAGGATCATCCCCAAACTGCTCTAAGGAGGGGATGTCGGTGACCTCTGACCCCAGGCGCGGTGGCCTGGGAGGAGGCAGCCGATTCACAGCTATTTCTGAGGTTGGAACAGGAAATGGTTAATAGTGTTCGCAAATAAAAACCTTTTGTTCTATCCTGTTTTTGAAGCATTTCCCAGAAGTTAAAAAAGAGCATCTAATTTATCTGCCCAATTTAAGAACTAAATTTAAACAATTTGAGAGAAAGATTGTCACCATTTATTATACATGAGGATAAAGATAGCCGGGTTGTTTATTGAGGTGGTGGCATCACAGAGGTTTCTTATCCCTTATTTTCTAAACTTTCTAGAATGCTGTTCGGAATTTAATGTGAATTGATATTTTAAATTTCCAAATGTGTGTGTGTGTGTGTGTGTGTGTGTGTTCATAGGTATGGGTTCATATGTGTGTGCACGTGTTCATATATAAGTGTGTTCATGCACGTGCACGTGTGTCGGTGTGTAGGCATGTATGTCTGTCCATGTGCAAGATTTGTGTGGTGTGTGTTGATGGGTATGTGTTCATGTGTATGTGTGTTCATTTGTATGCACGTGTGTTCCCGTGTGTGTAGGTGTGTATTGTGTGAGTGTGCATGTGTGTGTGAACACTCCCCTGTCTTCTCACGGGGCATCGTTCAGGTCCCTGCTGGCCTGTCAGTTGCCCAGGTGGCCAAGGTGCAGCCCCAGTGGCTCTGAAGCCAGACTGACCCGGGGTGGATGTGCAGCTGCCCCTTTGCCAGTGCAGGACGGCCGCTGCCCTCCAGGAAGGCCCTGTTCTCACCAGGGTGCACACCTGCCTGCTTCGTTCAGCGAGTGTCCCCCCGGCTGCCCTGCTGGCTGTGCTTTTATGAGATGGGCCCCGCTGGCCCTGGCCTCCCTTGTCCTTCCCCTTCGTTGTCGGATGTTGGTTTCTCCCTCCAGGGCCAGCCCTGCCCACCAGGGCTTGGCGGAGGTGACCGGCCCCTTGCTGGGCAGCAGCTGGGTTGGATGCTGGAGCGAGGAAGTTCTGGGATAGTGGGCAGGGCCTTTAGGAACAGAACCAGCCGGACAGCGGCCACCACCATCCAGATGCTGCTGACTCCAGGACCCCCGCCCGCCTGCCGCCCACGGACACACACCTTGACTGCGTGCTGGGGATGGGGTCTCCAGTGGGCTGCAGGCCCTGGGGTCCCGGGAGGTGGCCTGTGTTCCTGGGCCTGCGTGCCCTCTACTGAGGTTTGGGGGAGGGCAGGGGTGAGCTCCATTGTTTCTGCCCAGTTTCTCTCCTGACTCTCTGTCTCTCTCTCAACCTCTCTCCTTCCCAGACACGCAATGTGGGGTCCTGTTGACAGAGCAAAGCCACCCATCAGCCAGCTGGCCTCGCACTGGACTCTGAGATACACTCCCACCCCCTGGGGCCTCCAGCTTTGATTCCTCCCCTGCTGTGCTGTCCTCTGCCACTGCACCCCCCACCCCCGCCCCGTCCCAAAGCTGCACTTCTCCGGTCCAGCCCCACAGCAAGGGACTTTGGGGGAGCCTGCCCAGGCCACACCCAGGCCAAGACGGGAACGGGTGCTCTGAGCATCGTCCCCTGCAGGAGACTGTCCTCGGGGCTGCCCTGGGCTGCAAGATCTACTTTCAAATGCTCCAGGGCCACCCAGGGGTGAGGGCTGCCGCCTGCCTTCCAGTAACCCCCCCAAGAGCTGAGCTCAGAGGTCGAGTATAGGGAGGAGAGTGTGGAGAAGAGGGCCCAGAGGAGAGAGCCCACGGGGAGAGGGGTCACGAGCGTCTCTGTCAGGCAGGGCGATAGTACGGAGCTGGTCCTAGTTTCTCCATCCCCATCCCAATCCGTTCTAGAGTCACCGAGGCCTCAGGGGGGCTGGTTATAGAACAGAGGGCAGAGGGCAGAGGGCAGAGTGGGGGCAGGAGTTACTACCATGCCTTGTTCTTAGAGCCTGTCTTTAGAGGGACCAGTGTCCACTCACATGGTCTGAGGGAGGCTTCTCCCACCTCTGCCTCCAGCCCGGACATTCGTATAGCTGGACCACAGCTTCAGGGTCACACTGCACATCTCAGGAGTAGATGGAGTGCCCCACCCATCACTTCTCTGGTAAAGAAGAGGGGGTGGTTACGGCCGATTGACTTGTTAGCTGACCTTGCGAGTAGCTTTTGCGGGAGGCCTGGTTCGAGAGTTTGGGGGACAGGGAAACGGGCAGACAGATTGAAGCAGGTGGAGGCCGACTGCTCTGGGGTCTGCCAGCCGGGCCTCTAGAGCAGTTTTCTGGGGTAGGTTTAAGGAAGTTCCTTGAGCGAGGAGAGTCAGAGGTGACCAGCTCCTTGCATGTTGTAAAGGTCAGTATTGCCACTTGAAAGATTATTTTCAGATGGTGGTGGTCAGTCATAATTCCATAATTCTAAGTTCAGGAGCGGGCTGAGGTCTCGGGGGTGGAGGAGCCTGCGGGAGGGCCTGGCAGACAGGGCTGTGGTGCGGCCCCGCAGAGCACAGGCTCCCGCAGCCAGCATGGTGCGGAAGAAGCCAGGGCCACTGGGCCTGGAGGGGCTGTGTGGAGAGAAAGAGCTATAGCCGTCCCCTCAGACTCCTTCCTGGGCACAGGACCAGGATCACGTGGGTGCCCACATACACACAATGGCCCTGGACCAACCAGCAAAACCCAGGGCCTTAGGCACAGCCCCAGCGTATCAGTTAGAATTGCTATGATTGCCTGGGTGACAACCAAAAGACCCCAGAAAACAGTGTCTTAAGATAACAGTGGCAGCTAGAAGTTTATTTCTCCCCGAACAAGAAATCCAGAGGTAGGCAACCCAGTGGTACAGTGACTCCAATTGTCCTCAAGGACCCAGGGTCTTGCCTTTCTGCTTCCTCAGGACATGGCTTCCATCTGCAAGGTTATGTCATGGTCTAAGATGGCTGCAGGAGTGCCGGCCGTCCCTTCTACATGGAGGAACACAAGAAGGTCAAAGTGGAGTGGGAAAAGTAGGACCCTCCCCAGCTATCTGCTCCCATATCACGGAGCCTTCCCAGAAGCACAGCCCAATGATTTCCTCTTTTGTCTCATTGTCAGGCTTAGCTGCAGGGCAGAGAGATGTCACAAAGTTGAAAGAGAGGCAAAAAGAACTTGCAGAAATGAACAATATGATAAGAACAACAACTCACTTCACAGGATTAGCTGTAGACCAGACAAAGATGTGCAGAGAACTGGTGAACTGGTAGAAAAATGAGAGGACATTGCTCACATGCAGGTCAGAGAGACAGAGTCACGGAGACATGGAGGATGCAGCGGGAGGTGAGCCCTCATTCGACTGGAGTCCACAGGAGCTCAGCCAGTGACGGGCGAGTGTCTGTTCTGTCCTGAAGGGTTGGCTCAACTTAGCCGATGACCATGCTAAGCTTGCATGTTGGAATTCCCAGGGCCACCAACACAAGAATGGAAACAAAGTAGCATGCGGACTCGCAGAAGGATGAGCATGGAATGATGAAGGAATCCACGCGCCTGATGCAGGAAAGGAGAGAAAGAACAGCCAGAGCCGACGGCTGGGCTCGGACGGGGTCATTCAAGGGGCTGAATAATGGATATGTAGGGCATGAGCGGATGCAGGAAAGACCCGGAGGCGGGGTGGAGGCAGTGGTTCTAGAACCGCAGTCGCCGGGACCCTCAGCTGGCAGACACAGTGCACGCAGCCATCTGTGTGGACAAGTGGGGTGCTTCCGTCTGCCTGAGGTGGGAAGCAGAGGCCCCAGTGGCCCCAGATACACAGACATTGCAGGGGTCCCTACTGGGAGAGAGGGTGTTCCTCGGCTGGGCCCCGCTCTTTCCTGGGACAGACGGAGTCTGCGATCCCCTGGGGACAGCTTCCCTCCCACCACCTACAGGGTCATATGGGATGTGGATGCTGGGGAACAAGGCATCGCTGGCCACTGAACAGCTGTCAGTGCTGAGCTTCCTGCAGGGGTGTCAGGAACCAGGACGGTCACAGTCTCACTTGGTCAGAGCCTGTTAGTCCCACCAACACTGAGCCGGCATTTGTTTCATGGCTTCGGTCCCACTTGGCTGCCTGTCAACAGCACGCGGAGAAACCTGCTCCCTCGGCTGTTGCTGGTGAGCTCCGCGGTCAGGGTCCCCGAGCCATGCTGCCCAGTGGAAAGGACACACTGGGCAACACCTCCTGCAGCCTGGGGGCTTTAATAGGAGACGTGACAGCCATGCCTCCATGTGGCCCTGGTCCTGAGGACGTTTCCTCAGCGATGGTCGCCCAAAGACGTTCTGTTTGTTTCTCATCCGTGTCCTCTGACCCTGCGTCCTCCCCTCCTGGGCTCTGGCCCCTCCCCGCTCTGCTGGAATGTTGGCTGGTTCTTTCCTCAATCCACTTTTTCTCACTGCCCCCGACAAACTGATGCCGCAAGTGGCTTTGTGGTCGAAGCTCACAAACAAGAAAACGAGAAGGCGAGAGGAACCAGACGCACATGCACAGAACACGTAATGCAGGATTCCTTTTACACGAAGCTCAAAGCAGTAACATGAAATGATTGTGTTTGAGGACACATCCTGGGTGGTGGAGCTGGAAGGGGCCCCCAGCCAGGCGGGTGGTGCCTCTGCGGGGAGGGCGTGCTGAGGTTGGGGAGGGGCATGCGGAGGGCTCTGGGGGGCTGGATTCCTTCAGGTGCTGAACTAAGACTCTATGATAATCTGTGAAGCTGTGCATTATGTTTTAGGCATTTTTACATAAATGCTGTACACTTCTAGCCAATAAAAACTTTGGTAAAAAAATGGAAACCATGGGAAAATTGGCAGCGATACATATTCAGTAAAGTCCCTCATGGGTGTGTTTGTAATGGCAAAGAATTTGCACTGTGCAGTTCAAGGAGAGAGGCAGGGCCAGCAGATTACGGCACAGCTGTAGACTGGAGAATGTCTGGTGTTCAAAGGGGTGAGGATGGAGCACTTTCCTTGACTCGCTGTGGAGTAAGGAAAGTGGCTATAGGATAAGATGCTCAGATGGTTTCCTATTTGTGAAAAATAACACGCACGTTTATCCATATGTGTGCGTGTAAAAACGCGTGGATGTCAGCACCACGATGATTACAGGCGACTTCATCATACTGTTTTTTTTCCTTCTTATTTACCTATTTGTTTCTAATTTTTCCTAAAATGAAAACGTATTGCTTGCATAATGAAAAATATTCAGAAGGATAAGAAAAAAGGCCTGCTTCTCGTTTCTCTGAGACAAGCCCGGTTGTCATGGAGACTGGACCGTCGTCACAGCAGCGATTGGCCGGTGGGGCGGGTGCAGGAGCTTCTTCGGAGCCCGGAGCTGGCGCAGCCCTCAGACCGCACTGCGGAGCCCGGCGCCAGCATGGACGGGGCGGACGTGTGGGCCAGCACCTTAGCCCAGCTGATGGCCAAGAGGAAACCCCAGGACACCTGGGAGCTGCTCCCTGAGGAGAACCTGGCCTCAGGGCACATGGACAGCAGCGGTTTCCAGTACCGCCTGAGGGGGCTTTCGAGGTGCGGCTGTCGGGGGGGGGGGGCCTCCTCGGGGTCCTGGGAGGGGAGGGGGCTGAAGGCTGCCTAAGCATTGGCCCTCAGTTGGCCCCGAATCCCGAGCTCAGGTCGGGTGTGGCCTGGCGCTTGGGGGGGCGGGATAGGGGCATGTGTCCAGCCAGGCCTTGGCCCTAACAGGTGGGTGGGCGGCTGCTCCTTCTCCCTCCCGGGCAGTGGGGGTATTGGGGGGGCAGTGCCTGTTCAGTCCCTTTCAGCTGGGCGAGCTGAGACCCTGCCTGTGGTGCTGGCCACCCCGAGCCCAGCCAGGGCCCTGCCACAATGGAGGAGTGAGGCAGCCGCCCACGCATGGACGGCTTTGCTCACTGCGACATCTACTGGTTTCCATGGCAGCGCTGACAGGAGCAGGGGATGCTGTGTGCTGCAGAGGGGCCTGCAGGACTGGGAAGCTGAGGGGCGCACCCAGGGGCCACGGCCCCTAGAAGAGGGGGAGCAGTCACGGCCTGGGCTGTGGGCGAGTGGGGGGCCGGCTCGAGGGCCCCGGTGGCCTTGGGTCACTATGTGAGCCTCGCTCTTCATTGTCATGACGACAGCCGGTGTCAGTGCAGCCGGGACAGGCCTGACCTGTAGGGGCCACCCAGCCAGGCATCCCCCATCCCTGGGACCAGCAGGGAGGGGCGCAGTGTGGGGGGCCTCGCAGACAGGTCACCATGGGGACCCTGTGGGCAGCCGCCCTTTGACGCGGACACCACAGCTCCCAGCGCCTGAAACCCCTAGGGCCAGGTGGAAGCTTGGCCTTCTCAGGTGATAGGAAGTAACAGCCCTTGGTGTGGCCGAGAAGCACCTTCAAACACATTACTGTTCCCACGGCTGAACTGAAGGACTCCCCGGGGGCAAGACGAGGACCACAGACACGGTTTGGTTGGTTTTCAGTTTTCACCGACAGAAGCACCAGCCAGTGGGTGGTCACATAGTGCAGACTCATGCCCTCCAACACAGCAGCCGCTGGCCACACGTGGCCCGGGAAGTGCTCGTTGATCAAACATCAATAAAGCTAGAAGTTCATTTCTCAGGGCGCTCCCTGTGCCCAGGTCCTCCCTGGCCACGTGTGGCTGCCAGCTGGGCGCAGACAGAACAATCCCACCGTCCCAGAAAGTTCCACCACTGGCTAAGGAGCTTGCCGGGGAAAGGCTCCGTGAAATCTCCCAGGTGTGTGGGTCCCCACATATGTGTGCACGTGACACGGTGGTCACTAGCCTTGGAGATAGGACCCACCCGTGGGGCCTCAGGGACAGCAGCACCGTCATCATCCAGGGACCCAACACATGGTTCCTCTTCAGTCCGGGGAGGGGCGCACGGCTCTCGCTCACACGTGCAAAGCCAGGGTGAACACACATGTCATCTGGGGCTCTCTGGCTCCCCACTGCTTCTCCGTCTCCCTCAATGTCCCCATCACCCAGCCTCACGTGGTGGGGAGCCCCCGACTTTATCTCTCCCGTCACCTTCTCTCCCTCGGGTGGGGCTCCTCCCTCCAAGGCCCCCACGTCCTCTCTGCAGCACCCCCACCTGCTGTACCCCACCCCTCCTGGCATCCACAAGCGTGCCTTTGGCTCTTGGTGACATTTCCTCAGGGCAATTAAGCCCAAGTCCCAAAAGGAGAGAAAAGCATCGGTTGCAGCGTGAGCACAGAGTGACCCCTCAGGCCAGGCTCTGCCACCCAGTGGGTTTTGGTGCCAAACTGATGAAAAGGTGCTTGCTTTTCGACTTTTCAGATTATGAGTTGCAGGCAGGGTGCGCACCAGCATCTGTTCCTTTGCAGATGGGGGCTCCCGGTTATGGAACTCCTGAGGCTGTGCCAGCCTGGGAGGCAGGAGGGCACCCCCTCCTCCACTTACTGACGCCTCTGTCCTCTGCAGGCTCCAGTGTGGCCGCTGCCAGTGGGGCTGGTCCTCGGCCCACGTGCACATCCTCTTCCACATGTGGTGGGACGGGGACAGCCGGCTGGGGCTGGTGAAGATGCGCATCTGGGGCCAGCGGTGCCGGCTGTGCCCGCCGGACACCCAGGGGGACTGCCGGGTGAGCCTTCTGAACGTGCGGCTGTTCCTCAGCAAGCTGGTCCTGTTCATCCTGCAGAAGTGCTACCGGGAGAGCCTCAACTCGGACCAGTGCCCTGAGATCTGCTTCGGCGAGCGCTGCGAGGCCTGTGACCTGGGGGTCTGCTTCTTCCAGAAGCCCCCAGATCCTGCCTGGGGGCCAGAGGTCAGGAGCTCAGACACCATCAAGGGCAGGTACACCTTGTACGGCAGCAGCCGCTTGGCCGCCACCGCCGAGAAACAGCTGTTCACCCTCAGCAGTGGCCCCGTGGTCGAGCGCTCCCGGGGCTACACCCCCAACTCCATCAGCATCCCCCTCTCCGTGTCCGACTTCATCAGGAACCCCCTCTCCGAGAGCAGCAACTTCTTCAGTGAGGACGACAACATTGTCACCATCTCCTTCTCCCTGGTGCGTGTGGGCGGGGACAAGGGGCCTGGTGCTGATGCCAAGGGCTGTGTCGGCCCCGGAGAGGGCTCCCTCCCTGCGGCTGACCCCAGAGGGCGGCTCATCATCGGCAGGGGCTCCATCTACCTGCCCGCCCACTCCACAGCCACGGCCAAGGGCAGAGGCATCGCAGTGAACATCAGGGGGCCCGTCTTCCACGGCAGAGGCCTCCTCGTCAGCGGCATCAAGCCCTTCGAGATCAAAGGCTTCATCTTCAAAGGCCGGGGCTCCCTTTCCAGCCCTGCTGAGGTCGACGAGGGCCAGGGCCCCGTCTCTGGCAGCAGTGGCCCCGTCGCTGCTGGAAATGACTCACGGCCAGTGTCCTATATCTTTGGCCTCATGGATGATGGAGAAGGCTCTCTCACCTTCCCCTTGTCCCTGATCAACACCATCCGAGGCGAGGACTCCTTCGCCGACATCGATGGCTGTGTCAGCTTCCCCTTCATCTTTACTGACCAGGGCAAAGGCAAGGATTCTTCTACCAACGTCCCCGAGGGCAAAGGGAAGGAGGATGGCAACAACGGCCCTGTCACTGCTGCTTGTGAGCCCCTCCCGGGGACCAACATCTCCACTAGCAGGGGCTCCATCACCATCCCCTTCTCAGTCTTCAGCATCATAGAACGCAGGGGCCCCGGCTACATGGCCAGTGGCCCCCAAAGCAGTGGCCCTGCCACCCGTGGCTCTTCCCAGCGCAGGGGGCAGCAGCGGCCCAGGCTTGGTGAGTCGGGCTCCGGGTCCCGCAGGGACGAGGACTTCTGCTGTGGCGACGGCTGCTGCGGGCCTCGCTTTGATCCCTACGAAGAAGCCTGGATCTGGGTCTCCATGACCGTCTGCATCCTCTGGATCATGTACCTGTATAAATTTAGCCCTGACAACTTCCAGCCACGAGTGTGAAGTGTGACGCCCCTCTGCGGAGTCCCCACTATGCCCCTCTAGCAGGGCTGCCCATGCGACAGAGCAAAGTGACCCCCTGCCTCCCGCCCGCCCAAGCTGAGGCCTCTGAGTGTCGGTGCCCCGGCCCGCTCCTCCGCTTCCTGCTTCCGTGTCCTGCTCCTGACGTGAGTGGTGGTTCCGTGGATGTTCACGCTGTGACTGCTCACCCAGCTGTCCGTGTGTCCAGGCACTTTCTGTATGTGTGTTACACTCCGATGAAATAAAAGTTAAAAGGAAAAAACCACGCAGCACTCTTGCGCTGATTTGGAGCCACCACCTAAGACAAGGTCACCAGGTGGGAGGGTGTGGTGGCCAGTCCCCTTGGTTCATCTCCCACCTCGCTCCCTGTGGGCGCCTCATGCCCAGACTTCTTCCCTTGGGTGGCTTCTGATTCCTGGCCTTGGTGACGGGACAGCACGCTCAGGCCAACCTATGCCTTCATGGTGCGAATCAACACCATTCCGGGACCTCATTCCCCGGGGCAGGGGGGAGGTCGGGAACCCTGCGAGCCTCCCCCCCAACCCCTCCCTCCCAACCTTCATCTTTACTGAAGATGTCAAACCCTAGAGCTGTGAGGGCGCACTGGTCCAGAGGGGAGGGAGGGGGATGGGAGGGGCCGGAGACCACCCAGCAGTTTACAGATTGTGCTCACAGCTGCCGTGACCATTCACAACTACGGTACTGTTCTGGTTTAACAAATGCCATCCGTGCTTCTGTTGGAAAATCCTCCTGCCACTCATAACCACACACTGGATTTCCGTCATAAAAGACCACAGTGTCCATTTCCAAGGGGCAGGGGATGTTAGGCCATGTGGGTCCAGCCAGGTCGGGCATTGACAGTGGGCACCCTGCCCTCCTCTCCAGGTGAGGCCTGGCCCCCAAGGCCCCAGGGAGGCTGGGAGTTGTCTGGAGAGACCCCAGGTCTGACACCACGAACCAGGGTCGGGGGAGAGGGTTTGGGAAAGCCTTGCCCTGGGGGGAGAGGTGGGTGTATGGAAACCTTTGTTCTGGGCTCTCTGTCCAGCTGGGCCAGGGCATCTCTGGAACATTCTGCTCTCAGGCCTGACCTGGCTCTCTTATGGGTGTGGACCTGCTGGTGGAAATGAGGAGGTGGAGGCGGGCTTCAAATGTCAGCACCAGGACCTCATGACCCAGCCCCACACTCCTGCTCACCAGGACCCAAAAGACACCGGGACCCGGAAGGTTCTGTCCTACACGGAAGGTCAAGCCTGCACAGGGCACGTGGCCTGGAGACCTCAGCCAGCCTGAGCGGGTGCCCTCACTCAGCACTGTGGGGCCCTGGAAAGACCTAAACCCAGACTCTCCAGGTACCTTCTACACTGGGTGAGACCCTCACTCTTGGGACAGGACCCCCCTCCCACCCGCAGTGTCCTGTCTACCCTGGGTGAGCAGCCCTCTGTCCCAGGCAGGACCCACCTCCCACCCTCAGTGACCTGTCTACACGCGGTGGAGACCTAACTGGGTGGTGTCCCGATGGGGAGGGGTGTGTCTGATCAGAGGGCAGGCTCTCTGGCCGCTGCACCCCATCACCACCAGGGTCCCCTGGGTGCAGGGCTCTCCGCCCCCTGGAATCTGTTTGGGGGGCAGCAGCTTCTCTCCGGACCGCTGCCCGTGGTGCGGGGCCCCAGGCAACCGGACCCCACTCCCGGGTGGCAGAGGGAAGGTCGAGAACCCTGCGAGGCTCTCTCCATCCTCAGCAGTAACTACACCCGGCCTTCCGCCCGCGGGGACCCGGCCCCCACGATCTTCCCGAGGTGGCGGGGTGGGGTGGGGGCGGTGGGGGGGTGGGGGGTGGGGGGGTGCTGCGGCCTGGCGCCCCTTCTGATTGGGCGGCATCGACGTCGGCCCGCCCCCACCGCCTGCGGAGCCGGGGGAAGGGGGAGAGAATGAGGGGCTGCCTGTCCCGCCGCCCGCAGACGGCACCGCCCCCCAACCCCCGCCCCGGGCCCCGGCTCCTCCCCAGGTCCCTCCCCATCCCATCCCCCTCCCCCGCCCTGCGCTGTCCGACGGCGCCCCCGTGTGGCCGCTGGCGGGTCGCGCAGCCCTGCCACGGGGGTGGTCCCCGCTGCTGTGTCTCTGTTTAATGAGGTTTCGTTAAAACCCTACAAACCCCACCCATCATCAGCATCACTGACATTAGTTTTCATGAATAATTAAATCTCATTGAATTTAGAGTTTCTTCTCCACGATATTCTGCAGTATTATTACCCCTGGATAATGAGAAAATGCGATTTTGTGTGTAGTCTTCGTAAGTCAAAATAATTCTTTACGTAACACGATTCATTCAGCAAACAGCAGAGCCCGCCCTGCTGTCCGCGGTGACCTGGCCCGTGTGGGACTGGTGACTCCCGGGACTCACGTGGCTGTGCCCGGCAGCAGAGGAAGGACAGAGGACAGCGCGATGTTTCTTTTAAACACAAGAAACTCCTGAAAATGACCCAGGCTTCTAGAAAAAGAGGAAAACAGAGAAGCAGATGGAGGAAGTCAGAATGGGGACCCCATATCCCAGGCAGGGCCCGCTCCCATGTGGGCTCGTCCTTCCGGCCGTTTCCTCTGTGCAGCCTCAGGGGTGCGGGGGACGCAAGGTGAAGCAGGGTCCCCTCCTGAAGAGCCGGCCAAGAGCCCCCTGGACCCTGAGGCTGCGTTAGCCCTGGGCTGAGGGGGCCCTGGGGCTGGAATATGTGACGGCCATGCGTGTGATGGGCCGGAGCCTGGTCCAGCCAGGACACGATCGCGGTCTAACCAAGAGGAGCTGTTTTATTTTCCCTTATTGAGTTGCATTTGAAACACAGTCATTTCATAAATAGAGGTTACTCTGTCAGACTGTGCATCCAGCCACCGCTTCTGACGACAAGATGGCTCTTGTTCTGCAACTCCAGCAGGTGCTCGGGCCCCGTCACTGCATTGTGACCTAACAGACGTGTGGTGGCACCTCAGTGTGGCTTTAATCTGCATGTCCTTCATGACCCATAATGGCGAGCATCCCTCACGGGCTTATTGGTCATCTGTAGACCTTCCTTTTTGAAATGTCTTGGTAAATGTTCCTTGAACCCTTGAAAACGCTGTTTTCTGCAGTTTTTTGGTGAAATGCTCTGTGAATGTTAGTGAGGTCCAGTGAGTTGACAGTCTTCTAAATTTTCTAAATCCTTCCTGAGCTTTGTCTCCTTGTTCTGTCGGGTACTGAGAGAGGGTGTGAAATTGTCAGCTGGGACTGTGGCTCTGTCCTGTTCCCTTCCTTCTGGCTGTTTTCACTTCAGATATGTTGAAACTCTTGTTACTAGGGTCACAAGTATTTAGGATTTGCGTGTCTTGCTGACTCCTGTATCCTGATGGACAGCCCCTGTGTCCCTGGTCATGCTGACCAGTCTGGTATCACTATTCCACAGCACCCTTCTCAAGAGCAGGGTTTGCACAGAATAGCTTTTTCTGTTCTTTCCACATTTAACCTCTTCTAAGCATAGCTGGGTCATGGGGTTTTCTCGGTCTGACAGTGTCTGCTTTGGTTCCGGTGTCCCTCCGTCTGTTACATGTACTGGCCACACTGTCGGCTCTCAGTGCGCCACCTTGCTGTCTGTTCTGTCTCAAGTCAGCCTCTGTTTTTTTTTTTGATTCTCTGTTCCTCTATTCCTGCCTTTTCTGGGTTAACTGAATTTTTTAGTATTCATTTTAGTTCCTCTGTTGGCCTATTAGCTTGGCCTCTCTGTACCATTTATTTTTGGAAGGTCTTCTAGGGATGACTATATGCGTCCCTAATTTATCACAGTCTATTTGACACTTCACAACTGTGCAGGGACCCGGCTGCCGTCCTCGGCGCTGTCGTGACGTGTTGACTTCCGTGCACACGGTCAACTCCATGAGGCAACGTAGCTTTCACTGTAAGAAAGTCAGAGTCGTGGGTTCTCTGGGAAGCAGCTGCTGAGATGGAGCTGGAGGCGGCTCCTGAGAAAGGAGAGGAGGGCCAGGGTCGGCCGGAGCCTTCAGACGCGATGCTCAACCACTCTTGGGGCCACCTGGGATCGGCTCCTCAGGCAGTCTTTTCTCTGCCCATTTGCTCCCTCCTTTCTCTCTGGGGTTCCACGTGTGATAAACCACTTGACAGTTTCCCACAGATCCCCTGAGACTCTGCTCCTCTTTCATTTCCTCACTTTCTCTTTCTCTTCTCTGGGTTGGATGATTCCTATTCATCTCCTTCTTGTTCCCTGTCTTTCTTCTGCTCTTGAGCCCTCCAGTGAATTTCTCCTTTCAGACACTGTGCTCTCTCATTCTAGACTTCCCATCAGGCTCTTTGTTGGCGATGCCATCCCCGCTGAGAGTCCCCATGACACCCTTGGGGGCCTGCCGCTGTTGACAGTGGCTGCATTGACGTGCTTGTCCGGAGCCCACGGGGCATCTCTGGGTCTGCTTCTCCTGACTCATCTTTCTTTTCTAGAGTACGGCCACTTCTTCTGCTTCTTTCCTTCTTTCCATGTTGGCTTTTTTGTTCTAAGATTTATGTGAGAAGTGTCCACAAAGGGCCCAGCAGAGCAGCCGGGTGTCCCCAGTGTTGGCGCCCGCCCTGGCGGCAGCCGGGGGAAGGGGTGAGGAGTGACTTCTGTCAGGGGCTTGAGTTTGGCTCTGCCAGGCAGGTAAGGAGTCCTGGTCTGTTGTTGTGGGTCCGTTTTCGTTCCATTTTGTCCCACTGTGGGCTTTACTCTCATTCCTAAGGCCTACTTGTGACACCCCAGAGGACCCCACTTGGATGGGGTGGGGACGCAGCGTCTCCCTTCCCTCTTCTTTGTTGGGCCTCGGGACTCTTGCTCTGCCCACTCAGAAGGCAGCCTTGGACAAGGATGCTCAGTGGCCCCCCAGATTTCGGGAATGTCTGCAGCCCCGGATGCTGGTCTGTGTCTTCGTCTCAGGGAGATGTGATTCCCCTTGGGCCACATTTCCCAGGGTCGCGGAAGCATCCCCAGGCAGAAAGCCGGCCACCGTGGCTTGTGGCTCACAGCTCTGCCTGCTGCCCAACGCCTGAAAACAGTTGTCCCTATATTTGTCCAGGTTTGTAGCTGTTTATGTCAAGAGGGCAAGCCAACATGGGTCACTCTGCCATGACCAGAAGTGGGAGTGTCCTACTATCTTAGTAACCCAAGGGCGCCCAGGTTGGCGGCCGGGCAGAGCGAACACGCCTGCTTGAAACACTGGACAATAAAAGCCGGCTGCTCGCTGGGGCACTGACAGCAGAATCCACACTTGGAACTGCTGTAAACCGGGGAGTAAACAGTGCGTGTTGCAGGACACTTGGATAAACCAGCCCCTCCCGTGAGGGCAAGGTGTTTGGCCAGCATGCAGCCACATGACCTCTGATCAGAGCCCATGGGAGAGGAACACAGAGCGCCCCTCAGTGCTGTAATCCCCTCTGGGGGACTGCCCTCTGGGTCCTTCTGGCTGGGCTACGGATTAAATTGACAGGAGATAGTGTCGACGCAAATAATCCATAGCCAATCTATAAATCAAAATTGGGGTGAGTTTATTACGAGCTAAATTTTGAGGACCATATAGCCCGGGGCCTTCCTTCCCCAAGGAAGGAGGGGCACCAAAGAAGTGGGGTGTACAGAGTGGTTGTATACCATCAAAGAGCATATGTCACATATGAATGCAATGTCCTTTTAATAATAGTCACAAGATTGCCCTGTCGGCACAGCATTTGATGGACATGGCAGGGAGTGAGTCTGCTGTCTGGAGCTGGGTGGTCACAGGATGAGCACAACAATCAAATCCTCGCCTAGGGAGAAATGCTTATCCTTAAGGAAATGCTAATGTGAGGGAAGTTGCATCCTTATCTTAAGGGCATTTGTTCCTGTCTCTGGGACATGGTAAATGCTCAAAGCAGATATATAATGCATGTTCAAAGGCCAGTCAGGCCCTTTTGGAAAAACAAGCTCAGGCCGAATTAGTTTTACACCAAATGGCTTCCTCATAGACTCCAATATATCCTATTGCTTGCCATTTTAGTTATCAATAGAATAACAGGAGGAAATCAAACAAGTTTAATAACATGCATACTTGGGAGAGACCCCGGAATGCTGAGCAACTCACCCAGAGTGGCTGAAGCTGCCCCCTTGAATAGCATCCTCACCTGAAGGCAAAGGAGGATGTGGGGGGTCGGGGAGTCAGCTATGGGAGATTACCAGACCAGCGCAGTAAAGAAGAGTAAGATTATTATGCAGATTTAAGTTCTTGCCTTCCGCATTGATAAGAGTTTCTGGGGATAAGGTCATCTCCCCTTCCTGGTACAGAGAGGGAGACACCTTTACAAATGGAGATTTTCAAGTGTAAATGTCTCTTACAAGGGGTAACTTCTACTTTTCAGAGCTTCTCCCCTGTCTGCAGTTTCTTAAAAGCAAACAGCCCAAAATAATCTTCATGCCAAAGAGACACATTTTGGGGTGGCCAATTCTGATCCCCCACAGTGCGCTCCCTCAGATGGCTCAAGCGGCTGCGGGAGGAACTAGATCACTGAGCACATTTTACTAGGGGCCTTTCCCGCAGACGCCCGCTGTCCTAGGCAGTCAGTCTGAGCGCACCTTTGGAAGCTGCAGGCGGGGGCTCCTTGGGACACCTGCCCGGGGGTGGGAGGGGCCCGAGCCTTAGAGCAGGGTTGCAGGCCGTGGAGAACTGCACTGGTGGGTTCACACGGGCCAATCTTTAATGAATAGACCCTCGGAGAGATGCGATACACCTGTACCCGGGGCAGGTAACAGAAATCAAGCCTTCCTGGTGGAGTGTGAAGAGCAGCTACCCACCCAATGACCAGATACTCTGGGAGGGTCCTGACTTAGGGCACCTGTCCATCGTCTTGGCCACACCGAGTTCTGACTTCTGGTCTCACAGACCCGGTTGCCCCTGGGGCGGGGGCATTCACACCTGCAGGCACTTGTTTCCTTATAACACTCCTGGTAACACTGTGACCTAGAAGTCAGGTCCTGGCTGAAAGGGAATTAACCTGAGAAAGCTGAGGAGAAGACTGAGGGGAGAAGACTGGGGAGAAGACTGAGCTCTGTTCCACAGCCTGCACGCAGGAAGGTGCCCCGTGTCTTTGCAGGGGCTGCTCCCACGGCAATCCCCACATCTGGCTCTGGGAAGCCCATGGCCCTACAGTGTCGACTGGTCTCTTCACTCCAGTGGGGGCTTTTGTGTTCTTCCACGTCACCTGTCTTCATGTCTCACCGTGAATAAGTTTATCAGGTCTCCTGGCGGGGGGGGTGTGTGAGGGTGGGTGGAGACGGCAGACCCACCGGAAGGGAGAGGAAGGGTCTGCACAGGGGCGATTGAGGAATCCAGTGAGCTTATAGCCAACTTGGCCTGAGTCTTGTTTTTCAGATGGAGAAAGGAAAACTGTGCTGTTTGTGGGGAAGAAATACAAGGTTGTTGTGGTTGACGAGGGAGGGAGTTGGACTTAATCCACGGGGTGAGTGTGTTGGAGGCTTGGCTGTCACATTCAGGGCTCGCTGCAGAGAACTGTGAAAAACGGCCATTGGGTTTTCTTCCCTCTGCACACAAGAATAATTGCTTTTGTTGATGGATTTTCTGTAGTGTGCTTCTAGTTCTGTGGCCCCTGAACTATGAGCCATGCCAGCTTGTGTAACAAATGGGCTTTATTGAGCACAGAGACGCCAGTGATGGAACATCTTCTGGGGAGGGGACAACTGGGAGGGATGGTCAGGGGTGCCTCCTCCCGTCCCTACCCCCACATCGGTGCCGGCTCTTAGCACCAGGACCTCCGGGGCTAGTGGCACAGCCTCCCCACTCAGCCACTTGGTGGCGATCTTTTCAGTGACAGGTCCCAGTTACAGTTTATTTTCTCTGGTCCCTGTTTCAGATGTGGGCCTGGGAGGGCTGGCAGAATTCGATTCCACTTCCTTTTCTCTCAAGGCCATTTTCTCTTCTACGTTTACACAGAGTCTTTATTTAAATCCTCTCCATCTGATGGATTTTAACCTGTCTCCCTACCTGGGGGGTATGGATGAAGTGCACTAGTTGGTATAGGTTTTAGTTTCTATGTCGCTGTAACAAATCACCACAAACCTAGTGGCTTAAAACAACACATTTGTTATCTTACAATTCTGGAGTAAGGAGCGTGAAATGGGCTCATGGGGCTAAAACCAGGGTGTCAGCAGGACTGGCTCCTTCTGGAGGCTCTGGGGAGAATGCATTTCGTGCCTTGTCCAGCTTCGAGGGGCCGCTGCATCCCTTGGCTTGTGGCCCCTCCAATCTCTGCTTCTGTCCTCACATCTTCTCTGACTCTGACCCTCTCGCCCCTCCTTTCCCCAGCTTTCCTGAGGTACAGTTGACACATAACATTGGGTAAGTTTAAGGTTTACAATGTGATAATTTGATACATGTATTGTTGCAAAATGATTCCACAATGAGGTTAGTTAACACCTCTATCACCTCACATAGTTACCATTTTTTTTCGTGAAGATATTTGAAATTTACTCCCTTAGCAACTTGCAAGCATGCATTACGGTATTATTAACGATTGACTATAATCACCATGCTCTATCTTACATCCCCAGAACGTATTCATCTTTTAAAAAAATTTTTTATTGATGTCTTAGTAGTTTATAACCTTGTGGGGTTTTAGTTGTACGTTATTATTTGTCTGTCACCATATGGATGTATCCCCTCACCCCTTGTGCCCACCGCCCACCCCCCTTCCCCCTGGTAACCACCAACCAGTTCTCTCTGTCTGTGCGGTAGTTTATATTCCACGTATGAGTGAAATCATGCAGTGTTTGTCCTCCTCTCTCTGGCTTATTTCACTTAACATAATACCCTCTAGGTCCATCCATGTTGTTACAAATGAGATGATTTTGTCTTTTTTATGGCTGAGTAGTATTCCACTGTATATATATATACCACATCTTCTTCATCCAATCATCAGTCGAGGGACACTTGGGTTGCTTCTACTTCTTGGCTATAGTGAATAAAGAACTTATTCATCTTATAGCTGGAAGTTTGTACCTGCTGACCAACATCTCCCTGTTTCCCCTCCCCCAGCGCCTGGCAACCACTGCTCTACTTGCTGTTTCTACCAATTCATTCTTTTTAGATTCCACATATAAGTGGGATCGTACACTATTTGTCTTTGTCTGGCTTATTTCACTTAGTATAATTCCCTCAAGGTCCATCCCTGTGTTGCAAATGGCAACATTTCCTTCTTACTCACGGCTGAATAATGTTCCATTACATATATAGATTTATCCATCCCCTTCTACAGACAGTTAGATTGTTCCTACCTCTTGGCTCTTGTGGATGATGCTGCAGTAAACATGGCGGTGCAGAAATCTCTGAGATAGTGACCCACCTTCCTCTTATAAGGACCCTGTGATGACATCGGGTCCATCTGGATAACCCAGGATCATCCCCATTTCAAGATCCTTAACTTAATCACATCTGTGAAGTCACTTTGCCACGAAGGTCACATACTCGTGTGTTCTGGGGAGTCAGGACGTGGATGTCTGTCGGGGGCCCCTATTCTGCCGATCACAGTACAGATCAGACAGCCCAGAACAATTAGCATCTCACAAAACACTGAATTATGCAGCAAATTTTTGTCTTCCCTGGGTTGAAAAAAGTCTATTTATGGCCCCCTGTTTAGTCCTGGCCTGGATTCAGATTCATCGTGCCCTGCAGACGTGTCCAGAATGTCGCCTGGATGGAACCAGCAGAATGGGGGCGTCTTTCTATTGCCTTTGCCGTCTTTCCCTCTGCACGCCGTTCCTGAGACCACGCCTGTCTTCTCTAGCAATGGTGAAGGGACTGTAGCGACCGCTAGGCTGCCCCCCCACGTTCCCTTCGAGCACCCGTTCTCTGGGGCCATCCCTCCGTGTCATCCCTCTCAGACAGTCACTCCGGGCTGGATCTTGCCCTCCCTTGCTCACCTGGATATGTCTGCAGGGCCATGTTTGCAGGGCTTGCCGGTGCCCCAAGGGGACTGACCACGGCCCAACTTCTCCTCTGCCCAGTCCTGCCTACCTCCCGTCTTCCAGTTACCCTGAGAGCCCCCCAACAAGCGCCCTGCACCCCACTCTGATGTGGCTCCCCGTCTGTCCCCTTGGGATCCCACTGCCAGGGTGGCAACCAGGACTCATCTCTGTTGGGCATTTCCATCCCAGGACGAGGGGACCCCACAACTGCTCACCATGGACTGGGATCCTGGAAGGGATGCTGGCAGGCAGCAGACCAAGCAAAAGGAGGGGAAAATGGATATGGGGACAGGAAGGATTGGGGGCTGATGTGGGGACAGTGATGATTGGTGAGAGAGGACGCCGAGCGTGAAGCTGGGGAGGAACCTCTGCCTCCTCCAGCCCGAGCAGAGAAACCCACGGACCACTCTCAACCCTGGCAGCTGTGCGTGCCGAGGTCAGGGCCTGACTGGGAAGAGAGGGACAGTGATACTGGAGGGCGTTGTGCCGAAACCAGGACCCCAGAGCCCCTGGTGGGAGAAGGACACCTCCCTGTCAGGGCCCAGCATGCCCCCTCCCTGGGGGTGGAGCGAGGACTCTCCCTGCAGGGCAGCATGTCCTCCTCAGACGGGAGGTGGGCCTCCTCCCCGCCACTGGCCAGCACCATGTATGGGTGCCTTGCAGGTTCAAGTTTAAACTTTTTCTATTGGGATGTGATTTATGTACAATAAAATGCACTGATCTTAAGAGTTCAGTTCGATGTGGTATGACAATTGTGTACGCGTGTAACCTCCACCGTAAAGAAGGTCTGGGACATCTCCGTCTCCGTGCGGTCCCTCAGCTCCTTTGGAGCCAGCTCCCTGCCCAGAGGCTCCGGGGTCCAACCTTTCACCACAGACCCGTTCTGCCTCTTCCTGGATGTCCCCTGATGGAAATGTGCGGACTGGTGTGTCCTGCATTGCCTCTCGCTCCTCACTCTGCAAACCCTTTCTGAGATTCACCCACGTTGTTGCGTGTATCAGCAGTTTGCTACTTTTAATTTCTGGGTATTATTTTACTATCAAACGGACCATAGTTTATTCATTTTCTGTTCTGGGACAGCTCAGGTGCACAATGAGCTTAGAACATTTTGTTCCAGAAAGTGGGGGAGCTTTCCAGGATTGATGGAGTTCTGTCAGAAAGACAACAGACCAATTTGACAAAAGTCCCACTGGTCAAATCTGTGACAATTTGAGCATCAAAAGGAATGATGCTCAGAGCTGACTGACTGCATCTAATCTGTGTAAATCCACGATTCCATAATACCTCTCATACAAGAGAAGCCAGATATTAAACCAACTCTTCATTTTGGATATTGGTGGCCAAAGGGAAAATTTAAGCATTATCTTGCTTTCTGCCAGTAAGCAAACGTCAGCAGAACCAGGTGGCTCTGGCTGTGAGGAAAGACCCACTTTAAAAAGGAACATTGAAAGGCTGATAATGTGGGAGGAGTGACAATTGGAAAAGCATCATTGTCCACTCTGTTGAGATGATTGATGAGCACGAGGAGAGTCTCTGTTGAGACTGTCAGACGAGTGCCCGCGGGGACCCGGATGCCATCTGGTTACAGAGGGAGAAGGAGGCCAGAGGGAGAGGGAGGCCGGCGCTCCGTGCAGATGTCACACCCGGCCTCAGGGCAGAGCCCACCAGGTGCTGGTCCTCTGTGAGAGGCGTCCCACCCCGTGTTTACCTTGAACCCGCCGAGCCTTTAGAGAGAATTTCCATTCTTAAGGAATGAGAGAGGGTAGAGGAATGAAGGAAGCACCCCCAGGTCAGAAGGGGGGCGTCCGTGGGACAGCGGTCTCCTTGAGGAGTCAGTCCAACATGTCACCAGCTTCAACGCATGATCTTATTCACACAAACCCTTTGTCACAGGAAATTTTGGGCAACTGGCGACCTTTGAAAATGGACTCAATATTAGCTGATGCGAAGGAATCTTCACAACGCTCTGTTAAGTGTGATAATGTAATTTTGGCCAGGCGGGGAAATGCTCTCGTCGTGAAAAGACATGAGCTGAAGAAAAAGGAGAAGGACACAGCCAGCGACGTCTGAGGATGCCGTCCTCATCTAATCTGTTCTGTTCTTGGCTGTGCTTTCCCCTCCGCACCTCGGATGGAGCTCAGACCCCAACACCAGACTGGCCCCCGCAGGAGGAGCGGGCGCGGCGGCTCTGCTCCCCGGAGCCCGTGGGTACCGCCCATGAGGTCCTGCACCGCCGGAGCCCGTGCCCGGGGCTGCCGGCTGCCCTGCCGCTCACAGCCGCAGCTCCACAGGCCCTTGTCTGCCGTTCTCAAGTTGAAAGTGTTCTGAAAACTGGCAGCTTTTTTTTGGTAGCTCCTGAAGGGGACAAAGAGCATTCTCTACCCACTCTGGGTCCTTTCTGGCTGGGCTACAAATTAAATTGACATGAGGCCGAATAGCAGGAGAAAGTCAAACAAAGCTTTATGACACGTATACATGGGAGAGACTCGGGGAAACTGAGTATCTCTTGACCGAATGGTGGAAGTTCTCCTCTTATATAGACAAAGGAAGATTTTTGGGGGGGTTGGGGGTGTCAGCCATGAGGGATTACAAGAAAAGCACAGTAAACATGCAGATTTAGTCTTCTCCTTCCACACTGATAAGAGTGTCTAGAGGTAAAGTCATCCCCCCTTCTTCCTGGTGCAGAGAGGGAGACATCTTTACAAATGGAGATTTCCCCTACAAATGCAAATATCTCTTACAAAGGCTAACTTTTACTTGTTTTTCAGAGCTTTTTCCCCTGTCTGCAGATTTCAGCCCAAAATCTTTATGTCAAATAATCTCCACATTTTGGGGTAACCAATTCCAATTCCCCACACTCCCTTGGCAGCAAGACCTTCTCATTTCCCGCTGAGAGGAAACTTTCATGCGTTTTCCTGGCAGAAACATTGAAATGCTTGATGACAGGTGTTAGGGAACTTCTGGGATGTGCTCCGTGGTACCTTCCAGAACTGGAAATATTCTGAGTCCTGAGCACGTCTGAATAAGGGATTCTGGGGCTCCATTCTTCTTACAGATGAGAAAACTGAGGCACAGTGGGCTGAGGATGTGGCCACAGCCACACAGCCCTGAGTGGTTCTGCCAGACACTTTGCCTCAGAGAGTGTTCTCCTAACTTTCCAACACCATCTCATTTATGAAAAACAAGGAGCCATGATTTCAGAGTTACATTTAATATTCAGAGGTGTACGGTTGTGTTCAACCATATTGAATTTGCCAAAATTGGGTGCGAATTATGGAAAACTTTCCAACGATTTAGCAGAACAAAAACAAACTAGCAAGCTAGCATTATCCTGTTATTTGAAAACAAACACCAGAGGTGAGCAGCGGTACCATTTTAGAGAAGTGTCGCCGAGCCCAGTGGATGGATAACAGGAACCGTAATCTTGGGGCATCTCTCCCTGCGGGAGAAGTAAGTGTGGCTGGTGCTCGGTGACCCACGGGAGGCACAGGGCACAGACCTGGTGCCCAACACAAAGGGCAACAATGGCCCCGGGACACGGGAGAGCCCTGCCTCCCCTCAGGGCTCTGTCCCTGTGTCCAGGCAGTGCCCGGGGACACCTCAGGGGCCTTCCTACCCTTCCACTTTCATTTGTCCCTCCTTCAGTTACACCAGATCCTGTCACAGAGCAGTTGCTTACAGAAATGTCCTCTTTTGTTCTTTTCCTCCAGGCTATATGCCTGAGCCACAGGCTCGTTTCTCTGTGTCTCAGTTTCCTCCTTTGTAACAAGGAGAAGAACTATTCTGTTGAAATTCAGCCCCTGGAGCTAAGATTTCAGAAATACCCTCTCCACTCACGGTGAATTACTAGAGGGTCCAGTGTGAGGAGAGGGCTTGGGGCTCAGTCCTGGCCGTGTGGGGCGCTTGGGGCTGGGGTCCCGCTCACCTCCCCCGAGGCCAGCCTGTCTCCTTCCCATTCTCTCTTCCTCACTGGGCACCTTCCAGCCTCGGAGTCCAGCTCAGCTTTGCTCGAGGAAAGACAGAAGATGGAGATGGTGAAGATGTGGTTGGTAAATTGTTCACGCAATTTTTGCTTCTGCCATTAACGGGACGGAGAATGGGTCATTGGACAGTAACGGGATTGTGACAGCAAGGAGGGTGTGGCTGTTCTGGAAGATTCTGCACAGCTTCACAAGGAGGACTGCTGGGTGGACGTACCCTTCTACCCCTAAACGGTCTAACCTGGAGCCTCAGTTTATTGGTGTTGACAGTACCAATGTACTAAGTATATCGTCAGGTAAAATTACCCTCCGGCAGTTTGGGGTTTTGTGAGTGTTAGCGAGTGACTTCTATTCTCCAACTATTTTTAGGGCTATTAGTTCCCCAGGGTGTTTATCAATGGAATCTCCTGAGTCATGAATGGTGACAGACAGCCCAGGGGTGACCGAAGGGACTTGTGTTTATGGTCTGTGTAAAGGGACCCTTGCTGGGTTCTCTCCACTTGTTCATTTGGCAAGCCCAACATCCATGCTCTGTGCCAGGTTCTGGCTCTTTCCTTCTGGAGGTTCTGCGTGCCTACCCAGTCCGTGTGGTCAACTCTGGAAATGACCCATGAAGAATCTGTGTTGGGCACAGAAAGCCACTTGGCTGTCGGTGTCAACGTTTTTTCTCTGGTTAATTCCCCGGAGAGTCTCCCGTGACTGGCGAGGCTGTGCTCATTCCCTCTCTGTGCCAGCTTGATGGGAGGGTCAAAACAAAACAGAAAAGAAGCCCAGTAAGCGGTTAAGCCTGCAGAGATGACGTGAGATTCAAGAGGAACCACAGCTAGATCCCAGCCCCCAAACCAGCATGGCCGTGTCACCAAGGACAAGACGCAGGGGACTACTGCAGGGCACACGCAAGTGAGCACACAGGCTGTGGAGTCAGGACAGGCACCTGCTGAGTCCTGGTCCCCACTGGTATATGAGACGGGCCCCAGGTCCTCCGGTGGCCTGGCCTCTGCTGTGTGCGCTGCCCTCCTGCCCGTCCATGGTGGTCACAGCGAAGCTGGGGTGCCAGGAGGGACATCACTGAGTGAGAGGCACGGAATCCTGGCTCTAACGGCCTTCATGGCCTCAGGAAATGCATGCCTCTCCAAACCTGAACTTTTCCAACTGTAAAAATAAGCACATTTAGTTTTCTGAAATGTTCTAGGTAACCAATGAAGTATTTAAAGGAATTCTGGAAAAGCACCAAGCTTCATACAACATCACATCAGGCATTATCCTGGGGTGGGATTTGTGCACATACTTTGATGAAGGTGAAATGAATTCACAGGTGGGAGAAGGTCAGAAAACCCCGCGGCCCAGCGGTTTCTTTCTGGGGCTCGTTGCAAGTTAATAACAGCACGGTAAACTTTTACTAAGCGTAAATTTTAAACATACGAAAAGAACTTTGTACACAGCATTCAATCCAATCACCTTAGATTTTATTGGGCACCTGCTCTGTGCTGGAAAAGCGATTCCGCGGCCATGAGAGCCGACAGGGTTGTCAGCGTCGGTGATGGCGGGTGGTCCCGGTGGTCCCCACTCGGTGGCGGGGTGGCGGGCATCCTTTCTCGCTGGCCCCGGGCTCGGGCAGCGTCTCCGCCCTGGGGCTCAGGCTGCTGTCTTGTCCTGGGCATTCACGGACAGCAGGGATGGCTGCGGGGGCGCCTCCCGCGAGCTCTGCAGCATCTCGTTTCTCCTCTCCAGCTCCTCAGCCCACTCGCCGCGGAGCCTGCGAGGGGCGACAGTTTCAGCACGCTGAGTCAACCTTCCGGGACTGGTGCCAGCTGGGCCCCTGTCTGTCGGCACCGCGGCACGTGTGCGAGCTCACCCGCCCTCCCCGGGCCACTGGCCCGCGAGCAGCCACCGTGTCCCGACCCGGCCGGCAGCTGTGACCTTGTGGGGTCCCAGAGAGGCCTGCAACCTCGGCGGTCGGGCCACTCAGGCTTGGGGCCACTGCCCGTCATGGAGGGTCTCACTCAGGACCCTCACCCGGAGGGGGAAAGCACTTTTGCCCCTGGAAGCAGCTTCTGGAGACTTCTGAGCCCCGGAGAGACTGAGCTATGACCTGAACTCCTATTTCTTGTGTGCACCCGGTTTATCACACAGGAGCATTGCTCCTTAGGACTGGACACAGAGCCCCTGGGGTCGGCCTGGGCTCCTCACTGAGTGTCCTCACACTGGCCCCTGTTGGGGGCTCACTTCCTTCTCTGTGCCTGCCTGCCTGGCCCAACCGCTTTGGAAGGTGGCATGTTGCTGTGACCAGAGGGGTGGCCGGGGGTGGAACAGCCAGGCCAAGGGGGGCCAGGCTCCCCTAGACCTGGACATCCGCCTGCTGGGCAATAGCCACCTGATGCCTTCAGACGCGAATGTGTGGTTTGGTTTTGGAGGCTGGAGAGTGGGGTGGGTGCCCGGTCCTGCTGACTTCTGGGGTTGGCGGGCAAATTGGTAAGAGGCGTCCACGCAGAGACTTGTCCCAGCACCCAGGGACCTAAATGAGAAGGCGCCTTCGAGCAGCAGGCAAGGTTAGGTAGGAATGACGGGCCCCACGCATGGCAGCCCCACACGTGTGGGCCATGTTCTTGCCCCTTCACCAGGCTGTGGCCACTGACTGGCTGCCCCAGGGCCAGACACTTAAAAGCAGATTACTCCTGGGAACCACCGGGTGGCTGTGGGGACGTTTTCAGGAGCTGCCGTTGTCCAGTGGACAGGTCATATTCTGGCCGGAGTCCACAGCCCAGATAGCCAGCTACATCTCTCTAGAGAGGCACAGAATGTCCCGCCTGACAGTCCGTCCCTGAGCAGCCCAGGACCTTAGTGACTGACCCAGCCAGTGCTGACCACACCCTCACTGTCTGACCTGGCCTCTCTTGGGACCCGCACCTGTCAGCAATAGACCCAGAAGTTTCCAGGGCCCAATGGCACATGCAGGAGAGGGGTGAGGCCATGGAGACCCCAGGAAGGAGCCGAGGGCTGGGAGGAGGCATTAGTGTGAGGTCCCTTCCTCTCACAGTTGGGCTCTGTGCTGGGACCCCAGCCCCTAGAGGGTAGGTGGGTGCAGCACTCAGCTTTGCGGCCCCACGCCATGCAGAGAGAAGGGCACCACGACCCCGTACCTGTACGAACGGGGGCAGATGTCCTAGATGATGGGGGTGAGGTGGGGGCAGCCAGCACAGCAACCAGACCTCTGGCGCTGGCAAGGTCAATAGCAAGCCTGGTCCCACCGTGGCCGCCAGGAATCCTCCTTTCCAACCCGGCTGCTGGGATGGCAGCTGCTGGTGCTATTTGGGGACTAAGCTGTGCCCACTTTGGAAGTTTCTGGCCCTTTGAGTCCTTGTCTAGTGTGAATTATGCGCTAATCTGCATGCTTAGCTGTCCCTAAGAACTCTACTCCTGGGTCTGCTTGGTTGCCTAGAGACCCCTCAGCACCCACATGGCCTGGACCCCATCCCAGGGAAGAAAGGGTGTCGGCTCTGGATCCGCAGGTCATGCAAATGTGAGGGAAGGAGTGTAATGAGTACACACATTTATTCTGATTGAGTGGGGGTGATTGTCAGATGATCAGACTAAGCAGGACATGCCCTCTGTGACAACTTCCCTCAGTCCGCTCAGGAGTGTAGGGATGGAGAGATGGGGTGATGGAGTGTGGGGATGGGGAGATGGGGTGATGGAGGGATGGGGTGATGGGGCTATGGGGTGTGGGATGGAGGGATGGAGGCATGGGGGGTCGGGGTGTGGGATGGAGGGCGGGGATTCTTCTCTCCCACTGACTGAGTCAATGACGTGATTCTGAATTTGAGTTCATTGTGGTGGTGTTTCCCAGTGGAACCCCACTCCTCCTGTAACACTCGATCTGAAAGGATGTTTGCTGGCAGCTGTGGTTGTTGAGGCCGAGCACCTGGTCACCTGCGGGCTGAGCCTGGCCCCGGGAGGGTGCATTGTGCAGGAGCAGCCCCCACGTCGCCACCCTCCTGCCCCCAGCTCACCTGTCCAGGGCGCTCCTTCGCATCCTCATGTCCTCGCTTTGCTGCTGTTTTGTGTGAAGCTCAATTTTTTTCTCCCAAAACCTCTTGAGCACACCAGCATCGTAGCCGACTCTTCCAGGACGCTTCCAAGTGTAGTTTTTACTCATTTTCTGAAAAAGGGACAATTTACAAGAACTCAGCCATTTGTGCTGTGTTGGTCGAGAGCACATGAGAACAGCTGGTAAGGAGAATGAAGTTGGCTCCGCCCCAAACAACAGGGTCCTCCCCTGCATTTCCCGCGCCCCCAGCCGCCCATAGCAGGGGTGTCAGGAAGTCGGCTGGCCCAGGGCTCATGGCCCCGTGTACGCCAAGTGTCTGGCCCCACTGCCTCTGGAACAGTTTCCTGGGTTAGTGGAATAGAAGCTGATGGCAAATCCCATTTTGGGCCTTTGGTCATTTCACAAATTAAATAATGACCTGCTCTTTTTTGTATTTTTGTGTGGGTGACCTTAGGTGAGGGTGGCTGGGATGGATATTGTTTGGAAGGGAGCTTCAGTGCATATACAGCTCGTGTCCATTCATGAGCCTGCTGTGCTGTGTTATGGGTTGAACGGTGTCCCCCCAGATTCCTGTGTTGAAGCCCCAGCCCCCCAGGACCTCAGATGTGACTGTATTTGGACATGGGGCCTTTAAAGAGGTGACTAATGTAAAATGGGGTCACTTTGGTGGGAACTGATCCCACATGACTGGTGTCTTTATAAGAAGAGGAGATCAGGACACAGACGCGCACAGAGGGCCGACCACGTAAGGGCACAGGGAGGAGACGGCCGTCTACACGCCGAGGAGAGAGGCCTGAGGAGGACCCAGCCCTTCCCACACCTGGATCTCAGATTCCAGCCTCCAGGACTGGGGACAATGGATGTCTGTGTTTGAGCCGCTCCATCCTGGGTACCTCCTGGTGCCTTGTGTGTTAACCACGTTTCTGTTCTGTGAACCTGACGCTCTGACGTCTGCCCTGCATGCATGTTCCAGACATGCCAAGCTCTGGACGCCCGCATGAGGTGCCGGGGCCTCCTGCCTCCCTTTTCCCCCTCCTCCCAGGGGGGCACTTTACAAATACAAACCAGCCAGTCCAGAGCCCACACCCCGTTCTCTCCTCCGTGGGGCTCTCATACTCTGGGCCACTGTCCCCTGCCCTTGTCACTGGGACCAGGTACCAGATGAGCAGGGACACCCTTGCACCCCAGAGTCCACAGACATTATTCCCACCAGCCCATCCTGAGCCCAGGCTGCCTCCCCCGGTAAAGGCTCCTGCCAGCATCCCCGACTCCCTCTGCCTCCTGGCCGACCCTGTCACTTCCCTGCATGGCCCTGCAGGGTGGGGCGGGCCCTGTCCTCTGGGGAACTGAGAGGGACAAACTGTCCTTCCCACAGCCTGATCTGTTGGCCTTCCTGTACCCAGATTTTCTATCAAGACACTGTATTTTAGAACGTGTTACTGCAGCCCCAGCACACTAACCCCGTGCATTATCCCACACACGAGGGGCCCCTGCAGGCGGGAGGTGAGGGCGGGGCCCTGGGACCTGAGTTGTTCTGTTGGTTGAGGGTTTCTCCGCTCAGGGACAGTCATACCCAGGGGCATTGTAAAGCTTTGTCAGGGAGATTATAAATTGATAACTCTCCTCAAACCCGTAATACTCTGCCTAACTATGGGATCATGTGACTGTAGGTTCAAGAACTCTGAGAACGAGGGATTGGAGTCACAGGTCGACGCTGGTCCGACTGGAGCCCTGTGGGGGCTGCAGGATGCCCAGGGCAGAGGGACTCCTCAAACCAGCTGAAATCTAGGAAAGGCATCTGCGGAATAATTAGAAATCGAAATCAAGGTACGTTTTAAGGGACAGAATGAGATTTTGTTTTTCATCTCCAGTTAGCTATTGTTGAGAACACGGACTGGGAGAACCAAAGGGGCAGACGAGGCCGTCCGGGAGGTGAGCACGTGGGAGGGGGAGGCAGAAGGAAGGCCATGCCTTTCCTGAGAGCCATTGCTTCTCTGTCACTGCGTTCAAACGACTTCTAGTTCCAAGTCTGCCCAGAAGGGCCCAGAGCTGGCTGACCTGGGGGGAGAGCCCGTCTTTACAGCTGAATAATCAGGGCATGTTCTGGGCTTTGACTGTCAAATCCCCTAAATTAGTCAAACTCATCTTTCAGAAATTTGGGTCTTCAGCCCGGGTGTCTGTCCTGAGCTGGTGTGAGTTACGTGGTGTGAACGTGTGGTGCCCGAGGTTGGTGGCACCTGGTGGGAAAATCGGAAGAAATGCAGAGAAAGGCCCAGAGGAAGCAGAGCAGCCCGGAGCCCCCATCTCTGAGGCAAGACCCCGGCCCAATTACCCACACTGCCGCCTGTAACAGGGATTCCCCAAGGTCCAGGGGGCGTGGGAAAACCACACCTGGGCCTGGAGTCACACAGCGGATGCTCCTGCTTGAGGTGGAGGGAAAATGTGACTTTGCCTAGAAAAACTTTGAAGCTGTATTTGGTGGAAAAGGTCGTAAAATTCATGTTCTGTGAGCTTTGTTAAAACTTACTAGTGCAGGACGAGCCAGAACGTCTCACCCACGTGGTGCCTGAGGGGCTGGTCCTCCTGGCCCTGGCGGATGGGGTGAGGGGGCTGAGAATTTTGCCATGTTTCCCTTCTGGTATTTTCTGCAGTGGCCGCACTCACAGAGGCGCGATGTGCTTGGGAAAGATGAGGAAAACCTCGGGCACTGTTAGTTCATGGTTCTCCCTTTGGAAAAGCCAATCTCCACCATCAGCTGTCCTGTTTCCTGGCACGAGTCAACCGCCGTGAAGTAACGGTTGCAAGAAGCCACAGGGAACTCGCGAGCCAGAGCTGCCCCTCTGTCCCTCTTTACAGCGAAGGTGGTGTCCGGGACTCTCCCACCTGCGAGGCAGGAGTGCTGGGGCCTGGCCAGATGCCTCTCTGGTTTCCAGGACTGCCTGTCACATGGACACTGCCCCCTCCATGTACCTGTGATGGAGGCATGTGGGTGTGCCCAGCCTCCCGGGCCCTGCGTGCGCCTCTGAAGGGTCCAGCCTGTCCTGCCCTGAGCAGCACTCTGACTCCGGTTGGGCCCGGGACCCGCCCTGCCCGGTGCTGACTGTGGCCCTGCAGCAGAAGGAGACACTGGGGGTGAGACGACCACCCAGCGAGGACCCTCAGGCCTTGTGACTGACCCTCTTCTGTCCACCTGGGTCTCCAAGGGTCCCGTGTGCGCCCGCCGTTGAAGACGGTCGAGTCCACCTCTGCATTTGAGGTGGGAGCGAGTTGAGCCCAGCTTCATCAACACTCAGGGCCGTGGAGGCCGGGGCAGGGCCGTGTGTGCGGGACCTAGGACACGCATGTGGAGACTGAAGTCACATGTGGAGGAGAGCGTCCCTGAGCCCTGCCTGGTGGCTTTGGGGTGTGTGGCTGGGGTTTAGCATCGTGTCCCGATGGCTCTGTCGCTCTCTCATGCCAGGTGCCTGAGATGTGAAACAGGCACATGTGTGCGTGCATGTGCTGGTGTGTGCACGTATGTGTGCATGTGCAGGTGTGCCTGTGTGTAAATGTGTGTGTGGGCACATGTGGTGGGGAGCAATTGCTGTGGTCCGGACACCAATTATCCCTCAGGACAAGGGCAGGGGGTGCCCGGTTCCTGATGGATATGGGAACAGCTGCTCACAGCTGTGACCAGAGCTGGAATCTGAACCCCGTGAGCCCCGGCCGATGAGAAGCCCAGTCAGATGCAGATGATGCAGCTGAGGAGCCCGTGGAAAGCTGGGTTTAAGCTTGAAGGTCGTCTGGGAGCCGAGTTCACCCGTGAGGGGGCGAGCCCTGGAGAGTGCTGGGGACCGGGATGGTGCTGATGTGGGGAAACTGGGAGAAGAGCGTGGAGAATCACCCCACCCCTCTCAGAGTCTGGAGGAAGCAGGGTCCACTGGCATCTCAGGTGAGAGCAGCCCTCTGTGCTCAGGTGCAGAAGAAACCCACGGAGGTCTGGAAACCCGCCGCAGAATTCCTTAAAAACCATTTTAAGTCACCAAGGCTAGGGCGTTGTCAGGTCGGGTTTACGCGGCTGTGTGTCTAATCCTGAGAACCAGGCTGCACCTGTCAGGGTTTTGACAGAGGAGCGAGAAAGACATTTGCAGGCATCAAGGGCAGAAGGCGAGGCTGGCAGGGAGGCTCTGGGCAGGAGGACGGGGGCAGGAGGGGGACCGGCTGGGAGGCCAGCTGCTCTGTCCACGTCCGGGGCAAGCTGCCTCCTCCCGTTGCTGCTCTGGCTGCCAGAGCCTGTGGGATTGTCTACACCCGCACTGGTCTTCCAGGGGATCATTATTCATTTCAGTTCCCACCCTGGCACTCCAGGCTGGACTGTCTTGACCACGTTCTTGAGGAGAAGGTGGGGACAGGCTGGACCGGGGGGACAAATGCAGCCCAGCTGGGGACAGGCTTGACTTGGCAACAGGGAACTGCAGAGTGTGGGTGGGCATGAGAGGAGACCCCTCCTCACTTGGTGACTCCGTGTGGCCATCCGTCTCTTGTCCTGGAATGTCTCCTCCAGGGACGAGTCCTAGTCGGCCATTGAGTCTACACTCTGAGGACCCCGGTCTCTCCCCACCAGCTGGGCAGGGCCCCCCCAGGTCCTTTGGGGCTCCCACACGTCTCCAGGTGGCACTGACACGCTGCCCTCAGACCCGCTGTGACACAAGCCCGGCCAGGCGCCTGGCAGTAGGGACTCAGGCGTATTTGCAGAACAAATGAGGTGCAGGCGAACACCTGAGTGAAAGGTGATCGTTGAACAACTTTAAAATTAGCAACGACAAAATTGAGCCGTCTGAAGGTTTGTTTCCTAAATGGGGTCACTAAGTGTGTGCTTGTTTTTAAAACAGTTTGATGACAAATGTGGTCGTTGGAATGTGTGCAGCGGGAGAAGAGAAACTTCAGACTGGTCCACATAGACCAGGAGATGGTGGCGTCAGCAGCATCCTTATGGCCAGGCCCCTAAAAACAGTTATGCCCGGGGCGGCCTGGTGGCATAGTGGTTAAGTTTGCGCGCTTCGCTTCAGCGGCCTGGGGTTCACAGGTTCAGATCTCGGACGCTGACTTACATCCTACTTATCAAGCCATGCTGTGGCAGCGTCCCACATATAAAGTAGAGGAAGCCTGGCACAGATGTTAGCTCAGGGCCAATCTTCCTCACCAAGAAAAATAAATAAATTATAAAAACCCCAGTTATGCAAACCTGTTAATGACTCCTTAAGACCAAAACGCCGAACAGAATCTGAATTATGTAACTTTCTAATTTTTCCTTTTGTTCATGTAGCTTAGTGTCCTAAGATAATTTCTTTTTCTTTCTTTTTTTGCTGAGGAAGATTGGCTCTGAGCTAACATCTGTGCCCGTCTTCCTCTATTTTGTATATGGGATGCTGCCACAGCATGGCTTGATGAGCAGTGTGTTGGTCTGTGCCCAAGATCTGAACCCGCAAATCCTGGGCCGATGAAGCGGAGTGCATGAACTTAACCACGATGCCGCCGGGCCGGCCCCCTAAGAGAATTTTTAGAAATTGTTTGCTGATCATAAAATCAAATCCTATTGAGCAGTTTAAGATACAAACAAGTGAAAAGTGTGTCTGCCTATTAGCGAAACCCAGAGAATCCAGGAGGAAGTAGCCTCCTATAACCGATCCCACCGGGAGTCAGTAACTGATAAACTAGTAGCGGGCGTGTGGCACAACACACACGGGGGGCCGAGTCCACACCTGCGGGCGGTTGTGACGCCCGCTGCCCCACGTGGCATCCTCGCACCAAACTCTTCACGGACATTCTGGAATGGGCGTTAACAGGATGACGGAGCCAGGGGACAGCACCACAGGCTCACGTGCTGTCAGAGGTTCTCAGAACCACCCTGGGAGCTTTTAAAACGTACCCACGTAGGGGTCCCACCCCGAGACTGTCAGTGATTTGATTTGCAGCCACGCCTGAGGGCGGCCTCCTGGGTTTTCTCCCATCTGTCGGCCCGTCCCATGGACCACAGCTCCCGCCTGCACTAAGCGTCTCCCTGCGAGGTGGTGGGCACCCACTGGGCCATGTGGGTCTTGGCTGAGATTCTGCTTTTTGAGGGTGTGGCTCATCAGAAATACTTTCTCGTGATGACGAAGGAGGCGTTGAAACCCAGCCACAGATGTTGCACTTTCCACGCTGAATCGTTTCATTGGACACTCTGGGCAAACAGATGGGCTGAAGTGAGTCCCACAAAGGAGCAGTCAAGGGCAGTTCGTGTCCGGATTAGGAACTGAGGTGACGCTCATCCCTTGAAGAAATGAAGTGAAATGAGAAGTCCTGGGAGGCACCGCGGGCAGGGATGCAGGCCCAGGTGCAGGTGGTCTGGGCTGCGCTCAGGCCGATGGGCCGGGAGATCGAGAAACTGCAGGGCAGGCCCCACGGGGGGTGGGTGTTGGCGGCGCAGGAGGAAAAGCACTTCTGAGATGACCGTGGACGCTGTGTCGATGGCGTCACACGCTGACAGGAGAAAGGAGGAGCTTTAAATTGACTCCTGAAATCATGCTTCTCATGAAGCTGTTTTAAAGCTGGAGGCAGTTTTCCAGCAGTCGCTCCTGACAAGAGACAGGGAAGCAGCCGTGCACGGGGAGGGGGCTCCTGCTGATGGACACGGACGCACTGGGGACCCGCCAGAGCCCGCTGACCAGGCTGAGACAGAGAAGGCGCCGCCCTCCCTCCTGTCCCGCTCAGACCCTGGGCCGCTCCCCTCCCCTCGCTCCCGGGTAATTCCCCCACCCCATGGGGTCGTGGCTCCACGTCCATGCCACTGCCTCCATCGGCTCCCCCTGCCCCGCAGTGGCACCTTTGGGGCCACTGACTCTCAGGGCTCAGCCCAGAGAAGAGGTGAGGAGCTTTCACTGCTGTTTGACAGGAATTTTGTGTTGATTTCACAAAAAAGCTGGGCTTGTATTTTATGTCCTTTAAATGTCATTTTCTAGAGTTTATTTTTATTGTATTTTATGAAAGTGTCCATCCAGGTGGGTTGGACACAGTCGGGCCTCTCCACAGACGGTCTGGGGAGCCTGGCTGGAGGCACCGTGTCCATGCATCCCGCCTGCCCTGCCCAGGGCTTCTTTCTGCAGAACACACTGGGCTGCTGTGGCTCGGCCCGCTCCAGCCCCTGCTGATCCTGGCCAGGGCCGACTGGTCCCCCTCTGACCTTGGGTCCTGCTGCCCGGTCCCCCTCTGACCTCAGGGCCATGTGGTCTCCCTCTGGACCTTGGCTTCTGCTGCCCAGCCCCTGCCCACACTGATGGGCCCAGAGGCTCCAGCCCCAGGTTCTCACAGGCGGCTCCTCCTGGATGTTTAGGTTTGGGGGAAACAATCTCCACCTGCCTGACCGCAGCCCATCTTACTGAACCCATCACACAACGACCTGGTCATTTCATCTCTCGCTGCAGGAGTCTCTCTCAGAAGCATCCACGGCACCTGGGACGGTACCAGAAGCACCTGCGGCAGTGGGGCCCACGGCTACACGCAAACATTTGTTAAGTGAGTGGGACACGAATGAATGAATGATTGTGGCTCACAAGGAAAGCATCGTGAAGGTGTGTGGGGCCGGACCAGACCTCAGGATGGTGGCTGGTGCTCAGCCCCTCCTCTCCTGGGAACCTCAGCCTATGGGGGGAGCCCTGGGGCCTCCCGTCCTGAATGAGGCAGACGTATGGCGACCCTGACCCTGTGACCTTCAGGGTGACGGCAGTGAAGGGGGCTTCCTGCCCTGACTGGCTGCTGCCTGAGTCCAGGGGGAGTGGTATTTGATGGAGAAGCCCCTCTCTGGATTCCCCACCTGGGCGGGCAGCGGGCAGCTCAGGGGCAGGCCCTGCGGGCACGCAAGCAGAACCAGGGCCGGAGACGAGCCCCGCCCGAGGCCGCACTGGTCAGCTGGGGGCCTCCTGCCTCAGCCTGGAGGCCTGGCCCCAATAGTACTCCCCGGGAGTTCTTAGAAGCATATCAAGACCAGCGTCCCCCACACGTAATCAGGGTCAGGAGGAGACTAGAATTTGGGGAATCTTGATTAAGAAGTTACACTAGCCAGTCACATTGTGTTCTGATGGGAGGAAGTGGGGGCCCAAGAGGAGGGTCCCCTAGGATCTGGAGAGTGACCCAGCCCTGGCCCTCCAGGCCTCCAAGGAGTGTGGGGGCCTGGTAGTGGGTCAGGGGTCCCTGAGAGGGGGTAGGGGTTCGAGGAGGGGATAGGGAATCCCCAGGGGTAGGGTTGGAGTCCCTGGGAGGGAGTGGGGTCTCTGGGAGGGGGCAGGGTCCCCAGGAGAGGACAGGGGTCCCCGTGAGGGGGCCAGCTCCTGGGTTGGTGTCTCCTGCACCTGCAGGCTCGGGAGGAGGCATCGGTGGAGCAGCCTCACCCCTTGAGCTGTGGCGCCTCTGTCGTGAGTTGACGTGTGTCTTTCTGTGTAACTTGACAAGCCTGCTACTCCTGGGTCCCCTGCAGACCTAGCTCCCGACTACAGAGAAGATGGCTCTAACGGTGACCCCACCTCAGTCACCCGGCACCCAGCGGCCTCGCTCCACTTCCTGACGGTGGCCAACCCTCGGTCTGAAGTACTTGTGCCCAGGGTGCTGAAGAATTCAGTTCTCCTATTTGACAGACTTAGAGGAACTTAGGCTGACCAAAGTGCTCACTTTCAACCAACTCCTTTGGACTCGTGACTCAGAGATTAGGACACCAGCAGTCTCAGAACATGAATCCAGACCCAATCAAGAATTCCTATAAGAAAGAAAAACCACTCTGACAACACTCCCCTTTCCAGAGAACTCATCCCGGTTAAAGCGGCATCAGGGGCCTGCTCCGGGGCAGGCTGTCCCCATCACTGGTCTGGTGCACATGGAGCCTGGGTCCTGGGTGTGCGTCCTGGCCTGGCCCCAGGTCCCCGTGGGCCCCGCTTTGTGCTCAAGGGCCGCCGTCTAGAGTGTGAGGTCCGTGTTTCTCTGCACGAACAAGGCCTCCCTAGCCTGCAGTCGCCTGAGCCCCAGGCTGTCCTGGGACCTCTGGCCATCGGGGCTCAGGGAGCAGACACGGGCCGCCGTCTCCCTGGCATGTCCCAGGACAGGGCCCCCTTTATTGCTTGGCTTCTGTCCCCATGGGGAAGAACACACCAGCAATTTCCCAATTAGGGAGAAAAAGGCAGCTTGAGACACAGGGCTTCTTTCCTCCCAACATCACTCTGCTTTGGGTAGGCACGGGAAGATTCCGGAATTTGGCTCAGGCAGTGGTAAACGGGGACAGGGAGCATCTTTGAAAGCTCCCTTTGAAATCAAGTGGGTGTTGCTGCTGCTGACCGCCCAGCCCTGGGAGCAGGTACGACGGTCGTGGGGCCTGTATAGACCGTCGGGGGGCGGTGTTGGAGGATGAACGCTTTCCTGGGAACTGCCCCGTGGAGCCAAAGAAATCAGATGTGGACGCCCTCCCTTTCATTCCAGAAACGCCAGTGCAGCAACTTATCCTAAGCGGGCTGATGTCAACTCCACTGTCTGCGCTGAGTAAATGCTGCCGGTGGATTAAACGGATGAAAACTTGGGCCGACCGAGAGGTGGGCACACGACCCCGGGGGGTGCACCACTCAGAGCTGCTGGCAGGGAGTTCGTGCACCTCCGCGAGCGTCAGGGCAGAAACCTCCTGAGAGAAACCAGGGGTCGGCGCTGGAGTCATGCAAACTGAGCAAAAACTTGAAACATCTTCAAGCTGAGATCTAGTGGCTCCCCTTTGAGAGAGAAGCACGAGTATCAGAGCTTTTATTCTTGGGGACTCAGCCCCCCACGCAGCCCTTTAAATCCTCATGGAGTAGAAACAACCATCAGAAAAAGGGAAAAGCAGAAAGTGGGCAGAGGACACCCTGAAACAGAGCGCGGAGGGAGGCAGGCGTTCTCCATCCAGGGCCCTGTCGTCAGAAGCCTGAGCGGGAAAAGTGATAACAAAGTGCACTTTCCCCAGAGCGGGGCAGGCGGGTTGACCTGAGCCCCACGTGTGCCCAGTTCCCCTACGTCATGCTCTTGTGCAGGGGCACCCAGACTCAGGGCCCCTTCCCGCTCAGGCCCCATCTCGTCCGTCAAACCACAGGGCTTACTTTTAAGTCGTTTCTCAGCAGATCGTGGGTGTCCCGGAGCGGGTGTCCTTGGGCTTCGTCTCCTGGAGCTTCACCTCGGTTTCGTCCGTCACTTACTCTTATACGGGCTGGTGACACGGTGCTTGGCGGCAGTTCAGTCCCCGGGAAAGACGAGCTGCCTTCTGTCTGGCGGCGGCCCCTGGAGACGTCATCTGGCTCCGGGCAGGCAGTTGCTGGTGGCAGCGTCCCCGCTCCTCCGTCCAGGACTCTGGGGGGCAGCTCTGTGAAGCTCCCTGCCTGGTCGCTCCCTGCAGGATGGGTGGCCGACACGAACGCTCTCTTCTTCTCTCGGTCGGCTGCTCCCAAGAAGCCACCAGGGTTGAGAAGGAGCCTCAGGGCGCGCGTGGGCCTGTGGGCGAGCAGTGAGTGGCATCAAGGCGTCTCGTCGTCCTCGGGAGCGTCATGCTAGGTCACAGGCCTGCATCTCAGGAATGGCAGCCTTTGTGTTTAACATGTGGTGAAATAGACATTAAAAACTGCCAAGATGGGCAACAGGTGTGTTTAGGGTGACTCTGCCTGACCTCCGGCCCTCTATCCTTCCCTGAACCAAACCCCGGCCTTCCCGAGCGGCTGCATCCTCGGTCCCCCACAGAGACGCTTCCAGGACACTGCGGGATGGACGGCCAGAGCTTCGGGGTGGCGTGGGCGTGTGCTTGTTCAGAATGTCTATCTATCTATCTAGTTATCTGTATAGATAGAAATATCATAGATAAACATTTACTGAACACCAATATAAAAATCTGGCCCGGAAAGACCAGAACAGAAATATGCAATTTTCTTGTTGTAAGATGGTCAAAAGTGTTTGGTTTTTTTTGAAAAAAAGCTCTACACACTGTTTAATACAAGTATGTATAAGAAGTCTTTTTGTGTGTGCTGACTTTATATATATATATATATATATATATATCTTGTTTAAAAATAATATATATAGTTATATGTAACAATATAACTATATATAGGAATATATATACATCTATACATACAACTCTGTATGTGTACATTTGTGTGTATATCATTGTTTAAAATATCTCCCCACCTACTTGTATATATTCCTTGTTTAAAAATAACATACAGCATAAATATAGATATACATATAACTGTATGTCTACACTCGTGTGTGTGTGTGTGTGTGTGTGTGTGTGTGTGTATGTCCCCTCCCGGGATGCCCGTCCACGTAGCTAAGAAGCCGGAGGCCATCCCTGGTCCACCACTGGTCCTTCATGGGCAGCCTCAGCACAGCCCACGCAGACGCCGTGGACCCAGGGGTTGGTCTGCACGGCCGAGCTGGGGTAGCTGGGCTTCGTCCTGGACGGCGTGGCCTCTCTCTCTCTGGTGCCTCCACCCGCGAGGTTTGCGGAGAAACAGTCAGTGCAGCCCCGTCGCAGTGACCACCGGCAGGTTCAATGCTGTCTTTAAGGGAAAATCACCGGCTCTGACTTCTGAAGGAATCAACTGTGTTCTTGTCTCTTTGTGACGTCCCCAGGTGACCCACACATGTTTAGGGTGAGGGATGACCACACGTTTATTCTTAGATGCTCTTTAACAGGTTTAGGGTTTTAAAAATGGATGTGCAGGCGTCATAAATGGAATCGGGGGCTCCTTCTGGTTCCCTGTCCTGGAGTGGTGCTCACGACACACTGACGCGTGGCTACTGCGGAACTGTGCGCGGGAGGCTGATCCCAGCATCGCTGGGTGACTTCCTACAGCCCACGCAGCGACACAACCCGCCACACCCAGACATCAACAAAGGGAGGAGAAATCACCCCGCTCGAGCCGCCAGGGTGAAGAGATCAGATTTGGAGGCCGCTTTAGAAAAATCACTGAGTAACGCAGGAAAGGGAGGGAACTGTTCAAACACGACAAGGAGTAACCCCAGGAGAAGTGTCGTGAACAGCGAACCCCCATCCAGGCCCCTGTGTCTGCATGCGAGCTCGAAAAGAGGCCTGAGCATTCCCCAGGCTCCGTGCTGGGCCCACGGGAGGGGGCAGAGAGGCCAGCCCGTCCATGGTGAAAACCCAGCAAACGTCGACCGTTTTATTTTACTGTCTGTAGAGGGATGTGCGAAAGGATGATCTGCACATAATACACTGACTTTGCTTATGTTAAGGTAGAAAAGTCATAAGTAGCATTATTCTTATTTTTTAGCATATTGTGACATTTTTGTGTGGAGTATGTATTATTTGCATAATCTGAAGACCAGAGCTCAGAATGGGATCTGGGTGAATGCATTCTTCCCCGAGGTTGGTGCTTTAACTTTCCTTCATCTTTCCTGACCTTCCCAAGTCTGCTGTGCGGCTCAGGATGACCCAGTGGCACCAGGGAGATCTCATCTGTGACATTTTTTTGGTGAGGAAGACCAGCCCTGAGCTAACATCCACTGCCAATCCTCCTCTTTTTGCTGAGGAAGACTGGGCCTGGGCTAACATCCGTGCCCAACCTCCTCTACTTTATATGGGATGCCGCCACAGCATGGCTTGAGAAGTGGTGTATAGGTCTGTGCCCAGGATCCAAACCCACGAGCCCTGGGCCACTGAAGCAGAGTGCATGAACTCAACCACTATGCCACCAGGCTGGCCCCACATCTGTGACATTTTGAATAGACTTTTCCTGCAAAAAAACCCCTCATATTGGATGAGGCGGTCAAGGTCAAGGAGACCCACCTCCTGCCTCCAGCTGCCCAGCTCCCTCACATTTGCAGCCAGAGTCTTACCCTGCTCTCCCCTCCTCCGTCCGCCTGCCCCCACTTCCTGCCACCATGGACAGCTGACATCCCACGGCCGCTTGAATATCAGTGTCATCCTGCGTGCCCTCGGCGTGGTCCCCACGGTCTTTTGGAGACCGCGTCCTAACAGCCATTCCCTGGGTGCCCGGCCTCCCTCAGTGCTCTCATGGCGCCTCCCAGAGACCCCAGGAGGCGGGGGAATTAAAGAATGACTAACAGCTGAAAGAACTGTGTGGGCCCACTGCATGAAAGGAATGCACGTTCAGACGGGATGCGGGTTTTCATCTGTGGGGCAACGAGCAGGGAGACGGGTGACAACTGGTACATGTGGAAAGTGCTCGCAGAGTGAACGCCAGGGAGAGGACTGAGGGCTACCATACACAAAGAGCTTGTCCAGGAAGACAAGGGGAGCCCAGCTGCACATGGAGCGGGGACAGGGCCTGCCCCAGGGCGCCTGCGCTGCGAGAAGGGGGCCCTCTGAGCTTGAGGTGTGAGCACAGCTCCTGGCGATCTGGGAGGGGCAGGCAATCGTGTGCTGATGTCATTTTTCAGCGAGGTGATATTTATGACTAATTTTCGAACCACAGTAATGACATGTTAAGAAGACTGTCCCTCGCCCCACGTGTTCTCCCCCATGTCTGAGGCTGGTGGATGCCACCCTCAGGAGCAGCCGTGGAGCAGTGCGGCTCTGTGGGTTGCCAGCTACTTGCTCAGCGAGGACTGGCCGTCTCCTCCGAGCTCTGGGCTCGCACCTCCACCAACAGATGGTGGTAGAGGACCAGGAAGCCGAACGGGTGGGCTCTGAGCTCAACTCCCCTCAAGAGCAGCCGGGTCCCCTTTAAAGCCAGAGAGCCTTTGCTGCCCACAGTCTTTCACAGCTGCTGGCATTAACCACCCCTCAGCAGGGGGAGGCAGGCGTGGCCCCTGAGGTTGTGGCCCAGCTCCCCCTTCCCCGAGGTCCTGCCACGAGCAGCCCAGGAGGTCCCCGCAGCCAGGATGCTGCGCTCCAGGGATGCCCAGTGGGCTCCTCAGGTTCCAGCGGCCCCGAACTTGACTCTGCTCTTCTGATGCCGAGTGGCCCGTGTGCCAGAGGCTGCCGCGTCTCAGCTCACGATGACAATCTCCCTGTGCACACTGTTGCCTGTGCAGCCGGCCAGCCCGCGGTCCTCACCCTGTCAGAGCCTCCCTGGGCGAATCAGCAAATGATGCTGCTCTGTTTCTTGTTCACATGATGCAGGGAAATGAATAAAAACAGACGATTCTCCCCAGAAAAGCCAGTGTCAATCAGACACACGCCCGGGAAGGAAAAGCCCCTTGGAGAGCGAGCGGGGAGTTGTCAGGACAGACCGCCGAGCAGGAGTCCTGGGGTGGGGTGGGGGTGCCGTCCCCTCAGAGGGGGTGTTTATTGGATGAGGGCTGTGGTTTCTCAAGGGACCTGTCAGGAGTCCTTCCTCAGGACTTCCCGATTCTGGGCAGGCACGTGGTCCTCCCTATTAGAAACAACAGCCTGTCCCTCCCTCAGACCCCACCCAGGTCCCTTTCCCACCTCCCTGCTTTACTGTCAGCACGATTTCTCCCACTGGAACACCGCTCCTGCAGGCAGGGGTGTTCACTGGAGTGACTTCGGGCAGCAACCGTCTTGGTTGTTGGATGAATGAATGCACGAGGCTATGACTGCTCCAAAGGAAGCAAACAACAATGCCACGGGAGCACAAGGGGATCCCAAAGACCCCACAGAGAGTTGACATCCCTGTTGGCCTTGGAGACAAGTGGAATTTCAGCGGCAGAATGAGGAGAAGAGAAGGGAAACCATGAGACTGGGGGACGTGTGGGAAGGCAGGTGGTGGGGAGGCTGCGGTGGACTCCAGAGCAGATTTGGGGCTGGGACTCTTTCCACTGTGGTTTCTGGGAACTTATTTTAGCTGCAGAGCCCTTTGTTCACCTGGCTCAGTGTTGGGGAGACAATAGGGAGTGGTGAAGTCTATGGCAAACAGACCAGCCATGTTGAAAGGGGCAGCTGGCGGTCGGATCAGGCTCATTGCTGCTCTGGGGCAACTTTTCCAATAGAAGCCCTGAATCTGAACTTTTAGGTGACATATCCAGATTTTAAGTGTTAACTATTAATTAACTTAAAAACCACTGAGCTGCCCCGGGGGCATAGTGGTTGAGTTCGTGCACTCTGCTGTGGCAGTCCAGGGTTTGCAGGTTCGGATCCCTGGCACGGACAAATGCACCGCTTGTCAAGCCATGCTGTGGTGGCGTCCCATATAAAGTAGAGGAAGGTGGGCATGGATGTTAGCCCAGGGCCAGTCTTCCTCAGCAAAAAGAGGAGGATTGGCAGTGAATGTTAGCTCAGGGCTGGTCTTCCTCACACACACAACAAAAACCAGAAAAAAACCCCCAAACCACTGAGCCAGCCAACCACACAAGGGGGGGGATGCAACATACCCTGGAAGCTCAGCGGCACCAGGTTCCAGCACTTCCTTGGGGCTCTGCAGGGACTGCGAGGGGATGGGGTATTGGGATTCCAGGGTGGAGGCAAAACCCCGGCCTTGAGATGCTCACAGCCAGGAGGGAGGGGGCAACACGCCCCTGGACACCTTCCCCTGAGACACCGTGCCAGGGCGGCCAGGAGGGAAGAGGTGAAAACCTCGCGGAGAAGGAGAAGGCGGTGCCTCTCACAGAGAACGGGCACTGCGTGGGGAGGGCGTTTTTGTGATCAATTTCCTGACCAGGACCACCAGGAAAGGAATTTTTCCTACGTGCTTTACTTTTCCTAAGCCATTAGGAGTGCGGTTTAGTGGTGACTTTTGGGCCAGCAGCTCTCGTCTCTCCCCGCCCGGCACCTGAGCAGAAAGCTGTGTGCCTGGATCGGCCGCCGAGGGAGCGGCACAGACCGGCACTCCCGCTTCTTGTCAGAACGTCTGACTGGAACTTTCTTGGCCGAGTCTGACCCAGGAAGAGAGTCCCGGAAACTGGTAGCCTGGGGAAGGTCCCTGGCCTCAGTTTCCCCCCCTGTGCAGTGGGGATAAAGGGATCTTAGTGAATGTGTGTGCAGCACAGGGAACAGGGCTCTGCATGTCTTCGCTCTACATTTTGTTTAATTATGGTCATTAGTCTGGAAGATCGTGTGAGGGTGGCACAGCAGTCCTCTGAGCGAGGGTTCTGGGGTCAGGTGGCCCCTGCTGCTTCTGTCCAACCCTGCGTTTCTCAAATGTATTTGCTCACAGGACCCTCCTCTATTTTTGTGGACACGCTATCAACTTCCTGAGGCATGTGCTTTGACATTCTGGTAAATAATCTAAATATTAATGTCATTCTAAGTAATTTGAATTTCATCCACGGATCACATCAGACCAGCAGCTACTGCCAACTGCTGACTTTTTCTGCCTTTATTGCCCTTTTGCCCTGATTTTTCCATCTATTAGTTTTTCATCCTGATCCGTCATAAGTGTTTCTATAAGCCCCTCCAGTGCAATTAGTTGCTGTCAGTAAATAAATCAACTACCTTCTAAGGGAAGAAATAGAAATCCTGTTTATCCAGACTCAGAGGATGTTGGGGACAATTTAAACCTTCCACAAGGCTAGGTGATGCCATGTTTTTCTCAAGGCTGATTCAGAAGCACAGAAATGTTTGTTTCTCTGCTGCCTCAGCCTCCTAAACTCCCCATCTCCATGAAGAATTGCACTCCCCGGCGAGCTCTGGCTGTTTGTGCCGTCTTAGCGCTGCTGCCCGTGACGGTGAGGTAGGGAGCATTTCCTAAAGGACAAAACCCACAGACTCATAACCACCAACCGTGGAGGAAAAGATGAACAGAACTGTATTAAAACTAAGGTTAGAAAACCTCCGGAAGCGAAGACAGAGACCAGGACAGGTCGGCACAGCGTGGGAGGAGGTATTTGCTGAACGTGGCACCTCCCCCGCCCGCTGCTCCCCTTTGTTGGGACTGACCACAGCTACAGCAGCTCTGTCCTGCCCACAGGAGCGGGCAGTGCTGTGACCACGGGGGATGAGCCCCTCCCCAGCTGCGTCGGGGTATAAGAACAACGCTGGAATATACAAGGAGCTTGAACAAATCAACCAGAACGAGGCAGACAACGCAATCGAAGAACGGGCCAGAGATCATCACAAAGACTCTACAGGAGAGGATGAACAAATGGCCAACAGACCCAGGACAGAGTGCTGGCCTCACATGGAGCCATGCCACAGTGGTGCCACCACACATGTGCCAGCGTGTGCCCAACACAGAGCAGAACAGACTGTCAGGTGTCGGTGAGGATGGGGGCAGCTGCTGGTGATCGTAGGAATTGGCACCAGCACTTTGGAAAATATTCTGACTTTGACTAGAAAGATGTCTTACATACTACAGAAGGAAAATAGACATTTTATGTACTACAGTCACTCATGTGCACAGCCCACAACCCAGTCACTCCTCTCCTAGGATGTGATGGACAGAAATGCAGCCCCAGGCACACCTGGGGGCATGTCCAGAGCAGCCATGGCAGCATTCTTTGTGACAGCCCCAAAGAGCCCAGTGTCCATCAATGGCAGAGTGGGTAAATGAACTGTGTTATGTTCAGACAACTGATTGCCACCCACTGATGAAAATTAACGGACCACCACTACACAAAGCAACGTGTGTGAATCTCACGGACATGAAGTGGAGGAAGCCAGGCGCCACAGAACAGCTGCTCTCTGCCCCATTTACATCAAGTCCGACAACAGGCAGACGAGTCTGCAGTCGGGGGTCGGGAGCATCTGCAGAGAGGGCGATGATTGGAAGGTGATGATGGGGCGTCCGGGATGACAGCACGACCACCTTCAAGGTGGTCCTCATTTCTGAGCAGCATACCCCTTCCTGGATGTGTGTCACACTTACGTCAACATATGAAAACGTTCACTTTCTTTATATTAAGTTGAACCGTGTAACATTGCTGATTTCAGCCATTTTTGATCTGAAAACAGGGCCATTTCAAAACAGAAAACAATTCCCCTATACACAAGCTTCTGAGCCACATAACTTAAAATGCTGTGTACAGACTTTAACTTAACAGGAAAACTCATTAATCAGGAATTGATAAATTGGCAAAATCCATTGTGAAAGCCAGCGTTCCCACACAACCCAGTGGGCGTCAGAAGCCACATTAATTTCTCAAGAAACAACAGTTTTCCATCTGAAACTGATATTTCCCTCTAACAGATATTATCGTTGCCCGTTCTGAACGGCACAGGCTGTTCTTTGGAGAGTTCCTCCTCTGCTGGGCTTTTTGAAGCCTGCCATTCACCAATCAATATCAGACGTGGAGGGAGCTCTCGGAGGAAGGGGGCAAATTCTCTCCTTTACGCAAGATGTCAAGGAGAGACACGATGCTGATTGATTCTGTTTTTCCTGACAAATGCACCTGGTACCTTTTCAAAATGTGAAGCAAGAATAGTCTAATCTAGAGTGTGAGTTGTCCCCAAACTCCAGGAATTCCTGGTGCTGTTAAAGCCAGCTCACTTTGGAGCCGCTCCATTCCGTGTCCCTGTGGCTCACTCTGAGAACCACGTGTTTGTGGCTGGGCCACCAGGAGCCAGCCTCATCTGTGGACATCACCTCACAGACATGGATGCCAACTACTGAAAGGACAGCGGGTGGACCTCTTGCAGATTTGCTTCTCTCAGGTGCCATGTGCATAAGGAAAAGCCCACGCCCTTTGAGGGTCCTCGGTGTCCAGAGGGCCAGGCTGCACGTCCACACACGTGTGTGTACTAGGGGCAAAACCCAGGCGTAGAATGTGGCAGGAGGAGCCCGTCTCAGGAGGTGGAGTGGGTTCCAATTCCAAGCTTTCTCTTCCATCTACATCTTAACAAAAATTGAAGTGGAAAAGTCCCACCCCTCCTAAAAATGTGTAATTCAAACAAAAACCAAAACCCCACCTGCAACTCAAATTCTTTGGGTGGGTACTTTATTTCTCCTTGTTGTCTCAAGGTAGACATGAAATATTTCATTGCAAGATGAGGTTTTTTGAGCCTGTAAATGCTAATAAGACCTGTCTGCTCATGGCCAGGATAAAAAGGAATTAATGGTGGACCACGGATTTGGCCACATCCTAAGACACGGTGTGTCCTGAGACCACGTCTTCTCCTGATTTTCTAACAGGACTCAGCTCCAATTGCTAAGGCTTCTCCCTTCTGGGTCCTGACAGCCAGGTGGAAATGTCGCTCCTGGGTGCTGCTCAGAGGGCCCCCCCAGGGTAGGCTCCACACAGGCTCCTCCCTTCTCCCCGGAGGAGCTGATCCCACGGTGAGGGCTTATGAGACAGCAAGAAGGTGGGGTCCTGGATGGAAGAGGGAGGATTTCCAGGGTCTAAGATTTGACCTCAACCTTTCATGTGCTGGTCTGGTGAAACCTCCGGATGCCTTTTCAGAGTGATTTTATATTCTACATAAAATAAAAAGCAGGTATAATGAAATGCAGTTACCAGAAGAGGAAAGATCGAGGCCCAGTAGGGCGTCCTCACTGACGCTGGCGGTGACCGCGTCTCGCGGTGGGGCTGACCGTGGCCGCAATTCCGAAATGTGAGGAAGGTAAGAGCCGCTTTAAGATATTTGCAACAACTGCGATACACCTGAAAATACCTAGATTTCCACCAAAAAATTCTGAGGTTCAGTTCACAGTGTTCGTTTTGTTGCTTCTAGTCAGAACTGAAAGAAAAGTCACATTGTGCAACGCTAACGCGGTCAGTGAAAAAAGACATTTTTTTCCCAGTCAAATTCACAGCCCCACGAATGTCACCCGGTGGGCGTGGGCCTCGCGTCTGGGAAGTCTGGGAAGGCAACGTGTTCCTCGTCGTTCACACCCTCCACCTGCGTAGCATTTCCGAACTTGCAACGTATTTTCGAATGTTGTCTTATTTAATTTGCTGATGATACGTATATTAAGCATCCCACCCAGGAAGTCAGAGAGAGAGTAAGAACATCCACACGAGGAAATTATATGGCAGGAATTAATGGAGACTAAGGAAGAAATGAACAAAATAGAAAATTTCAACAAAAAATTAGATTTCATTAACAAAGCAGTAGATTTAATCAACAAAAGCAAAAGATGGCTTGTTGAAAATAAAAAGAGACTAGAGAAACCTAATTAAAACATTAGGAGTATAAATTAGGGCCAATGTAAGATAGGAACCTGTTTAAAAACAAAAGAGAATGTTATGTGAAGCTTGGAGAAAAATCTAAACAAAAATAATAATTTTCTGGAAAAATGTAAATTTAAAAATTAACTCAAGAAGAAATAGAAAACACAGGTAGCCCAATAACTATCTTAGTGATTAAAAAGATGGACAGAGATAAACTAATTATGTAAGTACCAGTCCTAGATGGAAATTGGACATTTTTGAAAAAAGCTGTGAGTGTGTGTGTGTGTGTTTGGGGTATCGTTGACTTGCCCCCAAAGTAATAAAACCATACCACTAAGTTGCAGAAATTAAAATACCAAAAAATCGAAACACCACAGGACAGACGGGGTGACGGATGCGCAGACGGCCCGGACACCATCCAGGTAAACGTGGGCGTGTGTGCACCACGCGGGGGGCACACGAGTTAGTGAATCACAGAAGTTGTGACACAAGGTTTTCCTTCTGTAAAAAGATGAAGTTGTCGCCCTACTCACTGTTCACGTACAAATAAATGTCACAAATAAATAAAGTTTCAGATGAATTAAAGAACTAAAAGTTAAAACACTGTGAAAGCCTGAGGAAATAACACGGGGGACCATGGTTGTAACTCCAGAGTACGGGTGTCTTTTCAGGGGAGACGAGGAAGAGTGGGGCCACGGGGAGACGACGGCTTGTAACCAGAACCTCGGGAAGCAGAGGCCCACACTGCCGGCCGCAGACAACAGACGGCGCCGAGAAACTTCACGACACACGTGAGAGACAAAGCTTTCCTGTCCCTCACGAACAAGAATGCCTCCAAAGGAACAAGACAAACCATCCAGGAAACAGGCCGTCCACAGGAAACAGCGCCTTCCACACACGTGCGGGTCGGCACCCGCTCCCATGGGCTTCGCGCCCACTCACGGGTGGCACAGGATGCCTCCTGTGCCGGGTGTGACCTGGTCCCTCCACGGTTTTCCATTCACGCCACACACACACCTTGCCCTCGAAGTGCCCCCCGGGGGCCCTCAACCTCCACCCACGAGGATAAACCCACAGGCAGACGTCGGCTCTGAAACATTCCATGCTGAGCGGCTGCAGGTATGAGCCGGAATGTTCTTATTTATGGTTTCAGATCATCATCAAAATGAAAACATGACATTTAAAATGTCTCATGGACTCCCTGACCCTTGAGAATATACCCTCAGACGTCCCGACGTCAGTGTGGGAGGCGCTGGTGTAAGATCCTGAAGTCCCGTGACTCAGGGAGATCCCCTACCATGTGGCTCACTGGTCTCCAGGTGACCATAATGCTGGATTCAAACAAGAGACACAGAGCCTGTTTAGAATGAAATAGAAGTCCGGATGTTGTCCAGAAGTGACTGAAAACTGACTCAAAAAAGCTCAAGTGAGAAAAAATTCATTGGGTCACAAAGCTGAAAAGTCTAGATAGGGATATGGATGGCTTCAGGTATAGCTGGATCCAGGGACTTCAACAATGTGGTTGGGAGCAGCTTTCTTTTTCTGGTCTCTTGGTTCTGCTCGTTTCTGTAGCCATTCTCAGGCATTCTTGCCCCTCAGCCAACCTCCCCTCATCCAGATCCAGTAGAAAAGAGAGCTGTTATATCCCCTCACACCCTGGACAGGTCTCATTGCCCCACTGTGTCACCACAGGGCTGCTACGTGCCCGTTGTCCTCACTGGGAGTGCACGACTGGCAGGGGAGGAGAGTTGCATCCCCAGCTGACAGCCGGGAAAGAAGAGGCACGAATGTTGGGGGTAGATTTTGAAAATGGGCAGGCACCGTTCCCCCAGATCATGAAAACTCTCTGCTTGTTGGTTGTTAGCACAGGTGCCCGAGAGCAGGGACGGTTCCATCCCCAGTGTTCACCCCATGCCGGGGACACAGGGGGCCCCTGATAGACATTGATGGATGGATGGATAGAACGAATGCTTCTCGGCTCTGGATGGCACAGCTCTCTGTTTACTGGAAAGGCCATCATCAGAAGGAAAACAAGCCATGTGTCATGTCCCCAGCACTGAGATTTCACTTCAGGAGCGTTTGCTGTTGAGAAACTGTAAAGCTGCTTCTTTCCCGACTCCAGGTGTTGGCAGTTCTCACGTGGTATGTTTATGGGAAATGCTGCCCCTTCATCTGGCCGCCTGTGCGAGGCTGGAAGGCGGTAAAAGCCGAGCTCACAGAGAGCGTAATCCACGTCTCCCCTCGCAGGGATCACAAACGTTTATCCCCCGAAGGAAGACAGGCTGTGATCCAGTGTAAACCGCCCCTCGTGAAGGAGAACAGCCCACGGAGGCCGGGGCGTCAGTGAATGAGCACTTCTTGTAAGATTTTGAGAAAGTGCTGAAGCATCAGAACGAATCTTTGTGCATCGGGGTTACGAGCAGCACTGACGTCAGGCCAGTGTGTTGAGTAAATGGACCAGAGCTGAGAGTTTCTGTGCCCACTGATAAGTGGGCGGGGTTGTTCTAGGACCCTCAGCAACACTACTCACTCTGGTGGGCAGGACAGAGCTGCTCTCCCCGTGGTCGGCCTGGCAGAGGGGAGCAGCGGGTCGGGGAAGCACCTGACCCCCTGGAGCCCCCAGGCCCGCTGTGCACTCAGCCCAGGGTCAGCCAAGTCCTTGGCCGGCTGGGCTTTTCTCTTACAGTTTATCACACTTACTCACTTTTCTTTTTACAGCTTTGGTTTCCTATTTTAATATTATGTGGCTTTTGTTAAAAATTGCCTAAGAATCTTTTTGGAAGCAGACAGAGAAAAAATGAACACCACCATAAAATAGGGTGTTTTATCATTTTTCGGAGGGAACAGCTGTGTGGCCACGTGTCCCAGAGCTTCCAGGCAGCAAAGGCAAAAAGGGAGTCTGCGCAGCATCCCCACTCGCACCGTTTCTTGGGGCATGGGGGCTGCCCCAGGGCTTTCCTGGGGCTGATTTTAAAGGTAATTACCACGTGGGACTTCTCTGATAGACACACAGGACAGAGCTTCCCGTGGAAGTGGAGGTTTTCTTCACGAGACTTTTTCACATCAGACCGTGTAAATGGAAAAGCAACACACTGAGGTCCGCGTCCCCGAAGTCGTCCTGTGATCTGTGCTGACACGAGACTCAGAGAGCAGAGGAGGCGTAGTCGCTCTGTCCCCTTAGATGGCCTCTCTCAGCACACCTTCGGGAGGTTTGGGGTGGAGGTCGGAGGTTACACTAGTGAAGCAGTTCCAGGGCCTTGTGCTCCGAGCTGCTGGTTTCAGCGGCTTCACGTCAGGCTGTGAGGAGACGGGGCACAGCGACTCCTGACGAACACACTTACGGTGTCCCCTCTCTGTGTTCACGTAACTTGCTTCTCAGGGCATCCTGGGGGGAGCAGACACCCCGTGCGTCTCTGGAATTGAAGGACCGGGTCTGACGGGGGGGACGGCCCGGGCTCTGGGTGTGGGTGAGTCCATGCTGGCTTGGTGATATATTCTAGGTGCTGAGAAGCCTGAGTGGCGAGTGAGTTCCCATCTGGTTGGAAGTCCAGCCCACGTCCACAGAGACGAATCTGTAGATGACACTGAAGCTTTCCTCAGATGGCCATCTCTGCTCTGTTCCAGGTGAGAGAAGAGGAGGTCATCTTCACGGAGCGTGCACCGGTCAGCTCCTGCTGTGTAACGAGCCACCCAACGAACCCTATTCATTTCTCACAAGCCTGCAGACAGGCTGGTGCGTCTGCCCACCTGAGCCGTGCTGGGCTCCATTAGGGGGCAGTTTGGCTGTGGCAGGCTGGTGTGGGATGGCCTCAGCTGAGACACCCTGGCTCTCCTTCTGGTCTTGTCCTCAGCGGGCCAGCCTGGGGTTGTTGCTCGAGCAGTCCAGCATACTCACAGTGATCAGAACAGCAAGAGAGCGGGAGAGCGAGAGAGAGAGAGAGAAAGGGAGAGAGCAGGCCTCCTGAGGCCAGGCCCACGCGGATGCAGCGGCCAGGAGAAAGACTCCACTTCTGGATGGGAGGAGACGAACGTCGCATTTCTCAAAGAAGGGGTGGGGAATTGGGGCTGCCCTTACTGTCCTCCCCCAGGCCACCCTGCATACGAGGTACCTCGCCACTTGATCCTGTGCTGTGCGAAGTCCAGTCCTGTCCTCCATCCTGGGGTGGACGCTCTCTGACCTCTCCATCCTCCAGCTGGTGAAGGGGAGATGGCGAGACTGTCCACCACGTGCCTGAGGTCGCCTGGCCGTGCCGGGGGAGCCAGGGCGGACCCCAGACCCCCCATCCTCGCCCCCTCCACCTGGACCCCGAGGCCGTAGCTGGTGTGACCCGGCTTGTCCGAGTGGTGGGAACTCTTTTACTTCCCTCCTTTGCAGCTGCTGTTCCAGGGCCGGTTTCCTTTCATGCTGAGCTGTGTTGGTGACCAGACGGACTGGGTTCTGGGGACGCTTTGCTGAATGATTTCACTCGGTGCTCCCGGCTCTGAGCCCTGAGCACTGGCCGGGTCGCTGAAGCAGATTTAAGATTTTAATTTTATCAGATTTGTGGCATCAGGACTGTAGCATCGGGCTGAGGGCTTTAAGTGTTTGTCACATATATTTCTATGGAATCTGGATTTTGTCCAAAAAGAGATTCAAGACTCTATGGAGATTGCAGGTCAGAGCGTAAGACCTGGGTCTGGGCATTTGGTTCTGCCCATCCCCCCAGTCTCACAAACACAGGACGCTGATCTCCCTGCCGCCTGCCTCTCTGGGTGAGAGACACGGGGACTCACGCTATGACTCAGGGGAGGAGGAGGGACGAGGGGGTCGGGGGGGTCCGGACAGCCCCTTGAGCGTCCACCCCCACCTGCTCCCGCAGACCTGGGTGAGAATCCACTGGGCGAATGTGAAGCTGCATGAAAACCCAGGGGCCGTCTCCGGGCCGGTGAACTGAGCTGTGTTGGAGGGCGGGAGCCGGGCTGGGGCCCCCGGGGGGCCTGTTCCAGCTGCGGCCACTGGAGTCTGGGCTCACCTCTCAGAGTGCCATGTCCCATGGGGCCTGGGCACGGGGGCTGCTGGGGCTTCCAGGCTGATGGGGGGCCTGCAGTGAGACCCATCCCAGGGAGGGTGCTGGAGAAGAGGCTTCTAGAACTGGGGGGCCTCCAGCTGGTTCTACCTTCAGGGATCCCAGTGGGTGTGCCTGGTCACAAAGGGGTGGGGTCTCCGAGGGCAGGGACGGAGATGGTCACAAGGGCTCGAGGGGCAAACCCTGCATCCAGCAGCCCAGTGGGTGGGCAGAGCCAGGGTGCTCGGGAGCCCAGCTCGGTCCCCAGGCCCCAGGCGTGTTTGGGCCAGAGTTGAAGTGAAGGGAGCAGTTAAGAGGTGGGTGGGTGCGTGGGAGGGTTTACTCCTCTGCCCCTGACGGTCTGAAGACCCTCCTTCAGAGGCAAATTGTTCTTCAGGTGTGTCCCCCAAATGCCTTCTCATTTGAAAAGGAGACAAGGACCCTGAGAGGCCGGTCCAGTGGGGTGAACTAGGCATCCAGACCTGGGCCAGCTCATGTCTGTGGCTGGGGCCCCTCGTTTGGGCGCTTGGCCCCCATCTTCACCTCCCTCATCTGGACCTCAGCTGAGCCTCTGGGTGGGGCCCTGGGAGGGTGGCACCCTGATAAGTGTCAGCCTGGTGGCTCCGGCCGGCAGTCTGTCCCCAGACCTATGAGGATGGATCGCACTGTTTCTCTGATTTACCCCTCTGTCCTCACAGCAGGGCAGCGGCCTTACCCTGAATCCAGCGCCACCTTTGTGACAAATGTCAGATTTTAGAGGAAGACGCTGCCGACTCCCAGATAACCTGCCTCGTTGATGGCAAATTCACTCTTCTTGTTGCGTTAGGTTTAGCTGCCGGAAGCTCTGTCTTCTTTCGGTCTTAAAATTCTGGAGAGACTGTTTTGGGTGAGAATTAGGGTTCAAGTTCATACAACCTGAAGTTAAGAGGAGAAGTGGCGCATTTGGGATGATCCAGACCTTCCCTTCTTCCCTCAAATGTCCAGAAAGTTCAGGCACGATCACGGCAATTCTGCTCGACTCATGGGTGATGGAGGTGACACAGATGAGCCACAAGGACACAGGTTCGCTTTCCTTTCCCTCCTCTGAGGACAAAAGATGCAGAGTGTTCAGAGGAAGCTCACGGAGTCCATGCCTCAGATGTTGTGTCAAAGGCGGGTTCCCCAGGGGGCTGAGGGCAGCACTTGGCTCAGACTGCAGCTGGAGGCACCTCTGCCAGCCGCCCGCACAGGCCCTGTCCCCGCGGAGACGCACTGCCCAGTACCGGGCCCCTGACCCCCCACTCAGCTGAGCTGGTGGCTGTGAACAGGCTGACGTGGCCACTCTCCCAGACGACAAGCTGCTGGGTGGGTGGCCACGGCTCCGGCACCACCTCTGTGGACACGTCCACTTCCAGTCCGGTCTGGGGGCTCAGAGCTCCCTGCAGCAGCGTGCTCCCGGGTGTTCTGCTGCAGGCGACAGAAAATGACTGACATAGATAAGACTGACTAAGCGCTGCTGGTCGCTCACAGGTGTGAGGGAAGAACCTCAGAGAAGGGGTGGTCCCAGCGGCAGGAGCCAGCGTGTGTGTGACCTGGGCCTCTGCTGTCTGCAGCTAACTCTTTGGTCCCTCCCCGTTCCTCTTCCCCAGACTCAGGTTCCAGGACCCAGGGTGTTGTGCTGACTGTCCCACAGGGAGGGGACTCTCACCAGGTTCACAGGAAGGGGAGGTGGGTCTGGGGGCAGGAGCGGGGGTGTCGGGCAGGTGCGAGTCTCTGAGCTCAGGTCATCACCTGGAGCTGTTTGCCACCCCCCCCATGAGTGTGACGACAGCGTCTGCGTCCCCCCGGTCCTGCAGGAGAGCGGGGCCCCACCCCCAGGACGAGAGTGAGCAGGACAGTGAGCAGAAGCACGTGGCCCCCAAGTGGTGTGGGCCTTCCTTCTTACCTTTGCATCTTTGTGCGTTTTACAGAGCTGGCGGTGCTGACATCCTCGAACCAGGCTGGGCTGTGACGTCCGGGATCGTCCAGAACAGCTCATTATTCAGCTCCAGAGGCCAGGGAGCCCCTGAGTCAGACTCAGGTGAGAGCAGCCTGGGCCCCTTCCCAGCCTCGCTGGTCTGCCCCCTCTTCCCTCCAGCCCTATGGTCCTGGCCGTCCCACCACAGTGGGGTGGGGGTGGGTCACTGTCCACCTGCTTCCTCTGGTCTTCTCTGGGAAAGACTGGGGTCCTGCAGCATCTTCAGGGTAAAGCCTCCATCCCCCTCAGGGCAGAGTTCCAGAGCTTTATTCCACTGAGGACCCTCCGGTGGGAGGATCAAAGGGACAAAGGACTCGGGCCGTCTGGTCACAGCCCACTGAGCCCACAGGGCGGTTCTGCAGAGGCCATGGAGACAGCTATCCTGAGCTAGTGAGCAGGCCAGCTGGACAGAACTTCTGCATCCAGGTCTGCCTGTCCTGCGGCCACCAGGTGAGCCGAGCAGGATGTGCTCTTTTCTGCATAAAAGTGCTCTCATCTGTCATGGGGTCAGGTGTGCCCCTCCTGGCCTGGGCTGGCACTGGGCCACCAGCATCCACAAGGTGCACCCTGAGCCCGGCCCTACTTTACAGGTGAGGACTCCGGATTCTTCTGGTTTACAGGTGAGACTCTGGGTCCTTCATCCTGGTTACAGGTGAGATTCCAGGTCCTTCCCCTGTTTACAGGTGAGGACTCTGCATCCATCCCACTGTTTGCAGGTGAGGACTCTGGATGAGGTGCAGAAGGCTCTTGGTGTAAAAATATGGAGCACATGTTTATTTGTGCATTTACATTGCGAATCTGGGAAAGGCACACGAGAAGCTGTGGATGGCAGTCACCTGGGGGTGGGGGAGTAGGGACGGGAATCTGGGACGGATGGGGGGCACGGAAAATTTTTCATTGTAAACCTTTTGGCACAAAATCGTTTAAACAGGACTATGTGTTATTTTCCCGAGGCAAGAATAACTTCAGAAGTGGGGGAATCTTAAAACAAAATCACACGTTTTGGAATATACTGTAACATACTTTGGAATATGCCGTAAAACACGGAGACGAGAATTTACCACATCTCGTCTCTGGCAGATGCCCGCCACCCACTGCCTGCCGCATCTCCCTCATTTCTATCTGTGCTCTCTCTTCTTTCCATCCTCTCTCCCTCACCCTTCTCATTGAAGAGGAAGGACACACAGGATTTTGCATCTTACTTTCCCCACGTAACAGCACGTTTTCTCTGCTAGTTCAAACTCCTCGTGAACGCACTGACACCTGCACAACGTTGGATGTGTGTGTGCTAGAATTCACTGAGCACTGTTGGATGTTTAGGTTGATTTCAGTTTTTCACCCCTGTATGTAACCCTGCCAGGAATTTGTGCTTCATACTCTCCTTGTCTTCCAGCTTTTTAATTAATTTATTTTTTGTGCAGAGAGTCCGGGGTGGAGTCAACTCAGAAGGTGAAGATATTTTTAAGGTGCCAGTGCACAGTGCCAAGTGCTCCGGGAATCTCTCGTGTGGACACTGCCCGGCGCTGGCCCTGGGGAGGAGGGGCTCTGCAGTGTGGAATTGTTGACAGTGCTTGGTGGTCGTGTTTTAACGCAGGGAAGCAAGGGAGGAAACCCGAGTAGCGAGAGGGAAGAGGAAGGGACTTTGGGATAAATGTGGACTATTATGTTCAGACCACCCCAAGATTAAAAGTAGAATAAAACAAAAGTACGGTTTGCCTGATTTAAGGGAGCGGGGAAGCCAGGGAGGCAGCTGGTCACTGGATCTCGGTTCTGAAGCCCGCATGCGTCTCTGGCTGATGGGACCTCTCTGCCTAGTGCAGGACGGCTTGTTAATTTAGCGTCCTGTTTCGGCCTGGAGAAGGCCCGGTCCACGGACTCCCTGTGAGGACAGGGCTTCCCTTGGCCCCAGGACCTGCGAGGAGCCATGTGCCTCACCTGCCCCCAGACCGCAGGCCGGTGGGGGGGAGTGGCTGAGGGCTCCCCAGATGACAGTGGTGGCTGCAGGGGCCTCTCGCGGGAGGAGGGCTCGCTGGCTCCCGAGGCGACGCTCCCTCCCATGTGCGCTGCATTCACCGGCCGAGCCAGGCGTCTGTCCTGCTGAGCTCACTTTTGTTCATTTTGTTTCTATTTTCTCGTAGCTGCTGCGACGTGCGTCTCTATCGCCAAGTCCTTCCCGGCTCATCCTCGGACTATTCAGACGGTTGCCACCTGTTGGCTCTTCTCTTTCATCGCCGGCTGCTCCCCTTCGTCCTTGGGCGCTGGTAAAGGGACGTGCAAATATGTATTTAAGGTCGTCGCAGCTTTTAGTGGTGAAGGCGAGGGGGGCAGATGGGGCTTAATCACAGGAGCGCAGAATCAGACGCAGGGGCGCGGCTAATAGGCCATCGTTTCCTTAGACCAGAAGGTCAGGCTCCCTTCCAGGTGGAGACCACTTTGTCATTTATCATTTGAGCGTCTTCTGATCCGAGGGGGCCCTGGAATGCCCCGCGGGTCACAGACTCCGCTTGTCCCTGTTGGGAGCTGGTGAGGACCAGCCAGATGTGTGATGAGGGGCCTGGCTGCCACGTGCTGCGCTGGGATACGGAGAGGGGTGGGCAAGTCTTGCTCAGGCATGGCCACAGGCTGACCAGCCCTATCCCTTCTGAGATCTCAACTTCCACTTTTACTTCCTCGGGCGTTAGAAGAGCATGAGGAAGGCACAGGCTGACGTGGCCCATTTCCTCTCTCACGTCTGTGGGTTCACGCTTCTGCCATTGTTCTCCTGAGTGGAGAGACACGTGGCTGCTCCTGGACATTCAGTGCTTGTGGATGACAGCTGCCGGGTGTCAGGTCAGGGCGAGTGCAGCTCATGAACACCAGTGGATGGGCCTGACCTTGTCGGCCTCTCCTGACCAAAGGAATTAGCCACCATGTGGCTCACGCCCTTCAAGTAGATGAAAATTTCAACTAAAACTTTTCTTGCTGCATATTTTCTGTCGGCTGCATCCCGTCTTATAGAAAGATTAAAGGATTATTTCAGGACTTGTACTTCCACCCAACATGGAATAAAAGGAATTAATGTACCCTCACACCAAAAACAACTAAAAGAAAAGGAGAAAATATGAAACCATGTGATGGACACCAAGTGATGAAGGACAGTTGTCCCTGGGAGACAGGACACAAATGAGGTGAGACTATGATTGCCACAGCTTTCCTCTGGAAAGAGATTCCAGGCCATGCAGCAGGGGGTGGAGCTGCGGTCTGGCCATGGCTCTCCCTGATGGAAGGAGCCGGGGGACAGATGCTCGGAGACCTGCAGACAGAACCTCCAGGGTCTCCAGCTGGGTACTGATGGGCACGTGCACGTGAAGAAAGGACCAGCAGAGGGATGAGAGAGACCAAGCCTAGGAGCTCACGCAGGCCTGAGTATGGTTCCTACGCCCCCTGGCCAGAGTCAGAGTGGGTAAAAAACCAGAGCCAACCTATGCTGCTTATGAGAAACTCACTTTAAAAACAAAGACACAAGTAGGTTAAAAATAAAAATATCGAAAAAGATACACCACGCTAACACTAATCAAACAAGTCTTTTTTTTTCATGTTTCTGTCTTCTTTACCTTATCAAATCATATTATGATTTTTCTAGATCTTACCATCAAGGCAGGAGGAAGGTCCAGTACCAATCCATGTGAATTCTTCCACTGAACTTGGATAGTTGGAGATTTCTGGGAGCTGGGGACTCCTTCAGTCACATACGGTAGCTATAGACATTCATCTTCAGGCAGGAGAGTCCTTCTTTCTGTCTGTGGTCCCTATTTACCCTCTGATGGAACAGAACGCACCATCAGCAGCCATCCGCACCTCTGCTCTGCTTCTCTGTGCTGTGATGGGGTTGTTGGGCTCAGTCAGTTGTCTGAATCAACTTGCTGTATTCACATCAGACACAGTAGAGACCTAACTGACATTTATTGAACACTCCCCCCCAAAAGGGCAGAATATACATTATTTCCAAGTGCACATGGAACATTTACAAAGACAGACTGTCCCTTGATCCTTAAAACAAATCTAAACAAGTAAAAAAACAAATCAAATCCCACAAAATATGTTGTCTGACTACAATGGAATTAAATTAGAAATCAGTATCAGAAAGTTACTGGGAAAATCCTCAAATATTTGGAAACCAAATAACACATTTATAAAGAATTTATTTATAAAGGATATGGGCCCAAGGATAAATCATAAAGAAACAGAAAGTACTCTGAACTAAATGAAAATGAAAGCCAACATATCAAAATCTGTGGTCACTGAAGCGGTCCTTAGGGGAGTTTATAGCATTAAACAGCTGTGCCAGGAATGAAGGAAAGTCTCAAGTCAACGACTTCAGCTTCCACCTTCAGAAAAAGAGTAAGAAGAAGAAAGGAAATAATAAAGACCAAAGGGGAAAATCAATGAGGTAGAAACCAGAAAAACAATATGGAAAAATATTGAAACCCAAAACTGGTTCCTGGAGAAGATCAACACAATTGATAAATCTCTAGTGAGATGAAACCGAGAGAAGAGACAGAAAACACAAATGACCAGCATCGGAGAGAAGTGACATCACTACAGACTCTACAGACGTTAAGAGGATAATACGGAAATATTATGATCAGCTTAAATTCTACAGCTTGGATGAAATGGACTCAAACATAGGTGGGCTGGCTGGAGAAGGCAGAGGCTTCTGTCATTCAGGAAAACAAGGAGGTTGCAGAGCCTGCCCACAGGACCCAGGAGTCCTAAGGGGCTGAGGGGCTCCCTCTGGCTGGAGGTAGAATGATTCTTGCTTCCATGAAGACAATGACTGTGCTAGGAGGGAAGCACCCTAAAAGCCTTACGCCTCTTAGTTTCTGGGGGTCCTAACAACAGAACCCCCCTTAGGCCCCTCTGGAGGGTGGTGGGACCTCACTCATTATCCACCCAGTCTTTCCCATACAAACGGCCCCGCAGGTGACCCATTGGTGGATGAGGGAAAGTGCTTCTTTACAGGAGTGGCCCGGCTAATGCAGAAGTGATGGCCTCAGAACACCAACATTCAAGAACCCTGAGGGCGTGGCCTGGGTGATGGGTCTGCAGCCCAGCGAGCATCCCAGGAGAGGTACACCCTACACAGTCCCCTGAGTGTAAAGTTGACTCTGGAGCTGATGGTGATTTTGCTACAGGAGACACAGGGTGGGGGGCTGGGGGAACAGGGAGATGGTGGCAGCCTGGCCCTCCCAAGGTCCAGCTGACCCTGGGACAAAAGGCCGTGTTGTTTCCATCAAGTGGTTTGAGGGGGAGGTGGGGGAGGTGTAGTCCTTGGTGGTGCCTGGCCACCTTCCAGCTTCCTGCGCTGCAGCCGGATCCCCTGGTTGCTCCCCTGGACCAGTGTGCATGTAGGCTGGAAGTGCCTGGGAATTAGTCCCCAGGGGAGCTCCTACGATGACCAATGGGCATGGGCAAACCACATCCCTGCTCTGGGCACTGGGCCAGGGATTTTCATGGTGCCTCCCGAGCAAGAGTTCTGCCAGGTCAGCACCAGCACTGACTTGGCCTCTTCACACACAGCCTGGTTTCGTGCCTGGCTGCAGCAGGGAAGGCAGAGATGGAAGATGTCTGTCGTCACCTCTCAGTGGCTCCTGGGCTGGTGCAGGGTGGTGATCAACGGGAGGGGACAGGAGTGCTGGGGGTTAAGGAGAGGGCGTCCACAGGGAGCAGCTTCTGTTCCTTCCGACCTCCAGATGCGCGGCGCCCCAGCCGGGCCGTCCCCGGCCTCCAGGTGGAGCGTGCTGGGAACCGAGGTGTCCAGCACCCCCAGACCCTGACATCAGGAAGCCCCGGGGTGCGCCGGCCTCACATTGTCCAGCCCTTTACATCTGGAGTGGGGAGTTTTGGAAACTCCAGCCTTTGGGATGGTTGGGGCCACAGCAGCCGCGAGACCAGGGCATCCCCTTCTGGAGCACTGCAGCCTCCCCTCAGGGCGAGCGGCCGTGTCCAGTGTGTGGCCCACCTGCCAGGAGAGCCTCTCCTCCGGCAGGTCCTACCCGAAGGGCCGTGACATGGCCGGAGCCCACCGGCTTGATCTGGGAATGTCCGGGTCACGCTCCCGGCTGCCCTGTGATGCAGGACGGGCCATGCTCGCCTGCGGTGGGTGGCAGGGTGACCCAGGCGGGCAGGTCATAGGAGCGGCTGACACGAGGGTGGGGTTTGAGGAGGGCGCGTCACCCGGCCTCGGGCTCCAGCAGGTGGACGCAACTGACCACCGTGGAGACGTCCCGGCCTCCGTCCTACGGAGCGGACGTCAGCCCCTCGTCTGCGGCCACGAGCACGAGAACACGCGGTAACACTGGAAGCCGCCTGAGCAGCTTTTCGACCGGCCGGCTCCGTCTAAGCCCCAGAAACAAATCTTCTGCCTGAAGTTCTTTCAAAGAGAGAGAGAGAAATTCATGGTGGCGCCGCTCTACAGAATGCCACACACACCGAGGGAGCGTTCTGGAGAGAACAGAACTCGTTAAAACATTCCCAAGGCGCATGTTGAAACCGCAGACACGTATTTTTAAATACATTCATTTTACTTTTAGTGCTTTTTGCTGACAAACGTTATACTCGAGCAGGGAGGGTAAGAAAATAATAAAGTGCTGTTTATTTTAGGTTCTTCAACTCCTCTTCTGCTGAGAAGAGCACAGTGGTTGGAGTGTGGAGCAGACGCCTGCTCCAGCTGACTGCCTTTTTGTCCCTGAGACTCTAGATTTGTCCCGGGACCTATGTCTGTTACACGAGACCCTGAGCTTGTCCCCAAGAACCTGCAGCGGGGGCGTCTCTGAATCTCGTTGGAATGGGACGTGCCCCCCGCGGGGCAGTTCTGCAGAATCTTGAGTTGGCTCCACTTCTGAGAAGCAAGCTTGTCTTCTCCGGTTCACCTGAGTTTTACACGCGCAGTGTCTGGATTTCCGAATTTTGACACTGGGTACACGTTTCATTGACTAGAATGCGATTCCATCAGGGGCTCTTCAGCCCTCGGTCAGAATCAAGCCTTCGTCCATCGGTCCAAGGAGGCTGTGTGTGGAACCGGGGGGTTGACAGACCTTTCCTGTCAGATTAGAAAAATGACAAACCAAACCACAATCGCAGAGGCTGAAGGAAGTTTCTCCCGAGGGCTCTGCCTTCTTGCACTCCTGGTCTTCAGTGTGAGAAGGGCTCTCTTGGCCTGTGAAGTGGTTTCTGCTACAGATTGTAACGTCAAGGTCTGGAGGGCACAGGCCGTTCAGCGTGACCAGGGCCCTGACACCAGCGTCTTCATGTTTAGCCTCCTGCTCAGGAGGTGCCTAGGGGAGCCGGTAGTAAGGAGGAAGGCTGCCAGTCACCTGTGCACAGGACGGCCTGTCCCCAACTTGGCTTGAGACTTGCGATGTTTGCAAGATTTGTGCAAATGTACACTCTCATGTGGCCCAGCCATTCCAGCCCCAGGTATCCGCCCAGGAGAAATAAAAACAAGACTCATACATCAGTGTCCTTAGTGACTTTATTCATAACATCTCTGAACTGGAAACAACTCAAGTGTCCACCAGCAGATGAACAGATCTACAAATTGTGGTACATCCACACAATGGAATACTACTCAGCAATGAAAAAGGATGGCCCACAACAGAGACAGTCCCAGAAACAGTGCCTAGTAAAACAAGCCAGCCACAAAACAGTACCTGCTCTGTGATCCCATTACTGTGAACTTCCAGAAAAGCAGATCTAAAAATTGAGTAGCAGGGTGGATTAAGGGTGATCTGGGGCCTCTTATTATTTCCCAGTTCTGTGCTGTGGGACATTGCTGGTAAAGGACACATTTACTCAGTCCTGCCTTGCCTTGCTCTAAATGGAGACGTTGGTGGCTGCAGCAGACACAGTGGACATCCCCCTGAGATCACCTGAAGGTGCAGGGACACCAGAGCGTGCTGACATCTGCCAGCTCGTGAGCCTGAGTTGCTGCCTCCCTGCCCGAAGCTGTTTCCAGGTCCTGGGGGCTTCTCAGCCCCAATACCGAATGTGATGTCTCTGGGGCCTGACAGTCAGACACAGCTTTCCTGTCCCTCCTCCCCTGGTAGGATGGTGCTGAGATGTGCTGATCCCAGTGGCTCCAGGAGGGTCCCACAGCCCCACCACCCACTTCCCAGCACTTTCTTCCAGGCCACCTCCCTCTCTCCTGCTTCCTGGGACCTGGGTCCCCATTCAGGTAGCTCCACCCACCTCTGCTCTCAGGGGATGTGAGTGAGGCCACCTATGACGATGTAAATTAGATTGTGTGACTCTTCATTGTACCCTGTGTGTGTTTATGCTGCTGACTAGGCCCAGAGCTGACGTCCAATAGAGGGAAACAACTGAAAATGACAAAAGTCAGGTGGAAGCAACTCAAATCCATCCACAGATGATGGATAAACATGATGTGGTCCATCCACACAGTGGAATACTATACAGCATTAAAAAGGAAGGAAATTCTGACACATGCTGAAACATGGGTGAACCTGGAGGACATTATGCTCAGTGACATAACCCAGTCACAGAAGCACAAGTACTGTATGGTTCCACTTATATGAGGTCCCTGGAGTTGTCAGATTTATAGAGACAGAAAGTAGGTAGGTGCCAGGGTCTCGGGGAAGGGGTGGGGAGTTAGTGTTTAATGGGGACAGAGTTTCAGTTTGGGAAGATGGAAAGTTCTAGAGATGAAGGGTGGTGATGGCTGCACATCATAATGTCCTTAATGCCACTGAACTGTACACTTAAAAATGGTTAAGATAGTGAACTTTATGTCATGTGATTTTACCATAATTAAAAAAATAATAATTTGTAAGAAGAGGGAGAAAAAAGGTCAGTGTCTTATTTATGGGTCTGTTTTATAGCCCAAATGAGGCTGAAATTCGATTTGGATTTAAATAACTAATAGTCACACTTTATTATGAGAGCGAAGAAGGTGATGCTTTATGTTCGGGACCTGGCGTGGGTTTGGGGACTGGATTGCAGGGTCCCTTTTGAACCCAGCCAGCCAGTCCTCATGGGAAAGGTGGAAGAGGCCTCGGCCTCCAGCCCAGAGGACGTCCTCCTTCCCAGGACCACAGAAGGCAGGGGCTGGACTGGACGCAGGAGGCCTGGTCCTGGGACGGCCACCGTGAGTCCAGCTGGGAGTCCCCAGTGAGGGAGAGGCCCGGCCTTGGGGTCAGGCTCCAGCTCCTGAAACGCTGGTTCTGACATTCCTGTTCATCTTTTAATAGTGTCTACACCCAGCCCCAAACCAGAGGGTCACCCGTGCTCCTGGACCAGGCTCGGGCATGAATGGTCCCTGATGTGGGGCCTGGTCTGACCCTCCCGTCCCCAGGGCCTCCAGGGCCAATGACACCAGGTGTCATGGATGTCCTGATGAAGGCACAGCAGGGCGTTATCAAGTTACTGCAGAAACGCCAGAGACCCTAGGCCCTATGTGGTCGGACTGGCCCAAGCCCTGGGAAATCCATGGTGACCATCCACCCCTGGCTGGCCCCAAAAGCTCCTGGGATCCTGGAGCAGCCAGGAGGTGACAGGGACAAAACAAACCTGGCAGGCTGAGTGGGCTCTGCTGGTGCCCCCAGCAGGATGTGGCCCCAGCCCAGCCCTTCTGCCCTCCCAGCCGCCTCATCGGATCCACCAAGGGCGGGGTGGGTAGTAAGTCCAGGGCCTGTGGGCACGTATGCTCAGCGAAGTCCCCTGCAGGCCACTGGGATCAAAGCCACAGGGACACTCCCAATTCTGTACTGGGTCTTCATTTCCTTCCTTCTTTCTTTGTCTTCACGAGGTTTGGCGTTTCAGCTTCTATCGTAATTTTATTGCTCGCGCCCCCTGGCGGCCGGGCCAGCTCTTCCAGGAGAGATCTCGCCAATGTGAGTGCAGGTGGTCGTGTGGGGCTCCCTCCCTGCTGGCCCCCCACGAGCAAGGCGGGAATCTGCCATGATCTCTGCTGGCCGTTCATTCTGTCATGTCCGAGACACTAGCTGGGCTGCAGAAAACGCCCACAACCAACGGGGGGGTTTGCTCAGACACTCCAGGACAGGGCAGGGTTAGCTGACCGGAGCCCAGTGTGCCTCTGTCCACTTTGAGAGTGCTGGAAATTTCCACTATAAAATATTTTGAACATTTACTCAAAAAAATCACAAAAAAATTCAAGCGAAAACATGATTTTTTCTCCATAACATCTTTTAAGGAGAAGAAAAGAAGAGGCAGCGAGGGAACCGCCTCTGGGAGCGATTCTCCTGGAGTCCAGGTTCTGCCCTTATTCCGACAATAACATTCCGTGTCTCAATTTCACCGTAAAGCCCTAGATTTTTTCCTACCCAGAGGGTAGAGGACTGATGGGGCTCACTGCTCTCCGAGTTCAGACGGAGCGTCCTGGGCCCTCGGCTGGGTTTTCTTTAAAGCACCATTTCTCTTCTTCACTTTGTATTCCCTCTTTGGTAGACTTACAAAAAGCAATGAAAATATGAAGCTGGTAACAATTGAGAACAAAATATTTTAAAAAGAGTTAAAAACCAGGAGAAAATAAATAAAACACTTAATTTCTTAATGAACAATCTTTATTATCAAACTATCACAATTGGAAACAAAAACTGCTTGAAGAACATAGTCCCTGAGCTGACATCTGTGCCCATCCTCCTCTATTTTGTATGTGGGACGCTGCCACAGCATGGCTGATGAGTGGTGTAGGTCTGTACCTGGGATCTGAATCCCTGAACCCAGGCCATGGAAGCGGAGTGCAAGGAACTTTAACCACTTGGCCAAGAGGCTGGCCCCTAAAACTGATTTTTTCTTTTTGTGAGGGAGACTAGCCCTGAGCTAACATCCATTGCTAATCCTCCTCTTTCTGCTGAGGAAGACTGGCCCTGGGCTAACATCCATGCCCATCTTCCTCTACTTTATATGGGATGCCACCACAGCATGGCTTGACAAGCTGTGCGACTGTCTGTGCCTGGGATCCAAACCTTTGAACGCCAGGCCGCCGAAGCCGAGTGTGTGAACTTAACCACTACACCACCAGGCCTGCCCCTAAAACTGATTTTTTAACGACAGAAATGTAAGTCAAGAAATAGGTGTATAAGCTGCAACTTGCATGTGCCCAGGACTTGCCTTGGAAGAAATAATTAACATGGCTGGGAGAGCAAATCCCTCCCTCTCTTGTGGACGTGGCTTCATGTGGAGGAGCCGGCTGTCCTCAGAGAGAGGAAGATGGCCTTCCTCCTCATCCCACGTCACACCCAGCCACCTGACGCTGCCCTTCCTGTTTCTTGGGGGCAGGGTCCCTCCCCTCTGACCCAGGCACGTCTCCTTCCCGGCCTCTGCTGGTTTGGGCTTTCCAAGGAAGCTGAGTCCTGATGGCTCCTGCACGTGGATGACCTTTCACTCTGGACCCAGGGGTGGATGCTGAGGACACTGTGCTGAGAGTGGACGAGGCTCCCCCTGCCTGGGCCGCAGACCACAGGCAGGTTCCCCCAAGTCAGACGTGGCTGCCAATGTCGGGGGAGTCCCGGGGTCACCCTGGGGAGCTCCTCACCGACTGTATTGGCAGTGCCAACCACAGCAGACGTGTCAATTCTTCCTTTAAGAAACAGGCACCTGAGTAGGTAAACTTTTCCACCACCTTCACAAATAACCACAAAGCAAACCCACGACAGCACCGAGAGACACTTTCACACTTTGGTGTGGTGGGCACTGTTGGGCCAGGCAGACGTTGGGGACCCATCGCTGAGCTTGGCAGTGACCGCTGGGGCTCCGGGTCCTCCACCCTCCCACTGTGGGACATGTAATGAGCTCTGATGATGGGCAGGCCCACTGGGAAGGGCAGGGCAGGGGCTGACACTGAGTGCTTTCCTGCACACGGGGTGTGGGAGCCCAGCTTCCCAGGTGGCTCTGCTACAAGAGCTCCAGGAGGAGACAGGAGCCTCGCTGAGCTCCGCGTGTGGACCAGTGATGCTGACGTTGGGCAACATCCTACCCCTGGCCCTCACTGCTGGGGTCTCCATGGCTGCTAGCCCCCAAAGTGTTCGGATCTGGGTCAGAGCACCTCCCACCTGGGCTCTCCGGGAACGGCGTGTTCTCATGACGTGTGAGAAGAAGGAGTGAGGCGGCCTGTGCAGAGGCCCTGAGAGCTCGGGTCCACAGTGCTGAACGCCACGGAGTCCTGCTGAGTGTGCTCCCACTCCACAGAGTGGAAGACTGGGCCATGTGCAGTCTACACCTGCTTCCCAGAGTTTGGATGAAGAAATGAAGGGGCCTCTTGTCCTCAGGAACTTGTAAATTGGTCTTCAGACATAATCCATTTCATGGGGATAGGGAATCCAGAAGCAAAGGGTCGATGTCCTGAGACTTTGTTCTAGGCCAAAAAATTGGTGCAAAGAGATTCTAACATGGCACGTTGACTCCTCTTCTAACGTTTTTGTTAAATAAAACGAACTTTAAAAACATCATAGATTTCGGACCTGGCAGCAGAGCCCCCACCCTGCAGGGGCACATTTGGAGCTCCTTCTATTCTGGGACAGGCATTAACGAGGGGTGATTCACGGAGGTCTCTGCTACAGCTGTCCTGGGCTGTGTGTGCTCGGGTGGAAGCCAGACGGGAAAGTCTCTGATTTGCCTGATAATCTGAGGCTGGCACCTTTGACATTATTGCACGATGAACAGGATGACGTGAAATGCATCGTCCTGTCCTATGACTCTGAGTCCTCGTGGGCAAGCTCTCGACACAGAATACTTGGCAGCTAACGTCGAAGTGAGGAGAGCATACGTTTTAGCTGCTGATGTAAATTTACAGTATTAGATCTTCGAGGGTTGCTTGTCCTCAGTGTACACTGTCCATAACCCCACCACCCAGAGACCACAGCTGCTGACATTTTACTGAGGAAACTGTTTTCATCTTTTCTTTCTTTAAACATAAACTTGATCCACATCATTGTAAGACATAAGAGCAGCAGAGTGGACCCCATCTCTCTCCCTACGAGGCCCTGTTCCTAATGACTTGCTGCACTTTCCTCCAGATAATCTAGTGTGCCTGTTTTTATTTCTTTTATTTTTTTCATTTTATTATTTTTTTGTGTGTGTGGGGAAGACCAGCCCTGAGCTAACATCCGTTGCTAATCCTCCTCTTTTTGCTGAGGAAGACTGGCCCTGGGCTAACATCGTGCCCATCTTCCTCCACTTTATATGGGACGCCGCCACAGCATGGCTGACAAGCTGTGCGTCCGCGGGCGCCTGGGATCGAACCGGCGAACCCTGGGCTGCCAAGCGCGGACTAAACCGCTGCGCCACCGGGCGGCCCCTGGTGTGCCTGTTTTTAAAGTTCAGGAAGATTCTCCTTGTGGTCCTCATTTTATTTCACCAGAACAAGAAAAGGTTATTTTCACAGAAGGCAAAAGGAATATCCAATAGATGGTGTGTTCTCCTTGGATGAGAATATTGTGTTTTTTTCCCAGTTCTGCTCACCTTATTTATGCCGCTCAATTGATTTTTGTTTCTCTCACTCCCTTATAAGAGCAGAGTGTGGAAGACGTGTTGCTCTCGCCAGCAGCCACTGAGCATCTGTGACTATGAGCCCCATCTGCCCAGTTCTTGACGCTGGTCAATCTGTCAGTCACAGTCCCCATCACCGACGGCAAGTGCGGGTCATAGTGACCTTCCCAGCCCTGTGGCCACAGTGAAGGTCAGGATGTGAGCCCATGACACTTGTTAATACTCTTCTTTCCCTGAGATTTGCACACACAGCGGAGGGATCAGACATCCCTCCCTCTCCCTTCTCGTGTTTCTAGAGCGAAGGCCTTGACACAGCCTGTCTGCAATGGATCCCGTCCCCTACACTGAATCTCAGTGGAATGGCCTCGAGCAGGTCACTCCAGCTTCCAGGCCCACGGTTCTTCTCTCTGAGGAGTAGATGACGGGGCGCACGCCCAGCATGCAGCCATGGTGGGCACTCAGTGGATGGATGATGCTGCTCAGCACTGTCGATGGATTCTGAGTCAGTTACTTATCACAAGGTAACAAACAACCCCGAACCGAATGGCTTAGAATGACAGCAGGTTATTGTCTCCCACATGCGAGGGTTGGCTGGGCTCCTGCTGATCTGAGCTGGGGGGTGGGGCTCACCCAGTTCCCGTGGGTGGGGCAGGGGGTCCCCTGAGCCTGCTGGGCCTCGCACATGTTGGGGGCGTCTGGCTGTAGGCGGTCTAGGCCGGCCTCATCACTTTTCTCTGTGTCTCCAACACGCCATCAGCAGGCTGGCATGGGCATGTTCTCAGGGTGAGAACACAGGCTCCCGAGGGCAGGGTCACCTCCGCCACATCCTGCTGGCCTAAGTGAGTTAAACACCGGAGGAAAGAGTCTGCACCCCCTGCTGCAAGGAACTGCAGTGTCACGTCTATTCCTGCCTGGACTTGAGCTGGGAAGGTGTGAGCCTGGAGCCTGGCAGCTGACACTCACCAGCAGGGGACATCTCGGGGAGGACGCTGGTCTCCGAGATGGGGACCAAGAGGCCACGTCCTGGCGCCATCGTTGGTGGCCTTGTGCAAGCCTCATTAGTGTGTCAACAGTGTTCTCTGGGGTGTGTGACCACACACACACAGGCCACCTGGATGTCAACAAGGCACTTAACAAAGTCTCTCTCGGCCCCCATGGGAGAGCAGTAGACCAGAGAACAAGACAGCATAGCCCTGCGTGGAGTCCACAGCCAGCAGAGAGCCAACTGGTGGAGGGATGTTCGCAGGCAGCACGTCCCTGGGTCTGTCTCACTCCACTCGGGATGAGAACTGGGGGCCTTGTTGACATGTTTTAAGAAGACCTGCACCAGATGACCAAGATCTCAAAAACCTTGACTAACTGGGCTGAATCAAACAAGAATTTAATAATGTGACTGCATATAAAACTACTCACTTTGATCCTTAAAAACCAAATGTGATGCATGAAAAAGAGATATGAAATGATGTGCTTGGAAAGGAATGAAGTTGGACCCTTACCACACACCATATAGGAAAATCAACCCTAAATGGATCAAAGACCAAAACATAAGAGCTAAAACTACAAAACTCTTAGAAGAAAACACAGGACAAAGCTTTATGACCTGGGACTTGGAGATGATTTCTTGGATATGACACCAAAGGCACAGGTGAAAAAAGAAAAAATGGACTAACTGGACTTGATGGAAATTTAAAAATTTTTGCATCGAAGTGACATCAGCATCATGGTGGAGTGAGCTTTTCTCCTAAACTCTCCCCCCAAGATACAACAAAAAAGTCGTTCATATGTCAACAGAGATCTCTCACACCACACATAGGACGTCTGAAGGACCCATGCAGCCTTACATCTGAAGGCAGATGTGCTGGAAGCCCCAGAGGAAGTGGAAGGAGGTAAGAGAGGCTCCCCTCCTTCCCCAATGACAGCAACCATGAGACGGGGACAGCGCAGCTCTCAGGTGGGGGAGGGGCGACCCTCCATGGGATAATCTTTGCTCTCCAACTTCCCTCACAGCCATTGGGGAGCTCCCACGTGAAAGAAATGGAACAGTTGTGAGGGAGTCCTCATCAAACTAACACTCCAGGAGAGGAGAGTGTGAGGGAAGAACGAGGGCTTCTAGGACTGGGGAGACGAAGGCAGGTGCCCCTCCCCCTCCTGGCATCCCACCTCAGTTGCTCTCTGTGCCTCTGCTCAGCCAGCCCAGCCCAGCCATGCACGGAGCCCCAGCTCAGCCATGCTTGGAGCCCCAGCCTGGTGCCCCAGATCAGTGGTGCATGGCTCCCTAGCTCAGATCCCCAGCTCAGCCATGCATCAGCCCAGCAGTGCTTCAGTCTGGCCAGAACATCTGCAGATCTCAGTGAGTTCAGAATACACAGCTATTGACCGCCCCACCTAGTGGTAGCAAGTGGAATCTGCAACCACATATCTTCAGGATGAGGAAAAATAAAACCACATCATTAAGCACAATGCAAAAATACGTTAAATCTCCAGACCAGAAGGAAAATGACAAGCATCCAGAAATCAATCCTGAAGGCACAGACATTTATAACCTAAATGACAGAGAATTCAAAATAGCTATCATAAAAAAGTTCAACAAATTACAAGAAACAACTCAAGGAAATTAGGAACTTCTTCACAAAGGAGATTGAAACTAGAAAGAAAAACCAATCAGAAAGGTTGGAGATGAAAAGCACAATGGGGGACAAAAAGAAAAATCTGGAATCTTTAAAGAACAGGGCTGACAATATGGAGGAAAGAACTAGTATTATTGAGGATAGGAATGCAGAAATGCTGCAGATGGAAGAGGAGAGAGAACCAAGGCTAAAAGAAAATGAAGACTTTCTCTGGGAAATACCTAACTCAATTAGGAAATGCAACATAAGGATTATAGGTATCCCAGAGGGAGAAGAGAGGGAAAAAGGAGCAGAGAGCTTGTTCAAAGAAATAATAGCTGAGAACATCCCAAACCTGGGGAAGGAACTGGAAATACAAGTGAATGAAGTCAGTAGATCTCCTAAATATATCAACAAAAAAAGGCCATCTCCAAGGCACATAATTGTAAAGTTGGCAAAAGTTAATGACAAAGAAAAAATATTAAGGGCAGCAAGAGAGAAAAGAAGATAACATACAAAGGAATTCCAATCAGGCTCTCAGCAGATTTTTCATCAGGAACTCACAGGCCAGGAGAAAGTGGAATGATATGTTCGAAATTCTGAAAGACAAAAACTTTCAGCCAAGAATACTCTAGCCAGCAAAAATATCCTTCAGATATGATGGAGAAATAACAACTATCCCAGATAAACAAAAGCTAAGGGGGTTCATTGCCACAAGACACCCAGTACAAGAAATGCTCAAGAAGGCCCTCATGCCTGGAAAAAAAAAAAGAGAGAAAGAGGATATAAATCTTTGAGCAAGGAGAAAAAAGGTAGACAAGATCAGATAAATTGCAGCTCTCTATCAAAATAGGTTAGCAAACACTTAACTGTAACATTAGAGATCAAGGGAAGGAAAACATCAAAAATGAATATAACCTCATCACTTTAAACACAAAATCGTAACACAAGATGGAATAAGTTGTGATAACAATAACTTTGAAGGGGAAGTGGAAAGGGATGGAATTGACTTAGTCAAAGGAAATAAGAGGCCATCAGAAAATGGACTATCTCATCTACGAGATCTCTTACACAAACCTCATGGTAACCACTAAACTAATATTCAGAACAGAGACACATATGAAAAATAAAGAGAAAACTAAGAGAATCATCATACAGAACTACCAGACTGAATTGGTAGTCTGAAACACACAGGACAAGAAACAAAGCAAATGCAATAGATCTGGAAAATGAGCAATAAAATAGCAATGTTAAGCCCTCATGTATCAATAATCACTCTAAATGTAAATGGATTGAATTCTTCAATCAAAAGACAGATGGTGGAATGGATTAAAAAACAAGAGCTGACAATATGATGCCTCCAGGAGACACATCTCAGCTCTAAAGACAAACTCAGGCTCAGAGTAAAAGAATGGAAGACAATACTCCAAGCTAATGGCAAACAAAAAAAGCAGGTGTTGCCATACTTATATCAGACAAAGTAGACTTCAAGATAAAAAGGGCAATGAGAGAGAAAGAGGGGTAATATGTAATGATAAAAGGGACACTCCACCAATAAGACATATCACCTATAAATATATATGCACCCAACACAGGAGCACCAAATTACATAAAGCAACTATTAACAAACCTAAAAGGAGATATTAACAACAACACAATAATAGTAGGAGACCTTAACACCCCACTCACATCAATGGATAGATAATCCAGACAAAAGTCAATAAGGAAATAGTGGACTTAAACGAACAGCTAGATGAGATGGACTTAATAGATATATACATAGCACTCCACCCAAAAACAGTAGATTACACATTCTTCTCAAGTGCACATGGAACACTCTCAAGGATAGATCATATGTTGGGAAACAAGGCAAGCCTCTATAAATTTAAGAAGATTGAAATCATTGCAAGCATCTTTTCTGACCATAAGGCTATGAAACTAGAAATCAACTACAAGGAAGAAACTTGGAAAGTGACCAAGATGTGGCGACTAAACAAGAAGATACTGAACAACCAATGGTTTATTGGTGAGATTAAAGGAGAAATAAAAAAATATCTGGAGACAAACGAAAATGAGAATACACCACACCAACTTATATGGGATGGAGCAGAAGCGGTCTTGAGAGGGAAACCCATGTCAACAAATAAGAAAAATCCCAAATAAGTAACCTTAAACTACATCTAACAGAACTAGAAAAAGAAGAACAAATGAAGCCCAAGTCAGCAGAAGGAGGGAAATAATAAAAATTAGAGCAGAAATAAATGAAATTGAAACAAACAAACAAAAAGTAGAAAGGATCAATGAAACAAAGAGTTGGTTTTATGAGATGGTAAACAAAATTGACAAACCCTTAGCTAGACTCACTAAGAAAAAAGGAGAGAAGCCTCAAATAAATAAAATTAGAAATGAAAGAGGAGAGATTACAACAGATACCACAGAAATACAAAGGATTATAAGAGAGTAATATGAAAAACTATATACCAACAAATTGGACAATCTAGAAGAAATGGATAAATTCTTAGACTCATACAACCTCCCAAAACTGAATCAAGAAGAAATAGAGAATCTGAACAGACCAATCACGAGTAAAGAGATTGAAACAGTAATCAAAACCTCCCCCAAAATAAAAGTTCAGAACCAGATGGCTTCTCCAGAGAATTTTACCAAACATTCAAAGAAGACTTAATAGCCATCCTTCTCAACTTTTCCAATAAATAGAGGAAGATGGAATACTTCCTAACACATTCTACAAGGCCAACATCACCCTGATACCAAAGCCAGATGGGGACAATACAAAGAAGGAAAACTACAGGTTGATATCGCTAATGAACATAGATGCAAAAATCCTCAACAAAATACTGGCAAACCGAATACAGCAATACATCAAAAAGATCATACACCACGATCAAGTGGGTTTTATACCAGGGACACAGGGATGGTTCAACATCCGCAAATCAATCAACGCGATACACCACATTAACATAATGAAGAATAAAAACCACATGATCATCTCAATTGATGCAGAGAAGGCATTTGACAAGATCCAACATCCATTTGTGATTAAAAACTCTCAACAAAATGGGTATAGAAGGAAAGTACCTCAACATAATAAGGGCCATATATGACAAACCCACAGCTAACGTCCTACTCAACAGGGAAAAACTGAAAGCCATTCCTCTGAAAATAGGAACAAGACAAGGGTGCCCACTCTCACCACTCTTATTCAGCATAGTACTGGAGGTTTTGGTCAGAGCAATTAGGCAAGAAAAAGGAATAAAAGGACTTCAAGTAGGCACTGGAGAAGTGAAACTCTCACTATTTGCAGATGACATGGTTTTATATATAGAAAACCCTAAAGAATCCATTGGAAAACTATTAGAAATAATCAACAATTAAGCGAAGTTGCAGGGTATAAAATCAACTTACAAAAATGAGTTGCATTTCTATATGCTAATAATGAACTAACAGAAAGAGAACTCAAGAACACAATCCCATTTACCATCTTAGCAAAAAGAATAAAATATCTGGGAATAAATTTAGCCAAGGAGGTGAAAGATCTATACAATGAAAACTATGATGCTATTGAAAGAAATCGATGATAACATAAAGAAATGGAAAAATATCCCATGCACATGGATTGGAAGAATAAACATAGTTAAAATGTTCATACTTCCTAAAGCAATCTACAGATTTAATGCATTCCTAATTAGAATCCCAATGATATTCTTCACAGAAATAGAACAAAGAATACTAAAATTCATTTGGGATAACAAAAGACCCCAAATAGGTAAAGCAATCCTGAGAAAAAAGAATAAAGCTGGAGGCATCACAATCCCTGACTTCAAAATATACTACAAAGCTATAGTAATCAAAACAGCATGGTACTGGTACAAAAACAGACACACAGATCAATGGAACAGAATGGAAAGCCCAGAAATAAAACCACACACCTATGCACAGCTAATCTTCGACAAAGGAGTGAAGAACATACAATGGAGAAAGGAAACTCTCTTCAAGAAATGGTGCTGGGATAACTGGACAGCCACATGCAAAAAAATGAAAGTAGACCATCTTCCATCGCCACACACAAAAATTGACCAAAGACCTGAAAGTGAGGCCTAAAACTATAAAACTCCTGGAAGAAAATATAGGTAGTACACTATTTGACATCAGTCATAAAGGGATCTTTTTGAATTCCATGTCTACCACGTCTTGAGGACATGTCACTTCCCTTTTTCAGCCAAGGGAAACAAAAGGAAAAATAAACAAGTGAGACTTCATCAGACTAAAGAGCTTCTACAAGGCAAATGAAATCAGGATCAAAATGAATAGACAACCCACCAGCTGGGAGAAAATATTTGCAAATAGTATATCCAACAAGGGGTTAATCTCCATAATATATAAAGAACTCACACAACTGAACAACAAAAAACAAACAGCCCAATCAAAAAATGCGCAGAGGATATGAACAGACATTTTCCAAGGAAGATATACCGATGGCCAATAGACACATGAAAAGATGTTCAACATCACTAATCATCAGGGAAATGCAAATCAAAACTACACTAAGATACCACCTGACACCTGTTAGAATGACTATAATCACCAAGACAAAAAACAACAAATGCTGAAGAAGTTGTGGAGAAACGGGGACCCTCATTCACTGCTGGTGGGAATGCACACTGGTGCAGCCTCTATGGAAAACAGTATGGAGATTTCTCAAAAAATTAAAAATAGAAATACCGTATGATCTAGCTATCCCACTACTGGGTATTTATCCAAAGAAACTGAAACCAACAATCCAAAGAGGCTTATACACCCCTATGTTCATTGCAGCATTATTCACTATAGCCAAGAAGTGGAAGCAACCCAAGTGTCCCTCGACTGATGATTGGATAAAGATGTGGTGTATATATACAAAGGAATACTACTCAGCCATAAAAAAAGACAAAATTGTCCCAGTTGCAACAACATGGATGGACCTAGAGGGTATTATGTTAAGTGAAATAAGCCAGAGAGAGAAAGACAAACACCGTATGACTTCACTCATATATGGGATACAAACTAACACACGGACAGAGAGAACTGTTTGGTGGTTACCAGGGGTAAGGGGGGGGGGTGGTGGGCACAAGGCGTGAAGGGACGCATTCATATGGTGACTGACAAACAGTAATGTACAACTAAAACCCCACAGTGTTATAAACTATTAAGACATCAATAAAGTAAAAAAAAATTTTTTGCATCGAAACACACTGTAGACAGAGTAGGAAGGGAGCTGTGGTCCCGGCAGCCACAGTGGCCGTCTGGATGTGGCGGATGTGGCAGGCTTGGCTCTCCCTGGCTGTGTGCCTGTCACTTTGAGTCCGGCCAGGCTGCAGATGACGGAGCAACAGGTGTGTGCAGAGAGCTCCCTTCAGCAGCATCTGACTTCCGGGGAGCAAGCAGCTCCGTCATTGCTGCAGATAACTCGCTTGACCTCCAGTGCCCCCCCACGGGGCGTCTCCCCTCTGTGATGAGGTTCCTGCTCTGGGGCGTTCAGTAGACACCTGCTGACGAGCTAAAGATGTGGCCCTACCCACGCCTCGAGCAGTTTTCCTGAAGTGTGTTGGGGACCTGGAAATGTAGGACACGGTTTTAGGGGGCACACTGGTGATTATTCAAAACTTTTTATTATGTTTCCATTTTAATGTGGCTTAGAAAAATATCACCGGCATATCCTATTTCTTAGAATGAAGCTAATTAAAGAAAGTTGACTTAAAGTCGATTTGGAGAAAAACGTCAAGTAGAAGGTGGTAAGATTGAGAAGTTGTGACAACAGTTCCAGCGACTGTGGAGCAGGATGAGGGATGCCTGTGAAGCCTGTTCTGGACGCCAGGCCTACGGGCCTTCGCTCATTCACAGGTGAGGGGCGAGTGCCCACGCACCAGGAGCCGGGCTGCACCATGGTGACCAGAGGAACCTCAGACAGGATGACCTCAGACATCAGACACAGAGTCCAAGCAGATGGGTCACATGAGCAGTTGGTGTCAGCCAGTCTCTGTCACCCCACGTGTCACCCCATCCCCCCTGTGTTAGTCAGCTTGGGCTGCCACGTAACAAACACCACTCACTGGGCGGCTTAAACAGCAGACGTGCTCTGTCTCCCAGTCCCGGAGGATGGAAGTCCAAGATCCATCCAGGTGTTGCACGGCTGGTTTCCCCTGAGGCCCGTCTCCTTGGCATGTAGATGCTGTCTCCTCCCTGTGTCCTCACACGGTCGTCCCTCTGTGTGCGTCTGTGTCCTAACCCCCCTTCTTATGATGATCCCAGTCATATTGGATTAGGGCCCACCCTAGTGACCTCATTTTACCTTACTCACCTCTGTAAAGGCCCCATCTCCAAACACAGCCACATCTGAGGTCGTGTGGTTAGGACTCCAACATAGGAATTTGAGGGGACACATGCAGCCCACAATACCCACTTCACAGCCAAGGAGGGAATGGCCCTCGGCCTGGGGTTTAGTGAAACGTTGAACAGGACAGAGAGCTGCAAGTGCTCAGAGAATCCTTGGTTTGAGGATGTGTGTTCACCTGGGCATCTGCTCATCTGAGTAACCTGCTCGTCCCAGCAAACTGCTCACCCGGAATTTGCAGCTGAAAGGACCCATCTCCAGGTCTAAAGGCCTCCGTGACTCACTTGCTGCAGTGCCCCACTTTCCCCCTGTTCCTGCTGGGAGGGCGGCAGGTGAGCGGTAGGCAGCTGCCGGTTTGCGTCTGTGCTGGGCAGGGTGCCTGGTTGATTTACTGGGTACGGGGAATGGTTGTGCTTCATTAGCACAACCTGTGGAATCCATCACAGCCTCACGCTGAGGTGGCGTGAAGACCCGTGTGACACTTTCCTACGGACGCACGCTCCACCTGCGTGAGATGCACTTGCCTGCGGTGCTCAGCGGGGGCCCAGCACACGCTCTCGGGCCGTCCGCATGGGCGCCAAGCTCTTGGCAGACTGCGCGTTTGGGTAGTGGCGCTGCGGAGCTCGTCCTCGGGACGGGGAGGTCGTGTTTGTTCTTCACCTGCAGTCTGCTCTGTCTCACTGTTCCTTCATGGGACCTCATGATTGATGGCCTCACGAATAACTTTTGCCCAAGTTTCTCTCCTACACGTTTCCGGCACTCTCAGGGAATAAAAGCACGGTATGTGCTGCTTTTTCAGACTTTGGTGGGATATGTATCTTTAATGGTTTATAACTGAAGCGTCAGCAGTCGGTTGGGGGAGGGCGGGCTCTCGGGGGGGGGGGCATCCCTGCTGCTTTCACATAGGATGTTTGCTCCTTGGGGGTCCTTGATGGAGACAGTCAGCCCCTTGTCTTTCCTGCAGCAGGGCTCAGCTGCTCCTTCTCGAGATCCTGGCGTGTTCTCTGCGGCCACACAGGCAGAGGTCCTCCCTCCTGAGCACGACGTGTGTGAAGCGGATGCCCCCTTCCCCAAGCCTCCCCTTCCTCACCGGTAACACAGCTAGGCTTTTCGGTCATGTCTAACTGCGCCCACTGACATCCTGCAGTTCTTCCCAACCCAGCGGAGGTGCCATCCTGGCAGGAGCTCCTGTCTCTCCTCGTGCTCCCTGGGACCTTGTGGGATAGCTGCTGAGTCCTTGGTCAGATGCACCTGCAGGACTGCGCACTGGGCCCGATTCCCTGTCTGGGGTGACTCCGCCCCTTCAGTGCATGCACTTGGGTATCATTGCTTCTGCAGAGTCGTGGGGACACTTCAGCTCAGAATGTTCCAGTCTCACCTCAATCGGCTCATCTAGGAGACAGGACCTTAGTGCATTGGAAGGAGACAGAAAGGCAGGGGCTGGGGGAGGGCATATTGCAGGGGCTGCACCCGCTCCGGTGGGGCCTAACTGTTGACTGAGCCACCCTGGCCATGCTGTTCGGTGCCCCAGAAGTGAAGGGCAGCTCTGAGTGAAAGGCACCCCTTGATGGTTCATTTCTAATGGCTATGGGATGTCCATTGATGATCTTTCACAGCGCTATTTGAATTCACGGCTTCGGTGAAGGGTAAGTATGTCATAAGCACATATATTTCATTGAGGGTTGCAAAGTGGAGATTTTATAATCCTATCATTTCATTTATTAGCTGGGATTCTTTTATAAGGGGAAATTTCCCTTCATAGTGATTTGGTTACCTTGAGAAAGTTTGTACACCAAAGGCTGCAGAAAAGCTCCCTTCTTGCCCTGGATTTACCAGGCCCCTCCCTTAGGGTCTGTCCCCAGGCCCCACCCCACTAAGGCCCCTGCATGCACTCTCCATCTGCGAGTCTTTCTGGTCCCCTGACCTAGGACTCCAGGCAAAGAGGATCATGGAGAATCTTCTGGACAGAGGACTAGCATGTACGTGTGACATTCTCCCTCAGATCAACGTGACTGGAGGATGTGACCACAGGGTGGCGGCTCCCCTGCAGAACAACCTTGGACAGAGATTTTGTGTCTGTGGTCGACCCTCCTGGGAGCTGGGGCGCGAGTGCTGGGTGCTGACAGGGGCTGGGAGGTGCCCCACACACCTGGTCTGGTCTCTTCCTACCAGCTCCCTCCCCGTCCTGAGAGGTTCCCTCCGATCTTCGGCCTACTTGTTCCCCCCTCACACGCACCGGGTCCAGCTCCGGCCCCTCATATGGCCTGGCTGCACGTTGCCTGTTTGCCAGTATCTCTGTGGATAAGTTGCCCTGTCTCCCTTTTCGCTCTAAGTGGCCTTCAGCAGCGTGATTTGTCCCCAGGAATCCAGTCTCTCTTCTGGAGGCGCCCCAACCCCACGGACCAAGCCTTCCTGTTGCAGACTGCTGTTAACAGCCTGACTCTCCTAAAAAGACGACATATCAAACAATTACTGGCACACACATGCTCACAGCAGCCCGATACACAGGAGCCAAAAGGAGGGAACAACCCAAATGTCCATCACCGGATGAATGGATACACAGCTGGTTCATCCACACGGTGGAATATCACTCAGCCATAAAAAAGAGCGAAGCGCTGAGACACGCAGGTGAACCTCCAAAACGTGAGGCTGAGTGAGAAAAGCCAGTCGCAACCGTCACATATTGTGTGATTCCATTTATATGAAATGTCCAGAACAGGGAAACCCGTTGAGACAGAAAGCAGATTAATGGTTGCCAGGGCTGGGGGAGGGGGTGGGGAGAAGGGATTGGCTGCTCAGTGGGCCCAGGGCTTTACTTTGGGCTAATGAAAATGTTCTGGAATTAGAGGGAGACGGTGGTCGCACGTTATAAATGTACACAATTGTTTAGTGTAAAATGGTTAATTTTATGTTATGTGAATTACATCTCAATTAAAAAATTGAAAAGACTGTATAAAACTTTCTTGAGGGTGAGATACCTCCTTCACCACCCATCACCACAAAAATGAACAATTGTTTTTGAGGAGCAGTGTGGAAAATAACAGAGGAAAATGCAGACGGCCAGAAAGGTACAGGAGGAGGGGCTGAGCAGCCTCAGTTTCCCTGGTTTAATTGGGAAATATGGACTGGGCAACCAGCAGTTCCTCCTGCCACATTTCTGTAAGGGCTCAGACTGGGGGCAGCGGTGGCCTCACCAGGTCACCTGTGTGTCAAGTGTCACACTGGGCAAGCTGAGTCCTCTCCCCTCCATGGACACACAGCCTCCGGTGGCCCTGGAGTCTTCTCTTGGCTGCTCTAGAACCAGCTGGTTTTCTCTCCCTCTCTGGGTCTGGTCTTGTCCTCCCTGCCCAGGCACACACGACCCTGGAGGGACTCCCTCAACTTCTGCTTTGTTCGTACGTTGGCCACCACAACCTGGCCAGCCTCGTCTGTCCACCTGACAACTGAAGTCCCTGTGGGCCTCTCCCTCAAAACTTCCAACCAGGTCCACTTTGTCTTCCGCCCATTAGGAATTTGAACTCTCCTCGCAGCCCAGGTCCTGACATTTACCTGCCTCCTTACTTTATTGTTTTAAGGTTTCTGTTTTTCCTTTTACGAGGGACCGAAGGATGGTCCAATAGGGCTGGAGGCCAAGGGTGTGCAAACCTAATAATTATCTGTCCTGCTCCCTAGGGCAGCAAGCAGATAGATTTCAGCTTTGGGGATGGGTGAGTGCTTCCAGGGTGGGTTTGGGATAAAGGGTGACACCACTCAGCCTGTCAGGATGTGGAGGGCAGAAGGGATTTGGACACAGGTCAAGACAGGCAGTTCCCAAAAGAGTATCCACTCCAAGTATGCTCTGGAACCATCAGGCAAGTCCATTCACCAATCTGATCATCCATCCACCCATCCATCCTTCCACCTAGCAATCCATCCATCCATCCATCCATCTATTCACCCACATGTCCGCCCTTCCGTCCGTCCATCCATCCATCCATCCATCCATCCACTCACTCACCTGTCCATCCATCCACTCATATACCCATCCATCCATCCATCTACCTGTCCATCCATTCATTTATCATTCATCCAATCACTCATCCTTTCATTGATCCATCACTCTAGCCAAGAAATGTTAAGTGTTCATTTATGTGCTCTTTTCGGTTCTAAGTAACTGACTTTCTTGGTGAAGTACTGGTCAATTGAGTATGGACTATTGATTGAACATGCTTACTATGGATAATTTCCCCAAAAGGGAATGTTCTGGAAGATTCTTAAAAACAAAACTCATCTCAGCAGTTCAGCCAATGATAACAAAAAATGTGCTAATGGCAGCAAAAACCTAACGTTTGGGAAATTAGAATCACCCTTGCTGAACGGTAATGCAAACATGCAATTAATGTACAGACAAAGTGGAACATATAATTGGGATGGAAGACATTTCCCCCAGCAGAGCCTGCAGCTTCCACTCTCTCACCACTATAATAACAGCGGAAATCCCGGCCATTTAGTGCCCTGCTTGGCTGACCTAATGGAACTGACCAGTCTGTGGCCCCGTAGCCTCAGCTGAGCTTTCTGCGATGCACTGTGTCTACCCCTCATTTTGATTCAAAGCCCAGCTCTTAAGTGTGGTGTCTCAGGGTGAGGAAGAGGGGGTCACTTTATGGGAGGGAATAGTCCCTTTAAGAAATCTTCCATTATCTCTGATAAATAGCAGCTGCAAGATGCCGTATGCACACTTTCCCATTCTGAGAATAAGCTCTTGGCTTTTCCATCTTGTTAACCAAGAATAAAAACGCACTAGAATCTAGAATAAGCAAAGTGAAGCAAACAGAAATAAAAAGTAAAAGAAACAAAAAAGGCAAGATAAAGGGCAGTCTTGAACCTCCAAGTTTATATATATGTATTTTTCCTTTTTTATTACCTGCTGCAGAAAACCGTGATGCACATAAAAATCCTCAGGAAGTTGGAAAGATTTCTCATTATCAGCCCCGAGGCAATCCAGGCACTTTTTTTTAAAGCTGCCATAAACTGACAAATATATAAGATGGATTACACCGTAATGTACACCTAGCTGGAGAGCTGAGCGCGGAGCGAAATGACCCGTGACATAAGGAAAATCCCAGGGAGCTCTGGCAGCGAAGTGGGGCAGGGTGCCAAAGATGGACCTCCCACCTCCAAATGAGTTCTGGCTGCGACCCGAGGCCACGTGAGCTTCTCCTCACTAGGTGTGACAGCCACCAAGTAAACTGGGGCTGAGTCCTGCTTTCCTGGCTGTGCAGATGACCATTACATGAAACCCCTCCCAAATAAGTGAAGCACCCAGGAATTGACATGGTCAGTCTGGGCCTCCCTCTCCCCTGAGAAAGCCCATTTACCCCTGGGTCTCCTGGTTCCCATGGGGGCCTGCAGGGACCCTAGCCCTCCTCAGACACCCCCCTGTGCCCTCTTTAGACCCTGGGGACCCTCTCCCGGGCTGTGCCCATGAGCTCCTTTGGGTCAATGCCCCATCAGTGTGCAGAGCCAGACAGAGGGTGGAGCCTGGAGGAGACAGACCCTCATCTTCAACCCCGCCAGCCCCTGGTCTTTCAAATGGGGATGAGGCTGAGTTAGGGGGCAGCCACATACTGGGGACCCACATGCCCCAGTCCCTGACAGCCGAGTGACCCTTCGTTGTCTCAGCCTGATTTTTATAGTGTCCACTTTCAACTCTGCAGTGACCTCTCCTCCATGTCCCAGCGGTGACCTTCCATCCATGTCCCAGCGGTGACCTTCCCTCCATGTTCCAGGAGTGACCCCACACCTCCTCAGGCCCTGGTTTTGTTTTCTACCCAACGGGGACAATGGCGGTCACAGGCACCCTGTGAAGACTAAGGACTTGATGGGTGGGAAGCACCTGTACCAGCTGAGGGTCCAAACACAGCGAGAAGGATTCCACGGGAGGGCCCAGAGCTCAAACCCCACTGTCCTTTGGTGTTAAGTGACCTCAAAGGAACACTGGGCTTTGGACCAAGGGAGGTCGTGTGGGTCCTTACCCTGCGGAGTGCTGCCCCCTCGGTGAGGAGGCTGGTGGGTGTGAAGGGCCTACACCTGTGGGGGTGACTAGGTCGTGAGGACAGAGCCCTCAGGAACAGGATCAGTGCCCGAATTAAAGAGATCCCATGTCACCCCGCTGCTGACCTGTGAGGACCCGGGAGAGGCGGTCACCAGCCTGACCCTGCCGGCCCCTGACCTCGGACTTGCCGCGTCAGAACTGGGAGCAGCCGGCATCTGCTCTCCAAGTCCCCCACCGTGGAACTGTGCCACTGCGCCCGAGCTACGGAGACACCTGGACGCCCCTCTTCCTCCCACTGACGGGGAGCGAGGATGGCAGACGCGGCCGCAGACTCCTTCCTGCAGCCGAGCCCTGGGTCTGCACCCTCCCGGGCTGGGGGCTCCGGTCTACGTCCACCTCCTTCTCTTCCGGGTCCAGCTTTTCAAAACGCCCGTTTCTCTGTTTTCTGGGCCCAGAGGAGCACGGCTCTTCCAGCTCTGTGATTTTTGAGGAGTAACATTGGGGTGTGTCGTCGCCACACCCCAACTCTCTGGGTTTCTTGTAAGCTGGGACCCCGGGTCTCACTGTGGTCCCACGGCATCCGCCTTCCACCCCCACTCCGGCTGCAGACGGTGCGTTCACGGTTGCTGCACTTCAGCCCCAGGGCTCCACTCCTTTGTCTGGAGGGGAAGCTGGGCGCAGACCTGCCGACTCGCCGGCAGACCTGTTAGGAGGGCGGGCGCAGGCATCCGGGGCCGGGCTAGGATTCTCAGCTGCGAGCCCTCCACCCAGCCCCGGCGGCGGCGGCCTCTGCAAAGGCAGACTGAGCTGAAGAAGCCTCTAGAGGGCCGGAGGCCGAGGGGACCAGCCCGCGGCATCCTGGAGGCTGATGTAAAGTGGCCACAACCACGGGGCGCGGCCGAGTGAGCACGGCTCTCCGAGAGATGTCAACACCGTGGGGTCCAACGTTTGCACACACGTGACACAGAACTCAGAACATGGCCCATTATTCTAGGAAAATAGGAAATGGATTTAGGCGCAGGTTGGATCTAATTTAGGTGGACTGAATTTAGACAGCATCCAGCTCTGGAGAGGAGATGATTTTCTGTTGTAGTAACTTTTAGTAAAAATTAGTTTAAAAAATATTAAAAAAAATAACGCAAGGGTAAATGCATATGTGCAAATTTCTCTACAGAAAAGTAAATAAGTTTTGTTCTTCACACAAAGGAAAACGTGATTAAGAAGGTATTCACCCAGAACGTGTAAAGATGGATTTGACGTCCAAAGTGGTGTCAGCGGTAAGAGCTCAGACGGGGCTCCAGTGTCTGGGTGGGGCCCTGGCCCCTTGTTCACTCTCTGTGAGACCCGGTGTGGGAAAGGTGAGCCACCACACAGGCCATGTGTGGGGTTACTATATAAGCTGCTTGGCGTGGCACCTGCTGTGGCTGGTCCACGTGTCTCCAGCCGTCCAGTCCTTGAACGTGGCACATCTTTTCATTTACATCGATGTTCTGTAATTTCCCTCACCAATGTGTCTTTTTTTTTGTGAGGAAGACCAGCCCTGAGCTAACATCTGTTGCTAATCCTCCTCTTTTTGCTGAGGAAGACTGGCCCTGGGCTAACATCCGTGCCCATCTTCCTCCACTTTATATGGGACACCGCCACGGCGTGTCCTGACAGGCAGTGCGTCAGCAGGCGCCCAGGATCCAAACCAGCGAACCCCGGGCTGCCAAGCGCGAACTAAACCGCTGCGCCACTGGGCCAGCCACTCACCAATGTGTCTTAATTCTCATTGTACGTCTTGCATCTGTGTTAACCTTTTCCCTCAGCAAGTTATGTGTTTTTAAAAACTTCAGTTTCGAATTGTTTGTAGTAGTAGATAGAATACAATGAAATTTTTGTATATTGATCTTGAATCCTGTGACCTTGCTAAACTTATTCTTTATTTTCATTTAGCTTTTAAAAACATTTTAAGGATTTTCTAATAGAGAGTAATGTCATCTCTGAATAAAGTTTCAGTTCTTTCTTTCCGATGTGTATACCTTTTATTCCTTTTCCTGGATTCATTGTCATGGTGAGTCTCCAGTAAAATGATGAGTGGAGGTGGTAAGAATGGACATCCTTGTCTTATTCTTGATTTCAGGGGAAACATTCAGTGTTTCACCATTAAGTATGAAGTTAGCTGTAGATTTTTTTGTAGATGTCTTTTATCAGGTTGGTGAAGTTCCCTTATTTTCCTAGTATACAGATTTTTGTGTGTGTGTGAGGAAGATTCACCCTGAGCTAACATCTGTGCCAATGCTCCTCTATTTTGTATGTGGGTCGCCGCCACAGTATGGCTGCCAACAAGTGGTGTAGGTCTGTACCTGGGAACCAGCTGAACAAAGCACCCCAGACTTAACCCCTAGGCCATGGGGCCAGCCCCAATATACAGAGTTTTTAAAGCATACATTTGTATTGAATTTTATCAAACACTTTTTCTGCATCTATTGAGAGGATCATATGGTTTTCTTATAGATTTTACCTCCCTCCCATCTCTCTCCCTCTCTCTTTCTCCATTTATATTATATACCTCACAATACATGTTACCACATTTACGTTTAACAGTGTAAAGCATTTTTAAATGAGAAAAATGTATTTTACATGTAATCACTTATTTATCATTTCTGGTGCTCCTCATTATTTTATGTAGACCCACATTTCCATCTGGTATACTTTTGCTTTTGCCAGAAGAATTTCTTTCAACATTTTTTTTTTCCTTTTTGATAATGAGAGTCAGCTGGTGATGATTAATTTTTTTTAGTCTGAAAAAGTTATTATCTCATCTTATTTTTTGATGAATATTTTTGGTGGTGGATATGAAATTTTAGGCTGGCAGCGTTTTTCTTTTGATACTTTAAAGGTGCTGTAGCTTTTATTTTGTGCCCACAGCTTCCACCTTCATCTTCTCTGTGTCCTCCAGTCTCCACCTCCTCACGGGTCTCTGGATTTGGTGCCTGCTGTTTGGAAGTTGCTTCCAGGCTGAAAGCTGCGAGAATCCAGGGCTCACTGCTTTTATCTCCTTCTGGAGGGATCTCAAGTCTGTGCATATTGTTGTTCAGTGTTGGGAAGCATTTTTGTCATACACTTTGGTCAGTTTTATCATTGTCTATAGTGAGAGATTAAGTCTCATCCTTGTTATGCCATCTGGGCTAAAAATGCAAGTTCCCATTTATTTGTTCAATGCTTTTTAAAATTTATAATGAGAAAAAGTGTCAGCAATTTACAGAGTGCTTATTCTGTGAAATTAAACAATAGTTCCACCTTCTTAATATGGAAATTAATCTAATGGTGTTATAAAGTGCTTACTGCCTTAGAATATATCTCACTTATGGAGCATTACGATGTATTTGTTCTTATATAAGCCCCTGAATGGAATTAGTTGTGTGAATACCAAGCATTGCAGGGTGGAATTATGTCTTTCCGCATCAATTCAAGCATCCTAAGAATGTGCTATTGGCAGATAAACTTTTCCTTTCACAGGAACAGAAACAAATGCAAAATGTTAGCATGAGGTGGAATAAATCCCTCTTGTCTCAAAGCCCATAAAGACCGCTGAAGTGTGAAGATAATTGACGTGGAGAAAAATAAATACAGGTTTCTGCCACCTGCAGTTGGGAACACAGGATGAGCAGAGCAGTCTGAGTGCTTGCCCCACGTGAGGCCGCTCCCTTCTGCCCTGAGGGGGCTGCAGCACATTCTTCAGGAAGAGAGATGGGATACTTCATAATCGAGTCCGGGGTATTAGAATGCCAAAGGTAAATGGCAAATTAAAACCTGCAGGGTTTCTTGTGATCTGTCAGCAATATATTTATTTGAATCATAAACCAAATGCATCGAATTGGTGGCGTGGTGCAGGGCCAGCTCACTCTTCCCCGTGATCCTGCAGTAGATCGTGACCACCTGCTCTGTGGACACCCGGCTCGTGATGCCCTCTCCAAAGCAGGTGTGTGCTGCCTCTTCTAAGTTGTTCACCAAGTGTTGTCTGAGCAACTGGAACTGTGCTGAGTGTGGGTGGCAGACCGAGTCATATGTAAGACTCATTCCTGTGCTCACATTGTTTCAGTAGGGAAGAAGCAATCAGAGAGCATGAAAACAATGAGATGGTGAAGGACCAATGTGCAGAAGAAAGAGAAGTCCCATTTGGTAGATGTGCTCAACGCGCAAATGACCTGTGATGTCACTGCCGTTCCCATCACCATCGATGGACATGTTTCCCCCATGTTTCCTTTTGTGTTTCAAAGGACCCTTCTGTTCGACGCATGTTAACTTTTTAAGATAGCATGTTGTTTGAAGGACCTGAGAGAAATCAGTGTTTATTTCCACCCTTTGAAGGGCCTTTTTCCCAAATTGGGTGGTTTTAAAAATCAGGAAAAATAGGGGCCGCCCGGTGGCGCGGCAGTTTAGTTCGCGCTTGGCAGCCCGGGGTTCGCCGGTTCGGATCCCGGGCGCCCGCCGACGCACTGCCTGTCAGCCATGCCGTGGCGGCGTCCCATATAAAGTAGAGGAAGATGGGCACGGATGTTAGCCCAGGGCCAGTCTTCCTCAGCAAAAAGAGGAGGATTGGCAACGGATGTTAGCTCAGGGCTAATCTTCCTCAGCAAAAAGGGGAGGATTGGCGACGGATGTTAGCTCAGGGCTGGTCTTCCTCACAAAAAAAAAAATCAGGAAAAATTACATTTATTTTGAAACGTAGAATTAACAGAGTTTAAATTTTGGAGTAAGATATACACTTCTCTTTACCATGACTAGCTTTTATTTGGATTATGACACAGAACATTCTATTGTACTGCGAGAAGATTTTAAAAGGTAAAATTCCTTTTGCGGCATCACATATGGTTCTGGAACTAAGTAAATTGTTGGGACAATGTAGATACTTTTAAAGTAGAGAAACTGATAAAAACCATCCCATTGTTATTTGAGATGTTATTTATTCCCTATCTATGGGATTTATGATGTCACTGTCTAAAACAAAGATCTCACTACTTTATTATCCACAATGATTAAAAAATTTGAAGTGAACACAGAAGAGCAATTTTTAATTGACTCATAGCAGAATGTAGAAACGAGCCAGGTCTTTCTACAGATGGATTGTAAAATGTCTTTAACCTCTAATAATATGAGGTAATTCCTGTTGTTCTATATTATTTGGGAGAACTGATTTTAAATCATATTGTAACAGAAGGTAGGAGACAAACAGTACCAACTTGATCTCAGGCTTAAATTTGTGAGGAATCTTTATTGAAGGTTCACAAAATGCTGGGATGACCCTGGCTAACACTGGATGTTGATGGTCAGAGCTGAATGAGGATCTGACCCAGAACCACCGATCAGAGCCCTGGAAAGGGTGAATTTTCCCTCCTGGAAACGGCCACATTAAAAATGCTTTTTGTTTCCGTGATTAGGACCTAGTCCACTGAAAGGAAAAGCGTTTATTCTTTCACCATCAAGTATGGTGTTGGCCGTAAGCTTTCTGTGGACACCCTCTTCGGGTTGAGGGAGTTTTCTTCCATTCCTAGTTTACTGAAAGGTTTGATGAGTGAATATCGGATTTTGTCAAGTGCTTTTTCTTCACCTACTGTCCACTTTCGTGGGTGAGCTGTTCCCAGCAGCCCAATTCGAGCTGTTATCAGCTACCTTTTACAGGAGTGGCTGGACTGGAAATCTTGCTTGTAAAGGTTATCGGCAAGCACGGGCTTCATGTTTCACTTGCCTTTTGTCCATGGATTTGAAACAAAATGGCAGCTGATGAAAGCTTGCCAACTTCAGATTCTCCCTCTTTTCAATGACTTTCATGAAGCTTGATCACACAAAGTATTCCAGGGATATAAGAGGCTGCTGCGGGAGAGTGATGATTCTCACTGACTGGTCAGCAGGTGACTCCCTGTCCCCAAAGGAAATGCCAACTCTTAGATGTTACCACTCAAAGTAGTTTTCTACTGTTAGATTCTTTCTAAACCCACCAGTGATGTGGTTGATGGTCTGTGACACCTGGAACCAGGGAAGGTGCAGAAAAGGCCTCCCACCCACACTGCCAGACACTTGAACTGAGGGATGAGCAAGGAGGAGGGAGCAGGTAGATGTGCACTTTCACGATCTGAACTGTTTTCACTGTCATTAATTTTCTTAAAGGTCTTTTTGTCTTTTGATTTTCTTATTTCTTTCCAGTCTCATTGTATTTTGATCAGAGACTGTCGTTTGTATTAATTTTACATTATGGGACTTATTGACGCTTTCTTTGTAACCAAATATATAATCACTTTTTGATGACATTCCAAGTGGGAGGGAGAGAAGTGGGTATGTTTGGTATCAGGATGTAAAGTTCAGTGTATACTCCAGAGATACGCCCTATTGTTTATGTTGTTCAGATAATCTGTAGTCTTACTTTTCTATTCATTTGATCTTTGTTTTACCAAGAGTGGTGAAATCTTGTAATGTTAGCCTATTTTTCCATTTCTCCTGGCATCTGCTGTACTTTCTGGTTCATGAAGGGATTGTCCTGTAATTTGGTGTCTCTGCTAAACCTTCATTAAGATTTTTGGCTTTTAGCATGAAATGTGTCCTTTCTCATCTTTAATACTTTGGGGATTGTGTTCTACTTTGTGAGACATTAGAATTGTAATCAGCTTTTCCACTGGCATGTTGATTTTGTCCATCCTTTTATTTTTAGCCTTTTAGAATCACCTTCTTTGATGTGTGTCTCTTGCGTACATCCTAGAGCTGTGGGATTTTTTTGTTAGTCACTTCGAAAATCTTTTCCTTTTAATAGGTGAGGGAACTCACAATAGGACTAATATTTGTGTCCTGAAGCTTTGGATTATGACAAATACAATGTGATGAAGTTCGCTCTGCTTTTTCTCTGTGTCATGTATATATTTTCTTTTATTTTTTGAATTTCTTTTAGCATTTCTTTATGGAGGTTTGTATTTTGTTCTAGTGGCTACATTTGTAACTACACCTTAGTATTGGCCCCAGAGCTCTACTTTTCAATTAACCTCTAACTTTTTGTCTTTTCAGTTTTCAGTGGAATCACTTGACTCAACGAGTTTATTATACTTTCCTCTTTCCTTCTCTCTTCTCTTCTCCCTTAGTTGTTGCATCATTCCTACTTTGTCAGAACATGTTATGTTTATATGTTATTCTTCCACTTTTTTCCATGTATAAAAAACTCTAGACGTACAATTAAATATACTGAATGTTCACCATCAGTCCTTTTGCAAAATTTCCCTATTCATCTCCTGTGCACACTATCCTGATTCTGTGAATGTTTAAAACCACTTTCCTGTATCTTTGGTGCTTGAAGGACAGTGGGAGTGGATGGAAAATACCCAGTTCATACTTTTGTATGTTTATTGAAAAATGTGGGTCCATCGTTTTCTTACTTTGTATGTTCTGTGTTGCCTTGTACATTATTTGATTTTTTTTTTTTTTTGGCCTGGAGCCCCAAGGGATTTTTTTCTTTTTCTTTAAAGTCTCCTGGTTTTATTAGGTGACATCTCAGAGTAGATAATTCTGCGTCTGTTACTGAACCAAGTGGGCTCACCTCCTGGTGAGTTAAATGAGACTCTACACAGTGGAAGTTGTCTCACAAGGTAAAGTGTATTTGCAGCAAATAGGAGGCCACGAGGAATCATTTCCAAAGTCATGGCGTCCCCGAACAAAGGGAAGCAGGGACCTTTATTTCCGATGGGAAATGAATATTCAAAAGGGAGAGGCGGGTATCCGCTTGCACAGGCTCAGTTGGAGAATGTGCTTCCACTTAATGAGGCCTAAGCTCCCCCTGGAGAGATCTTTGCTTAAAAATAAGGCAAAGGTCACCGGTGCAGCTCTTGGGTGAGGCTTGGTCAGTTTCAGGATGTTTGGTGGCTACACCTCCCTTGAGTTTCTTACTTGGTCAGTTTCAGGATGGTGGTGGTTACATCTCCTTAACATACAAAGGAAAAGAAACAACTTGGAAAAACAGTTAACTGCTTCTGAACCCACCTCTGAGTTTCTCGAGGTGCCTAGTCGGTGACAGGTCATTTTGCAGGTACCTGTAAGCCCTGGGATTCAGGTCTTTTATTTCTTGGATTACAGTTTTAAATATTAGTTCTATTGCATTGTGTTTATTTTTCCTTCTTGTTCAGAGAATCCAATTATATACACATTGGATTTTCCTTGTTTGCCTGCCTCTTGTTTCAACCCCAGTTCTCATTTCATTATATTTACTGTTTTACTTCCATTCCTTTCATCACATTTCATTCACTCTATTCTCCTTCAGGCACTCTTAAATTTGGTCTTGCTGTAGAATGTGATTTGGTGATTTTTATGCATTTCTCTCCTGAGTTCAGTCAAGGTTTGCTTGCTGACGTTTTGTCCACTTACGTTTTTAATTTTTGTTTTTTCGATTTGAGGTATTTAAAAAAATATTTCCATGTGATTGTTTAAAGATCTTTACTTTAGTTTGGGATGCTATGATTCAGTGTCTTCTGCTTCATGATTACTGTGGGGGAGGGAATTTCATCAGCTGGAGAGTTTTCATTCTCATACCTGTTTTATTCCTAGAGTAGTTTTGGGTAAATGGAGACTCCTTTAGCCTGTGGATTCATGGCCAGGTTGGCTGTTCCGGTTGTTTACAAGATTTCTGGACATAGAGCATTCTCCTCTGTGAGTGCAGCAAAGTGCACTTCCTTCAGTGGATGTCTTTTCAGTGCTTCTGATTTTTGGTTCTCTGTTGTACTGCAGAAAATGTCCCCCCTTGCCGCCCTTTCCCATCACCATCCATCTTCAGATGGTGTCTCTCTCTTCCTTCTGCCCTTGTCCTAGAATTGGCGTTGTCCACAGGGGAAAGAGATCTCACATATTAGGCTTACTTCTTTGATTCCTGGATCTTGACCACCTTGTAACCATTCACTGCCTTGTTAGAACCCCATCATTTGATACACATTTAAACACATATTTTGTGTATCTTTTCTCAGTGTTCTCAGTAGGATGGGTGGTCTGAGTTGAGTAGTTTGCTATTTCTGTAAGTGGAACACCTCCTCTGTCATATTTTGCTTTAAAAACATTCACACCACAGAGCAGAGCCCCAGGTAATCATTAAATAAAGCTGCAATCAAGGTGGCAGCAGCAATTTTGGTAATTAAAATCTTGTGACTTTAGGAGCAACATGAGGATCATCTGGTGCAGAGATAGGTCCCTGTGAAGGCTGCGTTTTGACAACATACTCTAGCAATTTAACAGGGCAATCTGTAAGGAGGAGTCTTCGTAAGGAATTGCACTAATCCCAAACATCTTCACTTCCGTCTCTACAGTTTCTAGGAACCAGATAGTTCTTATTTAGACACTGTAAGCTTCTGTCTATTGACCACTTAGTCAACCCAGTCATGGGTCCTATTCCAATTTCTTTTGAAAATGTATTTTTCCCTGCTGCACACAATGCCACTCCATCCAGACATCTATTTCTGCCCCCTGCCTCGCAGTCTCCTTGTCCTGCACCCACTGCGTGACAGACCAGAGTCTCCGCCATTGCATATATTGCCGTTGTTTCATAATAAATTATTTTCAACCTTCTCTCTCTATATCCTAAGTAATTGATATGCCATATATATTTTAACTTCAGTCCTGATGAGGTGGTTTGAAATTAATGATGAAGAGCTCTTTTGGAACAATTTACATTTTCACTGGAGGTTGAATTACCAGCCTCCTGTGATGTTGTGTCCATCAAGAACTACTTCCACTGTAGATCACATGAAAGAAACATTTTGATGTTGGAAAAATAAAGATACCCAAATTGTAAATGTTATAACAGTGTGGAAATAGTGATTCCTTTTTCCCCTGGGGGAGAATATTTGGCAAATAACACTTTTAGAGGCAAAAAAAGTCTACTTTTAAAAGAAACTGGATATAAAGTACATCTTATTCATCCTTTCTAACATTTGTGTCGTGAACCCTGTCCACTCTTCCTCATGTGCAGGGACTTGCGTGTCCTAAGTAGTGACTTCAACAGCCTCCCTTCCATCACGTAAACGCCTCAGTCTGTGTAGACGTCATTTATTTAGTTTAATTCACTCGGCCATTTGTTGTTAACCTGAAGAATTCATCCGAAGATCCATTGGTCAGTTAGCCTATCAAAGCAAGACCCAGGAGAAGGCTGGGCAGTTGAATTAACCCAGAGGCTGATATGGCTTGGTCAGCTCCTGCGGGAGAGGGAAGGAAAGGAGCAAACAGTGTGGACCGCAACGACATTCTGTCTTGCTTCCCACACCATTTGGCCACATCTCTCATGGGGGATCACCAAGACAGGTTGGGGAACCCCTCCAGGATTTGGGGACTTGCTGCATAATCGCCATTACTATGGAGAGTTTGGGAGCAGATGCTCTTAGCTTCCTGCTTCATCTTGCTCCTGACTTCACATGTGCATTTCACAAGCTGTGCAGAACGGAGGGATTGCTTCCTACACATGATGCAAATCCCTTTATGGATGCAGTTGGGCACATTGAGGCAGAGATGGGAGGCCATGAAATAGGAAAACCCAGTTGTTTCTTGTTCACACATCCAGGCCTCAAGACCCCAGCCAGAAACCTCATCTCCACAAGGCTGGGAACAGCCCACACCACGTGATTTTCTTATGAAGTTCTCAGATTTGGTTTTCATGAAGCACATCAGCTGCAACTTAAAAATGGTGGGAAGAAGTCACAGAAAACTATCTTCAGAAAAAAATCTAAACTATAGCAAAGCAGTCCGAGAGTTCATTCCTATTAAAGAGGGGGCCTCATGGACAGTTGGGGTGTGTGTATATGTGGGGTGTGTGTTTGGTGTGCACGTGTGGTGTGTGTGCTTGGGTGGTGGGTGTCCTTCTCGTGCCCTGGAAACCAGGATAAGGGCTGGGGCCTGGAAGGACCAGCAGAGCGGGGCCACACATGAGGGCAGGCAATGTTCCCCCCAGTGCTGCAGTCTTGGCTCCTGCCAACTGCTGTGGCTGTTTTCAGTGCTGCGTAAATCAAGACAGAGTCACGGTATAAAAGTCTTATTCCTGCGTGTGGCCCAAAGCAAAGCAGCACAGTGTGAACTGGACTTGGTGTTGACAAGGGAGCTGAGTGGGGGAATCAAGGCTCTTCTGGGCGGGGTGGGCACCTGCCCGAGGAGGCGGGGCTGGGGCAGCCTGGGCCAGTGGCTGTTTTCTTTTAGCTGCTGAACTTCACCCCAAAGAGAGGTGAGCATAGAGGTGAGCAGGTGCTGGGCGGAGAAGAGCATCAGCCGTGTGGAGAACCGGGTGTGCGTGTGCAGGACGCGTGCAGGGAAGCAGTAGGCTCTGGGTGCGCCTCAGCTGCGGGTGCCCTGCAGGTAGTTAGCGCTCTCCTGAGATTCTGCTTCTGAGTCTAAGATGGGCCTCGTCCAGAAATATCTAGGAAATAGTTTCCAAGTGTTTGATTGTATTTAAGGGCTGGAGGAAAATCAAGAGGTCACAGAACTCAGGTTCTCATTTTTGTGTGTGTTTGTTTTTAAAGAAGGAAATTGAGATTTATTGCTCTGCGTAGGGCCTGTGGATTTTCTTATGAAGTTCTCAAGTCGTGGTTTGCGTGAAGCACACCACTGAGTGCTTAAAAGAGCAGAGAAAACGTGCTGTAACTGATTTTCCTAATTTCACAGTTTGTAAAATTTTGAGAGGTGTGTTATGATTTAATTCTGACCATGAGAGCCATTATTTGACAAATTGTTTTCTTATCGTGAACATTTTGGAGTTTTTTTTTTAATGCTCTGTTTCATTTCTTTGTGATACCTTTTGAACTCTTTATTTGAGCAATTTTAGACTTACGGAGGGTTGCCAAGATAGAACAGGGAGTTTGCACACCCCCTCACTTGGCTCCTCTCATGTTCACGTCTTCCATAACCAGTGTAAGAGTCAAACCAAAAACTAACTCTGGTGCAGGACCATTAACTCAACGTCAGACTTTATTCAGCATCACCTGGTTCCCACTAAGGTCCTTTCCCCGTCCAGGGTCTAGTCCAGGGTCCCACATGGCACAGGACAGTTGTCCTGCCTCCCTGGGCTCCTCCATCTGGGTCAGCTGCCCAGTCATTCCTTGTCTTTATGACTTTGATGCTTTGGAGAGTCCTGGCCAGGTATTTTCTAGAATGTTCCTTAATTTGACTTTGTGTTGTTGTTGTTAAGAATACCAGAGCTGGAGTCAGCCCAGTGGTGTAGTCCTTAAGTTTGCATGCTCTGCTTCAGTGGCCCCAGGGTTCATGGGTTTGGATCCTGGGCACAGACCTACACACCGCTCATCAAGCCATGATGTGGCGGCGTCCCATATACAAAGTGGAGAAAGATGGGCACAGATGTTAGCTCAGAGCTAATCTTGCTCAGCAAAAAGAGGAGGATTGGTAACAGATGTTAACTCAGAGCCAGTCTTCCTCACACACACAAAATAATAAATACCACAGAAGTGATCTTGTATCTTTCTCAGGGCATCACATTAGATGCTACCTACAGTCAACATCTTGTTGAAGGTGATGTCAGCCTTATTACTTGATTAAGGTGGTGCCTGCCATGTTCCTCCACTGTAAGTTACTCTTTTTCCTTTTGTAATTAGTAAATACATTAAGGGAACTACTTTGTGTCAATGCAAATATCCATTAGGAGATCTTGCCTGCAGTTTGCATGTTGGTTTTCTATATCCCCATTCCTTTAACAGTTATTAGTTGGAATTCTTCTGTTAGAGAGAGCTGTCCCTTCTTTTCCATCTTCTTATTTGTTCGATTAATTGTTTACATTAATATGGACTCTGGGATTTATTTTAGTGCTGTAGTCCAATACGACTGTTGTATATTTTTTGCTTAAATTGTTCCAACTTTGGCCATTGGGAGCTCCTGCATGTTGGCCCCTGTACCCTTTTGAAATCTCCATACTTGACCGAGCACATCCTTTCTTTCTGGCACCACACAATGCTCCAGGCTCATCTTGCGTTTTCCCTGCCCATCTCCAAGGAGTCCTGGTTCCTTTTATTGAAGAATGATAATCAGAAGCTGAGATCCGGCACTAGGTATAATTACTGCTGCTGGCTCTCTTTGCTTCTAAGTCCTTGCTAATGGACAGAACTTGAAAAATATATGTATGTAAGACAAATTGGCTTCAAAGATTTTTAAAAATTATTTTACAGTCTATTAAGTTTTATCATTGTGCCTATTTCAACAGAGAGACTTAGCAATGGCTTCTGTTTCAAATTTTATATTTTTATTGTCTTCAAAGTATTCCTTTGAATAATCTAAATATTATTCATTTATTATTTTGGTGAGTTTTATATTAGGGAAGCAAAGAAGACAACCTAAAATTTTATAAGGTAAGATATAAGAGTTACTGATTTGATATTGTTATTAAACAATTTAAAATAAATAATTAATGTTAATAATAGTAATGATTTAAAAAGTTTATAATTATTAATACTATTTTACTCATGTTTAAACTTTAACAAATACATGACATTTACACACACGCACACACATGTTAACCTTAAACAGAATCCGAACCCACAAATCCCAGGCTGCCAAAGCAGAGCACACAAAATCCCTTCTCGGAATAAAAAGAGCATTTTCATAATGAAAAATGGGGTCAAGCCATCAGGGGGATAGCGTTTTCTAAGTCTGTGTGCTGGCTAATGTAACTCAAAATAAGTGAGGCAAAAAAAAGTGACATCAGAAATAGACAAATCGACAATCATAGGGGGAGACTTTGACACACCTGTCTCAATACCTGATAGTACACACGTGGACTATCTGAGCAATGGAGTTTACACATTTGACCAGGTTAATCCACACAGAGTACTTACAACAACAACACACGGTAACAAATGGCAGAATTTACTTTCTTTTCAAGTGCCAATTGGAACGTTTACCTAAAGTAACCGTATGCTTCGTGATAGACCCTAAATAAATTTCAAAGGATTTAAATAATTCAGAGTATATTCCCCAAACACAATACAATTCAACTGGAAATCTGTAAAAATAAGATAACAAGAAAATCTCCAATTGCTGGGAAATTAATCTGTAGTTCCACATAGTTCACAGATCAAATAGGAAATCACAGTGGAAATTAGAGAATATTTTGATTGAACAATATGATATATGACATATGCACACTCGTGGGATGCAGCTGAATGAGTGCTGCAAGGGAAATTTATACCTGAATAGATGCATTAGAGAAAAAGAAAGGCTGAAAGGCAGTTATCTAAGTTTCTGTCTCAAGAATCTATAAAAATAACAGGAACTAGAACTAGGAAAAGTAGAAAGAAAGAAATAATAAATATAAGGACTCTTTTCCCTCTGGCACAGCAATTTTCTAGTTCAGTGATTTCTTAATTATCTTATCTCAACCAACAGAATTTTGAACCTGGCACAATCTTGATATCAAAACCTGACAAGGCCTTTTAAATAAAGGAAAATTACAGACCAATTTCTTTCATGACAGTAAATCAATAGACCCTGAAAAGAAATTAGCCAAATTATTTACAAAGGCTAATACACCATGATGCAGTGGGGTCTATTCCAGGAATACAAGGGTTGTTTAACGCTAAACAAAATCATTGCGATTTACTGCATAATCAGATGAAGGAGAAAAATCCCCACATCAAAGGGTGCAGAAAAAGCACTGATAAAATGCAAACTCCATTCATTGTAGAAAATGTTTGATAGACTCTAGGAATAATAGGGAACTTCCTTAATTTGATGAAGAGAGCATATGAATGTCCTGCAGCAAATATCACACAGAATGGTGAATTCGTAAACACTACCATCATGTCTGTTTAATAGTCCCATAGCAGGAAAAAACATGAGGAGTTGAAAAGAAGAAATAAAACTGTCATTTTCACCGGTGATGTGATTGTGTACATAGGAAAAAAGAATCCATCAAAAAAGTCTTAAAATTAATAAGGAGACAGATCAATATTAAAAAATCAATTGTATTCTGTATACCAGCAACAAATAGGCAATATAATCATAGAATAATAGCCTTTGCAATAGTACAAAAAGTATCCAGCAATATGTGCAAGTCTTCTATCTAAAAGCTGCATATCTTAACTGAAAGGAATTAAAGATGACCTAAATAAAAGACTAAATATTTTTAAAATGTCAGTTCCTGAAACTGACTATAAATTCAACACGATTCTAATCAATATCTCAATAGAGTCTTTTCTTGAAAATTAACAAGCTTGTTTTACAACACATATGTGTGTGATAGTCAGCCTCTGAGATGACCCTAATGATCTCCACCTCCCGATGTTCACTTCCTCCTGTAACCGCCTCCTTAAGTGTGGGCTGGCCCAGTGACTCACTTAAAATGAATGGAATATGGCCAAGGGATGGAGTAACTTCTGAAGTTAGGTTACAAAAGCCTGAGGCTTCTGTCCTGGGTGCCCTCAGGATCTCTCTCTTGGATCACCAGCTGTCGCGTCATGAAGACATTCCAGCAGCCTACATGGAGTCCCACGTGGTGAGGGACCAAAGCCTTCAGCAGCTATGTAGTGGGCTTTGAAGGAATCCTCCCCCAGTTGAGCCTTCAGATGTGACCACAGCCCCTGCACACATTGACTGCAGCCCCGTGAGAGACCTCCACTCAGGTGAGCCACACCTAGATTCCTGACCCACCAAAACTCAGAGATACTAAGTGATCATTGCCTTACACTGCTATATTTTTGGGTGATTTGTTATGCAGCAATAGATAACTAATACAATATGGAAATGCAAAGGGCCATGAGAAGCCAAAGCAATTTCAAGAACAAAGACTTACTATAAAGCTACAGTAAATGAAGGAGTGTGGTGTTGGTGTGACAGTAGATAAATTGAACGAATGGACAGAAACGGACCCTCATGGGAGTTGTCACTTGATCTATGACAGAGTGGTGCCATGCTATGGGGTCAGGACATTTTAAAAATAAAATGAGCTGCGTCAATTGGATCAATGGAAAAAAAGTGAATTTTGAGTCTTTCCACATTTCATACGAAAAAAAAACAAATCCCTGTTCCGGGTGCATTGTAGATCTATGTGTGAATGGTATAACAATCAAGATTTAAGAAGAAAACAAAGAATATCTTCATTTCTTTGGGAGGCAAAGATGTCTTAAGCAGGAAACACACACTCAGTGAACATGAGGGACAGACTGGGTAACTGGGCTGCATCGTAATTAAGAACACCTGCTCGTCAACAGACACAATTAAGAAAGTTAAGATACAGGTCACAGAAGAGAGGTTTTATATCTATGTGTCTCTATCTATTTCTCTGCATACATACATATATTTTAGGACTCCATCCAATGTATACAAAGAACTACAAATCAACAAAGAGAAGGCACACAGTCCTGTAGCACAATAGTTAAAATATTTGCACAGGCGCCTTCCAAGGAAAATATCCAAATAGTTAGCAAATATTAAAAAAGGGCTCATATAATTGCTCATGAGGGAGTTAGGATTAAAACCCAAATGTGATTCCACTACACACCCACCACATGGTTACAATAAAAGACACACAACACAACGGGGCATGTGGGGATGGCTTGAAGCTGCTGGAGGGAGTGAACCGGCTGAGGAGCAGCACGGGCAGGCATCTACCAGAGTCGGACAAATCGTTTCCACTGCTCCGTGTCTGCTTGGCCAAACGTGTGCGCGTGTGCACCCGGCACAGAGGCACTGTGGACGTGAGAGCCCAGCACGTGTCCACACTCAGGGGACGGAACGTCTGAGGTAGAAACAATGACTAAGGACTGAACAGAAGCTGCTTATCTGGATTTTCTACTGGAGAGAGGAGAAAACATCATTCTCAAAGAGATGAGCAGAACTTTCCAAGATGAAATCACTACGCAAGTATGATAACAAAGTTTTTCCATTTGCAAAATTGGAACAGAGCAGGAACTTTATAAAGCATAATTTAAAACCAATGATGATATCACGGGCATCGCAGAAGCTGACAGAACACGGGAGCATGGGGCTGACGTCCAGACGCTCGTGTTTACCCTGGAACCTGTGAGCACGCGCTGAACCACCCTCCAGTCACGACATCCTCCAGAGGGGGTGCGTTGCCAATAGAATCAGCTTAATCCTGTTTGTTGACTTGTCAACCTGAAGACGTTTCAGCATGAAGCAACTGTGTAGATCAATATAATAAACCCACGGCAAATTTAAGGAGCATTATTTTGTCCTTTGATTTAATATTTTGCCCTCTCCAACGTGCCTTATAAACGGCCTTCACCTAATGCCCGTGTGGCCCATGTAAGAGGTTTTGCCTGTAAGATTTCAAACTCGATTCAGTTGCAATCAGGGTCAACAATCAAATTTTATTACAACTTGTGGGTATTTTCACTAGATTAAGCAGCCAGTGCTAGAGAAAAGTCAGGATTAGTATGCGCCTTTAGATTACTTAAAAATAATGTATTTTATTTCATTGAAACTATTGACCAAATATCAACAGAGGGCATTAAATCTTTTTTTATTGAACAGTTTTTATATTGAACAGTGTTTCAGCAATCAATATACATTGTTCTAGCAATATTAGAGTTGGGAATTTATGACAGTGATGAAGTCTGTTTTATTGAAATAGAGACAAATGAATTTTAAGAGAGAAAATGTGGTAACAATAAGTTGGACAATGGTGTTACAAATCGTTCATTCTAGGGGCAGGATTTTCCACAGCAGGATTATGAAACGGATTGATATGATCAGGTCGAAACTGGAGTTGTCCTACTAGCTTGGCAGGACACCGAGGGTAGATGACCCCTTGGTCTGAAATGAGCGATTAAAGGTGCCTGTTCCAGGACAACGTCCTTCTCCAGGAGAGCTCGTCCCGGCCCGCTCTGCTGCGGGTGCTTGGGGTGCAGGGGCGGCTGCGAGGTAGGGAGAGAAAGAGCTGTTGGGTGTCCCCTTCCTTCTCGCCCCATGAAATCTGCCTGGCTTGTGGTCACCAGTCTGGTTTTGCTACAGAATCCCCGACGGCCAGTGGTTCGGACGCACAGTGTGCGCGCCATGAGGGGAAAGTGTGCGGGGCACAGGGGACGGTCCCTGTCCTCGGGGACGCTGGACGGGAGATGAGGGCCGGGAGGCATTCTCTGTCCATGGGGCTGGGATGGCTGCCAGCCTGTACCTGGGGGTGTATTACCTCTTGGATCTGACCCTGCAGGGACCCTCCTCCAGCAGGAGTCTGTCTAGTTCCTTCTGGGCTCCCCTGTCACCTCTTGATTTGGGTTTGGGCTCTCAAGCCGTGGGGCTTAACTTGGCTGCATGGTGAGCCACTTGGGGGATCTTTTTAAAAAATGCCAGCGTCTACTTAAAAAATAGAATAAATAAGGATTGCTCACAGTGACGTCTTCCAGTCTCGTTTTGGGCTCTGGTGTGTTCAGAGTGTGTGGGAACAGCCCCAGGAAGGACTCGGGGACAGGGTCGAGTTAGCAATGGTCCAGGGGATTGTTCTTGAATCTGCGCCTGCAAACCCTTTCCACGATGGAGAAAATGCTAATTGTGCAGATAAGACAGGCCCAGCGACCCCAAAGCCTGGCACCCCCACCTTCTGAGTTCTCCTGGGCCTGGCTGGAGCCTAATCACCAGCTTGGATTTGCAAACTCTTGGCAGAGCGTAGAGATACCATTGAGAAAAAACGTTATTGACTTTGTTCATACTTTGAAACAAAACCATAGCTTGAGTTGGGCAGAGCAGACGCGTTGTTGTTGTGTCTGTTGTAAGAAAACTGGGGACCTGAGTCCTTCCCTCACCATGTGGGGTCTCAGTGAGCCCCTCACGCAGATGACCCCCAGTTCCAGGTGGAGGTGTCACGTGGCGGTGTCCCGTGGGGAACTCTCAGCCACAGCCAAACGTCAGGGTTGCCGGAAAGGTAACTGAGCTGGTAGGAAGCTCTAGGTAGAGATGCTGCAGTTTTAGGAGTCATGGACAGTTTTTAATTGACAGCTCTGGTTCCCATGAACTCAGGTTCATGTCCCGTGACCAGGGGCCGGTCTCTGTAACCAGGTCTCCCGAAGTTACAAACACCGAGCAGTGCGTTCCACGTCCCTGCGGGGGGACAGGAGCTGCAGGGAATTCAAAGATTTGCCTCTCTTGAAAAATGTCTTAATCCCAGTGGAGGCAGCTGACAGCCTGAACCTTGGGATAACTGGACTTAAGAGGCAGTGGGTTATCTGCCTGGTGACCCCACTGGCCGCTGTGGGAGGTGCCTTCCCGGGAGGTCTCTCCAGTGCCTGCAAGGGGGGTGGCTGTCAGGGGTGTCCCCTCTGCCCACTGAGAGGATACCCTCCATTTCGTCACCACATTGTTCTGTCTGATACAGGAGACTGTCCTTTGTACTTACGTGTTCAGTCCTTTGACGCCTTTCGTCTCCCCCCCCTCCCCAATGAACATGTGTGCACACACACACACACACACGTGTGTCAGCTCCAGGAGGGTGGGGCTCAGCCGTGTGTCATCCCTGCAGTGTCCCCGGGTCATAGAGCAAGACCTGGCACATTGTCACCCCTCAGGAGTGTTGATTCCAGTCAGTGCAGTGGACAGATGGATAAGGGATCAGCGCTGGGGGGAGAGGTGGAGGTGACCTGCCCAGATGTGAGGTGCTTGATCAGGGGGAGAGGCCACAAGCAGGAGTCTTCCTGCTGCTGAAGACCCCCAGGCCCCACTGCCTGGCTGCCCCCCAGAACTTCCTCATGTCCCCCTAGGAATGTTCCCTTCTTTGCACAACCCGAGAAGAGCTGGCAGAGCTAAGACAGCAGTAATAGTGTCTCTCATGTCAATGCACGAAATTTATTGCTTGCTTTTAACAGAAAAATGAAATGATGTATAAAAATAAAGCTTTAGGGAGACACAAAAAGTTAATAGAAAAGATAAAGTTGACAACTGCAGTCACAATGCAACAAGAAAAATAAACCCAATGAGAAATAACAATAGTTACAGAAAAAAGAATAGAATTAGTCAGAGGAAACGCTTTCTCGGAGAAGAGGATATGAAAAATCTATTATGGTTTTCAGACTTAATTTTGTGAAACTACATATTAAGTTTTGCAGATTGCATTCCTTACACATGCATTTTGTAGATCTGAGATTCAAACATTGAGTTAAAATGAGCAGACGACCTTGGCCTTCCTAGTCAAGAGGCCGATTCTCACACAGTTAACTTGTTATTTCACAGACGCTGTTAGGGACACTCGTCTTCAGAGGCCTCCTTCCTTACTTGACAAAAAGGTACACTTAATAGAAGTGGTGGGAATTTGCCATTACTTCAGGTAGTTGAGTTGATTTATGAATTGGTATTTGGGAAATCCTCATTCTTCAAAAGGTCTCAACAGTTCAAGAACAGCTCCATCATTTTGACAATGGAGAGCGAGCTCGTGGCTCTGAAGGTGAAGGAGGCTGTTTGGCGTCTCACTAAACGAGGCTGGGGCTTTCTTCAAAGCCTCTTGTATCTTGTAGGACTTCCTTGTTCTGTATTTCTGTTGCATGATGAGGACAATTCTCTCTCTTACCAACGCAAAATGTACCAGATGTCTTGTTTGTGATTTGGGGACGGACAGAGGCATCTACAGGGCTGCTCATTTTACAAAGCCTGAAAGCGACTCGGGGTAAGTTAGGAGCTGCACACCCTGCTCCTGCGTGGTTCCCACTGGCTTTTTCCATCGGTCACTGGTGCCATTTGCGCTTCACCTCAGGACAACGTGGACTATAAACGGCTATATCTTCTCACCTCGGGTTCTTATCTGGGAGGATTAAAAACCGATGTATTATTATCGCTCGGAGCAAGTATTTTAGGGAGCAAATGTACTAGTGATGTGGACGACAACGTCAGGGGTCTTTGGGTCTCCATGAGTGGACGCTGAGATGGAGCGAGGGAGCAAGAGAATCAAAGGTCGAGGCAGAGGAATGGGGCTGGGCAGGGAAGCCTCAGACCACAGCGCAGATGTGACAGGTCCGCAGGGATGCCAACTGGGGGCTCCATGGACAGAAGTGGCCCGGCCTGGTGCCCTTGCCGGCTGCCCTGGGAGGTTGCGGGGGGCTTTTCATTGCTCTAGTTTTGAATTTGATGACTCCTTCTGTTTTGGTCTAGTTGGGGAACAGAAGCCACCCTGTATTCTGAAGTGTATTTGAGACTCAGCCCAGGGGATCAGCCACCCAGTCACCGGAAGATGGGCATTGAGTGTGTTAGTTACTTATCACCATGTAACAAGTCACCATGAATGAGCAGCTCACAGCACACAAGTTTACCATGTCATGCTCCATGGTCAGAGGTCCAGGTGGGCTGGCTGGTCCCCAGGGTCTCCCACGACGAGACGGAGGCCTGGGGTCTCACCTGCAGCTCTGGGAAGAACCCCCCCAGGCTCACTCAGGGGCCCACAGAACTCGGTGCCCTGTGGTCATGGGAGTGAGGTCCGCTTTCCTTGCCGACTCAGCCTCTCTCAGCTTTATGGGGCTGTCTGCGTCCCTCGTTCCATTGCCCCTCCATCTTCACACTAGCCATGGTGGGTCCAGTCCTCCCCTTGCTTCACACCCCCCGACTTCCCTTTCTGTTGCATCTCTTGTGTCTCTAGCCAGAGAACATTCTTGTGTCATTAGATTGGGCCATGGGATAATCACGATAATCTCCCTGACTTTATTTACACCTGCAAAGTGTGTTTTGCTACAGAACATGATTTATTCACAGGTTGCAGGGAATAGGGTGTGGACATCTTTGGGGGGCCTTCTTCCTGCCACAATGAGTAACCCCAATGTTAGAAGCTGAGAGAGGCAGCTGCCGCCCCTGGGGCCTGGGGAGCAAAGGGGAGAGACGGGGCTACCAGCACGTAGGAGCTCAGAAGAGGGCACTCTTGGTGGGCTCGCAGGCCCAGAGAGTGACAGGCCTGATGTGCCGTCCTCCAGCCCCAAGGGGTGGGCTCCAGCTGTGCTGGGCCCCTGGGGGACACAGCTGGGCCTCTACAGAGAAGCTTACAGAAGCTGGAGGCTGGAGCCAACTTCTGCCCCTGCTGGAGCTGCCCCGGGAGCTGGAAAGGGGGAAGAAACCCTTTTCCTTCCAGTTTCTGCCAGTGCGGCCTTTTGGTGTGACCTGCAGGAAGTTTCTGGAGAGGTTTACAGACGCCAGCCCTGGGGTCCCGAGCAGAGTTTAGAAAGGTGGGCTGGAGAAGGAGACAAGGAATAATAACACCCCCTCCGGAAATCTTTGAACTTGCAGATTCTGTAACTGCAGATATAATTTATTTTGTAGATAAGATTTTAATCATGGAGGATGTTTGACAACACATTCTGAACACGGGTGAATAATGAAAAGAAGGGTAAGTTGCGGGGCTCACTCGTGTGGGCGTTTGGTGCTGGTCGCCGCGTCCTGCGGCCCCCGGGGTTCTGTCCTGGCAGGTGGAGCGCAACTGGGGCCTGCAGGTGCTGGTGCATCGCTGCCGACAGACGGCTGATCCCCGCAGGCGGAGGCTCTGGAGCTGTGCAGATGAGGTCTGGAGTTCCCGCTTTGAGAATGCTATGTGAATTGTGCTTGCATCTCAGGGGATGCGTGGATCCAAGTGAGTTTATCAGAAGCAGAAAATACATTCCAAGGTGTGTAACAGATGGCATTCTACTGAAATCAGCATGGGAGTCGATGCCAAGAAATATCTGGACCATGTAGACAGGTGTTGTGGGGACAGCCCGCTCCCGAAGCTCAGGGAGATGCAGGGCTGGAAGGAGGCTCAGGGGTGTTCTAAAAGGCATTTCCACCCAGAGTTTGACTTAGTCCCAGACCATCTGGAAGGCATTTTCCAGTAAGTGTAAAACAGGGAGTCAATGGGATTCTCACACTGAGAACAGCCCATTCTTATTTGTATTTTTATCTGTAGTCTACCAACAGGTCATTTCACTAAAAGCCACCATGGAATCATGGAACCTGCTGCTGTCATTATTAGTCACATAACTGGTTTGTGAGCGTTTGTGTCTTAAGTCCGAATGTCTGCAACGTCCATCGTGTGACACCACAGCAATGTGGGTTGTTTGGATGATGCACAGGGATCGCCTTGCACTTCTGGGGGACATTCAGTGAGTGGCCTGAGCATCCGGGACTGGGCCGTGGGTGGTGGAGCCACCAGCAGAGACTGCAGCGCTGTGGTGGAGGAAGGGGCCTCCGGGATTAACGGCTCTTGTTGCTTCACTGGGAAGGGGCTGGGGTGCCTCCAGAACTCACCTTCTCTGCACACAGGTGCTCAGCCTGGCCTGTGATCCGGACACTTTACAGTGAGTGTTGAGAGGATGACCAATGTTGGTGACAGCGATGTCCCTTCCTGGGAGGTCACCTCCTCCAACACGGCCCCACCTGGCTGCCTTCACTCCATCTACTACTTCCGACTAGACTGAAAGACGGGGTGAGGACACAGCCTCCGAGTGCCCTACACGGGGCCGGGGAGACAGTGGGACAGTGTGGTCTCAAGATCTGCTGGTCCACGTGGGTCCTTCATCCCATCGGCAGATTCATAAGGCTGGTCTTGCCAGCAGCCTGGGCAGGGGGCTGGGGTGCAGGACAGGACAGCCCTGGACCCAGATGCCACAGTGGATGTGGCAGGGTGGACTGGAGGAGGGGGGAGTGTGTGTGTCTGTGAGTGTGTGTGTGTGAGTATGCATCTGTGTGTGTCTCTTGTGTGAATGTCTTCATGTCTGTGTGTTTCTTTGTGTGAGTTGTGCATGTGTGTGTGTGAATGTCTTCATGTCTCATGTTTCTGTGTGTATGTGTGTGTGTTTGGGAAGTGGGCAGGTGAGATGCTACGGTGCTCATGACACATTTGATCTGCTTCGCAGTCTTATCTGTGATGGGCCAGCTTGTTCTTACACCCTGTTTGCCTGTTGTCTGAAACCCACTGCGCACAGTGAATAGTATGTTTTTGTTAGTTTGTTGTCACGAGGCTGTGGTTGCAAAGCCGATGCAAGATTCCAGCAAGAGCTTTCTTTGCAGCATCATCCAGGCTTGATGGGGACGGGGGACCAAGAGGAACTACCTCCTCGGTGCCCTGAGAACCAGCTGTCGGGGCCCTGCGCCTCTTTAGGGCAAGTCAGTCTTAGTGTGTGTGTGGATGGTGGAAACTTGGATTCTTGAGTCCTCAGCCCTGTGTGGGTTTGTGTCGGGTCTGAGAGCCGCCTGCGTTATCCTCCTGACGACGTGCAGCCTTGGTTGTTACGGAGAAGAGCCGTTGTTGTGTGCGCACCATCTTCGCGTCCATCTCAGGATGCAGCTCCCTGGTTCTCGGTCGTAACCCGCTAGATGGAGGACACGCCGCTTGTGATCAAGTCGCTGGCATTTAAAACCCCTGCTGGAGCTTGCTAAGCGGCACCGCTGCTCATCCAGCAGGAGATTTGCTGGTCAGAGCCGTTTGGGCTGAAAAAAAGGAAGAGAAATTGAGGGCAGCGGAAGCCAGAGAGCCTGCGTGGTTCCAATCAGAGGCCTGGGGAGGCCAGGGCACTGCATGTACGAGTGGGAGAACCGTGCAGGCGCCCCATGGCCCAGGCGACCCCCTCTGTGGTGCTGCCATCCCTGCTTCAAACCCCCTCCCGTCGGCACCAGGAATGGGCTCCCCCAGGAGCGACTGCTCACAGAGGGAGGAGCTGTGGGGGCAGGTCGGCGGTGACAAATCACTTTTTCTTCTCCAACGAGGGCAGCCGCCTGTGAGTTCACATTTCCAGAAGTTTATAAGGTCTGGCTGTGCCTTTTTTGCATGAAGAATCACGTTCGTATATTCCTTGTGATATTTCCCTTTTCCGGGCACAGCTCAGGCGTTGCACATGCATTTGATGAAGCCCCTTCCGACTCGGTCAGCCTGGCTCTGCGTGACTAGGGGGTCACCTGGTCTGTGGGGAATGCCAGCTTCCTGTGTGCGGCCACCGCCTGGGCCCCTCCTGACCTTCCTCACCCAGAGGGACGTTGTTAGCTGGTGTGTCATTTCTATCCACTACACAAGTTAGAGGCCCCCTCCTGAGTTTACAGGATGGCAAGTCTGTCTTCCCACCACTTTTCAGAGCCTGTGAAATAGCAGTTTTCAAAAGTGATGGCTGGGAAATTTTTGTGGGGGACACACTACTGTCTGGAAGGGAGACATTAATAGGCATGAAGGCCCGTTAATAGGCACATGAAGCTCATGGTCCACCCCAAACCTGCGCTCTCAGCCCTGCTCTGGAGCCATAAGGGGGGCCAGCTGCTCCCACAGGCGACAGGGCTGCTAGGGTGGAGAAGCGCTTCATCTGGCAGCAGCCATCCCTTCCCACAAATGTGACTCCGGTTTATGGTTTTCCTGCCCTTGCAGAGCCAGCATCACCACCCCACAGGGACCCCAGAACCACTGAGCCGTGGCCCCTTCTCCAGTGCCCCCGCCACAGGGGAGTGTGCCCTAGGCCCACGGGCGCCTTCTCCATCATCTCGGGGAAGATTCTCGGGGCGTCCATGTGCTGTGTTTCCTCCCAGCACCTCTGGGGCATTTGCACATGTGTCCTGGTAACTGTAAACACGTTGTTTTGTGAACACACAAAGGCATCATAGCACATGTGTTCATCTTCAACTTGCTTGTTCTTCCCGCCTCTTGGAAACCAGTTCACAGCAGACAGATGCACACGTGTTCTTTGTAACTGTGCTGTCGCTATGGGGTCTGCCCCGCTGGCTGCGTGTGAACACGTCCAGCTCTTCGCCCTCCCGACGGTCCACTCCCCAGTGTGAGCAGCCGTCTGTCCGGGGTGATGCTGCAGCAGGACTGCTTGGTCAGGAGCTACCTTCCCCCATTCAGCCTGGGGACTGTCCTCCCAGGGGGCTCCCCCACGGTCCCTTCCTAGCCCCTCCCAGGGATCCCTGGGACTCTCTGTCCCAATCGTCCAAGCCTGCTGCTCTGTGGGGCACACCCCCCTCTCATCCTCAGTTCAGTCCAGGGCTGGGAGCTTCAGGGGCTCCCCCTGCCCGGAGCTCCTGCAGGGCTCTGGGGCCCTTCCAGCCCTTCCCTGAGCTCTGGGTCCTGCCTCTCTCCGGCCCTAACAACCGCCATGGGTGGTGAGCGGCACCAGCACGAGGAGGAAGGGATCCCACCCCATTGCCCACTCACCTGTGCTGCAGTGACTGTTGTCATTGGCTCCAGGTCTGATGTGTCCTGGCCACAGGAGCACCGAGACGTCTGAATGCCCTCTGCAGAGTTTTCTAGATCTCTAAGACAACTCAACACGTCTTTAAACACATCCCCATCCTCCTCTTTGATCTGGATTGGAATCCAAGAAACCAAGATGTTTGCTTTGTGCTTCTGAGCAGTGAGTCAGGAGCGCATTCTGAGTGAACATCCCTATTCCTGTTGGTTGTTCCCTAAGACCTGTGGAGAGCGGCCCAGGGCTGGTGTTTGGGAAAAGAGAGAACTTCTGCCAGCTGCGTCCGCCTGTGGCTGGTGGAGGGGAAAGGGTTCTCCCGGCCTCACGTCCTCCTCCCTGAGGGAAGCTTGAGTGGGGGCGTGTGAATGTGGGGCGTGCAGGCCTCTACTTACCGTCCAGTCAAATCCTGCAGGAACATCAGTGCCTCACGGGGAGATGACGCAAATGGGGAAGGTGGAGAACGCGTGACTCGAGGGACTTAGGTCTGCACTGGACACAGACTGAGGGAGATGCCCCTGTGCCGGGGCTCGGGCACAGTGGGACAAGAGCTGATTGGCACAGAAGACAGTTGGTATGGAGTCAGGAACTTGGCAAAATCAACCTCATACCACAAAGTAACTCTCAATTGGAGCAAAACAAAATGTGTAGGATGACACAGTGACAAATAAGTCTGTAAAGCCTGGAAAAACCTTCAAAACACATCCCAGCCACGATGGGAGAGAATAGAGCCCCACACGATCTCCACAACAAGGGGAGAGCTGAAAAGGATAATTAAGTATGTTATCACATCCCAGACAATCAGCTGTTCAAACACCTTCCTTCCCTGGGGTCCGGTGCTTGGACCGTGGCTGCCCAAGCGAGGTCTTGACCACCCAGACCTCTCCCTTCCCTGACGTCCAGCTGTGTCGCCAACAAGTCAGAACTCGCTCTTCAGCAGTGTTTGACCCAGACTACGCATATGCACACAAAACTAGTTTTCTTTCCAGGCTGAAGAGCAACCTTTTAAAAGAATTTAACTGTTTATTTTCTCAATTTCTATATCCTGTTTCCACTTTTAGATCTTATTGTTCTTCCCTCCCTCCCTCCTTCCTTCCTTTCTTTCAAGTCCATGGGGCTACGTTTCCTTCTTCTCTGGGGCACGTCAGGCTCCCAGCAGTACAACGCCTGAGCAGAGCCCATGTTGGAAGAAGGAATGAGGAGGCTGCCATGGCCGATGTGCCTCGGCAGCACGGGACGTCAGCAGTGTGGACGATGTACCCGTGGGCTTTTACCCCGCCTGTGAATCCACATGGACGCCACGAAGTGCTGTCCACAGACAGAAGAACAGTGTCCACATGGACGCGCCCTGGACGTGTAGAACATGGCTGTCAGGAGCACACACGTCCCTTCAAGAGCCCTACTGAGCTAGTGTCAGTTCTTCCTCTTCATGTAGTTTTCAGTGGTTGGGTGAGAAAGGCAAATCCACTTTCCAGAGAGTGTTGGGAAGATTTTGGTTAAGACTAAAGTTGTGAGAAACACCATTCAACATATTGCAGAGTTGAAAGCATTTTACTGTGAATACCTGACACCCCACCAAGATTCTACCGTTAACGTTTTACTAGACTCGTTTTTCCATTGTCTATCTGCTTATCCAGCCCTCTGTCCATCCATCCATCAACCTTATTTTCAGTTGCATTTCAAAGCAAATTGCAGACACTGGCGCACTTCCTCCTAAATATTTCAGTGTGTACATCATCAACATGAGGTCAGTGTTTGTTCAGAATATTTCTCCTAGTTCAATATCTATTTGCAATATTCCTTCTTCTGAAGCAAATTTACCTACAATGAAATGCATAAATCTTAAGTGTACATTTGTTGAGTTTTGACTAATGTGTGCACTTGAAGATTGCAAAACCCAAACCCTTGGAGACAAAGTTCCTCGTGTCCCTTCCCAGTCAATCCCCACCCTCTTCCCCAAAGTAGTCTCTGTTCCTACGCATCTTCACCGAGGGTTGGCTTTGCCCGCTGTGGTTCCCATGAATGGGGTCCTGCAGGACGTGTGTGAGGCTCCTTTCCCTCAGCTTCTGTCACTGAGACCCACCATGCAGGGTGAGGTCCGTAGCGTCCGGCCTGTGAGCGCACCACGTTTTCACCCCTTCCCCTGCTGAGTGTCGACGCTAAATGGAGCCGCTGTGCACATCCTTTCAGTGTTCTTGAAAACAGACATTTTCATTTTGGACCCGCTGGGTCAGAGGGCGGGAGCATGTTTAGTTTTGCAGAGCCATTGGATATCTTCCCAAGGTGACTGTATCCTCGACATTCCCTCCAACAACCGTGAGAGCTCTGGGGGCACCCCCCATGCTTGGTGCCACCTGCTTTGTGAGTGTTGGCCATTCTGGACTGCGTGCGGATGGTTCACCATTGGCATCTCCCTGGTGCTAAAGTCTGCAGAGCACTTTCACGTGCTTATTTGCCATCACTCGCTGCAGCGTTTGTTCAAATCTGTTGACCGTTATTTTATTGAGTGGTTTGTATTATTGAATTTTTGGAGTTATTTATTTTGGATGTCAGCCCTCTGTCAAATGTAGGTTTTTGTAGTTGAGGCTTACCATTTTATTTGGATGGACAGAAGATTATAATTTTGATAAATCTATTAGATCCATGTAATACATATTTCTAATATAATGTAATATGTATATTTCTAATATATACATACACACATTTCATGTGCTCTTGTAGATTATTGAACATGTCACAGGAAGTGCAGTGACTGTGCCCTGCCACCCTGGAAGCCCATGACACCCCATACTTTGTTCTGGAGATGTCACAAACAGTACATTTATGCACATCACGAGGTGATACTTTTTGCTCTGAACATGCACACGGTCAAGTCTTGTACACTCATCCTGCTGTTTGCATTTCAGATGCTCTTATTCCTCCAGGAATCTGAGTGTCCATCCGGAATCTCCACCCTCAGCTCCAGGAGCCGGGCTCATCTGGGGCTCTGTCCTCCGCGGGTCAGGCTGCAGGACTTGGGTTTCTGTGGAGTTTTAGTTGCCCTGAGTCGTCCGGAGTTTACAGGAGGGCAGCCTGGTGGGCACTCTGCCATCCCGGGGGGGATCCAGCCCTCCAAGGTGCTTCGTGCAGCCTCCCTGTGGTCCCTCTTCTCTCGAGAGAACGGGCAGACCTGGTTTCTCCGTAGCCACCACCCCCCAAGCGGGCTGGTGGCTGCATCTCCCCGTTCCCCGACACCATCACGGACCAAGGCCTTTCTCTGCGGCCACACTGCACAGTCAAGCCCTTCCTCTAAACGTGGGAAGCACTTTAACTGGAGCCTCACACTTGCACGTGCTGCTGGAAGTGAAGGCCCATCGAACCGTGGAGAGCGTGAGCTTCCTGAGAGGTTTCTGTGAAGTCAGTGAACTGACACGAGGTAAGCAGCTTTTAATTGATTTGTGACTCTTCAATTAAGCATAGCAGAATGCTAATTAAATAATCTCTGTTCTTTAAAGAGAGAATGCTTTAAATAATTCAGCACAATCTTACCATTAATCACACCTTTCAGCTGAGAGCCCATAAGCAGTTGAGTGATTCAGGAAACAAACATGCCCCAGAGACAGACGGCTTGTCTCTGGAGATGTGCACAGCCCACAGAGCAATGCCAACGGATGCGCCCCAAAGTCCTGAACACCCATTCTGTGAAGCCTTTTGTTTTGTTATGACGGGTGGTCCACTGCCACAATGTGGTTGGACCGTGGGGAGATGTATGGTGATGCAGGGTCTTCAGCAGCCTCAGAGTCACTGGAGGCCGTGCCGTGGGGTGGAAGGGAGGACGCTTCAACTTCCAGCATCAAGTCCATCCTGTGCCTGCCTCTGGGGAATCCAGCTAGACCCACTGGTCCCGGCCAGACTTTATCAAATATTTCCTCTGATGGCTCTGGCCATTCTGCTGGGCCATTCACAGGCCACACTAGTGTGGGGATGGTGGGTACACATGTCTGGCAGGCAGCAAGATAATTACTTCTTTTTTTTATTGATGTCTTAATAGTTTATAACACTGTGGAGTTTTAGTTGTACATTTTTGTTTGTCCATCACCATGTGGATGTAACCCTTCACCCCTTGTGCCCACCCCCCACCCCCCTTCCCCTTGGTAACCACCAATCAGTTCTCTCTGTCCATGTGTTCATTTATATTCCATATATGAGTGAGTTCATGCAGCGTCTGTCCTTCTCTCTCTGGCTTATTTCACTTAACATAATACCCTCTAGGTCCATCCATGTTATTGCAAATGGGACAATTGTGTCTTTTCTTATGGCTGAGTAGTATTCCATTGTATGTATATACCACATCTTCTTTAACCAATCATCAGTCGAGGGACGCTTGGGTTGCTTCCACTTCTTGGCTATAGTGAATAATGCTGCAATGAACATAGGGGTGCATAAGCCTCTTGTGATGGTTGATTTCATGTCCATTGGGTGGATGCCCAAGAGTGGGATTGCTGGATCATACGGTATTTCTATTTTTAATTTTTTGAGGAGTCTCCATACTGTTTTCCATAGAGGTTGCACCAGTGTGCATTCCCACCAGCAGTGAATGAGGGTCCCCGTTTCTCCACAACCTCTCCAGCATTTGCTGTCATTTGTCTTTGTGATTATAGCCATTCTAACGGGTGTAAGGTGATATCTTAGTGTAGTTTTGATTTTCATTTCCCTGATGATTAGTGATGTTGAACATCTTTTCATGTGTCTATTGGCCATCTGTATCTCTTCCTTGGGAAAATGTCTGTTCATATCCTCTGCCCATTTTTTGATTGGGTTGTTTGTTTTTTTGTTGCTCAGTTGTATGAGATCTTTATATATTACTGAGATTAATCCCTTGTCGGACAAATGATTTGAGAATATTTTCTCCCAGCTGGTGGGTTATTTATTCATTTTGATCCTGGTTTCATTTGCCTTGTAGAAGCTCTTTAGTCTGATGAGGTCCCACTTGTTTATTTTTTCTTTTGTTTTCCTTGTCCGAGTAGACATGGAATCTGAAAGGATCCCTTTATGTCCAATCTCAATTAGTGTACTGCCTATATTTTCTTCCAGGAGTTTTATAGTTTCAGGTCTCACTTTCAGGTCCTTGATCCATTTTGAATTGATTTTTGTATATGGCGATAGGAGATGGTCTACTTTCATTCTTTTGCATGTTGCTGTCCAATTTTCCCAGCACCATTTATTGAAGAGACTTCCCTCTCTCCATTGTATGTTCTTTGCTCCTTTGTCGAAGATTAGCTGTCCATAGGTGTGTGTTTTTATTTCTGGGCTTTCAATTCTGTTCCATTGATCTGTGTGTCTATTCTTGTACCAGTACCATGCTGTTTTGATTACTATAGCTTTATAGTATATTTTGAAATCAGGGATTGTGATGCCTCCAGCTTTGTTCTTTTTTTTCAGGATTGCTTTAGCTATCCGGGCTCTTTTGTTGCCCCACACGAATTTCAGTAGTTTTTGTTCTATTACCGTGAAGAATGACATTGGGATTCTGATTGGGATTGCATTGAATCTGTAGATTGCTTTAGGTAGAATGGACATTTTAACTATATTTATTCTTCCAATCCATGTGCATGGAATATTTTTCCATTTCTTTATGTCTTCCTCGATTTCTTTCAATAGTGTCTTATAGTTTTCATTGTATAGGTCTTTTACCTCCTTGGTTAAATTTATTCCCAGATATTTTATTCTTTTTGTTGCAATTGTAAATGGGATTGTCTTTTTGAGTTCTCTTTCTGTTTTTTCATCGTTAGTGTATAGAAATGCAATTGATTTTTGTAAGTTGATTTTATACCCTGCCACTTTACTGTAGTTGTTGATTATTTCTAGTAGTTTTCCGATAGAATTTTTTTGGTTTTCTATGTATAAGATCATGTCGTCTGCAAATAGTGAGAGTTTCACTTCTTCATTGCCTATTTAGAGTCCTTTTATTCCTTTTTCTTGCCTAATTGCTCTGGCCAGAACTTCCAGTACTATGTTGAATAAGAGCGGTGAGAGTGGGCACCCTTGTCTTGTTCCTGTCCTCAAAGGAATGGCTTTCAGTTTTTCCCCGTTGAGTAGGATGTTAGCTGTGGGTTTGTCATATATGGCCCTTATTATGTTGAGGTACTTTCCTTCTATACCCGTTTTGTTGAGAGTTTTTATCATAAATGGATGCTGGATCTTGTCAAATGCCTTCTCTGCATCGATTGAGATGATCATGTGGTTTTTATTCTTCATTTTGTTAATGTGGTCTTTCACGTTGATTGATTTGTGGATGTTGAACCATCCCTGTGTCCCTGGTATAAATCCCACTTGATCGTGGTGTATGATCATTTTGATGTATTGCTGTACTTGGTTTGCCAATATTTTGTTGAGGATTTTTGCATCTATGTTCATCAGTGATATTGGCCTGTAGTTTTCCTTCTTTGTATTGTCCTTGTCTGGCTTTGGTATCAGGATGATGTTGGCCTCATAGAATGTGTTAGGAAGTATTCCATCTTCCTCTATTTTTGGAATGGTTTGAGAAGGATAGGTGCTAAATCTTCTTTGAATGTTTGATAAAATTCTCCAGGGAAGCCATCTGGTCCTGGGCTTTTATTTTTTGGGAGATTTTTGATTACTGTTTCAATCTCTTTACTTGTGATTGGTCTGTTCAGATTCTCTATTTCTTCTTGATTCAGTTTTGGGAGGTTGTATGCGTCCAAGAATTTGTCCATTTCCTTTAGGTTTTCCAATTTGTTGGCATAAAGTTTTTCATAGTATTCCCTAATAATCCCTTGTATTTCTGTGGTATCTGTTGTAATTTCTCCTCTTTTATTTCTAATTTTATTTATTTGAGTCTTCTCCTTTTTTTTCTTAGTGAGTCTGGCTAAGTGTTTGTCAGTTTTATTTATCTTCTCAAAGAACCAGATCTTTGTTTCATTGATCCATTCTACTGTTTTTTTTTGTTGTTTCAATTTCATTTATTTCTGCTCTGATTTTTATTATTTCCCTCCTTCTGCTGATTCGGGGCTTTGTCTGTTCTTCTTTTTCTAATTCTGTTAGGTGCAGTTTAAGGTTATTTATTTGGGATTTTTCTTGTTTGTTAAGGTGAGCTTGTATTGCTATGAATTTCCCTCTCAGGACCTCTTTTCCTGCATCCCATATGAGTTGGTATGGTGTATTTTCCTTTTCATTTGTCTCCAGATAGCTTTTGATTTCTCCTTTAATTTCATCAATGACCCATTGGTTGTTCAGTAGCATGTTGTTTAGTCTCCACATCTTTGTCCCTTTCCTAGTTTTTTTCCTTGCAGTTGATTTCTAGTTTCACAGCATTATGATCAGAAAAGATGCTTGTAATGATTTCAATCTTCTTAAATTTATAGAGGTTTGCCTTGTTTCCTAATATATGGTCTATCCTTGAGAATGTTCCATGTGCACTTGAGAAGAATGTGTACTCTGCTTTTTTTGGGTGGAGTGCTCTGTATATATCTATTAAGTCCATTGCGTCTAGTTTTTCATTTAAGTCCATTATTTCCTTATTGACTTTTTGTCTGGATGATCTATCCATTGATGTAAGGGGAGTGTTAAGATCCCCTACTATTATTGTGTTATTGTTAATATCTCCTTTTAGGTTTTTTAGCAGTTGTTTTATGTACTTTGGTGCTCTTGTGTTGGGTGCATAGATATTTATAGTTGTTACATCTTCTTGGTGAAGTGTCCCTTTCATCACTATATATTGCCCTTCTTTGTCTCTCATTACCTTTTTTATCTTGAAGTCTACTTTGTCTGATATAAGTATGGCAACTCCTGCTTTCTTTTGTTTGCCATTAGCTTGGAGTATTGTTTTCCATCCTTTTATTTTGAGTCTGTGTTTGTCTTTAGAGCTGAGATGTGTTTCCTGGAGGCTGCAGATTGTTGGATCTTGGTTTTTATTTATTTATTTAATTTTTTAAATTAATTAATTAATTAATTTTTTTGTGGGGAAGACTAGCCTTGAGCTAACATCTGTTGCCACTCCTCCCCTTTTTGCTGAGGAAGACTGGCCCTGGGCTAACATCCGTGCCCATCTTCCTCTACTTTATATGGGACGCCGCCATGGCATGGCTGACAGGCAGTGCGTCGGCGGGCGCCCGGGATCCTAACTCGCGAACCCTGGGCTGCCAAGCGCGGACTAAACCGCTGCGCCACCGGGCGGCCCTGGATCTTGGTTTTTAATCCATCCTGCCACTCTGTGTCTTTTGATTGGAGAATTCAATCCATTTATATTTAGAGTGATTATTGATATACGAGGGTTTAATGTTGCTATTTTATTGTTCATTTTCTGGTTCTTTTGCATTTCCTTCGTTTCTTGTCACTTGTGTTTCGGACTGCAAATTCAATTTGGTATTTCTGCATGCTCATTCTCTTGGTTTTCTCTTTATTTGTCATTTGTGGTTCTCTTCTGGTTATTTGTTTAGTGGTTACCATGAGGTTTATATAAGCTATCTCCTGGATAAGATAGTACATTTTCAGATGCCTCCTTTTTCCTGAGGCTGGGTCGATTCAATCCCTTACCTCTTCCCCTCCTTATTTGTTATCCCTATTTATTCCATCTTGTATCATGAGTATGTTTTTCCAGTGATGAGCTTGAATTAATTTTTGATGTTATCCAACTGTAGTTTGTTCTGGTTTAGTCTCCTTGCTGAAATCTTTGTATCCCCTTTCTCATTTGTTTTTTTTTAGGCCTAAGGGCCTTCTTGAGCATTTCTTGTAGTGGGAGTCTTGTGGTGACGAACTCTCTTAGCTTTTGTTTATCAGGGAGAGTTATTATTTCTCCTTCATATTTGAAGGATATTTTTGCTGGATAAAGTATTCTTGGCTGAAGGTTTTTGTCTTTCATGATTTTGAATATATCATTCCAGTCTCTCCTAGCCTGTAGAGTTTCTGTCGAGAAATCAGCTGAGAGCCTGATGGGGTTTCCTTTGTATGTTATTTTGTTTTTTTATTTAGCTGCCCTTAATATTATTTCCTTGTCACAGATATTTTTCAAGTTTGCTACTATGTGGCGAGATGATTTTTTATTCCTGTGTGTATTTTTAGGTGATCTATTGATTTCATTCACTGTTATTTCCCTCTCGTTCCCTAGGTTGGGGAAGTTCTCAGCTATTATTTCTTTGAGCAAACTCTCTGCTCCTTTTTCTCTTTCTTCTCCTTCTGGAATACCTATTATCCTTATGTTGCTTTTCCTCATTGAGTCTGATATTTCTCGAAGAATTTCTTAATTTCTTTTTAGTCTTAGCTCTCTCTCCTCCTCTATCTGGAGCGTTTCTGTGTGTCTATCCTCAATAATGCTAATTCGTTCCTCCATATTGTCAGTTCTGCTTTTTAAAGATTCCATTTTTTCCACTATCTCATTGATTTTGTTTTTCACCTCCAATAATTCTGATTGGTATTTCTTTATGGTTTCAATCTCTTTTGTGATGAAATCCCTGAATTCGTTGATTTGTTTCTGTGTGTTTTCTTGTATTTCGTTGAGTTTGTTTATGATAGCTATTTTGAATTCTCTGTCATTCAGGTTATCAAATTCTGTGCCTTCAGGGTTGGTTTCTGGGTGTTTGTCATTTTCCTTTTGGTCTGTAGCCATAACAAATTATTGCGTGGGTCCGACAGGGACGGGGATGGCTTTATTTTTTCCTCTCATGTTGAAGTTGGTCCTGCAGTTTCCACCTGCTGCCACTGGATGGAGATTGCGAGCGGTGTGCTCTGAGCCCGCTGCAGCCCCTGGAGGGATTATGCTGAAACACGGGGTGTGTGGGGGGAGGGGTTCTCTCTTTCTCCTGCTCAACCTGGGGGTTTCCTTTCTGGCTCTCTTAGGGTGTTTGCTACACCCCCTAAACAGTCCATCGTCGCTTCCTGGTGGGCATCTCTCAACAGTTTGTGAGAGCACCTGGAGGGCGATAGTTTCCCACCCTCCCCGCTACTGGCCGCCCCTCCCCCCTCTGTCTGCGAGCTGTGCTGTCTTTGCCGATCGATTGGGGAGGGGGAGTACAACTTCTTACCTCTCCTCGCATCCTTTTGGGCTTCCCGCACCTCCACCTTCCGATGTATGGCAGCAGGCGTTTCTTGAAGTCCTTTGTAGTGTTTGATTGAGCTCTGTTGGAATGTGAATGATGTTTTCGTTGTGTCTTAGGGGGCAGAGATTCAAAGAGGGGATCTCACTCCACCATGATGCTCAAGATAATTACTTCTTAATGGTTTTCAATTTATGTTGACAAAGAGCCCTAGTCAACCTGTTGGAAGAACAGTGACGTGAAAACGAACCAGATCACCTGTGTTTCAGGAACTGTACGCTCTCACGTAATTAACGGTTTCCTTCTACCCTGTTAGCTTTTCAAGCAAAGTTGTATTTTAGCTATTAAATGTTTGACACTTTAATAGGAGTTTTGATTAGAAATATCAGGATATGGAATTGTCATGCTGCTCCAGGTTTCTGTAGGATTGGTGGTTCGGCATATGAGAGTCATAAAATCTTTGCATTTTTATTGGAGCCTAATGTTCTGCTGCACTTTCTAAGATATGGGGTTTATGACATTTGCCCAAGACTCAGCAATGCCAACTAATCCTTAGACTGCCCCTCCCCCCAAAAGTAGGGACGTGTGTGACCGAAATCACCTCCAATGATGTTTTTCTTAAATGCATTGAAGTGGATAAATTAATATTGTTAGATGGGTTGAATATCAAATCGAGGTCAAGGATACTGGCATCAAAAAGAACCCCCAGCTGGAGGTATGGGTCCAGTGCTGACCTGTGACACAAGTTAAACATCTCTTAGGGTGATGTGGTACCAACCAGGCAGATGCACTTTTGTCTCTATTGTTTGCATCAGGATAATTTTCTTCCTAACTGATATTGTGGGTGGTAATGTTGCCGTAGACCTAGGTCCATCTTCCTGCAAGAAAACAAAAGGAATTGAAGAGCCCGTGGAGTCCCCTGCAGAGAAAGGCGGAGCCCTGAGGCAGGGGGAGCCCGCCCTGAACCCGCCTGTCTGGGGGACCGGCAGGGATGGGAAGGGGCTCTGAGCCTGTTAACTTTTCAGATTACACAGTCAGTCTAAAGGAGGAATAGAAATACATAGTGCACTTGATGACTGCCAGCTCGTTGATCAATTCTCATGGAAAGTTATTAAACTTCCCTTTCTGGTGCATTTCTGTGAAAACCAAAATTATCATTCCAAGCTTATGTTTTATTACTTATTTTGTCAATATTCATCACAACCCATTATTTCATATATTTTCCCCTCCAATTAACCCTGTTACTTGCTGACGGGAAAGACTGGGTTATTAAACACAGCTTCAGTGTTTTTGGTTTTCACATTTTCTTTGCCTGGGAGATGGATGTCTCCCCCATCGTTTATCATCTCTAAGATGCCCTATGTCATCGACGGCTGTTGGCTCCTCAGAACTGCCCCATACGCGGCTGCAACATACATAAAGATGCCATTGGCTTTCGTCGACTCTCTTTTCTAACTTGGAGGTGCCTCTTAAACCACAGTGATTCTGATATTTTAGAATTAGAAATGCGCCACCAGAAGGTCAGGGAATTCAAAGGTTTCAGAACTTAGTTCCATGACTTCTGTCGCCGCTGGGGAACCTGTGATATTTTTATTGATATGGAGGAGGCTGTTGTTTCTGTGGACGAACCGTTTCCCCATCGGGAGCCTCTGAAACCACAGCTCTGGGTTTCTGGCTCTTATGAATGGACTTGCTGTGGGTTTCACAGTCAGGAGGCTGCAAACCTGAGTGAAGGTGTCGACAAGGCTAGTTCCCTCTGGAGACTTGGAGGCAGGATCCGGTCCAGGCCCCTTCCCCCGCTTCTGGGGCTGCCGACAATCTTTGGCATCCTTGTTCTGTCGCTGTAGCGCTCGCCCCTGCCCCCATCCTCACCTGGCATTCTCCCTGCCTGTCTGTGTCTGAATCCCCCTCTTCTAACTGGGACGAGTCACTGGACTTAGGGCCCACCCCACTCCAGCGTGACCCAGGTAAGCCCACATTCACAGGTACGTATCTCTTTTGGGGACAGAGTCCACCCACAACAGTGATGACATTGTGTGTACAGGACCCAGCATGGCTCCCATGGAGGGGGCACAGAAACAATTGTATCTCTTCTATTTTGCTGATTTCCAGATATCTCATATTTATCCTTCAGGTCAACCATTTATGGAAAACTATAGGATAAAGGAAAAGCAAATGGTAGAAGAAAGGAACCCCAGTCAGCAAGATTGTTAATTTCCTCCGAGGAACCAATTGATTGAATGGTGTCTTAATTTACAACTTCAGCCTTGCAAAAAAAAAAAATGTGTATAATTATTTTTGGTCTTTAGAAAAGAGAACATTTAAAAAGGCGTGGAAGAGGGGCCGCCCGGTGGCGCAGCGGTTTAGTCCGCGCTTGGCAGCCCGGGGTTTGCGAGTTCGGATCCCGGGCGCCCGCCGACGCACTGCCTGTCAGCCATGCCGTGGCGGCGTCCCATATAAAGTAGAGGAAGATGGGCATGGATGTTAGCCCAGAGCCAGTCTTCCTCAGCAAAAAGGGAAGGATTGGTGACGGATGTTAGCTCAGGGCTGGTCTTCCCCACAAAAAATAAAATAAAATAAAATAAAAAGGCGCGGAAGAGAGTGATTGCTGACTCAGATGAATGGGCAGGGGGAGCCTTCTGCCTCCGGGCGTGGCAAGAGAGAAATCGATGCTTCAGGGAGGCCCAAGTCAGCTGTCGGGGAACTGGGAGCAGCTTCGCCCATCTCAGGGTAACCTTCTGGGAAGTGATGGTGCAGAACAGCTGTGTCTCGGGGCCTGGGGACCAGGACAGATGTCTCCCTGTGTGACCGGGATCCACGTCCCATGGAGCAGATCCCATAGGTGCAGCTGGAGTTTAAACTCCAGTCCTTTGAGGGATGGCTCTGGGGCCAAGGCATGGCTGCTGGCGTCAGGAGCAAGACATCTGTTGCAGATAGCTGGGGACTTTGGAAACATGTCCCCTCTCTGGCCCGAGGCCCCCAGCTGGGAAATCGAAGTCTCCGCTCCTGTCTCCTGGGACTGTCTGCTCTGCCTCTGTGACTGTTCTGGGTGGACGTTTGCTGTTGTGTGTCATGCTGCCCCTGAGAAAGGTCAGTTTAACGAGGAGAGTCTGCAAACATCAGGGAGGCTCCTCTGCTGACCAGGCATCTACTGGGCGCCTGCCGGACCCTGTGCTGCAGCAGGTGGGCTCCTGTCCCTCCATTGTGCACCTGCGGCAGCTGGTTCCAGGTGGGGCTGTGATGGGAGAGCTCAGTGCTGGGACCTGGGGACCAGGCTGGGCGGGAACCCCAGTAGGAGGAGGCAGAATTGCCACTGGGTTTCCTTTCTTCTCACATTTGCTTTTCCTTTCTCCTGTAGTTTTCCATAAATGGTTGACCTAAGGCACAAATATGAGATATCTGGAAAGTTTTGTCAAACGAAATCAGTAAGACAGATGGGCAAAAGATGTGAACAGAGAGCTCTCAGAAAAACAGATATAGAAGGAGCCTTTATGTAGGTGAAAAGATGCTCAAATCCTACCCATCATAAGACAAACGCAAATTAAAATGCTCCTGAGGTTCAACTGTCACCTCTCAGGTTGCCAAAAGATCAGAGGCTTGACAAGCCCTCTGACCTCAAGACCGTGGGGACAGCACCGTACACCTGCTGCAGGTGGGGAAGGCTGCACCCGTGGAGGGGCTGGCAGTGCTGCACAAAGGGATGCTCACGTCCTCTTTTTGACCAAACAGTCCCACTTTTAGAAATTACCTGGAAGTTTTACCTCCACAAATGTGGAAGAAAAAACCACACGAGGTTATCCATTGTCACATTATTTCTAATAACAAAATACTGCAGGCCACCAAGGGCCTGTACAGAGGGCTCAGCTTAGTAGACTACGGGGCGTCCTCACGGTGGGCTTGATGCAGCCTACGAGAACGACGAGGGGGATGCTGTCGATGACGGCACCTGCCGCCGAGGGAGGGAAGCCGGTGTGAGCGAATCCAGTGCTGCCTCCCGTGTGTGAAGGAAGGAGACGCGGCCACAAGTGAGTGAAGACTGCTGCTCCCCACGAGCTGGCAAACGGACTAGAAGAGACAGGGATGGGAGGGAGGCTTCTCCCGGCACGTTTTCAACATGGTCTTGACTTTTGGACGTGTGGATATATTATATATTCAAAAAATAAAATTTCAAAAGGATGAAAAGCACAAACCATAATACTGAATACAAATGAGGAAATATACCTGACTGTACACAAATTGAAACCATAAACACAGATGACAGATCACTGCAGCGACCCTTAAGCCTGGCACCTTAATGCCGCACGAAGACCCGGGGAGCTGCAGAGAGAGCCTGAACTTGCCGTCAGGCCGTGTGACTGACGGGGTGTCTGCGTGCCGACTATGGAAGCACGAGGGCAACTACACTAAATTCATTAACACCGTTTGCAACCAGGATTTCACTGTGTGTGAAGAAAATTCAACGTACAATGCGGGCAGGCGAGGAAGGACCCTGTGGTGTTGTCTTTAAATTCGTGGTGCACACCCTAGCATGTCCACTGAAAGGTCTAGAACCAATGCATCCCAGTCCCAGAAGCAACGAGCATACCTTGCTCCCAGTTCTTTGTAAACGCCATTCCGTGGAACCAGGACTCCTCGGAGAAATGTCTGAGTCTGCATCCGCGGTAGGGAGAGTACCCTGGGTAGGTTGACCCTGGAACATCTTCCTGTACCCAAAAGCAAAGGAACCCAGAAGATTAATTGGGGGTGGGGTCAGAAGGACACAGAAGGTACTTAAAGGGGCTGACAACATTGGAACAGTTGGAACATCGAGAACCAGCTGGCGATGGATTTTCACACAGGATCACGAGAAGAAGACTCAAAAAGAGAGAGAGAGATTTACAGGAGATGCCGGCTGGAGGCAGAGAGGGGTCCTGGCATGAGGACGTCAGCTTTCTCGTCGCCCAGTGGAGTGACCTATCCTGGCAGGTCCTGACTGTGGTGACCACCCTTGGAAGGCTGAGGAGGACTAGCACTCTTGTGGCCTCTGGATCGCACCCCTGGACCTTTTTCCAAGAAGAGGTTGGTGACACCTCCTGAACCAAGTGACCAAAGCCAACATCACCAGCAATGAAAGGAGCTGATCTCCATGCCTCCGATGGGACAAGGTGGGGCAGGGGCTCTGCCAGAAGTGTTCAACCAGAACCCAATCACGGGATATGAAGCAAACCCAGGATGGTGGATGTTCTACAAGAAAACCGATCTAGATTCTTTAAAAAATATTCATATAATTTAAAGAAAAGGCCGAGGGAGTGCTGTAGATGAAGGGAGATTGCAGAGAGATGTCGGCCAAGCGCTATGTGAGGACGTCCCCCCGGCCTTGGGCCCGAGACCCTTGTCACGGGTGCTGGGGGGTTAACTAGGGGCGTTGGAAGCAGACTGTGCGTTTGAGGTTTTCAGCCCATGGGAAACTGCTCGGCTGTGATCACGGTCAGTTGGTTCTGTTGGCGACTGTCTCTGCTTCCATGAGACCATGCTGAAGTCACTGGGGTGAAGGGAAGTGACCTGCCATCTGGAATTGATCAAAATCAGGTTACACAAAGATTGGGGGATGTAATTGAAATTAATTACATTACAAAACAGGCCTCCTGGGAATTTAGGAGGAATCGATAATTGTGTATTTTTCAAATCAGCTTTATTGGTCACACTCTAAGTCATAAAACAATACCTCCTTTACCCTCTTTTCAAAGTTGCTTTTCTGCCTGTATGGATTTTCATAAAACTATGAAAATAAATGGTGATCTGCTTACTGAGAAAATTCAGCCTATTGTTATGAAATTTATTTTAATGCATACTCCAGAGATTTCATAACATTTGGGAATATAAATAAGAGATTCGATGAAGGCAGAGACAGATGAGGCGAGGAAAAGAGGAGGAAGCCTGCTGCGTGTCTGGGGAAGGTTCCCACCTCGGCCAGCGGCAGACACCGGGAAAACCAAAAACCAGATGTGTGGAGGAAGAAGGGGCAAAAACCCCTCCCTCCGGGCCTCGGGGCTTAAATTCTCTTTCAATCCAGAAATAAAATGGAGAGTAGCAGGAATTTCCTCTCTCTGGGGCCTGAAACTCATTTTGAGATTGAAATGAATGCTCTGGCCTCTTTTCTCCAGAAAAATGGAAAAGGCACAATCTGGGCAACAATCTCAGTGGCTTCAAAGGCACCCCAAAGTCCACCCTGGACTTCAGGTTCATCCTGCCTGGTCCAGGGGAAGGAGGGCAGGTGGGGCTGTGCCAAGTCCTCCCGCGGGTGTGCTGGGCCGGGCGGGGCCGAGTGAGGATGCCCAGACCCGACCCTCGCGAGGCAGGAGCAGGCCTGCTGGCCCTCCACCTCCGGGGTTTCCAGAGGGCCCTGACCTCTGTTGGAGACTCTGCAGCATCGGGGAGGAGGGGTGCAGCCTGTCGTGGGCACCCGGGCAGGCCTCTCGTCGGAGACGACACCCCCAGGTCCCTGGGCATCCAGCACCTCGGGGAGGGGAGTGCCCTGCAGCTCTTCACGCCCAGGAGGGCGCGGCTCACAGCAAGTGGGATTTTAACCAGCTTGGCTGCCTGTGTCCTTATAGCGGGGAATGTGGTGGTTCCTGTAAACAGGAGTTAACTGGGGAGATTCAGCTTACTCTGTGAACTGTGATTCCTGGAAGGAAAACTGTTGCATGAAATGTGTTTCTCCCTGAACGTAAGCTTGCCCCTTTCTTCTGTTTTATGGTATATTCTTATTATTGCACAAAATATACTTTGGAAAAGTAAATGACTAAATGGTGGAGAAATCTCAGATAAAATGTGACAAGTAGCTTCAGGGATGCGTTTTCTGTGAGACGCTGCCAGGCCTGGTTTCTGAGCTGCCGTCTGACTCTGCTCGGCTGCCTTCCCTCCCGCGTCCTGGGCTCCTTTTGGGTGGAACCAAGTCCTTAGGTGACTGGGGATTTTCTCAGGATGCTGAAGGCATTTTAATTTACTTCTGGGGATGAAAAAGTAATTTGTTATTTTACCTCTCTCATTATATATTTTATAATAATACTTAGATCTGTAGATGAGTTTTGAAGAAAAATACACACACGTCCATTTTAGACTAAGAGGAGAACAGAAGCCTAGAGGATTGAGAAGCAGGAGACTACAACTGACCAGACGTTCTTTGTAAACCAGGGAGACAGGATCAGTAGTGATGAGACCAAACACGACAACCGTTACGTCACAGGGAAAAAGAGGGGAGGAAGACAGATGAATAGGAGAATTTCAATTAAAACATCAAATAATTAAATCAAATTATCTGAGTTTAGATAGTTATTTAAATAGTTTGTTTTAATTTAACATTTAAATAAATAAATAATAGTGTGTGTTTCTAAGTGTAGACAGATTCCAGTTTAGTGATAGTAAAATGAAACAATATGTTTCTCCTGTTCCTCCTCCACGCCCAGACCCGGGGACACCTGGCCCTCCTGTGAGACCTGGGCTGGGGATGCTGGCTCACTCCCTGGTCAGCGGGGCAGTGGGAGGCAGGTGAGATCCAAGTGAGGCCCAGGTGAGGCCCAGGTGAGGTCCAGATGAGGTCTGGGCAAGGTCCGGGTGGGGGCCAGGTGGAGTCCAGATGAGGTCTGAGTGGGGTCCGGGTGAAGATGATGATGGAGGCAGGTGGAGGAGGGTGAACTCTGGGCAGGGCTGTGGCGACCCTTACTTAGGACTAACTTATCATGAATCAAGTATTTGAGATTCATCCTCTCAAAACGTTGAGTTCTAAGGAAGTTAAAAAAAAACACTATTCCTCAGGAGCATCATGTCAGTTGCTGCTGTTTTTGCACGTGCGGGCCGCCTTTTGAGGCGGAGAAGCAGAAACTCTAGACAACAGCATCTCCCTGCCCTTAGAGCTCTGTCTCTTTACAGCAGGTGCCGAGTCCCGCTGGCCAGGCCCTGTGTGCCCCACCCCAGTCCTTGTCCCTTCAGGGACTTCATCTCCCCCTGTGTTCCCCCCTTGTCACTCAAGGTGCTGTCCCCCCTGGCACCGCTTGGTCCACAGAGGGTAGACAAGAGAGCTGCAAAGGGCAGGATCTACTTAATATCCATGTGAAATCAATACTCCATTTCCAAGAATGGATTAAAAAAGGAGTAACTGTTGGTTGGGGATGTGGCTCCCCAGATAAAGTTGCCTGACACAGTCAGAGGTTTCTGGAAACTATCATCCATTGGCTGAGACAAGACACTGGACTGCGCTGTTGGCCCTTTTCCATAGACTTTGCAAACCCACTTGGGTGGACTCTGTCCCCTTCCCCAAGGGCCTGAGGCTCTGACTTCACTTAAGGGGTCTCATCCTCACCTGACCCCTGGGGCCCACAGGTGGAACCTCCCAGCCGACTGTCACGAGACAGGCCGTCCTTCCCCGTGGCCTTCTTGTCCCCAGCCCCTGGCCCCCCCAGACTCTGTGTCCAGGGCCTGACTCTCTCCTGCGCCATCCTGCCCTCCCTTCTGGACTGTTCCATCAGCTGTGGAGAGGTGACCCCTGACTCCAGATCTGTTCCCAGGAGTGCTGTCTGTTCTCCTCTTCTCTGCTCACCTGCCTATCACCAGGGTCCAGGGCCGTCTATGTCCCTGGGTGCATTGGCAGTTCCGTTCACTCTGCATGGCCCCAGAGACCCTGGCACCGTGGGCTCCTCCTGGACCACACCCTCCACTGCGGGAACCCCTCCCTCACCTGCATCTACCTGGACCGAGGGCTTGTCTGAGCCACTTGATCCTCTCAACATTTTCCTCCCAGTTGATTTCATCCATCCCCTGGTCTCTCGGTGCCCCCACTGCTGATGATGCTCAGATTACACCCTGATGGGGCCCCAGACCCTCTGCCCACTTCCTACTTACTGTGGCTCCTGGAGGTCTGCGGTTGCTGCTCACCTATGGCCCCCATGAGGCCCCATCCCCAACATCACCAACACTCAGGCCCAAACGGATGAATGGTCCTCTTTTCCTCCCACCCCAGGGGCACAGGAATCCAGTTCTTGAGCTGTGGGATGTCCCCCCACCGTCCTCGACATGCACTTGGAATGGGGCCACCTCCCACCTGTTCCTCACACCTCAAGAGTCAACCCCCAGCCACTTGCCATGGCGCCGGCTGCCATCTCCTCCTGCCCTGTCCCCCCGGCTCCCTCTGCTCCTCGGGGACCAGGACAGTCCCCGAGATGGGACTCATGCTCAGAGGACCCATGTCTAGGGGTCGGCCCTTTCCTGTCCTGGGGGGCTCGGAGAGGCCCCCCTGTACCCCAACCAGAGTCACCTCTCGGCCGGGCACCCATGTGTCTCCCCGAGAGCACTGGCAACATCGGCGGGTCCCTGTGTACTAGTGGATTTGCTTGTGGCCCCCGTTAAGGCCTGGCTCCCTGTAGAGGGTGACCGGTGAGGAGAGTCTGTCCTGGTCATGCTGTGTGTACACTACCCCAGAGAAGATGTCCATGCCACGGCTGCAGGAAGAAAACACGAGAAAGGTGGTTTCTGGTTTCAGGCATCGACACTCGAAGTACAGATGGTGCTCGCTATCGAGAATGGAAGGGTGCTCACAAGGTGTGCCAACCTCTGAGATGCAGAGAAGAGACCGAATTTGGAGATTCTAAAGCAACCCACTTAATAAAATCGGAATCAAAAGTGTTCAGAGCCAAGTTAATTTACAAGATGCATGGGGTTGAGTTTGAGCATCCTAATGGAAAATGTCATTTCTATGTGGTTAAAATGGATCATTGTATTGTCTGACTTAACAGAGCCGGCTGAATCCACTGAGATGCATTTAAATGTGTCTTGTCATTTGGTCTTCCCAAAGACCACCAGCACATTGTAATTCACTGTTTGTAGGATGGGGCTATGTTCTTTATAAGACTCAATATAAATGGGCGATCGATGGATAAAATATCCTCTGATTAGTGACAGTAGCGTGGAGGGGTTCCCTGTCATGGTCTGGGGTGGGGCAAAGGCATCCTGTTGCCCCCAGGTCATGGGAGGGGTCTGCAAGCCCCTGTGGGGGTGTGGGATCTGTGTGTGGGGTCTGTGTGCTGGGCCCTGGCTGCCAGCTTCTGAGGAGGGAGGGGCCCACCCATGTCCTTGACAATGCAGACCCCAACCCCTCAGTGGGTTTGCGGGTCTCCGTGACAAAGGGTATCCAAGGAGAGTGGGGCCTTGGGGGGGGGCCCAGTGGGTGGAGTGTTTGGCACTTAATTACAAAACGTGCCCGGCCACATCTGGTCCCTGTGAGATCAGAGATGCGGTGTGTGTCCGGACACATTTTGATGACATTTAAGGGATAAACTTTGGTTTGTGTCTCACATTCTGGCACTCTTAACTTTTTTTATTTCTATTTTTCATTTGGGAGGTGTGTTTCTTTTCGGTATTTCATTCACGTGCTGATGGAAGTTTCTCTTAGATTTGTTCCAGACTCAGATCTTTGAGTGGATTTCCTTTCCTTCATGTCCTAAAGACTACTTTTGGCTTCGTTCTTTATCTTGTCTGAAGGTCAAAGCTTGATCTATGTGTTGGTGGCATGATGGCCAGCTCCTTCTCTGCCCTGGGGTTTTCCTTGTGCCATCAGCACCTTGCAATGGGCTTTTATCAAGGTCTGAATATATTTCTGCTTGTCGTTTGGGTGACTGGAGGGTGGCGGCTCCTCCACTTGTTGATTTTAATTCACAAGTGCTCACAGTTATGTTGCACCAAGACTGAGGCCGCTGTGTTCCTGGTGTACAGGCTGCTCGGTCCCGTGGGTCCTTTATTCAAATTAAAACGCGTGGGGTCTGCTCTTCCTAAACAGTCCTGACAACAGGATGTGAGCCCAGCCCAGAGCTGGTATGTTTTTATCTCCATTTCTCTGGAAAAAAAAAGGATAGATGGGGAGAAGTCCTGCTTATTGCCCCCAAGGGATGCACAGACCAGCTACGGGGCTTTTGAATGGCAGGAACTGGTGTCCAGGCTGGAGGTTCCTCTCTGAGAACCGCACGGGGCTGGAGTCTGGATGGAAGGGCTCTGAGAGCAGGACCCTCTCTCTTTTGTAATTCAGCTCTCCTGCCGACAAAATCAGAGCAGTTCCCGCCCAATGTCTCATGTTTGCAATGCCTGAAGTTACCAGCTGTGTCAGTCAGTTCATTGTTCCCATAACAAAGGATCACAGACGGAGCGGCTCAAACAACAGACGTTTATTGTCCCCGGTCCTGGAGGCTGGAATCTGAGATCCGGGTGTCGGCAGGGCTGGTTCCTCCTGAGGCCTTTCTCCTTGGCCTGTAGATGGCTGTCTTCTCCCTCTGTTCTCTGTGTGCGTCTGTCTCCTGATCTCCTCTTCTTACAAGGACTCTAGTCCTGTTGGATTAGGGCCCATCCCAGCAGCCTCATTTTAACTTAATCACTTCTTTAAAGACCCCATCTCCCAATACAGTCACATTCCAAGGTCCTGGAGGTTAGGGCTTCAACATGGGAATTTTGAGAGGACAGAATTCAGCCCATAGCACCAGTGACAGATTTGGCATATTGACCCCATTCACTATGCTGACGTTTGTGTGACAGTGACAACATCAACCTCCCCGCCTTGGGTTCTGGGGCCTGAGCTCCTGGGGCACGACAGCCATCCATTTGACAACTCTATCTATTCACACTCTAGTCCCTAACAGCTTCTGGGACAAAAGACATGGACTTGGAACATGAACTAGGACATGGGTCAGGGTGCGGGTGGAGTCCACAGACACAGCAAATCCTCACCACGCTGGTCTCATTGTTGGCGCTCTGCCCTAAGCCAGGGCTTCCCTCGATTAAAACTTTCAGCAAATTTCTGTAAGGGCACTTGCTCAATCTGCTGAGGTGGGTTTACAGAGAGGCCGAGGGGTTGGAATGACCCATGAGGTGACGGGTTCAGAGTTGGAGACACTGCTGTGGACTCGAGTTGAACTCAGTACAGACACGGTGGTTACATTGAGAAATATTTACAGATGTGCGTCTATCCGTGGGTTGGTGCACGCGCACGCGTGTGCACACACACACACACTAGTGTTTCACTCTTTAGATCTTCAGGGTCTTTGATGTTTATTTAATGTAAGTTCCCTTCTGATTCACAATCCCCGTTAGAGATCGATCACCGTCAGGACACGCCAGCAATCAAGAGCCCCCTGCCCCCTCCAACTGTGGATATTTATGATCAACCCAATTATATCTAATAGAAAAGTAACTTTTTTAGTTTATATTATTTCTCTATTGGGGGTGGGCTCAGCGTAGCAATGGGTGACCCTTTGCTATGTCAGACTTTCTGACCATTTGTGAGCTGCACTCTGTAGTTCTTTACTTGTTGACGATCTGTTCTTCCTTGTCAAGAAGGAGAGAAATGTCTCCTGAGGAGGTCTGCGTAGCGGAGCATCCTATTACGTCTGACATGAGCTGTGATGCGCTGCATTTCTAAGACCTCGAGTACTGGACAGAGACAGTGAGGGAAGATGACATGATCCTTGGTTTGTCTGCTATCCCAGGACAGACCTCGACTACGGCCATCCTGTGAAAGTTCCAGACTCTTATCCCTTGACCCTGTTCTGATTTCATCCACCAGACGGCTGCCCAAAGACTTCTCTTTAGCGACAAAGATTTTTATTTTGAATAGCATGGTAGATAAAAGTTCTCTTCCTGAGGGTTCCACAACTCCAGAAATACCCGTTGTTCCTGCCCATGTGAAGAATGTCATGGGCCAATCAGGCTAGTGGAGAAAGCAGCCCTGAATATCTTGCCTTATTTTATAATGTTTCTTTACAAAATGGTGGAATGATTGTCCAGGTGGGTACAGAAAGGGAACTTTTCTACAGAAAATGCAGTAGCCTGAGGCGATCCACTCACTGCGAGGGAAGAGGCGCAGAGGGTGTTGGTCAGAAGGGCCGGTAAGCCGGCAGCAGCGAGGGCAGGCCTGAGTGTTGGTAGGATCTGTGTGCTGTCGTGGAGCGTGAGCGCGGGCGACTGGATTATTTCCTGCAGAGACCTGCTCTCTTCCTCCTCACACCGACCGTCCCCATAATCAGACTCATCTCAACCCTCCCATCAAGAGGAGGAAGCATGTCGAGCAAATTTCAACTTTTTGGGGGTCTACTTTTTTTTTCTCTTCTTTTGTTTTGTGAGGAAGACCAGCCCTGAGCTAACATCCGTTGCCAATCCTCCTCTTTTTGCTGAGGAAGACTGGCCCTGGGCTAACATCTGTGCCCATCTTCCTCCACTTTATATGGGACGCCGCCACAGCATGGCCTGACAGCAGTATGTCGGCGGGCGCCTGGGATCCGAACCCGTGAACCCTGGGCTGCCAAGCGCGGACTAAACCGCTGCGCCACCGGGCCAGCCCCTTGGGGGTCTACTTTTGATAACAGCTTTAATTTTTGTCAGTGTTCCGTGTACATGTAGCCTCTGAACCCCACCCCCTCCTCTGTTCATCTCCCGTGTAATTCTCCGTGCACGGCAGGCAGCCACTGTCTTCTCTTCACTCCTGGCTTTTTATCCTCTGCGTTGGTTCCATCTCCTTCCTTCCTCTCTCTCTGCGCCCCATGCTGCTGGTCTCTCTACTCGCTCTGCTTCGCCCCAGGGGTCCGCAGACTGTCTCTCCCGGGCTCCCGTGCCAGCTGGCCTCCAGTGGATTTGGCAGATGGGAGACCAGTGGGAGGGAAGGGAGAGAGGCCTGGCAGGTGTTTCTTCCTCCTCCCTCCGTCCCTCAGCCTGAGCTTCAGGCTCTTCCTCCAGGACCCTGTGCCCGTCCCTTCAGCTCAGGGCTCTAACAGCGTCCCGCTGGTGCTAGTGCTGGAGACTTGGTGGCCTTTTTGATTCCCTTGACTGTGGCCACATCCGCGTGTTCCCTTTGTTAGAACCAGCCAGGGTGCCATCTGCTTCCTGACTGCCTGGCCCCACCTTGGCTCCCCCTCCTCCCACAGGTCCCTGCAGAGTCTCATCCTGTGAGTCCACCCAGCCCTGCTGCTACTGCAGCGATTGGCGTTGCCCTTGAGTCCATTTTCAAATGCCAGAATTGTCCCTTTGGGACATTTGGGAACAAGAAGACATTGCTGTATCTTTGCTATACTAGGCCTGCCCAAAGTGTTCAGACCACTGCCTGTAACTGTCTGATCAGCTGCTTAAATCAGGGGTTCTCCAACCTGTGGGGGGGGGCATGCGAGTAGAAGGGCATTCTACTCCTATCTCTAAATTTAAAAAAGGGAGCTATTCAGTAGTGATTTAAAATTTGGTGGGAACCTGTCCATGGAAACCTGGCGTACCTTGATCCAAGGAAGTGACATCCCTGTGCAGTCAAATTCCTCGCTCAGCACACAACTATGTGCAGAGTACCTCACCTGCACGTGTGGTGTGCTGAGCTCCAGAAGGCAGGATGCATTTAAAGCCTCCTTGGAGATGGCTGAGATTTCAGTTGGCAGTCTGGTGGGTGGGGGGAGAAGGAAGAAGGACAAGGTGTGCAGTGGGACTGGAGCAGCCAAGTCTGGATTAGCACTTTGTGAGATGCGCTGGGTACTAGCCTTGGTAATGCAGGATACAGTCGAAACCATGAAAGGGAAGTCATCAAAATGAATGTATATTATTACAGTTAATCAAAAAGGCTGCCCATGTTACATGTACTCTACCATAAACAGTGGATTCTCCAGACTCCAGATTTTTTTCATGCCTTGCTTGTGTATTTACTGGGTCAATATGTAGTTAATGCTAATGTATTTTAATTGTTAATAATGGAATATTTTTGTTATGGACTGAATTGTGCTTCCCCCAAAATTCATATGTTGAAGCCCTAACTGCCAGTGTGACTGTGTGTGGAGATGGGGCCTATAAGGAGTTGACTAAGGTGAAATGAGGTCATGTGGGTGGTCCCTGATCCAATAGGACTGGTGTCCTTATAAGAACAGGGAGAGACACAAGGGGTGTGTGTGGAGAGGGAGGACCACGTGAGGACACAGGGAGAAGGCAGCCGTCTACATGCCAAGGAGAGAGGCCTCAGGAGAAAGCAGCCTGGTATCACCTTAATCTTGGATTCCAGCTTCCAGGATAGTGAGAATAATTCTCTGTGTTTACCCCCATCTGTGGTAGTTGTTGCACGGCAGCCCCAGCACCCTGATACAACCTCAAACATAGAGAAGAGTAAAAACCAGTATAAAGATGGCATGGCTAAGTGTTTAAGACTTTAATCCCGGTGTTCCAATGGAAACCTCAAATCAGATAAAGCACTAAATTATTTCCAAGGCGCCATTTTAAGAATAATGGATAAGAAGGGGCCACCAATCGAGTCCGAAAGGAAATCTGAACTTATTGTTTCCCAGGCAGGGAGAAGCTGTCCTTGAGGCAGGTCTCGGAGCAAAGGGGTGACTCTTCATAGGGTTTGGGGCGAGCCCAGGTCAGGGATTGGGGGGCTTGAGAAGAAGAGTGGTCATGGACTGGTTGGCTTTAGAGTGGGTACAGTGAGACTGATGTTCATTGGCTGCTGTCAGAGCACACGGTCACTGATTGGCTGGCTGTCAGTAGCCCACGAACTGGTGTGAATCTTTCATTGATCAACTGATTTATTAGACTAGACCTAAAACCAGTTCCACTGCTTACCTGTGATGGCACAAGAATGACCAGTCCTTTCCTAGCAGGGCGGGAACTATTTATTCTCATAGGTAATGACACCAAACATAGTCCTACTTTTTTTTATTGGCAATATACCTTTCAAATACTTGATAATGATTAAATATTTGCAACAAATATGTGGACAATTAAGGAAACTTTTTATAAGGCTCAAGGTTCTTGGTGCTTTAGGATTCTGAGATAGCGTTCCCTCCCTCTTCCCATCAGGTTCCCGCCATCTGTGTCATGAGCTCGGTGCTTTGCTCTGGCTTCTGGCATCTTATAATCTTCATGCAACAAGATACATCATACGGACCCACAACTTCTTGTGTGCTATATTCTTTTTTTAAGAATTGTCTGTTCATATCCTCTGCCCATTTTCTATTAAGAATTTGTGTTTTCTCATAGCTTGTACAACATAATATTAAACTTCTGCTTCAAAACCAACCAGTGACACTATACTTAATGATCAAACTCCTCAAAATGATTATTAAAGTCAACAGTGATACAAAACACACACTGCCATGATGATCATGTCACTCAAAGCAGAACATTGCTTTATGGGATTTCATAAAGCAATAAGCAAATAAATATTGAGTATCTTAATATATTCAGATTATGCCTATTTCCAAAGAGGTTTGAGCTGTTTTTTAGTAACATGCTCTTATAAATGACTACAGAAAAATAGAAATGTGTCCTAACAATTACTAGAGAGACAGAAGAAAAGACTAACATGAAATCATACTTGAAGTTAGTTATTGCAATTGACATTCAAATTAGTTCTGATATTTTTAGCAATGGATGGAGGCAAAGACGCACAAATAATATTCATATGCAAGTATATAAATTTTTGAATTCATTGCACCAAATAAGCTTTAGCCTGATTCTACTAAAGACTGTGGGATCTTAATCCTTCTAAAAATTATCGAAGACATGAGTGCTTTTAAGAATTTTATTTTTTCCAGGCAACACAGCTTGCTGTATTCTCTGCAGACCTGGGTTGGTGCCCGGCAGCCCTCTGGCTCCATCCGACCTGAGCAAATATACTTGTTCTTCAAGGGTAATTTAAAAAGTGATAGTGGTTCTACCTATGCTTAGTTATATCATGTTTGCTTAAAACACTGAGCAGAACTCTTGGTACAATTAAGCCATGTTCATTAAGAAAGATTTAGCTGATTCAACGATATTCTTATTTAAAAATTTGGCTTCTATATGAATACAGATTACAGCATTATATGGAAATGGCCAATATCTGGATCTTCTACCAGTAATACTTCCATGAACAGTTGGCAAATCTTTTGCTCATAAGAATGGAAATGCTGGGTTTGTGTGGCTACATATTATAGGCTAATCACCACCTCCATTTTTGAATAAAAATGTGTGTTCATTAATGAAACTAAAGGGACAAGACACATGGGCGTTACTAACGGGCTCAGAGGGGCACATGCTTACCTGATGGGAGCAGGACATGTTTACATTGTAAGTGTCAAAATTTTACAATGAAAGCAGATAAGAAAATATGCATATTTGTTGAATTCATTGAATTAAATCAATTTCTCTCTTAAAAAAATCAACTCTCATAAGAGTCAGTGAACTATGGACCTTGGTCCAAATCCAGCCCATCGATGTTTGCGTAGATAAAATTTTATTGGCGCTTAGCCACGCCCATTCATTTACATATCATCTGGGACTGCTTTGTGCTACAAAAGCAGAATTGAGCAGTTGTAACCGAGACTACATGGCCCCAAAGCAGAAAAAGTTCACTGTCTGGCCCTTCACAGAAAAACCTTCTGCCCCTGCTCTATCATGCATCTTTCACCAACTTATCGAGTATTTTTTGAGCACTTAACTTAGTCCAGCGCTGTGGAGGTGCTGGGGATACCAAGGTGAGGGAAGCAGAAAAATGTTCTTACCCTCACGGGCTGCCTTCAAGGGCTGAGACAGACACAGTAAAACCGTTGCTAAATAAAGTAGAACCTCAGCTGTGGTGAGCCTGAGAAGGAGAGGAGCCATAGACGTCTAGGAGGGCGGTCTGGTCTAGTCGAAGGGCTCAGAGAAAGCTTCTGCTTTGAGTAGAATGATGAGCAGGTGTTACCTAGAAGAAGAATGGCTGGGGCAGAATGTTCTAGGGAGAGTAAATAAGCTGTCCACAACTTTCGTGGCAGGAGAGAGCCTGGGGCATTCAAAGAATGGAAGAGGCCAGTGGGGCTGGAGCAGGGAGAGAGCTAGAGCACAGTGCAAGATGATATCTGTGAAGGTTGAGGGGCAGAATTGCCCAAGGGCTGCTGATTATGGTAAGGATTTTATTCAAGACCCATGGGAAGTCCTTAAAAGTTTTAGGTAGGGGCTTGATATGATAAAACAGCACTTTAAAATGTTACTCCAGTCTGCAGTGAAAAGAATAAATTGCAAGGTATGAGAGCTGATGTGGGTAGATCATTTTCTACTGTAGTAGTCTAGGCAGGAGGATATCATACTTTGGACTATGAAGGAGGCATAGAGCTGGAGAAGAAATGATGGACCATCCAACCATCTGTCCACCCACCCCCTCATCCACCCATTCATCCATCCATCCATCCATCCACTCACCCATGAAGGGTAAGGCCTAGAAGATAGTTTTCCTAAGGAACATCCTTGGTGTGCACTGGTGTCAGCACACCTCAGGTCCTGGCCATGGTGGATGCAGGAAGACAATATATAGCAGGGTTTTGGAGCAGGAGGTTCCTCCATCCCAGAAACCCCTCAAATGAGGAGATGGTAGCCTTGGACTGCACCTCTGGAGAGACGGGATGTAGGGTAGTCCAGCAGAGGTGGGGCGTGTTCCACATCCAGAAAGGAAAAGATCTGGTGTCCCCTGAGCATCCACCTCTGCCGGACCCCGGCCAGGCACTGTTTTCCGTGGGTCTGTGTGCTCCCAACAGCTGCCTGGGGAGGGCACCGTTGCTTCCTGCCATTCGAGTGCCACTGGGGCTCAGTGGTGTTAAGAACTGCCCAAAGGGGCCAAGTGGTCATTCTGGCCAGGCCTTGCTGACCTCTCTGAGAGGCCATCTCCAGCACAGCACGCTGTCCAGTATAGACTGTTCCTGACACCACCGAGCACACAGCCATAGACACCGGGGTGGAAATGCTTTTCTCCCACTTTGAGTGAGAGGCTGTGATAATTACACTGATGACAGTTGTAAAAGAACTGGTATTTAGTGAGCTTCTGAAATATGTCAAGTTTTCTCAGAACGACAAAACTGAAGTGAGAACTGTCAAGCGCCAAGACAGACCGCTGATATTTTCAGTCGCTTTTCCTTCAATCTCGTTGCCTTCATATCCGCCCCAATCTGGTCCCTGGGGCAGTGAGGTGGCTCCTTCCTTCATTGTGGGATCAGCACAAAGGGACCCGATTATTTTTGAGCCTCATCATCCCAGGCGGAGGGCGAGGGGCAGAAAGTCAGAAAAGAGGCAAGATGCTTCCCCAACACCCATTGTGAGTTCATCTCAGTCTCAGAAAACTGAAGCCGGTGATGCTGACATTGACAAAGGGAAGTGTGTGAGGGGGATAATTTATTGCCTCTGTTGCCGGTGGACCTTCGTTTTCAGCACGGAGCCTGGGATGATGAGCCACTCTGCTGTGTCATCTGATAACTCCACTTTCTGCAGACGCTGCCTTAACTAGCTCCTGTCTCGGAGGGCAGAATCCTGCAGGGAGGGGGCATTCGGAAGCAGAGTTTATCGACATGAATGTGACACTTTTAATTGTTCTGAAGGGCGATGCTGGTCTCTCATGATGGCCCTGGGATTGGTGACTGCAGGTCAGTCAGCTGTGTCCTTATCGAATATGCCCCAGGGAGTGGGGACCTCCATCTTGCTCTGGGAAACTGTGGTCCCGAAGGGTCTGCTCAGATGGTCTAGAGGCCGGGGGGGGGGGGCGGTGTGTGTGTCTGTGCCTTCTCTTGGTGGACAAGAGCCTCTGGGAGCTCTGTGGCCCCCTGGTCAGAGGCCCGGGGCTGGTTTTGTTTGCTTCCTCTGAGAAGTTCCCCAGTGTAGTGGTGACGCGCTGCATGGTGGCCCCACACTGACATTCAGGATAAATGAGGGAAAGCCCCAGAGCAACTCAGTGCAGCCAGGAGGGGTGACCTGGGGGCAGCTTGGGGAGAAGCTGATGGGAAGCCAAATGCTTTAGGGGGAGGAAATGTGAGGAGGGACTCCCACCTCAAGTGCCAGCAAGGGAGGCGTGAACAGCTGCTTCTGTGTGGCTGTGTGGGCTCCTTGGGACCCTCCTCTTCTGCCCCCTCTGTGCTCACAGACCTCGACTTTGGACAAAATTGCCAGTTCTCTAGGAGCAAGCATCCAGCAGCTGAAGTCCTCCTTGGGCGTGGCGAGGTTCTCCGAGTGCTGAAGCCTGGGGAAGGGAGGAGTGGGCCCGGGCCGGTGCAGAGGCTGGCTGTGGGGAGGGGGATGAGGCTCTGGGAGATCTGGGAAGGGGCCCAAGCTGGAGTGACACCTCCTGGACATGCCTTGAACCAGGGAGGGCCATCGGCAGTTCTGGGAAGTGTCCCTGAGCCTTTGCTAAAATCTCATGTTAGCTAATCTTCTTCCGTCCGGTGAATGGACCCCAGGTCTCCTTCGGCACCCTGATTTCCTTCCCCCCATTTCTCATCAGTGGTCAGTGACAGCAGCTTAGATGAACACACGCCAGCTGCAGCTGCACCTCTAGGCTGCATCTGGCCGTGACCAGTGACACCTTTTTGGAGAAAAATGATTCTAGAGTGGCCATGGTTGCCCCTCTTCTACCGTGAGAATCATCCGGATCACTTTTAACCTCTCTTTCCCCTGGTTTCCCAACAACGGAGCCTGCACTGACCCTGTTTGAGCCTCTGGGGTCAAGGCAGTCTGAGTGGCCTTGTCCTGTCCCTCGAGGGGCACTAGTGTGGTGCTGAGAGCAGACTGGATGCTTCCCAGAGACCAGCAGCTGGCTCGCCTGCTGTTCTGACACTGGACGGTGTCCATTTCCTGGTGAATCACACATGGCAACTCACAGCATTGATTTTCATGGTGCTGGTGGTAGAGGTGAGGCCAAAGAGACGGAGGGTGGAGTGGTGTTTAATCACCTCCTCTTTATCCCATTGGTGAGAGAGGGATCCCTGCCCTAGGCCTATGGGGTGGCTGAACACGGACAGCCGACGCTGGGAAGCTAAGATGGAAGCAGGTATGAGTCACATGTGCTCACAGCTCAGGGAGGGAACACGGGGCCACATGAGGCTGCACCTGGGGACAGAGTGAGCAGCTGGGGGCTGTGGGAGGCAGGCTTTGTAGTGACAAGAGGTAGAGGTAGCCCCTGGTTTGCACAGGAGGATGTGCTGGGCTTGTTTGAATAATGCCACGGGCTGGCAGGGGACTGAAGCTGCCACTCAGGGTGCCACTGTACCTGGTCCCTGTGACAAGGAGGGCTGTTTGGCTGGGGACCTCATTCACAGGAACAGAATGAGGAGGGGAATGTGGTTCAGCTGTTCCAGGTCCTCCCAGTTTCCCCAGATGTCAAGGCACCTGTACCGTTACTTTTAGGTCTTACACCACAGTGGGAAGTAGGACTGGAGAGAAGACCCTTATGTTTTTTCTTTCAGAGTCGACACCATGGCTACTTGCTTCTCAGTTTTGACGAGTAAAATCACATTGAACATGTACCAGCAATTCTTGGTTAATAGAGATGATTAGAACAGTGCCTCACATATGTGAGCAGTTTAAGGCAGCCTAACCCTGGAACTCCCGGGTCTCATAAGCTCTCGCACTGTGTTTCCCGGATTCTGTAGAGAAACCTCCGTGCTTCGATGTGGACCCCCAAGCCTGGTGTGGACAGTGAGGAGGGAACCCTTGTTCAGTCAGCTTCTCGTGCGAGGTTTGCGAGCCTCCCCTGGTTCACTCCCAGTCTGCTGCGTGGGTGAGAGCTTGTGACGTGTGGAAACGCAGATCCTGGGCACTTCGTCCTGTTGGTGGGTTTTTGTGTGTATCCCTGCTCCTTCCAACTGGGTCCCTTCAAGGCCAGAGCCATGAAGCTGCAGAACGTCCGGCCCGGGGCTGGGACGTGTAGTGCAGTCGTGGTTTCCAGGGCAACAAAGCTGCATTCGTGGCACAGCGTTGGCACCATCTGCGGGACGAAGAGGAGTCGCCGTGAGAGCTGAGACTCTCGTAGCCTCTGATCCAGGTCTTGCCTAAAGCACGAAATCTCTGCGACACTCGGCCTCACACCGATCGTCTCCGGGGTGGAGAACACAGAGCCTCCGGGGGAGCCGCATCCGGCGTGAAGTTCTCACGGCTGGAGGAATCAGGCGGATCCTGGGGCGGGTCTGCGTGAAGCCGGTGTTCTCGGGCTGGTCCACCAGAAGACAAGCGTGGCCGTCTTCAGGGGAGGAGCTTCAGATACAAACGTGGGGTGTTCAGGCGGCCAGACCACTTGTGAGTTAATCCTCAACTGAAGAGCCTGATGTCCAAGTGTCCCTGGGGGTGGGGCATGGACACACCCAAGTTCGGGTGGTGCCATGGGTGGGATCGGGCGCAGGGGGAGACATCTGGCACTTTGTGTTTGGTTTTAGAAAATCTTCCTTTAACCCAGCACAAAGGCTGATGGTTTCATACCCATGTGTCAGGATGATGTCTTCCCAGGGGTCCTGGTGCTTAAAATAAAGTGGATACAGCTTACCAGTCCCAGGACAGTTCAGGGACGACTTGGGTGTGATTGTTCAGGATTTGAGACTCAGTCGTGGAAAGGATGTCGTCAGGGCAGGGATCCTGCGGGTCAGAGCCTCGTTCAGAATAGGGCGTGGGGTGTCCATGGATGTTGGAAGTCAGGTGAGCCCAGCCCTGTCAGGTGAGGGCAGCTTTGCTAACTCCACCACAAGCAGCGTGTGCCCCAGTGTGACAATTTGGTGAGGAAACACTCTAGAAATGTTACATGCACCTCAGTTGCAATGACATAGACCATCTAGCATCTACAAAACTAGGAAAGCTGCCCATAGGCCGGGATAAATCTGCTCCTCTGTGTGTGTGTGTGTGTGTGTGTGTGTGTGTGTGTGTGTGTGTGTAGGATGCTCGTGCTTGAGGAGCACCTTCTGTTAATGTCCTTTTGTCTTTGATCCTTTTCCTCAAAAGGCAGTGGCATCCGAGAGTAAACATCTTTCTGTGTGGGGAGGTGGACTTCTCTGCGGGCACCAGGGGTCCGTCAGTGCTGCTGGGAGTTAACTGGTCAGAGAATCCTGGACTGGTGACTTCCGTCGTCGGATCCCGCCAAGTGTCTGAGGGCAGAGTCCCTGAGCCCCGTGGGTCTGTTCTCCCAGTGTCCGGCCCTCGAGAGGCTGTGGTTGTCTTGACATCTTGAGGATTTAGGGCTGTGCACATGAGAGCTGCTTAGCACAGACCACGTTTCCCTCGTTGAATTGCTGGGGAAAGGGTTTACTCACTGCATTTGGCTGCACACCTGAGCTGCCAGGGGGAATGTGACAGAACGTTATAGACCAGGATCCACTTTCACAGATAACGGAAAGTCATACAGACGGTGTTCCCAAGAGTGAAAATTAGAGGTGTCTACCGAGATGTTATTGCATGGGAATGTGCATGTCTATGTGTAAAAATTTCCCTAATATTTCATTATCAGATATTTAAAAATATTATGTAAAAAACTAAATTAAAATTAAAGATCACATGATAAAAACTTGGTCTTCCTGGAATCTTTTTCATCTTCTTAGGACTATGAATTATTTATGACTATCCACCTGGCTAGTACAAAATACAAAACCTCTGAATGACTGAAACCATTTGAGTGCTAATGATTCGGATTCAGAAATTATAGATTTTTTCCCTTGCTTGGCCCTTATTTAATGTCTCATGAAACGAGCACGTGTCTTCTGTATTTTCCGTTAAGATGGGTGAGGAAGTCAATGCTGAGTGAGAATAAGGCTGGGGTGTGGCTCCCCCGTCCAGCCCACTGTCCCAGGAGCTGCAGGGCCTCATGCTCCCAGCATCCGTGATGCTCTCCTGGAATGCCTGCCAGGCCCTCCCAGGCAGGGCCTCCTCCCTCTCCCACTGTCCACACTGGTGAGCAGTCCATGTCCATCTGACATGGCCCCAGCACAGGGATGTGCACCTCAGTGTGTAGGGGGTTGGGACTGATGAGGGGTCAGAGACCCAGAGGCTGGTTATGGCCCATCACAGCCCGGATGGGGTCTGGGGTCAGATCCAGAGCTGCCACACTAGCTGGAGCCCACGCCTCTTGGGTCAGCATCTGTGCAGCTGCCATGGGTATGTGTCTGGCAGATATGCAGACCCAGGGCTGTCCCCTTTGTCAAAGGCAACCTGAAATATGGTGTATCAGTCAGGGGGACATGTATACATGGAAAGACAGAGAGACTGACTGATTGATTTTAAGGAATTGGCTCCCACAATTGTGGGTCTGGCCATCAGAAATCTGTAGCAGGCTGGAGGCCCAGGGAAGAGCTGATGTTGCAGCTTAAGTTCTACGGCCGTCTGGAGGCTGAATCCCCTCTCCCTCTGGGGACCTCGGTCTTTTCTCTTAAGGCCTTCAACTGATTGGATGAGGCCCACCCACACATGAAGGGAAATCTACTTTATTCAAAGTCCACTGATTTAAATGTTAATCATGTCTAAAAAATACCTTCACAGTGACATCTAGATGGGTGTTTGTCCAAACAACTGGGCACCATGGTGCTATGGTCTGATTGTTTGTACCCCCCCCCAAATTCATATGTTGAAATCCTACCCCCCAATGTGACACTATTAGGAGGCGGGGCCTTTGGGAAGTGATTAGATCATGAGGGTGGAGCCCTCATGAATGACATTAGTGTTCTTATAAAGGACACTCCAGAGGGTTCCTCGGCCCCACCCACCATGGGAGGGCACAATGAGAAGCTGGCTGTCTGCAACTGGGAATAGGGCCTTTACACGACGCTGACCATGCTGACACCTGATCTTGGCCTTCCAGCCTCCAGAATTGTGAGAAAAAAATGTCTGTTGTTTACAAGCCACCCAGTCTGTGGCATTCTGTTACAGCAGCCTGGATGGACTAAGACGTGGCCAAGCCAAGTTGACACATAAAATTATCCATGTTACATGGGTTTAATTATCTTTTGCCTTTAAAATTTTTTTAACCAAAAGCTTTCTTCAGGCTGGACTTGGCCTTCAGCATGACAGTGGGCACCTTGGTGGGGGACAACCGAATGAATGCATGAGTGACCTGCAGAGGGTGGGCGGTCCAGTCCTCATGAGCCGTGTTCACTCATGGTGATGCTCATCTCCAGGACGGGGCCTCTGAACCCTGGGCCACCGCCTGCAGCCAACACAGATGAAGGAGAGGGGTGACTGCCCATGAAGAGGCCAAATGGGCACACCTGTTGTCACAGCCGGGGCTCCGGCCCCAAAGACCCCCCCAATGGTCACAGGGCTGCACTTCCAGTGCCTGCAGCTTCTGGCCCCCGAGTAGAGCCCTCAAAGGAGGAGGCAGGACCCAGAATTACAGGGACGCAGGGACCAGGACCCTAAAGAGGGGAAATCCACCAGGACCTGGCCCGGGGAGGGAGCGGCCTTGGCCACATGGAGCCCCTGGCACTGTGATCCAAGGGAGGCTCTCCTGGGACTTGAGTGCCCTGACCCCCAGGCCCCATGGGGTCAGAATTTCTCTCTAATGTCCGAGACCTGCAGGGAATCACGTGCAGTTTGCTGGCAGCAGACACTCTGGGTCCAGGTGGATCACCCACAGGATCCACTGCCACACGGAGCAGAGGGGAGGGTGGCAGTGATGGGACCTGAAAGGGTCCCGAGGGACAATCTTAGGGTGAAGCACATTGCCCTCCCTGTGGCAACCTGACCCTGGAGTGCGCCGTCCTTGGCACTGGACCACCCTCAGTGATGGAGGCGCCCACTGCCCTCAAAGGGGTGCAGCTGGGGCAAAGAACAGGCCGCCTAATGAACATGTTTCCAGAAGGGGAAATCCAGAACCAAATGACCCCGCGTGCTCCCAGTCCTTTCTCCCTTTAGACACAGAAGTGGAGGAAGAGTTGACACATCAGTGACTAACCTGTGAAGTGCTGTCCCCCTGTTCCCTTTTGGCTGGTGTTATGGAATCCTGGACCCTGAGTCCTGATATCTCCCCCAGAGTGTCAACCTCTGGACCTTCGGACCCCAGTCACATTCATACTGGAGGTCACAAAGGGAATTCATGCATACCACTGCGTGCACGAGTCACGTGAATTTAAAAAAATATTGGTTGATTACTTTTTCTTGCCTGGAGCTAAAAACGTCCCAGTGATTTCTGATTTAATTGAAGGTGATGGTGTTATCAGCTCGGGGCTGGAGTTCTCCTTGTCCCTGGAGTTTGAAGGGACTCCTCCAAGAACACGGAGACTACGTAAATTGCAAGAACACATACTGATGTGAGCTAGGAAATTTAATAAAGGGGTGTGCGAGGCATAGACAGGCTCATTTAAAGCATGCTGCTTAAATGACTTTACTGAATTTGACTCATTTTAAGTGGGTCCCACTCTATATAAATATAATTAAAATGAAAAGGATTCTTTTCTGAAGAGGTAGTGGTGGAGAGGCGCGTTGCAACACTGTAGGGAGTGCGCCTCCCGCGCTGCGGGGTGCTTCCTGCCTGTTGGCACCGGGCGGAAGGAGGAGGGGGTAGGGGGTGGGGGTGGGTGCTTAACTGGGTCACACAAGTTTTATTCAGAAGATCCAGCCTCTGCTGCTTCTCTGCAATCCAAGCAGAAAATTACATGTGTCAGAAGTTATAAATGCAACAGGGATATTTAGGAAAGAAGACAAAAGGGCTTTAACTTCTGTGAGCCATGCCCTCACAGGGAGAAAACGCTTTATTGTCTATGATTATCTTTTCTTCTTTCTTTTCTAAAGAAATAAAATAGGAAAATATTAAAACCTTTCAAGTCTTACATCTGTTCTGAGGATTTATCTGTGAAGAAATATTAAATAGATTGTGTTTGCACCCAGAGGAAAGACTCTGCGTCTCCTTTCATTTGTAGTAATTACTCTGTGTCTTGTGTTATGATGTTAGGAAGTGGACTATAAAATGTGCTGATTGAATCTTATTTTTAAAACATGTTCATAAAGCGTGTTTGACACCCAGCTCTGTGCACTGATGCATTTGGGGTCTAGTAAACAGCTGCTGAGCGAGTTCCAAGCTACGGCCGGCACTGTGGCTGTGCGTGCAGACAGTGCTTGGCTCTCTGAAACCCAGAGCAGCAGGCGTCTGTTGCCTTGGTCAAGATGCAATGCAGTAGGCATGGATCCCAGACAGCTCAGAGAGGACCATACAGGGCCTGGCTCCAAGCAGCCCTGGGAACCACGTCTGAACCCTCTGTCTGGCCCTGCTGGGTCATCTGTCAACTCTGCGCCCAGGATCCCTGAACACACAGGGCCAGCTTTCCGGGGCCCGTGGCTGCTCCGTGCACACACCAGGGCCCTCTGTGGTGCTGAGCCTTCTCTGCATGTGCTGCTTGCTCGCCTCCACCTTCCTGGGCAGCAGAGTGCCCTGGGTCTCGGCTTTCCCGTAGGTGCGATTCTTTCACCCCCTCCTCGATCTCCTGGGCTGCCCGCCCCCTCACAGCACCTGTCGGAGCTGCCGTCTCAGGGTGACTCTTTGCTGCCAGGTATTTCCCGATTCGTCAGGGCTGGGATGTTGGGGACAGCTGAGCAGAGCTTTTGATAACCTCATGGGAATGGACACCACAAATTTGAGTTCAGGGACACCAAGTCCTGGAAGGAGAGAGATCACAGCAAAGTGAGCCTGTCATTTGGGGCCACTCGTCTACTTGGGGTATTTGCAGATTTGTACGCTGTGCCAGTTGGGTATCCACAGGGAGAAAATAGAAATACTGAAACCTTTCTTTATCATACACAAAATAAATTCCAGGTACCCCGCAAATCTCAATGTTCAAAGTAGAAGAACACGTTTCTAGAAGGTGATACGCTTCTATGAGAATATGACCACCTTCTGGGGAAGCCAAGATTTCTCGAACAAAACTCCAAAAGCTCTACTCGCAAAGGAAAGTGTTGATAATTGGAGTGTATTTAAATGAAGAATTTCTGCCTCTGCTTCCATTAGGATGTAGGACATCACTCCCACAGAAGTGAGAAAGTGCAGGTAATCTCCAGCCCACGAGAGCTGAGGTCCCACGGTCAGGTGAATTGAATTCTCTCCCGGGGGGAGGCGGACAGGAGAGGAAGGGGTGGCCACCTGGAAAGCAGGTAAGAATAAGACAAGTAGAATTGTAACACATTCTTAAAGGCCGAATGTGGAATAATGTGAGAGTTGAGAATCTCTGGGAAACTCAGGGGAACAGGAGCCCACACCCTGGCCGCCTCCTTCCCATGAGGCCCCGCTGTGTCCAGGGGAGATGGGGGGGTGCTGGACATCTGGAGAAGCCGGCCTGCCCTCTGGACCCTGCATGGGCCTTAGCAGTGACTGGTATCAACTGGGAGGGACACAAAACCACTGGTGCCCTGAACTCTTCTATGATGCAAAACAAAGGCCGTCTGCTTCCAGGAGGGGTGGGAAGGCCTGTGGCCCTGGGTCTCAGACAAGGTCAGCTGCCAGCGGGGAGGTGAGAGACCCTCCCTCAGCACGGATGCCAGGCCCAGGCTGTCTGCTACGGGTGTAGAAACAGGAAACACGCTCACACCCAAGTGTGACCACTGACACAGCAGAGCCAGCTTGAGACCAAGACCCCTCCCATGAGCAGAACCCTGGCCTGGGTGGCAGCTGCCTCCCCTGGGAGGGTAGGAATGCAGAGAGAGGCCCCTCTGTGACCAGGTGTGCAGGCTATGAAAGCGGAGGTGGCAGGAACACTGAGATAAACCCTGGAGCCCTCCAGGCCTCACATCAGCACAGGGCAGGGGCAGCCCACCGCCAGAGGGGTCTGAACCTGAGGAGTGTTGAAGGTGACACAATTGAAGCCCAGCTCGATTCTTGATGAGATGAGCAAGGACACCACACCACAGGGTTTTGGGAGAGCTGTGTCCATTTCTTGACATAGATTCTATTTACCTATTTGCTGCTCTACACGCTTTTCAGCTCAACACATCTGAGATGCTAAAAAGAAAGAAAACCACAACCCACTGTCAAGAGATAAAGCAGTCAACAATCAAGATGCTGAGGTGGCCCAGACATTGGAATTAACAGATGGAAGCTTCATAATTATGATCATTAAGTTTGAGGATCTACTGGGAAAGGTGGTGACATGCACGGACAGAGTGGTGATTTTCACAGAGATGGAAACTATAAAAAATCATAAAATGGAAAGGCTAGAAATGAAGACTGTGTGTCAGAATGAAGAATTCCTCCAATAGGCTTACTGTCAGGCTGGAAACAGCAGAGGAAAGATGAATGAACTTCACGCTAAAAGAAAAAAAAAGAGTGGAAAAGAGAACAGAGCATCCAAGAACAGTGGGACCGTATTAAATGGTCTTACATGTGTGTAACTGGATGCCTAGAGATGAAGAGAGTGAGAGAGCACAGCAGAAGAAATATGGAGAGATGATGGCCGAGAATGTTCCAAAATTCAATGAGATGATACAAACCATAGATTCAAGAAGCTTGGAGCATCACAGGAAGGATAAATACAAAGAAAATACTCCTAGACACACTGCAGTCCACCTGCTTAAACCAGAGAGAGAAAATGACAGAGTCAGTTGTGTGTGTGCACGCACATGCATGTGTGCAGTGCATACAGAGTTTTGCATCTCGTAAGAAGCTGTGCAAACTGGAAGACAAATGAGTGGCATCTTTGAAATACAGAAAGAAAAAAGTGTCAACCTACAGTTTTATATCCAGCAGACCTATCTTTCACAAACAAAGGTGACATCTAGGCTTTTCAGATAAAGAACAGCCGAGGAGAGTTGTTGCCAGTAGACCAGCACTGCAGGAGACGTTGCAGGAAGTCCTGAGGGCAGAGGGCTGTGATGCTAGAAGGAAGTTTGGATCTAGGAGCCTAACATAATTTAACACAATCAGTCAATATAAAGGTATTTTTCTCATTGTAATCACTTTAAAGATAATTGACTAAAAACTATATCACGGGGTTTATACTGTATGTAGAGATAAAATGCATGCAAAAAACAGCATGAAGAATGGGGAAGGAATGGAAGTGGACTGTCCTGAGGTCCTTACATGTTGAGTGGGATAGAAAAGTGTCTGCAGGTGCACTGTGACAACTTAGAGATGTGTGTCATACACCCTTAAGCAACCACCCAAACAGAGACATAGATACTACAATCACGTGACTCTTCACAAAGGGGACACATTCTGAGAAATGCGTCATTAGGTGATTGCATCACTGTGTGAACATCACAGGGCACACTTCCACACACCTAGATGGGACAGCCTACGACACACTTGGGCTCTGGGGTGCTAATCTTATGGGACCACCGTCACGTATGTGCTCTGTCATTGACTGAAACGCCACTCAGGACTGTAATCCAACAGTGGAAGTGAATTACAATAATTAAAAATCCCCATTGTTCCAAAATGGTGCAGTGAAAAGGTGGAGAAAAGGAACACATTGAGACAAATAGCAAACGCAAAACATTATGATAGATTTAAACCTGGTCATGTTGGCAATTCAACTAAATGTAAATCATCTATGTCAATGACAAGGAAGAGACAGTCAGATGGAATAAAAATGGAAAGACCCACTGTGCTGTTTGCAAGAAACCACTTCCAGTTTGGAGACACAGCTACGTTAAAAGTGTAAGGGGTGGAATATGCAGCTCAACCAGCGGAGGCTGTGCGGGTTTCAGACAGGTGGCTTCAGAGCCAGAATATCCCTGCAGGTGGAGAGGAGCGTTAGGTCAGGACAGGGGTCAGCTCACCAGCAGGACATGACAGTTCTGAGTGTGTGTGCATTTAATGACACAGCTTCAACATACACGAAGCAAAATCTATAGAAATAAAAGGAGAGAGAAACAAATCAACTGTTGTGCCTAAATCTAAGCTCTTCTTCTCAGTCTCTGATAAAACAAGCAGACAAATATTGGCTGAGAATGCAGTGCATTTGGACAACATGACCAGAGAATGTGGCACTTGTAGAAAACTCTGCTAATAGCAGCAGAATGCGTGTTCTTTATAGATGCTTGTGAAACCTTCACCAAGATGGACATGAAACAAACCCCGGCTGTAAAATAAACCTAGAAACATTAAAATGATTTAAATTATTCAAAAGTGCTCCCGACCACAATGGAATTAAACTATAAATCAACTGTAAAAATATATGTGAAAAAGCCCCAGATGTTTAGAAATAAACTACAAATTACTAAATAACATGTGAGTCAAAGAAGAAATAGAAAATGAAATTGAACACACCTGTCAAAATTCATGAAATTGTGTCATTAAAATAGGTGAATTTTGTCATATGTAAATTAAACCTCAATACAAAATTTATGTTCACTTAACAAAAATTAAGAACTTACATTAATCAGAAAAATCGTGAAGGACACGAACAGGCAAGTCACAGAGAGGAGAATACTCCCCCGTGCAGGTATGCGACTGCATCAGCGCGTCTTTACAGCGTTATGCTCTTCGGCCCTGAAACTGAACGAGTGACTGACAAGCAGATGCACGATGCCCCTCACCAGCGTGACTTACAGTGACCAGGCCAGGCGCCGGGCAGGAACGCGCAGGGAATCTGACCTTCCTGATCAAGTCGGAGTGCTGCTGACCCTCAGGGCGGGGCTCGGGCCTGGCGGGGGGGTCTGCTGGGGGCTCTGGGAGCTGGAAATGGGCACTGGTGACCTGTGTGCATGGACTTTGTGAAGTTCTTCACGATGTATCCTTATGATTTGTGCTTTTTTTCCCGAGTGTTTTATACTTCAATAAGAAATGTATTTTTAAAAAGAGTCTATCGAAGAACTCATGGGATTTGGCTGATTTCATGTAACATCAAATTTTACTAAGTTAAGGGTACAAATAGGTTAACATAGTGACACTGCCTTGGGGAAAACAGATCTAATTATTCTCCGTTTCGTGGACACAGCAATGACATGGGTGTCATTTTAAAAACAGACTAAGATTCAAGCGATTACTCCTGTAAACAGTCCCTCTCCTCTGCATGAAGAGCCACTAGGACTGTGGTCCTCACGGTGGGCTGGGACTGTCCTGGGGGATATACTCTATTTGGATAGGATTTCAGAGAGAACGTCTATTCCATCAGGGATTTGCAAATGGAATACAGAAATGTGGTCGGGATGAATTTGTCCTCGGTAATATTTTAGGTAAATCATTAGCACTTCTTTCACATGTTGCAAAACACGAATTTTTTGTGTGGTTCTACTGAAATCAAGCAGACTTCTTGCAGGATTTCAGAATTTATTTGTAATAAAATGTACTAAATTAATGATATGAAAAATGAACTCAAATTTCTTAATGACAAAGCTGCATAATTTGGGAATCTAAATAAGAAAAGTGAAATGAATTCCATGGCATCCGGAAAGTTGTCTTATTACCACTAATGGGTGATGCGAGCTCCATCGAAATGCATGAACATCGAGATATTAACGTGCATTAGCACAGGTTACTGATACCTGCAGGTACCGTATGTTATCGAGATTCCAAACCTTCAGAATGATACTGAAAGTGATAATTATTACAACGAACAGCATAAACATTTAAAATGTGAAAAAAAGAAAAGAAGTTGGATATATGGCTTTTTAAAAAATCATTTGATTTAAGAAAAACACTATTCCGCACACACGAGGCTGATGATGGGGGTCTTTGATAAAGTAAAGATTTGCAAGGAGAAGCACACTGAGGGGAAAAGAGGATGCCTTCTGATCTGGCCATGCAGAATCTCTCCAGTGGGGGAGAAGGTGGAGGGGACCTGAGGACCGGCCGGGGCTGGTGTGCTCAGCACCTGATCCTCAGGTGTGACCGCTGATGGGCCAAGGGTAGACCAAGCATCTGTGGAGTCCTAGTCATTAGAATACTTGTCTTATTTTCAACTCTCTCAAGTGGTAAACCGGGATCTGCCAGAGTATAAGTTGAATGAGTCAAGGGGTGCTGCTGTTGCTCATTCTCTGGAGGCAAATGAGAAAGGAGAAAGGAGTGGAAAGATGTTTTTCATTCATCATGTTTGAAACTGGCCTGGCCCAAAGCAGAGCAGGCCACCTTTGTCAGGCGTATCTAACAGTCTCTGGATTTCCGAGTATGACTATGTCAGACAGAAGTATTATGCCGTCTCAGCATGAGTTCTGCTAGGGACTGAATGCTTGTGTCCCCCCAAAGTCCTGAGTTGAAACCTAACCCCCATGTGATTGTATTAGGAGGTGGGGCCTTCGGGAGGTGAAGAGGGTGGAGCCCTCACAAATGGGATTAGTGTCCTGATAAAGGAGACCCCACAGAGCTCCCTTGCCCCTTCTTCCAGTGTGAGGACACAGGGAGAAGGCTGTTGAAGCCCCCGGCCTGTGGTGTTCTGTCATAGCAGCCTGAGCAGACTAAGAGTCCCCTCCAGAGTCTGAGGGAGGCTTGGTGCTGAGGCTACGGGAGGTGTGAGCCCAGGGCAGCAAGAGTGAGGGGAGGGAGGTGGGGAGCCAGCACAGGAGCCTGGACGCTGGCCACTCCCTGTGAAGAGCCAGGGGAGGCACAGCTGGTGGCTCAGCAGGTAGACGGAGGGCGAAGCTGTCTGGAGGGAGTCCTGTCCTGGCAGCCGTCCACCGGGCAGCTCCTGCCTCCTCTTGTCCTGCTCGTCCATCTGGGCAGCATCACCAGGCCCTGCTGGCCAGGGCTGAGGAGCAGAGCCCACACTCTGTGGGAGTGTACAGGTTCCAGACAACATGTTCTGCCTGCGTGGAGCTGGTCAGACCTTGCAATGGCCGAGGCAGCGAGCGGCCAGGGCTCTGGGAGGTGGGAGAGGCCGGAGACCTGCATACTTTGTGTGTCTGACCCTGAGTCAGTTCCCCCATTCACCACTGCCTGAGGCCATCCCAGGTATCATCTGTCTGGGTCCTTATTGTAGGTTTTCCCCACGTGGGTTATAAAGCATGCGAGCAGGGATTCCTTTTCCTGCTGGAACTTAGAATCGTTTAGGGCAGCGTGCCGGGTTCAGTAAATATAGTTTCAGGAAGTGAATGCACGGGCCACTGGTGCCCATATTTATTGGAATACATTTTTCAGGCTCTTTGGAGGACGCCAAGCTACCTCTGGTTTCCCCAGAAAGACTGGCTTCCTTCAGGGGAAAAAGCCTTTTAAACATGGCAAACAGGGGCTGGCCTGGTGGCATAGTGATTAAGTTCAGCACATTCCACTTTGGTGGCCCGGGTTTGTGGGTTCAGATCCTGGGCATGGACCTACACCACTTGTCAGCCACGGTGTGGCGTGACCCACATGTAAAGTAGAGGAAGATTGGCACAGACGTGAGCTTGGGGCTAATCTTCCTCAGCAAAAAAAAAAAAAAAAGAGAGTTCAAAAAGAAAAAAAAGTGGGAAACAAATTAGCAGCACGAGTGACCCTTTAATCAGGCATCAAGTTTCAAAGAATCTGTTTGTTTTCAAGTGATTGACAAGAACAGGTGCGGACAGTCAGTCCCTGAGGATGCGGTGGCCTAATTCTCGGAGCCCCTTTGCACATAGTGTTTCTGCTGATCAATGTCACACCGGGCAGCCCTAAGTCCTGATCTGATGGCTTTAAAGGGAGGATAAAATACACAGCATTTGAGTTCCTCGCTGTCCTGCGGTCTACGTGGGAAGGATGAATGGACACACACTGTCCCTGTTCTATTACGTGAATGTCAGGATTTTAATGGATTTTATTAATTATTCAGACTGCTATTATTTCATCTAGAATTGGAAGTATTTCTGAAATCAAAATGAAAATTGAGGTATCATGATTTACTGCACATAATTAACCTCCATGCATAATTCACACCATACAGAGTTCACAGAAGAAGCTCATTAGGAACAAACTTCATGAACAGATCAAACACTTAATGAAAGTGCTGCCAGCCGTGGGGCGATGTGTGCGTGTGGAGGAGGCTCGCGGCGTCTCCGCGTGTGTCTTGTTCACCGGAGCAAAGCCCACAGCATCTGCGAATCCGCGAGCTGCTCTCGCTCCTCGTTCTGGGCCGTCATTCCTGTGTTTCTCTCCAAGGCAAGTGATCCTTCAGCAAGTTATCAAATCGCTCATGTCTTTGCAGGGTTTCTGTGCTCCAACGCTTTTCTCTCTGCATCTTTAGGCACCTTTATATCTGGCTGGTGTGAGACATCCTGTTATATCGCCGACATGGCGCTGAAATCTGCAGGTTCCTGCGGATTCTGGAGCAAAATGGGGTAACCATGTCCTTTCAGTTTTACTCAAAGGCCCCCAGGTGGTAGAGGCACGGCCCAAGTCTCACGCAGGTACTGGGATGTGGGTGCAGAAAACCCTCCAGGGCTTAGCAGCAATTCTGGACGCTGGACATGCGGAAACCTTGTGGAATAAAGGAGTCACTGCCATGATGATCGTAAAGACCAAATGTATTGTCTTCCAGGAAAACCGAAATAGGAGGAACACAGCGTAGATGGACCATGCTTACCTATGTGCAGGCAAACCGCTGGTGCCACCTCCAAGGTTAGACAGATCTGCCTTCTGCTTTTCTTGGAGACCGCCTGACCAGGGCGCCTGTCCTGGCCTCCACTCCGTCTTTCGATTCACTCTTCCCATCCTGGGATATTTTTCATCTGATGTGGAAGAGGCAGGGAATTCTGCCCTGGGCCGCGTGTGGGCAGAGCTGTTCTCAGGGAGGTGGCCTGTCCCCTGGCTGAGGTTGTCCCAGCTCCTCCACACCCGCTCTGAGGTTCTGGCGCCCGTCAGCACGTCTGTGCCTCGGTTCACATCTCGACATTGGGCGTCCCGATGGCGCTCAGTCTCAGGGTCCCTGCCAGGATTGGCTGAGATAACATTGTGAGTTGGTTAGGAGGCCCTCAGTAAAAGATTTTTTTTTTTTTTTTACCTTTTTTAAGAAAGGTATTTCTCATTTTGACTTGACGTGTCAGTTCTGTGCGACAGTAAACCTGGGTGGAGAAAGAAGTGTGGGACCCTGCGCTGTCCCACACGCTGTCCCCGTGTTCGTGGGGTTGCAGTAGATACACGTCTGGTAGTTGCTGAGCCCAGGAGATGGAGCCCGCATTTGTCCTGCTGAAAACAAACAACTGTCCAGCTGTCTCCTGTGGCAGGAATGGGTGATTAGGGCTAAGAAATAGGGTTTGTTCCTCGGTTGCCCCTTCTGACCAGTGATCTTAGTGGTGTGACATGTGGACAGACAATAATTTCTCCAACAGGACGTCCCAGCTGTTAGTCCGGGACAGCTGGCTCTGCGCCAGGGCTCCAAGATGCTCTCGGTCAACTCGCAGGGTGGGGCATCCGCACCCTGCGTTTCAGGGGAGAAACGGAAGCTCCTCCGGGTTGGGCGTTGGGTCCAAGGCCCGCAGATGCCAAAGCTGATCATTGAATGCAATTTAGACACGGGGTCAGATGGGTGGTTTTTCCCTATGAATCTGTCACCTGTGTCTTTTTGTAATATCCTTCCTATTGTTTTCAGATTTTCCCGTTCCCTTTCATCAGAAAATGAAATAAAGTTAAGCCACTTTCCCCAATAAGGGATCATCTTGAGTTCTTTGAGGTTTTAGGAATTGCAGCTGCGAGCGGGAGTCCAAGCATCAGCTCTCTCTCTGGGAGGTTTGTGGTCAGGGTGGACACACGGCTCTGACCTTAAGAAAACTCCTGCCAGCCACACACAATGTCGTCATTGCGGTGACCTAATTCTAAAGACACTGAGTACCGAGGGAGCTTTGACCTGCTGGGGGCAGCACTATTCTTTCTGGAAATAATTTAATTTTACCCTATTCTATGAATTTCCTCCTCGGAATGAATATGGGGCAGAAGTGAACTTCCAGGCCTTCTGTCCTGAACACTCCCGAGAACATTTGCTCCTTCATTGTGGCCCCCCCTTCACTCAAGACCTCACAGCTCACATCCTCCCGACACTGGCTTGTCCGGATTTATCTGCTGTGTTGCTGGTGGCAGGGTGTAGATGGATGCTTGAGATGCTCAGGTCATTATAAACAGACTCTGTCACTGCCTTGCAACTTGGGAGCAAAGGCTGTCATCTAATCCCTGTCCCATCATGAAATAGAAATGAAGACAGAGTGGCTGTTTGTGGAAACCTTCACGACGCTGTTGCTCTTTTCCAAGAATGAAGACCTGCCTCTGTCATCATCCTGTCTACTGCTGCCTGGGCCACAGGCGTGCACGCCAGGCATCATGGTGCCGTTGCCCGGACTGTGTTCAGAACCTGCATGGGAGTGGCATCGATGAGAGTCCAGCAAGAGGAAGGTGTGGGCACTGTCCCTGGGCACACGTGCTCACGTCCCTGGTCCTCAAGCCACTGAAGAGCATACCTCAGTTTGTTTAAAGCTTCCTTGAAAATCTGAGACAATATAAATAAAAGCAGAAAAATAAGGTTGTGCACACTGAGATTTTTCCTATATATTATGTCCTTGCGTGTATGGGTCATCTCAGAGGAAAAATATACACAAAGATATTTGACATTTTAAGGGAAACTATCTTATGTTTTCAGAGATAAATTGGGGAGGTGTCAAAATGTGCATGACCTCATACCTGTCAGGTTCTTCTGAGAATCCAGCTCCCCTTGAGTGTCAAAGCTGTCACTTTAAACAAAGAATTAAGGGGGCCACCCGTGGCGCAGCGGTTTAGTCTGCGCTTGGCAGCCCGGGGTTCGCGAGTTTGGATCCCGGGCGCCCGCAGACGCACTGCCTGTCAGCCATGCTGTGGCGGCGTCCCATATAAAGTAGAGGAAGATGGGCACGGATGTTAGCTCAGGGCCAGTCTTCCTCAGCAAAAAGGGGAGGATTGGCAACAGATGTTAGCTCAGGGCTGGTCTTCCCCACAAAAAAAAAAAAAAAAGAATTAAATAAAAAATAAAGATCTAAATTTGCTCCACAGGGAAATAAATACCACTCTAAAAAGGAGTGAAGGAGTCTTCTTTTCACACTTTTCTGTGCTGGTTTCAGACTCAATTTGGAAGTGTCCACATCTTTGGAAAGGAGAAACAAATGGAGATCAATTAAGTGAGGCTCGGGGTAGGGACGCACGTGAGCTTGTGAGATTCCTGAATAGATGTTAGTCTGTTTGTAGAAGGAGAGGAGTTGGCACAGAGCACACATGCTCAAAAATTTTGCTGGGTAGTTATTATTCATAGCATAAAATGCCCTAAATATAAGTTTCTTAAAATGATCTTTGGGGAACCTGAGTCAAAACCTCATAGTGCTGCAAATTACAAACCACTGATGAAAGAAATCAGACATAAATAGATGGAGTCACAGACCATGGTCACGGACTGAAGACTCAATATTGTGAAGAAGTCAGTCCCCTAAACCGATCTCATAATATTTCCGTCAACATTCCAGCATGCTTTATTTTTTTCTGGTAGAAACTGACAAGCTAATTCTAACATTTATGAAAAGACAAGGACCCATAACAGACAAAACAATCTTGAAAAAGAACAAAGTTTGAAGAGTCATACACCTGATTTATATTAAATGAAAATAGTGTGTTTTGCCAAAAGGATGGGTACAGAGATCAGTGGAACAGAACTGTGAGTCCAGAAATAGACCCACACATATATGGTCAGTTGCTTCTTGATGAAGCTGCAGGACAATTCATTTCTGTTGGAGAAATTACAACAAGCAGCGCCGGAATCATTGGACGTTCTGCGATGGACTGAATGTGTTCCCCAAATTCCTATGTTAAACCCCTAACTCTCACTGTGATGGGTTAGGAGGTGGGGCCTTTGGGAGGTGAGTAGTTCATGAGGGTGGAGACCCCAGAATGGGATTAGTGCCCTTATAAGAGGGGACCCCAGACAGCACTCTCTGTCTCTCTCCCTCCCCTTCTCCCTGCTATGTGAGGACACAGTGAGAAGAGAGCTGTCGGCAAACCAGGAATCGAATTGGCTGGCACCTTAATCTTGGACTCCCAGTCTCCAGAACTGTGATAAATAAACATGTGTTGTTTAAGCCCCCCAGTCAGTGGTGTTCTATTATAGCCGCCCAAACTAAGACATAACCCTCCGTAGAAAAATGAACCCCAGGCCATATCTTTCATCTTATACAAAACTTGACTTAAAGTAAATCAGACAGAAATATGAAACCCAAAACTATAAAACTGCTAGAAAAAGTATTTCTAAGATACAATAAAAACCCCAAAACCATAATGAAAAAGACTGATGTATTGGACTTCATCAAAAATATAAACTTCTGCTTTTTGAAAGACATTGTTAAAATAATGAAATGATAAACTACAGACTGAGAGAAGATATTTGCAAACCACATACCTTTTACGGGATTTGTATGCATGATATATAAAGAACTCTTAAAACTCAATAATAGTAAACAAACAGCACAGTTGAAAAATGGGCAGAAAATTTGAACAGACACATCATCAAAGTAGATGTACAGATGACAAATAAGGAAAGAAAGGGTGCTCGGCACCATCTGTCATTTCTCTCCAGGGAAACAGAAATTTAAACCATGAAGAAAACCACTGACACTTACTGTAAACAGCAACAGCAAACAGTGCTGGAGAGGGTGTGGAGCAACTGGACTCTCTGACCCGGCTGGTGGGGACAGAGGGGCGTGGGCGTTTTGGGGTATGGGGCTGGCACTGGGGAAGGATTAGGCACAAAATGGCACGGGGGGTTTGGGTTATGGGGCTGGTAGTGGGGAAGGATTGGGGACACATGGGCATTGGCGGTTTGGGGAACAGGGCTTTTGCACATCTTGATTGTTTTTGTGGTTACATAACTCTTTGTGGTTGCCCCAAATTGTAGAACCGTACCTTGAAAACAGGTAACTCTTCCTGGGTGTAAATTACACCCTCATTAAGAGATGGAAACAATACGATCCAGTGGCTAGCCTCTCACTCTCTTTCCTGACTCAGAGTCAAGTGTCCTGGGTAAGGCTGGGCAGCTCATCACGTGGGTGGCCCACAGCTCTCCTGCCCCAGATGTTGTGGCTGAGGAGACAGATTCGTGGATTCAGATCTGGTCTCGCCTCCACGGCCTGCAGCGTCTGGAGAGTCACCAGTCCTGGCATCTCCCTGGGGGTCACTTGAAGGTTGTGAAGCGCCCAGTGCAGGTCCTGCCGGTGGGGAAGCCCACAGCGAGGGGCACAGGCAGAGCAGCCCCAGGTACCTCACTGGTCAGCTGGCCCCCGTGCGCAGCTCGTTCCCTGCAATTCCAGCTTCATAGAATGCAATGGGCTGTTGGGGCGCCTCCAAACCCAGGCCCAGGAAACCACTATCCCTTGACTTGCTCCAAAGGCAGCGGCTGGTCTCAAGGCCAGTGAGAGGGCTGGCAACTTAGAGCAGAGAGGGTCTACTCCCTGGTCCTCGACGATGAAGACAATTTGCCCAGAACTATGTGTTCACTCTGGGAGCCGAGGAATGCTTCTCAGCACCGTGACCCTAGTCTGTAAATATTAGAGTTTCTAGCATGGAAAAAGAAGTTCCAGAACAGAGATGCCCTTTTCAGACCAGGGAGCTATTTATCACAGCTCGACACTCTCAGACAGCGGAGCTGGGAAAACCTACAGGCTTTAGCAGATGTCGAAACGGAGAGGAGAATCCTCAGAAGGTGGTGGATGGAGAGCCGCGCGCGCACCAACAGACACACGCGTGTGTCCCCCGAGATGAAAAGGGGGGCCGTGACCCACCGAAGAGACCAGCGTCCCGTCATTTTACAAGGCTGAGCATGTCCTCCGTGGTCGTGCGCATTTAAGCAGTCTGCTTGGTTTTCTCTACCGATAGCGCACAATAAATAAACACGCAATAGTTATTTTTATTCCCGTGGATAACAAATCGGTCCTCACGAGGAGCTGTCGGCTGTCTTCCTCGCAGCCTCTGCATCCGCATCTTGTTTAAGATTTTCCTTCTGGGATATTTTCTCATTTCATCTCTGAGCTTTTCAGAGACTTGCTTGGTGAAAGTTGACTTTCTATGTCAGAAAACAAGTTTTAATTAGAGCCAAGATGCAAAGCAGAACACAGGAGCATGTCTGGGGGTGGGTGTCCTATGGATGGTCAGACAGGAACCCATCAGGGCACAGGGCTAGGAAAGGAGGCCACTCTGCACAGCCAGTTTGCAGTTCATGAGCGTTGAGACCATAAAGATACACGGCCTGCTTTTCTTCACTTAGGTCATGGCCTCAGGGCTAAATTCCCCTCCTTCTGTGAGCTGCATTCTGTCATCATTATGGCCCATCATTGCCCCAAGCACCCCCACCTGATCTGGGCTGAGCAATGTGTGAAGTGGGGGTGAATGCAGATTTCGTTAGACGCAGGTGCCCCTGGCATGGTCTGAAACTGGGTGTGCCTTCCACAAGGAGCAGGGCATCCGATTAGATCAGACCAGTCCCACATGGAAAATGCTCCAGGAGCATCAGGGAGGAGGGGCCCCTGGCCCTGGAAGTCTTCCTGGAGGAGGTGACATCTGTAGTCCTGGGACAAGAGGAGGTCTCCAGGTGGGGTTGTGGGGAGGGGATGCTGGGCAGAAGGGACAGTGGGAGTTAGACCCCTGACCCTGGAGGGTGTTTCTCATCTGTGCTCGGACACAGGGAAGGAGGAGGGGGCAACTGGTCAAAAGCATTTGGTCTGGGGTTTTCATTTTTTAAAAATTGTTTTCAAATGTACTTCTGCCTTTTTTTGTGTGTGTGCTGAGGAAGACTCACCCTGAGCTAACATCTGTTGCCAATCTTCTTTCTGTATGTGCACCACTGCCCCAGAACGGCCACTGACAGATGAGTGGTGTAGGTTCCACCGGGGAACTGAACCCAGCCGCCGAAGCAGAGTGTGCCCAGCTTGACTACCAGGCCACTGGGGCCGGCCCACTTCTGCCTTTATTTTCCGCCAACATTTTATTAAGAAACTTTTCAAATATGTAAAAAAGCTGAAAGAAAGTTATTCCAGCTTCATTTTACCAGGCTTAATGATATTTTGGGTGGCATTATTTAAATTCCAGAATTATAACTCTAAATTAGCAGTTCAAGTAAAAAGGAAAGTAATTTGGGAAAATAGATCAGTAGCAGCTGTAAACAGCTTCTAAGATGATTCCGTTGTTTCTGAGTAGAGAAGGCACAGCTTGAAAGCCACCTTGAGTGAAGCAAACGTCACACACATCATTCTAGGGACGTGTCTGTCCCAGCGATATGCCAGACATTTGAAGACAAACGTTGTGAAATTGAAGACACACTTCCCGTCTCCAATCTCATTAGAACACTGACTGTGCAGACAACCCAAGGAGAGAGCACGCCTGTTTCTGAAGCGTACTCACTGGCAGGAGGAGTCCATGACAGAGCGCGTGAAACGTTGATGTCCTGGTTGAAATAGGTAGCACTCGCCTTCCTAGTAAGTGGCCAGGGAGAAGGAAGGATTTCTGGGTTTATCAAATACCTGTTTGCAACTGTGAAGTCCCATGTCTGGTTACTGCCTGTTGAGTTCCACTGATTTTTCAAATTAACAAAATGATTGTTAATGCAGCCAATCAAGAGTAGTCTGATTTTCAAAAAGTGATTGGAGGGAGAGATCCTACAGAATACTCAGAAAATAAAATCGAATGCTCCCTGGGCCAGGGTTAAAATCCAGGCTTGATCTGGTCTTGAAAGTACAGAGTCCCCTTTCGATGTGGGGCAACGTGAATAAACCCCAAGTTAGAGGGGGCCCATTGAAACAGAGGCACTTACGGTCCATGCGTCACCGTTCTGAGGACCTAGGATTCTAATTACTTGATTTGAAACGGTTTTTAAAGCTATCACAGACTGTATCTTTATACATTTGTATGTATTCTGACCATCTGCATTATGACTGTAGACGGCTACATGAACCCTCTGCATGGCAGGTTTAATTTATTCTTACAGTAATTAACAAAGCCATCATCTTGGTCTTCTGGTCTCTTGGGACAAGGATGATATTTCAGAGAATGTCAACACAACTTTCTAGTTTGACCAAAAATAAAATAGAAAAGGGGAAGAAAACAACTTATTGATACTGTGGTAGTGATCCCCCGAGAAGAAACGGAACAGATTTGAGGAGAGGCCAGCAGAGGCTGAGACCCGGGTCCCGGCCCTGTGGGTGGGTCTGTGGATCCATTCTCTCCAAGGGTCCTGGGGGTGACGAGGCTGGGTGGCGTGGGAGGGAGTGGGTATGTTCTTTGTTCTACAGGGGGCGGGTTTTGGTAGAATCAGAATCACTTCTCTTGTTTAAATGTGCAGTTTGAGTACTCTGCACTCTCATTTTTAGAGCACATAACATTTCAGAGCATAAAGTGTTGTCCCAGAGTATGAACTGGGTCCCACGTCACCTGGAGGAGTCGCCACCATCTGTACATGCCCTGACAGTGGGATGGCAGCAGGAAGCACCAGTTAAGGAAACAGCCTTGGGTGTGAGTCCTGATCGCCGTTTACCGATTGATGGGACCATTTAGTGATTTGTGCCCTTCAGACACTCATCACATGGCCGGGGTGGTCTTGAAACAGCTGTGGTGACACCAGTGAAAGTGATGATGATGATGGTTAATCTGGAGTCATTATTCCCCATGTGCTGAACTGTTTGCTTAATACTTCACCTCTGCTATTAACTCTACTATCAGCCTGAGGAAAGAGTCTGTGGTTTTATTATTGAGGTAAATTCACTAACATAAAACTATTTTAAAGTGTACAATTCATTGGCATTGAGTGCATTCACGGCTCTGTGCAAATGACCATGACCTCTGTCTAGTTACAGAACATTCTCATCAGCCACATGAGACCCCTCCCAGGAGCAGTCACTCTCCCCCAGCCCCTGCCACTACTAAGCTGTTTTCTGTCTGCATGGATTTGCCTGTTCTGGATGTTTCATAGAAATGGAATCACACACTATGTGGCCTTTTGTGCTGGTGTCTCCCACTGAGCATCATGTTTTCAAGGCTCATCCACGTTGTAGCCTGTGTCAGTGCTTCACTCCTTTTTATGGCCGAGTAACATTCCATCATATGGAGAGACCACAGTTTGTGTATCCATCACCAGCTGCTGGACACTTGGGTTGTTTCCACATTTGCCCACTGTGAGTAGGGGTGGAGACTATTTTCTCCCCATTTTGAGATGAGCAATTTTGAGCTGACAGAGACAATGTCCCTGAAATTTCAAAGCTGGGAGAGGTGGGGCCAGAGTTAGACCGTGTTGGCCTGGTAACAAAGTCCATGCTGTTGGCCACTGTTTACCCTGCTGTCCTGGGTCTGGACTCCCTCATCTGCAAAACGGGGAAAGTTCTAGGTGTTTGTTGTGGGGACTGAATTAGAACATTTCTGTCAGGGCCAGGAGAGGTGGGGCACAGTTCTACTTACGTTCAGGAGGTTCCTGCAGGATTGGGGATGCATTTTGCTGAGAGTTGCAAGGATCCCGGGTACAGTGGCTTGAACAAGTGGGGTTGACTTCCTCAAACTCAGAAGTTCAAAGGCAGGTGGGAGCGCTGCACATTGGTTTCTTCTCTGGGATTTTCCTGCCTCTCCCTCGTGTAAGCCGGAGGCTGAGGCTTCACAGACACCGCTCCCCATTCGAGGCAGGAAGGAGTGGGGTGGGGTGCTCTCCAGCCCCATCACCCTTTCCTAACTAGGGTTCAAGTGCTTTCTACAAGTCCCCAGCAGAATCCTGCCATATGCGAGAGGCAGACGGGGTCACGTGGCTGCCCTGGCTGTGGGGTGGGGTTGGCTGAGAACATGTGAACCTGGCTGCTCTTTCATCTCAAATATTCCTGAAGTCCATTTCATTCAAGTCACCAGGCGAGTTCTCAAAGTGGCAGGTCCTAGGGGCACCATTCATGTCGTATCCCGAATGTGCGTGGTTCCCGTGACCGGGAGCTGCACTGGATACAAAGTTAACACGACACAGTCCTTCCCTCTAGGAGCATATAGCCCAGAAAGTGGGCAGAGCTTGATGTGTACGTACCAAAGTATAAAGAGAAGATGGCCGTGAGTGTGGTTGAAAGTGTTGGGCAGAAGTTGGAGCAGCTATTTCTACTTCCAATCTCAAGAAGGGCTTTGCAGAGAAAACAGCGAGATGCTACGGTGGCCATTTCAGCACGGGGCCTGGCGCAGGTGGAGCAGAAGGAGGGAGGCTCCGAGGTGCAAAGTGTGGGCGTTAACTTGCAAGGGCTGAGTGTCGTGAGGAGGAGGCTGGACGTGACTTTTAGCACACATGGCCATCAAAGGTCGTGGGATGTGTGAAGGGCAATCATCCTCCGTGTGGAGATGGGGGTGAATAAGTTATCTATTGTGGTGACAGACAGATTTAAGAGATGAGAGAATGTGTAGCCACATCGAGGTTGGAGGCTGCTAGAATAACCCGGGTCTGAATATAGAGGAAGAGGGCATCAGCCCTTGTCCCTGGGCCCTGCAGAGGTTGGAGCAGATGCTTTTTTTCATCAGGACCTTGACTTCATCGAGCGATGACTGCATACGTGTTTCCATCTGTTGTCACCGGGTCCTCTGAGCACACAGTGTATGTGGTCCTATTCAACCAGCATGTCCAATTCTTTTCTAAGAAAAGAACGTGGCAGGATTGCACTATCCTGCCTTGGTGTTAATTTTGGACACCAGTGTGGCTTTCACCTGTGAAATGACGTGTGTCCCTCTGGAAGGAAACCCCACCAGGGAAGGCACAGCCTGCATGGGACCCGTGCTGACAGCCAGCAATGCTGGGTGTAGGCTGCCCCTGGTCGCACGTCCCGCGGCGAGGACCACCTTGTTATTTCAGGGCAGCAAGAGCTGGGGGTTATTTGCTTCAGAAACAGAACCCAGCGCATCCTGATGCTGCATGGATGCATGCCACCATGCTATTAGACAAAGATATGGTGTCTGTGACTCCGTCCTCTGGCTCGGCTGTGGTGTTGAAGACTATAGGGACTGGGATCCACTCCGAACCCTGCCCCCGTGGGAAGGGAGAGCTCTCCGCAGGGCACTGAGTACATTCTAATGCTGCCAGTTGGAGCAGTCAGTAGGAACAGCAGCAGACAGGGTCTGCCCAAATGCCTGTTCCCTGCAAACCAGTATCTGCATTGCTAGTTACCGGACGAGGATGGGGAGGAGGACTGGCGCCGTCAACGCCAGGGTCTCGCTCACTGGGACAGAGCTGGGTTAGGCGTGAAGGAACACAGTCTGTGATGTGACGGAGAAATTGTTCTCAACCAGAAGGTTTAAAAACTGTCTCTGAGTGTTTCCCAGTGTGAGTCAAGACACTTCAGACACTGGAAGCTACTGGGGATGCATCATACTAGTTTTTCACATTCTCTTATAAACCTCACAAGCTTTGCAGGGGATACATGTTTTCCCCCCAATTATTAAAGCACTGCTCACACAGTGCTCTCTTCTGAATCCCCAAGGTTTTACATTTTTTGGTTCCTTTTTGAAATAGTTTTATTTTCTTAAAGATTACGAAGATTTTGCTTTTAGTAGAGTAAGAATTTAGGTTTTAAATTTTAAGACAAAGCCTTTAATTTGTGGTGCCATTTATGAGTGATCGTATTCTAAACAAGTTTCTGATAATTCAATCTTCGATTATAGAGAATGGACTAATGTTCTAGAGGCAGCAGCCCTCACTGAATAAGCTTGTGGTCGCCACCATTTCTCTCCTGTGAGATGTACTAATTCTGAGTGAAACTGAGAATTGGGCTTGGAAAGTTGAGCACCAGAGGCACAGAGAGTTCTGTTTGCTGAGTTCTGGGGTGGTGTGGGAGGCGTATGGTTAGGATGCTGTTGGGAGGGAGTGCATAGACCCTCAACAAGACATGTTTTGAAGCTGGGTGAGGACGGACACTAGGACTAACCTCAAAACCTGTGAAGAGCAGAATCAAATCTCTCATCTTTCAGCGCTGATGAGGAAGAAACATGCAAGACTTTCAACAAGAGTTCCCAGGAGCATCGTGGCCAGAGAACAGAGCTGGACGAGAGGTGGACTGAGGGTGACTGAAATGGCACCATTTGCATTAAGGGTAGCCGCCACTCATCATATGGTTTAACCTTGGAGAGGGAGAAGATCTTTACTGGAAGGTGTCGTTACCCACACCTCAGCAGTTCTGTTATAAACAATGATTGGAAACTTAACAGAAAACTATTGTACTTGTAAAGGGGCAGAAAAATGTGACAGCTAATCAGGAGGGAATCATTAATCAATCAAATGAACAAGCAACAGAAGCAGACCCATCGATGCAGATCCTGGAGTTAGCAGACATAGATGTAAAATAACCACCAGTAACATGTTAAAGGAAACATAAGAAAGGATGAACACAATGGGTGAAATGGAAAATTTCAACAGAGAATTGAAATGCATTAAGAAGAATCAAATGAGCAGTTAAGAACTGTAATTAGGAACTCATTAAATGTTTTTGATATATTGGCTACAGCAAAACAGAGATGGTGAAATCAAGGTGAATAAGTAGGAAATATCAGAACTTCAGCATAGAGAGGAAAGAAAGATAAAAAAACCCCACAACACCATGTAATGGTGGGAATTTAGGAATATACTTGAAATATCTAACATAAAATAGGAGAGGAGAGAGATAAGTGGTAATGGATGAAAATGTTCCCAAACTGATGACAGACAGCAATGCATAGTTTCATAAGACACAGCTAACTCTAAGAACAGTAAAAACTAAGAAAACACACTTCAGCATATACTGTTCAAACTGCTGAGAACTGAAGGCAGAGATGCAATCATAAAGTAGCCAGTATTAAAAAAGCATCATTTTCTCCAAACAGCAACAAGGAGACTGAAGTCTGACTGTTCAATAGAAACTATGGAAGCTGAACGATGGTGGTTGTACACTGTCACGTGCTGGTGGAAAGGGGACCTGCTAGACCAGAATTTTATATCCAGTGAGAATACCCTTTAAAAAATAAAAGTGAAAGAAATATATTTCTAGACACCCACACCCCATAAAAAAACACTATAAAACTTCATGATCCCAGGAAGAAACACGGAATTGAACATAGCAAATATTGCACAGAAATCTATAATCATGTGAATAAGTATAAAATTATTGACTATTTAAAAATAAAAGTGAAATATGTGACAATAGCAGCACAAAGGGTAAATGGAATTAGATTTTGTTAAGGTTTTGCATTATTGGGGAAGTAGTAAAGTACTGACTTTAATAAGTCAAGGATGCATATTCAAATCTCCATGGCAACCATTAAAAATACAAGAATTTGCACTGCAATTCTAATGAAGGGGAGAAAAATGGAGTAATAAATACTGTTAATCCAGATGGCTGGAAAGGATTAAGAAATAAGACAAACACTGAAGGTGGAAAAGAAGAAGAGGAATAGCAGGTGCAGACACACGCACAACCATGTCGGTAATTACACTGCAGGAAATGTAAGTAAACCAAACTCTGACGAATGCAAAGATTCCCAGGTTGGATAAAAATAGAGGACTCAAAATACATCATTTCCAAAAGCTGCGCTTGAAATGTGACGGCACAGATAAGTTGCAAGTAAAACAACAGAAGAAGATGTAACACGCAAACACTGACCAAAGAAAGATGAAGTTGCTGCATTAATATTAGGAAAAAGAGACTTTAGGGGAAAATGTTACTAGAGAAAAAGAGGCCTATTCCAAAATGATGAGGGTCAATTCAACAGGAGACAAAAGTGTTCTAAATTTTAGGCACCTAACGACATGGCTACAAAATTAAGCAAACATTGATAGAACAAAAAGAAAAAAAATCTATAATTAAAATTGAAGATTTCAACACACTTTTCTCAGTAACTGAAAAAACAAACACAATATCACTAAGATATGAACAATACAGTCACCTTGACTGAGCTGAGACACACAGAACACAATTTAGCAACAAGTGAAGGACACACATTCTTTGAAACGCACGTGTAATGTAACGTTTACCAAAATGTGCTGGACCTTAAAGCAAGTTTCAAAAAGTTGCAAATGATTGAAATTGTACAAAGTGTATTTTCCAGAGGGGACGAGGATTGCTATCTAGATATCCATCTGGTGTAAGACGAGAACTGGGTGGGGTCCTCAGATGCCCCACGAGCCAGGAGGCCACAAGGCAAAGACTGTGAGGCCTGGGGTCCAGGTGTGAGGGGGCCGGGTTCAGCTTCTTTCCTGGAAATATCAGGGGTGAGATGACATGAAATAGAGGCAGATGACAGAAAGCGTATAGCAAGAATCATGTGAAAGCAATTAAGGCTTCTTTGGAGTGGAGCAGAGTAAAAACTCACCAGAACTATTTTCTGTGCAAGAACAACAGAATAAGTGTACATAAATTCAAGAGGAAACATTAATTAAAAACAAACACAGCAATTTTATCTGTGATTAATTTCTTTGTGTTTGTTAGAGATGCCCCTTTGCAAGAATTTCTACGTTCTATGAAACTTCTCTGACCCTTTATTTGAGCAGAAATCAATGTGTTGAAGAACAACAGGGCACAGCCTTGGGAAATCTTACAGAATCCCAAAACCAGAGGACAAGCCCTCCCGCACGTTCTTCTACCCCACGGTTGGCGGTGAACAACGCCTGTTCTGGTCTGTGCTGTTTTTAGAATGTGCCAGTAGACATTCCTGTCACCTCCATGGAGAAACTCAGTCTTGATAATCAGCTTCAACTTTTCCTATTTTAATTGCATCCATGACACTCATTTGCAGCAGAACTTACTGCATATCATCGCTCACATCATTATTTTTCCTTCTGATCCTAATGCCCCGCACTTGTCTTTCCGTGTCTCAATTGCCGACAGTCAGATAACAAGATAAAATATATGCAATCATCTCAGCCTTCATTAATCTGCTGTTACATGGGCCTCAATCCTTCAATTTTCTTCTTCTTGGGTCACTTCAATGACCCGAATAAAACTGGGTGCAGCCTCATCCAAGGACAGGGCCTCCCTTGAGGCGTCGGGCTGGGGTCCCCACATTCAGGGAGCGTCTGCTCGGGGGCACACCTCCTTAGAAAACCTCATCAACTATTTCACTTTGGCCCGAGGCCTCAGAGAGCATAGAATCCGCATTTTTGGCCATCCTGTCGTATTTCATGTACTTTATTTCTGATTGATTTGGTTGCAAGTCTTCAAGTTAAATTAAAGCAGGTTAGAGTCAGGGTGTAGAAGGGGGTTTTGAGATCTTTGGGCGCCGCTTGGTGCTCAGTGCCGAGAAGGCAGACTCCTTCTGACCCGAGGACGGGCCTCGAGCGCCACTCGCGAGTGCGCAGCTCCGGGGGCCTCAGAGGCAGCAGCACTGGCTCCGCGTTGTAATGACCGAGAAGGAGTTGAATGCGGTTAGCACAGTTAGAACTTTGAAGGAGAACTGTAAACCGATGGCAAGTAGACACAGAATTGCTCTTTTTTTCTCATTTGAAGTTGAACAAAGTAACAAAACTTAGCATTAGAGAACTTTGAAGAGGACGGGCCGTGACAGTTCCGATACCACCTGTGCCTTTGGGTTCAGCCACGTGCAAATACCCGTCTTTGTGCCAGTCGCTTTTTATCTCTCACCCAGAGCAGAAATATTTTCCGTGTTTCTACAGACCTGTGTAAGATTGTTTTCATAACCAGCTACCATTTCACTGAGCTGTTGAACCACTACTTACCATAGACCAGGGGTCAGCAAACCGCAGCTTGCGGGCTGAGTCTGGTGCACCACCTGTTTTTGTAAATAAAGTTTTATTGGCACACAGCCACACCGCTTGTTTACACAGCTCAGTGGCTTCCTTCCCGTGAGGAAGGCAAAGTTGAGTGGCTGAAACAGGCCATGTGGTCCACAAAGCCTAAAATATTTACAGGAAAAGCCTCCTGGCCTGTGTTTTGGACACTTACATTCTTCAGGATACATTTCTAGAAGTGGAATTACTGTACAAAATCTTCAAACAGGTTGGCAACATACATGTTTTAATTGATTTTCAAAAACATTATTAAAATTTAAAATGCTACCAGCAATGTTCCAACTTCATTATACTGACTTCTTGGTGGATGTGCTAATTTTATGGGTCAAGGGTCGATCTACTTGGTAAGGACAAGTTTCTTTCACTTTCTTGTTGCTTATTTATATCGATTTTTGTCTAATTGTTCATATCTTGCTCCTCAATCGTTATAACTTTGAAGAGTTTTCTATGCAATGTAGGCTGGGTTCCCTCTTGTCCCCATTTATTTTTTTCAGTTGCATTTGAACCGTGTTGGAGAACCTGGAGGAAGGGGGTCCCAGACAGGAGAACCCCAAACACTAAAGCCCTGGGCATGTGCCTGCCCCAAGCGGCCCCGGCAGGACGTCTCTGAGGGGGACCTGTCCATGGCCATGGGAGGACTTGGGCACTTACTCTGACTGTAACAGGAGGCCGCGGGTGGTTCAGTGGAACTCCTTTCCGTACCTTACATTTTCCCAGCAACTTGTTTTTTAGGCCTACACCACAGCTTCTAACCAGGCACCAAACACCCTTGACTCACAGCCATCTGACAAGTCAACACCCGGGCAGGAAGGGGCAGCGAAATGACCCTCTGGGCTGGCCGAGCTCACTCAACACCTGCCCGGGTGAGCAGGGAACCCAGGTCTGGACCAGGAGCCCCGAGTGGGGAGAAACATCGAGGGGGAAGGATGCTCACAGATTTGACATATGCTCCAAGGATGCTAAAACACTCCGACACTAAACCTTGTGTGGATCTTTATCTGCTGCCCATAGTAAGTATGAAAACCATTCTATTAGCAGGAATTAGACATTTCATGGGCATGTTGTCACTGCTGTCAGTTGAAATCCAAACACACACACGCTTTCCTTTGTATAAAATGTGTCCTTGTGGATCCCCAGTTGTTTTGAAAACACATTTTAACCAGTTATAGCTTATCTTTTAAGTTTAAGAAACATGATTAAATCCAAAACAAAGAGAGTACGTTAGCAGCATCTGCTGTCAGCAGCGTGGAAAGACTCTGACAGAGAGTCCCTCTGTTCAGCACAGTGTACGAGGCAATTCCACTAGTACATAAGTTTGGTTTACACTGATTTTGCCACTTTTAAGGTCTTTTTGTTTTTGTTACTTCCTAACCCAAAAGCCTCTTTGAAATACTAGAGAAGAAATGCTTCAGCTTGTTCGCCTACAGTGGTGACGGTTATTTTCTGTAGGAAAAACCAACGTTCCATCACAGGAGAAAAGAATATGTTAATCGGAGCTGAGCGTGAGGGCCGGAGCTGAGGAGGGCGGACAGCCCTCCGCCCGTGGGGATGGGGACGGGGACGCACGGCGCACCTCGCCGTCTCTCCGTGACAACATCAATTACAAAATTCTCCACACAGAGGAATTCAACATCTGCGTGTGAATAATCTCTACCCTAAATGTCTGCTGTAACACGGGATGTTTCTGGGGCGTCTGGGCGATAACTGAAGACGGCGGATCTGCAACGAGAGATTCCATACGGCGATCAGCGGGGGGAGGCCGAGGAGGAACGTGGTGCTCACGAGAGGCTCTCCCGGGGGCCGGCCCGCTAGTGATCCGATGGAGCACCAGGGAAGGCCTGCTCTTACAGACCCCGAGTCCGTCCCTCAGCACAGCTTTCTGGAGGGCATTGTCTGTTTCCAGCCTGCAAAGCACTCAGGAGAAAGGCAAAGAACAAAACCCAAATAGAGCAGTAACCCTCCTCAGGAGGTTACCACAGATTTGGGACGGTGATAGTAGGCACAATTGAAACTGGCACCTTAGGGTGGCGCGTGGATGGATGGGAGTGGGCAGGGCATATAGGGTGTGGCGTGTTATTTTCCCTTATTGCTGTGGTGGCAGTGCTGTGCGGCTCAGTGAGAGGGGGCACTTTGTGAGCACTGTGGTGTGTGCTGGTGTCTCTGGCCAACTGGTCACCCTCAGGCCTGCCCAAGGTCACCCCCGGAGGCTCCTGCAGCCTGTCTGGGCTAAATTCTGTCTGTCCCCCCACATTCATATGTTGAAGTCCTAACCCCCAGAATGTGACCTCATCTGGAGATAGAGTCTTCAAAAAAGGAGTTAAGTTAAAATGAGGTCATTAGGGTGGGCCCTAATCCAACACAACTAGTGTCCTTATGAAAAGGGGAAATGTGACACAGAGGTGCACACAGGGAGAAGGCCATGTGAAGATGGAGGGAGAGATCAGAGATCGGGGGATGCTTCTACGAGCCCAGGATCTCCAAAGATCGCCAGCAACGACCAGAAGCTGGAGAGAGGCCTGGAACAGATTCTCCCTCTCAGCCTCAGAAGGAATGGATGCTGCCAACACCTTGATCTCGGGCTCCCAGCCTCTTTATTCTCTCTCGTGAGAGAATAAACGTCTGCTGTAAGCTGCCCAGTCTGCGGCACTTTGTTACAGCAGCCCGAGCTGACTGAGACACTGCCTTTCCTCCAACACCCCCCAGAGACCCCTCGCCCCACAGGTTAGGACACAGTCCCACGACCGCTGGCCTGACTGTTCCCCCCACGAGGGCAGAATCTTCTGTTTTCCTCGCTGCAACCTGAGCCACCAAGCTTCCTGGCCCCTCGTCTGTGCTCCAACCAGCTGTTGAATAAATGACTGAATCAGTGAATGAAGGAGGGGGCACCCAACATAATGGCCACAGGGGATGGAGATTAGAAACCCAGCCTGTCTGAGCCTTGATCATGCTGCTTGTCTCGGGGCACCGTTGTTCTAGCCTTTCAGTGGACAGCTGGGAATTCCAGCTGTGCATACATACGTGTACAAGTTCCATGTGCATGTGGAGTTACACGTATTCACAGGTGCCCTCCCTGTCCTCCTTCTCTTCCTGTTTTCTAGTCTTGGATGGTGCGCTCCACGTGGCCTCTCTGGAGGGGACGGAGCTCACCCTGCGGGTCCCTGCAGCAGGCCCATGAGCATGGCCCCCCAACCTTCCTGTGTGTTTGGAACTGGCCCCATTGCCCCAACCACGGCTTGGTCGAAATCTTCTTTTTTTTGTGTGTGTGTGTGTGTGTGTGAGGAAGACAAGCCCTGAGCTAACATCCGTCACCAATCCTCCCCTTTTTGCTGAGGAAGACTGGCCCTGGGCTAATATCCGTGCCCATCTTCCTCCACTTTATATGGGACGCCACCAAGGCATGGCTGACAGGCAGTGCGTCGGTGGGCGCCCGGGATCCGAACTCGCAAACACCGGGCTGCCAAGTGCGGACTACACCGCTGCGCCACCGGGCGGCCCCCTGGTCGAAATGTTTTTATTTGTTTCTTTGGTTCACTCCTTCTTTCCTGAAAGCGCTTCTCCACCGGGTCGTCTCTCTTGCCGACCACAAGTGTGGCGCTAACTTGTGGTGCTTCTCCGTTTTGCCCGGACGCCCGGAGGACGTTTCACTTCATCCACAAAGGCCACTAGTTTGATGCAGGTCAGTCCCGGGCTCAGCCCTCTGGGTCAGTTTCCCCGCGGGCACTTGCGGCGTATAGACTCGTTTCTTTTCTTTCATTTCCAGGGAGTTTCTTGACCGCAGTGTGAATGTTAGCTCTGCTCCCTCATTTCGTGCCCCCCGCTTGGGCGCCCTCATCACGGGGTCGTCACCCTCCTCGCCCTCTGTGTCATCAGTCTCTGCCTGCTGCCTCTCGCTCCTTTATTTGGTGACCATCATCTTGCTTTAGTCAGCTTTTTCTCAAACTCTTTAGTAACTTTTTAGTTGAATCTACTGTCCTTTCTTGTAATTTTATCTTTTTCCTAGGATGATTTTATTTTTTTCTGCAATTCTTTTCAGAGTTTGGTTAACTCTAGTTCCACATTTTCTTGCTTTTTTGTTCTCTTATATTCTTTGCTTTTGAATTTCTGAGTTGAGGTTTTTTTTTTTTTTTTTTTTAACAAAACTGCACATTATTGTTTGAGAACATTTAATGCGGGTGGTGTTTGGAGTCACGGTTCCTGTGCTGAGGGGTGTCTACATCTCCTGGGTGATTTGAATTCTCATTTTCTGTTTTCTTTATAGAGACTCACCCACTGCTTTCCCTTCACTTTTAATTTTTTCCTGGAACAATGGTAACTGTTCTATTCAGTCCTGAGAGAGTGTTGCCAGCTACCTAGGTTTCTTAATTCCAAAGCCTTCTCTTCCTCACGTGCTTTCTTTTTTTTTTTGTTTTGCTTGAGGAGGGACTGGTTTGTTCTGATTCTGTCCCTCTTGCTCGGTTCTGCTGAGCCCGTGTCTCCTCTCCTGTATCATTTGTTGCCTCACCCAGAGCCTCCAAGGGCAGCCTCCCCGCGAGCTGGTGCCTTCACACACGCTGCTCGTCCCGTGTCGTCAGGTTCCTCCACTGTCATCTGTCCTCTCGGAGAGTGGATCACAGACCTGTCCCAGTCTTGTCACAGGTCTGGGAGGCCCTTGGTCCTTCTGGGAGGAATTCCCTCTGCATTCTGCTGTCCTGAGCTCCTTCACGCCCTGTCCTTCCCCCACGGCCAGCATCGCCTCCTCACTAGTCCACGGGGACTGACTCGGGGCAAGTTCCCTGGATTTGGGTGTCATTTCTCTACTTTTGACCAATGTCAAGGTTGTAACATTCTCCAACTTCTCCCTGCATTGACTGTGGGAGGTTTAATCTGCCATCTTTGTTCATCTCCGTGGTTTTTAGGGAATTTATGGAAAGATTGACATTCAGGCAGCAGCATTGTTCCAAGCACTGAATATTTTTTTAAAAAGTTGTAGACGATAGTGACATGTTTGTGCTCCAAGGATATTATTGATTGCCAATATTGCTAGAAGTTTACCACCACGACCCCCCCCCCCCCACAGGAATCCTAGTTGTAGGACCTGGGTTTTTATTTAAGTAAGTCTGGGAATCCAGATCCCAGGAGACATTAGGGAGACCAGTTTCATCACTTATGTGAGCTGAGATCAAGTTAGAGGCCTCAGAAGGGTTTCTTTATTTAACCGAGTCTAGTAAAGATCTCAAACTGAGCAACCTATTAACACAGCGCCTCTGGGTTCCTGAGCTGCCCCAGACCACACGTCTGCACCCTGTTTACCCACCACGCAGGGGTCTCTTGGTTTTAACATAAGATTCCACTTCCCAACATTATTGAACTATCAATTCCTTTGAAATGTGTTCATTCTCTGTAGATGCCAACTCTGGGCTTCCCGGAATCACCATCTGAATGAAACTCAGGCAGGACTTAGGGGCTGCCCCTGCTTCTTGCTTTGACTGAAGTCACACACTCTGTTGTCTTTAAAGAAATGTTACTTTCTGTCAGTGGCTTTTATTGACTTTCCCTTGTTTTTGCATCTGTGCAATAAAACTGGTTCTGGCTGTCGGATGAGCTCACCACCCACCCCTGGTTGCTGGTGTTGGTGTGCGTTGGCCTCGGGGTCTGTGCCAAGGAATGTGACCTCTGGATGTATTGGATAGAAATTCTGGATGGGACAAAATGGGTCTGTATTCCAGAACCTGCTCCCTTTGACAGTGGGAACCTCCAGAACTCCACAACTTGCTGATGAGCGTAAGAATCAAACCTGCAGAGCTGAATAAACCACGTGGAAAGGTCCTTTTTTCTGTCTGCAACAAGCGCTCTTGGAACGGCAGCATTTACATCTCACATGGAACTTGGCGACCCTCCACCGTAACCCCTTCCTTTCACAGTTGTGAGGCAGCGGCATCAAGAGGTTGTGCTTGACTCGAGGACACAGGGCGGTGTCACCACCGCCAGAGGCCGGGACTTCACCTGTTGCCCCCATTACAGCCCATTGCACCGCATTCGGGGTGTCAGCCTAAGCCCCCCAGGGTCCTCAGGAGGGTGGCAGGGTCCCCCCTTCACTCCAACCAGACTGAATATTGTCTGACCCATACACTACGCTTCCACTTAAGATCGTACTTGAAGAAAGGGTTTGCTCCTAAAAAAGTGACACCTCCTTCTTGGGTATATGCTACTTTGCAATGGAAAAAAAATCAGAATTATTAGCTCATCGCACATAGAAAAGTGCACACCTCATACCTGATTGGGGGCCCTACTGAAGAGATTTTAGACAATTCCATGTATAAACTCCAAACACAATTCCAATTTCATTGCCATTTTTAATATGAGCAGTAAAGAATTTTGATTACAATAGTTTTTTCCCCATTATGAAATCTGGTGCTATAGAGAGACAAATTCATGCTAATTGGGCACTGCCAAGTGGAGAATCATTTTTCACCAAGGTCGATGCTCAGGCAAAAAGCCCATTTCTCAATGGGTTTGAGTGGAGCTGTTTCATCTTCTCAACCAGGAATGTATTTCAACGCTGTTCATGGACTTGGTACTCTTGCTTCCATTTTGCACTGTGATGGTCACTGTGTGCTGAGGTCCCGCGGTGCCCTTCAGACAAGGCTGTGGGCTGGGGGGCTGTGGTCAGTGTGCAGCCTCAGCGACAGCTCCTGCAGGGCCTGCTGGACCTGCCTCTTGGGAAGTTGCCAGTGCACCGTCCTGGGGTGCAAGTCCAGTGACAGCGGGGTATACGCCTGGCCAGTTTGGCTCCTGGCCAGGCACATTCCGATGGACACTGCTTGCTCCAACATGCCCAGTCAGGTTGGCCGAGGGTTGGGGGCCTGCACCCCAGGTCCACTCCTTCCCTGGCTCTGTCCGGCCCCTTCCACAGGTGTGCGTGTCTGAGATCACGCTGCACCCGCAGCTTCCAGGTGGCAGCACACCTGGACAAGGCAATCCCTGAGCAAATCTCTGTGTCTGTCCACCAGGGACCAGAGACAAGTCAGGCCTGGCCACATCACTGCCCCGTTCCATCACTCCTTTGACTCCCTTTGGAAGAGTTCCTCCAGGGGACATGTTCTCCTCACCCCCTCCACACACACACCTTTAGAACCCGCGAACAGGTGAATTTTCTCTGTTCCTTCTGATTTTCTTGCTTCCCGGCTAAACGGAGGGGGTTTGCATTTTATCTGGCAATGTCCACTTGAAATATGTGTTTGACCTTCGATGACCTTCAAAAGATGACAGGCATGCAAATGGGGAAAACACAATGATGACATTTAGCCATGAAAACAAAGAGAAAAAGGAAAAGGGAGATTTAGGAAGATTATCTATTTATCATGTACTATCTACCTACCTACCTATCATCCGTCTATCTGTCTACCTATCCTGCTTACCTATCATCGATCCTTCTATATATCTATCATCTATCTATCTTTCTATCTTTCATCTATCTACCCATCTATCATCTATTTATCTATCACCAATCTCTCTCTCTCTCTCTGTCCTCTATCTATCATCACCTCTCTCTCTGTCTGTCTCTATCAGCTATCTCTCATCTATCTATCTATCTACCTATCCTACCTACCTATCATCTATCCTTCTATATATCTATCATCTGTCAACTTGCCAGAATCTTTCTGAATTTATGATTTCTCTCTGATTTTCCTTGTGGTTGATTACAGTTTCCCCACACGAGTGTCTTCCAGTATTGACAGAGTGGTCAGTTATCACAGTTGTTAAACTGGACACTCAGTATGTCAGGGAAATGCTGAGGTCTGACGCCGTGTCACCACATGCCCGCTAGGAGGTCTCCCACCTGTGGGGACGGGGGCATGGCCCCAGCTGGAGTCCTCGAGAAACCAGGTGGAAGATCTGTTCAATGTCAGTGGGAACCCCGGCCCAGTGCCTCTCTCCTGGGGCCGCTTCAGTTCATCACCAATGACCCTGTAGCACCTTCCCCTCGTGGGACAGGCTGGACGCTGGACAGGCTCCTGTGACGCCAATAGGACTGCTTCCCTGGCACCCATTCTGCTTACCCGGGATTGTTGTCATATTCTCCCTGGAATGGGCAATCCCCATGGAAAAACTGAGCTAAGGATGTGAACACGTCCTTGGAAAAGCTGGGATAGAAACCAGCGCCAAGCAGCGGGGAGGAGCAGGGAAGCAGCAGGGGCGAGGCTGCAGGCCCCGCAGACCTGGAGTCGGACCGGCACCAGAGCCCGCAGTGGGCAGGCGCTCACACCCGCTGTCTGCAATCGCCTTCAGTGCCCCCCAGCATCGTAGCTGGAGGCAAACCGTGGCTGAATTCTGGAAGGAAAACGATGGCTAAAGCTCCCGAGTCTGGGAACAGTCAGATGGTGGCAGCGCCGCACAGGCCGGGCCCCAGCACACACTTCGTTACTCCTCCGGATGAGGCGGACTGTCCCCGGTCTGGACTCCTGCATTGCCCACCGTGCTCGGACGGCACTCCTCAAGAACAGGGGCCAAAACTACGCTCTCAAGTTGGAAAGAGCTTTTTTATGAGATCGAATCAATATGTGAAAATTGAAAACGTGGACAGTAAACATCGAATATCGTCTCAGAGTAACTAAAGACACCCTGTTCTGCGGGTGGCCATTCCTGCTGGCCCTCAGGTAGAGGGGATGAAGGCTCTGGGGGGCCCTTGGGAGGTCGGAGAGTCTGGTGGTGACATCCATGGTGACATCCAGGTGACATCCATGAGTTCATGTTGAAAATAAACACTCAAAGGGGACCCCACAGTGCAGCTCATTTCAGGCATCAGGTTGATTTGCAAGTTTAATTTTTGGAACTCACTGTATTCCTCAGGGGCAAGAGCTTCTGGATTTATTTTTGAAAAATTTACTCTTTTGCCCTAATGGATACACAAATTTTGCTTTACTAAGCGGAAGTACAGTGGCATGAAACGATCTGTGGAAGCTGGAGCCTGGTTGGCATGGAATCTTCCAGCCTCCCTGTGAGTGCCAGCTCCCTGTTTAACTGCCTGGTGTGTCTACACTGTGACAGGTGTGTGCACAGCCTTTTCCTTGTTCTCTATCGACTCTTTCACGTGGGTTCTGTGTTTGGGGAGAATTTAAAGCTAGGTCTCCTGGACAAACGAAGCCCACTGAGACTGGATGGCTGCTCTGGTTGATGCTGAAAAGTGCGGATCCGCAGGACTGTCGGGCCCACCCCCGGGTCATGAAGCCGCGGCGCCCACTAGACCTGCAGTTTGGCCTCACCCAGGTCCTGGTGGTATTGATTTCAAGAGGGAAGTCAATGCAGCTCCTCATACCACGGGCAAGAGAAGGTGCAGAGAATCTGAGAAAGTCGCCAGTGAGCGTGTGCAGGAGGTGTATTGGGAACCCATTAAAAAAAAAAAACAAACCACTGGCATCTTATCCGTCAAGCGATTCACTCTCAACACGAAGGTCTTTTGTGGACCCGTGCCTGCACGGGTCCGAAGGGGACCGAGAGTCCGCCAGGCCTGGGCAGGGGCCGTGTCCGCCTGGTGTTTGGGAGGCTTCACCCCCGAGGCTGAGCATCTCTATGTAGCCGGCAGCCGGCCTTTCGCGCCCCCGCACTGCACCTGAGGCCACGGGCCCTCGCGCAGGTGACCCCAAGATGTCCTTGGGAAATGGCCTCGAGGGGAGGAGGGATGGGACGAGCGCCAGGGCCGGGAGAGTTTAGTCAAAGAAGAGACGCCTGGATGGTGCCGGGGGTGCCTGATGTGAGAGGAGACCCGCAGGACCCCTATGTGCCCCCAGCCCTCTCCCTTGCCCCTGCGCTCTGGCTGCCCGGTGCGCCCAGGGCGCGCGGAGCTCCAAAGTCTGCGCTCAGCCCTCGGGCGGTGCTGGGGGTAGACCAGGAGGGTGGGGTCCCTCCTGTGACGTCTGTATCCCTCCTGGAGTCAACATCAGCTGCCTGTGGCTCCCTCCGGCCCCCTCCCTGCCCAGGGCTCCCTGGAGATTAAGAGAGGTCTGGCAGCAGGCGTGGCCCTGGGGCCCAGCGTTACCTCCCCTTGGGTTTGGGGTCCCCTTACATGCTCTGACTGCCGGGTTTGGGGGTGCACTGCCCTGCTGGACAGGGACCCAGAGGTGGGCAGTGAGCTAGGGCCAATGAGGGTGGAGTTGGGGCGGGAGGTGGGGTGGGCCGGGGTGGGGTGGGGGTGGGAGGGTGGTCCTGGCAAACTCACTCATTTATTTTGTCAATTCATAGAAATAAAGACATGGGATAATGTCATGTGCAACCTCCAGATACAAACCCGTGTATAAGTGACAACTTCTTGTCGAGTGGAAGGCATGGGCACGCACTCCAGAGGCCGTGGGTGGATGCAGGAAAATGAGGGTTAAGGAGAAGTTCTTTCTGTGGAAGGTGGCTAAAGCACATAATAAAAAGTAAAAATGAAAAATTATGCATGTCACTGATGTTTGTAAAAGACCATTCTTCTGTGAAATCTCAAATGGTAAAACCATAGTGAGTGCACTGAGAGGATCTTAAATCACGTTACTTTTGCAAATTTCCAAGTTATGCCACAAGGACTAGAAAATTATTTTTCTTGCTACTTGATTCAGAATCAAACATCAACCTATATTTCTTCTTACTTCTACCCTAAATATTTCTTTTAAAATATATTTTCATGTCTTTTTAATATCATCCTCATACTTTACATGTAGGTCTTCTAATCTCTTATATATATATATATGCATTTTGCTATCCTTCATATCTATCTCTATATTTCATCCATCCTTCTATTTATCTATCTAACTCTCTTTTGAAAATTTTATGCAGAGAAGGAAAGAGAGAGGAAATATTATGCAAGAAAATCCAAACCATTTGCCTTTTTGTATCACATCTCTCCTTTTATTTCCAAATTCAGAAAAATGTGAATGCTGTCAGTACAGGAAATACTATACAGGGCACACGAGGGCATTTGAATTTTAATAAGCCTTTTTTTTTCTATCAAAAATGTTCTCCTTGTGGATTTAGAATGACTGGCTTTACTGTGTAAACCAAAAAGCAGAGATTCATGCACTTTTCCCGTATCTAATGGAGATTCAGCTTGTATCAAATGTGTCTTCATTCTTCCTTTCTTCCCTTCAGTTCTCGGTAAATTAGCAAGTGACTTCAAAGTCCTTCCTAACCGCTGGGTTCTCGGATGAATCAGAGATGAGAGTCCCTCAATGTGCCCCACTCTCCCTTCCACGCTCTTCCTGAAGCTCTCGGGCTGCTGGTGAGAATTCGAATGTCAGATGAAAGATGCACTTCTGATAATTGTGTGTCAGTGCCTTTAGCCGGTGGTTCAGATCTCCAATTTCTGAACTAATGTCAGAGCTGCGCCTACCCTGCTCTGCATCTGACCCCTCATCTCGAGGAGATCTTCTCTTACTAGCAGGTGCCTGAAGCTTTGGAGACTAGAGCTCCTTTGTAGGGAGTGGATTGCTCTCTTGTAAGACGTTGCCCCCATTTTCAGATAGCTGTGGGAATGTTGACACTTCACAATTCAGAAATATTTATGGAGTGCCAACGTCGGTAGAAACTCCGGGACTGTGGGAGAAAGTAAGGATTAAAGATAAACAAAACATCTTGAAGATCTAAGGTCTGTTTATAACCCAGGACATTCCACAGTTAGAATAGCTAAGGGTCCCACGTGGCTAAGGTACAGAGGGCTGGGACAGGCTGTGACACTGTGCAGGCAGGTGGGGAAGTTTTGTGGGATGATTTGGTAAAGAAGAAATGGGTCTCTTTGGTTGCGCTGTGCCCAAGTCCCAGCCCCATGATTTCTGCCTGGAGTCACTGAGACGTACTCTTGAGAGAATAAAGACACGTTCCCAGACATGAGTGGATCCTCCAAACGGCCCAAGAACCAGAGTCACTGATTAATTATTACCAAATTTATACTATTTTTTGTAGCTACTGTTCAAGTGAGCATCAGACATAATGACCTGAAAGCCTGATGTGTGGAGCCCAAGTCAAACTATATGCACAATCTCTAAGATAAAAATAAGTTTTCAACTTTGCAAAATGTTAGCCAAATGCATGAAGAGAGGCCTACTGTTATTAGTGTTATTTCTAACTTCAGAGTCTGCTGGGGTTCTCAGATCCTTCCACCCATCCCTATCCACTAACCCCCTGGCGGTCTCTATTAGTGCTCCCTGCAAACATCCCAGGCCCTTCCCTCTGGGGCACGTGGTACGGCTGCGGCTTGCCGGGTCCTTGGGGGCACTGTGACTAGTTCTGATCGATGAGTTTGGAGACTTCTTGTCGGTTTGATGCCCTCGGATGTTTTCCTTTCTGGCACGGCCACTGATGGGCTGTGAGATGGCAGCTGCTCCGAGAGTCTGGGTCCCTGAGACACTCGATGAGCAGAGACCCCAATAGGGTGTGTGGGAAGAGCAAGCAATGGACCTTTTGTTTTAAATCATTGAGTTTTGGGATGGCTTGTCACTATAACCTATCCTGGCTGATACAGAAATTGGTACCAGAAATGGGATTGTTGAGGAAAGAAAAACCAAAATATGTGGGATTGGGTTAATGGCTGATCCACATATGCTGAGGAAACTCTGGATGGAGGCTAAGCAGGTGGCAGTCAGTGTCACCCAGCAGCAGAACACTGGATGACACTCTCCCTTGAGATAGCTTAGAAGGACATAATGGTGGCTTTGGGGGAAGAGATTTAAAAACAGACCATGGGCTGAATTTCAAAAAGTGATATAAGAAAGAGGTGACCTGAGGAAGGAATTTTCCAGATTGCAGCAGGATTCAAAGAGCACAGAGAAAACCAGAAATTCAGCGACTTTCATTATCAGAAAGAAAGCAACGCCCCAACCCTCACCAGCAAGAGAAAGTCTGAGCAGGCTTTGAACTCCACACATTGACTAGAATTCACCCGGATCACGATGACTTAATGTCAAAACCTCTGAACCGAATAACTTGTTTTAGAGCAAAAGATCCAGTTGTGTTTGAGAAGCTTAGTAAATTCTTTCAACTGGACACGACAGGCCGGCAAGAAAGACTCCAAGTGTGGTGTCCTCTCAAAGCTCGTGGGTGAAAGTACCTACCACTAAATCGAGAAGCGGAGGAGAGAAGAACTCAAGAAACAGACCGGGTCAAAGAATCACATTAAGAAAGATGCTGCGGGTGTGGCTATTGTCTCACGCAGCAGATGGGAAATTCTTAAGAATCCCACTAAGTTTTTTCAGAATTGTGCAGCCAGAGAACCCCCAGCCACTCATAAAGAAGCCTGTGACTATATGGGAGGGAACATGAGGTAGCAAGCAATCCGCCATGCCAGCCTCCAGTGTGGTCAGGGCAGGTGTGGTGGGGTGCAGGCAGGGCCACCGAGGGGGCAGAACTGGACGTGATCAGGGACATTGCCTGCCACAAAGTAAGGGCCCAGACCCATCTGCCCAGCACAGCTTCAGAACTGCCATTGGGGTGTCTCCTGGGGGTGCCATCCTCCCCTGGGAGTTTGACTGTGGTTTTCCTGAACCGGTTCCACCCTTGATAATCGGGTTTGGAGTCCAGGGAGCCACATTCCAATGGGAGCCCCGGGGAGGAGACTGCTGCACACCTTCCAGGGGCCCTGGACTCTGAGAGTCTCCTGGATGAGGCGGGTACGTCATTTCACTATGCACGGTACGTGCAGGGCACACAGTGCTGCTCAGAAGGGCTGTTCACAATGTTCTGGCTCTTTCCCCAGCTTCTGGCACCTGGCAGGGCTGCACGCCCCTGCCTCCCTGGAGCTGGGTGATTGATTACTCCTGATAGAAGTGTGGATCGTCAGTGTGTCGTGTGTCACTTCCACATCCCTACATCCGCGCACTTGATGGCTGGTGCCAGCCTCTCCATGGTGCCTCTCCCCTCTGGCTTATACTTCAGGCAGTGACTTCAAGATGACGTGACATGATCAGGTCTGTGTATTGTATGTCTCTGCAGCAGGCACCTGGTCCTTTGCTTGGGGAGGCCGGCAGACTCCCCCAGACCAGGACTCTCTTTCGCATCGGCCCACCCGCTGCAGCCCAGTGAGCATCTTTCCATCAGGAGACATGCCCATCCCCCTCGCCAGAACCACCAGTCTCTGAAAGTGGTTCTCGTGGGGTTTCTCACATTTCCCTTGCCTTCATTTGAGAGCAAGCATGGTAGCACATTCTGTGAAGCCAAAAAATTCCTATTCCTAGATCAGTTACCCTTGTGAATATTTCATCAGTTATGCAGACTGGAGGTGGGTGATGGGATTTAATTAAATTGATATTATATAAAATACATAATAAAATGTGAACATCTAGCCATATAAATATTTTATTTAACAATTACATAAATAAAAATCCTGTTTATGTAAATACAGACCACTGGAGGGCCTGTATTTACATAAACTGGAGGGGCCACTGGCGTTCCAAACAGGTGCGTGAAAGCCAGCATACAAGCCTCTGCTCCTGCTCCTTCAGTGACTGTCGTGAACTCACCACGTGATTCCTGTAGTTTTGGTCAGCCTCATCCGTCACTTGACGTTTTCCTGCTGGAGTGGACACAACGTGCTCTGGACCCGTCTGGGTCTTGTCGCAGTGTCATTCTTAATTTCGGCCCTTGGCTCACTGCCCTTCTCTCTGTGCTGCTCTTGGTGTCCTTCTTCATGTTTTTACACCATGTTTCTGACCGTCAATCCACTGGCCTCTCAGTGTCTTGACCCCCTCCCCACCTTCCAAACACTGGCCAACAGACTCCAGCCGCCCACTCTCGTGGGCAAGTACAGACTTGTCACCAGAAGTGACGACTCCACTGTCAGCAGGTGTGTCAGGTGTCTGAGCCTCTGGCCCTGCCTCCAGGCTTTCGGCTCTCCTCCTCTGCTGTCCTGTCTGCCCAGCCCTGTGAGGCGGGGCCCGGCCTCCTCTCTGTCAGTCACCCTCGGGGGTTTGCACATCCGAGCTGCGATCCAGCGTCTGTCATCCTACAATACACCTCGTCGCTCTCACCCTCCTTTGTGGTCTCCTGGAAAACCCCCGTCTGAATTCCCACCTTCTCCACTTGCGTCAAGGGGTTATCAGTGCCGAAATAAAATGTGACACTCTTCTATCTGTTCTCACCTTAAATTGTGAAAAGAAATTTCAACCGTGGAGTTAATGAATTACTACAAATGAACATTCATTTTAATGTTTGTGGCAAGAAACGCAACATCTTTAACCATCACAGGCACCTCGAGACTCTTTTGCCTTCCCCCCATCATCCCTTCCGTAATCACCCACAAACTGTTGCCTAGATTCTTAGAAATAGTTGGTTTAGTATATTTTTGAACTTTATATGAATGGAATCAGACAGCATGAATTCCTTTGTTTCTGGTTTATTGTGTAAAATATGATGTTTGTGAAATTCATCTGTACGGCCACAATTCATTAGTTCCCATCGTCAGATGGTGCTCCATTGAACGAACATGTCACAACTGATCTTGGCTCACGAAATTACTCGGGAGATAATCTTTCCTTTTTTATCCCCTGGAATAATTTGTTTATGATTTTTGTTATTTTCACCCTCAAGTATTTAGTAGAATTTATCAGTAAAGCCACATGTGCCTGAAGGTTGATTTGGGGGAAAGATTTTTCCTTACGGATTCATTTTCTTTCCTAATGCTAGGACTATTCAGGTTTTCTCTTTCTCTTGTGTCTGTTTTGGTAAGTTAGGTTTTCCCCAAGTAATTTGTTAATTTTCTCTAAAATTGGATACTTATTAGTATATGTTTGTGATAATATGTTATACTTTGGCACCCTCCTTTCAGTTCTGACATTAGTTATTTGTTTTCCTTTTCAGTTTTACCTGCTGCTTATCAGTTTTTTCAAATATCCAACTTTTGGCTTGTTTCTCTCCATTATGTTATTTTATATTTCATTTACTTTTTGGGGGCTTAATTTATTGCTCTCTTTCAAACTTACTGAGAGATTGCTTAAGTCATTGACTTCCTTTCTGTCTTCCCTCCTTTCCAAGGTTTACAGTCAACATCATTGAGTTACTCAGACTTAACACTATCCCCAAACTATGCTTTTAAAAAGTCACCACTTTTTCTATCTCATGAAAATTCCTTCTCTCTAAGGTGCAAAGTTCTAGTTTCGTTTGAACAATATGCTGGAAGAAAGTTCATTATTTTCTGCATATTCTTCCACAACATTCACCAAAGTCCAAATTTCTGTCTGGGTCAATCTATTAAATAAATTATTGGGAATAAAACTAACTTTCAGGAACCTGTGAAATGTTAAATCACCCCCAAATCTTAAAGCCCACAATGTACCACAGCTTGTCACCCCCACTGGAATCTTTGCCTACAGAACACAGGTGTTGGTGTCAGATATGCTTGGGTATCACTTTACAGCTCCTCATTTTTCTTGATAAAGGAAGAATGATCTTCCACTTGCATTTTTTGAGCTATGATTAATTCTCTACAAACACATTTAGGCCACGTTCAAGTCAGATTTTCCAGGCTGCCTTCTTCACTCCATGAAAGAAAGTAAGATGTGAGGGAAATGGCCAACCTGTCAGCCCCACACCTTTCAGAAACTTCTCCAGGGCACTCGACTCTGTGCCGTAGACCATGTGGCCACTGAAGTGTATCTTACAGGTTTGGCCAGTCGGCCTCAGGTCCGGTAAATCTAGTCCTTTGTGGGTTCTCCCACCTCCTGGTGGTCTTCCCTCAGAATGTTCAGTCTGTGTTTCTCAAGCAGGACTGTGGATCAGTACCCCCTGAACAGCCTTTTTAAAGTGTGCCTGGCCTACACCCACCTTCTTCCCTCCCCACACCCCCATGCACCCAGCTCGATTCTACCTGCAGGCACTTCTCATGCATCTACTGGTTTCCTCTGAGGACACCGAACCTCGTCTGCCACAGGCCCTCTGCTGCCCACGAGACCTGGGGCATGCTCCACGGTACTCCTGCTCTCCACTTGGGTAACCTGGCCCTCATTCACCTGCCCTACCTTCATCTATTGGCCTGTCAGGCTCACTGGGAAGACGTCGGGAAAGTTCATGGTGCCAATGAATTTTGATGGTGGATGTTGGGAAGGAGCTGTTACTGTTCTTTTCGTATACCATTCTAAAAGGTAACAACCATTAGTGTGGACTTTATTCTCACACACAAAAACTAAAATAAATAAAACAAGTAAACAGACACAAAGAAACAAAGCAAGAGAGAGGTGTCACTCCATCAGTATTTTTCTTTGTCTTTTTTCCATGCTTGAATGCTGATCTGTTTTCATCACAATGCAAGCACAGTCCTGAAAACCACATTTATTTCACTGAAAGTGCATTTAGACATGTGATCTGCCTGTGTTTACTCACTGGGGCTTCTTCCATTTGGATAATAAAAGTTCCCAACCCATGAAGTTGTTGTGAGGATTTCTAAATAAATTTAGAATATTTTGTATGACATAGCTCAACCTGCCAGCTCTAGATAAAGTGATCAGAATTATAGTCTTTGGACTCTCACCAAAAAGCCACTACCAACCACTGCCTTCGCTTCTGTCCTCTCAGGGGCTTCTTTTCAAGATGCAATCTGCTTCAGGTAAGAGAAGAAGACAGTTATAGGTGATGGTGATGTCGATGATAGTGATGGTGATAATGGTGGTGGTGATGATGATGATGCTGGTGATAGTAATAATGGTGGTGATGTTGGTGATGATGATGGTGATGATCATGATGATGGTGGTGGTGATGACAATTATAGGTGATAATGATGATATTTTACAAATATTGGTTTCATACTAATCCTGTAGAAGCATTGTCCTTATCCTTATTTAATATCATGTTCAGTCCACCCTCCTGAGGTCTCATCATAAGTCTCAATTCAGAGCTGAGTAAACTGAGGCCCAGAGGGAGGGGGGAGTTCTCTCCAAGGTCACAAGGGCAGTAAATGGTAAACTCCATACACCCCCGGGTTGTCCAGGCCCTGAGTCTGCGGCTAAGCTTTGTCTTGAATCAGATAATCCCAGGAAGGTCATCAGATTTAGCTGTCTGTTGTGAAGTGAAATGAGATATGAGCCAGGGACAGGTTAAAAAAAAAGCCTAGAGTCTGCCTGCCCTTGTGCTAGCCCTTGGACAATCAATGGGTGAGAAGTGAGGACCAGAGCTGAGGAGTGACTGTCCCTGAGCTGGGCAGCAGGGCAGCACCAGAGGTGGCTCCTCATGGCCATCACAGACCTTTTCTCCTCTCCACGCACCTCCTGAGACTTGAGCGCCAGGGCAAGTCCAGAGCAGGCTCAGCCTGTCTCCTTCTCAGAGGTGACTTCAGAGTTTTATGGCCATTTTCACAGTGTGATTCTGACATCTTAAACCCTTGACCCCCAATATGTGACATCTGGTCCTCGGTGCCTGCTTGGCCTATGGCCCTTCTGCTTGTCTGGGAGGGCAGTGTATTTTCAGATCTTGTGGGCTAATTAGAGTTAAGTTTCTTTTTCAATGAGTGGTGCTCTAAAATTAGACTAGAAATGATTGGGAGCTAAGGGGAAAGACTTTTTTTTTGGTGAGGAAGATTGGCCCCTGAGCTAACATCTGTGCCGATCTTCCTCTATTTTGTATGTGGGTCGCCACCACAGCATGGCTTGATGAGTGGTGTGTACGTTCGTGCCTGTAATCCAAACCTGTGAACCCCGTGCTACTGAAGTGGAGCGAGTGAACTTAACCACTACGCCACTGGGCTGGCCGCAGAAGACTTTTTAGAGTTGGTATTGTTAGTGGAATCAAAAAAGTAGTTCCTGGACACATCTCAAAATAGGTTTTGTTGCAATTTGAAATGATAATAATAAGTTTACAAGTGTTTTTCCTTAAGCTTCTTATTAAAATATCAATTCCCTTGATGATTCTGCACGTGAGCGAAACCTCAGAACCATGAATTATCTGCAGTGCTGTTTCTTTTCTCTTTTTTTGTCTGAAGAAAACACAGAGCTTGCTGTTTTGAGTCAATCTCAGTGCTTTGGCTCTAACTTGGTGAGGGACCGTATCTCAGCCAGACTCCCTCCCTGAGCCACCTGGACACGGCCTCAGAAGCTTCTCTAGGGAGCTGGAGTCCTGAGTCCATCAACCAGGCAGCCCCTCTCTACCTTTCTGTGTGGTTGCAGGTCCATTTGTGGCAAGAGAAAATCTAGATTAAATAGAAATTGTGATGCACTGAGCCCAAGAAATTCTAGAAGGGGCACAAATGTGCATTAATTTTCATATTGCAAGTTTGTGGATATGTTGGATTTAAAAATACATTTATATGGCAACAAAGAAATATTCTATGCTTTTTAGGTAAAACTAAATATTTTTGAACCGATGCAATATACATGCTTGGAAAAGCAGAGGGGGAAATACCATTTGGTCAGTTAAATCAGATGCTCTGATAGTGAAAGCAGTGCTACTTCCACTGTCTAAGGTATTACAATGTCTGCGACTTTGTCCTTCATCTTATAAATGTAATTACCTGATACTGTTTTATTGTTGAGTTGATTCAAGAGTCCTGTTTATTTATTAGTTAGTAGCAGCTGCTTGCTTCAATGTGGGGTGTCTGGGATGCACGGGAGCTGCCCTGGTTTAAGGCTCCTTAAATGGTTCCCAGCTTCGCCACTCACTGGGTACCCACCCTCACTGCAGGGTTTGCATCTCCTTGGCTTCATGCCCTCCTGCTCTGTAATGGACTATCCCATTCACCAGGATCACGCGAGCACCGTACACGATGAAGCTATTTGGAAAGAGAGTCTTGGATGGATACTTGGACATCTGGAGGTGGAGTCCCTTGTAGTCCCAGAAGTAGCCAGCCATGTGGACTGCGCCTGCTCTGCCCAGTGTCTTGGGCACTGCTGCAACAACGCCCTAGAGCTGATGAACAGCTGTAGACGTGGAGATACCATTCTCAGAAAATGAGAAGTAACAGTATCACAAATTCTGCATTTATAACAGCTCCTCTTTGGACCTCACTTCGGGGGGTGGAGGAGCTGCAATTTTGTATCATAGACTCTCTGCTGAGTAACTGGGTCAGAACAAAACAACCATGGAAATCCAAACCAGAGCCCATCATACGAGGTGTAAGGCTCTTAAACGAAAGGTTTAACAGATGGAGCCGAACACTACCACAATTCAAAGCATCCACGGAATCAGAGTGGAAGAGTTGATGCTTTTTCTATATAAGCCATTGTCTGACACTTTAGAGTGAATGACCAATTACCAGCTAACGTGTGTGTACCCCGCCACGACGACAAAGGACTTGAACATTCATCCTATTGAAATATTGAAATAGACTCATTAGCACTACGCAGAAAAATAGATTCATTTTTCTCCAAGTGGAACTGGCAAAGCTCCAAAGCTAGAATGAGAATAATAATGCATATTATTCTCTAATATGTTTTCATTTCTATTCATCAACGAACACAATTACAAAGTGTGTACCTCAAGACTTATTGTAAAAGCACAAGTTGTTTGTGTACTTGGAATACAAACGAACAGAAGTTTAATTTAGTGATACTGAAAGTGAATTGTGCATGTGTTGAGGAAGTGATTTTAATAAAACATCTCATCGTTGGTTATGTTTTATGTAATAGAACTGGGTAAGTGGATGTTCAGATGATGGTAAGCACATTGATCATATGCAACAACTAACAGAGCCACAGCAAGGGCAGGATTGGCTGTCCTTGAGGTTTCCAGCAGCATCTATTTCATAGTGGAGGAAGCAGAACGTGGCGTTCTTTAAATTATGTAACTTAGAAGGAAGGTGCTTTTTAAACAAAGGAGAGTGTGTCTTTAAGCAATTGAAGATAAATCATATGAGATTTGTTAAAAAGCTAAGTTTACCAGGCTAATTGCCATCTGTGGAGAGTGATGGTTTTGTTGTCTGAAAGCATTTTTCAGGGTGTGTTAAGACAGCATGATTTGTGATTGTGTATCTTCAGTGAGCAGGGGTTGCTCCCTGACAGCCATCCCCAGATTGATTGTGACTCTTTCGCTCTATCGTCTGAGCCTTCAAATGATCGCCTTACTTCTGGTGTGTCTGAACAGCACTTACTATGATGGATGGAAGAGTCATGCGCACCCAAAGCGGGATGTGGCCCCAACCGCGTGATCTGGGAGGCTGGAGAGCCAGCCGTGGCCACACTCTGCCACTATTGAACAATGCCCTGAATGGAGAGATTGGGGGGCAGGTGCCTGGGACAGTAACAAAGGGTGGAGAAGCGTCAAGGCCCCCTCCGCCTCCCCCAACACACAGCTCCGCAACCCTGGCCCCTGAGTCCTGCCCCGGCAGTGCCCCACTTGACCACACCCGGGAGAGCCCAGGACCTTGCCGGACAGGGAGGCCTGGCTCTCACTCCCTCGCCTGCTCTGCTCTCTACATTGGGAGCTCCCTGAGATGAGGGGCTGTTTCCTGTTTCACTGTTTCCTGCCCGTGGCTTGCCTGAGCCCAACAATCTCGCCACCTGAATGAGAAGAAGCGTGGGGGCTGGGGGGCAGGGCAGGGACGGTCCACTGTAGAAGGACAGCTGCCATCACAGCCCCACCCCCATCACGCTGCCCTTCTTACCTTTATGTGAGCACCCCTGCCAATTTCTAACAATTTTGGGCCCCTGACAAACGTTCTGAGCGCCCACTGCACCTCATTTGTGTGGATTCTGCGGTCCTGATCTAAACACTGTAATGATCCAGAGCGAATGCTGGACTGGAAAGCACAGGCTGCCTCCAGCACAGAGGAGGGCCAGCCGCAGTTGGGGCCAGAACGGCGCGCAGACGGTGGGGAGCAACGCCCTCAGGGCAGCTTCCTTCCACAAGGACCCTTGTGCACAGAGCGGGAAAGAAGAGAGGCGGACAGCCGGCAATCCACACTGACACCTCAAGAGGCCGAAAGAAAGTCCCAGCAATGCAGATCTAAGGAAGTAGAAGGGGGAAAATGGTAGATATTTGAGCTGAAATTAAAATAACAGTGAAATTGAAGTAACAAAAGGAAGCTAGTTTGAATAACCTTCTGAAAATAAATTTGACAATTTAGGTAAAGTGGTTAATTCCTTGAAAAACCTAGCTTGCAAAGATTGACAGTATAACAAACCGATGTTGGGCTCCTCCTCTGTCTGTTAAAGAAGTTGGCTCAGTGAGTTAAAAGCCTCAGAGGAAACCCCATGGCTCTCCAGGCCCCTGCTGTCCCCGCTGGACTCTAAAGTACTTTTTTTTTTTGTGAGGAAGACCAGCCCTGGGCTAACATGCGTGCCCATCGTCGTCTATTTTGTATTTGAGACGCCGCCACAGCACGGCTTGATGAGTGGTGCGTCGGTTCACGCCCGGGATCTGAGCCTGCAGACCCCAGGCTACCAAAGCGGAGAGCGTGAACTCAACCACGACTCCACAGGGGCGGCCCCCCATTTGTTTTAAAGGGCAGCATAATCTCAATCCTACATCCTGACAAGGACAAGGACAGGACAAGGGCATTACAAATGATAAATTAAAATGAAAATTAAAGATCTATATTGTTCATTAAAATAAATACAAATATCCAAAATACTAACCATCTGAACCCAGCTCTGTGTGTGTTTGTCTGTACCTATGTCTCTGCCTACATCTAATCCATCTGTGCAGTTCATCGTGACCAATTCAGGCTCATTCCAGAAATGCAAAGCTTGTGGATCATTAAAAAATCAGCCAACTTCAGTTTCTGATCCAGCATGTAAGGAGCCTAGAAGTTGCCACTCCATCCTAACAACGGGTTAAAAACTGAACAATCTGAAAAATTGGCAGCTCTTCTTAGATCTGTCAGAGAAGTGAGATCACAAGGCAAACCACCGCCTCCAAAGTTGCAGAGATGGACAGGCAGACACACAGACTCACTCACCAGAGCAGAAACCTCTGCGGAACCAGCACCAGGGGAGAAACCTGAGCTGTAATTGGGGAATTGCTGGGCTCAGTGCAGGCGAGTCTGCGAGTTAAAAATGCCAGGGGCCCAGTTACAGGGGGGACGCTACACTTTTGTGGGTTTTACCTCCAGGAGCTGGACCAGGTCCTCACAGTGAATATTGAAGAAAAATCCCCTCATGCTTCCTGCAGAAGAAGAGGAAAACGGAACTGTTCTGAAATATGCCAGAGCATTCTCTTCTTCCTCACAAGCTCTGCCCTCGGGGGAAACCAGTCACCAGAGCCTGACCTGCTGGGTGTTATCAGATCCTCACTGACCTGGGGAAGGAAATGCCCACTCCATCCCTCTTTAGCCATCTTGTCCCACCTGAGGGGAACGAGTGAGCAGCACTGATGAAGCTCTCGGTCCCCAGGCACAGGCTCACCAGGTGACTGAGTCCTGCTGACAGGGCTGTGGAGCGAACCGTGTCCTCCCCTCACCTCACCACTGCATCATTAAAGGCCTGTGACAGCAGTTCCTTTTACCCAGGACATCCTGGTCACCTTTCAGCAAAAGTGACAAAGTATGCCTACAGGAAATAAAGGCAATTTCAAGAGACAGAACAGGCATCAGACCCAGACCCAGACATGGCAAGGATGCTGGAATTATCCAACCCTGGATTCAAAGCAACGCGATTAATATGCTAAGGACTTAATGGAAAAAGTGGACAGAATGCAAGAACAGATAGGCAACGTCAGCAGAGAGGAGGAAATCCTAAGAAAGAATCCAAATGGGATGCTCGAGGTCAAAAACACTGCAACAGAAATGGAGATGTCTTCGTGGGCTCATTAGTACGTTGGACATGGCTGAAGAAAGAATCTCTGGGCTTGAGGGTATGTCAGTAGAAACTTCCAGAACAGAAAAGTAAAGAGAAAAAAGCAAAACTAAACAGAATATCCAAGGACTGTGGGGAAGCTACAAAAGGTGTAACGTATGCATAATGGGAATTCCAGAAGAAGAGAGGGAGAAAGGACAGGAGAAATAGTTGAAGCAATAATGATTGAGAAGTTAACGTCAGACACCAAACCAGAGATGTAAGTAACTCGGGAAACACCCAGAGTAAATGCCAACCAAACCAAACACTGCCCCAGGCACATCACACTCAAACAGCAGAGACTCAAAGGTAAAGATAAAACTTTGAAAGAGGTTGGAGGGAAAACCCACCTCACCTACAGAGGAACAAAGAGGAGAATTAGATCCGACTGCTCCTCAGAAATTATGCAAGCTAGAAGAGTGACAGGACTGAAATATTTGAAGTATTGAGAGAAAGACCCACCTTCAAAAGTGAAGGAAAAATAAAGACGTTCTAGATAAACAAAAGTTGAGGAAATTAGTTGCCACTTGGAACAGTGGTCTTCCATCGTTTCACTTTGGTCACAGCTAGCAGAGGAGCAGCTTGCTCAGGGTTTGTGTGGATGGAGGATTTTAGCTTCCTAGAAGCTTCCTGGGGGGCTTTGCCATTCCGCATTCCCACCAGCAATGGAGAGTTCTGGTACCTCCATGTCCTTGCAAACATGGTCAGTGTTTTTAACCATTCTGGCAGTTGTGCAGCGATGTCTGTGGTTTTAATTTGCAATTTCCTAATGCCTAAGGAACATCTTTCCCTGCCCTTACTTGCCATCTCTTTAACTTCTTTGGTACAGTGTTGTTCAAATCTCTTGCCACTTTTTAATCGCATTTTTTTGTTTCACTTTGGAGCTGTGAGAATTACTTCTATATGCCGAATACCAGCGTTTATCAGATGTGTGTTTGCAAATATTTTCTCCCAGTATGTGGCTTCCTTCCTTCCTTTCTTAATATGTCTTTTGAAGAGTGGGCATTGTTAATGTTGATGAAATCCAATTTACCATTTTTTTTATGGTTCACACTTTTATTGTCCTATCTAAGAAATCTTTGTCTAACCCAAGGTCATGCATATCTCCCCTATGTCTCTCTTTAGGAGGAGTTATTGAATTTCGAAGTGGTGGCAGTGGAGCACGTCTGTAAAGAATCAATCATCGATTTCCACTTATGCAGATCACTGTGTTGTATGGTGGCCGGAATTCTCCATTTCATGGAGATTGGAGCCTAGAGGTAGGCCAATTGTCCACATTCTTCCAAATTTTCCCTGAAAGTTCCAAAAATTTCAAACAGATAGTAATTAGTTCTAAGATTTAAATCATCTGTATAACTACACTGACACGAAATTCCTAAAAAAAGATGAAATACAAGAGGCTGGTGAGAATCAGATAAAATGTGGAACGCTCATGAAACCTAAAATGAGAGTGTTTTGTTTCAAAACTTGAAACCACTAACATCAAGGGAAAGTCTAAGCAACGGTTTCAGAATTCGAAGAAAGAACTGCTTATCCAGAGATCGGTTGTTCTTCTAACTGTCCCGTAAATAAGGGCCCGTTTCATCCCGGGTCGTAGCAGAGACCAGAGACCGTGTTTCTTTTCTCGTTCTTGCTGCTGTTTGGGGAGTGGAACGAACCACTTGAAATGCCCGGACCGTGTTCACACAGAGCAGTTCGGCTCTGAGTCCCTGCTGTCTTCAGCTCCTGCCAGCCAGTAAGTCCTCTTCGGAATTTCCTTCCTCTGGCTCCTCCTCCTCCATCTCCTTCTGTGAGTGGCACCGTCACCCCCTGAGAATTAGTGCAGCTGCCACCTGCTCGCCTGCCCCCCGCCAGTGGCGTCTCCCAGGACCCTGGTCTAATCCCGTGACAGCCTCCAGCCACCCTCACTCATTCCTGCTGCAGCTGCCTGGGGTCCAGCCTGTGTGACTTCTCTCCGGATTGTTATAATAAACTGTTAGCTGACCCTCAGTTTTACCTCTCCTATTTCTTCCTCACACTGCTGTCACAGTAACCTCCAAAAAATGTAAATCTGACCCAATTCACTCCCCTGCCTGATATTCATGAATGGCCTATTCATTTCTCAGGAAAATGCACAAGCTCCTTAAGTCAGCACACAAACACTCTGCTGAACCTCGGCTGCATGGGAGGCATCTGAAGATACAGGTTTATGACAGGCAACCTGCAGTGCCCATTCAACTTCCCGGTTCTGCCATCCCACCTCTGTCATGGGCACCAGGACCCCTGCATCCCCTCTGCCTCCCCCGACCCCTGAGCTCACATGGATCAACAGAGAGAAGGCAGATCTGGTTTACAGAACTCTAAGACAGTTTAATTAATGCCGTGAGGCCCACTGGCACGGAGGAAGCAGGGACCTCCCCGAGAAAACATTCATAAAGATTTTTTAGAAAAGACACTCATCTTTATATAACTTTTCTAATTCCCTGCTATTTGACAACCTCAATTTTCCCTAACAACCCACACGCCACGATGGATGATCAGAGGGAAAAGAAGAGGCAGTGGGGTGTCCGTGCCTCCTGGACACATCACCATGTGCACACACACGACTGCCCTGCTCAGCTTCCGGCCATTCTACTATCGCTGTTAAAACATGATCCACGTAAGAATGTAAAATCCACAGGTGTCGAAGGTTGTACTCAACTCGTTAGCAAGTGGTGGAACAGGTCAGACGTCAAGGCTGGTTTGGGAGAGAGTTCCAGAAAAGGGTGTTAGTGGAGTCAGCCGGTCGTCAAAGGAATGCTGACATGAATTTGCTGATTCATCCAGGATGGGTCTTGTTCCGCAGTGCAATAAACCAGAACCTTTGGGGGGCTTTTTCTACTCGACAGAAATCATTTGCATTGTTGTTGGACAAGAATCATCTGCATTTTACTCTCAGTTAACCTCTGCTCCTACAGAGGTGAGCAGTGAATATAATGTCAGATAGGCGTACCACATCATGACAGATTCAGACCCAGCCCGTGTTGGCGCCAGGGACATCATCCAGGAACCCCTTGTACATATTTCCAAATTTTGGATAATTTTCTGCAGGTGCCCGTAAGATTCAAGTATGCTAGATTCTCGGCTTAGAAAGTGCATAACAGATCAGAAGCTACAATGCAGGTTATGTTCTGAAGTTTGAGGAAAGAGAATAGACACATGAACTGCAAAACTAGACGTGACATCAGGCTGGGGCAATTTACCTGAGGGTAAAAATCACTCTGAAAAGACTTGGTTATGTTTATTGCACTACCTTCAAGAAGGGAGGCACCTGTGGGCTTCATTTCTGAAAGATTTCAATCAACCCTTGTTCAAAGACGATTCAGAGCTTAAGGGAGCGACTTCAGCTTCACAGCTGACGTGCATCTCTGTTCAGAGGATTTTCTCAGGTCCCAGTGAGTCGGGACAGGAACCCAGCGAATTGACTTCAGACCCCATTCACTTTCTGCCACAACGAAACTCTCCCAAAGACCACTTTTTATCGAGCAGTTAGTGCGTGTACTCCTGATACCAGCTCGTTTATTTTTGCCTCTTTATTGACATACGAGATTGGCGGAAAACCCCATTGGGAGAGCAATTCCAACACCGTTCCCAACATGCTCGTACATCTCAGCCTCTTAGAGTCTTTGTCACGGTGGTTTCCGGCTCCTTCCCACTGTCTCTAAACAGTCCTTCTCTTTCCTTCCCTAATGGGGGCGGCGAGGAACCCAGCCCCCTTTTTAGTTCCACAAAACAAACAACAAAATACCCCTCACATGAGGCCTTCCTTTGGGAAGCATGTTATTTTTTCTTTCAAAGTTCTGGAAAGCACAGGAGGACAGATCCCCCCGGGTCAGTCATTGGCCTCCAATCCTTAGACGCTGAGGGCTCGCCCGGGAGCCATGCCCCCTAATCCTGGCTTCCTTGGCTCTTTCCTCCTCCTCCCCAAGAACAAAAACAAACCCTGAATTCCTGCCGTTTTCATTCTGTCAGTTCCCGGGGCCTTTGATCAGATTCCCAGGGGCCTGCGGGAAGCAGCTCCCCGTCCGGGGTTGAAGCCTTGGTGCCACCAGCTCCTCCGGGGAGGTGTGGACATGTCCACCCAGCAGGCTGGCCCTCTCCTGGTGGCTCTGGGCAGGGCTGCACCTTCTTTGTTCTAACTCACGCGTGGTTAGGTCTTCACACCCTACCCACTAGTACATAATCACGGCTCATTTGTGAATATTAAATAAAGTCAGATGAAAAAGTGTCTATAAAAGTGTGTAAGCCGTGCCTGCAAACACTGGTCATTCGCTAAGTAGTGAGCGACGAGACTGATTTTCCTTCATATCAACCTCCGCTGAATTTCCTTGTAGTCAGGCCAAGCTCTTCAAGACAAAGATCACATATACTGCAAGATTCAAATTGGCTACAGATCACACCTTTAATTTTAAATAAAACTATAAAAGAAGTTATAATTCAAAGTGTGTGTATGTGTTTTTTTTTTTTTTTTTTGAGGAAGACTAGCCCTGAGCTAATATCCATTGCTAGTCCTCCTCCTTTTGCTGAGGAAGATTGGCCCTGGGCTAACACCTGTGCCCATCTTCCTCTGCTTTATATGGGACACCGCCACAGCATGGCTTGATAAGTGGTGCGTAGGTCTGTGCCCAGGATCCCAACCTGCGAACCCCGGGCCACTGAAGTGAAGTGTGTGAACTTAACCGCTACGCCACCAGGCTGGCCCTTAAAGTGTGTTTTTCAAATGTATTCGTGGGGATCACTTTCTTAAGTTGTCTTTTAGTTTTTTTGTCACAATGCTTCCTAATATATATACATATTTGCATATGTTATACACACACACACACACACACACAACATGATTAAAACAATCACTTTTGAAACATTAAAGTTTTTAATTCCTAAAACTGCTAGTTTATTTTTATTTTACTGGCTTCCTCCAAGTGGGAAATTAATACGCATGTAATCACAGCTCCTAATCCTTTGAAGTGTGGGTGAATGAAGGAATATTGCTCTCTGTTGAATGTTTGAATTTTGTTTGCATATTCAGAATGTAAATCAGAGGCTAAACAAATAGAGCAAATGCATCTTTACAAATGTGCTCTGCAGTGTTGCTACCTAAAATTAGGATGCTGTAGTTCTTAGGGATTCAGTCTGTAATTTTAAAAATCATCCACCATATTTAACTTAGATTGTTTATTCTGATATTCTCCAAGAATCAAATAACAGGTTTACAGCAAAGAAGAGGAGGTTGTCTTGACCTCAACAACTTTGGGTTGTCTTGACCAAACCATTCCAGTATGTAAGCATTATTCCAGGAGCTTCCACTGACTGCCTCCACAGTTTCTCCTGATTTCACTCATTCATTCACTGAACAAATTCTGACCAGGCTATTGTTTTGTGTGAGGAAGTGTGTTGGGTTCTGTAGGAGAATACAAAAAGTAAAATCAATGCCTGCATTCACTTTTCAAAATAGTCCGTGGAGTTAGTTTTAAGATATTTAGAGGTAACGCAACATACAACATGCCCTATCTTCGTGACGGCAATACTTTTACTAAATACTCTTCCTCAGACATGATTTTCTTAGGACAAAAACTTCATCCCAATTTAATTGACCAAAAGAGTAAGTGCAAGTAAAATGTAGCATTAAAAAATGTCATTTTCAGGAAAAGCCCTAAGAATGGCCAATATATATTAATAATTTTAAAATAAATAAAGCAGATTGCACAGATGTCAAAAGAATCTAATTACCTGCTCATGACTAATGAATGATTGTCAGGAATGACTTATATACAGTGACCACTATTCGAGAGCTCCTCCTAACCTTGCACCCACACCTCCTCCGTGGCCTGTAGCAGGGTGGGAGAGGTGGTTACAGTTGTTCACTGTTGGGTCCCAGTTGTCTGCACAAATAATCGATGTGAATCTCTAGAATGCCACTTCCACTGGTTCATGTAAGGAAGGCTTGTTACACAACTGCTAACGGGTCGGTGACGTTGTTAATGTAGTGGGACCTCGGTCGTAACAGTCTCATGCAGGGAAGGGGGTCGGAGGAGCCCGTTCAGAGTCCTGACATCCCAGGTCGGGACCACGTGTGAGGAAGGGGGTGGGTGATGGAGATAGGCAGGCGGCCATCCTCACCCCCCGTTCTTGTCAGCTCTGGGGACTCAGCTTCTTTTGAGCAACTCGTTCTGGCACCAAACTTCTTCCTATGTCGCTGCTATTAATTTTTAAAAATCTTGCAATTTAGTTTTTATTTCAGCATTTTGTGAACAGAACAATGATAACAGCCGAAAAAATGTCTGACAGCTCATCCCTCTCTTGGTTTTTTCCTCCACACTGTTTTTCATTATCGACTGGATAGAATTCTGTTTCGGAGAAACCAAACCTGGCCGAGTCTCTGTGAATAACTCTGTTCCCAATCATGATAGGCTTTTAGGCAACTGCACCTGACGTCCCTTTTGGTGTGTGTGTGGACACGGGAAGCGGCCGATGGGCACGCTGGCCTTTTCGTCCATCTCACTCTTTCCTGCTGCTTTTCCTCGTGTGTCTCCAGGGTACAAGTGGGCACACGAAGAACGAATCTGATTTTTATTAAATTTTAAATTAACTTTGCACTCCTGAGTGATTTGTCTTTCTCCATGTCCAGCAGACATAGTCTGGACATTGAAATTGAGTCATGGGTTAGAAACAACTCGAAGGCCAGCTCCTGGGGTGTGTTTGGTGGCAGCGTGGTGGCACCTGGCTGGGGCATTTGGCAGCATCCTTGTCTGGGATGCATGGCTGGGGCAGCTGTGCCCTGGGGCTGCCAGAATCTCACACAGCAAAGACCCGCTGAGTTGAAACCACCTTCCAGTTTGCACTCGGTGACCCGGCCAGTACAAAGGGAGCCACAGCACCCAACACCGTGTTCTGATGGAGCAGGCGACCCTCGCTTCAGTGTCCACACACCGGATGTAAGTTATAACAGTGTCTCAGTGATGTGCCCAAGGGGGAAAAGCAGGGAGGCGGTGAAATTGAGAATGCAGGGCTCAGAGGAAGGTTAGAAAAGGGAAATACATTACTGTTTAATACAACTGTGCAGTTGGTAAAGCCTAGATTAAAAAAAAATCCCCTTTTTTTTTACAAGTGTCTTATTTTGTGTACTTTGGGGATTTTATTCTCTAATTTGAGAGCCAATTACCAGGCTGTTGTACACCTTTGTGGTTCTTATAAGCTAATGTCAGGCTTAGGTGCTAAGATGGTTTCTTAATTAATTAGCTCATTCTTTCAACATATGTTGATGAGCCAGTCAGGGCCAGACTTGGGCTGGACTTTGGACAGACGGATGGACGGCCCCTGGGCACAGGGCTGGAGTCTTGTGGGATAACGTGTGTTGGGATAATTTGTGAGCTGTTTGGGGGGTAGGTCACTAGAAGGAAATGAGATAACGTGTGAGTAATGTCAGGTTGGCTACAGACTTCCCAGGTAGGACGCAGGAGCTGGAAACCATAATAGGAAAGATGGACGTGATGACTTCGCATTAAACACGGCTGCTGTCCCACTCAGTGTGGCCAGCCTCTTGCTGCCCACACAGCCCATCATCCTCCCCAGTTAGCCTCCCGCTCCCACCCCTCTTCCAACAAGCATTTGTTACAGACGGAATGTTTGTCCCCAAAATCGACATGTCGAAGCCCTGACCCCCGCATGGCTGCATGTGGAGATGGGGCCTCTGGAAGTAATTAGGTTGGATGAGTTCAGCAGGGTGGGGCCCTGATCCCATGGGGGATGTGTATCCACTAGTGGAGGGATCTGGGGAAGGTGTATTCCGCAGCTTCCATCAATTCCCTATACTCTGTAACCTGGCCACCGAGAACACAGTGTCCTAATTTAAATGGACAGGCAGCAGCACAGCAAGAGCAGAAGTGAATAACCCAAACTTCTTTTCATATTCTTGTGGACTGAAGTCCCGTTTCACGATCCTCTCTTGTTCAACGTTCAGAACAGACTGGGGACTTGACGTTGCTGCGCAGCGTCTGGGTGTGACAGGCGGTGGACCTGTTTGCACTGCTCAGCTCAGACTTTACCTCTTCATCAGTTCCCTGCAGCTAGCAGGAAGACTGTGGGGACAGGGACAGCGGTGGGGTCATGGGCTGGGGAGGCTGGATTGTATCAGCGCAGCCTGGAGACACAGAGACCGTGCCAGATCAGCAGCAGTCTCGAGGGTCAGCTCAGCCCCCGACTCCCGGCCCCCAGCCCTCGGTCCCGCCTTCGTGAAAACCTGATTGTAGATTCCCTGTGTCCGTTGGGCAGATCTGAAATTCCCGCTCCGCGGGCAGTGTCGGGGACAGGTCCCTGTTCCCCCAGCTCCACCACCCCTGGGGAGCCTTCCCTGTCCTGTCCAGGACGGCTCGCCCCCTTTACCCGAGGACTCGCCAGTCACAGCTACTCAGTGCAGTGATTGAAGGAGAACCTGTCGTCTGTGTTAAATGAAAGAAAGAAAAAAGCCAAATGTAAACTGTATGATATAAAGCAATTGCTGTCGTATAGTCTCATAAACCAAACAGCAAGTGTCAGAACACTGTGTGTGGCACAATCCCACTTTCTGTTAAAACCTATGTGTGTGTCTGTGAAAACCCAAGTGTCTGGTTTCTTGGAGGAGAAGCGAGGGGGCAGAGGCTGAGAAGGGGAACATGGATTCATCTAAGCAGAACAGATTTTTACAGTGAGCACATGTTCCTTTTATAAGGAAAACCAATACAAACATCTATTTTAAATTACTGCATGCAAATAAAATAGGGGGAAAATAGGAAATCTGCCGTATTTCTGTATATTCATAAAAACTACATTTGAAATGGACTGTTTTTTCCTCACTAATAAGTCTATATTGCCTTAACCACACAGCTCATTCATGACGTTTTCCAACTTAAATAAACGATTTGATAAATGATTTAGTGGGCGTGGAGAACATACATTACAGCTGACCCACACAGGAGACCATCACACAGCCTCCCTTCCTAAGCAGATCGGAACACGGAGAAAAGTGGGTCCCTCCGGGGTACCGGGCACAGGCCGTCTGCAGAGCTGCCAGCCGTGGTCTGAGGTTGGCGATTTAATCTGGTGGAAGGTGCACTGGACGCCCTGAGGTGACCAGTGGTGATGAAGGCTGTTGAGCTGGTTTCTCCCTTCCTGAAGAAGCAACTACTCTCACTGCTGGGAGGGGAGAAAGCCCTCGTTGCTCTACCCTGGATGCTGAGGAGGGTCACGTGCTGCTCCGCTTTCTGAGGTTTGCAGACAGTGAGTGGAGTTGCTTTGAGGGAACATTTTCCGACCAAGAACATGTCCCTGGAGCCTGAGCACTTCTCTTCCTTCCTAATCAGCAGAGGCCTTTTCTTCTGGAGAAAGACCTTCTTCCAACAGAAAATTTGCAGCTATAAGGGGAAGACTTGTCTTCTCAAAGCTTCAGTAAGAAGTCAGGCAGGGATCTTCAAGGCTATGTCGTGAATCTGTCGACATTTCATTTCTGAGGAGCGAGAGTTCCACCCTCTTCTCTAAGGCCGTGCGTGTCCCTGGCCCTGGTCCCCTCATGCACACAGGACGGAGGGTCCCTCACTCAGTGCCCCACGTGCTCCCGTCACGCACACCGACGTCAGTGCACACCCCCTGTACTCTTGTGGACTGAAGAGGACTTGCATACATGCTCATGCCCAGCACGTCTGCCCATCACCATAGAGCATGAACTTGAAATGAATCGATGCAGGCTTTCAAGAATCATTTCCCTGAAAAAGTCAAGATTAGGGCTTCTTGAACGTGCAAAATATATGTTAAAGAAGTACCCCTTTGATGAACTACTGAAGAGAACTTGTAGCTGTGTGATGCGCTCTTCAGTGCCAGCCCTGATTATTGCTGCAGTCGGGAAAGAATGTCATTATGTAAGCCCCTAGGGCGAGATGGAGGGCGGGCGGGAAATACACCAGCAGCAATTGTTTGGGGTGGTGGGACTAAACATATTGTTTCTAGTCTAATTTCTCCTTTTCTGTATTTTCCAAATGTCTGTAAATCACCTGTATTAGATTTATGATGGACAAGATAAAAGAAGCTTAAAATTAATTGTCCTGTACTTGCCATAATATCCAATAAACTTCTTTATTCATTCAATAGATATTGATCACATGCTCGATACGTGCCAAGCTTTGTGTGAGACCTCGAGTAAAATGGTGAGAGTTATAAATGTGTCTCCTGCATTTGTGGGAGAAAAGGCCCACGGCTGACAAGTGGCTTTGCCCTGCGAGGCATCATGAGGGTTAATGCCAGCAGGCCTGGAAGTAAGCTGAGCTGTTTTTTTGGAATAAGATGGACCAGCATGGTACTAACCACTGGTGGTGGCATGGAATATACTTGTTGATGGTGCTGATTTGTAACCATGAGACTGAGGCAAATGTTGGGGCATTTTGTACAAATTTGTCAGCATTGTTTATAGGTAATGTCAAATTTTATGGTTTATACCTGGCTCTGGCGAGACCCCAGAGGAATCCGCTATTGGGGTGGGTCACACAGCAGTAATGTGCCCACGTGGTCAGCAGGGTGCAGAAAGGTCCACTGAGACTGTTTGGGGCCCTTGTTTTGACATGTTTTGTGCACACGTCACTGTTTCTGAGAGAGAAAGTGAGTCCTGCAGGGCCCAGTGGATGGAGGACAACAGGAAGCTATGTGTCCCTGTGTGTCCCTCCAGAAGGCTCAGCTGGAACAAGAAGCTAGCCATGACAGGCGTTCTGCAGTTGGTCTGGATGATGCGTTTTTCTTGGTGCCAGTGGCTGTGTGCAGTGGTTTGTGGGGACACCCCGGAGCAGGAAGATCGGTGCTGAGCTCATGTTCTGAGAGATGGTGACGGTGGGAATGAGATGATGGCACCGAAGGCAGGACCCACAGGATTGAATCCCACTTGCTGGCACCTCTCTGTGCCATCTGTGACATCAGATGACATCTGTGACATCGGACCAACTTGTGAGATAAGATGATTGAGTTCAGGGCCACACACTGAGTTAGACGGGGGGATATACAGCTCTCAGACGGAGGAATCGGGCTGCAGTGACTCCTTCCTCGGGACAGCGAGCTTCCAAGAAGAGTCTGTGGCATGAGGAGAAATGGGACCAAAACAGAAACTTAAGAATTAAAAATTAAATTCACATCAGTTTAAAACATGGCAGAGATGTGAACTGCTAAGAGATGTCAAAGGAACCTCTAGAGATGGAGGAGAAAAACCAGAGGTGTGGCCTCATGGGAAGTCTAGGGGACAGAGTGTTTCCTGGAGGGACTTGTCAGTGGTGTCAGAGGTGCCGAGAGGTGGGCGTTGCGGGGACGGCTGAGAGTGAGGACCGGAGTGAGGGGCCTGCAGCGTCCAGTGGGGCTGCAGCTGCCTGGAATGTCGTGCTCAGGGGCACAAACCATTCTTTACTGTACAGAGGATGTCCTGGTGCGATGTTTAGAACTTCTCCTATGGAGCTGTTCTTTGATACACTGCTTCGTCCTGTGTCAATGGCTGCCTTCAAATTCAAGCCGCTTCCTAGATTTTTTACCTACTGATGTAGGAGGTGTTCATGCCCTAGCACACACGGCAATGTGCCGGGCCTGTGGGAGGGACCTGGAAGAATCATGTGATCGCTATACTTTCCAGTATAACACTGCAAACACTACTTTAAAGCAGCACGGTGTTCAACATCATTTATTTTTATTTATTTATTTGTTTATTTTTGCTGAGGAAGATTTCGCCCTGAGCTAACATCTGTTGCCAATCTTCCTCTTTTTTGCTTGAGGAAGATTAGCCCTGAGCTAACATTTGTGCTAATCTTCCTTTATCTTGTATGTGGGTCACTGCCTCAGCATGGCTGATGAGTGGTGTAGGTCTGTGCCTGGGATCTGAACCCAGGAAGCTGGGCTGCCAAAGCAGAGCTCACCGAACTTAACCACCATGCCACAGGGCTGGTCCCATAAGTTATTTTAAGTAAATAATTTTATTAGTTCAAGAAGTCTATTTCATGCACATGGGCAAAACATTCAACAGACAATTTGAAAATCCTTTGTCCTCTCAAAATTTACAAAATGTATAATGTGTATGTGTTATAGAATGATACATTTAAAAAATATAATTCTAAGAAGAAATGTGTAGCTGAATCTACCTATTTTTGATTGTATATTTGTAACCAAGTTGTGACTTTCAGAGTTTTTAATAATGTCCTAACAATTTTATCCTAGGAGCTTCATCAAAATAACTTTATGATGGGGGCTGGCCCAGTGGTGTAGTGGTTAAGTTTGTGCACTCTGCTTTGGTGGCGTGGGGTTTTCGGGTTTGGATCCTGGGCATGGACCTACACACTGCTCACCAAGCCATGCTGTGGTGGCATTCCACATGCAAAATTGAGGAAGACTGGCACAGATGTTAGCTCAGGGACAATGTTCCTCATCAAAAAAAAAAAAAAAAAAAAAAACCCAAAAAACAAAAAAACAAACTTTACGAAAAAAGCCCAAAATCAAAACACCAAAAAAATAAAGCAAAATCATCCTGCACAAATTTGAAAATGCCCGGAATGAGGGAGAGGATGGTATTGTTTGTTCTTTACTATTTGGTCTCTGCTCATAACGCTGTTGTAAAACTCTTAGCAAATGTCTACATGTAGTGAGAGCTCCACAAACGGTACCACGGAGGACTCACGGTGTCTTAGGGATGCATTTTCACCTCTAAATGTCCATTTTCTGTGTGTGTTTCTGTGTGCGTCTGGAATGCATTGGGAGGAGGCTCATTGTGATGCTGGGCAGAAGGCCATGAACACATGAGAAGCTGTTCAGGCCGCATTTTCCCTGGAGATGATCACATTTGCTGTGATGGGCAGGAGGAGGTCTGAGGGCAGGAAGAGAAGGAATTTGGTTTGTCCTGGCCTGTGTCTAAAAAGTCTAAGTATGGATGAGTGACCTCTCAGGGAATCTTGGCCTCTTACAAAGAGGATGGTCCAACGGCCCAAGGTGGTCCCTCCCTGGAGATGTTCCAGGACACCAGGCGGGCACCTTGGGAAGACACGTGCATGCCGCAGAGTCTCCAGCACTAGCACACCGCGGCGGCTCTCTGCCGAGGCAGTTTCTATTTCGACACACTCCCTATCGTGTCGCGTGCCCGACATGCTCCTTAGTGGAACAGAAGGAAATTCTGATCAACACTGGATTTTTCATCCTTGGAAGCATTGTCTTTACAGCCTTTTATTTCTGGCACAGGATAATGATATTTTTCACACTAAGACCGGGATTTACCACCACAAAAGGAATGCCTTTGTTAAACAATTTTATTGCATCAAATTCACCTATCCATTTTTACTGTTTTTGTATCAAGGACGCATTTATGTTAACATATCCATATGTGGCTTTGGGAAAGATACAACAAGGTTTCTGTGTGAGAAGGTGTCTACTGGAGATCTGGCCAAACCTAACCAGAGGTACATGTTTCATTGCCCATCCTACAGTGATCCCAAGTGGACATGGGTGGGTGCTTTGATGCCTCTGACCTGGGCGGCCACGGGCTAGGAGCCTGTTGTCCCCTGGTCTCAGACCCACGATGAGAAGCCAGGGGGCAGTGATCACTCTGACTGAAATTAATCTACTGTCCATCAGCTGTCAGTTCTCCTCTGGTTTATACTGAGGATCACTGGGCTTCGTTCTTATTTTAAATGTCTTTGTTACTTCCTCTTTCAGGCTGAAAACCGAATTCTAGAGCCTCCAGGCAAAGCCTTGCCTGTGGGAGTATTTTGTGAAACATATTTTACTGTCATCAAGGTGATCATATTAGATAGTTGTGAAAATTCAGCTTAATGAAAATATTTAGAATAAATAAATGTAAATAGTATTGTAAAATATAATGCAATCGAAATTACATATAAAGACTGATTTTTGTCATCAATATTACCCTAATAGTGAGATTTTACAATTTTTCTCTTAGAGGCTCTATGCTGGTTGTTGTTTAATTTGTGACAGCAATGAGCCATGTCCGCATGGCTGTCATCTCAAGGAAATGGAAAGACTGGAGCACTTAGAGCTTCCCTAGATCCTGCAGCTGCACCTGGAGAAGCTGCACCCCCTCGCTGTAAGGTCAGGCTCTCGCCTGGCTGCCTCGAGTTCCCCCAAAAGATGAATAGAAACGTCCTTTTAGAAGGTCATGTCTGAGCAAGGTCTCAGTTCTGGAACGTCTCTCCTGACTTGGCTGTGGAGAGTCCTGGACAGACTGGAGAAGAGTTGAGACATGTCAGGACTGAGTGATGGAGGCAGTGTGTAGAGTGGGGGCAACATGGCCTTTTTCAACCTTCCATGTGGATGTTGAAAAGGATTCATCTGGAGCAGGAAACACCAGCTCTTCCTGCCACAGTCAGGGCCACAGGTGAGGCTGTTTGAAGACCAGGGATGCAAGAATGTAGGTCAGTTATATGGATGTGGATGGTGATAGGACCAGGGATGTGGGGAGGTCTGTTCCATGGGTATGGATGGACAGAGGACCGTGGATGACAGAAGGAGGTCAGCTCCAAGGGTGTGAATGGTCTGAGGACCATGGATGAGAGAAGGAGGTCAGCTCCTAGGGTGTGAATGGTCTGAGGACCATGGATGAGAGAAGGAGGTCAGCTCCTAGAGTGTGAATGGTCTGAGGACCAGGGATGAGAGAAGGAGGTTAGCTCTATGGGTGTGGATGGGCAGAGAACTATGGATGAGAGAAAGAGGTCAGTTCCATGGGTGTGGATGGTGATAAGGACCAGGGATGTGGGGTGGTCAGCTCCAGGGCTGTAGATGGTCACAGGATCAGGGATGCAGGAAGGAAGGACAGCTCCATGGGTGTGGATGGTGATAGGACCAGGGATGTGGGGAGATCAGATCCAGGGGTGTGGATGGTCAAAGGACCAGAGTTCTGGGAAGAGAGGTCAGGTTGGACTTACCTGGTTGGAGTTTTCGACAAGAATTCAGGATGTGGGGTGGGGATCTGGTGCATTGGTTAGCACTGGGGCGTGGGGACTTGGGACTGGAGTCAGCCGAGTGCACACCTGGAAGGAAATTAGTTGTGTGTCACACTGAGTGTGACCTGTAGAGACTGGACTGCCTTGCTCGGTGATTTGCTTCCATGCTGTCGTCGTGTTTGAAACCAGATGCCTGGTTCCCTGCCCTTTGAAAGGGCTGAGTCCTGAACCAGAAGGTAACAGAAATGGCTGCACATCAGCCATCAGTGCCAGCACCTCGATGCCATGAGGAGATGCACACCTGCTGTCACAGCAGGCCCCTTGGAGGCTGTTCTGATATGAGGCTGCCAACCAAGCCCTGCCCAGCTCATTGGGTTCCCAGAAGTGCTGGGCGCTCACCGGCCTTGGAAATGGAGGGTAAGTGTTTGTTGTTGACAGAAAGAGACCAGAGCCCGGGATCCAGCGCGGATGGCCCCCTGGGCCCCTCAGGATGATTCTAAGAAGAGCAGACATGCCTTGATTCAAGTGAATGGAAACCGATGGAAGAATCTCAAGGCACACCTTGATGAAATGGGGCATGCTGGCCAGCAATTACAGAGAAGGTGGATAAGGACAGATACAGATGTGGACTCACTCTCTGTCCCTACAATGGGGCAGACTCATAATTACTCAACTGAACACTGGAAAACGGAAAATGGTTATTCAGACATCCTTCTACTCAAAGACCCACTGATTCAGGGGGGAACAACCCAGGGGGCACGTGTTCTTCTCTGACGCAGAGAACAGAACCCTGGCCCAGGACACAATCCCTAGGATTTTATATCCTTTCTACAGCGGCTGTCCTGCTTGACCCAGAAGCTGGGCCACTCCAGGGCCTCCCTTTCCTTCGCCAAGGGCTGGGGTGTACTCCGTACTTGGTGTGGGTAGGTGATCTGAGAAGGGCTCCTGGGTGGCAGGCAGCCTACTTGACTCCAGTCCCCAAAGCATCATATTGGGTCTTGGGGAGGAGCCGAGGCAGTCCCACGGAGAGGACGCAGAAGTGACTCCAACATGACAGAGCTTGAGAAGGGCACGGACATGAATCCTGTCTCTCAGCCATCCTTCCTCAGAGGTCTCAGCCTGAGCCCCAGGGGCAGCCCCCAGACACTGATCGGATGACTCCTAATGCATGTCTATAGGTTTCAAGTTCTTCACATTTAGGGACACGGCATTTTCATAAGGTGCCCTTGACTTTCCTTTCCTCGGTCTCCTTTTGGGGACAGGAGAGTTTAAGTCCCCTTGTTAGCTTTGCACGTAGCTAGGGATCACTGGGTAAGTCCCTGAAACTCGGCCACCAAACAATGAGTAGGTGACATTCCTTGCCATTTTCTTGTGAACATAGGGTTAAATAATGTTGATACTGATAAGTAATTCCTGGTTATTTGTTATTATGATAATCACTATCAAGAAAATAATCTGAAATCTCATAATATTATGTAGGTATGTATGTATCTATCTCTTTCTCTGTCTACATATCTATCATTTATCTAAAATGTAAAATAAACACATCACTATATTAGAAGAGTAGTGTACTTTTTAAAATTATAATGTGATCTCAACTTCCTTTGAAGAGAATATACAATTTGTGTCATTGCCATGTAAAACGTCCTGTGTTGACATTAATACACGATGTCTGATAAGACACGTGGGTGCCACATACATGAAGATGTGGGCAGAAATGTCCCGCGGGGTTTTTGCATTTTCTACGATGACCGTGTATTACTTTCAGCCACGAAAACGACGTTTGTAAGGAAAAGCAGACGAAGACTACAGAACGTGGGCACCCGTGGGAGGTTGTCTGATGGCTGACCCCTCTGAGGTGGGGCCCTGGCCTCAGACTCACCTCCCTGAGAGAGCACAGACCCTAAAGCTCAGACGGGAGGGAACCTAATTTTCTTACTTTCCATAGTTGAGGAGTGAAAGCTCACATCATCAAACAGAATGTTGGATATTGGTGATATTTCAAAATCTTATTTTTTAAAATGAAAATGCATGGGAATATTTAAATGTTAATTCTAATTGCTTCTTTGGCATGACTGTTTTCTATGGCACATTGCAATAGAAAAAAATAGAAAGTAACTTTAAAGAAAGAAAACACAAAGGCTTCTCCCGGATTTAAAATTATCATAAAGACCATGTAAGTTTTCACAAGTGTTCCATTGGCCTAAGTTCATTTGAATAATAATATGATGGTAAAATTAAACTGAAAAGAGAAAATAGACAATTTCAAATTGAATTAAGTATATATTTAATCTTTATGAACTGCACTGAATGCCTTAGCATCTCCTCCTCAAGAAGTTGAATGAGAATATTGAGATGTATATTTTCATCACTTATTAAAACTTAACATTGCATGGATGAAATTGGCAAAGTGTATGTTCTTCATACATAATAAATATATTTAACCCTTTAAACTGTATTGCAGCAGTCTATGCTTAAATAATAAAGGGACATTTTCCTTATATGTGAAAAAAATCTAAATACTTAAATACTTGTTAGTTTCCTTTTGCAAAGATATATACTTCTTTATTATTTTTTAAAATTTGTATTGATGTTTTAATAGTTTATAACACTGTGAAGTTTTAGTTGTACATTATTTTTTGTCAGTTACCATAGGGATGCATCCCTTCACCCCTTGTGCCCATCCCCCCACCCCCCTTGCCCCTGGTAATCACCAAACAGTTCTCTCTGTCCGTGTGTTAGTTTATATTGCATATATGGGTGAAGTCATACAGTGTTTGTCTTTCTCTCTCTGGCTAATTTCACTTAACATAATACCCTCTAGGTCCATCCATGTTCCTGCAAATGGGACAATTTTGTCTTTTTTTATGACTGAGTAGTAGTCCATTGTATATATACACCACATCTTCTCTATCCAATCATCAGTCGAGGGACATGTGTGTTGCTTCCACATCTTGGCTATAGTGAATAATGCTGCAATGAACACAGGGGTGCATAAGTCTCTTCAGATGGTTGATTTCAGGTCCATTGGGTAGATGCCCAATAGTGGGATTGCTGGATCATAAGGTATTTGTATTTTTAATTTTTTGAGGAATCTCCAAGCTGTTTTCCATAGAGGTTGCTCCAGTTTGCATTCCCACCAGCAGTGAATTAGGGTTCCTATTTCTCCACAACCTCTCCAACATTTGTTGTTTTTTATCTTGGTGATTGTAGCCACTCTAACGGGTGTGAGGTGATCTCTTAGTGTAGTTTTGATTTGCATTTCCCTGATGATTGGTGATGTTGAACATCTTTTCATGTGTCTATTGGCCATCTGTATCTCTTCCTTGGAAAAATGTCTGTTCATATCCTCTTCCCATTTTTTGATCGGGTTGTTTGTTTTTATGTTGTTCAGTTGTGTGAGTTCTTTGTATATTATGGAGATTAATCCCTTGTTGGATAAACGATTTGTGAATATTTTCTTCCAGCTGGTGGGTTGTCTATTCATTTTGATCCTGGGTTCATTTGCCTTGTAGAAGCTCCGTAGCCTGATGAAGTCCACTTGTTTATTTTTTCTTTTGTTTCCGTTGTCCGAGTAGACATGGAATCTGAAAGGATCCCTTTATGACTGATGTCAGTTAGTGTACTGCCTATATTTTCTTCCAGGAGTTCTATAGTTTCAGGTCTCACTTTCAGTTCTTTAATCCATTTTGAGTTAATTTTTGTGTATGGCGGTAGAAGATGGTCTACTTTCATTCTTCTGCATGTGGCTGTCCAGTTTTCCCAGCACCATTTATTGAAGAGACTTTTCTTTCTCCATTGTATGCTCTTAGTTCCTTTGTTGAAGATTAGCTGTCCGTACATGTGTGGTTTTATTTCTGGGCTTTCAATTCTGTTCCATTGATCTGTGCGTCTGTTTTCGTACCAGTACCATGCTGTTTTGATTACTATAGCTTTGTAGTGTATTTTGAAGTCAGGGATTGTGATGCCTCCAGCTTAGTTCTTTTTTCTCAGGATTGCTTTGGGGTCTTTTGTTGCCCCATACGAATTTCAGTATTTTTTTGTTCTATTTCCGTGAAGAATGTCATTGGGATTCTGACTGGGATTGCATTGAATCTGTAGATTGCTTATGTAGTATGGACATATTAATTATGTTTATTCCTCCAAACCCTGTGCATGAGGTATTTTTCCATTTCTTTATGTCATCATCGATTTCTTTCAATAATGTCTTATAGTTTTCATTGTATAGGTCTGTCACCTCCTTGGTTAAATTTATTCCCAGGTATTTTATTGTTTTTGTTGCAATTGTAAATGGGATTGTCTTTTTGAGTTCTCGTTCTGTTAGTTCATTATTAGCATATAGAAATGCAACTGATTTTTGTAAGTTGATTTTATCAGCTTAGAACATACCCTGCCACTTTGCTGTAGTTGTTGATTATTTCTAGTAGTTTTCTAATGGATTTTTTAGAGTTTTCTATATATAAGATCATGTCATCTGCAAATAGAGTTTCACTCCTTTGTTGCCTATTTGGAGTCCTTTTATTCCTTTTTCTTGCCTAATTGCTCTCACTAAAACCTCCAGTACTATGTTGAATAAGAGCGGTGAGAGTGGGCACCCTTGTCTTGTTCCTGTCCTCAAAGGAATGGCTTTCAGTTTTTCCCCGTTGAGTAGGATGTTAGCTGTGGGTTTGTCATATATGGCCCTTATTATGTTGATGTACTTTCCTTCTATACCCATGTTGTTGAGAGTTTTTATCATCAATGGATGTTGGATCTTGTTGAATGCCTTCTCTGCATCGATTGAGATGATCATGTGGTTTTTATTCTTCACTTTGTTAATGTGGTGTATCACGTTGATTGATTTGTGGATGTTGAACCTTCTTTATTTTTTGAAACGTATTTTTTGAGGTGTAAAACATTTACTACTTAAACCTAAATGCATTTATGTCAAAATGGAAAATGAAATACATGATCTTCTTTTCCAGTGAGGTGTTTATACTTGACTGTAACAGGAAACAGTTCTGAAATGCCCAGTGCGTGGACATTTTATAGCAGTCGGCCATCAATAGCTCCATAACCCAAATAAAATCCAGCTTTGAATTCTGTCTTGCATTTAAGGATCTGCTAGATATTCTAATTTTACTGATTTAATAGAGGATTTTCTGATCTATGATTAACCTCGAGGTATATAAATTATACAGGAGTTTTAAATTTTAAAATAATATTAAAATTAAAAAACTCTATGACTAAGAAATCATACAGATTTTAATGGAATCCAAAAAACCTTCTGTTTCTTAGGTGGTTCGAGGTCATTCCTGAGGACCTGGGCCTCACTCCTGGGCATTGTGCGCTGGTACCACAGACCAAAGGGAAAGTTTTACCAGTTGAACAGGGACAACATGTTCATGATCAGGGGTGTGGGGACAGGGACCTGCTCTCCCAAGTATGTCTCTTTTCACCAAGGTCAGCGCCCAGGGTTTGCTTGGGTTGTGGCATATCTGGTCTAGACGCCCTGGTGTTCCCGGGGCCATCCAACACGAAGAGGAACTGGCAAAACTTGCATTTTTCGCCTTTAGGGACACGTCGGGAGTGTAGCCACTGAACCCGTGTGTCCGAGGAAGCAGCAGGCAGAGGTGGAGGGAGGCCTCTCCGCCTCTTTCCCTCCCATCCTGCCCTCACATTCCACATTCCCTCACATTCTGAGCAACTCCGCTTCCCCCGAGGCTGGCTGCTCCTCGACAGGGACCAACTGGTCTCGTTTGTCGCCACAGCAGGAGAAAAGGCTGCCGCTCAGCATGGTCCACACAGAAAGCAGCAACGTGCCAAACGCCTGCCACAGTCTCACTTTCCACACTGCTAATTCCATGTTGTAGGGAAACCTTGGCTTTGCCTAAATTTTAACAGAAATTTCTATCTATGCCCCTGTGTCCAGGTCCTGTTTGGGCAGAACCAGGGGGTTGAGACACACCTGGCCCTGCTGGCTCTGCAGCTGCGGACGGGGACCCGGTTCTCCTGGTGAGATGTGGCCTCAGATGACAATGGTAAGAGGGGATCACAGTGCTCGAGGTGACTCCCAGGTCTCCTGTCCTTGTCCCACGCCTGCAGCACCCTGTGAACATCGACCTTCGCTTCCCGCTCCCCCATCTCAGGATGGAGCTGACCTGCATGCTGGCCCCTTGCCCATCAGTCACTCAGCCTATGCTCCCCTCTCTGGAGAACTTGACACCATTCAAGCATCATCATGGGGACCCTTCCCTTAAAGGGACACTGGCCCTTAGTCTCTCAGTCATCATTCTGTTCATTTGCATTCCCTCTCCTTCTATCTCAGGGGTGCCATGGTGGAGGAGGTTCTGGGGTGCAGCTCCGGACTTTCCCCACCTTGAGAGGATGGTTCCCACTCAGTGACACACAGCACCATGGCAAGCCCCCTGTGAGGTCAGGAGATATTTGTAAGATATTTTAATGCTTTAAAGAAATGCATGTCAACTTACTATTATCCCAGAAGTTTCCACAGGTGCACAGAACCTGCAAAGAGGAAGTTCCTGGAGGCAGGTGAGGGGGGTCGCCTGGGGGCAGCTCAGAGGAGAGAGCGTCTGAGTTGGGAACTCTGTGAATCCAGCCCCCAAATCAAAGGTAGATGCCCCACCCTGGGTACAGGAAATCCACCTCAAATTCATATCACGGTAATATTCCTGGGACAACATGCTGATGCCTTCAGAGCAGCCAATGAAGACGCTGCACAGCACGAATCAGAGAAAACTAGATAAGAGAGGAGGCATCTGACCTGGCTGTGTCGACCACTTGGAGGAGCGAGGCCGTACGCGGAGTCACACGGCTGAGTCCTGAAATCCCATTCCAAACCACAGTGTTCTTCGAAAAATGTAATACTTTTCGCTAAATCCTGGATTATATTCTACAAGCACTGGATTCATCATTTCTACGCTTGGGCGGCTAATAGGCCTCCGATGTTCCAGGCTTCGGAGCTCAGGGGGAATAGGGCTCTTCACTGTGCCGCCTCCTGGTCCCGATGCCCCACTCGGCCTGAGCACTGGGGTCGCCCTGGGCTCCCCGAGGCTTCTCCTCCCTGGACACTTCTTCCCGAGGAGCCCTGGCTGTGTGAGGTGTGGAGGCCACGCTGCTCCACCCGCTCTGGGGACGCGGCCATGGCTGCATGTTCTCAGAGCCCGCTCCTGCACACACCCTGTCCGCACACACGAGGAATCTCCTTCCAGTCGTCTCGCCTTGGACGAACACGGCTTTGAGACTGACCACACGGGGAAGGCCCAGGAGGGACGGGGTGACCAGACAGACCCCCGCTGGGGCCTCCTTCTGCCCCCTGCTGCCCGGAAGCTTAAACCTGGAACCCCACATTCTGCCCTCAACGTTCCACGCTCAGTAATCACCAAGGCGCTTGGAGCCGTGTGGTCAGAATGAGGAACGCACTCTAATGTTTTGGGTAAAAATGCTCACTTCTCTGTCTCTCACACACATGCACACTCCAAATACGTGTGCATGTGCCCGGAACACGTGCCTGAGGAAGATCCTTTGCCCACCGTCGGCCTTGGAAGCTGTCGGCTGGCTCTCACCCCCTTTTCTGATTTCCATGTTCCTCTGGCCAGGAGCCAAAGGCATCAATAGTAATTTTTCCCATTTTTGCAATCCTTAAGGGCAGCTTTCCCTGGTTTATTAACTTGCTTGCGGAAAGGAACATTAAATTGTCCGTGTCTGTGCAAACAGCGCTTTTTTCCCAGGCAGACAAATGGGAGACCTTTTGAAACTTGACATTTAGCGAAGCCACAACTCTCAACCCAGAGTAAGGGTTGAGGAAATAAACCCCATCACTGGATCTGCAAAAAGAGCCCCTCTGGTCGGGGGCTGGGGTGGTGCTGGCACGGGGAACCCTGGACACCCCGGAGAGTCCCTGTGGAGGAGAAGTGGAGTTGGAGTGAGGGAGGAAACTCTATGGTCCCACAGGCCCATCCCGGGCTCCGAGGCGACGGGGTCTCTAGTTGTAGACTGTGCCTACTCCACAATCCCCTCTCCGGGGACCCCACCCGCCGTCATCCTCTGGACCCCCAGAAACACTGACGTGGTTCCCGGGGCAGTGTGAGCACGTGTGTGTGTGTTTGGTTTGTGTACATAACTGTGCGTATAGGTTACACGCGATTTAAAGGGATCTAACCGTCTTGTGCACTTAGGGGTTCAATGTGTATTTTGCAGAGTTGGTGATCTGCAAAGGCGTCGCCCCAGGACCACTCCCACGGCCTCTCCACCCCGATGTTCATTCTGAAGAAGCCCTGGTTCTGGATCCTGACCGAATCCCAGGTGAAGCTGCACCGACCGTGCCCTCTGGGGGTGGTCCCAGACATCCTGCTCTGAGGGATCACGTGGGGACATCTTGGGGGTGTTGCCCCACGCCCTTCCCTGACACTGAACATGGACACGGCGGGACAGGAGCACAGAGGCGTCCTGGGCCCCCGCCTCCTGTCCTCTTCCCCCAGGTGCACTGTGTCCACCTCCCTTTGGGAAGCAGAGGGAGTTTCGTGAGAAGATGTGGGAGCGAGCTCTGCAAATTTCGAAACGCGGTGCCCTTCATCTCTGCGGCTGAGATGTTCGCTGTCAAGAGAGATGAGAGAGGTGTTCAGCGTGGAAATCAGGTGACTGCTGCCCAGGGCTCTGGCGGGAAACAGACCAGCAAAGGGAACAGCTCTGGCCTGGCCTCTGTCCTCTGCGCCTGCATGCAGACATCACTCTCAGACGGTTTGAGGGCCAGAGGCTGGCAGGCGATGAGGAGCTGGAGGGAGCCCCCGAGATGGTGCATTCTCCAGAAGCGTGTATCTTATTCTCGAGTCAGATGCTCAGAGCTGTCTGCCAGACGTGGAAACATTTCTTGTGGGGAGCCGTCTCTCATGTGTCCACATTATTCCAATATGCAAGGTTGGTAGTGAACTTGGGGTCACGCTGGGTCAGCATCTGAGCCCCCGTCCACCTGTGACACCCCAGGGGATTGGGAGCCCAAGCGAAAGCAGATTCCACCTCTGGTTCTATCAGTTCCAAACAGTCATGATTCTGGCAGCAATTTTGTAAAAGGCCCACTTTTTGATTGAAATATCATTTTATTCCTACACCAATGGAATTATTAATGATCCAAGGTTGAGATGGTCATTGCATTTTAAATTATACTGGTTTACGTGCGAGAGGCAGCTGTATTATAGCTCCTCAAATAGTCTGAAATTGGGAAAAAATATAGTGACATCAATGTGTAGCATTTTAGAGTGTACAAAATATTTTCTTGCACATTTCATTGCTCAAAATTCGCTTATAAAATGGGTGAAAACACTGAGACTCGGGGAGTTAGATGAACCGCGAGGGTTACAGTTGGAAGCCAAGTGAAGTTTTCTGGATGGACCCAGCACGCTAGGTCTCGCCTGATCACCTGGCTGGAGCCTTCAGTGTCCAGCGCTGCCTCTGACAGCCTTTGTTCCTCTTTTCTGTTTCCTCCAGGACTGAAACCAAAGCATTGTTCTCGCTGAAACGTAACAGGCAGGTTGAGCAGGTGTAGTGTGTGTGCGGTGTGTTCTGAATGGATGTGGGGAGACTCCATGTGCCTGTAGGATTACCCGTTGTCCACATGAAGCCAGTGATGACCCCACCACGCCCCAGAGCCTGGGTGGTTTTTTAGAGGATGTTCTAGAATAAGGTTCAATTCTAGAGGACAGTCTAGGACGAAAGTTGACACTAGAAGGCATTCTAGAACAAAGTTCAATTCTAGAGGGCATTCTAGAACAAGGCTCAACTCTAGAGGGTGTTCTAGAACAAGGCTTAATTCTAGAGGGTGGTCTAGACAAAAGTTTCACACTAGAGGGTGTTCCAGAACAAGCCTCAATTCTTGGGCTCAGAGCACACCAAGAAGACTCACAGCTTTGACTGAGAAATACCTCCAGAGGTTTAAGGGGTTTATGGACTCAGTGCCTGGACCCGTCACTCTCTGCTCTTTGGAACCAACAGTCAGCTGAGCAAGATGCCACACCTTCCAGAAGACAAGAGATGTGCCTGCTACCTGTTGCAAACTCACAGGTAAGTTCTTCCACTCTGGGGGATGTTTCCCCCAGCACAGCCTGGTCTGGGACACTACAGAAAGGTGGCAAGTTCCCCATCGCTTTTGTGGCTCATAAAAAAGGTATTGTCTCTAAAACACTTGTTTCCTATATCGTCCTTAATTTGCTCATCCCTCCAGGGGTTCTTCCCCTTTATTTTCTTATGTTATAATTTTTGACTTCACTCTTTCCATTTTTTTGTTTATCCTCAACTTTCTCATTGGATCGTTATTTCATGTAAAGCACACTCTGTCTTCTTTTTCATTCTTTTTTGTTGTTGCTGTTCAAGTATTTACTGAGAGTCCAGCATAACATTCACATAACCAGAGTGAATGATCTCTTGGAAATCATCCGATTTTGGGGGTGCCTGCTCTGATGCATGAATGATGAGGGGGTGCGGGATGTGACTTGGTCAGGATTTGTCCATCTCCAGAGTCCCTGTTGGTTAAGACAGAACCTGGATGACTGGTACAGGGGCAGCTGTGGAGTTAGACTGGAATGACAGAAAAATGAAAATTATGGCAGAAAATCTAACCTGCACAGAAGAAGCCAAACTGTCCTCCTGAAGTAAATGATCCTTCCGTGGTCCACCAGCCATTTGATTCACCACAGTCTGGTATCCTGCTCGAGGGCGAGTGGCTGCCTGGCCTGTTTCTTCTGGGTCCTGTCACAGACCCACCTTGAACATGCACATTGGTCTACAATTGTGATGTTCACGGAGGATCACTTAAGAGAGGAAGGACAACCCTCTTCTCCTTCCGGGACTCGTCTCAGAGTCCCCTGAGGATGGTGATCATGAAAGTCGTTTCCTTGAATGACCACCCTTTGATTTGTTTTCAGCAATGCTACTTAATCCATTTTGAAATGACATAAAAGAAAGGCAGCCAAAACGAAAAAGGCTTAAAAATGAGCAACACTGGGTTTTGTGAATAATTTATGATAACACATTTTTATTCATTATCTCTCCATTTTGCATAAAAATTTGGGGTTTTGGCTGACTTATCACACATGTTGCCCTAATTCTTCTCTGTGACAAGTTTGCATGCAGCTTCTCACCGGGGATCTTTATGACAGATAGTGTTCTAGGATTTTGGACGATGGAAGGGAAAACAGACACCAGCCAGCTCCCCGATGACACGTGCATCATGGTTAAACATGAAAGAGGACACAGGACATCTCTCGGCGGAGAGGAACGGGTGGGAGAGGGCGTCGGTCCCTCCGCCTGGTCTCTGTCCCTAACAGACAAGGCGGGTGGAGGGGCTCCTGCTCCACCTGGAACAGCCATGGGCTATCCAGGCTGCTGTTTGATATGCTTTGTGCAGTTAAAGAGAATGCCTAATTTCGGAATTAGGTATTCAAATTAGGACAAAATGAGTCAGATCCTGCAGAGTGGAAATCAGTTCTGCATTAACCGGGTTTCCTCTCATGGCCATCTGCCTTTGGCAGCTTCCCTGGGAGCTGAGCTGCAGGAGCAGTTAACAATGACTGAGGGCTTTAATGGGAAGTGGTTGCATTTTTACAAGGAGCCCAGAGAGACATTTATAAATGAGGAGAGAGGTTGGAGCGAACAAATAGTCCTGATGAAGATGAATATGTAAGGTGGAATGGTACTCCCATCTTTCGAGATGGATTTGATGTCTAGTTTTTCCTCAGTTACTGGTGCTAAGACTGACGAATACAGTGGACAGTGGAGGGAGAAGTTCCTGCTCAGTCCCAAACCTGGGCTGAGAAGACCCACCTGGCCCCTCCACCAGCTGCCCACACCTGCCCATCTCCTGCTCCCCAATATGGCCTTATGCCCCACCCAGGGCCTCCTCAGACCTCACGTCTGTGTTCTCTGTTATGACAAGTGTCTCCGCCACCCTGCCCTGTGGCTTACATCCCCCTCAGATACGTTGGGTTCACCCAACTCCACCAGGGGGTACACTGCACATCCTGGATGTCTTATCTATATTTGAAGAATGGCAGACCTGTGAGTAGAAAGCATTTGATGCAACACTCCTGAAAAGAGTTGACTTGGAAACGGGGAAGAATATGCATTTTTTTTTCTGATAGAGGAATAAACTGAAAAAATAAGTGATAAAGAAAAATTATGAGGTTAAAAATAGGATAGAAAAAAAAAAAACTCTTGGAAGATGCTCTTGATGATATCTCTCATTTAATTATAATCATGACTGGGGGCTGGCCTGGTGGCATAGTGGTTGAGTTCCCATGCTCTGCTTCCATGGCCTGGGGTTCAAGTGTTCAAATCCCAGGTGTGAACCTACACCGCTCATCAAGCCATGCTGTGGTGGCTTCCCACACACAAAATAGAGGAAGATGGGCACAGATGTTAGCTCAGGGCCAATCTTCCTCACCAAAAAAAATATATGTATATATTTATGTAATATATTTATATACATATAAAATCATGATTAAACCCCAAACCCACATTCCCCAACCATTCTGGTATATGGCCGCTCAACATAATTGGGGGCATTTGTTATTCCAGATCTTAACTTTTTTTTTGCTTTATTTTAACACCCTTGGCCCTTGACCATGCCTCATAAAACACATTTTATAGCTTTTCTTTAAGTTTCTATTCATTTCTCCACCTTATTTAAAAGAACGAAGACTCAGACTAGACTCGTCTCGGATATCAATTCAACAGTCCATTTGGACTCGTCTGTCTCGAATCTCAGCCCCTCTGCAGGCTCCCTCTGCTCCAAAGTTGTTGGGTCCAGCACAGAGCTCTTACCTCAGCCTCGTCTGCCACTTCCAAGTCAGCAGCACCTCCTCACCGTGTCAGCCGGTCCTCGGCCACTGCTTTCTTCTGCACAGGACTGAGACTTTTCCTCCCAATGCCGACATTAGGCAGTGATATATTGAGTTGATTCAACTGTGGTTAAGGATTATACATTAAATGAAATAAATATAGTCAACTAATCTATTGCAAAATTCCAAATGTTCACTATGTCTTTGAAGGATGTGCATCATTCTTCCACCCCCTCAAATTGTGTTTTACTCTTTGTGTTAGAAACACTCTGGCCCTGTTGGGCTCCTGCCCCTCCCTCAGGAGGCTCACCTCAGTCTGCGCTGGACTCACGTCTTGGCGTGCTCCCCCGCCTGGCCCAGGGCAGGCGGTTGCACCCTCAGGGACCCCCCGATCACACGCTCTGAGTAAGAGCACCCCCTCCTGTTGTCTAACACGGCCCTCATAAATGACCATAATTGTGTGTTTCTTGTGTTAATTCTCCTTAATTAAAGCCAATCTTACTGGTATCTCTTTATAAATCCTAAAACTACTTTCTTTTGCACAGTTTTATCTTCTGAAATATGAAACCATTTAGCCTGGTCATAAAGAGCTTTTCTACTATGATTTGTCTGAATGCTGTTCTTTTTTTTTTTTTTGCTGAGGAAGATTCACCCTGTGCTCATATCTGTGCCAATCTTCCTCTGTTTTTTGTACGTGGGATGCCGCCATAGCCTGTGTGGTGAGTGATGTAGGTCCGAGCCTGGGATCTGAACCAGCGAACCCAGGCCACCAAAGTGGAGCCTGTGGAACTTTAACCACTCAGCCACAAGGCCGCCCTGATCAGCTGTTCTTAATTGGTGTTCAGGGAGTAAAGCCTGGGCGCTCCTGGAGGGTTTTGTCCTGTCCATCCTCAGTGGTCACTGGGGATTATCCGGGTCTCTAGACCTAGGTGGTAGGTGGCACTGCCTGAGTCAGACCCATTTCTAGTAACTGGAGGGTTAAAGACATCATTTATTGAGAAATGTGAGTGTGAAACTGGCAGCCAGCCATCAATTTCAGGAGACACTTGTTTGCCGGAGCGTCATGGATGTTCGCTGTCATCATTAAGTCTTATGGGACAGAACATGGAGAACCACAGAGTGGAGTGCAGAGGCACACAGCTGCCACCTCCTGCACAGATTGTTCTGGGTGAGGAAGAGGTGGCTTTCCCTGCCCCGTCGCTGGTTCTGAGCTCTGGTTGTGGGTCTTGGCGTTCCCCGCAGAGAAGTCACATTGCATCGTCTGAGCGTGGTGGGTTTGAAGCGATAGACGGGGTGTGAAGTCAGGAGACTGAGGCCCCAGCAGTCCTGTGATGGCAGGTTTGGGGGAGGTCACTGCCTCTCTATGAATGTCACCCTCATGTCTCTATGAGGCAACTGGAATAGACGACCTCAGGTGTGGCATCTGCTCAAACCCGCATGAGCCTGGCTCTTAGATTCTCTGTACGTTGAGCCCAACAGTGGTAGTAACGGGAGGTCACCACTTATGTCCTGTTCGCACGTGCCCGACACAGTGCCAAGCTTCTCATAGCCGTTCCTCTTCAGTCTTCAGAGTGGCGTGGTGAGATGGGTGACATTACTCCCCTGCCTCAAGAAACCGGGGGTACAGACAGATCACCTGATTGTCCAAATCATGGAGCCCGTGAGGGACTAACAATAATAATGATCAGCCCTAATTAATTGAAAAGATGCAAAACTCTAAACTTGGTGCACCAAGTAAGATGGCCTTAAAAATAAGAACTGCAAAAATGCACTTCCCCATAGGATATTTTAAAAACACCCTTCTCAGCTTACGATAAATTAGGGTTACCAAAAAATTAGATTGAAGATCAGTTTTAACAGGCTTGATCTAATAGCACGTGTGGCACATAGAGATGGAATATTTATGAAAACCAAGTTCATTTTGAGCGATGAAGTCAGGCTCAACAAATTTCAAAGGGTTGTGACAACAATGTTTTCTCATCAAAAAACTGTTATTAGAAAATATTTAAAAATGTGAATAAAATAAAACCTCACGCTGTTGGAAATTAAGAATCACATTTCTACATAACACAGGGGCCAAAGAAGAGACTATAGTGGAAATCTAAAAACATTAAAAATGAAGGATAAATCCCACATTTATAAACTTGTGGGATGCAGTGGGTGCAGTATTTGCTGAAATGTATACACTGAGCTTCTATTAGAAAGAAGGACTGGCTGAAAATGAGCTAGAGAGAACGGGAAACAGACCAAAACCGTCAAAGAAAGTAGAAGGAAGCAATCAAGGTGAGAAGAGAAGCCAGGGAACAGAAAGCGTGGCGCGGTGGGTCAATAAAGCCAAGGTCGTTTCCATGAAGACCCAAGGATAGGATGCCACCTCTGTCACATGCCTGGTGGCTGTGGTTAAATTGTCACAGGTGAAATAATTTCGATGGCTCCTGGTATTTATTCTGGAGTAGCTGGTTATTAGGAAAGAGGAAGAATCTGTTTCTGAGTGTTTCTTTCTCCTCAAACTGGACAAGTTAACACTACAGTTGTGCTCCTGTTTTTGGTGAAGTGTGCGAATACATGTGCTTTATCTCTCCCCATAACCATCCTCCATGGGGAGGGGCTCTTGGGGAGGGCTCAGTGGGGTCTCTGCCGTGCCTGGTGTTGGACAATCCCAGTGGACAATCCCCAGGTCTTCAGTTTATAGTTTCACTACCCTGTTCAATTAGAAGTGTGCTCCTCTTCTCCTGGGGCAGCTGGGATTGAAGTGTGTGTGGGGGTAGGGGATGGAGGCGGGACCGTGGTCCATGCAGACACCCCTCCTCCCTGTACCTGACTGGAGCCATCCTGTGCTTGACCTAATGGGCTGCTGTCTGTACACAGTAGGCCCACCCCATTCCCCAGCCTTCCTGACCCACCCTGCAGCCCCTGCCCTGGGACCCCCTTACCCAGCACAATGTCCCAGCATGGCCCACCCGCTCCTTCAGTGCCCTGACTCACTGCCTGCGTTCTTCCTGCACCCCTCCTTGCTCTGCAGCCCCGGGCTCTGACTGTCACACAGGAGACCCTGCCCATCCCACTGAGTTGGGGTGGCGTGGGGGCCGCAAACTTCAAAGAGGGGACCTCTCTCACCCTGTGTTTTCAGGGCACTTGGTGACATGCCAGCATCAGTTCATGAATGCTGCACCCCCCACAAGGCCATGTCCTCCTGCCAGTCCTCTCCCCTGTCCACTCCGGGGGAGGCCGGTGGCTGAGCATCTTCTGCGGGGGGCGGAGGTCCTGGGTCGGGAGCTGCACTGCTGAAGGCACTCCGGCCTGAGCCACAGTCTGGGGACCACAGGCCAATGATCACCCTGGACACCCACATCGGCCCCTCCCATGAGGCTTGGGTCAAGGGAAACCCACCATTTGTAACCATTTCCCTTTATCCTTGTTTTTTTCTTTCTAATTTTACATCTAGTGTTTAGTCATGTTTCTGGGTAGAAAGGCCTGACAGCTGGGTGCTGGGCACCTCACACCTGTCACTGTTCTGTGGTCACCAGCCTTTGGCCAAGGAAAGAGAGAAATCTAGAAGTTCATGGGGTCATGGAAGAAACACTGACCATGGCGTTGGCCCGGCACCATTCCAGGGACTCCGGGTGGGAACCAGAGGATCTTAGTGCAGGTGACAGGACATAAACCAGGAGGGGGGCTGTGATGAGAGAACGGAGCTGTCCTGGGGGGTGACGTGGGAAAATCGATGCTTGGAGCAACTCAAGGACGCCGATGCGCAGAGGACGAAGTGTGGGAAGTGGGTCCAGACCGGCACAGACCGTTCACAGAACAGGCGCTTGGTCATCCTCAGCTCCACGACCTGAGAGACGGCAGCCGCGGCCCCACCTGCTCTCTGGAAGTGTTTACAAAGAAACAAAACACTCTAATTCTCAATGTTCCTAATGCCTTAAATCATCATGTACTAAATAAATATTAGTTTGCTTTTTTATCTCCCTACAAATTTATAACTGACAGTAAGAGAGTTTTACTGTTTTGACAGAAAAATGCAAAGGTCACAGAATGATCCTAGTTTTCCTGCTGGTTGTAAGGTGGCTCTGTGCTTCTCAGCCTGCATATGAGCATGGCTTTTAGTCCTTTGCTCCTGTTGGCAACTGTGTAGTAAATGGACTGATTTTTGGTCTTTTGTAAAAATGTTGAGTTAAAGCTTCTAGAAAATGCAGTGAGTTCATTTCGTAGATATTAACTGCAAAGCACTGGGTTTTGTTTTCAGCACTTCCATTATTTGCTTCTTGGACACAGTTGGTCCACATGGGAAGTTTACGTTCGTGAACGGACAGAAGTCCACCTCATCACCCATGGGATCCCTCCAAATCCCGATTGTCCCCTGAGCTTGTCTGCAGCCTGCATTTGTCAGACTCACAAAACCCGCCCGGAGGACGGCTGGGACTGGGGGCTGGGCCTGATCCCTGCTCTCCTTGTGACAGATGTGGAGTTGCCCTGTGAGCTGAGGGAGAACACGCCCACAGTCCTGCCCACAGGCTCTGCTCGCTGCCTGGACTTCCTTCTTCGTCACAGAACCGCTCTAAGGCACACCTGGGAGAGTTGTTGAAAATGGTGAGTTCATCCCCGCCCCCCCATCCCCCGCGGGCAACAAGCATGTATGACCTTTGCGTGGGAGCAGTTCGACAATAACCTGAGTTACAGTTCGGAAAGGCTCGCCGCGTGAAGGGGAGACTGCTATTTTGCTCATGATTTATTGAAGAATGTCTGCTTCCACAAAATAACAGTAACATCAGTTTTGCCTGTAAACCTAGACTGGATGGTGGAGGCAAGCAACGACATTAAATGTGCTGTTATTTATCATTTATAGCTTTTTTATTGAAGACATTTTGTATTGCATCTTAGCACATTTATGGGCCCTCACATGCTTTTCATCACTATTATTTTGCCACTTTTTGACGTCTGCATTGACAGATTGGGGCATAATTTAAAATCTCTGATAATGTTTGTATTCTCTCCAGTTCCAGGCGGCCTTCCTCCGTTTAGACGGATGGTTTCAGCCTGTTGCTGGAAGCTGGGGAGGAGCTCGCCATTCACGTGGCACACTTTGGGGACAGTCTCAACGTGGCAGCGTGATCAACAGATGAATTGGATAAACAGATGGGCAGACCCTCACCTGTGAGCCTGGCGGTCAGGTGCAGGGATGTAACCCCAAGACCGACCGGAGCGGACCTTCGCTGATTGGACTGCAGGGTGGTGACAGCTGCCCATGGGGACACTTGGATGAGCTCGTCCTTTGGGGTCTTTTCTGGGTTTGTCCATCAGTGGGGGTGGAGGCAGCCACTGCCTCACGAGGAGGGCAATCTCCCCAGACCAGCCCAGGGAGAAGCATCCCAGGCTTGATTGATAGAAAACAACACAGAAAATATTCCATGGGCTTTCAGTCTTTGTGGTCAGAGGAGAGAAATACGTCAAAATGACAACTCCTAGGAGAAGCAGAGAGCCTCAGAAATAAATTTCGAAATTGCAAATTCTTGAGAATTGAACACAGTTTATTTTGTTCTGTCTGCTTTTTTCTCATCAAGTCCACAGACCGTATAAGCACATAATCTAAAATCTGTCAGTAGAATGTAAAACGTTCTCTGTTTCTTCACTGGCCTGGCGCTCTGGACTGATTTACATGCTTCTTTGGATGAAAAAGGGTACAATCCGGGGCTGCCTGGTGTCCAGAGAAAACCCGCTCGGGGCAGCTGGGGCTGGGCCAGCAGAAGCACCATGACATTCTGAGAAACAGCAGGGGGAGGTCCAGGCGCCCCTCGTGGAGGGGCTGGGGGTGCAGACTGGAGAGGGCCACCCAGCATGAGTCCCAGCCATCGCCCATGCCATCTGTGCCACCTGGGTGACGGGAGCAAGGACGGCACAGCCCACTGCATTCAGTTCTCGGGGTCAACATCACTGCTGCTGTGCCCAGTCCCCTGGGAGGCACATCAGGTGCAGGGGACCTCATGTGTTCAAGGTGCCACCAGGAAACCCAGGTTCGTGGAATTAGGAAGACGCAGCAGGGCTCGGGGAGCATGACATTGGGAGTTTGCTGAGATGAGGAGAACGCAGGTGGCTTATCACAGCCTGTGGGGTTACCTGGATCGAAGCACAGTGTGGATTCTGATAAAGATGCAGGCTGACCCAGTCGATCTGGCCCGTCATTCTGGAGGAGGCACAAAGGTGATGTTAAAGAGGTTTAACATGGGATAGTGGGGAAAGAAGGACATTTCCTGCACAAACACGATGAGCAGAGTCAGGGGAAAATGAGAGGGACACGTTCCCGGAGCGGGGGCAGGCTGCCTGGAGCTGGGGTGACAGGTGACTCATGGGGGAGCAGTCAGATCATGGAAGGCCTGCAGAGCCCTGCAGTGCAGTCAGTGGGGGGCCTGCGACTGGATCAAGGGAGGTCACTGCCGGGTTCTCAGCAGAAATGGTGCTAATGCGTCGTCCACAGTGCTGTGGAACGAGGGAGATGGTGAATCCATCCAGGCCAGGAAAAGCTGGGCTTCTCGAATTTGTAACTGGTTCCCTCCTTTGATCCAATCACCAGAAAATGGCCCTGAGTTGGTAGATCAATAGCTGTGAGTTCAGGGGACATGCTCCCTGTCCTCTCAATCTTTTTTGATTTTTCTTACTTTTTAGTCTTCATTTCATTTACTTTTATTCACTTAATCTTACAGTACTGGACATATTTCTGAAAGTAGCTTGAAATCCATAACTTTAAAGAAATGAAAAGTGTTTTAATTTACAGGGTGAAAATTGGAGTCTTCGTACTTCCTCTGCCCGGGAGTAATAAAAGGAACGCAGGGACTTGGACGGATTGAAAACGGCTCAGACAGGCTGGAGGTGGTGACGGGGGAAGACCATCTAGAAGCCCAGCCTGTGGCCCTGACACCAGAGACGAGGGCGAGGACTGAGGTGCTCACCGTCAACTTCCCGGAGACCTGCTGCGCCTTCCTTGGAGTAATTACGGTGGGTATCCATAACCGTCCCCGCAGCCCCACAGCCAGGGGACAGAGGAGGGTTAAGACCCAGGGACACACTTTCCCGTAGTGTGGCCCCAACCTGAATTCCACGTCTTGAGACATTTGTGGTTGGTCTGTGCCTTCCTGTGATGTCCTCGAGATCCCCTGAGCTCCACCAGCCCTCACTGACTCACCCACACGAGCATCTCCATTCCTACTGGGGTGGGAACATCCACAGGGAACAAACTCACCCCGTACTGTTGCCCTTCACCCCGCGTGTCCCTGTTGTCCTGGGTAGATGCAGCCAGCACGCAGCCCCGCTCACAGCCGCGGATCCAGGCAGGTGAACACCCTGCTCCGCCTGGGGTCGATGGACGAACTCGCCAGGAGACAGCACCTCAGACGGCCTCTGAGCCACTAACATCCGCCAGTGTCCCTGTTCAGCCTGCGGGGAGCCATGGGAAGTGACATTTTTAAGTGATTTGAGGTAAGACTCGCTGACATATCAGATATTGGGGCAGAAAGCAGGGGATACAGTCGAGCATAACTACTCCATTTCTAGCCAGGACAAGCAGCAGGAAGACACGGGACAGTGACAGAACTAGCTGGTTTTGAAGGACAGCACACGTGGAAAGAGGGATAAGAAGTTTAAGATGAAATGGGAACTTTCTCCTAGAAAAGAACCTGGAATGAAAACTGTCCTTCATGGGAGAGTGCGGGGTAAGAGGAGAGATGATATAATGTAAATGGTTGAGGGCTCAGCGCGGAGCCTCGGAGAAGCAGAGGACACGAGCTCACGCAGATTAAACAGGAAAAGCATAACAGAAGGACCAGAGAGAGAAATAGAAAATCTGGGGATTGTGGAGACACTCAAGTCATCATAGAATAGAAATAAAGAGTAAAATAATTAAAGCTGTGGGTCTTTAATTGAGAATTGATTTCTCAATTAATTATGCTTCAATTAGCATTAGAAAATATAAAAAAATGGAGACGAGAAACAGGTAGGTATGGATTGCACTCATAACGTCTGTGAATCGCTTCTCTGAGAGGATGCCGGCATGAGGTGAGGGCGGGAGCACAGAGGACAGAGGGGGCTGGCACGTGTGTGACTTTGGGTGAATTCAGGGGAACTGGAAGGGAGTGACGGCAGATTTCTCGATTGGGAAATGAGCGGAGAGCCAATGACTGAGTTCTGACCGAATGAGGAGAAAGGGCTTCAGGTTGGGAGGTGCCAGCGAGGACTTAGAGCAAGAGGGTGTGTGCTTCTCCGAAGTTCCCGTTAGCAGCGTCCCACTGACGGAATTGCCCTGTGCTCTCACACCGACACAGAAGTGAAGTTTGGGTCTTGAGAGTGTTAAAGAGGTGACTTAAAGCCGAGAAAGGAAAACTTCAGCGCTCTCTTCTCATTCGGGATGTTCTAACGTGAAAAGTTCAGCAGAAATGGCCAGTGCAGTCTTGGGATTGGTATTTTCCTTTATGCGATATGTAAAAAAACAGATAAGTTCTTTAAGCCCTAAATATGTGCCAGGAATGGCATTAAAGGTTTTATATGCATTACCTCATTAATTTTTTTCATAATATTTCAGTAATTTAAAAGAGTAAAATTAGTATCAATAATAGCCATTGTGTGTTGGGAATTGACAATGAGATGGGTGCTACACCATTTGTTTTTTGTTTTTGCTGAGGAAGATTCACCCTGAGCTAACATCTGTGCCAATATTTCTCTGTTTTTTAGTATGTGGGTCGCCAGCACAGCAAGGCTGCTAAGAAAGTGGTGTAGGTCTGTGCCCGGGAACCGAACCTGGGCCGCTGAAGCACAGCACACTGAATGTAACCACTAGGCCACCAGGGCGGCCCACCGTGATTTACTTAGATAATCTCCTTCATTTCTTACAGCAGTCACATGAGACGCATATCGTGTTTCACTTATTTTAAAGATGAAGGACAATGTTTTTGCTAAGCAAATCAATTCTGTAATGTAGATAAGCTAATGATAGAACACACTGCTTCAAACTCTTTAGAAACTATTATTGGTCAAAAAATATTTACCAAGATAATTTCAAATTTTAGTGGAGCAACTATGAACTCCTAAATTATTTTGAAAGTGGAAAACTTTTTTGTTTCATTCTTACCATGTTTAATTTTTCACTTTCCTCTTTCTGCTGGAAAAACATTCAGCCTGCACTTACAAGGAGGGTTAACTTGTCAGGAAAGGGTAAAAACATCTCACCCTCTTTTTTTTTTTGAGTTAGTGTAATCTTTATTATGTTTGAAACACCAGTACAGTGAATTTTTTGTAATCTTGATGTTGTTATATAAGTTATCTCTGGTCAAGTCTTCTGATGAAATTTTCATGTATCAATTTAAAAATGAAAATAAAACAATGCATTTGTTACTCATAATTAAATATAATTTTACATTTCTTTGATTATCTGGAAGACATTTCATCATCTAATATTTTGGGATCTTCATGAAGAAAATGGATGTTGAATTTTGTCAAGTGCTTTTTCTGCATCTTTTGAGATGATCGCTATGATTTTAATCCTTCATTCTGTTAATGTGATGTATCATGTTGATTGATCTGTATATGTTCAACCATCCTTTCATCCAAGGGATAGATACCACTGATCATGGTGCACGATCCTTTTAAGGCACTGTTGAATTCGGTTTGCTGGTATTTTGTTGAGGATTTTTGCATCCACGTTTATCAGAGATATTGGCCTGTAATTTTTTTCCAGTAATTGTGTAATTTTGGGTGTACATTATTGTGTATCAGCTTCTGGATAGAATTAATCATGCTCACCCCCAGTAGTCTAATTATTGTCCATCACTGTAAATATGTGTCCCTTTACCCCTGTCACCCACCCCCCATCCCCCTTCCTCTCTGGTAACCACTAAACTGTTCTCTTTGTCCATGTATTTGCTTATCTTTCACATATGAGTGAAATCATGCAGTATTAGTCTTTCTCTGGCTTATTCACTTAATACCCTCAAGGTCCATCCATGTTGTTGCAAATGCGACGATTTTGTCTTCTTTATGGCTGAGTAGTATTCCATTGTATATATGTGCCACATCTTTATCCATCCATCCATTGTTGGGCACTTGGGTTGCTTCCACATCTTGGCTATTGTGAATAATGCTGCAATGAACATAGGGGTGCATAGACCTCTTTGGATCATTGACTTCAAGTTCTTTGGATAAAAACCCAGTAGTGGGACAGCTGGATCATATGGTATTTATATTTTTAATTCTTTGAGAAATCCCCATACTGTTTTCCGTAGTGGCTGCACCAGTTTGCATTCCCACCAGCAGTGTATGTGGGTGCCCTTTTCTCCACATCCTCTCCAACACTTGGTTTTGTCTTGGTGATTATAGCCATTCTGACTGGTGTAAGGTGATATCTCATTGTAGTTTTGATTTGCATTTCCCTGATGATTAATGATGTTGAACATCTTTTCATGTGCCTATTGGCCATCTGTATATCTTCTCTGGAAAAAAGTCTGTTTATATCGTCTGCCCATTTTTTTGATTGGGTCGTTTGTTTTTTTGTTGTTGAGTTGTATGAGTTCTTGATATATTTTGGAGATCAACCCCTTGTTGGATAAATGATTTGCAAATATTTTCTCCCAGTTGGTGGGTTGTCTTTTTGTTTTGTTCATGGTTTCCTTTGCTTTGCAGAAGACTTTTAGTCTGATGTAGTCCCATGTGTTAACCTTTCTTTTGTTTCCCTTGCCCATGTAGACATGATATTTGAGAAGATGCTGCTAAGACCAATGTTATATAGTGTACTGCCTATATTTTCTTCTATGAGTTTTATGGTTTCAGGTCTTATGTTCAAGTCTTTAATCCATTTTGAGTTAATTTTTGTGTGTGGTGCAAGATAGTGGTTTACTTTCATTCTTTTGCACATGGCTGTCCAGTTTTCCCAACACCATTCATTGAAGAGACTTTCCCTTCTCCATCGTATGTTTTTGGCTCCTATGTCAAAGATTAACTGTCCATAGACATGTAGTTTTATTTTTGGGCTTTCAATTCTGTTCCATTGATCTGTGTGTCTGTTTTTGTGCCAGTACCATGCTGTTTTGGTTACTATAGCTTTGTAGTATATTTTGAATCAGGGATTGTGATGCCTCCAGCTTTGTTCTTTTTTCTCAGGATTGTTTTGGCTATTCAGGGTCTTTTGTTTTTCTACATAAATTTTAGGATTCTTTGTTCTATTTCCATGAAGAATGCCATTGGGATTCTGATTGGGATTGCATTGAACCTGCAGATTGCTTTAGGTAGTCTGGACGTTTTAACTATGTTGATTCTTCCGACCCATGAGCATGGAATATGTTTCCATTTCTGTATGTCTTCTTTAATTTCTTTCAATAATGTCTTATAGTTTTCAGTGTATAGGTCTTTCATCTCTTTGGTTAAGTTTGTTCCTAGATACTTTATTCTTTTTGTTGCAGTTGTAAATGGGATTGCATTCTTGATTTCTCTTTCTGTTAGTTGATTGTTAGTGTATAGAAATACAACTGTTTTTTGCAAGTTGATTTTGTACCCTGCAACTTTGCTGTAGTTGTTGATTATTTCTAATAGTTTTCCGATGGATTCTTTAGGGTGTTCTATGTATAGAATCATGTCATTTGCAAACAGCAAGAGTTTCACTTCTTCCTTTCCAATTTGGATTTCTTTTTCTTGCATAATTGCTCTGGCCAAAAGCTCCATTACTATGTTGAATAGGAGCAGTGAGAGTGGGCACCCTTGTCTTGTTCCTGTTCTCAAAGGGATGGCTTTCAGTTTTTCACCATTAAGTATGGTGTTGGCTGTGGATTTGTCATACATGGCCTTTGTGTTTGGATGGAGGGCTCTCTATATATCTATGAAGTCCATCTGGTCTAGTTTTTCATTTAAGTTCATTATTTCCTTGTTGACTTTCTGTCTGGATGGTCTATCCATTGATGTAAGTGGGGAGTTAAGGTCCCCTACTATTATTGTGTTGTTGTTAATATCTCCTTTTAGGTTTGTTAATAGTTGCTTTATGTACTTTGGTGCTCCTGTGTTGGGTGCATATGTATTTATAAGTGTTATCTCTTCTTGGTGGAGTGTCCCCTTTTATCATTATATATTGCTTCTCTTTGTCTATCATTACCTATTTTATCTTGAAGTCTACTTTGTCTGATATAAGCATGGCAAAACCTGCTTTCTTTTGTCGGCTATTAGCTTAGAGTATCATCTCCATCCCTTCTCTCTGAGCCTGTGTTTGTCTTTTTTTTTTTTTTTTTTTTTTTGTGGGGAAGACCAGCCCTGAACTAACATCTGTTGCCAATCTTCCCCTTTTTGCTGAGGAAGACTGGCCCTGGGCTAACATCTGTGCCCATCTTCCTCCACTTTATATGGGACGCCGCCACGGCATGGCTGACAGGCAGTGACGTCAGCGGGCGCTCGGGATCCGAACTCGCGAACCTCGGGCTGCCAAGCGTGAACTAAACCGCTGCGCCACCGGGCGGGCCCGCCTGTGTTTGTCTTTAGAGCTGAGATGTGTTTCCTGGAGGTAGCATATTGTTGGGTCTTGTTTTTTTGCTGGCCATGTATATTTTATTTTATTGCAGTAATATTGGTTTATAACATTGTATAAATTTCAGGTGTACTTCATTATACTTCTATTTCTATATAGATTACATCATATTTACCACCCAAATACTAATTACCATCCTTCACCACACACATGTGCCTAATCATCCCCTTTGCCCTCCTCCCTCCCCCCTTGCCCTCTAGTAACCACCAATCCAATCTCTGTCTCTATATGTTTGTTTGTTGTTGTTTTTATGAGTGAGATCATACAGTTTTTGACTTTCTCCCTCTGACTTATTTTTCTTAGCATAATACCCTCAATGTCCATCTAAGTTTCACAAATGGCTGGATTTTATCATTTTTTATGACTGAGTAGTATTCCATCGTGTATATATACCACATCTTCTTTATCCATTCATCCCTTGGTGGGCATTTAGGTTGCTTCCAAGTCTTGACTATTGTGAACAATGCTGCAATGAACACAGGGGTGCATGTATCTTTACGTATTGATGTTTACGTGTTCTCTGGATAAATACCCAGCAGTGGAATAGATGGATTGTATAGTATTTCTATTCTTAATTTTTTTGGGAATCTCCATACTGTCTTCCATAGTGGCTGCACCAATTTGCACTGCCACCAGCAGTGTATGAGAGTTCCCTTCTCTCCACATTCTCTCCAACGCTTGTTGTTTCCTGTCTTGTTAATTACAGCCATTTTGACGAGTGTGAGGTGATATCTCATTGTAGTTTTGATTTGCATTTTCGTGATAGTTAATGATGTTGAACATCTTTTCATGTGCCTGTTGGCTGTCTGTGTATCTTCTTTAGAGAAATGTCTGTTCAGGTCTTTTGCCCATTTTTAAATTGGATTGTTAGTTTTTTTGTTGTTGAGATGTATGAGTTCTTTATATATTTTGGTGATTAACCCCTTGTCAGATATATGGTTTGCAAATATCTTCTCCCATTGTTCGGTTGTCTTTTCATTTTGTTGATCATTTCCTTTGCTCTGTGGAACTTTTTAGTCTGATGTAGTCCCATTTGTTTATTTTTTCTATTGTTTCCCTTGCCCAGTCAGACATGGTACTTGAAAATATGTTGCTAAGACCAATGTTGAAGAGCGTACTGTCTATGTTTTCTTCTAGAAGTTTCATGTTTTGAGGTCTTACATTCAAGTCTTTAATCCATTTTGAGTTAATTTTTGTGTATGGTGTAAGGTAATGGTCTACTTTCATTTTTTTGCATGTGGCTGTCCAGTTTTCCCAACACCATTTATTAAAGAGACATTCCTTTCTCCATTGTATGTTCTTGGCTCCCTTGTTGAAAATTAGCTGTCCATAGATGTGTGGGTTTATTTCTGGGCTCTTGATTCTATTCCATTGATCTGTGTGTCTGTTTTTGTGCCAGTACTATGCTGTTTTGGTTACTATAGCTTTATAGTACATTTTGAAATCAGGGAGTGTGGTTCTTCCAGCTTTTTTTCTTTTTCTCAGTATTTCTTTAGCTATTCCGGGTCTTTTGTTTTTCCATATAAGTTTTATAATTCTTTGTTCTATTTCTGTGAAAAATGTTGTTGGAATTTTGATAGAAATTGCATTGAATCTATAGATTGCTTTAGGAAGTATGGGCATTTTAACTATGTTAATTCTTCCAATCCAAGAGCACGGAATATCTTTCCATTTCTTTGCATCTTCTTCAGTTTCTTTGAACAATGTTTTAAGTTTTCAGTGTACAGATCTTTCACCTCTTTCGTTAAGTTTATTCCTAGGTATTTCACTCTTTTTGTTGCAATTGTAAATGAGATTGTATTTTTAATTTCTCTTTCTGCTACTTCATTGTTAGTGTATAGAAGTGCAACTGATTTTTGTATGTTGATTTTGTATCCTGCAGATTTACCATATTCATTTATTATTTCTAGAAGTTTGTGGTGGATCTTTTAGGGTTTTCTATATATAAAATCATGTCATCTGCAAATAGTGACAGTTTCACTTCTTCCTTTCCAATTTGGATCGCTTTTATTTCTTTTTCTTGCCTGACTGCTCTAGCCAGGACTTCCAATAGTATGTTAAATAGGAGTGGTGAAAGTGGGCATCCTTGTCTGGTTCCTGTTCTTAGAGGGATAGCTTTCAGTTTTTCACCATTGAGGATGATATTAGCTGTGGGTTTATCATATATATGGACTTTATTATGTTGAGGTACTTTCCTTCTATACCCATTTTCTTCAGTTTTTTTTTTATCATAAATGGATGCTGTATCTTGTCAAATGCTGTCTCTGCATCTACTGAGATGATCATGTGATTTTTATTCTTCATTTTATTAATGTGGTGTATCACTTTGATTGATTTGCCAATGTTTAACCATCCCTGCATCCCTGGAATGAATCCCACTTGATCATGGTGTATGATCTTTTTAATGTATTGTTGTATTTGATTTGCTAGTATTTTGTTGAGGATTTTTGCATTGATGTTCATCAGTGATATTGGCCTGTAATTTTCTTTTTTTTGTGTTGTCCTTGTCTGGTTTTGGTATCAGGGTAATGTTGGCCTCCTAGAATGAGTTAGGAAGATTCCTCTCCTCTTCAATTTTTGGAAGAGTTTGAGAAGGACAGGTGTTAAGTCTTCTTTGAATGTTTGGTAGACTTCACCAGGGAAGCCATCTGATCTTGGACTTTCACTTTTTGGGAGGTTTTTTGTTACTGTTTTAATCTCCTTACTGTTAATTGATCTATTCAAATTCTCTATTTCTTCTTGATTCAGTTTTGGAAGGTTGTATAATTCTAAGAATTTATCCATTTTTTCTAGATTGCCTAATATGTTGGCATATAGGTTTTGGTAGTATTCTCTTATAATCTTTTGTATTTCTGAGATGTGTGTTGTAATTTCTCCTCTTTCATTTCTTGTTTTATTTATTTGAGCCTTCTCTCTTTTTTTCTTGGTGAGTCTAGCTAAATCTTTGTCAATTTTCTTTATCTTTTCAAAGAACCAGCTCTTGGTTTTATTGATTTTTTCTATTGATTTTTACTCTCTATTTCATTTATTTCTGCTCTGATTTTTATTATTTTCCCCCTTCTACTGATTTTGGGCTTTGTTTGTTCTTCTTTTTCCAGTTCCTTTTGGTGCACTGTTAGATTGTTTATTTGAGATTTTTCTTGTTTGCTGAGATAGGATTGTGTTGCTATAATCTTCCCTCTTAGAACAGCTTTTGCTGTATCCCATACATTCTGGCATGTAGTATTTTCATTTTCATTTGTCTCCAAGTATTTTTTGATTTCTCCTTTGATTGCTTCATTGACCCAATCGTTGTTCAGTAGCATTTTGTTTAATCTCCACATATTTGTGGCTTTTCTGATTTTCTTTCTATAGTAGATTTCTAGTTTCATACCTTTGTGGTCAGAAAAGATGCTTGGTATATTTCAATCTTTTTAAATTTATGGAGACTTGTTTTGTGGCCTAATATGTGATCAATCATGGAGAATGTTCCCTGTGCATTCGAAAAGAATGTATATTCTTCAGTTTTTGGATGGAATGTTCTGTATATATCCACTAGGTTCACCAGGTCTAACGTGTTGTTTAAGGCCAGTGTTTCCTTGTTGATCTTCTGTTTGGATGATCTATCCATTGGTGGAAGTGGAGTGTTAAAGTCCCCTACTATTATTGTGTTGCTGTCTATTTCTCCTTTTATGTCTGTCAATAATTGCTTTATATATTTAGGTGCTCCTATGTTGGGTGCATAGATATTTATGAGTGTTATATCCTCTTGTTGGATTGTTCCCGTGATCATTATGTAGTGTCCTTTTTTTGTCTCTTGTTACAGTTTTTGTTTTAAGTCTATTTTGTCTGATATGAGTATTGCTACTCCAGCTTTCTTTTCATTGCCATTTGCATGGAGTATCTTTTTCCATCCCTTCACTTTCAGTTTGTGAGTGTCTTTAGGTCTGAAGTGTGTCTCTTGTATGCTGCATATATATGATTCTTGTTTTTTTATCCAAACAGCTGCCCTATGCCTTTTGATTGGAGCATTTAGTCCATTGACATTTAAAGTAGCTATCGATATGTATGTACTTACTGCCATTTTTTTTCTTGGTGTGTTAGTAGTTCTTCTCTTGCTCTCTTCCCCTGTGGTTTGATGGCTTTCTTTGGTATTATGTTTGGGTTCCTTTTGCTTAGTGTTTTGTGTATTTACTATAGGTTTCTGGTTTGTGATTACCAAGAGGTTCATATATAATAACCTATGCATGTAGCAATCTATACTGAGTTGATGGTCTCTTTAGTTTGACCTCTGTCTGAAAGCTCTACTCTTTTACTCCCCTCTTCCCACATTTTATGTTTTTGATATCATATCTATCCTCTTTTTTTGTGCATTTGTATCTCTTACCCTCTTATCATGGAAATAGATAATTTTTTTCACATTTGTGGTCTTCTCTTTCCCCCTTAAATAAGTCCCTTTAGCATTTCCTGTAGGACTGGTTTCTTGGTGATAAACTCCTTTAATTTTTGCTTGTCTGGGAAACTCTTTATTTGTCCTTCCACCCTGAATGATATCCTTGCCAGGTAGAGTATTCTAGGCTGTAGGTTTTTTCATTTTAGCACTTTAAACATGTCATGCCACTCTCTTCCAGCCTGTAAGGTTTCTGCAGAGAAGTCACCTGATAGCTTTATGGGGTTTCCTTTGTATGTAACTTGTCTTTCTCTTGCAGCTTTTAGGACTCTCTCTTTAATTCTGGACATTTTAATTATGGTGTGTTTAGGTGTGGGCCTCTTTGGGTTTATTTTGTTTGGCGCCCTCACTGCTTCCTGTACCTGGATGTCTGTTTCCTTCCTCAGGTTAGGGAAGTTTTCAGCTATTATCTCTTCAAACAGATTCTCTGCGCTTTTGTCTCTCTCTTCTCCTTCTGGGATACCTATAACATGGATGTTACTGTGTTTGATATTGACCCAGAGGTCCCTTAAACTGCCCTCACTCTTTTAAATTCTTTTTTCTGTTCAGCTTGGGTGATTTCCTCTAGTCTCTCATCCAGCTCACTGATCCATTCTTCTGTATCCTCTACTCTGCCTTTAAGTCCCTCTAGTGAATCTTTCATCTCCATTATTGTAGTCTTCATTTCTGATTGAGTCTTTTTTATATCTTGCATTTCTTTGTTGATGTTCTCACTGAGTTCATCCATTCTTCTCCTAAGATCAGTGAGCATATTTATGACTCTTTGAACTCTCTGTAGGTAGATTGCCCATTTCTGTTTCATTTAGTTCCTTTTCTGGGGTTTTGTCTTGTTCCCTTACTTGGACATTGTTCCTTTGCCTCCTCATTTTGCCTCTTTCTCTGTGCTTCTTTCTACGTATTATCTAGGTCAGCTACATCTCCTGATCTTGGAGAGGTGACCTTATGTAAGTGATGCCTAATGAGGCCCAGCAGTGTGCTTTCCTCTCATCATCAGTTCCAAATGTCCCAAGAGTGACCCCTGTATGGGCTACTTGTGTCCTTCTGTTGTGGCAGGGTTACTCTTGCTGTAGGTGCCCAGGGAGGCTGAGCTGTCCCCCTGGCCAGATGGTTGTAATGCTCAGCTGCGTGTGGTTGTTGTAGGCCCTTCAGTCTCTTTATCAGGTGTGTAGATCCCTCCGCACCGTTGGCTACAAGGTCTAATAGCACATTCCTGTTGCAGTTTTTCTATTAAATGAGTAGGCCTCCAGAGTGGCTGCTTATTAGGCTCAGGGGCTTACAATTGCTATAAGCCTTTGCCTATTAGGCTCTTGTCAGCTCTGGAGGGTTGCAGCTGGGTGGGGCTGGCCCCAGGCACAGGAGCACCCAATTGTTTCAGGCTTTGGAGGTAGGGCTGATCCCCTGTGTGGCTGTTTGAGAAGCACAAGTCTGCTGCAGCTGAGAAGCCCCACTGCCCGCAGGGCCACAAACACAGTCAACACAGTCCTGTCCCATGCACACGCCCCAACCCCCTAAAGTTGACCCAGTCGCTCCAAGGCAGGGGCCCCATACTTTCCACCTGCTCCTTGGGCTCACCCTGCCCCACAGAGGTGGACCCACTTGCCAGGCTGCAGAGAATCAGGCAGCTCCCTTAAGCAGGCCCACCAGTTGCCCGAGGGCTTGTTGCTGGGTGGGGCCAGCCCCTAGGGTGAGCTGCTTCACTTGGCTGAGCTGGATTTAATCAGTGCTCTAGTGGGTGGGGCAGACCCTGGGCTAGCAGACCACAGGGAGAACTCCAATGGTATCTGCCAGCATCTGTGTCTGTACACCCACACCAGGTCACAACAATGGCCACCACCAATGTCCTAGTCCCTCGAGAGGTCTCATCTCTCACTGAGATGCACCCAAATCCTATCGGGTGAGTCTCTTTTCACCAAAGGACTGTGTGCCTTTCATTCTGGTGATTTTAGGTTGCTTTCTGAAGTAGGTGAATTTGTGCATGGGCCCTTTAAGAGCCAGCTTTGATTTCTTTGTGTCCCAGCTTTTCTGGGGGTATTCCCAGTTGTCGTGAGTAGCCAGCAAAGCCAGATATTATGACACTCATCTCTGTTGTGCTGGGTCCAATAAATGCCTATAGTGGCAATGCTCCCTGGCTCAGGTCCCCCTTCCTCCAGGGAAGGCTGCGTACCTTTGGATTGCTCCCGGGCAGCTGTGAAGTGTTGTGGGTTGTGAAGATGGTGTTTGTTTTCTCTCCAGAAGGGAACTTCTGCCACTTCCACTTCAGTTAGGACTGTTGTTTGTTGCAGGGGTTCCTCTTATCCAGTTTTCAGTTCTCTCTGAGGGGTAATTTTTCCAAGATTAGTTGTAAATCTGCTGTGTCTGTGGGAGGAGGTGAGTTCAGAGTCCCCCTACACAGCCATTTTGACCTCTCTTCTGGGTCTTGTTTTTTAATCCATCCCACAACTCTGTGTCTTTTGATTGGAGATTTCAATCATTTACATTTAGAGTGATTTTTGATATATTAGGGCTTAATGTTGCTATTTTATTGCTCATTTTCTGGTTCTTCTGCATTTCCTTTGTTTCTTGTCCTGTGTGTTTCAGACTACCAATTTGGTTTGGTAGTTCTCTATGATGGTTTTCTCAATTTCTCTTTATTTATCATTTGTGTCTCTGTTCTGATTATTTGTTTAATGGTTACCATGAGGTTTGTGTAAGAAATCTCATAGATGAGATAGTTCATTTTCTGATAGCCTCTTATTTCCTTAGACTAAGTCGATTCCATCCCTTTCCTCTTCCCCTTCTAGGTTATTATTGTCACAACTTATTCCATCTTGTGTTGTGAGTTTGTGGTTAAAATGATGAGATTGTATTTATTTTTGGTGTTTTCCTTCCCTTTATCTTTGATGTTATAATTGTTTGCTAACCAGTTCTGATAGAGAGCTGCAATTTTTCTGATTTAGTCTACCTATTTTCCTCCTTGCTCAAGGCTTTGCATCCCCTTTCTCTCTCTTTTTTTTCAGGCATGAGGGCCTTCTTGAGCATTTCTTGCAGTGGGGGTCTTGTAGTGATGAACTCCCTTAGCTTTTGTTTATCTGGGAAAGTTTTTATTTCTCCATCATATTTGAAGGATATTTTCTCTGGATAGAGTATTCTTGGCTGAAAGTTTTTATCTTTCAGAATTTTGAATATATCATTCCACTCTCTCCTTGCCTGTAAGGTTTCTGCTGAGAAATCGGCTGAAAGCCTGATTGGACTTCCTTTTGTACATTATTTTCTTCTGTCTTGCTGCCCTTAATATTTTTTCTTTGTCATTGACTTTTGCCAGCTTTACCACTATATGCCTTGGAGAGGATCTTTTTACGTTGCTATAGATAGGAGATCTATTGACTTCATTCACTTGTATTTCCAGCTCCTTCCACAGGTTTGGGAAATTCTCAGCTATCATTTCTTTGAACAAGCTCTCTGCTCCTTTCCCCCTCTCTTCTCCCTCTGGAATACCTAAAATCCTTATGTTGCATTTCCTGATTGAGTTGAATATTTCTCAGAGAATTTCTTCATTTCTTTTTAGTCTTAGTTCTCTCTCCTCCTCCATCTGAAGGATTTCTATATTTCTGTCCTTCAGACTGCTGATTCTCTCCTCTATAATATCAGCTCTTTTATTCAGGAAGTCCAGATTTTTCTTTATCTCCTCCATTGTGTTTTTCATCTCCAACATTTCTGATTAGTTTTTCTGTATAGTTTCAATCTCTTTTGTGAAGAAATTCCTGATTTCACTGAACTATCTGTATTTTCTTGTAATTCATTGAGCTTTTTTATGATAGCTATTTTGAATTCTCTCATTTAGATTATAAATTTCTGTGCCTTCAGGACTGATTTCTTGGTGCTTGTCATTTTCCTTCTGGTCTGGAGATTTAATATATTTTTTCATACTGTTTGACAGCATGTATTTGTGCCTCTGCGTAGTGATAGTATCTGGTCACAGCTTCCATCTGCCACCACTGGGTGGGGGTCAAGAGCTGTGTATTCTGAGCCTGCTGCAACCCCAGCTCGCTCTCTCACAGCTGCTGCTTTTCTATCATATGCGCAGGCGCTCTGGCCAACCAGCTGAGCTGGAGTGCTGGGCTGAGGGAGGGGCTCTTTCTATCATCTGCCTGATCCCAGGGGTTTCTCGCTCTTCCCTCACTATCTGCTCTCCTGGGGTGCTGGCTTGATGAAGATACCCCCATTACAGTTCAGCCACCTCCATGTGGGGGTTTCCCACAGGCTGTGAGGGAACTTGGAGAGTGACAGTTTTCCCATGGAAGGCCACCCTACCCCGCTCTCCTCTGAGAGCCATACGGTCCTGGGATGGCTGCCATTTGGGAGGGAGAGGAGCTCTCCATACCTCCTTCCACTTCCCCCGGGGGGTTCAGCACCTCCACCTTCATATGCAACTACATATGGCTGCATGGGTCTCTCAGACATCTTTTGTGTTGTGTGAATGTCTTCTGTTGGTACATGAATGTCCTTTTTGTTGTATCTTAGAGAGTCTAAGGGGGGAGCTCACTCTGCCATGATGCTGACGTCACTCCCTCACCCATCTTAGATATTTGTCAAAGAGAATTTCAAGTAACATGGAGACGCCAGAATGGTGGGTGTGGGCATCTGCATATGGCCATGCAGGTGGACACCAGGATGGTGGGTGTGGATGGGTGTGTGTGGCCACGAAGGTTAAAACTGCTCCTCCAGATTCCGCTTCTGAGGGAACTGACCAAACCTGTATGTGTCCAGTGACCATGGAGAGTAGTGAACACCTGCTGGGACCACAGCCTGCACACAGACAGAATCTGCTGAAACCACATTGTTTTGCTCCCACATAAAGGTGTCGCTCCACAGTGCAGACACTTGGGAGCCAAAGGGCCCTGGAGTCAGTGCTTTGGGGCAGGAGGAGCCCAGATACGCTGGCTCAGTCTCCCTGAAATCGCTCATCACTCTGCTGTGGTCAATAGTCCGTTATCTCCCTCCTGGAGTCTTACATGCTTGAATGCAACGTGGTTTCATTTCTTTAAAGACAAAGTCTAGATTTTATGATCCTTAAACTAGGCTCTTCTGCAGATAATTTGAATACATTTACTGTAATTAGACTTTCAAATTAGTAACAACTGTTTCTGGGAAGTGTGAATTTTCTACAGTGTAAAAGAGTCCAGGTATTAACGTAAGAAACAATTTTCAAAGCATTGGTTTCAAAATAGATTGAAATTATGTTTTACTGAAGTGACTTATGTGACATTGAAAGTCTGGTAACCAATGGTCTGTATTTCATGTGGTTATACTTTCCATTTCTAAGAGTGTGTTATTTACAGATGGTAAGTATTTTTGCTACTGTTCGCCCTAGAAATCCAATAAGAAAGCTGTCATGTTGGAGACTATTGATCCAGCCCTGTAGGTGCCAGCAGGATATGGCGGGTCATACAGACCTGAAGACATATTTCCAATTTACCAGCTGGCAGCAAACACAGGAAGCCCAGAAACCAGCTATAGTAATTCAAACAGCAGGTAAACAAATGAAAGTAAAAGACAGATAATGATTATGAAGTAAAAATAAGAGAAAGACAAACATATTTCAAATGAGTCCTTGTCATGCATAGACATCGTCCCTCAAAGCATGAAGCCATGAAAAAAGCCCCAGAGGTTAATGAAAGTAAGTCAGCCTCTTACTCATATAGAGAATTACTGAGTTACTTTCAGAACTATGTGATGTTTGAACTAGGAAATGTAATTTTTAAGAAATAACAATTTGCCACAATTTGGTGAGGGAATTGTATATTGACAGGTCTAGATGAATAAGGAGTTAGCTTTCTGGAGACTCTTCCTAATTTCCTCCAATGTCAGCTCATCCCATCCCCACCATAACTTTGTGAAGTTTATTACTGTCATCATTATTATTATTGCCACCACCACCATCACCGTTTTCCAGATGTTTAACATGAGGGGAGTCAAGTCCTGTCCTTCCTAGAGTCAGCCAGCTGCTGGAGCTAGGTTGTGCCCTTGATCTCTGTTCAATTATTTATGTTTGTGAAAATCATTATTTTTTGATTCAGAAGTTCAGGAAGGTTACAAGGAGGTCACAGTGCACACACACCTCTCCAACCAGAGGTTACCCTCCTGTGGAGCCCTGGAGTCAGTGCCCAATGGTGACGCTTTATGGCCTGAAACACCAGCAAAGCCCCCATGAGACTCTTAGGGTGGACAGTTTGTGCTGACACCAGGTAATGACTGCTCACGGTCAATAAGCCTGTCGTGCAGCATAAATAAAACAGGATTCAAAGTAAAAAAAAAATACTGACACTTTAGTTGGCTGAATGCACCAAGGACTTAGGCTACAGAAGAACAAAATATAGTTGGGCAAGTGGTAAACATCCCATCTCCTCTTGACAGCAGCCGTGGGTGTTGGCCTTGTAGCCCAAGCTGGCATCACGATGGGGGGGTGGCCTTGGTCCTTCAACCACAAAATCTCAGCTCTTTTGAAAATCCCAGCTTGATAATCCCCAGTGTTCACTATGCAAATTGCAACTGTCTCTTGAATCTTTCAACCAAAACTTTCTGCATTTAACTTGCATGTTAGTATTTTGATGGAAAGTGTTTTCATTTTGAGTATGTATTGTGGCATGAGTCTATGAGTATCTTAGGGGACAGATGTTAGACCAATCATGAATTTGGACTCAGAACCTCCCCTAATCCTATGGGCAGTGTAAGCACATGTGGATGAGGCTCAGATTATCAGTGGTGGTGCATGCGCTGGGGCACAGACATAGAATCTGACGGTCTGTGAGCGACTGCTAGCTACCACACCGTATGATCTCACATTAGCAGAGCCAAAATTCATAAATGTGAGCATATTATAATGTTTTCTAGCAAAAGCTCTAAAGTATATAACTTTTCTGTAAATATGTAGCCATTCACAGCATGGCACCCATCAAAAAGAAGAGAGAGAGTTTCAAATGTTGCTATTCATTTCTCAAAGAAACCTACATTGGATACAAAAAATACAAATTCATGTTCTTCCCTAGATTCTTAAACATGTAACATTTTCATACCCAAACAGTTGTTTCAGCAAGATAAACAGGTAATTTTCTATGTAAGTTACTGCTTAAAAGTGTAATTGCCCTTTTCATGTGTGCCCTGTAAATTCGTTGGCAGGTGCAATGCATATACAGTGTTTTGAATTTACTCACGGTGAGAAGGTGCCACTGCAGCCAAACAAAAATGCATTTGAGGCATTTTAAATGTGAGTCTCGAACAGAGGCCTGTATCATGCTGATGAGGATCTGAGAGCCATCTGTAGAGGAAGCCAAAAATTAAAAATCTCTGTTGTGTAAGCACATTTACTGGTGAGTTGTTGTGTGGAAGGAGTGTGATTTGTAAATACTAACTACTCTGGACTCAGAAATATGTAGATCAAATTTTGCCTAGCTGCAGACATAAAACAGCAAATAATATAACCGTTGACTTCTTCACACAAAAAAGTCTGTGTGTGTGTAAGTGCATCTGTGTGTGTCCATGCACAAGTGTGTGTGTGTGAGCATAAGTGCAGCTTCATATAAAGAGTGTTAATGGATACAAACCTATCAGGCTCACAGATGACTTTTCTTACATTTCCTGGTAGGAGGAACTTTCCTTTAAATGTTGATTTCAACTCAACACTCCTCCACTGCCCAGGATACACAGTGCCTTGCTCTTGCCTAAATCGAGAAAATCAAATCAACCAGGATGGGAGAAATTCCAAACTTAGTGACACTTAAAGGGAGAAAGAAGAAACCCTGGTAACTTGAGGACTCAGTTCTTTGGCCATATGCTCTCAGTCTGAAGAAAAATGTAAACAAACCTTGAGGGCTTGTGAGTTGGGTTGATTTTCATAGACAGATGGATATACCAACCCTGAAACTACTGTGTGAGGTTTGTGGTACTGTGCAGATAAGGAAATGTAGCAAAATTGTGGGAGCCAACATTTCCATATATAAAGAGAGAGATGCAAGGATGAAAGGGTTGGTGTTTTAAGCCACTAATTTTTGGGGCCATTTGTTACCCATCAATAGATAACTGATATGTATCTTAGAGAACAGGCCAACAATTAATAGCCTTTTCATAAAAATGACTAGTTGAATGATATCATAGAAGTAAAAATATTGCAATAACAATAAAGAAAATAAAATATTTAGGAATAAATTTAACAAGAAATGTGCAAAAATTACTTGAGGGAAACTTTACAGCACTTCTGAAAATGGAACAAAATAGAATATCTAGAGAGAACCCCAAGCTTGTTCTGAAATTTGTACGTGAGAGTTCTGACCTATCAAACCACTGGGAACACGTGGGCTCCTTATAAATTGTTTCAGGGCAGCTTGGTAGCCACTTTTTGAAAAGATTAAATTGGTTTCACACATCACACGTACAAAAATAAACTCTAAATCCACAAGGGACCCAAACATAAAAATATGGCCACACATATGATTGAGGAAAACGTAGTGTGCTTCTGTAGTCGTGAGTGTAGAAAAAAGGCTTTTCCTACTGTGACCGAGCCTAGATGCAAAAATGAAAAGATTAAACAAATCAATGTCATGTGAAAAATTTTAATGGAAAACAATTGAAACAAAGGAAAAAATGATGATGTGGAAGAAAGTGTTTGCAACAAAAATCAAATATAAGGGGTTATTTATGAATGCACAAAGAATTATTTCAAACTAAAGAGAGTTCACAAAAAAATGGGATAAAGGCCTGCACAGAGAATTGCCCCCAAAAGATACACAAGTGCATTTGAAAATGATGAGGTCTTCATCTTTACTCATCATGAAAATGCAAATCAAAGGTGCACTGGGACGCCATTCCTCACCTATCGGATTAGCAAGCATGTGGGAGCTCAGCTACTCACCGCAGGGGTGGGGCTGTGGGGAAAGTCATTCTCCTGTGTCGCTGGTGGGATCTGAAGCTAGCACAAGCCCTGTGGAGAAGAGCTGGCAATATCCACCCAAACTATACACGCATTTATCCTTTGACCCTGCCACCCTGCTTCTATGCATTTCACCCTGATGTTACTACCTCCAAAAAATGACCCCCCAAAAGACTATGGATAATGTTATTTGTCACTACATTATTTATAATAGGAAAATTGTAGAAACTACGCAAATGCCTACTGATGAGAGCTTATTGAATAAGTGAGGGTATCTCTGCTCAACATAGTACGAAGCTGTAAAAAAGGATGAGGGGGGCCTGCCCGGTGGCGCAGTGGTTTAGTTCATGCTTTGGCAGCCCAGGGTTCTCAAGTTCAGATCCCAGGCACCCGCTGATGCACTGCTTGTCAGCCATGCGGTGGCAGCGTCCCATATAAAGTAGAGGAAGATGGGCACAGATGTTAGCCCAGGGCCAGTCTTCCTCAGCAAAAAGAGGAGGATTGGCAATGGATGTTAGCTCAGGGCTGGTCTTCCTCAAAAGAAAAAAAAAAAGGATGAGGAACATCTGTATGATTTCCATTTAGGTTAAATAGGTGCGGTAGAGTTCACAGTATCAATGCCATTTCATGGTAAAAATGCTCAACAAGCTGGGGACAGAAGGGATGTGTGTTCAGAGTCCCGCAAGACCTCTCACAGGTTTCTTACTCAGCACAGGGGACGTTGGCTTTGCAGTGGGAAGTCCGGCAGAAACGTCCTAAACCAGGCAAGCAACCTGACCACCACCACCACCAGCTCAACCCGACATCACGTTCCTTCTGATGAGTCACCCATGGTATTTCTGCCAAAAATACTGAACCTGAATAGAAACATCTGGAAACATTCAGAAAAATGCGAATAAAGAGGCATGATGCAAAACAGCTCACGGGGGCTCTTCAGAAACACCAGTGCCATGCAGACAAGGTGGGGGATGCTGAGGATAATTAAATGAGGTTGAACCGCGGGACTACACGTAGTTTTTATTAGATCCTGAGTGGGACAGGGAAAGCGTCTTTAAAGAGCATCAGCAAGATGGCTTGGGAAATTTGAATATCAACTATTTATTGGATAATAGCAGCATCATAGGTGTTAAATCTCTTGAGCAAGATTATGATATGGGAATGAAGGAGCATGTTCTTGCTTAGGAAATACATGCTGCAGGTTTCAGGGGTGATGTGTGGGGTGTCTGCAACTTATATTCAAATGGTTTCCCAAATACGCCCCCCCCACCACATTCTCAGGCAAATGTGGCAAAATTTTCACCACCAGTGCTGCACTCTTCTTGCAAATTTTCTAAAAGATTGAAAATTTTAAAAATAAAAAACTTGGGAGAAAAATGGATTGTATGGGTGGGAGCTGCAGCTGTTTTTGATTCTACAAGACAAATGTGTTTCTCAGGGAGGTGCTGCCCCACTGCTTAACAGCACCAACACAGCCTGTAGGATGGGGCATGCCATCTGGTGCTGCCCCAGCACACGTGGTCACAGAGGTAAGATAATCAATTAATCCAGAGGTTTGACATTGTCCACTGTCCCTGCCCATAAACAGAGGGGCCTGTAGACAAACCTATGGCTCCTGGAATCCTTCCGAGGGCCAACCATCATTGAACGTGAAGAGCTGGCTTTGTGGAGGCAGCTGGATCACCAAGCCCCATACAATCCCGCAGCAGGATGGCAGGCATGCAGCTGTGTATGAATAAGGAGATCAAAGAATTTATCTTCCCAACAGGACACTTGTGAGTGTGAAAGGGGTGACATTCATAAGTAATCTGGGACAGCAGATATAACTTGGACTCTCCCAGACAAACCTGGACATGTGGTCACCATATGGAATGGGACAACTCAGATAGAGGGTGAATGTGAGAGGTGAGTGGAAACTATTCTCTCATATTTATTTTCAAGGAACACATACTTTTTGGCGATAAGAGTAGAATACAATTGAAATGGAAAATGCAGGTATAAGACAAAAATTATTAATAATCCATGTCAATTGATGCAGTAGAGATTTATGGTTACAGAAATCTCACGCTTTTTCAATACCAGAAGCAACCTTCAGACATGCAGGAGTCTTCTCCCTTTGAAACAAAAGCAAACTCCAACTGACTTAATTATTTTATTTCAACCAGAAAGTGAAAGCAATTCATGCAGCAATATTACTCTTTTCTGCAATGCTTCATTTTTCCCAAACTCGATCCGCCACACTGAGACCTAGTCCCTGGAAAGGCAATTCATTTACTCATTTAATTCTGATTTGCAATAAAGACAAATTAATTATCTCAGAGTGTACTGCTGAAAGTAATAAGTAATCTATCCAATAATCTTGTTCGTATTTGCAATAGAAAATTAATTGAACTTCCCTCTAAAGCTCCACATCAATTTTAGTATCTTCATTCCAATTTATAAATGTATTAATCATCCAAGTTTTGTTCCAAAAAGTTTTACACAGAGAGCAAGATGGATGTATTCAGGAATTTGAACAGGATCCAAAATAGCAGGTCAATGTCCACTTAACTGATTACATTCTTCTGTCATCACCATCATCATCACCACCATCACCATCATCATCACTATCATCATCATCACCACCACCATCATCATCATCATCACCATCACCACCACCACCATCATCACCATCACCATCATCACCACCACCATCATCATCACTATCATCACCACCACCATCATCATCACTATCATCATCACCACATCATCATCACTATCATCACCATGACCACCATCATCATCATCACCACCATCATCATCATCATCACTATCAACATCATCACCACCATCACCATCATCACCACTATTATCATCATCACCATCACCATCATCACCACTATCATCATTACCACCACCACCATCATCACCACTATCATCATCATCACCATCATCATCACCACCACCATCATCATCATCACTATCATCACCACCACCATCATCATCACCACCATCATCATCACTATCATCATCACCACCATCATCATCATCACCACCATCATCATCATCATCACTATCAACATCATCACCACCATCACCATCATCACCACTATTATCATAATCACCACCACCATCATCACCACTATCATCATCATCACCATCACCATCATCACCATCATCATCACCACCACCATCATCACCATCATCATCATCATCACTATCATCACCACCATCACCATCATCACCACCATCACCATCATCACCACCACCATCATCATCACTATCATCGTCATCACCACCATCATCATCATCATCACTATCATCATCGTCACTACCATCGCCATCATCACCACCATCATCATCATCACTATCACCATCATCACCACTATCATCACCATCATCATCACCACCATCACCATCATCACCATCATCATTATCACCACCATCATCATCATCACTATCAACATCATCACCACTATCATCACCACCATCACCATCACCACCATCATCACCACTATTACCATCATCGCCATCACCATCATCACCACTATCATCATCACCACCACCACCATCATCACCACTATCATCATCATCATCATCACCATCACCATCATCACCATCACCATCATCATCATCATCATATCACCATCATCACCACTATCATCACCGCCATCATCACCACCATCACCATCATCATCACCATCACCATCATCATCATCAACATTATCACCATCACCACTATCTTCATTGTCTTCATTATCACCAGTACTTACCTTTCAATTCTAATTTCTTAGGTTGGGGGTAGAGGGAGGGCAATGAGCGTAATTTTGGATAAGAACAAAGGACTTGCATATAGACCATATAAAGAATTTCTACAAATCACTTAAAAAAAACAACAATCTAGAAATAAGGACAAAAGACTTCAACAGGGACTCTACAATGGAGGAATCCAAACAGCCAATAAATACACGAAAAGATGTCCTGCCTCATTAATCACACACCCACTAGGTGTGGGCATCAGTCCTACATGGTCTCCCTTGTTTCTGCACACTTACAAGAAGAGGCACTGCTGCCTTTTTCCAGACTATCTTTACAAGCATGTTTCATACTGAGCTACCTTAGAACATGGAGACAGTGTCCCTCAGAACAAAGGGAAGCCTTGTTTAATGCCCAGAGTGATAGTCTCTCCCTTGGGAGCAAAGGGAAAGCAACTTACTGCCCATTATAGAAGATGCGTCCCCTAACTCAGGACTGCTCTTTTGTAGTGTACCCCACTGTGTGTCCGGTGTCACCTGCCTTCTTCTCGTCTCCCTGTGGGATCCAGACTCAGGGAGCTGGTTCAAGAAATCTATGATATTCTGGCCACTGCTATTGCTGTGAGCAATGAACTGTCCTTCGTCTCTGACTCAGGAATCTTGTGTCTTCCAGGAAAATCCATGAATATGTGCAGGCTAAGTGGTTAGCTTGCAAGTAGAATACCAAGTCAGACTTCTCTCAGTTTTTGACGCTGGAACAAATAAAACAGAAATTCCAAGTGTTGGCGAGGATGTGGGACTACTGGAACTGTCATCCGCTGCTGGGGGGAGTGTGCAGAGGTGCGTCCAGTCGTATCTCCTAAAGTAGACCTGTACGCACCCTCGGAGCCAGCAGTTCCCTTCCTTCCTGCACGCCCAGCAGAGGCGCATGTCTGTGTTCACTAAAAGGCACAGACGAGAATGCTCATAGCAACACTGGTCAGAGCAGCACCAACCTGGAAACAAATGTCCATCAACAGAAACGTGGATGAAGGATCACATGTTCCACACGCTGGAATGCTCTACAGCAATGAGGATGAATGGAGGCGGCCAACATCGCGGCGGAGTCTCACAGGTGACATTGACTGAAAGAAGCCAGACGGAAAGGCACGTAACAAAGGTGTGGGTTAGATGTCAGAACAGTGGTTGCCCGTATGGGGGTGCCGGGGGGGTGAGGATGCACTCGGGGTGTGGTTCTCCTCTGAGTACTGGTCACATGGGTGTGCTCATTTTGTGAAAAATCATAACACTGAGCACTTGTGAGTTGGGCACATTTCTGAATAAAGTATAAAATATAAAACTTGCATTAGAACTACTTTCAAGTAAATAGTAGATGTTTAGTGACCGATTTACAGGAGCCTTTAAGGTTTGCCTGTGTCCAGGGGATTGGTGTCCATTGCAGTGATAGGAAGCGTTGTGAAGAGAACAATTTTTGGAACAGGTAAGAGGAGACAGTTTTGGCCTCCTGAAGTGGCCACAGGACATTCGGGTGGAGATGCTCATAGGAGCTGACCCAGTGGTTCCAGGTCTGGGAGAACCGACTCGGGACGGGAAACGGAGACATGGAGTAATCACAGAAAGGGCTGCCCGAGATTTTTGCCACATATTTTATGGAGCTACACATATGTAGCTTTGTCATTTATTTACTTTACTTCAAAAAGATTTGATGGAGCCTAAGAGTATAAAGAGCAAGATCCAAACCCTTCATACAAGAGTGCAGGGTAGATAAGGTAGAAGTGCAGGCTGTGTTGAAATGGCAGAGAGAGGGTGGGAGGGCTGTGGATGCACAGCTCATCTATTGAGGAGGGAGGAGAAGACACAGCACGTGGTCAGAGAAATGGGAGCTGACCAGAGGATGCAGTGTGCTGGACCAGAAGGGGAGGAATTCCAAGTGCACAGTGTGCCAGAAGCCAGGGAGGACTGCACAGCCTTCTCCCCTCGAATCCTGTTTGCTTTTTCTAACGACCTTCCCAAGTAACCTGTGCGGAGGTCTGGGCCGGTTCCCGTCTGGTGCTGAACGGGGCCAGTCATTCGTTGATGCCTCAGGTAAGGAGGTGGGGGGGGGTGGGCTGGACAGTCTGCAGTTTAGACGACAGTCTCATCTAGGAGACTCTCTTACCAAATCCACTCTTTTCCTCATCCTGGGAGCAGATGCCCCTGCAATATCTGCCCTAAAGAGATGAGCGCCTCTCCTGACAGATCATCGCACCCCGGCCCTCTGTGTTGTGGTGGCTGCCTGCTGATCCCCCTGCTCTTCCTCCAGCCTCACCTCCATGGTCCCTGTAGAAAGGGAAGGAGGTCTGAGAGAAATGGACTGCAGTTTCTGCAGGCTTCTCCTTCAACCCAGCCCTGCCCATCCATGTTTCCATGTGGGCCCCAGAGCAGCATCTGGGTGATCTTCTGGCCGCCCCTCTGCTCAGGGTGTCACTGAATGGGCATTTGGGCCAGTCCTCATTGTAGAATCTAGCAGAGAGTTTTCTTTGTTTTATCATCTCTAGCACACTCTTCATTTTTATAGAAGGAACAGCCATTGCAAAGCCCTGGAGCGGTGGGCCCTGGGCCAGACTGGCCATGTGGTGGGCTCTGGACGCGGGGGTTCTGTATAGAGCCAAGCCGAGGGAGCCTTCAGAGGGTTTCAGCAGAGGAACGCCAGGATCTGACTCCCATTTAACAGGAGCCCTCTGTCAGATGCTTTAAAAATAGCTCGAGGCCGATCAAGGTGAGAAGAGAGGGAAGGTCAGGAAAGAATTTCAGGGATCGGGCTGGACGTGGTGCCTGGACCAGTGAGGGAGGTGTGGCAGTGGGAAGCATTGGGACTGTGGATACTTATAGAGGCTGGAGGTGATGGGAGTAGATGCTGGACACCACAGGGAGAGAATCAGGATTTTGGTCTGGGCAAATGGAAGGAAGGACTTGCTATTTCCTAAGATGGAGAAGAACATGGAATGAGCAGGTTGAAGGGGACATAGAAAGCTCAGTGCTGGGAACACTAAGTTCAAAATGGCTATTGGACGTGTGCAATGGTCAAGCTCAGGTGTCAACTGGCCAGGCTGTCATCCCCAGTGATTCATTCAAACCACGCCTATGATCAGCTAATGGTGAGTGAAGGAGATCACCCTCCATGATGGAGTGGGCCACGTGCAATCAGTTGAAGGCCTTAAGAAGAAAAGCTAGGCTCCCAGGGAAGAAATTCTACCTCGACCACAGCATGGAAACCCTGCCTGAGCTTCCAGCCTGTGGACCTACCCTATGGATTTCAGACTTACAGCCCCCACAATCATGCAACCAATTCCTTGAAATGAATTATATATATACATGATAGATGAATATCATGTATAAAATACATGCATTCTTACACACTTACACACATGCATGCACACGTACAAACATACTTAAATAGATACAAGGAAGCTGTTGAACACAGATGCTCCCAGATGAGCCAAGTCTGGAGGGGACCAGGAGGCCAGTGCTGGGATCCAGGGAGTGGAAGGGGCTGGAAGGGACTCCCCCTCAACCTTGTGCCTGCAGATTGAAACAGTGTCTTTTACCCCCATGCTCCCTCAGGGCGTGCATTCCTGGCTGAGGGGGTGGTCTGCAGCCCCAGTCAATCTCGTGCCAGGTTTTCAAGTCCCCTAGACACAATTTCAACCTCCCTGAAGACGTGGGGGCCTCCTGGGATGCAGTTTCCTTAGGGTGCTGATGGCCGTCTCTGTCATCTACCGAATGACCAGGCATCTTCCATGAACCACAGAACAGAGCCAGCCCTGGGCAGCTGTGCCAGCTCTGTGCATCTCAGCACATGGACGCTCTGATGAAGTGTGCCCCACACGCTGGCCGTGGAGCCCTGGGGAGGACAGGCAGAGCAGACCTCCCCCACGGGCGCGAGGAGCGTCCCGGGCCTCCAGCGGGTCTCCTTCTGCCGGGTCCTATTGCTCCTCTGGCGTGCTCCACAGGCTATCATCTGGTGGCTCCTGCTTCACATTGAACACCCCGGCCCACCTCACACGCGGCTCAGAGGTCAGCCTGACGGCTCCAGGGCCGGGCACAGACATGTTCAGATTCATAACTTGCTCCAGAAGAGCCAGCCCTCTCCATCATCTGTCCTTTTCTTTGTCTTCTGGCAAGTCCACGTCCCAGACATCACCCTTCAGTAGGCTCTGGGGCTTTCCCCACTTGGTCTGCGGCACCCACATTTTGGTTCTCTGAGTGCCACCTTCCTGTCTGGGTCTTGCTGTGGCCACAGGTCTGCTCCTAGCACTGACACGTGGGTCATGGCTTATGTGTTAAGTCTCATGACAAATATTTACTGAGCAGCCACAAGAATCAGGCTAAGGACCAGGGAAGCAAAGGTCAACCTAGATCCTCCCTCATTGCAGGAAGTTGGGAGAGGGGGTATTTACGACACTCTAGGTGCTAACATGGAGGCGCAGATAGGACACTCCACCAGCCCTGACAATGAGAAACCCGAGGTGACTGGTAAATGACATTGTTTATCCTTATTCTTTCAATAAAATTTTTCATTAATTGTGCTACATCCCACTCAAATCCTTTAATAACTCCCCATGAATAAAATACTAAATTCCTTGTTCTATTTTCAAGGCTGCCCCCCAGTGTGGTCCCCGCATCTTTCTGGTCATGTCTTCCACCAGCCGCCTGTGAGCCCTCCATTTCAGCTACTTACTCATGGTTTCCAAAGATGCCTGTGATACATCATCTCGCTGCCCCTTGGACCACTCTGAGAATCGTGCCCGGGACTCCTCCCGTCAGGAATACACTGTCTGAACTACAAAACCTGAATTGACGATCACTTTCTCCATTAAATCTTCTCCTCGATAGAAGCCACGTGTCATCTCCAGTGAGGGAAATCCTTATCTGTGCTCCTCCCTTGTGTCCAGCATGCTCACTTGATTTTCTAATCATCTACCACAGGTGTTATAGAGCCCTCCCAGATGGCAAGCTCCATTAAGGCACGTGCTAAGAATTTGATGCATGCTTTTTGAATGCTAGCAGAAACTAATGTGAAGCTGAGGATGGATTCGAGGGTGAGAAGGTCTCTTTTGTGGTGTGTTAGTCAGGGTTCTCCAGAGAAGTAGTACCAATAGGAGATTAATCTATATCTGATCTATAGATCTATCTATCTATCTAGAATTATTTTAAGGAATTGGCTCACATGATTGTGGGGGTTGGCAAGTATGAATTCTGCAGGGCAGGCTTGCAGGTTGGAGACCCAGGAGAGTTGATATGGCAGCTTGAGCCTAAAGGCCATCTGGAGGTGAATTCTCTCTTCCTCAGGGGAGATCAGTGTTTTTGCTCTTACAGTCTTCAACTGATTAAATGAGGCCCACCCACAATTTGGAGGATAATCTGCTTTACTCAAAGTCTACTGATTTAAATATTAACCTTATCTAAAAAAATACCTTCACAGTGACATCTAGACTGATCTTTGACCAAATATCTGGGTACCATGTCCTAGCCAAGTTGACACATAAGATTAATCATCACATACAGTGACAGGTGAGTCGGTTATACCCCCTCGTTTTCTTTTATGGTCACGTGATTGACCAGGTGACTGCCAGAGAAGAAACCAGAGGTGGACCACAGGAAATCTCCCACTAGTCGACCTCTTTTAGAATCCTGGATCCAAAGTGTACAGGACAGAGACGTTGGGGATGGCATGTCACAGCTCTGACCTTGGTTTACAGAATGGGGAACAGTTATTCATGCTCATTCGGTTTTTATGGGGCTTAAATGCAACCCCTGTGCAAATCCCCCACATGACACCCGGAGCCATGCTCAGATGCGCTAGCTCCTGAGCCGAATGAAAACTGTGTGGTTATTAAATTTGTTTTGACAGTTTGCCATGAATTAGTCACTTGGTGACCACAGACAGCGTTCTTCTATGTCTTTACTGTTTATTAAGCAGAAAACCAAATACCTGTATTTGCCTAATGTTAAAATACTTCCTTTATCCTGACCCAATTTAAGAATGCCAGAAAAGCAGTTTGACAATAGCACCAAAAATCAAACAATTAAAATTCTAGTACCTCAAATGTGAAATATGAGAAGGTATTTAAATCCACAGGGTCTGGACAGAATGATCAGGAAATTTAATATAATTTTCAAGGCAGCATATTCAAATGGGATGATTGACATATGGAAATGAGGAAGTGAAGCGCAGCCCTGAATGTTCTCCAGCCGTGCTCCACACTCTGTCTGGTGCCAGCATCTCTTTTTGTGAACAAAATTAGTCATGCAGCTGGCCGAAGACTTTCCAGAATTTTAAAGTGTAAATTAGGAAGTAGATCCCAAAGCAGCTCAAACAAGTCGAGGTAGGGTGAGACTCACGTCTGGGTAATTGCTTCTGACTCATGGGCAGAGGCGGACTCTGATTCTGTCACCTCACAATGGATGAGCTGCTTTCCGGCAGGTGCTCAGTTCACGGGAAGAGCAAGCCCAGAGCTGGCGAAGGAGGAGGCGAGGATGGCAGGCATTCGCAGAAATCATTTTTAAAATGTCAGTTCCTGGGCCATTTTCAAATGAGGGGAGAATTTGATTTTCCAAACTGATAGGAATTTAAAATGGAAATTGGGAATTAGATGTTAAATCTTCCATTAGAAGCACGATGTGATAGCCAAATGCACAGATGGACAGCTAGGGACTAGGTGCACGGGCTCTGGAGCCGGACTGTCTGGGTCTGTGTCCCACCCGGCATGTAAGAGCTGTGTACTTTGAGGATGTTTTAACTTCTCTGTGCCTCAGTTTCTCATCAGGGAAATGGGGTGCTTTTAGCTGCCTCGCAGAGCTGTAGAACGGCTGCATGGTCGAGCGTGTGCGTTTCATGCCCCAGCAGCAGCACCCCCCGCCCCAGCCTGGAACGCGAACCGGCAGCCCTCAGGACCTGCTCAGCCTGCCCTCGGGGCGTCCCTGCCCAGCACCTGCTGTGCCCAAGGGCAGGGCCTGCTTGTGGTTTTAGAAGGCTGTGCATCCAGGATTCCGTGAGAAGAAAGCACAGAGGAGAAGGACATTTTACGTGGACCTCGGACCCACTGGGGTCTCTCTCTGACCCTGCTCTGGGCCCACAGGGAGGAGGAGGAAGGGGTCCTGCTCTTTTTCTGCTGAGAGATGTGCGGCCAACAGTTTAAAAGGCGAATGGGCAGCGTGTTTGAATGAGGCTCGGGAGTCTTCACCAGAGACCACGTTCTTTCATGATGCATGTCGTGTGAGTCTCTGGACGCTGAGACTGATTATTGGAATAATGGATTCCTGTGACATCGAGTGTTTTCACACACATGGACCCCCAGCACCATCCCTTCAGCCACTGGTGGGAATTAAATCACATCAGTCTTCATTTTGTTCATAGATTTGGGAAGCACAGTAAATCTCTATTTCACTAAGGACATCACCTCATTTGTTCCTGAATTCAGAAGGGAATTCAATGTCATGTTTACTTTTTGGATGCAGTGTGGGTTAACATGAGAATTTTGAAATTACAAAGCTGGTTACAAATGTCTTGAAATAAATGCAGTCAAGTGAAACTGAGGATTAGAGATGAATAAATGGGAGTTATCTCCTCTTCACTTGCTGAGTGTTATTTCTAATAAAAGAGATCATTATTCTTCCATATAAAGCTGAAACTGATATAAAAGCGTAGAAGATCTGAGGACTGAATAACTCATTCAAAGCTGGTTGCCAATATTTCCGTGGGTGTACATTGAACAGAAGACTTTTGCGTAATTTATAGATGCATATTCTGGTGGAGTGTAATTATATCTAGATAAGCATAACATAAAACTACTTTATAGTTCTATTAAATAGAGTCTTCAAATTGTGGCAAAGACCTGATTTTTAATTCAATGGGACTTAATTTAATTAAGTCAGAAAAACATTTTAAATGACACAGCAGGCATCAGTGTACCAATGGCTCAGCCTTCTGAAAACTGAGGAAGGAGGCCCAGCCCTGCCCCCTGGGCATATTAGGGAAGCTCCCGCCTGCCAAAGCTGTAGCGCTGTCTGCACTGGCAGCTGCGGCCTCGCCAGGGGGGATTCTCAGTTGTGCTAACGTGTGCAGAGCTGGGCTGCGTGTCACATGAGCAGGGAACAGAACGGGCTCCACGGAGGCTTCTGATGGCGTTGTCAGCCTCAGAGCAGGCTATGTGTGGGTCCTGGACTCAGTGGTTCTAGCAAATGTTTCCCGGGCCCGTGTTCTGCCTGGAGTGTCCCCTACTCAGTCTTTTGCTGGGAAGACAGCTGGTGCCCAAGAGGGTGGCGATGGAGCCGAGCTTCCTGCTCTCCTGAGACCAGGCTTCCTCTACCCACAGTGCAAACGCAAGGAGTTCCTTGACCACTCTGAGCCCCAGTTCCATGTCTGGAAAGGGAGCCTCACAAGTTGGAACTTACTGAACATCTGGGAAATCTCAGCGGGGGGTTGCATCCTCTCTCATGTTGCAGTAATTGTTTTAACTGGTGTCCACAGACTCGTAGAAAGAACAGTGACAAATAACTGTTGTACCATCTCAAGTAAACCAGGGTCAGAGCTGAGTAGAGATGCTGGGCAGAAAGAAAGAAAATCCACCTGTTCCCTCCCCTCACCCTCACCAATTCAGAATCCCTGAAAATAATCCACTCATTTTATTAAAAATCTTAATAGCTGCCTATACAACCTCCACGTCCTTAAACATCTCACGTGCAAGGGTGTATAATTTGATACGCTGATGAAATAGCAGGAAGAGAGAATCTATTAATCCCATATTAAAATACTGTATTTTATGATTCAATTGTTTGTATCTGTTTATCGTACTGGCATATTTACATATGCGGCCAAAATGTAAAGTTAGTATCCTTAAATTAATTAATATTATTAATCATCATTAAGCCTTAATGGTCATGTCCGACCACTATGACTGGTAAGAAAACACTGTTATTACTCTGAGCTGCCATGCAGATATCTGAGAATTGGAAAACAATAGCTTGTTCAATATTATACAGAAAATTGCATATTCTATTTCTATGACAGTATTTGATAGAATTTTTACCAGTAAGTATATATGAAAGGAATGTAAGATGGAATTATGAATTTTAAAGACATTCCAGTCGGTGGCGTGTGGCTTCCATGATGGAACAAAATTGAAATATATTTAAAAGTGAATTGTCAGAAAAACCCACACTAACACCACACTCAATAGAAAAGACTGAATACTTTATCCTAAGACCAGGAACAGGCAATGATGCTCGCTCACACCCTCTTATCTGACTTTACTGGAGGGCCTCTCCAGTGCAACAAATCAAGAAAAGGAAATAAAAAGCATACAAATTGGAAAGCAAGAAATAAAATGTTCTATATTCAAAAAACATAATTTCCTATGCAGAAAAATCCAAAGTTTCTACAAAACAGCCATAAGAACCAATAAGCGAGCTCAGAAAGGTCCTGGGATTCAGGGTGAATGTACCAAAAGCTGGTTGTATTTCTATACACAGGCAATGAACAGATGGAAATTAAAATTAAAATAGTTTAGTACCAAAAAGATAAAATACTTCAGAATTTATACATCTTACAAAACCTGTGTGAGTTCTGTACAGTGTGAGCCACAAAACAACAATGAGAGAAGTCAGAGTAGACAGACACAGAGGGGCAGGTATTCTGTGTTCATGGATCAGAAGACTCAATATTACTAAAATATCAATTCTCCCAAAATTGGTCTATAGATTCAATGTAGTTCCAAGCAAAATTCCAGCCGGATTATTTGGTACAAACTGACAAGCTCTTTCCAAAAAATATATATGGAAAGGCAAAGGATTTGGGATAACCACAATGATTTAGGAGAAAAAGAACAAAGATGGGAGACTTTACCTGATTTCAAGGCTTACAGTACAAGTCACAGTAATTGAGGCAGTGTGACATTGACAGACAAGAACACAGAGTCCTGCAATAGACCCATGTACAGACGGTCAGCTGATTTTCAACAAAAGTGGAGAGACAATCCAGTGAGGAAAGGACAGACTTTTCAACAAATGGTGCAGAACCATCGAATATCTGTGTGCAAAGAAATGAACTTCAATCCATACCTCACAAAAACTTACATACAAAAATTTAACTCAAAATAGCCCTAAATGAAAAAATCTTAAACTATAAATCTTCCAGAAGAAAGTGCAAGGGAAAAATCTTTGTGAACTTGGGTTAGGCAAAGTGTTCTTAGATATAAACACCAAAGGAATGATCCATAGAAGAACAATTGGTAAATCAGACTTTTTCAAAATTAAGAATTCCTGTTCTTCAAAAGACACTGTGAAAAGGATGAAAAGATAAGCCACAGACTGGGAGGAAATACGTGCAAACTCCATATCTAATAAAGGATTTGTGTCCAGAAGATATAAACAGCTCTTAATAATAAGAAAAAAAACCCAACCCTCTGAAAATTGGGTAGAAGAACTTAACAGACACTTCATCAATAAAGATAGATGGGAGGTGAATAAGAACATGGAAAGATAACAACACTGTCAGTCATAAGGGAAATTTAAGTTAAAACGACAATGTCATGTACACCTCATTAAAAACGTGTGACATTTGACAACAGCAGTTGCTACGAGGATGCAGAGACCTGGGGCTCTCCTCTGCTGGAGGGGCCGTAAACGGTGCAGCCGCTCTGACAACCGCTCGGCCGCTACGCCCAGTGGTGCCAACCCCGGTGTTTCTCCAAGTGAGACGGAAACCTACATGCACACGGAAGCCTGAAGGCAAGAGTTCATGGCGCCTTTGTCTGAGACCACTAAAGACTGGAAGCAGCCCGAATGTTCCTCCAGGGGACTGGATCAGCACAGCAGATGCGTTCATGTATCGGGGTGCTACTCAGAAATAAACTCGTCAATCTCCTGACTCACACAACATAGACGAACCCCAGGTGCATTACCCCAAAGGAAAGAGGCCAGACTGAGAGCCTATGTAATGTATGATTCCATTCATGCGACCTTTCAGAAAAGGTAAAACTATAGGGACACAGAACAGATCTGCGGTTGCAATGGGGTGGGGTAAGGGGAGGGATTAGCCACAGAGGAGCTTGGGGAACTTTGGGGGTGATGGAGCCACATCTAGACTTTGGTTCCAGGGCATCTGCACTTGTTGGAATTCCCCGAACTGTGCACCTGACACACACACAGACTAAACTAAACCATCAGTGTTCCAGAATGTGCTGGGTTGGACGATGGCACCCAACAAGATAGCCTAAGTCTTAAATACAGGAACCTGTGACTGTGACCTTATGTGGATAAAGGGGCTTTACAGACGTAATTAAGTGTAGGATCTTAGATGAGATGATTCTGGATTAGGGTGGGCACTAAATCCAGTGACAGAGGTCCTTATAAGAGAAAGGAGAGGGAGATTTGAGACACACGAGGGGAGACAATCACGTGACCAAGGACTCAGAGAGTGGAGAGATGGTGTCACAAGCCAAGCGGTGCCCGAAGCCACCAGGAACAGGCAGGAAGGATCCTCCCCTGGAGCCTCCAGAGGGAGCACGGCCCTGTGCTTAAAGCACTTTAGTCTCAGACTTGTGTGCTTGAGAACTGAGGGAGAATAAACTTCTGTTGCTATCGGGCACCAGTCAGTAGTCCTTTGTTACAACGGCCCCCAGAAACGAACATACAGAACGAGGTCTGTGTGGTGATTCTACTTGCAAAGCTGTGCATCTGGGAGTTTTCAGTGGAGGGGAACGTTTGAATTCAGTCCCCTGTAGGAGGAGTGGAATTTATGCAGATGGAAACCGTCCTCAGCTCGCTGGGCCGTGTGCGTGGTCAGTGAAGGGTTTCAGTGCCCACAAGTGTTCACGGTAATAGTTCCGTGCTCTTCCCCACACATTTGCAACAGACACAGTTATTCTCTGGAGAGCGCAGGGCAGTGTTTGGTGAAAACACCTTGACAATCAAACATTACTGCTGTAAGAAACGTTAACGCAAATGTGGGGTAACATCCGAGGAGCCTGCACTAGACCGTCGATTCAGCGCTCCACTTTACATTAAAAATAAACAATCAATAGTGAAACGACTTTGTGTGTACTTTTTCATTCCTGCAAGCTTTTAAAACTTCTTACAAAACATATCAAAGTGCTTAAATGGTGCTCTGTAACAATTTCAAGAATCTTTGTGCCACCATTAGGACCTGCTGTTTTGTGATTTTTATCACTTAGGTTATAAAAGAGGATATTTTGCTTCACTGGGCAAAAAAAGACAGAGATGAGGAGCGCTCAGTCACTTCCAACTGACTTGACAGGTTCTGTGGAGGTGGCTGCGTGCAGGACACGTCCCCTGAGACTACAGCGACCTGTTCTTGCTCACGCAGCAGTGCACCTCGACGCGTCTTTGGGTTGAGGGGTAGACGGTCTGGGGTTGTCCTCCAGACTTTGGTCCCAGAGGAAAATTGATGTTCGTGTTCCCAAGCCATCTGCTGCCAGGAAGGAAAGGGGGTGATGGCGGGGAGGAGAGGCTGTCCATCCCCAGGCCCACTGGTCTCCTCGCTGCCCCAGGCGTGGGTCGCCTGGGGAGACTGCGCACGGACAACGCCATGTTGGTCTCTTTTGGGTGGGGTATAATTCCTTCTCTTTCAGCTTCTGAAAGTCCTGCCCAGCACCTGCTCCTCGACCTCCAGGATGCTTCTCCCTGGATGGCTGATGTAATGTCACAACCCTGAGACAGGAGTGGCCCTGTGTGTGTGGAGAGGCTGGGCCACTCTGTGGAAGACTGACAGCCCGCCTGGCGCCCTGGCACCAGAGCCAGCAGGCCAGCAGCCTGATGTGCGGTCAGCCCCTGCTTCCACACAGAGCGGGTGGGAAGGGCAGGGTGGATCCCAAGTGAACCCCAGGGACCTCACACATTTACCCAGAGAACCATGTCCTTCAAGCATCTGCCATGAGGGGGTCCTAAGACAAGGATGTCCTGAAAGAACACTTACCCCAGATGGTCAGAAAGATGGGCTTTTGTTTGGTCTGGTTTGGGAAAAATTCCGTGATTTTCTTGTGTTTTCTTGATTGCCCTGCTCCCGCTGATATACAATGGAAACTGGCTGGGACGACGGACCCCGTCATCTAATCCTCCCTTCTCCACTGCGGCCATTCCCACCGGGTCTGTAAAAGGGGACAAGCCGTTACAGAACAACAGGGAAGCTAAGATTCATTCCGGCTGTTGCATCTGCTTCCTCAGGTGTACACGATCATTTAACCCTCACAGAGACCGTTTGAAGGGGCATTTTAACTTTCACTGCACACCTGAATTTGGAGGTTTAAGGTGATTCTTCACAGTCACACTGTGAGTCACACACTGAGCCCCCGGTGGCTCGGCCAGGCTCTACTGTGTTGGGGTCCTGACTGGCAGCTGTGTCTGCCTCGTACATCTGTGCCAGCCAAGGCTGTTATTCAGGTGGTTTGTGCACGGCCGGTCAAGCCCCTCACCACAAACTAAGTCACGTCCTGTGTCTGCGTCTCTGAGATCATCGAGGAATGTCGCGATCCGAGGTCTTGTTGATGTCCCCACTCCAGTCCGTTACCATACAGCAGTCTACCCTCCTCCCCTTGCTGACGTGTGAATTTCCACTCAGTAGTGAGAGGCAGGACGCCCAGCATCGGCTGTTCATTTATCTAATTGTTCGGTTCCAGGGTGGTTTCAGAATTGTTAACGTGTGTCCCCCTGGTGAATAGCATCATCAGCTAGAGTGCAGTTCTTATGTGCAGTTCCTTTGCATTCAGTCTGACAGGCTCCATTTATTTCTGAAGTTACTTAGGTCGGCCCTTCCCCAGCTCCAGTCAGGTGGTCTCACCCATCTGTAACACAGGTTTTCTTGCCACTGTCAGCATTCCTTCCTGGGATCCTCCAAACTCTTAAATGACTTTTTCCCCCCCTTTTTTATGAGGAAGATTAGCCCTGAGCTAACATCTGTTGCCAATCCTCCTCTTTTTTGCTGAGGAAGGTTGGCCCTGGGCTAACATCCGTGCCCATTTTCCTCTACTTTATATGGGACGCCGCCACAGCATGGCTTGACAAGCAGTGCGTCAGTTCTTGCCCAGGATCCGAACCCGCAAACGCCAGTCTGCCAAAGCGCGAACTAAACTGCTGCCCCACCAGGCTGGCCCCTTCTTTTGCCTATCTTTAATTGGGTTGTTTGTTTTCTTACTGTTGAGTTTTAAGGGTTCATAGTACATTCTAGATTCAAGTATTTTTATTGCTACAGAGTACTTTATTGTTTGGAGATATAAATGTGCATACATACATACATGTATATAAAATTTGATTATTGTATTTTATTGAAGTTTACTTCATGCATACTTTACATGGAGTAAAATTCACAAATCTTAGGTACAGCTTGAAGGGTTTTCATATACGTACACACCAGTGTAACTGCCACCCCAAACATGATAAGGAAGAAATTTCCATCATTCCAGAAGTTTCTTGAATGACACCACACAAATACCCCTCCCCCACCCCACTATTCTGACTTTTAGCCGAATGGTCATATTTGTCTACTATTTCATTTCATACAAACGGAATCATTCAGTATGCACCCTTTTGTATATCACTTCTTTGGCTCAGCATAATGTTTTGACGTTCATTTATGTTTTGCATGTGTCAACATGTGACTCTTTATTTTTTATGGTTATACTTATTAATACCTTCATTTGTGAGTTTATTCTCAGATGATGAAATTTGGTTTGCTTCTCATTTGTGGTTGTTGGGGAGTGTCCTGAAGCAAACATTCATTTGTGTGTCTTTTAGTGACTATACGTGTCCATACCTGTCGTGTTTATGGTTAGGGATGGGATTGCTGAGTCAGAGCACAGGCACACGCTCAGCTCTACCAGATGATGGCAATGGCATTTCCAAAGCGATTGACCCCCGTTGCTCTCAAGCCACCTGTGGGAGCTCCGGCTGCTCTGCCCACACCCTTGCTAACACTCAGTCTTGTTTGTGTTTTCCGTTTTCTCAGGTGGATAATCACACGCATGGGGATTTTTACCCTGTGTATTACCTTGAGGGGAGGAAATACTCTTGTTTGTGAAGTGCTGTCATGTATTTTGCTTATTTTAAATTTGGATTGTTTAGCTGTTTAAAAAATTTTTTTCACCTGATTTGGACAAATCCTGTGCCAGAAATATGCGTTCTAATATGTCCTTCCAGTTGTGACTGGCTGATTGACTACTTAATGAGATATGATTTTTAACATAATGAGATGTTATTGAGAAATATTTGCTTTCCCCAAATTACGGTTGCATTCTCCTGCAAAGATCTTACTCTCCTCTCCTCTCTCTCACTCCGTCTTGTGTTTTTACTTGCATTCTTTTTACCTTTGCAGGACACATAACACCCCCCATGCACATTTCAGTCTTAGTTCTACACTTAAATATGAGGTGATTACCTTGATACCATTTGCCAGTTTCCCCAGTTATCTCTAATTTAGAGGAATCTCATTCTCTGGAATATTTCCATGGAAAATCACTCCTTGAGCTCCTAAACATTCAAAACTATTCTTTCCACAGTTTTCACACGTGAAGTATAGCTGGCCAGGTGTGCAAGCATTGCTGGTGGCTGCTTCCCTGTGCCCCTTAAACTCTCCTGAACGGGGACCCTACCCTGCACGCTGCCTTCGAGACCACGGGTTCAGACCTCACCTCCTTGTTTTTATATTTCATTTGCTCCTCTTCCCTGGAGGCCCCAGGTGGTTTTCTTTTTCTTAATCTCGAATAGTTTCAATAGCATAGGTCTTGGAGTTGAACGTTCCAGATTTGCTTTCCCAGGAAAGTGTAGATGTATCTCTCTGTCTTTCCCACGAGAACATCTGAACCACATCCCAACCGTCAGTCCTGCCTGTGCTGTTGCTCTTGCTCGGTTCCAGTTCTGCAGACTCTGGACCTTCTCCCTCCTTCCTTCAACCTCCTTCTCTCTGACCTTTCCACTTTCCTATTCACTAACTTTCATTCTTTAGATGATTTTCCTATCTCTCTTCAGAACTTTTTTCTTATTAAATTGATGTGACTCTTTTCTCCTTTGGGCACCTTGTTATTTATTCTTTTTTTTTTTTTTGTGAGGAAGACCAGCCCTGAGCTAACATCCATTGCCCATCTTCCTCCACTTTATATGGGACGTCACCACGGCATGGCTGACAGGCAGTGCGTCGGCGGGCGCCCGGGATCCGAACCCGCGAACCCCAGGCTGCCAAGCGCGAACTAAACTGCTGCGCCACCGGACCGGCCCCCTTGTCATTTATTCTTAATTTCTATTTTTTTCATTTTATTCAATTTCTTTCCTGTGATAAACTACATCCTGTTACATTTCTTCTTGATCTTTGGTGCATTTCTATGCCTACTTGTCGACTGTATGATTTTAGGATTCTATTTATAAAAACCTCAAATTCTTATTTGAGATGTTTGATTCACTCTGGAGTATAGTTCTATAGCGTTCTTCTGTTTGGTGGTTGTTTCATGGCACAAAGTTATGTGACCTAAACATTATGATTAGCATTTTCTGTTTTCTTTTTCCAGTCACTTTGTGTGGGGTTGGTTTGTTGTTTTTTTCCTATTTCTGGCATTTTGTGGTTCCTTGGACCAGACCCGTCTCTTTGTCAGGATAGTGATGTGCAGCATCTTTAATGGGTGGTGTGGTTATTGACTGCAGTGGGGGAGGTGGAGACTGAAGTCCGTTCAAACCTATGACTCTTTATTTCCCTTTGTGATCCACAGAGGCTCATCCATTCTACTGTTGCCAAAAAAATTTGGACAACCATGTGCTCTGCCCTTATGCCCCACACCCAAGCGTCCATGTGCCTTGTCTGTCCTTTCCCAGCCATGGAGTCTGAGAAGCTCCGGCGACGACCATGCACGTCTGCTCTGTGTGTTGTGCTCTCTCGTGTGGTCTGAGCCACTGGTTCATATCCCCACCCCAGGCTGCCAAACATGCTGAAGGAGTTTGAACATCAAAAGGAGGTGTCAGGGGTCTGCCATTATTCTTCCCAAGTGACTCTTTCCCCCTTGAAAATGCAAATGCATGGTGGGGAGGAGCTGAACTTGTCTTCACCCCCAAATCCATCTGAATGCCAGCCCTGCTTAACGACAAAATTATTTGGTTGTAGTAAGATAATACATTCTTAGAGAACTCTGGTGCGGCACAAGGATCCTGGGTGAGGTCTTCCCTATATCTCAGTTATAACACAGTGAAGTGACACTTCCAGGGGGGAAAAAGGAAACTTCTCTAATGTAAATCAGCTTATCGATCTTTAGGAATTGAAAACTGCTGGTGGGGTGTCTTCTGACCAACAGCCAGTTCTCTGATTCCCCAGACACTAAATGGTTGTCCAATATTTAACCACCTGGGGTTATCGCAGACCCCATGGCATAAGGGCTCAGTCCGCCAAGACTGCCACCAACTCAGATGCCAGTTGCAAGTCCCAGGGCACCTGTTTCTGACCAACTGGGTACAAATCAAGTATTCCCATGACCCCTCCTGTGGCTCAATAGTCTACTGGAATGGGTCACGAAGCTCAGAAAGTCACTTCACTTATGTTTACCAGCTTATTATAAAGGATACAACTCAGAAGCTGTCACATGAAAGAGATGCACAGGGCAACATATGGGGTGTGTGTGTGTGTGGCATCCGTGTCCTCCCTGGGTGCACCACCCTACCAGCACCTGCACACGGTCAACAACCTAGAAACTAATCAAATCTTGTTGATCAAAAGTTTTTATAGAGCTTAATCTGCAGCCCCCCACCCCCATCTTCATAAATCGGTGCTCGGGGCTGAAAGTTCCAACCCCCACCCCGAGTCACCTCCTTAGCACAAACTCAGGTGTGATCTTATGAATAAAGAGAGACACTCCCATCACTCAGGAAATTCCAAGGGTTTTAGGAGCTCTGTGCCAGGAACCAGGGACAAAGGCCAAAAGTATTTCTTATTACACTGCAGCAGGCTTTTTGCATGTTCTACAGATTAAGAAAAGAAAAATGGTCCTGTTTGTGAGTACTGGAGGTTTCCATTGGGTGACCCATTATAATTGCAAACACGTGCAAACTGTCAACACAAAATAACCAATAACAATTCTGTAGATAGGAGAGAAAAGGTGAGATTTACCTGAGCCAGGGTGAGAATTATAATCTGGGAAGGTAGTTTCCACAAAGGAAAAAAGCGTTCTGGCGAAGCATGGTTTTCAGTACAGTGTTACACCTTTTTAGAACAAAGAACATATGTTAGACATGCCAGGATACATATTCATCAGAGTTTCAAAGAGATATTCAGTTGCAAATTAGCAGGTAGCTACAACTGGTATCAAGGGACTAATACGGGGATACGGGGTTACCAATAGAGTGTTACCTATAATAGGGCATTATAGATAGGGCGATAGGGCTCAGGAGGGGAAGTATGCCTTATCTTAAGAGAGTGCATTCTTTAATGGTTAAAGCAGATGTACAGTGTATGTTTGATAGGCCATAAGTCAGGCTTCTTTAGTTCAAGCCCAGTCAGTTTTGAACCTGAATATATGAAAATCTCTTGTCAAAATATATAAAGGAGACACCAGAATGTGAATAAAAGTTATTCCTGGGTAATAGGAGAAGGGGTAATTTGGGGTTATTTCTTTTTCTAAATGTTCTACAATGGATATTGTGTCTGTCAGGGTCTAATCTGAGAAGCGGGACCACAGTGAGTTATGGGATCAGAGACTTACAGCAACTGGTCCTTGCACAACCGTGTGAAGAGTTGGAGATGCGAGGGTCTGAGTGTGCCATTGGAGGACCCAGAAGCTGTAACCATGGGCCCATTTAGAACCAGTTTGAACAGACCCCATCTCTTATCAGCAGAGTGATTCAGAAGTTTTCTTTCAGAAAATTTGCAAAGTCACATAGCCGGAGCACGTGCAGAAGAAGAAATCTTGACCTGAAATAACCGTGGAGCCAAAGATTCTCCTCCCCATGGAACCGAAGGACAAGGACATGGCTAGAACTTGAAAGTTGGACTCTGATCAGAAGTGAGGGGTCTGTCATTCAGGAAGATCCAGTGTTAAAATTCCTTCCACACCTTACCATAAATGTTTAAGACCTTACCATAAATGCTTGAAGCCCACTAGTCAAAACCTGTCCTGCCAGCGTTTCCGCGTGCCAGTCTGTTCTCCCTAACCTCTTTTCACCCCAAATCCTGAATCGGGGAGACAGATCTGAGGGCACACGCTCCCTGTCTCCCTGCAGATCAGTCTCGCAGGATAAGGCTGATTTCTCTCCCCAAAAGCTGATGCTGTAATCAATTGGCTTTTTTATTCACGTCGGGTAGGAGTACCCCATTTTTGTGTGGTAACAAAGCTATCACTCAATGTATTCCGGAAGTGAGGCCTCTGCACAGCAGAGCGACTGTGAGGGGCGCCGAGTGAGTCTACGGGGAGTGGTTGCCTAGGTGGACCCACAGCCATTCATCCATTACGGTCAGCAGCCCTGAGGTCTGAGGGAAGAGCTGGACCCAGAAAGAGGGCCAGCAGAAAACTCCGCCCCATCTGTGCCCCTAACCTGGTGACCTTCAGGGAGAAGAGGCTGCTGGCTTCTCTTGGCTTCACTTCCTCTTCCAGACCTTGAGCAAATTCCCCTCTAGGCCAACTCCAACGTGGTTCTTCCCAGGGAGGGAGGTTCCGGGGCACAGCTCAGCCCTGTGGTCTGGGCTCCAGAGGACTGTGGTGGGGGTGGGGCAGTCCCCATATGCACTTCTTGGACTCAGTGCCCTCTTGTGTATTTTGTAGAAGGCTGTCCATTCAGGCATGGGACAGTCAGTGTGTCTGTGTTTATATATATTAACCAGAGATGAATGTTTTCTTCTCTCCTGATTTATAGGATTGCAGAACCAGGCTCAACCTATTGGCCCCTCTGGAACCCTCTTCTGCAGAGAGAGAATGGGGAGAAGCCGGTGGAATCTCAGTGGGTTGGATCTGGATCGTGTCTGACCTTGGGACCCTGGAACCCCCTTTCATCGCTGTAAAATGATCCAACAGCCCAAAGAAAGAGCATCTGCCACTTCGTCAGTCCCAGAACGCTCAGTTCTTTAACCAGTGTGCTGCTTTATTGCCCATTTGCGAGGCTGAATTGATAACAGTTCGTAGGAATTGTTTGTCCTCTGAGGAAGGACAGAAACACCGAGGCTGTTGTTTTGATTCAGCCTGTTGTGTCTCCATGAATTATTTATCACCTTATTTGAGACTCAGTTGGTTATCTCCACATCCCCACGAAACCCAGTTAATTAAAGTCTAATGGTGGCTGCACTGACTTGCAGAAGAGTTAAACATAGTCATAGATCACTCCCCACAACCCGTGTTTCTCTAGAATAAACAGACTCGTAGCTTTGAAAGGAGAAGCAGAGATCTGACCCCCGTATTTTTCAACACAAAGGCTGCGATGCAGCGTATTTTTGGTGGACGCTGCTCTTCTCTATTTCCGATCTCATTTAGAAAAACATGATTTTAATGCCGTTTACAGAAAGGTCAAAAAATGACAGATTCCCAGCTTCAGTTTTCCACCCAAGTGCCTCCACCTTGCTGTCCCTGCGGTCTGAAACTGTCAATGATGTCTCAGCTCTACCGACTTCCCGCTGATGTGCCATAAATGAGTGACTGATGGAGCAGCATCTCGTTCCCTCATCACCCTCCTGCTGTGGCTCCTTTAGTGTTTGGTCAGCGAGGAAGCCCCGGCCTCACCCCACTTCCTCTGTCCACACCCGCCATCCTCCTGGGAGCAGCGCCTCCTGCTCCACACGTTTGGTCACTGTTTGTGTTGATTGTTGCCTCTTGGCCATTTGCTTGGTGACTTTGGCCTTGAACTGCCTCTTGACCAGTCAGTATTGTCCATTCCATGCTCTGCTTGGCGTCACCATTGTTTCTCCTTAACTGAGAACAGCTGTCTCTCACGGACTCAATTGGCGCTATTAGCACGGGATCAATGTCCCAAAAGGGCCTTAAATCGTGCTGCTCAGTCCCTCCTGTGAGCCTAGTGGGGAGGTGTGCTTGGTTAAGACCCACCACCTGCCGCCTTGGCATCACCTGTTTTCTCCAGCTGACTTGTCACAAAACTCTCGTGGAAAGATTAGATCCCATTGCTGGGTTTTACACACTGTGCACAAATTCTAAATCTGGATTTAATTTGGCTCAGTCCCTGTCCTCTAGGTTTTCATCGACATTTATAGGATTTAGAAAACTTTAGGAAGAAAGTAATTTAGTTTAGCTAGAAATAGTCATCTCATTAAAAACACTAAGGCCTGTTTAGGAAGAATTCGCTGAGCCCAAAAGCCCATAATAAGTCACACTGTCAACCTCGACAAGTGAAGGCCTGCACACGGGACTCTGGACGAGAACAGGGAACTGGTGCTGTTTAGACGACATGCTTCTGACACCAAGATCTCAAAAATTGCACTGAACAAACATTTTGCACATTTTCGCCAGGAAGCAGGTATCGTTAATGAAAAGGAATTATAGTTCAGGATGTGATCTGTTTACGGAAAGTGTGGACTAAGCCTGGGGTCAGAAGATATTTCTGATCACGCGACACACACAAATGTGTCAAGTGGAAATCTGAAGACACATTTTTCTACGGGAAGTTTACCAAAATAGTGTGTACAGCTAAACTTGGAAATAACATAATTGTATAATTATATGTAATATAATGGGCTCAATGAAACATTTGAAAGGTTTCGCTAACATCATTTCTAACAGCTCAGGCCACATCCCTAGGGTGACTCTACCTGCCTCAGAAATCAAGGATGTAACATCAAGGGTGACTGTGTCCCAGCCCTTGTGGGAGGCCAGGAGCCCATCAGCAAACCTGTGGGTTCCAGGTGGGCCAGCCCTCCTCCTTTTGTACTTCTCCCCCACCCCGACCTTATGAGCCCACTCACACCTTCTTCCCCTTTAGAACACCCAGTCCCCTCTGCACAGAGGGAAGTGAGTTCCCTTCACACTGACCCTTGCCTGTTGCGATCTTTATTACTGCCTCACCACCGTACACAGTGCCGTCTTCACTCATCTGATGTCCCTGTGCTGTGAGACACGTCTTCTTAGCAGTCAGGGTTTCAGGTGTGTCAGAAGGTATGTCTAGACTCAGGGGAAGCATGTCCACAACCCCTGAAATGAGATTGAAATTTACTTCTTTTGCTTAAGTTGTGTGCAACCTTGGAAACTTTTTTGAATCTTTGCACTCTCAGAAAGCACCAGCTTTGAACTTTTCACACGTGTACATCTATGACCCCCGCCACCCAGGAGTATGCAGAACAAGGAAGCAGACCCAGATGGCATGTTTTCCACAGCAAGCGACTTGTACAGTATGTTAGTATTTTAATTATACGCACGGCATGTGTGGAGTGTGGCAAAGAGTTAAAGTGAAGTTCTCACTTGCTGCTTAGATTACTTCCTTTCTTTAATGATAAAATCATGTCTCTTAGTGAACCCTTTTTTTGTATTTTATTTTATTTTTAAAATTTTTATTGAGGTCATATTGGCTTACAACATTGTGTAAATTTCAGGTGTACATTATTGTTTTTCAGCTTCTGTATAGACTGCATCACATTTGCCACCACTAGTCTAGTTTTTATCCGTCACCATGCATATGTGCCCCTTTACTCTTTTTCCCTCCCCCAACCCCTGCCCCCTGGTAACCACTAAGCTGTTCACTTTATCCATGTGTTTGTTTGTCTTCTACATGGGTGTCTACGTTTCTTTGTCTGGCTTATTTCTTACCACTCTGAATGTGCCCAATCTCATCTAGATCACTTTCTCAAACGCCCAGGGTCTGTATTCCCACTCCTCTGTGAGGGGCACTTGGGAGAGCTGTGTGATGGCCAAGGGAGGGTGGACGGTCCACTGCCATCCCAGATCCCAACCAATGGGCACTTGACACTCGAGTTGGCCTGGCGCCATGCGGGCTTGGAACCCCCCACCTCAGACGGCTCTCAGAGCACCCGGCCTCAAGCTTCAGGCTTCTGTTTAAGGCAGACGGCGTTCTGTGCACCTGAAAATCTTTAATCACCAACACACCTGGCTGCTCCACTAATGACAACAAACCTACTTTAAAATGCTGGGCTGAACTCACAGGGAAGTGTAAGAGACAGAAAAGAGAATAAAGGAAGATGAACAGTGCCAAGGCTGCTGTCGGTGCGAGATGAAAAACGGGTCCTGCACACGTGGGGTCTCTGGCCGCTGGGCTTCAGTCACCAGTGGAGGTAAACAAGAAAGCATGGGATAAAGTGCACAGGATAATGAAAAAGTATGAAAATGAAGACACATCTTAGTGAAACAGATGTTTATCAAAGATAAACAGAAGTTCTGGAAACAACAAGAGAGAAAGGAGCATCGGCTGGAATGAGGGGCAGGTAGGTTGACGGCAGGCGTCACAGCACTGACATTGGGTGCAGAGGCCATGGGATGTATGTTTATGGCGATGGAGCAAAGACGCGCTCAGCCAGTCCCCGAGTCCTGTGCGTGCAGAGAAGGTGGATGAGAAACTACTGTCCACTAAGAAGACGCATCAGACAAAAACCAATGGTAGAGATTGTTCTTCATGTTGACATTTTGGAAGCAAATCCTTTAAAATTAAGAAAAAGAGAAAGATGCTCATTATCACTATTTCTGTTCAACATTATACTGCAGATTCTAGTTTGTAGAAGATGAGAAAAAAATGTGTCTGAGGAGGGAGCAGGAAGTAACCAAACCTTAACCCCTCACCATGGGCGTGATTTTCTGAAAGAAACACTCCCCGCCCCCCAAAATCTACAGATAAATTCCCAGGATTAAGGGAGTTTAGCAAGTGGCATGATATAAGTCTATTTTCAATAAACAACTGCACTTCTATATATCAGCTACACAGTTAGATACAAACATGATTTTTAAAAGACCTTTTACTAGAGCAATTATTATTTAGTTGTAATGTAAAGTGTATGACCTATGGAGAAAATGATGTAATGATACTGACAGATATTAAAGACGACCAAAAATTGGAGAAGCACCACGTGTCCACACCCGGGGAGATCCAGCAGTGTGATGACGTCAGCTCACGTCACCTCTGCTTCCAGTGCTGCGTCTTCTCCAGACCTGACCCTCCGGCCTCCCTCTGACACGGACCCTTGTAGGTACATTAGGGCCCACCTGGATAATCCAGGACAATCTTTCATCTCAAGATCCTTAATGCGTCAACATCTGCAAGGTCCGTTTTGCCACAGAAGGTTGCATATTCACAGGTTCTAGGATTAGGACAGGGACATCTGTCGAGGGTGAGGCGGTATTCCCTCTACGTAAATCTATAGCAATTAGTGCTGTGTGCTTAAGGAGCTGGCGTTAGGAGTTTCCACTAGGATCATCATCAGGAACCCAGGAGCAGCAGCACCGACTGGGGCAAAATGAGACCCTTCCGTCAGCTCTGGGTGACAGGTTATAACAGGGAGGACTCTTGCTTCATCCTGCACCATGTGTGCCAGGGGACTAATGGCTTCTAGTGGGGAAACTACGTTATAAAACCTTAACAGGAAAATATGGGAGCTTACTTCGTGACCTTCAGGTAGGTAAGGAATTTTGAAACAAGAATTAAAAAGCACTAGTTGCTTAGAAAAGATGGATAAATTATGACATTAAAACTACATTAAAAGGCAACACTGATGTTTACCAAAGAAGACTGTGCTCAGAGTAAAAATACAAGCCCTCGAATGGAAGAAGATATTTGCAACAAACATAACCAAATGGGTTATATTTCTTAATATAGAAAGAACTCAGTGGAAAAATAATGGACAAATGATTAAAAACAAAAGGCCTTTCACAGGACACTGTGAATGTTCAGTAAACAAAAAATCGGAAGGCTGACATCATCAGGCATCAAGAGTCCAAATTAAAGCCACCGGGAGGCGACTTCAGCACCAGCCAGACTGACGAAGCGCAGACGTCACACGGCCCTGCAGGACGAGGACCCAGAGGCCTCTTCCCAGTGTGTGGCCACCAGCTGACAGGTGGCTCTGCTGTCCAGGACCCTGTGGAGCCGTGGGCTCGCACACGCCAATGGCATGGCCTTCTCATCTGGAAAGTGCGGGAGAACACACGTGCAGGTGATGGCTCGAGTGTGCACGCTCGTCTTGGCCAACCCTGGACATCACCCAAAAGTCACCGACGGGACAGGAGAACAAACTGCTGAGTGTGTGTGGAGTGGAGAACTGGATGTGAAAATGAGCTTCAAAATCATCACGTGGCGTGAGGAGACAGCTCTGGAAAATACCAGACCACGTTTTCCCCTACAAAACCCGCCCCGACAACAGGTGGTGATAACTTGTCAAGAGGCTGGGGAGGAGAAGCACGAGCCTTTCACATGTTATGCATAGAAAACATACATTCTTTGGAATATATCAAAACGTTCATAGAGAGCTAATTGACAATGAACTTAATTAGATAGTTATGATGAATTTCTTGTTACCCCCAAATTGTGGTAGAATCATATGAGATAAAGTGTTTGAATGTCAGAATAAATCTGTAAAATTTAAGTGTAGAAATATATTAAATTACTGCATCGTTGGGGATTTTTCCTCCCCCCCGAGAACTGGGAAACCGTCCGACACCTGGGAAACCGTCCGACACCTACTGGGTGCCGTGTATGCCGGTCACTGTTCCTAGCACTCATCTGACTGATTACGTCCCGACGACCCAGTAAACAGGTGCTATTATCTCACCTGCATTAGGGGAGACTGAGGCACACAGAGGAAAATAACTCACCTCCTGGAAGAGGTGATGAGCCCAAGGCCCTTAAACTCACATCCCAGGTGTCACCTGGGACGGTATCTCCATGGGGCTGCACGAGATGTGCTGCAGGTCCCTGCACGGCCCCCACCTGATCTCACTCTGCTCAGAGGCCTTTGTGTTAAGGAATATTCCCAAGGCCTCTCCTAGTCCCTCTCTGAGACAGCCTAGACCCTAAGCCTCTTGGTCCTGCATCCCACCTGGAGCCAGCTGTGCAGAGCGAGCATGCGGTCCTGCAGGGGAGCCCCGGGCCCGTGGACCAGGCTGATGTGGGGCATGCTCAGTGTGAACTGAAGACGGTCCACTGGTTCTTGCTTTCCTGGCCAGGAACCCAGCCCAGGCACTGCCCGGGGGCCCCTCATCAATGGTACCAACTCTCGAGACCCTCATGGGTGGGTGGCAGCCCCAAGGCACGTCAGTGTGGGCGGGGACTGCTCGCCCCAGAGAGGAGTGGATCTGGGATGAGGACAGGAGGTGAGTGGGGCCTTTCTGCTGGCTGCTGCCAAGGTCACGAGAGGTCCTCCTTCTTCCCGTCTTGTCTCCATCGTGTCCTCTGACCACACCGAGGGCCCTGAGGGAATCTTGCGCCCTTTCCTCTGCAGGGAAACACAGAATTCATCCTGTTTCCTGAAGGTCACTCCTCGTGTTTCTCATCCTCAGACGCTTTGTGGTTCTGTGGAACTCGGCCCTGCACTCTGCTCGTCCTGACACAGACTCGGCGGGTCTGGATGTGGCTCGAGATGCCGCGTTTATAAAGTGTAAGGTTTAGTGAATTAAGAAATGTTCTTCACAGTTCAGAGGGATTGCATGAAATCGTTCTCAGTTGGTTCTAATTTGAATTAGTTTCTTACGTACCGAGACTAACATCCTTACAGGGAAACAGGAGCGACTGTGCTGTTCACACCGGCTGGACAGCAAGGCCAGGCTGGTCCTGTGACCTTCATTAGGGCTGGTCTTCAGCCCCGTCCCTGCCCCCCACCCCACAGTCAGAGCCCAGGCGGCCCCTCACAGGCAGGACGGTCTTGGTGCAGACATGCACTGGTCCTGGACTGCAGCCGGCTTTCAGGAAAGGGGCGGGCCGGGCGGAGACCCACCAGGTTGCAGTGGTGTCTCTTAAGTCTTGGGACAGACGTGACACTCTGTAGGGGACAGATTTTGGCTTCCTGTCTTCAAATTAAGTATTATTCCCCCAAACGGGGAGAGTTTATAAAAACCTAGTAGGTAGGTATCTTGTCATTGCTAGAAGAGCAAATTGAGTTCATGATGAAAATGACATATTTATCATTTTTCTACCAAATCCAAAATTATTAAATAAATGTATTAAAAATAAGACCAAGTAGCTTTCTATTGACTGGAAGTGATTTGCTTGACTTGTTGCTTAAAAATACCAATTCTCTTAGGACTTTGTACTTGGGTCCATGATGGGCGGCAACTGACATCTGTGCTACATGAGTGACATTTTATTTCCAACCAAAACGTGGTGTCAGTAAAAGAAATCACCACGGAGTCAGTGAGGCCTGGAAGCTGCGTTCCCGAGGCTAAGAGGTTACGGCTAATGGAGAAGAACGCCTTCATCTCTCCTGTTCTGTGAAAGGGCTGAGCCGAAAGTTGAAATGAGCAAATGAGCCCTGTCACCAATTCTGTTAAAATGTGAAATGAAGGATGTTGCCACGAAACAGATGATTTTTACCAGTGCCTGTTTCCTCATAAATCTTACCACATTTCACTCAGAATAAGATAAATGTCCAGAAGGTGGAAACACCTGGTAGCCAGTCCTCTGGAGGGCGGAATAATCCTCCCCAGGACAGGGCAGCCTCACAGCGCCTCCCCGCCAGCCTCCCGGGCTGCGGCCGCACTATGGGCTCACATAGTTTGTGACATTTTGTTTTTGGACACAAAAATATACGTGTCAGGTTTTCTCACCAGCATTACATGAAAACGGCTCCGGGAGAGACACGTGAGGTGACGATGTAGGGAGGCGGACCTTCTCCATCAGGCTTGGGTGCTGAAAAAGGAGTTGTGGTCCCACAAAACCATGGCACAATCGAATAACTTACTACGCCCGTGTGCAACGTCTCCGCGTGTGGTGGTCGTAACGAGGAAGCGTGAGCTGGGACAGTGGCAGTGGAATGCTGGAACCACCCTGAGTTCCAGCTCTCTGGTTTAGCTGGAGGTGGTGGCCAAGCCTGAGTTCTCAGCCCCCGGGACTTCCTCCTTCTCCCTGGGTCTCTCCCGTGAGCACATGAGCCTCACGTGGTGATAAACTGCCGTCAGTTCTTCTCTGGTTCATCTGTCTACTGTCGTGGGAGCCGCACCCGAGAACTAGAAGGGTAGAGGGAAGTTATTTCCTCCCTTTCAGTTCTGAAATTTAAACAGTTGAATTAGTCTTTGGCAGCATTCCCACTGTTCTGATAAGAATGGAATACGTGTGGATATAAAAGCAACAAAATGCAAATTGTGTGATTTCAGATGATTCTTCATATGAGATAAATGCTTTTATTTCTATTTGAAATTGCATAGAACAATACAGCACAGAACAAACGGTAAAATTCATGCCAATAATCTAAAATTTTAGTAGTTTTTTAATTAGAACAACATTAAATAGAAAATAAAAACACTGTGGCAAGTCAAGACGGAGACTGTAGAAGAAAGGAAAAAACTTTAGATTTTAGCAGCATTAAGGACACATCTTTGTTTTTCTGCATTTTGAACACAGGACCCTCATTTTCACTTTGCGCTGGGCCCCACAGATTGCATAGCAGACACCTCCCTGGGGCATTTTCATAAGAATCCACACGGGGGCTTCACTCCCCCTCAAGGGGCTGCAAACTCGGTTACGATTAAATTCAGAACAAACTCAGACTGAGAGGGAGGAAAGGGAAAGGGCAGAGGGAAGGAAAAGCAGAGAGAATGTTTGCGGAAATATGTAAAGTAGAGACTGGGGTCAGACGCACACCGAGAAACATGATTTCCAGTGACACACGTTGTCACTCTCCGAAAATTCATTGGGCAGCTGACCCACGATGAATGTCCCTCTTCAGATGACGTGGCACATGATTTTATTTTCTGAGGCTCCAACGCACATGCAGGGAGGTGGTTTGCACAGCTTTCTTGAGTGATTCTGTACAACGTCACTCAATCCAACCAGATCTCAGAAGTGAGCCTCAGGGTTTCCTTGCAATTTTATGCAAATATTTTAAATTAAAGTCACATCAAATTCAATATGTTACAGAGTCAAACATCGGAAGTGTATACTTCACTATGTCTCAAGCTCTACATTTGTCAGAAACTGTCACTCACAGCTTATTTCTTTTAAAATTAAAATAGTATTCAAATAATTTTTCATATTTCTTGATTGCATAAATGCTCACTAAATACGTTATGCCATCTCATCACCAATAATTGGTGTTAGATTTTAGTTCAGATTTATGTAAATAAATGGCTTAATCAATGTTGAAGGCCTCCTTGATGTGAGATGTGAGAACAGAGGCCCAGGACCGAAATTAGATTCTAAAATAGGGCGACCTCCAGCAGGTGAGAGATCGGGGAATTGGCGCCAGGGGGTTGCGACAAGCCAGGTGGGAACGAGAAAGTGCTCTGATGTGGGAAAATGCCCCTGCACAACCTGGACAAAGTCGGGACCCTCAAACCCTGCTGCCCCTCGGGGTCCGTGTGGTGCTGGCTGCTGGCCGGGGGACAGAGACCTCCTTAGGCCTATACGCCGTGTGCTCAGGCCCGGCTGCCCCCTCCCTGACCCATTCAGTCAGATCCCTTCATTTCACGTCTGGTAAATGGAGGCCCAGACCTGCCCACAGAATGCCCGGATCCCAGCACCAGTCAGCCCAGACAGGCCTTCTGGCCTCTGTGCCAGGGCTGGACACAATTGCCCTGTCACGTATTCCTACCTGTGTGCCCCCTTCCTTTCACAGAGCGTTCTGTGGACCAGTGAAGAGGAAATCACAGTTCACGGATGGGACTGATCCCGTCTTCTGTCCTAACTTCCCCTGGCTCCAGAGGCCACTGGCTCTGTCTTCCCTAGAAGGGCTGCTCAGTCTGATTAGAGAAGGCTCATCACAGCAATGCCAGGAAGGAAAGCCACCCCCGACCCCGGGGAAGCCAGGCCCGGACCCCGGGCGGCCAGTGCCTTGACTCTGCCCCACCACGATGCTCCACTCAGGGGACTGATCCCAGCAGAGCCTTGAGATGCTGGGACTTTGAATGAGACACAGAGAGGGAGAGAGAGAGAAATGGGGGTGGGGTGGGGGGGCGAGAAAGACAAGGAAGGAGAGAGAAGGAGGAGGAGGAGGAGAGCAGGGAGAGGAGAGGGGGTGCAACAGGCTGTGGCTGGTGGCTGAGGTGTCTTGCTCTGATGGTGTCTGGAACTGCCCTGCTGGACTCCTGGACTTCCCCGGGCTCCTCGTCTGCTGGTGACTGTCTGACCCAGTGCCCACCACGGGCTCCCTGACCACCACTGAGAGGGGCAGGAGTTGGCCCAGGGCCACCATGGGGTTCACAGCCGGCACCTCTTACCCACCACATGGTCCCCTGGCATGTGGCGCTGGACCCCACAGCCCCTCAGGGGCACTTCTGACTGTGATGGACGCTGAGTTGGTGCTGTTGGGGGGGTACAATGAGGGGTGTCTTATTCTGCCATCTGGCTGATGTCACCCCTGTTTTTTCAGTTTTTGCTTTGATTTCATTCTTTTTATATTTAACAGAGAGCCTCTTCTATGAGCTGTGCTGCAGCTCGTTCCTAAAATGGAACATTTTTGGATGAGAACAATTTTGGAACCCTGGTGTTAATTCCATGTGACTAGATAAGTTTAGATTTTGGTAATATTCCCAGTTGTCTCTGTGTTCCCCGAATTTACAGACAATACAGAGCAAGGAGAAGACGGAGGGGCTGCCACTACAACCGCTGTCTGGTTGTCACAGCTGCTGAAATCCTGGAGAGAATAAACTGTGGCATTTTATCCACGGCTTGGACCAATAAAATCCCGGGAAGCATTTAAGGAGATGATGTGACTCTGGGGTGGGGGGAGGGTCCCATAATTGCTGACTTTCCTTTAGAACCCACAGTGCCCACTGCCTCACCCGTAATGTCAACAGCCAAGGAAATGTGGAGCCAATTTTCATACTGTGACTTTTCTGGATTTCTTTTTCTCTTTCTTTTTCTGGTTTTTAAAAGAATTATGGTGTGCCAGGATTTTAGATTTAATTGATATTTTCATTTTTTGTCTGCACCCTTTCAATCTTGCAAAAATTGCTACAGATTAAACCAACTATAAACAAATTTAAAAAGAAAAAAAGAAAGATTTTGTTTACCTGGCTTCCATTCTGTATTGAAGCACCTAAAGGGACAAGATTTGTTGTTCAATACGTGTCCTTGGATTAATTATAATATGGATGTGTTTGCTCGTAAAAAGAACATACTTACAGGGCTGGCCCAGTGGTGTAGTGGTTAAGTTCGTGTGCTCCGCTTTGGTGGCCCGGGGTTTGCAGGTTTGGGTCCTGGGTGTGGACCTACACACCGCTCATCAAGCCATGCTGTGGCAGTGTCCCACATATAAAGTAGAGGAAGATGGGCACAGACGTTAGCCCAGGGCCAGGCTTCTTCAGCAAAAAAAGGAGGATTGGCAATGGATGTTAGCTCAGGGCTGATCTTCCTCACCAAAAAACAAAACAAAACAAAACAAACACACTCTCATCCAATCCCTGGACAGGAGCACATGTGTCACTGACTCTGCTGGGTACAAACCACTCTGCCATGTTCTGTGGACCATTCGCCTCTTCATCATGACTGTGCACTGGGCACATTTGTTTAAATAGTTTTAGTCACAACACATTTCCTTTGGTTTATTTTAAAGAGATAAGGCAAATTACCAAAAAATAAAGGAAAAAATAGATCTGCCTTTTAATGTTATAGCATTTCAAAATATTCAGCAAGAACAGCTCCCCACACCCCAATTTGAAGGTGTCAGGTCTGGTTCTCTCAGAGCCCATCCTGGGATGAGGACTTCGGGGCAGGGGATTTGTTAAGGAAAGCTTCCCTGGAGCCAGATGCTCCAATCGGATGGGGAGGCAAAGTCCTGGGGACAGGGTCAGGCTGACATGTGGGGCTGTGGGAGGTGAGTGAAGGCCCTGAGTGTCCCCTCCTGGGGAGCAGGGTTGGGCTTTGTTGTTCCTTGTCCACTGCCATCGGCTACGGGGCCGGCGGGAGAAGCCAACTCCCAGGACTGTCTGCTGTCCTGACTCAGGGGCCCTGTGAGCTCCAGCTTCATAAAGATGGACCTCCCACAGAGCAGCGAGGCACGGCAGAGGGTGAAGTTGGGCACATGTGTTTACACAGAGCACACGTGCACACACCACACGTGCACATGCACACAAACATGCACACACAGACCACACAGGCACATATACCACACAAATGATATACCATGCACTCGACACATGTACACACACCACAAATGCACACACACCACTGGTGCACACACCACATGCATACACCACTGTACACACATAGCACACATACACCACATACGCACACACACACACACATAAAACAGGACCCCAGAGGAGAGAGTGGGAGCCCTGTCCAGCACAACCCCACATCCACTGCATTAAGCAGGGACTTCTGGGCAGCATCCCTAAACCCTCTTCTCCCTCCCTATGGCTTGGGGTGTTGATGCAAATAATCCATAATCAACCTATAAATCAACATTGGGGTGGTTTATCATGAGCCAGATCTGAGGACTAGCCTGGGCCTTCCTTCCCCAAAGAAGGAAAGGCACCAAAGAAATGGGCTGTATAGAGTAGTTATGACCATCTTGGAACAAAGAGTGTACATCACATATGATAGGAAAGTCTCTTTTACTACTGTCATGAGATGCTTAGCTGGCACAGCAGTCAGTAATTACTCTTAGTTTCCAGGAAGAGATGCTTATCCTTAAAGAAATGCCAATATGGGGGAAGCAACATTCCTAACTTTAAGGGTATCATTCTCATCTTTGGGACATTGTAAATATTTAAAGCAGATGTACAATGCATGCTCAACAGGCCACATCAGGTTCTTTCGGAAAACCAAGGTCAGGATGAATTAGTTTTACACCAAATGGCTTCCTCATATACTCCAATATATCCTATTGTTTTTCATTTACTTATTGGGGCACATGCTGTGAGGAAGGGTCCCGTGTGCCATCTTCTCCACGGGCCTGTCTACAACGTCAAACACTGCTCCTTACGGGACAAGATCATGCTTCCTGGCTGAATATTTGTATTTGCATCACCATTTTAACATGCCGTTAATTCAACCAAGCAAACATTCTGAGTGTCTCCTGCCAGGAACGGGCTGAACATGTCACCTGAATAAGCCGTCCGTAGGACCACATTCAGAGAGGCTCCCCTGGGCGCCTGAACCCCTCGTATGGGTTTACTGAAGCTCCTAGTGTGTCTGGGTACGAGTCTCTGTCAGGTACATGTATTGCAAATATCCGCCCCCCCCCCCGGGTTGCTTTTTACTCTTATTGGTGTCTTTTGGGGAAAGAATTTCATAAATTTAATGAAGTCCCATTTGTCCATTTTTCTTTATGGTTACTCTTTTTTTTCTCTGCATGTAAGAAATATTTGCCTACCTTAAAGTCATAAAGAATATTTGCCATACTTACTTCTAAAATATTTTGTACATGTAGGTCTATGACCCATTTTGAATACTATTTAAGGGTGACAGTAGGAGTCAAGGAGTATGTTTCACACATGGATATCCAACTGACTCAATAGTTGAGGCAGAAGACTGAATTTCCTTTCTGAATTTCAGTGGGGCCTTTGTTGCATATCTGGGAACAACATATGTTTGAAGAATTCTTTCCAGAATTTCTCTTCTGTTTCATGTGTCTCTTTGTCCATCCTTTACCAGTGTCAAGAGTCTGACTACCACAGCTTTTTATAATTAGTCATGAAGTCCTGTAGACTATGTTTGCAGGCATTCTGTTTTTATCAAGAGTGCTTCAGCTTTTCTAGATTTTTGCACTTCCAAATTCTAAAAGCACATTTTAGAATCAGCTGGCCAGTTTCTACAAATTATCCTGCTGGGATTTTATTGGGATTGCATTGAATTTATAGATCTATTTGGAGATAACTGATATCTTAATGATAATGTTTTAATAGTTCTCAAAGGTCTTGCACATCATTTTGTAGAATTATCTCTAAATTCTTATTTTGTTTTTGGTTGTTATTTATTTGGTAACATTTTATTTTGGTTCTTTGCCTCCTTGGTCCTGGGAATAATGTCCTATAGATTTACAATGGTGTATTTTGGTAAGTTTGGAAGTTTGGTTAAAAATCTTATCTCTAAAATTACCTGATTCTGAGTCTGAACTCTTATCTAATAACATTTTTTTTAGTTCTTTGTAATTGTCATTTTCTTTCTTTCTTTTTTTAAACTTTTCAACCTTTTTTAGAATTCCATTTCATTTGAAGTCTGCTGACAGGATTTTCCTTGCATTCTTGGGAAGTTATTGAGTTATTGTTTGGGTTTTAATGGATTGCTGGAGGCTGAGTGTGGACCATCTGGAGCCTGAGGAAGTCCTGGGGCTGCAGTCTCAGGGGGACTCCCAAAGCTCCATAGGTTTCCTCTCCAGGACCCCCACGGGTTCTCACAACAAAGAGCAAAGAAAATTCCCCTGTGTCCCTGGCAGAGGGAGAGGAGTAAGCTTCGTGAAATATGTTCTACAGATCAAAGGCGACTCCTGGGGAGGGGTCTTCACCAGAGCCTTACAACCGAAGGGAGAGGGGCATTTCCCACACCTGCCCCATCCTGCCCGAGACGCCCGGGGCTGGGGGAGTGGTGGTGGGCAGAGTCAGCGGGGATCCAGGCTTCGCGGAATTAAGCTGGGAATGGCAAAGCCAGGGAAGAGAGTCACCCAGAGGCAGGGAGATGCTGTGCCCCTGGAGAAATGCATGTGAAGGTCACAGCCCAAGGACACAGGCCACTAAAAGCGTGAGACTGAATCACAAGCTCACAGCATTTTTCTCTCCCCACCCCACGCAGGGCCCAGGGGACAGGGGGTTGCAGATGACAGGATGGCAGACGCAGGCTCCCTGATGAGGACACTTAGGGGAACCCAAAGTCAGGTAGAGAAGGAACCAAGGTCACCGGAGGGTGGAAGCTTCTGGAACCTACATCTCCAGCAACCACTACATTCTGCCTAACCTCTAGCAAGACTGAATTAATCCTCACCCGAAATATTCCTCAGTTGCCATTACCTGACACAACATGTCTGCAGTTCAACAACAAAAAAATACAAGGCAAGTTAAAGAGGAAGAAAAAACACAGTCTGAAGAGACTAACCAATCATGAGAACTGATAAAACACAGGTGTTGGAAATACAGGGAATTCAAATATCTATGAGTAACATGCTAAGGGCTCGAGTGGAGAATGTGAACAATGGGCAGTGTTAGCGGTGAGATGGAAGCTCTAGGGGAAGAGAAATCAAAGCCATGTGGCGGAATTGCAGAATGCCCTTGATGGCCCATGACCGGACCCGCCGAGGAAGGATAGGTGAGCTCCAAGTCAGTTCAAACTTCCCAACCTGAAAGGCAAAGAAAAATAAAACCAAAATAGAACAAAATATCCAAGAACTGTGGGACAATTTAAAAAAGATGTAATATTTGCATCTTTACATCTATGTGTATATGCATATATAACACATGCACCTATACATTTGTAATAGGAATGCCAGAAGGAGAAGAAAGAAAAGACAGAAGTAATATCTGCAGTAACAATGACCAAGAACTTTCCAAATGTAATGACAGACACCAAACTGCAGCTCCAGTGAGCTCAGAAGTTCAAGAGAAAAACAAAACAGGCTTGTACACACACATCCAAGCTGCAGAAAACCAAAGGTAGAGAGAAAATTTTGAAAGAAACCGGAAAAAAATAACACTTTAAAGAAGAACAGAGATAAGAATTACAATGGACTTCTCAGACACCATGCCAGCAAATACAGAGTGGAGTGAAATATTTGAAGTGTGAGGAAAAAAACACCATCCTACAATTCTACATCCACTGAAGTTATTCTCCAAAAGTAGAGAAGGAAAGAATCTATCAGAAAAACAGACCAACACACAAAAATCTGAGGGAATTAATAGCCAGCAGACCTACTCTGCAAGAAATAGCAGAAGTTCTTTGGTGAGAAGGAAAAGGATGCAAGTCAGACACTTGGCTCTGCACGAGAAAAGGAAGGGATATTGGAACAGGAACAATCAACAAGGGAATAGTAAAATTTTTATTTATAATTTGTAAGTAGTCTACAATATAACTGTTTGTGTACAGTAGTGACAGTGACAATGCACTGGGTGGTTACTGTGTAAGGATAAGTGAAATGGATGGCAACAAGTGGCAGGAGGCAATGGGAATGATCTGTGATGTCACTTCCGAGACCTGGATCTATAAAAATTGTATATTGTAAACTCCAGGGCAACCACGAAAATGTTTTCAAAAAGAAGTATAATTGATATGCTAAGAGAAGAAAAAAAATGGAATCATATGAAAAGCTCAGTTAAAAACAGGGAAGGTAGAAAAAACGAGAAAACAGAACAGAACAAATGCAACAAACAGAAACAGCTACAAACGTGGCAGATACAAATCCAAATGAGTCAAATCTCTAGTCTGCAAGTGCAGCAGCGTCATAAGACACAAGGTGGGTATACTGCTTCTTTATATCCCAGTGATGAACAATGGAAATTTTAAAAAATAACATTTTCCATAGCACTAAAAACATGAACTACTTAGTTATAAACATTACTCAGTATGTCCATGATCTATCTGTGGAAAACTGCAAAATTCTGGTGAAAGAAATCGAAGATCTGAATAAACGGAGAGATGGTTTCTGGTCATGGACCAGAAAACTCAATATTGTTAAGATGTCAGTTCTTCTCAGCTTGATCGATAGAGTCAACACAATTTCAATCAAAATCCCAGCAAGCTATTTTGTGGTTATTGACAAACTGAGTAAAATTTATATGGCGAGTCAATAGACCCAGAAGAGCCAACACTGCACTGCAGGGGAAGAACAAGTTTGGAGGACTGAGATGGCCTGATTGTGAACCAGCTGTAGAGCTACAATTATCAAAACAGTGCAGTCCTGGTGGAGGAGTAGATGCGTGGATCAATGAAACAGAACAGAGAGCCAGAGCCAGACCTCCCACAGAATCACTGACTGATGAAGGAGCAACGGCAGCTCAGCCGAGCAGGGACAGTCTTTTCAACAAATGGTGCTGGGACAGTTGGACGCACACACCCACAAAGAACCCAGACACAGATGTTACGTCTCACACGAAAATTGGCTCAAAATGGATCATAGACCTAAATGCAAATTGAAAAACTGTAAAACTTATAGAAGCCTATGTTTCAAAATCCCTTCATGAAGCTAGGCTCCCATGTTTTCTTTTAGAAGTTTTATAATGAAGCTTTTCCCATAGAAGCCGTTAGTCCACTGGCACGGATGGTGAGGGACGAAGCAGGAGTCCTCCCTGCGTGTGACCTGTCCCCCCAGAGTCCACGGAAGGGTCTTGTTTTGCCCTGGTCGGTGCTGCTGCTTCTGGGCTCCTGAGGATGATCAACTGGTCATCTTTCCATTCCTAACGCTGGCTGCCTAATCACGTAGGGAGAATTATTACAGGTTCACGGTAAGTCCCGCCATCTGTTGGGGCAGGTCACACTACCTTCCTCCACTTCCGGAGTATGTTGGCTATTCCTCACCTTTGCTTTTCCAAACACAGTTTGCAATTTTCGGGCCAGGGTCCAGATCAGCATCTGCTGAGTCTTTAAATATGTCTGGGGGAAGTGACGGCATCGCACCCTGAACCCCCTCCCTCACGGACCCCTCTGTTCTCATGCTATGCTGCTCCAATTACTTGGTGGTCTTGAAGCTTTCAACAATTTTCTCCATATAGGTCTTGCACTTATAAAAAAAATTCCTACTAAATAAATAACTGGTATAGCAATAAGAGGTCATATAAAATTATATTTCCTTTAAATGGTTAAAAAGTCTAAAGAAGAATAGTATTTCATGACATGTTCAAATGTCATGAATAAGGCTTATTGAAGCACAGCCCGGGGTGGCATGTGTGTTTGTGGCTGGTTTACACAGCAACAGCAGGACTGAGAGTGACAACATGCTCTCAGCGCCTAACATCTGCCAGCTGGTCCTCACAAAAAACCTGGCCAGCCTTCTCTCTAGGTCATGTCAGTTTCTTTGAAATATATCTTTTGATTTGTCCTAAGAAAATGACTATCAGTGATATATGTTTCTAGGTGGATGTTATTTGTACAAATTGTTCCTAAATATCTTTTCCCTTAAGATATTCGTTTTAGGGATCCAAAAGTGAAAACTCATTGGTAATGCAGGACATGATGCGGGAGGCAACAGTGGAGCACAGGAAGTGACCTTGCAGCCACCTGGGCTGCCTTCCCCTGTTCTGTGACGAGACACTTCCCGTCCCCATACAATTTAGAGTGGAAATTACTCCCCTTCACATCACATAGAAACTAAAAAGAAATAACTGGGTGATTTTACTTTGAAAAAATAAAAAAGAAACTCTGGAACCAATTCAAACCTTACCTACAATACACACATAAGGCAGGTATCTTAGAGACTTCTGAATGGATTTACAATACTCACTTTTTGACATAATTATTTCATAAAATGTTTCCATAACAAAGTCACGAATGCTCAAGACTAATTTTAGTCTCAGAACGAGTACTGCCGAGATTGCCATCCGAGTCTCGTGTTCTCGACTTACTTTCAATAGCAAGACCGGGTTAGCTGTGCGGGCTGGCCGGAGAAGAGCTCATGGAAAAGCCTCCTTAAATTGCATATTCTGAATGTCCTGTGTTCTCTGTTCTCACTGATGTTGTACTCCTAAGAAATTTATTACAGCCAATACAGAAAAGTTTGTTCTTCATGATCAAATAAAACAAAACTAGCGCATCTCCCTAGGATGACCGCGTGGGATCCGGTCGCCCACCCTCCTCATTGCTCGTCTCCTCCGGTGCACCCTGGAGCGCCCTCACTGGTGCCGAACAGACGCAAATGAAAATTTTTAGGATACACGTGTGGCTCATTAAACTACCTCTTTTAAACTGTTGTAAACAACAACACACCAGAACCTGGACCCGAATAACTCAGAATTTAATCATGTAATTTAGAAAATCTAGTTACTAAAATTTAGCACACTGTGCGAAGATTCGACCTTGACACAAAGTGAAACTCTGCACTCCCGTACAAGAAACACTGGATACGCTTTCGGAGCTGGAGAGACTTGCGGAGCTCTGATCCACCACCACTTTATGGAAAGAGAAAGAAACGCAAGTTGGAGACTGGGAGGGGCAGCTCAGGCCGGGCGAAGGACCGTGAGTTGTCGCACACACGCCCCATTCTGGCGTTTGCACAAACACTCAGTGTGGTAAACACTGGGGCTCTCCATTTACAGCTGAGACACGGGAGCCCTGGAGCTAAAAGAGGGCCCCCGGGTCCCCCATGACCCGCCCACGTGACGGTGTGTGCGGGGCGCTGCCCGGAGCTGCCGGAGCTGGGCTCCGTGGCTGTTTCCTACGATCAGTCACTTATAGTGGCGACCACAGTGGCAATGGTGGCATCCAGGGTGCGTGTGCTGGGACCTCCTTTAAGTCCAGTCGTCTCTGCTTCTGCCCAGCCCATGGGAAGCCACCGCCTCCACCTCCAGCAGGGACATGCTTCCGCTCAGGTGGCGGCTTAGAAACGGTGCGGCAAGTGGCTCAGGTTTGTGTGAGGCTCCTGCTGAGTGGCTGTATGATTTTTATTAAGGAGCCATATGGCCTCATTTCTTACAATCTTTTTGAAGGAGATATGGAAACTATTGGCCCAACTCTATTGTTAATCACGTTTATATGTCTGCTGGGCACTATTGGGTATGATTTCAGACTGCATGGATGTCAGGCAGGGCGGTTTTGATGTAGTGTTATGACTCTTTCAGTGGGCAAGCTCGGGTAAACAGCTTCATTTCTTCATCCTTGCTGTCTGTGCTCACACCTACGGTTTCTTCCCCGGAGAGCCCAGGAAAAGACATCTGACCGGGAACCTAAAAGTTTAAGGCAGTCTTTTTTTCTTTTTTTAAATTTTTTATTATTATTTTGTGGGGAAGACCAGCCCTGAGCTAACATCTATTGCCAATCCTCCCCTTTTTGCTGAGGAAGACTGGCCCTGGGCTAACATCCGTGCCCATCTTCCTCCGCTTTATATGGGACGCCACCATGGCATGGCTGACAGGCAGTATGTCCGCAGGCGCCCTGGATCCGAACTTGCGAACCCGGGGCTGCCAAGCGTGAACTAAACCACAGCGCCACCGGGCGGCCCATAAGGCAGTCTTTAACTGCATGTGGTAGGTGGGGTCCCCCAAAGCAGACCCTCAAACAAGGATTCAGGGGAGAGTGATTTGTTAAGGAACTGTGTCCAGGAGGGACCAGGGGGCAGCAGGGTGGGTGGGGAAGCAGCTGAGAGAGGCTGATCTGGGGAAGTGCCAGCCTCCATCCATCTTTAAAGTTCATCCAGGACATAAACTGCTCCTCGAGTTGGCCCACCTTCATCTCAAGGCAGAGCCTCGGCTTTGGGCTGTTTCTGCATAGACGATGGGTCTCCAGCACCCAAGCACCCATGCCAGTTCTCTGAGGGAGGTTCCTGCGTGAGTCAGTGTCAGCAAAGCCCTGGGAACCCGGGGGAGAGCCCGGAGCTGTGAAGGGGTCAGAGTGGGGCACCATGTGTCAGCCGAGAAGAAGCCCTTGGAGGTGTTTTCAGACAGCCCAGTGCTCTCATGATTCTCTGCTCCTGTCACCTGGAATCAGAACACAGATGCTCCAGGGCCACCCAGAGGGTCAAGACAAAGCAGCCAACATTCGCCCTGAGAACTACGGTATCTGAGGCAGGTTGGTGCTCACGGGAATGGAGACCAGATCTCCCTGGTTAGAGTTGAGTGGAGCCTTCGTACTGTGCCCGGTGCTGTGCGATGGGCCAGGGACAACACCCCGAGAGCTCGTGGCTCCTGCCCACAGGCCCCACGGCTGCACTTTCTAAGCTGGGCATATCCTCTTGGGGCTGGGACTCCAGGGATCTTCGGCTCCAAGATGGGAACAAGAAGGAACTGGTGGGGGCTGAGGTATATTTCATGGTAAGTGAGACGCCGGGTCTTCCTGGTCACTTCTTGTTGTCCAACCGTGACAAACCATCTATGCCAGGTCCCACGTCTGTGCCCCGGGCCAAGGCTGCTGCCTACAAATGTGGAGAAGATTAAATCAAACCGTGCGTGGAAGTGCCTCTGGCCTTGCAGCATATGTAAAATTCATGATACACATGAAACGTTATCATCATCCCTGTTTTCAGTGTGGAACATTCCAGTGAAGCCAATTAGGATAAAAATGCCCCAGCCTTGTCCTCTAAGCCATGTGCCTATGCCTTGAGGTGACAGCTGATGTGGTCAGAAAAGATTTGAGGAGCAGGTGAGGCAGGGCAGGACACTGGCGTGCCTCGGTCCCTGGGAGTGAAGATGAAACTTTCAAACTGCAAGGAGAAAGATTCTCAAAGCCACAGGCTCTTGGCATCAGCAGGCCCAGGAAGCAAAGGATTGGGTCTCTGGAAAGGTGAACTGTGTTTGTGAACGGTGCACAGCGTGGCCGTGCTGGGCTGACATGGGAGGGTGGGACTGATTCCAGGAGGATTTAAGGATCTGGCATGGGGGGCACAGCAGTGAGGATGGGAGAGCTCCTTTCCACCCGTCCACTGCCCGCTCACAAGTGCTCTCCCAGGCAGGCGCTCGAGAGCCACGAGGACTCTTGGCACATACATGTGTACGTGCGGATCCATAAACAATATCGTTTCCCAGGTTGCTAGTGCTACAAATAAATAAGAGGAACGTGACAGAGTTGTGCATGCCAGAGAGAGGGGCCTGTTTCAACTGGACGTCAGGGAGGGCTCCTAAGGAGACGGCATCCAACACGAGGCTGAGAGGGAGCTGACCAGGTGGCAAACGCCGAGATGGGAGACTCCAGGCAAGGGCACAGCAGGTGCAGAAGTCCTGAGGCAGCGACTGGTGTGGTTTTAGAGGGACAGAGAAGCCAGTGTGGACTGCGGGTGGCATGGGGTCAGAGTGGTGGTCAGGACCTTGGAGGCCGCCATCAGGACCCAGGTTCCTTCTAAGCTCGGTGGAAAGCGCTCAGGAGTTTAAACAGAGGGATGACATGATGCGACTTAGAGTTTACAACAGAATTATTTGTGGAAATGGGTTCAGTTGGGCAGACAGAGGGGCCCCGGGAGAGAGTGGCGCGGCTTGGCCCCTGTGTGGTTTCAGGACACATTTGGAAGGGAAACCCATAGATTGGCTGTGGTGGGTCACACCTCTGTCTGGGTTCAAAGGCATGGGCTAGAAGGTGAAGTGTTTGAAAGAAATGGAGACCAGAAAGGCCGGGAGCCGGCTGACCAGGTGCAGGTCTAAGCGTTTGAACCTGGGGCTCAGGGCAGCCGCGCTGGGAGGGGTGCCAGGCTCTGAGGCCAGCACGTGTGCTCCTCGCTGGGCAGAGCGGGCCTGGGGCCGGGCCCGGACACCAGCATGTGGAGGTCTCGTGGTGGCCCGTGGAGAAGGCAGAGAAGGGAGAAGGGCGCAGACGCTGCTCTCGGGTGCACACTCGCTTCCAGTGGTGCAAATGGGGGATTTCCTGCTGATAAATATTCTGATGAGTAAGATTTCTGTTTTGACTTCTTCTGCCCCAGTACTGTGGTACCACATGGGTGCTACGATCCTAACAGCCCCGCCGCTGGGAGGATGAATTCTTTCTTGAAGAAACGCACTTGCCGGGCCGGCCTGGTGGTGCAGCAGTTAAGTTCGTGTGCTCTGCTTCGGCGGCCCAGGTTCGCAGGTTCGGACTGCGGGCACAGACAGACGCACCGCTTGTCAAGCCGTGCTGTGGTGGCATCCCATATAAAGTACATGTTAACCCAGGGCCAGTCTTCCTCAGCAAAAAAAAAAAAAAAAAGGAGGATTGGCAACAGATGTTAGCTCAGGGCTGGTCTTCCTCACACACACAAAGAAACACACTTGCCTAGCCTCCCCGTTACTATTACAGGCCTCTAATGGGACCAGGTGGGTATTTTCCAGAACTCTAGGTCACAGTCTGGTTCTCTAGGACAGGGTGATGAGAGGGAGTTGGGATAGCAAACAGTTTACTGGGAGAAACCCCCCATCTTAGTCGGCTCAGGTGCCATGATGAGACACCACAGACTGGGCAGCATAAATGACAGATGTTTATGTCTCACAGTCTGGAGGCTGGGGGTCTGGGGCAGGGGGCCAGCGTGGTTGGGTTCTGGTGAGAGCCTGCTTCCTGGCTGGCAGTGTCTTCTCACTGTGTCCTCACATGGCAGAGAGAGCACTCTGGCATCTTTTCATCTTTGTGTAAGGACACTAACCCCATCATGGGGGCCCCACCCCCACAACCTAATCACCCCAAAGGCCCCACATCCTAACCCCATCACTCTAGGGGCCAGGGCTTCAACAGATGAATTTGGGGGACACAGTTCAGGCCGTCGTGCCCCTGCAGAAAAGGGGGAGAGGGCTGAGTCAGGGGGCTGCAGACCACCCTGCCCAACTGACGGACTCTACCAGTGGAAACGTCCAGGCCCGTCCTTTCTCTGTCACTGTCAGGGGCTTGGGGATGAGTGTGACCTGGCCTTGACAAGGGAACTCACAGATTTCTGTCTGAGGCCCAAGTATCCCCCACACTCGCCCTCACAGCCATTTGCACCCATTACCGGCTCCTCAGTTCCACAAATCGTCTTTCAGCAGGGAGCCCGTGTGGCCGGGAAATAACCCCGCAGACACAGGGAACAGAATGCACAGCTGCCTCTCCAAACGCTTTAGTGCAGCAATTACATTTTTAAAGCGTGGCAATTAAAATGTCTAAAAATAAGTTAGATTTCTCTAAAAATTATAGCAGCTGGAACGTGATCTCTGCAAGGCCTGGCTTTTGGGGAGCAATTGTTCCCTGAATCCATGACCCACAGTCGCCTGTGAGAGACACCGGGTGGATATTGGTCCCAGGAGGAAAGAGGCAGCACCTTGATTTGGGAGAGTCGAGAATTTTAAAACGGCTTTTCCCACCGGTGGAGCGGGTGTCAGAGGACCTGGAGAGAGTGGGCTGTCCCGGGAACGCTGGTGGTGGCCCAGGGAGCGGGCTCGGAACCTGAAGCACGACGGCTAAGTGGCGAGGCCCCCACACGACCAAGGCCCCAGGGCAGGGGTGCAGCCAGCCCCCACCTGGCAGAATAGAGCGTCTGCCTCCCATGACCCGACCCCAGTGGGAACCTCGAGGACCAGGAGCCCACTGATGGAGGATTCAGTGCCCACAGGTCAGTGCCCTGGACACAGAGCAGGGACAGAGCTGTGCCTGGCAGCAGAGCCCACGTTATCAGCCCCCTGGAACAGTGTGTTTGTCCAGCCCTGCGGGCTCTGGGCTGGGTCCCCAAGAGCATGGCCCCAGCCCCCTTTGAGCAGCCGTCCCGTGTCCACTACTCATGCTGGGGCAGTGACAGGCCAGCAGTGAGTCAGCCTTGCTCCAGAGCGGGCGAAATGGGCCCTTCCCCACCTCCCCGTAGAGAGACTTACAGGGTCTAACGTTAGTGACCAGAGGGGTGGACCCACCGGGAGAAGAGGAAGAGGGAGGAGGGTCCACGTTCAGGGAGATACACCTGGAGAGGAAGGTTCCCCTCAAATGCACGTGGCTTCCCAGACACGCTGTCCACGATTAGCCTTGAAACAGCAATGCTGGTTTGGGGAATTTCGGTACCAGAACACGATGAAAGATGTGTCCTCATGCTCAGTAAAAAGTAAATGTTTCTCGGGAATCAAACTGCCCTTTAACATTTCCTTATTAATATCAACAACACCCAGTGCTAATACTTGCATAATTCATAGGAAAATGGGAAGAAAAGGCAAACCAGACTGAGGACAAGCAGTAAAGCTGGTCTGTGTGGAAATCAGCTTTGCTGTGTGGGGCCAAAGGGAAGAGGGGGTGCCTGCGAGGACGGGGGCGAGGAGAGGCCTGCCTTCAGGAGGATGTGGTCTTAGATCAAAATGCTGCCCGGGAGGAAAACCCCATCCGGTGCTGTTTAAAGTGCAAGTTAATATCCAGGAAGTCATCGTAACAGAGGAAGGAAAATGACTAGAAAGTGACCAAAAGGAGAGAGAGGAGGGCTCTCTTGCGTGTTAAACAGAAAAGAAGTTTGGTAGGGAAGGTGGATGTGAAAATATGTCATCGTGTCAGAGATGGAGGGACTTGCTTCGCGGCTCAGTGAACCATCATGAATTTTTAAAGCCTTCATTTGCATTGACACTGGTCAGCAAGGACTGTGTATCACGTTACACCAAAGACGTGGATTTTACACGAGAGACCAGAGGGGGGAGGAGAGCCTTCCGTGGAGTGTCATCTTCTGGCCACGTCTCTCTGTGCTGTGGAAATCCTCTGGGCAGATGACCTGTGGTGGACATACGGATCCCCTAAATGGCCCAGGGCCGGCTTGGCTGTGTTCATGACAGAGCTGGACTCTGGAGCGAAGTGCCCAGAAACACTCCTGACCTGAAGGACTGAGAAGAACGAGGCGAATCTGGGCGGAATGGCCTGTGTGTCCCTGGTGCAGGGACCACTTGGGTGTTGCATCCTTGTCATGGGGGCTCTCATCCCACAGCGTTTGGGGTGGAGGAGAGCTCTTTTTCAGTGTTTTCTCGTCATTTTGAAGGCTGGGTTGGGGTTGGTGAGGGCCTGGTAGGCAGGGTGTTGGTCCTGGTTGCTAAGGGCAGGTGGGCACCTTCTGGGGTAACCATTGAGGGACCTGCATTGGAGGGTCTGCTGGCTTCCTCTCGACAGTGGGCGAGGCTGGACCCCCCCTGTGATTTACCATGACCCTGATCCGCGTGTACCGAGAGGTCGGCGTTCACCTCTCCTTATCAACCCAGGGGCCAAACTGAGCTTCTGACCACTCACACCCAGAGCACGTGCTGCTGGTGAACAGAAGCCAGTGTGTCTCTGAACCAACCTGTGGACGCCACTTTGGTCCTTCATTGCCCCTCAGTCTGTATGTGCCCCCACCTCATTATATGTCCTTATTTCAGGGGCCATGGAGCCCGTTTTGTGCACCAACAGATGCGGCCAAGTGTGTGCATGTCCCTCTGTCCTCCTGCATGTCCCCCGTCCCAGTGTCCTGCTGGAACCTGACACCCCATCCCTTGTCACATCAGTCCTGCCCCTTCGCTTACCTGAGCTCCACCGAGTGGTACAGCCACACCTGGGTGGTCAGCACCCCATGTCCTGCCCCCACCTCCCGGGCACAGCCAGGGCTGGACGGAACAAATGGTGAGGGACACTCTGTTTCTGGGAGGATGGCTACATCTACATGCTCTGCAGGGATCAGTTAAAAAATATGGGATTCTGCCAACCTCCCTCAAACTTGACTTCAAAATTACACAAAGTTCTTCTTCCTGACAATCAGGAAATGCATAAAGTTTACTGTGAACCTACTGTGGGCATTTGACATTCCTCTGTTTCAACAAAAGCATCACATTTTATTCTTGCAAAGAATGTTCTCGCCCATTGTCCAGAAAATGTCCAGAACAGGACAGAGTCTCAGCGAGGCCGAGTGACCAGACAGACAGTGGGAGCTGGTGGAGCCAGGACACGGCGGGGATGCCAGGCCAGAGCCCGCCATCCTCATGACGCCAGGATACTTACCTATGCTGATGCATCGTGTCTTCGCAGTGTCCAGAAACACTCAGCGCTCGTGCTGGGTGACCCTGCGATGTGGACTGGCAGGAGGACCAACCTCCATTTTGAACTGAAATATTCAGGTCAGAACCTCACTCGACATCTGAGGCCTGAGTTGTTAAAATGCTTCTCATGAGGACAGATGGGAATGTGTGAGGTCAAGGTCCCGAGATGCCCGTCCTGTCCACTCGCTCACCCGCCTCCTCTCTGGAGCCAGCCCTACCACCCGCTGTCCCTCACACACGTGTGTGCCTCCACTGTGGCTCTGCCGCCTCAGGGCTCGGGCACTGGCACGATGCCCAGGGTCCCACTTCACTCCCTTCAGGTCACTCTGATGCCCCCTCCTGGGAGCCTCCAGGATGCTCACCTCAGACGGCAAGTTGTCCTGCCCTGCCTCCCCCACCAGCTCCTCCCTCCACGCTGCACTCTCCTGCCCTCCTGCCCTCCTGCCCCGAGGTTATGCCTGAGACTCTCGCTGTCTGTGACTGGAAGACGAGCCCCCAGGGAAGGTGTGTGTGGGTGACAAAGACGCTCCCCTTGCCCAGATTCAGTCAGGCCCCCAGCTTCTGCTCCTTGAGGCTGGACCTTGGGCTCCCTGTCCATCATGGCCCGAGCCCAGTGTTAGCCAGAACCCTGTCATCAACTCAGCAAGAGCCCCTCCACAATGTGTCCTCCCAGTGATTCTCCGTCCACTGCCCCCACCTGCTGTGGTTGTGAGTCCCGCCTTCTTCGCTCGGTTCAGGGTGGAGCCCGAGTGCTGCCTACTGCAACAGCCCGGAGCAAAGTCTTCCTTACAGTCTGAACAAGCATCAGGATGGTTTTTCTTCAACTGTGGCTTCTTTCCTGCCCTGCCTCCGGCACCTGGCACAGCTCCTGGCAGAGAACGGGGTGTTCGGGATAGCTTTTCAGACGAAAGGACGAGTGAATGAATCTCTGGGCGTGATTGGTTGGTCCCTGGGTATCACAGCGGAACATAGAGCTCTCCCACGAATTTTCCTCAAGTTTCTCCACTGGGCTTTAGTCACTGCCTTTTTTTTTTTTTTTTTTTTTGTGAGGAAGACCAGGCCTGAGCTAACATCCGTTGCCAATCCTCCTCTTTTTGCTGGGGAAGCCTGGCCCTGGGCTAACATCCGTGCCCATCTTCCTCTACTGTATACAGGATGCCACCACAGCATGGCTGACGAGCAGTGAGTCTGTGGGCGCCCGGGATCCGAACTTGCAAACCCCGGGCTGCTAAAGCACGAACTAAACCGCTGCACCACTGGATCAGCCCCCAGTCACTGTCTTTTTATCTGCAAGGACCAGAAGCTCACATGCCCAAGACTCTGCAGAGGTGTGTGTGTGTGTACACATGTGTGTGCGTGGACTGTGTGGACAGACCATGGTCTGGGCACGTTCGCATCAGCAGGGCAGGGAGGTCACAGAGTAAACGAGGGCCCTTCTGTGGACAGTGGACCAGGGCAGCCTGTGGACAAGGCAAGTGGTCTGCCGCATCATTTCTTGATAGTTTCCAGAAGAAGTGTTGTTAGAAATGGTGAAATGTCAGCTTATTTTAAGGAAAATCGAATGGCATCACTGCCATCTCAGGACAAAGCTCTCAGCCTCCAGGTTGACTTGCTAACGGGGTCCCTGCCTCCTGCTTGTGAATCCATCCCGGGGACGGTGTTGTGCTTCTCACGTCGTCTTGTGAAAGCCAGAGCTTCTCAGGGACTCCACCTCCTCGGCAGGGACACAGAAGGATTCTCTCTGCTGACCCTCCACTGAGTCCCTCCCTGGCCCTCAGTGCCCCACGTCCATCTGCCCTGATTGCGCAGCCTCTTTCCCTTTCTCCACAATTGAGATTGCTTGGTCTTAATTGTCTTCATTTTTGGAAAAAGCGAGGAAGAACAGCAGATTATAACCGCAAATAAAGTCCCCAGTAAAGAAAAAAGCAAAAAACAGACCCTTCCCCACTAATGAAGCCAAAAGCCTAAGAGACCCTTTCCCCTGGAAATGCAGGCAAACAGTCGCCCCAGAGCCCGTTCCCTTGCAGTGGGAGCAAATGCTCCCAGCAGCCCTTCCTAGAGCAGCCAGAACTGTGAGCAAGAGGAGGCGAGGAGTGGAGTTAGTGACCCGGTCAGGAGGGCTCTGCTCCTGTCCAGCTGCTCCTGCAACTGCATTTTGTTCTCACAAATATGCGTTCCGCCAGGTGCTTCAGGCAAAGCAAGAAAGGCGCCTAAATCAGTGCAAACACCGCTATCTTCAAGACAAATCAAATTTTAATAACAGCATCAGCAGAAAGAAAACAAAATAAAGAAATGCCCACTGAAGGTAGATGATTTGTCTGAGAGCTGGAGGGAGCCAGCAGCCGTGTTCCCCAGTTATTGTTCAGATTTGTCACATCCGCATCAAGGCACCTGGACGCTCTTCTCCAAAACAGAAACATCCTCGTCTTCTTCAAGATCATGCTGAAGTGCAGGCTGTATACACTCTCTCACGTTCATTTCACACCCTCTGTGTGAACGAAGAATGTCTAGATCTGGGACCCTGAAGGTGTGGAGGGGCATCGAGGCACAGGCAGGCCACCACTCACCTGGCCCTGGCGATGTCAGCGTCAGGGCATCACTGTGCATGCAGGTCCATCGATGGCCCCTCACCCTCGGTTTCTCTCTGAGCAGCCCCTTCTTTGCTGTCATCTTCATATGAGTGAGCACCTGAGAGAGACCGGCACAGCACACATGGTGCAGGAGAATGCTCATCAACATCAGCCAGTGTTATCAGTTCTGGGGCTGCTGGATCTTCAGGGCATTTCTGTTGATAAAACTATTCTCCTGCCGTCAGCATTCAGGAATGAAATTAGAAAAAAGAGTGCCTTGATAGCATTGAAGTACTTTCAAAGCAAACACTTCTTTCCTCAACGTGGGGCTGGGTGCTGGTGACTAGATCTAACACCATCAGTGCATTTACTTCTGAGCTCGAAGAGGGTCTCCCTTCACGGGGCACGGGGCGTGGGCATGGGTCCGTATAGCTCGTGTGAGTGTGCAGATTCGCCCAGACAGTTCTCTGTTGTTGAGCCTTCTTGTCAGCTCCCACTATGATCCCCACCACCTGTTCAATGCTGCCCAGATGGACGGCTGCTTCCTTCTGTCTCCACAGCCCTTCGATGGTCAGTTCTAAGCTTGATTTTCACCCTGACACTGTTTCCACTGAAGGGTGCTTCCAGAAGAGAGTAGCATTTGTTTGAGTAGACCCAGTAAAGAGATCGCCCTCACCAGTGTGGGTGGGCATCTTCCAACCCACTGAGGGCCCTAATAGAACAAAAAGGTGGAGGAAGGAAGGATTTGCTCTCTGTGCTTGAGCTGGGACGTCCATCTTGTCCTGCCCTCGGACCCCAGCGCTCCTGGCCCTCAGGCCTTCTGCCTCCGACTGGGAATCACACCATTGGCTCCTCTGGTTCTTGGACCTTTGCGTTTGGACTGGAACTTACACCACCAGCTTTCCTGAGTCTCCAGCTTGCAGGCGGCAGATCGTGGGACTTCTCAGCCTCCATAATCATATGAGCCGAATCCTGTAATAAATCTCTTTCTGTGTATCTGTATATATACCCTGCTGGATTCTCTGGAGAACCCTGACTAATAGAGGCATACACCCATACATACCCGTGTTCACTCAGTTAGTACGTTTATGAGCCTGGACTCAAACTCAAAACCTATGTCCCAGTGTCTGCTGTACACTGGATGAAGCTACAATAAAATGCAGGCAGCAAGTCACATCCTCCGTGTGTTCAGCTTTACGACAGGGCTCCCCAGAGTAGCTGTGATGGGACAGTGTGGTGACTTGTGTGTTTGACACATATGATGTAAGATCAGGCACGAGTGCCCTGTTACATACAATAATGTCTCCATTATTCGGGTAGCTATGGCAGATCTTCATTAAGAAAATTGGTAAATTGGAAACTACGTTAACAATAATCAAATAACTGGATATTTCTAAATGTGGAGCTATTGGTGTCTTGACTACACAGTCAGATGGAGAGTTATGGCTCGTGAGCAAAATCGTCGATGTGTCCTCATGGAAAATACAGCAGTCCTTTCCATATGGAGCTTAAACATTTGTTCTATTAATAGAAAGAAAGAAAGCTCATTGCAGATGAAGCCAATGGATTTAGAATGGGCCTATTAGACATCCTTAAATGTTATTTTTCATTGCGTTCAATTAATCTTTCCTCAGTAGTCTATAAATTGTGCCGTGCAAACTAAAGAAAATCGAGCCCCATTATAGATGTGAAACAGCCTGCCATGATCATTATATATAAGACCTTCTAAAAACGTCTGACTCTGGAAAAATGAACCAATAAAGCATCTGATTACTTGGGGATTGCTGAGTGCATCTTTCACCTCATACCATCTTCTGAGAGCTTAAATGTGTAGGGATTTTAAAGTTCCTCTGTTCCAGCCCCGCCCCCGCCCCATCTGCTCAGGAGCCGTGTAATTCTTTCTGTTTGCCGGAGCCGTGTAACTCTTTCTGTTTCCCAATGCACGGTTTCTACGGGGCACTAGACATTCGGGGCCAATAAATATCTTCAGAGAGTGTTGATGAAAAATGGGAGGCGAGGAGATTAAACAGATTACAGTGGAGCACGAAGAGCCTCAGACAGTGTTTACTGATCCATTCATGCACAGTGGGGGCTGTTCTGTGGGTGTCATTTTAGTTCACTCCACACTCGTCCCTGAGCCTCTGACTTATGGAAGTGGAGGAGGACGCCTCCTCTGTCACCCTCTGTGTTTTGTCCAGGTTCAATGAAAAAGATAGAAGAGAACCTAATGATGAACCCAGTGCGCACGTCATGCCTGCTGTCCCTGCTTCTGGGGTCCTTTCTCCTGTCGTCCTGGCAGAGCTCAGCCTCCGGAGGCTGCATCTGCACCTCTGCACACAGCTGCCCGTTTTTAATTCATAGGCTCACTGGGCATGATCACGGCGGGTCCTCCCCCATGACCAGCTTGTTTTTCTGCAGCCTGGTGATCGTGTCTTCCACCTCCACGGAGACAGCATCCTGAGAGCTTCTGTCCACCTGCTCTGGCAGGACACTTGCAGCCCCAGGTGATGCTTGCATTAGTGGGGTGGACTGTCCCTTGGCTCCTGCAAATGTGGAAAGGGCTGTAAGAGCAGATCTGTTGAGTAGAGGGGGAATACTTCTTCTTTTGTTCCTTCTGTTGTTGGAAATGGGAGCATTTCTTCTAAGGATCAACGTCAGCATCTCTATTCTCTACATGACTCTGGGTTTGTCCTCCACATGCAACTCTAGGTAAGAAGACAAAACCCAGTGGTTTCCTGTCCTTCACAGGAAATAACACGCACTATGGCTAAGAGCTGGGACTCTCTGCTCTCAGACGTCTGGGTCTGAGTCCAACCAAGAGAAACTTGACCCTGGGTGCATGAGTAGCTTAAGTCCTGAATCCAGCTTCTACATCTGTAAAATGAGGGTCGAGGAGATGTGAACCTGTGCAATGATAGTAAATACTAAAAATCACGGATTAGAGTAAGTATTCGCTATCCTGACCGCTGCTGTAGCTGATCGTCAATTCCCCTTTTGTGCCAAGAACACACTTTGGGTGACATTTTGCAAATACATATTAACACTAAAATTTATTCCTTAAACAAAATCCAGAGAAAGAAGTCCTTTCTGGCACTTCCCTGATGTCTGCGTTTATCTCATTACTGAAGCTTTCCTTCTGGTCCTCACGCTCTGAACAGACCATGTAGAATCCTGCTAGGTGTTCATTCCTGTGGCCTTTCCAAGTCGGTGTAGTCACAGCTATGGATCAGGGCTCTTGGTGTAGTAGGATTATATGACGAGCATATGTGTGTGAGAGAGAGAGGGGGGGAGAGAGAAGGGGAGAGAGAGAGAGAGAGAGGGAGGGAGGGGGAGATTACATTCCACGTTTCGAGGAATCGTTCCTACTGTTGTTTCTCCCCCTTCTGCCTCCAGAGGGAGAAATGGCAGAGCCAGAGGGAGAGGAGTCAGGGTGAGGGGCTTCTACATTCTTCCCGAGAGCTCGGCCCCCTCGAGCCTCTGAGAGGTGTAGCCATCTCCTGGAATTCAGTCCCTCTGGGACATTCATCCTCGTCATCAGTTGTTGGCACAGCTGACACTGAGATCTGACAGCTGCATCACGGCTGGCGGAATGAGGTACAGTGCACAATGCCAGGCCCTACGCTGGGTCCCCACCACCTTCTCCCTGAGAGACTTGCAGCAGGGGTTCCCGAAGTGTCTTTGTTCGTCTCCTCTTTTCTGTGAGCCTCCCAAACTCACATCAGCTTCCCCGACACACTCTGGGGTTTGAGCTCCAACAAGTCCCATTCTCTCCACTGTCCACTTTCTCACCACCACTTGATTTTGTGAGGAGCACAGAGTGAAACAAAAGCCGGGACATGCTTACTGCAAACAAGGAGGGCTGGATTGTCAGCTCCACCCTGGGCACAGATGGGCGGAGTTGCTGCTGGTTCACACGGGGACGCCTCTGCAGGCAGTGACCGCCACTGCCCCAGGTTCTGTGAGTGGGAGGGAAGTGGCGGAGTGGTGGTTAACCTTCCCCACAGCATCTGTGACCTCAGGAATGTGTGGAAATGGCCACATGGTGCCCATGCTGATGGGGCAGGGACAAGACTGGAGCAACCTCTGGGAGTGGGTGGGTGGATGTGCAGGACAGCCCCGGCTGAGGAAGAGACTGGCAGGGCTCAGTGGATGGACTCGCTGCTGGAGACTGAAGGAGGAGCTGTGCAAATGCTCAGCCCACCACCACCCTGCAAGTAGTGAAGGTGCAGCCTCCTCCAGCTCGGCCACAGCTGGGGTTCACCCCAACATGACTGGCCACGGCCACTGGCCACTGAGCTGCTCCTTCTGGAAGAGACGCGCGTTCCAGATCTGCACCACGGACATCCATCGTCCCCTCAGCCACTCACAGTCTGAACCTCCCGCTCACCCCTCTGCCTTCAGAAGTCAGACCTGTAGCTGATGCTCCCGACTGGGCTGAGTTAAGTCAAGGAGAGCACTGAGCACAATCCGACATTCCAGATTTCAGAGCACCAAATATTTCTAGAAAGTAAATAAACTGTAAATATAGTTCCCTGCGCAGACACTGTCAAGATAATATAATTCTGAAAGCCTAGCATTCTGATCTACCTTAAACATTTCTGAATAATGCCAATTATCCTAATGAAAAAATACAAGGAGACATGTCCAAAGACAGCCTGGGTCTGAGCTAAGCCCTCTGAGGGGTCAGGTGTTAAACGTCGTGCTCCTTCTGTCTGCCCAGGAAGCAGGGAAGTGCTCGGGGCGTGCGGGGCTTGCACATCTGTTTCCCTAGGAAGCTGGACACTCAGCCAACAGGCAGTAACTAAAGGAAATAGTAAAAGATGATCTTGAGGTGAAAGAAAAATGATCCTAGAGGGAAAGAATAAAAGGCAATACAAAATTTAATATATGGTTAAATCTAAATTAATATAGAATAAATATAAAGTTCTTGAATGTATAAAGAGAATTAAAATAAACAACAACAATAGCATAAAACTCAGGAAGACGTTATATGAAATAAATGCCTTCTAATTTGTTTGTACTGTATTGTCTGAGAAGAGTAAAAAATATTAATTAATTAATTAATTAATAGACTCTATAGATTCATCAGAGTCATAAGGGATTCATCATAGTCATAGTAGACTCTGATGTATCCAAGTGTATGCATCTTGATCTAAGATAACCACTAAAATAGCAGTAAAATGCTGTATAGCTATCAAACTAGTAGAGAAAGAAATTATACAGTTTAGTTGTGGTGGTTGGTTTTGTGTGTCAGCTTGGCCACAGTGCCCAGGTGTTTGGTCAAACACTAATCTAGAGGTTACTGTGATGATAACTTCAGATGTGATTAACATTTAAATCAGCAGACTTTGGGTAAAGCAGATTACTCTCCATAACTTGGGTGGGTCTCATCCAATCAGTTGAAGGCCCTAAGAGCAAAGATTGAGTTTTTCTGAAGAAAAAGAAGTTCAGCCTCAAGAGAGCATCATAGAAACTCTGCCTGAGTTTCCAGCCTCCTGCCCTGAGGAGTTTGGACCCAATACTGTCACATCAACTCCTCCCTGAATTTCCAACCTGCTGATGGGTTTGCTCTCTATAGTTCAGGCTTGCCAGCCCACAGTGAGTCAATTCCTTAAAATAAACCATACAGATTTACCTGTTTTAAAAATCATATTTTTGTCATCATGTTTTGTTTTTTTATTCTAAGAATATAGGTATATAATATGGGATTAAGTTATGAGTCATTATGCCATATTTCATTTCTGTTATTCCCTCTTCCTTAAGATTCTTAAGAAATACGTTTCTCATTGTGCAAGACTGGTTACACATGTTTATTCCAGGAAAAATTCACTCCTCCTCTGTTTCTCCTTTACTCTCACATGACTACCTCACTCACAACACTTCTGACACCAGATGTGAGAGTTTTTTCTGACACTAAGCAATTCTCTGTGACACCTGGTGGGTTTCCCACAACTCAGTTCAATCCTGGAGATAGTGCGGACCCCACTGGTGAAGGGCTCAGTCCCAGGAGACTGCTCCCACTTCAGATGCCAATCACAGGTAGTGGGTCCCCAGGTGACACACAACTTCTGTCCTACTTGGCTACAAATCAGAGGTTCCTATGATGCCTCCTCCCCCTTGGATTTGATTATTTTGCTAGAACAGCTCACAGAACTCAGGGAAATATTTACTTATGTTTACCAGTTTATCAAAGGAGATGATAAAGGATACAGATGAACAGCCAGATGAGGAGATATATAGGGCGAGGTCTGGGAGGGTCCCAACTGCAGGAGCTTCTGTCCCCCTGGAGCTGGGTGTGGGACGAGTTATGTGTTTACCAACCTGAAAGTTCTCTGCACCCCGTACTTTTGGGATTTGTGGAGGCGTTGTCACATAGGTATGATCGATCATCAGATCCATTTCCAGCCCCTCTCCTCCCTCTAGAGAGGTGGGGGTGGGGGCTGAAAATTCCAAGCTTCTAATAATTCCTTGATCTTTTGGTGATCAGCCCTCAACCAGGAGCCCACCCAGAGTCACCTCAACAGAACAAGAGATGCTCCTATTACCCAGGACACTCCAAGGGATTTAGAAACTGTGCTGGGAACTGGGGTCAAAGACTAAATGTTAGAACAAGAGATTGTCCTCACTTTCCTGTTTACAAGGGTTTCAGGAGCCCAGTGTCAGGAATTGGGGGCAGAGACCAATATATATACATATCTTAAAAATTGTTAAATACAAACCTTTAAGTCCTAATTTTGAATTGAAAGTATCAATACAAATTAATGAGGTACTTTTAACATGTGCATATGTTTGTGTATGTATGTGTATATTTATACATATATATATGTATATACATACACATATATGTATATTTCTTATGTCTCTCTGGTTAAGATGCCTAGAAATGATGATCAACACTACATCAATGTACACCCAGATCGTGGTCTTGAAATACCACTTCCACTAAAGGAAATCAAGGTTTATTGAATAAATGGTGAGTTACAAATCTGGCCAGGAAATATACAAAATGTGTCTGATGCCAAGAAAGCTATCAAATACTAAGGTCTCCTAAAAGAGATGACATAATATAAAATGAGAAACATTGAATAAATTGTTTAGGGTTGCATACTCAGGTAATAAAAAATGAAAAAGAATAAGGAAGTCATTTTTGTAGGTTGTTCTGGGAGTGAGGAGAGGACTGTGCCTGGGAGGGGGTACGAAAGGGCTTCTAGGATGACGGGCAAAGTTATACCCCTTGAGTGGTGGTTACAATGGTGTCCGCCCTGTATTACTGATTAAATTACACATTCTAATGAGGCTTTCTATATTTATAATTTATAGCATTAAATCATTTTAAAAATAAAAGAAATGCTTCTTTAATGTAAGTATTGAGAACAGGCCATAATCCACTACATGGACTGAATAAAGACAGTGGCTGACCACTTCCTCTTTTCAACACATCTGAAACCAGCTCAGACTCCTGGAGATGTCCCACGTGTCCAGGTGACACTGGCTTGGACAAGATGAGGTCAGGGGAGTGGGCGTGGTCCGAGTCACAGCTGGGTCTGGTCACGTTCTCATTGATGTTATCGAGCTCTTGGAGATTGTCCCAAAGGATGCATTAAGCCAAGTTTGTTTTCATATAATCTTGTTATATTTATTAACAGTTATGTTTAAAAGTTTTAGAGAAACTGAGTACAATAAGATTTGGATCCACACAGAATCTGTCCTGTACAAACATAGTTGATCAATATTTGACAATATATTCTTGTTAAATATTTTAGCTCTGACCGTAAACTTAGATTAATATAAACTTCATGAAACTCTAGAGATTTTTTATATGCATTCAAATCAACTCCACCAATTATCACAGCCTCCTAAAAAGAAGTAGCCTAAGTTAAAATAAATCATGCTCTGAAAAGTAATGATAGAGAAGGAGAAATATTCTAACCCATGAGTCCTCTGTCTGACGAAGTTGAATGCCTCATGGCCTCCAGGTCTGTATATTACGTGACAATTATATTTTTAAAATCTGTTCCCAGTGGAGAAATAAACCAAGAGCCAGGGAAATTTTTCATAAGCATGTTCAGGTAAACCTAGTTTCCGTGTAATGAATTGAGAATCAGTAAAGCATTAAATATGCAATTGCATACTTGTTAATGTTATAATTGTGAAGAACCTTTAGGCACTCAATTACCATGAACACAATGGCTTGTACCAGTTTAACTCGGCATCTGGGGGCCAGAGTATTTAGCTGTGGATGTCTAATTAACTCTCTCTTAGTTATCTCCTCTGAACACACTTTCAGTGAAACTCTGTCTTCGAAGGTTTTACTTCGGGAGAAGTCAGAATTTGGATTCTACACAAGTTCTGCTTAAAAAGAACCGGTCTTCATGAAGCAAAGAAACGTCAATAAAGGAAGTGAAGCATCCTAAATGAATTCCACGTCCTCTGCACTGAAACAACCCAGTTGACCTCAACGGCCAAGGTGGCCCCACCTCTGCCAGAGCCAAGGCTCCCCTCTCTGCTCTCCCGACGGGTCTCAAGGGCAGAGCTGTCATGACAGAATTCAGCTGTAAAATGAAGTTTGATGGAAACAAAATCCAAAGTAAATGATCCAATTAGGACAATGAATAAAAGGTCCATATAAGGTCCTTTCAGGATAAAGATTTCTTAATTAATTCGTTGGAAAATAAATCAAGAACGTTAGAATTTCATAACAGATTTCCAGTGTGTTCTATAATCTCCTGAAGCAGCAATTCCCAATGTTTCCCCTGGATTTCCCAAGATATTTCAGAATAAAACAGGGTGGGTTGCCAAATTCTTGGAGATTATAATGCATATTACTATGTTAAAAGCACTGAGAAATTCTTTGTTAACACGCATTTGGCGACAGAAGACGTTTCATGGTTCACTTCTTTTTTTTTGTTTGTTTTTTTTGTGGGGAAGACCAGCCCTGAGCTAACATCCGTTGCCAAGCCTCCCCTTTTTTTTTGCTAAGGAAGACTGGCCCTGGGCTAACATCTGTGCCCATCTTCCTCCACTTTATATGGGACGCCGCCACGGCATGGCTGACAGGCAGTGCGTCGGCGGGCGCCCGGGATCCGAACTCGCGAACCCCGGGCTGCCAAGCACGGACTAAACCGTTGCGCCACTGGGCGGCCCCTTCATGGTTCACTTCTTAATCTCTCAATCTGGTTTCTACAGAGCTCGTGTGACAGGTAGTGCTGGGACATAGGAGAAAGCATATGTCTCAAGGAAACTCTGTTGACAACAGAACAAACCAGCTGTCCTGCAGCGTGGGTCCTGGTGCAGTGTGCCACCATCATTTGATTTCTGCAACTTTGATTGTTGCCTCGTTTGTCTTCTGATTTGGGGAGACACTTTGCAAGTTTGGGTAGAAAAAGAAACACATAAGAGATGACTTGTTTCCTCTTGTTCACGAATCATGAAAAGAGAGGTCCTGTGTTACTTGGCCTCTGTCGCATCTCCCACATGGCCCGCTCCTTGTCCTCGTCACTCACTTCATCTACCCTCGCCGCCCGGCTTTCCCCTGATGACACCGCCTCCTTCCATGCCGCTGGACTCTGCAGTGAGGATCCCTCTACCACTGAGCTGCCTGGCTCCTACCCACTGCCAGCCTCCACCTGCACCTGCTCTGACAGTCCCTCCCACCGTGGGGACAGACTGTGCACAAGTGAGAATGTGCGCACAAACACACACACACACACACACACATGCAGTAGTGTCAGGTGATGTAAAGGCACAGACGGGGTGGTGATGGGGCATCTTGGGGAACCTTCTCTTGACATCACCAAGCGGGTAAAGGTGGGTCTTGTAGAGGAATTCTCCTGTGACCATTCACGATTCCTTAAGTGGAGCTATGGGAACTGGAGAGGAACTTAGTCCTCCGACCAGTTAGTAGACTCAGGCAAGACCCATGGTCAAGACAGGAGAAAAATCGGGAAATTGCCCTCCCATTTCTTCTAACAACAGATTTGTAATGAGTTACCCATTTCTACTCCAGCCACCTGCCTTATGTATCAGTTAGCATGAAACACGCAGGATGAGGCCAGCGAGTCTAACGACTATTGTAGCTGCGGCTAACAGCACAATCATGTTCATCTTCTTCCTCGTTTTCTTTGTTCCATCAAAAGTTAACCAGACTGATGCTGATGTAATTCTGCACCGTTTTGAAGGAAGATGATTAGGGGAAAATGTTCTAATTTTGCTAAATCAATGAAAATAACAGCCTTTGGGGTGAATGAATCTATTCAGTCATCAAATATTTATTGAGCATCTGTTACGTATAAGTTCCTCACGGGTGCTGGGGAAGGTGGAAACAAAGTCATGGTGCTAGTTATCGTTTGTAAGTCCTGCACCGGGGATTTACGAGAGCCCTGGAGCAAAGCAGCATTATCTCCGTTTATCATGTTTCCATTTTACAGAAGGGTTGGACGTGACCAGGAACCACATGCTGTGATCACAAAGCAGCTCTGTGGCTGGAAGTGCACGCCCCGGCTTCCCAGGGATGCCAGATTTGACCCTCACATTCCAGCAAGAGTGAACGCCTGCATCCTCAGCCTGCTTTTTTGTGAAAATTCTGTCACCCCAGTACCCTTTTTGCATTGATGAGATATGCAGCCTTAAGCAAAATTCTCCCAGATGCACCTTTCCGCCCCCCCCCCCCCCCATCTCAGAAATCAGCTCCTGGGCTTAGTGGCTGATATTAGGAGCTGTCTGGAGCAGGTTTTCACAGACAACCAGTGCTGGTAGTCTGAGGGCCCCTGGCTGCTTTAAGAGACCCCACACAGCCTAGACCATGGGGCAGATGATGTATGCCTCGGGGAATCTCAAAATGCTATTTTTCGTATCATTTTTCCAGGAGGCATTGGGAACATTAAGAATTATTAAGGAGTATTTCTCTAAGTCTGAAGAAATCACGGCAGAGAGCCAGAGAATCTGTCTTCAATATCAAAGAGAAATACATTTGGGAAAAATACGGCAATTTAAATTAAAAAACAGATGGCTGGAATTAGATGATTCTGGAGCAGTAATTTATAAGGTCCCCCTTTACCTTGCTAGATTCATTTTAAATTACAACATTATTCACTGGGTTTGAAATAAGGGGGTACATTTACTCCATTCTTGTCTAGAGGGGTCATGTAGAACCAGTTACCTGATAGAAATCGAAGGTTATATATTTAAAACTTCCTCTTTCTTTTTTTATAATGTAAGATTTGGGTGGATAATGGGAACTGGACCCAGCTGTTATGTTTTAATACCAGGACCGAGGATGTTTTTCAGATCTAGGTACATGTAGGACGAGAATCCGTCCCCGCAGGGAGAAAGTGAGAGGGTGCTGAGAAGATAACACCACGTCTGCATCGAGGCTGCGTGCTGGGAGGCCGCGGGGCGGGGGGATGGACCTGCTCTGCCCCTCCCAGAAGCTCCTTCCACTAATTTCTGGATGTTGCCTTCACGCCTGCAGAGTGGCGATGACTGCCCCTCATCACACGGTGTCTGGTTAACTGTAGCACGCGAGGAAGAGGCCACTGGGCTGCCAACCGTAGTTTTGGCTGTGGATCCTCTACTGTGCTAGACGAGTAGTCGGTTTTACTTTGAGGTTTGGTGCTTCTTCTGACAAGATACAAACTATTTATTTAAAATCAAATAAATTCTGAAAAATAAGTACTTAGGGTGGCTTCCAGTTCCTTCAAAATCCTACCCATCGACTCTTCCCGGTTCTGCATCCCGTAGCTCTTGGGCCACCCTGACTACCTTTTCTCTGTAACATCCTCCATCCCTTGCCTGACACATCCTGCTCTCCGTCTCTGGAGTCTCAGTGACGTGCACACTGGGTCTGCAGTCAGGCCACTGGGCCCTGCACACTGGGCCCTGCAGCCTTGGGTTGGTGGCGCAGACACTCCTGACTCAGTTTCCTCGCTGTGAGCATCATGTGACAGCGAGGGGGTGACGATGACGATCCTGTAGTTCATCACTCTTCTCTGTGGACTTGCAGCCTCAGAGCACTAACACAGTCAATTTAATGTCATACACAGAACCATGGCTCCCAAAGAGGGCAGACTGTCAAGGGGAACAGAGCAACAGTTCCTCAGAAGCCCTTAAAATGGCCCCCGCCTCTTTTGCAAGATGAGAATCCGTCGCGACTAAGCTTTGAAATACATGAAGCACTTCGGGTCTTGGCTGCGACACGTGAGGAGCCTGGAGATTGTCGTTCCTGACCTTACATGAGACAAATATGGATGGACTAGATCTCTCTAGGGCTGTTCTCTACCCACCAGAGAGCTGAGGTCAAGGAACAAACTCCACCTGGAGAGGAGGACAGACAGGCGCAAGCAGAGCCCAGCTGAGATCTGCGTACCTGGACCAGAAGCTGTTGGAGCCGTTGATGGGCGGAAACCCTTGGATGGAAATATCGAGGAATTGCCGGAGGCCGCAGGTGAGCAGCCGGAGAGTGTAAACTCCGCGGAGGGGAGCACAGTCTTGGGGCCTCACTCCACGGTGTTATGTGCCTAGTCCCCCCAGGTTCTCAGGGTGGAGACCTGAGAAGGGTCTCCCTGTGGCTCTGGCAGTGGGGGGGACAGGAACCTTCGTGAAATGCACCAGGACGCTCTCCATAATGAAGGCCTGCTCTGGGGGGACAGACTTTACCTGGTTTCATTCCACTGGGAAGGGATTGTTCTGATCCCACCCCCTTAGCCTCCCTGTCTCCGCCAAGGAGGGCAACAAAACCTGAGAAACACTGTGAGGGTCGTGAGCCAGAGTCAGGCTGAAATGGAGGAGCTGTCTTCACTACTAATCCCAGTGTCTGTAAAGAGTAACAAAGAAATAACCTGAACAATGCTGTTCCCACAGACGTGATAACGTGGATGAAATGGACCAATTCCTTGAAAGACACCAGCTACCAAAATGTATAAAGAATGAAGGAGAGAACTTAAGGAGAAGTGGAAAAATCCATGTTACTAGTGGTAGATATTAACATACTTCCCTCAAGAGCTCATAGAAGAACAGACATAAAATGAGTGGGAATGCAGATCATCAAAATACGAATTGACACATTTGCCTTGTTGAATATATAGAGAGCATTGCACCCAATAATGACAAAACGCACATCCTCTTCTATTACACATTGAAAATTTCTCAAAATTAACCCTATGGTGGATCATAAATTAAGACTCAACTGATTTTCAAGAGATGGAAAACATTTGTGTTTCCTGAGCACAGTGGAACTCAGCTGGAATCAATGAACACGGACAGCTGGGAAAGCTGCAAATGTCTGGAAAGTAAACAGTGTCCTCTAAACAGCCCACTGTGTGAAGAAAAGTCACAGCCGGAATTTAGGAAATACTTCAAAGTGAATGTTCGTGAGGAAAAAATTACCAAAATTTGTAACTACAGCAGTGGAGAGCCTTATGCTCATGTATCAGAGATAAAAGAGGAAAGGATGAAAATCAGTGGTCTGGCTCCCATTTGAAGGACCTAGAAAAATACGAGAAAAAAGAACCCAACAAAAAGACGGGAATAAATTTTTATCTTTCCCTTCACAGAACTTATATTATTTCTATTTATCTATCATCTATCTATCTATAAATATCGACCTATCATCTACCTATTTATCTATATATCTATCTACCTATCATCTACCTCATGAGACAGTTTGGTGTTCTATATTATTTTCTCTTAAGGTAACTCTTAATCATCTCCTTCATATTTACGGCAGACTTCAATAACATCAAGTGCCTCAAATGCAGTCATAGTCACATATTTTTTTGCGATAGGATCCACAGTCAGATCACTGTGTCTTGTTGGCATCATGCTGACATTCTTTATCTGAACTTTGAGTTTCTTTGGCTGCTGAGCACTCTTCCTTGTCAAATAGACATATCTGGGTGAATGGGTCATTCTGGAAGAGGGAATCTGAGGGAGCTCATGGGGAGGGTGAGTCATGCGGGTGCTGGAACAGGATGGAGCACCAGTGTCCCCACCTCTGGCCTGGGGCTGCTGGCACTGTGCTCCCAGGGATGCTGTGGGATTTCACAGTGTCACACGCTCACTGAAATGGTACACCCAAAAGTGGAGTTTTGATGAGAACAAGTCATCTTAGGAAACACACCAACTATGATTTGATAGCTGGCCAAGCCTCTCTGACTTCACGACTGTGGGGCTCCAGTCTCACTCCCCAGGGCTTGTCATTTCAGTGCGTCACCAAGGGTGTAAGTGTGCATGTGTGCTTAGTCCTATTATATGTCATCCGGTGGCCCTTTAAGTAGGGAGAAAGACATGGGGCTGTGGTGGCAACTCAGCTGTGAGGTAACAGAAGAGACAGGGAGCCACCAGGCAGGTGAAGCAGCCAGGACTGCTGACCAGGCTGTCAGAACCCCATTTAAGAAGGTCTGTGCCTGGTCTTTCATGTTTTTGAAGCCTCTTCTCTGCCTTCTGCATATTCTGATTCATTAGTTCAGTTCATTTACAATCAATCAATACATGTGCCACAGGAGGGTGTGTGCACAGGTGTAGACACTGAGAAAAGAAATGACCTTTCATCTGAGTTCGAGTCATGTGGAGCAGAAGCTGCTCACTCGGGTCAGGGATGCAACATGCACCTATGGAAGCAGGACTTTCGTGTCAGAGGGCACCAAGAGTGTTTGCTCAGGAATCACAGAATCATGGGAAGGTTTTTGACTTCAAGCTCTTAGAGCTCATGGTTTAAAGCATTCTTGTTAAAACCTCAAGCGGCAGAAATGCCCCATCTGACCATAGGTTAGTGGGGTGCTGTCCAGGGAGGGGCTTACTTGATCAATCCTAACCTGAAGTTTCCATTCCCATATTTTTAGCATTCCAGATTGCCCCAGTGAGGGAGTGGGAGAGGACGGGGCACCAGAGAATGACCTTAAAGAGCAAATGACTAGCTCAGGCTTTGGGGACAGAAGAAGAAGCCAGTGTGACTGAGGCTGAGGCAGGAGAAGGGAGATGGCAGAGAGCAGATCCAACAAGGAAAGTGCACGCAGATTAAATATGAGAAAGGGAAGGGGACGCACTCAGTGTGACAGCCCGGTTTTTCCTGTGAAGGGATGAAAACAAAGTGAAAAACACAGCTGGCAGACGCTCAAAGACCCTGAGTCTTTGGACGGGCGCCCTGTGCTGGCTCACGGGCTCCAAGGCACACTGTGGCTGTTTCTTGAAGCTTTCACCAGTAGAGTTTTGGGGTCCTGTTTAGGCAACCCTACATTCACGGAGCAGCTGGTACCGATGACACCAAATGAAGCAAAAGTCTGGAGCAACTAGGTGAAAAATCCCAGAAATCATCACCTCCCTTAACAATGTATCCCTGTCATTGTGAAGCTTAATGCGACATGGGAAGTACACGGCCAGCCTCACTACAGCTTCAGGGCGCAGACCAGGCAGCGGGTCCGATTCAACTTCTTACGTCTTGAGAGATGGATCAGAAGACAATCCCCCATGAAGCGGGTTTAACACTGAGCAAGTGAACTGAGCGGAGAAACCTCCACAAAGAATCTTCATCATCAATAACAACAAGAGCATCAACTCTATTACTCAGTCTAATAACAAAATTTTAAGTCGTGGTAAAATCTATGACTAAACCAAATGGAAGAATTGTGACATGGATATCTGGAGGCTGGTTATAAGAAAGGGTGTTATTTGCCTTCATGACAGAAGGATTTTAAGCACGAACAATATCAGTGCTTTAGGTGATTTGTTACTGAGGGACGTTGCTTCTCTAAATCTAATCATTTTGACGAGAAAATAGCCATTACTGACCTCCCTGTGTAACATAATCAGGAGCATGGCCTCTGTGGGCTGGGGACCCGGACTCACCTCTTGGCGTCATTACTCACTTGGTAAGTCATCCTCCTCTTATGCTTCAGCTTCTGGTTTGGGGAGAAGGGGTTAGTGGTGGGACCTGTCGCACAGTGTTATTCTGGAGACTAAACGAATCCACGCAGAGAACTTCGCTCCATGCCTGCAGCGTGGCAGATCTTCAAAAGATGACTGCAGCTATTACTGCTAATGTTTACACATTTTTTCCTGTAAGGTAGTCAACGCAGCAGAAATAGTGTAGCATTATATTCTATACATAAAGTAAACACACCCACACACGTACATGGGAGCATGAAAAAATTAACATGTCAAGGAATCCTGTGTGGCTCTGTCCAGGGGACAAATATTATTCTATGGATTTTTGTGAGTGAGCAATGTCTCTATTTCATTTTCTTCATAGCAAATTAAAGCCGGTTCTGAGACCAGGTCCTGGCTGGCAGGCAAGACATTCCAGCTCAGTCTTTTTGTAGAAGAAGGAGGTGTTGTGTTCCTTGGGAAGCTTAGTAATTCAGGAGTCTTAATCAGATTCTGGAAAAGACAGCAGTTATCTCCATGGCCAGACCTGCCTGGTTCCTTGAATTGGGAAGCTTTCTTTACAATCTGTCCCGAAGGACGGGTGCACCTTCTCTGTAAGCAGTGTCATCTCTGAGGTCCTCCCTGGGTGCTTCAGGGAAGGGGCATGAGCCCCACCTCTCAGCATCTGGAAAACCCCCTCTGTACTGGGCACCTCCGCCATCTGTCCATTCTGTACTGGGCACCTCCACCATCTCCCTTGTTTTCTTACCCCCACCATCAAAGGAACTTTCCCCTCTCTTCACCCAATAGAAGCCCTTTAATTAAACAAAAATTTGCGAGGGAGGGTGCCTATTGCAGGAACCTTTCCCAGGCAAAGGGACACCAGGTCTGGTCCTGGTTGCTTTCTTGGAACACTAAGGTCTGAGGGACACAGTGGTGGAAGGAAAACACCAGTTAATTCCTCAACATTTGTCTCTCTGTCACTCATACAAGCAGAAATGTGCATGTTAGTTGCTTATTTACTTCCTTGAGAGCAGGCTAGTAATAACAAACAGCTAGTCTATTTCTTAATCATATTCTTAGTAAAGTTCCACAAATAGGCAGAAATGTAAGCATGCAGCCCATGGACCAGCCATAGATCAAGAGCATTACCAAGATCCCAGTGTTCTCTGCCCCCTAAAGTCACTGTCCTTCAGGAGAACTGCCATCTTCACCCCTCAGTGGCATAGATTACTTTCACCTTTCTCGGTTTTTATGTAAATGGTACCATAAGTTTATGTGCTTGAACATCTCTCTTTTTCATTTTACCCATTGTAGGTGGTCTCCCAGTTGTACTTCACTGTGGTTTTATTTTTTATTTATTTATTTTTTTGCTGAGGAAGACTGGCGCTGGGCTAACATCGTGCCCATCTTCCTCTACTTTATATGGGACACCGCCACAGCATAGCTGACGAGCAGTGCATCGGCAGGCGACCGGGATCTGAACCCACGAACCCCGGGCTGCCAAGCGTGGACTAAACCGCTGTGCCACCGGGTGGTTTTAATTTGCATTTTGTTGGTAACTAATAAAGCCAGAGCCTTTTCACAGGTTTACTGGACATCAGGCATCTTCTTTGTGATAGACAAAAAGTTGGGCCTGGAACTGTAAAACTCCTAGAAGAAAACTAGAGGAAAAGCTTCACGACATTGTTCCAGGCCATAATATCTCAGATTTGACACCAGAAGCACAGGCGACACAAGCGAGAGTCATCAAGTGGGACAACGTCAAACTAAAGTCTTCTACGCAGCAAACTGAACAATCAACAGAGTGAAAAGGCAGCCTATGAAATGAGAGAAAAATATTTGCAAAGCACCTGTCTGATAAGGGGTTAACATCCAAAATGTGTAAAGAACTCCTACAACTCAACACCAAGAAAACAAATAACGTGATTAAAAAATGTGCAGAGGACCTGAATTTTTCTGAAGAAGACATACAGATGGCCAACAGGTACATGAAAAGCTGCTCGACATCACTAATCAATGCAAATCAATACCACAATCAGATATCCCCTCACACCTGTTAGGATGGCTATTATCAAAAAAACAAATGATAATAAGTGTTGAAAAGGGTATGGAGAAATTGGAACCCTTCTAAATGTTAATGGGGATGTAAAATGGTGCAGTCACAATGGAAAACAGTATGGAGGTTCCTTAAAAAATTAAAAATGGAACTACTGTATGATCCAGCAATCCCAATCTTGGGTATATATTCAAAAGAGTTGAAATCAGGATCTCAAAGAAATATCTGCACTCCCATGTTTATTGCAACATTATTCACGATAGCCAAGATATGGAAACAACCCAAATGTCCATTGACTGATGAGTGAATAAAGAAAATGTGCTATGTACATATAGTAGAATATTATTCAGCCTTAAAAAGGAGGGAAATCATGCCATTTGTGACAACATGGATGGACCTGGAGGGCATATTAAGTGAAATAAGCCAAACACAGAAGGACAAATACTGCATGATTCCACTTATCTGAAGTGCCCAAAAAAGTCAAACTCAGAAGCTGAGTCAAATGGTGGTTTCCAGGGGCTGGAGGGAAGGGGAAATGGGAGCTGTTGCTCAGTGGGTATAAAGTTTCATCATGCAAGATGCATAAGGTCTGGAGATCTGCTGTACAACAGTGTGCCTATGGTCAACAATACCACCTTGTGCACTTAAAGAACTGTTGAGAAGGTAGATCTCATGTGAAGTGTACTTATCACAGTAAATAAAATCACAGAAGTCGAAAGTTTGTACCTTGAAATAGTCAATATGGTTAATAAACAAAATGATAAAAGAAAAAAGAGTAAAGCTACAAATGATCAAAATCAGCAATGAAAGAGGGAGCATCAAGACAGATGTTAAACGGATAAGAGAAGATTAAATTAAGAATTTATGCCAATATGTTTAATTACTGAAGATAATACCCCTCATGGATACAAACCCCAAATCGTAAACAGAATCATTCAATTTCATCCAGTCGTATATAAAAGCACTAATTTCTCAGAACCAAGATGCTAGCACCACAAGATTGCTTAGACACTTGACAATCACATAATTTCATCATGTTAATGGAATAAAGGAGAAAACCATAATTGTTCAATAGGGAAAACAAAATATGACAAAATTCAACTGTCATTCGTGATTTAGATGTTTTTTTCATAAAATAGAAATCAGAAACAAGGTGAGGATGTTCACTTTCCCAACTTCTCTCTAAACATTGTCCCCGAGGTGCTAGGCAATGTAACAATGTAATAACAAATGCGATAAAAAATACATAAATAGAAAAGCCTAATGATTGGAAAGGAAAAAGCAAAACTGTCTTTATTTGCAGATGACGTAGTCATCTATGTAGCAATCCTAAGGAATCTATTCAAAACACTAGAGCTGTTGAGGGGTTTAGTAAGATCGCATGATCCAAGGTCAATATACAAAATGTATATATTCATGTTACTAGGAACAACTGGAAAATGACAGAAATAAAACTTTCTAATTTATAGTAGCATCACAAAAATTAAAATATTTACAAATAAATTTAACAAATGTCCTGGAAGATATGCACACTGGAAAAAAATCAAGAAGAGTTAAATAAATGGACGCACTGTGTCAGTGGTTTGGAAGGCCCGACGTTAAGATGTTAATTCTCCATGATTGTTTTACAGATTCAGGGCAATCAGAATGGAATTTTTGCAGGCTGTAGTGAAGAAATGGAACTGATGCTAAAATTTATATAGAGATGTGAAGAACTTAGAACAGACAAAATGATGTTGAGAAAGAAGAATGAAGTTGAAGGACTCACATTACCTGATTTCATTACTTACTCTAAGGCTACAATAATCAAGACTGTGTGGTATTGGAGAAATGGAACTGAATAAGAATAATAATCAGTTACTTTATAGGGTCACTGGTTCTTGGACAAAGGTCACATGTTGACTTGATTGGGAAGAGATAGACAATTCAACAAATACTTATGAAATAATTAGTTGTGGGCATGAAAGAAAATGAACCTCAACACCTACCTTACCTGATATACAAAAACTAACTTGAAAAGGACCATTGATCTGAAGGAAAGAGCTAAAACCATAGAACTTCTAGAAGAAAATATAGATCAAAATCTTTGTGATATTGAAATAGGTGAAGATGTCTTAAACAGGATAGAGAAAACACAAACCATATGAGAAAGTATTGATAAAATAGACTTCATTAAACTGTAAAACATCTGCTCTTTGAAATGCTCAGTTAAGAAAATAAAAATGCAGTCCAGACTGGAAGAAAATATTTGTAAATCATATTTCTGAAAAAAGTCTCATAACCAGAGTATATAATGAACATTTACAATTCAATGAAAGTGATAAACAGCCCCCAAAATGAGTCAACTATTTGAATAGACACTTCACATAAGAAGAAATACGAATGGTCATTAAACACATGAAAAGATGCTCAAACTAATGGGCCTTTAGGGAGATGCAAATCAAACCCCAGTGAGAAAGCACTGCACTAGCATGGCTGAATTACAAAAGGTTACCAGTATCAGTTGTAGGTGGGGGTGCACAACACCCGGACTTCTCATGCACTGCTGGTGGGAATGCAGAATCGTCCAGCATTTTAGGAGATATATGGCAGCATCTTATGTTATAAAGTTAAACACACATTTGCCTCATGATCCAGCCATTCCATGCCCAGGAATTTACCCAGTAGAAATGAAGGCATATATCCACGTAAAAACTTGTAGAATAATATTTATAGCAGCATTATTCATGCTGTCATAAAACTGGGGGAAAACCAACAAGTGTCTGCAACCCAGAGAATAAACACACCGTGGTGTATCCACACTATGGAACCTACACGGCCATCAAGAGGAGCAGATTACTGATCCGTGCAGTGCCCTGGGTGACTCTCAGAACAGCATGCGGAGGGGAAGAAATCAGACACAAAGACTATGCGTGGTGTGATTCTGTTAGTATACAGTTCTGGGGATGTACACCAGATGTGTAGTAAATGTGGACCACAGTGACAAGAGGGGGCTCGTGGTTGCACAGACAAGTGTTGCTGGGCAGCGGGCAGACTGACGGCAAATGGGCATGGAGAAGTCACTTAGGGGTAGTAATATTCCATAGCTTGATTGTGGGGGTGATTTCATGACCATATAAAATTGCCAAGATTCGTCTAACTGTGCATTTAAAATTGGTGTATTTTATATATAAAGTACACCTCAATAAAGCTAAAAAATTCAAAGAGGGTAGAAAGTAACTTTTTATTTCCATTCAATCATGGCATCATTTTTCTGTCATTTTTAACTAAAGATATATGTGTGTGTGTGTATATATGTGAGTGTGTGTGTATATATAGTGTCTTCAGTAATATTAATCTAAAGAAAATCAATGAAATTATAAACAAATATTCCTTATATTAGAATCACAAAACTACACCAAAGGTGGTTTCCTTCCAGGTGGAAAAGGCATTAATAGGTAAAACCAACATGAATGAATTAGAAATTATTTGTTTTTGTTAAAGATACATAAGCTTAGCAGAGAGTAATGAAACGTGCATGGACATATCAGAATAACCACATGATGTGGATGCGTATGTGTGTGTTTCATGAATGAATTACAGTCTGAGTCTTGAGCATCAGAAAGTATTTCTGGCTGTCATATCTAAGAAAACCATGAAAAGCCTCAAGACTCCACTGTCTTTACTTGAGCCAGCTTCCACTTCTTCCCTTACTAAAATGTCCAGTTTCTGCAAAAAAATCTTTTGACTTTCAGAGAATAAAACATGGCTCGAAATGCATCCAAATAGCCACAGTGGGTGTCGTGCCTCTTGGGTGTTTTCCACTGCAGGTGTCAGCGACGGGAAAGGAATGCAGTCTAGGAAAGTTACGTGGACCCTCAGCGCTGGAACATCGCACGCAGCTGACCGAGTGCCGAGTTTGAGAGTCATTGTGTGGTCAGCCCTCTCCAGTCCTTCCTTGGAGACATAATGCAGAATTATTCACAGCCTGACCACCGAGTAGAAACACGCGTTCAGTCCAGGCAGATCCATGGAAACAATAACACATCAAAATTCCACATTAGATGGACGAGGATCACACTAAACACTAAATATGGTGGAAAATATACAAGCAGCGTGTTTTCCGTCTTGGGAAAATGCCGTCTACATTTCCTGTGTTGTTAGCATCTAAGAAACAAGTGGCTTCTGCTGAGGACGTCACAGGATTTGGCTCACTTTGGTCCTGGCAGCAGTGTCTTTGAAGGTCTTGTGTGACATTGAGTGACTATGTCACTTATTCATATTTTATGGAAAACTCTAAAATACTCCATTTGAGAAATGAGATTCCTTTTTTCCCTTCCTGATGTGAATACTCTACAATTTATCGTGAAAGTGCAATAGTACTTTAGCCTAATTTGAAAATGAAACAGTTGGGGTATTGATTGAAAAATTCCATCTGGCATAAATAGAAGACATTTTATTTGATTGCCAGGAGCACTGATTAATGTGTAAACTGTAATCACACCAACAAACCATCATGGACTCTTTTGGAGAGGATGACTATAAGATTCCTAGTTCCTGAATTCCACGTACGCAGAGGAAGCTGGGGAGAAAACGCCACTGGGACCCCAGAGCACCCTGCAGAGAACAGATGACCCACTGATGCCAGACCATGCGAAGGTGGCCCACCTTCCCGCCCTCAGCTCAGTACTGCCCCTCCCAAGGCCAGCAGAGGAGGACCTGGCCTCCTGAGGACTTCGGGGTGAGGGAGCGGTGCTGAGCGCTCCATTGCAGAGGAGTCTGGCCTCAGACGCAGCCTGTCCGCTTCCCTCTCTGAATCCTTCCCTGCTGCTGGGGCCCATTTCATTTAGTGCCCACCTTCCTCCCCCTGGTTGGAGCCTGGCTGCATTTTCATGCCCTCTCTTTCCCTTACCTCCCTCCCGGCAGTGTGAGCCATGCCTGGTCTACCCACAACATGTTCTGCAAGTTGCCCCTCTTTGCAGGAAGCAACCCTGCAGAGATGGTCTTTCCACAGTCTGACCCCTTGGATCTGACTGTGGAATGGCCCCTCTTGACAACAGAACTGCCCTTGTTGACCCCAGGAAGAAGGCCGGGGCTGGAAGATGGTGCCTGAAGCCTGCCCAGTGACGTCATCTTCACCAGGGGCACCCTTGAGTCTATTGGCCAGACAGGCCCACCTCCGAAGCCTGCTTTGTGCTCAGGTCCATGCTTGGGTGGGTGCCCCTATTTGCTGGGTCTTACTCTCCCTCTCATCTCTAACAGGAGAAATACCAGCCATCCTACAGGACTGGAGGAAAATGCAACTCCTCTGTGAAGTCCATTGTTTGTCTCTGTGGAACCAGTGCTTCCCTATGTCCAGATGGAATGTTGTTGTTTCAGTCCTCATTTTCTACTTGTAGGCAGGTAGCCGTACCTGCAATCTTGAACACCTGAGCAAACCTAACAGACAAGGAGTTTAACCTAAATATTAACCATTTACATTTAGTGGCATATTTGCAAATCCACTAAGCCTGACCAATGTTTACTAGCTAAATGTGGGAGTGGTGGTGTCACCTTTGAGGAACAGGATGCATGTGTGAGTTATGCTTTGGAAAATGGAAAGCACAAACTGTAGGGTGAGGGGTGGGGGGACAGCAGTTAACTTGGAGGCCAGCAGGGGAGCCGCCATAGCCCTCAAGCCTTCATTTCTGCAGTGGGTTATGGGAAAGGGAATGTTCTAGCCGAGAAGAAAGGGGCCTCTTTCTTCAGGAAATGTGTGATTGTCCCAAATCAGGCCCTGTGGCCTGTGGTTGACCTTCGATGCCTTAGGGTGACATGCGGCCTGTGGAGCTGGCTCCTCCTTGCCTCCTGTCCCAGCTGTGAGGACACATCCTGCTTTGACCTCCAGCTCCTGACACTCTCACACGATGGGTCTGCATCCCCTGCACCTGCCCTGTCAGGACCACTCCTGAGTCCTGAGATGGGGCCCAGCCTGTCCCTTTCCTGGGGGAGCTGCCCCCCAAGGAGGCCTGAGCCATCTCACCCCATGGAAGTCTCTCCCGCCCTGCCGGGAGCATCCTGTTTCCGAGGCTCCTGGTGGATCTTTGCTAAGTGAGTGGACCTCTCTGAGTCACGGGGATGGGGCCCCCTGAGTTCTGTAAATCCTGGGGGTGACTTTGGTGGTGGCCCCTTGCTCTACATGTCAACACGTCAGCCGTCCTCTTGGGCCGTGCAGACCGGTTCTTAGCTCCCCTGCTTTAGACTTTGTTTATCGTCCAGATTTCAGTTCCTCGGCTCCCTTAGAGTGCTCTCTTCTGAGTTGAGGGTGTCCCCGGCTCACCGGCTGCTGTCCATCACCGCCGCCCCAGCACCAGGTAGAGCTGCAGGGAATTGGAGAAACCGGCCTCAGTGATGCCGGAGGCCCTCGCACCACATGCTCAGAGGCTCAGTTTTACACTCAGAAAACTCAAGGGGGGAACCGTGGAACCAAGACCAGGGCAAGGGCGAAAGTGAAGAGAAACGTGAACCCAATGCCCTGGACTAGACAGTCCTGCACCGGAGGGCACCATGGGGGTCAGTGCATGTGAGGGACATGGCCTTGGTCACCACAAAAGAACAAATGGGACCAACCAATACCCAGAGACCCGCCTGGCCACAGAGCTCTGTGACTGATTCTGGCTGTGAGTGTCAGCCTTGAACTCCTGCGGGCATTCCTCGCTGTTCTGATTGCGTCGAGGATGAAACCCTCACACAGGGGCGAGGACACAAGGCCCCGGGTGCCTCTGGCTTCACACGTGGCCCAGGGGCCCTTGGTGGGAGAAGCTGAGGGTGAGAGAGTCGAGGCAGAGTTTCCAAGAGTCAGAGACTGGAATATGAGGTGTTCCGATAACCCTTAAAATTATGCTCCTGTCTTTAATATGCTCTGACGGGTGGGACTAATGGCGATTTCAGCCAAGTCTCACTGGCTGTTAACAGACCAGTTTTTTGGAAACACCTCCACCTCCTAGGCAGGCCACCCCCAGCCCCAAATAAAATTCAGCACAAACATGTCCACATTCGTGTTGCATGGAAGTCTCCCCCCGCCCACGTCTGCCTGCACAGAGAGTTCTGGCTCCGCTCCGGGTTTCCTGGCAGTCTGCCGTAATCCCGCTTATCTCGCCACACAGGCAACACGGGAGCCCTGGTCCTCTGCCAGCGCATCGGGGGACCCACTGCAGGGAAGAAAATCACCTTAATTATTCACACCCTCCTCCCAGTGCGCTTAGCTGGCTCCTTCCTGCTGTGGTCCCTCTGCCTGGGTGAAGGCACATCAGGTACAATCTATTCCCTTCCAGGAGTGGTGTCCGTGGAGTCTGCATCTCTCTGACAAGGTGACCTGGACCACGGGCCTCTGCCCTGCCTGCAAAGTCCCGGCCCTGGGGCAATGCTGCCAGGAGCCCAGGGGGCTCGGGTCTCCCCACATGCCCACCTCGGTCTCAGCGAGGCCAGCCTCCAGTGCATCCCCCTGTTGGCCAGGGAGCCACCGGCAGACACTCAGCCCTCAAGTGGGCCCAGCCCTGGTGGTGCTGCCAGGGCTCCATGAGTTTGGGGCAGAGAGAAACTCCAGCTCCCCAGTGTGGACCGCAGGGCCTGAGCCCCAGGAGAGTTGGCCGTGTGCATTGCACACAGCGGGGCGGGGCTGGGACCCAGATCTTTCCTCTACTCTGGCTGTTCTTTTGGCTTTATCCTACTTAACAAGAGAATTATTTAAAATCTGCTTGTAGCCAAAATGTAAAGACAAGTATTTGGCAACTGCAGGGAAAATATACTGCTTTTTGATTTAAAAGTCAGCAATATTATGACTAGTTTGAACCATAGATGGTAGAGTTGATATAGGAAAGTGTTATGATCTGTAAAACTTGTTTCACTTAAAGCAATAAAGAACGCCCTCCAGAATGCAGGTTACTTAAACATTTTGAACTAACCCTGAAAACTGCCTCCTCAAGGCCAAAGTCTGGTCTAGTAGTCAATCCTGCAGAAACACCCGGACGCATTTGCCACCAGTGTGCACAACTGTGACGCCCCTGAGGGAGCGGAGTTGGAAAGGCCCCGTGTGCCGGGGGGAGGTCGGCAGATTTCGTTTCAAATGCCCACACGCGGTATAAAGAAGCTCTTGCAAACATTTATATAAAATATGAATTTATTTATCTTTCCACAATTTGCTGGTTTTCTTTACCTTTTCTGGGCTGGTTTTGCTGCTTAGAGGTGGCTGTTTTTGAGTGAAACAAGGGCATCGTCTGACTTCTCCGGATCCTGCTGGGTCAGCTCCCAGTACTTCTGTTCTCCGGGTCTCGGCCTCCCGTCTCTCTCCTCTCCCACGTCTGTCCACAGTCGAGTGGCTTCTGGAGGAGACAAGCAGGGTTTAAACCCCTGATCCACATGCCAGGATCCGGCGGCCGAGCAGCCTGTGGGGAGGAAGGGCCTGCATGCTGGTGCCGACGACACACCTTCCGGAGCTGTGTCCACAGGACGGTTCCCTCCCCACGTTGTTCTCCCCGCTCCTGGGAGGAGACTGTGACTGAGTTTGCTGGAACAAAGGTTAGAACTGTGATAACACCAGCAAAGTCATGACTCCAAACAGTTTACTTTGAATCAAATAAGTTTTGTAAAACCACAGGCAGAAAATCCTAGAACAAAATGCGCCTCCTCCCAGGTCCCTCAGTAATTTCCTCAAGAGGACTCGAGAGTGGAAGATCAGGGACGTGACGGCCTCACATGGAGGGAGGGAGTTGCCCGTGGACTTTCTCCCGAACGTGCGGCCATCCCAGCAGCCTTGTCTAGAAGGACTGCCACCAGCGCCGTGGAACACTTGGGGAACGTGGCTGGCACAGCCCGCCAGGGGTTCCATGTGGCATAACCATGGTCCCTCAAATCCACTTTCCAGGAAATATTCCCGAGAGAAAGTCACTCAGAGACTTAGGGGAGGCCCAGGGGAGCACTGTTTACACTATTGAGCGACTCACAGACGTTAAATGCCCACTGAGGAGGCGCATTCTCCGATATGACACAGTCTGGGGGAAAAGGAAATGAACTCAACCTACAGACACCAACACGGCTCTGAACAGCCTGCAGGAATGAACCAAGACACACAATACCGTGTCACGGGGACACTGATTACAGGACACACAACAGTAGGACATATAGAAACATGTGTTTGCTGATAAAGTGTCCTGGATGGATGCACACACAGTCCTGCCCGGGCCCCTCCTGGGAAGGTGCTTTCTTCTCTTCCCGGTCCTGGGCCCAGGCTGCAGGATTCTGTGGGGAAAAGACGGGACCACCTGCCGCTGTCATCGAGCTGCATCTGAGGGAGCTCACAGGCCATCGACTAGCCACTCAGCCATAAACAGCCGGGGGAGGACCCGGCTGTGATAAAGCCAAGGATTAATGAGGAGATGGCTGGAGAGGGGTCGACAGGCTACTGAGACGGGAGGAGGCATTTAAGGTGAGACTGTGAAAAACGAGGTCACTGTGTGGAGGTAAGGGCATGGCTTTGCTGGCCCAAGGCAAGGACCCGCATGTGATGGGCTGGACACTGTGTGAGCAGAAGTGGGGAGCTTGGGCATCTGCATCAGGGGCAGGACGGGAGGCGTCTGATCATGGATCTCCTGGTGCCCTCTGAGGGCCTGGTCATGGGGCCTCCGGGACGGGAGTGGGAGACAGGGGCCAGGAGAGGGTTTGTGGTGCCCGTGGAGAGGAGTGGGTGGCTCTGTGAGCATTTGGGGTGGGGGAGAGTGAGGGAGGGGATGGGCAATGACTGGGCTTCAGGCTGAACAGCCCAGGAGAAGCTGAGATGGGGGCGGTGAGGGATGGCGAGGTACATCTCATGGCCTGGGGTGGACATGGCAGCCTGGGTACTCCAGGAGATCGTAGGTGAGGTCAGGGTGGAACAGCTATATCTTAAATTAGCATGAGGGAAGCCATTTTAGGGAAAAGAAGCAATATTGTAACAGACCCTGACTCACTAGTCTCTGTGAATACATTCTAGCCTGCATATAGCCTAGATGATTAAGCACCTCTCGCTTTTGCAAAATACGTGATCTGCTCGTATTTTGACTCTTGCTTGTGATAAGATGATAACTTTGCTCTCTGAGTCCCCCCAGGAACATGGTGACCTCCAGAAAGAAAAACTGTGTTGGTACCCATCATGAATGACAGAAAAAAGAGATAATGAGGAGCCTTGAAGTCCATCACACCAGATGGTTGACATTCCTAAACCCCCTCCTTCCCTGCCCATTTCCAGTATATAACTGCCTCAAGATTCTGTATGATTTGAAGATGTCTCTTTAGGACACTAGTGCACCATCTTCCGATTGTGCCAGCTAATTGTATCAACTTTCATTTCTCAACCACCGGCTCGTTTGCAATTGATCGACACTGGATTGCTGCGAGCAGAACGAGCCCCTTTTGCTCAGTTACGAGGGGAGCGCCGTCGTGTGGGGAGAAGTGGGGGCACTCTGGAAGGGGAGCAGCTAAAGCAGGGGGCCAGAGTTCTTTGTCCTCCTTTGGGAGGATTCTGGATTTCATTCTCTTTTGTCTCGACCCTGCTCCGCTAGCCAACGCCGTCTCTCCAAGTTGCTAAGTGATACCTGAAGACCCGGGAATCAGAGCAGAAGGGGTGAGTGAGGGGTCCCGGGCCTTCAGCCAAGTCCACCAGTTCCTGAGACCCTCACTGTGACCCAAGGACAATTGGGTGTGATGTCACTGCTCTGTCCCTTAGAGCAGTGGGTGGGGTCATGGCCATGGGCAGCAGGGACCATCCCAGGCCAAGACTGACCTTTGGGGCAAAGGCCAAAGAAACTGTAGCCCTGAGAGGGGCCCAGGGGGAGGACCCACCCCCCGACTCCCACCACCACCAACAATAATAGCAATAATAACACGAGCCCCTCGTCGTGTGCCCAGTGAGCTCTGGGCCAGGGACAGGTTGGGAAACCTGGACTCAGGTCCCACCTGCTACAGGTTGCTGGGCCAGTTTGGATGTCTGAGCTGCCTCTTGGGTCTCATTGTTCTAGTTTGTAAAATGGAAATAATATTACTCTATAGAATTGGTGAGAATTTGGTAATGTTGATGGAAGTTTTCAAAAGCACTAAATTGTCTCACAAACTTGAGGGGCTGGACATTCCAGCTGCCCCCTCTCTGCGGGGTCACTGTGGACAGCAGACACCTGAGACGACAGTGGACTGAACCAGGTGGGGCTTCACCTCTCAGGTGGATGTCAGGAAGCAGTGGCCCTTGGCCCGATCCTGCCCTGCTCATGAGGAGGATGGGCACTGCCCAGCTCCATTGGTCACCTGGGTGCCGACCCCCTGTCCCGGGGGGAGGTTCTGGTTCTGGCTGCTGCATTTCTAGGGCAGATCGAGGATGGGGACACGACAGGCAGCCTTGCCAGTACTGAGAGCGGCCCCCAAACCAGGATCCACGAAGTGGCCGACGTCCTGCCTCCTGGCTGATGTTGGAGTTGGTGAGCTGTCTCAGGACAGTTCTCTTCCGGTCTGTGGTGAGATCAGTCAGGCTGTTTCTGTGCTCAGCTCATGCACTCACGCTCTGTCTGCAGACCCCTGTCACCCTCGGGGAAGCTCGGGGACACTGCGCAGCTGGATCTACAGGGGCTGCCATGCCCCTGCCCTCGACGTGCCTCCAATCACAGCCACAATCTGCTTCTTCCCCGAACCCTCCGGGTCCTCCTTTATGGAAAGGATGATGGAAACGGGGTTGGAAAGCTGATGCACAGAAAGGGGAAAGTGGGACTAACTGATTTTGTGGGGAAACGGCCCTGTTGCTGGAGAGCGGATTAAATATGAAATTGCTCATCACGGCTCACACGGGCATCGTCGTGGAAACAACCCTGCCCTGTGGGCACGAAGACTCAGGATGTGCTCCTCTGAGGGTTGTCCCCACTCAGGGGCTTCTGGAGCTCGGTGGAGACCCTCACTGGGCAGCCCCCCCAGAGGAGCCCCCGAGCTGTGAGGACACCCCTCCTCCCCAGGACTGCACTGCGTGGGAGATGCCGCCGGGGTGGGTTCCAGGACTTCAGAGTCCCAAGCACAGCTCTGGAGGGACCTCGGTCTGCTCATGTCACCAGGGCCTGAGGGTAACGGGTAGCCCTGGCTCCACCTGCCCTGATCTGCCCCCTGAGGCAGAGGGGTGTCATGAGGCCCAGCTCACCCCGCCCCACCCTGGGGGACTCCAGGTGGTTCCAGAACCCTCAGGTCACGTGCAGGAAATGTGGATGCCTGTGGCCTCTCTAAGTTAGAGCAGAACTGGGTGGCATCTGAACCAACAGGTCGATCACACTTCGATCTTCCTCCAAAGGCAGCAACCCCACGCACCCCTGGCTGAGCTGGGTTCTGGAGGAACTGCGTTCTGGGGGGCACGTCAGGTGACAACGGCGGGGAGGATGTGCCCACGAGGGAACCAGGGTGACTCAGGGATTCAATGAAGCCACATCAGAGGTTTAGGTCCTGAGAGGTGAGCCCTTGGCTGCACTGGTTTCGGAATCCTTGGCCGACTCCTCTTGGTAAGTAGCCCCCAAAACTACAACAGAAAAGGGGAAGCATGGCCTCTGTCATCACCATTTCAGAGATACCCTGGGCGACCGCAGCACTGAGCAGGCGACTTGGACTTCTCTTCAGGAGGCACCTCCGTCCTCTCCTGACTCCCCCCCAACGCGTCTGGGACTCTCCTCCTCGTGCTGTTCCCTGTGCAGACACTGCTGAGCGCGTCGGGAAGGTTCAGGCACAAGGAAACACGAGTCACCTGCAAGCTCCGTTTACCCGTGATGAGCAGCCTCCTCCTTGTTGCTTTCAGACTGAGGAGAGAAAGCAGATTTAATCAGTGAAAGTCACGAACAGCGCTCAACAAAATGGCTGTTTTTGTCAGCTCTTTGTAAATCTTAAAAAAATGAGAAGGCCACCTTCTCCTGCAGGTGTTGGCTGGCACAGGCCTCTTTTCCGGGCGGCGACGTCTGTGCTGTCCAGTCTCAGCTCCGTTGGTTGGGACTCGGCCACGGGGCCACGATCCACGTCCCATCTGTGCAGGCCCCGCGGTAACTGCTCACCCACAAGCGTGTCTGAGACCCACATGCTTTTTCCACGGCCGGGTACCCCCCCAGGTGGACACAGAGAAGAGGGGGCCCCAGGCGGGAACCCCTCGCTCCCTTCCTCTCTCCCCAGCGCACCCTCCTCCTTCCAATGCCCGGCCTCTTCGCCAGGTGGTGCTCCGTGAAATACGTTTGATGTGGAGCTGCTTCCTGCACACGAATGTATGCAGAGACTGGTCATTTCCTCTCAGATCCTTTGTTCCCATCCTCCTTTGTAGCATAAGCCTGATTTTTGGTGGATCGAGTCATCATCAAGGACACTTTCCAGCCCCAGGAGGACATGGAACTATATTCTGGATGTGAAATAAGGAGAGGCGATGTCTGGTGTTTCCTGGAAATCACCTTCCAAGGAGTGGCTACACTCTCTGCCCTTTCTCCTTCTAGCCAGTCGAAGCTCTCACCTAAAGGCAGGAGCTCAGGCAGCCATCCTGGGCTGCGAGGTGACCTTGAGAATGGAGGTCATGTGATGAGGATGGTGGAGCCTGGGTCCCTGATGGCACCACAAGACTCTGGTCAGCTGGGTGGAGGAGCTGCACACCTCCCTCAAGGGTGTGTAATTCACCGCCATTTTGGGCTTATTAGCTATTTTCTGGTTCATGTGTGCACCTTGGTTCTAGCTCACAAAGCCCTCGCTCCAGCCCTCCTCCTCAGAAGACAGCTCAAGCTTACCCTGCGTGGGGTGATCCTCCCTGAGTGCCGACACTGGGAGTGGCTGTAATGTCACTTATGATGTTTACTCACACCGATGTATGACCCATGTACAGAGGCAAACAGTGAAGCAAAGATCACACACAGATGCCTGTATTCTTCGACCCACTAATTCCCAGTCCATTTTCCTGTGGTTGTGGCTGTGGCCCCAGGCTTGGAATCATCAGGTGGCCTCAACCCATTGACAGATCACCTCTGCCCAGGATTCCCGCCCATCCCCTGGAAGTCCTCTTCAGGCTCATGGCCAGGCCCAAATACTGTCTTCTGTGATGCCTTCTGGGCTGATTCCACTCAGAATCAGGAGCACACTCACAGACATGGTTTTATCTTGTTTGTAGGCAAATCTTCTACTGCTATTAGGAAAAATCTCCAGAGTGATGCTAGTTATTGAAAACGCAGTCCTGGTTCCCACAACACTACGAGGATTTGAACCTCCATTTTATTTTGCTGATAATACTGTCCGTCAGGGACGCAGGACAGGCGTGGCTGGATGGTTCTGAGGGCTCGCCCCTGTCTTCATCATTACACATCCACGGGGGCAGCAGCCACCCAAGGCCCAGCTGGAAGGGAGGTCCCATGGCTCCTCCATGTTGGGGACATCGGATGCTGGCTTCTGTCTGGGAGCTTCCCTGTGGCTGTTGACCAGCCCGTAACAGTGCCTCTCTAGAAGGTGGTCTTGGGGTCACCATACCTCTCAGATAGGGACTGGCTTACTCAGAGCAAGAATCCAAGAGAACAGAGGCGGTTGCATCATCTTCCACAAAAGTCTCATGACATCACAGCTGCGATGGTTGATTTTATGTGTCACCTCGGCTGGGCTCAGAGTGCCCAGAGAGCAGGTAAATCATTGTGTGTCTGTGCAGGTGTTTCCAGAAGATGTTAGCATCTGAATCAGTAGACTGAGGAAAGCAGACCCCCTCCCCAGTGCCAGTGGGCGTCACCCAGCCCTCTGAGGGCCCGGATGGACAAGAAGGCAGAGGAAGGCGAATTGCTCTCTGGTGAGCTGGCACGTCCCTCTTCTCCTGCCCTTGGACATTGGCCCCCCAGCTCTCAGGCCTTCGGGTTTGGACCGGAACCACAGCTCCGGCTTTCCTGGGCTCTCGCTTGCAGATGGCAGATCACAGGGCTCTCAGCCTCCACAACTGCGTGAGCCGACTCCTGTAACAAATGTCTTTCTGTGCATCTCTGCACATCCCATTGGTCCTGTTTCTCTGGAGAACCCTGACTAATACAACCGCCATATTGCATCAGTCGGAACAGTTCCATGACCCCGACACTCAAAGGAAGGGGCCTCCGACCCCGTTCCTTGGGCAGGATCATATGGGACGTGAGAAACTGTCACAGGCTGTCTTTTGAAAACACAGCGTTTGGGGTGACCGCTGCTTGAGCAGGTGATCGGTCCCCACTCAGTGCTTCTCTGTCCGCATCATGGAGCCCCGTTGAAAAGAGAGAGAGCTCTAAGTTTTGAGCCTCTGACTCTAACCCGTGTGAGGGTCCTGAGAATAACATTATCAGTTACTTGCATTGGCAGGTGGCCTTTGACATCTCCGAAAACTTAGCCATACGGCGATTCCCACTTTCACATCTCCAGTTTATTTTTAAGCTTATTTTGCAAGAATAAAGTTAGTGACTACTCAGAGATTTAACACTCTGTCACTTTTCTTTTGTGGCATTTTACATCAGCCAGAAGAGCCTTTCTTAGTTTTGCTTAGAAAGCACTCTGCTTTCATCCGAAAATTGCAGCTATTGAATCCACTCATCTTCAATAGCTTAACTTTCCAAATGTGTCACAAATTACATAGTATCCTTCGTGTTGCCATCTCCATAGCAGACCTGAAATTCTTGCAAGAAAGATTGTTACTTTATTTTGAGTACTTTTTTTCCAGTAAAAGAAATGCTTTCAAGTCATTAAATTATATATAAAACAAACAGGATGTAAGGGATTAAGAAAACATCTATTCATTAGCATCCTAAAGCAAAAACAACCCCTTTTTCTAATCTGTCCCAAACATTGCAAAAAATGTTAAAAGTAATAATATGCATAAATCTACATCCAACCATCAGTAATAATCTACAGTATTTTAAATTACAAGCCTTTTCTCTGTCTAGGAACTATTTCATCTCAATAAAAGTCATGGAACTGTTCTGACTAATGCAATATGGCAGTTGTATTAGTCAGGGTTCTCCAGAGAAACAGGACCAATGGGATATACAGAGATGCACAGAAAGACATTTATTATAGGAGTTGGCTCACGCAATTACGGAGGCTGAGAGGTCCCCTGATCTGCCATCTGCAAGTGGGAGGCCCGGGGAGGCCGGTGCTGTGATTCTGGTCCAATATCCAAATATTTAAGAATTGCGTGTGTATATACATGTATATTATTGGGAAAACCTGCTTTTGCTTTTAGTAAAGCCCTGTTTGGAGGCAGGTGACAATGATCCAAGGTGAACTAGCCTCAGCCCAGAAGGTCCGGCAGGTGGCGAGCTCACGGCCCCATGTCCTGTCTGCGTCTGATCTGACGTTCATCCTCTGGGTGACCTTGAGGCCATGTTTTGCTTCTCTGAGCTCCCTTTTTCTTGACTGTCAGTGGGAAGTAATCATTCATGAGGCCTGAGGACAGCACACGATGCCTGGGCTTATGCAACATTGTCAGTGCCCGTTGTTGGAGCGCTGCCGTAGGAGTGACCAGAATCGGTGGCTTCCATGAGGTCAAGCCTGCACCCAGACCCCCCGATCCCATCCCTCATCTTGGGTTTCTCCCTGGGGCAGGTCCACGTTCTCAGCGTGGCAGCAACATGGCCTGGCAGTGGGGACTGTCCTGCTCTGTGGTCCAGGTGGAGGAGCGCACACTCTCCAGGTGGAAGAGGCTTCTAAAGGCGGGTGGTAGATGTCCACTGGCTGATGGCCGCTAAAATGAAGACAGCATTGCCCTCCTCTGGGAAGTTTATCTGTCTTGTTGCAGCTGGGCACAGACCCCCGGTCAGGTATGAGACCCTGGCTCCTCTGCCTTCTGGTTCAGCATCCAGACATGACAGTGGTCCATGACAGTTGGTCCTCTCGGGTGAGTGTTGGCCAAGGGGTAGGGGAGAGGGCAGCCAAGCCCACCCTCCATGTGTGCTGGCACACCCCCGTGCATGGCATGTTACTAGAGTGGTCTACAATGATATTTCAAGGTTATAAATTCTAGTCTCAGGATAAGTTAACTCAATATCTTTTCCAGGTTCTAATATATAATCAAATATGTACACTAAAATGCTTTAAAACATGCCCAGTCTTGGGGCTGGCCCAGTGGTATAGTAGTTGGGTTCGTGCGCTCCGCTTCAGTGGCCTGGGGTTCATGGGTTTGGATCCAGGGCACGAACCTACACACCACTCGTCAAGCCATGCTGTGGTGGTGTCTCATACAAAGTAGAAGAAGATGGGCACGGATGTTAGCCCAGGGCCAGCCTTCCTCATGAAAAAAAAACTAAACAAAACCTGTCCACTCTCCAAATGCAACTCTTGATCTTTCTACAAGCTGATCGTCTGTACATTTTACCTAAATTTGCGTACAAACCAAAGCATAGTCTTTAAATTAATAAATCTCCTGATTATCAGTTCTTTTTGAGAAATATATTTGCACACGTGGATTTATGATTATAGTATCATTTTTGGGGAAGAGTCAAAAACCGTTAAACACTGAAAGTGTAGAATCAGAAATTGTATAGATTTGCTTCTTGGAAAATACCATTTCCCATAACAGACGCAAGATATAAGATGTCTGAGTGAAGCTGAATGTTATTCTGTTGCATATAGGTTCCTTTTTTTTGTAGAAAACTGTATTTTATTCTTGTTTTAATGGAAAGATTAAAATTTCTATCTCATTATGTGCAAAAATGGTAGGTAACTCACAATGGTGTAACTCTGTATAAATTCTATTCAGTCTCTAAAGAAAAAGTGTCTCCTAAGTTGTAAACAGAATAATATTTTTTATTTTAGTTTTTTTTCAATGCTAGGAATATATTTTAGTGCACCAAATGAAACAATTCAGGCATAAAGCTGGTTTCCCTATTTAGCACTTTAAATATATCAACATCTCATATCTCTGGCTATCTTTAGAACTAATTATAATGAAACAATTGTTTATGCCTCAGAAACATCTTTGTGATTTATATTCTGCTGCTTAGGTGAGCATTCCTCTCAGGAGTCCCAGCAGAGGGCTGTGGTTATGCCACGTTTTGTGGACATCAAATTCAACCCATACGGGGTAGAGACACACTCGGCAGAGGATTCTGGCAGCTTAAAATGCCATTAACAACCTCATTCCTGTCCCCATTCCTCCTCCCACAGAGCATTTCTATGAGACATCAACAACTCCAGGGTAGAGACATGAAATCAGCTTTCGGAATCATTCCTGAGAAAAAAGTGTGAGAAAACATGATCAGTCTTCACGAAACGTTGTAACAGTAACCTCCAGACGATGACAATCCACTGCTGGCTTCATCGTGCAAACTGCCTTCTATTTAACGCTTCTTAATGAAATGCATTAATGGAATTTTAAAAAGGATGCTTCGATTTACTCCAGACTTGGGAAGAATAAATTCTTATTAACCCTTCCTTCCCAGAGATACAAAGGCAGTGTTTACCTTCCTATCCTCGCAATGAACACACTTGTCTTTGTGGACCTTGATGATAAGCCTGGTTACCAAGCTGTGCAGGTTACTCTTTGCCTCTCTACACAAAAGTAGAAAAGCTTGTAAAATTTCTCAACAACAATGACAACAAAAACTCACTGGGTTTTTTGTTTGTTTGTTTGTTTGTTTTTGTGAGGAAGACCAGCCCTGAGCTAACATCCATTGCCAATCCTCCTCTTTTTGCGAGGAAGACTGGCCCTGGGCTAACATCCATGCCCATCTTCCTCTACTTTATATGGCACGCCGCCACAGCATGGCTGACAAGCGGCATGTCGGCAGGCGCCTGGGGTCTGAACCCGCGAACCCTGGGCTGCCAAGCGTGAACTAAACCGCTGCACCACCGGGTGGGCTCTCACTGGGGTTTTGAAAGGAATTGCATTGACTCTACAGATCAGCTTCAAATGAATTAGCTGCTTGAAAGCAGAATCTTTCTGTTGAAGGATATGGTATCTCTCATGGGTTTTGGATTGATTTAATTTCTCTCTCTGTTTCCTGATTTTCCACATAGAGGCTCATACATACTTTGCTTAGATTTATTCCTAATTATTTACAATTTTCCAGTTTCATTGACTAAGTTTGTTTCTGGTATAGAGTTTTTTATGATATTGTTTAATTACCTTGTGCCTAACAAACTTGCTAAACATATTTATCAGTCTCCACTATCTATATGTAGGTTCTTTGGAGTTTTCTGCATGCACAAACATGCCATGTGTGGAAAAGTGAGTTCTGTGTTTTCCTTTCCAACCTTTCTGTTTCATACATGGTGTGAGGTTGGGGTCAATGTTTCTTTTTTGTTACTGGTTTTCAGTTGTTCTAGTACCACTTATTGAAAAGACTATCCACTCTCCATTGAATTGTCTCAGGATCTGTGTCGAAAATCAACTGACCATCGGTATGTAGGTCTCTTTCTGGATTCCCTACTCTGTTCCACTGATCTATATGTCTAGGCCGTTCTCTGATACAGCGTGTCTTGATGGCAGTGGTGATAATTTAGTCCATTTGAGAAAATCCCACTGACATGAGCATGACTGGATCTGTTTGTACTCTCTTTGCTTTTATGGGGAAGGAAAGTCTGTTCACGGTTCTTCCCTCTGGGTACCTGAGGATCACTGATTACGTGTCAAGCATTTTAGTAGAAATACTCAAGAGATAATTTAAAGTCCAGGTCCTTGTTATCTTATTCCACTGAAGTGAGAAAGAAGTAACACTTGCTTCTGTTAGGTGTCGGCAAACTCCAACACTTAGGGTTTGTCTTAGTCCAACTCCCGGGGTAGAAGTGGCTCACCACGAGTTGCAGCCCCCGGAGGACCCAGCTCAGTTCTCCCTGCTCTGCAGGCTCTGCCCCCCATGCCGTCTCTCAGGAGTCAGCCTCCACATGTCACGATTGGCCAACATCCCGGGGAAGCTTGGCCCCCGAATGAGCTCGTCTCCCGGGTCTGACTCCGCTGTCCCTTCCTCAGTTTTAGCTCTCCACGTCTACATATTTTTCCAGACTTTTGGTTGTTTTCAGTTGGAAGGCGGTACAAGTAGAGCAGTGATTGAAGCCTTCCTTTGTTAAACATGTATAGACACACAGAGGTCATTGACCCTGAGTGACCTGAAAGATAAAGACTAAAGTAAAGAAATAAAAAAGACTGTCGGAAACAAATAATTCAGAAAACAGAAGAATTTTCCCCAAAACATAATTACTACCCTCAAAAAGATGATGGAAATGTACACTCATGAAATAAGAATAGATTGCTAGGAAAAATTATAAGAATATGAAACCTAGGAACTCTTTCTGAGAGATAATTGAGAGAAAAAGAAAACTGAGAAACTCAATAAGTGGTAAAAAGATCAAATAGAAAGTTCCCACATCCAAGTTGAAGGTGATTGAGAAGAGGGGTAAGAAGGCAGAGGTGGTGGAGGGACAGGTTGGTAATATTCAACAAGATGGCAGGAGAAATGTCCCAGGACCTGAAGAGAGAGAGGCGTCTGCAGCCTGAAAGGACCCCCTAAGGGCGAGGATCGATGACAGGAAAAGAGCACCAGTTCACACAGCCTGACAGTTCGTTGGGAGAGAAGAAGACCCGCGTGTACTTCCAGACAGAGAGGATTTCATAAATCCACACATTTGAGGGCCTTAGAATTAGGAAATGTTGCAATAGTTGCATCATTGTGTTGGAAACATTTAACTCCTTCACAGAAGGCTCAGCAGTCAACACAGACGCTGCAGCAAGAGAAGAAATCAGCAACTGTCCGCCCTGTAGATTTGTCTTCACACACAATGTCTGTGACCTGATTCAGTTTAGAAACGCTTGCTCTGGATGACTAGCTGCATTTTTGCTGACCCTGACAAATAGTTGCAAAATCGGTTTTATTCTTTATTTCTAATGGTCCAAGTGACTAACTGCTTATTTCAAACAGTTCATACTTGAGAAAATTGGTAGTAAAGAATATTTGGGACTTCTGAAGATTAATGTAAAGTGTAGTGTGTGTGATGGTTAAGTTTATGTGTCAACTTGGCTGGGTCACAGTGCCCAGATATTTGGTCAAACATTATTCTGGATGAGGATGTTTTTGGATGAGATTAACTTGCCCTCCCTAACATGGGTGGGCCTCATCAAGTCAGTTGAAGGCCTGAATAGAGCAAAGACTGACATTCTCAAGCAAGAAGGAATTCTGCAGCAGATGGCCTTCAGACTCGAACTGCAATATTGGCTCTTCCTGGGTCTCCAGGCTGCTTCTTTGGGCCTGTCCTGCAGATTTTGGACCTGCCAGCCTTCACAATCATGTGAGCCAATTCCTTAAAATAATTCTCTCTCTACACACATACATCCTATCGGCTGTGTTTCTCTGGAGAACCCTGACTAGCACTGTGTGAAAATCTGCTTCATCAACAATTTTATCATAAGCATTTTGCTCATCAGTTGTTAGGAAAACATTCCTAGTTATTATTATTTCAGCCAAAGCCCTTTTGTTTCTTTGACGAAGATTGGCCCTGCACTAACATCTGTTGCCAATCTTCCTCTTTTTCTTTTTTCTCCCCAAAGCCCCAGTACCTAGTTGTGTATCATAGTTGTAGAGTTGTAGCTCTTCTATATGGGATGCTGCCTCAGCATGGCTTGACTAGCGGTGAGTAGGTATGTGCCCAGGACCCGAACTGGTGGACCCTGGGCCGCCTAAGCAGAATGCACAAACCCGACTACTATGCCACCGGGCCAACCCCCAAAGTCCTTTTAACAAAAGGTAAACTGCCTTGAAGTCCATGTGCTCTGGGTTTTAAAATTGACGCTAACAGGCAGAAAGGCCCATGGCATTACAAACCGATCTTTCAAGAACAAGATTGGACGGCATCTTCTGGGGCCTCGGTTGACTGGAGGTGGTGGCCATCCATTCTCCTTGACTCACAGAGGCTGGTGAACCATAATTCAACAGATAAGACAAACACAAACAGAAACGTGGGAGTAAAATTATCATCTATAGAAAAAAATGTGTATGGGATTTGCTAAACGAGGCTTTTCCGTGAACTGGTTCAGTATGGCACAGAGAGAGGGACAGTTACTTTAGGAGCAGTTATGTCTATTATCCGTGTATAATGCCCATTCTAGCCATGTGTGATACTTGCATGTTATACCTACTAATTCAGATGTATCAATTACTTTGATAGAATCAATTTGCATCTATATAGCAATTCTGTATATTAACTATTTAGGTAGAAAGAGTTGTTATTTATTACCTTTTCTATTATTCTTGATATATGACATCAGCCTCTACAAGTAATAGAATGATTCTCATTATTTTATATTTACAGCATCAAATTCAGTTGTTGTCTTCTGGGATGTGATTCAGAATAAACGCATTTCTCAAAAAACTCCTAAGTTTGCACTTGCCGTTAAGTGGCACATGCAGTAAAGTCAATACCTGGGCCACGATGTTGGGACTCCCAGGAGATGCAATTTTTCTTCTAAGCCGTTTATCATTGGTAGTCCACACACATATAAGAAGGTCTGCAAATTCTTTCCCGACTGGTCTGGACAAGTGTCTACTGAGAACCCCTGGGGCAGGCACGGTTCCAGGCTCTGGGGACATTGCACAGAGGTCAGCAGCCGGCGGCCTGCTCTCAGCAGCATCGGGCAACATTGGTGCAAGGAAACCGGAGGGGCCGACCAAGTGGAGACCCGATGTGTGTCCTGCCCGCACCCTGCCACAACCGACAGGCCACTGCTGGATGGACGGGCCGGCCGGTCCCGGTGAGGAACCGCGTGGGCGGTTAAAGACCTCTCTAAATGTTTTTTCTCTTGGTTTAAAAAGAGAGTAAAAAAAAAAAATCACAGAAGAGAAAAACAAGCAAGAAGCCAAAATTATACATCATGAAACTGAAGTTTATAAAACCTAAACATCTCGTATGTGCATCGAAGAGAATTTCATAAATTTTAGGTAATTTTAAAAGGTAATTTTAATAAACTACCACTAATGCAGATAATGTCACTTTTACATTGTGACCTTTATCCATCACATTATTAACTATATCTTAACATTATTACCTATTAGTTATATGTGTTTGGAGATTCAGCTGATTTTAAATACTTCGTATGTTTTAGTTGTTTTTTTCCTTAAAATTTGGATATTTTAAGGTATGTAACTATCTAAAAATAGCTGGGCTGGCCTGGTGATGTAGCAGTTAAGTTCACATGCTCCACTTTGGCGGCCTGGGGTTCAAGGGTTCAGATCCCAGGCACGGACCTATACACTGCTCATCAAGCCATGCTGTGGTGGTGTCTTACATACAAAACAGAGGAAGATTGGCACGGATGTTAGCTCAGCAACAACCGTCCTCACCAAAAAATAAATAAATAAATAAAAATAGAAACGTTACATGTAATATATGGAATAAATCAAAATGTCTTGACTATAAAGATTAATGTAAATTTTTAAGTTAATATGTTTTTACCAATTATCTGATCACACAACAAATTAACATGATCACAATCAAGATAGTTTACTAACGAAAAGATTGGCCAGATAGATAATTATGGGACAAAATCACATAAGGGCTGAGAGAATGCCGATTTTGTGGAAGGCTTGCTTGAGAATATAAATCTGAATGGCCATGTTGCCCACTGGAGCATCTGCGTGTCGGCACTTGGGGACCTGCTGCCTTTCTTTCACTTGTCTTGTTCTTTCCTGGGTGTTTTCCTCATCATTGTAACCGATATTTCTGTGGAGTCTCTTTCATACTCAAAATCCACATATTCATGTTTTAAAAAGAATATCTCCAGTTTTCTGTCTAAACCTCCCAGCAGATGATGGTGGCTTTGAAACAACCAAATGAGAGGAAAGTCCACCCGAGGGGAGATGCCCTGGGAGCTGTGGACTCGGTGAGCTCTGGCCACATGGTACCTGACATGGGGGTCGGCTCTGGTCCAGGCTGGCCCAGGGGCAGATGCCTCTGGCTCCACCTCTGGTTGAGAATAAGCTGTAGGTGCAGAGATGGCACGAATGAGGAGGGGCCCATTGCACTTGCACTGGACAGGAGGGCTAGTGATGGGGGGAAAGCCACTGGACAAGAACAGCAACAAATACACAAAAGCAGCGCCAAATTTCCCTGGTGGCGTATTTGGTGGAAATTACTAGCAATTTCTTGAATATGGTTTATTTTTATTCTTAATATCCAGTAGTGAGGAATACAGTGTTTCCTTGTTTATGATTTTGTGGCTTTGGTATTTCTGTTACAAAAGCTGATGCTACGAAAAATATCTTCTTAAGTATCTCATTCCACCTCCACGCCCTCCACGCCCTGCCCCTAACTAGGGACCACTGGTGTCAATAGCACAATTCCAGGCTCTGCTGACCTCTCCATCCTGTGACCAGCTGCTTCTGAGATACTTTCAGTGTGGAGACATTTGTGGGGCAGATGTGTTTCGATGGGAAGTTGGGATGGGCTGCATTCACATGGCCCACCCGGGATTACTCACTGGTCACACAGCATGAACAGCCCTCTCACGAGGCCAAGAGGTGGCATCACTGATTACAGTTTGACCTTCGTGATGGGCGAGCTGTGTGGGGGAAGATGTGGAAAGCCAAAAGCAACTCCAAAAATGTTCAGTCACATTTTAAAACCACGTATATACACTCTTCTGTTAAAAGCTAACAGGGCATAAAAAGGCGGGTGGTTTTCAGTTCTGTCTTCACAGCCTCCCTCGTTGCTGTTCCAGCTCTGTGTCTGTCTTTCCTACATCACACTCTTTAAAAAGACGTTGTTTTTATTTGTGTAGCTTTTTCCATCTAGACAATTCACGCTCTCCTGCCACTGCATCTGGTAACTCGGAGATCATCGTGGGGCTGGTAGAAAGCTTTACATCTAATTTTTTCAACCACAGGACCACAGATTTGGAGGGAATTCGAGGGACTCTTGAATGTCACTCATGCTGTACTTTAGACACTTCTGTGACATTCTGTCAGTTGTTGGTCCAGGATTTGGTGAGAACAAACAGAACAAAGCTGGACTGAAGCTGGAGAGGGGAGCTCATCCCCCACAGGATGGCTTTCCTGCCGTCTGGCTGGGCTCGGGGGAGCCCATCCGTCTCCGGGGCGCCCATCGGGGTGTGCTGCACTCGGTGCACCCCAGCACGCCCAGTCTCTTCCTTTCTGTTCTAGAGTGCGGTCAGCGTTACTTTGCCCGTAGAGTCCTCGCTTCATTCTAGTCGTCCCTCCTGTGGTCTGTGGACCGGGTGCTGCTGCCCTCAGGGGACACTTGGCAGAGTCTGGAGATGCTTCTGCTGTCACACCTGCGGCAGCGCCACCGGCCTCCAGGGACGCTGAAAACATCCTATGGCACAGGAGTGATCCGGCCCCAAGCCCACAGCGCTGAGGCAGAGAAGGCCTGGGAGGAGCCATACAGACGCCATCCCCTCCTCGGGCAGGTCATCCCACCCCGGTGATGGCTCTCCCTCCAGGGCTTAGTTACTGATCCCCTGAGGGGCTGTGGAGCCCACCTCACAATGGGCCGCCTGGTGTCGGCCTTTCCTCCCCTGGTGAAGATCCGGGTGCACGTTCAGCCCAGTGTGCAGCCTTAGAGTGGCCTAATGAAATGAAAGTGTCTGTGTCCTCCGGTGTGTGCACGTGCGTGTGCCACGTGTGCTGCACATATGTGAGGTGTGCGCCTGTGCACACATGTACGTGAGGTGCATGTATTTGCATGTATGCATGTGTCTGTGTGTGATAACACAACGCACTCACCAGCACACCTGGGAGCAGACACGTGCACATCTGTAGGATGTGTAACTGCCTGTGTTGATGTTCAATGCACACTGGGGGCGTTTTCCAGCAGTCGTGCGGACTCTCCCATGAGCCCGTCCCTCTTCCTGTGGGGTCTTTGTTCCCCCATCTGCCACTCACAGCCCCCACCTGCTGCTGACCTTTGCCTGTCCTGGGAAACAGCTGCATTTCTTTCCCTCATCTCAAAATTACTATCCTGTGTCCCCCTTTTCAAGCTCATGTGTTCATTGTCAGTTGTAGAATAATCTACACGGAAATACCATGTCAAGGGCTAATTATAGCTTAAAAGCCTCCTTTTTGTGGGCAACACCTGCATTTTAATAAGATCTTTTGGTAACTTAACCTTAACCAGGGAATCCGGAGGAATTTCAGGTACTATTGCAGGTTTAGTATGTGTGAGGATTGTGTTAATAACTCTTCTCTGTGGTTCTCACGTTGCCATGTGTGGTGCGTGAGCGGAAACAGCATGGAGCTTCCTGGACCGTCCGCTCACATGAGCCGGGAGGGGACACTGGAAAGTCGTGCTGGGCCGAGCTCAGTGGAATGAGGGAGGCTCCTGAGTGCCTGGAACACAGCGCGGACCGCATCCCGGTCACCTGCCGTGTCCGTCTGGGGAGATCTGCAGAGGAAGTGTCCTCCGAGACCTCACTTGCCTTGACTGCAAACTGCGAGGAGAACTGGCTTTAAAGATAAGTCTGAAAGAAAATACAATGAAGGAATTGCTTTGTTGTCAGGAGAAAAACCAGTGTAAAATGTCATTTTTCTGGTCATTGGACTGAAGAGTCAAATACTTGAAACAATTCCCTCATTCGTCAGACACAAAAGAGCCAGAAAAAGAATAATATTGGAGACTCCTGCCACGACTGGTGATTTTAAGATTAAAAAAACAACTCTGATGGGATGTGTGGTTCTGCTCAGCCAAGATGTGTAAGATGTGCAGAGCGCTTTAGAAACACCACTAAGCCAGCTGAGGGTAAACGAATAAGGACTTCTAAGTGGTTCGATGACAATCATTCTTGAGAGAAAGGGGTATCTGGTCTGAATGCACCACTTGCTGGAAGCCGTTAGGTTATGGATCAGTGATCACTCAGTGTTTAGTGGTCTAGATCCAGCAATTAGGATTCAGCTGGGGCACGAGGCACACTCATATTTGCATCGAGGATCTCACACTGAGCGATCCAGCCGGACGTGGACGATGGGTTCAGGGTTAGGCTTTGTTGCTGAGGGACGTCTGTGTAAGTAACGTCTGCCTTCCTGCTGTCCTTACATTTACAATCAGTCTGCTTGAAGGACATGGTCAGTGCTTAACGGGATTTGTTCAATGTTGAAGGCATGGATAAATGTCTACTTCTGTATGATACCAAAACAACACTCAGGATGTGAGAGAAAATAAGGTCATGGCATGTCCAGATTTATAACTTGGCCATAATTCCAAATACAATATAGAAAATCATAGCCAGCAAAATGGGAAAATAATAAAAACTCCCGCTAAGTAGTTTCTACCAAGAACAGCAACGATTTCAACATTACAACACAGATGAACCTTGAAAACATGATGCTAAGTGAAAGGAGACAGTCACACAAAAAACCCACATATTGTTGGATTCTGTTCATATGAAATGCCCAGGAAGGGAAATACATAGAGACAGAGACCGAAAGTGGGTTAGTAACTTGCTAAGGGCTGGCGTGGGGTTTCGAGGGACAAGGGGATGATATACAGGGTGCAGGGTTCCTCTCTGAGGTGATGAAAATGTTCCAAAATTGATTGTCATGATGGGTACACAATTCTGTGAATATACTGGAAAACAAAGATATAAAATCCAAATGAATCAAATTACCAGAAATGCTTTGAGGTGTCCACGTGTGCCGCATGCAATATTAATAAACAAGATCCCACAGCGTGACTGTCAGGGTGGTTGTTCACCTGACCTTGAGGGGGGTCATGGGGGGGGGTCCACACGCAGCCTCCAGGGAGTGGTGAGGGGACAGCTGTGCCTGACACCGATTGGGAAGAAGGTAAAGCCCAAAGGGGCCTGGGGTCCCTCACAGGGGAGTGTGCACCCTGCTCCCCTTCTCAGTAGTCTGTCCTGACGCAGGCCTGCACTTGGGGAGGGAAGAGATGAGAGGCGAACTGAATTTACAGTCTCATCATAGAGCTGGGGTTGGTGAACGATTGAGAAGACGGGTTCATGAAAGGGTTGTTAGGTTGTCCTTGGTGGATGGGAACAGGGGATTGTGTGTGTGTGATTGAATGATATTATTACAGGAAAAACCCAAAAGAGCATTTCTGGTTATACTTACAAAGCTGAAACCACTAACAACCAGTTATAAATATGATGGAAAAACTATACAGTTGTTAAAAGGAATAAAGGAATGCCTTGGGTCTGTGTGTCAACATGGTGCTGTGGTCTGAATGTTTGTGTCCCCCCCAAATTCATCTGTTGAAGCCCTGACCCTCGATGTGATGGGGTTAGGAGGTGGGGCCTTGGGAGGTGATTAGGTCATGAGGGTGGGGCCCCCATGATGGGATTAGTGCCCTTATAGGAAGAGGAAGAGAGGAAAGAGCTCTGTCTCTCTCTCCCTCTGTCTCTTTCCCTCTCTCTGTGTCTCTCCCTCTCTCTCTCTGGCTATCCCTCTCTCTCTCCCATGCATTGGCTGGGGGAGGGAGGGATAAGACTGAGATAGGGATGAGCAAAAAGCACTTATTTGTAATATTTTACTTAAATAATGCAAAGTATACCACATTATTTGTGCAATATACAATATGTTTACATAAAGAATAGAAGTAAATATGAACACTGGTTCACCACAGTTATGGTTGACTATCATTTTTATTGTACTCTTCCATATTTATTGTACTGTTCCATTTTTTTTTCCAAAATCATCCTTTTAATGTTTGCTTCCAGAACAAACCATAAAAAAAGAGCACTGGATAAATATAGTTCAAATAAAACTGAAATTAAAATGAATGCTCTTCAAAGGGAATCCTGTTGGGCGGCTGATGCTGTTTTCCCTGAATGATAACAATGTGGTTGACTATCTTTGGTTGTGTCCTGTCCTCAGCCTGGAGGGATTCTATTCCCACGGTCTCCACTCAGCTGTCATCAGGGAAACTGTCCCAACTTGCCTGAAACAAACACACACCCACTCCACCCACCTGCACTCTGTCTGTCCATGGGGCCATCACATGTGTGTTAACATGCTGGACGGTGGCTCCAGGGGCAGCGAGATTGAAGACAACGTCTCTGCTATGAGCCCAGCGTGCTCTCTCAGACAGGACACAAGCACCTCAAATGCATGGTGACCTTTCATTTCTGATGACCCTGTATCAGTCTGCTCCGGCTGCTGTGTAACAAACACCACAGACCTGGTGGCTTGAACAAGAGACATTTATCATCTCAAAGTCCTGGAGGCTGAAAGTTCCTCCTGAGGCCTCTCTCCTGGCGTGTACGTGGTCGTCTTCTCCCCGTGTCCTAACGTGGTTGTCCTTCTGTGTGTGTCTGTGTCCTGATCTCCTCTTCTTACAAGGACACCAATCATAATGGATTAGGGCCCACCCTAGTGACCTCGTTTTACCTTAATCACCTCCGTGAAGGCCCCATCTCCAAATAGAGTCACGTTCTGAGGTCTTGGGGTTAGGGCTTCAACATAGGAATCTTAGGGGACATGACTCAGCCCCTGACACCACCTCTATGGTCCAATCCCTCTGCTGAGACACTGCGGCTGTGCTCCTGGAAGTCCCTCCAGGGGTCCACGCAGACAAGGAATGCCTGAGTGCCTCTAACTGAGGCGTTCACATAACCCATGTCGGGAAATGCCCTGAAACCAAATCATGAATTAAGCAGCTGTTTCTCTTCTCCCTCAGAAACCCTATGGTCCCTGAAGCCCCATCCAGGCCTCAGGATCTGCTCTCTGCACGTCAGTTGGCTTCCGTGTAGGAGGAAAAAACTCACATTTGGCCCCAATTTCTTGAAAAAACTGTTGACACTGCAATGAATCAGATGAAGGTTATAATGTTCACAGCAGCAGAAAACATCACTTCTGAAACTATTGGTGGAGGGGGTTCACCACCTGGGCTCAGATGCGGGGTCCCTGCGATGAAAGGCCTGCATTATTGCCTGGAGCAGGTGAGACTCTCAGACCACCTGCCTGTGGACAGAAGTAAACACCCCTCCCAGCATCTGCATTTTTTTCCACGTGGGAACACTGTGACAATCTCGCGGTCACACGGGTGTTGGACGGGCTTACAGGTGGGTCTCCCTCCAGGAGCTGTGTAGAGTTGCTGTATCATTCCGTTGAATGTCTGCAGTGTCTGCAACGATGCCCCCTCTTTCTTTCCTGATATTGGTAATCTGTGTCCTCTCCATTTTTTTCTCCCAGTAGTCTTGCTAGAGGTCTATCAATTTTATTCATCTTTTCAAAGAATCAGATTTTGGTTTATTGATTTTTCTCTATTGTATTTTTGTTTTTAATCTTGTGGTTTTCTGCTCTTATAGTTATTATCTCCTTCTTCCTGCTTCCTTTGGGTTTATTTTCCTTTCTTTTTCTATATTTTTAAAGTGGAAGCCTAGATTATTGATTCAAGGCATTTCTTCTTTTCTGGTGTAATCATGATTGGTAGAGCAGAGTTAACACCCCGACTGTGATTGTGGATTTGTCTATTCTCCCTTCGGTTCTGTTAATTTTTGCTTCAAGTGTTTGAAACTCTGTCATTTGGTGAATTCACACTTGGAACTGTAGCTCTTGTCAACCCTTTTGTCACTGTACAATTCTTCTCTTTATTTCTGGTAATTTGCTTTGCTTCAAAGCCTACTTTGCTTGATATTAATATGGCTTCTCCAGCTTTCTGTGATTACCATTTGCATGGCATATTTTTTCCATCCTTTTATTTTTATTCTACCTATGTCATTATATTTGAGGTGATTTAAAAAATTTTATACAGTACATAGTTGTCTAGAAATTAAAATATACATATCTAACTTTCAGTTTGCTTAGAATGAATATTTCGCTAGTTGGGTTTCAGAAATCTATGACCATCTAGGTCTCTTTTACTGGCCCTTCCATTTAGGGTACAATTATCTTCTATGTTACATCTATACACTGTGAAAGCTCCATCAGACAATATTATAATTTTTTGACCATTCTTTTCTCAATGTTTTTTTCTCCATTATTAGGAGTGGATAATTTCTATTGGTCTATATTCAAATTCTCTGACTCTTTACAACATTCCACTATCTATCTACATTCTGACATTAAGTCTATCCATGAGATTTTTAAACAAATTTAGTAGTGATTTTTTTAGTTCTAAAATGGCCATTTGGTTTTTATTTACATCTTCTATTTCTTTGCCAAGATTTTCTATTTCTCTAGTTTCAAGAGTGTTTGTGATTACTGGATGGAGTGATTTTATCATAGATGCCTTTAAGTCTTTGTAAGAATATCTGGGTCATCTTGGTGTTGGCACATGTGGGTTATTCTTTCCTATGTGAACTGAACTCTTCTTGGTTCTTCATATGCCTAGTAATTCTGGATTACACTTCAGACACTGAATATGATGTTATGAAAGTCTGCGTCTTGTTTAAATCCAGTGAAGAATGTTGACAGCTTTGTTATAGCAGGAGTTGATCTGATTAAGTTCAGGTTGAAAGTTCCAACCTACCTTTGGTGAACCGGGGTTCCAAAGATAGGACAGTTTTCAAAGCCTTTGCAGGGTTATTTGCATCTGCCCTGCATATGCCCCACCCACTGGTCTTTGGGGATCCAGGTGGTGGGGTACCTGTTTGCTCAGACCCACACATGTTTACTCACAAGCAGATCAGGAGGTCACAGGCCACTTTGTGGAGTCTCTTTTCCGAGCTCCTCCCTCTCCCTAATTCACCAATACTTTCTGGTCCCCTGACAGTCCTCACTTTGGTCCTCTAGCTAGAAAGCTGTGGCTTCAGTTACCCTGCTTGGGTGTGCACATCCACAGCTGTGCCAGGATCCAAGGCCAAGTGGTGGGAAAACAGAGAGAGAAAAAATCAGGAGGGATTGGCCTCACCCTGCTGCAACCACAAATGGGGAGGAGGTTCCCTCTGTCACAGTTCTGTGTCCTGTGGTTTTCCATTGCCACCCCTGCTGCCACCAACACATGAAATTGCCAGGGAGCTAGGACGCAGGAGGTTGGAGGACAGAAAGAGGGAATACTGGGATGTGTCTGCATTCTCTCTTCTCTCTGCTGATCCTCAACACAGACCATGAGGTCATCTTCTGGAACATCCTATTTGTGGTGCAGTGACCACTTCTGGGTTCTGCTGCACTGAGTTCAGGTGGAGGGTTTCAAGAAGAACAGAATGTGATGAATTCAGCACCTTGTCAGTGGCCCCTCACATTCTGGTCATCCTCCCTAATGTCTGCTCCTGTTTTCAGAGTCCTTGGATGGCTGCTCTGTGCATCTGCCAAGGTCTGTGCCTGAATTCAGTGGGAGATGCCAGGCGGCTTGCGTCTACTTCTTCTTAACTGGAACTGGAAGCTTCCTGAGCATTCTTAATGAGGGTATCGAGGGGATTTTGCTACCAATCTGCCTTAGCTAGTTTATGTTTTAAAACCTAGACTCTGGGACTACAATTGCTTAAATATTTATGAAAATTTCTGTGTCATACAGTTGTGGAGTTTTGACTATTTCATCCTCTTCATATAATTCTAGCTCATATAAATTAGTTTTCTTTTCTACTCTAATATTTATGCTTTTGTGGAACATGAAAATTTTGTTCCATAATTTTTCCATCTCCTTAAAATTTCTCTTAAAATGCAATTACATACATAAAAATACTTACATTTCTTAAATTATTCCTTAATATTTGCATATTATCATTAGCTACTATGGATAATCTATTGCATTTTGTTTAGGAACCACATTACTTAATAGCTATAATGATTTTGGGGATTTTCTGATGTAGAAGATGATTTCTGTTTTGACTTTGAATATAAATTTAACTCAGCAGAGACAGGTAAGCAATCTCATGGCATTTAATTATGTATTACAAAATTCTAAGAAATATTTTAAAGCGAGCTGCTTCAAAGGAGACGGCTTGATAACTAGCTTTTTCTCAGCACGTTTCATTGCTTCAGAAAAGCTGTTGTGTTGGTGCTCGCCTTGTGGGTTAAGACCAGAATTCACCACAGCACTGTCGACTGAATCCCTGCTCCTCTTAACTCAAAGCTGCTCTGGGCTCGGGAAATGAAACACCTGCCAGGAGCCACCTTACAGATTGGGAGCGTCTTACTTCAAGGTGTGGGCAGGAGGGCTCCCTTGTATTTGTGGTCTGTGACGATTGAGAATTCAGGATTTTTTTCACTTTTCTGAGACAGTCTGATTGGATTTATGAATCTGACCGTGCAAAAGTAGAACTAATTTCTAAAAGGGCTGCACATGTAAGTACTGATTTAGGGATGTTAACACATGTCCTCCGTGTAAGACCCCTGACATTAGAAAGGAGGAAGAGACATCTGAAAGAAAGGTCAGAACAGGTGCAGGCACACTGCACCCTTGGGGGTGTGAGCACAGAGGGGCTCCCCCCAGAGCTGGCAGGAAGCAGAGCACTAGGAGGGCTGGGTGGTGTCTGTGTTAGTTTCCTGAGGCTGCCATAACAAATACCAGATTGGGTGGCTCAAACAACAGAAGTTTATTGTCACACATTGTCTCCACAGTTCCCGAGGCTGAAAGTCTGAGGTCAAGGTGTCGGCGGGGCTGGTTCCCTGTGCGGCCGTGAGAGAGAGTCCGTTCCAGGCTGTCTCCAGCCTCTAGGGGCTGCTGCAATCCTTGGTGTTCATTGGCTTATGGAAGCACCACCTAGATCTCTGCCTCATCTTCACATGGCCTCTCCCTGTGCATGTCTGTGTCCAGATTTCCCCTGTTTATAAAGACACAGTCGTTGGATTGGGGCCCATCTGAACTACCTCATCTCAACTTGATCATCTGCAAAGGCCCTATGTCCAATAAGGTCACATTCTCAGATACTGGGAGTTAGGACTTCAACACATTTTGGGGACACAATTCAACCCATGAGAGGTTCCTCCTTCTGAAATTAACAAGCTTGTTGCGTTGGATGTGAAGTGAGAGTGTTGACTTCACACGAAACGTTCCCAGGCCCCTGGGATGGAGATGTGGGTACAGGGATCACCTTCATTCTCTTTAATTCTAAACCAACAGCGGCGACTGTGTGGTGAAGGGAGAACTGGTGCTAGTCTCCGTGGGGTGTCTAAAGGGGAGGGCAAGTGAGACAGCTCCTGCCATGGTGGCCACCCAAGAACACTGTTTGTGTGGAAGTGTGTTCATTCTTTCATGAAGCTCTGTATTTAGGCACAGCATGCCCAGGACTTGATGAAACACAGCAATCAAAGCAGAGCTCCTGCAGGCACGAAGCTTGTTTTCTAGAAGAGAGAGGCAGACGGTGACCCAATGAGATGTCGGAGGACAGACAGGAGTCAGGAGGGAAGAAAGCAGGGCTGGGGGAGGGGATAGAGGGCGGCCCTTTACAACTGATGGTGTGACAGGTCATTTATGTGTCAGCTGGGCGAGGCCACGGTGCCCAGACGTTTGGTCAAACATCCGTCTGGTTGCTGTGAAGGTGTTTTAGATGCAATTAGCATTTAAATCAGCAGACTGTGAGTAAAGCAGATCACCCTCCATTGTTGCTGTTGTCATTGCCCTTGATTCTGACTCCCAGCATCCCTGTGGACAGCAGAGCGGAACCCTGCCCGTTCTTTCTGTGCTGCCCTCTCACCTTCCAGCGCTCTATCAGACAATGCTCTGCTGCTATTCACAGGGTTTTCATGGCCAAGTTTTTTGGGAGTGGGTCTCCAGATCCTTCTTCTTAGTCTGTCTAGTCTGGAAGCTCCACTGAAACCTGTCTACCATGGGTGACCCTGCTGGTACTTGAAATACCAGTGGCATAGCTTTCAGCATCACAACAACATGCAGCCACCAGAGTATGGCAATGACAGATGGGTGGTGTGGTTCGCTGATGAACCTGGAAATGAACCCAGGCCATGGCGGTGAGAGCGCTGAATCTTAACCACTAGACCTCCAGGGCCGGCTGATTACCCTCCATAATGTATATATAATATATGTACACATATGTATATGTATATATGGCTCAGAGAAACAGAGCCAATAGGAGATACATTATATTTCCTAGACTAATCATGAAAGTATGTATGTATGTATGTATGTGTATATGTGTGCATATATATATATACACACATATATATGTTCAATCTAGGAGGCATGATATTATGTATCTCCTATTGGTTCTGTTTCTCTGAAGAACTTTAATACAGATGGTCAAGGGTCTTACAGATAAGGTGACAGATACCTGAGCAAAGACCTCAAGAATGTGAGGTGCGAAGAAATGGGAGATGAGGCGATGGTTCTCCCGGATCCCGGGCCCGTTGTTCCGGATCTCCTGTTTATATGGAGAAGGAGCCACACTGCTCACGTGTGCATTCTCCCAGTGTTCTGTCTGGAGGATGGTTCTGAGCCGGGAGCTGATCACCTCGCCATGGCCTTGGGTTCCTCGTGCCCAGGGCTCAGTCTCTCCTTGCAGAAGAGCTTCCTCCCCCAGAGCAGGGAGTGCTGGACTCCACTGCCCTTGATCCCATGACTTGTGCATCACTTACTCGGGAGGAGTGAGTGAGTGCCTGTTCTCAGAGAGGCACCGTCATGTTACGGCTCGGCTCCCGAGAGCCCGGAGGGAAGGATCCAGCCCACACGGAGAAGAATCAAGATGGGATCCTACTTCATCCTCCGATCCCGTCCTGCGAGAGCATTGTCTGTCCCCTCACAGTGGCTGGGTTCTATTACAATGGACTCTACCCATAGGGCTGGTCTGAGCCAAAATGCTCAGAGTCAACCAAGAAGCCTGTTCCCAGACGTTGGCACAACTCTTTACAAAAAAAATGACCTTAACAAAAAGCTCTGCCTGTGTCACTTGGCAAGGTTTCTAAACAGTCGTGATCACAAAAGCAGAGAATTTGAAGGGGCTCAGGCAGCGTGTGTGCCAGTCTGCTGAAGGGGCGACTGGCAGTAGATAGACAGGAGCCGAGTTCCTGCCCTACCTGGGCACCCGCGTCCTGGGTGAGCCCAGACAAGACCTCTCCGTGCTGTATCTTCATCTGCAGGGTAAGGAGGACAGTAGTAGTCCAGGTCACAGGGCTCTTGTGAAAGTTACATGTGGCAATATGGGTGCAGTGCCGTGAAATGTATTATTATTGCTGCTATGAAGTCTACACCAGCACTTACCACCAACCACTGAACACTCTCGTATGCCAGGTGCTCTCTGGATGCTGGAGATGGAGAGTTGAGTAAACCCCACCTGTCCCTTCAGGGAACCAGGACCAGGCTCATAGATATTAGCCATTGGGTGAGACATCCCTGGGAGGGGGACAGCAAATCAGAAAACTTGTGTCTGGAGACAAAGAAATAAAAACAGGAAATGGAAAGCCCACCTGCCCTCAGACAGGTGCGTTCAATCCATCTTCTTTATTTGAGAAGAGCTGCTGATCTTAGGTCTTCCTTTACAATAACTCTTAAAAAACAGTGAAGAATTTTTGTTGATATTTATGGTTCCTCCCAATTCCACATTTACTTGTGTAAATTCCACCCAGTGGTTAGACATGGGTTATATTATGACATAGCGCTGATGGCACTGAATTCCCTGATATTAAGTGCAGTGTCTGTGATGAAAACATTTTTAAGACACAAAAAAATCTGTTCCAAAAAGTCCGTCAACCTTGGTCTCTCCGACATCACACACACTCCAGAGACTGAGGGCCTTGCTCTCTGTCCCTGCAGCTTGACTGGCTCATGCAAACGGCCCCAGTGTAGGATGTGAAATTGCGTGTCCTGACCCAATTGTTTCTCTCACTCGTGTTCAATCAGCAGAAGGAGGTTTGCTGCCTAAGATAAAGGGAAGTTGTGGGAAACTGTTTTAAATTTTAAATCGCTGTTTTACTGGGTGAGAGAAATACAGTAGCTGCTTTTTGATCGTGTAGACTTGAAGGGATTCTGTTAAAACAGCCCTTTGTTCACATGGATGGGGCCTTAATCCCTCTTTTTAATATTAAGATTTTGATTCAAGATTGTTATAAATGTTCAACTCTCAAGGTGACTCAAAATCATTTCAATATTTAGCCCCCTGATTGAATTCATTATTCCTTGCTTGGTCTCCAGTTTTGCTGGAGGTGTGGACTCGGCACCCCCACCTGCCCCCTCCTCGGAGGTGGAAGATCTGAACAGAGTTCTTCCCAGATGCTGTCGGAACCAGGACTGGGGATAGGAATTGGGTCTCACCAGATGTGGAAGGCTGGAGAGCGGTCACCTTCCTGCAGCTGACCTCGGGGTGGGGACATTCGGTGTGGGTAGAAGCCCGGAGCCCGCAGGCACCGCCTCCAGGGAGGGGGTCCCGGACCAGCTCACCCAGTGCCGCCCCAACTCCTGCTCCGCCAGCCCTCCCCATTGTGTGGGAACTAGTCCCCGTAAGAAACAGCTCCAGTTAGTGAGAGTGTCCTGTAACCTGCACGAGTCTTGGCGGGGACGAGAGCTACTATCTGCAGATGACTGAAAGAGAACAAACAAGTGTGGTCACGTTGCCCACAAGGTAAAACAGGTAACCAGTGAAAGACACACAAACAGCCCCAATGAAAACAATTACGGACTCTGACGGAGAAAGGGAAGGACCCAGCAGGGTGAGGCTGCGGCCGGATTAGTGCCCCCATCACGAGTCTGCAGTTGTAACGCAAATCACATCCCTATTTTTGAACAGAAAGGCTTTAATGGCTCCCATCCGAGGAGCAGGAGAGCTCCACTAGGATCCCCCGTGAGTGTGTAACAGATGCTCTATCGCTCCCTCCTCAGAATGTTTGCACAACAGTCAAGGCCTGGAACAAAGATAATTCCACACGTATTTTCCTGGTCCTTCCTCACTGCTTTCTCTCATTTGTTATCTCCTTACTGTGTCAGTCACCTCCAGCTGCTGCAGCAAAGGAGCGGAGGCAGGACAGCTCCGACAGCAGACATTTATTGTCTCACGTTCCCTGGAGGCTGGAAGTCCAATTTCAAGGTGTCACCAGGCTGGTTCCTCCTGAGGCCTCCCTCTCAGCGTGTAGATGCCGTCTCCTCCCTGGGGCCTCACATGGTCATCCCTCTGTGCGTGTCTGTGCCCTCATCTCCTCTTCTTATAAAAACCCTATTGGACCAGGGCCCACCCCAATGAGCTCACTTTCACTTAATCATCACTTTAAAGACCACATCTCCAAATACAGTCACATCTGTGGTCCTGGGGGTGAGGGCTTCAACATACGAATTCTGGGGGACACAATTCAGCCCAGAACACTTAACTACCTCTCTCCATCTCCATTTCAATTCTCCAAGTGCCCAGAACAGCAGGGTTTCCCCCTCCTTCCTCTGTCAGCAGAATCCTGTGGACATGGAAATATGTGTTGGACATTCAGACATGGTTTACTGCAATTTTTGCCCAAACTGTATCTCTGTATATCTTCCAGTACATATATGTGCATACACACACCCACACACAGCACTCACATACATATGTGTATAATGTTTACACACACACGTACATGGACTCACACGTGTGCATCCCTGCATATATGGAGAGTGGTGCAGGCATTTGCACAAGAGCCCGTGTGCATGTGTGTAGCTGACGCTGAGAGGACTGACCGCTTGTGAAGCCTGTGGTGGCCTGACTTGCTAACCCTCCTTGCACCTGACCCAGCACTTGCGTTACCAATAGCACATGGGTGGGCTGACCCTGAGCCTGGGTCTTCAGGGGTCTGTGTCCCAGGAGGACTCCATGTCCAGCGGCCCCCTGGTCAGGGGTAGGTGGGAGACATGAGCAGCCGTGCCCCTGTAGACCCCAGTCTCCATCCCTCAACCTCCTCCCCCCAGACATCAGGGGCCCAATCCCAGCAGTGGGGCCCAGGCAGACCCCAGCGGTGAGAGACGGCACCGCCCCCAGCCCCTGTCCTGGGGCAGTTCGTTGGCAGGGACAGTTGACGTGTACAATGTTGTAGAATTTCCTGGCAACATCCCACCTTTCCCTTGTCAATACCCTTGGGGCTACTTGTAATTTTCGGTCACTGCCACCAATGTTGTAACAGGTGCATGTTTAGGCTCCTATTTTTTGAGCAGCTACTTTTATTTCTGCAGGATGGATTTCCAGAGTAGAAATCTTGGTCAAGTGCTGTCCATCTTCTCTCGTTGGTGATCATCCCCTCTGGAAAGCATGGCTGTTAACACTTCATCTGCTGTCTGTACGCAGTGAGGCGCATTGAGTTTGAATTAACTTTACTTCTTGGGTGCTGAGAAAACTGCTAAGTACTTGATGCTAATGCAGGTGCTGACCGTGGGCACAGGTGTCGAGGTCCGCGCTGAAGACGGCAGAGACCTAATCAAAAGGAGCCGTCGGTGAGACTGCCCGTCTGCACAGGCTGGAGGAGGGGCCTCTGCTGGCTCGACGCGAGTGTCCCCGATGATGCTCTTCACACCTCGTTGTCCCTGGTGGGGATTCCGCCATGGTACTAGGAGGCCATGACACATTTTACTTTTCTGTTCTTTACAGACTCTTGGTGTGTCTGTGATCCTTGGTAATGCTCTTCCCTTACACTTACCAGAACACAAGGAAAAGCTTTGTCTCCTGGGAGAAGGGAAAACAGAAATTAAACCAGGCAGAGAGAAATCCACTTTCTTAGCAAGAAGTTGCTTTGAGGATAATAAAAATTTCATAAATAGCTAATCATCCCCTGGATTAGTTCCCTAGGACAGCCATAACAAAGGACCACAAACCTGGTGGCTTCAAGCAACATTTATCCTCTCTCAGCTCTGGACGCCAGAGTCTGAGATGGAGGTGTCAATGGGTCACGTGCCCTCCGGAGGCTTTGGGGGAGGGTCCTTCCTGCTCTTCCACCTTCTGGGGGCTCCAGGTGTTTGTGGTCACATTGCTGCAATCTCTGCCTCCCTCTTCACAGGGCTTCTCCCTGTGTGTCTGTGTTCACGCCGTCCTCCCTCTGTCTCTCTCCTCCTTGTCTCATAAGGACACCAGTCATGCTGGATTTAGGGCCCAGCCTCTTCCAGCGTGACCTCATCTTCACCAATGACATCTGCTGACACAGCTGGGCCCCTACTCATTTGAGGTCTGGGCTGTGGGGGCGTCTGCAGGGCGGGCACCCTCTCTGCTCTGTCTTGCACCCTCAGCCTCTGGCCAGTTTCAAAACTCGGTGTTCTCATGGTTAGAAATTGCATGATAACAGGGTGTGTCTCTTTGGCATAAGGAGTATTTTAAGTTGATTATTTTGAGAATCAGCAGACACAGGAAAAGCTCTGAAAACAGAGTAGAGTTTGCCCTTTTGTAAGAGACTTTACATCGGCAAAGGAAATCAGCATTTGCAGGGTTGTCTGTCTCTCTGCGCCCAGACGAGGAGGATGGTGAACCCGTAAGAGCCTCATCAGCGGAGACGGCAGGGGCTGAACCTGCACCACAACCACCTGTGACCTGCTCCTCCTGGTCCCCCAGAGCTGCCCCACACCCCGCTCTGTTTTGTCTGTACTGAAGATGGTGTTTGAGCGGTGGGTTAGGCCACCTGGGAGTTCATCATTTTCTGTGGGTCTCTCCTGGGTGTGTGTGAAATACACACGTTAGTAAACTTCTGTTTGTTTTTCTCTTGTTAATATGTCTTGTATCACGTGGGTCCCAGTCAAGAACCCAGAAGGGCAGAGGGAAATTACTTTTGCTCCCCTAAGTCAGATGTGGGGTAGGAGAAGTCTGCATGCAGGCAGGCGATAGCACCCGTGGGAAGAAGACCAAACTTGATCAGCAGACTCTGGGGCAGCTTCACGTTGCTCTCGGGGACTCTAGGTGGGTATTTTTGTTCTGGAAAAAGACGTAGCAGCAAAAAGCCCCCGCTGTGAGAAGACAAGACCCTCCATCCCAGGTCTCTTTTGAGCTGCCTCACAGAGACTGACAGATGTACTCGGATCCCACGGCAGGTTTGTCGGGAGTCGCGAGGAAGGACGGGTGCCTCAGCCTCAGAGTCACAGGGATGTGAGGAGGTGGCTTCTGGGTGGGACGGTGGCAGGACCTTCCCAAAGTGCTCAAAGAGGCTGAGAGAGAATCAGAGCCTTGTGTGAATTCACACAGCATTAGGACAAAGATGGAAGTGGAGCGGGTACATCAGAGCCCCAAAGATTCCTCTACTGTGATTTGCTGGGTCTCTGTCTAATTTGGACCCAAAGATCTGAAGGGCGGGGCAAATATATGCTTCTGGAAATATCTGCTGAAGCTTCCTACCACCCAAGGGAACACAGGTCTTGGGTGCCACTTGATTGGGCACAAAGGGGTCATATTGGCATCTGGGAGCCATGTGGCTGAACGGGACTCTGCTGGAGGCTGTGGGATCATGAGTGAGATGGCAGGGTGCCCGTGCACGGGTCCTCTCAGCCCTCGTCTTCCTGCTCTGCCCTGGCCCACAGCACCCGGCTGTAGACGCACAGGACCGCACTGGCCGTGCTGGACGGGCTCGGCCTGGAGCCCCCACTCTGGGCGCCTCGCTCACCTTGACGCCTCTTCTCCTCGCCCCCGGGCAGGTGTGTCTTCTCTCCAGGTGAGCTCCTGAGCACTCGGCTCTGGGTCCTCGTGTCTTTTTACTCTTTGCTCTCTCACTGGTCTTAGGGACCCTCTACGGCTTCTGTCACAACCTGTGTGTTGTGTTGACTGGCAGATCTGCATCCTAGGGAGGTCTCCTTTTGTTAAACGCTCATGAAGTCCCCTTACAACACCCCCAGTAGGTGAGCATGTTGCCTTCCCACCAGGGTGCAAGGTCCCCTGGACAGAACAGAACGGCCAACCTTGGTATCCTCACCAAGCTCATCATGATACAGCTCTGAAAGGTATTTGTTTCTCCTGTAACAGAAAGGACTCTTCCCCGCAATGTAAAATGTGTGTTCCTGAGCCCAAAGTTGCGTATTGGCATTGAACCCACCCGTCGTCTCTTGTCCACCACGAGCACCTTGAGATCCGGGGCTTATCTTGAACTATGGTCAGTCTGACAGCTTACACCCAACACGGGTGCCCCCCTCAACTGCCAAGTCAGACACTAGCGGACCCACTCACGTTGGCACAGAGAAGGTTTAATTTGCCACTTTCTTCAGATGCTGTGGCCACTACAAATGAAGGGGAGGTGGGATGGCAATTTGGTGGTCCTGAATTTCCCACGTTCTATTTTCCTTGTCCTAAATTTTCCCTTTGCCAATACTTGCTATTAAATCCTTACCACAGATTGTACAAACAGTTCAAAGGGAGGCATGGATTCATTTCCACAGTTAATTGATCCAGAACCAACTCACACAATGTCGGGTTAGCCATTGTTTTCATATCTGAGTATTTTGGTTGTTGTCCCAGCAAATAAATGCTTGTTTTGAGATGGCTGAAGTTAGCAAATGGTTTTTCAAAAAAGTTCCCCAACCAGCTGCTGCTTGCTTAGTCCCCAGTGAGGAGGTGGCTCCAGGGCAACAGTCACAGAGCTGGAAGCCTGTCTATAATGTGTGGGTTTGTGACATCCAAATGTCATCAGAAACATCTGTTTGGCAAAAAAATATGTCTTAGATATTGTAGAAGCAGTTTTTCTTCTCAGAGTACTCCTTCTGCCAGCGTGAGCTCAGCTGGGCCCCTGGGAAGAAGGGCAGAGAATTTCTGTAAAAATAAAAAGCTAAGAGATACGAAGATAGTGCAAATATTTCTGGGAAAATCTATGTAACTGAAGGACCACGGCTGTAGCAAAAAGAGTTCTGTATCATTTGTTCCCACCTCTTCCTCATCCTTTAAAAAAAAATCTTGTTTAAAAAATAGAAAAAGAAAACAGCAAAACCTTAATCAAGGAAAAAGCTAACCATCCTCGTACATGGGAGTTAGTTTAGGAGAGTTTAGGTAATTTCTATTAATCTCCTTTAGCATCAGCAAGATTTGGGCCTGAGAGTTCCAATTAATGAGATCAGAAAGAAGGGATGAAGAAAAGAGTGAAAAAGAGATCATGCAGACCATGAAACATAAAATTATATGACACACGTGAGAAAAACATATCACTCAAGGAAAGACCCTGTGAACGACCAGGAGGCACTTCCATGCTGAGGACCTGAAAAATTGAAACTGCAGCCTCTATCTAGTGCACTGCATTTTGTGGAAGAAGGAAGGGAAATAAGAACTGATACATGCATATTCCTATTAGTATAGACAAAGAGGAAGGATGTGCCAGAAGCTACAGAAAATGGTCGTCTACAGGAGTGGATGTGAGCGAGGCAGGTCATGGGAGAAAACGATGTCACTCTGTGCCGGTTGGTGTAGTTCTGACTTAGGAAATCACGTTAATATTTTATATACTCAGGAGTAGAGTCCCACTGATTCACCAAAGATAGGAAAAGTTAAATTGCACACAAATTGAGGCCAATGAACCTAACCGTACTTCATATGAATAACATAATCACTGAGAAAAAGAGAAGCGATCCAAGTAATATATGAATGCAGCATTCTCATTAAATATCCTCAGTTTAAAGCAAAAATAAAATTGTAAAAACAGTTTGCAATCCACTTAGAAGATATGTTTTGCACATTGGTATGAGTATAGCCCTGCAAATATATATACATATATATATTGTGTTATAGGAGTGAATAAACTAATAAATAAACTGCTTTACAGAGCCCAGATGCATACTTTTGAAGAAGAGAGAAACAAAAAGAAATGAGAGAAGTCAAGGAAGACCTTTGTAGGGGTGAGGTGGAGTTGGAGATGTCAGTCTAATCCATCTGTGTATGTGTGTGTACATGTGCATGCATGTGCCTGTGTGGGTGTGTGTGTACATGTATACTGCATATCTATCCAAGTTCTTTCCACTGAAAGTGGCCCCGCAGCAATGAGCACCCTTTGTGCCCCAATCTTGGTCTCTAAACACCATCTCACATTCAAAGGAACCAGGGCTCCTTGGCAGGTGGCTGCCTCCTGGTTTGGGCAGGAGCAGACAGGTCAGCCTGGATACAGGGAGAAGACGGAGCAAGAAATTAAAGGGCTGGATACCATGGCTTCCTTCCTGACACTGCCACCAAGGAAGCACCCAAATAGAGCGATTTGGGAAAACAAATCATTAAAAATGTGCTTATTGGTGCCTGAGGCATAACCCAAGGTTAGACAGAAGCTGGAGATGGCAGCCTGGGATCTCCCTCAGGTGCTGTGGTGTTTGTGGGTCTATGCACATGGACTACCTTTCTGATTGTTAACATTAGTGCCTGCTGGTGAGATGGGACTTGGGACCTCAACAGTCAGGAAATTTACGATTTATGTCCTTCTTTTTTGCTGGCACCATTTACTTATAGGAACTAGGGCTGCACTTTGGGATAATACCATGGCCTTGAGGGATGGATGAGGGAGAGTACAGTGGGGGTCTTCTCCCCAGAAGGGTCTGCCTTTGGAATGGGCTGAGCTTGCAGGGGAGCCTAAGGGTCCCCACCTCATCCCACAGTGGGAACAGCAGAGGGCATGACAGAGAAGGGAACACAGCAATAGTCACTACAGAGAGGTAAGGAATTCTGAGGATTGAGAAGATTATGGGTATCCATCTATCTGTCTATCTTTATCTATCTATCTATCATCTATCTATCTATCTATCTATCTATCTATCTATCTATCTATCTATCTATCTATCTATCTATCATCTATCTATCTATGTATCTATCTATCTATCACCGGTCTATATAATGGTCTATCTATTTATCATCTATCAATATCTGCCTATATTATCTCTATCTATCTTTATCTCTACCTCTAGATCTATCTCTGTATCTATCTATATCTCTCTGTTATCTATCATCTATCTATCTTTTTAAAATTCTAACTAATACAAGTGTTAAATCAATGAAGGATAAAAAATGGATAGTGTGCTTGCAGTCTTAAAAGGGCCTGAATGAGTGAAGAGTTTCATTCTGTTTCTTAAAATCTCCACAAAACATTCAGTCATATTATAATTGTAAGAATGAGAGAAAAGACCTGGGGAATGTGTGGGTCACCAGCAGGAGGAACGCTAGCAGGATGTGGGCAGGACATAGTGGGTCACCCAGGGCCCCTCTGGATCCAGGGATGGGGCACTGATTTCTCTACACTGGTCTGGCCTCAGGCCTGGTCTAAATGAGTCTTCCAGCCACTCTTCCAACCAACTCAACTTCTTTAACTCAGCTCCTCTGTGTTAATGGGAGGCTGACCTCAGTGACCTGCCCACAGGTCACATTTCACTGGCTCTAGAAGGTTCCCTATGATGGATCTCTTAGAGTGCACATAAATGCACAAAGTGAACTGCTGGGGGGAAAATGTTCTGGATAATTCTGCCATGGTATTTCTTAACTAGCCAAGTGTACAAATCACTTAATGAAAAAGGACCCCAGATGGCTCAAAGGAAGCGGCTGTCTGCATTCTTGTAGCTGGTGGGAAGTGTCCAGCAGGAGTCCAGCAAGAGGAGGAACCTGTGATACCCCAGGCCTGAGGGACAGGAGAGGAAAAGAGGCACCTGATGCTCACGGTGAGGGGGGTGACACAGAGGAGGCTGCAGGACATTGTGGAGGGGTGGATCCCCACAACTTGCCCAAGAATGTGTGTCCCAACTTCTCAGCCCTCCACACCCACCAGGGCCATCAAGGGATCAGCCTCCAGGGCACAGGATGGGCAGAGGAGGGATGTCGGGGGTCTGGTGGGACAGGGAGAGAGGTGTGTGGAGAGCCAGCCCACAGGAGACACTGGGCAGTTCCCTTACACCCGGCTCAGGATGGCTTCCTCCTGCACAGGCCTCCCATCCAGAGGTGGGTCAGTGGCTCTTGGAAAGCTGGCTGTGTCTTTCTGGTAGTGATCAAGAACTTTAACCTAGAACTGAGGTAGTGGTTTATGGGAAAACCCAACTTACCACTGGATATAAAATAAGTTACTTGGAGGACAGCTTGAAAGGAAATATTCAGACTGATGTCCGCAGAGACAACGGATGGAAAATGTAAAAAAAAGAGATCATAGAAGAAGTACAGGACAGAAGGAAAATATCAAACGCATACACGGTTAGAGGCCCAGAAGGAGAGGAAAGAGGAAACCGAGCAGAAGCAATGTTTGCAGAGATGACGGCAAAGAAACGTCCAAACCCAAAGGAAGACAGACGCAAGATTGACGGACCCCATACAGGACAATACAGGAGAAACACACATAGGCACATCACAGGATCAATGACTGAGACAAAGAAAAAGAGAAAATCTTAAATGCAGCCAGAGGAAAAAATATTATCTTCAAAGGAGCAAAACTATTAGCCACAGCTAACTTCCCCAAATGGACAACAGAGGCAGGAAGAAAGGAAAGGACATCTTCAAAGTGCAGAGAGCAAATAAGCACCAACAGAAGATTCTATATTCATAGAGAGCATCCGTCAAAGAGGATGAGTTAGCATAATTAAAAAAAATATTGTGGCAGAATTCGTCAGCATCAGATTCTGACCAGAGGAAATTCTAAGGCCATTTTTTTTCTCCCAAGCAGAAGGAAAATAATCCCAGACTGAAGACGGGGGCTGGGTTGCAGAAAGGAATGGGGAGCAACAGAAAGCACAAGTGGGACATAAATCTTTCTGTACAAAAGCACATACGGATTGTAGCAAATGGGCTTAGTATGTTTGATAGATAACTATCTCTAATGTTAGATACTAGAAAATAGAAAAGGCTAGAAGTCAACATTCAAGCTATCTAACTTAAGAAGTTAGAAAAAATAAAACAATTCAACAAATGTAGAAGGAGGGAAATATAAATACAAGAGTAAACATTAATGAAATAGAAAGAAATACAGAATACAGAAGGTGAATAAAGCCCAGTGTTGTTTTATTAAAAAGACTAAACAAACTGATAAACCTCTCATGATACTGATTAAGAAAAACAGTAAGAAAATACACATGAACAGTGGCAAGAATGGAAATGTTAATGTTGCTACAATTCATGAAGATATAAAAGCCCAGAACAGTATATGTATTTTAAATGTACCAATTAAATTGAAGATTTGCGTGAAATGCAGAGATATCTTGACGACTATAACTTAAATAAACTCATGCCATATAAAAGCTGAGGAGTTTTATAACTATCAAATTAATTGAGTCTGCAATTAAAAGATTTCCCACAAAGAAAACTCCAGAATATGTCACAGTTGAATTCCACAATAAATTTAAGTAGGAAATACAATCATTCTTAAGCAAATTTTCCAGAAAAGAGAAGAGTGGGAATAATTCTTAATTAATTTGTAAGGCCATGCAACTCTGAAACCAAAACCTACAAAAACATTAAAGAAAAGAAAATGACAGGCCAATCATGTGCGTGCATTTAGATGCCAAAAACCCAAAGCAAATATTATCAAAGCAAATCCAGCAAAAAATAAGAAGAATGATGTTACATCATGATAAGTTTGGTTTATTCTAGGGACACAAGACTGGTTTAACATTTAAAAGTCTATCATATAATTCACTATATATGAGCAGAATAGTGGATAAAAATCATACAGTATATTCATTAGATCATACAAAGCATTGAATGAAATGCATGACCCATTCACTTAAAAAATAAAATATTCATTGCAAACTAGGAATAGAAGGACATTTCTTTAGTCTGGTAAAGGATATCTACAAGAGGCCCATAAAATAACAATTAACTTTAAAATATTGAAAGTAAAACGTTGATCTGGGACACGAGGTAGTTTCGTTCAGAGGTATACGCCCAAAGGTGGAGGACTCCACAGGACACCGTGTACTGGGCTTCACCAGCAGGAGAACCGCCTGTGGAATTAGAAGTGAGCGAGTGGTGCTGGGATTGGGAGGGACACGTGAGATCTTCTGGGTCCTGACAACACTTTACTCTTGTCCTTCATGGTGGCCACAAGTGGGTTCACTTGGAGAAAATGCATCAAGCAATACAGTTGTTATTTGTGCAAGTGTATTTATAAATGTTACACTCCAGTAAAAATCTAAAAGTATTATCAGTCCACCATGTATAGCATTTAATGCAGAGAAAATGAAGTGATTTATGTCATAAGCTGCGGCAGTAACATTATTTCATCATAGTCCATTATCATCATATAATGCTTATTTGAGGTAAATGTTTAATTTTTGAAAGCTTAATGTTTAATTTTTGAAACCTTTAACCATCTGTGAGATCCCTATCATCACATTGATCCTATATAATTGGTCAGTAGACACAGATCTACACAAATTTCCAAGGACTGCCCATGGATCCAGCTCACGTAGACTTCGCTACTTTCCACAATCATTTATTTTTGCTGTCGGAATCATCTTCAAGGCTAAAATGGACAGACACAATTGTCTTTGCACAAAATCTTCCAGGGGTTCATAGAGTCTTAAGATGCATCTGACAAGTAAAGAAAGAGGGAGCAGAGCTGGGAAGGCAGAGAAACTGTGAGGCCATTACCCTTAACTGAAACACATAATGACTGACCATCAGAAATGTCCTCACACATATAAGTGACCATCGCTGGTAGACTAAGCACATTTGGCTTTTGTAGAGAGTTGTTGCCCTTAATAACAGTGAATTCAACTTGTGATTAAGACACAAATTACAAAAGTACTTCTATTTTCTCTTTCGGATCCAAGAGATTTCTGTGGTTGACCATTCTGGTCACTGGCACTATTTGATGTTTCACACTGTGTTCCTTCTAACTTGATAATTTATGATATGAGATTGGAAATAAACCAATCATCAATGGCAGCATTCCAAAGAGGAGTGGCATATCCTTGGGCATTTTCCTGCCCGTGGAGATTCTGATTTAATGAAGGACGTCACTCACGTCCTCTACAAAGGGGTAAGGGCTCAACTTCCACCATATAGACACGCCTCCTCAGGAAGATGTTACATGATTTCAAAGACCCATGTGTCGTTTTAGGGTAAATTGTTACAAACTGGAGGGGACTGAGAGGGAGAGAGAAAGAACTGAACAAGTGTGGGATTAGAAAGGGATGTTTATTTTAGGAAGTGAGAGGAGTTCTCAGACGTACATGAAATGGGACCGCATTCATGTATCTTAACTTTTGGCATACACGTTTGATCCAGGATCAAAATGAAAATCTGATGTTAAAAATATTTTTTTAAAACAGGAGTTACTTGATTGTGATGGTGTCTGCATGGCTGTATACACTTAAGATGACTCATCAAACTGTACTCCTAGAAGGGGAGTATTTTATGGTACATAAATTATACCTCCATAAGGCTGCAAAAAACACATTGGAGAAACATAATTGCCACAGAATGATACCATTCGTTAAGTCCCTGATTTCTACATCAAAAAGCAATATAGATAAATTGCCTGCATAATCTTCACTATTCATTTTTCAGATTTTAACAGGAGCAGACTAAGAAAAACCCACAAAACTTTAAGAAATGATACTGACTTTTCAATGTAAGGAAATACGTGATAGGTGCATGCTTCCACAATGGCAATGCAGATGTTCTCTTATAACAAATTTAAAATACTCGATGATTGTACTCCACCAAAATACGTCTGTCACTTATGATTAACTGAATTTGCTTCCAGGGTTTTTGCAGATAAAAGGAGCAAGATCTTTGCTTGGTTCTGCATGAATTAATACATCTCAAACTTAAAAAGAGGAGAGATTAGTGAATTATTAGGAACAATTGCTTTACTAGAAATCTCAGTTGTGAACAGAGTAAGGAAGCTTTAAATCTAATGTTTGGTTCTTCTCTGCAGAAATATACTAAACTTGACATTTCCTCATTTAGATCTCTGGAAGTTTTCACAAAAATGCATGGACAAACATGTAAATAAGTCCTACATCAAGAATAACAAAGCTCGTACAGTTATTTCATCTGTTTGGTCTTAAAAAATATTTACTCTTAGAGTTTCCTTTACTAAAACTATCTGATGATGAAAATTATAACGTAAATTCTTTCTGTCAGTTAAATTCCTTTTAGTGAATTTCTAGGACTACAGAAACCTATGGGAGTAATGTAACTCACACATGTTAATTTTTTTGCTTTTAATGGGCTGAAAACTCTGTACTCAAACTGGAAGTACATTTTCTGAATAAAGTTATTCTTACCAAACATTATGAACGACTTCCAAGGACTTCCACTTCCTCCCCTAAAGAGAGGGGTGTTGAGGGAGCTGGGGCTCGGTGATGAGAATGCCAGTTCTTGTGTATGATGGACCCAGTTTCATCTTCGTTTTCACAGTTGACACATCTCACTCAGCCCCTTCCTGGACCGCTTCTCTGGGTCCGCAGGTGCTGTCCACCCTGGGCACACTCTGTACAGGGATTCTTCTCTCTTCTTTCTCCTTCTTTTTCTTGGCCTTTGAGGTCATTGGGAAAGCTTATTTATGAATTATGTGGCAGTACCTCTGTGTTTGTCCATCCATCTATACAGCAAGTTTGTACATTTGCCATGAGCTTTAATGAAAACCTCAGGCTACTCAGATATTATTCATAACCTTCTCTCATCAGCAATTTGAAAACTAATTCACTTGTAAATTATACCCTCCAGGGTTCACTCCTACCTTCCAAATTACCTGTACTCGTCCTTCCCCAATCCACCTGCCCGCATCAGAACATGCAGCTGTCTTCCAGTTATTCTGCTTTGTGACTCAACAAATCCAGGAACACAGCCCACCCTGGGGCTCTCCTTGCTCCAAGAACCTAGGAAATCTCTAACCTTAGCATCCTAGGTGACCCAGGTAGCCGCAGCTCTCCAAATAAAACATCATTTTATCTTTCCATATCTGCCAGATCATTAATGCAACCTTGGTTTCACAACATCAGCAATATAACTTTTGGCTTACTTCCTTCTTGTGTATTATCTTCCACTGGCATTACATAAGACAGGTACAAAACTGGTTATTAGGGCTCAAGCAGTAGCATAAAAGGAGTAGACCCTCCTATAAATAAAACGTGCATTTGGAAATAATGCACTTAGGCAAATACATTCAAAGCATGATTTTATTCAAATTAATATTAAAGAGCAAATGACATTTTAAGAGAAAAAACTGAAGGTCATTGAAGTGAATATCGATAAAATGGAAACATAATTTAAAATACATTTACTTTTTGGCACTGACAAGTCAGAGAACTACCTCAGTGTACTGAATCCAAAAACTATGGAAAGATGAGGGAATTCATAACAGAAGTTGAAGAATGAAAAATCAAACAATATTTTTCACCTTTTGTTTACTGTCATTTCTGAGGACTTGATACACGCCAGCAGGTTGCTGAACATGGTCCAAACGTGACTTTAGTTCTCACCCTGTAGGAAGGTAATTGTTGCTTCACTTACTTTACAGAACTAGGAAACGAGACTCAGAGAAGTTAAGTAGCTTCCAGTGGCAACTCAGAGAAGGTGTGTGAAGCCGAGATTCAAACCTCCTTCTACCTGAGTTCAAACCCAGAGCCACAGTCCCTCCCTCTGCCTGTCTGCCTCCGCCATGACATCTCTGCTGGATCCTGAGCCTGGAACCACTGGGCGGTGCCCCTTTCATCCAGTGTCGTGGCTTGTGAGTCGGATCCTGGTTAAATGCGGCTCCCCTGAAGACCCGAAGGAATATTGATAACATCTGATTACTTATCCTTTGTCTTTTCCCAACGGACTGTGAGGTAGGGCATGAGTACTTCTCTAGTCAAGATTCTGTCTATAACATTTTCATAAGAATGTAAGCATGTAAATTTGAAATATGCAATAAATGAACACCTTTTTAAGAAAATGTCAGTGAGTGTTTAGAAAAAAATTAACTAACCACAAACTCACAATCCTCCTCCCACAATCACCATCAAAATAAAATGGCTTTGAGCACAAATAATTTGGGAACATTTTATAATTTCAAAAGACAGATACGTAGTTTGTTATTCAATCCATTCCGGAGAGTGGAAGAGGGAGCAGTTCCACTTCCTCATAAGCGCCTGTCACGCTGAGGGCAAAGTCACTCTCCCCTGTCACTAGAGCGGTAAAAACCCTCCTTGCTTACTACAAACTGAATTTAGCTGGATTTTAATGTGATAATCGAACACATCATGTATTCTCCGAACCGAAAGAGAGTTCAGTTAGGGTCAGATCATCCTAGGACTGGGTTAAAGGACTGTTAAAAATGAATGATCAAAAGGCATTTTACATTTATTACTTTTACGCACAAAAGGGCTTATTGCAGCAAGTCAATTATTCCAAAGGTTTACCAAGATCAAATGTTGAGGATCTTCCCGCAGTCTCCTCCCTTGATCCTTCTAAGATGAGCAATATCGAGAAATGGTTGTGAACCCTCTAATGCTTCTTGTGACCACGGGCAGGCTTTGCTTCTGTTCCACAAAATGAGATCGTCCTCTCTCTGTGACTGTGATGCATCTCTCTGCTCTCTAGGAGTCGGGCTGACAACAACAGACACACATGCTAAACACACACAGTGTGTGTGCATATAACACCTTTTTTTCCTCAGCAATGAGGTCCCAGCACCCCCTCTGGAGCACATTCTTGCACAAACACTTGCAGCAAATAACAAGTGCATGAGGCTTCCTTCAGTGGCTGAGGAAGGGGTCAGCAAAGGTTTCTGAGGTTGTGGGGGGCAGACTTGTGGGACTGAGCCTGTAACCTGTGGGATCTATCTCCAGGTAGACAGTGTTAGTGTTACTGCACAAAGGGCATGAGCTGCTCGCTGTGAGACAAAAGCCAATTGTCCAGAGGCAAGATGGTGGATAAGACAGGGCATTTATTACAGCTTGCTAGCAAGGGGGAAGATGGCTGACTAATGTCTCCAAGAACCATCTTACAGAACAAAGACTACAGTTATATAGGGGCTGGTCTCCTGGTGAGGGAGGCATCTGGTCTCAGGGTGGAGGAGACATCTAGTCTCAGGGTGGGGGGCATCCATCTAGTCTAGTTCCTGAGTCTTTTGTTTTACTTGATATACATCAGAGACTGGAGCAATGCCTTATACCCTGGTCTTTCAGTTGTCATTGATGAAGGCAATCAGCCTGGATTCTCTACCCAGGGGTTATCACATTCTGAAGGAACTCAAAAGAACAGGTTATCAACTTATAGCAGCTGGGAGGGGCCACAAAACCCACAGAGCATGTCTGGGCTACTTAATCAGAGGTCATTCAAAGTTACAATATGGTTTATTTTCTACAAGATGGCTTCCCTTATGTCAACCTTGTGTTGAGCCGGTATCATTAGAATTGAGTTAATTGCTTGGTGGCACAGGAAAAAAAAAACCACATTGGAGAGGTAGTCTGGGTTTTTGTGGGAGAAACTTCAAAATTATATGACAAAGGGTATAGTTTCAGGGAGGCGTGAAGAATTGGCACCAACAATTCAAGCTACCACACCATCTATTACAGTCCTCACATCCACCTTGTCTGGTCCAGTGAAGTGTGGCAACCTGGATTGTGGCAGGAGGCTCCCACTGTGGGAAATTTGGGTTTAACCCTCTGGGGGCCTCTGTGGGGTGTGTCTAGCTGATGGGCGCAGATTCTGCATATGAATCCTCCAAGCCCTGTCCATCCTTGGCTGAGCGCTGGCCCCTGGCAGGCACTCCTGGGCACTTCATCATGTCCTCTGGGGCAGAGCCAGGCCTGTGGAGCAGAGGGAGCCCTCAGGAAGGGGCTACAGCTGCTGCCGAGAATCCCATTCCCTGTGTGGGAATGAGGGTGTGGGTGGGATGGGGGGGCACCAAGGCCGTCTAAAGTAGTGATGTAACAAACTGATTTTCTAAATGGACCAAAGAGACCAATGCCCATAATTCTGCCTGATGGGAAGGGACAAAGACCACAAAGGGTGAGTAGCAGGCCCCCGTGCACCCCGGTGACTAAAGCCCCACTGATGGGCCTCGGGGAAGATGCCCACCTGGCTCGGAGGAAGCTCCCTCCACCTCCTCCCTCCACCTGTCTCCTCCGGATGTCATCAGCCAGAGTGACCGGAGCAGCAGGAGCTGATGACGCAGAGACTTGGTCAGCCTGGGGGGTCGAATTGGTGCAGATTCTCCCCCACCTGCCAACTGGACGTCATATGGGTGAGAAACGTATTGTGGTGGGAAGACGTCGAGAATTAAAAGTTAACCTTCAGGGCGTTAGCATTACCTTAACTAGTACAGATGATACGCTTGGAGGTTCTTCTCTGAATACACGTGTTGACATGATAGTCATGTCTTGTTAACAGATTCTCTGAATATAACTTCAATATATCGATCAGAGTTGTTCACAGGCAGTCTGTCAGTTTCCAAGTTTGAGTTCTGTTCATTTTCATAATTAGTCCACTTCTTTGGTGCCGATGGTTTTTGATTTTAGTTTTATTTCAACTTTCAAGACTTGCCTTCTGAGAGTGTGTGTGTGACTGTTCTCAGAGTTCTGGAAACATCTCGCTAGCAAACGTGAGGATATTTTCAAAGGAAAAGTTTCAAAAGGGAAAAAGAGCCTCAGTAACGTAGTGATGTGGCGGGGAATGTTTGTACAAGGAGCGGCCAGTACAGTCATGAGGAAGGAGAAGCTGGTGGGAAGAAGTGGCCTTGGTTCCAGGCCAGCCTCACGTTTCTAGCAGTGGTACCTTTGTGACGCTGCAGCCCAGGGGGAGAGCACAGGCGGAGAAGTAGGTGGACGGGGACTCACCCGTTTGGCGGGGACTGTGCATCCCTTCCCCCGCTCCTTGACCTCTGAGGTCAGTGGGGAAACTTGAGATCAATCAGACAAGAGGTGGAAGTCAATTCCTAACCTGTTCATTCCGTGCCCATGTTCTCCTCGACAAGTAAACTCAGCGTCAGAGGCATGCAGGAGAAAACATTTTTTTTGATTCAGCTTTTTTTCCTCAAAGGGGCGATTAAACAGAAAGAGCAGAAGAATGAAGCACGCTCTGTGTCATCCAACCGTCTCTCTAATGCACACAGGGGACAGCACCCTGGTGATGTGTTCTGTCTGCTCCCGTGTGGACATCAACATTACATCGGAGGCAGCTTGTGCTCTTCCACCCTTCTGTGAGTCTGGGCTCTTCCTGGACTCTGTGTCCACACAGGCAAGTGCACAGAACGACCTGGTGCATCATATGGGATCATAGTTGATACCAACAGAAAATGAGCAGAGTTTTTGCCAAATAATATGAAAAAAGCAGCTTTAAGTATTTCTCATTTTTCAAAATTTCCTAGCCAAAATACCACACAGTTTATGTGAATTCAAACAGAACACATTAAAACTGTATGAGAATCAAGCAGTTTGGAATTATGTGCCCAGTGAAATTTACTTGTCACAGTCCATTTTCTTGCATATGTTAAAATCCACATCGGTCCTTCTCAAATGTTCTCTCTGAAGTTCCCTCAATGCCAGGAGAAGGTGAATTCATACCACTGAGAGTCTAGAAGCCATTGCTTTTTTTTTTTGTTGCGAGGAAGACCAGCCCTGAGCTAACATCCGTTGCTAATTCTCCTCTTTTTGCTGAGGAAGACTGGCCCTGGGCTAACATCCGTGCCCATCTTCCTCTACTATTATATGGGACGCCGCCACAGTGTGGCTGACAAGCAGTACGTCTGCCGGCGCCCGGGATCCGAACCCGCGAACCCCAGGCTGCCAAGCGGGAACTAAACTACTGCACCACTGGGCTGGCCCCTAGAAGCCATTGCTTTTAAAAGCCATTTTAAGTCATTGCTTTAAAAAAATTCTACTCAGTATTATATGTGCACTGTAACATACGTTAAAATAATGTTTTCAATGAACAGCAGAGTAGTTAACAAAATAAAGTAAAATAACCTGTTCATTCTTTTGGTAAATTGAAGAGAGATGTTTCTTTGGGTTTTAATTTCAGAACGTTGCGCTGAATTGCAGCTTTGCCAGTCGGAATGTTTTCTGCTCTGCATTTCATTCTATTTGAGAGGCCAGAACATAACTACGTGGCCATCAAAGACATCAGGCTTTTACAGGCTTTACAAGCTGCACTAGGGAACAGCAGCTGTGGACCAATCCACAGAATCTGATGAAGAGTTGTGATGGAGGTGCGGTGGTGTCAGACCCTGGCTCAGGCATCATTCCAGGGAATTCTTCACAATGGATTTTTCCATTAAGGTGGCAGATAATCTTTATTCTACCATTAACATTTTAATCGCTATTATATGTAAATAAATAAGGAATATCTAACGATTCACAAACTTATCAAACAAGTCAGGTATCCACACTTCATTTCATTTTCTTCACAGCACGTTCACAGGTCCAGTGAGAGTGGACACGTGCCGCCGTGTTAATGAGGGTCCGAGCTTGTTACAAAAGAAAAATCTCTACATCATCCAGTGTCGTGAGCTGTGTGTCTTGATTGTGACGAAGGAGGAATTTACTCACTTTCTGTGGGCCTGACTTCTTTGTCCCAAAGGTCTCCATCTCTCTCTTCCTTTCTCCTCTGTCTCTTGTCTGTGAGATGAGATAAATAGTTCTGGTCAGAGCCTTTCCCTCGCTAACCCAGTGTATATGCCTGCAGTAAAGTAAGCTTTCAAAGGCTTTCCTATTTCATTAGGGATTTCCTGAAAAGAGAATTACTGAAGCAGTGGTTTAACTTAATTTACTCTTTCTCTGATCTATTGAACAAAGAAGGAATTCAAAGGCGAGCTCCTCGGGCCTCAGTGCTCTCTGGGTCGGGGATGCAGGGGCCCCACACTCAGTGGGTCCCCAGCAGCCTGCAAGCACCACCTGCCATGCCTCTGTGCACACTTCACATCCTCTGTGCCACGTTTATCACCACTAGAGGATGGCTGTCAGTTTTCCTAGAATACACCTCCACACATGTATTTAACACTTAGATGTTGACAGATGTATATCACTCAGATGTCACGTCCCTCCTGCTAGCCAACTGGGAGATGTCAACTCTCCCCAAACTCAATCTATAGATTCAACTCAATTCTAATCAAAATAATTTTAGGCTTATCTGGGTACAAATTCACAAGTTGATTAAAAAAATTCATGTGGCAACAGAGAAAACCTGAAAGATCCAAAACAGCTTTTGGAACTGGTTTTGTTCCAACAGAACAAAGTTGGAAGGCTAACCACAATATGGCTTCAAGACTTACTACAGTGATATAGTGACAGAGACAGTGTTGTGTTGGAGTCAGAATAAACATCTAGATTAATGGAGCAGAATAGAGAATCCAGAAGTACACCTACACATACATGGACAACTGATTTTTGACCAAGCTAGAAAGGCAATTCAGTGGAGAAAGAATAGTCTTTCCAACAAAGATTGCTGGAACAATTGGATGGTCATATGCAAACAGATGAACTTTGATGTATATACAAAAACTAACCAGAAAAATAAAACCTAACACCATAAAACATATAGAAGAAAGCATGGTAGAACAACTTTGGGACCTCAGGTTGCCAAAAGTTCCTTAGATAAGATAGCAAAGTCACCTCTGTATTTATGAAAATTAAAAACCTTGCTGTTTGAGAGACAGTTAAGGTAGTGAAAAGGCGAACCACAGACTGCATGAAAGATCTCAAAGCACATATATGAAAGAGGACTTGTATCCAGAACATATAAAGAACTTTAGCAACTCAACATTAAGAAAACAAACAACCCAATGAGAAATGGGCAAAAAATTTGAACAGATGCTTTACCAAAGAAGATCTATGGATGACAAACACACGGGAAGATTGCCAACATTGTTAATTACTAGAGAAAAACTAAAATTAGACTAAATGTTACTACACTAAAATTAAAGTGACTGACCATCCTTTGGCAGTGGTGCTTTGAGAAGACGTGGAGGATGTGAAACACGTTCACTGCTGGTGGGAGCGTGAAATGGTGCAACCACTTTGGAAAATAATTTGGTGGTTTCTTATAAAGTTAAACATATGGGTGTCATGTGACACCAGCCACTCCACTTCTATATTTACCCAAGAGGGAAGAAAGAGTATGCCTATACAGAGACTCATTACGTAGTGTTCATTTGTAAATAGACCCCAACATCCACCAACAAGTGGACAGACAGGCAAACTGTGGTATATCCATACAACCAAATTCTGAAAGAATGGATTACTGATACATGTAAGAATGTGGATGACCTCAAAATAGTCTTTCTGAGTGAAAAAAGCCAGACGATGAGAGAACACACTGCATGATCCCATTTATATAAGCTCTAGAAAGTGCAAACTGATTTATGAGATGGGAAGCAGATCAATGGTTGTCTGATGAAGCGAGGAGGGACAGAGAGACACATAACATCCCTACTTTCTTGTCGTAGTGATGGTTTCCCAGTAGAGATGTTGGAATTTACCAACTAGGACTTAAATATGTGCAGTTACTGCAGTCAATCATATCTCAGTTAAGCTCTTAAAATTTAGCTTTACAAGCTTCTTTTGTAGTCAAATTCCTAATGAAGTCATATTCCAGAGTGCTGCCCTAATCTGTGGGCCAGTGATGTTTTCACACTTCCTTCTCCATGGTGGCTGGTCACTTCCCAGAGAAGCAAGGTCTGCTCTAATTTACCGGGTTCCTTGTTACAGAAGTTGTCACCTTTCCAAGTCCACATCCATTACATCCACTGCATAGATGCAGAAGAGAAAACATGGGCTGAAATGAAAACACAGAGTCTGAATATTTTTCTCGCTCACACTTATGACATTGTGGACCAAACATATGACAACTTCCACCACAATCTTCCAGTAAAATTGATGTTCCGTAAGATAAACTATACTTATTTTATGTCTTCTGTCCTCCATGGAACATACTACAATAGTTTGAGAAGCCGGTCTGAGGACAATATCCATTAAATGCTGGGTTCCTAGCATTAATTAATACTAATACTTAAAATGGGAAAAAAATAGACTCATATAAAAACGCAATATTATTGTTCTCAGTTCAAAACAAAGGAAACTTCAATTTCTAAGAGTTCATAATTATTAAACTCTCATCTTCAAATCTTTGTGTTAGGTCTGGTGTGTCCTGGAAGAGCAAAAAGCCTTTTTGTATCTTTAGTCAAAGAAGAGAAAATGAAGAAAATGTACCGTCAAGTTACAGTATTGTTTATGAAATCTTACAATTCAGCATCACCCTCACTGAAGTAAAGTTAAAATATTTTATATTTTTTAGATATCATAATGACTCAAAGTACATATGTATGTATAAATGTATATATATATATATATACATACACATTTATACATATATAAAACTTGGTTTTCAAAGACATTTTGTCTCTTTAACAGATTAATAATTCATAAATGTTTTTCCTCAAAAGGCACACAGCAAATGTTGCAAAACCATAATACCTGATAAATATTTATGCAAAAAATGGAAAAGGGAGAGTTGAGAGGCAGAGTTGAGTTTCTATATAAAGCAAAGTCATTAGCAAAGGTTATATTTCGCCTGCCTCACGATTAGAACTCCAACAAATTCAAAGAATCCCAATAACTGGCTAAAAAGCGAATTCAGCGGTCATGGAGAGAACTGCAGTGTCTAAAGGGACGTCATTCAGTGGTTTTACTTTCAGAATACAGGCATATGGCGCCCACATTCATCGCCTCACCTGCTTACACATCGTCAGAATTAGAACGAAATTAAAAAAGGATATTAGCCATGGTCTTAGTTGTGATTACACGTCCTGGACAAAAGAACTCACACATTTATCTTTGCTTCCTGCTGGAAACTCACTAAAATTATCCTAATTAAGTACAAGTATAAAAAGAAGAGCAGATGACAGTGAGAACAGATGTCATCATTTTTGGAAGATGGAAAGTGAAGTGAAGATTCCAGGTGGAGGCTGAAATCCAAGTGCCTGTAATGGGGAAACAACTCAGACCCTGTGGGGCCTGGGGTGGGTGGGAAGGGACCTGGAGCGGGGATTTAAGGGCTCCGTGGACACCGGGAGAGGGAAACCAGCCCAGATCCCCCCTCCCCTGGGCCCCTGCACCTGCCCCAGCCCCCGCCCGGAGGCGAACACCCCCCAGATGACTCCAGAGCAGGCTGAATGTGAACAGGAGACATCCATGCGGGGTCTGCGTGATGGGTGGGACCTCCGGATCCCTCAGTCCAAAAGAGAGACCAACAGAGACTGCAGGTGGGGTCTTACAGAAAAACACCTGTCCCCTCCCTCCCAGTCAGCAAAGCTTGCCCCAGTGCAGAGAGCCCCAGTGTCATCCATGCGGGAGAACTTTCAAGGACACCTTCAAAATGAGGTTCTGAGATCAAAACAATTAAGTGGAAGAGTGAGAGAAGAGAAGATGTAAGACGCTAAAGAAAGCTTCCGAAATACAGAAACATTATCCTGTGAGATGTCAGAGGAAGAATCATCTCCATCCTTAGTAAAAAGGCTATCTAGATGCACTGGTCACTGTCACATGTCATCTCACAGAGCCCGCTGTCCAGCCGACAGGTGAGGAAGTGGCCTGGGAAGCTCCTGCAGTCCCAGCTGGTGCTGAGCCTGCACGCACTCACTGCTGGGGCCGCGAGCCCACCCAGGGGCTGCCAACCAGAGTCCCCCGACAGGCAGCCTGAGCCCCTCCTGGTGACCAGATGCACATGCCCTCCCACAGCGCGCTAGCTGATCGAGGACGTTTGTCCCACTGAAGGAAAGGTGGATCAGTGCCGGGTCAGCCGTTCCTCGTGCTAACAGCTTCTTGTCTGGTTTCCTCCTCCTGGAGCCCCAGCTTTTCTCAACGACGCGGAAACTCTCAGAGTTGCCGGACGAGGAGGACAGAGCACAAGGCACGGGGGAATTTCTCTACATGTTATTTTCATCATCCCACTTCAGTTTTCCATAAAACTAGAAAAACCCTCCCGGAGCTGGTTGACAACTCTAGAACCCTCGTCCCCTACTCTCCCGCCTTCTCAGTCCCCGTGGCACTAGGGCCCTGGTGGCCGGAATCCAAACAGTCAGCTCGCAGGACAAGCGAGGTTGAGCTGCGTGAGGAGCCCATCCGGATTCTCTGCAGAGCTTTCCTTTGGAAGATTCACCGACCCTGTAGAGAGAATGACAATAAGACCCAGTTGTAGGAGATGTCAGGGTCAAACCAGAGTTAGACGGCTGTCCCACTCTCCTAAGAACCTGGCTTAATACCGATGTTCCTCAGTTGTTACAAACACGTTACAAAAGATGTTTTGTTTTATTGTGGAGGGCCAAGTCCCCTCTTTTAAATTACATGGCCCATTGCTCTGTTTAGAAATTGAAAAATTCAAAAGCATTTATAAAGTATCTAGTAGTCTGTGCCTAACAAATAAAACAAAATGATTGAGCAGAAACAATCCTGGTGTTTTGAGCAGCTGGGCTCTAGATCCACCTGCCGTGTAGATGTCCACACGATGGCTGTGTGGTCCTCTTGAGGTGAGGCTGCCCACCTGGCTGCCTGCTGGGTCACCTGGGCACTCACACCTGACCCCGACTGGGAGTCTTGCAGATCCAGTCTGAGCTAAGGCCCGGGTACCAGCATTTCAAAGCCCCTCAGGCGGCTCTCAGGAGAAGGTGGGCTGGGAAGGCAGCTTTCTGGCTCTCTGGCTCTTGCCATCCACCTTTGGGCCTGGACGCCTCTCCAGCCAGGGGCAGGCTCTGCTGCGCGGTGCTGGCGGGAAGCGGCCCACCTCCTGGGCACGGGACACGCCCCGTACGCATGTCTGACTGTTGTCCAGCTTTCTCTCTCAAATTCTTCCAGTCAACCTGGTGTCCCTGCTTGGCTACTTTGTGTTGAAAGGGCAGCTGTGAGGGCCCATCAGTGATGTTCCTGGCCTACGTTGCAGGGAATCTGACGTCTGCCATCACCAATCGTACTGATTTCAAGAACCAGAATGTAAAATCTTTTAGGGAAGCAAGTGCGCTTGGTGTTCAGAAATATCCAGTTGGGGACTTTCAAGTGTGAAATACGAGCCACACTCATTCCTCAGCGAAGATCAAATGGCCTAAGTTAGGGCCCACAAACTGCGGCCACATCCAGCCGCACCTGCTTTCGTGATAACGTTTATTTGCCCGTTTGTCACGCACTGTCTGTGGCTGCTTTTCCACGCGGGGCGGAGAGAACGGACAGCCCGTGTGGCCGCAGAGCCAGAGTTCTTGACAGTCCCTTCACGGCCCGAGGGTCTGCGCTTGGAGAATGACCAGCGGGTCGTCGGAACAGGGCCAGGCTGGTCGTCCCTGGGAGGGCGCCTTGGGGACGGCATGTCCCTGAGTGTCAGACAGACTCCACTGGCTTTACTCGCACCTTAACTGCTCCTCCATCGCCAGCCTCAGAGGCGGGGGCAGGGCTCACCGCCCGGGGTGCACGTTTCTCTCCGGAGCCACCTTCTCCGCACACACAGTGCCCACGGCGCCACCTCCGTCCCTATCCCAAGGTCTCCAGTGTGGGAATTCAGATTCCGGGAGCAACGAGCTCAGGGTGTCTCAGCGCTTCCAGTTTCCTGGAGGTGCCCCTGTGCCCAACCAGGGTGCCTGCGCCTGGGCCCTCTGGTCCTACAGACCCGGCCCCTGCCCAGACCCCGCCCCTCGCTCAGACCATGCCCCTCCACTCAGACCCTGTCCCTCGCTCAGACCCCACGCCTGCTCAGACCCCGCCCCTCACTCAGACCCTGCCCCTGCCCAGACCCCGCCCCTCGCTCAGGCCCCACCTCTGCTCAGACCCTGCCCCTCCACTCAGACCCCGCCCCATGCTCAGACCCCACCCCTGCTCAGACCTCACCCCTCGCTCAGACCCGGCCCCTCCCCTCAAACCCTGACCTTACACACAGGTCCCGCCCCTACTATCACGCCCGACCCCCACACTCAAGCCAGGTCCCTCCTGCTCCTCCTCCAGCTCCCAGCCTGCTTCCACCAAAAGGATCAGACCTGCTGTCCTGCTGGGGACAGTTTTGTCTCTATGTCCACATGGCAGGTCCTTGATCCCTCCAGCTGCTCCTTAGGTAATGGCTCTTCAGGGAGGCTCTGCACCTCTCAGGATGAGCCACTCCACCTCACTGGCCCCGGGATCACCCATCTCCTGGCTCTTGTTTTCCTCCACTGCACCGATTGTCAGTTGGCAGGCGATGCATCCCTGTGCCACCCAGTCCTCCGTCCCTGGGATGTGGGGCTCTGCTTTGCCCCTTGCCTGCCTGGACAGGACCCCTCACTCAGCTTCATCAGCTGAATAAAAGACTCCAGTATGCAGCTTCTGAGCGCTAGAAGGAGAGCTGATCACCTGCAGGTTTCCGGTCATTCCGGGACTCAGACATCAGGCACTTGGGATGCATCACTATAGAGAGAGAAGCTGTGTGCAGAAGGAGCAGCTTTAGAGAGAGTGGGGACGTTTTGAACTTGTCCAGGTTGAAATACCACGAAGTCGACATGGACAAGGACCCCTGTCCAGAGTGTCAGGGTCGTGGGAGGTTTTGTAGGTCGTTGTTTGGACTTCCTGGAGGAGACCAGGTGTCCTGGGAGTTCCAAGCCAGGGAGTGTCTTCTGACCACACTTTTACAGGGCCGACCTGGCTGCAGGGGTGGCCAGACTGAAGGGAAACAGATGTGGAGGCCAGGGGCCGAGGGCAGCGGGAGGGGTGAGGAGAAGGGGATTCTGGGCATATTTGGCAGGTGAAACCTAAGGGATTTACTGCTAGATTGGTTTTGAGGAATGAGAAAAAGATGAATCTCAGATGATTCTAAGGTGTTAAGAGCTGGGAGAACAGACTTTCTGTGCAGTGTGGGGAGAGCAGGTTTGCAGAGGGTCTGGGGGTCACCAGGTTCCCATTAGGGCTGCAGGTGGGGAGATATGGGCACAGAGGGTTCTCTCATTGCAGGACAGAGTGACGGTTGTTCCAGAAATGTCAGAAAGTCCTCATCCTTTCAGAAACTGAGCAGTTAGCGTTTGTTGTTAGTGGATGTGGTTTGCAAACCAGACCAGATGTTGCCTTTGGATGGGCGACCTCCTCAAATGACACTGAGACCTGGCCGCCAGCCATTGAGTTCAGCCGATGCCCTCCAAGGTCAGGTTAGGGCAAATGACAGTGTTAATAAGCGAATAATTAAGTAGGGACTTATCCACCTCAGCCTACTGGACGTGGCACCCTCTGTGCCTCTTGGGCTGGAGCAGGTGATGTAGGATTGAAGCCTCTCCCCAGAGACGTCCCCCAAACCCCCCAGCAGCTCTCCAAGTCCCGGGGACCAGCTGATTGAGCAGCTGCAGGAGGCTCCTCAGGGCTCCTGCTCGGGGCCCTTGTGTTTGTGGAAGAACCACCATCTCCCTTGGGCTCGAGGCACCACATGCTCCTTTCTCTGCAACACCTGGCTCAGCCTGAGATGACGGGACAACACCAAATGCACTTGATGACATTAGGATTCAGGAGCCCCAGAGCTGACATACACACATGTTTGAGGTAACTGAAGGTGAGGCCGTGGGCTCTGGAGGTACCAGCTTCATAAACACCACGACCAGGAAAACCACCCCCGAGGGAAGGTACGGCCTGCCCCCAGCGCCGTCGGTTCCTCAGACCCGTCATCGCCAGGCTCCAGGCTGCAGCTTCAGGAGGGAAACGACAACTTGTTTCCAGTGGACAGTTACTTCATACTTCATGTCCCTGAAAGAAATAGCAGGGAAGACCGTGTCCTGCCCGAGACCCCAGTTCTGAGCCACCCATCATGTGGGGTGTGGAGACTCCAGGGTCGCGGGCAGGCAGGGGGATCGAGGGGAGTCCTGGGGAGATGTGGGGAGTCCACAGACCCTGCCTGGAGTACGGCAGAAGCCCGCAGGCTTGGCATAACCCAACACATACAGAGGCAGTGCTGTCCACGAATTACTGTGTGTGTCGAGGATGCGGTGTTGACAAGGATGGGAACCACACGGCCACCTTCAGATGAGGATGGTTTCAGGGAGCCTTAGCTGTGGCAAAGCCATCGCATTAAATGAAGAAATTAGCATGTTTTATGGTGTTGAACAGAAATGGGTCTGAAATGGAAGCCAAGGTAATCAGTTACGACCCCGACTGTGATGGTCAGGGATTTGGGAATACTGCTCTGTTTCCCAGAGAAAAGGCTCATCGAAGGGCCTCTGGAAGCATTTTCCTCTCCGGATGGAGACCTGAGTGAATTCCCTATTCAGGACTCGAGATCACAGTGCAGGTCCAGCAGGGGGTGTCTCACTATGACCTGCTTCTGAGAAAAGGATGGACGGGATGTTAGAAACAGGGGCAGAGGTGCCAGCTGCCCTCTCCTCGGCCGTCCTGCAGTCACTGTGGTCACATGCAGACCAGGGGCCCGCAGGGGACATTCACTGGACACTGGGACTTCGGGCCCATAGAGAGGTGGCTGGGGACTTGGGGTGGCTGTGGGCAGAGGAGAGATGCAACATACCCTAGAAATGCGGGGTGTCCTGGGCTTTAGGGTCAGCCATTCACGATGCTCCGTCCTCTTTGCTGGTGACTCTCCTTACGTCTGCCTGTCTTGCCTCGGACAGTTACAAAGCGTGCCGGCCACAGTACATCCCTCTCACACTTGGCTTCAGGAAGCTGGGCGGGGGCTGCTGGGAAACAATGTGCTTTTGAGGAACAGCCATGGCTTGTGACTGGACCTCTGACCAGGACACTCTAGTGACCATGAGCCTGAGCTGCCACTGGGGCTGGAGACGTCCAGCCTACCAGGCACTGTGGGCGGGCGTGTGCAGGAGGGTCCACTGCCCCTTGCCTGTTCTGTGCATGCATCCTCCCGGGACACCCGTGGGGCTACTTCTGCGTGACCGCTGGACCATATGTGCAAGGTCCTGGCACAGGGAGCATTCCCTGATCATCCACACCACCTAACCACAGAACCATTGACCATCAAGGCCAAAGCATGACTGGCAATGGGCCGACCCAAGCTTCTGGGAACATGAGGTCTTCCATCACATTTTATACAACAAGAAAAACTGCCGGGCAGAGACAGACGGTATTAAATCCCCTCCCAAATCCAAAGGCAGAAGATCGATTTCTGTGTTCATCTCCAACAGGCTATTTGCAAAAGGGAATAGATTGTAGTGAAGAGTGGGGAAATTTTGAAATTTCAAAGTTGAAAAAATGTACCCCTAGCATTGGAGACTGCATGTCAGGGCAGTCGAGATGACGCGAGGCCACGTTCAGCACGGACGTCAGAGCCACCCATGTCCCTCTCTGGGGAGCTCCAGCAGCCGCGGTGGGTCAACACGCCAGGCTGCATACCAGAGCTCAGCCGGAGCTTAATTAAATCTAAATTAGCTTTAGAAGGGAATTACTTAGTTATGAATCTATGAGATTTAAATGACAACATTAACTTACAAAAGAAATACCACTATTTAAATCTTAAAAATCAAACCTAAGCTCCTCGATGTACTAAAAACAGAAATTATAAATTGCCAACTAATTTAGAGCGAAAGATTGGTTAACCTCTTTCAACCTGAAAAACAGACTTAACAGGCAAATGTAAGGCAGTCAAGACTATTTATTACACATGCTGCATAAAATTTAACGTCATAATCAAGAGGGACATCTTACATTTATAAATAAGACAGTGTTTAAACTCATCTTTGCAAAGTCGATAGGAAGTGTCATGCAAAAACGGTGGTGGTGGTGCTCTACCCGGTGTTGAAACAACCGCTGTCTGCCTGTTCCCCGAATTCTCTTCCTACAAGCAGGAAGGAGTCCGGCACCGCCCACCACCGACCCGTCCTTTGTCATTTCTTCAGACAAACAGCGACAGCAGGAAGGGAACCAAGTGTCATCACTGACGTTCAAACCCCAGCCGATGCGTCTCGGACATCACTCCCTACCATGTCACGTCGGGAGAAAAAGGCTCTAAGACAAATGGGAATTCTGGGATCAGTGTAAAAAGACCTTCCTGTCTCTTCTCCGTGAGGGAAGCCATTCTAAGCCTCTGGAAAGGAACAGCCCCCGCGCCTGTTTTCCGTGGTGCCTGGCGGGTCGGTGGGCGGGTCACAAGGTTTGGATGGGCTGTGGGTAGAGGCCCGCCCCCCCCATTTCTTTCCTGACTCGCTTCTCCAGTCTCTGCGTTTGCCCGAGAGTCACCGTCAGAACCCCAGCGGCCTCGTGAGCAGGTTCCTTCGTGGCCTGGTTGCCAGCGTGGTCGTTGTCCTTTTGGAGCCGAGAGGCGATGCCATCGCAGACGCTAAGAATTCTCCACGTCTGCTTGGTCTTCCTCCCTCCTTCTCCCACATCTCGGGTTTCTAGGACGTGATCGTGAGTGGGCAGCTGTGCAAATTTAATGAGTGAGTGTCAGCAAAATGCCTTCCCGAGTTCCCGGCACAGGTATGCAAACAAAAGTAGCTAGGATGATTATTTTTTGAGTTTAAACAACTTTCTGGTTATATTTTAAAGATGTTCCTGGAAGGACTCAATGACCTAACTCACAAAAGCTCACCAGCCTGCACCGTGTGTCAGCATACTGACAGGTCCCACGGGTTGACCATCAACCAACCCTCCCCACCCCATGTCCTCGTGGGGGATGAGGACAGTCAGTGGGCTGGGGGGGCACCACAGGCTCTTACTCACCTCTCTTGGGATGGTGTCCATTTAAGCAGCACAAAGAGAGCTGATTTGTGAATTGAACTTGACTTTATAATTACTATTTTTAAATCCAGTAGAAGATGCATGACACAGACACAGGCATTTCCAGATGGACGACTTCCACCAACATCTGAGTAACTGCGTCAAGCAATTTTTCAGAGATTCTTCCTCACCCCGGAGTCCGCCTTTTCCTGAGCAGGCCAATAGGGAAGTTTTAAACAGTTATCATCCTGTAATAGAGAGAAATTAAGCAGATGCTACTTGGAACTTTAAACAAAAACCAGCCTGCTGTTCACCATCCCAATAACCATTAATAAACGGGTAGCTTAGAACCAAAGAAATTTTGTTTTGGACTCAATTAATAAAACAGCACTTTTCTATTGCATAGATCATGCCAGAAAAAAATAAAGAAAAGGACAGGAAGGAGCCTGCTTCGTGTGCCAGCTGCTGCCTTGGATGTGAATGGCCGACTGCCAAATGACTGTCATTTCCTTGGCCGTGCAGGAATTGAAACCAAGTTTCTTTCTGAGCATGCATACACTTTTCTATTAAAAATTTGCCCTGAGAATGAACTAATTACTGCTATAAAACACAATTTCATCCCATCTAACATTTGTTGGGAGACCCCACAGGAGATGAAGATGTAATTGTTGGCGGTGGCTTTGGTGAGACTATTGGTACTTGGCCACCAGGGAGCTCGGCAGGCTGGATCGTTTATGTAGATTTAGCACCGATTCTCCCTCTTAATTAGTTTTTTACCTAACATTCTGTTTTAGTAAAGGGCACATTTTCACCCTAAGGGATTTTGTTTCGTAATTCTTTGTAAAGTGATTTAAGGATTCAGGATAGATATTGCAAAATTACTTTTAACACCTGCAGTGAAAGACACACTAAGTTGTGTACACAGTCTCAGGTCCTGCTTTTTTGGTTCTGGTTTTGTTTTGTTTTTGCTACATCATTTCTTAACAAATAAACATACATAGTGACATTTGAGATTTGGTTTTCAACTTAGGATTAGAGACTGGACAGTTGAAGACAGAAATATAAACTTGATGACTACACAAAAGGAGAGAATTTTAAACTAGTTTGCTTTTTTCACTGCTAATTTGGGATAAACATGGACATTTAAAATACTTAGAGGCAGAAACTTTACTGTGAAATGCATGCTACCTGGGAATTTATTACCCTTCTTGCACAGGGACATCTTGGACCTCTGCTAGGGACGCCGGCTTTGTGGCAAGTTCTGCATCCTGGGAGGCTGTGCTGTGGGGGCAGAGCCGTCTCCAATGCTCCCACGAGGTCTGGCCCTGGCTAATGGCCCCAGTTCTCTGATGGCTCCCTTAGGGCTTGGAAGACTTCCCACATCTTCTAGGACTGTCCTCTTCTTTGTTGGGAGATGTCGGGCTGTGAGAGAACCCAGCTCCAAAACACCGTCTTATGATAACACCGAAGCAAACTGTGGGACAAACTCACTGGGATTAAGTGGGAACTCCACGACGGGTTTGACTGGCTTTCTCCAGACCAACCCTTTCTTAGACAACCTGTCTGGAAAGCACTGTTCCTGAAAACACTGCAAAGCCACTAATGTTCGGAGTGGTGGGGGCTGAATAATGGAGAATGAGCCCAGAGAAGAGTGTCTGAGGAAGGGGCACCCCGTTTCCTGGACGGGGACTTGTCAACTCACAAGCTGAAGCTGAGAGGGAGAAGCTGGAGTCTCACTGGGTTGGGAAAACCGGCTTCCATGTCCCGCCAAAAATTACTCTGGGAAACACACCTAGTCACCAGATGAGACCTTCAAAAGGCTGAATGGAAAAGACCAGTCCTCCAAGGACTGAGAGCCCTCTTTTTGCCCTGTACATGGTGCCTTCCCTCTGTGTCCCCGAGTGACGGAGAGAGAGCCAGCAGGCTGTCTGGTGTCCCTTCTTACAAGGTCCCTGATCCCATCATAGGGGCCCACAGTCATGACCTTATCTAAACCCAATCGCCTCCCACAGGACCACCGCTTACACCATCACGGTGGCGCCAGGGCTTCAACGTCTGAATTTTGGAGGAACACAATTCAGCCCATAACAACTTGTTTTGTTATGATAATCAGAAATAAGGAAAACCATTTTGTGAAGTAAACAAACAAAGAAACTTTGAAACACTATAAAAGTAATCTTCTGCATGTAAATCAGAATAAATGGTTATTTTATCTGCAAGTTTCTGAGTTTTAGTTGAAGTAGGAAAATAAAAATCTTTCCTATGGCCAAGGAGCTATTCACACAGCTTCACCCAAGGGCCGCTGGAGGCTCCTGTCTGCAAGGATCCGCCGGCTTGCAGGGCAAGGCAGATCCAGGAGTTGGTCATCCGAACGCTCAGAGGGGCCCAGGAGGTCCTTCGCTCCAGTTACACATCCCGATGCCGAATCCCGGGGACTCAGAGAGGCCCATCTGGGGCCACACTGCCCCGCATATAATCCCGTTTCTCCATTCACTACACTTGCGCCTCTAGACAAATTATTTCACACGACTCAAATTATTTCAACCCTCCCTTGTGAAAGGGAATGATGGTGTTAGAACACCACATGGTGCTTCTCTGAGAATTAAAACCTTGATAGAGGGACACACAGACAGTGCCTGTCTCAGAGTAGAGTGCCACGTCAGTGCTGTTACCACCAGGAGCAACTTCCCAGCTCCCCACCATGGGCCTCCAGTCCTTGTCTGGTCACCACCAAGGACGGCTAACGTGTGCTCCCAAGGGCAACCCCTGGGCTTGGTCAGTCTGGCTTAAAAGTCTTCTTATCCACCTCCCTGGAATTTCTGCTCTCTATCCCTGGTCCATTTGTTGGGATCCCTGAGTGGAAATGTTTAGTCCCTGTCCACTTGATCCACATCCTGTATCTGAATCCAGTGTCGGCTGTAGAATCATTAGGTCATTGGATGACTCACTGAAGAGGAGTCTGACCTTGTCCACTCATCAACATCATTGAAGCATCAGCCTCCTCGTCGGTAGACAAATGAGAGCTGCACGTAGACACAATCTCATAAAATCTGTTAGGGTTAAATAGATGTAAGTGCTTAGAATATTGCCTAATAATAAGCACGCATTGATGGTGGTGATGATGCATTGATGCTGGTGAAGATGACGATGTTGACGGAGATGATGAGGAGGAGGATGAGGAGGATCAAGATGGTGATGCTGGTGAAGATGATGATGGTAATGAGGAGGGCGAGGGGTTAAGAGGGAGGAGAAGATGTTGAAGATGATACTTCTTGCTCCAAGTTATTTATCACCTACTCTTCCCTGGGCAACCTAGTTCCTCCAAGGCGTTTCATATCTCTCCCTGGCATGGTTTCTGCTTGACTATCTGTAATCTTCACATAGACCATTCCTGATCTTCTGTGCTTAAATCCTTTTTCCTTAGTTCTGTGATTGGCATCATTTGGTACTATCTTTCATCTCGTATATCCCCAGAATGAGGGAGAGAAGCTGCAGGCCTCATCAGAGTGCCCACGATGGCAATCACCTTCTCCTCTTAGTAAACAGTGTAAGCAGTCATCTGGAGACTCTGGGCAAAGACCTCCCTGTCCTTTGTTAGTTCCCACCTCTCATCATTGCCTCTTGTATTCTTTTTTCAGTTTCCATCTTAAAAACACACATTCCTTCTGCATAAACTCACTTCAACAAAAGTGTAGCTCATTTCAATCTACACAGTATTTCTTTTTCATGTGAAGTTTAACAATTTCTCCCAGCAATGCTTACATGTGTATGCTTTTCAACGATATTTATGAGGATGAAAAAGGAAAATACCTCATCTCTCATCTGGAAGGTTGCTGCAGTGTGTGTGTTCCCTTTATTACGTGTCATATATTTTTATATATTTCTCTTATGTCATCATACCGTTTTCTATTTTCCTCATTTTTTTGCCTCCACTGTCTCTCTCATCTTGTCTGCCCTCCACGTGGTGGTCGGGCCTCTTTCTACAAAACAAAGCTGTTCAAAACCTTCCCTGTTGAGCCCCGTGTTGCCTCTCCACCCCCTAAAGAGAAAGTGTGTTCACATCACACCTGTGGGCATTGCAGTCCTCGCCCCGCTGACCCCCCAGCACCGTCCTGCATCTCACACCACATCCACCAAGTGTCTTTAATGATGTGTCTTTGATGAGCTCTGTCCACCTGTCCACACCTGTGCTTTAGGAGAGCTTTTCTTTGAACCCTTGAATCTCCCCTTGGAGGAGACTGAGTGGAGTTTGTCCACTGAGTCACGCTGCCCTCCGCTGTCTCCTTTTGTGTATGAAGAGGATGATCTTGGAGCTGATGCCACCCCCCACACCTATGTCTGCCAGATGTCCAAGTGTGCCAAAGGAAGCTCCCTTAAAACAGCAGGAAGTGAACCCTTTGCCACATTGCCAGGCTCATTAGAGGCACAGAGATGCACCCCCAGGACAGCCAGGCAGGTGGTGAGGTGTGTCTTCTGTTCCTGGGACAGAGCCTTTGAAGGCTTCTGTAACTGGTGTTTCTTTTAAAAAAATGTGGAAAAAACATTAGGCAATCTTTTAAATCTTAGGTATTTGACATATCTTTAAGATAAATGGTATCAACTTAGGTAGTGACATCAGACCAAATGCAAGGAGAGTTTTCTCCAGGACTAAATACGTGCTCACCACAAACTTAGCGGCTCGAAACCATGCAAATTTGTTATCTTACAGTTCTGGATGTTGAAATCCCACATGGGTCTCACTGGACTAAGATCAGAGTGTCAGCCTGGCTGCATTCCTCCAGCCTGGCTGGAGGTTCTGGGGAAGAATCCACTTTCTTGCCTTTTCCAGCGTCTGGAGGTGCCTGTATCCCCGGCGCACGGCCCCTCCTCCCTCTTCAAAGCCAGCAGAGCAGCATCTCTCGGATCTTCTTCCACAATCACATGTCCCTCCGAATTTAGCCAGGAAGACCCTCTGACTTTAAGGATACTTGGGGTTACATTTGTCACACCGGGATAATCCAGGACCATCTCCCCATCGCAAAGTTCTCAACTTAATCCACCTGCAAAGTCCCTCTGCCACATTGGGTACTGTGTTCACAGGCCCTGGGGATTAGGACACCGACACCTCTGGGGTCATTATCTACTGGCTCCTCAGAAAGTCTCTCTGCTTTTATTTTGCTCTTAATCTGTGATTCTGTTTTAATTTCTAATTATGTGTGTATGTTTGTGTTTTAATATTTTTCTCTTTAAAGGAATAAACAGGTCATTTTAAACTTATCAATTTCTGTGGAAATAATTCTTAAATTTGATTTCAAGCAGATTATGTTCTGTTTACTTCAAAATTTTTCCTTTTTTCCCCAGTTTTATTGAGATATAATTGACATATAGCACTGTATAAGTTTAAGGTGTGCAGTATAATGACTTGATTACATATATTGTGAAATGCTGACCACAATAAGTTTAGTTAACATCCATCATCTTGTATAGATACAAAAAAGGACAAAAAATGTTTTCCTTGTGATGAGAACTCTTAGGATCTACTCTCTTAGCAGCTTTCAAATATACCACAGAGCGCAGTTAACCACAGTCACGACGCTGTACATGTTGTCCCCAGGACTTATTTATCTTGTGAGTGGAAGTTTGTACCTTTGACCACCTTCTGTTTGTTTATTTAGCAGTTCTCTTTTTTGCATTCAAGTGTAATTTTGCTGCATTTTTCCTAACTCATCCGTTTGGATGATCCGCTCTCCATTGAAGATGGAGCCCACCACAATCAGGGTCTACTGGGCCACCAGTGCTGGAGGGGACCCCTACATGGGGTGACTTCCTAGGATTCCTCAGGGATGCAGGACTAGTGGACACCTGTGCATCTGTAGAGATGAAAATGTTTGGTCAAGCTGGCCTTCACCTGGGCCAACACGGTAAACCATCTAATAGCCTTTTGGCTAGCAAACTGCAACCATTGTATTCCTGAGATATTTTTTGTTTTGCTTCTTTTTTCTTGTTAAAAAAATACTCCCTTGATCAATTGATCTGTATCTTACCTGATCCTCACTTGTGAAAAGGTGATCCTAACACTAGTTTCCCCTTTGTTTCTGCTGAGTGCCCTGAGCTGCCTGAACGGCGCCTGCCCGGACAGCGTGTGGGGGCGGTGGAGACGCAGGAGCAGGTGCTGGAACAGCTACCGATTCCTCACTGTGGCAGAACTCCCACCCGCCTTCCTGTGACGAACACTCCTACCGTGATCCAGCCCTTGGATTCACTCAAAGAGATGCCGCCAGAAAAAGTGACGAGTCTCTGCGGTGTCGGGGGAACATTGTCAAGTTTGCCCTGGTTTTGCAGTCATTTCAATATTCTGGAATATCAGAACAATTGCATCAGCATCAGCTCTTTATTCAAAATGAACAATCCGTTGTATTTTGTTATTGAAAGCACACCCTGACCCCTTTAATATGCACTGATCTCATTCCACCGCCACCCAAAGTCACGGATAAACCACATGGACAACAGAGTTTTATAGGATGTTTGAATGTAGGCCAAATAATTGGTGTTTAACAATAAACTTGTGGAAATTAATAAAGAAACCTTAACTAAGCTGGAGTGGGGAGGCCTCTAGGGGGAGCTCTCACTCCCATCACACATCGTCAATTACTCCAAACAGGAAGAGAGGACACTTGCGTCTTCCTCAGGAAGTAGAACTACTTCGCCACTGAAAGATTTCTCTCCCAACCCAGCAACAGCCCAGCCAATGAGAAGTGCTGCAGCTCAGCCAATGAGAAGCCATTGCCTCCCTGAACTGCTACTTTCACCCAGTGGACTATTTTTAGAACAGCCCCTCCTTCTCCCCCTTTTTCTCTATAAAAGCAGCTCTCTCCTTTGTTTTCCAGATTTGCCTATGGTTTGTGCCATAGTGTGCACATCCAGAATTGTAAGTCTTTTGGGTATTCCAGAATTAACTTGTTTTGAGGCTAAGTCAAAAAACTTAATGAAGATTAAATGTATTTGTGTCAAAGAGATCCTGCCAACGTTTCTGCAGGTCTAAGCTCTAGACAGAATGGATTTATGCAAAGATATGGAAGAGCAGAACTTGGCAGATACACCCAAGCAGCTTCACAAGCCAGAGAGAGAGAGAATTAAGTCTCTCTGTTCCTTTAGAACCTTGAAAATTGACAAACTTTTTGAAAACGTGTCTGGAATATTAAATGGAGGTAACCAAACGTGCCATAAGCCCCACTCACAATCGTCCCCCAAACGATTCAGGTGCAGTAAAGAGAACAAAGTGTGTGTGTAAGTGGCCTGTGCTCCTGTCTGTATGTAGTGAGTTTTTTCACAGCCTACACACACTTTAACCACTAATAACACATCCACACTCAGAGGCTGCCAGGCTGTCCTATCAGAGACTGTGGACCCCGTGACTCACTCAGGCCAATGGGACTTCAGACAGCCCTGTCCAGGTGTGGTGGGTGTTGGTGGGGATGTAGTTAGATGTTGAGCCAACGGTTGTCCACAGGACACAAATTGTCCATCTCCTCACACTTTCACCAATGTTAGGCATTATCAACACTTAAAATTCAATTATTTTTTTGCTAGCAGGAACAGTGTCAAACTGTTAAACACTGTCATTACATTTGTTGGCAGGCTGTATTGCTTTTGCTGCAATATTCCTGTCACATCTTTTACCCACTTTTCTATTAGGTCATGTAATATTCTGACTGATTTGTGAAAAATGTTTTTCAGTTTGGGAAACTGAATTGTATCTTGCCCAGCTGTAACAATTTCATTATAGGCCTTGAAAGGAAAAAAACGATTGAAACTTCACATCCCGTAGCTTACTGAAATGTTTTATTTTTTCATAAGGTTTTCTATTTGGTAGATATCTATCTGCTTCAAAAACATGAAGCAGCTTATTATATTAAAGATTTTGGATGAACTTAAAAATTACTTTATCTCCCCATGCTGAAAATGTGAATACATGGAAAAGAGGTTAAAATGCATTTTGCTCGGGGAGAGTTAGTCTTCCCTGTGAGGCCTCGGATGGTGGGCACTCCTGCCCTCCTTATCCTGCCAGTTTATCTGCAGTTCCCACCAAGACCAGTCTTTTCCAGGGTGCCTGCAAGGGACACACAGCACTGGATAGGTTTACCTACCTGCAGCCTCTAGTAATATATATTAAGCTTATTTGATCTTGGAAGGTGACAAAATAGTGTGAACATGATAACACTGTGAGAAAAGTATAAATTCCACGTCAAAGAGACCTCTGCCAATCTTTCTGTGGGTCTGAGCTCTGGACAGAATAGATTTACACAAAGATATGAAGAATTGAGCCTGGCACATACACCCGAGCAGCTTCACAAGCGAGAGACAGAGAGAATTAAGTCTCTCTGTTCCTTTAGAATCTCGAAAATTGACAAACTTTTTGAAAACATACCTGAAATATTAAATGGAGATAGCCACACGGGCTTCAAGCCTGACTCACAACCGTCTCCAAAACGATTCAGCCGCAGTTAGGGGAACGAAGCAACATAACGAAAATAATCTCATTGATCGGCAGAGACACGAAATGCACAAGACACAGAAACATCTCCAAATTCCATCTTTTAAGTGAACGTTTGCTGTTTATTCAAATTATGCAAAGATGTGTGGTGCTCAGGTCTGCGCTAAGCAGCAGAGTCGGGAACAGGCCTGATGCTGCCAGGCTGGCTGGGGTCCCCCGCGCTGCCCACCCACCTCAGCTCCAGGGGAGGCGACTGTAACCCTCTTGTCCCCACCCGTCCAGTCCCCTTCTTCTGACACGCGTGCCTTCTGTGGTGTTGCCAAGGCCTCTCTGCAGGATCCCTTCTAGCTCGTGCCTCCTCGCTCCCACCGCACACCCCTGTTCCTGAGCTCACATGGCGGGTCACTTGGGGTGCTGCCAGGTGCCGGGCAGCACTCCCCGCGTGGCCCGGGGCCTCCACGCTCCCACTTGCTGAGCCTCAACACATCTGTGCTCCGTGCACACCTGGCACGTGTCCACCTGAGACGCCAAGAAAGGCTGAGCCCTCCAGGGATGCGCCACCTGGAAGGTAAGGTCGGGGACACTGTGACCCTGCCAGGCCCGCGGCATCTCCTCTGCTCCTGGTCCCTCCGCTTTGGGCCCCGCTGAGGGGAGACAGCAGTGAGCCAGCCGTGTCCCACATGGGGGAGAGGAGGTGGGGGGAGAGGCAGGAGGAAAAGACTCCTCAGACCACCTTTCCATCACTTGTTGCCTTAGATTTTTATAGTTTTCCCTAAAAACATATGGTATGATTCTTTAAATTCTTTAAGCTATTGTGCCTTTATATATAAATGGGGGTGCACACACGTGCACCATATATATGAATATATATGTAAAATAAACATATATATTTAAGTGTGAATGGATGGCCTGTGACACAGACACACTGTGAAAATAAGGGGACAGCCCTGTGTGTAACGAGGTGGGACAAGAAGGTGTGGCAGGCGGCTCAGACCTCTTTACCCGCAATCAGAGCGGGGAGAGCGTGTGCTTCTCAGAGCCCTGTTACACAGGTGAGCTGACCATTCCAGTGTGTTCTGTCCCCAGGCTGGGCGGCTGCGAACGCCTTGGGTTCAAGGTAGGACAGGAAACCTAGGACCCGCAGGTGCAGGGGCAGAGATGAGCTGAATCCAGGCACGTTTCACCCAATAAGCAGTTGGTCAAGTCCCTGCCAATATCTGGAACATTTCAGAATGTTCTTCTCTTTTCTCAGCCATCAATATTTTTCCTTAGATGCCTTAGGTAAGTTTTTAAAGTAAGCCAAGATATTTTCCATGCCCCATGAAAATTAAAATGAAAAGTTGAACGTTTCTGAATAAATAAGGTGGATGCCTGAGAGAAGGTCAGGCAGCGCGTCGCTGAGAAGCCTCCTGAGGCTCTGGTTCTCTTGCTGGCTTTGCCTCGGAGCTACAGCAGACACCTTGTCTGCAGAGTCACAGGCTGGTTTTCACAAGTTTCCGGGGTGAATCCCTCGCTCAGGGATAGACAACCGCTAACCAGCCGTGCAAAAGACACGAGCATCTTTGTGTGTAAGATCACTGTTCACTCTCTCTCTTTCTCACATGCACACACACGCACACCTAAACCTTCCACTCCGCTCTGCCTGGACTGCTGTCTCCTGTCCCTGCTCTGAAGGGATGGCAGGCAGGACGACACTAGATGCATGAAGGGCTAACTACGCGGGCACTGCTCGCATGCAGGCTGCTGTGGGAGAGTCACACTGAGTTGATCGTCAAATAAAACCCTCCCGAATTCAGGCTGCCGTAACAAATCACCACTCACTGGGTGAATTAAACAACAGAAATTTATCTTCTCTTGCTTCTGGAGGCTAGAAGTCCAAAATCAAGGTGTGGCAGGGCCGTGTTCCCTCTGAAGCGCCTAGGGGAGGCTCCTTCCGCCTCTCCAGCTTCTGGTGGCTCCGGGCGTCCCTTGGCTTGTGGCCGCATTGCTCCAGTCTCTGCCTCCTTCCTCACACGGCTTCTCCTCTCCTTGTCTGTGTCTTTTCTTCTAAGGACATCGCTCATAGTGGATTGGGCCCCACTCCACTCCAGTGTGATGTCATCTCAATCAAACTAATGACGTCTGCAAAGACCCTATTTTCAAACAAGGTCACATGCTGAGGGTCTGGGAAGGACATGAATTTTGAGGAGCACCCAGTGTACCCCCAAAAGTATAAAAACTGTTTCCCCTAAGCTGATTTGGCAATTATCCCAAGATCTGCCATTTCTAATCATTTATATTGTGTGCCCTGTTGACTTATAATCAGAATTCCTGTTTCTTTAGATGGCATCTCTATCTTCTAAAGCACAAAATTATCCAGGCTGCTCACATTATTTCAGGCCATTTGCTTTCAGCAAAATGGGGATTCCAGCAGAAATATGTGGGTTAAATCTCCAGTCAACCTTATCCTGTGGGTAAGTTTCAGGATGTATTTGAGGGAAAAAATACCCTGTCACGCCACGTCGTCTCAAGATTTGTGGTGTGTTTTGTACAGAATACATCACATAAAATCTGTATTAGCCTCCTGGGGCTGCCGTAACAAAATACCAGAGACCAGGCAACTTAAACAACAGGAATTTGTTCTCTCTTAGTCTGGAGGCTGGAGGTTCAAGATCAGGGCGGTGGCCAGGCTGGTTTCCCCTGAGGCTGTGGCGTCTGTTCCTGAGGCTGTGGCATCTGTTCCGGACCCCTCCAGCCTCTGGTGGCTGCCAGTGGTCCTCAGGCCCCTCGGCTGGCAGATCCTGCCTTGTCTTCACATGGCATCTCTCATGTGCCCTGTGGTTTCCCACGGCTCTGCATCTCCTTCCCAGAGCGCTTCCTCTCTTGTGTCTTCCTGGGATGTGCTGCTACTTTCTAGAGTGCAGCAAGCTATGTTATTACCATGGCCCAGGCCTTCAGTACACCTTAATCGCAGCCACAACCCCGGGTTTCCATCTCCCTGGGGAAGAATTCACTGAGCCCTCCTCTGTAGACAGAGTCCACGAGCTCTGTCCCACCTGACCTGCTCTTTTCCTTCTGAGAGGCCAGTGCTGTGAGCTAGAGAAACTGCGCGTGGCTTTGTGTCTGGCGGACGCGGCTCTCAGTGGAAGGGTTCTGAGGTTGACAGGCTCTGCAGAATCTCCTCTTTCCTGCCCATGAAGCAGGGTCAGCAGTAGATGCCTATGAAAATGCAAAGACCATGCCTGCGAGGGCTCAGCCCATGGCCAAATGTGGAGTGGCCCAAACATTGGCTGGCTTCAGCCATTCCTCCACCTAGCTCGTGTATGTCTGTGCCTATGGTGCACAGCCGAGGTGATGTAAGATGGAGAGGGTCACACCTTCCAGGAAGACCAGGGTCAGTTCACATGCTGCCTGACACTCACCAGCAAGTCACGCTTGTCAGAGATAGCCTGTGATGATTATCTATTGTCATGAGAAAATGATCTATATTTGCTACCACTTTCTTTAAACCAGTGCATAGATATTTGCACTTCAGAAAATGCTTTCAGGAGTAATATTTTTTTTAAATGTCAAGGACAAATGGTGCTTAAAATAAATGTGCTTTGTGAAGAAATAGCCAGAATCTGTCAGACATGCAATGGAAAACAGAGTGGAAAAAATGTTTTTATGAACAAAAAAGAAAGATGATCATGGAGCTGAGCAACATCTTAAGGTTAAAAAATAAATGGATCCTTCTGGTCTGCCTGAATCTGACAGATTTGCTGGGAGACCTCACATCGCGAGGCAGCTGTGGGGAGGGGAGTCATCACAGCTGGCGTTGCCTTTCACTAGGTGAGTATCAGAAGGAAACGGCTTCAGTTCAGAGCTGGGGACATCGCTTTGCCATCTCTGTCACCTTGGAGGAAACATGATGCTTATGATTCTACTGAAAATGCTCCAGCCTGTCTCACAGGCTCCAGGGGCCATGACACATAATTCTAATCACATCCTCAAGCACAATAAATCCTTGAAAATCCCCCAATAGGGTCTTTGCCATTTGGACGGAAAGTTAAAGTCTGAAACATGCTAGGACTTAAGATCACTGACTGACCTATTTTTTTTGTTATTTAATTTAATTTATTTTTTAAGAGCAGGTTTAGGTTCACAGTAAAATTGAAAGGAATGTACAGAGAGTTCCCACTTACCCACTGCCCCCACACAGGCACAACCTCCCCTATTATCAACAGCCCTCCAGAGTGGGACGTTTGTCACCATCACTCAGACTCCATAGCTTACATTGGGGTTCACTCTTGGTTCCTGGACATTTTATGGGTTTGGACAAATGTGTAATGACATGTATCCACCACTATAGTATCATACACAGTACTTTCACTGCCCTAAAACCCTCTGTGCTCTGCCTACTTATCCCCCCCGCCAACTCCTGGCAACCACTGATCTTTTCACCGTTTCCATAGTTTTCCCTTTTCCAGAATGTCATATAGTTGGAATCATACAGTAAGTAGCCTTTTCAGATTGGCTTCTTTCACTTAGCAATATGCATTTAAGCTTACTCCGTGTCTTTTTATGACTTGATAATTCATTTCTTTTAGTGCTGAATAATATTCCATTATCAGGATGCAGCACAGTTTATTTATCTGTTCACACACTGAAGGACTTCTTGCTTGCTTCCAAGTTTGGGCAATTATGAATAAAGTTACTATAAACATCCATGTGCAGGTTTTTGTGTGGGCATAAGTTTTCAGCTCCTGCAGGTAAATACCAAGGACTGTGATTGCTGGATCAAATGGTAAAAGTCTGTTTGGTTTCGTAAGAAACAGCTAAGCTGTCTTCCAAAGTGCTGTACCACTTTGCATTCCCACCAGCAGGGAATGAGAGTTCCTGTTGCTCCACATTCTCCCAGCATTTGGTGTTGTCAGTGCTCCAGATTTTAGCCATTCTGGTAGGTGTGCGGTGGTATCTCATTATGGTTTTAATTTGCATTTCCCTGATGACATACTATGTGGAGTATCTTTTCATGTGCTTATTTGCCATCTGTGTATCTTCTTTGCTGGAGTGTCTGTTAAGGTCTTTGGCCTATTTTTTAATCAGGTTTTTTTTTTTTTTCTTGTTGAGTTCTAAGCATTCTTTGTATATTTTAGATAACAGTACTTTGGCAGATGTGTCTTTTGCAAATATTTTCTCCCAGTCTGTGGCTTGTCCTTTCATTCTCTTGACACTGTCTTTCTCAGAGCAGAAGTCTAATTTTAATGAAGTCCAGCTTATCCATTATTTCCTTCATGAGTTGTGTCTTCAGTGTTGTATCTAAAGAGTCACTGCCATATCCAAGGTCATCTAAGTTTTCTTCTATGCTGTCTCTCAGAAGCTTTATAGTTTTGCATTTTTTATTTTGGTCTATGCCTCATTTTGAGTTAATTTTTGTGAAGGATATAAGATCTGTGTCTAGATTCACTTTTTTGCATGTGGATGTCCAGTTGTTCCAGCATCATTTGTCAAAGAGACTACCTTTGTCCCATTGTTCTGCCTTTGCTCTTTTGTCAAAGATCAGTTGACTATATTTATGTGGGTCTATTTCTGGTTCTATATTCTGCTTCATTGATCTATTTGGTGGTTCTTTCACCAGTACCATATTGTCTTGATTACTGTCACTTTACAGTAAGTCTTGAAGTTGGGTAGTGTCAGTCCTCCAGCTTTGTTCTTCTCTTTTAATATTGTGTTGGCTATCCTGGGTCTTTTCACTCTCCACGTAACTTTAGAATTAGTTTGTTGATATCCACAGAATAACTTGCTGGGGTTTTGATTGGGATTGTGTTGACTCTATTGATCAAGTTGGAAGAAACTGGCATTTTGACAATAATGAGTCTTCCTATCCATAAACATGGAATATCTTTCCATTTATTCAATTCTTTTTGAGTTCATTCATCTGTTTTATAGTTTTCCTCATATAGATCTTGTACATATTTTGTTAGATTTACACCTAAGTATTTCATTTTTTGATGCTAACGTAAATGGTATTGTGTTTTTAATTTCAAATTCCACTTGTTCATTGTTGGTATATAGGAAAGTGATTGATTTTGTATATTAACCTTGTGTCCTGCAACATGGCTATAATTGCCTATTAGTTCAGGAGTTTTTTTGGTTGATTCTTTCAGATTTTCTACATAAAAGCTCATGTCATCTGGGAACAAAGACCATTTTATTTCTTCCTTCCCAATCTGTACCTTTATTTCCTTCTGTTGTCTTATGGTGTTAGCAAGGACTTCCAGTATGATGTTGAAAAGGAGTGTTGAGAGAGGATGTCCTTGCTTTGTTTCTGATCTTAGTGGGAAAGCTTTGAGTTATTTACCATTAAGTATGATGTTATTTGTAGGTTATTTTGTAGATCTACTTTATCAAGTTGAGAAAGTTCTCCACTCTTCCTAGTTTACTGAGAGTTTTTATCATGAATGAGTGCTGTATTTTGTCAAATCCTTTTTCTGCATCTATTGATTTGATCACATGATTTTTCTTTTTTAGCCTGTGGATGTGATGGATTGCATTGATTTATTTTTGAATGTTGAACCAGCCTTACATACCTGGAATAAATCCCACTTAGTCCTGGTGTGTAATTCTTTTTACACATTGTTGGGTATTTCTCTTCTACCATGTGGAAATCTGCTAACTGGAATGGGTATTCCCTTCCCCAGGTTGGTTAGGCTCTGATAACACCCCAGCAGGTTGGGCCCTGGTTAACTAGGTTCCCAGAGGGCAGACCTTGTTAAGAAGAGCAGAGTGCTCTGGCATATTTCACAAAGGTTCCTTTTCCCCTTCCCCTGCCAGAAGCATGAGGGCATTTTTCTCTGATATTTACAGTGGGAATCTGTTTGAGCTCCTGGAGGCAAATCTCACAGTCTTGTTGGGGCCCCCTATGACTGGGCCCCTCAGAGTTTTTAACTCTCAGACTTGTCTGCATGGAGCCTTCAGATAGTCCTCCATCGCAGTTCGGGTTTTCCTATGTGGCTGCTGGTTCCTGTGGTGGTTTCTGCTCATGAGTCTCTGCTCTGATAAGATGGTAAACCATGAATACCTGTATTCCTCTGTCTGTCTCTCCAATCTTGGGGCAGTAGTTTGCCCTGTCTCCTCCCCTCTTTTATGGATCCAACAAGAGTTGTCAATTTTTCAGTCTTTCAGCTTTTTACTTATTAGGATTGAGTGGCGACTTCTAAGCTCCCTACATACAGAACAGGAAACCAGTCGTCTCCCGATCTATTTTTTTCTTTCCATCAACTGCAAACCACAGCATCCCAAACTCTTATGTACATAGAGCCAATGACATGGAACAACAGAATATAAACAATCAGGTGGAAAATTTTGGGTTTTTAAAATCTACCAATGTCAACACCGACAAATCCCCCAAACCATTCTTCAATCATCTGGTCCTGTCTCAGGTCTCGATTTCAGCCTGCCCGTGGAGACATGGCCCAGACGCTAACACCCCCAAGATAGGCACCTGCTCTTTTGTTGGTTCCTGGGCTACATCACTGGTCTGGAGTTTCAGCAGAGTATTTCCTGGTGACGACTCCTGAAATGATGCCCTGCTGTGAAGGCGTTAGTATATCTAAGCCGAAGTTCCAGTTTCGCGGATTTATATCTTCACGAGTCGACAATAAACCAGCTCGCGTGTGATCATGCTGTGTTCTCTGGTTCCAGGGAACATAAGAAATGACATCAAGACCTGCTTCTGTATTTAATTATAAGCGTGTCTTTAATTGCTGTTGTACAGGCCCAGCTGCTCCTCTCAAATGTGCTTCAATAGAAATGTCAACTAGTCATCACATCTGTCAGACACCCATTAATTAATTAGCCAATCAGTTGATGTTGAGAGAGGCAGCTTGGTCCCAGCCTCAGGACTCACCACCGGGGGAAGCAGTTGAGGATGACCAGCTACTGCACGAGGGGTCAGCTGTAAGACAGACATGCTCTGAGCGCCTGGGGGACAGACGGGGTCTCTGACTCACCCCTCTCCTGCCTTCCCTCCAGCAGCTTTGGAAAGTTCAACATGAGACACCAAGAAGGAAACTGGAGCGGGGCTCAGAGCAGCGAGCGTGCACGGCCGCGTTGGAATAATAACACAGGTATCAGATCCAACTCTGTTTGAATATGGTCAGGTTTCTCTTTCTGGCAGGATGCACTGGAATCTGTTAACTTTGGAGATGAAGTATCTGAAAAAGGAATAAGTGGTAGGAAGACTCTTTAAATTTAAATTTTATTAATCTCCAGATTATTTAATATTTCAATCACAAATTACGTTTTGTTTTAAATTTTAATTTTTAAAAATTGAATAACAGGGCAAATTTCATAAATAGACCATGTTTGCCCTTTTCTTTATATTTTGTTTGTAACCTATTTCTACTTTTAAAACACAGAATGTTGATTGGTGAAGTGAAAATATCAATGGCATATCGACAAGTATTTTCAAACCATTCAATTCTTTGTGGTTTGACCACAAGTTCATTGTTTTTCAAAAATGATATGTGATTACATCAATGAATACTAGTGGAACGATATTTGGCTTTTAGCAGTATAGTTACAGCAACCATTTAAAATATTCATGCGTTATGGCTTAACTTAAATAATTTATTCAGGACTTCTTTGTGAAATTTAACTATGAGTGACAATGAAACTTCAACCAAATATACATTTCAGACTTCCAGGCCCTTGGGTGTGGACTCAAGGGTGGGGTGAATGCAGATAGTCTCAGAAAAGGCAAGACATGAAAATAGATTATGCAAAGTGTAGGCTATTAGATCAGAACTTCCATCAAATAAGTATAGACAGATATTTCTGAACTGAAAATGATTCACAAGGTGTCTAGAAATAATATTGCCATCTGTCCGTCTGCTTCTGATTGTCATTGATTCTCATCACTAAGGTCAGACACTGATGAGCTGGTTCACTCAGGGTACAGTTTCAGTGTGCATGATTTGACAACTTCACTGGTATTTTTTGTTTTTTAGGGACAAAATATCTAGTAAAGGTGAACTGTCCTTCAATCTAATTCACCTTCGAGAAATTCAGCTGTGAGTAGTGATTTCAAACAGCCTGAATCTTAGCCAATGATATGAAAAATTATGGACAGGTGTACAAACAATTAACTGGCAATAAAGTACCATCTACTTTTACTTCCTCATCCAAGAGGAAAATTCTACAAAATCATATGATAAGATAATCTCGTACTCACCTTAATTCTAGCAGAATTTCAATTTAAAGAGTAATTGGTATTTCACATTGTGAAGTTTTATATCCTTTCAGAAGAGCATGGTTACCATTATGCCATGAAACATACACATAAATAAGGAAATCCAGTGCTCCGAATATCACTTAAAATATGTTTGGATTTGAGTTTTACCATTTACTCAAGCACTTGTAACTTACAGGTTGGGATTTTGGGTCCACTTGGATTCTCACACGTAATGCAGAATGTTGAATTGAGTTACGAAACCACAGAGCAATTCCTAGTAAAGTGGGGGGAAGACATGCCAAGATTCTGAAAACCAAGGTCTAGCTGCCTCATGAAGACACAGGAAATGAGAAGTGAGCAGTTGGGCAAACATTTAGAATAATACCCTATTAGTCCTGTGATTTAACAACCAACATAATCTGATGATTGAAGCCAGACCTTAGCCCTTCACGTAACTTAGTCACTTTGATTGAGAGAGCAGGTTGGATGTCACTGATAGTCTCTGAAATATTGTCCACAAAAGCGCAGAATTACTACAATGTCCATGTTCGTTTACCTTATTTAGGACACTTCTCTTAGTCTCATTCAACTGACTCAGCCCAGGATAGTGTAATGGTAAGGATTTACTGGATGTCCACGTTGTGCAAGGCTGAGCATTTTATATAGATTGTCTCATTTGATTTTCATGAGAACCCAGTGAAGCGGAGATCGCTACCCCCTAACCTACAGGACATACGGAGAAGCCCAGGTGTGTTTTCTGGCAGCTTGACCAAGACCACACAATGAGGGATTAGGCCAGGAGGGCTGACTGATGCAGGGGTCTGCAAATGCCAGAGCTCCTCCACAGCAGGCCCCAGTGTGTGCTAAAGAACATGACTGAGATGTGCACCCCCTGGAAATGCGATGGTTGTTGGGCCATCTCACTGAACCAGAGGCTGATATCTGTTGCCGTCCAAAGTCTTGCCGTTGTCTGTCATTTAACCCTTTGAAAATAAAGTGGGAAGAAAACTGGGAATCAAACAAAATGGACCGTCTTTGAAAGATAATCTTCATGTTTTCTCCAAAGAATGCATTTAATTATGTTCTGATTGAACAATATCAAAAACAAAGCCTATGAAACATCCCTCATCTTTGAATGTGAGTTGTGTGTTATTCTCTTTTACTTCCTCCTAGAAAGGGTCGATTTCGTGAGTTAATGGGTGTGCGTGTGTATCTGTGCATATGTGTGCATGAACAAGTGAAGTGCATATGTTTGGAGAGGGGGAGAGGAGGAAGGACAGCGAGAGAAACTGGGGTAGATGCAGAAAGTTAGTTCTTTAGTGACTAAGTCCTAATTCACTTTTCTGAATACAGGAAATGTATTGTATGAACTTCATATGCCAAATGTATTTCTGGTCTTTATTTTTTCCTAATATTTTTGGAAAGTATAATTTACCAATCTTTGGTCAAAGATATTGTGTTTTCTAGATGAAATCCTCCTAGGTTTTATCCACAGCTTAAACCCCATGGAATGATCTCTTCTTTCACATGTTTGTACTCATTGTCATAGTCAATGAGAAGGCAGCAGGCATGCTCGACCAGAAGTTTCTGGGGGAATCTCTCTTTACTATCTGGAGCCCCTACGAAGCTGTTAGAAGACCTGCCGCGAACACACCTGTCTGCAGGGAGCGGAGCACCAGAGCCCGCATTTTCACGTCTGACGCGTGTGTGTGTGCTCGCTGTGCCCTCTGGCATCAGATCCAATATTACATGAGACAAATTAAAATTTACAATGTTGTGACATTTGGGGCTCACTTTAACAAAATACAGAATGTGTTAGCTAAGGGACTGCAGATAACTTTGAATCTAAGTGCACATTTTAACAACAGGGTTTATATTTCCTTGTAGTAAAAATATATTTACAAAACCCTCTCAAAATAAAGCTTACACTAAATGCTGCAAAGACATGCTGTTCTCCAAAGGCGTCTGCCCCAGTCGCCTCTGGACCCTCCTCCGTTTCCCTGCGGGGGCGGATGGGGGGGTTTCCCTGTCAAGTTCAAGTGTACAGAAGACTTTGATGTCTGGGGGAGTCAGTCAAGGTATTAACTTAGAGTTAGAAAGCTAGTCTAGCAGCACAGGTGTGCTTAAAAATAGACAGGTAACCACTAACAGAACAAAAATGTGACCTATAGCTTTCAAATTGATGAGTGGGGAAAAAAGGAATAATTAAAAATTCATCAGTGGAACAAGATGGAAGGAGAGTGATAAACAAGAACAGAGAAATGTATCATTAAAAATGCCTTTTACAGGGCCTGGCGTGGTGGCTCAGCAGTTTAGTTCGCGCTTGGCAGCCCGGGGTTCGCGGGTTCAGATCCCGGGTGCCTGCTGATGCATCGCTTGTCAGCCACGCTGTGGCGGCATCCCATATAAAGTAGAGGAAGATGGGCACGGATGTTAGCCCAGGGCCAGTCTTCCTCAGCAAAAAGAGGAGGATCGGCAGTGGATGTTAGCTCAGGGCTGGTCTTCCTCACACACACACAAAAATAAAGTAGGTTCAAAAAAAAAAAAAAAACTGTACCAGAAATATAAAGTGCTATGGCCTCCAAAGAGAAAATTACTAAACATTACTTAAAATACATTAATGATATAGTTTTAGGAATACACCACACACATCAGTCCCAAAGCTGTATATCAATATGAACATATATGGATATAAATTCCCCCAAATAATTCTGCAAATTCAATATAATTCTAATAAAACCCCTAACTGGTTTTTCATAGAACATTATAAGTTTGGTATTAAGTTCAAACGGAGAGTAAAACTCCAAGAAAGTGAAGAAAGACCAAAGGTGAGGAGCCCCCCGAGGGTCGCGGCCGCAGTCACGCCCCAGGAGGGAATATGCTGGCGCTGCTGGGAGAGAACCTCAGATAAAGAGAGAAGACTCGGGAGGAACCTCGGTGTGACTGCAATGTCGCAGGAACGTGGTGTCGGCCCAGGCGTGGACCGATGGGCGAGCCATGAGTAAACGTAAAATAAAAGCCAACGCCCACTCACGCTCCACACAGAGATAAACGGCAAGTTAGACGTGGACCTTCAAACATTCAGAAAAAAATATCCGGAATATCTGAATGGGACCGAGGGAAAAAATGCCACATGTAAAGCACAAAAGTTCAAAGCTTTAAGTGAATATATTTTAATTTGAACAGATTAAAAAACTTGTGACCCAAAGACACCACAAAACTAACTGAAACGCCTGCCCTCCAGCAGAGATGACATATCTGCCCCCTTAGCTGTGGAGGGGATATAAACAGCTCTCCACTTCGGGAAGGACAGCAGGAGCGTCCCCAAGGAGAAGGGCGGAGGATGTGGCAGGGATGCACAGGAACAGAGCCCGGATGGCCGACTAGCTCCTGAAGGAGGTTCAGGTCCTGGAACAGCAGGGACAGCAAACCATCAGGTCCCGTCAGCTTGTTCACATGATTGTGACACAAGTGCTGGAGGGGATGCCAGGAAATGAGCTCCTGGGCCTGCAGGTGTGACCACAGTCAGCACCACCTGGCGACCTCAAGAATGTCTACACCCATCGCGAAAACTCATGTCCCCGTTCTCAGCATCGGCTCTGCAGACTGTGCTGCTCGTCTTCTGTTTGTAAGATTAACGTGAGCCACCAGACAAGCTTGTCTGATAAATGTCAGTGTAAACCGGCTGATCAAACCCGGGGATGTAACAGAGCAGCTGCTGCATTTAATACACAGTTCTGTGCCCATCAGCACACACACATCTCAGACGCAACAACGAACAGAAAAGCAAGGAGCAAAAAGATCCATGCCCTGTGGTGCCTCTAATGTTGATACTATATATCAAAGCACGCGGTATAGAGATGAAGGTACTGGTACAGCTGGAGATGGAGAGAGAGACAGACGGAGAGAGAGAGATGTGGAGAGAGAGAGACACAGGGAAAGAGAGAGAGAGAGAGAGAGAGTGAGGTGCCGTGAAGCCCAAGTGCAAACAAGAGTAGAGATGACTGACACCAACTTGGGTTTGGGGGCGACCCCCACGGGGTGAGGAGGAAGGGTGGGTTCAGAGGTCTTGGCCCTCTAATGACTTCTTCTCTAAAATCAGAGATCTGAAACAAATGAGACAGTTAGCTCTCGATAATTTGTGTTGGCTAAATGGATATTTAATAGATACAGGTATCCAATTTACTCTCTGTTTCAAGTTTTCCATAATTAAAAAAATTAATTGTAAGGAGAAAGACATGGTAATTAAAAAAAAATCAAATGATATGCCTGAAGTTGTTTAAAAAATGTGAGTGATATTACAAATGTAAGCAGATAAGCTCATTCAAAGATCAAAATGATCAGACTGGATTTAAAAATCTACAATATCTTAATCAGAACACAAAATAAAATGACCACCACCAACAAATAGCAATATATTAGATACGTCTGTCTCGATTTTTTCCTCTAGCATCAAACCAATGCATTGGAATAAAATGGCTCAACTCTCCCCAGAGGAGCACTTGCAGAGCTGCCTGCCGAACCAGGGCTGGGGACCCCCACCTGCCAAGGACTTTGCAAGGACACCAGAGCTTTTGAGACTTTTTTGGGGAATAGAGCTAAAAACGAAATCTCCTGACAACCCAGAAATCCTCTCCACAAAGGGAGAAGGGAAACAAACAGTTGTGTTACTGAATCAGCATTAAAGCAGGATGGGATGCACGTCACAGGATCCCGCTAAGAGCTCAAGGACAGAAGGACACGCCCGTTCACACACTGGGCAGCTGCACTCAGCGCACACACGCCCTCCAGGTGGACGGTAACCGGTCCTCGGGGAAGGGACTCAGCTCCGCGCGTCCCTCAGCTTCACCCCGAACCCACCTGGTAAATGGGTGGCCACTGTGTGAGCTGATTGGCTTTACCCAGAGGGAAAACATGCGTCCTGTCTTCAAGGCAACTTGGAGCAAGGAGCCCACTCAAGTCCCAGGTCAGGCTCCTGCCCGCCCAGGAGGCCAGGAGATGGAGCTCCTTCCTGGTGCTCCAGGGCCTTGAGAAAAGCCGTCCTGGGCTGTAAAGCTGGCAAGAGGCTATTTAGCTTTCAAAAAATGTACATACTTGTCAGAGAGACGGAGGAAGAGCTGACAGTTACAAGTTCTCTGGAGTAAGTGCTCTGAGAACAGAGGGGAGGAGTCTCTTCCCTCATTTCAACAGGAGAGTGAGACTCTTATTTCCAATTCACATTTACTCTTAGATTTTTCACTTGCTCTTTCAGGAAATGAGTTATCAAGGAATTCAACTTAAGAAAAAGCTTATTAATTAATTGCTAACTTGTTGAAATCCAATAATGCTTGATTCGTGGTTTTTCCTACAAACAATGACTCGCCACTGTATTTATTCAGAGTAACTACTCTACGCAGGAACCTTCCAGCACCTGGACATCAGGGGGCAGAAGGAGCAGATGCTGCCCCACAGAGCTCACCTCCACTGGGGGGGCAGCGGGGGCAGAGAAGCAATGACATAGGAAGTAAGTAAATGATGAAGCAGGATAAAGGGAGGTAATGCTGCAGAAAAAAGAAACACCAGAGCAGGTTGAAGGGGCAGGTGAGCCTGGGAGTGGGTACGGGAAGCAGATTTCCTCATTAAATAGGCATCAAGGAAGGTTTCTTCCCAGAGGTGAGACTTGAGCTCTGAGCTTGCAGGGCTGCAGTCAGGAAGTGAAGGAGTTGGGGGCCGAGTGGGTCTGGGGTCACTTCCAGCGTCCGAGGGCCTGAGGTCTGCAGCCCAGTGAGGGAGTCACCTCTGCCTGGGGCTGCAAGATGGGCTGGAGGTGAGGAGTCCAATGACTGACCTGCAGGTGGAGGGTCCTGACCTGCAGGAAGGCAGCTGGAAAGAGTGTCTGGAGGGGGAGCAGCCTGGGTCCCAGGGATCCCAAGGGAGGGACTGTGGGGGACTGGAGGGGGGATAGGACCAGGTCCAGGGAGGAGGGGGAGGGTAGGGGCACCACGCCCGAGGCCAAAGTACCCAGGTCAGGGAGTTAAGGACACAGCAGATCCAGGTGGACACGGAGCCTGTGGAAGAGCCCAGGGAGGCGGGGGGTCATCCTGCTCTAGGGAAGCAGGAAAACCGGGGACGCCTAATTTGTAGAGCCCGGGAAATATTAGACACATGGGATGAAAGCAGACAACAGAAAAATATGAGCGCAGATGGGATTTAATATCAAGTAAAGGGAATAAGAGGCAAAGAGCAATTAGTGTTAAGAAAAATGATAATGTGCATTAATAACATAAACCAGCCCGTAAGAATGGATAATCGTCAGGGATCCTCAGGGAGCCTGAGGCATTTCAGGAGCCTGTGAGCAGACCTGCAGCTACAGGGGGTGTCGTGTGACACCCTCAAAGTGGAGTCATCAAGCAGACAAGACTGCAGATGTATGTGAAATTGAAAAAATACTGCTCAGTAACTCCTGTGTTAAAGAGGAAACCATGTTTTAAGTCGAGAAGTCCCCGAGAATAGGTTTAGGACTTTGAGACAGGAAAATCTTCTTAGGCAAATACAAAGAAAGCCGAAATTGTAAAAGCGCCTGATAAATATGACTACACCACTTTTTAAACAACAAATAACAGCATAAACAAGGTCCACAGACAAGCCACAGCCTGGGAGATGTTTATGACTCTTTAAACTCACAGAGGATCAGGAGGCAGGATATATGAAGACCTTGCTCATGAACATTTGAAGAAGACACGCACTATTCAGGAGGGAAAGCAGGCGAGCTGGGGAAAGCCCAGTGCCCCCCAGTCATGGAAGGATGCTCGAGACCCCGGCTGATCTGGACAACTCAGATGGGTGTCATGGAACACTGCTGTGTAGCCATTTGACTTATAAAATGTAAATGTCTGACAAATATATGTTCTGGAAAATGTAAAAGAATCCACAGAGGCAGAAAGCAGGTCAGCAGTGGCTGGGGCAGGGTGGGAGAGGGGCTGTGGGGGCGTGAGGAGCCTTGGGGTGATGCTCATGGTCACTCGCTCAATTATCACTCCCTGTGCACACGCAGGTCGCTGCGCAGCAACTTCACCTCAATGAAGCTGTGAAAGGGAAGTCTGTGCAGTGCGGGTAGGTGGGGCAACAGGAGCCCCCAGGGCCTGTGCTGGCGGCCCCCAAATGAGATGAAAATGTTTTGGAGAGTAGAGTTAAAAATGCACCTGGATCATGGGGCGGGAAAGCGGGGGGGGGGGGGGAGTCTTGCCATTTAAATAGGAGACTAGGGCTCTGCAGCAGTGATGAAACAGCATCCCCCCAAGAGAAAGAGGAGACGTGATGGGGGTGTCCATAAAACGGACAGTTCTGCGGCATTCTAAATGAAGAATTAAATCACCAGGCTCCAGCAGGGGCTAGATCTAGAAACTGCACCGTGCATGAAGTTAGAGAATAACACACAGGTGATGCCATTCATGCTCCATCCTGCGGAGACCGGCAATGGGCTGGTTTCATGGGGAGGGTGGTGATGGGACTGTGGACGAGAGCTTGGGCATCTCCACGTTTATCTTCAATGTTTGAAATGTCTGTGACCAGATGGCATGGAGACGGAAGGGGAGCATCTTGAGTTGTCTCCCAGAGTAGGGGTGCTCAGAATGTGCCCGCTGTGGCACTCTGACCTGTTCTCTTCCTGACATGCATTGACAAGTCTCAATGTTACAGGGACTCGATATAAGAACAGCTGGATGGATGCTGCGGGAAGAAAATCTGACAGTCACTGTGAGAGAGCATCTCCCACAAGCAGGTCCCCTTGTTTCTCTTATTTATCTAGTTCGTGGTTTTAATTCCTCTCTTTGCCACATCCTTCTTGTCTACAGCTTTGGGTTTTTTTTTAATTGACAAACTTCGGGCCTTAAAAAGGCAAATCCCATCAGTTGTCCAGAAATTCTTGGACAGCCAGGATGTCTGTTTTCAGTGCATGCCATGGTATAGACGAGACCCCCAAGGATGGCCATCTAAAGCCCTCTTCAGTACATATGCCTTCCAGGGCGGAGGCCTTCTGTGGTCCCTGACTTCTCTCTGGTGGGGCATCCCCACCTTCCCCTGGGCAGCCTCTGGGGCTCCATCAATACCATGAAGGGTCTCAGGCTTTTCCAGCTACAATGACGAGGCCAGCAAGATGTGCACATCTCAGGAGGAAGGGTCTCTGGACAGTCATTGGAGGTCCCCAGGCTGCTCTGAGGCTCTGACCAGCCTCATCGGAGAGCTTTGACCCACTCCTCGAGTCCTGGTTTCTCTGCGCAGTCCAGCCTGCTAATCGCACAGAGATAAGCTTTTCCTAATTCTCCCCACCTTTACTGCTTCTTTCCAGGACTCCAAAGTGATAAAGTGCTCGATTTCTCTTGGTGGCAGCCTTCGTCATCACATGGGGCAGAGATTAGGAACAATTCCGATCTTGACAACTCCAGTTTGACTGTCTGTCCTGTTCAGTTGGGCTGCTTCCCCATGAGCATTGTAGGTGGACCCCACTCTCCCTGACCGTCCAGAGGGCACCCGGAAGCTGCGGTGTCAATTCTGTGACTGTTGGGGGACGGCGCCAAAGCAGACTTCTGCTGCTTCCCCAGGTGAGTGGCTTACTAGCATGTTAAGTGCAGAAGGAGAGGATTCTTTTTAAAAGCACTTTTAATCCTTTCTATGTTCTAGAATTTGTGCTAGGCATTTGCAAATAGAAAGATGAATAAAATGCAGTTCGTGAATTTAGGACATCCATCACTTAGTGGAGAGACTATAAAAAAACTTTGATAAAAGGGCTGTGAAGAGCTGATTAACAAGGAGCTGGAATTCTGTCCTTTAAGTAACAAGAACAATCATAGAGTTTTGACCAGTTGGGAGAGAGATGAGGTTTGCATAACTGAGAGGTGGGTGACTGGCCTGGGTTAGGACCCCGGGTGACCTCAGAGACGAAAGGCTAGTAAGAGGACAGGGGGCCCATGTCTGGGTGGGAGGAAGCATTGAAGAGAAAATAAGTTACATTTTATATTAAAGGGCAATGTATATGTATATATACTGGGTACAATGTTAAAATTGCACTGGAAATATCAATATGACGTTGCTAACTTGACACTTTTTCAAGCTCTGTGTTGAAGTGGTCAGCAAAGATGAACCCTCCCAGAGCCAGCCCTAATTAGCAACAATGTGACACGCACCCACAAGGGACTTGGTCCCCATTCTGTTCTTCACTGAGAGTAAGTGGGCTCTCCCAAGGGTAGCAATTCCATCTTGGAGCAGAGAAGGAAGCACGATGGGCCTGGACAAGCTGCAGCCATTGAACAAATTGAGTGTATAAACGTGTGTGCATCCGCAGTCTTCGTGGAGAGAGGCGGTTGATAGTAAGTGTGTGGAAGATACTCAACCAAAGAGGAGGATAAATGTGTTTATTTTTAGGAATTTTAATGATTTTAGTGATTTAAATAATAGAGATGAGTGATTTGCGTGATTTTTTCTGCTTTTTCTATTAAGCGTGAGTAACTGTATAAAGATTCATTGTCTTTTTCTCTCTCTAAGGAAGGGGAAGGGAACTCACAGATCAGTTCTGGAGAAAGCAGGGCCTGCCCTGGAAAAGTGAGCTGGATTTGTTGCACAAAGTCAGGCAGACGTCACGGGTGAAAGCAGAGGGAGAAGAGGTGGAGCTGCTGTGTTGTGCACAGTCCCAGGTTAGAAAGGAGGGCTGCTTGGGAGAGAGCAGAGCCGGGTCACCTGGAAGAAGAACCCCGGGCGTTCACACAACAGAAGTGCTGGTAAGTGGGTCACGTGGAGGCCGAACATCCGTGACTGGGAGACGGTCCAAGAAAGGGCCCTGCCCTGAGGGCCCAGAAGCCTAACCGCCTGTCAGCACCTGGGCAGGTACAGCCCACACCACAGCTGATGGCAGCAGGCATCACCTGACTGGGGCTTGGCTTCTTGGAGCTGATCTTTCATTGGATGGCTGGAAATGCTTATAACCCCTGGAAGTTATGAAAATGAGCATTGATGTAACCTTAGGAGGTAATAAAATATGAGTGTATTTAATGAAGAATCAGAATCATAACGTTAATATTTTCACAGGTGAAGTGTGAATATTGTAATGAGTGAAATTTACACACTGTTATAATTACAGCATTTAAGAAAAGTTGACATGTTAGAAACTGAAATTTTTAAGGCAATGTGAGGAAGGTTTTAAACTAATGGGTTAAAATTTCATTCATGAAATGTAGGTTTTAATTTACAAACTGTGTAAGTATCTGAATATTTGGGAAAATCGTGCTTGACGGAAAGGCTGATTATGGAGCATCAGCCAGAAGAGCAGAAGCCCCGGGGGGCTATCCTACCAGACTCAAATCCTGGGAAAGATGAAAAGGATTCGTGTGGCAAAGATCTGGTTCCTGCATGAGGAGGTGCTTCTCGGACACTGAGGTCGGTTGTTAAGCAAGAAGGGGGCGTTTGACCATCTCACCGGAGGACCGCAGGGCGGAGAAGCAGAGGCCAGAGCCTTCCTGTCAGCCTGCCAACAGTGACCTCACGACCTTCGAAGGAGCAGCTCCTCTTCCGTAACAGGACGTGGCTGTCAGCTCTCATCTCAGGTTTGAGGGTTGAAGGAAAGTCCTCGTTGTGTAAGATCGGGTGCAGTTAGAAAGGTTTGGTTTTGGAAACGCCCACAAATGGTTAGGCGGGAACTCAAATGAGGTCTGTGGTGAGATTTCAGTTCCAAGGATGAGGGCGCACTTGGACCTGAGGTCCTGGGCCTTCTGTTTGGCAGCTCTAACGCCCAGATGACCGGATAAAATGCAGACTCCTTCTCCCCGGGTGGCTCACTCTGTGGCAGCCCGTGCTCTTGCCGTCTGTATCCACACAAGAAGAGAAGAAAACATTGGGCGGCCTCAGCTCTCCCCGGCCCGAGAGCCTGCGAGGAGCTGATCCCACTAGGGACACTCAGTGCCTGGTCACCTAGTCCCATTTGCTGTCAAGTCACAGAGGGAACATCGGGCCACCAGCAGCCGTGGTTACATCAGTGTCTGTTGGTGCTGCCGGTGGCCTTTCCTGGTGTGAGATGATGCTGAGTTGATTAGGTCACAGACTGGAAAATTATCACTGCCTACCCAAAGGCAGATCTTAAAGTCAGACTTTGCCCAAATTTATGATTTCTAGCTCGAATAAACATAGGTTTGGCAGAATGTTTCCCTCAAAAGGCATAAATCATCCAGGAAAAGTGCTTTTCCTTTGTTGCATCCCTGAAGCTAATTTAACGAGTTCTTCCACTTGCATTATTCCTGGTATGCTGGCAACAAAAATACAGACAGCAGGTGGAAGATGATATTTAGAGCAAAGAATTCTTTCTAAAGAAAAACGACCGAGTCTGGAAACATCTTGGAAAAGTTCACAGAGAATCCTCGGGCATGTGACACTCTCAATGTTTGCATAGTTTGTGTTTTTTGAATGTGTTCCCTTCCCTTTGACAAAGCTGACCCATTTTGTGACAAGCTCTTCTCGTAAAAACAAGTGAAGCACCCGTGTCTAAGAGTTCCACGCCTGTGGCATGTGAAAAGATGTGCAAGACTGTCATTGTGTGTTAGCACAAGAAAAGTCACAGCGATATGAACGCAATGCTCACATCTGGGAATTCCTGGTGCTGCGAGAAGCCTCGAGAGCTGGTTCCAGGGAGCAAGACTGGAGGTGAGCCAAGGGCGAGGCAGCTCTGGGCAAAGGTGATATCTGGGGAGAAGTGGGTGCAGGGGAGCCAGGAGAGCTATTTATGACTGATGGGGACGGAGGGATGGATGCAATCTAGGAGACTACATTTGGCAAAAATGATTTGTTTAAACAATTCTTCCCACCCCTGCAGCCTGCACACCCATGTTAACTGAGGAAGGATGGGAAGACGGAGATGAGAAGCAGGAATAGCTCAGGACTCCTGTGTCTTCCTGAAGGTCACGGACCAGGGGCTCTGGAAGGATGGGTGAACCCTAAGGGGGTGTCATGTGATGACATGTCACAGCCCAGCCCCCGCACCCCAGCTCAAGCCCATCAGCACATAAGGAGAGGGAGGAGGGCGGGGAGAGGCAGGAGTGGTCTACCCGGCAGATGGCTGAGCCTTCTTGACACTGTGGCCCCATTGCAGATCCACCGGGCAGTAGGAGGGCTGAACAACATTAACATTTATCACTTTCTTTAATACTCATTGCTTTTTATAGGCGTAATAAAATACACGATAAAGAATACCATAAAGGGCCAGCTCTGATGGCCTAGTGGTTAAGTTCAGCCTGCTCTGCTTCAGCGGCCTGGGTTTGGTTCCCAGGAGCAGACTAAGACCACTTGTTAGCCATGCTGTGGAGGCAACTCACATACAGAATAGAGGAAGATTGGCACAGATGTTAGCTCAGGACAAATCTCCCTCTGCGGAAAAAAAAAGAATACAATAAAAATTCATGTGACATCTGAGGAAGTAAGAAACGGGACCCACAATTAAGGAAAATAAACTAACAGGCACAAACATCCCAATGATCCAGATATTGGAACCACCAGAGGAGGACTTTTATAAAACTACTACAAATATTCAAGATTTACAAGAAAGGATGACTGCAATTAGTGAAGAGATGAAGAATCAGGTAGAAAAACGCTATTAAAAAGAACTAAATGGGAATTCCAGAACTAGAAATGTGATATCTAAATTAAAAAATGTATCGGATGGGCTTAAAAACAGAATGAATCCTGCAGAAGAAAGAATCACAAAACTTAAAGAAACATCAACAGAAATAATGTAAAATAAGACAATGACAGATAAAAGATTGGAAAGAGTTCACCAGAGCACTGGGAGCCTGAGGAAGCTTATAAAAGATTTGACAAATGTGAAGTTGGAAGGCTGATGGGAAAGAGGGGAAAAAGGTGGAGAAGAAATATTTAAAGGAATAATGGTGAAAAATGTTACAAATGGAATAAAAGATACCAATCTACCAAGCCAGGAAGCTCAGTAAATCCAAGCAGGAAAAATACAAAAACAACAACAACAACAACAACAACAAAACCCACAGAAGAGCAAAGAAACCAAATACAGGCACACACACATCTGAACATGGAACAGGTCATTAGAAACAACTTGTTGCCAGTGGACCTGAATTTAAAGAAATGAACTATATGTATATTTAGCCAGAAGGGAAATACCATTCAAAAACTTAAATCTATAGAAAATATTGAAGAGCTTGACAAATGGTAAATAAGTAGATAAATATGAAAAAATAATTGTGACTATTTATTGCAAAAGCAACATCATTATATTGTGTGAAATTTATGTCAACAGGAGGTAAATGGAATTATTCTGTTTTAAACTTGACGAGGTATAATATAATTTGATGAAGACTGTGTGAAGGAGGACAGGGCAGTAGAGGGGATAACATCGTAGACAGTAGATGAATCCCAACAACCTCAAAGACAAAGGAGAGGGAATCACAGCCTCATCCAGATCATACCGGGCCTGACCATATCGATAATACAATGGGTAAACATTCCGTAGGAGGGCAGAGATGATCAGAATAGATGGAAACAAAAATAAGACATGCCAGTTGCTGTTGATGAGAAATACACCATAAAATAGAAAACACAGAGAGAATGAAAGAAGAAAGAAGATACCCACACAAATAATACATAGAAAAGAGCTGGCACGTCTGTGGTAATAACTGAAAAGTGGACTCTAAGACAGGATGTGTTACCAGAGATAAAACTGGATATTTTGTAATTACAAAGAAGTCAATTCTTTAAGATGTAACAGTGCTGAATATGTCTACACACAGCAGTGGAGCCTCAAAGAGATGGGGTAAAATTTAACAGCACTTGAAAAATAGACAAACCCGCAATTTGATGAAACTGCACGTGTGTGCAGAACACACATTCTTCTCACGTGCGCTTTGGCGCTTGTCAGGTCAGGTCACATGAAACATTTATTTCAAGCACAAATAAATCATTTGCCAAGGTGGACCTTCTGTTGGGCCATAAAACAAATTTCAATGCATCTTATAGGTTTGAATCCCTACAGAGAATATTCTCTGATCATGACAGGATTAAATGATGAATCAAGGACAAAAAGATGCCAGAGAAATCTCCAATATGCAAATTAAGCAGCATTCTGCTAAAGGCCCCTTGGGCTAAGGAGGACAACACGAGTGAAATTTGAAAGTATTTTGAACTGGATAAAAAAAGAAAAAAATAATCAACATTTGTGTGATGCAGCTAAAGTAGCGCTAAGAAGAAAATTTATTGCTTTAAATAGTTGTCTCAGAAACAAAAATATTTAAAATCAATAGGTTCGACTTCCACCGTGAGAAGATAGAAAAATCAGAGTAAAAGCAAAGTAGATGGAAGGAATTAATAAGTATAATATTGGAAGCAATAAAAGAAAAACAGACAATGGAGGAAAAAAACCAGCCAAGTCAGAAGTTGGTTCTTTGGTAAAAGTAATTGATGACCCATTAGAATAACCAGTGGTATGTCTATATGCATAGCGAGAGAGAGAGAGAGAGAGAGAGAGAGAGAGAGAGAGAGAGAGAGAGAGAGTACCCACATCAAGAATGAAAGCTGAGATGTTACCACAATCCTACAGACATTAAAAAGAAAAGTTAAAAAGTACTGTAAATATTTTTGTTAACAAATTTCCTAATGGATGAAATGGACCAATTCCTTGAAAATCAAACTGACACAAGAAAAATGAACAATGTACATAGTTTTATGTTAAAGAAAATGAACCCTAACCAGCCCCCCACCCCCTGCAAAACAAAACAAAACAAAAACAAGAAAACTGGCCAAGACGGCTTTGCAAGTAAATTCTACCTAACATTTAAGAAAAAAAAATTAATCCTTCCCTAAATCTCTAGAAGGTAGAGGAGGAAGGTCCACTCTTTTTACAAGGCTAGAACAGCCCTCGTGTCAATCTTGATGAAGACATCACAGGAAAGAAAAGTACAGATCATCATCCTCCACAAACATGGGTGTGAAAATTCTCACCATATTACTTAACCAAATAAAAGCTAGTAATATACGAAAATGGCATTTATCCCAGGAATTGAAGTTTGGATTAATATTTGAAAATCAATCCACCATATTAACAGACAAAAGAAGAGAATCGTATTATCACCTCAATAGATACAGACAAAACATTTGATAAAATTCAAAATGTGTTTGTGAAAGAAAATTCTCAGCAAACTAAGAAACGAAGAAACATCCTCAACTGATCAGGGCATCTATGAAAACCTACAGCTAACATAATACTCGGTGGTGAAATATTGAACAGAAGACGTGGCTCCCACTACTTCAATTTAACATTGTGCTATTGGTTTAGGGGTCATCAATAAAGACAGTGATTGTTCATCAATTACACTAAAGTCAACCTCTCTTTAGTTGCAGACAACTAGGTGGCATATGTAAAAAGCCTAAGGCATCCACTAAAGAACCATATAATTGAATAAATGGGTCCTATAAGGTCACGCCCTGCATAGTCAATTAAAAAATTGTATTTTTGTATAATAGCCATAAACATTTGTCAGATTAAAAATCAGCAATTTAAGTAGTATCAAAAACATCGACTACATAGAAATAAACTTATTGGAAAATGTATAAATTCTCTACTATGATAACTACAAAGAACTTCTGAGAGAAATTAAAGACCTAAAACATAGAAAGATATACTCTGCTCATGGGTTGGAAGACTGGATACTATAAACATCACAATTCTCCCCTAATTGTTCTATAGATTCAATGAATTATAATGAAAACCTCAGCAATCCTTTTTTGTATAAATTAAAAAGCTTATACTAAGATTTGTATGAAGTGCAGAGGACATATAATCAAAACAGTAAACAAAGATGGGGATTTCTGTTACCTTGTTCTAAAACATTATAAAGCTACAGACATTCAGATATTGTTATATTAGCATACAGACACACATACTGATTAATGTGTTGGATTTCAGAATCCAGAAACAGACCTATTGATCAATATGCTTAGGGGGTTTTTGACAAAAGAGCTGACACAGTTCAAAGGGGGAAAGGGAGAGTTTTCAATAAATGGTGCTTGAGCAACTGAATATCCATATGGAAAAAGTAAAAGAATCTGACTCCTTCTTAAGAAATATACAAAAATTACCTGGATATAGAATAGAGACCTAAATTTAAATGCTAAACCTTTAAAACTGCTAGGAGAAAACATAAGAGAATATTTTTGCAACATTTGGGTAAACAAAATCCCTTAGAATTCCCCCTAAAAGTACTTAGTGTAAAATAAAATATTTGATAAGCTTGACTTCACCAAAATTAATAACTTCAGCTCATTATTAGGCACCATTAAGAAGGTAAAAATGAAGTCAGACTCTGGGGGAAAATACTCACATTGCGTATATCACAGAAAGAACTCATACGAAGTTCATAAAGATCCCCTACAAATAACAGTAAAAACAAACAATCCAGTAAGTTTGCCCTCTCTGCTTTGGCAGCCCGGGTTTGGTTCCCGGGCACTGATCTACACCACGTCGGTGGCCATACTGTAGTGACAGCCCACGTACAAAATAGAGGAAGATTGACATGGATGTTAGCTCAGGGCTAATCTTCCTCAACAAAAGCAAACAAACAAACAAAACAACCAAATACAAAAGGGCAGAGAACTGGGATGGACAGACAGGACACATAAAAGAGGATTTCCAGATGCACGATAAACATGAGAAGGGCCCATAAAAAATTTGTTAACTCATGAAAAAAAGTAGAAATCTAATCCCAAACTGTTTAATTGAGAACATTTTATTATAAAAGCTAGTTTTAAACATACCAGTAAAAATACAAATTCATTTTGGCTGGGTCAAATTGGGAAGTGCACTGTGGTTTTAAGCTAACGTAGAAAGGACACTTGAGGGGGTCTATGCAGTAATATCTGACAGTTTTATTTAAGTGGTTTGCAGGGTGAGGAGAACAGTCTTCTAGAATATTAAAATTACCCACCCTCCCTTGAATTTCTGCCGTGTGCCGCATGACTTCCACACTTTACAAGGTAGATAATATCGTTTTCATTTTATAGGGGGGGTGAAGAGAGGTTGGCTGGGTTGACCCAAAACACACATGTAAGAGGGGAAGATGGAACTTCATCTTGGGTCTTCAGACCTCCAAACTGGGTTTTCCTGTAGTTTGGTTTGGTTTCTCCTAATATCTGGCTATGTATTTAGCAGAGATTTCAGTTCATTCAGGCAGGGGGTTGTGGTCCCAGGGGTGGGGGTTATCTAGCATCCTGGGTCATCCAAAATCTCCAAGGTATCTCTGGTCAACAAAGTAATGAATATGAGGACCATTAAATACATACATTAAAAAAAAATCCTTCCAGGAGTGTGTTTATTGTATGAAGTCACATGTTTTTCACTGTGAAATGCATTCATTTGCTCATCATTCAACAATTGAGACCACTGTGCCGTTCCCTCGTGGTTGTCTGGAAGCAGAATGTCCTGAGGTGAGGGGCTTGGGGCTCTGATCACATGCTGGTCGTGGGGCACAGATCCTGCAAGGGTGGGTGTGGTCTCTTCAAAATTTGTTTCTTCCTGATGCTACAATATAAATGCACACGCATGGGTAAATACTAGTTAATGCACACTTACATGTGAATATATACACGTATATGTGTGTGTGTGGATTTATTTGTTACTAAAGAAACAGATCTTGCTGTTCACAATGCTTACAGTATAAAAATGTAAAAATTTAGACACACGTACTCCATGTGCTTAAAAATTAGGAGCACAGATGATAAGCATAAATATATACTTTTTGACCCCGAAGAGCCATAGTATCTATATTTTCCAAAAATTTCATTTTTGTTAACCATATTTGCGGACAGCCATCCATCTCAGTAGATACAAACCCCCCTTGGTTGTTTTTAATGCCTCCTGGGTTTCATGTTACCAGTGTAGAAATTTTTCAAACTATCACCCTGTTTCTGAGGGTTTTTTTTAACCTTTTCACGTATAGAAACTTCATGTGCACTTGACAACTGAGATGGAAGAGATGGAGTCTGGAGGATGAATGAAGTCATCCTCTTTACCCTGACCCAAGCCCATCCCATCCCATAATTTCAGAGCCAGAGTTTCTTGTAGCTTCCTTCAAAACTTTAAATAATTGAACTGGACTCGTGTCCAATGTTATGTCAACCTCAGTGGATGTGTATTGACCCCAGACTATGAAAGCTGGTGAGTTTTGACCACATAGAATGTTCTAGATGTCTCCTCCTGGGGGCTAGCCTGGTGGCCTAGTGGTTAAGTTTGGTGTGCTTTACTTCGGTGGCCTGGGTTTGGTACCTGGGCACAGACCTACACCACTGTTAGTGGCCATGCTGTGGCAGCAGCTCACATATAAAAAGAGGAAGATTGGAGCAGATGTTAGCTCAGGGCAAATCTTCCTCAGCGAAAAAAATGTCTCTTCTTTCCACCTGGTGCTCTTGTGAGTTACACAGCTACATGCACACGGCCGAGGTTTGGGGCAGGTGCATTTCATTCTGTAGCTGTGATTCATATTCTGTGCTCTTGTGTGTGGGCTGATTCTCTACATTAAAACACCTATGGATAATATCTTGAATGTCATTTTTAAAATTTCCTTAAATCATTTATTTATGACATAATAGTATTCAGTGAAAAGAAAAAGAAGTGCATTAATAATATTAAGCACTGTTATGTCATTATTTTTGACAGAAATGGGGTGATGGTGTATGCATATTACTTCATAACTGTTTTGCTTAACAACTAGCCACACGACTGTCCCGTGTCAATACAGAGAGATTTATTTCATTTTCCCAAATGATTCCATAGCTTGAATGAATTGTGATTTACTCCACCATTTACTGATTGATGAACTTTTGGCTTCTTCACGTGGTTTTTCCGTTGTCACTATAGAAAAATGCTTCTGAAAACATCCTTGCCCACTTCTCTGAACACACTAGTATTTTGTTTCCTTTGAGCAGGTTTAACAAAGTTGCAGTGAAATTAATATTGCTAATGGTTTCCAGACTGTTTTTTTCCAAAATATAAATTGTAATAATTTACATTTACAGGAGCTGTTAGCAATTGCCTCAGTGTTTGCCAAATGGACCCATTAAAATCATTACCTTATTGTGATCGGATTTTGCATTCCCTGAATACTAATGAGCCTGAATATATGTTACAATTTTTTTAGACATTTGCATTTATTTTTACGCAAGTAACTATTTTATACTTTTTGCCCAATTTTTTGTTGTCTTTTTTAAATCTTTGTATCAATATACAGAGGCTATTTGCTAGGGAACATAAATTTTGCCTTGCACATGAGTTCTAGATATTGTTCTGGGCTGTCAATTTTATTTTGACTTTGCATGTGTAATAAATTGCCAAATATTTTATGTACCTAAATATGGATGTCCTTTCTTTTATTATTTTGAATTTTATAATTAGATGTGTAATAAATATTTATAAACTTTTATGCACCTAAGGATTTTTCTCATTTTGGTATTTTTCTCCCTAGGAAATAGTCCTTGAAATACAATACACCTCTATAGAGTCCTCCAGAAATTATTTTTATTCATGCTTTCAGGTCTTAACGCTGTTTCTTTGCAGAAGGGTTGTCCCTTATGACATATTTAATAAACAAGTAATCTGTTTCTATGTGAACTGAAAATGTATTATTGTTGTCTGTAAAATTTGCATATAAGCTTAGATCTGTTTGTAGATTTTATTCACCTCCATAGATTCTCTTTTACTTTCCTGTGTTAATATCAAGCCATTTAAAGTACACTCGCTTTATAAAAATCTTTAATATCGTATTGGTTTCAGCATCACCAAACACTATTTCATCACATGTTCTAGGATGCGCTTCCACATTAATTCTTTAAAATTCAAATCATGTTGTGAAGTTCCAGAACGTATATATCAGCGTTCTGTTTAAAATGCACTAAATTTATATATTAACTAGGGAAGTCTTTAAATTTTTATGGCATAAAATCTCCTCCTTCAGCAAAAGGCTATATTTATCCATTTTTTTCAGGTCTTTATTTCTATCTGTCCTTAAAACTTTAGTAGTTTTTTTGGTATAATTTTGTCCCTTTCTTGTGAAATCAATTCCTAGGTTATGGGGTTTTTGTTTTTATTTTTTGGTCTATTTTTATTATTTCCATATTCTGCTTTTAATAATATATTGGTAGTACAGAGAGCATTTAAGGATGTGTGATAATGCAGATTTCCTATGTTACACACCTGGTCATGTCTCTTACCAATAAAGCAGCTTTTTTTTAAAATATTCTATTTAGCAGAGACTCCACTGTGTCTTGGGGCCACATTCAGATCATCCACAAAAAGAGGTGATTGTTTCAATTATTTTCAAATATTTATAATGATGACAAAATTGCCTAATTTTGTAGGTACATCTTTAAATATAATTGAGCAACAATTATTAAACAGACACTTGTTTTGATCTTTATTTTTTCAAACCTGGGCCCAGCATCTCAGCATCTTCTCATTTTTCCCTCCTCCATTTCTCTCAGCTCTCCTGCATGTCCTGGAAGGTGTGGGGCAGAGACTGTCAAATTACTTAGCAATGATTGATGATCTTCTGAGTGATGCTGGGTGAGTCAGCTGGGGAATGAATTAAGAATGTTCCCCTCTCTCTCCAGGAGTGGGAATGTGGTGGGCATTGTTAGCCTGCATGCAGTAGATGGGTTTTTACCAAATTTTCTTCCCTCGGTGGGCCTGGAACCCACAATCAGAGGGGACCTGAGGAAGAGCCCAGGGCTGGTGTGCCTCAAACCCACAATCAGCCCTTTCCTCCTTGGAGGGTCCTTTTCTGTTCGGTGCCTCGGATTTGAAATGGAACTGAAGCTGAGCGTTCAACAGCACGAGCTTTTATTCAATGGCCAAAGAACAGAGAAGCGGGAACTAAGTTCACAAATCAACTTCGCAGCTCCTGGGGTGATTAGGCAGATGTTATAAGGGATCTAGGTAAGGAAGGGGAGGGATATTCATAGCTGTTTGGGGAACTGGGCAAGCTTTTTGGGGGAACAAAGGTGCCACCTCTTTTCTTTCCTTATGTGCTTATACCCTGCTGTTGCCATGGCAATTGTAAACTGTCATAGTGTCGGTGGGAGTGTTCCAGAATATGGTAATGTATTACAGTGAGCGTATAGTGAGCTTCGGGGTCTATGTCAGGTCAAGTCAGACTGCCATGTTGCCTTCAACTGGTTTTGACTGGTTTTGACTATATGTCTCAACCATCTCCTCCTTCCTCTCTTTGTGGTTTCCTAGAAGCTAAAGAGAACATGTTAAGCTTGTTCTGAGAAGCCTGATTGTGGTTAACGTCTTATGGGGCCAGGGGCCGGGGTCACAGGTTTTCTTCCTGTGTCACGAAGCCTGCAGCAGCGGGGCCTCAGGGCTCTGCTCTCAGCAGCTCTGGGCTAACAAACGAGCAGCAAATGTCCCCATATTCATGTAGGGCAAATCCACAACAGGCCATACAGGCCGAGGAAGACCCTGAAGGGCTGGAGCCCTGACGCCCCAGGAGCGGAGGCCTTTGCAAAGAAAGGGTGGGCAGAAGCAAGTGCCGCCCAGAGGCCCAGAGGAAAGCAACCCCGCGTGGTCCTCGGGAAGCGCTTGCCCACCTGGACGGAGCCGTTGCTTCAGGAGTGGGGGGCGGGGCACCAAGGGCCTGCACCCCTGCAGTTGGTGCTCACTGGCCCCTGGCCGCATGTCCTCATCTGATGCCCTCAGGACGTGACCCTTCTCTCTTCGGCCTGTAGAACAAGCCTCAATGTTAAGGTGACATTGACCCAGCTGTGTGTCTGGCCCGCAGGGTCTGATGCCATCCTCCAGCTGGGGATGAACAGGCCTAAATCCTCTTCCAGGACACAGAAGTGTTGCTGAACCAAACTTGCTGGACCCTCTCATGCTTCCCAGCTCCTCCGCATCACCCGTCTGCCTGGCCACCAGACCGGGCTTGGGTTCAGCCGGCCGTTAAACTCAGTCACCTACATCCTTGCCAGCCCCATCTGGAAGGATGGAGCACAGACAGGTCAGCAGGACATCAGAACACAGGGTGGCCTGGAGGCTGGCTGTTCTCTGGACCCACAGTGCTGGCTCAGGGTGGGAGGCGAGACCCATGGCGATTGTGGAGTGGCTGTTCTTTAGCTTCTGTCTCCGATGGACCCAGCATCCCCGTGACAGCTCACAGGCACACCTGCCAGGCCCTGGCTGGGGGCGGTCGGGTTAAATATCACTCCGCCACCAGGTACAGCTCATTCAGGTCCTCCTGGCCCTGGTGCAGTGACCACTGGGGTCATCTCTCCCAGGAGCAAGGCTGCCCAGCAACGGGGTCCCGCCCTCCTCTTTGATGTTTCAGTGAGGCTGTGCTCAAGGTCACACAGGGCTGGGCGCCATAGAGGAGGCCTCCTTGACCCCTCGTCAGAACTGCTGTGAAGTAAGTAAATTAAAAAATAAACACCAACAGATGAACATTTTTATATTTTTGGAAAGACACATTTATTTTACATCTAAGAAGTTATAAAGCATATAGAAGATCCTATCTCTGATCTCTAAGAGATTTCCTTTAAATAATCCCAGCTGTGGCTGATGGGAAATACCAATATTCAGCTAGTGCAGCAGAGGTGGCCATTAATCTTCCGTACAGAGGGACCCACAGTACTGGAGGTCATCCAGTACATTCCGAGGCTCTGACGCTGAGTCTGTGTCTGTCTCTGGAGCAGAGCTCCCACATATCTGAATCTTTCCAATATCAGCTTTATGTAAATATTATTTTCTAGTTACTTTTAAATATTACAAAATGAATAAAGCTTCCACGATAATTTTTGTAATTAACATTTTGGGAAAAATTAAGTGGACATAGAAATACAGAGTATAATAAAATAAATACTCACGTATCTTCTACCAAGAAAGAAGTTTTGCAATAATGCTTGGGATTAATTTATAAAATAAATAAAATATAAGTAATAAATTTTAAATTTATCCCCATCTTTCTCCATCTATCCCCAATAGAAATTATGTATAACATATTTATACATATATTAAATAATACATGTACCTCCTATACATATAATATATGTCATAGATATAATGTATCCATGTCAAAATATATTGTTTTGTATGTGTCAATGTTTTAAAACCAGATGGAATTGCATTATACACCATGTGCTGCAACATGATTACGTTTTGTTTTTATCATGGTTGTGAGCTCTGTCCGTGTTGGTACCTAGTTTCTGTAGATAACTGATAAGTATTTTGTAGATAACTTTAGTTAAACTGTTATCTACAGTTTTTGTTATTTTAACAGTTGTATAATGTTTCCTCATCTGCACACACCACATTTTATCATTCCATTCTTCTAGTTATTTACCAAATATTTAAATGCTACAGTCAAGGATGGGACTCCTTACCACTTCCATAAACCTGTGAGGGCATCTCTGGGGGCTCCAGCTTTCTAATGAGACAGGAGACAGACACCCTTGTCTTGTCCCTGATCTTAGGGAACATCATGTAGTCATCCATCATTGAGCATGGCATTAGCTTTAGGGTTTCACAGATGCTGTTCATTAGGTTAAGGAAAATCCCTTCTATTTGTAGACTTCTGAGAGTTTTAATCATGAGTAGAAACTAAATGTGTTAAATACTTTGGGGTATCTGCTTAAATCAGGAGTCAGCACACTTTTCTCTAGATGACCAGAGAGTAGATATTTTAGGCTTATCAAGCCACATGGTCCCTTTTACAGCTTCCTAACTCTGCCCTTACAGAGATGTCACAGCTGGGCTCCAGTGAAACTTGATTTGCGGACAGTGACTTTTGACTCTTATAGAATTTTCATATGTCACAGAATACCACTTTATTTTCATTTTTTCTCAATCCCTTAAGATACAAAAAAAATTCTTACCTTGTGAGCCATAATTTGCTGACCCTGATTTAGATGAACATTTCTTTTTTCCTTTTTAGATTGTTGATATGGTGAGTTCCATTTATTGATTTTTCAAATGGTGACCCAACCTTGCCTTCCTGGAATAAATCCCATCTGTTCCTAAAGCCGTAATAGTTGGTTTGCTTCTCTGGAGATTTGATTTCCTAATGTCGTGCAAAGGGCCACTGGGTCTAGGCCCATGACGTACTTTTCTCTGTAGTTGTCTTGAGATGTTTACCTCAGGTATTCATACGAGGGTAAACTCATGTCATCAAATGAATTGGGAAGTATTTCCTGCTCTTCTATTTCCTGAAGAGTTCGTGTAGAATTGGCAAATATTTCGTATTTATACATTTGGTAGAATTCACCAGTGAAGCCAATGGGCCTTGAATTTTTTTCACAGGAAAGTTTTAAATGCAGATTCAATTCCCTTACAAGATACAATGCTATATAGGTGATCCATTTCTTCTTGACTCAGCTTTGGTAGGTAGAGTCTTTAAAGGAATTTGATTTCATTTCATTTAAGTTATCAAAATTATTGGCATGGAAGTGTTGATAAGATCACCTTCTTGTCCTTTTAATGTTGGTCCCTCTTTCAGTCCTGATATTGATAATTTTGATCTTTTCATTTTCTTCATCAATGTCTTTAGAGAATTTTCAACATTACTGATTCTTTCAGAGAAATGACTTTTGGTAGCACTGATTTTCTCTAGTTTGTTTTCTATTTCATTGATTTCTGTTCTTGTCAGTATTATTTTTTTCCTCTGATCATTTTGGATTTTACTTCTACATTTTGTAGTCTGTTAGCATGGAAAATTAGATCATTGGTTTGAGACTTTTCATGATCACTGTTTACCTTTTTCTCAGTATCTCTTAGATTTGGCCTTTGTAGAATTTTATGAAAATGCAGTCATGAGGCACATACTCTTTAGTGTCTGGGTCTGTCACCCAGCATCACCACATGGTCTGGCGTGTGAGTGGTTAGCTTCTCTCTGTTGCTGTAGCATTTCATTGTGCAGATGTACCACACTTTGCTCATCCATCCACCTGCTGATGTAAATTTGAATTGTTTACAGTTTTAGGCAATCAAGAATGAAGCAGCCATGAGCATGTGTCCACAAGTCTTTGTGTGGACATGTTTTCATTTCTTTTGGGTAAACACCTAGGAGTCAAATTGTGCAAGTTGTGTAGTAAATGTGTGTTTAACTTTATAAGAAGGTGCCAAACTGCCTTTCAAAGTGACTGTGCTGTCTCCATTCCCACCAGTGATATGAGGGCAGGTGGGTTTTGTGTTCAGGCAGCTCTGAGGGGACCCTCTCCAGGACCCTGCCTCTCCCCATCTCCTCCGAGCACCCTGAAGGCTGTGGGAAGGGCCAGCCCTTGGGGGCATATGCCCCTTGTCTCAGGGTTCCCTGGGGGTCTGAAACGTCTAGCTCATCCATACTCAATACCAAGAACTTCTTGGAATTTTAGCTGTTTCTTCTCACCTGCCTTTACAGAGGCCACCTCTTCTTTCCATGTTCGGCCACAGGTGAAATGGCCCATGTGTCCTGCCTCTCTTCAGAGGGTCTTGTCACCCTGAGAATCTGGTTCACCTGCTCGCCTTGCATGGTCCACTCCCAAATGGGCTGGGGGAAAGGCCCGATTTCATGGATAATCCAGCTTTTCCTCTTTGTGACGTTGGGAGCAACTTTCTCTCGTGACTCCATACTCGAAGCTGAAGAACAGTCCTCAAGTCTCCCTTAAAGTTTTGGAAATGCCGGCATTGCATCCGAATGACCCAAGTTGCATTCATCTCCGACTGCATGGCCCATGTGCGAGTTTTCCTGGGGGAAGGATGTAGAATGAAGACACGCGGAGACCATTTTTCTTCACTAATTACTTCTGCTATTTGTCTTCTCAACAGAACATCTACTTGAATTGTTGACTGCAGGAGAGAAATGGCTTCGCTCCTTCACAGCCTTCTTTCTGAAGCTCTTCCTAGGTCTGGGAAAGTGCCAGGGCTCACATGGTCGCCTTCAGCCTCCACAGAGCCATGGCCCCGCAGTTTACCCATCATCTCCCGAGAGATAAGGCACGAGCACAGAGATTTCATTTTCATAAATGAGATTTCTCAGGAAGGCAGGGGAATGATGAATATTTTTTTCTTTCCATTTTAAAATAAATGCCTATTATATTCATACCTTTGACTGGCTTTGGAAAATAAGGATTAGAAATTGCTGAATCTGTAATTCTATATTACAGTTCACTAATCCAAAAACACTTAACAATGCAAACTTATTCTCTTCATGTAAGTCCTATTTCAAAGGCACCTCTCTTCTAGTTGGTTGAACTTAATGCAAATTCCCTTGTAGTTCCAGAAGCAGTTTTGATAATTTACATAACAGGTGAGCTGGTACATGTTTTTCTATTTATGAAAACATATTGGGGCCTAAATAGTCACAAACTCTAATTTTTTCTCCTACAAAATTGTAAAAAAAGGAAAAAGCAGAAAGAAAGAAAATAAAAATTGAAAAAAAAGAAAAGCAATAGAAAACAAAAGAATTTGGCATAAACTTGGGGTAAGAACTAGAACCCCACCCGTGGAGGTAAGAACCACAGTTTAAAGGGGAGAAATGGAGATGGAAACAGAGGTGGTCACCAGCAAGGCCACCACGGGGTGCAGAGTGGGGTGGGGGGGATGGAGGGCGGTGCAAGAATCCGTCAACACGTCGGCTCAGGGGACAGAGGCCACAGCCCAGATGGACACGGGCTTTAGGGGAAAGCTACAGTCCCACACACAGAGTTTCTGTACTCCCTAAACTTCTGTTCATATTTTTTTTCTAGATTTTAAGACTTGCCAGCAAATACCTTTAACTCCAGGCGTTTAAAATCTCCTCTATATGCCTCCCCAAATATACCCAAGACATACCTTTGTTCAGGCTTCTGGATTCCCATGAAAGCTTGGTCAAAGCAGCCACATGGGAACCCCATGCTCAGCTCTTTCCAGAACCCTCAGGGGGGGCTGAGTTCTCTCCTAGGATCTGCACCACTGCCACCTATCTTTGACTTGGTACCGTTTCTTGAGACACCGCACCAGACTGCTGTGAACCGAATCATGTCCTCCCCAGGTCCACACCTGGAAGCCCTGCCCCCTGGTGTGATGGTCTTTGGAGGCAGAGCCTCCACCTGGAGGTGACTAGGGTTATATGAAGTCATTGGGGTGGGGCCCCCATGATGGGATTAATGTCCTTATAAGAAGAGACATGGGAGCCCTCGCTCTCCAACATGTGAGGACACAGGGAGAAGGAGGTTGTCTGCCAGCCAGGACGAGAGCCCTCACCAGACACTGAACCTGCCTGTGCCCTGATCTCAGACGCCCAGCCTCCTGACTGTGAGAGAATAAATACCCATTGTGTAAGCCCCAGTGTAGGGTTTTGTTACAGCCCTGAGCTGACTGAGACGGGGCCCATGTGGCTTTGACTTTGCTCCAGACATAACTAACCCCCTCACACACCCTTGAATATTTTCAGTCTGCCTTGTTTTCTTCACTGCCTTGGAGCCAAGAAAACACATGAAAGGGAAAATACACAGTGTTTACCCTCCATCCCAAATTCTAAGGCAGGTTGTTCAGATAACACTGTGGAATGTGACCAAATTATTAACTGTCTATCAAAGTCATTTGTGGGTTCTACACGTTTCTAATGCTGAGAATTAACAAACACTGACCTTGGCTATAGGGGTTGATTGATCTCCCACTTGAAAACGATCTTATAACACAAAAACCAGGGTGTGCTCCATGAAACTATAATTGAGAAATTAGATGTCATTATACAGAGTTAATAGCTGAATAATATTGAACACATGAAACAAACTGCCTTTGCCCACGGCACAGAGTCCGCCTGAGGAACCTACGGGAACTTGTGTTAAGTGTGATCACTGCATTAAGAACAATTGAAATGTTTATGAGCAGCAGTAACAGTCGCGTATGTGAGAGTTGGTGGGATTGCTGGATTGCTACAGGCGGCAGCCAGAGAAGGGTGATAGTCCCATCTGGCGTTCCATGCCTGCTGCTCACAGGGAGCCTTTCCATCACCCTGGACCTGGAGAAGGACCCTGTACTTGATGCAAATTCCACTCCTCCACTGGGAGAGGAGTGGAGCCCTGGGAGATGGAGGGATTAGCCCTCTGAGGTTACAAAGCTCCGAGTTGCCATGCCAGGGTCATTGGGATCCATGAGGCACAGTCTTCTCATCTCCACGCTCCCTGGCTGGCACCCTAGGTTAGGCTGTCCTCCTAACCGGCATAGAATACAGTGGAAAGTGGAAGAAACCTAGGCGGAGAGCCCACACGCAGCCCACAGACTCACTTCCTCTGAGGTAACTGAGGAGGACACCACAAAAAGAGGGCATCAGGGACGAGCCTTGACCTGAATCCATGTGGACGTCCAGGTGGATCTCTGCTTTGTGTTCATGAGCCAGAGGCATTTTCCGTCTGATCGTTACGTAGAACCACAAATCTCAAATCTTCACACTATTGAACTTGTATCTGGGGTTACCAATGGTTGGTTGGTCAAACTGACTAGATATTATTAAAGGATTAGTTGAAAGTGAATTCCTAGTTAATATATCTGGTGTCACATTTCCAAATCCAGCAGGAGACCAGAGAAGAGAGTGTTTCTGACGTTGGGGTGGGCAGTTCAGAGAAGGCTACTTCCTTTGATTCCATCAAGTCTGGTCCAGGGCAGGCCACCCTGAGCCACACAGAGAGGCCAGCTCTCTCTGGCACCCTCTCCCAGGGCCCTCCTTACAGTTTGGTAAGTGGTGCTTCCCCGGGCCCTGGGAACATGGGCCCTGGTGGGTTTTCAGCCTTACCCAATGGATTCACTCCAGCCTGTCCACTTCTCTGGGCCTCTGATGCTTTTCTCCACTGCCTATGATGGCACGTCTTGTGTTTCTGCCACAGTTAGTGTCCTCGTTTCAACACAGCTCAGCCGTATCTGACCAGTTCTCTGTGGTTCTAGTTAATTCTCAATCTCCTGATGCATCACACCAGATGGTCCTTCCTTCTCAAGGGTGCACGTGCCCAGTTCACCCCGCTGAGACTTTCAGCACTGCCTGCCTCCTTGTCCGCTTCCTGCCACCGATGGGATTAATTCCCATTGGTGGGAAGTTGTCTGGCTCCACACCCCTTCGCACTGCATCCTCCTTGCGGCTCCCTGTTCACGGCATTGATCTGGGGGCACCCTTGGGGTCCGCACCTATGGGAGGGCAGGCAGGTTGGGCAGAGGGAGAAGTCGGCTGTGGTGCAGGTTGAAGCTGGAAGGACCTGTGAGAGTTGCCCCATGGTGGATGCAGTGTCTGGACCTTTATGCCCCTTTGAGCAGTCACTGAACGTGGGCTACGCTGGGAAGACTGGCGCTTGCTGAGGCAAATCCCTGTGGCTGAGCGGTTGAGAAGGCGTTGACCCTACTGACAGGGAGCATGTCCCGGTGGGCACATGGGCTTCACATCTGTCTACACAGCAGCACTAGGGCTCAGATGGGGTGGGCTCAGAGGAGCTGCCCAGATCCCCTTAGAGAAGGTTGCGTGTGCTTAGCTGCTGGGGTCAGTCCTTACTTGGGTTGTCTCAGCTGCAGACAGTCACTGCCCAAGGTCACACCCCTTGGAGTGGCACAAAGGCCCTGCCTCTCACTGCAACTCTGGAGAGTTCTGACTAGCCATCCCAGTTCCTATGGGGTTGGCCAAAGATGTTGCTACTACTATGTCACACCCAGCATCTCCCTCTGCCCAGCCTGCTTCCGTCTCCTGACCCCAAGGATGCTCCCCAATAAGTGTCCTGCACTTGCATCTGCTTCCAGAGGAACCTGAACTATGACACTGTTTCTGTCTGTCTGTCTCTGTCTATCTATCTATCTATCTATCTACCTATCTATCCATCTATCTAATCTATCCATATTATATATCTATCTACCTATCTACCCATCTCTCATCTATCTATCCATCTATCTAATCTCTCTGTATTGTCTATCTATCCATCTATCTACCCACCCATGTATCATCGATCTCTCTATCCATCTATCTAATCTATCTGTATCATCTGTCTATCTATCCATCCATCTGTCGTCTAGCTATCAATCTAACTATCCAACTATTTAATCTATCTATATCTATCTGTCTATCCATCTATAATCTATCCATCTATTCTAATCCCTATCTACCTATCATCTATCTATCTATCTATCTATCTATCCAGATATCTACCTATCCATCTATCATCTATCTATCCATCTATTTGCATATTCATTTGCTCATCTGTTTTCTTATTCTTCCTTTTATCTATATATATGCAAGTAGAGATAACTTGATTTTGGATATTTTTCTTGCTTCTTGTGTGTGTATGTGTGTTTAAGTTTGCTTGAGGGTTTAAAAATCAATATTACTATAATTTTTATAAAACTAATATAGTACTTGACCATCGAGCCAATGACCCTGGTTACCACCTCCAGGGGAGGAGGCCCATTGTGGAGGACCCTGCCACCAGGAGCAGCACTCCCCAGGACATCAGCCCCCCACATGGTCAGGGTGGCTACAAAGGATACAGCTCCCATGGGCACTGGAAGCCCTTACTCACATAGAGAAGACGCAGAACAGATCAAATTCCATCGTGGGCATCCATCGCCATGGCCAGCAGGTCTCACCCCACAGCCGAGGTGGCAATGGTCTGCATGCACCTGTCTTGTGCCGTAGGTGAAGGATGCCTCCCCTCTGCCCACTCCTGCGCATACATACCTCTCCCAACAGTACTCATTCCTTCCAATAAGCATACGGTGTGAAGACATGGTGAATCCCTATGTAATATTTGGTTCGTGCCAGCTGCCAGAGGTAGTTACTTATACACATAATTTTGAATTTCTGACAACATTAGAATCCACTGATATGCTTCATCTTCAGCAGCTATTCTTTTGAATAGTCCACACATGAAACATTTTGAGTCCACACATGAAACAATAAAGCACCAAGTCACTGAAAAGCTCTGTGGAGAAATAAGTGATTTTGTTTGGAAAACATTTAAATCAGAGCCATAGGGGCAATCTCACAAATGTATTGATGAACCCACTGATTAAGTAATATAATACTTCTGAAAAAACTGGGGTAGGCAAATTAAGATTTCTTGAAATTACTGTGTTCCTATAAGGCCTTGCCGTGGAGACAGCCAGGCTCAGTCGTGCCTTAAAGGGGGATGTTCTGACTCCACCTAAGAAGTAAGGACCTGCACGTTCCCTCCCATCCAATTGTGTGCTGCAACGTTCAGTTCAGAAGTAATTCATTCCTTGTCCGAGAAGAATGACTTGTGAAGTCTCACCCCCTGGCTTGTTCAAGTTTCACAAACAAGGTTGGTTCTCTCCCCTGAAACTCCCAGTCCCTAATCCACCTTGCGTTTGTTTCACACGGGTGGGTCACCTTCCACATAACACCGTACAACACTCAAGAGCGAGGCCGTCACTCGGTCATCTGTGCTTGAGCGTGGGTAGCAGAGATGTGAAGATTAGAAAGTGAAGGAATTGGTGATCTTGGGTCTCTGTAACATAGAATCTATTGTGTGTAATCAGAACTTGGTGGGCATAATCCAGAAATGTCATTACTTATTTACTTAGTTTTGCCAAAATATCTTTTTAGTGAGCCATAGATAATTTCTCCCTTTTTTTTAAAGTTCGAAAAATGTTAACCACTCTTCTCAGTATTTGAATAATGAATTATTTATTTTGCTGTAAATTGCATGTGTGTTTTAATTTTAAGGGCCATTGGTTGAACAGGATGAAAGAAGTGGCCTTGGAACGTCTCTCAGCTCCTGCCACAGGAGGCGCATGAAGCAGCCACGGATCTCTGGGAGCGTCCCGCAGACTCCACCAGGATCGAGATGAGCCTGGGAAAGGGTGCTGAGCCTGAAAGCTGCCCCAAATGGCTCTTCTCCAGACTTCTCTGAGGGTGACCACTGACCCTTTGCAGGTGTGCACATCAGCGCTCAGTCCCGCTCCTGAGCCCTGGGCAGCAGCCGCTCCACTCTCTTCTTGTTAAACTTGCTTCGCATAATAAGAATTCCAGGGGGTCATTTTTAACTTCTTATTATGAAAATTTCCAAATGTGCATAGGAGTAGAGGAGATAACATCATGAACCCCGCACGCCCGTCACCCAGACTCACCATTATCAACACGTGCACTGCCCTGTTTCACCATGACTGGCACCTCGCCTCCCATTGCTCTATTTGTAGATATTTCAGTGGAGAAATATCTACTAAATGTGAGTCCTGCCTTATGGCATAATCGCAATACCATTAGCACAGCTGCAATACACCAGCAATTCCTTCCTTTCGTCAGACATCCAGTCTGTGCTGAAGTTCCCTGATTGTCTCATACACTGCTCTTCACGGCTGATCGTTCAGGTCAGAATTCACGACTGTGGGGGGCCCCGTGCTGGCTGCCACCTCTTCGTTTCTTTCAATCCGTATGCCAGCCCCCTACCTCCTTATTTCTTGCCCTCTTATTTGTTGAATAATCTGGGTCATTTGCCCCCTAGGATTCCTGCATCCTGGACTTGTCTGATTGCCACCTCCGTATCCTTTGTCTTCAGGACTTCCCTATGAGCCGGGAGAAGCTTGATGGGATTCCAGTGGGGTTTGAGCAGGAAATGGACATTGGCGGTGCTGTCTACTCCTTGCTGCATCTCGTCAGATGTCACCCAATGTCCAGTTGTCCCTCCTTTGTAATATTGGGATGAACCAGTGCATTCCCTGCGTCAGGAGGACCCACCCATTACAAATTTACTCCATGACAACATATGTGGTGGTTTTACAAACTCTAGACTATTCCAGGAGAAGTTGCAAATCATGATTTTGAAATTCATCCATTTCTTCTGCAGGTATTAGCTGAGGTGTTTCTAAAAAGAGGGACTTCTGATATTCCCATTGGCTTTTCTGAAGAACAATTCCTAGGCTAAAGGAAAAGGAGGAAAGATACTTGACTCTCACCTTAGGTCTTAGGTTGGCACCAAGCAGCGTCCCTGAAGACCCAGAGGTGTTTCAGTGCCATTATAAACGCTCACACTTAGGTAACATTAGATCTCTTCCATCCGTTGCTATTATTGATCTTTTTAAGTGTTTCATTTTGAGATAATTGTGGAGTCATGATGCCGTTGTAAGAAATAGTACAGAGATCCCGGGTGCCCTTTGCCGCTTCCTCCAGTGGTCACTTCTTCCAGAACTGTGGGACATCACACGGGATACAGTTGAGATTCAGAACACCCATCACCACGGGGCCCCTCCTGTTCTCCTCTTATTCCACATCCACCTCCCTCCCACCCAATCTCGTCCTCAGAGTTTCCTCTGACTACTCTGCTCTCCTTTTCTATAATTTTGCATTTCAAGAACAGAGGAATCATTCGGTATTATTCTTTTGGGATCAGCTTTTCTCACTCCTCATAATTCTCTGGAGATTCACCCAAGTTTTTGCATCTATCTGTTGTTCCTTCCTCTTCATTGCTGAGTAGTATTCCATGGAGGGGAGCACCACAGTTTGTTTAACCTTTCACTCATTGAAGGAAATTGGGGTTGTTTCCAGTTTTCGGCTATTATGAACAAAGCTGCTATAAATATTCATGAACATGCTTTTGGGTGTACATAAACCTGCATTTGTTTGGGATCTGGGCCCTGGAGCACAGCCCCTGGGTGACAGTGGTATCTGTATACTTAGTTTTTTGTTCATTTGTTTATTTATTTATTTTTAATGAAACTGCCAAACTATTTTCCGAAGTGATTGTTTCATTCTACATTCTCACCAACAACTCAAATTCACGAGATATCCAGTTTCTCCACGTCCTTGACAGGATTTGGTGCTGTGACACAGTTTTTCAGTTTCAGGCATTCTGATGTGTGTCAACTGCAGTTTTCATTGCATCTCCCTAGTGGACGATGTACCGAGCATCTTCCCACGTGCTGCTTGCCATCTGCCCGTCCTCCTTGGTGACATGTTTCTCATCTCTTTTGCTCATTTTCTACTTGGATTATTTGGGTTTTGCTGTGGGTTTCAAGAGTTATTTGTATATTCTAGTTACTAGCCCTTGTCAGATATGTGGTCTGCAAGTTTCTGTCTAGCCTGGAGCTTATCTTTTCATCCTGCTAAGAGGGTCTTTCATAGAACAAAAGTTTTAATTTTACGAAGTCTAATTTATCAGTATTTCCTTTTATAGCCCAGGAGAGGGTCCAGGCACAGGTGGAAGGTGGAAGAGTTGGCTCTGGCTTGGCCTCTGTTGGCACAGATGGGGTTGTGCTGTGACGTCTTGGTGGCATTTTTCTGAAGCAGAGCAGTTACTGTCTGATGGTTTCTGTCTCACCAAGTTGTTCCCCTTCTGGTCCTGGCTGAAGAGAGCAGACTTCCATTCCTCTGTGCTGGCTGGCCTTTACTGGCTGTGGGTTTCTGCAGCTCCCCCTCTTGGACACCTGCGGCAGAAAGAATAACCAGCAAACTTACCACGGCGTCAGCCCCAGGGTCCCAAGGTGCCCAGCTGAGCTGGTCTACCTCCCTTGCTCAACTTCCAGAGTCTTCCTGTGCTTGTTACACATATAAAATCCAGGGTTTAGATTTGTATTCAGTGGGAGGAATAGAAAAAATTCATTTATTCTGTTTTCCTAGAAGCAAAAGCCTATTGATCTATTTAATGCTTATATTTCCTATCATTGGTCATTGGAAACCTGTCATCTGTCTTTCAGTCATGAATTCAGTAGTTTTTTTAAAAATTGTTTTCTTGCTTTCTCTTACAACAAAAAGTCGTAAGATTATTTTTGACATTTCAAACCCTAAACTGAATTCCATCATTTTTCCAAGGATCTCTGATTTGTTTTTGGAGGAAAGGAGTGTTTAGAGACCAACGTTTGCTGGTGGTGCCCATCGCTGCTGGGATAAACCAGGAAATAGCTTGTTATGTTTTTATGAGACAGTAGATCATGGGTTCATACTTCTAATTCCAATTCAAATATGGGATTACAGGGTTTTTAACTTAATTTATTTCATTTTGCATTCCTATCTATTCTCTCGTATGTGAAAATCTTAATCTCCAAAGAAATTAGCCTATGTATTTTATTCAAATATCTGTCTATCTATCTATGCATGTATCTATCTATCTTCTGCTATACATTTTTTAGGAAGCATTTTGCCACAAATAACATCAGACTACTTAATTTGAAGCTCATATATTCTTGAGTAATTTCTGCTTCTTTTACATACTTTATAATTCTATTTTACTGAACATGATGACTTTATTTAGCATTCTGAAAATCTTCAATGTGATTATTTTGGAGCTTTTTTGTTTGTTTGTTTTCCAATGTATGCTTTAAGTTAATTGTATCTGTAGAAAATGCTATGGTTATTGAAAATGAACAACATACTACCCCTCTGTTTTTTCAATTACTTTTACTCTCTCTCTCTCCTTTGGCATCCTCAGCCCATTGACTCCTATTCACCAAGACTCAATATTCTTTCACCCCTACAGCCCACGAGGGGCACAGTATGCCCATCTGTCTCCTTCTTTACTTTTCATTCACCCAAAATAAAACAAACTTAACTCAGTAAATGTGGATGGGCCTCCTTCCCGCCTGACTGCCCACTAGGCTCGCCAAGTCCTGCCTCCGAGGAGAAACACCTGACATCTTTTCCCTCAGCAGGGCTCTCTTTGCTCCAATTTGGCATTTAATCTGTCTGCAAGGAGTCACATCTGCCCCTAGCCATCCCTGGACTGTGGTCATCCCTGTACCTTGGTCATCCCAGCACTGCTGCCCCTCCCCCGTTGCCCCCTTGACTACGTGGGAAGACCTTCTGTTTTTCTTTCTACCCAGTGGCAAGGACAGTTAGAACCTGACAACCTTCCATCATTGTGGACCAAATCTAACTCTCAGTGGGATGAAGGGAACCTCCTGGAATCCTGCACCTGGCCCTGAACTTTCTTATGAGAGCATTGGGTTTCTGCTTCACAGAAGTCACCTCTTTTCCCAAAGGAGCCCAGGAGCAATCAGCAGAACCCCTGTAACTTACACCACTTTCATATTTGGTGTTCTCCCACACCCACAACATAATTATACTCCAGTCACAATGGCTTTGGGGAGGTGCTTTTCAGGTTCCGAGAAGGTGCTTCCCGGAAAAGCTGCTTTCTGCTTTGCAGGCCATCAGGATCCTCGGACGGCAGCTCAGCGAGGCCTTTGAGAGGTGAATTAATGATATTTAAACCTTATCAGAATGCTCCTTTTGCTTTTCTCCACCTTGGACATCCACAGAAAGATGAAATATTTGAATGATTTTTAAATTCCTATACATGATTTTTTAATTCCACACCACTGACAGGGACGTGCGTGAAAGAAACGCTTGGTTTTAGATAAGTTCTCAAATCTTTAGATAGAAAATTACTCTCAGGGGAAGTGGGAGCATTTACAAAGCTACTTCATATTACAAAATTGAATAACAAATGCAATTACATACTTCTTTTGGAATTTTATTTTCATTTTTATTTTTGATGGAAAGGTAAACTTCCTGGGGGGTTGAAATCAGAGCCCCTCATCATCCCTCATTCCTGCGTGAAGCCTAGATTCAGCAACATGTTGGCTGAGTGGACGTGATTAACACACTGTTGAAGGTTGACTCACCGAAATGTCATCAACACGACCTGCCCCCAAATGTCACGAAACTCACCCTTTGCCAGGATAAAGTTGAGTTTATGTTTACTGCAGTAAGAGGGAGCACTGTCCCTACAGTTTTAGTGAAGCCTTGGGAGGGATGGCAACACTGGGATATTTGTGTGGTTTTGAGGTCTGGTTTGAGGTGTGTTTTGATGAAGGGGCACTGAATGCAGAGGGGGCCTAGGGGTTAGGATTGAGCAGGAATCATGATATTGTGGTTTAGGATTGATGGAAACACGGTGCTATGGACTGAATTGTGTCCCCCCAAATTCCTATGTTGAAGTCCTAACTGCCAGGACCTCAGAATGTGGCTGCATTTGGAGATAAGGTCTTTAAAGAGGTGATTTACGTAAAATGAGACTTTTGAGATAGGCCTTGATCCAAAAGGACTGGTGTCTTTATAAGAAGAGGAGATCAGGACACAGATGTGCACAGAGAGGGACGACCGTGTGAGGACACAGGGAGAAGACAGCCAAATGCACACCCAGGAGAGAGGCCTCAGGAGGGACAGGCCCTGCCCACACCTGGATCTTGGATTCCAGCCTCCAGACTGGGGACAATGAATTTCTATCGTTTAGGGCATTCCATCTGCGGTACTTTGTTACAGCCACCCTGGCAAACTAATATTATGGGAATTTCAGGAATTTTCTAGAATAAGCAGTACAGTTATCTGCAACTTTCATCTTCCTGAGCAGGTCTTTCCTAGAACTGTGTGTTTCTGCTGATGAAGACAGTGGAAAAAGTGGAATCACATCGATGTGGGCTGTGAGCTGTGTACAAGGTACCAGTTCTCATAGGAAATGCTGCTGTAATTCCATCTAAAAGAGAGCACTTTCAAATAAAAGTTGGAGCCCAGGGGAAACTGAAGACTGGAAAGAAAACCCAGGAGAAGGAAGATGTAGAGAAGTAGAGAACACTCATTATTTCTGGTAAACAACACCTCCAGTCCCAGGCAGCCCGCCCCAGTGGGTTCTGCAGACGCAGGGGCTCAACATGGAACCCTCACCCCACCACTGGCTCACTGGGTGAATGATCTGGAATCTGGAACCCAAGCTTCCTATCCCAGCTTTGCAGCCTCTCAGAAACACTGACCTGCCTGGACTAGGGAGGTGACTGTGACCTGCGAAGCCAATTCATGAAGTGGGGGTGGAGAAACACATCTGAAGTCACCTTGTATCTCCCATCACCTATAGGTCCCCTCTTAAAATAGATTCAATTTGAACCAACTGATGCATGCAAGAAAATTCAGTTAGGAAATCCTGAGGCGTACTGTGGCCCTGGAGACTTCCCCCACAAATCCACACATTGCGTGAGAGGGAATAGATAATTGCCTTGGTGAGCTTCCCGTTTTAGCAGAAGCATACAAATGGTTAACATTTTCAAATCACCAAAGATATCATGGACATTCGTGTGGTGACTCTGTCACTGCCAAGTGGGGCACTAGATCCAGGACAGCACCAACCTGCCAAGTTCCCTGTTCAATTCTTTGTGACTTAGATGGCAAATGACTATTTAATGTAAACACTGACTTCCACTGTAGTAATGCAGTAATGGTGATCCTAAAACGTCCACAAAAGGGGACTAGCAGCCATTGGTTGGTTTTAATAAGACAGAATAGACGGCTCCAGCAAAGCAGTGGTAATGGACAAGGTGGAATTAAATATTCACAAAGGTTAACAAAGGATGCAGCAGCACGGTACAGAGAAGCAATGGGATTCACGGCCGGGGCTCAGCCTCTAGAAACCACCCTCCTTGCGCCCGGGAGGACAGAATGGGCCAAGCAGGCTAGTAAGTGGGACAACTTAAGAACGGCAAATGGAAAATACCTCCTTGATGAAGAAAACTGTAGACAATACAGGAGGGGTGATTTTAGCCTTTGCTTTTTGAGCTTCTCATTCAAAAACCTGCATTTTCTTTTTTAAATTAGAAATTAATGTAGGACACCCAATGTTTTTGTTTGTATCGTTTTGATTTGAAGGATATTAAAAAAACAAAACAAAGAACCTTCTCTCTGCTCATAAAACGCAGACTGAATGGGAAGCCTGACCTGCGGTTGTCAGACGTTTCAGCTGCCGGTCACCGGGAACTTTGTTACCTGATGCCACGGGCCTGAAGCTGACATTGTAAGGATAAATGACAAAGAACTTTTAAAGTGGTGGTCACTCTGGGGATAAAAGTTTTAAACTGAATCATTTAAGCTGTAACGAACTTTCAGATTTTGAGACAGCAGAAATCAGTCACCCTTGAAATCACTCTTCTAAACCATAAGCTTTAAATTCTCCACCTTGTATAAGGGGATTTGGTACAAGGACGGCTGAGCCACAGTTACATGCGTTAGCTCACTTTAGGGTACATGTGTAATTCATGCTTTTCCAGAGGTTTAATCTCAAATATTTCATTAATACAAAATAAGGCTTTCTCCATGAGTATTCTGGATTATTCAATTTAATCTTATATTAAATATGCGAATTTTATCTAAAGATAAGCTTCATGAACAGATTGTGTATGGCCCTGAATATGTTAAAGGAAACATTCAAATTATGAAATCAACATGACAAATCAACTATTAAAGATAAAATATATCATTGGAGTAACAACAATGTAAACCCAGCAGATGCAATCTAAAAAATCTTCAGTGTTTAAAGACAAAATTAAGCATGCTTACTGAACCAATAAAAAGTTCTTGAAATTTGAACGAGTTTTTATTTAATTTTTTTATTTGCCTGAGACCCAGATAAAAATTGTTTTTTCAGTTTTATTGAGGTATAATTGACAAATAGGAATTGTATATATTTAAGGTGTACAGCTTGATGTTTTGATATATGTACACTTTGTGAAATGATCACCACAATCAAGCTAATTAACACATCCAACACCTCACAGTCACCATGCTCTTTTGTTTTTCTGTGGTGAGAACACTTAAGATCTACCCAAGGACACAACACAGCAGTGTTAACTACGGCCACCATGCTGTACCTTAGATCTCCAGAACTTACTCACCTTGCAAAACTAAATCTTTGTACCCTTTGTCCAATATCTCCCCATGCCCCTGTGTGACCATTGTTCTATTCTCTGCACCTATGAATCTATTTTAGATTCCACATATAAGTGAGATGATGCAATATTTGTCTGTCTGTGTCTGACTTATTTCACTTAGTATAATGTCCTTCAGGTTCATCTGAGTTGTCACAAATGGCAGGATTGCTTTCTTTTTTAAAGGATGAATAATATTCGATTGTATATATAACACGTTTTCTTTATCCAATCATCTGTTAAAAACTTAGGTTGTTTCCATGTCTTGGCTATTGTGACAATCCTGCAATGAACATGGGAGCACAGATTCTCTTAGAGATATTGATTTCATTTCCTTTGGATAAATACCCAGAAGTGAGATTGCTGGATCTTATGGTAGCTCTATTTTTTTTTTTTTTTTTTTGGTGAGGAAGATTAGCCCTGAGCTAAAATTCATTGCCAATCTTCCTCTATTTTATATGTGGGACAACTGCCACAGCATGGCTTGATGAGCAGTGTGCAGGTATGTGCCTGGGATCCAAACCCACGAACCTTGGGCTACCGAAGTGGAGAATGTGAACTTAACCACTACGTCACCAGGCCGGCCCAGTAGCTATATTTTTAATTTTTTGAGGCACCTCCATACTGTTTTCCATGGTGGCTGCACCAATTTACATTCCCACTAGCACTGCACAAGGGTTCCCTTTCCTCCACATCCTCGCCAACATTTACCTCTTGTCTTTTTGAAAATAGTCATTCTGACAGGTGTGAGGTGATGTCTCACTGTGGTTTTGATTTACATTTCTTTGATGACTAGTGATGTTGAGCACCTTTTCATATACCTAATGGCCATCTGTACATCTTCTTTGAAAAAACGTGTATTCAAGTTTTTTGCTCATTTTTAAAATTTTGTTTTTTTGTTTTGTTAATGAGTAGTAAGAGTTCTTTATATATTTTGGATATTCGTTCCTTATCAGATATATGGTTTGCAAATATTTCTTCCTATTCATGGGTTGCCTTATCACTCTGTTGATTGATTCCTTTGCCATGCAGAAATTTTCAGTTTGATGCGATCCCCCTTGTCTATTTTTGCTTTTGTTGCCTGTGCTCTTGGTGTCATATTCAAGAAATCATTGCCAAACCAATGTTAATGAGATTTTCCCCCATGTTCTATTCTAGGAGTGTTATAGATTCAGTTCTTAAGTATAAGTCTTTAATCCACTGGGTTGATTTTTGTATACAATGTGACAAAAGGATCCAGTTTCATTCTTCTGTATGGGGAGAACCAGTTTTCCCAACATTATTTATAGAAGAGATTATCCTTTCCCCATTGTGTGTTCTTGGTGCCCTTGTCGAAGACCAGTTGATAGTAAACGCATGAATTTACTTCTGGGCTCTCTATTCTGTTCCACTGGTCTATACATCTGTTTTTATGCCAGTACCAAACTCTTTTGATTGCTATAACATTGTAATAGATTTTGAAATCAGAAAGTGTGATGCCTCCATCTTTGTTGTTCTTGCTTAAGATTGCTTTGGCTATTTTGGGTTTTTTTGTGTGTTTCCATATGAATTTTAGGATTATTTTTCCTACTTCTGTAAAGAATACCATTGGAATTTTGATGGAGATTGCATCGAATATGTAGATTACTTTGGGTAGTGTGGACATTTCAGACAATATTAAGTCTTCCAATCCATGTTCATAGGATGTCTTTCAATTTTCTTGTGTCTTCTTTAATTTCCTTCATCAATGTTTTATAATTTTCAGTGCACAAGTCTTTCACCTCTTTGGTTAAGTGAATTCCTAAATATTTTATTCTTTTTCTTGATATTCTAAATGGGATTTTTTTTTCTTAATTTCCTTTTGGGATAGTTCACTGTTAGTGTTTAGAAACAGTATTGATTTTTGCATGTTGATTTTGTATCCTGAAACTTTACTGAATTTGTTTATTAGTTCGAAAAGATTTTTGTTGAGTCTTTAGGGTTTTTTACATATATGATCATGTCATCTGAAAATGAGGGTAATTTTGCTTTTTCCTTTCTGGATTGAATGCTTTTAATTTCTTTTTCTTGCTTAACTGCTCTGGCTATGATTCCAGATCCATGTTGAATAGAAGCAGTGAGAGTGGGCACCCTTGCCTTGTTCTGGATCTTAGAGGAAAAGCTTTCAGTGCTTCATCATTGAGTATTATGTTTGCTGTGGGCTTTTCACATATGCCTTTTATTGTGTTAAGTTCTTTCTATACCTATTGTGTTGTGTGTGGGAGAGTGTGCTTGTGTGTGCGTGCATGTGTGAGTTTGTGTGGCTGTGGGTGTGTGTACATGAGTATTCATGCAGTGCATGCACGTGAGAGTGTGTGAGTGTGCAGTCATATCTATGTTGAAACAGTGGAGGTATCAATGGATCTTGCATTTCCCACCACCCAACCACGGCAGTGCTCGGCCCACAGTAGATGTTTGATTTGTGTAATGGAAGCATGAACTGTGCTGTAGGTCATCCACTAGATTTTCTTATTAGAAATGGCCAGGAATCATGCTTTTTATGTTTAAAGTTCTCTTTTCCCACAATTAGTATCACAGATACTGGGTAAGTGCATGATTTATTTTATGACCTCAATTAGATAGTTTTATTGTACAAAATCAAGGATGTCCCTGCTGGCCCTCTGGATACCTCAGCCTGTGTGTGACGTGAAGGACTAAGGCACAGAATGTAATGGTTCCAGTAATAAGTCATCAAACATGAGGTGGCTCAGAACAGCAGGAATCATTTACTTCCTCAAGAACCTGCCGTTTGTGCAGGCTCTGCACGACTGGAGGCCGAGGGTCCATATTCTAGACAATGCTCCTTCTACTGGGTGCTCCTCGGGCCTGTGGGGTCCCCTGGGGGCCCCTCCTCGGCTGCCTGGGTTTCCCCAGGACTGGATCCCAAGAGCTTCCAGTTCTTGGAGATGCACCCGGAAGGTGGCCCAGTGTCCAGAGTCCTCCGGACCATCCCAGGGTCCCCCAGTCTAGATGGGGGTGGGGACTGCTGACCCCAACCTCATGGGAAGAGGGCCTCATGGTTGGAGCTGCCACCATCATGACTGCAGACACTCTCCATGGGTCCAGTAGGAAAAGCAATTCAAACACAAGCTGCTGCTTTTGACTGCTCGTTTCCATGTGGCCTCAGAACCTTCAAAGCAGCTTCTTCTAAACAGAAACAGCAGCAATGGCACCAATAAGCTGACCACATGCCCAGCCATCACTGTAGACACTCCAAGGGACACAGCAGGTCCTGGCCCACAGAGAGCTTGTCATCAGGTGGGGACAGCTAGTCTGTGAGGACAGGAGATGCAGGACTCAGACAGCATCCAGCCAGCCTGCTGGACACAGGTTAGTTCCCTCAGTCTGGGCCTCCCCAGGCTTCCTGTGGACACTTCCTGGAGTGAAAACACAGAGCGTGTCCTGTGGTTGATCCAAGGAGCATCACTTCGGAAGCACCATGCTACAGTGACAGCCATACCTGAGCCTCCAGGAGCCTCGAGATCAGATTGCTCCTCCGGGTAACTATGTGTCAAGACCCCCTTCACACTCAGCCGTGTGCCCGGCCCTGGGGAGCCGGTTGGCGTCCTGCGGGAGGCAGCGGCCTTCCTGGGGCTTTGTCAGTGTTGCAAAGGGAAGTTGCAGCCTCATGGGCACAGGAGCAAACTGTAGAGTGCAGTTTTGAAGACCAGCGTGTGGGGGCGTGCTGGTTACTGTTGAGTCTGTGATGGTTGTCATTGCCATGGGCCAGGCCAGAGTCAGTCCCCACCCTGCCCCTGCAAGGAGCCGCACCCCACCTGTGGCGGGAGCACCTGCCCAGCTCCCATGGCACGTGTCCCATGGCACACGGTCCGCCCCACCCTCCTGAGGCCTGTCGCTGGACCGTGCTTCATCTCTGAGCAGCTGGTGCCTGGAGGAGCATGGACGCTCAGTATGGCTTTGACGAGTGGATGCGAATGGTCAGCAGCACCTTCTGAGCTGAGCTGTTTCTGTGGAGCACTGCGGACTCCCTCAGGCCTGTCTGCCCAGCTGGCTATTCCCAGTGTCTGCAGTGTCTCCTCAAGTAGATGGTGCTGGAGTGTCCTGATCCTTCATCCTCCACCTTTGCTCGCTGTGCGTCTTTCCACCTTAACTATGCTGGCTGCAGTCATTTCACAGGTAGTGTGCTGATTTGTATCCAGGTCTAGACAGAGGAGGGCTAATTTTCATCCTCTGCAGCATTTCTGCTGATGCTGGGGGTTCTGAGTGATGCAGGGCTCTCTGAGGAATAGACGTGGAAGCCGGCGGGGGCAGGTGGGGCTCCTCCGTCACGGTGGTGCCCAGACCAGGGGGCCATGCTAGCTCCCCTCTGACTGCGAGCCGTGGAAAACAGAGATGGGAGTACAGCAGACAGGTGGAGTGTGTGCTTGAATGTAATAATGCCAAGGGAATTTTCCTCTTGATGCTCATCATTCTCAGAAAAATCCACACAGTCCACGATTTTTTTCAATATTTAGTGTTACATTAGCTTATTTTGTAACGTCAAAGAGAAATGTGACAATGTGTGCATTTTAGGGAGTTTTGTTGAGAGACTGTCACTCAATTCTCTCACCTCACCAGCAGATTCCAAAGGTTCATGTTAATAGAATTAATATTACATATTAATAGGATCAATTGCAAGTCGCACAGACATTTTCCTAGAACGTAGTTACTGAAATTACCATTGAGCATCATAACATTTTTACTTTATCGCAGTGAACCCACTTATTCCAAGATAGAACAAACATTTTATTGCATTTACCCATCAACAAAATGTATGGGACACGTTGCCTTAGAACCTCATATGAGGTTGAATTGCTAGAAAAACTTATAATAAAAATATTTACACATTGACAAGTAGATCCTCAAATGGAGCATGTCGTTCTTTTGAAAGAAGTGCTTGTTTATGTGGTAGAGATACATTTGAAAAGGAGTGGAGTGACTCAGGTTTGGATAATAGGCAGAAATTGTGAAAAATGTAACTTAAAAAAATACACTTTGTGTTCCAAGAAGTAAATTGTAAACTTCTGCATGTACAGGAGAAATGATCCCGACTCTAGTCCCTTTCCGTATTTGCATGTCCGTGCCCTGCGAGCTTCCTTGCAGACTTTTCCCTCTATGCAGATATTAATTGCTGTGGAAAGGAGGAAGGATGTATTGACAAGAAAGAACTTCGTGAATGCTGGTATCACCGAGGTGCTAGGGTAAAACACCCCTGAACGATTAATGAAACAAATAATCGGTACACCTCACACATGGAGCCCCAGCACGTTTGGGAGGAGTCCACACGTCTGAGGTTACACTCGGGTGTTTGAGCTGCGTGCCCTTCACTCTGGTTAAGAAAGGAAATGGAGATGCTGAGGAAGGACTCTCCGGTTCTGTTGTGCTTTGTGTTCCACTTAAACACGCAATGTCAACGAGAAGCTGGATTCTTTCAATCCCCTAATGACGCGGAATCTGAGGAATAACTTGAACTCACAGGCAATTTTGGTGCAGAAAAGACTGTCTTCTTTGTCTTCGTTGCAGCGTCGGCGTGCTTCGCTTTGTCCTGCTCTCCCAAGGCTGTTTGACCACAATGCCATCAACATGTACCTGAAGCGCGGGTGACGGTCATCCATCCAGGTTACTGTGCTGGTCTCCTGTCTGGGTTCTTTGACCCTGTCAGTCATTGAAAGGAGGCCCATTCCTTGGGCAGCTGAGGAATTGCTGCCTGGGATTGCCTCTCCTTCAACACTGATGGAGTGTGTGACCCGGAGGAGCTGCTCACATTTCTGGGCCTGCATGAAGGGGTTGATTACAGAGCTGTCCTCATAGAGTTGCCGGAAGGTGGATGAAACCACTTGGAGGACGCCCAGAACCCTGTGAACACTCAGCGACCGTTTGCAGATTCCACACGCCTGCAGAGCTGGATGTCCTCAGACGCCTCCTGCTGTAAGAGAACCGGGTCCTAGGCTCCAGGAAAGAAAGGAAAGACCCCAGGAGCAAAAATAAAAAAAACCTCCACACACACACACCGCACACACTCACACACATGTGCACACCACACACACATCTAGATTCAGTCCAACCAAGTCCACGCCCTCGTCTTTCTGCTTCCTCGAGGGGCACACAGCTCTCTTCGTCTCTCATCATTGGAAGTAACAACGAGCCACGTGCTATCTGACAGTTGGAGTGCGGGCACAGAAACTTGCAGGGAAGCTTCCCTCCATCTACGGTCGATGGCATGGTTATTTATGGAGCAACTGCACCAGAAACTTGGCTGTTACACTCCGCCTCCAGGTTTGCAGCCACCATACATGACTTCCTGCTGGTTTTAAAGGCATTAATTACCTCTCAAGGTAAAAATAATATTTATTAAAATATTAAATTCTCTCTAATGTGGCAAAATTGCTATTGTAAGTATTTCAATGAAAATGAAGTGTCATATGATATATATCAGGAATGATGAAAGGACCTAGTGTTTTATGCCATTAAATGCTGTTATGCCATCTCATAAAATAAATGGGTACCATTCTAAGTAACCTTCAAAACAGTCTAGTTCTAAATAAATAACTACACTTAGTAGTGGGTGGCAATCTGTTATAAATGTAATTGTCAGGTAACATCAACGTTATCAGTCATACGTCTGTGACAGTATGTAATTTTTCAGCAATACCTTTTCAACCATGGAGCAGTATTTATAAAAGGGATGTGTAATCACAAATTCCTAAAGAGAGTAAATATTCTTTGCAAAGACTGAAATGTGAGAAAATTACACCCTAAAATAATTTAAGGAACAAAAGTTTTGCAGGAGGTGGGACAAGTCTCATTCTTTCAGATCACAGCTTAAACTTGTCACACAAGGACCAGAGGGAAGAGTTGGGAGAGCAGAGACCCTGCCCTCTGCCTTTCCAGCCCTCTTACCCGCTTCTCTTCCTTGGACCGACATTCTCTGTGGCCTCCTTCCCACTCCCGTGCACCCCTCAGGCTCCCACGTTGGGATCTCCAGCACCCTTGCTTATGGAGGTCAAGGATGGCCTCCGATGGCCAAACGCTGCTCATGTTGACGAGTCTCACTCTTCTAATCCTTTGTTTTTAGAGCCCCTCATGTAAGTCTTCACTGGGAACCTATTTCTTGACCTTTATCTAGACATTCTGGTTCCCCAAGAATAGATCTTTTACCATCGTCTCCACTGAAGCCCAATTCTCCGTGGGGAAAACTGTGTATCAGGACCTTCAACTGCCCTGAACACGTCAATGAAACATAAGTTAACGTATCCCTTTATCATAACGATTTTCTCAGCTAAGGAACCACATTTCACACTTATTGGAAACTGCCGACTTCATGGCTCATGGACTCCCAAATTTCAATGTGAGACATCGTTCTATTTATTTAGATGTTAATTTTTCAATACTGGTTTGTAGTTTATAGTGTACAAGGCTTGTTCTTCTTTACGTAAATTTATTCCTAGAATTTTACTTTTTGGTGAGATTTTAAATGGAATTGTTTTCTTAATTTCATTTTTGCCTTTTTTTTGCTGGTATGTAGAACTCAATTGATTTTGTATGTTCTTCATTTATTCATGTGTGTGTGTGTTCCTGAGGATTTCCTCTCTACGAGGCCATGTCATCTGTAAACAGAGACAGTTTCATGTCTTCCCTCCAATGTGGATGACTTTGTCTCTTTTTGCCCTGCCACCTCACTAGACGCTCCATTACATGTTGAGACGTTGCAGGAGTGACGTCACCACATCGTTCCCCATCTCAGGAGGAAAGCACTGGTCTTTCAGATTGAAGTGTGGCCTTTATCAAGTTGAGGAAATTCCCTTCTGTATTTAGTTAGTGTTTTATTCATGAGAAGGTGTTGGAATTTGCCAAATGCATTTTCTGCATCTATTGAGATTCTCATGTGTTTTCTGTCATGAAGTGCCCCTAAAGCCAAACCCCAGCACTCCCTGGATGATGCCCTCTGACATCCACTGATGACCCCTGGGGGAGCAGGCTGGGTTGTCTTTGGGTCATTACTGTTCCGTTTGCTGACAGGTCCACCTCCTCCCTGCCTTTGTGAGGACAGGCGGAGAATGCACCGGGCTGCTGGGAGTCAGGGTCACCTGAGTGTGAGGGCGTCACGTCACTGCTGCCACCTGATGTCAGGGTCCACTTGCTCTTTCACCAGCCAGCTGTGTGTGTGGCCGGAACATGGCACAATGACTTTAACGAGTTCAGGGTGGTGTCAAGGAGGGTGATGTTGGCCTGAGGTGGTGGCCACACATCACTGATGATTCCGCTGGGACTTAGAATGGACAATTCTGGGAGCCATTGTGGTGTATTCAGACAGACCTGCTCTGGGCGTTGGAGATTCTCAACATACAACCTTGCAGAGACCTGGCACTGTGGTGCACCCCATGTCCCTGAACCATACGCACACCACGAATAGTTAGAGCATCATGAGTGGGAGCTCATCAAGCACTGGACCAGCATGATAAAAGGCCCCCAGGCTTTGGGAATTGGACTTGGTGTCCAGTCAACCACACACGGCTTTTCTGGGGGCCATGATCTGCTCTCCTGGAAGGCTGGGTGCTTAGTGATCTGCTGGAAAGAGGGCGAGGTTATCCCAACTACATTCCCAAAGTGGTGGAGCAGACTCTGGCAGGGGGTATCAGTCACCATAGATTTGCAGGGCAGCTGTGGGAGCTGGGCTCAGGCTGAAGGGGATGAGTATGGGAGCACCATGCTGGCCTCAACCATGGCAGGACCCCACTGGTCAGTGTGGTCCTTGTCAGTGCCCTTCACAGCCACCCATTCACTTGGAACACACAATCCCAGTACCTTCGCATGGACCTGGGTCAGGCATATGTTCTCTGTAGCACCTGGTCAGAGTGAGGCAGATGGGGGCTCACATTGGCCATCCTCATGGGGACAGATGATCACAGGGGCAGGTATGAGGTGCTTCTCTATCATTGCAGGTGAAATCCTCCTCCTTGGTCCCGGGTGGTTCCTCCGCAGACCAGTGGAATCCCATGAGAGCTGTTAGCTGTGCTGTCTGTGTCTCATCCAGGGCCTGTCCACGCAGGCTGGATGAGGGCATTGTGTGGTGCCATTGACTGACAGTGAAATCTGCCACGCAGCTCCAGTGGTGGGGGTCGTACGTGAATCTACATGTGTTTACATGTTCAAGAGTCACAGAAAGGGTGTCCTCAATTCTGCCACGAATCTAGTGCAGGGGTGGGAATGAGTGCTGATACAGGGAGTGCTGGCTAGGACAGGTGTGCCTCTCAGGCAGGAGAGATCCCCTGGGAGGGAGGAGCTCAGCTTTCCACATGCTGGGCCTGAGTGTCCCCAGGAGGTCCACCCCACTGCCCGCATCCTGGTAAGGATTCCCAACTCCACCCTGGCAAAGCTGAGGCCAGATAGTCAGGGAAGAGCCGAGAGACCTGCCCACCTGCCCGCCCACTCAGCGCTGTGCAGGGACAGCCCCTGCTTCTAGGAGAACAATTCACCAAATTAGGAAGATTTTGAATGAATGTAGCTGAGGAGCACCCTCATTCAGCCAATCTGCATTTGTGTTTCTAGCTATTCATTCTGGATTCTCCAAATCTGCATATTCATCAGCTCTTGCCTTGCAAATTACATCTCTAATTGCTGAGTATCAAGTGTGCAAATGCATTTCGGAATGTGCAGCAGAGAAGAAAAAATGTGGGTAGCTTTTAACCAGACTGGCCACATCCGGACCTGTGCTGTCACCAAGACCCCTGTTGTTTTCAACTCCCACGAGATGGCTTTAAATCAGTGGGTTCAGAAACTCCTTCAAAGTGTTTCCCTCAAAATCAGATCTTCTATGAGGAAATGTTTACTAGAAGGTGCCTGTGCCTTTTAGGAAGAGTTTTCCTTCCTTGATGAACGTTGGTCTTTAAAATCAATGATGAGGAAAGAAATTTGCATAAAATTATCCTCTTCATCAGCAGGCAAGTCGAGTATTTTGATGGTATTTACGAGGAAGGAAAGCAAAGGAATTTGATTAGAGAAGGCAGCTGGAGTTGAGAAGAGGTTGCCAACACAACCACCGGTTTCTTCAGTGTCCAGGCAAAGAGGGAGCCAGATCCATGAAATCTGGAAGGGGATCAGGGGATGGAAAACTGGAGTGAGGGAGCGGGTTGGATTCTTCAGATGCCGGACTGGGAGGGGCGTGGGTTTCATTTTAGGGGAGGCTAAGGGAATCTGATTAAATAGTCTCCTGGGGAGCTCCACAGGGAAAGAAAACCAATGATGCGATGAAGCATTGCATTCCTCCAAGGCCGTAAAAGCCCCCACAAGTGTCAGGAAAGTGTATCTAATTTAGCACATGGAATTGTGACGCAGCGGGTGTATTTCTAAATGTCAGTGTGGAGCTGGAGCGACGTGAGGCTTCCCTGCGTTCCCCTCAGCGTCTGAGAGGCACACTCGGCTCCCAGCGATAGACGCCGAGCACTCCCCCTGTTTTCTGTCTCCATTCTTCCTTAGTTGGCCCTTTTGTTCTTTTTCTCCTGCTCTTCTAGAATGTCTGACCTTGCGCTGGGATCTGGTCTCCAACCCCACCCTCACCTCCCAGTGTGCTCGCATTCCAGATACACCTCTGAGAATGCAGTTCTCCCACGAAAATTAGCATTTACTTTTGGTGGGGCATGTTGTTATTGCTTCTTGGTTTATTTCTCAGCACCAGATATTTATATCTAACTGTATAATCAAAAGACTGTCAATTGTGCCCAGGATTTCAGAAGCAGAGCTGTGAAACGCAGAGCATCATTGGAAGTGACGCCCCATCTCCCTCCAGCAGCTGAGCCGTCGCCCACGTGTCTTAGTTGGGGGCTGAAATGGGACCCCAGGTTTCTGCAGCAGGGGCCAGCGTCCTGGGTGGGAGTGGCTGCAGTGATGGCTGGGTGGGGCTCTGACCCTGGACACAGGTGGGGGTGCCTCAGGGGTCTGGCTCCCTGATGGGATGGTCCCAGACCCCCAAGTCCTTCTGGAGGCTCCGCCTAGGACCACCTCCCATTCTTCGTGTTGTGAGCTCTTAGCCCTGGTAGGAAACCATCTCAGCTTAAACACCTGGGGTGGTCCATGACCCTGCCTGACAGGACTCACACCCCCACACATGGCAGATCCAGATCCCCAGCTCTGTCTTTGAAAGCTGCTCTGATTTCTTTATAGATCCATGTCCCTCCCTCTCCCATTCCACCCCATAGAAAACCATTCTGAGGGGATTAAGGTGGATCTTCCCTCTATTTGTCTTCTTTAACAAATGCATCTTTCTTATTTATTCTAATAGCACTGTCTTTCAGATGCCACCTATCTGTTATTTTCCTTCTATAACATTTCTAGGTGTCTCCTCTCTGGTCCTGAGTGTCACGTAGCTGCTAGTGTGGTAGACCCTCTGCTCTCCCCATCAACCCCCCCAGTGCTGGATGACTCCCTGTGGAGTGACAGCCCAACAGCACCCCTCTGGACCCCCTGGGTCTCCTGTGGAGACCAGCTAGAAGTTTATTTGGGGTGTCAAAGAAAAATCCCACCAGAGGAGTTAAACATCAAGGAAGACTTTATTCAAGACTGTTGCAATAGGGGAGACAGAAGTGCCTGCTGGGAGAGCATTTAAGCAGTGGGACGAACAGGTGGGGAGTCCTGGGGGACGCTGTGGGGGGGTTCATGCGATAAGGCATCTATCTGCCTTTGCTCCTTGGCGCTTGTGGAAGTGAGGTCTGCCCTCCTGCATAAACGGGAGAGAGGGGCCCATGCTGATGGTTACAGTTCAGAAGGACAGCTCCCAGGTCCTGGGCGGTACAGCTGGCAAGAGGCCAGGAGATTTACTCCTTGGAGTGACAGAGCAAGAATTTACAGTTGCGAGCTTTCTAAAGCCAATGCTCTTAGGACGAGGAGGTCAGGAGCTAGTGTCTTGTGAGATTGGTCACATGGCTCCTGCTGCTGACACTGCGTGACTTCCTCCTCTGGCAATGCATTATCCCGGAGGCCCGAGGGACAGAGGGGTGTGGGGCGGAGACCTGTCAGGAGGTGTGGGACCCAAATCAGCACCAGCTGATGAACAGCCCACACTGCAACCGTGGGATCTCCCTGAGACGTTTAATGTCCTGCATCCCGGCCCCCTCACCTGCGAAGCCAGGGTGATAAGATCTGTGCGTCACTGAAGAGGTGGCCCACGGTCATCTCCAGAACAGCAGCCCCCTGGAGGGGCACCTGCCTTTTCAAGGTCACTCTGTAGCCCACCTGGGAGCTGTGGGTAAATCAGCTCCCTTGACCCTGCAGCCTCCCCTGGGGCCCCAGGAACCCAGGCTGGATCTGGGTCTGTTCCGCCCACTAGGACCCACCTCCAAGATCCATGCAGACATGCTCACACCTCCTCTGAAGTCCACATGATTCATGTGAGTTCTGGGAATCACCTCTATGTGCTCCGCAGGGCGTTTCCTCATGGGTCTGACCTTCTCCTGGAAGTGGGGAGCAGGTTTTCCTCTCTGCAGACCCGACAGTCCCCAGCCTCACATCCATCACACAGTGACGTTTGATAAAAGCCCTTTGGACTCAGCACTATTCCCGAAGGCCAGGGTCATGCTTAGACAGTTTTTACTTTTCCATAAATGAGCGCCCTCTTCTTCTTGGTGTTCACCCTTCTGCCTTCACCGCTGCCTCCCTGCTCTCTTCCTCGAACTGCCTGTTCTCCATTTCAAACCCTCAACTCTAGAGTGGACCTGACCCCCTCCACTTCTTAACTTCAGAAGATTGAGGTCAGTTCACTTAGGGAGATGCTGAGGGGCAAGGACGTCTATGTGTCGCCCTGGACTGAATCCCAAGGAGCAGAGACGTGGTTCTCTCTCACTTCACTGAAATCCAGAGCATCTGATGTTCCCCCCCGGATCTCAGGAGTTTGCTTCAGTCATCACTGGGTCACGCTGGTTTTATTCTCCTTTTGTTTTCATCTGTTTTTCTTCTACAAGTTGCACATATTGTGCACACATTTTACAGTGATTTATCTTAACATCTGGCTCATAGAATGATTTTAAATAGGTTGTTTTTCCTCCAGTTGTACCTTCCACTCAGCAAAATAACAAAGAATAAAGATTAACTTAAAACTCTTTTGGAAACACCACTTTAGTTGATACTTGAAAAAAAAGCAAACCATGAAGAAAGCATACGCAGACATACGTGCACAGACATGTATGCACGTGTGTACAGACACACAGAGACAACACACATGCACATATATACACAGACACACATGGAGAGACAACACACACACATGTACACACATATACCAACATACATATACACAGATGTGCACACACACCCCCCAAAAGCCTGTACAGCGGAAATTCTAGAAATGTTCATTTCTAATTCCCGCAAAGAGCTCAAAATTTTGTGACTCTGAGAACTCAGCTTCTGTGATCAAATTTATCAAAATAAAAAATTAAACCTGCCCAAGTGTAATAGCACTAAGATTTTAAATGTTAACACTTTTATTTGAACTACTAAAGTTTTATAATTACTTTGCATTTTGAACAATGCTTGAATAAAATATCTCAAGTAAAAAACATTTCTTCTAAAATAAAAAATCTAAACTCAAGGAGAATTTTGAAGTAATGTAACCTATTTCTCCCCCAAACAAATCTTTTGTTAATCTTGCATTCCATGCATTAATTTTTTATATTAGTCCAAAATCATTGGAAAAATTTGTCAGTCCAACACCACAAAATGTGTGTTCTGTGATTGTCCAACTTGAAGTTGGGAGTGGCGTGAAACAGCTCATTCTTAACAGATGTCTCCTGCGGGCGATACCTATGAAGAAAAAGAAAAATGCAGAACAGAGCGGCCTCAAATGGAGGAGATTTCTTTTTCGTTTGTAAATAAATGATTTTTGATTCTGATGTCTTGGTTGTGATAATTGACAGTCTGAAATTAGAGGCAGCTTTCAGAGGAAAGGATGTGACAGGTGTAAGTCATTTAATAATGGACGGTAAGGTGACCTGTCCAATAACCCAGGGGATAAGCAGCAGCTGGACTCACTCAAAGGCTCGTGCAGGAGAAGGAGAGTGTGGGCTTGTTTTCCTTCTGGAAGAATTAACAGGTTTGTAACAGAGACTCCTGCTGTTTCCAGCCATGATTGACAGATGACAGAAACCCCATTTTCCTCAACCAATGTGGGGAAGCAGCAGGTGAGGGTGTGAGGTGGAGGAAGATGTAAAAGAAACATGTGAATGAACAAAGTGAGACCAGGAACCATGATGCACCAGAGAGACAGCACGCCAGGTGTGCAGACAGAAGAGATTTAATACATGGGATTAAGAGTTTCGACAATGTTAGACGTGTAACTTAAAGGAGGCTAGAAACATTAAAATCTACCAAAGTGGCACAGTGTTGGTCGATACAATACCCCAGATGGTCATTTTTGCCTCAGATCTTACATGTACCTGGGGTGCCAGGGCAGCGGACTCAGCAGTCAGGTGTGCTAAAGTGGACGCTGAGTGTCCCATGTGGCTGGGTCTCCCCGTGCAGGCTGTGGACAGTAACCACACAGCTTGACTGCTCCCCTCCTGCAGCAGGGATGGTGGTCCTCGGCCCACGTGGCCTCTCGTCCACAGGGCGCCCAGCACCCCTCGTGTGTGGGAGAACCGTCCCTAACGTCCTCTCCCCAGATGTCCACCCGCAATACTTGGGGGCGACCCCATCTCATGGTTAGAGATGAGACGTCTTCAGGTGAGAACCCTTCACCCACCAACATTCTTTCCAGCATTTGCACGAGTCTCTTCCTCTGTCCTGGAATCTCCGGGCAGGGATGGCAGGGATGCTTCTGAAAAGGGCCAGTCTCAGACTTTGTCATCTCCGATGTGAGACTGACTCCTCTGTTGTGTGAATACAGCCATGCACAGTACACAGCGAGTGGGTGGAGCCGTGTCCAATAAAACTTTATTCACAAAAGCAGGAGGCCAGCCCCGCTTGGCCCACGGGCCATAGTTTGTCAGCCCCTGTCCATAGCTTCACAAACAAGACACCAGCAGAACCACTCCCAGGAGGCTCCTCCTCCCCTCGGCCCGCTGAGTCTCTGCTTCTGCCCAGTCCTCACCGTCCCTGCTCCCTGGGTTCCCCTCACGCCCCAGACATGCCTCCCCACTGGGACTCCTCCTCTGCTGGCCAGCTCAGGTGGACATCCTCAGGGAACTCAGCCCTTCTCCTCCATATATTACCCCTGGGGGCCTGGCCCATGCTCATGACTTTTTATCATATGATTCAGTTTACGATTCCCAAATCTGTGTTCCACCAAATTCCCTGAGCGCCCGGCTCTGCCTGCTCACACCTCCCTTAGGTGAGTCCCCACCGCCGATGGCTTTTCCTGGAGCCACTCAGGGCCCCTGCACGACCAGGTCTCTTACTAACGGTCAGGTTTCATCACCTGTACGAGTGGTGTCTTCAGTGGGTTGTACGTGTCTGATCACCTTCAGCTGCCACAAGTTTTATGACAGGCACAAGTGATTCTCTAGTTCCCAGTGTGTGGTGGTGGCAGTTGAGGAGAACCCAACAATTCCAGGTTTGTTAGTTCACAAACTTCCACAGTGTCAAGGAGAACACAAATTATCAACAAACATGTTGACAATTAACTATGCAGCTTGATTTCTTGCTGAAACAAATCCTGTGGTAGTGAGGGCCTCAACGTCCTCGAGAAGATTGATTGTCTCAGACCCTCGGTGACATCCAGACGCAGCCTGATTGACCAAGAGCCCCGGCTGATGTGTCCCTGCCGGCACCGGTCAGCCCACACTTGGGAAAGGCCCCAGGCACTGTCTCACCTGGGAAGAGTCGTGGGGATGTGGGATGGGCGGGGTGAGGGCCTGCCCCTCCCCACAGTGATCAACAAGAGAGGCCACGGCTGGTACGTGGTCTGAGGTGCTGCATCCGTCACCCACCGCCTGCCAGGCCTCGGGCCACACTGAGGTTTTTCCTGCACCTGCCACTCGGGCCCCAAGGTTTACTCCTGCTGGAGCCACTTAGCAGCCTCGCTGCTTTGTTCCAGGCTGGTTTTCAACAGACTGAGCACAGACAACCAGGTACTCCTCCTTCTTTGTCTAAGGGAGGGTCTCCACTCATCCACTTACCCAGGATGTGGCTCAGAAACCCAGGACACCTCTGGATGTGATCAGGCCCTGGTCCTTCCCTCCTGGACCCCAAATGTGGCCCTTTTATGGGGAAAGAGGAGACCCATGTGACCTTGGGCTCTGGCAACTGCCTGTTCCTGAGGGAGCTACCTGGCCCCCTCTGCACTGTCCCCAGGACCAGGCGACTGTGGAGACGGCCCAGCTGGCAGCAGGACTACCACCCCATGGGAACCCACCTTCCTGTGATGCCTGGACATAGGGGGGACCCCGCAGTGCACACCTCGCCTCCAGGTCTGGAGGGTACTGTTCAACTGCCTTGTGTAAACTTGCAGTGCGTTCCCGTCTTCACAGAGAAATGTCTACACCTGTCGCCCTCTGAGCACACAGGCCGTGCACTGCCCATCTGCAGGAACCAGGCAACTGTGCATGTATCACGTGGGTGTGAGTGTGTGTCACTTTCTAGGTAAAGACTGCTGCAGAGAAAATGAGTGAATTTAGATATGACCCGCATGGTTTTGATTCTCGACCTCTAAAAATTCTCAGTGCCCTACTTTCTCCCCACTAGGGTCCTAGGCCTTCTGGGAAAGCCCATACAGTCTGCTGATTGAATAATAGGTATTTTTAATAAATAAGAGGTTGTTCTCTGCTCAAACAGATTCATCATAGTGACTGCAGACCAAAGAAAAAATAGATTTTTAAAGTCAGAAAATGGACCAGGGAGAGCATGGGCCGACTGTCTGTGCTGATGGATTACTGCCCTGTAATGAGTTTGTAGAGGAAGGAGATTGATGCAGTGTGAAATGAGAGCTGTGTTGGTAAACACTCCAGGTCCGGGAATTCTGAGATCTTCAGCCCCAGGGCAGGGTCTGGGCTGGTGCAGCTGCCGTCTGTCCCCCGTCAGGAGGGGCTCAGCAGGATGGACCCCAGCCCCTTGGCCCTTCCCGGAAAACACACCGTCCTCTCCATCATCCATTCAACAGTTTAGGCCTTTGACAGGCTCTGGAACATTCCCTTTTGCTCCTTTCCCTCTGTGTCATGTGGGAATGGACTCAAATCCTACAGACAGCCCCCTCCGAGGCCCAGGGGACAGCAGAGAGTGGGGAGGGCTCTGGATGTCCTCCGAATGACCCTGCACGGCCCAGTGCAGCCCCGAAGTTCACCACCTGTCTGGCTGTGATCCGTGGGCATCACGTGACTGACAGTTTGTGTTTGAGGTCACTCCTCTCAGGAAAGAACATCCTCCGAACACGCCCTTCTGGGTTTTTTTCAAAGGCAGAACACAAATCATACGTTCTCCTGGGTCACGATAAGACAGGAACAAGACTTGAAAGTATGAGATGATCGAGTTCATCTACTGTAGGAGACGCAGCCCCAGGGGAGCCCGGGTTGGCTCTGCGAGAGATGTCAGCTGCTCGGGTTCCAGGAATCCAAGTGCGGGATCAAACCCCTGGGCTTCTGTCTGGTTCCTCTGGACTGAGGGGCGGGTTCTGGAGACACGGACAGTGCCCACGTCACAGTGTGGGGGACAGACCCCTTCCAGATGGTGGCAGATCTGCTCACAGATTCCACAGCCGGGACAGGCTGGCCTCTGCCTTGTGATTTTCAGCCAGCTGCCCAGCACCCTCAGGTACTGTTCTTGTCCTGAACTGTACTCCAGGAAGATACATGCACATGGATTTAGGGGCGGAAATCACGTAATACAAACGAAAGCGCCATTTTCAAGTCATCACAAAATGAATTGTTCATTAACAGTTATTCAATGGGATATTTCACAACCTGCCTCAACCGCTCAGGTGGGCATGCGCTTCGACATCACTCCAGCGGGACCTGCCCTCCACACCTGTTTGAATATGATCATGATCCTGTATTTTAAAGCACCTCTAATCTGACACTCACTGAAACCACTGGTCTGAGTTAGGGGGAATATCGGTTTTTAAAAAGCATAGAATATTGAGTCCATGAATAAAAGGAAAAGAAACCATAATTAGGTAAAAATGCTGAAGTGAAGGTATTGTTGATTTATTTTTGGAAACAGCTGTATCCAGTTGATGGGTGTTCGGAGCCGAAAGCACAGGAGAGACTGCTGGTCGCCCTCAGATCCTGCACGCGCAGGGCGACGGCGGCACGCAGAGCCCCCCTCTCCCCCGGCGCGGGCGTCCCTCTCCCACAGCTGATGTGATGCTTGACTTTGCCTTTGCCCTTTAAACAGTGCTGCTTATTGCGGTGACAGGTTTCATTTCAGTGAAAACTTTGTGTTACAGAAAAGAGAGAAAGATCGTAAAATATGTGTGTAGCCTGACCTGAACTCAAGTGTTGACCCCACTTGCTCGCTGGGCAAAACTTGGGCAATTCATTTCAACTTTCTGTGCTGCAAATTGAGGGTAATAACATTTGTTTCATGAAGTTTCACCGGGATGTTGAGGAATAACAGCCCGGTTAGATCCAGAGGAAAGAAGAAAAGAGAGAAAGAGAAGAGAGAGAGGTGACGGGACTATCAGAGCTGCCCACGTAGTGCTGAATAAAGATGACATTTTGAACTAAACACTTGAACATTTGGAGTCCATGTCATTATAAAGGAAAAGCCCACTCAGTCTGGATCACGACAGGAGCTTCAGGAGTGAGAACTTGCAGATAACATCAGGGGACAGGAGATTACACTGGTCGGTGTTCAGGATTCCAGGACATGTCACAGTGCAGGGTCAGCTGCAGGAACTGGGGCATGGGACACAGCTTGGGGTCAGGATGGTGGGAGGGGGGCCAGGATCCATGTGTGGGGGACCAGCAGTGGGCGTGGGCACGTGAGATCGAGGCTTGAGATCAGCTCTAACTGTGTGTTTAGTGGGGGCGTCCCTACCCCTTCAGAGGGTCCTGACCCCAGGTGGGGGGGACAGGTCAGCCAGGCCTGCACCCTTCTTTCATCAACTGCAGAGGCCTCAGAAGAAGAACTGAGTCAGGTCCCTTTGAAACTTCCTGAGGATGGAACTCCTGGAAAACGTACGTGTGGTGCTCAGTTGTGGAGCCAGGCCTGTGGGGGCTCCTAGGGAAGCTCCTGGTTGGCCTGCAGTGGCTCACGGCGCCCGACCCAAAATCTCTGGGCTCTGGGCCATTTTCCTTGGAAATTGTCACGTAAGCTAAATCGTCTTCACAGCATAAGAGGAGGTGTCCGTACATCGCTCAGAGACCTCGTGACTCATCTGCCCAGAGAGGCAGAAAGGGCAGGGGAGCAGCTCGGGGGTCCCAGACTTCTTGCTTCTAAGCCTCGCACATGAGAGGGACCCTGTGTGGCCTGTCAGGCACCGGCTGTGCGTCCTGTCCAGGAAATCTGCAGCCGAGACCCTGGTCCCATCCGGCCTGTTCTCCATCCTTTCTGACATCTCTTCCCAGCCCTTATGTGGATCCCCAAATCCTGCCCTTATGTATAAGACATGGCACGTCTCATCAGGAACTACCAAAATAGAGACAAAGGTGCCTTGCCGGGGTCGGGGTTTACGTGGGATTCGTCTTCATGTCCCCGCAGGCTGAATGAGGGTGAGCGTGTGAGTCCCTGCAGGTTACTCGAGCCTCATCTGTCGACAGATACGAGGCCACCTTCCGGGTTGTGGTGTCCTGCCTGGTCCTCAGCGGGGCTGCTGTGCCTCCAGCTCCGCCCAGACGCAGTGCAAGGTAGGCATCCCTGAGGACGACACCAGCTTCCGCAGAGGCATCCTCACGGCATTGTCAGCCCGGGAAGGTTTCCAGTGAGCTGGGGAACGAAAGCGCAGAGGAGCGAGTACCGATTTCTGTCTGTCTCACAATTTCCTCCCTTTCCTGCCCAGCAGGACGTCTTCTGAATGTTGGGATAAAAACAATGCTCATGGTTTATGCACATCAGAGGATTAAACTTTTGTGCATTTGCATAGAATCCATTTTTCCACGGATAACTGTAGGCCTGTGATGCGGCGGGACTGCTGACATGGACCCTGGGATTAATCTAAACTTTGAACTAACAGAACTTCAGTTTATGTTTGGTCATTTACCCTTTCAAAATTAATCTGACTAAATAATTGTATTTCTCTTCTAAATGAGACTTTCATTGAAATGCAATTATTTAAGCAACAGCCATGTAGACCATGTCTTTAGATTAAAATGTCGTGTAGGTGATTTTACCTGAATATGTACATTACAATGAAATGCATGAGGGTTTCTTACAGATTTCCATTTTAATGCTGAATTGATCATCTCTTTAATTTGGGGTTTATGTTCTTCATTCAGAATATGTTTAGATTGTTCTAAGGTATAATTTGAAGTCCTTTTCTCTGGAAAATATGGGACATAACCTTTTGTCATATAGTAGTTGAGGAATGGCAAAAGAGAGTCTACTTAACATTCTTTAATTTCCAGTAAAATTATTTTTAAAAGGATGTCTTGTACACAGGTGAATCTGAAAAATTTGTTTCTTTACATAGAGAAATACAGGATTATCTGTGTGTTCTGTGAAATGCCGTGCAGTCTAGCCCCTGAGATAACACCAAGGACAGAGGGCAACAGGGCTCAGACCTGGGCTGGCAGCAAGCCTCAGGAGAAATTTCAAGGATGTGCTTGTGCATAAGGGCCACACAGAGTCTGCTCCGAGGGGCTGGAATCCGGAAGGGAAAGCTGTATCTCCTGGTGGGTGGGCGCGTGGCCCCAGACAGGTTGACCTCTCTATGCAGGATGCAAAGTGACTCTAACCCCAGGGAAGCATCAGGAATGAGGAGACCTGAGATTTCCTTCTGGGCTGACGACAGATTCTAAATATTCCATATACACTCCTAATAAAAAAAACAAACGGGAATCAGCACAAGAATTCCAAAGCTAATATGAGCTCAGGCTCTGAAATAAACAGACAGGAAGCTAGCTCCTCCTTGAATTAAAGAGATTTGTGCAGATCATGTACTTCCATTTGACTCCCCCATGGGACAGTTATTTATTAACTTACCTATTAACTCCCTCCAGGGGTGCGGCAGAGGGTTGGGGCTCAGAGCTGAGGAGGAAGGACCTAGTGTCCAGAGAGCACTTCTTCCCGACCCCACCCACCCACCTCTCGAGGAAGGTGTCTCCCTCACGAGGACTTCAGAGTCTGCTCAAAGGGAACCTATTTATTGTGGTGAGAAAAGGTGGGAGAAGCCTTTAGTTGGGAAGTAAATAAACACGGCTTCTGTCTCTTGTTGCCTCACGACCATCGAGGGAGGTAGCTTTCAGACTTGACCGTTTCTACTGGGCTTGTGTCCCCACAGACCATGCTTTCTCCCGCACGGGCACTGGGGTCCCATGGAAGCCTGAGGTCAGGGCTAGCCAAGGATACTCTCCATGATCACCCTCAACCGTCCCCCTGGGAGTCTGCTGAGAGCTCAGCTCAGCTCCTCAGCCTTTGGGTCTTTGCTTTTGAGACTGGCACTTCCCTCCGCGCACAAAGCATTTCTTCCTGTCAGCCCCCTCTCCGGGCCTCCCGCCTGCCCAGGCATTGCCCCAAACATCTCACCGTCTGGGTAGCTTCTGTTGCCTTCAAATAGGTACTTTCCGAATATTTTCTCAGGTTCTTCTAGAACCTCACAGAAGGCTGATGCAGGGTAGCCTGCCTTTGCCGGAAGCGGAACGAACGAGTGTTAGATTCTGGGCGCTGTGGTTGGGCCGAGTGTAAGCTGAGACACAGGCCGATTGCCTCAGAGGCAAAGGCTTTGGGCCTAAAGAGACTTTGGAGACCCCGAATGTGAACACAGCACTGATCTAACACTCTTTCCGCACTCTCTAAGATAAAGTAGTAATGACCCACATTTTTAAGCTAGCTGTAGCAAAATTAACCCTTCTCAAACAGAATCTGTTAGAATAATTAGAGTCAGAAAGGACACTGCCTTTTATTGGATGTTGACTCAAAGGATTAACTCTAGTGAAAACACAGCCTATGTCTCCACAGCTGAGGAAAGCGGATATCACAGGTCAGAAAAAGGGTGGGTGACAGAAGAATGCAGACAGACAGCCCCATCACCCCCAAAACTCCCCCTCGCTGGTCTTTTCTCCTCAGCCCCCTCCATCCCTGACCCTTTGCAACTGCCAACCTGTTCGTCTTCACTCTGGCGTGTCTTCTCCAGAATGTCATACAAACGGAATCATATGTGACACTCTGAGACTGGCCCCTCTCCACCAGCACGCTGCCTGCGAGGTTTGGTCACATGGTATGTGCGTCGAGAGCTCACTCCTCTTCTCTGGCTGGGTGTCCCGTGTGGGCGAGCAGGTCTGTCTGTACAGTCTCCTGCTGATGACATCACGTTATTTCTTCCAGTCATTGGTGACTGTGAATAAAGCTGATGTAAACGTCTGTGTGGAGATTTTTGTGTGAACACAAGTTTTCATTTCTCTGGAGTAAATGCCAGGAGTGGACTGTCGGATTGTGTGGCAAGGTGATGGCTCCCTTGGTAAGAAGCTTCTGAGCTGTTCCAGAGAGGCCGCACCAGTTTGCATTCCCGCCTTGGTTTATGGGAGGTCCAGTTGCTCTGATTGTCACCGGTGCTTCATATCAGAAGTTGTGCTTCGTTTTCAGCCATTTTAATAGGTGGAGGGATAGCACGTTGTGACGTTGGTTAGCATTTTTCTAATGGCTGATGACGTTGAGTGTCTTCATGTGCTAACACGCCATCCGTAACTCTGCTTTGATGAAGCATCTGCTCAAATATTTTGTCTTCTACTTCTTTTAAATGGGTTTTTATTTCTTATTGTTGAATTTGAAGAGTTCTTCATATATTCTGGACACTAGTCCTCTGTCTCCTAGTCCATAGTTTGTGTTTTCATTCTATTTAGTCTTCTATAGATTAAAATTTTTAAGTTTCACTTAAATCCAATTTGTCAATATTTTCTTTCATGGATCATGCTTGTCGTGTCACGTCCAAGAACTCTTTGCCCGACACAAGGCCATCCAGACTTTCTCCTAGAAGTTTTATGGTGCCATGTTTTACATCGACCGTGATCCATTTGGGGTGAACTTTGGGTCCAGTAAAGCAGTGGCGTCTTTATCACTCTGACAATACTGTGGACATTTGAAGTCCCCATGCCCTGCAGTGACCGTGAACTTCCAGGTTTCCTGTGAACTTGGTCTTCCCTAGGGTTTTGGGTATTTTCATATAGGAGCTTCCCTCACGTGCTGGGAGATCCCAGCTGCTGGTCTCTGCTGGAAAGCCAGGATTCTGATGTCAGTGGCCAGGGCTGCACTGGAGTGAAGATAGGTGTTGGAGGCTTTTTATGGAGATGCCAAGTTCTTGTATCAGCAGGTCATTTTCCTGGATCAGGGCTGTTGCTCTACAGAGGGGACGTGGAGCTCCAGGCCCACCTTCTGCCTGGCTCGCCAAAGCCCCACCTCTTACTGCACCCACATCACTTCTGAACAGAAACAGGTAAGTTAGCAACCAATGTATTGAGAGGATAAACATTTTTCTAAATTTTAACAAGTCCTATTTAATTTCAACATAATATTGTACTAAATTTAAGTAAGTACAAGTTGTTTTATTTAAAACAGTATATATACTTTTAATCTATTATTTATAAAAAGTATTTCAATATATATAATTGTAAATCTTTCACAGATTTTGCTTCACACAATTCTCACATCAACTTGAATGACGAGGCACAGAAGCCGAGACACAAGAGTGTGTGACGAAGAGCTGAGAGCCCCAGCGGATTCGGTCGCCGCGAGTGGAACACGCAGGCCCCACGGGGAAGGTGGAGGCCTGCGGGCCCGATGCACTTCTGCTTCAGAAACCCCAAATTAGGAGTAAGGTTTGGTTTTAAACATGAAATATTTGAATTTTAATAACAATATTTTTAAAATTATTTTTCTATCATTAATATTTATATAAGTTGGAATAAATCAAGGCTTCAAAAGAAGCATTTTATTTCAAAAACAGCTTATAGCACTGTAGTGACAATACCATATTTTGCTGAAAATTTCATAAGTTGTTTTTATAAAGAAAACATTTTCTCTACTAAGCATAAATATATCCATGAACAAGACAAATGATAAAAACTTATATGTCTCTCTGGTGACTTACTATGCAAATTTTACCCATACAAATTTCCAAACGTTCCCATTAGGAGTTCTGTCAAATTTTGGCGTTAAGGGGAAGAAATCCCATGTGTGACTTACTAATTTACTGAGGGCTAAGGACACAAATGGCCTTTTGTGACCCAGTATTAATGCGACAAATGTGCCTTCCTGGGGTATTTAAGCTCCCGAATTAGCCTCTGTTTCCCAGGGGAAATGTCCTGGCTGGTTCTTACTCAGCAGTGCCCTGACCTCTGCTCCCTACAGTGGTGAGATAACAAGCAATTTGGAGCCCGTTTCTCAAGTCCCCTTTGTTTTAATAATGGAAAGCCTGGGGAACAAGCATGGGCTCACGATTCTCTTTCCTTCCAATCTTCTGGCCAAGGCAGCCCCTCGGTCCCAGAGGAGTCCCATTCGGACGCAGCCACTCTGACCACAGATCTGTCAAGTCTGCCCTTCCGCTCTCTAAGGGATTACACAACACTGAGTTTGGTTGATACGGAAAACGTCTAAAATATACATTACCTTTGATCATCACATTTTTAGCTGTCACTGATGTGACACTAAAGCTGGCCCCAGTGAGTGAGAGGGGAAGACCAGTTCAGGCCGGATGCTTGGGATGCATCTTGTGTCCACTAAAGATCAGTGATCTCATCTTCTTATGCATTCGAAACACGTGCCCCCTGGATAAATAAAAACCTCAGGTTCCATCCTCATCTCCCCACCAAACACACACATGCACACACATGTATACACACATGTACACACATGCACACACATTCAGAGATTCCAACATGTCTTGGAGCAGAGCGACCATGTACTGAAAAGACAGAAGATAAGGGGATTAGGGTAACATCTTATAGAGATTTGGCTTTTGAAAATCAGCCCATAAGGTGAAAATGCCCTTGGAAGTCTTTACATCCTTCATAAAATGAATTTTTGCATGTTTCATGTATACAAACCTGTGCAATATGAAAAATTGGCCAACCTGCAGAGTATATAAAACAAAACACATAAGAAATTTCTCTCGCCACTTAGGTGTAAATGGCAGAATGCACAGAAGCTAACTGTGCATCTTCCCGGTGCTCATACAAACCAAACGTGATTATCCCTATGTATTATTTTCTTGTATTTTTCTTCTAAACAAAAATTTAATAATCCAAACGTTCTTTCAAAGTAGTCCAATATTTATCGTGGCTCTTAGGAAGCCAGAGTACAGAATGCCGTGTGCTCTACAGACAAAGGCAACCCGGCCCAAGTGAGCCCCTGAGACTTCGTGTTACAGTCATGTTGGTCTTTGAAGGATGGGGGGTCGGCTGTCCTCGGGTGGGGTCAACATCTGACCATCAACCATCAAATCTTTCCCATGAATGGGCCTACTTACTGCAAGTCAATGTTACCCAAAATTTGGGGAGATATTAACACATTGAAATTAGTTCTTTATTTGAATGAACCCCACTCTGTAACTCAACACATCTCTCAAAAGTGAGCAATTCTTGTCATATTGTCCTGAGTGCCAACTGTTCCTAACAATTTGCGTGCTTTGGGATTCAATTTTTCCTAAGGTGCTGGTGTTGATTAAAAATATGTATGCCTCCCCCAGCCCGTGGCTGTTGCTCAGGCACAGGTGGCACGATCTGACACTCCATATGGTGAGTCTTGAAAATGATGCCTTCCCCCTGACAGCCATCTCCTGGGGTCTGCGGGACATCGGTGCACACAGCGTTGTACCTCGGGGCTCAGGAGAGCCCAGGAACAGATCGAACTCGTTATGCAAATTTATATTAACAAGATTGTATGCACAAATTAACACAAAGTCTGTTTACTATAAAGCAGCCACATTTCACAGGCTGTCCCACTTGCAATGCAGCCAGGGCCCTTGGAGGTGCAAAGAGCGTCCACACGTTCCAGCAGCTGAGTGGGTCACCGCCATCAACGCGGTGAAGTCTGACTCAGGGCGGCGATCCAGGAGCCCACATTTAGGGTTCCTAACAGGGGGATGGCGCTCCTAGGAGGAGCCTGGGGCAAGCATCAATGGCGGAGGTCAAGTCCAGATTAACCAGGGCGTGGGGAGAACACAGTTCTGGTGAGAAAAGACCACGTTATCCAAAATGGAGAGATGGAAAATGCTGGAGAAGTGCTTGATGACTGGGCTGGTCTCCCCCCCACACACCCATCACTAATGTGCACATACACACTCATAAAACACACCCCACACACTCACATTAATGGACCATTCATCCATGCATGGGCACATATGTACACATAACACACACCACCACACAAACACACGCATACAGGACAGCACTGGTTTATACACACGCGACACAGAGACAGACAGGCACACGCACGCACACGCATGTGCACACATACAGTCCCAGACTCCTGGGCCCGGGCGGCACCATCCGAGTTGCAGGTGGACGCCCGGCCTCCCCCTCACTCTTCTCGGGCCCTGCCCAGCCTCCTCCATTTCCAGTACAGCTGGCTCCCCGCAGGCATATCTACGACAAGCTTTTCCATCTCAGACTCAAAATAAAAAGCTTTGAGCCACTCCTGTCAGTGTGGATTTATAGAATCTCGTGACCATGGAAAAGTGAACGTTAATGCCTCTGGAGTTATTTATCCTGTGAAACAGCCTGGCCATTAACACGGGGACGGGATGAAGAAATCTCTATCACCTGAAACACAGCGTCTAAGGAAATGCTCTGTTCAGGGAGGTGGGTGGCTGGCCTGGCGGGTACTGCAAGGAGGGGGTAGTTTTCCTTGGAGCCCAAACACAGGGGCGTCTTTAGGGCAGTTTGGAAATAGTGGATTTGACTGTTCCATGGTTTTTATAAGCATAGATTTTCCCATAAACCTCTGGGCAAATTTGATATGTTGAAAATTAAAAGAAAACGATATTCAGGGAATGGTGTCTTCTCACTCTGAGTCACTGCTATTAAGAGTTAAAATAACCAAAGGAAGCAGCCACACAATTTCACGGCTTGGGACTGAGGCGATATTTTGGTGAATCCTATTATTTCACAATCCTAATATTTTGCAGTGGGTGGATGTGGCTTTCATAAGAGTGGAGACAAGTGGAGCCAACCCCTAGCTGACACTGACTCAGGCCGGGGGTTTCTCCTAAGACCAGGGTGTCACAGCCCCTCCATCCTAAAATTAAATCACAGAAAAAACCCACCCGATCATATGTTTTACAAAATTAGTATAATAGCCCAAAGTAAAATAAATAGGAGGAGTAAAATGAAAGTACTTAAAAATAATAAGCATTCTGATATGGGAAGGCTGAGAAGTGACTAAACATCCCACTCCAGAAAATTCCACAGCCTCCCCTGAGACCTGGCAGTCGGCCCTGCATTTCTGCCCCCTAAATGTGCCCCACTGTCAATACACACACACACACACAGTTTTAAATGTGAAAAAAGAAATTAAAAATGCATAGGCAACAACAAGCAACATAAGGGGTGTATCCATCAGGAAAGGTTTGTAATGCACATTAGATCATCTATTAAGTTTAGTGTTAGAGAAATGCTTTCTCCAACCACGCGTCTGTCCATCTCTGTGATTTAATAACTTCTTGACTTCCCAAGAGCACACTTCATCTGTCAACATTTCATAAAATGTATTTGTAATCTTCAACTTTATTTGAATTTGCCTTTACTGTTTGAATCTGTGACCTAAATAAGCCCACTTTCTACGTTGAAATGACCAGTAATTCACATGCTGATTATTCCTTGAAGTGGAATATGCTTGTTCAAAAGGTTTTTAGTTGTGTTGAGTAACTTGTTAAGATTGCTAATACTTTAAGAATATCTTTCAGAAAATATTTGAAATATGTGCTGCACTTTAATGGACAAAGTCATGGAACAGTGAGAAGCTTGAGAAACGCAGCGTGAACATTCCTGAGGGGCTTTTCATAAATGAGGTGACCGCCTTGGCCTTTTAAAAGAAATGTGCCAAAATAACTTATGTGATATTTTTCTGCCTTGAATCAACTGGCGTTACTGTAATCGGTCACCTGGGCACACGCTCACAGACAGAGCACGTGTCGTCCTATGTACACCCAGAATGACAACCGACCAATTCTTCAGATCTGGTCTGATCTGCACACATGGTCATTTCCAGTGATGCTCGGTCTTTATCACAGATCTGAGTCACTGCCACGTCTGTTTCTGAGGGGGCGATGTCACTCTGCAGTACATTTGCAGCCAGATGGACTTCCACTCACGAAGGCCCAGAGCAGCCTGGGTGGAGGAGAGGCTGGAGTCCGGCCCCGTCCCCCTGCACAGATGTGGACGACCTGAGCCCTCCTGGAAGTCAATGCCCCCCTGGCTATTTCTGGGGAAGGGTTGGCCATGCTCAGCATGGACGCAGAGCATCTAGGTCCTTCTGTAAGGTCTGGTCCAGCCTCTTCCCTGCCAGCACCTCCAGTGCCCATGTTTGGGTGGATGCCACACCTCCCAGGCCTCAAAGCCTATCTTTGAGGTGCTGGGGCTCAGGCTGTGCAGAGTCAGCCTGGCTGGTGCCCAGGTCTCCACAGGTCCACCCTTCGTGCTCTGTCTACTATCCAGGCCCCCTGCGTCATGAAGAGAGGAGAGAGCTTGGCTCAGTATCCACGGCTCATGTCACCCCAACCCAGCCACAGACCCTAAATTTCCCCCTGCTTCTCCCCCAACCTCCACCACATCCCTGGGGAACACCATCCCACCCTGCAGTGAGCACCTCCCCCCAAATTCCAGAAATTCCACAATAAACTCACTGAATGTGGACCTGCCTTCTCTCCAGAGAGGCAGTCAGGTCACCTCTGCTGTGGGTGCTCTGGGTGGATCCCAACCCTCCCCTCTCCATTCAGAGCCTCAGGATGCAAACCCTGCCAGCTTCCCAGGCAACACTGAGGAAATGAGGTGGCGCTTGGACGCATGGAGAGTTTGGTGTTCAGTGAAATCCACGTGCATCATAGAGCAGCCCTCTTCTCAATACCAAGAGGTACAAACTAAAAAGTAAGAAGGAACGTCTGCTTGCATCATCTTACGTTGTGGGATTGTTGACATTCTATGTGTGGACATCGGTACTCAGGTGGCTGCTCACTGCCCCATCAGCTCTAAGCCTCCTTCTCCAGCCGTTTGGCAGCAGGCCATCTGGAAAGGGTCTCATCTGGACAAAGTCCCATCTGGGCAGGATCCCATCTGGACAAGGTCCCATCTAGGCAGGGTCCCATCTGGACAAGGTCCCATCTATGCAGGGTCCCATCTGGACAGGGTCCCATCTGGATAGAGTGCACTATCCCTGGAGTGGCTGCACCCTGGCCCCTGCGCTGGGATTATTTGTGCCAATAACCACCTCCACCTGGTTTTGCCTAAACTAGCTTGGTTTGGGTTTGTGCTGTTATCAACCAACGGCATGCTGACTCATTCAGAGCCGTGTCTTCCAGGGGAAGTCAGCACTCCAAGGGCCGCACCTGCCTCTCTGAGGGTCTTGGCATCCGTCCAGGGGCCTGGACAGTAGCTGTGCAGTAAGAGCTGGTTGTCAGGATGAGAGCTGCAGAACTTCCCGAAAGTCAGACATAGCACAAAAGTCTTGTTAAATATCAATATGCCAGGTGTCAAATAATTATGCTACATGGGGTACCATGAAAATGGTTTAGTTGTCACAGGACTTCTCATGATGAACCCTAATTTCTCGAAGAGAGAGGGTCTCCTAGGAGGAAACACCCAAATATAGAAACACGACGGGATTCTGGAGACTGGAAATGTGGCAAACACCCACTTTGTGCCAAAATAGGAGAAAGGCTAAATAAAGTTGGCTTGTCTTCCAAAAACTGTTAATGGAACTTACACTGAAGAGAAACTACCCCAAACATTAAGGCTATTAAAAATAATGGCTATAAGAGATACACAGCTTAATTTACTGAAGAAAATTTACTAATTTACAACATTTTCTGTAAACTCTACTATATAGTTTTCTTTCACTCAATTAATTACAAAATATAGATGCTTTAAAAAAATTAGGGAATGGGAAGTACAAGAATTTTAAGAATGAGATACAAGAAGAAGAGTGATTTTGAGAGTTTTGACACCGGGTTCTGCTCTTGTCCTTCTTCATGGAGCCTCTGGCAGCTGTGTTCAGTGGAGCCCCTTCCAAACGGTGTTACGGTCCCCATCCAGACCCTCAGACTCACCTGACAACAGACTCTCTCGCCGGTCCTACCAAACGTGGATCTTTGCAGTGCTCTTTTTGTCATAAATTTCCTAAAATATCCAAATTCACACGGTATTTGTAGTCCGTATTGGATCTCAGAGCACACCTCCAACACCTGAGGACGTAGTTAACCGGAAACATCTCGGATTGTCCGGTTTCTTGAAGCCGCTCTGCATTCTGAACCCTCTGACCTGCAAGAATGAGGACACAGCTGTGGACCAGTGTTAACAAGGCCAGGCCGAAACTTCATTTCTAGCATTTTCCACTGTATTTTGTTATACTGGATTAGTGGCGTTACATGACTGAGGAATTCCAGATGCTTCTTAGTGAGGTCACTGGTAATCTGTGCAAACGAGAGGATTGGTGGACACCGTAGCTTGTGTAGAAGTGACCGACACTCATTGAACACTTGTGAGCAGATGGATCCTGGTGACTAGATCTACGTCAGTGTGATGGGTCCACCCTCAAGAGATTTAGAGGGAACCCAGACGAGGACCCGAGTCACAAAATCTTCCTGTTACCTTTCATTCAGGCTTCCTGCAAGTCCCTGTGTATCTGAGAGTCAGAGAAGGTACTATTATGATCAAGTAGTGTCGCAGCCGTGGGTGTCCACATGGACCAGGCTCTGGGTAGACAAATACACCCAACCCTGTTTGTCTGCATAGACCCGGCTCTGAGTGTCTGCATAGAGCTGGCCTTGGCTGTCTGCATAGATCCAGTGCCGGGTGTCTGCATAGACCTGAAACTGAGGATTAAGGAGTTAAAATTTCCCTGGATTAGGGTGAAACTGTGCTTTGTACCCACAAGGTTAATGTGGGAACCCAAATAACCAAAGTTTCTCAGCTTGCCTTGCAGAACAGCAGGAGGATAGCTGATCAGAGAGGAACTTGCTAACAGCCCCCTGCCTGACTGAGCATCTTTCAGGAACATTAAGAAACTAAAATGACTGACTGTAAACTTTAGACGTTAAAACTGAAAATCCACTGAACGCAACACAGAGCAGGCAGTCACGCCTGTGCAGGGGACTCTTAGAACTTCAGCCCCCAAGGCCACATGCTCCCCCTTCCCTATCTGAAACTCCAAATAAAAACCCTTGCTTGTAGCTTTTTGGGGAGTTTGGGATTACAGCATGAGCTGTCCATTCCCCTTGCTCAGTGCTTTGCAATAAAATTCCTACTTTCTCCTACTACACCCAGTGTCAGAGATTGGCTTACTGTGTGATGGGTGAGCAAAGTCACTTCAGATCCATATCAGACCCAGTCCCAGATGTCTGCATAGACCTAACTCTGGGTGTCTGCATAGACCCAGCCCTGGGTGTCTGCATAGACAGCAGAGCATTTTGTTTTCTGTAATTAGCCTCACTTCCACAGCCAAATGAACTCTTGGGCTGGTCCATGTTTAAAGATCAAAGTCATTGTTGGGAAAAGCACAACAAAATAAAAAAAATCAAAAAGATGCCGTCACCTGTCAGAATAAAAATGTGCTGAGATCTGTAGTAAGACTTGAAGAATGCATTTTCCCATTTCACATTCCCCGAGATTTCCTGTGGGCTCTGATGTTTGCATTAAGCTGTTGGGCTGGTGGGGCTGAGATGTTTGGTCTCACCCCCAGGCCTGGGTTAGCTCCGTGAGCCTCCATCCGAGAGCCATCTAATCTCCCAGACTTTGGAAATCCCTCTAACTTACCCCCCGGGTTCTCTGTTCTCGATCATTCCACATCAATTACATGACATTGCTTAGGTTTGCAAGTCTGTGAGTGTTATTACGCACTTCAAGTTACTACACGCTGACGACAGAAAAACATGTTCTTTTGCTTCCTATGAATGTGATTAAATTGTAATAAGACTTTTGGGGTGGAAAAGTGATGTAGCATGTTGTATAAACTTGATTTTTTAAACAGCACTTGGACGATGCAAGGTTTAACCCATCCAATAGCAGTGGATGAGGGCTACAGCATGCACATTTCCAGGTTCTTCCTCATTGCAGTGGGGACAAATGGGGAGCATCAGAGAGAGGTTGTCCTCATAAATGGACAGTTACATTACTCTCCTCCAAGATGAAAAAGATGCTGAACCACAGCAAGAGCTGACAGTTCCAGAGTCAACTACTCGCCCTTCTCATGGAGAAAAAGGGATTTATCATTATTGTTGCTGTGGTTGTCTGTAAACAAGGAATTAGCAGGCCTCTTAAATTCCCAAGTCTGAAAAACCTCTTGTTTGGGGAAAAATTAACCTGGTCAGAATGACTTCTATTACGGAAATTGTTGCCACCTCTCATAAAACAAGACAACTGTTTTCCCGGAATAATGTTTACGGTAATGTCCTCTGGGGGTCTCGCGAAGAGATTGTATGATATCTCATTGGGTGGAAGTTCACATGTCAGAGCATTCACCCTTCATCTCAAGGTGGTGTCAGGGGATGGACATGAAGTCATGTCCACTCATCAGCAGGTGTTGTTGGAAAATAGAAATATTACCCAAGGACAGGAAATCACCACGCTGTGTCAACGCTTGGTTGTAAAAACCTGAGATCTACTCTCTGCCTCTCTTACACTCTCGGACACGAGCCATACAGACACGAGCCATACATCTATGTAACTGCACACAGGCAGCCTGCCAGCCAGGATGTGGGGGCACCAGAATAGACATGTCAACCCTAAGGAGCATCATGGAAATGAGCTACACAGGCCATTAATCAGTTTACACTTGGGCAACAGATGGGAAGACTACCTCAGTGTTCCTAAGACACAATCACTGTCTACACAGTCTAGATATAACACGGAATTATGGCTGAAAGGATTATGCATTCTGAAAAAGGAGCCCTGAAACCTACCAGAAGGCCCCCTCCTTCCTGAGAAATATGGAGAAGGGAAATCCACAAGTAGAGAGAAATAAGAACAGATGAAGGAAGCATACTCCCTAAGGAAGATGAAAATAAAATGTGCCTGAATCATTCTCTTAATAAAAGGACATGCTGTTCTGCAGTGACTGATGGGCTGTGGATCCCTGGGAGGGGTTCAGATGCCTCCTAGGTTGTAAACATGTTTCCATCTTCCGTGCTTGTGCAGAAGGTGGGAGTGTGATGTCTGCACACCGACATTCATTGATTCACTCCATGAGCAGCCATGACCCACTCCAGAGGCTGGAGATGCAGCAGGACAGAGGCACCTGCCCTGTGTGGTGAGCATTTTGCTGTGAGGATGACATTGCATTGTGAATAAATAATTTATAAAGCACTTTCGAGTTGAGGCTGCTATGGACATGAGGGAGATTGGAGCAACTTTGGGGACTTTGGCTTGTGAGGTCAGGTTTGGGGTGGACTGGATTGTAAACCAGGTTGATGGGTGGACCTCATGGGTAAGATTTGACCAAAGAACCAGAGGAAGGGAAGGAGCCAACGTGAGGATTTCTAAGGATGAGTGTCCAGTGTGGAAGCCTGACACCATCCAGGAGGACAGGGCGGCAATTGGTCGATGAAAGGTGGTGGGTCGGTCAGCTGGGCAGCTGTGGAAAGTGCGCAGGGTCTTCAGGTTCCAGTCTGGAAAGGAAATGGAGGAATAAGACATCATTGATCCCATCATGAAGCAAAGATTTGAATGTGTTCCCAGTAACTGTGGAACCTACTGCCAACTCTTATCAACAGCTTTCTTGGGTTAATGAAGCTCATTCATGTTCAGCTTGCTGATAGTTTATATCAGGAATGGGATGTGAGTTTTATAAAGCATGTTTTATTTTCATCTATCAAGAGGTGAAGTCTTTTTCTCCATTAATGTGGTGAAGTGCCCCAACTGTCTCACTGGAGGTTAACTTCATGTTCCTGGAATGAACGCACTCTGCCATGTATTATCCTTTTACATGTCATTGGACACGATCTGCAGGTATCGTCTTAAGAATGTTGGGGCCTGTGCTCATGGTGGAGGTTGTCTGTAGTTTTCCTCTCCTGTTATGTCAATGCCAGGTTTTGATATCAAGAGGATGCTGGATTCAGAAGTTCCAAGTACTCCCTCTGCCTTAATTTCCTAGAAAAAAAATTTGTCAGATTGTGATGTACTTCCCAAAGTATTTGAAAGAATTCACTGCTGAAACTATTTGGATTTTTTGAGGAAATTTTTCATTTTTAGTCGTGGTTCTAACAAGAATTCTATCTCTTTAATTGATTCCAGGCTACTCAGTTTGCTATGTTGTGTTTGACTTAGGACTTTGTTGTGTTGTCTAAACTGCTAAATTTGTTGGGATGAAGTTGTTCACAATAACCTCATAAATTTTTATGTCTAAAGAATTTGTAGTGATATCTCCTGTTTTATTTTTAATATCAGTAATATTTTTCCTTTTTTTGATCGAATATGGAGTTTATCAAGTATGTGTTTTTTTTTTTAGAAAAAACTAAGTTTTGGCTTTAGTGTGCATTTGTTTTTTACTTTGTTGTTTCCTGCCTTTTTCTTTATATCCTAACTTCTTTAAGTCTGATTTACAATGCTTTATTTAGCTTACTGAGACAGAAGCTTAGCTGATTGATTTTCAATCATTTTTCTCCAACTATACGCATCTGAGGCTATGAATACCCTGTGAGTGCAGCTTTGGCTGCATTCCTTGAGGTTAGTGTGTTGTATCCACACTCCCAAAGGGTGCAAAATGTTTTCCAATTTTCATTTGGATTTCTTCTTTGGGTGACAGATTATCTAAAAATGTGTTGTTTAATTTCCAGGTACTGGGTATTTTCTAGTTTTTTTTTTTTTTGCTGTTTTCTAGCTTAGTTTCATTATTTGCTAACATCACATACTGTGTGTTTAAAATCCTTTGAAAATTGTTGAGGTTATCTTACTGACTAGTTTATGCTTAATTTCAGTAAATGCTGTAAACTCACTTGAAAAAAAATAGTCAACTCTGTTGTGTTAGGAATGGTCATATATGTTTCAATTGGTGAATTAAACTAATTGTTCAGATATTCTATATCCTCACTGATGTTTTATGTACTACTGAGAGAAGCTGGTTGACATCTGGGTCTATGAATGCAAATTTGGCTATTTCTCCTTTTAGCTGTGTCATTATTCTTCCTGACCATTTGGCAGCTGGTTCACTGGGTGCATGCAGATTAGAGTGGCCATGTCTTCCTTGTTGAACTTGCCCTCTATCGTCTTGATGTGGGATTTTTTTTTTAACCTCCAGTAATGCTTCTTTCCTTGAACCCTGCCCTATCTGGTTAATATAGCTTCCTGAGTTATCTCTGGATTGGCATTTGCAAGGTATAGCTTTTCCATCCTTTACTTTCAACTTTACTGTGAACTTAAATTTAAAGACTAACTCTTGCAGGAAACATTTAGGTGATGTCTTAGAATTAGGTCAGATACTGTCCCTCTTTCACCTGGAGTATTGAGTCATGAACAGTTGATGAAATTGTGGATGCACTTATTTTTTGTTTCTTTAATGTTTTACCCACCTGATTACGCTATTTTTTCTCTTTTCTTGTCTTCTTTTGTGTTATGATTTGATTAATTGGATTGCATTTTCTCTCTGGTAATTTGACAGTTACCTCAACTCCCCAAAAAGGCTAAAATCATATAAGCCTTAACTCCACTCACCATTCTTCTACTCTGCATTTTTGTGGCCAAAAATGTTTACCCTATATATCATAAATCTCACAAAACACTACCACTATTGTTTTATGTAATCAATGTCCATTTATATGTACTCCATATTTACCATTCCTTGTGCTAGTCATTCCTGCCTGAGTTTTGGTGTTTTTCTCTGGCATCTGGGGAATTCCCATTAGGGTTTCTTTAGAGGTATGTGTTCTGTCAATTGTCTACAAATGATCTAAGTGGTATTTTTCTATAGACCTCTTCATTTCATCTCATAGTTGAATATCTTTGAACATTCTCCTTGGAAATAGAAGTCAGGCTGGCAGGTGTTTTCTTCAGCTCTTAAGGATGTCATTACCTTGGATTCTAGACCCTTCCACTTCTGTGAGTGTCAGTCTATGGCTGCCCCTCCTCTGAATGCAACGTTTCCATTTGATTCATCTCTTTAGTAGTTTTGCTATGATGTCTTGTGTGTGCTGGGAAATCCTGAGCTATTACTGTTTCTCTCTCTCTCTTCAGACCTCTAGTCCTGTTCGTGATGAACGTCAGGGCTGTGCTGACAGCGACTCGTCTCTTACTTTCTATTTCTTTCATCTTCCCCCCCCTCTTTTTTTTTTTTTTTGCTGTTTTTTCCTCTCTGTTCTTCAGTTTTTATATATTTTCCACTGAACTTTTTTCCACTTTACTAATTCAGGTTTCTGCTGTTTGTAGTCTGATATAAAACCCATCATGTGAGCTCTTCATTTCAGAAATTGTATTTTTCTTTATTATAATGCAATTTTATTTTGTTATTGATTCTAATTCCCTGTTGATATTCTCCACCCTTTCATCTCTTCAGTCTGTATTTTTTTCTACGTTATTGAAATATCAGACATGGCTACTTTAGAATCCTTGTTCTGTGTTGTGTAGTTTTTCTCTTAGTTTTCTGTCTGGGAGAAGTTGGGGTCACAGTTTTTTAGATTCAGGCAGCCTCAGGCATACCTGTTACTATATATGGAGGTTTTAAAATAGGGCCCAAATTCTAAGATGCCCTCCTGTTGAGCAGCAAAGTCCTGTTCTTTCCATTCCATCTGTGCAGCTTATAACTGGTCCACTCAGAGCCAAGCTCCATCTGCCCTGGAGGGTGGAGGGAGGGAAACGCAGAGGGGGCAGGAAAGATGCCCCCCCACCCAATTAACCATGCCCAACTATGCAGGCATGTTAATTTACTTTGCTCTCAGGCTTGACAGATCCTCTCTGGGTCTCAACATTCCCCACCCCCAGCAGCCTCCCCCATAACCATGGTAAGGAAGGACACCCCTTTGTGAAACCTCCTCTGTGTCCAGAGAGTGGGGACTGGGTCTCTGCTTTCTCCTTATGCTCCAACCCCCAAACCTGGTTGTTCTAATGGCTTCATGAACCTCATTGGCTCCATTGGGAGACCCGTGGCCACACAAGAAATTTCATTTTCCACATTCAATTTGTCTTCACATTGCTGTCTTCTGTTTTCATTTCATGCATCTTGTGAGTTCTCAAACACTACAGGGGAGTGAGGCCAATGGTAGAACCAATGTGTTTTCAGATTCCAGATAAATAAATCAAGAAACCATCTGATGAAACAAGTGACCTGGAGGAAGCATGAATTTCTAGAATGCTGCCTCATTTAAGGGTCTTCCAAATAGGATTGAGGCAGGTTCACACCCCTGATCCTCCACCAGGTACCTGGGGAATAGAGCATTCGCAGTGTAATTCACTGGTAAGTTTTGACAAAGAGACACTCTGGTTTGTTACACCCAACTGTGGAGGTCCGAGACAATGAGTGATCACAAAGGGATCTTTGTTTATCCCAATGTCAACTGGTAGTTGAAGTCAAGTAACTACATTTTCCCCACAATGAGCTGATGACCTAACCCCAGGAGAGGTGAGGTTGTGCATCAGGATTTAACCAAAATTTGGGAGGATGGTTACAACCTGCAAACACAGAATTGGTATTGCAGTGGCCGAGAAGTGTTGATGTGACCATCGGCCAAATCTGCATTCTTTAGTTCATGAGTAAAGTCACAAAGTATGAATTACTAGGAGTCATGTGCTAAGGAAATTCAACATGTGAAAGATGCTCTTCATGGTCGGCTAATTCAAATGAACTCTAAGAATTTAACAGAGATGCTACGTGTCTTTCCTACTCCCCACAAGGAGAATGAAGTCTTGATGCAGAGTGGTCCCCTGGGTGTGGTCACAGCTGTGGCTCTAAAGGTCCTGGGTGGAACACTTGTCAGCCATTAAGTCACTATTAAGGAGGTGTCAAAACACTTAACTTTTACGAAAAACATTACATGTCAGGGACTTATTTTTAAAAGTTTGACAGGTACACATTTTCAGCTCTTATCTCAGGCAAGGAAAAAAAAGTGCCCTATAACCTGTGAAAGTTGGCACTTCCTTAACTTTTCTTAAATTTACTTCTTTCCAATACTAGCAAACTAACCCTATTTTTAGTATCCTAAATTTTAATAAAAATGACATTTATAGACTTTCCATGCCAATTCTGAGTCTTTGGAGTTTCACAATGAACAGGGTTTCAACTTGCTATAGGTAAGAAATGGGTGGTTAGACCTGTGCAGGGTCCTCAACATTCTGAGCTTTGAAAATCACCTGGGAAGCCGTTAAATCTGAATTCTGGAACCACCTCATTCAACTCATTTGAACTTAATCACATCTGGGAAGACTCCTCCTCCAGATATGATCCGCTTCAGAGGCACTAGGGGCCCGGAATCCAATGTAGGCATTTGGGGGGACACAACTGAGCCCTTAACACCTTGCATCCTGAATGGTTTCTCAACCCTCAAACTTACTGCCTCTTCTTCAGCCTTTCAGCCCCTCAGGCCCTGTGACCATCTTCCGAAAACTTCAGGGGTCCCCAGGCACTGAGTCCCTCAGAGGTCAGCAGTGCTCAGAGCCAGGCTGTCTTCAGAACTAAAGGATCATCTTGCATTCTGGGCCAGCAAAGGCCTCCTGATTCATGACATTTGGAAATGAGGGAGTTGGTAAAATTTATACGTATCATTGCCATAATCCATGTCTCCCTTTAATTCTGAAGATCCTGTGGTTTAGTGACTGCCCATCTGAGATGTGTATTCTGTAACTGTTCCACCTGCATGCAGGCTTCAGTGGCTGTGAAATGAGAGGAACTTGGCCTCAATTGTTACGGATGCAGAATCTCATCTTATTCCTTTCTAGCTGCATTTTAACAGGAAGGTTTAGTATATATAACGTCTGACTACCTTATCTTCTGAGATCTATAACATGAGCCATTTATCAAGGCCTGGTCTCTAGATCAGATTCTGGATTAAAAGTCAGAAGCAATATAGATTTTAGTTCATATTTACAAGGATTCAAAAATTGCTTTGGGAAGCATTCTTGAAGCTGGAGCCTGAACTTCCTGATGACAATAAAACAGCAGCATCCTATTGCTCGTCATTGTTTTGAGGATTCTTTTCAGATCCCTGGGCTCGATTCCCAGCTTTCTGGAAAATGCAATACCTGTTTCAGCTCAATGAACACTCGAATTGGAAGCTGATCTACCAGCAAACCAGAGACGCAGTCCTCGTACTTAAGAGAAAGGGTATTAAATTTGAAGTGAAGATAATTGCTACATTATTTTAGTTGTGGAAGTTTAATATAAATAGGGTGGTGGGGAAGGTAGGACTGAGGAGGTAGCAAAACAGGACAGCGATTCATGAAGTTGAGCCCTCAGATATAGTCTCTATCCACATCACCAGAAAAGAGCAGGAAATGCAATTAATTCCATCTAGAAAAGAAATAGCCCCAAATCACCCATGTGTAAAGAAAGTAAGATCTTATTGTTAAATTTTTCTTTGCTGGGAGGAAATGGGGCATTTGGAGAATTCTGTAAATACAGACTCAAAGTATTTCCGCCAACCGCGGCATCAGCTCACACAGAAGCAAAGGTAGTTACAGGAACGTTTGTCAATGTAGGACGAGGAGGTGGCTCACACAGTTGTGGGGCTGGCTAAGCAGGTACCAGGTCCTTGGAGCAAGCAGCCAGGAGGGAAGGTTCTGGAAAGAAATGGCAGACCCAGTGTCTCAGACCTACCCTCTTTTGTAAGCTTCCCACTGGTTAAGTGACCCCACCAGATTGACATACTTTTGGGTTGACATACTCAACTAACTAGAGACTTGAATCACATCTGCGAAGCCCTCCCAGCAGCACCCAGACCAGTGCTGACTGAGTAACCGGGAAAAGGGGTGCCTGCTGCAAAACGGATGCATCCCTTCCTCTTCGCCTCTCAGGAGAGGATCCCCCAGAGCCGCTCTGAACAGAACCACCCTCGCAAGGAGACTTGATGAGGCCCAACGAGCCAAAGCCTCGGGCTAAACCATCAGCTTCCCAAGGGCTCACTTGCCTGGTGATTGAACACCAAACCCAGTGTGAGTTAGAACCCGGTTCTGTGTTCCCAAAGCACAAACATAGGATCCCAAACTCATTAGACTCCTGGCTAGTGACCCCAGCTCGCTCGTCTCCCGAAACTGCCCCCTCAGTCATTTCTGGGGGGCCATGTCCCTCGCAGTGCCCCGTCCCACATCTGCCCTGGGGCCTGACGGCCGCTCCTCGCCTGTGAGTGAGCACAGGGGGGACACTGGAGCAGGCCCGTCCCTGTGGTTTGGGGGCTTCTCTGTTGGGCCACTTGAGCTTGGCGACCCCTTGCAGACTTGGCTGAGCTTCCTCTGAGCTGTGTTGGGTCCAAGGGTCCCACCCTCCATCCCTGCTGTCTCCTTCACAGGTTTGCCCTGCCCCTCCTCTGGCTCACTCTGCTTCTCTTGGGGGTGCTTCCCCCACAGACTCTCCAAGTCTGACCCCATTATGGTGCCTGGTCCTTGGGGACCCAGCTGAACCAGCATGGCATGAGGGTGGTCTGAGAATCAGGCAGCAGGGGGCCTGCTTGCCGAGCTGTCCTGAACACAGAGGGTCCCGGCAAGGTGGAGGCCAGAGATGCCATTGGAGGTGCCTGGGATGTGCAGGGAGTCCTGCAGGTGAGATGGCTTAGCCTATGAAAGACAGACATGGGGGGTGAGAAGGTGGACAGCCAGCGAGAGGTGTAGAAATAAGTGCCTGACCTGTCTTGGCAGTGGGAAAGGACAGAGGCAGAGGCCAGGGGATGCGGTAGAGCTGGGGCATGTGCCCCGTGAGGCCAGAAGACCCTGCAGAGTTTCCCACTCCATGGAGGGCACCCTTACCCAGGCCAGCTGGGCCCTCACATTATTGCGGGGTCCAGGCTGGCTCCTGTGCCCCCTGGGTTCACCCCAGGAGAGGGGATCACAAAGCTGGACTCACAGCATCCGGGCCTGGTGGGCCCTGGAGAGAGAGAGGCGGCACAGTCATGGTGGAGATGGTGGGCAGAGCCTGCTGTCCAGAGGGGAAATGGACCTCCAGCAGGGTGCTTCCTAACGGGGACAACCCGGCATGTTGCAGCAGGAGGCAGAGCCCACAAAGAGCCTGGTCCCTTGCTCAGCGGGCCAGGGAATAAATGGAATCCGGTTAACGTCTCTGGGTGTGTCCACTGGCCGCAAGGAGCACCCTGTCCCTGAGAACAGAACTGGAGTTGACCTCTGGCAGGTGGAGTGACCCAAGCTCTGGTCCCTGCCTGTCGGGTGTGGAAAACCAGGCGGGACTTCTGAACCCGCTGTCCTGGCCAAGTTAGCCTATCAGAATAATCTTGTATCTTGTGGGTGGGCCCCCATCAAGTATGTGCAGTATGTGGGGGCCCTGGTTCCCGTCCACCCAGTTCAGTTCTCCAGTCTGACCCCTGCAGGAAATGGGGATCCTGGAGAGTGACCAGAGACCACTGCGGACGTCACCAAGCAGACGTCCCCTGGCAGTGGCCGTGCCCCAGGTGGACCGGCGGCTGAGCGGATTAATCTAGGTGCCGGCACAAGTGTGGCCACTGACCTGGCAAACACTTTTCATTCCACACAAGACAGAGGACCCTGCTGATTTAGAGTTTTCTCTCAGGGCAGCTTACCTCCCCCACCAGGGAGACGTGCACCTGCCGGACGTCACACATGGCACAGGCCACTGTGTGGTTTTCATCACACTGACCACACAGGATGAGCACATGCGCTCTTGGGGGGGGAGATAAACCCTGACATGATCCAGGACCTGCCACTGTGGTGAGGTTCCTGGGGACTCAGGGGGGCCGGGATGACCCCCTAAAGTAGCAGACAGGTGACCATCACCTTGCATCCTCTCCAAAGCCTGGCAGTGGTCTGGGTGCTGGAGGCCATTCTGAACTGCTTCTGGGCGTAGACAGTCAGGGGCTTGGAGAGGGCCCAGCCGGGCACACACACAGCCCTGGGACATAAGATCACACAGACCCCAGGGTGTTGAGGTGTCCGGTGGGAAACCACCCAGCCTGGAGCTTACAGGAGGCCCAGGGGCGGGTCAGGATGCAGGACCTGGGATCCCAGAGTGAGGTGACCATCACTTCAGAGAATCAGGTGCTTCTTGTGAAACAGCCCCTGGCAGAGACAGGCTTGCCCATGGGCCCATGACTGTGGGGTCCACAGGTCAAGTTGCACACCTCATCATCCAGAAGCAGTCCACACAGGATGCTGGCCCAGCCTTCTCGAGGCTCACGCACCAGCCAGGAGCCGTGTTCTGAGAGGTGGGCTGCGTCCTCCAAGTGCAATGTCTACACTGAGTCTGAGGTCTCCACTGGAGCCAGGCCCTCAGTAGGAGGGGAGGGAGCATGAGTAGCATCCTCCTTGGTCACAGTGACCCAAGGGCATTGGATTCCCTCCCCTGAGGCCCTGAGCCCTGTCCACTGATGATCTTGGTCCCCAGAGGGAACGGGCTTCCGTCAGGAGTCACAGGGTCCATGAACTACAGGCACCCGCACTCAGGGTCATCGGGAGGGAGGAGGGGTTAGCATGCCCACAGGTAGCCAGCCCTGGCCAGCAGGTGTCTGCTCTTACAGGAAGGTGGCAAAGCCCCATCCTGCCAGCCCAGCTGACACGTCAATGCCCCCAGGGCTCCTGCCCATTGTAACTGGACACAAAGCAGTGGCCCAGCCCAAGGAGGGTCTAGAGCCCTCTTGTGAAGGCTTGGCTCCCACTGTCGGGTGGGCCCTGGCCTGTGAGGTGACAGCTGAGGAGGAGGTGGGGGCAGAAGGGAGCCTGGAGGATGGAGAGTTGGAATCAGTCAGCCCTCCAGGTCAACCGGGGCAGGCCTGCAGCTCCTCCTGTTGGGGGAGCTTGGCTAAGCTTCCTCTTGGGAGAGATGCTTCCAGGAACCCTGGAGGAGAAGCAGAGAGGGTCATGACCATGCCACCAGCATCCTGCCCTAGGCTCAGGGCTATGCTGTGGCCCAGCTCCGCCCCAGGCTGCCCCGGCCAGCGGGCGCTGACGCCACCACTCGTGGGAGCGAGGGTTCCTCCGAAACTGCACTGTGATGAGGGACCCATCCTTCCCTCACAGGACACAGACCCACCCTCTACCTCCCTCCCTTCCCCTCCTCTACACCTGGTGACATTCCCTCCCCTCAACCTCTTACACTGTAATCCTGTCTAGCATCAGCTTCTGGGGGACCTGCGCTGATGGGCCATGCTGAATGCGTGTGGCCAGTTAGTAGGGTGTCCACACAACACAGTGGGCCTTGGACAGCCCCGGGGTATGGCTGTTTTCCTGGTGCATTGACTTACAACACCCCACTCACTCTTGAGTGTCCTGGTTTCTAGGATAGAGAATTTCATCCATCTACTGACGTAGTCGGAGTGGAGAATAAGATATTAACAATTTGTACCCAGCTCTTGCTCAGTGCCCGGTGCTGAGTGATTTAAAATTGGATGTTCCAGAAGAGGGATGACCCACACGCCTCGGTGGTCAAGGTTGCTGTGAGTGCTGGCAGGGCCTCAGGGACTTGTAGAATTTCATGTTCAGAGAGCTCATTGCTGTGTAGGAATACAGTTGATTTTTGTATGTTGATCTTTCATCCTGCAACCTTGGTCTAATAGCTATTTTTATTAGTTTTATGGACTTTTTGTGGATTCCTTAGGATTTTTTATTTACAAGATCATTTCATCTGTGAATAGGCAGATTTTTACTTTTTCCTTCCCAGTCTTGATGCCTTTTATTGGTTTCTCTTGCCTACTCAGCACAGCTTGAACCTCCAGTACAACACTGGACAGAAGTAGTGGGGGTGGACGTCCTGTCTCCTTCCTGACCTCAAGGGAGAGCTCTCTGTTTTAACCACCACGTACGAGGTTGACTGTGGGTTTTTGTAGATTGCCTTTGTCAGGGTAAGTGATTTTCCTTCTATGTCTATGAGTGTTGAGTTTTTCGGGAAAGTTGGTTGGGTTTTGTCAAATGATCTTCCTGCTTCTGTTGAGATGATGGCTGGGTTTTGTCCTTTTTTAAAATATAAATATGGTAGTTTATGCTGATTTATTTTCATATGTTGACACAACTTTGCATTCCTGGGATAAATCTTTGTTTATATGCTGCTGGCTTTGGTCAGCTAGTATTTTGCTAAGGAGATCTCTCTCTCTCTCTCTATGTTCTCATATGTTTTCATCTACATTCACATATCCATGAGGGTTATATTGGTTTGTACTTTTCTTACAATGCCTTATTCTGTTTTAGTATCAGACTAATACTAGCCTCACAAAATGATTGCAAAGTGTTCCCTTCTTTCTATTTTTGGAACAGTTTGTGAAGGATTGATGCTAGTTCTTCTTGGTAGATGTTGGTAGAATTCACAGGGAAGCTGTCCCATCCTGGGAAGGTTTTTGTGGTTATTAACTCAGTTCTTGAACGAACACTCCTTAGACTGTTGCACACCTTGATTACTTTCCAGAGTTCTGAGAATGTTAATTTTCACTCTGTCATCAGTGTTCTCATTGCTTTTGTGAAGGAGGGGATTTTTGGAGGTACCTCACCATTCCTAGAGATATCATCCGGTGCTCCAATGAAATTAGTATAGAAGAAAAAGCACTTCTGGATCAATAATGACATGCCAGTTGTCCGGGGCCATGTTGATTTCTCTCCAGGTACCACATCTGGAAGAGCAATTGGAGTTAAAATGATTACATTTGAACTAACCCACACTCATCACCCAGGATCCACCATCCTCCTGCTCAGGCTCAGCAGTCAAGTGAGATGAGAACAAGGGAGACCTCACCCCACGCCCCTCAGTCTCTAGGGGAGGCCCAGACTCTGCAGTTCCCCCAGAGATGAAGTCCTGCTTTAGTGTCCCTCTCCTGATGAGGAGAGGAAATCCTGGCACCCACGTGGCCCAGCCTGGATGACACTCCACTCGAATTTAGGGATCGACGTGGGGATGCTGGTAGTTGTTGAGTGTGCCTACTCCAGGGATATTTCCAGGTATTGAGGGGAAAACCACAGGGGATTTAGAACAAGTAAGAAAAATCAGCAAATGAAACCTTTACAGCATAAATTAAGTGTTGCACAGCACATCCGTTTTCCCAGGGCATGATGCCAACCGCCACACGCCCAATGCAATTTAAAATTAATAACTGTGGATGGAGCATCCACTGCATTTAAATTCTGCATTTTACAAGCTGCTTTCAGGGGCTCATTTACAATTGTTAATGAACCTGTCTAGCCAACGCCTGATTAAGGAAATCTCACAGAAAGCCTAAGGGCTCAAAGCTATAAAATAACTAAATTTTACTTGTTTTAGTACTGAAATGTTTTTAACAAGTGTCATATTATATATTTACGTTAAAGATTTGCACTTGTAGGTACCTATTGACCCTCTTCAACAGTTTGGCTGTTAATAATGCTTTTCACTTGTTTTTCCACATCAGTACTCTTCTTTTACACATTTCATAATCTGATGAATTTACATTTATGGCAAATGCATTTTGAGTCCTGAAACCAGCCCCATGTGGCTTCTTGTGAACAACCCAGACCATTTACAGTTGACTCATACACCTGTAGCAATTTTCAGGAGAGTAAAGTAAATGATGCTATTAGGAGGGAAATAAAATGTTACCTGTAATTATAAAAACTTTCGTTTTTCAGATAGCATGAGATCTCTTTCATCTAGGACTGCTGCTTTGATGCCCTGCTGTCCCCGTGGCCAGGGGCTCAGGGAAGCCCTGAGGGAGGCAGCCTCACTCTTCTCCTCACTGAGGTCCCTGCTGGGATGCATCTGAAACCAGGGTGCTGGGGATAATGGCCTGTTTCCTGGCAACTGCATGCACTTCTGCTGATAGTTCCCGGTAGATACCAGTCCTCTGAATTTGTGGAAAAGCAGCATTTAAACTGAAGCAACCACAAAATACTATAGGAAACTTGAAATTTATTCCCAAAGGGAGGAAAATCAAGACTGTTGTTGGGGACGTCAAATTCAGTATGGACACAGCTGAGTAGTAACTAGCTCTCCCCATTTGGTTTCGGAAAGGCTTGTTAGGGCCTCATTCACCAGAGTCCAGCTTGTTTCAGGTTGAGGGTCTGCTGACTGCCCAGCTACGATGACAGTGCCTGACCCGGACAGTCTACTAATGGGACACAGATGGTCACAAGACCAAACCCCTGGCTTTCTGGGATAGAAATGACAAAAAGTTACCTTCACTATTGAACTGACTCAGTGATTTTTAAGTTCTGCATGTTGCTAAAGGAAGAACACTATTATAGAATGAAAAATTGAAAGAATGTTACCATATAAAATGTTCTTCAAAGCACTTTAGCTGCTTTTGAGCACAGTTCAATTTAACTCTGATTTCCTCCATATTCTCCTATGCTTTGCACATCTTAGTCTATGCACATCTGAAATTGTGTACAGGGTCTATGCATGTGTTAAACTGTGTACAGGGTCCCGCACTCTCATCCTTTTACTGTTGCTAATTGCTTTGGTCTAATTAACCCAGAATCACAATTTTAAATTCATCCTGAAAATTCTAAGGCACTAAAGATTCTGAGATTTTTTTGCTTTTTAGAATGTCTCTCTCTCCAAAATGCCTCTTTGCTGCACAGCCCCCTCCATGGTAGGGTCAGGCTCTGGGCACTGTTCTTCAGGAAACAGGATTGGGATGTCTCCCCATCTCCTCACTTGTCTGTGATGTCCTTATCTTGATGCTCATAGGATGCACCCAGGCAGCCCATGCTGCATTTTGTGGACCTGGGTTATCTAATGAATGAGCCCCACCTTTTTTCTCTAGATATTTCAAACACATTTGTACAAGACAATTTTGGCAAATACATGCAAACACATGATACACTGTATCGGTTATCTACTGCTGGGTAATAATATCACCGGCAGACGCAGCTAGCTGGATTGCTAATGTGATGAGCATGGAGTAATAAATAGTAATAATTCAGTGTCTGTTCAGAATAATGGTTATAGCTCCTAATTTACAGAAAACAATATTGGTGCTGCCTGCTAGCATGGAGCACGCCCCCTCGGAGAGCTCTCCATCTCCTCTGGGATGAGGCAGCTGCCACTGCTCACTTCTCACCAGCCCTTCCTTGGAGACCGGTGGAGAAGCCCAGACACCACTGTGTTCTGTGCGTGAATCACAGTCATTATAGAAAGTGCTGCCACTTACGTGAAGTGCTTTTAATTCCCCTAAAATATGGAGGCACACAGCATCACGAGATTTCACATGGGGAAGCATACATTTTTAAAAAATCAGAGAATGTCAGGTAGGGGACTTTAGTTAAACATGGAAAAACTTAGGGCCTGGCCTGGTGGTGTAGTGGTTAAATTCACGCGTTCTGCTTCTGCAGCCTGGGGTTCGCAGGTTCGAATCCTGGGCGCTGACCAACATACTACTTGTCAAACCATGCCATGGTGGTGTCCCACATACAAAAAAATAGAGGAAAGTGGGCGTGGATGTTAGCTCAGGGCCAAGCTTCCTTCCCCCCCCCCCCCAAAAAATGGAGAAACTTAGATTTTAACTTCCATTCATCTTTCAAACCCCACTATATTGACAGCAATTCAGTTTAAAAAAAGTTAAAAAAACAAAATCAAATAAAATAGAGATGAGACAAGCACCTGTGAGAGATGCTGAGGGGATGTGGCAGATGGGGGTTGGAGAGTTCGCCTTCCCACCATGCACCTGGAGATGCTAACAGGAAACAAGACAAATGGGGCCTGGGCCCTGAACTTTCCAGAATTAGAAGCCTCTGGTGGCTCTGACAGCAAGACATGGGGTGCGACTCAACGCAGACAGAGAGCATCCTACAGAAACAATCAGAAACGGAGAAGAGCAGAGTCGAGTAAAGTGCCTCTCAGGAGATGTTGGATGAAAAAAACACTTTATTCAGAACAAGCACGGTCCAGTTCCCCTGTCCTGAGCTGGCTCCTACAGTGCTCACGACAAGAAGCTTGTGGGACCGTCCTCTGAGGGATCTCCACATCCCAGACAAGATGCAGACATCCAGGGTCCCCATGTTGCAAGACCCAGTGGATGCATCTGGTTTTGTAGGCTAAGAGGCTATCATTTTTATGTGTGGTTTATAAGCTAAGATTCTATCATTAATACTATTTTTATTCAGCTAAGACAGTCAATTATGTGCAAGGTGAATTGTGTCCTAATGACCCAGAATTTGAAATGCCTGTGGGCTCCATAGATTAGCCACTTTAAACTATCCCCTCTTCCGTCCTTCACTATTTATTACTCACACACATGTGCACACATTACTCACATGCGTGTCTCTGACACATGGACAGAAGGACCAACTCTGTACTTCTTCCTTGCTTACGTGCTCCATTATCCAATGAGAAAGCAGGAAGCCAGGAGACATTTAAATGTTTGGGGACACGTGGTGGTCCATGGACTGAAAAACCCAGCCCCCAACAGCACGTTTTGATTTATGGTAAATCCATCCCATCCTTCCCCATTTTGAATATAATTTGATGACTTGGTTGTGCAGTCAAACCTAACTGATGTTTAGATTTCAGAATAATCTGATGTATATGCATGTCAGTGACCCATCAACAATCCATCATATAAAGTTGGTGTTCAACAAGAAAAGATGTGGAAACAGATGTATAATTATACGCTGATTTAGAAAAACAAGATAAGGTCCTTCAGGTTTTTCTTCTCTTCAAATAATATTCTGGGACTAACAGGATGGAAGCACCTGCACTGGCCACGTGCTGATGGAGAGAGGCGGGCTGGTGACTCTGTCCAGCCTTTCCACTTGTGAGCACCAGCCCCGTGGGGAAGCCCATTCACAAGCCTGTGGTTTCCTCATTTGTAAATTGACAAATCAGATTACTAAAACCAAAATCTAAACTCTTTGCAAGTCCATAATCTCTTCTACTCTGTGGCTCTGTCTCCTGGGAAAGGCCACACCTCCCAGTGGAAGACCTTCAAACGATTTTATTTCCCATCAAGCCATTCTTATATCTTGAATGAGACACGGGAGAGGACCCAGCACTGGAGCTGAGCCCTGGGGGGGTCCCAGCTGTCTTGTGACGCTGCTTCCGGGAGTCAAGTGGCACCATTAGAGGCAAGACAGCCAGGACATGTAACGTTCTGATGCCTACCGGAAAGGGAGTGGCTGAGGAAAGAAGCGCTCATGCTTCTCAAGTGCAGAGCGCTAATTCTATGCTGTTTACATTGTTTGTTTTAATTTGAAAAGAGGAACAGTTGAGTATTCTTGCCTTTTAACTTTTATGGGTGCACTAAATTCTTCCAGCCAGCACACCAGGACTTAAGGACACCCCCACCAAGCTCTAGAGAGGAGATGCACACAACAGACAACTTGTCCAGTGCCGAGCGCACCACCGATGGTTGACTGACAGGTAGACTACAATTAGCAGCTACAATCATAGATTACTTCTACCGTAGCAATCAGTCAATAACTATCATTTTCCTCTCACTTTCTATGTGAGCCATTTAAAATTAAAAAAATACCATGGTAACTGCAGCATCAATTTGCAAATAATAACAATCTTAGGACACTCCATGATGTGTGAAGAAATACACCAGTACAGAATGCACACAGCCACACTTTTTTACTGTTTGAAAATCTCTAATTTCATAATTGTAAAATGTTGTATAAATTCCCCTAAAATATATTCCTCACTTTATTTTAAAAGTCTCATTTTATTAACAAACAAAAAGGTAAACTTTACAAACCGACAGGACAGTGAGGGCACAGGATACATCGATCAGCTTTGGTGCAGAAAGTGGTCAGTGGTGGCGTGCGGTCCCCCGTGTCTCCTCCTGAGACATTGGGCGCCAGTGTGTCCCCCTCACATGTAAACACTGCCGAGAGATCATCATGTCGGCACCCAGCTCTGTGTTGTCTAACCTACCATCTCCCTCTCGATGTCAAAACAGGGGAATGTGTGCACCATTCACCAAGATTTGTCTTTCTAAAGTGACTATATCAGTTGAGAACCTTAGACTTACAGGAAAAATATCAACAAGTCCTAGCATATAAGAAAGGATAGCAATTTTTAACAGATAAATTAAGACAGAGGTAATGTGGGAAAAGACACAAAAGTAGATGAAGTCGACAGGAAATAGCAACACGGAGGTCAGACATCTCTTCTCTTTCCTGATGTGGATGTGCTTGGGGATCCCTGCTCGCAGGCATGGGGTGAGCAGGTGCATGGAGCGTGTCTTCTGTTAACCGGTTCTATGGGACCTAACTGGAGGCTCCCTGCAATGGTTCATTTATCAAGGCTCCAAAATTGATGACTGCACAGTTTCCTTGGAATCACCTGCCCTCTGTTGCTCTCATGGTCTGCTCCCCAGGGAGGTCCCACTGGTTCGGGGAGCTCTGAGATATGGACCTCCACATCCTGGAATTGAGATGCGAATAATGGATTTTGGGGTTATTCTGAGTGTTCAGGTCAGGGTGTGGTTGTGTGTCATAGTCAACATGTGTAGGACTTTGTGACCGGTTGGCCAAGCACATGGGAGATTGTGCTGGAAACAGTTCAAACATTAGAACAGGAAATGTGATTCGTCGAGTGACTTGCTCTGTAGTATTTGAGAAAGAAGCTGCATGGTACAGTCTCGGGAGAACAGGGAAAAGTGAGGGAGACCTTTGGGGGAAAGCCAAGCCAACAAACAGAAGGATTTACCATAACAAAGAAAATTGACAAATCACCAAGAGTTTAGGGAAATAAATTTACTATTATGTATCATTCAGGTATTGCAGATGCAAAAAAAAAATAACACATTTTCAGTATTGAGAATTTGTGGTTCTATCTGCTCTTCAATTTTAACTAAAAAAAAAAAACCTTTGTGAAATCAACATTAGTTGGGACACTGACAAATGTCAATCATAGACCTCGATCACATAAGATGAAGGAAAAAGGTAAAACATGTACAGTTTTCTCTGCACCATCTGAATGCTGTGACCTCCACCGCTGAAGACGAGCACTCAGCACTGGAAGAATCCATCCTCTCCGTGAGCAGCTGAAGGAAAAATTAAATAAAGGCAATGCAAACAAACCAGCAACGAAACCCCAACAGAGGAGGGGTGCTTGGCATCAACCAGCAAAGAGAAAGGCAGAAAGCTATTTATTTTTGGCCACGTGGCTACGGCTCACAAGGCATGGTCAAGAAGGGTGTCCAGTTCTGTGGTCACAAAACGGGCCTCATGTGTGAGTGAAGCTCATCCTCCAGTCCGACCTCGACAGATGGCTCAGAACAAACTTCCCTTTGAAAACCCCAGTGGCTAAGCAAGGTCAAATTCAGTTTAAAAGCACATTAGAGCATCGGAAGCTAACATGGATTATGACCGTATTGAATTCATGGTGACGTAAAATGCAGTGATTCGAACGACAGCTGAGGGATAATGCCGTTTGACCCTCCGTGAGGCAGGATTTGTGCAGCACGAATGCATCACAACCTGCTGCATTTGCAAAGGGGATTTCTGGTCTTCAGGAGACCCGGGCATAGATGAAAGTCAGCCTGCAGTGAGGATGCATCCAGCCTGGCTCCCGCTCAGAAGAAGTACTCCTTCTGTTTTCCGCAGACTGTGCTCTGCAGGCTGAGCTCACATCTGAGCCCGGCCGCAGCACGGCCTCGGTTCTCCGGTGGTTTCTCCTCCGTGGTTGTGTACAAGTTCTTCTGCTGGTAAAGGCGGATGGCTATGGCAGTGACGCACAGCAAGACAAACACTGCGACTGCTATGACACCTGGTGAGGGATGGGAGGGAACCAGGCATCAGAACACAAACAGTAACATTATGTCCAAGTGCACACCAGGCTGGCTTCACTGCTCATGGTCCTCATGGCCGACTTTATACGTCGGCCAAGCCCATATTCTGTTATAAACTGGGGCACTGAAGCTGCAGGGATTTCTAGGTCAGGTGGTATCATAATGTTTGAGTTCCACCAACCTCGAACGGACTGCTCTGTTTTATGCCTTTACAATCAAGTTACAATGGGATTCAGTTAGTGCATCCAGAAGTAAGTAGGTGTATATCTCAGACCATGTGCACTGTCCATGTTAGGAAGCAGACAGGCTCAAATTATTGTAAAAGTATAGAATGTATCCTACCTTCCCAATGTTTTCAGTATTTTTATTAAGGAAAATAAATTGTACACATTTTAATGAATTTGTTTTTAAATAACTTGGGCATGGTGTAGTGATTTACAGCAAAAGGTGAATGGTCTCTGTCACTAAATTTATTGTAGAAATATATCAAATGTGGGAATTTATGGAATCCAAGTGATTTGAGATCTCCAGTTGAAAACGTCTTGATGATTAAAACCAAAGCCTGTGATTCTCAACCGTGGTGAACCTTAAACAAATTTCATCAAAATCTCTGGGTGGGAGAAATCAGTGATTTTAGAAAGCTTTTCAGTGACACTTATGCACATCTGAGTCTGAAAAACACTGATCTACATAATAGCAAAATGTTTACACAAGCTATCGCACCAGTGGAAATTAGACATCAAATGGAAGTTGCAGAATTAATAAACAAGTGTAAAACGTCATTTACCAGTTATATACATTTAAGAGTTTTTAACACAGGCGTTGATGTATCTTTGCATTAGTGAACATCAGAAAATACTGGTACTACTGAAACAGCCACGGAAACAGAGCTCGCCATCCCTGTGCAGGTGGTTGGTAAAACCATGTTGGAGTCCCATGGACTCTGAGCTTTGACGGGTCTAATTAGTGTACGGTGGGCACATGCTGTGCTGGGCAGAGCCTGCAGCAAGCTGAGCCCATAAAGCAGCGTTGGGACGGGCTGACTCTAATGGCAGCAGAAAGAAGATAATGAGGATGTGCTGCTGCATCTAACGGGAAGGGGGAACAGCCTGCATCTTACTCAGTGTTCACAGGCTGATATATATCTTACCTCCACTTGGAAAAAACAACAGAGAGGTTATAATTATTTCAATGTCTCACTAGAAGTCTTTGCTTTAGAGAGAGAGAGATTTCATCCAACCCCAATATTGAGATCTGTTATAGTCTGCAATGAAGCAAGAGGCTGGCTTTGTCACCTCCTACTGGCCAGGGCAGTCGGGCCAGCTGGCACCTCCAGGATTATAGGAGCCACACACAAAGTCTGTCTCTTTAATTCTGGGTTGGTTTCATGGCAAGACTGGTGACTATCAAGAATAACTTCACCTTCAGTTACTGTCTGAAGAAATGAGATCTGAACAGTCTGGGCAGCTGAAGCAGTGGGGGGCAGAGCAGCAGCTGTGGGTAACCACGTCTTGGGGCAGTCGGTCACAGCCGACGTACCTAGTTAGACCATCTCTCTCCACCTCCACCCAACCGCCCACCGGTGTGGCCATCGGCAGGACCCCTCTAGTCACCTCCAATCATTGCAGAGTCTCCCCTGGTCGCGTCAGCTATGGGCTTCCCCTCATCCATCGTTCCGGAATGTTCTACAGTAGGAGAAAGGAGAGTGAGCAGTGGTGGGAAATCCACAACGATAAATCAGAGAATTATCCCATAAAATTAGTTTATGTTGTTTTAACTTTAGATTCGTCAGCTTGTAGTAGGAGTACTGAAAATAATTGGCCAAGGGGGCTGAAGGTTGAGATTTCAGGAGCCCCTGGCAGAATCTAAGCCCGCGCGACACCAGGGTCTCCATGTCGTGGGGCCCCGAGGCCAGGCGCCCACCTGCCCACGCGGCGCCCACCTGCTCGCACGTGCGTGCGCTCCCGCGCAGCGCCGTCCCGGGGTCTGGCTCCACAGTCCGACGCGGCCACCGGCCCCTGCAGGGACGCGCGTCCGGGGCGCCCAGGGGGCAGCGCAGCCTTCAGCGGGGCCACATGCTCGAACTGCACCGCGGAGAGGCAGCCGCTGAAGCCCCGCGCGCCCGCCCGAGCCGTCTCCGCGTCCACGTGGCCGCCGGGCTCTGCGGGGTGGAGAGCGCGGTTAGTGGGGCACCTTAGTGGGGGGTTAGTGGGGTGTGGTAGTGGGCATAGTAGTGGGGCCCCTTAGTGGGGTGCGGTTAGTAGGGAGCATTAGTGGGGCGCAAAGTACACTTCAGCATCTTTCTTTAGTGTGTAGAGTTCGTGTTTCCAAGCAGGTTATCATTATCCATTTAGGTGGACTGCGGATACAAGGGTGTGTTTGTCTGTAAAGGGATGATAGTCCCCGCTCACGCTGCGCCCCTCCCCTCCTTCTCTGCTCTGGGCTTTCATTTGTGTTGACGGATCAGAGCAGTTCCTCCAGTGTTTCCTTTCTGAGGGTCCGAAGGGAAACTTGCGTGCTACCCTCCGAGTGTCCTCCTCCGTTGCTGCAGAGGAGAGTGATGCCAGCCTAATGTTCTAGTCTTTGTAACTTGTTCCCACCCGGAAGACTGTTGAGCTTTCCTGGTGACTGCCGTGTACATTTTATCCGACCTGACTGGGCCAGGCGGACCTCAGGGACGCCTGTGGCCAGTACACTGGGGTTTGCTTCAGCTCAGGGAAACGTTCTGCTGCTCCTTTGCAGTTCTCTCTCTCTCCTCCTGTGCTGCCCTTCCTCCTCTTGGATCCTCCTCCTGGGTCCTCCTTTGCATTCACCTTGTGCTCTCAGGTTTTTGATGTGGTTTCATACATTTTCAGGAGCTCTAATCCAGCATCAGCAGGGACTCTTCTCCTTTGGTTCATGTGCAAATCCCATGTTCTTTCGTCAAGTTTTATCAAAGCACTGCTTGTCCCTCCGACAGCTTTATTTTGTAGGGTCTGTGGTGGATATTCTCCACCCTCTCACTGTGAGTCCTTGAGTGTGGTTGGTTTTCCTGGAATGTGCATGCTTCTCCAGCACATGTCCCCTCTGGCAACAGTGTCGCTGAGGGATGTCCTCAGGCCCCTCTGCCGCCCTCTTGGATTGTGCCCAGATTCTTGGAGACAGACAGTTTGCACCACGGGGGTCCAGGATCCACAGACAGGCCTTCTCCAGCGACCCCAGGAGGCAGGTTCTGCCCCGTGGCTGCTCCGTGCTCCTCCAGGCTCCCTCCAGCCCAGGGGGAGATGCCCACAGGAGCTGACTCACCCCCACCCCACTTGCTTGCTGGCCAAGCTGACCAAACGATTGTGCTGGAAAGAGGCCAAAATGGGTGTCTTCCCCGTTGGTGCCTAGAGTTGCACCATTAGTGCTTTCTTTAGCTTAAACCTCATTAGTCATTAATGGATATGTATTTGCATATGTATATATCTATACATGTTTTATAAGACATATGTACTTAGAAAACATGGAGAGGGGGCTGCACTTGCTAGTGCTTGAAGCTTCGTCGGTGTCTTTCCTTCAGTGCCTTTTGCTGTCTTGAGAGGTCAGACTCATGACAAGATGAAGTGGGGAAAGTGCAAAAGGAGGGGACGGGAGAGGGGTTTGGGGTGATTGCCCAGAAGAGTCGGGTGGTGGAATGACCATGGGGCTGAGGACACATTTCATCTGCTTTGTGATTTTCAGTAGAACTGGTTAGGTCATTTCATATGAAAACATTATTTTTAAATCTTTCTCTCTTAAGAAAAAAATCTTTCTACCTCTTGAGAACAAAATCAAATTTCTGAAATCTCAGGTTATAAAAACCCCCTACTCATTCAGATTTTTCGGTAGTTTTGCCTGTTTATCAGTTAGTGTGGATTGTGTGTTCCATGAAAGGAACAGCTTCTGCTCTTTTGAAGAATAAATCCTTTAACGAAAGGGCTAAGGGAAGAATCGGATGCCAGGACGCTGACACTCGCATAAAGAGCTTCTCCTCTGTGCACCAGGAGGAGAGTTTCTGGGGCAGACAGATGGCAAAGGTTTGTTAGCCTGTAACGGTCAGAACTGGCAGAATCCTGATTATGCAGCGTTCCTCAGCACCGCCAAACTTAACAAGAAGCTGCAACTCTGACTAAGGAAGAGTATTCTAAAAGCTCTCGTATTTTAAGGACATATTCTTGATCATAGTCAAAGCTAGAAAATCTGATTTCTCAAGAGTTTACAGTTGAAAGTATCTTTCTCTGAAATGATTGTATGGAATCTGAGAAAACAACTGGAACAGGCATCATCCAGGGAGACCCCTCAGAGCGGTAACGTTTAAACACCTGTTTCAATCAGTGAGGACTCTGGACAGTTCTGTCAGAAGCCCCCAAGCGCAGGCCTGCCATGAGGGGCTCCAGGAGGGAGGGTGCATCTCCTGGATGGGGAGAGTCCGCCTCTAGAATCCACCGGGAGATGCTCACAGTGTTGGCTGAGGGGATGGATGAAACAGGAACCACTGGGCTTCCAGGGAGAAAAGCTGACTGCGGCTCTGGGAACCAGGAGCTGCCTTCTTAGATGCGTAGGTAATGAAGCACTTAATGTGCTGCTCTAGCCCAGGACATGGAATTGCAGGTTTCCTGGGCTTACAAAATGGTTTGGAAGTTTTATTAGGCTTATGACAAGACGAATCTTAAAATAAAACTATCAAAACGTGGAAAGTGTCATTAAACCCTGGTCAAAATCCATGCCCCCATGCATGTGGTAAATGAAATTTTATCTAAAATTTCATGAATCCCGTTTGCTTCAGCTATAAAACGTACTGCTCAGCCTGAACTTCAGCCTTCTTCCAGAGTCTGAGTAACACACTAATGAATATACAATTCTTCAGTAGGAACAGCAGTATGTTCAATTCCATCCTATTGTTCTTTACTCACTTCATCGAAGGGAATATATGTATCTTAATTAATTTTATGATTGCATTTTTGTGTGTGTGTGAGGAAGATTAGCCCTGAGCTAACATCTGTGCCCATCTTCCTCTATTTTGTATGTGGGATGCCACCACAGCATGGCTTGATGAGTGGTGTAGGTCCGTGCCCAGGATCCGAACCCATGAACTCCAGGCCACTGAAGCAGAGCACATGAACTTAACCACTATGCCACCGGGTCGGCCCATTATGATTGCATTTTTATTCATTCATTACACTTCACACGATCCCGCCCACTGTCTCAGTTTGTTACATGATATGCTACACGTTCCTGCACAGAGCCTTTTCATCAATAACGTTGACATCTCACTTGAACAAAAGTTGTGTTTTAAAAAATATTCTCTTGTCAAAGTTTTAAAATAATGATTAATGCTTTTTAACTTTGTTAAACTATTTATGTGCATGTTTCACCTTTGAGATGAGACTGTGGAGTCTTTGGGGACAGAATTTGTGTATTTTTGTACCACATCTGCTTTAGCACCTGGTGTAATTTATTGAACAGAGAGGCACTTAATCAATACGTGTTCTCTTGATGAATAATTGGTCAGCTCGCTGGAAAAACACAGTCTTCATCCCTCCATTCATGGAATGTGTGGATTCAAGAGAAATGCAGCCTCGCCTCAGGTGGCGGAACTTGGACACCTCTGAGGTGTCTGTACACTTTGCTCAAACAATAGTGACTACCAGTTGGGACCAAGGGTCGAGCTCAATGAAGGAGAAGTTCAGGGCTGAGTCTGCCTGGTGTAGTTTCTCTTCTGCTGGCAGAGGCTCTGACACATGTTGGTCAGCCAGTCCATGAGGTTGGATTGTGGATTTGGAATTCAAAGCAGCTATTTTGTTATTGTTGTTGCTGTTGTTTTCTTGTGGGAGTGCCTAGTCACTGTTTCTCTAAGTGTGGATTAGGAATAAAAATCATAATCACATGACAGGACTTAACATGCGACCAGTTTATCTATTACAAAATCATCAGAGTTTTAATCAAACACAAAATCATTTTTGCAAAGCAGAATCACCATTTTAAATCAACTTTGTTATTACTTACATATTTATCCTGAAAGTAAATTATATATGTATATATATAATTTGCTTTTTTATATATTGCAAGTTTAACTGAAAGAAATTACATATATATAAACATTATATGGCTCACTTTTAATTTTCAATTAAACTTGCAGTATAACAGTAGTGCTTTTCATATATTATTTTTCTTGTAGTCAGTATAGCAACCAGGTAGAACATTACAATTCATAAGATTTTCCATGTTGATTGAAGAATGGAAATGCATACTTTTAATGCTCAACATAATGTTTGAAAATATATTAACATAAGCAGAGTTAAAAACCTAGCTATCATCATTTTCAATGATTAATATTTTTATCATCTGCCCATGTGTCTGCGCATACGTACTTAGGATTTTGAACTTATATGTGACTAAGAATGTGAATGACCAAGGAATAGAGGTACAATAAAGGAAAAGATTAAAAAACCATTACCTTGGATAAAATACATCCCATTAGTGCCAAAACAAGACCAGTAGTATGCAACAAACCTCAAGAGCCTTCTCCCCAAAGCAACATGTGAAAATTCATGGAGTTTATAGTTTATTTATAACTAAGAAGCAAGTCCTTCTAAGATTTACTTGCTTTTACTTTAATACTTGGAGACAAGGAGAAATAAACGGATGCATATTTGATCCTAGGATGCCCGGGCTCTGCATTTATGCTCACACTGTGACTGGTGGTGATTGGTGGGTGTGAACAGACTGAACCGTGCAGTTTGATTTGCAGATGTGGAGACTGGGCACAGAACCGTCGTGCATACAGCAGCAAAGTAGGGCAGTGCACCCTCCCCCGAACAGGGTGCTGTCCTGAGTGAAGGACAACAGACACATGCTCTTTCCAGGTCCCCTTCCAAACGTCATCCTGGTGAGGTTTCTGGATCTGCAGCTGCTTAATCCATGGTCTGTGAACTTTGTGTCTGTTTGGATCACTGTTCTTTGAGGTAAGAAAATCACCGTAGCCCTGGTGCTGATGCTGAAGGAGGGAGAGGAGTGTGGCGCTGTCTTTAGCGGAGTGCACTTGCTCATCCTGTGGGAAGTGTCTTTCTCATGATTATGGGTGCACTTGGACCACAGTGTGCCTTCTGCCTTGATTGGCACAAATAGTGTAATGAAAATAAAACAAATAATTTGTTTTTGTGTTAGTGGCATGACATTGTGACCCAAGGTGGGGGTGAGGGGTGGGGGCCTCTGCATCTACTTGCCTAAAATCTTGCCCAGCACAAGGGATTTGATGGCGTTGAATTCTGTGCCCGAGGATAGACTCACTTGTCTCCGGGCTTTCTGGTTCACCTGCCCCATGAGAAGCAAACACCAACACATTTGTCATTGGTTAATAACAGGGCTGGAAGCAAAGGGAGGCAATGAAACAAAAATGATCACAAGAAAAAGAACCTAGTGCTGCCCATGATGGAACAGCCTCATTGTAAGAAGTTCATTTCAACAGTAGAACACTAGTTCGTAACCAATTTTACAGTATCTCGGATACCCTTCATCCACATCCCCTCCCTAATCCTCCCACATTTTTATGCATAGCTCTTATTACTTCTTGACACAATAGGAATGATCTTTAATCGTTAGAACCCACAAAAAAGATGTAATAGAATTTTCAAGTCCAAAGCTTTTACAGATCTCAAAATAAACCCCAAAGAGTCAAGCCAAAGTATGCTATTCCATGTAGACAGCAAATATGCCAATATTTTTTCTGCAAAAGTATTGGCAGTACATAATTTCACTTACTCTACAATGACTCAAGTCTATTTTGTTAGTTATGCAAATTTTAATCATACTCATTTTTATATAAACCATCTCTTTAAATTGTCATAACATTTGTACTCTCGTGGATTCCCATTGGAGAACCATTAAAAAAATTCTGCCTATAATTACCATGATAAAATAGACAACATTTCCCTAGTAAGTAAAGTAAAATAAATGAGGGAAAATTTAAGTCAAAATTTATACTGTATTTGGCAGATTCCCATTACTAAACAAACAAACAAAAATACCAGACCAAATAGATTTCTTGTGCACAACACATGAAAGAATAGCATAGATAAAGGAACTTGTTGTATTATTATTCATTATCAAAATACTGCTTTAGGTGATACATACTTGGGAATTGTGACTTTAATTATTGTTTGAACACGCTGTTACCTCAACAAAGACCACTCCTTCCTCTCTGCTAATCTTCACGTGGTGAAGATGCCCATCAGCCATGTTCTTGAAATTAAAGTTAAAAACATCAGGATCTTGATGTAGATCTAACTTGTACCTAATCTGCAAACTCCCTAAAGGAGAAAAAAAATAACATTTTTAAAACAACAGAATGTTTTTAAAACTGCCTTTCCATACTCCAGAGAGTTATTATTATTAACTTGTTTCCAGGAACAACACTTAGCAGTTTGAATCTACTCGACACAGTTCATTAGGATGCACTGTTATCTTCTTAATCATCACTTTCCCTGGAACAATCACGCTTCTTTCGTGTCACACCTGGACCCATCTCCCACTCTAATCATGCCATTTCACGGTCAAGACAAGAGTTGTCATTAATGAGAATTCTCTTTCCTACAGTCCTCAATTCTCTAAAGGAAAACACCTAAATTGAACACATCCTAGAATCTAAATTCCACCTCATCTTTGCAAAAAGAATGTTAAGAAACACTGAAGCTGAAGCTTTGTGAGATACTGCAACTATTTCCTGCTCTTTTAGTTTTGTCTTCTTTGAATGTATTTCCTAAACTCTGAAAAGTGAATAATAAAAAGAAACTTCAGTAGGTCCTGGTAATTGTGCAGCCAATGGTGTTGGAGACCTGAGGGACCATGGAAGATAATTCCCATTGTTGATGGGTCAGATTTTAAACACTAACCAGTTGGAAATGAACTCAACCAAATGCACCTCTAGAATTAGCTCTCCTTGCTTATGTACTGGCTGAGGAGTCAACTGCTGCACTTCCCACAGTACCTTCCAATGTGTCAGTGAAATGCTCCTACCTAAATCTAAACTAAGGTTAAATACTCCTACTTAACATTCCTATATATTCTTTGGATGTCAAAATCCCCAGGGCCATATTTGAAATGGTTGGCAGCATGTTGGTTTGTTTATTCACACACCAGAGGTTTTATTTCTAAAATCTTCATCCACAACCAGGAAATGAAGAAGTGAAATATAGTGATATGCTTTTTCCGGAGCACAAGATCCCTGCATATCCACATTCAGCTCAGCTTGAGCTGCCCCACAAAGATGCACCCTCATGCTCTGTCATAATGGGCTGTGCTAAAACCCTGTTAGCCAGAAAGTTTTGCAAGTTTTCCCAGATATAGAATTGGTGCCCTGGCTTTAAACTTACAATGCCCAGAGCCCTGCCTTGTTTCCCCACCATGGGAACATGGGAGCTGGCTGATGGTTGTAATTGTACTCTCCGTTTTCGAGTGCCTATGGGCAAATTCACTTCAGCACCCTGGACAGAGTAAGAACACTGTTCATCTGTGCGTGTGGACCGTTATTTCTGCATGGCCTTACTGCATTTCCACCCACCTAATTCCTCTCCCCTTTGTTTAGAAGCAGGAGGAAATATTTTCCACATGTAACTGGATACCTTATGCTTCTAATAAAGATCTTCCAGTGATAATAAAATTCCTGTTTACCTGAGATATGCAAATTTATAAAAAATTTTCTAGAAGAAAGGATCTCAATACAATTACTGAAATGGTACCTTTGCAATAATGTTTTTATAGTCCTGGAAAATAAAACAAATAAAAACCAAAATGACATTTGGAGAGCATGCAACTTTTTTCTTGCTTGTGGTTTGAGAGGCTTAAACACTCAAAACTTCATATGTACAGTTCTAAAATGATACAATTTCCTTTTCTAACACTGACACGAGACTTACCATTTTTGGCCAGGATAACTGAGAGGTATTCCTTGTAGAAGGAGTCCACGTACAGCAGCAGGCTTGGAGTTTGTGCTGTTCGGAAGCTGAACATGATATTCTCTCTGGTTAATGTCATGTCCCCATGGAACGAAGCAGCATGGGGGCTGGAGTTTGTACTTAACGGATAATACTCATGAAAATTGTAAGTCACTGAGGACCCAGTTCCAAAGTATGCAGAAATCTCTGAAATAATATGCACATTTTTAAGTTATAAAAGATTAAGGTTTGATTTTAAGTATCCCTATGGACATATGGTGTTTTCAATTAAAATATATTTTTTAGTTTTGTTTGTGAGTTCTTCCTTGACTCATGGGTTGTTTAGAATTAAAGTATTTAATTATCAATATTGTCACCAAAGATTCTGAGACTCTTCAAAATTTCTTCAGTTTTTCTTTCTATTCTTCAGATGGGTGATTTTTAATATCCTATCATCAAGTTCACTGATTCTTCTGTTGAGCCCATCTAGTAATACAAAATTATTTTTAAAATTTCAGTAATTGCATTTTTCAGCTCTAATATTTCAATTGGTTTTTTATATGATTTAATTGCTCTGTTGAAGTTCTATATCTATTCATTAATAGTCAGTTTTCTTTGTTTCTCTGAATTTTATTTTCTTTGAGTGAATATATTGTAATAACTACTCAATGTCTTTGTCTGCTGAAACCAAAAAAACGGGCCTACTCAGAGTCAATTCTTATTAACTGCATTTTTTCCCCTCAGTATGGAGCAAACGTTTTTGATTTTTTACATGTTTAGTACTTTTTATTGAAAACTGGACACTGCAGATAACCCACTATAATATTCTTAATGCTGTTTGTTCTTACTGTTACTGTTTTTGTGGTGGTTGTTATCGTTTGTTTGTTCAGTGGATGGTTACCATGCCTGCACTCTAACTGCAATCCTGTCCCTCCATGGTCTGCATCCACTCTTCTCTCTGCTGTTGCACCTGCCTCAAGAAGTCTTCTTGAGCCTGTATAACTTGGGAGTCAACCAAGGATTTGGGCAGAGGTCACATTCAAATTTGGGGCTCATTCATTCTGTGGTCTCTTTACCTCCAATGCTCTATCTCCTTCAGTTACAGCTGTTCTGCTGCCCTGGAACCCTGGAAGGGAGGGTTTGTGTGACTACTTCACTCTGTCAACATGACTAGAAGTTTCCAATTGAACTTCACCTGTATAGATAGAAAGTGCCTTGGAATGGTGATAGAAGACTTGATTTACCATCACAGGTTTATCTTCAACTATAGCTTATGTAATTGTGTTCTGACCATTTCTAGGCAGTTAATTCTTTTGAAAATCAAGAGCTGATCCAATTTGGTATCCAAGTTTGTACCCCAAAACCCTGTGGTATTTTAAGGTCAAAATGCAACACCCCAGAGATTCCTGAATGAAGGAATTGGAATTTATTTTGATGATGCTGTTTTCTGTGCATATCTATGAAAGTATAAAACTCGTAAGTATATTCCAAGAATTATGTCCATGCTACAATCAACTCTTTCTGTCATCTCAAAGCATGACTTGTGACTTCTCAGAATGAGGGAGAATGAAAAATATTCTATCATTTTTGTTGTAGCAAGAGATCATCAACAAGCTCCAGAACAAAATGTTTAAGTGGCTTTGTTTTAGCCATCTTAACATAAATGGAAAATGTATTTATTATGCCAATAAAATATGTTTTTGGAAGAAAATTCTTTTTGTACTACTGGAAGCTATCAATTTATATAATAATGACACCTAAAGTGATTTTGCAAAAAGCAAGGGCCATATGGGGCAGATTTTTTTTTTTGGTGAGAAAGATTGGCCCTGAGCTAACATCTATTGCTGATCTTCCTCTATTTTGTATGTGGGACACCAGCACAGCATGGCCTGATGAGTGGTGCGATGGTCTGTGCCCGGGATCTGAACCTGTGAACTCCGGGCCACCAAAGCGGAGCACGAGAACTTAACCACTACGCCACGGGCTGGCCCCTGGAGCATATTTTTAGTAACATATTGTCTGAGAACATAGGCATCAGCTAGAAAGAGTTAGAATGCATTGATGGTATTTCAAGAAAATCATAGAACTAATAGTGGATTTTACAGTAGTAGGCAATGGCTTTTTAAGAGTAGAGTCATATATTTTTTTAATTGAATAAGATTGGCTACAAAAGAGTGATTTACAAAAGGAATTTGGGAACTGAAATACTTTCACCAAATAGCTACATAGAAAAGGTTTAACTCAATTTTTAAACATCCACGTAAGCCCATCCATTTCTGCTGGTCACGTTCCTCATTTGCACTCACCGTGTGAGCAGAAGGGCCCTGTGAAGGCAGAGAGCTCACAGTCACAGGAGAATCCGTGGGGCTTCTCATGGCATCGCCCTCCGTTGTGACACAAGTGTCCATAGGTGCTGCAATGTCCTGGACAGCCGGGCTCCACTCCTGGGGTGACCTTGGCTCTTTCCTCAAGGTCTAGGGTCTTTCCGTTCAACTGCAAAGACCGAATGCATCCCAGAAAGCCTCTCTGTCTGGTGGCTGTGCCACCTACAACAGAAGCACAGGGGACACTCCAGACTTCACCCAGTTAGGGCTTCATGGAAAGAGGTATAAATTGTGACTTCTTAAAAAGTTTTATAAACAAATATAATTTTCAAAACATGAATTTTGACACAGTTGGGAGATATTCAAGAACACTAAAAAATTAATTAAAAAAATTTGGCTTTGGTTAATGTTTACTCTAAACAGATTCCTTCTTAATCAAGAAATTTATTTTTGTTAGTCTCATTAGAATAAGAATTGGACTTAAGAAAACCAATATTACTGTAATAATTATAATGTGGTGAACATTAATATGATTAGCTAAAATGTGAGAATTGTTTAGCATAAACAAAAACAGAGTTCTATTGATGGCAAAGATGGAGTAATGGGGACTGGATTTGCTCTCTCACTTTGAAAACAACTTAAAAAGACAAAAGTTAAACAGCAGTTCTGAAGGCACTGGGTATTTGGACACAAATGGCAAAGATCCCTGAAATATGAGAAAACAATGATCCAAGCCCCTTAATCCCTCCAGGTCTCTGTCTGGAGGTTTTCCAGGCCTCGATACAGGGGTGGGAGCCCATGTGGAGCTGGGTATGCAGAGGGGCCAATGTTGCTCAGCTCCTGGGAGGGAACTGAGTGAGGAGAAGGCTACAGAGGGTCCCACTCAAGTCCTGAGCTCAGCACTGGCCAACACACTCTGTGAGGAAATATCTGAGGCCAGGACAGAATGACTCAGAAGATAGAGGGGCTCCCACAGACTTAGGTTAGGGTTAGGGCTAGGGGCTCCCAATGACTTAAGTTGGGTTAGAGTTAGGGCTAGGATCTGGGGCTCAGGGCTCCCTCAGGACTGGGGATTCTGTCTGTTCCCAACAGACAGAGGACCAAACCACAAATTTCAGGAAGCATCTGATACAGAACCTAAAAATTTTTTGCCTCAGTAGTGGGAAAAATTAATCCTAGATCAACTGCCACTCCAGTCCCACCTTAAAAAGCTTAAAAGCAAGACCACAAAAAAATCAAACTGTTTCCAAATACTTTAATGTTGTTCCAGACCAAAGCTCAAAAATATGTAAAGGAGCACAAAAATAGCCAGTGTTCAACAAGGTGAAATCCACAAGGTTGGGATCTAATTAAAAAATTGCCAAGCATACAAAGAAACAGGAATTTATGACCAGCCATAGAGAGAAAAATCAATCAAGTGGAAGTTATCCTGAAATGATATAGGTGATAGAATTCACAGGCAAGGATATTAACATAGTTATTATGACTGAATTCCATATGTTCAAGAAGCTAGAGGAAGGGTTGAACATTTTTTTTTGTAGAGAAATGGAATATATTAAAAAGATTCAAATTGAACTTTTAGAGATAAAACTACAATTCTGAGGAGGGAAAATACATTAAATGGGATTAAAGGCAGATTAAGCTTGATGGAAGAAAAGATTGGTGAACCTGAATATCTGGTAATGTAAAACTAGCCAAAATGAATCACAGCGGGGAAAACAGGCTGAAAAAAAGTTAAAAGAGTATCAGTGAGATGTAGGAAACCTTTAAGCCATCTAAAATATGGTAATGGGAGTTCCAGAAAGGGGAGGGCAAGGGACCAAAAAACATCATCACTCAAATTTTTCCGAAGTGAAAACTATAAACCTGATGTCTATGAAACTCAGTAAAACCCAAACACAAGAAAGAGAAAGAAAATAAACTAAGATACATCATTAAAAATAGCATAAAAGTATGAATAAATAAAAAATATTGAGAGCAGCCACAGAAGGAAGATGGGTTACACATAGAGGAACAAAGATAAAAGAGAAAGCAGATTTCTCATCAGACACAATGCGAGTCAGACACCAGGACAGCAACTTTAAAGGACTGAATGAAAAGAAATCACTGCTAACATAGAATTCTTGCCCAGAAAGATATCTTTGAAAGTGAAAGTAAAATAAAGCTTTTTTTACAGGTAAACAAAAGTTGGAAGAATTCATCACCAGAGACTCGTACCACAAGGAATGCAAGAGAAAATCCTTCAAGGTGAAGTACGTGCTGCCAGCCGGAAATCTAGATCTGCATACAAGAAGTTTATAAGTGGCTACTACATGGGTAAATTATAGAAATGTTTTTGAATTACTAAATTTATCTAAATTACAACCATTTAAAGAAAAAATACTAACAATGTATTCTGAGGCTTATAACATGTTCTATGTATGTTACATAAGCACAAAGTGTGACAATAAAAGCTCAAATCCTGGGAGGAAAGAGACAAACATATTCTATTCTAAGTTTCTTATACCACTTGTAGAGTGGGAAAATATCCCTTGAAAGTACACTGTGATAAATTGAAGAAGATTAAACACCCCCAAGACAACCAGTAAAATATCACACACATGAGTTATAACTAATAAGCCAGAAAAAGGAGATAAAATGCAGTCATATAAATTATTCAATCCAAATGAAAACAGAAAGAGAAATGGAAAAAAGGAGCAAAGATCATATGGGACAAATAGGAGATAAACATTAAGTTGATAGATTTAAACTCAACCATATAAAAAAGCATATTAAATATAAATACAAATATTGAGATTAAAAGACAGAAATATTCAGGTTGTATAACAATCCATGGCTCCAGTAAGTGCTGCCTAAACAACCCCATTTTAAATATAAAGTGCAAGAAGTTAAAGTAAATGAATTGAAGAAGATATGCCATGCTAAAAGTAACCGAAAGAAAGCTGTAGTGCTATAGTTATATCAGAAAAAGTAGGCTTCACAGTAGAGAAAATCCCTGAAAAATCCCCAAGTATTTGAAAAGTAAATGATACACTTATAAATAATGCATGAGTCAAAGAAGAAATCAAAAGAGAAATTAGAAAGTATTTTGAAGTGAATGAAGAAAAAATACAACATATCAAAATTTGTGAGATGCACCTAAAGCAGTAGTCAGAGGATAAGAGTTAGCACTATACACCTATATTAGCAGAGAAGAAAGGTTCCAAATCAATTACCTTGCCTTCCAACATAAGAAAACAGAAAAAGAAGAGCAATGACACCTAAAGAAATCAGAAAAAGAAATAATACATATCAGAGTAGAAATCAGTGAACTAGAAAATATAAAACTAGTAACCAATTAAACCAAAAGCTAGTTCTTTGAAACTATCAGTAAAATTGATAAAAGTTTACAGTGATTGGTAAGGGAAAAGAGGAAAGAAAGAAAGAAAAGAAGAAAGAGAGAGAGGGAAAGAAAGAAAGAGAGAAAGAGGAAAGGAAGGAAGGAAGGAAGAAAGGGAAAGGAAAGGAAAGGAAAGAAAGAAAGAGAGAAAGTTGCCAGTGTCATCAATGAGAAAGGCAACATCCCCACATGAATTTCTCAGAAGACACAAATTACCAAAGGTCTATCAAGAAAAAACAGATAACCAGAGCAGCTATGCATCCATTAAAGAAATTAAATTTGTACTTAGAAGTCTTCCACCATGAAAACTGCAGGTGCAGACAGCTTCAGTAGTGATTTCAACCAAACAATGAAGGAAGAAATTATTCCAGTGCTACATAAAATCTTCCCCCCCACCCAAAAAAAACCTGAAGAGGAGGGAATACTTCCCAACTTAGTCTATGAGACAGCATTTCTCTAATACCAAAACCAGAAAAGGCATTAAAAGAAAAGAAATTAGAGACATCCCTCTTAAAAATAACTGCAAAAATTCTTAACAAATTATAGCAAATCAAATCCCACAATATATAAAAAAGATAATTCCCCATGAAACCAAATAGTTTTTATCTCAGAAATGCAAGCTTTGTTTTTAATCTTCTCTCTTAATATAATTCACCATATTAACAGAATAAGAAAAATGTAAAGTCATCTGATTATCTCAATCAATAAAGAACACACAATTCACAAAGTCCAAAATCCATCCCTCATAAAAACTCTTCGCAGGCTAAGAATATGAGAGCTTTCTGAACCTGATAAAAGGCATCCGTGAAGGGGCCGTTGCTAACATCACGTGAAAGTGAGGGACTGAGTGCTCTCCTTGTACGATCAGGACCAAGACAAGGGGTCTGCTCTCACCATGTCCAGTCTATACCTACTGGAGGTTCTAGCTCATGCAAATGACAGAAAAACAATAGTAACAAAGCATCCATACTGGAAAGGAAGATGTAAAACTGTCTGTGTTGGAAGATAACGTGATTGTCCATGGAAGAAAAGTTGACAGAATCTACAAGAAAGCTACTAGAACTAATAAATACAGTTATCAAGGTTGTAGTTAAGATCAAAAGAGAAAAAAATCATCTGTATTTCTATACATTATCAACAATCAGAAATTTAAAGTATAATTTACAATAGCATAAAATATGATATAATCAAGAATAAATCTAACAAAAGATGTACAAGATGTGTACAAATCCAACTACAATATATTTTTGAGGAAAAGTAAACAAAGACCAAATATATGAAGAGATATACCATATTCATGGAGCTGAAGATTCAATATCGTTTAGAGATCAATTCTCCCCAAATTCATCCACAGATTTGACACCATCCCAATCATGGTTCTCCTGTCAGGGTTCTCCAGTGAAACAGAACCAATAGGACATATATGGATATACATGAGGAGATTTAGTATAGGAATTAGGAAATAGGAACAGTTATGGAGCCGAGAAGTCCCCATATCTGCTGTTGGCAGGCTGAAGAACTAGGAAAGCTGGTGGTGTAATCCAGTCCAAGTCTGAAAGCCTGAGAACCAGGGGAGATGATGATCTCCCAGGTGGAGATGGAAGGCCTGAGAACCACGAGCTCTGGTTTCTGAGGGCAGGAGAAGATGGACATCCTAGCCCAAGAAGAGAGCGAGCGAATCTATCCTTCCTCCACCTTTTTGTTCTATTTGTGCCCTCAGCAAATTGGGCGATGTCCACTCACATTGGTGAAAGAAAATCTCTTTCCTGGGTCTACTGAATCAAATTCTAATCTGTTCTGGAGGCACCCTCACAGATACACCCAGAATAATGTTTTACAGCTGTCTGGGCATCCCTTAGCCAAGTTGACACATAAAATTAACCACTGAAGTACTTGACATGGAGCATGACAGGTGGAGAATCACTGTTTTCTCTGTGTACTCTGAGTCTCTCCAGGTCAGAGGCCATGCTTAATTTACTTTTGTGCCCCCTGTGCCTTGTGTGTCACCTGGAAGACTGTAAGGATGCAATAACTGAGTGAAAACACAGTTTTTAACTGGAAGTGGGCATACATGCCATCTTGGCCTTAATGCTGCTCATGAGGAAGGCAGGGCTGTGTCCAGCACTGTGCACACAGGCACCCAGGAGTGGAACCACACCTTCTGCTCTTACTCTCACTCTGTCATGTTGGTTTGTATTTCTTGCACACCTCTAATCTGGTTTGCAGCTCACTTGAGCTCAATATGCCTTACTGAGCACTATTCTGTGAGGTCCAGGGTTAGGACCAGGGAAACATGCAGAAAAGAGAGGCCATGCTCCACGATGGTATGTTGTGTTTCCATTTTCATTCGTCTTAAGATTCTTTGATTTCCCTTTTGATTTCTTCTTTGAATGATTGGATGTTCAAGAGTCTGTTGTTTAACTTAAACATATTTGTGAATTTTCCAATGTTTCTCCTCTCAACAAAATACTAGCAAACTGAATTCAATAGCACATTAAAAAGATCACACATCATGATCAGGTGGTGTATTTCTGAGATGGTTTACCATATGGAAATCAATCAGTGTGATACATTACATTAACAAAATGAAGGGTAAAAATCACATGATCATCTCAATGGATGCAGAAAAAGCATTTGACAAAATTCAATATCCATTCATGATAAAACTCTCAACAAATTAAGTACAGAAGGAATGTACCTCAACATAATAAAGGCTATATATATGGCAAGCCCATAGATAACATCATATTCAACAATGAAAAGCTAAAAGCTTTTCTTTTGAGATCAAAAATAAGACAAGGATGCTCACTCCTGCCACTTCTATTCAACACAGCACTGGAACTCCTAGTCAGAGCAATTAGGCAAGAAAAAGAAATTAAAAGGTATCCAAATTAGGAAATTAAGAAGTAAAATTCTATCAAAAAACTATTAGAAGTGATAAAAGAATTTAGTAAAGTTGCAGGATACAAAATCAACCTTCAAAAATCAGTTGTGTTTCTATATTTTAACAATGAACCACAGAAAAAGAAATTAAGAAAACAATCCCATTTACAATAGCATCAAGAATAGTAAAGTATCTATGAATAGATTTAATCAAGGAAGTGAAAGATCTATACATTGAAAACTATAAAATATTGATGAAAGAGTCTCACGCTCTACCAACTGAGCTAGCCAAGCATCTCTTAAAGTACTGATGAAAGAAACTGAAGATGACACAAATGAATGGGATGATATCCCATGTTCAGGATTGGAAGATTTAATATTGTTAAACCCATACTACCCAAGGCAATCTACAGTTTCAATGCAATCCCTATCAAAATTCCAATGCCATTTTCACAGAAACAGAATAAACAATCCTAAAATACATATGTACCACAAAAGACCCCAAATAGCCAAAGCAATCTTGAGCAAGAAAAACAAAGCCGGAAGAATCATCCTTCCTGATTTCAAACTACATTACAAAGCCATGGTAATTAAAACAGTATGGTATAGGCATAAAAAGAGATACATAAACTAATGGAACAGAATAAAGAGCCCAGAATTAAACCCATATTTAGCATGTACAGTTAAATTCTTCAACAAGGACGCCAAGAAACAAGATGGGGAAAGGATAGTCTCTTCAATAAATAGTGTTGGGAAACTGGATATCCATGGGCAAAAGAATGAAACTGGATACATATATTACAACATACACAAAAAATCAACTGAAAATGGATTGAAGACCTGAAGAAGTAAGAGCTGAAACTATAAAACTCTTAGAAGAAAACGTAGGGAAAGACACCTCAATGTTGGTCTTGACAATGACTTTTTTGGGATTTGACACCAAAAGCACAGCCATCAAAAGAAAAAATAAATGAGTGGGACCACATCAAACTATAAATCTTCCGCTCAGCAAAGGAGACCATCAACAAAATGAAAAGCCACCTACAGAATGGGAGAAAATATTTGTAAACCACATTATCTGATGAGTTAATATCCAAAATACATAAGGAATACATAAGGAACTCCTATAACTCAATAGCAAAAAAGCAAATAACATGATTAAAAATGGGCAGAGGACTTGAATAGACATTTCTCCAAAGAAGACATACGAACAGCTAACAGCTATATGAAAAAGTGCTCAATATCACTAATCATCAGAGAAATGCAAATTAAAACCAAAATGAGATATCACCTCGCACCTGTTACGATGGCTATTACTGAAAAACCAAAAAGTAAGTATTGGTGAGGATGTGGAGAAAAGGGAACCCTTGTGTACTTTTGGTGGGAATGTAAGTTGGTACAGCTACTATGAAAAACAGTATGGCGGTTCCTCAAAAAATTAAAAACAGAACTACCATATGATCCAGCTATCCCACTTGTGGGTATATATCCAAAGGAATTGAAATCAGTATCTTGAAGACATATCTGGATTCCAAGGTTCATTGTAGTATTCACAATAGCCAAGATATGGAAACAACCAAAATGTCCATCAGCAAATGAATAAAATGTGGTGTATACGTACAGTGGAATATTATTCAGATTTATAAAAAGAAGGAAATTCTGCCACTGGCAAAATATAGATGGGCCTGGAGGACATTATACTAAATGAAATAAATCAGATACAGAAAAACAAATACTACATAATCTCACTTATATGTGGAATCTAAAATAGTCAAATTCATGGAAACAGAAAGTAGAATGGTAGTTGCCAGGTCCCGGGAGGAGGGAAAATAGGGAGCTGATGGTCAAAGGGTACAAAGTTTCAGTTATGCAAGATAAACAAGTTCTAGAGATCTATATAGCACAGTGCCTACAGCTAACAAAACTGTATTGTATATTCAAAATTTCAAAGAGGTTAGATCTTATGGTAACTGCTGTTACCATAAAAATAATAATAGAGGGGTGGGAGGAAGCTTTGGGAGGTGATATGTCTGTGGCCTTGATGTTAGTGATGGCTTCGTGAGTGTGTACTTCCCTCAGACTCGTTGAGTTGTGTACATCAAATACATGGTATATCTACACAGTGGAATAGTATTCAGTCATGAGAAAGAAGGAAATCCTTCCATTTGTGACAACATGGATGCACTCTGAGGCCACTATGCTAAGTGAAATAAGTCAGACAGAGAAAGACAAATATCGCACAATCTCACTTTATGTGGAATCTAAAAATACCAAATTCATAGGTACAGAGAAGACATTGGTGGTTGTCAGAGGCAGGGGTGGGGGGTGGGGAAATGGGTGAAGGTGGTCAAAAGGTAAAAAATTTCCAGTTATAAGATAAATAAGTTCTGGGATGTAATGTACAGCATGTTGACTATAGTTAACAATACTGTATTTTTGCTGAGATTAGATCTTAAAAGTTCTCATCACAAGGAAAAAAATTGTAACTATGATGATAATTGATATTACCTAAACTTATTATGGTGATCACTTCACAATAATACATTTATCAAATCATTATGTTGTACATCTTGGACTAATACAATGCTATATGTCAATTATACCTCAGTAAAACTGGAAAAAAATGTTACTCGGAACATTAAAAATTTTTTTTTTAAATTCCATTCTAGAAGAAGTTATCCATAAAGCAATGGTTGCATCTAAGCATCGATATAAATAAGAGAGTGGATATCGCTGACTATTCTTGATTTGTTCCTTTGGTATTTACTATGAGCTCTGCAGACATTAAATCACACCAGGGAATCTGAAACAATGAGATCTTCCAGCATGTCACTCTGTGAACCATCGACATGATGTCACTAAGCCCAACTCTGTGGGACTGGGTACATAAGCAGAAAAAACCCCCAACTCATCAAGTTGTATACATTAAATATGTACAGCTTTCTATATGTCAATCATACCCCAATAAAGTGGTATAAAAATTAAACCTTGAATCCTACCTCACAGCATATATAAAAATATTTTGAGATAGATCATAGACCTAAAAGTGACAGCTAAAATTATAAAATTTCTAAAAGAAAACAGGAGAACTTCTTCACAAACCTGGGTAGACAGTGATTTCTTAGACAAGACTCAAGAAGCACTAACTATAAAAGAGACCCTCGATAAATGGACTTTAAGATTTTTAATCCAAAGTTTAATCAATACTAAAACTTCTGCTCACCAAGACATTGGTAAAAAACTAAAACCAAGCCTCAGATGGATGGAAAATATTTGTGGTTTGTGTATTCAATAAGGGATTAGTATCCAGAATATGTAAACTTTCTACAAAGTTTAGAGCCAAATAATGAGGCAAACAGGCCAATTAAAAAAGGGGCAAAAGACTTAAATACACACTTCATTAGGAAGATTTTCAAGAGACTAATAAACATAAAGTGCATGTTCAACCCCATTAGTAATCAAGGAACTACAAATTAAGCACACAACGTGACTGCTTTACGCTCACACATGGATGACAGCACGGAACAAGCGAAACTCTCATACCCTATGAATGAGAGTGAGAAATGGAAACACCACCTTGAAAAACTGGTTGGAGATTTCTAGTAGAGTTACCTGCAGATCTACCCCATGAACCGACGATTCCACTCCTGTGTGTACATCCAGCAGAAATGAGTGCTTGTGTGCACAAATAGACTCGCAGAAAAATGCTCAGAGCAGCTCTACCTGTAACATTACAGAGCTGAAAAGAGTCCAAAGCCCGTCAATGAAAGAAGTGATAATCGCTGTGATGTGTCGGTTTAATGGAACACTCACAGCCATTTAAAAGGAAAAAAATGCTGGTCTGTGCAGTAACAAGGACGAATTTCACAAACGTTATATTGAACAAACCAAGCAGACTCAGAGGAATTCCCACTATATGAGTCCATTAATATGATGTGCACAGTAAGCCAAAGGAATCCAGAGCAATTGTGGGGGAAATAATGTGCTGCACAAGGAATATTTTTTTAAATGCCTTATTTCTTTTGCAACGTTTTTCTTCATCTACCCAGTCATTACGATGGCATCAATCAAGGACGTGTTCTGAGATGGGAACATGAGTTTGCCACAAAGTCCTCTGCTCAGCTCCCTGCTCCTTGACAGAAATTCTCCAGAGCAGGGGGGACATGAGGCACAGTAGATTCCTTAGTTATTATTTTTGGTCATATTTATGGTTTTCTCAGTGACCCTCTTATCTGAGGAAGATGTGATTTTCACAGGAGAAAGCACCCTGGATTCTCCATGTTTGCCCATTAGACCATCCTTTGAGAGAGGCCAACAAGTTAATCTTCTAAAACGTAATGCCAGAATACCATGGCCTTGATATACAGGAATAATAAAACATAGAATGTAATTTAAATAAAATCAGCATTTATTTAAATGAGAACAATTGTTGATGACAGCGTTAGAGATAGCATCAAGTAAACTTTATCCCATGCATGAGGGTGAAACTTCCTGTGTTTCATATTTGTATTCTAATCTAACACATTTATAGAAGGTCTGAATTTCACTGAATGATTTATTATGCATTGTGCCAGATCTATTTTCAAGTGAACAGGATCCTAATTGCTAAATGCTGTGATATTGCTGTGTGGAAAGCCATTAAATTTCTCTTTTTAGTTTTTTTTGTTAAATTTTTAAAGACCTTTCTTCCATGCAATCTGTGGATGAAAACTATTATTACAAAAATAAAGCAACAGCAATTATGAAAACAGTATCATCTTAGTTAGCCCATGCATGTCTCATGTCTACTGAGGATGTCTCAGTGCAAACCAGTAACTTTTTTCTCAGAATCGGTGGGCTGACACACAGCACACTGGGAGTTGTTACCCTAGAACTTGCAAATAAAGAAAATTAGAATTCCCTTGGCATTTTTACTAGAAAACTAAATAGATCGAGATTGAGATCGATATATCACTTTAGATCACATTCATTACTTGGAGGAGGTGACAGCTGTCAGAGAGGATAGGACACATCTCACGTGAAGGTCTGTAGCACCATTTCAAATGCAAGCACCACTTATACTTGCTGAGCAGCCCGAGGTCGAGAAAGATGCATCTGATTTCCTGGAGAGGGTGACACCCAGGGTACATGGGGAGAGGGTGGTGGGACCAGTGAAGGCTTTGGACTCTCCTGATGGGGAAGGGAGCCGCCAGGTGCCCCTGCACCTTGGGAGACACAGGCAGGTGGTGAGGAGCGGCTGCCCTGAGATGAACCCGAGGCCAGAGAATGGTCCACTTCTCAGTCAGCTCTGTGGATGCAGGAGTGTCCCACACCTCTATGGACCCCTGCTCCTCAACTGGAAATGGGATTCGGTCAGATTATGCACCCAATCCTTGTCACACAGCTCGGCTCTCAGCACTTAATAAATAATAATAAATATATAACTCCAATAACTAGACAGCTCTGATTCCAGGCAAACTCTGTTACGAGTTTCATTAATTTGCCCATGGGGAAGAACGTGTTGATCCACAGTTATAGACACTGTGGTTTGTTTGCTGGTTATATTGTGACTGTAACGTGATAGACTGATATTGTAGTTTACACCTTATTTATTTATTTATTAGCTTGGTTAGAGACTTTTTTCTGAGAAAATGATTCTCCCTAAGTGGGGGCTGAGATTGAGGTTCTGAGCGGCTGCTCTGTGGGTGCAGCGTCCTAAGCAGCCCCTCTCCATCCTCAGGCATGGGCACTCCGTCTTCTAGGGTCTGCATGGGTGACATCCAGAAATAGACCACAAGGAATCTGTGGTCACCAACTTCCTCAACAGCTACTTGGAATGAAATGAACAGATGACTCTGGGAAAATGGGCATGATGTTGACATTTGATCCTATTCTTATTATTGAGAACATAACAAAGAAAATTTAAATTTCACTAAAGATAGACAAATAAAACTTCAAATGAACAACAAAGTCCAGAAAAGCTGGAATATCTTGGGAGGATGTGGTTTGATGAATCACCAAACTAGAAATTAAATCCCTCTACTAGATTATTCTGGAAATCCTGACATTTTATTTGCATTGTAGCCCACCTTTTATTTTTCTCATCAAAGTAGGTTAAAAAAATGAGTTATTAAAGTCAAGCCCAAATTTCTCTTTATTTCACAATTGAGAAATAAATGGCATTTTGAGAAAAGCAATCTTTTCAAAAATATGTGTCATGCTTATTAAATTAATCTCCCATAATTAATACTTGCAATTATTTGCATTAGTTTAAAGAATCAAGCTGCAGACATGAGGCTACTTTTAATCAAGGGATTCCATGCAAATCAATATCTTCCAAAATGCATATATATACATATATGGTCCAGGGCCATCCCCTCCTGTCTCCCTCTATGTCTGTTTTGGGGGCTCCCTGGGGAGGGGCATCCCTGCACCTGGAAGCAAAGACAGCAGCAAGTGTGGACAGCTGACCACCATGCTATCCACTGGACACAGAGTGGTTGGAGCCTGTGCACACCACGTGCTGCCCGGAAGCAAGTCCTGGGTGGGCTGGGTGCCCTGACTCACCCGGCGTCTGTGTGCTGCAGTCCCCCCAGCTCAGCGAGCCGGTTTCCTCATCCATCGAGTGTGGAAAGCCACCTGTTGGCAGGTGCCAAGAGGATAAGACATGGCCCGGAGCCACAGGTGCTCAATGGGCCGACAGCAGTGTGGTTGGTGTGTTACATGTGCCACTACCTCTGTTTTATTGTCTCCTCTCTGGAGCCACCCCCACAGGAGCCACATGATTGGAAAGGGCATGGACGGCAGCACTCACCCACGAAGAGCTGGCTGTTGAGCTGCAGGAGCACGTGCCCATCCTCAGGGGCAGTGCGCGTCCCACGTGGGAGTTGGTCCACCTGCAGCGATGCCTCCTTTATGTTCCTTTCCGCTCGAACCAGGTGCCACCGGTTGTCATTGAGAGGAGTGGGCGCCTGCACGGTGACCTCGCAGGGCCCGTTTCCCACGTCGAAGGAGAAGGTCACCTCCTCTGGGGCTGGAAACAGATGAGAGTGAAGTTAATGTCCCACATGGTCTGAGTGTGGGCCCCCAGGGAGAGCATCCTCGGGAAACAGCCCTAACACCCATGTGGATTGACATTGCTGCAGGAAATGATTTTCTGAGGGAGGATGGAAGGGCAAAGTTATCTTATATTTGGAAAAATACTGATTTTTAAAAATTTAAGCTCAGAATTTGCTATTCGTTTTGATATGTACTAAATTGAAGAGATAATTTCCCATGCAGAGAAACCATAAAACATCTGGATTTTTGTAGAATTTAGTCTAGAACTTCATATACTTTTATAAGCAAGCCAGGGGGGCATGGATTATCCATTATGAGTTTTCACAATGAAAGGATTTGGGAATTCAGTGAGCATTTTGTGGAAGAATTAGTCGAATTTAAAGCCCTGTCTACACCTGGTTAAAGGCTTCTTAAATTGGGCCTGTGAAGATGGGTCCTTCCCATCAGCTCTCAAGTGTGTTATCAACCTCACGTGGTTTATCTTACAGCTGCTTAGTAGAATTCACAGAAACTTAGGGCTGGAAGTGAGTGAAGAGATGGTACTGGCTGATCCAGGAGGCACAGAGCACTTTAGACAGGGGACCATCTCAAGGGCTCCTTGTCCAATAATGATTTACCAAGGAATTTTCTGGAAACTTACAGCGCAGCTCAAGGCTGATGAAGTCTGTGATCCCCAGGTTCTCTAAAAACACCCCGGATGAAGCTGTTGTCTTGAAAAAGAAAGACACATCGGCGCTGAGCTCTCCGTGGAAAGTAGGGAAATGAAGGTATGAAGTCTCAGTGTGGAAGGAGGCTGAATTCCAGAACAACCCTTGTGGGAAAGGAGGGAAAACATCAGAAAACAAGCTCATGACACTTGAGAACAGGCTGCTGTCCAATGTGGGCAAACCCTCCTGGCCGCATTTGTGTCCTGTGTGAGCTTCTTCTGAATGTAGCTGACGGGCCTCGGAATGGAAATCTGACGACGTTATGAGAATCGGGATTGTGGGGGTCAGCCACGAACGCGCTCTGTCATCCTGGAGGAAGGAGCACCGTGCAAATGGGGTTCATGGTCCACCGCCTATGAGGAAATGGCTTCACTCTGATCATGTCCCACCACACTTTTATTATCAAGCCTTAATTTACTCATCATTGTAAACTTTAAGCAGCTACACAACTTTGAATTTTAAAAAATCCTGCAGAAATCCAAAGAGTTGCCCACCCTAACCCCACCAACCCAGACAGGTCAAAGGGCCCCTCCATCAGTCATGGCCACTTCTACACGGTGGGAGCTCCTGCCCTCCCCGGGGCCCAGAGGTGGTGCATCTTCACAGAACACAGAGACCCACCAGAAGAACAGGAATCTAAAGCTACGTTTCGTTCTCACGGCCACACAGATGTGTTCCCACGGCTCCTTATGCAGAAGGGTTGGGAAGTTATCACGTTTCTCACACTGGTTTCTGCTGGTGTCATTTCATATCGCTTAAAATCAGTGAAAAATAAATGCCTTGAAACATCTTACGTGTGCTCAAATTGACAAGAAGCACCTTCCCAAAGATTAGCAAATTAATTGAAATGAAATTTAAAAAGACGTCTGATGGCATGACACGAGGTGAGTTCACATTTCTGTCCCATCATAGTTCTGTCTGCTCTCTCCTTCATTCTGGTTTGTGTTCATAGCTTCCCTTTCGAGAAGATGCTGTGGCCTGTCTGCATCTGGCTGGACGCTGGATTTCACAGAACAAGCTGTGATGCAGCCTGACGAAAGGTGACCTGGCAGCACGCTGGCCTGTGTCCCTGAGGAATTGGTGTTGACCAGGCAGTGACTTGTGCCGTTGTGGGCTCTGAGAGGGGTCCTAGGGGCTGCCAAAGTCCTAGGGGCACGGGTCGTAAATATGAATCTTTAATTTGCACAGCACACTCCATATAATTCAAAGCATTTGATATCATCCTCACACCTAAACTGCTTTTCCTGAAGGATGAGTTCATGCACTGGGGTCAGAAAATAGTGACCACAAATACCCTTCCACTCTACCACCAGAGGACAGACGCCACCACGGGCTTGCCTCCACGCCAAGCCATGCACGGATCTGCATCTATTTTCTGTCGTGCCAAAACACAAGAGCATCGCTTGTCTGCTTATCAGCTTTCTCGGGTGGGGACCCAAATCAAGGAGTCAATTCTCAGGTTCTCCTATGGCTCGTATGCAGCCAACAGCCCCTTTTGCTGGGTTTTTGGTGGAGAATACATTTTGAAGATGTTTTATTGATCTCTGTCTAGAGCATAACGTCTTAATTTCCTCTGTCCAGCTCTTCCTGCGCTTGTCCAGCCTAGTGACCCCATGGAGCAGGAGGTGCCAGGTGACCGACAGGGTAACTTCTTATCTGGGTCTTAGGAGTCCCTGAAGCCACTTGTGGAGGGACCACAGTGCTCCCCTAGTTGAAGTGCTACAGAAACATCTTGAATTAAGACAGCGTTAAAGAGAAAATAAGAGACTCTGCCCAAATGTGACTGGCTGGTCATCAGGAATGGTTGGCCTCCTTAAGATTCCAAATTAGAGAAAAACATTCTGAAGGTCTATTTCATTTCAATTTTATAAGTAGACCAAAGAGGAAGCTCTGGGACTGGTTTAATCCAGCCGATTAGAACCTGTTTCCCATGGGCGGCCCGTCTATACAGTGACCACGGCCACGGGTGACACCACTTATCCCCCACTCTGGTGAAGCCTTCTGACTAACCTTGACTCTAACCGGTCACCAAGCCCTTATCAGTGGAACTGGACGGGTGACCTAGAAGGATGAGCACCACAGCTGTCACGTGCATCCTCGGGGACATCAGCTTCTCTGGCTGCCTCGAGGGAGGAGGGGGAGATCCAGGGGCAGGGTCTCCTGGGTGCCTCAGTTTCCCATGGAGAGAGGGCTCTGGGGGTGTACCAGCTGGAGCCATGAGCTCTGGGCACAGATGCGAACATTCCCCCCGTGGGCGGTGTTGTTGGAACAAGCAAGATCAACTTCATCCACCAAGGAGAGAGTGACAGTATCAAATGAAGCTTAAATGTCAGCTTTGATAACAGGCCTGCTTGAAGGCAACCTTTATTTCCTCTGTGTGTGTGTGTGTGTGTGTGTGTGTGTATGTGGTACAAAATGGTTACATAATCCAAATAGTTATTTACATAGTAGAGGGAGGGGTGGTATCCTGTATATAATATGTATATAAACTATATATACAGTTTAATACTTGATATATATTATATACATAGTGTATGTGTATATACAGTATATATGTATACGTATATGGGATGTGCATTGTGTACACACTGTGTGTATATACATAGATATATATTAGGCAGATAGATGCATAGATAGATAGACGTTGCCCATTTAGGGGAATTAATTTCATTAGCCTGACTGGATTAAGGGTGATTTTATAAATATTTTATTTTCTAAACTTCTATTTGACCCATTAATAAATTACCTAATAATAAATTAATTATCCTTTGAAAAGGAACAGAAACCATGTTAAAGGCACATTACTTTATAAAACAAGGATGTTTACTTGCAAAATCAAAGATACACAAAATATAAACAATCTGTTTCTTAAAACTGGGAGTAGAAATTATGAAAATGCTTGGATGAGAACTATTTCTCTAGTCAGATTCATCTTTCTGATCATGAAGAAAGTGAACTGGTAAGTACAGCTTTTTAAGAAAAATAGAACCCAAGATTGGCTGTAATTCCAGTTTTGACAACGTGAAGACTCATGTATTAATCCGACACTTCAGTGGTTCCTTTTTTGAAATCCATAATGTTTCCAAATGTTTTGGAAAATAACAATTGGGATCAAATATAAAGCAAAATAGAAATGAAAATGATGGAATATGGCTGGATGTAATTACAGTGTTTGGTTTGTAGACCAGCTGGAAGAGAACAAAGCTATTCACACGTTTGCATTGAAAAACCACTACCGGCACAGAGGCACGTGTGGCATAGAATTGGCATGGCAAACAGAAAATGATAATTATTCTAAAAGTTATTCATATGACAAACAGACCTAGAAGCCAGCTCAGAGGAAAGGTGTTCATGGGTCTTCACTGCTCACATTTGCTTCTGGATTTGTGTACAACTATTCTGATATTTGCAGCTACCACAAAATTATTGATGTTCCAAAGACACACACAAATGCTTTTATGATCTAGAGCATAGGAACACACACTGTGCTTTTTCTTACTATTGCTGTTTATTCTTACAGCCTCTTAGAATCAGCAGGTCTGGAGGAAGTGGAAAGAAGTGACTGTGGACCCAGAGGTCTGATTAGCTCTCCCACTTTATTCCAGTGCATGATAAAGAATTAGTGAGTGACGTTTCTTTAGTTTTCCTCATGTATCACCCCTGTGACTTCCCGTGCATCTCAGCCTGAATTGGAAGCAGCTGTGGGGTTGGGTGCAGGGCGGGAGTTGAGTGCGTTGGAGGAATTGAGATGGTCCACACTGACCAAGTCCGACAGTCATCCCCCGTATCCCTATGCGGTCTGCCAGCAGCATGGCACAGGGACCCTCCTCCTCCCTGGCACACTGTGCAGTTGTCCGAGTGTCCTCCTCTCAGGCACTGTCTGTGCAGGATTCCTGGACCGTGCCTCGCCTCCTGACCTCTGCACCCCAGGACTCTGTCCTTGACCTTTCCCCTTCTCTCTGGACACTCACTCTCCTGGAGACCTCTCCTCTGACGACTCCTGTGGACAGCGGGCAGCCTCTCCCTGGACACGGTGTGAGCAGGTCCAATCGCCACCTCTAGTCTCTGTGTCCACGGTCATCTCACAGGCTTCTGGGCTGGCATGTTCAAACCGGAGCTCCTCACACCCCCAGCTGATGACAGCCCATTTCATCAATGGCGGCTCCACCCTCCGCTGCTTGGACCAAACAGCTGGTGTTATCTTGACCCTGTTCGTAATTCATGTCAGTCTGCAGTTTACACTCTTCTGCCTTTACCTTCAGGTAAATCCCAATCCAGCCCCAGGGCCCCAGCCTCAGTCAGTGCTGGCTCCCAGGCCAGGAACCCCGCCCTCTGTTCCCCCTGCTTGGGACGCCCTTCCTGGTCGGTCCAGCGAGTGTGTGGGAGTCCTGTGGGGTTTCACTCAGATGGCGCCTTCCAGGGAAGACTTCCCGACCCCTCACCTTCCCCCGTCTTCTCCCCACTTCGCCTACCTCCACCTGCGTGCGCGTGTGGACGCTTTTCTTTGCTTCACTACATGTGGCCCCAGGAGCACAGTGGTGTCCCTCTGTCTTGCCCCCTGCTGCATCACTGGAGGCACTCACTAATTACTTGACTAAATGTCCTGAAAATATTTCCTGTTTTCTTTAGCCGATGAGAATGCAGAACACTTCCTTCATTTTGGTTTCGTAATTCATCTTCCTATAATCCCACTCACATTATTTGTGGAAATGAAAGTAGGACGTAGGGAGAGAAGAAAGAGGAGACGAAGGGAGAGGAGGAGAGAAAGGGGGTGGATGTTGGGGCAGTCAGGGAAATTAATGAAAACAAAGGAAACTGTAGGAATTTCAAAGTGGCGGGCGTCACCAGGCCCTGGGAAGGATCGCCAGCGGTGAAACCTGTCCAGGGCTGCCGTCTGGGGGTCTTTGAAAGTGGGAGGGATCCACCTTTGTCTGAAATGGTTGTGATGGAGCAGAGCCAAATGGAGGAGAAATGAATGGAATCGTCGTCTGGAGTCTGGCCCCCTGCAGGGGGTTGTTTGTCACACGTGCACCTCGAATTCTGACATGCTCTGGAGCTTGGTTCCCCAGACAGTGGCTCCCGCACTGTGCACAGAACCAAGGAACCCATTTCAGTGGCTCAATAACGGCTTTTCACACCACAGGACACTTAGAACAGAGATTTCCAACTGCCTCTCTTCAGTGGGAGCAGCAAAGCAGATGCTTAGATTAAATTCAAAATTCTAGTGGAATAAACTATCTGAAAAGAAATACATTGAATAAAATGGGTTGCAGAATTCAAATGTCAAAGACTTAAAAAGGCTTTGCGATTCAGATCATCAAACAGAAAGTGTGCGTGAGTACCACCTCTCTCCACACGTAAAATGTTTGCACACAGACTTTTGGGTAAAGAAGGTGCCATGAAGCTCATTCACAGAATTCACCTCTCCCCAAAACTGATGAAGTGAAGAACAAATAGCAAAATTAAAAAGTGCCATGGGCAACAAACCTCATAACTCTACAAGGTTGTTGCGAACCCCCACAGGGTTCCTGATCTTATTTCCAGCTGAGGTCAGCCTCTGCCGGATGGGCTGTGGGCTTGTTCTGGTGGGTCAGCTGCAGCCTGTCATGGTTCTTAAACAAGATGAACATCATCCCTGTCTGCACCCACAGACTAAAACCCTCAGCGAGAAACGGAATCCCAATTCTCCCAAGAATAATCCTGAACCTGGAGCAGTGGGGGTTGCGGTCAGTCAGGAAAGAGGAAAGAATCGAGTAAAATCTTCGGAGAAAAGACCGTCCCATCATCGATGAGTGAAGCCTGGACTCACAGTCCTGGGTCACTGATGGATGGGGACAAACCCAGAGCCTGAGGACGCTGAGCGTCCTGTTGCTCGCCCTCTGGCTGTGCCTCAGGCTGCAGACCCTGCCCTCCCCCTGCACCACAGATGGGAGGGGAGGATGAACAGGACTGAACTAGAATTGGGTGAAAAGGGGGATAATGCCGGGGCGGGGGCACAAACTGGTGTCCACATCTGTTTGTGTACCCCAGCTCTGCCCGAGCTTCTCAAACTTTAGTGCACATCTTCTGACGTGCCCGTGGTTTTCAAAGCACATCCACTCTTCCAAACACCTATAGCAACGGCAACAACATAAACTCATGCACAGTCTTAATTTAGAACAAATATTTCCTCTGTCTTCATTTTAAGTTCTAGTCAAGGGCTTGGGATACAAAGTCCGTGACAATGGTTGACAGCTGAGAGGCTGACCTGGCGAGGAGCATCAGAAGTCACCTGGTGTCAGAGCACACCTGAAGGGACAGCCTGCTGGGCCACCCCAGCGGGAGGAAGTCATGGACACAGTTCTGATGAAAATGTACAGTGGCTATAAAAACTTATTTGCAGTTTTAAAATGCTGCTTTAGAGTGAGTATGACTGGATGCCATTGCTTCAGGGTGAAAGGGGAGCAAGAGCTGAGAGATGAAGGAGAAATAGAAAGGTCGCCCCGTCTCATCAGTTTGTTTGGCTGGTGTGGGATGTCAGCCGCCCGCGGCAGCTGGAAAGCCGAGAGTCTCACAGCGCTCTGTGCATCTGCGGTTCTCCTGCTGGGAGACAGAGAGGGAGTAGGGTGTCTGTGCGCCTGCTGGGGCCCATGGGCTCTCCGGAAACTTCTCCTCCCAGGGCACTTGGCCTGCTCTTTGTGGACAGGCCTGGGGTGTCTCCGGGCGGCCAGAAGACTTTCTCAGGGGCTCTTGTTGCGTTTCACAGTAAAGGTTTGCACCAAATATAGAGTAACAGTGACACAGCCTTGATGACTTTCCTAATTTTAAAAAGGGACGTAATCCCTCTTTTTCCTCAGCTCCTGATGGAGCATGGGTCACCAGGTGCAGGGTGCTGTTTTAGACCCTGCAGCCCCCTTGCGGTCCACACAGACTGGCCGCTGTTGGGAAAGAAGCGTTGAGGGAGCTACTTACGGTCCCCCTGGCACAGCAGAGGCCCCAGTCTGTAGGTGGCCTCGGAGGTCGGGCGGGCGGTGTCTGTGACCACGATCTGCATCACTGGCAGGTGCTCCTTGTAGGAGAGCACACCAGTGTCGTTGGTCCTGTGGGAGAAACAACCGTTAGTGCCATGTGGGACCCGTGGAATGGCCTCCACACACCCACGTGTCGGGGAGGGCGGTCACCCCCCAGACAACCACATGGAACACGGTTAGTGGGACCTTTCCCAGCACAGACTGGCATCCAGTAACCGACCTCAGAGGAGGCAGGTGGCAGATGTGGAAGTGAAGTCATCTGGGCCAGCCCGAGCTCACCCTTCAACCTAGTTAAGCAGCTGACTGCTCTTCTCAGTATGGTACCAGCCAGGGTTTAAATGCAGCTTTTATACATTCATGCAGTATGAAGTGTCCTGTGGGTAAACCACTGCAGTGGTAAAGTTAAATATAAATGTATAATATTCTGTATAACATAGAAATAATAATTTTTTGATCAGAATTTTATTTTCCTTATTATTTTAAAAATCTGTCTTGGTTTTTCTCTGTCCCTCCTTATTGATTCCATAATTTAAAAAATTATTTGAAATCAAGCTGGGAATAAAATTCAGTGCAGTATTCTCTAAACTTTAATTAGCAAGATGCCATGTGGGAAGGTGCCCTCCGCACACACCCTGCACAGTAGCTGGTGACAGATGTGAGCCTGGCCCTCGGTCACCAAGAGATGCTGCATGGACTCACTGCCGTCACGCATGGCTCTGTAAGAGTGAGCGTTCGGTGGAAACACATGAACGTCTCCATGAAAAATGCGAGGAGGGCTGGGAGGGGGATGGCCTGGCCTGGTGGGCACCCACTCCACTTGGGCCAGTTTCCACTTCTCTAGAACAAGGGGTTGTTGACATTTTTTTGCAACATCCTCGTGTTTTTATAAGGCACTTCAATTTCATGTGGATTTCTGATTCAAACTTCTTATATCCTGACTCTGTGGGGACTGGGTGGGGACTGGATGTCCTTCATACATCTGCCAATCCTGCCTCTGTGCAGACTTGGAAAAAAGAGCCGAGTTACAGAATATATAGTCATTCCCATTTTTTGTGCAATTGAAAGTTCTCTTATTTAACAGAAATAAAAACTTATCAAAGGGAACAAATTAAGCATTTACATTTAGATCAAATTCAAATAGAAATTGTTATTTAAGTTTGTTTTCCTCTGTTAAAAACAATCATGTAGCTGTGTGTAGTGTGTATACTGAGATATGAAGAAATCAATATTAAATCTGAACAGTAAGACATAGTCTATCGAAGGAATTGGACCATTTGCCAGATTGAGCCTCAACAATCCTCTGCTTCACCTAGTTAAGCTTCTATTTCTTTATGCCAACGAAGAAAGTACATCACGGATTTCCCAGATCCACTAAAGCTTGACGTTGGGATAAACAGAGAGTAGACAGGGTAGCGCCATGACTTACGGATGTGTGGTCAGTCTGTCGGGACATTTTTAATGTGGTAGGAAGCAACCAAGTTAACGACAGTCCTTGGCTGTTACCTCTGCAGACCGTGCAAACTCTCATGTCTGTTGAGACAGGACACACTTTGGGGAAATGCAGATGTTGCAGCTATTCATTATGGGTCTTTGAATTTTTAAAGAACTTTTTCAGAAACCACTGCTTTTTATTGAGGCTCTAACATTAGCAATATTTTTAGAGCGCTGAGAATACTGAACAATCATCTCTATGTCGCGTGTGTGTTAAGAAAGTTATTGAACTAAGTCTCCATTCTGTGTGGTTTGAAAACCATGTTCTCGCCTAATTGAGGGAAGAATGGTCTTCACCAGTGTTGTGTGAGCACGTATGGCTCCCAAGTCCTCGTTTTATTCAGGTGGGTGTAGACTCCTTCAGAGCTGACTAGTTAAGAAGTGCTCAGGATTTTTCTGTTTTCCTTGCACCATCTAGTGCGATGCAAATTTAGAAACAGTGCATTTGTTACATGTTCTCACAGGCCTCAAGAATTCAATAGGAGAAGTTTTAAACTTCATTTTTAGGAACTCCTAAAAGTATGGAAACAGTACTTACGACTTTCCAGGGAAGTGTAAATTCTCATTGTTTTGGGAGGACTTTTGGGATACAAAGTGCAGCTCAGGATGGTTTCAGAAGTTGAGAAGGAAAAGGGGAGGCATGCTGAGCCAGCTCTAATACTAGTAATGGTTTTGGGGAGAACAAAAGTGTTCCCATCGCCCATGAGATCACTCAGAACAACTTTTATGACCAAATTTGGAGACAGTCCCAAATGAATGGAGAGATTCTGACCTTCTTATAACAATTTAACTTACAGAAAAATATTATCACTAAAATCTTTCTTAGTTAATTAAATTTTTTACTGGATTAGCAATAAATCAGACATTCAAAACGGCTTAAACAATAATGTAATAAACACCAATGTACCCATCTAAGTTTAAGAACTGAAATATCACCAGTGGAAAGGAAGAAACAAAATTATAATTAATTACGGATGAAATGATTATGTATGCAGAAAATCCAAAAGAATCTACAGGCTATTAAAATTAAAAATACGAGTCTAGTAGGGCCACTGGATACAAGGCTAACTATACAAAAATCAATTGTTTTTCTATGTACCAGCAACACAAGAATGAAAATGAAATGTAAAATGATACAATTCACATTAGCATCAAAGATATAAACTCTCGAGAGATAAACTAATGAAAGGTACTTAAGACCTGCTACTGAGCACTATGAAAACATCCGTGAGGAAAATTAGAGCTGGAAACCTCATTATTGTAAAAATAACTCCTCTAAATTGGTCTGAAGTGTCGCCGCCGTCCCGGTCTAATGGACGCCCGCTCCAGTCACAGTAGTGGCAGCTTGTGAACGAGGACGCCGGCGCATCCTCCGATGAGGTCAAGACAGAGCTGAAGGAGCGGGCCTGCAGACACCTGTCCCCGGAGCTGGAGGACAGGCCTCGCGCGCGGAGGGGCCCAGCACGCGGCCGGCCCTGCCCCAGGCGGTGTGGGGAGGGTGCGCGAAAGAGAAGAGGGGAGCTAGACGTGAACCCGAGACTCGTCCACAGCCAGGCCAGAGAGAGGGCAAGTCCACCCTAAGTGTGAAAACACTGGACACATGGATGCAGTCTGAGCGCGGGCTGCAGGGAGGGGACCGACGCGCTTGGGACTCCGGGAGGCGGCCGGGCCGAGGAGACGCTTGGGGACGAGGGTGAGGAGGAAGGAAGAGATGCCCGGTGGAAACCCTGCGGTGTGATGGAAAACAAGGAAGAGCAGGGCTTAGGGTCCTGGAAGGAAAAGGAAATCAAGAAAAATAACACTGGACACACAGCCCCCACTCGGCACCCCCATCGCAGGGTTCATGTGTAAGAAACCCGCTAACTGGGGCAGTTGCACCTCAAAGAATGTAAACAATGGTGAACTCTAGTTTTGTCCTCAGAGAGCCAAAGGGACCATCTTTATAAACACAAATCGACTATTAAACAAAACAAAATGAAAACAATATTGGGGTGACCCCCCCGGAGAAACCTATAATGAGTGAATAAAACTGTAACAGACCCTCCAAACTAAACTAAATATCCTCAAACAAGTAGAAGGCGTACCAACACACCGTGAATCAGAAATTCAAAAATTAAGCACGAAAATGGAAAGCCATGAGGAGGAAAGGAAACAAGAGTTGATGGAATTTAAGAACTAAAGATAAAAACCCTACAAAATCATACAAGAATGAGGAATAATTACAACGTGCCCGTGAGACAATAGATTCAGACAGAAATGTAATAAAAGTCATTGGAGAAAATCCACAAAACAACTCACAGAATGAAAATCTGATAAAGAAAAAAGTAAAATGGATCAGAGCATTGAAATGTAAGAAATGCAAAGAAAATCCAATGTATATGTAATTGGAGTCCCTTAAGAGGATAAATAAACCAATGAAACAATAAAATACTCAACTGTAATCCAATAAATCTTCCTGAAAGTAGAGGAAGACCTGAAGCTGCATGTGAAATGACGCACGGGTACCAGAGAAAGTCGTCCTGCAACAGTCACCCCCGTGACATGTCCTGGTAAAAAGGTTGAACTTTAAACATAAGGAAAACTCATCAGAGCTTTGAGGCAAAAAGGTGAAGTAACATACAAGGGCATCAGATTTCTCAAAAATAATGTACAACTCAAGGTAACAGGAGGATACCGTTTTCAAAATATTCAAGGAAACATATGGACCTGTGCACCTCCAGAAACTCAAAGGTGGGTTTGGAAACAATTAGCTGTTTTTCCAAGTTGTTTCTTTTCCTTTTGTATGTTCAGGAGATGTAACCACCACCATCCTGAAATTGACCAAGGGAGAACCTCAAGGGAGATGTAACCACCGAACATTCTGAAACCGACCAAGCCTCACCACAAGAGCTATGCCCATGACCTTTGCCTTATTTTGGGGGGCGGAGCTAACATCTGTTGCCAATCCTCTTTTTTGCTGAGGAGGATTGGCCCTGGGCTAATATCCATGCCCATCTTCCTCTACTTTTTATGGGACACCGCCACAGCATGGCTTGACAAGTAGTGCATTGGTCCACGCCCAGGATCCGAACTTGTGAACCCTGAGCCAGCGAAGCAGAGCACATGAACTCAACTGCTGCGCCACTGGGCTGGCCCCACCTTTGCCTTATTTTTAATGCAAAGATCTCTCCAGGGGGAGCTTAGGCCTCATTATGTGGAAGCACATTCTCCAACTGAGCCTGTGCAGGCCCATATCTGTTTCTCCCTTTTGAATATTCATTTCCCAACCGAAATAAAAGTTCCCGCTTCTCTTTGTTTGGGGATGCCATGACTTTGGAAATGATTCCTCATGGTCTCCTATTTGCTGTAAATACACTTTACTTTGTGAGACAACTTCCACTGGTGTAGAGTCCCATTTAACTCACCAGGAAGCAAGTACACTTGGTTTAGTGACAGATCCAGGGGTTTTCTATCCAGCCAAGTGTCCTTCAAGTATGAAGGTTACAGAACAAGTAGCAGCTTTCATGAACTGAGGGCTCAATTGTCATAAGCATCAACTGTGCTTTTGAAGAGTCTCATGGAACATGGACATCAGCCAATCAAAAGAAAATGGGAAACCAGCAAAAATGATGATGGAGTTTTACTATGTTTAACTGTAGATCTGAGGCTGAAATGACAGTGAAGATGATGGTGAGTGAAGGTATTTCACACAATTCGTGCTCGACGTTGTTAGTGCTGTTTTCTGACAAGACAGATATGATGTGGGATGGAGGAGGGGAGAGAGGGGAAGGTCGAGAAACCTTCAGATGATCGTACAGGAAATAGGTGAGAGCCACCTACAAGCCAGATAGCAATGGGTTAACTAAGAAAACAGTAGGATAAAGTCATTTAAAACAAGATAACCATAGAGGTAGCTACAAGAACAAAAAGCAAACCTCCCTAATTAACAAAGAAATAATTTTTAAAAAGATCAAAGAATATGCATCATGTAAAAATTAAAGAGCAAATATAACAGTTTGGATTAATAACTATCACATAAAATAATGTGATAGGGCTGAACCCAAACTTATGAGTTTTATCAATAAATGTAAATGGGCTTAACTCATCTTTTAAAAGACAAAAGGTTTCAAATTTGGCCCCCAAACCAAGACACAACCGCATGCTGTAATCAGACACACCTGATTTGGACACATGAACTCAGAAAAGGGGCAGAAGGACCAGTAAGTGAGTGAGTGGCAATCCCATATCACAGTGGAATCCAACCCAAAGCCCAGCGAGTGACAAAGGGGGCAGGCATCAACCCCGAAAGCCACAATCCGTAACGCAGACATGGTAGTTATCAATACCGTTGCATCAAATACCAGACCAACCATCTTTATGAAGCAAGATCTACAGAAAATGCAAGGGGTCAGGCATAGGGACCCACAAACAACAGGAGAATTTGACACAAAAAGGAGACAAACATGAGTAGGAATAAAGAAAAACCTCAATAACATAGTCAATGGGTAGATCTTACTGGTATTTATCAAAAGTTACATCCAATTAAAAACAGTACAGCTTCTTCTCAAGATCACACGGAACAGTTACACACCCGATCATTTAGTGTATCACGGAGAAAATAATAGGAAGTTCCCCAAGGTAGAAATATTGTAAGTAACACACTGATCAAAAAGCAATAAAACTAAAAATATTAACAATTTTTTAAAAGGCCTGTCATCTGAAAATTTGACACCTAAATCTGATAAGGACAGAAGAAAACAGAAAAGCACAGACCATTCACTTACGAAGGTTGATGCACACCTTCCAGGCAAAATACTAGCAGAAAAAAACCCCCATAAAACCACACAAAGAAAAGCATACTAGTTGGCCAAGTGCAATTTATCACAGTTTAAGTATTAGGAAATCCATTAATACACCAAATGAAGATATCTAAGGAGAAGAATAATTTTATTATTTTCATAAGTGCTGAAAAAAACTTTGACAAATGTCAACACTCATTGCTACAAAACATTCACTTATGTAGGAATTGGTAGATCCTTTCTTAACAGGATTCCTCAAACACCTATGCACATGTCTGAGTTTCTTTGTTGAGGTATATACTGTATCTATATCCATATTTGTACCTATAGTGTTAATATCTATGTCATCTAAACACCTTCGTCCTAAGGCCAACATCTCACTCAATGGGGGACGTCCCACTAAGACCAGGAAGCCAGGGCTCCACTGCTGTTGACATGGACCTGGAGGTGTGGCTGACGCTCTCAGAAGAGAGAAAGCAGTGAGGCAGATCTCCAGAGAGAAGTAGCCGTATCTGTGGGTTACGTGAGCGCGTCCCTGGAAACCCTCGAGTATCCTTGCCAGAATGAACTGAAACAACAGAATTCAGTGAACCAGTGGGATATAGTAAAACATGCCCTCAAATACGTAAGCAACGACCAGACAGAAGAAATACCGATAACTCCATTTACAAGACCAAGAAAGAAGAGAAAATGATTTAGGACCAACTTGAACAGAAATTGCATCAAAGAAGCATGAGGAAATCTTAAAAATGCTCCTGAGAGACACAAAGGTAGTGCCAAGAGTTAGTTTCTCAGCATTAATATCCTTCACTGAAAGGACCCTGGCTCCTTGGAGAAACAGCCGATTCCAAAGCGGGGCAGAGGAAGGACGAGGTAAGTCTGGAACCTCCTGTTTTGCCAAAAGGAGAGAAAATGTTCTCAGAACGATGAGGACATGTCGAAAGGACACAGCTTGAAATGGCTCCCACCAGCCAAATCTGGAACCACTGAAGCATAAAACTAAATAATAATAGGAAAGCATTACAGCACACGAATAAAAATTCATGAGTGCACACCGACGTAAACAAGTGAATAAATTATTAAGGAGAGAGAGACTAGGGCACACATAAAATTGTGCAATGGGAAATGTTACCCTTTGGAGATCTGGGTCAGGAAGATGCTCTCCTGTTTCCTCCTAAAATCTTTATGCCCTTGCCTTTCATATTTCATCTGAAATCTCACTGGAATTGACCTTCGTGTGGTGTGAAGTAAAGGTCAGGATTTACTTCATCCACATGGACATCTACTTGACTCGACTCCGTTTACTGAAAAGACCCTCCTGTCTGTATTTGTGTGGACCCTGTGTCTGTGAGTCTGTCTGCACACACTGTGCTGCCACTGATCGTTGTCTGTCTTTGCACCAAAGCCATACTCTCTTGGTTGGCAGTCACTAACAGGTTTTAGATCCGGAAGCATGAATCCTCCAGCTTTATTCTTCTTTAACATCATCTTGACTATTCTTTATCTCGTTTTCCATTTAGGTTTTTGGATTAGCTTGTCAGTACGTGCACGCACACACACCTCTCTGAGTTATTTTACAACTTTTATTTTGACTAGTTTCAGACTAGCAGCCTCGTTGCAGCAACAGTGCAGAGAGCCCCTGTGCACATTGTGTCACCCCTCACAAACGGTGGGGTGTGCTGGGCCTGTTAACGCTCTGGTTCATCTTCCTGTCTTGAACAGGCAAGCCCATTCTTGTGGCCGGCCCTGCCTGGGCGGAGAGGTGAAGGGTGTTCCTGGCTGCACACAGCATCTGGTGATGTCCACTACAGTCTGCCCCTCGCCCTGCACTGATCCATTTGGGTCCACATTGAATTCCCTGTCCTGTCACTGACTCTCAGGGTGGTGGCAGCAGCCCTTGAGGCCCTGCCATGCCTCCTGCTGGGGATTCTGAGGTTGTAATTCACCAGCTCCCTACACTGCTCCTCTCAGACTCCCCTCTGCCCGAGGTGCTGCTGCGGGTCCAGGCTGCCCATCCAGAGGCAGATCCAACTCCCGTTCCTGAGGGTCTCACCGTCAGCCTTCCCTCACCAGCCGTGGTTGCTGTGACTGCCTTTACTGAAATGCTGGGTGTGCTGGTGCTAGAGATCATCAGAGGATTCTTGGGGTTCAGGATGGACTCCCCACCCTATTACATAGAAGCAGCCCAGTCCTCACAGCCGTGAATGTGAAGCTCTGTCCTTTGCCTTCTGGTTCTCTGTCACGAGTCGCCCAAGGTGGCCAGGTAGTGTCCATGGCTCTGGATTAGTGTCCCTGGAGGAAGTGTCACCACGCCCCCCCAGGCCTCGAACCACAGGCCTCCAAGTTGTGCAGACAGGGAGCAGAGATTCTACCACTGGGTCATTGGAAGTGATGAAGAGAAGGGTCAGTTACGCTGCATGTACTGAGGACAGAGACCCACATAACCACCGCTGCTTTGACCCAATCCCCAGGGTTTATCCCCAAACTGTCACTTTAGCTGAGCGTCCCAGTGACCATTTGTCCCAACACTGTGTGACCAGCAGCTCCTGTGCACTAGGGACACGGAGGGATGAGGGATGGCTGCAGCCACAGCTCTGCATCTGAGAAGGTGCCCTGCCCACCCACATGGGGAATCAGACACTCTGTGAGCCAGGTCACTGGCCGAGGGTCCAAAGGCAAACCATAACTGGGAACAGATCATTCCTGGTGAGGACAGGTCACGCCCCCCAAAACCCCAGAGATCTGCATTGTACTTTCTTACCCCACAGACATCCTTTAATCACTACCTTTATGTGAACCCTTTATGCCACCACTCACACCACGACATATTTTATGTCACTACCTCACTGCTATATCGCCACCATGTCAAGCTCCCCAGGGCCTGTGGTGCCCGGTTCTGCAGTGTGAACTTCAACAAGGTACAACACTCGTCAGCCTGTACCAACAACTTACAACACGGTATCAACTGGGTACACACACTCAACTTCCACCACCACCCTCAGAAGACCAGCTGGTTGCTTCTCCCAGTGCACGGGGACTCTGCAGGTGGGAGGATGATTTACTCCACACACTGGCTGGCATCAGAGTGTCCTTCTCCAAGGATGCTGCCTCTCCCTGAACAACTGGGCTGTGGGTCTGAGATGGAAAAGGGGTCATGACTTTCCATTGTGGCTTCCAGACCACCACTCCTGATTCATTTCTGGTTATGTAGGTCCATCAGCGCTGTCATTGGCTGCCCATTTTCCTACCCTCCTTTAGGTCTGTCAACTGTCACCTTGACCCCTCTGAGCCAGGTTGTCTCCCTGACTTACCCCCCTTGGAGATACTGCATCCACTTGGCTTCCTGTGGTTAAGTACCATTCCAGAATCTTCTCTACCCCATTGATCCTTTGGTTCAGCCTTATAGCAATACCCCTGCCCATCAGTTCTTGTCCTCCCAGCCAGGCCAGGGCCTCCCTCCACTAGGGCATTCCCATTGCCTCAAGGAAGCCAGCGTCCTCGGCCATCCTGGGAACATGGTCAGGAGGTGGCTCTTAGAAAGTAAATCATTTCCAGAATGCATTTCTCTCCAAGTCTTCAGTCCATTTCCCAAGACCGGAGCATGTGTTATTGGTCTGAAGACCTTGAGAGGAGGCAAGGCTGAATCTCCAAAGGAAAACAGATCAACCAAGGCACCAGCCTCAGGTGAGGTCTTTGCCATCAGCTACGTATATGAACATGGCACACACAAAAAAACACCACGGAGATGTGATTGGCCTCCAAATCCCTCCAAACAAAACAGTAAAGACGAGGATGTGGGATATGATGGCTTTGCTCGATTTGTTTCTTCCCAAACTTTCTTTCCAGCAAAGGACAGAGTCTGCTGTCCAAGGTGTGCATGCCACCTTCTCTGCTCCGAAGATCTAACCCAGACCTGGCTGTCGGCGCATGGAGTCCTCCCATCTCCCCCGCACAGCTCAGTCAGGAGCCACCAGCCCTGGATCCCCAGCCCAGCACCCCCGTGGCTAATGCCTCTCCCAGTGTAAAGTTGTTAATAAGAGGGTGTTGGTCCCAGCAGAGTGCCCCACAGGATCCTTGAAGAAGCACAGATCCCCACAGTGCAGCCCAGCCTCCTGCAGACCCAAACTTTCTCACAACTGGGGGCCCAGCCTTCACTCCCAACTGTGTGTGTGGGAGTTGGAGACGAGGAGTTCTGGGGGAGTGTAGACACGAGGTGTCCTGGAGTGAGATGGAGGCGCAAAGGGAGACAGCCAGAGACTCGGTGCAAATAGGAAGAAGGAGGAGATGCATCTGGTGGTCCCATTGCAGGAGTCCAGAAAGGGACTGTTTTGTTGGATTGTTATAGCAAAGGCTATGTTTCCATTGAATATGAAAAATCTTTTTACTTACGGGGTATTCTATTGGCAGAAAGATACTGACCATTAAAAATTATTGGTGTCACATTTTAAAAGTAAGATTAAATATATTTTCTGATAGATGAAATTGCATTTATTTGACAAAGTGGGATTCTTTGGGATTGTAAGGCAAAGGGAGAAAGGATGCCCTACCCATGGCCTGGGCTACTCTTTAACTTGGAATGAAAGTAACAGAGAAAGTGTCCTTCACACAAAGATGCATTTTAAAAGAACCAGCATTTTCCATGTTGACCCACCCTCCAGGATATCCTATTTGAGTACATTTTTCAAATTGTGCGATCATATCCTCAAACTGACGTGTCCTGGTCTTTGTGCGCAACAGGTGAACAAGATGAATACTCGGCCGCAGAAATGGTGGGCTCACTTCTGAGTGAACTGATTCCTGAGGATAATAGGCATTCTGCAGCCAAATACATCACATTGGTCAAACTGCTTTTTAGACAGTGATTTGGGGTCCATGACCTATGCTCGTAGAGTAGCATATAAACGTAATATCAGAAGCCTTTGGGCTAAGTGAAATGTTTCTGAGTTGGCGATACGTATTGAAACACAAATCCCAGAGATTTCAAAACATTTTCGCTTTACAGATAAATAAAATTCAAAATCAATATGCAATAAAATGCAAGGTGTTTAGCCTCCAGTGTGATGAACAAATTTTCTAACTTCACAGGTTTTCTATCAACATGAGATGATCCTCCTGTGCAATAGTTCTGAGGACCATTTTAAATCCTCGTATTCTGTGGGTTAGTATTTCCAGAGTGTGGTCCATATCGTGATACATATTTTTAAACATAAATGAATTTGACCACTGCATGATGCAATAACTGTGGACACCTCTAGGAGGTGGGTGGATTCTTACTGGGGGTGTCTTGGAGCCTTTGCTGTGCCAGCCCACCCCCTGCAGGAAGTGCCATCTGTTGAACCGGGACCCCTTAGTGTCAACAGCATCTGAGAGACACACCTCAGAAACGACATCCTGTCAACAAAAGAGCTCTGAAATGAACTTAATTAGGCAGAACTTAAACCTTTAACCAGGCTGATGTCATTTGAACAAAAAAAATGTACATGATTCACAGTAGATATTTCACGATAAAGTAACAAAATATTGACAAGTGAAATGGCGTGCTATGTGGGTTTTCTCCACAACCACCCAGGCAGGGGGTGAAGGGGTGGAGGGTGACCATGAGCTGACGGCTGGTGATGGGTACATGGGTTCATTAGCACTATTGTCTGCTTTTGCAGAGTTTGACCTTGTCCATAACAAACAGGTTAGAAATAAGAAACAACCAATAAAGAAAAGAAAGAAAGAATACCAGCAAGTCAGTGATCTCAACAATTAGACTTCAGATTAATTGTATCATATTTCATCACCGTATAGTTTCTAATCTGCTGGGACATACTTTAATCTCTCATTCCTTGGACTGGCCTGTGCAAAATCTACCCGAACAGACACATTTTAAGCAATAACAAAACCACGTCTTGCGGAGGAAATCGTGCAATTCACCATTCGTCCTGGTCGGCGTCACAGTTGCAGTGGTATCGAGGATCGATGCAGTTCCCCGCGAATCCACAAGGGCACTTTTGAGCATCAGGCAGAGAACCTCCCCAGTAGGTGTGCGTCTCATTGGCTCCTCCAACCCACCAGCTCAGGGGGGTTCCATCTGGAAGACAAGGGTGAGAAGGTGATGTCCGCTGGGCCCCCACCCTCCGCCACCCCAGACAGCCCTGGCCCGCAAGGTCATCGTTAAGAAACCCACAGAGCAAAGAGAAATCTGCTTCAGAAATGATTCTCTCCTGTTCTCTGAGCATTCTGACCGCGCTTTCTGATTGTCTGATCGAATCACTCGATCAGTCCTCGAACCACTGCTGGATCGTGAAAATGAACAACAGAACTAATCTTTTAGTCACACTATTAAATAATTTTTAGTCAGCAAATTTGGGTGGTTTCTTTAAGAACCACATTAAAGAACGAGTTGCCATCACCATTAAAACAGCGTCAGCAGCTGTTTATAAGCGGAAGCCGATGTGACATGCCCGTCGGATCCAACAACGCAGCACCGAGCCGCTCCTTCTGGGAAGCGCTGGCTTCTCCCTGCGCGTCCACGGAAGCCCCAGCTGCGGGTCTCGTGTGGGCCCCGAGGGGCCCCGAGTGGACACACCCTGCCGGGGCCTGGGTGGTCTCTGGGCTCGGCAGCACTGAAGGGCGTGTCTCTGCCTGTGCAGAGAGACACACAGAATCTCCGTGGAAGCCCCGCGCTCGGGGGCCGTCTGCACCCCCGACTGCGGCCTGGAGCCGGTGGCCACCTGGCCAGGATTCCGATGTACGGCTGGCTGCCTCCTGAACGCCCAGGGCCGCAGGACCGGAGGGACAGGCGTGGCCGAGAGCCGCAGGAAGCACCCAAACCCGGGAGAAGGTGACGAGAAGGGCGCAGGGTGGGCGCACAACCACCCAGAGGGGCCGGAGGGGGACGCGCCGTGGAGAGCCGTCCGGGCCCTTTGCTCAGAGGTGCTTGGCCGTTCCCACACGCTCTTCTGAACCCGTGAGTGGTCGCCAGGGACCCGAGCATCGGAATGTGTGACGGCGCCCAGCTCCCCGTCAGATTCCCACCCTCCCTCCCCGAGACTGGACAGCCGCCCTGCCGCCAGCTCCCAGGGCCGGGGGAGCGAGCTGTTCACGAAGCCACCAAAGATGCATTTTCTCCAAATTAAGCCAAGACCTCTTGCTGGGAGGCAAAGGATATTTAAAATATTTAATAGATATTTTGATAATGACACTTTAAAATTTTAATTACTTCACAATTATGCTTTCAGAAATCAAAGAGGAAAAAACATCACTGCAATCCAACTTATAATTGGGTTTTTATCTCTTAATTTCCTCATCTTTCCAATAAAACAGCAATTATCAAATGGTTGTAATGACACCAAGGGCCTTTGGTTGCATTTGTGAATTTTTAAGTATTCTAGAGATTTGGGGAAGGTATAAGAATTAATTAATAAAACAAGAGAAGAAATGAAGAAGAAAATAAAGGCAGAAATAGGAAAATTCCTGGGGAACCAGGAATCATGTCCAGGAACTCCTAACTCAGTCTCTGGCTGAGTCACACTTCCTGAGCCTCACAACCCAAACCCTGCAGCGGGCAGCCCCCGGGGGTGAAGGTGCATCTCCTGTTCCCTGAGCTTCCCCACCCCCAGCCCGGCTTCCTTGCCCTCCTTCTGAAACCGCCCTCGGGATCCTGAAATCCTGCCCTGAGGGCATCCGTCCCCATCTCCCTCTTCTGCCCCTTTAGACTCTGAACCCCAGAACCTGCTCTCCCTCCTGTCCTGACCCCTCCCCACGTGGCCTTTCTGCTCCTTCTGTCTCCACCTCCGACCTGCTCCTTCAGTCTGTCTGTCTGTGTGTTTATCCACGTTCACACTCTGGACCCGCAGACGAGAGGGATCTGCAGGAGGGACACGTCCCTCGTCCTCATGCTGTGGCCCTCGCTGGAGCGTCTCCACTATGGTTCTCTCCCACTGGATCCCCTGGGAGGGTGGGGGTCACAGGAGGCTGAGGCCCAGGCCCAGACCAACTGCAGGTTCTCGGGAGCCTTGTGGGGGCAAAGGCGCTGGCACTGGACACAAAGCTCTTTCTGTGGTTGTTGGACACCGCTCCCTCAGGCCCAGTGGAGGCATCCTCGCCACCTGTTTTCTGACCTTTCACCCCAGCCGCTCCGCCTGCCTCCCCCAGACCAGTCCTGACCTTCTCAGAAACCTGTTCCTGCCACACCTGTCAGTAAAGGTCCACCCAGAGCCCGAGTCTTGAGGAAACGTCCCCTGAGCTGTGCCTGTCTGTCCACATGCTCCGAGGTCACCTGTGCACATTTGCATTGAGCCAAACAGCCCTGGGGCTGGAGGCTGGAGGCTGGAGGGTGGACCTGCAAACGTGATGGGGGAGCTGGCAGGTGGGAGTGACTGGCCTCCTGGCTCCAGGCCTGCGGAGCCCGGGGTTCTGTCTGTTCTCAGACCCCCAGCTAAGCCCATGGGAACTTCGCACATGCCGGGCACACAGCTCACGCTCCTGAGGCACCTGCAACACAAGCTCGAGCCCTGGGTGACTCCACGTCTCCATTTGCAAAGTATGACATCCAAATCCCCATCTCCTGCCTCCAGCTATCCCCTCCAAGGTTCTGGAATGTCTTGGGTGACATATCTAAGTGACAGTTTTACTCAACATTCTCAACAGCAGCTTCACTGAGTCACCGTCTCACATGTGAGGACAGACACAATTTCGGGGCAGGCAAAGGGCTCCCTCTGTGCTGTTCCTCTGGCAAGAGCACCCTTCCTTCCTGGTTCCAATCTGTCTCCCACCCACTGTTTTGGAGCATTCCTTCTGTCTCAGAGGGGCCCACCTGTGGACAGATGTGGCGCTGACCGAGGGGCCCACTGGTGGGCAAGTGGGGAAGTGATGGAGGGGCCCACCTGTGTAAGGGGGTGGTGCTGGCCACCAGCCCCTACAGTCTCCTCCTGTGAGACCCGACACCTGCCTCCCCTCCATTTCGTGACCGGCTCATCTTGCCCTACAGCACCTTCTTCTCCTCATTCCCCTTAGGACAAACTTCAGTGTTTACGTGTCCTTCTGTTTTTAATTCAGTAATCAAAACTCAACAAAGATGCACAAAGATTTGAGCCCTGAGCTGTCTCACACTCCCTATAAACGCAGAATGGAGGAGGTGACAAGGGCCTCCCAACAAGGACCCTTGGCTCAGGGGACCCAGAACCCCCCTCATGTCCCAGGGCTCACAGGGCAGATGAGGTGCCCAGTTGCAGGGGCACGGCTGAGCTCTGGGGGAGTCGGGAGGGGGTTCTCTGCATTTGGGGGGAGGCAGGAAGACCACACAGAGTGGCATCCCCTAGGTGTGGGGGAACCTACCCTGCAGGATGCCAGCGCCTAGCGGCTGGGACCTGCCTGAGGGACAAGGGCACGCAGCAGCGTCCCCTGGACATGACACATATTGTGACGTTCACATGGCAAGCTCTTACCAGGGGCCGGGAGCCCTCAGTTGTCTTACCCCTCAACCTGCGACTCTGCTCCTTTGCAAGAAAAGACATGGCGCGAAGGTGACATTGGGTGACGTGGCTTCTTCTCTCATTTCCCTCGTTGGTAGAAAGAGGAGGGATGCACAAAATTCAAGGACAAGCAGGTATCGTCATAAAACACTTGCAGCACCACACACTCCAGGCCTGCATTAGGAAACCAGGATTTGGGGAGCAGGCGTGGGTTAAGCCAGGGGGGCAGTGCTGGGGGATCCCTGTGCCCAGCAAGGCTCGAGAACTTCCTAAATAAGAGAGTGCGTGGTGGAAGCAGAGTCCGGAAAGATGCATCTGTTTATAGAGAGTGAACTCTTGGACAGTTTGGAAAAATCTGGAGGCCAGAAGCAGGGGACAGGCTGGAAGGCCTTGCAGCAATGAGGACCAGGGACATGAGGAGTTGATGGGGACAGAAGAGAAAGAGTGACACAGGGAGATGCTCTGAAAGGAGAAAATGTTCACCCTGAACCAGCATTTGGAGGCTGACTGGACATACAAGAGGAAACAGTTGGGGTAACTATCTGCCCACCATGGTGTCAGCAGGCTGCGCCTGGATCATGCTGGACCTGTGCCCCATCTGCCTGCACCCTCACTTCACCAGGTCAGGTCAGGGCCAGGAGCATCTGTCTGACGTAGGCTTGTCAGTGGTACTCCATGGCGCCGCGGGCTGCCTACCTCGAGTGTCCCGGAGCCGAGACTTCCTGCAGTGGAACTCCAGCTCCTGCTGGCAGTGCCCAGCGCGGGTGATGGTGGCCAGCAGCTGCTCCGTGCTGGCTGCGTACTGGAACACGGCCCCGTGCGGGTTCTCCTGGTCTGCACCCTTGACCCTGGTGAAGGCCGAGCCGTTGTGCTGCAGGACGGTCCACGGGACGTCTCTCGGGAGAGCGGGAGAGAAAGAGGTGTGTCACTGAGCTAGACACAGGAACTTGAGCGCTGTGTGCCTTCCAGGGTGGGACATGGGACCAACGCAGCAGGATCCTAACCCTTAAATCCCGACAGTGCCCTCCTGTCACGACCCACGTCATTGTGTCTGAGCTGATCCTTTCAGGAAAATGCACATTTCTGCATATTTATAATGTTTATGGGAGAGAAAAAGGAGCAGAACTGAGTTATTAAATTTCTGTAATATTCTAAAATAATATAATCAAACAATGGCTTTCTACTCTTACACAACCCTTCTCTTTGCGGGAGGACGTGCCCGTTGCACACTGCCTGTGCTGTCAGCACCCTGTGCATCTGTGTCCCTCATGGTCAGGCCCCACACAGGTCATTGTGGCCTCAGGGCCACACAGCCCTGACCTGAGAGGTGAGAGAGAGCAGCTTCCTGCGTGACGTCTGCCCCTCCCCTGCAGGGGGACGCTGGCCTGAGATGGCACCATGACGCTGGCCACCTCTGTGTCCCAGTGTAACCTCTGTCCATCAGACATGATGGCCGGACTATAGACCCCAGGACACTGAACGCTGGTGCAGAGGAGGCGCATGGGCCCTTCCAATCCCTGAGGCCCCGAGTCCACACGTGGGTCCAGGCACCTAGCATCGTCTGTGAAAAGTGTTGGTCAAATGGTCTGTTTCCGTTGGGTTTTGCCCAGTTAAAGGGCCTGAAAAGCCATCCCATGGACTTGGTTTTGTTGGTTTGCTCTTTTATATGTACCTCCATCCTGCGTGGTGGGGCATGTGGCCCAGAGAGGGGGACGTGGACACGCACACAGCCTGTGGCTGACTGTGGCATCAAAGTGCTCCTGCCTCTTCACCGCTCACGTAGTCCCGCCTGACGCAGGGGAGGGGTGGGAGCCCAGGAGAGGGGCTGTGGTAGTTCTCACCGTAGCTGAGTGACTGCAGATAAACACCAAGCTGCAAAGGGCAGAGAACACGGGGCGGGACGCCATGGAGACCCCTGCGGACACCTCATGTTCACGTCTCCTCTCTGCGCCGGCTCCTCGCACGTCACCTCATGTTTCTCTGTCAGGAGGACCTCGTCTTCGGGGACCTGGCTGACCCCAGAGAGGTGCCGTCAGTGTCGTCACCATGCCCTCGGATTCTGGCTCCCTCACCGCTGGGCCACGGGCTATGAGCCTCCCGAGATGCAGAGCTTCTGGCATCAGACGGGGCTGGGTGGCCTCTGGGAGGTGGGGTTGCTGTGTGGAAAGTGACTTCAGTTCCCTGTGCCAGGTCACATCTTCTGAGACCCATGCACAGGGCTCTCGGGTGCTCTGTGCCCCACTGGAGGGCGCCAGCCCATCCCCGCCCATGGAAGATGCAGAGAAGTCCTCCGTCAGAGCCGTGACAAGTCTCCATCCAACCGTGCACTTTGGGCTCCCGGTCGCCTGCTATGCTATTCCCAGCGCAGAGGGACCATGCAGCTCCCAGGACACGTGGGGAGGGGAGGTCTGGGGGCCCCGCCTCAGGCCTGTCTGCTCTGACTTCTCATGCAGACCCCAGGGGCGGGGGCTCCTCCCAGGGGCCCCTCCTTGGGCCTCACTGGCCTTGGCATCGAGCCGCCTGGGGGAGGGAGGGCTGGGGCAAGGTCCCACCACGGCTCTGCCTTCGCCCCCACCCCCCCACAAGCCATCTGAGGCCCCATTCCCTTCATTCTAGGATTCACTGACACTACACCTGGAGCACAGCTCTGCCTTCGTCCTGGATTTCTGCTCTAACACCGCTGCTCTGAGGTGGGGGCTGAACGTCCCAGAGCGCGGTGACCTGGGGCAGCGTGAATGGCAGAGCAAGCACGGGGGGTAGTGACTGAATTGCAGTGTCACCCCTCTGACCTCTCTGAGCAAATTGAGTGCCTGCGAGCACCAGGGCATCCCACAGGGACGCTGTTGAGTCAGGAGACGAGATGAGAAAAGCTACCCTGCTGCCCCTCTGAGGACCACCCAGTCTTCACTGCAGCCATAAAGAGGAGATAATCACGGTCCGGATGGAGATGATGAGGCAAGTGTCTTCATAAACTTGGCCTTGAACTCCCTGAAATTAACAACGGATGGTCAATAAAACTCCTGCAGACACCAGACCTCACAGTCAAGAATCTGCCAGAGTAATTTTGATGCTTCAGAATTTCCATTGACCTTGGCATCTGCTGGTACTTGGCGAGGGCCCCGTGCCCTAAATGTGCAGGTGTGACCAGCTGAGCTGTTAGCCAGACGGCCGTGCAACACCAGACAGCACCTGAGGATGTCAGAGAATCTCACAGGATCACGGTAATTCAGAATCCGAGGGGCGAAAGGAACATGTCATTGGAATGTGCAGCTTCATATGAGTTACGGCATACATGCTCTGGGCAGCCACCCCAGCCACTGTATGTGCACACACGTGTGTACAGACGTGTGCACACACCTGGTATGTGTGAACATGGATGCACACCTGCACACACGCATAAGGGCACGTCTTCCGGTTTTCTAGAGGTTCACAATCCCTTCCATTGTTTTTCTTATCTAAAAGGCGACTGTTACTCAGACACACCATCGCTTCGTCTGAAAGTCTGGTGCCTGGACTCACAGGGCGACACTCTGGGCAGATGAACGGGGACTGGGTCTCTCCAGCACTTTGCCATAACCATGGAGGAATGTTCAGAGCAAGGACGCACCCTCGGTCTGCACAGAACGTCAGATGCACTGGGTACCAGGTGGGCGAGCACCGTCCTCAGAACAGGAAATGATGAGGAGGACGTGTGTATGTATTTCCAGAGCTGACGTCCTGCAAACAATGTCCCTGCGACTTTTCTGCCCTCTGCTCTTGGGCCCAAGCTTTCTCCACAGTGGAGCCTGTGTGTCCACTGCCAGGCTGTGCTGGTGTTTGTTGAAACGTCTGCCTGAAAGCAGTTCTATGCCCACTGCCACCACCCGGGTCCATCCACGTCCTCTGCTGGAAGACCTGCCTGATTCACTTGGTCGAATCTCTTGAGTAAAGGCAAAAGCAGTCAGATTTTATCTTGAGTATTGAGGAGAAAAAAAACCAAAAAATTTCTTGAGAATGTTTTTTAACCTATTCAAAAGTCATCAAAAAAAAAAAATGGATTCTCCCACAGTTCTGAGGCCAGAATCTGGAACCAAAGTGTTGGGGGCCAAGCTCCCTCTGAAGGCTGGAGAGGAGGGCCCTTCTCTGCCTCTTGCAGCTTCTAGTGGTTGATCCCTGTGTGATCCTTGGCTTGTGGCTGTATCACTCCAACCTCTGCCTCCATGATCATATGGCCTGTGTCCCTCAGGTGTGGCTGTGTCTCCAAACCTCCCTCCCCTTATGAGGACACCAGCCTTTGCATCCAGGGCCAACCCTTATCCAGTACGACCTCATCTCAACTTGTTTACATCTGCAAAGACCTCATTTCCAAATACAGTCCCATTTGCAGGTTCCAGGTGGACATGAATTTTGGGGAGACACTATCCAACCTAGTGCACAGGGAGACACTCAAAATCTGAATTAACATCTATATCTGCCCTGCTTTACTTTTTGCTGTTTCTATTGTTTTGAAACTTAGCAGAGTGGAAAATTTAGAGAGGTAGCAGTTCCATCCAGAGACTGCAGTTGAGTCACCTGTTACTGAAACACGCAGTGATGGAGAAATAGCATCAAGGAAGGTGTGCCACCTGGATGTGAGGGGTTAGGTCAGCATGGGTGAGGGGATGGAGGCACGGATTCCAGTGTGGACAAGATACACACGTGTGGCCATAGTTACAGAAACAGATGCAGCAATCATAGATATAGACAACCAGCATCCACGCAGGAGCTCAGGACCTCAGGGCAAATGGACTGTGTGTTCACACTTGCTTACAGAGCAGCTCTGTGAGGAGATGAGATGCTGTCTAGATCATCTCACTGCATCTCTAGAAGAGCAGGCAGGCCACACGTGCATATGCAGGTCAAGTCATCATGCTGATGGCTTAAATACGTGTAATTTTTATTTTAAAAAAGTGAAATTTCTTTTGACTTTAAAATGCATTAATCCAATCAGATAAGTCTTGAAACTTTTTGTTTTAGGATTTAATAGGCAAAATTTTATTACCAAATATTCCACAAATAGAGTACATGCATGCAAATAATGATATAACCATAAAATTTCACTTTTGAACTATTATTTAAAATTTTTATCAAATGCCTTTATTGAATAACGACCTACTATTCAAGATTATTCTATTAAAGCTGCTGGCCAAGTAAATTTCTACTTGGTGGACTATGATTTTGTGTTTAATAAGAGTCTTCAAGTCTAACTCAAAACTTTAGCTCACCTGTTATGTTACAGAATACCGGGAACGGCTCCAGGGGTCCGCTGCCGTCGGGGTCGACGTTGTAAAGCCCGGAGGGGCTGCCCCTGTGCTTGTAGGTTTCACAGGACTGCTCATAGAGGGCTGGGGAGGTCATGCAGGCGTCCACCGGAAACAGAATGGAATGAGGTTCTTAACATTTTTATTAGGAGAGGAAGGATATTCCGAGTTCTGCATTATAGTAAATATTTATCCCCCAGGAGACAAGGTGACCATATCTTAAAATAAAAAACCATTTTTAAGTAATGTATGTGGCAATATATTTAACTAGTAGAAGAAAAGAGTGTTACAATCCTTTTTATAACATTTTTAAATTCCCAAAGGCAAATAAAACTACTTGGTGCAGTGGCAGATTTGGTTCATTGTGATGTCACCAGGAAACATGACAAATGTCTGCACGGAGGTGCTGTGCCACACACGTGTGCCATTCTGATCTGCTGGCTCACACCCCTCGAACAAGTAACCCTGACTCTTTATGAGGCTAGCCCACTCGTCGTCCCCCCCCCCCCCCAATTAAGAACAGAGGCTGTAATGAGTCAGTTTAACTGGGTCTGTCCACCCGGCCTCACTTCTCAGAACGGCCTCCCAGTGGGTCACTGTGGATTGGCCCAGTGTCATCCCCTTCTGCTCCACCTGCACAGAACCACAGCTAAGTCCATCGGCAGCTCAAGTGGCTGAGATGGAAAACCCAATCACTTATCTTATGACTGTTTTCCCAGAGTTCTTGGGTTTATAGTTGCTCATTACAGTTAAAGAAGAAAATTAATCCGTCAGAGCACATTCAAGAGGCGTCTGCTCTCTGTAGGATTCTGTGCTGGGCACGATGGGGAATAAATAACAGGAGAGATGATAGGGCCTGTGGGAGCTCCTCCTCCCGGGTAAGAGGGGAGGCCTGTCAGCATTTGCTCTCACCTGGCTCTCCCACAGGTAACGTGGAGGAGCAGGGTGAAGGTGGGTGAGCTGAGCCCTTCCCGATCATCCCCCCGCCTCCCAAGCTTCTTTGTGAGGCCGAGCCTGGGGCCCAGGTCTGGTCCCAGCTCTTCCTCGAGGACCAGAGCCTGAGAGGTTAGATGGAAACCCAGGCTGCGCGGTGAGAAAGGGCCTCACGGTGACCCCTGTCATCCTCCGTGCATCTCGTCGGGGTAAATTAAGTAAGAAGCGCAGAGCATCACGCACGGCAGTGTTCTCCACCGGGCGACTCTGTGCCCCTGGAGTCCAGTGGGGGAGGCCAGGATGCTGGTGACATCCCGCAGTCACAGGACGGCCCCAACACAAAGAGTCATCAGGCCCCAAAGGCCAGTGCCCCGAGGTTGAGAACCTCCGCCAGGCGAAGAACGGCCGGTCAGTCACAGAACCGGCTCAGTTTCCTCGGGGGAAAATGGGGTTTTAGTAGCACCCACCGTAAGGATGGGATGAGGCGGTGCACACACATCCGTAGAACAGGACCTGGCGGCTAAGACGTCCTAATGTCGCATGAACAGTTATTGCTGTCGCCGGGGCTCTCTCTGCAACCTGAATCCCCAGAGCATGCAAGGACCTCCTGGGACTCTGTCTAATTCTATGGACATTGATAACCTGGTAACGATCATCCTTCCATCCTACGGTGTTGCCAGGAAGCTCAAAGCAAAGTTGTGGCCCAGCTCGAGAAATGAAACCAGAGGGTGTATTCGGCTGGACTTCCTTTCATGTTTCTCTTTGATTATAATAGATTTTCTCCATTTATTTTCCCTTTGTCTGTTATCTTCTCCTTCCCTATCAATTTTTATCTTTCTGTAAGCGACTTTAAAGGAGCAACCTGGACCTCAGCCAGAGGCTGAAACACGCGTGTGTCTAGAGTGGCTGCAGATAAACAGGCACGTTTACTGGTCCTAAAGAGAAAGACGAAGGGGAGACTGGAGGTGACTGGAAGCAGAATGGGCAGCGCTTACAGTGGTGGCAGGTGGCGCCCGCGTAGCCGGTGCTGGTGCAGTCGCAATAGAAGGTGGTCCAGGTCTGTGAGCACCTGCCGCCGTGCTCGCAGTAGTTGGGCAGACACCTGAAAGAGGGAGCAGAGAGCTCTCAGTTCCCACGCGTGTTCATTGTAAAACGTGGGTCATGTTAGCCAACGTGCAGGGACGCCATGGCTGGTGACGGCCACACACAACCCCAGAGGCCAATGGCCATGGAGCCTGCTGTGAGGTTTCTACCCCCAACACTAACCCCCGCGTTAGGAAGTCCTCCGGCTCATCTGACGGTCATGCCTTTGTGACACCTGCCCTGTGAGGCTTCTCTTTCTGTTGAGGAGTGCGTTTTTCTACCACAGGACTTTCCACTTGGCTAGGAATAGCAATTGCTTACAAAAAATACAGTGATACTTTACCATGTTGAATTGTTCCAATATTTAAATTCTTAAAAAAAGAATGGAAAGGAAGTGGAGAGACTAAGAGGAGGGCGAGAAGGGAGGGAGGGAGGTGCAGAGGGAATCGTCAGGCCAGGAATCCACAAGGTCATTTATTCTAGGCTCACGTATCCTTCTGATTCTTTTTCCATTTGGAATTTGGAATAAAAGGCCAGTTGGGACCAAAGCTTGATTCACATTATGTTTTCCCAAGAAAAACAAATAAATCAGAAAATACTCAAGAAAACCCAACAACCATCTATGTATGATGGATATTTTGTCATCTGCTCAATTAAAATTAAAGACAGGACCCTTGAAATTTCACTTACAGGCTTTTGTGTATTTTAATTGATCATAGTATAATTGATTTTCTTGAAGATAAAAAGTAAATGTTCAATATCAAATATTCAAACAATCCAGCAGAGTATAAAAAAGAAGGTCAAAATGATTTGAAATCCTAGCCCATAAAATAACCACTATAGTTATGCATGTGCATATATTTATATTTAAGTGTATAAAATGTAATTACACATGATATTTTTCAAAGTTCTTATCAATGTTTCATTAATATGCCATGAGAATTTCCATGTCAACAAATTTATATTTTGTAAGCACTTTTGATAGCTCAGAGATAATGCATTTTAAAAGTATAGATTTGAATTTAGTAGAAACCTGTATGATGAAGAGAATCCATAAACAGCTGAAGTCAACAGAAAAGCAATAACACTAGTGGTTATTCAGATGCACAAATGACAGACCTGGCTGGCAGTGGTGTTCCTTGTTGTTTTTTGCAGACTCTAAAGAAAATGATTTCACCTGTGAAGAGCTATGTTACTTTGTGTGGAAACCAAAGACTGAGTCTTTCACTCTGTGGTAAATACTCTATTTTCTAATTGATCTGCCTTTCATGATCCATTGGCTAAATCCATTTTTCCTTTTTTCGGATTGGAATTGGGATTCTTACTGCTGTGAACTGAAGGAGAAATTGTTCACGTGTTCATCCATTCATGATGCTCCTGGGGGTGTGTGTGACTCCTGATGACACTCTGCCCGGTGCCCTGGGGCCCACGCACCCCTCCACCCATGCTCTCCCGTCCAGAGTGCACCACACCCACCCTAGACGCTCCGCCCAAGGTGTCTCCTCATGACTTTCGTCCTGCGTGAACTTGTCCAGATAAACCAACCACCAGTCAGAGGGGATGTGGTTTGAAAGAGCACAGTTCATACCCATTCTCTCCGTTCATACGTCTCCAATCCAAGAAGCTGAAATCAGGCTTCCTGGAAAATAGAGGCTGTCTTTCTTTCTTGTCCTTCCTCCCCTCAGAGACCGCAGACTGACCACACCTGCCTCCATCCTGCTCCAGCAGCTACTGTCCCTCCCCTGCCCCAAGTCCCTCTGACCCTGAAAGAGCTTCCCAACTTCAGTGCACATGTTACTAGACATGGGAAGGAAGGCCACATGATCAGTGCTGGTGTGAGTGTGCAAGTGTGTGAGTATTGTGTATGTGTGTGCATGCAAGTGTGTGCACAAGTGTGAGTGTGAGCACTGGGTAAGTGTGTGTGCCCACAAGTATGAGCATGTGCATGTGAGTGTTTTGTGAGTGTGCAAGTGTGTGAGTACTGGGTGAGTGTGTGAATGTTGTGTGAGTATGTGTGTGAGCGAGTGTGTGACTATGTAAGTGTATGTGTGAGTGTGAGCACTGGGTATGTGTGTGTGTGCAAGTGTGTGACTGCAAGTGTATGTGAGCACTGGGTGAGTGAGCATGTGTGAGTGCAAGTGTGAGTGTGCGAGCATATCAAGTATGGATCTCACTCATCTCCAGGGTCCTAGATCTAGGCTTTCAGTGATGCACAAGTTGGCACGAAACGAGACAGGGACTGGACACACATGGAGTGAAGGTAAGTGCTGCACAGGTGAAGGCTCCCCCAGGTCTGAGAGGCTCTGGGGGGCGTGTTGACTGCACATTTCCACTGAGCAGAGCGCACCTGGGATCCTGGAGTTCTTCAAACATGACATGTGAGAAATGGTTAAAGAACTAGAGAATTTTAACCTGAAGGAAAAGAGTGTTTAGAAAATCATATAAAGTCACAAATGTTTAAATATTTGAAGTGTCAGAGTAGGCCAGAGGGTAAAAGTGTGCTCGGTTCAGCCATGGAGAGTGGACACAGATAACAGGTGGACGTCAGACACGTCAGATTGCCAGCAGTGGCCAAGATGGACTGACAGGGATAGGATTTACATCCCACCTGCAACAAACACACAAAAAAGGAAGAAACGTGAAATGACAGCTTGTTTCCAAGACACTGGCCATCAGACAGGGATGGACAATAACTGCTAAGAGATGGAAAGCAAACAGGATATGTCCTGTGGTTGTCCCCAGGGACTCTCCAGACTGTGGGAAAGGAAGAGTGGGGACCCTGCAGAGCTGCCAAGACGCCCCAGGTTGAGCAGATGGAGCTGAGAGTCAAGGGTAACTGAGGCAGCTCGTGCGACAGGATGGATGACGAGAGAGGACGGTGCTGCTCAGAGGACTGAAGAGGCCCCTGGGCGCTCAGCAGAGTCCTGGTCATCGTGTGGTGTGAGGAAACCACCCACAGCCAGGGAGAGAACTCCCCCAGAGGACCAGAAGGGATGGTAACCGCTGTTGACGCAGGGCTGGGGGTGCCTGTCCTCCAGCCAAGAGGACGCCCCCATCATCCAGGGGCTGCTTAGGGTGGTCTTGTCTCTGCCCTGGAAAACAATCACCTCGAGACTCAGTGCTGCTCAGCCACACACCTCTCACCGCCAGGAACTGAGACAGGGACACTCATGGGAGTACAGCCTACAGAACAGAAAGGCAGAACCACCAGCTGCGAAGAAGCAGGAGAGTGCGGCCGAAATCGGGGAAAATTGATCAGCAATGGCCTAGAGCTGACAGGTGCTCCCTCGGCAGACGGCGGTTTTCTGTAAGTTAACAAAGGTAAGTGGAGACTTGGAAGATATAAAAAAGGCACCGATTGAGTTTGTAGAGATGAAAGTACAGTGTTGACATGAGAAATATGTTAAATGGAATTAGACATGTAGAAAAGATCAGCGAACACGGCGGCTCTTCATGAATCATGGGACCCGTGAGCTGTGGGATGGCTCCACATGGACAACTGGACGTGTATTGAAAGTTCCTGAAGGAGGAAAGGGGGTAAAAGTAGAAACAATTGAAGACAATGGTGTAAATCTTCCCAAATTTGATAAAAATTAGAAACCCACAGATACGAGAATCCCAGTGTTCCACAAGCAAAATGAATGCCCAAAATGACAGTCGCTCTGTTTACAGAGCCCAGCGTTCCTGCCGTGGTGACGCGGAAGTTCTCTCCTGTTAACTTTCCACGTGTCAGTTCTCCTCCAGCGCGAGCTGCCCTCTGCCTCACTGCGCCTCCATCACCCTCATCCCTTTCCCAGCACTAACCCAACCGGTCCCCGGGGAGGGCTGGTCCTCGCTGTCCCCAGGGGACCAGGGGCAAGTTCAGGTGTCCTACCCTCAAGGCCCCCCAGCCCTGCGGGGTGGCAGCGGGAATAGCGCCCTGACCACAGGGCCCTTGGTTTCCTGTGTTTGATGATCATCATCGGTTTTGTTCAGTGACACATTATTGACCTATTTCTACCCACGGACAACTGCAGCCACCTCAGCAGTGCTTGTTCGGAACTGGGGAGCTCGTGGACATGCAGGAATAGAAGTCAGGAGCATGTGCCTTCTGCCCATATGCTGTCATTTGAAAGAAGCTGCTTTATACAGTTATAGACATGATTTTCTTACTTTTTCATGGGAAATGTCACTATCTTACTCCTTATGAACAGCAGGAGGCACGGGGAAAGAAAGAGAGAGACAGAGGCAGACAGACAGAGAGAGACACAGAGACACAGAGAAACAGAGAGATAGAGAGACAGGAACTCTTTCTCATTGTCTCTTCTGTGACCCTCCATCAGCATCTCGAGTATGGGTGTCAGAGCACTGTCCTTACCTGTCCAGGATGCCACAGGAGTCTATCTGCAGGTTGCTGAAATTCCCGAGCACCCCCTGCTGCACTGAAATCAGGTCCACCTCTTGGGCGTTAATGGAGATGAGCCTCAGACACCCCTGGAATCCGCCGAGTGACCCCCCACATTCAGGCCCAGAGCCTGGAGGGGGGCATCCTGGGTGTTCAGATGCAGGGAAACAAGAGAAAGAGGGAGTCAGGACACAATGCTGATGGTATCTTGGCGTGAAAGGCGGTCATTCCCTCCGTTCGAGGACTCCTGACATTCAGAGGCTCCTTCTCACGAGGAGAAGGCCTTTCTGCTCATTTGGGAAGGAGGAGGGCGAAAGTGTGGTGGGTAGGTATAAAATAACATTGGGGTTGGGAATATAAAAGAGATGAAGACAAGTTAGGATCCAAAATTCCAGCTGAACTCAGAGCGTGATCTCCTGTTAAAGCACACTAGCAGCTTTAACCCCTTTCAGCATTATGCATCATATGTGAAAAATTTAAATGTATGTTGATTTAAAACTATAAATGAAATAACAGATTTCATTATTATATGTAGACATTGCTGAAATTATGGTATTTGAAAAGTGGTATTAAGTCAGAAGGTGAGCAGGCACCTTCCCTTCATCCAGAAACTGTGCGAGGCCCGTGTGTGTGAGTGTGCATGCCTGCAGGCTGGTTCAAGTCGTGTGTCCTAAAGACTCACCTATCAAATGAAGGAAAGTGTATCTGTTTTATACAACCAGATTTGCATGAGGTGACCTAGTCAAACATAGAATCAAAAATTAAAATTCTACAATAATGTCTTCATACGATAAAAATAACAGTCTATATGAGAGCAAGCACAGCATCCAAAAATATCATCTTGAAAGATATGCTATGAAAGAGGAAATGGGCATTTGATAATTTCCGGAGCCAGGCATCCCCCTCCATCCAGCCACAGCCACAACCCCGAAGGGCTCCCGAGCCGGCCTGGGGCCACGCCAGGACCTCTGCTCTTCCAGCCACCGTGAGTTCCAGCATCCCAGCGTCACGTGGAGAGCCATCTGTGCCCCCCGCTGCCTGAGTCCTGCCACGTGGATGTGGGTGCTGCTCCTCTAGGAGCAAGGCTGTCTGGCTGCAGGGTGGGGACAGCGGGGCGCTCGGTGGTTACTGTCACTGCGTGGGCAGATCCAGCATGCACTCAATTAACACTAAATTTTCCTGTGCAAATGGCACACGTGGATACCCACTTTAAGCATTCATGTCATTTAATGCCAAAACATTCTTGTGCTCATTTGGATTTGAGAGCTCGGCTTATACTTCACTTTTTTTTCACCTAATAAAGTGATGCTTTATTAATCTCCACGCCGGGGGCATCATTTTTCCCTGATTACAGGTAAAAATTATTTAACAATTGTTTTTAAACTTAGAAAATCTTTCAGTTATTTAAATATTAGAAATTATCAAATTATACTACTATTTATAATGTAGGCTTGAGGTGTTGTGATCATTTTTAAGTTGTATTTTAACAAACCGACATAAGTTATTTTGTTAAGTATAGACTTCACCCACCAAACTTATGTATGATTTAAAAAAAATAACTCCCCGTAGCCTTATGTTAAATAGTCACAAATGTGGAAAAACCGGGAGTAAGAATCACTCAGTATTTCAACTCTCTCATCATCCACACTGGATTCCTGCCTTGTAGTGTCCATGATAATCATGTGTTCAGTTTACATTTAGGTTTCAAGAATAGTCATAACCCTCTAACACTTTCTCTTCCCGATAAGCTACATTTGCATGACAAATGTGTCCATGTTTCCAGTCTCTGTGAAGCACAGGGAAATGCTTCAAATTTGAAATTATGTCACAAGGATCTGGTCAGATTCATTCAGATTTTCTTATTTTAGGGGTAACATACACAACTCAAGTGGTGAAACATGTACCGAGGATGACGCCATGGTCATTGGTTTATCACTGCAGGCGAGTCTACTTTCCATCGTTGATACATTAGGGCTGAAAGGATATTAACGTGAAAAAAATTGGGGGCAATTGTTATATTCTTGACATACTAACAGTTCTGCTAATGTCCCTTTCTCATGAAAAACACTGTTTATTCCAGAACAAGATTAACTCTGAAGCTTTGACAGCAGTGACAATTGCAGCCATGGAGAACAGGCACGCAGCTTCACAGAGAAACTCTGTGTGCACCTGGCCGAGGGCCTCAACAAAGGACACCAAGAACCATGCAAGGTGTGACTCAGCTTGCAGTCCTGTGATCGGAGGCTGGGGCAAGGAGGAAGCGTCCAGCTGAGCCCATTGGCGGAGGCCCTACATACAAAGATTTCTGGAGGAAACCTAATCCCGACTGACAGGAGCTGATGCGACACTGCCGAGGGGGCAGCAGTGACCCTCCGAGGGCAGTTGGTGGATGGTTGTCGCTTTCTTTGCACCAGGTTCCCTGAGCTGAAGGGTGCAGTGGAGGGGGTTGTGGTGAACCCAGCCTGGGGCCATCCGCCCAATGCCACACACAGCGTGAAATGGAACAGCACCGAGACTCCCCTGGAGGAAAGGACTGGATGCCAGGTGTCCTTAGACAGGCCTAATGGGAGGGCCATGGGAGGCTGTGCCAGTGGACAGTGCAGCTGCTGGAGCACACCCCACACAGGGAGCTGGGTCTGGTGGAGAAAAGTGAAGAGAACCACCCCAGCAGAATTCTACCACGAGGGGCAGACTGCTCTATTTCCTCCTCGGCCGGCCCGAGGGCAGCTGGAGGCCAGAACAGCCACCCTGGCGGCCACCCGTGGGAGCCACCTGACACACTCCACTGTGTGCAGAGAAGGCTCACAGACTATTCCTTTGACCCCAGAGTGGCGCCTGGACACCGAGGTGAGCCTGCATCAGGGGAAGAGCGAGGGGGAGGAAGACGGACATGGGGTCTCTCTGACTGTGGGATGCTGGATACAGGAAGGTGAATGGCTCAGCAATAAGCCACTAATAAATATGACTGGATAAACGAGATCCTAATGATAAAGAGATTCTCATGTTTTAATGTAAATTTTACCTCAATAAGGCTGCTGAGAAAAAGTAAAGTTCTTCACATTTGCTGAACTCTTGGGGAACCAGCAACACATGATTTATTAGGAAAACGTCACAGCTGCCCCAGTGGGGGCGGGAGAGCTGAACTTTGGGTGAGTGCCAGCAGAGTCTGAGCCCCTCACTCACCTCCAAAGTGGTAGGTGTTCCCTGCAGGGGTCTCAGCAGGCAGCAGGGTGTGAATGGTGGCGGCCCCGTCCCAGTCCACGGTCACACTCAGCTGATTCCCCTTTGCCGTCAGGGAGACCGAATGCCACTGCCCATCATTCAGTCCAGCCCCTGGGGAGATTAAAGTCAGGTAGAGAGACACCCACCACCTCAGACCTCATCGCGCTGGACGCGGTGACGTAGTGAGCCCAGCTGGCCGGAGCAGGAGCCCAGAGGAAGGGGGTGCTCCCCGTCCATGCAGAGAGTGAGGGCGTGGGGTCCACTCCACCCAAGTGCACCCGGACGGCCCCCAAAACCTAAAAGCTCCCATAACTTGACCCAGGATGCCTTCGTGCTCCCATCTGTGTAATTTAGCTTTGGGGGGGGGACATTCAGAAGAGCAGTTGCTCCCCAAATTGCAGGATGAATACAAGAAAGCTTCATGCCATTTTCTCCTACTTCACAAACTTCAGTGAGGGTCCGAGTCTCTATAGTGACGAACTGTGACAGCCAGACCACCGCGGGGCTGGGCTGTGTCAGAGGGGATGTCCTTTTAAGCAAACACATTTGCTGATGCACAAGGGCCACATCGGGCCGTCTGTCCTTAAACACCTTCTGATACAGGGCGAGAAACGCCACCCTGGACTTGAAGCCTTTACATCCAGGCTGCTCTTGCCAGACGTAACTGCCACGTGGGAGGCTGTGGATCCTGACGCCCCAGCATGGAGCAGGGGTCTCATATAGGGAGGGGCCCCGGGAAGGTAAGGCTGTGCCAGGGCCAGGGAGCAGGAGTGGGCTGAGGGGGCATCTCCTGGGTGGGAGCTGATCCAGGTGCCCATGCAGGTGCGCATTTCGGATGAGATCATCCCACCTCTGGCTGCTGCTCCTGATGAACTTGCTCACATCCTTATTCTCCCCACGCACCAAGGACACCCCCACCCCCCCCGGGAACTATGAAAGTGCCTCTTCCAGTTGGCATCACGTTCAGCTGGTGGACAGCAGGGCCCGCAGTGCGGGTGCGCGGACGCACAGCTGTTAGCTCTGGGGGGCAGGGTCTGTCTACAGGGAGCCTCACCCCTCAGTGCTACCAGATCCCTGACTTCTCATAGGAAGCCAGGCATCGGGACTTTGCTGCTAAATCTCCTGATTTTTAAATGTTGGCTACTGCTTCCAAAGAAAAACGGGAAAAAAGGCTCTGTTCAATCAAAACACAGCCAAGTTGTCACCCAGGACGGGCAGCGTCTGCAGCCTGGAGTGAATGTGTCACCAACTGGAAGAGGCACTTTCATAGTTCAGGAAAACAGGAGTCACAAGTTGTCACATCGTGGGTGCTCTTTACTCCCCACTGCGTCTGAAGGTCTTGTGGTTGATACGCACAAAGGTGGCAAAGATCGACAAGGAATTTTGGGGCATGCAGATTTATTTTTGATGTTTAATTGGTTGGAGTAATATGTCTTAAAAATTTTAAATGAAAATTTGCAAAGTTGGCAATTATGTTGAAAACTTTACCTTGTAATTCAAACATTTATGCAAATTTAACTCAATTCAGCTCCATGTTCAACACAATTTAGCTTTGATTCCACGTAAGAATCTTAATGCATATCAGATTCCAACTAAGTGTTTAATAACTAATAACTAAAGAAAAAAGCCACCCTTATTTAATAAAAGTTTAATATAATATCTTATTTAATTAATTTATTATAATTCATAAATAAATACGTTATTCTCCTTAAAGAGCCACTACATTGAATTCTCACAGCTCTGCTTGAAATACTACCTAGAATATCGAATGTTGATCACGGGAGCCACAGGTCAGAGATCTTTGCCTAAGTGGAAGAAAACTGAGTCATCTATACATTAGTAAGTCTTTTAATCATTTAATCTTCAAATACAAAATCCACTTGCTTCACTAAATCTATCAATAAAAAAGAATTTCAAAAGGAACAGGGAAAATGAAAGGTGGGAATTGGTGGGAAGAGGTTGTCTTCAGCTGAGAACAGGGGCATTCCATCCCATGTAAACATGTTTGTTCTATATTTACACTCATGAATGATCTGTCACAGTAGTTATGACCATAATCATATTAATGCTTTGATGTCGTGTCGGTTACCTGTCACTGAATGACAACTGACCCCCCACTCAGCAGTTTCCACGGGTCAGGAATCTGGGGAAGGCTCAGCTGCTGCCTCTGGGTCACAGTTTCTCATGAAGTTCCCGCAGGGTGTGGCAGGGGCTGCATCTCCTCTGACAGCTCAGCTGGGCAGGATCCACTCCACCTCCCTCCCAGGACTGTCGGCAGGATTCAGTTCCCCTAGACCACTGGGCTGAGGGTCTCCATCCCCTGGTGGACATCAGCTGGTGGCCGCCCTCAGTGTCTCCCCCTGGGGGCCTCCCAGGGAGACGCAACATGGCCGCTGGCTTCCCTCAGAAGGCAAGAGAGGAACATCCAGGACGAAAGCACTGTTGCTCTGTGTCCTGATCAAAGAAGGGACAGCCATCACTTTTGTCACATTCTGTTCCTTGGGAGCAAAACACTGGATCCAGCTCATCCCACAGGGGAGAGGACCGCGCAGGGCGTGAACCTCAGGAGGCAGGATCCCTGGGGGCCAGCTCAGGGGGCACCACAGAAGCCATGACTGATTCTTCTGTTGGATAGAAACATGACTAGAAAGATTTGAAAATAATTATCTTGTGTAATCTTATTCCCAGCAACTTTTCAAATATTCACACCAGTTGACGGGTTAAAAGTTGTGCTGGCTTCATGGTGCTCATTAAAGTCATATCCCACTGAAGCAACTTCTGTTAGATGTTTAAGGCCAGGCCCTGACCATGAAGAGGTGCCACTCTTAAAAGCACAGCAGATTCATCACCATAAACTACACGATAATGGCACATTGACTATAAATTAACATTTTTTTCTGATCTAGTCTCCAAAGCCAGCTCATTGTTAAGATAATGAGTGTGATTTCTTTCTTTCTTGTGAATCTGCTCCTGTAAATTTACCCCCTTGTGAGTGTTTGTGAGTAGACAAAGGACAGTCCTTCCTTAAAAAGAGTGAAGGGAACCCAGTTTCTGAGCTCCCACCTTTCCAGTAACGGGCGAAGCAGAACAGAACTAAGTTACAGGGCTGTGTATGGAAGGGCCTGTCTTTCTTCACATTTAGCTTCGTGTTTTATTGCTCTTGGCATAGATTCCTCCTCAGAGAAAGACTCTGTCTACTTCCAGTCACTTAAGCATTAAAGGTCAGTGATTAAAAGGCGGTGGACGTTACTCTAAAGCAGCGGAGGCCTGACGCAGCTCCCTGGTAAAGAATCCAGCATCTCGCACTGGTGTGGATGCATCCTTGCCAGATGCAGCACCCCAGAGTGGACGTCACGTGCAGGACCCCGTCATAGGCCCTTTAGTGACATCATTTCTGACCATGCAAATGACAGGGTAGCACTCAAACTTGGTGTGGGTCCCCAGGCGGTCGGCCCTCCCATGTCCTGGGGGAGGTATTCCGCCCCAGACCTACGGCTCAGAGGTAAAGTTTGTCTCATGTGGAGAAGGCAGTGAGGTCGCACTGTGCAGGTGTACCTCTCTCTGAACACTTGCTTCCCTCTCCCGAGTGTAGGCATGCCAGGTCCCAGAGCCTGTGGAATGGAGCAAGGCCGGCCAGGCCATTTCCTCCTGGGAGGGGCCCCTGATCGCCCCTTTCACTGGTTTCAAGGCTGTGCTTTCACTGCCTCTCTCCTTCATCACATCAGATCAGGTCTCAGGTCTCCGAGGCATTGCTTTCTGAGAGTGTAGCTGACCTCAGCAGGACCCCACAGCCCTGGCGACGGTTCCGCAATGCCTCCCTCATCTCTCCTCCCCTTTGCCTTGTGACACTCAGACCTGATGCCAACCTGCAAACCCAAGGAGCAGAATACAACCCACCTTCCTTCCTCTCCCTCCTGTTCTCACCCAAAAACGATTAGCCATCAGTTACATAATCAAGAACGTTGTTTTGGAATGTTAACCTATATCTCAAAGGCTTATCAGGGCTTCTGGCCAACAAAAATAGCTCCTCACTGGACAAGGGAGCAGAGACTAAGAGAAGGGAGGGTGTCTTCCCAGGAACATATTTCCTCCGACTGTGACGTCCACATGGAGGTCAGTTGCCATTTACAGACCAACGACTGGGTTTGGGAGTTCTCCACTCAGAAGGCGGGGACAAGGCTCCACTAACAGGGGCCATGTTGCCGCCTCATCCCTCCGAACTGCGAAGGTCCCTCATCACGAAAGACCAAGAATGGGAGTCACTTGTTGTCACATTTCATGACAGAACAAACCCACCAAAAGATGCAAAATGCAGGAAGCGGGTAGTGAGCCGTGGTGTCTGGTGATGAAGGGCTAACCGGGGAGGGGACGGAGCAGGGGGATCCAGAAACGGAGCTGGGGGCGGAGGGGGCTTCCTCTGGCAGCCCCTCCAACCCCGAGGCTGGTCTGGGGACGGTGGGGTGGGCGTCACCTGTCACAGCCACTTTGGTCACTAACACTAGTGCAGTGCAGGTATAAACAGCAAGGAGCCCGTGTTCAAGGATGGGTAGGGGGCACCTAGAAGTGGGGACAGTGTCTTTCAGACTCAATGAACCATTTCAAAAATCATACACCAATGTGAAATGTTCTGTGGGTCCTGGGGTGACACGGCCCTGTGAGCTGGGACTTGGGGACAATATTACCTGTGGTGATGTCACTCTGGGCCTGTCCTGGAGATGGGGACAGACTCAGCCTGAGGGTCCCATCCCTGAGGGCGAGAAGGAGTCCCCCGGAGCCTTGCTGGGGCCGGCTGGACAGCAGGCGCCCCGCACTGTTCCACGTCCGGAACTGGAAGCGGATGGAGGCCCCGTCCTGTCCGGGGGTGCCTGGCAGCACCAGGTAGCTCCCGGCACTCAGAAAGGTGACAGGTGCAGTCTGTGGCCGCGAGCAGGAGAAGGAGACAGTCCCCTGAGAGTGAGGGAGAGGAGATCTGAGGAAGCTCCGCAACACCCATCGCAGCAGCAGGGACCCTGGGAGTGGGCTACTCTGTCACCTAGGTGTCCCCCTGGGGCCCTTCCCAGATCCACATCCTGCCCTCTAGCCAGGATCATGTCTGAGTGATGCGGTCAGGCACAGGCACCCCCCGTGCTCTCCAGTCTCTGCCACCATCGGTCCCCAGATCAGGGAGCACCCTGGTGACAGCTCCCTGGTGACAGATGTGGCCACGCCTGTTTCTCGCCCCGAGTCAGCGGACCTTGCTTTACACATGTCTGGACCGACAGCCAGGACGAAACCCGCTGTCTCTGGGGGAGATGCTCAAGGGCCCTGAAAGACACGTGGGCCTTGGGCCACCCCCTCAGCCTTTTGTGACAAAATTCCGCTCTCAGGGCTGGACTCAGTTAACACTCACGAGAGTGGCCTTCTAACCAGAGTGAAATGCTAATTAATCTCTAGTGATGACAGGACAGGTCAGAGTGGTTAAAACTGGTCCCAATGACCTGGCTGTTGGGAGGCATGTCTGGGACTTTGGCTTCCAATGTAAAGTCACCCACGTTCAGTCTCTTTATCACCTCCTTGTAAATCATAGAAAGTACTGCAGCAGCTTATTGACAACACGTGTGCGTCCAAACTCCCAGGGCAAGTGCTTTCTTCCCAATGTCTCAGATGCCTCGGCACTTAAAATGGGGAGTCGGCTCTTCGGTGGCTGATCAGACTCCCTCCAGCTCACGGGGGACATTCCATCCCTAACAGAGCTGGTCTCTTGGGAGAAAGACATCACCACCCGGGGAGTATGAACTGAGACTTTATCCGGGTCGTTTATTTTCAGCAAAAACGTGTTTCTTCATCTCATATATAAACAACTGAGCTACGTGTGCCTTGATCTCTGTCTGCTTCTCGGGTGGGGAGGCTGTGAGACTAATAAGGATCGTACTTGGCCTGACTTCCCCATTTAGGGGGACCAGGGACCACCTTCCTCAGTGGAGCTGGCGCCTCTCCCACCCGCTCCGCCCCACGTGGACTCTTACCGTGATGAGAATCTGTGGTCCGTGTCGCTTGGCCAAATCAATAATATCCTCTCCATTAAAATTAATGTTTTCTAAACATCCGTTGAAGTTTTTTCTTTGAAATGTCACTGATTTTCCAGGTGCTAAAATCCCTCCAAAGCTGATCTTAGAAAGAAAAATGACATCAATAATATTCTTTAGTGGTTTTCTAATAACTTGCTTAAAACATCTGTGATTCGTGTAGCAGGAGGAGTCACAGGCCAATTCTGTAGAGCCGTGTTTGTTCATTTTAAATGAAATTCTAAGACATAGATTCTGGAAGTTTACATGAAGCTGACCCCCAGCACACTCGAGCTTCTTCACCCATAATTAGGGGAACATGTAATTTAGCATGGGACTGGGGAACTTGGGAGGGGAAGGGGGCCGCTGATACTCCTGACAGGACGACAGGTGCAGGTGGGCCAGGACTCAGGTCCCTGGAGCAGAACCCCAGGCCAGCCAGGTCCCCTCTGTTCCTGAATTACCAGCCCTGTGCAGATCCCTCCTCCCTCCTACAGCCTCCTGTGCTTTCCAGAGCGGGGGAAGCCGTGTCCCCCTGGGGTGGACCTTCTCCAACGCTGGCAGGTGCAGAGCCTGAGAACTCAGTGCCCTGGCCTCAGGTGGGCAACTCGGGGATGCAGCCCACCCTCCAGAGTCCCCCAGGACCAGGCTGGAGCAGCCCTGGTGGCAGTATCTGACTCTGCCGTCCCTCCAGTTTCCCCGTCCATCCTGCTGCCCTGCCCCCTTACTGCCCTTCCCAAGGGCACAAGCTTAGTGTCCTGGGGGAGCCGGCCTAGGCAGCCACCCCTCTGTAACGTCGTTACTGGATTATCTGATCTCCCTGGGGTGCTCGTCAAATCTGGCTGTGGCATGTCCCAGGTGAGAGGAACACCCCATCTTTACGTACATGGCACAGGATATTTTGATCTGTGCAAAACCAAACCTGGGCAAAAATTAAAATGGTTTTCTAGTTTACATATATCTCTGGCTGGAGTATTCATTCATCTGTGTAAAAAACATCATGATGCTGTCTTTGCCGCACATTGAGAGTTTATGGCGATAAAATCATGGATGATGCAAATAGGATCAGAATTGCCCATTGTCTGTATCGGCCACATCCGTTTACACCAAATGGACACAGGAACAGTTTTTAGCTTGTTTTGGTAGCTCGTGAACTTGAAAATGTTTTACAAAAATGTTATATCTTAGTGTAATTTAGTTACATCTGTGTAAACGGCTGGAAATATGTCAGGTATTTAAAAACTGAGTGACAGAAAGGTGCATTTGAATCTGTGGTAACTAATGTACCGATCCGGAGCACACGGTCTGCACGGGGATGAGTCATGTGCCCTGCAGCAGGAGGAAGCTCCCAAGTTTCGGTTCAGAGCTGACTTGTGTTTTGTTGGTTCTCCCTGAGCATTGGCCTTGACCCTCAGGCTGCAAAGCTTGCCCACAACAAGGACAACTGGACATTTCTCCCCAGACCTCAACTACCAGGAAAGGGCATCTCTCCACAGAACTCTGCTTTCTGTACAGGCTCACGTCACCTTTAAATCCCACACTAAACCAGTGACAACTGATGGGAACTCCACACCTCAGGATCCAGGTCCTCCTGGCTCAGGTTTCCCCACGCCCGGAACTGCCGTGAGTGTCCATCCACCGTGAGGTTCATGCGCTGGCTGGAGTGCTCAAAGAGCACTGAGTGCCACTGCTGGTCGTCCAGCAGGCTGCCCAGTGCACCGCCAGGTCTGGACAGCGAGGGGGTTGCCCCATCACCTGGGCAGAGGGGAACAGGAGCTGTTAGGTCCCACCAAAAATCAAGCCTCCCCAGCCTGTTGAGCTCCTGCATCTGACCCTGGACCCCTGTCCCTCCCGCCCATCTCAGCTCCATTCCTGGACCCCATGTCTCTCCCGTCCATCCCAGCTCCCTCCCTGGACATCATGTCCCTCCCACCCATGGCAACTCCATCCTTTGCCATCTCTTCATTAACAAGGCCTTTTGCTTGTTTTCTTGGAAATGCTCTCTCTGTCTTTGCTGTGAACTCATCAGCACAGCTGCCTTCTTGTCTTATATTTGGGTTGGCCAGAAGTTCTCAGCAAGGCAACTTTGTCCCCCAGGGACATTGTCAGGAGACTTTTTTTTTTTTTTGGTGAGGAAGATTAGCCCTGAGTGCACATCTGTTGCCAATCCTCCTCTTTTTGCTGAGGAAGACTGGCCCTGGGCTAACATCCATGCCCATCTTCCTCTACTTTGTATGGGACGCCACCACAGCATGGTTTGATAAGTGGTGTGTAGGTCTGTGCCCGGGATCTGAACCTGTGAACCCCAGGCTGCCAAAGCGGAATGCACGAACTTAACCACTACACCACCGGGCCGGCCCCTTGAGATATTTTTGATGGTCACAATTTGGGGTGTGTGCTACTGGTCTCTAGTGGGTGGAGGGCAAGGTTGCTTCTAAACATTCTACAATGCACAGGACGGCCCCACAAAGAATCATCTGGTCCAAGACGTCAGTAGTGCTGAGGATGACAAACCCCGGGATGTAGTGAAGTAGCTCCAGCTGAAGGACACAAAGAGCTCCAACCATCACCTCCGGTAAAATTAGTACATTATAATATGCTCCTATGTGAAAACAGTCAGGATATGTAAGCACAGGCTCTCATCTGTAATGATGCTACAAGACTAGGTGTAAACACACTTCAGTATAGTTGATAACCAGTAATCGATTACTGAACTCCCTGACTGGTCGTTTTACCTGAAGTGATGAGCAGGAAGAGTTTCCCCTTCACTACTTCCAGGGTGACGCCATCTCCACTTCTTCCCTCTCTGTGGAACAGAGTCCCATCGCTCTGCATTGTTTTAAATTTCAAAGAAATGACATCTTTTACTGGACTCCTGGTATTTTTAACAAATCTGTAAAGCAGGGAACTTTCCCCATCAAAATCAATCACCTCGGATCCTGCAGAAGAGATGGTACAAGCTGTTCTAAGTATCAGCATGATTCTCATTAGTGTGTTTAAATGTGTGGAGCCTTGCACACACACACAGAGCCACAAACATACACGTGGGCACACATGTGCACACACATGCACACACACACACACACACATAGATAGCATGTTTCCTGCCCACCCGTTAGGTGACACACCATTTCCCCCAGCAGGTGTTGATATATTGACAATATTTTTTTTCAAAATTCACCTATAGAAATATTCTTAGACCCTGTTTTGAATGCCTTCTGTCCCTTCACCACGTGGTCAGTGTCCACCACATGACCTCACGGACACGCCTGTCTGAGCAGCATCCTCGGACCCGTCTGGTGTTTTCCATCCACTGGGGAAGCTGAAACCTCTCAGCTAATGGACCTGCTGCTCCTGACTGTGATTTGACTTATTGTTCTCACACAAACTCCCTTCAAAGAACCATTTTCTGCATGTAAATATCATCTGCAGACGCCCTCTCTTACCTCAGGGTCCTCAAGGACCATCCAGGAGACAGCAGTGATGCTGCAGGGAATGAGTAACTCCTTCCCTTGTCCTCTGTCCACCTGGGGCACTAACGGGCACCTCATCTCACCTGTTCTCACGGTGGCACCTGCCCGGCCCCAGTGCCAGGAGGGACTGCCCTGTGGGGCCACGCCAACTCCAACAACTCGTGTCAGTCCCATTGGGGCACATGCTCCTTCCCTCTGTAGAACATGCATCCCCACTCCTCTTACATGAAGAGCGGGGCCTGATCACCCAAAAGGTGCCCATTTAAAGGGGGAAAGGCAGTTATCCTGGAAAAATGCCTGTGACCACAAGGACCCCTGGCCTCCTCGGAACAGTGTGACATGTGGAAAGCATGGTCACTGAGTTGTAGGAAGCCCTGGGCGATGCTGTGGTAGAGGGACGTGGACACAGGAGGGTAGTCAGGGCTGGGAGGGAGAGTTGCCAAGAGGGGACGCTGTCCGTCCCTCAAGGGCACCCAGGGGTGGATCCAGGAGCATAGATGGTTTGACTGGCCCTCTAGCCTCCATGTCTCCTGTGTCCTGAGCCATGTGGATGGGGATGGCTGGGGGACATTTAACTGATGGGTTAATTTCTTCCAAGACATGATGGAATTACTCCTTCACATGCCTTATTTCTGAGAAAACCCCAAGTGCTGGTACTTATATACACGGATATACATGTCCTTTAAATGATCCTTCCTATGTAAAATAAACCATTAACAAGAACTCTTGCCCATTGTAGGAGGATATCTTTAAAATTCATGTTTTATTTTCTTACATCTTATTAATGTACTTAGAAATAATTCACTTAGCAAGTGCACAATGAATAAATATTTCATTCTGTTTTAAAAGTATGTTATTTAGTCAATTATTCTTTCTGAATGAAACTGGATGGAAACACAGAACTCTCTGTCAAATAAACACGGTGAGTTCTGTGATTGTCAATGTGCAGCAAACCAGGAGAAATGCCACGAGGTCCGTGTGAATCCCCCTGGAGCTGCAGTGACACAGTGACCCTGGGCCCTTGTCCCCAAGGGGCAGGGATGACAGTCGGTGTTCTGTGTCAACGCCAACGTGCAACTTACTTTAGACAAAGTTTTGTCCCAATGAATGTGTGGCCCAGAGTAATTCACCAACCATTTCTTCTCTCTCCGGTGACTTCAATGTTACTTTGTCTAAGCAAAGCTTATCTTCTCTATCACTGAAGGAATGCGTGAATGAATGAATGAACATGTCAACCAGCGGTGCCCAGAGAGCCCTCAGCACCCCATTGTGGTCATGGACAAGGCACGGCGCCCCACTGGCCGTTCCCCTGGATGTCGCTCCCTCAGGGTGGCCGCGAGCAGAGGCTGTGTCAGTTCTGGTGCTGATACGAGATGCCACGTCATTGATGACTGTGAGTGGTGGCCTGGAGGAGGATGGTGACCCCTGACCTCTAGGTCCTCCTCTGACCCCTGAGCACAGACAAGAGGCTCTTAGTGTAACGGGAAAGCAGAGGGCTATTTTTATTCTGAAGATGAAATTTTGAAACATCACTAAGCCGGTCGTAAATGTTAGAAAACGCGGAGCGTAGGTTAGAGGGATCACGCCGTGAAGTTTCCTTTCTTTCTTGTGATTTCTCATTTAGTCATTCAACACGCCCATCGGATTTGGTTGGTTTTGTGTTTTACAAGCATATCAGACGTCCACGGCGGTGATTTTTGAAGACGAGGTGAGATGAGGATCCCGGCCTCCCCTCAGGACCCTCTGACACAGGTGGTGATGGGCAACTAGCACCTTCTGCCTCTTGACGGGGTTCTCCTGAGGCAAGGAATGTGCATGCACATACTCTTGAACGTGCAAACACACACCCGGGGGAACTCATACACCATAGAGAGAGAATATTTTTCATGTAGGGGGTTCCTGAAACCAGAAAATCATGTCAAGGGTTCCTCCAGGGTGACATGGCTGAGAACTAACCCAGAGTCCTCTGCCTGGAGACCCCCGGGGTCGCTGTGGGGTTGAGTCAGGAAGCCCTCTGTCCTCTGATCGATTGCGACGCCTGATACCAACAAGTGACGTCTCCCTCCATTGTCCATCGATTATCAGACTGGTTTTCATGAAGCCAGTGTGTCCCCACTGTCCAGAGTGGCAGTGAGTACCCCCAGACCCTCCCCAGAGGCTGCCCCTCGAATGCACATCTCAGAGACTGCAGGAAGCTCCACCGTCAGCGCCTGTCTGTGCATTTAGTACAGAAGGCCTCGCAGTCTGGCGGGCTCTCGCTGAGCAGCGTCGGCTCAGGTAACAGCAGATTTCACTAGCTTTCTTCTCCGTGGGGAACGGTTCTTTAGTGAGGCGGATATTTCTCCCTCCCGTGCTGTCTGATTTCCTCCTAACGTATCCGGAATGGAAAGCGGCTAACAGCAGACCCAGCGCCGAGCGGCAGGAAGGTCTGTCTGTGGCTCCTGCTCATTACTCCTTCTCAGTACAGAACACACCCTCTCATTTTTAGATAATCTCACAGCGGGTTAAATTATTGACTTGTGATCACGGTGTTAGACAGCCCACCTTTCTCCTCAGGCAATCTGCATTTAATCAGATAATCCTAACACCTGGAGGCTGCAGCATTTGGTCCACCGTGAGCCCAACACCCTTCTGGCCTTAAGGTCAGACCCGGAGCTGGTCTCCGAGGCCGCGGGGAGGAGAAGCAAATCCTTTCCCGGGCTGGTGCCTCTGCCCACCTCCTCCACATCCTGACGATGCGCTCACTTATTCACCCATTTTCCTGCCCTCGACTAATGAGTGGGTATGACTCCGCCCCGGGGTGTCAGGGTGCCATGGGGACTAGCACATCAGCATGACACCAGCCTGGACGGGGTCGGGGGAGTTATCAGAAAAGGGGAGAACGGGGGCTGATTCAGGTCAGTGGGCACAGCAGTGGAGGTGGGAAAGAAGCCAGACCAACGATGCGTCCTCAGGTGTTCAGTGCACAAGTGCACAAAGCTCAGATCCCGTCTCTGGTGCAGTGTGGCTGTCAGGGTGAAGGGTCAGTGCCCTGAGGGGTGTGAGGAGCCACTGGAAACTTGCAACCACGTAATTGTGATTTGTATACTTTCCTGTATGCATGTTACTCCTTGAAAAGTGTGTTCTTAAAATAAACAGTGAAGGCTGAGTGTGGCAGACATTAGGGCCTATCTGTGCAAAGCCCCTGCGGCTACTGCAGATACCGTGATGCCTTCAGAGAGTGGAGACTGGGTAATCCTTGCTGCCTGGGGGAACAGCCCCTTCCTCTGCTGCCTGGGGTGAGCGGGGGCACAGTCCTGAAGAGGGGGTGAAGGGAAACGGCTCAGGGAATTAGGACTTAACCCGGCTGCAGTGAGGCGTCCCCTGGGCGGGGACAATGCTGATGTGTTTATCGGGTTGGCATGCGGGCAGGCTCCTGCTCACCACAGGCTGAGGTGGCATTTCCAGGGGTCAAGAGGCCACCCCCCCGGGGCTGCTGTGGTCATTTGGGCCGAGTGTGGTGGTGGGACCCAGACCAAGAGTAAGGATGAAGAGGGGTAGGTGGATTGAAAACAAACTGAGAAGGCAGAATCTTGGGATTAACTGGGCGTGAGCCCACCCTGGTGTAACTGGTTCCAGTAACTTGGCAGGCAGGCCCACTCACTGAGAGAGAGGATGTGGGTCCTCAACAGTGCTGGGGGGGGGGTGGGGGACAGCTCAAAGGAATGTAGTCAGAAGAGGCGGCCAGAGCAGTAGGATATGGAAGGCCATGTCCAAAGAGGTCTGAGTGGAAGACACAGATGGACATTAATGTGCAAAGTGACCAGTGGCCCTGGAGGGACGTCCTTCACCCGAGAGGGCTGAGAAGGAGCCTTTACAGGGAGAGCTGTCCACTCCCGGAGATGAAGGCCCCTCCTTGACCAGAGCGCCACCCGGCTCCTCTGAGTGGCTCTAGGCCGGTCCTTGGCGGGTCCTCAGCCAGCTCTGTCCAGTTTCAGCAGGAATCCTGCCAAGTCAGAGTGGAGAGAACCCTGCCTCCTCTGGGAGAGTCTCCACCCCTAGCCCTGCCTGTGGGCATGAAGGCCCGGCTTCTTCACTGTGTTCAGAGGGGAGCACGATCTCGCCCCTGCTGCAGGACTCCTGGACCAAGTCTTCCTCATCGTCTCAGCAAACCCAGGAATCCACAAATGTGCAACAGAGGGCAGTGTTTCAGGCGGGAGGAGAGCCTGTGGGAAGGAACGTGGGTGCTGTGGGAGCATGGAGACCAGACCAAAGGGAGGCTTGTCCACGGGCCGCGAGGCCGTGGGAAGCAGCGCGGGTTTATCCCGACAGCAGGGCCAGAGCCTGGAAGCCGAGGGCGTGAGGAAGAGCACGGCCGCCCAGGGGCATCGTGGGGGTGACCAGGGTGGGGGTGTCCGGGCGGGCGGCTGGGATTCTTCTGCAACTGTCGAGTGAGGAAGGCCAGTGGGCACGTGGAGGCGCTGGAGGAGGGGGCGTCCCGTGAACACACTGCGAGGCTGCGGCTGTCCTGTCGTTTTCAAGGGTAGAGTGTGAACAGCTACCTCTCGTTGCTGGTGATCAAGCAACTGTCCCCCATTTCTTGGAGCAGACGCTGGGCTGTGTTTCAGTCACAGAGAGAGATGATCTTCTGAGTCTTTATGCAGACCGCGTGTTCCCAGCGGCACGGTTTTGCTAAATTCAGGTGCTGCTGATCCTATGGAAACAGCACAGCCAGGCTCCCTCAGGGGCCTGGTGGGTGGTGCCGTCCTAGGGCGGCTGCGGGTAAAGGCAGATCCTTATCAAAGTGCAGGTCCCCCCGAGAAGGAGGAACTCACAGGAGCTACAGACTGGAGAACGTCTGCTGTCCGACTCTGAGCCCAATGAGCACCTCTTAGAGGTAGGGCGTCCAGGTGGGGTGAGGGGACAGATGGGGGAAGTGCTGGGCGCAAGGCACAAAGGAGGCCAATGCCCTCGAAACTGCACAGGGCAGGGGCGCCAGGGAGGGGAGGGGGGCTTCGATGGGCTCCCTCGAGGTCACCATGTGGGGGTGACAGCCTTGGTCCCCGGTCTGGTCCCCGTGCTCTGGGTGTCCCCTTGATGGACCCCACATGAGATGCTTGTTCCATCGCTGTGCATAGCTGCCAACCCCCCCCATCGACTCCCAGCTGCCCGACCTCCTGTTCCCCACTCCGCTGCACCCTCACCCTTGTTCTGTGCAATCCGTGTGTCGTCTCCTCGTTATGAGGAAAACAGACCCACCTTCCACATCAAATCCCTAATGTAATTCTCTGCAAAGAACATGTCCTGACAAACGCTGACGTGGTGAATGGGTGATCAAGCACCAGGACGCTGCTCAACGCAGCCCACAGACAGGCCCCACTTCTGGGAACCTCGGTTTACATCTGGGGGGTGAGAACCCGCCCACGCGGGCCTGTGGGGTCTGTGAAATAACTGGATAGACAAAGAGACAGAGACAGAGAAGATGAAAGACAGACAGGGAGAGAGAAGGGAGGGAGGGGGCACGGCCTAGTGCGGAGAGCAGACACTCAGAATATCCAGGAGGAACGGCCTGCGGTTTTATCCCCGGTTTATATGAGAAGGTGGAAGCGGACTCTGCCTGTTGAAGACTTGAAGAAAAGCCCCCCTTCTCTCTGCATCCTTGCTGAGGACACACAGCCCTCGAGGGGGCCCCGGCCGCCGCCCGCACGTACTGTATGCGCATCCGTACGCCTCCACGCGCATCCCGATCCGGCCATCGCGGTTCCAGGCGGAAGGCAGGAAGCGCAGGTGTCTGGCCTCCACGGGCGGCTGCAGCCTGTGGTGCACCACGCTGTCCGCGTTGGAGTTTCCGGAGAAGCCCTGCAAGAGAGCGGAGGCCTCAGTGCGCCCGCCGCGGCGTCTCCTTGCTCCTCGGAGAGTTCAAGAGGCATGAAAATCCGCAACCATCTCCCGGCCGGCCACCGGGTTTGCAGTCGCAGAGCAAGAACCCTCCCTCCCCCGCCGTCCCGGGGCCAATCCCACCGGGTCCCCTGTGCTCAGCGGCAGCCCGGAGCGCCCCCTGTGCTGCGACCTGTCTGCTCCCCGACACACTTCGTCTCTGAGGCCCCGGCCAGGTGGGTTCCTGTTCTCAGTATGAGAAGGACTCTGAGGCGCCTGCAAGGTGCTGTTGACGCCCCATGCCGCCCTCCCTGGCGCCTCTCGCTCCCTGAGACGCCTTGTCCAGAGCTGGACAGAAGCCGATTCGTGCCTTAAAGCCAGCCGGACTCGAGCCTCCTGCACGGCTGGCGCTGAGAAGCCCTCGCCACCTGCACCTACTGCCGGACCTCAGGGAGTGAAGATGCGCCCTGGACACGCACGTGGGGGCAAACACGAGACGAGGTCAACGGGATCCATACCGGGAACTGCAGGTCCCAGCACCACAGCCCCTGGACATTACAGTAATGGAGCCCCCTTGACAGTGGACGCGGGGACCAGGTCCCGGGAGAGTGGATGTGCTGAGGCCTGTGGCAGCTCCGGCTCAGCCTTTTGCTTTCCTTGCTGCCACCCACCCCTGGGCGGGGCTGGGCTGCGCTGCGCGGACAAGGGGGTGGGTGGGGGTGCTGTACACTGTCCTCAGGGGAGGGGCACCCCCAGGTTTCCCAGCGTGTGGAACGAAGTTCCCTCGGCTTCAGGCCTTTGACAGGTTTTGTGTTCTGTTGCCCTGGGACCTCCCTCTGCTCGGCTGTCACTGTCCAAGACAGGTCTTTGCTGAGCTGAGTCCCATGAAGTCTCCCGGCCCCGTGTCTTCACAGCCTCATCCCCTGGGGCCTGTTTGCTTGTCCCCCCACCTCTGATCCGCTGCTCCCGGCCCCCAGAGACCCTCAGAGCAGGGACAGGACGGTCTGGAGAGCTTCTGTGCTGCGAGGGTGAGGTCTCCAGAGGGCAGAGTCAGCCCTGCCTCTGACCACAGCCTTGGGCTAGGGTGTCACAAATAAACATGTCCAGTTCCCTGGGCTGGACCCAGAGGGCAGGCCATCCCCTCAGCCTGGCCTTCTGCTCACAGGAACAAATGCCGACTTTTCTTGGCCACCCAGAGATTGTGAATTCATCCTAATCTCATCATCGTGGGTGTGTGAGCAACACCACAAAGGTGCAGACAAGCACCCGGAAACAGAGTCCATGGTTCATGACAAAGCAAATGCCCGCCCCACATGGTGACCACGGGCCTAGGCGCAGGACACCAGCTCCGCAGCCCTGGCCAGACGCTGAATTTCTAGGGACGAATCGTGCCCCTAGGTTTGGGTCATCCCTGGAGGTGGAGTCCCTGGGTCCTATGGGATACGAGTAGGCATGATGGCAAGGCTGTCCCCACAGAGTGTTTCTGCCTCGTGGCTGCACGGGCAGCTCAGGTGGGTGGGAGAGAGAAGAACAGCAGAGATGAGAGCCGCAGGCCAGCGCCCAGCCCGGCTCCGAGGTACCAGAGTGCCCACAGTGCCCTTCCCGCTGCCCTTCCGTCTGGTTCTCCCTCAGTCCTTCTTCCTGACTCCTCCCTGAGCAAACCCTGACTCCAAACCCTCACCTCAGGCTCTGCTTCTGGGCCCAGACCAGGACTCTGCGTTCCCCTGGAGGAGCTAACGGCAGCACCTGCTGACACCCGGCGGTGTCACCTAGAAGGCGGCTGTGGCCATCGTGACGAGGATTTGATTTTGTGAGGGAGCCTGGGCCTCCTCCAGGTGGTCTCTGGCCCGTGGGGTCTCCTCGTTTGGGATTTGCCTAAGTCTCTCCCATGATTCTACCTGGTTCTCTGTTTCTAGTCAGTGTAGAAACCGTGCACAGTGTCTGTGTCACAATTACTAGGTCTCTGTTTGGGAACAATTAAGTTAACTATGTCACTAAGTTAGTTATAATGCCGTGTATTAGCTATGGCATCCAGATGTGTCAAGATCCACTATTTAAAAACCCATGCCAACATTAAAACTACGTCAGACAGAGAGTTCTAATGCTGGGATGAGGGGACCATTATCAGACACCAGTACAGAGACAAACAGACAAAAGGGCTTGATAAACACCATCCACACAGTTAAAGCCAGAGGACATAATGGGAGATGTTATTTGCAACGTTGTAAATTAAGGTTGATGTCTCTAAAGGGAGCTGATCTGTGTCAGTCGGAAGGAAACATAAGCAGCTACTGAAGGTGTGAAAGGACGAGTCAGCCGCCGTCTGTCAGGAAAGAGACTCACAGATAAACACAGCGCTCCACCTCCCAACACTAGAATAGAACATAACAGCAATCATAGGAAACAGACAATAATAGAGAAACAAGCCCAAAGAGCAGAGACCTGCCCTTTCCTTGACCAAACGGACAGTTGGACGTTGTACAGTCTGGTGCTGGGGAGCAACGTGGGGACTCAGTTATGAACTGTGCGCTCAGCTGCCCCAGGCGGCAGTGTGGAGGGCGCTGGTTGCTGCTCATGTCCCTTCAGGAAGGAAGGCCACCAGGTGGAGGGCCACAGCAAGGCAACAGCCCACAGTCCTCCTAACACGCTTTGGGTAGAATTAGATTTTTCCAAAATATTTGTGATGTGAGGCCCATAATCAGGTTTCATTACTGAAGAATGAAAAATATGATGCTGCATCATCTGTCCCAAAGTCTGTCCCTATCGTGCATCTAGACTTTATGTGCATGGCAGCTCATTCAGGAGGCGCTGCAGGGCTGGGGGATCAGCTTTGGGGTGTGTGTATGTGTGTGTGAATGTGTACTTGTGTGTGTCAGTGTGTGGTGTGTGTGCATGTGCGTGTGTGCAACCTCCCCACCATGTGAGTGCTGTGTCTCCCCAGGTCAGCAGTCTTCGCCTTCATTGTGGGTCAGAATCTCTTTGAGGGGCTTTCCCACGGTGGTTCCTGGGCACTGCCCCAGGTGGCTGCTGTGGGAAGGTTGTGTTCTAGGCACAGAAGGTCATGGGGTCCCGAGAGTCTGGTGTCTGGAGCTGCAGGTCGGGAGGGGCGGGCGGGGAGACCCTCGCTCTGGCCCGAGGTCTGGTGATGTGGTAGAGACACCACAGGCCCCCGGGCCCAGAGTTGTTAGATGATTGTATATCACGTTGTAAAGAGTGAGGTCTACTTATCCATTGTATAAAGTCAAATAACTCTCAGCACTTAAATTAACCATATTAATTATGGTGTAAATAATTCACTTCTAGCTAAATAAAAAAATAGGTTAGTGAAGAAAATAAAGATTTCAATTCTGCTCACGTTCATCAAAAAGCAGGAAAATACATTTTATATGAATGCTTCATTGGACTTTATCAGTTTGTGTTTTTTATAGACTCCAAGATCACTCTAAGAGGTGCCTTTCAACTTCCTATTTAGGTCTTATATAATAATACAAAATATAATACAATTATATAATTATAATATTAAAAACTCCATTAAATAGCATTAATTCGCTGGTAGAAATGAAAACTGGTGCAGCCACTACGGAAAACAGTATGGCGATTTCTCAAAAAATTAAAAATAGAAATACCATGTGATCCAGCTATCCCACTACTGGGTATTTATCCAAAGAACATGAGATCAACAATTCAAAGAGACTTATGCATCCCTATGTTCACTGCAGCATTATTCACAATAGCCAAGATGTGGAAGTAACACAAGTGCCCAACAACTGGTGAATGGATAAAGAAGATGTGGTGTATATATACAGTGGAATACTACTCAGCCATAAAAAAGACAAAATCGTGCCATTTGCAACAACATGGATGGACCTAGAGGGTATTATGTTAAGTGAAATAAGCCAGACAAAGACAAATATCGTATGACTTCCCTCATGTGGAGGATAAACACGCACACACATAGATAAGGAGAACACGTTAGTCGTTACCAGAGGTGAAGGGTGTGGGGGGAGGGTGAAAGGGTTAAAGGGGCACATATGCATGGCGAAGGATAAAAACTAGACTGTTGGTGGTTAACACGATGCAGTCTATACAGAAACTGACATACCATAATGTCCACCTGAAATTTACACAATGTTGTAAGCCAATTTGACCTCAGTAAAATAATAATTTTAAAAACCCTGAAAAACATAATATCCTAGCTTTTCACATCTTGCAAATGGCATTGGACTGTGAAAGAATCACATGAAAACTACCAGTATACTGCGCACAGAACAACAAATAAAAATAGCCCGAATTTGACATTAAAATTTCATGGTTAATGGACCTGTGGGCTGTGCTGGGTTTTTCTGACCGCCTCCTCATGTTGAAGGTCAGGCTGCACATTTTGGGCAAGAATATGGCCTAGTGATGAGTGTGTCTTTTATTGTGACCCATCAGGGACGTGGTTTCATTTATCCACTCCTGGGGACATTAATTTTGATCACTTGGTTAAGAGAGTGACTTTTGTTTTTGCAACTAGTCAATGAGAGGGCCTGGTTCTCTGAGGCCACGTGCACACCCTGTTCCAGCAAACATCTCACGTGGGGGTTCAGGATCCTTTATGATCCTCACCTCAATCCACTACCACACTGGGTTTAGAAAATAGTGATGTTGTAATGTTAGCATTCCTTCAGATGGAGTCCTTAGTGCTCTTTTATTTAGAACAACTTCCTCTCCCTTTCTTTTCTTTTAAGATGCAGATGGATTAATGAGTCCTATGTAATATGTTACAGTTGTTTCTTTTTTCTCAAACTGTGCAAATCTGCACAAGGGAGACCCCTTGCCAACCCCAAGAGCGTGGAGCCACCTCCCAGCTCAGCTCGAGCTGCCTGCCCCTGCCTGTCATCAGCTCCTCTTCCAAGGAGCCCTGGGTCCTTTTAGGACCCAAGTTCTGGACTCTGTATCATCTGCTTTAATATTTCAGGCAGAGTAGCAGACAAATATGCTATTTTATCAACCATCTGATATTTGTTAACAAAATAAGTATTTAGTGTATTTACAGGTGTTTTAGATGTTTTCAGACACCGTATGGTAATACAAGTGCTGCTTACCTGAATTTTATGGAATTGCATTTTGTAAGTTATGTATGACTGTAGCTATTTCCCTAAGCTATGAGACAGAGCAGTTGCTAACAGATAAATAAATTAAATGGAATGAGTTCTGAGGAAGCTGGTGATACAGTGTTTGGGAATTCCTAGTGTAAAGGTCTTACGTCTTGTGCTAAATTAATGCTTATCTTTATAAAAACAAACACGCAGAATCTAGTCTACCATGTACTCAGACTTCGCTTTGAGTCTTCCAGAATGGAGCTGGACCCTCATGACTATAACAACTACGGATGAGAGGACAGATATGAGACCTATTCTTGCTTTATTTCCTCAAATCTGAAAGTCACGTTTCTATAATCATAGGAACAAGTTTTCTCTTTGAAAATGCACTGCTTTTGGCAGCTCTTCAGAAGCTCAAATCCCGAGTCAGTGATGCAGATAATGGATGAGGTGGAATGGCACGGAATTGGGTTCAGCACTGGGATTGGAATCGACAGACCATGTAGACAGACCGTGTAATTCCAATTTTCTTTTTCTAACAAACATGTGACCTTGGGAGGGGGGATGCATCATGGTAAGGTAGGGATGGGGGGATTTACCTGAAGAGGTTGAGGGTCCCGGGTTACAGTGTTGTGGGTCTGAGCCCACTCACATCTAGTAACTCTTTACAGCTTTCCTGTAGGTTCCCAGAGACATGAGACCATCTCAGCTCTGTCGTGGACACACAAGCGATTTGTGCTAATACACGGACAGTGCCCAACGGTTTTAAAAGCCCCCCAGTCAATTTTTAATTCAATAATCAAAACTGATTGCAGTTTCATAAATGATCACAATAAGTCGCATTCTTTGAAGATGTATAAGAGTGATCAACATGGGGTTTTCTGGCTATAGTTTTCAAAATAATATATTTAGAAATGAGCGACCAATATTAAGGATTAATCTCTATCAAGTCAAATCTCTATTTCACTCTGTTCATCAATCCTGCCAGTAAAAATCTAAACAACAAAACCTCATCTCAAAAGTCAGGATGTCTAAGTAATCCTCCCTTTCCTGCACAGTTCAGTTTCAACATGAGAATAAATAAGAATCAATTCTGTTGTCCTGAGTTGTCCAGATGGTCTCAGGATAACGTCCCACCACTTCTGGTCGAGGTCACATGTGTCCAGGTAGATAATCTACCCTAAAGGAACTCGTCAGTGAGAGATTTACTGACCACAATTATTTTTAGGAAACTGCTTAACTCTTGTCATGTATGTTTAGAATTGAGTGAAACTTCCCCTGTGTTTGAAGCACAGGTGTGTTCAGAAAACACTAATGTGAAAATATGAGTGATACCTGACTAAAACAATGAACTCAATTGAAGGTTGCACTTTGTTTTTGATAAACATGGATTAAGCTGTAAGTAATAATCAGCTTAACATGATCTCATCTAATACTCGAGAAAATGTTGGAGAAAGCTAGATTAAACCTGTGAAATGTGAGTTTGCATCAGAGTGTCATGAGGACATCATAGGGGACCCCTCACTCACCCTGTGAACCCTGCTCCTGGCTGTGCTGGTGAGAACACAGGCGCCATTGGGACTGCAGACGCTCACGGATCCCGGGTTCCCAGTCTGGCTTTTCCCGTGGCCTGTGCTGCCCTGGGCCCACCCCGCACACCCCTGCCTAGGGCCCCCTCAGGGTTTCAGCAAAGCCGGGGCACCTGAGACCTGGTCACCTGAGGTTGGAGGAGCAAGGGTGCAGCTTACAGAGGTGCAGGCAGATGGAGGGATCCGGGGGCAGGGGCACCACTTCACAGTAGGGTAGCATGCAATGGCATTGGCATCTGTGAGGCATCTGTTCGCCTGGGTGTGGCATCTCTGAGCGACAACCCTGAACAGAGAGTGTCCCCCGAGGGGCTGTGCAAGGACACACGATTATTAGACACCTCGCCTCATGCATGTTGGCAAGATTAGTGCTGTCTGATTAATCTGATCTCTGTGATGTCTGTTATTTGAAGACACTGAATTAATTCAGTTCAGAGCATTGACAATGTAAGCACCCTGGAACCAGCAGTCAATGGAATAGTATGAAGCAACTAAAATGTTGCTCCAGTAGATGACTGGACAGGAGTATGTGGCCTGAGGTGTCATCATGTGAACAATGTAATTAGGACACACAGTCAGTGAGAGCTGGGCCAGCACGGGAGAGAAGCTTCTGGAAGAGCTGTCACTTCCACCAGGTGAAGTTCTATTGGGGTCGCCGTGGGGGATTGCTGATGTCTCTGTTGTACTCTTTCCACAGTGGTCAATTCTCTTATAATTCAAAGTTGTAAGCAGAATGTCAAAAACAGAGTATTCCCTCTCTTTCCACCTGCTCTCCTCTCTCATGGCAAAGGGTCCGATCTCCTTCCTTTGCCTCATTCCCGCCAGCGTCCCCCTGGCCAGGCCGTCCGTTGTCCTCTCACTGCAGCTCCACCATCTTGTAAACGTGCCCAGTGATCCCTCAGAGCTGGCCATGGTCTTCTGGCCGCTCGGACAGTCCTACGCTGTGGACCAACTCCTCTTCCGAAAGCTTTCTACATTTGCCTCTGAAGCACCATTTTTCTTTCTTTTTTGGCAAATAAAAGAACAAGACGAGAAACGACATCTGCTGGGTGTGCCCTTCTTTCACCCGTCCTCTTCTTTGAAGCTCATGACCTTCCTGTGAATGGGGGATGTTGCTACCTTCCCTCCAGAGAAGAAGCACAGAAAGATCGAGTGACTTCCTAGAGCCACACAGAAGTGGAGACAGAAACTGCAAGTAACCCATGAAGACACGGAACATCATCAGGAGTCAAGATGGGCACATGGAGACGAGGAGACGTTGTGTGAAATGTGGGTGTTTGCAGGGACACACGAGTCCTGTGCATTGTGGTAGGAAGAGAGACACAGCCACCCCCAGGAGCCATCGGCACCTGCTGGGCATAGACGCACACCATGGCCAGACACGCCTGCTGCTGGGAATAAACCTGAAGACACGATCAGGTGAAGGTCATGAGACAGGTCAGGGCTGACCACCCTAGGTCATTTGTAGCATCAGGGAGTCGACAGCAGTTTGGGCTCCCGTCACGAGAAAGGAGAGCTCATGTGAGGTGGGGGCATCAACAGTGTGCAGGGTCATGGCTGAAGCCACATCCCTGCTGTGTACACAGCAACATGAGTGCCTCAGGAAAAACAGAAGTAAAATGGTAAAGAGAACACTGTCGCATACACAGATACAGATATACTACAAATACACGCACGTAAAACAATAACACCCTGTTTTTGAGGATGTGCAAGTGGACAAGATACACACTGAATGAGGGAAGGAACAGGAATCATTCCTTCCCTTTACTGTGACATGAAGCTCCAAGCCCATGCTTGGAGCACAATTAAAATACTTCCCCTAATTGTGTCCATCGATTGGGCTGAACTGAGGCTCACTCACCCCGGCTCTGCCTGAGATGGCAGGGCACACAACGCTGTGTGCTCCGGGGTGGTTCCATGCAGCGGAGACAGCTCTCCAGGTGACGCCCTCCCAGGTGAGCAGGGCTGGGTGCCTGCATAGAGTCTGTGGGGCTGGGCGAGGCATGTGGTTTGTTGTTCTCTTTACTCTCATTGGTGAAAAGGAAATGATTGGCAGGGCTTTGAAAACCCCTCGGCAACAAGCAACGCCTGGGGTGCTGGAAGCTGCTGACACCTTCCCTTCTGTCTCAGGACCTTTATTTATAAAGAGCAGGTGTGCTGCTCTCTCAAGAGTCTGACCACCAGACTAAGTCTATACTACAGAAGAATGTTAGTCAGTTGTGCTTACAATAAAATATATGAAAAATGAACAAAGAGTGTTAATATATTAATAACTGAATATTTTCTAGACCACTGGTTCTCATATTTAGATAAATCCCACCAATGACAATACACAAAAAATTCAAATAATCGATAAAATAATATCTTAAAAAAAACTTGTTTACCTGTATCTTTGAAAATCATTTTCTAGACAACAGTTATTAACCTAGGCTATCTCAAAATCAATTGAATTGCTTACAAATATCTAGAGGGCAAGATATGATTTTTTTACCAAATAAACTATAATATGATGATAATTCTTCTCCAAACTTAAGTTTGGGAACTTCTGAACGAGTTTTCCCTTTTCAAGAGGACACGTTCACGCGGAATTTGGGAGACAACGGCTAATGCCCGCAGAGCCACACAGGGCCCCTCATCACGTCCCCTCAGTGAGGGTTCTGTGCGTGCGTCATGCTGCTCCTAAGAGAAAGACGATTATTGAGGAAGCTTGTGCTATTGTTTATGCAAAAATACACATTGTTGATAAGTAGTGGAAGCTCTTTTGCATCTAAAGAAAATGTTCGTCAGGATCTGACCAAATATGTTTCAGAATCTGTCAAGTCAAATATCTAATCTTCAACGAACTTGTTTCTAAAGCTGTGCTGGGCTTTTAACCGAGAAAATAAACATGTCTTGATTCAGCAATTCTAGAAAACAAAAATAACTACAGCCCTACATTTCACTCTGCATTCAAAACAAGTCTTTCAGTGCAGGAAGTGGGTGGATGGGAATAACTTTCCTCTTCCTGGAGCAGGAGCTGGGGCTTGGCCTGCGGAGTCCCTGTCCCCTCTGTGCGGCTGCTGGTGAATGTAGAATGAGGAGGAGCCCAGCAGCCCCTCTCCCACCCCAGGGGGGTTTCCCAGATGTCTCACCCCGGCTTCCTTCTGGCTACATTTCTTGGAGACGCTTAGAAATTTGGAGGCTTTCTCCTTTGCTTTTCCTTAAATCTTCAGTCCCAAGTTAACAGAATACCTCCCTGAGCGTGTGTGGGGGGGGCATTAGAGGACTGCAGTCTCCGTGGTCCAGCGACAGCTTCCCTGAGAATTGCGCTCTCTCCACCAGGTGACGGACCCCACGTGGCCTCGGGGCAGATGGTCTGGGCTCCAAGCCCTGCTGAAACCGGATGCTCTGTCTTCATTTTTGTTTCTTTCTCTTTATTTGATTATTCCAGCCCAATTCGTGCTGGCTTTCCCCCCCCTTGGTGTTTTCAATACGTGAGTCGAGAGGAAGAAAGCAGTGACCTGGGTGGGTGTTGTCCTGTTAGGATGACACCTGTGCTCCTGGTGTCACTGGACGGGCCTGCCTGGGTGAGGAGACTCACCCCTTGACTCACAGGGTGTGTCTGTGTCTTGTGAAAGGAGAAGGTGCCAGCACCGACCTGCCCCAAGTTTCTGTAGGAACTCGGTCAGACGCCGGATGCAAGGCCCTCGGGAGACCCGACGCAGCACCTTCAGACTCATCTGTCGCTCCTCGGAGCTGAGATCCAATTGCTTACAGTTGACCTCGGAGCTGGCGTAGGAGCAGGAGAGCCATCAGACCCCCACGGCCCGTGATTCATTTTGCAGCCGCACATTCGTGACAGAGAAAGCAGCCAGCCTGTCCCCCGGTGAGTGGGGAGTCAGAAGCTCCACCTGAGCATGGACTCAGGGCTCAGGACTCGGGCTGGGCCTCCCCGTGGTCAGTGGTCCTGGGAGCCGGCCAAAGGGCTCTGTCTTGCTTGCAGGATCCTTAGCTGACACCTGTGTCCACACAGAACCTTCGTCACAGACATGTCCCTGCTTGTATCCTCGAGATGTGGAGCCTTGACGGTTACTTTTCTACCACTTAACACCACACCATAAAAAATGGATTGTTTCATTCTCTATCCAACACACGCCTCTAGCCATTTCTCTCAGGCTGATGGCTGCCTGGACCAATGGTGACAGAGCAGAGTGTCACCTGACCTTCACAGGGTCACCGCCCCTGTGACAGGTCCACACCCAGGAAATCTCACACAGAAGGTGCTGCATGGTGCGCTCAGAGGGCGGGTGATAAAACAGAGAGTGAATAAAAAATGATCCAAAAAACTGTGCCTTTGGAAGAACTGTGACCTGGATGGGATTATTTCCACTCAGGAGTCAATTCCTTTCCACAAGCACGCTGTTTGCTGTCACAGTGGGACATGACCGGCTCTGATAACTAACGTCGGGCAGGAAAACGTCAAGATGAGGAAGGAATCTCAACTTGCTGTTTCCCCCAAAGGGAAAAGTAACAAACAGAACAAACTCACCCCACCCAGCACTCCTCCCAGGCCAGGAACCATCTGTCCACGCCAGGCCGGAGCACGAGAAAAGAGTCCATTCCCCTACATTCATTCTTTTCAAAATCTGATTTTCTTTCTGTTTGATGTAATGAAAGCGTCTTCAATGCGAGTCCTTGTTTATGGATAAGTAATAAATCCTCCCGTGTTTGTGACCGAGGCTCAGTGGCCGCTTCTCACAGACAAGCCGAGCTTCGCTGCAGACACAGGGAGGCTGACTGGGAACTAACCCACTTAGCTGTGGTTCTGCTGACACGTGGACAGCATCCCTGAGCCTCCAGTGTGCGCCAGAGACGGGACTTGGCCCAGATACCTTGGCTCGCACCTGTTATTCTTTAAACAAAAACCAGAGCTGTCTCCAGGGTTGAAAGGAGTCTCACAGGCAGCTGTGGGTGCCTGTCTCCGGCTGAGGGGTTCCTCATGCATCACTGCACACCTGGGCCCTCCATCGTCCACACTCTGATCTCAGAGCACGCTGTCCCACCAGGGTTCTAACTACTGCACAGCCTTGTGCGTTGGAAGCACATTTTTTTTTTTTTTTTTTTTTTGGTGAGGAAGACCAGCCCTGAGCTAACATCTGTTGCTAATCCTCCTCTTTTTGCTGAGGAAGACTGGCCCTGGGCTAACATCGTGCCCATCTTCCTCTACTTTATATGGGACGCCGCCACGGCACGGCTGACAGGCAGTGCGTCCGCGGGCGCCCGGGATCCGAACCCGCGAACCCCGGGCTGCCAAGCGCGGACGAAACTGCTGCGCCACCGAGCCGGCCCCTGGAAGCACATTTTTAAGAAGACTGAAGCACTGAAGGGTCAAAAATGACAAACGGCAATTTTAATTTAAATTTAGTACAAATGAATCTCCTTTGTCCCTGCAGGGTGTGTTCCCAGGGGGATGCAAACCAACCCAGGCTGCCCAGGGACATGGAGCGTGGGTATTGGAACCCAGCCTCCTCCTCCACCTCCACCTCCTCCTCCACCCACTCCTCCACCTCCGGCTTCTCCTCCTCCTTTTCTGTGCCCCTTCAGCTCTGTGCCCCTGTTCAGAGCCCAAGCTCATGTCTGTGCCAGGGAACAAGCCTGGGGGCAGGCTTAGGGCCAAGGTGTCCGCTCCCAGGAACTGAGGCCGCGATAATGGGAAACTTCATTACAGAGAAATGGCAGCTGGAGATGTACAGGTGTTTTCAGACACTCGACATCTTGTGTAAGAAAGACAGAGATTAGGAGACAGCGAGAGAATGGAGAGATCGCGGGAACCACACTGGGCGGATTCTCACGGTTCACACACTCAGGTCAACTTGCCAGGTCCTGGTCCTCCACCTCGTCCCACTTCACCACTCAGACCTGTCTCTCTTGTTGACAGAAGGTCCGTAAGAAACAAATAGTAAGTGGGCATCACAGGAGTAGTGGGGCTGCTCACTGCCAACGTCCCCTTTCAAAGTGGGTGATGGGCCCAGCCCAACGCCCTGGGGCAGCCGACCAGCCCTGTCCACTTCCATGGGGGGTGGCCCTGTTACGGGGGACTGAGCATGGTCATCCAACTGATCAGAGAGCTGAAGCTACATCTTGTGTTAAAGTAAATTGTCTGATATTCAGGCAGCGAGGACAGACACATGTGGTGGGTCTCACGACCAGAGGGAAGCCGGCCCGACTCTGAGCAGGCTGCTGGCTCCAGGCACAGGGAGCTCACAGGCGGGAGAAGCAGGGCAGGACAGTGGGGATGCGGCTCCCTCCTCTGGGACTCAGTACCTGGCGGGGTCTGGTGGTGGGAGGGCTCTGCAGATGGCGTTCACCAGGCGGGACCCTGACACTGTTTAATTTTCCTCAGACGCTCTTCTCCAACGAGCTGATTTTTAGACGTATTGCTGTCTGACTGACTTCTTGGCTCCCATTTCTAGAAACATCCTACATTTTTCTATTGATGAACTGCTTTGTAGCAGCCCTTCCTCATTTCTGATTGGGTGTCAGTCTTTCCTTCTTAATTTATAATCAACGTTCTGCCATCATATCGTCTTTGTTTCTCTCAGCTCTGAATCCCCAACATTGTTAGCACAGGACTGAGGAAAAAAGTCACTTTAACACAATAAGAACTGCTTACCTAATTAGTAATAGAACCAAATTCTGCTTTCTGATGGCCATCGTCTCAAGTTTATTAAAAGATGCCAGGGATGAGCTTATCTCCCATTTATTCTTAATGTGTGTTTGTGGGAGAAAGTGAGCATGTCTTTCTTTGTCAAGGCATTGCCATGCGATTATTGTGTTATCGTCCTAAAGATGGTCTCTTCCCTCTAGGAGGATGACTTGCAGGCCCACAGGGACCTGGATGGCTGCAGGTGTGGTCCCTCTGTGGCTTGCTTGGCCGTCCTGGTACCTCTCGCATCTCAAGTCCTTGACCTCACAGGAGTTTCTCCCAGAGGATGCAAGTCACCTCCTCTCCATCCGCACTCTCTAAGCAAACTCATTGGGGTGCATGATGCCCAGGAAGGGGTCACCCACATGCCTGACTTGCCCACGTGAGACCTGAGTACACCAGGCAGGTCTGGCATTTCCCTCAGATCTTTCTGCAGTAGAATTAACCCCTGCAGTTAATTCTGGACCAAGCTCTCTCTAAGTCATAAACATACAAGCCTGGGTTTTACTTTGTTATTAGACAACAGATAAGTGTTACTCTTTCAAATTGTCACAATGTATCCAAGTGCTCTCCTGCAGGTCCTGTCCTGGGCTGGTCCATGGACAGCACATGGGGAGTGATGCTCAGACCCGAATGTGCACAGAATCGCCCAGGTGCACATGGTTGTGGATCAGTCTTCAGAAGGGGGAGTGGGGCTGAGATGCTGTGTTTCTAAGAAGCTTCCAGGTGGTGCTGGTGCCACAGGATCACGGACCACACTGTGGGTGGCAAGACCCCCGGTGTATCTCACACTAACGTCCTTTGCAAACCTGGCTTGCAAATAGGTGCCAACTGCAGAGGTGCTGCAGGGCATCCCTGCCCAGGTCTCCCTGCCAGAGACGGGTTCAACTGGGAGCTCAGCCTGGGCCGTGGGACCTAAACCCCAGGTGATTGCTGTGCAGTAGGGTTTTCGGCCACTGCCCTAGACTTGAGCCCCAGCAGCCTCTCCCAGGAATAGCTCATGCCTGGAGCTCAGGGCGCCTGGGCGATGTGGGTGAGTGTGGTGATCCACCTTCTGGGGGGCTGGGCTGGGCCAGAAGCTGGTGAAATCAGTGCCAGAAATTAGGCCAACTCTGAGTTTTAAAAATATTTGTTTTAATTTTTTATCAGAATTACAAATTCAAGGAATCTCTAATATCCTTTAGTGTATACTGTTTGCACTATTTGTGCAAGCTGTGTCATTTTTTTTTTCCACTTTGTCTGCCTGGACATCTTGGGCTCAACTATAAAAAATACGTCAAAGGAAACGAGGCTGATGCAGAAAAAGCCAACCTCACAGGGTGTGAGGGCTTCTTTCCTGAGGAGATGATGGCCAGCGAGCCTTAGCCAGGCCTCCTGGAAAGACGCAGAGCAAGATCCAGTTCCTAAGATCTCGAGTGACCAGGGACGCTGGCTCTGCAAAGCGGGGCCTGGATGGGAGGGACAACCAGGAGGGCCCAGGGCTGCAGACACACCAGGTCTCTCCAGAGTGGGGGCGAGGTTGGGGCGGTGGGCGGGTGGTCCTCACACGCCCTACGCGGGGTCCTCCTCGAGACACAGAACCTGTGGTCACCTGCAGTGACCTCTGGCTGAGCAGAACACGAGTGATCAGGATACACCTGGAGAGGAACGGGACGTCTTGCGCCAGGTGGTGTTAATCCCTTCTCTGGCTGCGCTCCAGGGACGCTGCCTCAGAACTGACGGTTCTACCCTCTTTCTCAGGGACCTGGGAGCCGCCCCTTTGAAACGGGATGATCCAGGAGGTAGCGCCTGTCCCCAGTTTCTGTGGGAGCACAGGAGCCTCACTTCGGGGGCGCCTGGCTCCGAGTGGCAAATGCACCGCTGTCAGGAGACTCGAGAAGTTGACCGTTCCTGTGGATGAGGCCACAGCGCGGCCCAGCACCCAAAGCCTCCCCGGCTCTTTGCTTCCTCGGAGTCAAGTTCAGTCTGCATTCTGGTCTCTCTCCTATTACAAGGTCTCTCTGGCCTTTCAACTTTGTCTGGGGCAATTTTTGCTCTGACACCATCAACCCTAAGGTCAGGCAGATGCTCCCTTTGGGCACTAACAGCCGTGATGGCTCTGCTGATGACTCAGTGTCCGTGCTGATGGAACCCAAGTGGTGAACGGTCCACCCGAACCTCCAAGCCCAGGTGGAGTTGGGTCCAATTAGCCTTTAATCACTTTTAAATTAACTGAAGTTTGTCCCACCCAATTTACTGACTCTCTTAATACAAACACGCAGGGCCACTCAATCTTCCTATTTTTTTTGACTCGTTTTAGTTCTTTTAAAAGTGCATCCAGAATGTCTTTTTCATGGTCACTTAAATTTTGAGATGTTTCGAGCAAACAAACAAAACAACAGACAAATAAGACTGAAATTTAACAAACGCCAACCCTCACTATATGTACTGTGGATCTTTTAAACATTAAATGAAGATTCCAGCCACAGCCAGAGTCCTCCCGTCCACCTCCCCACTCCATCATTTCTCCATGTGAAGAGGTGGCTGCCTTTCCGCCTCCTCAGGAGGCTGTGCGGTTTACATCTCTTTCAGTGCAGTATAACTAACATCTTTCTGGAGACGGCTCCTCCTTCCATTTTATTGTCCTGCTTATATTTGGGAGACGTCCAAGAAATTTACGGGTGCAAATGACTCACTAATTCTGCTGAATTCTGTTCTGAGTACCTACTTGCGTGTAATTCTTGAAGGCAAAAAGATAGCTGTTTATTAAGTGGAACACTGGTTTTATGCTAAAACTTAAATTTACTTTAATTAATTTCCTTTTTATTCTTTGCAAATATATTTCCCCAAAATGTTACAGACAGGTGTATTTGTCACATTAAGAACTTGCACCACAGGAAATACCTTCCTAAATTTTAAGTTGTCATTGAATCCTGAACAGCTCACACTTCAAATTCATAAACATACTTGTGACCTTTAAATTAGAGCTCTAAGGGGTTCCTAATGAGGACAGCGTAGCTCCAATTAGTCCTGCAGGAAGTGCAGTTGGTCCCCACAGGCACGACCTCCTGGGGGTCTGTTCATGAAAGTGGCGGAGGAAGCGGTGCTTCTACTGGGCCTGCCCTGTCCAGCTGCAGGGACCCCTGAGCAGGTGAGCTACCTCTGATGCAGGTGGAGCCAAAAGGAGGAATTTTCTTTCTAATAGTTGGAAGTCTTCCCCAAAGTAAAATCTGTAGAGGATTCTCAGCTGGATCCATTGTACCCTAAGCACCAGCTGACATGAGACAGGAAAGTCCTGTGGCCGTGTCTGGGGCCTGCCTCTGGCAGGGGGTGGGAGGCAAGGAGAGTGATGGGATATTCGAGGTGAAGGCAGGAGGGAGAGGCCAGAGCAGGGACAGGAAGGAGGGAGGGGAAGGGGGGCTGATGCTGACGGTGAGGCCCCCAGGGCTTCCCCTCCTCGCCCATTCTCCCTCATCTGTGCACCTTCTGAGGGGCTGACTGTGCACCAGGGAATCTGACAGGTCTGAGCTCCTCTCTGCACCTTGTCCCTTCGCCGTGTGAACCGGGCTGAGGAGAGCATGTACAGGCAGAATTCTATGGTGACCCTCAGTTTCCTGCCCCATGCACAGGCCCCGTGCAATCCTGGGACAGAGGACGTGAGGGGGTTCTACCCCCTTGGTTAGGTTAAGTAACAGGATGCCAGTGGCCAGAGAAGAAGTCCTGACCCATCACATGAGCCTTTATATCTGGATCCAGGAGTCAGAGAAGGAAAGAGTGGGAGTTCCAGGGGGATCTCTGGTGTCATCACCAGGTTGGAGATGGAGAGGCCCCAGGAGCCAGCAAGGTAACAGGGACCTCAGTCCCACTGGATCTGCCAACAGGAAGAAAGCGATGGTCCCCCCTGAGCCTGCAGGTGAGAACCCAGCTCAGCCGACACCTCGACTGTGGCCGGTGACACCCCAAGCAGAGAGCCAGCCACACCCTGCTGGACTTCTGACCTACAGAGCTGAGACAATAAATGTGGGTGCTGTTTAAGCTGTTGGTTTGTGAACACATGCAGCATAACAAACTAATTCAAAATGCCCGGTGAGGAGGAACTGCCCAGGTCTTCCTGCTGTGGTCCACAGGCCCTGAGTTCCTTCACGTGGCCCCTGCACATTTTTCCAGAATTGTTGAACTTGACCTCGAAACCTCCTTTACCCCAGCTTCAGCACCAGCGTGAAATTAAAAGTCGTACATCGTGGGCACCAAGCGCCTCTAAGAAGCTGCACAGGTGGGTGGAATATCAGCATCCCCCTGCCCAGTATCTGTGGTGTCCACTCTTCTGACCTGACTGGACTAGGGGACCGTTCCAAACCACATTTCAAACAGCATCAGGTAAGATCAAGCCTCCCTGGAGATTCACTTGTTGCCTGAAATTTGATAGGGATTATTCAGGAAGCATCCAGATTCCACAACTTTAGTAAAAATGGGCCTTCTCTCTTGACCACAGCTTTCTTAACTCTGGGCTTTTAGTCTGTCTCCTGATTTTTTTTCTTTTCTTGCTTTCCTGATAAATCCAGGGCAGCCTTGGACGAGCCCATCATTTGGAGAAATGACCAGTGAGGCGCAAGGAGCATAAAGTTGGTACAAACAACAGTTTTTCCTTCTCTTTTGTGTTTATCAGCCAGTTCTTTGAGATCAGCACTAATGGTGAGCACAGTGAGTATGGATGATGGCCACTAGAAAATGCGCCAGGAAAGAGGGCGGGAGCAGCTTGTGGAATGAGCCCATGGGCCCGGCTGCGAGCAGAGAAGGGCTGCCCAGGGCAGGAGGCTGAGCACAGAGCATGTCCCTCGGATGACGCTGTAAGGAGACAAAGCTGCTGCCACTGACTCTGCCCAAGGGAAAGGAGGTGGGTGGGGCCTCCCCAGTCCTGAGGATAAATCTACCTTGGGCAGCAGACGTGCCCCCAGCAAACCCCGGGGGCCAACGAGACCCTGTGAAATACCTTTGGACTTAACTAGGAATCCCCATTTCTTTTTTTTTTTTTTAATTATTTTATTGAGGTCATATTGGTTTATAACACTGTGTGAATTTCAGGTGTACATTATTATATTTTAGCTTCTGTATGGACTTTATCATGTTTATCACCAATAGTCTAGTTTTTATCCATCACCATACATATATGCCCCTTTACCCCTTTTGCTCACCCCCCACCACTTCCCCTCTGGTAACCACTAATCTGTTCTCTTTCTTCATGTGTTTGTTTAGCCTCCACATGTGAGTGAAATCATATGGTATTTGTCCTTCTCTGTCTGGCTTATTTCACTTAGCATAATACCCTCAAGGTCCACCCATGTTGTTGTAAATGGCATGATTTTGTCCTTTTTTTATAGCTGAGTAGTATTCCTTTGTATATATATACCACATCTTCTTTATCCATTCATTTTTTGATGGGCACTTGGGTTGCTTCCATGTCTTGGCTATTGTGAATAATGCTGCAGAGGAACATAGGGAGACACAAATCTCTTTGAATTGTTGATTTCCTGTTTTTTGGATAAATGCAATTCCAATCAGAATCCCAATGACATTCTTCACAGAAATAGAACAAAGAATCCTAAAATTTATATGGAACAACAAAAGATCCCGAATAGCCAAAGGAATCCTGAGAAAAAAGAACAAAACTGGAGGCATCCTGAAGTCAGGCACACTCCTGACCTCAAAATATATGACAAAGCTATAGTAACCAAAACAGCATGGTACTGGCAGAAAAACAGACACGCAGATCAATGGAACAGAATTGAGATCCTGGAAATAAAACCACATGTCTATTGACAGTTAGTCTTTGACAAAGGAGCTAAGAACATACAATGGAGAAAGGAAAGTCTCTTAAAAAAACGGTGCTGGGAAAACTGGACAGCCATGTGCAAAAGAATGAAAGTAGACCATTATCTTACACCATACACAAACATTAACTCAAAAAGGTTTAAAGACTTGAATTTAAGACCTAAAATGATAAAACTCTAGAAGAAAACAGTCAGTACACTCTTTGACATTGGTCTTAGCAGTAGCTTTTCAAATACCATGTCTACTCAGGCAAGGGAAACAAAAATCAATTAATAAACAAATGGGACTACATCAGGCTAAAAAGCTTCTGCGTGGCAAAGGAAACCATGAATAAAATGAGAAGACAACCCACCAACTGAGAGAAAATATTTGCAAATCATTTATCTGACAAGAGGTTAATTTCCAAAACTCAAACAACCTGATCAAAAAATGGGCAGAAGATCTGAACAGACATTTTTCCAAAGAAGATATACAGGTGGCCAACAGGCACATGAAAAGATGTTCAACATCACTAATCATTAGGGAAATGCAAATCAAAACTACACTAAGATGTCACCTCAAGCACATCAGAATGGCTATAATTAACAAGACAGGAACTATCAAGTGTTGGAGAGGATGTGGAGAAAAGGGAACCCTCATACACTGCTGGTAGGAATGCAAACTGGTGCAGCCCCTATGGAAAACAGTATGGAAATATCTCAAAAAATTAAAAATAGAAATACTATTTGATCCAGCTATTCCACTATTGGGCATTTATCCAAAGAATCCCCATTTCAAAGGCATGGATGCCAACAATAATTTAAAAAGTTGGAGATCTACAAACATGATGAGGCAGCTAATGGCAAGTATGTTATTTTCATTAATGTATGTTAATATTTTAGATGATGAACGTAAATATTTAAGTTAACCAATTCTGACTTTTACAATTTCAGTCTAAAACAAATGCTTATGGAAAAGGCAGCAGTTCTAATGAGATGTCAATTTATTATAAAGAAGCTAACTAGTACGAATGACAGGGTTGGAGACACTAGCATCAGCCTGTTTTATTTTAAGTGAGTACAACAGGATAAAACTAGTAATTATCAGCTGTGAGATTTTGCTTCTCTGAAATTAAAAACAGCTCTGGTGAAAAGAATATTAAAAAGGAGAAACATCGAGATTAGGATATAAATGGTAATTACAACTCAACTGATACTATTTAAGGGTAAATTATTCCAGTTTCACCTGTTAATATCCTGTTTAAAAATAAATAAAGACAACAAAAAGTAGATAAATTGGACTACATCAAAATGAAAAACTTTTGTGCGTCAAAGGACATGATCAACAAAGTGAAAAGGCAATCCACAGAATGGGAGAAAATATTCACAAATCGTATACCTGATAAGGGGTAATATCCAGTCTACATAACAAACTCCTATAACTCAACAATAAAACAAACAACAAGATTACAAAATGGGCAAAGGACTTGAATAAACATGTCTCCAAAGAAGACATAGGAATGCCACTAAGCACATGAAAAGATGCTCAACATCATTGATCATCAGGAAAATGCAAATCAAAACCACAATGGAGGGCCGGCCCGGTGGCGCAGCGGTTTAGTCCGCGCTTGGCAGCCCGGGGTTCGCTGGTTCGGATCCCGGGCGCCCGCCGATGCACCGCTTGTCAGCCATGCCGTGGCAGAGTCCCATATAAAGTGGAGGAAGATGGGCACGGATGTTAGCCCAGGGCCAGTCTTCCTCAGCAAAAAGAGGAAGATTAGCAACGGATGTTAGCTCAGGGCTGGTCTTCCTCACCAAAAAAAAAAAAAAAAAAAAAAAAAACCACAATGGGATACCACCTCACACCTATTAAGATGGCTGCTTTACAAAAAATAAAATGAAATAAAGAAAATAACAAGTGTTGGTAAAGAGGTAGAGAAATTGGAACCCTCAGGCACTGCTGGTGGGAACGTAAAATGATACATTGTGGAAAACAGTATGGAGGTTCCTCAAAAAGTTAAACATTGAGGGGCTGGCCCGATGGCTTAGTGGTTAGGTTCCCACACTCCACTTCAGTGGCCCAGGGCTCGCAGGTTTGGATCCCGGGGATGGACAGATGCACTGCTTGTCAAGCCATGCTGTGGCAGCATCCCATATAAAGTAGGGGAAGATGGGCACAGAGGTTAGCCCAGGGCCAGTCTTCTTCAGCCAAAAAAAAAAGAGGAGGATTGGCAACGGCTGTTAGCTCAGGGCTAGTCTTCTTCACACACACACACACAAAAAAGCTAAACACTGAATTACCATATGATCCAGCAATCCCACTTCTGGGAAAAGAATTGAAAGCAGGATCTTGAAGAGATATTTGTACACCCATGTTCACAGCAGCATTATTCACAAAAGCTAAAATGTGGAAGCAACCCAAGTGTCAGTGGAGGAAGGAATGCATAAAGAAAATGTGGTCTATGCATACACGCAATGAAATATTATTTAGCGTGAAGAAGGAAGAAAATTCTGACACAGGCTACAACACGGATGAACCTAGAGGACATTATGCTCAGTGAAAAAAGCCAGACACAGGACCAACATTGTATGATTCCACTTGTATGAGGTCCCTAGAATTGTCAAAGTCATAGAGACAGAAAGTAGAGTGGTGGGTGCCCGGGGCTGGGGCAGGGGGAGTGGGGAGTTAGTGTTTAATGGGGACAGAGCTTCAGTTTGGGAAGATGGGAAGAGCTATGGAGATGATGGTGGTGACGGCTGCACAACAGTATACCTAATATACCTAATGCCTCTGAATTATACACTTAAAATGAACAAAACGGTCAATTTGATATTATGTATTTTTAACACAATAAACACATGCAAAAATAAACAAAGCAATAAATAAAAGACATCTTTTATGATTCAAGGGGCTTACTCAGTAAGAGTTGGGAAGAAGCGAATAAGCCAACAATTATGATGCAACCTAAAGTCTACTGGAAATGAAGCTAGCAGGACATGCCACCCCAAAATATGACTGTAGGGGTTCAGGACACGCCACCCCAGAATATGCTGCCTTGGTACCTTGACTATTTTAAGCTGTAGACACTTAAGAAACAGCAAACACAAGGGAAGCCTTTCTCTGAACTCCCCTCATCTGCCTAATGACAGGCCCTCCAAAAGGAACTCAGGTGTCACCAATCCCCTCCCTGGAAATTTCATCAGCCAGGAAGACGGACTCTTGTCACAGGAGAGGAGACTAGTAGCCGACACCAGACTCCATCACAAACTGTCACAACCTTCCATCTGTTCTCCTGAGTCATCTTCCCTAAAAACCATTCACTCTCCCCTGAGAGGCCCACATCCCCACCCCTTTCCCTATTAAGATGGCATTTAAGCCTGAATTCTAAGCCACCTCAGGGAGTTCATCAGTTTCCTTGGGTCTCTCCCGTGTGTACATGAGGTTCACATGTTAATAAACTCGTGTGCATTCACCTCTTCTTCCTGTCTTTTACTACAGCAGTCTCAGTCAAGAGCTCAGAAGGGTACAAGGAAATTATTCTACTCTGCACAAACAGCAGGGTTGTCGGGTCACACCCATCCGTTTCCACTGTGTGGATCAGTCACAGCTCTACTTCCCCTGAGAATAAGCAACAAGGAGATGATGCCTAAGCTGGTTAACAGGAAAATAAGAATTCTCACAGTTTCTCCATCTTCGTCTTCTTTTTTTTAAATTGGGCCAACAACATGAATCTTAACCAATATAATTAAGTGTTAACGGGCCTTACACAGGAATCATCTGTTTTGAAGTTAATACTTGGTCTAGAACAACAGTTAGAGATGACATGGCACCAACTTCCCGGCACATGGGGCTGCTGTCTCCTCACTCACGTCTCTGAGTCCTGAGTCGGAGGGTCCTGATGTCCTGATCCTATGACGGGGTGAGCAGACCCATCCGACGCCCCCAAGAGCTGACGGCACAGAACTGGGTGCAGGGAGGTTCAGGAAAGGACGTGGATAATCCAGAGAGAAACGCTGCCTCCAGGATTCCCTCCCTGTCTACTAGTGACTGATGTTGACTCTCCGTATGCCCCCCTTGTCTCAACAGCTCAGAACAAAGAACCGAGGGGTGTCTGGCTGAGACATGGTGCTTGCGGGTACAAACTGAAACTAACTTTTACATGTCATTTTACATTAGAAAAGAATGATGTCTGTCACTTGACAGTATCCTTCGAGCTGGCTCCTTCAACACTCGTTTCCAGTCACCTGTGGCTTTGTCATCGCTGCTGTCTTTAAATAACCTCCCTCTTTATAGTCTCTCTCAGCCTACACTCTGGCCACAAAATTCAACTTTTTTTGTGTGTGTGTGAGGAAGAGGAGCCCTGAGCTAACATCTGTGCCAATCTTCCTCTATTTTGTATGTGGGATGCCTCCACAGCACAGCTGATGAGTGGAGTATGTCTGTACCCAGAATCCGAACCTGTGAACCTGGGCCGCCAAAGCAGAACATGTGGAACTTTAACCACTTGGCCATGGGGCTGGCCCCAAACCGAACATTTTAGGCCATTGTCAGTGCTAGGCAAGTTTGAACAAAGGCTAGCAAAGGTTACTTCAATGATTCTGTAATGAAAGAGATGCGGTAAATTGTGTAACTTTCTAAAAGTCACAAAAGTTAAGCAAACAAAAACAATTTGTCCCAAAGAGGTATTGGTGTTCAGAGACACAAGGTCACTGAATCCCATCAAGGTCTCTACCCAAAGACTCTCTAAACGTGGCCACAGAATGAAGGACAGACCCTACAGACTGCATGTGGCAATTTCTGCATTTCTGCACATGCCAGTATTGGAGGTCGCTCAGTCATGTCCTTCAGAAACCTTAGATTAAAGAAAGAGTGAAAGGAATGTCCTCCTTGTGTACATGTGAAATGACGCAGAGACAGTGCAGCCCCAATGCTGTTGCACAAAGTACATTATACACAACGCTGTTCACACCCTCAATGGAAACAAAGGATTTTTTCTTCAATTTTTCCAGCATGCTATAAAATTATTTCACTTTTAGATACCTGCTAAATTATGCATGTGTCATGCATCTGAAAATGCATGAAAACCTTGGCAAAGTAATTCTGCAGGTTCTGTTTCTCTGATCGATTTGAGACCTTTATGACTGGGGGATGAGTCATCCTAATTCCGCCCCAGGAGTCGTGTCAGGAAAATGGGACATACCAAGATTCTTTCCTCCCGCCGGTACTGCTTCCAGTTCCTGCCACTGTCGCTGAACATCAGGAGGTAGCTCGTCACCCAGTCGGAGCTCCCGTACCCGCCCTGGGTGGCCACTGCTGTGACCTGCACCCTCTCTCCAAGGTCGATCTGCAGCCACTGGTTCTTGTCCGACAGGAGTGGCGTCCAGCCCCCGGCTCCTTGTTGTGGAAGAGGAAATAGGAAAACACAGGAATAGGAGGAAATGTGAGAGTGCTTCTGGAAGGAGGTGAGACCCGGGTGAGAACGTGTGCATTTCCAAACCCAGAACAAATGCCCTCACGATTATGCGCATCATGTAATGAATGACTGACCTGAGTCACCTGTGTGCTCCCAGGTCACATGACCTCCTCACACTGGAGGCCAGGGGTCCCCTGAGGGGCCAGGTGCTCGGCCTGATGGGTGGACACCCAGTGGAGGCCATGTACCCTCGGAACCAGTGTCCCCCTAGCCCTCCTGCTGGGGTGCTCACCATTGACCCTTAATACCTGACAGGACTTGCAGGGATGCAGCTAAATTACAGTGGAGCTAAACGTCTATCTGAGATGCCCCACCTATGGGGTCCATGATCAGCCCTGGGGATGCAAGGATCCTAGGACCCAGCCCTGCTGCAAAGAGTTCCCAGACTCAGGAGACACTAAAATCAGGATCAGGAACTCACTCAGGGGTGGTGCTGCAGGTGAGGCCCATGGGGGGCATGATGGCAGAAAGAACCATGGCAAATGCCCCCCAGGGTGTGAGGGGTGACTTCACAGAGCAGACTGCATCTCAGCCTCCTGCAGATGGAGAACCAAGAGACTGCAGAGTGACTTAGGGCAAGAGGAGGAAGAGCAGCAGGAGAGCATGGACCCAGCACTCTCCAAGACCCCAGCCCTGAGCAGAGGCCCTAGGGGACAGAATGGGACCCTGTGGGGATGATACAGAGGCCAGGGGAGGGGCAGGGAGGTGACCTGGGAAGTGGGCCCACCTCAGGCCCACACCATTAGGGCCAGAGCCAGGCTCAAAGGAGCGGGTGTGACGGGTGTGACGTGAAGCCAGTCTTCTGAGTGCAGTGATTCTGGGTGATAAAAAGGACAATGGTGATGGCCAGGGACATTTAAGACCAGCAAGATAACAGAGAACCACAGCCCCTGAGGGTTCACAACCCCCTTCCAACATAAAAACAGAAAGAAAAGAAAGAAAGAGAGAGAAAGACAGGAAGGAAGGGAGGGAGGAAAGAAGGAAGGAAGGGAGGGAGGGAGGGAGGGAAAAGAAAGAGAGAGAGAAAGAACAAGAAATAAAGAGAGGGAAAGAGAAAGAGAAAGAAAGAAGGAACAGTAAACATTAAAGAGCCTGAATTGTGGCTGGGCCGACAGGACTGGGTGCTGTTCAGCTCAGAATCCACACAGTGCCCAGTATACCAAAATGAGGAAGAGGAAGGTAAAACCACATAGAACTACTGCAGAAAGTCAGGAAATAAATATTCACAAAAATCAGTTGAGGAAAACCCCTACCCCCTAAAAACAACCATGAAGCAAAAGGAAACTCCATGAAAAATACACTCTCCTCAAACAAGCCTTTGAGGGTGAGAAATACCTCCTCGAATTAGAAGTTCAAAACTAAGAACAGAAATGGACAAAAAAATCGAATTAAAAAAATGGATTGAATTCAGGGAAGAAATGGAAGGAAAAGACAATCTGTATTGTTGTACCAGTGCCACTTCCTGACTTGACCATCGAGTAAGACAGGGATATCGAAGGAGACGCTTCCTACCTTTTTTGAAACTATTCTACAAGTCTACAATTAGTTCAAAATAAGAAGTTGAAAAAGTGTGGGACAATAAGGCAGATGCTAAGAACTCTGGGCTGGTAGGAAGAAGGGACTCCTCACCATCACCCGAGGCAACCGTGAGCAGATATGAACATCAACCAGGCAGAGAGAAAATAGAGAAACTGAGGCTTCCCAGGAGACCAGCCCCGTGCTGGCGCCCTCAGTGCCCACGGCACCATGGCCAAGTCCACATTGCTGTTGTGTTTAAAAATGGGGGAATAGTGGTCTTCTCGCAGAGAACTGCTAGGAAAACATGCTGTAATTCTGTAAGTTCTACACAATAAGATACTGTAATTCATCTCTGACACTTTTTTTTTAAACTATCATCCTGGGGCCCAGTGGGGCCTGCCCTAGGGAAGCCTGGGCAGCTTTCAGAAGTCATGTCTGTTCTGTCCTCCCTGCTCAGCTGCCCCCAAACCCCAGCGAGCCCCCATGATCCCACTTAGACGCCGCCCGGCCTGAGCTCCCAGCACATGTGGTTCATCCCGTGGAGTGCGTGAAGTCCCACGTAGGAATGAAATCCTCGTCCTCAACCATAAGAACCTTAATAACAGACAGTACAATGTAGGGGAGGAAAATAGTTTCCCTCTACCCGTCTGAGACCCCTGTAATAAAAGATTAACAATAGGAAAATAAACAGAAGTCTACTGCCGTGTACCTGGTGCCCACACGGGAGAGACCCAGGAAAATGAGGGACTCCCAGGTGGCCTAGACCACCAGCTTAAATACTGTCTTCAGTAAAGACAAAAGAGGGTAGGGTGTGGGGGCAGTTATGGGGGGACCAGGAGGGGCAGGTCACAGGGTGGCTGCAGGCAGGTTCAGGCCCCTGCCATCTCCACTGATGAGGCTCTTGTGGATTCACCGTCCTCCTCGTCTGGGTGCAGAGAGGGAGACACCCCTGCAAATGCTGATTTCCGTTATCAACATAAAGTTCTTTTAAGAAAGGACAATCTCTACTCTGTTTTCAGAGCTTCTCGGGCTTCTGCTGATTCCTAAAATAATCAGGTCAAAATCATCCTCATGCCAAAGAGGCACATTTTGGGGACATGTTCTGCTGCTCCTCAACAACTACGAGGGTTGAGTAGGACAGTGTGTTGACCCTGCAGCACTTTCCCTCACACAGAAGATGCTTGGGGCACTGCGGTTGTTGTCTTTACAAACAATAAAGGAATTACTAGCGATTCCAAGCAAGGAAGTGAGTCCACAGGGTATGTGTTCAGTTTTGCATTTTTTAAAAATCCCTAAATCCTCACAGACACAGTAGCTCTTTTATGTCACCAGCCATTTTCAGTCTACAAGGGTCAGAAGGAGTAGCTAAAATTGTGTCATGTATCTTTCAATTAGTTAAGAAATGGAGGCCCCCATTACGTGCTAAGGATTCCACCAGCTTTTCCACGTACACCCTCTTACTCGAGTCTTAAATGTATCTAGAGTGGCTTCTCAAAAAGTTAAAATTACCTCATGACCCAGCAATTCCACTCCTAGGTATACAGAGCAAAGAATTAAAAACAGGTTCGTAAACAAATTCTTGCACATGAATGTTCACAGCAGTGTCACAATAGCTGGAAAGTAGAAATGATCCACCTGTCCATCAACTGATGAATGGATAAACAAACTGTGGGGTATCCGCACAGTGGAAGATTATTCAATCTTAAAAAGGAATGAAGTACTGATTCATGCTACCACATGGACAAACCTTGAAGTGAAAGAAGCCAGACCTGAACGTCATATATCATAGGATTTTTAAAATATGAAACATGCAGAATAGGTAAATCCATAGAGACAGAAAGCAGATTGGTGGGTACCAGGGTGGAGGGAGGGGGATGGGGAGACACTGCTGATGGGTAAGGAGTTTCCTTTGGGTTGGGATGAAATGTTTTTGGAACTAGATGGAGGTGGCGGTTGCACAACATTGTGAATGTGCTAAATGGCACTGAATTGTTCACTTTAAATGATTAACTTACATTGCGTGATTTTTACCTCAATAAAAAAAGGTGTTTTTTATCTAGAAGGTGTTTCTTATCATCTTCCTTTACAGATGAGAAGACGGAGTTTCAGAGACTGGGTAAATTTGACCAATATCCTGCAGTTAGTGGTTGTGATAGTAAGAAAAAATACTTTCAAGTTTATTTGAGCATGTTATTTAAAAGCCAGCTCTTTTTTCTTTTATCACTTTTTGCTCCGCTTTGAAATTATACTCCTATCAGTCACAGTGGTGAATTTCACCCCAAGAGTATATTCAAATAATGGATCAGTTACTCACTGCTAACTGGTTATGAATAACGTGGCCAGAATCTCTCTGTAATGTGATTCTGTCTGGTGTTAGCTCTGTGTGTCTGCACACCTGAGCCTGGCTCTGACAGGACAGGTGTGTAGCAGGCAGGCAGGGAGAAGGTAGAGGGGACGCAGCAGCCTGCCCAGCCTAAGACGCTGCTAATGCATTTCTCCTCTGCCTGACCAGTGGCCTGACGTGTGCTGTGTGGTCACCCATGGAAGGCAGGAGCTCTCTCGTGTCCCGTGTTGCGTGCCGACTCTGCCAAGGGGGTGATTATACAGGGGACCTTTGGGACTTGAGGAACATGGGCAGCAAGCTCCAAGGATGCAAAAGCAAGAAGGAGAAGTTTCCAGACATGAGTATACAGACATGGCCCCTTTGGGCATCTGCATTTTCACACAAACAGCCTCACTGAAACTTTTGCAGGAATTTTCCCTCTGGGATAATTGCATTGTTTCACCTGTCAGTCATCAGATATGTCTTTTTCCTCCTCACCCAGTTGTTTCTTTTTTTTAAGTTATTTTATTGAGATCATAATGGTTTATAACATCGTGTAATTTCAGGTGTACATTATTATTTATCAGTTTCTGCATAGACTTCATCGTGCTCACAGCAGACTCATCAAGAGTCCCTGGGAGAAGAGAGGAAGGGAGTTGGGTGGGGCGGTCCTGCACTCCCATCAAACCACCACAGTTCTGGTTCTGGGGGAGCCTCTGTCTCTTCTCTCTGAGGCTCAGATGGCTTTTTACTTAGAGGAATGTCATTCATACACACCCCCCCCCCCACCTTGTGAAGGGAAGCCAAGCATTTTCTTTAGCTCAGATTCCTTAACAGCAACGACAACAAAAGCCAGCGATGTGTGAATGAATGGCATCTTCCAGGATATACTGCGTATTTCCAGGATATACACGTGTGTGTCTAACTTTTACCACGCTACTGGGAGGAAAACATAAAGAACAGAAAGGAGAGAAAAACAATTCTCCTTCAGCAAGGATTCCAGCCCGCCACGCCCAGAGGCAGGGCACGTTCCTGCTCTGAAAAGTGTGTCCGTAAGAGAGGTGCTGCCCTCTCTGGGTCCCGGGGCATCCACGAGAGCAACACACAGGATGTGCTTGCTGATCAAAGCAGACGAAGGATGTTCTCTGTAAAGGGACACTCAGCCTGTCACCTCCCCAGGAGCCCCAGCGATGTGGGTCATTTGAAACCAACATCAGTAGTAATGACTATGAGGATAAAGCAGGGGCCTTGTTTGGGTTCCCAAAAGGCAGGTCCAGTTCCCCAGGGACACCACAGAAGCACTTGACCAGTTAGTGTGCTCACCCTGGGGGCTCTTCTGGAGGACAGAACAGGACACCTGTCGGCAGTGTGCAGGATATAAATCCTTTCCACATGCACTGATCACCAGACTCCTAAACCAACATACAGAAGAGAAGAATAGTCCTCACTGTGAGACCCTCATGGTTAGGTCTCCTTTTGGTTCTTATTTTGCAAATGCAATACATACTCTTTGTTTGAAACCATGTATTGACAAAATTACAATATGATTCCACCAACTGTTTGCATTAAAAATAAGACATGAATGACTCATGGATCCATGGGCAGCTCAGAAATGTGGCAAAGTCTCCTTATGACTAACCCCCCTGTGTGATTATGTTTATGTTACATAGAGTCTCACACTGAATAAGTCCCATTTCTTAATGTGGAGGACAGAATCGCCAACACTCCCCACCCCCCAAATAACAGAACAAAGGGAGGCAGGTTCCCACACCATCCCTTAGAACAGGAAACTTCTTTCAGTTCAGATTCCACTCCCCTTTCTGCTAACAACTGGGAGGGACAACTACCATCTCCCCGCCAAGCCACTCAGGCCAGTGGTGGGGGGACCCAATCCTGTGACCCTGGACTTTGCCAGCATTTCAGAGAAGAGTGACCCAGGCAGTCTAAGGAGACTGGACTCCAGAGGGTCAGAAACATTAATGAGAGGTGCTCTTTATACATCTGACAAAAGCTCTTTGCCAGATACATGTGTTGTGAATATTTTCTCCAAGTCTATGGCATGACATTTCAATTTTGATGAAGTCCAAGTTATTATTTCTCTTTTATGTTTCATAATTTTATGTCCTATGTTAGAATCATTCTCTGCCCCAAGTTCACAGGATATTCTTCTATGTTTCCGTCTAGAAGTGAAATACATTCAGCTTTTTTTGTTTAGGACTTTATCCAGAGGGTGTAAAGAACTCTTATAATTCAAAAATAATAAAGATAAACAACCTAATAAATTAATGGACCAAAGAGCTGAATAGACACTTCATAAAAGATATATGAATGATCAATAATTACATGAAAAGATGCTTAACACGTTTAGTCATCAGGGAAATGCAAGCTAAAACCCAAATGGAATATCCCTGCACACCTGCTAGAATACTTAAATTTACAAGACTGACACCAGCAGGTGGCGGTGAGGGTGTGGAGCAGCTAGAACTGTGTCACCTTGCAGGTGGGAGTGTAAAATGGTCCAACCACTTTGGAAAACTGGTTAATAATTTTGAAAAGTTAAACACCATCTACCATTTGACCCAGTCCTTCCACTCCCAGGCATTTACCTAGAGAAATGAAAACATATTTGTACAAAAAAAGTATAAGTAAATGTCCGTATCAGCTTTATTTATAGTAGCCAAACACTGGACATAATCCAACAGTCAATCAGCAGACAAGCGCATAATCAAATTGTTATTTATTTGTACAACGTGGTGTGATGCAGCAACAGAAAGGACTAAGCTTGGTACCCATGTAAGATGGATGAATCTCAGAGATTAAGCTGAGTTAAAAGCCAGACATATTGACATGAAACTCTAGAAGAGACATGTGGCATCTATGCTGTGGAGTGGTCACAGGGAAGACCTGGGCACTGACTGCACGACCATGATGGAAATTCTATGTGATGATGGTCCTGGCTGCTCAGGTCTACATGTTTATCACAACTCATTGAAAACTGTGCTTAACCAGTACAATTCATTGTAATGTAAGTTATACCTCAAAATGTTCATCTAAAATTTTCTAGCATGTGGAGATGGAGATGGGGTGTTGGCCTGTAGTGAGAAGCCCAAAAGGATGAGCAGACACAGGAAAACATGAAGTTACCCCAATACTCAGGCAAGACCCACACCCGCTCCCAGGAATGTTACCAGATAGATTTTGGATGAAGAAAGTAGGTTATCATCACACCCAAATAAGCTGAGAGGTGGCCATATGACACACCCAAGTCGATAAAACATCTCTGAGTGGTCTGAGCCAGAGACTCATCTGAGCAATAAAAAGAGTCACCTACTTTTTTAGCAAAAACCCCCAAAACATTCAATTTGGGAAACTAGGCTCGGCAATAAAATGGAACCTGTCTATAGAGGACTCAAGACAGAAAACAACAGGAGCAATCCCTACGAGGCACAAGGAGTCTAGAACGTGAAACTGAATAAAGGAAACCTCATTTAAAATGAGGCTGAGAGGCCAGAAGGGGGAGCCCTGATGCACTACTATTCCACCATCAATTACAAGAAGGATGTTAATCACAGGAAGGATGTCAGTTACAGGAGGGATGTCAATTACAGGAAGGATGACGATCACAAGAAGGATGTCAATCACATGAAGGATGCCAATTATAGGAAGGATATGAATTACAGGAAGAATGGTCAACTACAGGAGTGATGTCAATTACAGGAAAAATGTCAATTACAGGAAGAATGTCAATCACAAGGAGGATGTCAATTACAGGAGGGATGTCAATTACAGGAAGGATCAAGGATTATAGGAACTAACATCAATTACAGAAAAGAATGTCAATTACAGACCCAACAGGATAGGTGTACCTTTGCATCCCAACAAGAAATAGACTACCCAGCAACTCACCCAATGAGAAACCATCACCACCTTGAACTCTCAGTTTCCACCAATGGACTTTCATTCACAGTAAGCCCTCTCAACTTCCTCCTTTTCCCCTATAAAGTAATGTTCCTCTTTGCTTGCTGGACTTGCCCATGGCTTTTGCTATAGGTTCCTTGTCCCTAATTGCAATTCCTCTTCTATTCCAGAATAAACCCATTTTGCTGGTGGATTAACTGGCTGTTTTATGTGTTTAGGTCAACAACAACAATATGAAAGCAAGCCCCATGGACCACAACTGCCTGGGCTGGCTCACATCCTCTACCCGTTCCTGACTCAGTGTTTTGATCACCTGAAGCCATCCCTTCCTCCTGGGCCCTGGACCTTACCCCTCTCTCCTGCTAGGCATGTCCTCAGCCTCAGATGGTGGGTGACAGTATAGATAAGGGTGAGCAGTGTGTCTCGCTAATTCATTTATTAACATAAGTTCCCTGTTGGAAAAGCTTAGAGGTGGGATGTCATCCCTAAGAGAATCACAACTGTGTGTTCTGGTTACACATGGTTAATCCAAGCATCTACATGAATCTTTTGTTTGGTTAAGTGTCTAATCTTCCAAAGGCAGTTTATTCATTTTTTGGTGAATTTTATGTAATAAAAAAAAACATGAGCCAGCCAGAGAAAAGCCTGACTACTGGGTAGAGAGATAGATAAGGAGAGAGCTGGACACAGTCACTGGAATCATCTTTCCAATTTGAAAGCTTTTGCATCCTGATGCTCATGGCTGAACCAGCAGACCCTCAGGTGAGGCACCGGTGCCAGCCATCAATGCCCTGGGCAGCAGCCCAGCTGGGATCTGGAGCCCAGTGTCCTGGCTCAGTGGGCGGCCTCGAGGGGAACCCTGAGTGGCCAAGGCTCTGGCAAGGTGCAGCTGGATTGAGGACACATTCATGACCGGCTCACCCTCTGCTCCCCCATGGCTTCCTGGAACTGCCCTGAAGTCGACTACTTGCCCCAGTGCTTGTTTCAGGTCTGCCTCTGGGGGCACCCACGATGGTGCACCTGATCCCGCCTGCCACATGGGGTCATTCCTCTCTCCCTTCACCTTCAGTGCCCTCGGAGAAGCTCAGGGAAAAGAGGCCCAAGGGACCCTCCGGGGTTTTTATAGATGCTGCATCATTATGGAAGGACCAGGGGCAGGAGGTGGAACTCAGTACCTGGGGTGGCACCGTGGACCAGCCCTGAACACACACCTGTCCCCTGCACACACCAGCGCTGGGCATCTCATGACCAAGGGAGTCCCTGCCTCCTCATCTGCACACACCAGCGCTGCACGTCTCATGACCAAGGGAGTCCCTGCCTCCTCATCTGAACACACACCTGTCCCCTGCACACACCAGCACTGGGTGTCTTGTGACCAAGGGAGTCAATGCCTCACTCAGCTGAGAACACTCTGGGCTTGTCATCATGGGACAAGAAGACACAGGGGTAAGATTTATGACAAAAAGGGGAGAAAAGTTCACTGCGTGATATCCACTCATGGGTTGATGGGCATTTGGGTTGTTTCCACTTTGGGCTGTTATGAATCATCATGCTGGTAGGAATATTCTGGTGCAGCTCTTGCATTTTTAAAAGATCTATTGGCTTGAGAATGTCCTGAAACTTTATGCCCTTAATGAAGGAGAAATAGAAAACAGAAAAGATAGGGGCAATGGAACAGGCAAGACATCTCAGGAAGAGGGTCCAGGTGGGGGCCACCTGGGAGAGGGCAGCTCTGCAGGGGGGACTCTGCCTGAGGCCCAGGGTCATCAGTCATAGCTGCTGAAACAGCCTCCTCACCTCAGCCCCTCACACCTTCCATCCAGCCTCAGCCTCCTTGTTATTTCTGCAAAATCAGAGTGAATCACTCTGCCCCTTCCACAAACACAGAGTGGTTTCTGGAGATCTGTGAGGTCAGCGTGTCCACATGGGTCCCTGGACCCACCGTATCCCTGCTTCCCTTTCACCCAATTTCCCTCCTCCTCTGCCTGAGTCGTCTTCAGGCTCCAAACTCCTGTCCCAGGATGTCCTCCCCGTAGCCTCTTGGCACAGAACTGCTTCCTCTTGGAGCTGCCACAGAGAGTCCTGTCATCTCTGCTGGCATTTGTTTGATTCATTTGCTTTATAAATAATTGCCTATTTGTCTTGGAGGAAACTGTAAATTAAATGTAAATGAGGAGAGAAAGATAGCAGGATGGAATTAGCTCTGAGAGCATATGAAAAGGAATGAAAGTTTCAAATAACAATGGTGCTGAGACAGTTGAAGGCCAAGGACACGAATGTGTGGTCTTAGGTGCTTTTGGCACAGTCCTTTGAGATGGGTATTCTTGTTTCCATTTGAAGGCCACATAAGGTTTAGCATTTTAATTTCCTTACAGTTTGGGAGCCAACGACTGACCTAGGTTTGTCTGATGCCAGGACAAAAGCCCTGTCCATCTCTCCAGGGAGAGGCCACGCCAGGCTGCTGGCAGCCAGATCCCACTGTGGCCCTCAGCCCTGCCAACCAAGACTGACTCAGCCAGAGCAGCGCCACTGTCCAGAGCCATCGCCCTAGCACTTCCTGGGTTACAAACCTTAACTTGGGAAATAGCCCCTTTGGTGGCTTCAATTTGATGCTGGTTTTCTTCCCAGTGATGACGGAGGTTACCGGAGTCCTTCTCCTGTATCATGAGGTCACTGTGAGCTTGATCCCTTTATATTCCTTCCCTGAGAGATTCAAAGTGGAGCACTGGAAGACAGCGTGAAGCATGTAAACCAGTGACGTGTGGTCTGGTGATGCACCCACCGCCACCCCCGGGAGCAGTCCTGCTCTGACCTCAGTTTTCACGTCCACACAGCAACATCACCACACACCCTGGGAGGCCTGTGTAAGAGCAGGCTATTACAATGAGATTCGACTCACAGACTTAGCAGCAGCAGCCCTGGCCTGGGAGTGGGAGCACTTCCAAGTCTTTATACAAATTCTGGGGGCTCAGGCTCCTCCAGAGCATCAGAAATGAGAGAGAAACCCCAAAGCCAACACCATTACAGGAACATGGAATAATTAGCTCTAAAACACTCAGTCTGGCTTGTGGTTTTCAAAACACCACACATGCAGTTTTCTAAAAAATAAAACTTTTACAAATCATTATATCATCTTAAATCCGAAACAGTTAAATTTAGATTGTCCTCAGTACAGGCATATCTCAGAGACATTGTGGGTTCAGTTCCAGATCACCGCAGTGAAGTGAGTCACATGACTTTTTTGGTTTCCCAGTGCCTATAAAAATTATGTTTACATTATACCATTATATACTGTAGTCTACTAGGTGTGCAACAGCATTATGTCTATAATACAGGTTTACATGTTTAAAAATTATTTTTAAAAAATCATCAGGACTTTCACTACTAGGAAAGATGAAGTAGGAGAGTCTGGATCTACCCTGCTGGCTGAAACAAATAAAAACCATTTAAAATACATAAAAGTAAACGTTTTAGGACACTGGGCATCAGGCAACAAGACAGAAATCCTCGAGATATGGAAACAAATGAGAGAAGATCTGCAATTGGCCCCACTTGCTCTTTGAAGAGAGTTTCTGGGTGTGGCTCAGGGAGGGGCTACCCAGGTGGAGCCTGGTGGTCTACCTGAGTTGAGGAGGTGGAGCTGGGAGCCCAGGGGACCAAAGAGGCTGGGCTCTCAGGACAGAGAATGGGAGAGGAGAGAACTGCACAGAGCGCAGTCCAGAGCCCGCAGAGGGCAACTCCAGCCTTCACCAAGTCCTGATCAGCACGTCTGTGGGAGGAGGCTCCTGAGGCTGCAGAAAGAACTGCAGGACAGGAGGAGGGGGGAGCAACCCCCAGAAATCACTCCATCCAGAGTCAAGGATTGTACCTCAGTGGGACTAATGAGCCCTAGACTACATGCTCACTCCACCTAACAAAGCTTGTACCCAAGACCAGAAAGGATTGGATCCTTCCCTGGTCACTTTGTTTCCCACAACAGGGATCAAGAATATTTATGGGAATATAAAATAATCCAAAACTCAGCAAAGTAAATCTGGTGTCCAGTAAAATACTACTAGGCATGCAAAGAATGAGAAAAATACAACCCATAATAAGGAGAAAAGTCAATCAATTAACATCAACCCAGAAAAGACACAAATGATAGAATGAATAAACAAGGGCTTTAAACTATGAATTATTATAACTGTATTCTACATTTCAAAATTCAGAAGAAAGACTGAGCAGTTCTCTCCTCTCCCATTCTCTGTCCTGAGAGCCCAGCCTCTTTGGTCCCCTGGGCTCCCAGCTCTACTTCCTCCTTCCACACAGATACAGAAGACACAAAAAGGCCCAAATCAAAACACTAGCTATGAAAATTACAGGTTGGTATAAAAAAAATTCACTAGACATGATTAAGAGCCCATTGGTGTTACAGAAGAAAACATTAGTAAACTTGAAGATATAGCACTAGAATTTATCCAAAATTAAACACTGAGAGTAACAGAGACAGAAAATAAATAAACAGAACATCAGTCAATTGAGTGACAAGGTCAAGTGGCATGATATTTGCAGAATTGGGGTCACCAGAGGAGAGGAGAGAGAGGGTGGGGGACAGAAAAAAAGTTCTTGAGGAGATAATGGCCACAATTGTCCAATTTAATGAAAAATATAAATGCCAAAATACAAGGTGTTCCACCCAACTGAAATAAAAGATGAAGAAAACCACATCAAAGCACATCATGATTAAATTTCTCAAAAACCAGTGATAATGGGAACATCTTTAAAACCACCAGAGAAAAAAGAGACATTATGCATAGAGGAACAAAGGCAAGGATGATGGCAGATTTCTCATTGGAAATGTGTAAGTCATAAGACAAGATGGCAGAGCAGCATTTCTAACATCCTGAGAAAAAACAACAACTGTCAATCTGGAATCTACACCCAGTGAAAATATCTTTCACAAAAAGACAGCAAAATGAAGACTTTTAGATAAGAAAAACCTGAATAGATTAATCACTCGCTGACCTGAGGTACACGACATATTAAGGGAAGCCTCCAACCAGGAGAAAAATGGGACCATGTGGAAATCTGGATCTAAGGAAAGGAACAAAGAGCACTAGAAATGGTAACATTGTGGGCAAATATAAAATATTTTTTTAACTCAAATATCTCTAAATAGCATAAACACTAGGAGGGGAGAAACAGTAATCAATCTGTAAGCTTCTTAAATATATCAGCACTCTGATGTTACTTGAATGTAGACTATGATAAGTAGAAGGTGTATACTCTAAACTCTTACACAGCCACTAGAATAACATAGCCACAGGTTATGGCTAATAAACCAAAAAAGGAGATAAAAGCAAATCATGAAAATATTCAATTGATCCAAAAGAAGATAGAAAAAAAGAGGAGTAAATAAAAGATGGGACAAATGAGAACAAAAGGTAAAATGGTGGATTTAAAGTTAACCATGTCAAAAATTGCATTAAATGTAAATGGTCTAAAACTCCAATGAAAAGGTATAGATTGTCACATTGGATAAAAATAAAGACACAAATATGAGCTGCTTATAAAAGACAGGTAAAACTAAAGTCATAAGTAGTTTAAAAGTAAAAAGATGGAAAATGATATATAATGCTAACATTAGTTAAAAATAAAAGCTGTCATGGCGATCAGACAAAGGAGATTTCAGAATAAGGCATACATCTGGGGATAAAAAGAGTTATTTCATAATGATAAAGTGGTCAATTTATCAACAGGATATAATAATCCTAAATTTATTTATATGTAATACTGGAGCTTCAAAATACATGAAGCAGAAACTGATAGGGATTCAAGAAATAGATACATCTCCAATTATAGTTGAATTTTAGCACCTCTGCCAATAATAGATAGAACAAATAGACAGAAAATCAGTGAGTGCATGGAAGACTTGAATAGCAATATCAAACAACTCAGCCTAATTGATGTTTATAGGACATCCCACCCAAAGTTTGTAGAATAGCCCAACACCAACAGCAGAATACACATTCTTTTCAAGTGCACATGAAACACCTATCAAGACAGACTATATCACGTGCCACAGAATTTATTTCAATAAATTGAAAAGAATCAAGTCATATAAAGTATATTCTCCATCCAAAAGGAAATTGCAAATCAGTAACAGAAGTGTATCTGGAAAATACCCAAATATTCAGAAACTAAAGGTCACATGCTAAATAATTCAAGTCAAAGGAAGGATCAGAGGGAAATTGGGAAGTGTTTTGACTGAAGAAAAATGAAAATAGAACTTATCAAAATTTTTGGATGCCATTGAAGCACTACTTGGGGAAAATTTAAGAATAAAGAAGTATATTAGAAGAGAGAGTTCTCAAATCAGTGGCTCAGTTTTCACACCTGCAGAAACTAGAAACAGAAGAGAAATATAAACCCACTTACTTAAACAGAAGTAGGGAAATAATAGAGATCAGAATGGAAATTAATGAAATAGACAACAGAAAATCAATAGAGAGAAATCAATGAAACCAAAAATTGTTTTTTAGATTCATAAAATTGATAAACTTCAATTTACAAAAATCAGGAAAAAAATAGAGAATCCACTAATTACTAATATAAGGAATGAGAGGGGACATCATTACAGACATTAAGGGATAATAAAAGAACATTATGACTAATTTTATTCCAATAAATTTGATGGTTTAGATGACATGGACAATTTCCCTGAAAGCCAGAAACTATTAAACTTCATTCAAGAAGAAATAGAACCTAAATAGTCCTAATAGCTCTTAAAGAAACTAAATTTATATTTTAAAATTTCCCACAGAGAAAACTCCAGGTCCAAGGGGCTTACATGTAAATTATATCAACAATTTATGCAAGAATTAATATAAATTCACCACAAACTCTCCAGAAAGTGAAAAGGAGCAAATACTTCCCAACTTTTTCTGTGAGGTCAGCATTATCCTGATACCAAAATAATACAAATAATTTAGCAGAAAAGAAAGAAATACAGACCAATGTATCTTATGAATATAGATGCAAAAGTTCTTAAGAAAATGTTATCATATAAAACTCAACAATATATAGAAAGAGTAATACATCACAACCAAGTGTGACTTATCCCATGGATGCAAGGTTGGTTCAACATTAGAAAGTCAATCAATGTAATTCAGCATGTGAACATATGAAAACATTAAACTACATGATCATCAAAATATATGCAGAAAAAAAGCATTTGAAAATATCCAACATCAGTTCCCGATTAAGAAAAAAACAAACAAACATCTCTCAACCCCAAAAAGTAGGGCCGCTATGAAAACTCTACAAGTACCACCACACAAAGAGGTGAGAGACTGGATGCTTCCCCCTGAGTTCAGGAACAAGGCGAGGATGTCTGTTCTTACAGCATCTACTCAGCCTCACAAGGGGCGTTCCAGCTAAGGCAATATGGAAAGAAAATGAAATGAAAGGAATTCATATTGAGAAGAAAGAAGCAAAACCGTATTTATTCAAAAACAACATGATCATCTATGTAGACAGTCTTGTGGAATCTAAAAAATGATACTAGAACCAATATATGGTTTTAGCAAGTTTTCAGAATACAAAATCAATATACAAAAATCAATTGTATTTCTTTATATTAGCAAGGGACAGTAGGAAAGAAAATTTAAAGATCCATTTACAAAACATGACAAAATACAATACACTTAGAAATCTGACAAAAATTGTGCAAGGGGTATATAGCAAGGAGTATAATGCATTGATAAGAGATATTATATGAGATCTAATAAATGGAGACATATATTGTGCTCATGGATTTGAAGAACCAATGTCATTAAGATGTCAATTATTCCCAAACTGATCTCTATATTCAATGTAAACCCAATGCAAAAAACTCTCAGAAGGTAATTTTTGTAGAACTTGACAAACATTTAAAAACTCATAGGGAAACTCAAAGGACCAAGAACAGTGAGAACAACTTTGAAAAAGAAGAATGACTACACGACTTAATTACCTGACTTGACTATTGACTGCAAAACTAAGTACATGAGAGAGTGTGGTGTTGAGTAAAGACACATCAATGGAGCAGAAAAGAGACCAGAAGTTGACTCAGTCATATGTAGTCAACTGCTTTTCCACAAAGGTACAAAGACAATTAAGTGGAAAAGGATAGTCTTTTCAAAAATTGTGCTGGAACAATTGGATGTCCATATACCATATGGACTTTGTTCCATACTACACACCATATACATTTTTTTTTTCAAAATGCATCATAAACCTACATATAAGAGCTAAGTATAGACAACACAGATGAAGACACAAGAGAAAACTGTTGTGACCTTGAATTATAAAAATATTTTATACACCTTACCCCAAAGGGCTATTTCTTAAAAAAATGATAAATTGGTCTCCTCAAGATAAAAACTTTCACTCTGCAAAAGACACTGTTCAGAGAACAGAATGACAAGCAACATACTGAGGCAGAATATTTGCATCTGCAGCTCACACATCTAAATATAGATAGAACTCTTAATACTCAACAATTACAAAATAACCCAATATGACACTAAAAAAACACAGGCAAAAGTTTTGAACAGATGCCTTTCCAAAGAAGATAACCACAATAAACCATGAAATAATGCTCAATATCATTATTCACTAGGGAAATACAAATTAGAAATTCCTACATATCTGTTAGAACATCTAAAACCAAGAAAACTACAGAAACCAGGTGTTGGAGAGGGTGTGGGGCACCTCACTCTCCAGCACAGCTGGTGGAAATGTAAAATGGCAAAAATCACCTGCGAAAACACTTTGGCAGTTTCTTAAAATATTAAACTTCACCTACAGCTTTAACCAGCAACACCACTCCCAGGAATCCACCAAAGAGAAATGAAAACACATCCACACGAGACCTGGATGGTAACCTAAGAGCAGCTTGCTCACAGCATCCCCAGACCAAGACCACCCAACGTGCTTCCACTGGAGAATGGACATACAAACTGTGTTATATTCATACAACAGAATAGTACTCAGAAATTAAAGGGAGTGAGTAACTGAAAGACCAGAAAACGTAGGTAAATCTCAAAAAATGTCACGTTAGGCAGAAGAATCCAGATTCAAAAGAATATATAATGTAAGATTCCATTATGTTCTACAACAGGACAGACTGTCATAAGGAGGTGAAAATCAGAATAGTAGCTCCCTAGGGGGTGGGGGTAAAGGGACATGGAGGGCATTTTCTAGGATGAGGGTGTCTTTATTACATTACTGGTGAGGTGATTACACGGGTGCATACATTTGTCAAATTAAAGACGTTAATAAAACAATAATATTGGAAAAAGAAATAGGAGAAAGTTTCAATTTTGGGAACATTGAAATTTACAGCTGCAGAGTCCTGTGTTCTCTTTCTTTAAAGAAAAGAATGTTTTAAAATCATTCATCATCTTTAGTCTGTAGGAGCTAAAAGAAAAAAACAGAGAGAAATACATTTCTTTTGCAACCCTAACTAGGCACATTATCAGCACACATAGAAAAAATGGTACCGATCGACCAGAATAACATAAACGTCTGAAATAGGTTAATGGTGTATTTGGAAATCTTGAAATCTTTTTCTTCAAACCTCAACAATGTGGTTGTGTCCTCAATGCTAAATGCATTTCAGATTTACAGGAAGCCCACTTCTAGTGAAAACTGAAATGTTAAACATTGGGGCAGCGGTAATCTTAGCCATTGATGGGACATCTCCTTTCACTTTGAGGATATTTGAAATCGGAGATTTCAGGATAACAATGGCTCCATATGGCTGGAAGAAAAGAGAAATCTCCAGGTAACTTGTGTTTTTGTCCTGGTGTGCAAAATTCTGTCACATTTACCAGTAGCCTGGTGTTTCTCTTGAAATAAACTTGACACAGGATTCAAAGACATAAACATCACTGCAAGGACTGCCTGCTCCTAAGGTTATGAAGGAACAGTGGTACGAACTGGGCTGAACCTGCAGTAAACTACATCCAGAAGTCAATGGGGTGTTTGCCGCACAGATGCTGCTGTGTCTCTAGAGTGAGTGGAAGGATCCACTGAGGCCCTAATCCTTCTCTCATACCCTGCGATGACTAAGCATTCAAGTAACCTTAGGGTAGATGCCCAAACATTCATCAGCTGAGGCTATTGCATGAAAACAATTGTCTAATACACCTGCTGGACCTAACTCAGCGATGACCAGGTTTACTAAATAAACCAAATATCTGTTTATTTGTTTCTATTGTTCCAAAATCAATGATCGCAGGTAGTGCTTATTGCCCCTGCAGGAAATCCAGAAGCCATTAATGATTTTAGGCTGGTCAGGCCCAGAGCTGGTTGGAGACTTTCCCTGGGGCCATCTTTGCACACAATGTCTGGAATGCCCACCACTGCCTTCCTGTGTTCTGGGCAGAGGGGCATTTTCTCTGCATCCGTCTTCCACCAGAGGACCCCGAATCCCAAGGTAGGGGCAGTGACAAGGCCCCTGGGCAGCTGCCCTTTTTTAGCCAAAATAGAAGATTTTACCCCTTTCAGCAGGTAAAAGAGAATTATAGAAAACCATGCATTGGTTCTGGCAGGTGCTGTGGCGGATCAGAATTTGCCACCCCAAAATGTGTCTCTCTGGGTTGATTATTTTTAAGAACAAAAGACCCAGGAAGAAACTTTGACTTTCTCCCTAACTGCCTAAAAGAACTTAAGATAGAAGGCCTGTCCCAGAGGGGAGTTATCACCATAGATAACTATAGTATAATATGAACCAGGTGTGGTAGACAGGGAGCAACCTAGCAAGGCCCTTTTGATCAAAGTCCTCTCCATGTCTCATTGTCTCTGCAAGACAAGGCAAACATTTGTTTACCAAATATTTGCTTTTCCATCTCCATGTGAATTGCCTTCCTCTCCTTTGAAATCCTAAGCCACTGCCCCCAACGTCCTCCTTCATCTTTAGCTGAAGATGGTATTTGAGGTGGTGGCTTCAGCCATTTGGAGAAATTACTCAGTTTTCCTGTGTTTCTCCCATGGATACATATTGTTAAACTGTTTGATTTTCTCCTGTTATTCTGTCTCATGTCAATTTAATTCTTCTACCAGCCAGAAGAACCTAGAGGTGAGAGGAATATTTTTCTTCCCCTACAGTGCTATGCAGTCATCTTGTTAAGAGGGTTTTTCCCCTTTTCTCTTTTGTTGTTCACGTACACAAGTGCCTAAGAAAGTCTCACTGACATAGATGATGCTGCTGCTCCAGCGAGCCCATCTGCATTCCACATGTGCTGCCTTATTTTCAGCCCTGAGATGATTTCTCATGTTAATAGTGCACAGAGACTGCTTGATTAACTATAGCACTTATCGTGAAAGACCACACACTTTATTTAAAGAGACACATTAAAATTCCAGCTCTACCTACACCCTGTGCATGAAAATCATGAATAAAGGAAGATAAACATTCATTCCCATTAGAGTATTGCAGGTGCTGTCACTGAAGAATTGTTATGGCTGCCGGGTAATTCTGGATTATTCTTTCTGAGCTGTGAAATCTCTCATGGACAAACTGAATTCCTTCCAACAAGGAAAAAGGGGTGAGTCACTGTTGACAGCACAATGACTCCGCAGCCCACCTTCAGACGAGGAGACTGTGTTGTCAGTGGTGCCCACCCCCAGGGAGCGTTGGCTCCTCTCCCTCCAGGAGAATGGACAAGTTACCCTGCCCATCACTTTCTGCTCTCCCCCATGCACTGGGGTTATTATCACAACCCCACCCCTGACCCCACCCTAGAACAGAGATGCTAAAGCAGTGAATAGTCTCCTTAGAGATGACTATTTCCTGCTCCTTTAGTTGGGATGGTCCCAGGCTTGCAGTGGGAAGACCTAATGTTGATGGGTTTCTGACTCTGAGTAGTTTACTTATCAGTATAGTAATCTGTGTTCAGATCACTCGTATAGTCGTCATTCACAGCCTGATCCACACCAAACAAGAGATGCGAAAACAATAGAAATACTGGACAGCCTTCAATAACTCACTCTCAATTTGCAATTCCTTTGTGAATGCTGCAGGCTATCATAGGGAAAAAGAATAAAACCCAATCAAAAACAAAGAATTAGCAAGTAAAAGATAATTAAAATGGGCTGTTTTAAACTTAATTAACATGCAAATAAAATTCATTGTTTGATATCTTGCTTCATTATGAACTGCAAGAAAATAAGGAATTAAAATGATTTCCACTGATGGAAAATCCTGAGGCTATAAATGCTGGTGGGAAATATGATTTTACCCAACCATGGTGAATATATTCACTTGTCATTTACTGAAAATATAGACAAACTGGAGATACATTTACTGATTTAAATATAGTATTTCTTCTCCTCGTGAAAAACTTTGAAAGTAATTGATTGAAATATAGACTTTTCTATTTTCATTTCAAAAGAAAAATATTATGTTTCTCCTAAACTGAGGACAATGATTAGGATTCAAATGAGAATGAACATTGAATTTTCCTAAAATATTTCTTCTTTGATTGTATTTTATTGGCACAAAAATGTCTCCTATTTTTTTACTGTGACAGTTTTCTATGAATCCAGCTTGTTATCAAGAAGAGCCTGAAGAGGTTCTAATCTACTCTTCCTTACTGTTTCAGGGATCATGCTAATCCACTCAGAGAGAGGTTAGAAATTCAGACAGAACAGGCTCCATAAGTATCATTTAAAGAAAAGAAGGCCACCACCTTAAGCGTGTGTGGGATTGTTCATTCGAGTGCATTTCTGAAGAATGGAGGATGCTGTGCTTCCGCGGTGGCTATAAACCCTGTAATCTGGGGGGCTCAGGTGTGCAGCACGGGTAGGAGGCAGTGATGAGGGAACGGAGAGGCTGAGGTGCTCCGGCGAGTCTGCAGAGCAGGTGATTCAGGGCCTGGTGCTCACAGGGCCTCCTGGGATGACATCTATCTAAGGGCCTGGAGGGAGAGCCAGCTGGGGGTGCAGCCATGGGGGCTGATGGGGTTCAGGGCAGCCACCCCAGGATGCACCACTCTGGTATGCGCATTATTTCGAGCTGAAGACAATCAAGGCTCAGAAGACTCAGGGAGAACATTTGACCTTCACCCAAACTGCCTAAAAGAATTTAAGAGAGAAGGCCTGTCCCTGGAGGGAGCTATCACATAGATAAGTTTAGTGTGGTAGGCAGGAAGGCACCGAGCAAGGCCCATTTTATCAAAGATCTCTCTCGGGTTCAGTTGTCTAGCGATGGCCTGGCAAACATTTCTTTACCAAATATGAACTGTTTCCATTTTCCTATAAATTGCCGTCTCGCTCTTTGAAGTCTCAGACCTCTCCTTCTCCTTAGTCCAGAAAGACACATGTACCTCACTCTGCTTCACCGTCTTTGGAATTGTTCATGCTTATGTGAATTCCCTATGTACGTGTATTAAACTTTGCTCAATTTTCTCCTGTTAACCTGCCTTATGTCATTTTAATTATCCGACCAGCCATAAGAACCAGAAGGGGAAAAGGGGGGGAAATTCTCCCTTCCCCCACAGGGCCAAGTCAGGATGAACCCACAGGGACCAGGGACTGGGGGGCACACAGTGACAGAACAGCAGGGCTGGAGCTTGCAGGAACCATGGGGTCACCAAGTGTGAGCTGGGTTTCCTGGCCTGTGGTCAATAGAGGCTGCCTGCTTGCCGCCAAAAACCATTTGTTGGGGAAGCAGGGGGTCATTGATTACATGCACAACAGCGGCTACACTACAAGGCAAGCTTATCCACGTGATCATTAACCAGCACTGAAATATTGGCTACGTGGAAGGCGGGGCTCTTGTCTGTACTTGCTCCCCGCACAGAGGCTAGAGATGCCTGCGTTCAGGTAACTCTGCTGCCTCTTTACCTAATGTTACCCCTGCAATGGTGAAATAAAACGAAACATAAAATAATCACAAGTGTCAGAACATTTTTAAACGTCTATTTTATAACAAGCACTTTGGTGAGAGTATTCATCTATCCATCTATCTATAATGAAAATCTAAAATACCTAAGAAACTGTATATGAATTGTGTTTTTTTTTATGTTGCGAATGTTCACTGTAATAAAGTGGTCAAATATTGAGCACTAAGGACAACAAGAAGCTTAAAAGAAAGAGAGCTGAGGGGCCGCCCCGTGGCATAGCGGTTAAGTTCACGCACTCTGCTTCAGCAGCCCAGGGTTTGCAGGTTCGGATCCCAGGCACGGACCTACACACCACTTATCAAGCCATGTGTGGCAGGCATCCTGCATATAAAGTAGAGGAAGATGGGTATGGATGTTAGCCCAGGGCTAATTTTCCTCACCAAAAAAAAAAAAAAAAGAGAGAGATCCTAGAAAGTGATTTAAAAGGTGGGGGGTGAAGAGCAAAGCATGTGATTCCAGGTCTTCTTTGTGTAGCTACAGTTTCTACAGGTATTTTCTGTGCGTTTCCCCAGAATTTATGCACAGCCTTTCCTCTCAGCATTTCATGGGAAGGATCACAGTGATGCCTTCCCCGTGACTGGAGGTTTTGTGGTTGTTTCTTCAGAGCAACTTAAGACGCAGTTTTCTGTAGTTCTCATAAGTGTGAGCACAGAGTACACACTCCCAGAGCAAAGTCTCCAAAGATACAGACAGAATGGCCCTGATGGGCTGTGAAGGTAGCTTTCAATTCCCATTCCCCCACCAGAGATGTTAAAGGAAGAACATTAAATATTTTGTCTTTTTTTAATTGGCAAATACCTTTTTAGAATGCTTTTCTAGCCTTCTGTCATAGGCAGAATAATGGTCCACCAGAGGTGTCTACTTTCTCGCCCCTGGAACCTGTGACTGTGTCACCTTACAGGGCAGGAAGGAATTGAGGTAGCTAATCAGCTGGATTTGAGATTATCCAGGATCCTCTGGGTGGGCCCAGTGTAATCATGGGGGTCTTTACATGGAAGGAGGCAGGGAGAAGAGTCAGAGAGATGGCAGCAGGAGGAAGACTCCATTGGCCATTGCTGGTTTGAAGATGGAGGAAGGGACACAAACTCAGGAGTGCGGGCAGCTACTAGAAACTGGAAAAGGCAAGAAAACAGATTCTCCACTGGAGCCTCCAGAAGGAGCCAGCCTCACCAACACCCTGATTTTTGCCCAGTGAGACCCATTCCAGTCCTTTGACCTTCAGAACTGTAATATAGTAAATTTGTGTTGTTTTAGCCACTGAAGTTTTAGTGGGATCTGTTATAGCAGCAATAAGAAGCTTATACACCTTCCAATTTCTTTGTTCAACTTGAAGTAGATGAATAATTAAATAATCAGAGCTAATGTACCCATAAAAGTGAATATTGTGATAGAAAAAATACTTACCTAGATAAATAACGTGGTATATTCAAAGGTGTTTAAATATTTTCACGGTGAAATGATTGTAAACATTTTTGTGTGAGGGCAGGTCACAGCCATGTCAGCCATGATCTGCTCCATGGCCCCATCATGCAGGATAAAAACCAGCTTTGCTGTTCTTGGTGATCAATGGACAGACAACATCTGCACACTACAAATTTCAAATGGAAGCATGCCTGTAAATCCATTTAAATGTTGGTTTGGAATTTTATTTTCTGTGCAATAGATAATTCACTTGTAATACTTTATCAAAAGAAATGCAAGAATTGTTGAAAATCAATGAACCCACCACAGATCAATAAGAGGTAGGAAGCCGACTTACCGTCTCTTCGGTTAAGTCTTGCAAACCCGGGACTGTGGCTGCTGGACAGCTCTGAGGAGCTGCTGAAGGATGATGGGGACAAGGCAGATACTAGGGGCTCATCACAGTTATCTGTTGGGGGAAAACCACCGAATTCAGGTTAACACATTCATTATAGCCCTTTGGAAAATCGTAACCTAAAATGTTGCAAACCCAGTGTTAATGGGAATGGTCAGAAGCATTAGAAAATTATAGGATGTCCAGTGTGACTGCTCCTGCTGACCCAGATAGCACAATGAGAAAGGAGAGGGGGTGAAGTGTCTAAGAAACAGGAAAATGACAGAGAATTGTCATAATTCATAGACAAAGGAAAGTGGAAAACTAATAACAGTCAACTTATCAGAAATGATAAGATTTAACAAAGAGGCTGGGTATATGATCAATATACCAGTATGAATCACATTTCTATATGACAAAATGGCTAACGTACAATAAAAATAGCCATTTATAGTAACAACAAAAATATAAGGTACCTGAGAATGTTTCTGAAAAGATGTTCAAGATATACTGGAGAAAATTATAAAACTTTATTGATAGACATTACATAAGACCTGCGTAAGTGGAGAGAAATGCCATGAATAGCGTAATCATCTTTTTGATGCATCAAGTTGGCCTTCACTGGGCCTTAGTAGAGATTGAACACTTGACTGTGGGCCACAAAGTTACCATGCAGCCTGGACTGCCCGTCATGAACTGGGTTATCTGACCCATCAAGCCACAGAGTTGGGTGTGCAAGCAGCACTCCATCGTCAATGGAAGTGCAATGTATGAGATCAGGCTCAAGCAGGCCCTGAAGACTCAAGTAAGTCACATGAAGAAGTGGCCCAATTTCCCGTGGTCCCCACAGCTGCTACACTCCTCTCCCCCAGCCTGCACTATGGCCTCCTGGGGAGTTCCCTGTGATCAGCTGACAGAGGAAGAGAAGACTTAGGCCTGGTTTACAGATGGTTCTGTGTGATATGCGGGCACCCCCTGAGAGTGGACAGCTGCAGCCAACAGCCCCTCTGTGGGACATCTCTGAAGGACGTGGTGAAGGGAAATCCCCCACAGTGGGCAGAACCTGGAGAAGCACACCATGGGCTCAGCGACATGGACTTCTACTCACTAAGGCCAACCTGGCCGTGGCCACCACTGAGTGCCCAGTCTGCCAGTAGAGACCAGCACTGAGTCCCCAGTACAGCACCACTCCATGGTGGTCAGCCAGCTGCCTGGCTCACAGAACGGCTTGTCCACCACATGTTATTCCACACAGCATTGCTTCTGATCAAGGAACTCAATTCCCAGCAGAAGTGTGGCAATGGGCCCCTGCTCATGGAATTCACTGGTCTCACCATGTTCCCTGCCATCCTGAATCAGCTGGCTTGATAGCATGGTGGAATGGCCTTTCAAAGACTCAGTTACAGCACTAGCTGGGTGGCAATACCTTGCAGGGCTGGGGCAAGGTTCTCTAGGACCAGGAGGCTGTTCATGCTCTGAATCAGTGTCCAGTATATGGTGCTGCTCCTCCCACAGCCTGGATTCACCAGTCCAGGAATCCAGGGGTGAAAATGGGAGTGGCTCACTAGTGACCCACCAGCAAATCTTTCTCTTCCTGTTCCTGCAACTTTATACTCTGTTACCTAGAGGTCTTAGTTCCAGAAGGAGGAAGGCTTCCACCAGGAGACACAGGGTGATTCCTTTGAAGTGGAGGTAGAGACAACTTCCCAGCCACTTTGGGCTCTTCATGCCTCTGAGTAAATAGGTGAAGAAGGGAGTTACAGTATTGGCTGGGGTGACTGATCCTGACCACCAAGGAGAAATTGGATTCCTCCTCCACAGTGGAGGTGAGGACGAGTATGTCTGGAACACAAGAGATCCCTTAGGGCGTCTCTTAGTATTACCATGCCCTGTGATTAGAGTCAATGGAAAACTACAACAACCCAATCCAGGCAGGACTAACAATGACCCAGATCCTTCAGGAATGAAGGTTTGGGTCACCCCACCAGGTAAAGACCACGATCAGATGAGGTGCTTGCTGGGGCAAAAGGAATACAGAATGGGTGGTGGAAGAAGGTGGTTATAAATGCCAGCTATCACCAGGTGACCCCAGTTACAGAAATGAAGACTGTAATCATCATGAGTGTTTCTTCCTTATTTTGTCATGAATGTTTGTCTGTGTGTGTATGTGTACATAGACAGATGGATATAGATAGATGGAGATGATGGAAGAACAGATATAGATGATAGATCAATTAAGCTAATGTATTTGTTTTCTTCCCTTTCTTATTCCATTATCATCTAACATAAGATGTATTAATAATAGTTAATTTTATATCCTAGTTACAGAACATCAAAGGAGAAGAGTAAACATCACTGGAGGACTTTGCACCCTCTTCTAGGGAAAGAGTTAACATGTTCTTGGTTATACAAAACATAGTTATATCATATCAGATGAAAGTATGCCTTCATTACTCTCTTTATTAGGAGATTGAGTATTATTTCAGGAGTTGTGGATGGGTGCCGCACTGACAAGCGGTGGACCATGATGGTTAGTTTCATGTGTCAACTCGATTAGAATATGGTGACCAGCTATTCTATCAACACTAAATCCAGATGTTGCTATGAAGATATTTTGCAGATAGGATTAAAGTCAATAGTCAGTTGACTTGAAGTAAGGAGATTATGCTGGACAGTCAGGGTGGTTCTGGTCTAACCAGTTCAAAGGCCTCAGGAGCAGCACTGAGTCTCCTCTGAGGAAGAAATGTCGCCTGTGTGCAGCTGCTCCAGCCTGTGCTTCCTGGACTGCCCGGCTGGTGCCCACAGTCATGGAAGCTGATTCCTTGCATTAAGTCCTTTAATGGTCACTTTCTACCGGCTCTGCTTCTCTTGTTGTTTCCCAACTGTTACAAATAGGACTCAGCACTGTGAACGACTCCTTTCCTCCCTACACCAGTCCGTAAACTCAGTGACACCAGTGCAGACGTCAGTAAGCCCCAATGGGAAGAGTGATAATGGAGAATTAGAGGGAAGAGACGCTTGTCACCTGATCCCTGAGTCCTCCAGAGTAATGGGGAAAATGAGCAGCTTTCAGAAAAGTGAAATAAAAGTCAGGGATGCACTCCTTGGCCCATCACTAAAGTGTACTTTCACTGGGTGTGGGATTTTGAATTATTCCACTTTGTACCTTCTGCAGAGACCAGTAGAGTCTTAACAGAGAAATCAACAAACACACCGGCAATGTAAAACTGGTACAGGAGGAGCCTGGGTGTTCAGAGTCCTCCCAGACCCGTCATCCCTGTTGTGCATTCTGTCTGCCTGGGCTTATCTTAGGGAATCTGGTGGCTAATAGGTAGGAAATTCTGCAAGTTCCCCTCAAGAGAAAGTGAGATGAGTCAAGTGTCCCCCGTGGCTCCTCATCCCTTCCTACACCTGTATATCAGCTGTCGTCTGTCAAAGGCGACTGTTGTAGGTTGGTTTCAAAACCTATTATAGGAAACATTCTTACACAACCCAGAACAGTCAGCCTTCCTTTTGCTTCTTTGCAGAATAGCATCAATTCAAAACCAATCATGTTACATATGAATATGTGCTATCATGTTATTTTAGTAGAATTGCAAGGTAATTTTTCAAATGGACTTAAAAAACCATCCAAAGTTCAAGTTTTACATACACAGAGTTTAATATGAAAGAGATAAGGCATATTGAGATTCCTCTTTAATAGGCATAGAGAATAAATATTAAAGATAGTATCAAAAGTCATTATTTTCATTACGACTGCTATGCAGATGGTCAGACAGAAAATCCTCACAAAAGAGCACACGGCACCAGGGCTGAGCAAGTGATCTGGAGGGAGAGGGTGGACTGAAGGCAGACTTCTGGTCTCCAGGAGTGTGGCCTACGCACAAGCAGAGGTGTGGGCTGACGCTCAGGTACAGCGGAGGGCGTGCGGGCCAGATGGTGGCCCGTGGCACCCTGAGCGCCTCGCTCCCAGGTGGAAGGAGCCCCTCAGCACGCACTTCCCACCCACCCAGTAGGCAGCAACGTGTTTCCTCGAGTTATCTAAGTAGAAATAATGAGGAGAGCAATGCGCAGCCTCAAGTAACCCAGTGATTAGCCGTATTAACGGGGGCTGGTAGAGGGGCTGACTCTGATATTACCTCTGCTTCCTTTTCATTTAAATGCAGGCAGTGTCTGTCTCTGCCCTTCTCAATTTTCAACACAGCAACCAAGGTGGTTATACCCTCACAGGGAGCCCCCTGCTCTGCTGAACCCATGCAGGGCCCCCATCTGTCCATGGGATGTCCCTGCAGTGCCTGCACGGTCATTCTCTCCCACACTGCACTGGCCAGGCCCAGTGGCGCCCTCTTCCGGGTCCTCACTGGGGTTCCACCTGCTCAATGGGCCCTTCCTTCTCCACACACACCCTGTCCCCATCCCCACTGGCCTCTCTCCCCACAGGGGTGACAATAATGCCTGTTATCTAAGACACTGCATCTGGGGCAGGTTGTTACTTGGCATCATTGTGGCAACAGCTGACTCACAGAAATGTGTGCAGCCCCCAGTGCAGGGGTGTTGGTGCCTCCCTGGCACCCTCCATTGGTGGGTGCTGGGAGACCTTCCCCTGTAGATTGGAGTGGTTGGGGGTGGGCAATTCTGAGGGTTGTTCTTCTTGCTTCTCAGCAGGTCCAGGAGAGTGGAGCCCGGGGCCCAGAGCTGGGACTTCCTGGAATGAAGCACACTATCCATTGGCCTCCCTACCTCTGTCTGACTCTGTTCTCACTCTTGCTCCCTCAGGTCACCTCTCCAGACGGCATCACCTCAGCCCAGATTCTGCAGTGACACACTGAAGGCAGAGCCCCAGGAAGGGGCTGTGCAGGTGGGCACCCTGCTCAGGAGCTAATGGGGTCCTTGCCCCTGGAAGGTAAGGTGGTGACCACCCTGTCACCCCCGGCATCCCACTTATAGAGAATCTGGGTGGAGGCAGTGGGAGGGGAGCCTCGGTTTCCTGGTGATGCAGATGCTGGGGCAGGTGAGGGGTGGCGTGGTGACAGACTGTGGAGTGGGCAGCTCCAGAGCCTTGAAGACAGAGCACGGCATCCCCAGGGGCCCACTGGGAAGGCTGGATGGCTGTGGCAGCTTCCCCAGAATGGCCAGCGTGTGGCTGAGCACAAGGTGAAGGCTGTGGGCCCTCTCAGCCCCCCCCCCACCACAGTTAGGCCCAATAGGCAGTGAGGGCCCCCAGAACCCAGTCAGGGACATTTGGACCAGAGGCCCTGGAGTCCCAGGCTCTTGGGCTGGAAGGAGCAGCCCTTCACCCCGACAGAGGACAGAGCCCCCCTTACCTGGAGGCCAGAGGTCATGCCAGGCCTCCCCGCCTTCTGTAAGCATTGTCCTCCTCCCCTCTGCGGGTCGCCCCCTGTTCTTCTAGAGTAACAACCAGGGTCAGACCCCAGCACAGCTCCAGACAGAAAAAACAGAAAACAGCTTAAACCCAGTGAACACAAACCCTCAGGACTCAGGGAAACAGGGGCAGGTGGACCACGAAGGACCAGCACATGGTGGATGGTGATGGGGTTGGTGACATGGCTATGGCGACCCAGGCTCCCTGCAGAGGTCCTGCACCCACAGCAGGTGGTCTTCAGTGAGTGAGGTGGAGGTGCAGAACGGCTGCTCAGGGTGCAGAGGGGTCAGCCATCCTCTGTAGACCAGAGCCGACACCATGGAGCTGGGCCCCTCCTGTCCGTGGAGGGGACTGTGACCCCAGAGGTGGGGATGGGGCGACTCCAGCCACAGAGGCAGGGACAGCTTCTCCAGCTAGCGCTGACCACAGGCAGGATCACAGCCCAGTGGTGGGGAGTCACATCCCGATGCCCGGGAACTCGTGGCCCCAGCCCCCCAGCGCTGTTTGGGGGATGATGCTTAGAGGCGGTCGGTCCACGTGCTCCTCAGCAGGTGCGGGAGATGGAGACCCTGGGCCTTGGAGGCTGTAATCCAACACCACAGCCCCACAGCTTCCGCCTCCCCATCTTCACCTGGTCCCCCCCGCCCATGGATCACCTTCCAGGAACCAAATCCTCCCTCAGACTCCACCTCAGGGAGACGGAGGCAAACACACCTTATGGATCTTATCGCTACGTTACTACAGGCGCACAGGCCTGTTTCCTTGATTACAGCGTGGCCCGGGACGCGACTCCTAACTGTCGACTCAGGCGCCCCCGGGAGCTGGATCCATCGCCAAGCTCTCCCGCCGGCCGGGGACGAGGTCGTAGAATCCTGCCCACGGGCTGCAGCGGCCATCCCAACATGACCCGGCTCGGCGCACAATGAGGGACCCTGCGCACTGGGGAAAAGTGCGGAATCAGGATGGAGCATGAGGACGACGTAGCAGACATCGGGGGAAATGATCATCCGCAGAGAGAGCCTCAGGGCTCGGAAGATGCAGTCCGAAAATACCCCAAGCCAAATCTCGGGCAGCGTCCTGCAAATAGCCCTGCCCCCCTCTGTCCGGGTGAAGATGGGCCGGGCCACCAGCAGGCCCTCACCGGTGGGTCCTCTGTAGCTTCAGCCCATCCACCCAAAGCTCGGAGGCTGAAACCGCGCGCACGTGTCCTCACTGAGCATCGCGGCCGGGCTCCGACCGGGGTCAGGGTGGGGGCTCGGGGGGGCGCTCCCCGCGGTCGGGTGGGCGGGCGCAGGCGGCTCTTCTCAGGCTCGCAGGCTCGCCCCGCTTGTGGCTGGCGGTGGCGGGATGACGGGGGGAGGAAGTGGAGGCCCAGAGTGGGCAGAGTCCATCGGCCGGAGCAACTCCGGGGTTCGTCCAGATTCAGGAACTCTCGGTAGACTCTTCCGCTTGATGGGAGCAGCGGAGAACTGGGGACATTCGCAGCGAATCCTCCATGCGTCTGGGGCCCGCTCAAGCTGCTCGTTAGGAAAGAGCGGTTATTGTGACAATGGAACTGGAGAATTTGTGTGGAGAGCTTAGAGGAGGAACTGGCGAGTGATTACTCACAGACCTGGTCCCAGCCCCCTGCTCCAAGCCGTGCTCGGGGGGGGGGGTGGGGTGGGGGGTGGAGTGGGGGGTGGGGGGGACAGCCCTGACTGAGGGCAGGTGCGTGTCCCTCACTGGAGACTCACGGGGCTCCCCAGCGGCCGCTCGCCCGGGGGTGCCGTGAGGGTAAGACACCTGAGTTCGCGTGCCCAGACCCGCCAAAGCTGTGCCGCCAGCGACCTTCCACCCGGACCCCCATTCCTGTTCTCAACCCCAGGGTCCCTTCCCACCCTGCGTGCTTCTGTCTGCAAACGGCTTTAGGGCCGCATCAGGGAGCTCCTCTCAACAACTGTGAGGACTGCGTAGAGGGGTGGAACGGCCGCGGTGGGAGGATCATGCCCTGAGAGGAAGGAGACCCGCGGGCCTGGTGACCGTGCCCAGCTCAGGGATCCCCTGTCTGCGCCTGTTTCCCTCAGAGGAGGGTGGAAGTGGTAAGGAAGCCCCACGCTCCTTTCCGCTGCTCACGTCCTTCCTTCTCTGTGGGTTTATGAACATAAAAAGCCAACAATGCCACCAAAAATGCCATTTAATGAATCCAAAACTTTGATAAGGCTGAAGTGGCATTGATTCCCAAACCAATAAAGATAGCAAATTAGAAAGAGAGATACAGACCATTTCACTCATAAATAACTGTGCAAAATCTAAATGAAATATTAGCAAAAGTAATTCAGTGGTAAATTAAATGTGATATGTACAAGAACTACGTGGCTTTCACGCTAAGGATGGAAGAGTGGTGTTTTTTTTTAAATTAGTAACTTCATTAACAGATTTCAGTGGAAAATTCCATTCAGAGAAGTTGAAAATACTTTTGATTACATTTAATATCTTTTCCTGGTTTTTAAAATGATCTAAACAAATTAGGAATATATGGATACCTCATAACATAATTAAGAGGATTTGTCCATTTTGGCATCAGTGTTATTTCAAATGTTTATCTCAAACCAACACCATCATCATCCTAACAAGGAAACACTAGAAATGATCTGATTAAAGGCAGAGAAAAATAGGGATGTCTCCATTGACACCATATTGTTTGATGTAATTCTAACGACTTTAGGGAAACTGGAATATCTGTACCTACTGATGAAAAAACTCAAGTGTTTAAACTCAAAAGTTGTGATAAACATTAAAATAATTCACTTAGAGAAATACAAAATTAATATCAAAAAATGAATCAATATAAAAAAATGAATATGCATGCAAACACCTGAAAATATAATGGAACAAACAATATGTTTATAACAAAAATCCAAGAAATACACATCGGAATATAGGAATAAACAAGAAATGTAAGAGATAATAAATGGAAAGGATTTAGATAAATGGAGGGAGACAAACCCACTGTTTCTGACAGCGGGTCTAAAAGTTTAAGGATGCTAACAGGTTCTAAATAAATTGAAGCACTTGGTGACATCTCAATAAAACAATATTGGAAAATAAAGTTTACAAAGAATCACGAACATCGGAGGAAGCAGAAATTAGTGACAATGACAGAAACTTGTGAAGTGAGACTGCTGAGATGCAGGTGAGGAGTTTCAGCGTTAGTGGGCCTCTCCCTCTCTGGTCGGGTGTGGATGTGGGGCACCGGTGGACCGTCGTCAGGATGGAAACGCACAAGCACTTTGGCTCCACAGTCTCAGCACTGCAAGGCTCATGCAGGTCCTCGGGGAACTGAGAGTAGGTTTCTACAGTTGGTGCCACTTGATTGCATGTATGTACGTATGCAATCACATATGTGTGTACGTCTGTGTGCATGCCGGCAGACGTGTGTGTTGTGTGTGTGGTTACAGTGGGTCCATGTATAGAGGAGCCACATCCCTCTGTCACCACATATCTGCTTTGCACAATCTGGAATCAGTCCCTTTACCAACCATGGCTTTCTGAGTGAGAACAAGGCAGTGGAATCAGATTAGATATAAAAAAGCATTATCAAATAATCCAAATAATAAACTATGAGGTGTAAGGTTTTAAAAAGTATTTTTATTTATTTATTTTTTGCTGAGGAAGACCAGCCCTGGGCTAACATCCGTGCCCATCTTCCTCTGCTTTATATGGGATGCCGCCGCAGCAAGGCTGACAGGCAGTGCATCAGCAGGCGCCTGAGATCCGAACCCACCAACCCCGGGCTGCCAAGCAGGAAGTAAACCACTGCGCCACTGGGCCGGCCCTAAAAAATGTTTTTAAAGAGTCCAATTTCAGAATTTCTGGTTGATGTTCTTAAAACATTACTTAGGCTTTATTTTGAAGAAATAGAAAATTGCTTCTTTTTGAAATGAGATATAATTTCTCTGAGTCCATAAAAATGAAATTCAACCTGAGGAAAACTATCACATAAAATGAAAAATCTGATGTTTTCTGAAATTTCTCAATGAAATTAAAGCAAAATGTGGTATTTAGATAGATTGTCAAGTGTGAGCACTTTACAATGGAAGCTCTCGAAGGCAGGGATTATCCCACGGCCAACTCATTCACTTTGGAGTGTGTGTGGAAAAGAAATAAAGGTATAAAAAAACACAGAAAACTATACACAAAAATAAATTCAAGAATATATTTTCTAGACTGGCAAAAAATGAGCATTTTATTGCAAAACAGAACACCCTTCCTGCATCTCCCCATTGTGTGTGTGTTTAAAGTGAACCACCGCTCAGCTTGTGGGAATAAAGATTCACAGATGTCCCTGACTTAAACGTGCCCTAATACAAGCTGAACAGGATAAAAACCTGAAGACACCTACTGCGATTCAGACCACACCACACCCCCAACCCAAATTCCAGAATTAAAAATTCAGCGAGGACGTGAAGCAACGTTGCTGGTGGGAGGGTGAAATGGGCCCTCTGGAAACCTGTCAGGCTGTAACCACCATCCACCAAGTCTGCTACTGGATACGTTCTCAACAGAAAACATCCTCCAGGTCCACCAAAGACATGCAAGAACATTCACAACAGTATTATCCATGATACCCCCAAAATGGAAAAAGCTCACAGGCTCATCACCTTAGAACAGATAAATAAGCTTGGGAGCAGTTACACAACAGAAATCACATAGAAATTTCCAAAACTAACTTGATACACAATGGCATAGAAGAAGCAGCCAGGCAGGATGGAGAACAAACCCTGTGACTCGTATACAGGACCCCAAACAGGAAAACCTTTCTGTGGTAACAGAAACTACTGTGGGTCCTCCGTGGGCTTGGCTGCAGGAAGTGCTCGAGTCTGTGGCTCCCTCAGCACCATTTGTGAAACCCCCTTGCGCTGTGATTTCCTGATTCGTGCACTTTTCCATAGAGGCACCATGTGTGGCTCCCACCAGCCCCCGCGTTAGGAGGAGGCAATTACTCCACTTCTGGGGGTTCTGGGCTCCTACAATTAATAACCAAACATCAATGGACTAGATGTGTGAAGGTCTAAAATGGGCATTTTAGAGAAAAAAAGATTATGTGATTGAATAAAGCCCATCAAAATAGATAGCCAGTCAGCGCTACACACATTTCTTAATGAATAAATGAAGAACACATTCTTTTCTGTTAGCAAATTGGTGAAGAAGGTAGTTTAAATCTGGTTCATTTCAGCCGTGGTGAATCATTAACTTGAGCCAAGTTAAGTCTTGGAAATACTGCATTGGTTCCAGCAGGACCGGCTGAGAACAGAGGTGTGGGCAGTTCAGATGCCGAGGGCTCGGGTCCACCGACTGGTGCTCCTGGACCAGCCCTGGTCTCAGCCGGCGGCCCCACCTGCCAGCCACGTGGACCTGTGGTGAGGGGGCATCAATCATCATTGAGACGAAATAAATAATGTCCCGCGAATGTACTTGGGTGTTCTTGTGAATAATATCCAAATATGTATTAAAAACTAAAATAACAGAACAGCACACACAGTGTCTGGGCGGGATGAACAAGGTCCTCACCCTGTGGGCTGTAGGCTCAGATCATTCTTAAGGTTGAACACGATGAATTAGCAAGTATTTCAGTGTATTTCTGGGATGCACCGCTGCAGGGGAGACTACCTGGAGGTCACCTGTGGGCCCACAGGTGGAGTGCCCTGAGGAGGAATGGGGGGATGAGCCACAGTGGGGTCTCAGTGCGGGACCCAGTTGACCCTGCAGGGTGCCTGACACTGGGCCAGCCCTGCAGAGGCGTCCAGAGTCCAAGCAGGGGCTGGGTCTCTGTGCCTTCCCGCTGACCAGTAATAGACTGGGCAGCCCTGGAAGGGGTGGGAACAGTGCAAGGCAACTCCCTTAAGCCAAGGGACATCCTGAAAAGAGATGACCGCTGAGGGAGGTGGGCCAGCAGCTGGGGAAAAGCCCTCCATCCAAGAAGGGTGTGTGGACAGACAGTCACCAGTTCCCCAGGGACTCCACGGCAGCCGTTCTGCAGCATGGGCCTCGGGGGCCCCCAGGCTCTGGGGATGTGTGATGGGAAAGCTATCTAGGCAATAATTCTAAGGTGGTGTTTGCCTTTTCACTCATTTCCTAACAAATCTAGAGTGGAGTTTTCCAGAAGCTGCATTGCACACCCCCCCAACTGTCTGAAAAAGCCATGGGAGGACCGTCCCCCAGCGGCACATCTGTGTGAGGCCTGGCTCCTGACTGTCACCAGGACTTGGCGCCGCAGGGGTACGTGAGCGCGTGCAAGGCTGAGCTATTGCCACAGACCAGACGTCAGAGATCGGCAGAAAGGAGAACTCGGCCTTCCTCACTAACGCTTCCTGGTCTACTAGTTCTTTTGTTTTGGAGAATACAGTGTTTTAAAAAATGTTATTTATGTTAACCTGTAATGGGTTTACTGTTGTTATTTTTAAGTGACTTAATAAATATTTTAAAACATTCCTAGTTTTAATGTCAACTTTGACAGATACCGACAGATAAAACCCACAAAAACCAAAGCTTTCTGGGTCCTCAACGATTCATAAGAAGAAAGGACACCTGAGACCAAACACTTTGAGAACGGCTGTTTTAGGCTGTTTGGTTCCTTTCTTTAGTGTGTCTTTTCGCTAAAAGTTCTGTGAGTTTACATAATCAAACACGCAAATATTGGGTAAACACCAAAGTAACTTCTGCAAAAAGATCGTTTCACTTAATTATTAAATTTATTCAAAACTATACGCCATTCCCATTACAAAGAAGAAAAAAATCATTTTAAAAGGGGTATGTGTTTGTAGAGAGAGCAAAATTAGAAATAGACAGAGGGCCTCATTTCTCACTAAATAAACTTATATAAGTGAAACAACTACAGTTATTCACGTGTTTCATATTGTTTTCATGAGGAAACAGCTGACAGGTGAAAATTTACCTGAAGAGGCTACTTGAGACAATTTTCTTTAGCTCTTCCCAGAAGATAGCAATAAAAAGTTGAAATAATATTTTTACTCAGAAATCAACAGGATTCAGAATGTGTAGAATCCTATGGTGTGTGTATCTTTTATTTTCCTGTGTAAATCTGAACCTATGTCCATAAATTCTAGAAGTTATTTGGGCTACCAAAATTAAATTCATCTATGGGAACATGCTGACCTCTCACGTGAGATATGACTGTTATATGCTTATTGAACTTATGCTAAAACAATAAGAAAAACAAATTCATGATGCCTTATTTTATTAAATGTTTTATTCCATTTAAAAGACTGCAAGACAGCTGACAATTTGAAATCTTCTCAAAAGTTGAATGATAATCATTGCTAACACCACGTGATGATACTAACGGCCTCTGGAAATCACGTCCCCCTGTTGGTAAAGGGCATGATCACAATGTGCTGAGACAGGACATGAAGACAAAGATGCCTACATAGAGTTGTGAACCATAAAATGCAGTGCTGAGAGGGATTGTAAAGAGAAAAGTCACATTATTCTTTCCATCTGATGCAGGTAGAATATACGAGTATTTTTTTTCTCTTTTTGCTATAATCGTTTTTCAACCAAGAAATAATTTATTCAATTGATAAGATGTGCTCTTTTTTTTGGAACACGAAAGAATCTTTACTAAGAAATCACCAGTTATCTGATTGATAAAGCTGCTAATTTTCTGGCACTGTTTTAATAGTCTTGTCAAGGACACAGTGGTCTCCTCCGGCTGCGTAGACGTTAATAATACAAGTTAAATGCCGTCAGCTAACCCAGAACCATCCGTCTTGTTCTTTCATGTTAGCATCACACAACTTAGATCCCACAAGTAGATGAGCATTCCAGAAGGAAAGCATACCATGCCGGGAGAAAGACCCCAACTGCTGATATTAAGTGATCTCATCCGACAACTCACAAAATATGAAAACACTGTTATTGTTTTAACATATATACTTTAAATACAATGGATAAAAGCTATTCAATTTGTATCCTATCCAGTAAAATCATAAGGCAGTGAATATGGATTTTCTCTCCAAAGAGAAATAATCCATCTCATGACTCAATTGCAACATTGAAAACATCCCAAGCTATACATTCCATCATGTCCTGGTGATTTTCTCCACATTTGTAACACGTCTGTAACCTGGGCCCGTTTTTAACAACCTTGGAGTTAAATACTTGCCACCTCCCTCAGCAGATGGAAGCTGCTTCGATCTTGCGACTCCTCCTGTCTCATTGCTCTACCACCTCCTACTTAGGAGCTTGGTACAATCTAGAGTTTTAGTCAAGGTGATGGACACTACTGAACTTCACCGAGCCTGTGACCCTGGAAACTGACACCCCCCCCACCCTTCCTGTTCTGGAAACTGCTCTTACAAAGAGCCCCTTTCCCACTGAGGTAGCTGCGACACACCATGACCCATTCACCTGGGACACAGACCCTCCCAATGTCCTCACTGATGATCAGTTAGCTGAACTGCTGTCCCCACTGATCAAGGGGACAACCCGCTTGTTAACCACACCTTGGTTCTGCTCCCCTCCTGTGCCCTGCATTCTGCCCACCTGGCCTGAGACAGCAGGGGCCCCTCCCAAGAACAGGGGCCTCGGGGAAATGGTCTCCATCCACTGACCTGTCAGGTCACTGAGGCCCCATGCCCACTCCTTCCAGCCGGACTGTCTCTTCCCCTAAAAGGAAAGCCTTCTGTGACCCCCAGAGACCCCTATGACAATAATCCTTGTGATCAAGTCTGTCCTGTCTTAGTCAAGATTTTTTATTGGACATCATAAAAAGTTACTTTTAATATTAAAAACACATCTAAACAGGAGCCGGCCCTGTGGTGTAGTGGTTGAATTTGCGCACTCCACTATGGGGGCCCAGGGTTCGCAGGTTCGGATCCCGGGCGCAGACCGACGCACTGCCTCTCAAGCCATGCTGTGGTGGCGTCCCATAAAAAGTCAAGGAAGATAGATGGGCACGGATGTTAGCTCAGGGCCAGTCTTCCTCAGCAAAAAGAGGAGGATTGGCAACGGATGTTAGCTCAGCGCTGGTCTTCCTCACAAAACACACACACACACACAAAACACATCTAAGCATAAGATTTAGTTTTCCTATTTATTTTTTCTGCACAATTGCCTCTTATTTCTCAATTTTGCTTAGCTTTTTTCTTCTTGTTTTTCTCAAGAGCACCCGCTGGAGTTTTCAGAGGGTCTATGGATGGTTATAACTCCAGGTCCTCGAATCTCAACTTGTCTCTATTGTAATCTCACATTTGTCGGTAGTTTTGTTGTGTAAATAATTCTAGTCCCAAAGTTATTGTTCCTCAGAATTTTGAAGATATTGTTCTGTTGTCTTTTTGGCCCATTGTCTGGTAAGAAGTCTGATTTTTCCTCCGCAGGTAATTGCTGTTATTTCTGCAGAACATTTTAGAGCTGTCCCTTCAGCCAAGATGGTCGTGTTGGTTGGTTGCCACTTCTCCGCTTGAGTTAAGAATCATCAACTTAAAGCCTCATTTCTTCAGCTTCTGGTAAGTTCTCCCGTTTTCACACGATGAATTCTTGGAGCTGTATTGAGACTTATATTGTAGCAAGTGGACGGGGTGGCGGGGTGGTGGCCAGTCAGTGCAGAGCGTGGGTTCTGTCCCAGCCCACATGGAGCCACACAGGAGGGGGCCAATCCCACCTGCCCTGGCAGGAGCCCCACACCCTGCAGCCCACTCCCCACAAGCACGCAGCCAGTTAAACCAGCCTCAGGGCCCTGAGGAGGCTACAGACACCCCAGTGATGCTTGCTTTTGTCCTTGAATTCACACTTTCTCCCCATTGCTGGCCTCTGTGAGTTTTTCTTACTTTCCCATCAACTCAACTGTGCATTTAAACTGATTTTTAAACATATCGTCCAGGACTTTTAGGTGTTCTCCAAGAAAAACCAGGCATACCTTCCCCCGGGATCACCTCCCTCCACTCTGAAGTCTTTTCTATAAAAGTCTGACCCTGTGAACGCCGTGTGTGTGTGTGTGTGTGTGTGTGTGTGTGTGTGTATGTGTGCGCGTGCGCGCGCGCATCTCTGAGCTTCCACGTCTTTGTCCATTGGTGCGGTATTCCAGGAGAATTTTCAGCTCCATCGTCCTGCTCACTAATTCAGCGTCCAGCAGCATCCATTCTCATAGTCACAATGGCAACTCTACTTCTTCCACAGCAGTGAGACAGTTACTCAGTTTTCAAGATAACCAGCCGACTGTTTTGCTTTTACACATGATACTCTCTCCCTCAATCTGAGTATCAGGCACAGTTCACCTAAAGGCTGGTCTTTGGGTTGTGATGTTTTTCTTCATTGGATTTTTGTTCTCTGGCAGCCAAATGACTTTCCTGGACTGTTGGGTGGGTCTGGGTTGTATGGTCATCCCTGGGCTCAGATGTCCTTTTAGTTCCTGTGTAAATGCCACTGTAGCTGCCTCCTGTGGCTGTGGGGTGGGCCCCCAGTACGTCTCCGGTTGCAGGACCCCATGCCCCTGGGTGTCATGAGTCCCCGGGATACAGCCCTGCCTTTCTAGGGCCCCGAGCTGCTCACCTTGGCTGGCTCCTCAGGCTCGTCTCTGGAAGCGCCCAGGGGTTGGGGTGTTCAGGCTTACTGGTCTCCCCGTCTGGTCTCTGCCAGCACCCCCTCTCCTCTGATGCTCTGCCTCTTCTAGACTTGAAACCCCCCACTTTTTTTTACAGTTTTCTCCTGGGAGTTTTGGGTGCATCTTTTTCTTCAATCGAATCCTAAAAAGTTTCTATTTTCGGGCACTGCACGCAGTTCCTGGGCGATCTAGGTACCTTTATATCTTCTGATATGATTATCAATCTCTTGGCTTTAAACATATTGTCTCTCCAGACCTGGTGATTTTTGTTTGGGGGAAGGCCTGCTGCCAGGTGATGAGAAGATTCAGTCTATTTCCTCTCTTGGATCTGAAGCACCCATGGAAGGCGGTCAGAGGAGAGAATCAACGGTGTCGCAGTTACTGGGGAAAAGCGTGTGATTGGGAGGCGACTCTGTCGGTGTCCAGGGCCTTTCCTGCTCATGTGCCAGGACAGGGACACAGCCCAGGGCCCACTGGACAGAATGCCTGTCCACCTAAACACGGACCCCTTAGGCAGCCGGACTATGGCCGTGCAATGACGCTGACCAGTTACGAGTGCATTCCTGCGACTGTGGGGGCCAAATAGCTTGTGGTGACAAGACCACACATCCCACCTCTGCCAAGACCCCAGCTCTGGGTGGCGGCTTGGAAGAAACCCCAGGTGATACACAGGTGAAGGCGCGTGGCCAGGTTCCCATACATGGTCACTGAAATTCAAATTTCATAAAACTTTTATTGGTCACAAAGTATTACTCTTCTGATTTTTTTCAGTCATTTACATTGGAAAGCATTCTCAGTGTGTGGACCACACAAAAGAGGTGGTGAGCTGGGTTTGGCCCCATCTGGAGATATTGAGGCAGCACCAAGTCATGACCTTGAGACATAATAAGAATGTATATCATAAACATTTATTCTACATTATGAAGAAGGACATTTTTATGGCCAGTGAAATACACAGGTTTTGCTACAAAACAGTGGCATTTTCCCCAATGTTCTCTCGGCATGTGCTCTGCTCCCTTCCTCCTTCCCTGTCCCTCTGCCTCTGGCTCACTCGCTCTCTGCACGCACACATACAGACACACGCTTGTACACACACGTGCACATGTACACACACGGACTCACACACACGTGCACACGCACGCCCCAGCGGCCTCACCCGTGGGTGCCCTCGCGTCAACGCTGTGAACCACGGGGGCTGTTGGGGCCGTTTCCTTACACGCCCTCCCCTGTGCTTGCTCCCGCGGGCTGTGTCGGCGCCTTGTGAAAACTTTCCAAATGCAGCAACTCGGCTACGTGGTGGCTGAGGGATCCAGAGAAGCGCTGACCCAGCTGTCCAGAAACCACGCCCGCCGGTCCCGGAAGGTCGCTCTTCAATGATCTCAGACAGGAACGCGCAGGCTCCCTGGGTGTTAGGACACACGCGGCCCGTGGGCCGAGCTGCGGACAGACGCTTCTCACAGGTGTTGCTCGCTGTCACCCCCGCCGCATCTCTGCTTTCCTGGCTCAGGAAACCCTATCTGACCATTGTTTCCTAATTTTCGCCTGGAAAACTACAGAATAATTCAATTTACATACTATACGGTTTATTTAAAGGACTCGCCTCAGGATCATTTGAAGTTACTGCAAACCGTCAGCTGTGCTGGCGACGTGTGCGCCTCTGGGCGCCGTCTCGCTCCGTGTCGCCGCTCATGGCGTCCGTCCCTCTTGTTGCTTCTCATTTTACCACTTTCCCGACTGCGCTTTCCCCTCTCCTCAGGTGTAATTTTATAATTGCAATTTTAGTCCAAGAATGTCTGTGTTGCAGCACTTGCTGCTCATTGGAGAACGTGAACATTAGGTTTGTCTTCAGGAAATTCCTCAGATTCTGACTCAGTAACAAGACCCTGCGTGTGCCGGGGGCTTGCATGTGAGGACTGTCTCCCGTCAGAGGGTTACGATCCTCTGCCCCCAGACGAGGCTCTTTACTCACCGTTCACATCACACTGCCCGGCAGCAGCGAGTCTGGCTGGTGTTGAGTTTTCTCTGGGAAAACGGTTGTCAACGTTGAGCTGCGGGCCCCGGAGTGAAGAGTGTGATGGCTCCCCTGGAGGAGTGGCCCCCGGCTCCCCACTGCTGGACCAGGGCTTTGCTGAGAGCCGGCGGCAGTGGCATCGTCCACGTGGGGATGGCAATTCTAACCAAGCACTCGGAGACACACTTGTCGTATTTATGTTTCCTCCTGGAGAACATGGTTAAAGACGGTGCATAAAATCTGTCTTCAAGCAATTTTTGAAGGTTCATGAGCAGCTGGCTTCTTTACAAGCCTCAGTTTGCTCAGCTGGGAGGCCAAGCCATGTGATGGTGAAACTGGCAGGCTTGAGACAGAGACGACTCCAAAATGACGAGAGCAGAAGACCAGGGGCAGGGAGATTAAAACACACACAACAGCCGTAGCCACAGAGATGGATGGAAATGGTGAATAAAACCCATGAGAGAAGAAAATGTGGCCCATAGATGTGTCTCAATACCAGAAGCATCTGCATATCATCTCTGTGGGCAGCTGGCACTTCTGGTGTTTGAGCAGCAGTGGGGAGGGGCCTCAGCAAAGAGAGCCCAGTGCAGGAGTCAAGGCAGTGAGGGCGCTGGTGTCTGTGTGTGCAGGGACATCTGTGTGTGCAGGGTCATCTGTGTGTGCAGGGTCATCTGAGTGTGCAGGGATGTCTGTGTGTGCAAAGGTGGCTGTGTGGGGATGCCTGTGTGTGCAAGGGTGAGTGAGTGTGCAAGGATGAATGAGTGTGCAGGGATAACTGTGTGTGTCGGGATGCGTTTGTCAAAAAAGAATGTGCAATTTATTAACCTTCTCAATGTGGTGAAATTGCAGGCTAAGTCTAGTAAGGAATCTTCTTGTAAGTTTCCCAAAACCACATAATAAATGGAATTTTGAAGGTGGATACATTTAAATAATGGGCATGCTTTGATCTAATCTAATTTCTCCTTAAAACCCCAATTGTAAATCCTGTAATTGCCAGAAATATAACCTCTGGGAGTTGGAAGCCATGATACTGTACTCTAATGGCTACCAAGTAATTCTACGTGTTTATACACACACGCTCACACACTTGTGCACTCAGGTGGGTACTTTCTTCTTTAACTTTGGGATTTAAAACTTTGGAGTTAGTTTTCAACCTGCTTAATTAAATACATGTGGAATGTAAATAACAATTCCATCACTGCTGATTTAACATGCCAAGTGTTTCCAGCTTCAATCACTGAAACTCCTCATTACCGGAGCCAGAAGGGGCCGTTCCTGCACTTGTGTCACTTCTCTGTTTTATTACTCACGGTTTTATTTTCTCACAGACAATTATGGAAACTATCGTGAAGAAACACCCACCAAACTAAAGATGCTTCTCCTCAGAAAGTGGACTCGCTGCAGGCTTCCAAAGGCTGCGGAGACACGTTGTAGAAGGTGCATGCAAACACCTTATTATTACTAAACAAGGAATTTCATTTCCCAGATAAGTAGAACTGGGCACAGACATTTTTATTTTTATTTATTTATTTTTTGTGTGAGGAAGACCAGCCCTGAGCTAACATCCGTTGCCAATCCTCCCCTTTTTGCTGAGGAAGACTGGCCCTGGGCTAACATGTGTGCCCATCTTCCTCTACTTTATATGGGACGCTGCCACCGCATGGCTGACAAGCAGTGCATCAGCAGGCGCCTGGCATCTGAACTCGCGAACCCCGGGCTGCCAAGCGCGAACTAAATCGCTGCGCCACCGGGCAGCGCCAGGACACAGACATTTTAGAAACAATGTATCCTTACGTATGCAATATCATATTGTGTTACACCTGGTGATGCCTCCTAGGAATGTGCGTATGTGTGTGCATACATGCACATATGTGTACATATCCACACACACATACATACAGATTACAGCAGATTACAGTTGTTTTAAATGTTATTCAACCAAAAGGACCTAGAGCCATCAAAACTTCATTTTTCTTCCCAGAGAAAAAAGTCTCCCTCTGGGAAGCGTTCAGTCAAATGACAACACCCTCAGGTCACTCTGAAGAATGTGGAGTCTGACATCACAGCCACTAAGCATCCATAAAGTGGGAGAACAGGCCAAAAGTCAATCACATTTCTGTTATTCTGAAATGCACCTAGAGTTGTAGGAAAATCACTTATCTCTTATTTTCTGAGAGTTGATGAAAAATCTTTTCAATCATTTCATATTCAACCTACGTTTTTGATCTTAAGGGAAAAGGAGTCAATTTAAGCTCATTTGATTACTTGACTTTATATAATCTGGGCAAATGGTCTGCATCCCTCTGAATCTGTTTTGCTTCAGTTGAACAGCAAAATCTAAACTTGGCATTTTCTATTAAATACAGTTCAAAGACTGTGGATACTACTACTAATGGTCTTAAAGAGTAATTCTGAAAGTTCATAATTGAAATATTTACTCAATGTTCTGTGTATTGTATGAAAATATTTCGGCAGCTCTAGTTAATTCACTAAACGTCTGTTCTATTAGCATGCACTCTGTGATGTACTCACTAATCATATTTTTAAAAAGAAATAAAAATAGAGCCAGATCAACCCAGCATAGAAAGCCAATAAGGACAAATCAATTAAAATATGAAGTTATTTTTAATAAAGTCCTTCATTGGATAAATGAGACCGTTGAAAATACTCATCTGCCAGTTCCAAATGCAGACCTGGAAGCTGGAGAGGTTGTAGTTACTCTTTTGAGTGTTTTCAGTGCCCGTTCTGCCTCTAATGGGGAGGAAGACAGGATGGGGCCTCACAGAATCTTGAAACTGCCCTGTAAGGTCCACGTTCGCAGGTGTCTGCACTTCCAAAAAGCAGCAGGAAATAAATCCCAGGACAGTAGTGGCTGCCTGAACCCAATCTCTTCACACACACACAAACCTACAGGATGAACAAGAATCACAAGTGTGACCACCATGGCTCATGCCTTTAGCATCAACAGAGATGGAGCCTACTGCATGCTTCAAGTTACCCTATGGAGAGAAGTGAGCACCAGATTCCAACAGTGTTCCTCCTGCAGGCGGTGCAGAAAAGGGCAAGGGGGTCCTGAGATTCTCCGCAGAAGGGTGGAGAGTAGCACGGAGAACACAGAGGTAGCACAGAGAAAACCACCAAATGGAGAGAAAGTCTGGCACAAAGTGCTAAAATCCTGCACACGAGGCGAGGACGTAGGCGCTCAGGGTTGCAACCAGGGATCTTGATGGGGTGAGTCCAGCTCAGGACTGGGCTGGCAGCTCCGGAGAAGGAGATGAATGGGAAAGGGAGCAGCTCCTTGGAGACGAGGCTGTGGGGAGGGGAAAGGAAGCGAGGGAAATGCATTTTGAAGAGAATAGCACAAGGCGCGTCATGGCCACCTTTCTCCTCGCCTCTTAGCACTGACAACACATCACCCACGACAGACTTAACCTGGATCCCACGACTGAGGAGGACGTCCTTGGACTAAGACCCTGTCCACAAGATGCCAGCATAAGAAAAATCAGAGTGGGTCCACGCCAACAGCCGAGAAGAAAACGTAGAAGGAGAAGGGAAATGTTTCAGCTACTCAACTCCAGCCCTACCACATGGAAGCCAACACAAAGCCCAGGAGAGTTACGGCACAATACCCCAACCCGGACCAAAGACGCTCAGTCCTCAAATGCAAATGCAGACATACAAAAAAGTCTAAAATCAGAACTTTTAAAAAGAATAGAAATGGACAATATTGCATCCAAAATATATATATATAAAGAAAGCATAAGACCATTTCATTAATGAAGATACATTTACAAGATGCTTAAAAGAGAATATATTCAAATAAAATTTAATAAAGGGCATTGAAGAACTACAGAAATACAGTTGAGAGAATGAAAATAAGATTTTAAAAAAAAGGTGAAACTAATCAGAGAAAAAGTGGCTAAAACAGAGGAAGAAAAAGAAAATCCACTGTCATCCGTCTATCAATCAATCATCTATCAATTTATCTGTCTACCTATCATCTGTCTATCTATCATTTATTTATGAGTCCCTGAAAGATGAAAATATAAAGGCAATAGAAAAGAAATAATATTTTAAGACAGTAAAGCTTTCCAGAAATAAGAAAAAACCTAAATCTTCATTTTGAAAGGACCGCCATATGCCTGAGGACCCAGGTCAGATGCAGGACATGTTCCACTAAAACTCTTAGAATAAAATACAAAATAAAAAGTCAGGGCCTCTCGATAAAATGACAACGTTACTTAGAAAGGTAAGAAAATTAGGCTGATATCAAATTTCTCCTGAACTATGGAACAGTATTTTAAAGAGACACAGGAAAGGAACTCAAGCTGAGGACTGTCTATCCCGCCAAATTTCCCTCCAAGCATCCAGGCTGTAGAAAATCACTTCTCAGTGCTCATGGCTTCTGCGATACATGCATGAAGCCCTTCCTCTGAACCCCCACAGAAACAGTTCTCTGTGTAAGAGCTCGGAGATCCTTTCAGGGGTCCATGATGCCAAACCATTTACGTAAAAATAGTAAGATGTAATTTGCCTGTTTACTCTCATTCTCTCAGAGTGTACCAGAGGCTTCATGACACATCCAAAATTATCTAAAACAGCTACCAAAATGCTCCCCCTTTTCCCAATGACATATTTGCATGAGGCCAGCTTTTCTCCATAAACATCCACTAAAAAAAAAATCACAAGTTAAATTCAAGAGGTGTGAGAATCTAGTTGTCTTCCATCAAGCCTCATATTAAAATTTGTGAAAATATGAAACCATGTTACTTTTCTATTTTTTGTGCTTTTGAAATATGTTTATTGTTCATAAAATATCTTAATCTATTAACATGTTATTGGCTTCTTATTATTTTTAATTATCAGTTTTAATTGTTCATATGATAACTGTCAGTAGCTCTAACCCACATTAAGTAAAGCTTGCTGGGATCCTCAATAATACATTCCAAGTGTAAAGTCATCCTGAGCCAAAAATTCAAGAGCAACTCTGTGGAGAATGGGCCTTATCCAGCCTACAATGACTGGGGACTCTTCAGAACAAGGGCTGAGAGGGCACAATGTACTTAGTTCCAGACCAGAGATTGAAACCAGCCTGGAGACATGGATAGAGAAGAGCATGTGAATATTGTATGTTCTGAGAAAGTAGGAAGAATACAAGAAAAACATGGGAGTAGTAGGGAGAGAAAAAGGAATGTCAGAGAAGATCACTGATTATTGTATTGATAATAGATAGATTCCAATAACACTCAAAAGTTACAAACCAGAGTGTAAAGAGTCATAAGAGCATCATAAAAGGTGTCCCTACAAAGGAAGCTGGTAGAATAAAAGACAAACTTTCCTAAATACCTAAAGAGATAAAGAAATAAAGAGAGCTAACAAGGCAAAGCCCAGAGAATAAAAACACATGGACGATAACAAACACAGTGATTATAACATAAAGTCACAAGAGCAGGGGCACAAACAGATCAGCCATACCAATATGTATGGGCTTAACAAACTTGTCACAAAGAAAAAATAGTAAAGAGCTTTGAAATTGGCTACTAAGGGAAATCCCCAACCTAATACGAGTACAGCAGACACACCTAAAACAATGTACTTCACGAGGACTAGGAGTGGACAGCAGGCAGACGTGCCAACAGATGGGAGCATGGAAAGGACCGAGAGGCCCTGATGGCAGACGAGGTAGAAGTCAAGGCCTAGAGCATCACATAAAATGAAGACCACTCTATAAGGACAACACCACAATTCACAGTGACGATCCCAGAGCCACAAACATCTACGACCAAATCACACTATGACTGCCACATAAAGCAGAAATTACAGGACATGTAAGTAGAAATAGAAACACTAATAACAGGAGATCTTAATACATCACTCTGAGAACAAAATTAAAATAGTAAAGTATAGAGAATTGTATAGTACAATCTTTAAAGAAAACTTATAGATCAAAAACTGCATCCAGATAACAAAGATTATTCTCTTAACCACACAAGCAACATCCACAAAAATGGGTCATATAATTAGTCACAGAGAAAACATCAGTAAGTCTCACCAAACAGGAATATTATGGGTATCATCCTCTGATCACAATGCAATAAACAATCAAAACAAAACAATCCTTCCAGTTGGAAAAAATAAAATCTCCCATTAGACAACTTTTATATAAAAGGGAAATACAAACACAATATGAGGATTTCTGAAAAATAATGACAATGAAAACACAATATTTCAGATAGAGTCTGTGTGGAATAGCTAAAACAGGGATCAGAGGAAATTTCATAGCCTTAAACATCTGTGTCAGTACAAATGGAAGAGTGAAAATAAATGAATCAAATCCCCTACTTGAACATTTAGCCAAGGAACCACTGTTCAAACCAAAATAAAAAACAAGGAGAAAAATAATAGAGATAAAAGCTGAAGATAATAAGGCAGACAAGGAAAGCAATGAATCCAATTATTAAATTAAAGTTCTGGTTCTTTGAAAAAAATCAACATAATAAACAAACCACCAGACAAGTAACGAAGAAAAAATGAAGGATAGTACAAAAAATACAAAATTAGAAGTGACAAGGAAAGAAATGACATTGAAACAAAAGACATAAAAACACACAAAGCTAATCTGAACACCTCTATGCAAGTAAATTTGAAAAGTAAATTGCACAATTTCCACATAAAATATAGTTTAGCAAAACTAGAGATAGAATGCTTAAACAAATCAATTTCTATCAAAGAAAGTGAAGGTTATCAAAGAACAAACCCACAGACAGAAAAAAGGAAAAAAAGCACAAAGCCCAGATGGTTTCATGGGTGATTCCGCCAAACTGAGAGTTAGGACAGAGCTAACGCCACATAAATTATTCGAGAGCACAGAAACGGGAAGAATTTTCACTCTTTTTATGAAGCAAGGGTAACGTTAATAGCTACATCTGATAAAGAGAACAAAAGAGAAAATTACAAACCAAATCTCCTATGAGTAGAGTTGAAAATACTAACTGCGATATTATTGGCTGGATGACAAACTCCAGGGAGAACGTGATGCACCATGACCAGTGGGGCTCATCCAGGAACGGGAAGACTGTTCAACTTTGGAAAATCAATTAACGTAATTGGCCACATTCACAGTCTAAAGAGAAAACTCACGGTTATGGCCCCAGGTGCTGAAACGCCTTTCACAACGTGTAAGGCCTTTTCTGACAAGGACACGTTTTCAGAATCCAGGAATGGAGGGATCCTGCACTGACAAGATAACTTACATGCCCCTCAAGTCTGAGGCAGCCTCTTACTTATGGGGGCACTCAGGGGATCCCTAGGATCAGAAATGAGGAGGAACCAGGTCTCCACCAATCCACACGGCCTTGGAGGAGTCATCCAATGGAATTGGCAGAGAAAACCATGAGAGGCAGCCTAAAAAACTAAAACAGAGGACGAAGCCTGCTGAAAATCAGATGAAAATCAAATCCTGGGAAAATGCAGATGTTGCTGGTGAACTGGCAAAATGGAAAAATGCCAAGGAGGGGGATTTGGCAATTTCACTTCTAGGAATTTTTCCTGAATGCATACCTCCAATAATTTAAAAACACATTTGCATAACGTTATTCATTACATCATTATTTTAGTTGCAAAATATCAGAAACTGTTTTAATGTGTATACATAGAAGATTGGCATTATAGATATACAGCGAAGTGCTGTGCAGGTGTTGAGAGGAATGAGGGAGATTTTTACGAACTGATAGATTTCTGGGATGTTCGGTGAAGAGAACAAAGGAATACGTACAGCATGTGTAGTGTTTTGTATAGGAATGGAGAAATTTAAAAAAAAAATCATGAAGTTATGAATATTTGCAGAAAGAAACCCAGAAAGTATAACCTAGAAACTAACGAAGGTGGGTAAAAACAAGCCAACCCCAGGGCTGGACCAAACAGGAATAAGGGCATCGACCATATTTCAAACAAGCGCCACCAACACCGGATGGTGTGAGCAGCTCAGCAGCGCTTGGTTACAGTGTTCCGGCTATGGACCCTCAGCTGAAAGAAGACAGGGAGAACCACAGACTGGTCCAGAGTTCTCCTTGTAGGTCTGTTTTCCCTGTTGGACAACTGCATTCGGACACTAGTTTTTATACATTGTGAGCATAAACAAATAAATACATTGTTGCTGTTGGGAGCCAGGGTTTTCTCTGAGGAAGATGAGACACAAAGAACAGAAGCAACAACACGTGGGCGTTGGGAGCAAACGGCGCCCGTGGGGAGGGTGGGGCGGGCCGGCAGGGTGAACGCACACCTTTGTCAAGTGCACACACAGTCAAGGGCAGTCCCAGCTCTGCCGGCTGGAGTCCGGATTCCGAGCTCCCACAAGTCAGGAAGGAGCCCACCTCGCATCCCCCTCTATTTCCAGTTCTATTTGCACCGGGGAGGCATGGTCCCTCTAGAGCTGGGCCGGGCCGGGGTGAGCTGAGCCTGGAACATGCTGCTGTGCCAACCTGGGCAGTGCTCAGAGAGCCACGAGGACACGCAGACCACACGGACAGGTGGAGGGGCTGCGAAGGCCTGTGCGTCCAAACAAATCGGAACGGCGAGGGACGCAACCGACCAAATGACACAGGATCCGAGTGCACATGGGTGTGAGTGTGCAATGAGAAGTGAGTAGGGGGCAGACGGGAGGAGGGACGCTTTCACAACTAGATGTCGCTGCGGACGAGGGGCAGAGGGGGAATCACGTTCTGCAACCATTTCAGGTGATGAATTTGAGTGGGGGGTTTGCTCCTGAGCTGAGCCCAGACCCCAGGCCCCGTGGTCCTTGGGTACGAGGGTGAGCGTGGCCTGTCATTGCTGTCAGGAAGGGCACGCTCTGCTACTAGGGGCTCAGAAACTTGGAGCTCATACCCAAAGGGCCTCGATTTCCACCATAGCACGTCATAGATGCTCCATGGTGTCTTGGCGTTCCCTCTAATGAATTCTTGCTCCAAGAAGGATTTTTCGTCAGGAGAAGTAGACAGAAGGCAGCTCCTGGTGGGAATTAGACAATCTGACAATTTAGAATCAGTCCATCTCTGCTGGCGGGTTACATCCCCGCCACCTGATCAGAATCTGCATCAGCATCCGCCCGTTCTTGCTGGAGCGGATTTGAGACCTGCAGCTGTACTGTATCTATGTGGGAAAGGATTCGTCCAGAGCTCCCTTCCACTTGGGTCCCAATTAGCCCTCACGCCAGTGGGGACGTCGTTCCCAAGTAAGGCTCTGCTTTCCACTGAGTGCTGTGAATCAGCCCCCTCAGTGGGGGAGAGCCACCCCACTTCCCCACAGCACCCCAAGGCCCAGACAGCCCTGGGTCACAGGGTGACATGAAGAGGAACTCCAGCCCTGTGTCCAGGCACTGAGGCCACCACGGCCTGTGGCCCACGCGGGGTACACCCTCCTCTGCTCTGCTCTGAGCGCTGCCTGGGGCGGACTCTCTGCCTGGGAGCAGAAGGGCTCAGAGCGGCGACTCCACCCAGAGAAGTGGAAAGAGGAGAGTCCAGCACAACCCCACATCGCAGGGACAGGCATCCTTGTGCCTTCATCTGCGGGGGACCTCTGACTGGAAGGTCGCCCCGCGAGACCTGTGGTGCTCCAGGTAAGGTGCCCACAGTCAAGGTGGCCCCACACCCGACCCCACACAGGCAGGGTGTGCAGAACCAGCGGGAGGTGAGGGAGAGTCCTGGGGCCACGCGGGGAGGAGACCTCGATTCTCCCACTCACGTGGGACTCAGCATTGTTTCATTTGTGTTGGGCTAAAGTCTTGTCTGAAGGCATCATATGAGTAGTTCAAACCATTTCTCAAAAGGGGAAGAACTGTGTGCTACCTGAAAGCTTATGCACATGATAGCTTATTCACGTGTGGATTCCATCTTTGCTGGCAAACACTCAGAATTCTCATTTCTAAAGGATTTCTCAAATCTCTCTACCGTGACCCCAAAGTTATTCCCCTGTATCACGACTCTCAGATATTCAGGAATTAAATTGCTGATGTAAACACAGTGCAGTAACTTTATCAGCATTTCTCCTGTTAAAGACAATACTCTCAAAATGAGATTAACAAGAAATTACCACATGCAGATTTCTAGTTTCTAAAAGATGAACTTTGGTCATAAAGTCAATAGATTTCATTTTAATTCATGAAGAACTGTAACTTCCACCATTGATGTGGAGACAAGGACTCCAACCTTTGAGTCTAAAATGTTTTCAATAATTTAATTTCATAGACACTTTGAAATTTTGATTCTTCAGTAAGGAAATTAAATACTTTCTGAATACAAGACAGCCAAGTGTCTAGGAGCTAGTTCTTCAGTTGAAAGCACTGAAATTTAAGCAGGAACCTCAGAGCCAAGCTAATAACAGCCACTTTGAAAAGAGCCACCAACCCCTTTCGCATCCCATGGCTTCCCTGGATTTCACCTAGAACAGATGCCAAATAAGGGAGGCACCCTGTTTACTGCAGCCATCGCAGCAGGCATCTGACCCCACTCCCTGCTTGGCGGCATCTCTCCAGGAGGCTGGAGGCTCCTGCAGGGTCCTAAGAGTGGCCTCTAGCGCTCACCTGGTGGGATAATCAGCAGTTTTTGCTGAATTACCTCCCTGTTGACTCTGAAGGTACTTCTTTGGGGCTCTGGTTTTAAGGAACATGTCAATGGCGCTGTGGGGCTTGAGTGCTTCTGCCGTGTGTGTAAATTTCCCTCATTAAGTTGTGCGGTTATCAGAGAGCACAGGCACAGAGAATGGTGAAGAACAGGGCAGCACCCGCCGACAGGCGTCAAATGACCCTTGTTGGAGTGACAGACCCAGAGCCTCCGTGGGAGCCATCCCGCTGCCCTGCAGCCCTGGCGTCGGGGCCCCAGGAGAGGAGAGGGGCTCCCCTGCACCCGTGCCAGCTCCTAGTGTGCAGCGATGTCTGGGGTGGGGGGCTTGGCTCACAGCCCAGTAAACTCCTAAAGGTGCCCACCACCCCTCCCGAGCAGAAGGGGCCAGGGACCCAGCAGGCAGGGAAAGAGGGAAGAATGAGGCTGGCTTTGGGCGAGGGGATGAAGCACCCAGTCTTCATGAGGCTCCACACTTATCAGGAGGGAAGAGTCTCCGTGACAGACATTTCAAGCCAAGAACAACTCTTAAAACTTTTGGATGCGGTTTGCATGGTGAATTGGGTTCTCTTGAATTATTGTGGACAGTGTATTTGGGTTAGAGTCACATGCTAATCTAGAACTGAGGACCCAGATCTCTTGGAATCTATAGAAACAGGACACTGAATGACAGAAGGAAATAAGTACTGTACCCCAGGACTTAAAGGATCATCATTCTTGCCATCATTTCAAGGTCTGCTATTTAGGGGGCTGGGAAGAGGACAGTGACTTATCAGTCTCCCTTCCATGAAATCTTTCTGTCAGAAATGCAGGCGTTTGGTGCCTCCTCTCCCTGGGCTGTAGAGGGAGGTTCTTCTGGCAGTTGGAGCATCACTCGGTGCCCCAGGTCAGCACAGGAGGGCATGGGAAGTGCCAGGTGTCTCCTTCATTCTATCCTGCCTGCAGACCTGGGAACTGCCACATCCTGGCGAATTCCGCGTAGTGTAAATCCTGCCACTTGCTTCCCATCAGACCTCGTCCCGGACATGCAGTCGTCCAAGGAGAAAGGAACCCACGAAGACACCAGCGGGATGTTTATCCCCCGAGACACCCCTTTCAGGGCTTACTAGAACTGAGCTTTCTCAATGAATATTCAGAGACAGGGAGACATGTGCTGCTTTCAGACAAAACCACAGAAAACACACCGTGAACAACGCAGACCAGACCACAGGAGAAGCAATCAAAACGTGTCCTCTTTGGGGTTATACTTTAGTAGGTTCTTATCTGTTTTTTTCAAGATGGTTCATTTTCAGAAACAAGTTCTGTGATCCCAGCTCTAAATATTAACAATAGAATAAAAACACACAGTTTAAAGTTTTAGGAGATCCCCATGCAAGTTGTAAATCATTTGCTGTACTTACGTGTGTTTCTTGCCAAGGCTGGACCCCAGCTCTGCGTGGACAGAAGAAGGATGGCAGGGAGGAAGGCTCCGGGGACTGACCCCATGTTCCCGGTGCTGTCCCCGAGGCCCCGAGGCCAGGAGCTCCTTCCTCACTGCTGCTGTGCGTCTCCAGGTCTCCAGCCCTGCCTCCTCCCTCCTTCCCTCTCTCTCTCCCTTGCAGGCTCTCTCTCTCCTCTCTCACTCAGCCCTGCCTCTCTCTAGCTTGCACCCGCCCCTCCGGACCCCCCTCCAGGGCACGGCGTCCCTGGCCAGCAGGCTGTGCACCCTCTGCTCCGGGAGCCTGGACCCCGCCGGGTCTGTGGCCTCCACTTGCAGGGACCCCTTCTGGTGACAGGCGGGAGGGGGAGAGCTGGGCTGCAGGCTGGCACCAGGCAGAGTTGCTCACAACCTGCTCCCTCCCCTGCTCCCCTCACCAGTGAACCTCAAACTGCTTCTCCCCCTAGTGGCACTGGGAGGGAGGAGGGGGGCCATCTCTGCTCAAAGCCTTGAGCTTTGCTGCCTGTCATTGGCCGGGCGGTGGCACAAGCCAGACAGGAAGCAGGAGTAATTCCTGATGGGAAGGGCTGTTCCAGTGACACCCTCCTGAGCCAATTCAGAACTAGGCAGAACAGAGGAGAAGGCAGGCGTCATTTGTGAACCACTGCTACCGTGTTCTCTTCTGTTTATATGGAGGCATTATCCCCAGCTGGAGCGTTTCTAGGACGTAAATTCCTGTTATGGGATCAGAGGATCAGGCTTGTCAGGTGTTAAATCCGAGCCCAGTGTACCTGGGAGATACCAATTTCTTGGGGGGAATATTATGCCAATTATATGAATCAAATGGGTTTAATCTGGTAAATTCTAAGTTTTTAAATGAATTCTATCTCCTGTGAATGAGCCTTCAGGTGGGTCCTCTGCAGACTCAGAGCTGCCGTGTGAGGGGCGGCCTGGCATGGAGCTGCCCAAGCACCCATCGTGCATCCTGGGCAGGGCTGGGTCCACTTGCATTTCCTGGCGATGCCCTGGGAGCTGGTGTCCTTATCTCTGTGTCTCAGATGAGACAGGCACACGGAGACCCCGGTAATAACCACCCACAGGGCGGGGTGGAAAAGGAAGAGACTCCAAGGGAAGGGATTGCTGAAGACCCTGCACAGGCGAAGAGACCGTGAGATGGACAGGCAAAGGGATAGAGAGACGGAGTCCGAGGATCCACGTCTGAGAAGAGCTATGGGTCTAGTGGCTTCATCCAGGGACACAGGTGTTTCTTGAACAGAACATTGAACATTGTCGGTGATATTGTTGAGAAGGTGCAGGTGCTCGGCATCTTACAGAATAATCCCAGAACACACAAATCAGTGTCTTGCGTATCTTGGCAGGTAAGGAGGCTGGACCTCAGGGAGGCAGTGTCATTGGGCTGAGCCCCTGATGAACAGGGGGGAGGCACCTGCCTGGATCTGTGCTCTCCCAGCCCCACATCACAGCCCGCCACTCATGCTCAGTAAAAAGGGCTGGCAAGTCCTCATCCCATGAAAACTCAGTATCAGGTTTTTCACATGAAAACTCAGAAAACAAAGTTAAGATGGATCAATCCATGTACACATCAAAATGAAAAGTGACTCGCCATTTGATCTCAGTGCTACTTTTTGGGACGAAGAGCTGATTTTCTTAATGACCACCAAGGTGGAATTTTCACATCAGACATGAGACAGGTCATAGAGAAGGTCACTGGGGGCTTCCAGTGGATGTCTCCCATGGGAAGCGTGACCCTGCTCCAGAGACAAACATTTCTGTCCGTGGCACCAGCTGCTGCTCACAGCGACACGGCCAGCGACCAGAGGAGGTGGGTGTGGATGGTGCGGTGTACACCCACGGCGGTCCCAGGGCTCTCATCTGAGACACAGAGATAAGGACACCAGCTCCCAGGGCATCGCCAGGAAATGCAAGTGGACCCAGCCCTGCCCAGGATGCACGGTGGGTGCTTGGGCAGCTCCATGCCAGGCCGCCCCTCACACGGCAGCTCTGAGTCTGCAGAGGACCCACCTGAAGGCTGTCCTGGGGTCAGAGGTGCCCCCGACAGAAAGTGCCGAGCACCCTAGAGGTTCCCACCATGTCAGCAAGTGCAGGGCTGAAGCCTCAAAGGCCCTGGCTGGTGATGGGGGCCTCCTCTGTGGGGTCACTTCACCCTGCACTCACATGGGAACTCAGGGAGTGTGGGTGGTGCACGGTCATCTTCCACTGCTTCAGACACCACAGATGACCACTCTCAGTGTGAGGGAGCGTGCATTTCTAATTGCTGCTAGCCGCAAACTGGAGACAAGATGAGGCATGAATCATCCAAAAAATGGCAAGAAACCCACAGATACCCAACTCAGGGGTTGGGCACCTATAACGTGCTGTAGACAGAGTCTGCCCAGAAGTGCCCTCTGCACAGACACGGGGGTGCTGCTGTGCGGACACTGGGGGCTCTTACTGTTCTGGAGAAAAGCAAAGGGCTGGTGACATCTACTTGCATCACAACACAACTCATCTTTCTTAGTTTCCACTCAACAATTTGCTCCCTTTCTGTCTGTATTTCAGCATTTTCCATCTGAAATTTGGAATGCACTAATTCTTGCTTCCAAATTGCAAATGGCTGTCATTACATCCTCTGATGATGGAAATTATTGTCAATGAGACACAGTGGTCCATACAGACATGGAATGATCTAAGTTTTTCCCTGAGCCCCCAGGCACAGAACCCTGGAGTTCAGTTATCGAGAAAAGTCCAGGGAGAACTCTCTGCTCACAGAGAGCCCAGGTGTGGGATCTTCTGCAGCTCACTCAGCGCTGTCAGCCCTGGACTTTCACCCCCAGGAAAGTGGACGAACGGATGGGCATTTCTGCAAGGGAAGCAATCGACCTACCGAATGCATCTTGTAAAACACAGCCTGTCTTAACACAACAGGACTCTGACACACTTCATTCCACAGGCAAGAAGGACTGCACGCAGGCAACGATTCCCATGTTTCCTCAACTGTGAGAAGACATCTCAGGTCATTCACATGTGTGCATGCACATTCACACACGTGTGCACACATTTGCACAGCCATGCACACACATGTTCACTCATTCACTTTTGCTGACGTTCTGTCTTTAATGGACTCATAGAGGCTGAAAACCAAAGTGGATTTTGGATTCAACCAGTCCAATAAGAAGTCTCAACAGAAACACCCCTGAGAGGGTCACTAAGCCCGCCTTCCCTGACACCCGCTCATCAGGACTTGCTGACATTTATTAAGTGCTTACAACGCACCCATGGGACAAGGAAGGAGAAAACTATTTATTTACATTCCCAACTCAAATCAGAGATTGACACATTCATTTGAATCAACTACGTGAGTTTTCAGAAGAGATGTTTTCTTAATGTTATGAAGGACATCTCAAAGAAAAATTACCTCATCTATTTGGGGGGAAAACAGGGGTTTGTATTACCCTATGTTTTCTTGTTACAAATAATTTAAGATATAATCCCAATATAAAATGGATTTTAGTGGCTTCCTTGAAATTCTTCTTGCCCAGCTAATCATAGTTCTCCTTCATCATGGAAAGGAAAAGGGGTCCCTTCCAGCGCCTTAGTCCCCCAGAATAGGGATGCAACACAGACAATGGGTTTTTTTTTAAGTTTAGGTTATTGTTAACAAAAGAAAATCTATCATTGTGTCAATCATCAGTATTAGAGGGATTTTTAAAAATTATGCTGTTGAAATTGTCAGACTTAATCACATGCAGCTAAGAAAGTGTCAGTAGTAGACATTTGTCATATTTAAATTTTGGTCTCATCAAACAATTAAAAATAGAGGTCATTTCAGAGGAAAATTTGTTTCCTATCTTAGAAAAATTGAATTGAAAATAAATACTTGAGAATTCTACTCTCAGACACAAAACTCACATTTTCTATGTCTGGTTGTGAGTAGAATTCGCTCGGCCCAGTACAACATCTGTCCAGAGCGGGCAGGATGTCCACACACAGTCTCCGTGGAGGGAGAGCTGAAGCCGGCCACCCCGTTGTCCTCGGATCAGAGGACCACAAACCGTGGTCGTTGCCATTGTTCGTCTTTGGGGCTGAAATTTGTGTAGTAAGAGTTTAATTTTACTTTCTGGTTGAGGAACCCCAAGTCCTTTAAAATAAATGAGTGCCTACAAGTGAATTTTACATTGTCATAATTGCTCCTGCCGAGCTGTAAACGCTTTAGTCAAAATTAGCAAAGTTAGTTACTTTGTTAATACCATGCTCTGAAATGATCAGATGTTGGGAATTTAAAGCTCTAGAAATGCACATTATTAATATTTTATCAACCCAAACTGTTATGCAGCATTGATTTAACTGACAAAACAAAGTAAAAATTATAAGCAGCTTCTATGTCTGGAACATGTGAGGTTGTCTGCTGAAAAATAGTACATATAACAGAAAGAAATAGTTGTATGTTGTAATTTCACTTTCTTCTACTTTTCTGTTGAAACTGTCAAAAACTCTGAAAGTTGGGGCCAGCCTGGTGGCGCAGCAGTTTAGTTCGAGCTTTGGCAGCCCGGGGTTTGTGGGTTCAGATCCCGGGCGCCCACCCACGCACTGCTTGGCAGCCATGCCGTGGCGGCGTCTCATATAAAGTAGAGGAAGATGGGCACGGATGGTAGCCCAGGGCCAGTCTTCCTCAGCAAAAAGAGGAGGATTGGCAATGGATGTTAGCTCAGGGCTGGTCTTCCTCACAAAAAAAATAAAAAACAAACAACTCTGAAAGTTCTTGTTTGTCTGGCTAACAGAAACAAGTAATATTTTTATTTTATTTTGGCTACTTGTTACATAATTCAAATAGAGTTATAAACAAATAGGATTGTAATAGCAAATATTTAAAATTTTAGTTTATCATTTTTATGTAAAAGCAAATAAATTATATTGTGAGTGGATGAGCTATATGTAATGAGTAAAAGCAACTTTTAGTGTTTGTGGAAAAGTATTTTTAAAAAATATGTTTCTAGATTGATTTGAGTTGTGAAAGAATGCATGTCTACTGTAAAAAGTGAAAATTACTTAAGAAAATGTAAGACCACATACACACACACACACACACACACACACACACACACAGGCCTCTATCCCTGGTGTCGCAGGTGGGTAGGGACGTAGGTCTGCATAGAGAGAGATTTCTTTTATCTGTGTGTGGAGTTCTTCAAGGAGACTTTTTGGATTGTCACATCGTGGGGGCCACGGTTCCATGGTGGTGCTGACACACACGCGTGACCCTAAGTGTGAGGCAGGGGATCAGGGCACATGGGGACTTGAGGGGGAGAGGCAGAGTCTGACCTGGACCTTGAATGACAGATCAAAATTCAGCAGAGGTTGAGGGTGAGGAGAAAGGTTTTAAGCAGGAGCAGGCCTTGATCTGAGTCCCAGGAAGCTCCTTCCTTCGTGTGAGCATAATGTGACTGCAATACGTCAGTCTTGAGGTGCTTTATTCAATTGGTTTTATGTTGTGACTGAAAACAAGTGTTTCATAAGACACTGATGTAGTGTCTAAACGAGACGCCCTACTCGGGTGCATTTCTCTTCAGTGTGAAGACAACAAAACTGTTTCCTGACTGGATTTGGGGCGAGTGGTGAGGACCTGGCCCTTTCTCTGCCCGCGTCACTGCCTGCTCTCCCCACACCCCCCAGTGGCCAGCAGAGACCAACCCATCTTCCCTTCCATCTGACCCGCAGGCGCCCAGCTTGACTCTTGAAAAAGCTGGATTTCACCCAAGCTCTCCATCGGGCTGTTTTTGTGCTGTCACTTAGAGGGTCCCCAAGATGGTCTCCTGAGAGAAAATTTGAGGAGAAGAAACAACACGTAATCACTCAATAACATGCTCTGATGTAATTCCATGTTCTGAATATTTTAAACGACTCTAAACTCCAAATATCTGTGCAAACAGAACAGCGGAAAGTTCAACATGCCTTCTCAGGTGCCTTCAGAGTTGAAGGTCGAGGTCCACAAGCTCTTTCATTTCCTGCGGAAACAGAGAAGACACGAGGAGTGTTCCCTCATTCACCACCACTGGTAAGTTAACTGAAGAGCCTAACAGGCGAGTGCTCTTCACTTTGAAGGTAACTGTATTGCCGGATCTTCGAGCACAAAATATCCTTCAGCCCCAGAGAACCCTCCACAAAGGAACAGTTGAGGTATGGGAGACAAATTCTCTTCCCACAGCTCCTTCACCCCCAGTCTACAAGACAGGAGGGAACTCCTTTCCCTGGGCTTCTCCTTCTCTCTGGTGACATCTGGAGTTCTAATCTTTCCTATCTGTCCTTTAAAATGTATTCAACTTTTAAAACAGTATGAAAAATTAGGAGAATGAAAAGATAAGTCATAGAGTAGGAGAAAATCTTTGCAAAACACATATGTGACAAAGGACTGGTGTCCAAAATATACAAAGAACTCTTAAAACTGAAAGGTAAGGGCTTTTATTTTTACAATAAGAAAACCAACAGCCCAATTAAAATCTGGGCAAAAGGTCTGAACAGAGATTTCAGCAAAGAAGACATATAAATGGCAACTAGCATTTGAGAAGATGCTCCACATCATGTGTCATCAGGGAAATGCAAATCAACACACAGCGAGATACGCTGCACACCTACTAGAATGGCCAAAATCTGGAGCACTGACAACACCCAGTGCTGGCCAGGATGTGGAGCAACAGGGACTCACTTCATTGCTGGTGGGAATGAAAAATGGTGCAGCCACTTTGGAAGACAGTTTGGTGGTTTCGTACAAAACTAAACACACTCTTGCCATGTAATCCAGCAATCATGCTCCTTCATATTTACCCAAAGGAACTGGAAACTTATGTCCGCACTAAAACCTGCACATGGATGTTTATAGTAACTTTATTCATAATTGCCAAACTTGGAAGCAACCAAGATGTCCCTTAATAAGTGAATGGATAAATGAACTTTGGTCCATTGAGACAATGGACTATTCAGTGCTAAAAAGAAATGAGCTATCGAGCCATGAAAAGACATGGGGGAACCTGAAATGCATATCATAAAGTGAAAAAAGTCAGTCTGAAAAGGCTACATATTGTATGATTTCAACTATATGACATTCTGGAAAAGGGAAAACTATGACAGTAAAGAGATGAGTGGTTGCCATGGTTTGTGGAGGTGGGGAGGGATGAATAGATGAAGCACAGAGGATTTTTAGGGCAGTGAAAATACTTTGATGGTGGATACATGTCTTTATACATTTGTTCAAGTCCATAGAATGTACAACACCAAGAGTGAACCCCAATGTAAACTACAGATTTTAGTTAATAATAATGTATCAAGGTTGGCTCATCAAATGTAACCAATGTACCACACTAATGAAAGATATTAATTACAGGAGAAATTGGGGAGGGGTGAGGGAGTATATGGGAACTCTGTACTTTTCACTCATTTTTTTTCTATAACTCTAAAACTAGATTTTTTAAAAAGTCTATGAATTTAAAATAAGGTGAACTCCCAACAAGTCACTGGTCAGCACACTCTGTCCTGCCTGAGGGACGATGAGGCTGGGGAGACATTTCCCCTGCCTGGAGTGGGCTGCGACACTGTAGATGGGGAGGTAATGGATCAGCAGAGGTTACAGGGGGGACCTGTTTTAGCTGATTTAACATTAGCTTAGAAAATAAATGTGAACTGGGAAGACACTAGAGTGAATTGGGGTGGGCTCAGGGCATCCCAGCTTTGCATGGTGAGCAAAGTCAGGCCTGAGGGGGCCAAGGTGCAAACTCTCTCCGCCACCGGCCACTGTGCGCCTCTAGGCAGATTCTCCTCACTCAACCTGGACTCCTCTCTGCTTTAAGGGTCTCAGGAACACAGAACTGGATAAATCCCAGCCGTTGTTACAAACACACTGTCCTCATTGGCCCACAGAGGCCCCTCATCTTTTCATTTGATTATATTGTCTAGGTTTATTCATTTAAAACACCATGAGCCCATCCCTCAAAGCCCCAAGATGAGACTAGACCTGGTCCACCTGTGTCCTTTGGGAAGCCCACCCTCTATTTATTCCTATCACATTTGTATGTGTGCTTTCCACAGAGTGGGGTCTTAATCAAATTCATATATGAGAAAAATGGTATCTTCATTATTACAGCCCTTTCACAAGTAAAAAAATAATAATATTGAGTAATGAAAACCATGGTATTATTGAAATATTCAACATCAACTGTCTTCCACAGAATGTTACTGAGCAATGGGCTCACTCTGCTTGGTGCGATCAAAGCCAATTAATCACAATGAGTTGGGGCTTGAGAAACGAAGTTTTAATATGATTAGCCAGCATAACCAGGAAGATGGTAGACTAATGTCTCAAAAAGATTACATCTTCAAAGATTACAGGCTCTTGAGGCAGTTATATAGGGAAAATGGGAAGTAAGGAAGGGGTCCAGGGATGTTGGTCTCCAGGCCTGATGGTCTCCGGGGTCTTTTATTGTTCTATTCTTCTGTCAGCTGTGATGGATACCTTAAAGGTGTGTTTCCCGCCTGTGGTCAGCCTGTTCCTGGAGAGAAACTCACAGAACAAAGTTTTAATTTATCAAGCTATTGAGGAGTACATACGTAAGTGGAGGCCATAAATCAGGAGAGCGTGTGAACTTTTTAGAGTATGTGCAGAGCAGCGAGTAGTCACACAGAGGAGGGGCTGGGGTCATTTAGTGTAACAAGATGGGCTCACTTATGCTCACTTACAAGAAGACATGCAGGAATGTTGGATCAAATTTAGTTTAGATGAGCTATGAGTCAGGTCAGGACGTTGGGCTTTCTCATCTAAACCTCACCCGGCTGCCCAGTTTGGCTCAGACCAATCAAGAATTGGGACAAACTCCTCTTCCTTCCAAAGACACACATCTTAATATACGTCTACTGAGCTATGCTCCTGACATGCTCAGGTGTCATGCAGCATCAGAGACAGTGAGGGTGAGTCATTCAGAGGATTGGCTTCCAACACCAATACCTGTCCGGGGTTCCTTCCCACACTTGTACACCAGGGAGATGAGCATTGGGATTACTCGCTGCCAACTTTCTATTAAAATCTGGTATCTTTGAAATTAAGAGGATTTTGACATGGACTTGGTTGACATTGGCCTGGGTTAGGGGTATTTTCACAGGATCAGTAGCAAGTCCCCCATCAATGATCTGATCCTGTTTCATTGCAGAACCACCCTTCCTCTCAGGGACAACTCACGCAGAGGAGACACACAGACGTCTGGTTAACTCACTTCTAAGCACAGCGTGAGTTCTGCAGCCATCCTGTCTCTGACCACATGGCTCATTTTCAGAGATGTTAGAATAGACAAGAACTTCCCACTAGAGCTAACAGAATCCAACATAAACCACAAAGTCTAAAGTAAAACGTCTGCGGATGACAAAACTCTCATAACTGCGCTTCATTGAAGGGCTTTTCCTCCTAGAACCTCAGCTGGGTTTTCTTCTCCCCTCCTGTGGAAGGAGAAAACACCAGAGAGCTTGACTCAGGATTCTCATACAAATATTTCCCAAAAAGAGGGAGGGGAAAATGGCTTTGTGCATTTTGACCTCCTTTATTCTAACCAGCACAACAACAGGGCAGTGGCTTTGTTATCAGGAGGAAGGAGGGAGGGCAGAGATAGGCATTGCTCAGAGGGAGCTTGGAGATGCATACTGTGTGTCAGGAAGGCCCAGGGGAACTTAGAACTTAACAGAAGGGAGAGAGAGAGAAGGACACAGAGGGGAGAAGGGTGGGGAATAATCACTCTCATCTTCTGGTTGTTTTTATTTTCACTGTACCTCTGAGTATCTTGTAGTATCAACACAGCATGCACTTTGAATAGTGAAACAGAGGGGCATAATCGAGAAGCACATGTCTCTTATTTGAAAGTTGAGGACAACTGAGAGCAGGCTGAGAAATCAAAAGCATTACTTAATAGATGGCTGGCTGGATAAATGGATGGTGGATGGATGGTTGATGGGTGGATAGATGGATGGATGGTGGATGGATGGATGGTGGATGGACAGATAGATGGATGGTGGATGGATGGATGAAGGATGGATAGATGGATGGTGATTGGGTGGTGGATGGGTGGGTGGATGGATGAATGGATACAGAGATATAGAGACAGAGTTATGTATAGGTAGATGTACATACATATGTACATACATGTACATATACACACATACATTTACATAATTTTCTTTCAACAAGTATATCTAAGTTTTATTTCTCAGTTTAAAAGAGAAAAAAATCCCTGGTTTTTAATATTTGTTCTCCCTCTTTATGCTTTCTACTCTACCTCCATTACATAGAGTAAAAATCACGTTTCTCAGCATCCCTTTGGATAAAGCTTTTCTGTCTCCCTCCCTCCCCTTCTTCCTTTTTCCTTGTGCTAAATTTAAGATCTAGTGAGGTCTGACTTTAGGAGTGTTAAGGAAAAGCCAAAATGGAGGCCACAGTTTGAACATACCCCTAGAGCAAATGCTCATAGTCACATAACCCAGACATAGAATTGTCTAAATTTCCCGAAATGCTGACTTTGATCTTAAACAAAACTTCAGCCTTCTTTGTGTCAGTGTGACTTTTCAGCTTAGGATCAGCTACACACAAGTAAGCCTGTGTAATGAAAAGGAGTGTAGGTTTCTAGTCACCAACCCCAACAGAACACACACACTCCCTCCTTCACGCTTTATAAACTGAGCCGTAGCTGCTGAGAGCTGAGAGCAGCTCCTCGACTGCCTTGGGTTGGGAAGTCTCCCTGTAGGCAAACAGTTTGTTTCCCCATGTCAAATAAAGCTCTCTGCTTTTCTTTTGATAGGAATTGGGGGTGTCACGTGGGACTCAGAGTTCTGGTTTGGACAGATTTTCATCCCTACGCAGGAGTAGCTGGTTATGGGGCTCCATCTGGGGGTGTGTGTGCTGGGGGTTCATGTTACATTAACTCACAGTATAAAGTTAATTCATGCAAAACATTAGTGCAAGTGTGAGGCAAAGAATTTGTCTCCCGATACAGAAGTAGGAGGCTTGCAGTTTTGTATTTTGGTCATAACCTTGAAGCCCACGTCCTGTAGATGCTTATTCCAGACTCGTTTCAAAGTCTCCTGGTTTGAGATCATGTCCCCGCCCCACCGGCTCCTGGCATTCAGCAGCCATGGACACACCCCCAGAACCGGTCCACACGCCCTCTCCTGGAATGTGTTTGAATGTCTGCTAGGCTCAAACTATGTGGTTTTGCTTCTTTTGCTCTATAAAAAGTTATAATGTCCAAATGAGGCAACTAGGTAACCTTTAAACATTTATGTCATTACTTCGTAAATTTTACACGTTGAGTACTATTCACTTACATTTTACAATCAGTCACTATAAATTGGAGGAAAATATTTTTTAAAATAGTAAATAAAACTCCATGGGGAAATATAAAATAAGACAAGATTATTAATTTTATTTTTTACAGAAACATAATCTCATCAGGCTACACTTGACAATAAAATTCCACCCCCTGAACTACACACTTATATTTATGTATGAAAACATCTTTATGTAGAAATATCACCTGTTCTTTTTCTATTAAAAGTTATATTCTCACTCAGAATCAATGTCTCCACATCTCCAATCTTCATTTAAAATCAACAACAAAAATGTCCCTCTTTCTCCAAACTCCATTAAAAGCTTTCGAAGGTTGCCTATTACACCAAGTTTACTTTCTTAGCATCCTTTTTAGTCCCGGAAGTGGAGGACTGTGAAGGCTGCAGCGTTGTAGAAGCAGCAGCAGGCGGGGGGAGGGGGCTGCATTCCTGGGTGGATGCCCAGTTGGGGGCCTGCGGGACCCCCACGTGTCCAAGATCTCGCCCAGCAATCGGTTCTGGGCTCTCACCATGTGAATCGAACTTTTTACTACACGTGTGCATTTTCCTTGAAAAAGTGAACAAGAAACTTCCTTGAAGGGAAATATTGCTGGCTTTTCCGTTGGTGGGAGGAGGAGATTGGGGAAGAAGTTAACCCATTTTGCATTGTTCTTTGTTTTAACAGGTCTTCCTTTAATTAAAAATCAGTTCACAGTATGTGGGAGTGGTTCCTGTTCAGTTAAAAAGGGGCGATTAGCCCAATGTTGTGTTAAGCGCGATGTGCTCAGACCCTCACTGGCAACGCTACTTAAAGACTAACAAAAAGGGGGCCCTGCATGGGGACTAATGAGAGGCAGCCCCTCCCAGGCCATTCAGCCACCTGTCCTGCCGCCAGGAATGAAACTTTGGCTCCATTCTTTGTAGTAAGTCTTTGGTAATGAAATGTTTCAGCTTTAAAATTTAGTGATATTGTGTTGCAAACTTAACATTCTTTGCTCCATAAAAGTATAAAGGAAGTAAATTGTTCTGCTAGATAGAGAGTTACATTTTTTTGCCAAAATAATATATTTAAGTGAATTAAAAAGTCAAATAACACTAAAAGGCTTGTACTGGCAAACTTTACACCCAACTAACTAGACGCTGCTCATTAGCATGTGTCCTGGGCAGGTGCCTTAGCTTCTCTGTACTCAGTTTATTCACCTGCAGAATGGGTGGGGGTCGGTGTATGTAAACTCCCCGTCATCACCTGGTGAGCCCACCCTGAGTGTAGTCACCCCTGACCGGATTCTGCACAGAGCGCCTCAGCTACTCTCACTGATTCCCCAGCACCCACCTCCAGACATTTATGGCTGGTCTTTTTAAATTTTCTTGACAGCTTTATTGAGATACAATTTAGTAATTTGAAGTGTGAAATTCAATGGATTCTAGTAAGTTCACATATGTGTGTGACCACCACCACAGTCAATTTTAGGACATTTTCATCACCTCAAGAAGAAACCCTACGGCCTTTAGCTGTCACCTCCCTACCCCCCCTCCCCCAGCCCTGAGCAATAACCCACCTTCTGTTTCTGTGGATTTCCCTATTCTGGACATTTCATAAGGAATGGAATCACGCACTATGTGCTCATTAGTGTCTGGCTTCTCTCACTGGCATCGTGTTGTTGAGGTCCACCCACGTTGAAGCCGTGTTGGGCTTCCCTCCTTTCTGTGGCTGGGCAGCACTCCACTGGACGGCCGGGCCACACTGTGTTCATCCCTTACCCTCTGATGGGCATTTGGGTTGTTTCTACCTTTCTGCTTTCATGAATAACGCTGCTGTGAATATTCATGTACAAGTCCCTGTGTGGACATATGTTTTCCCACAGGGCAGGCAAGGTCTGAGCTCCCCAGACTCTCCCCCAATTCCACACACCCTCTCCACCCAGCTTAGTGATAGAGCTTTTTAAATTAAATCAAGAGTCATTGCTTATATTATTATTACAGTGTTGGTTAGGAATTCTTTAAGCTGTAAATAGCCTCAAACCCAACCAACTCTGATTAAAACCAACAAATGTTTATTTGCCCCAAATGCCCAGAAGTCTGCGGATAGTGTGTGCTGCGTGGGCACTGTCCAGCCTCCCTGGCATCCTGACACCCAGGATTTTATCTCTCAGAGTGTCATTTGTGGTGACAAGATGGCTGCCAGGGTGCCGGGCATCATGATCACCTCCAAAGACAAGGAGACAGAGTATGGCCAGGTGACAAAATTCCTTCTTCTCCTGTTTCTTGAAATTACTGCAGAGAGATGCAGCTTTCCCAGGACCCCAGGAGTCTGTTTCCTGATGGGATTCACTATAGATAATGGGAGGGGGATGTTACAAGACCTCGGAGCGATATCAGCCCGTGGAGACCTCTTCCCTGGGCCTTTCCACGTCTCTAGCAGGACTCACAGGTGAGAAGAGTCGAGTATGCACCTGACTATTGGGGCACTGAGGTGGAGGTGCCAGGCAAAGTGTCCCTGGGTTCATTGGGTGGACTGTTTGCAACACCCTGGCCTCAGCTCGGTGGTCAGCCCACCTCGACCCTGGCTGCAGGACTTAGCCCAGAGCTGCCCAGCTCAGGTCACCAGAGACTTGCCCCCACCTGCCACTCCTGTCAGGAGAAGTTGGATGAAGCCAGCACCCTGTAAATAGATGGTGAGGGGCCCCCTGGACCCTGTACCAGTGTTAAGAACCAGCCCAGAACTGGACCTCAGCCAGCTGGGTGGGCCCGGGGCTTCTATGGACAGAGGGCTTTCTCCTATACCTCCTGTCTTCTGTCCCTCTCGAGTTTCTTCTCTGTTTCTCCAGCGGAGTTTGAGGAGACTAGGAGACTGGTGCTCTCAGTAGATGTGGGAGACAGGGCACTGGGCCCCTTGGGTATCGGGGAAATCTCACTCCATCCCTCTTTTCTTCAGGGTCCTGAATCGCAAAAGGCCAGCTCTGAAATCCCTGAATTCTATTCAGCTCAGTGACTCTTGGCTGTGACCATTTAATTGGATCCTGATGTTCTTAGGAAACTTCATCCTCATTGACACCTGGGGGCATCTACACTTGACTCTCACCTGTCGTCAGCACTTGACAGAAGCTGAATTAGTGAAGACTCCCGACAAGATTGCTCCATGTGCTGTGAGGAGGATTCTGGGTGTTCTGATGTCACCCATTTGTCCCCAGCTTATTGGACCACCTCTGGGTAAGTCATCTCACAGTCTGGCAAACATTCTTTTCTTTTCTTTTTTTTTGCTGAGGAAGACTGGCCCTGGGCTAACATCTGTGCCCATCTTCCTCTACTTTATATGGGACGCCGCCACAGCAAGGCTGACAAGTGGTGCGTCTGTCTGTGCCTGGGATCCGAACCTGTGAACCCTGGGCCACTGAAGTAGAGTGAGCAAATTTAACCACTACGCCACTGGGCCGGCCCTGGCAAACATTCTTTATCAGACTGATTTCAAGAAGAAATCCTATCACGAATATGAGGAAAACCAGGTGTTTCCGATTCAGTGTTTCAAAAACTTGATTTATATATTTTTTGCTGAGATTTCAGTCTTTCAATAAAATCTTAGTTTCTGCTATTATTTTGCAAGTGAAAATATTAAGATTCAAATTTTCTTTTGGTTGTTTTTGAATACATAAGCCTCTAAGATCAAAATAAGCATACTTCTTTTAGTCCCCTGTTCTCAGAGGCTGTCTCAGGAGGGACCCCTGGTGCGCTGTGGCCTCCGCCTCCCCCTGGTGAACCGCTGTGGCATTAATGGGATGTGAGAGAATCTGCTCCCAGAGTGCGAGCCGCCCCCCACGGCCAGTCTGAAGCCCACGCCGACAGGTAGGGCTGTGCTCCATGCCCTTCATGAAACAGGACTTACGGATTCTCCAGAAAACAATCAGCCTCAGGATTCCCAGGGCAACCGTGACTACTCTTTAGGATAAAAGAATCACTTCTCAAGAGCTCCTCAAACAGAAATAAAATACAAGTCTTCTTTTTACTTTTCTTAAATTAGAGTATTGTTAAAGTAGCTTTATTCATTTTATAGAGTACAATATTAAAAGTTTGAAGCACTTTATGAAAACCGATCATTTGCCACCTGTTTAAAAAACAGATCTAATTTCGTTGTAAGCCTCAGGATCATTTGAATTTTATCCACAGCCTGTTTGAATAAGTAGCATTTAATTAAATAGAAACAATTATACAAATGGTATTCTAATTTAAAAAGTGCTAAACAGCCATATGGCGGCACGGGTACGTGTCTTTGCACACATCAACACTCCTGTATATCCTTGGCTACAAGGAATTCTAGTTTCAGGTGACTTTTCCATTAAAAAAATTAAGTCTACACTTAGGGACCTTAAAAAAATTGTCACTTGATATTTGAAGATGAGGATTTCATGTAAATTAATCTAATAATAGGGCACGTAGCATTTACAAACCTCTCTGAGGACCGTGGATGTTTCACGTTAAAGTCCACTGCCACGGTTTCCAGAGTCACGTGGCCTCTGGTTTTAAGGCGCCAGCATGAAGTGGCTTGTGACCCTAAGTGGCAGCTGGAGCCAGGCCATGGGCTCGGGCACCCACCCGCCTGCTTCCCAGCCTGCCGGTCGTCCTGGGCACATCCCGCTGGGCTCCTCATCCTCAGGGTGGAGACTCGGCTGTGTACAGATGGGACGGCACAGAGCAGACTGCTCTGGGATGCTGGCTGGATTTTCACAGTAAGTGAGGTGGTTAATCTTAGATTCATAGCTTCTGAAACATTTATTTTTATTATTTTGCTCTTGGAATATAAAAATTGCAGTGTTTTCCTATACAAGCAAAAGGATTTAAGAACAAACTAGTCACAAAAGTTTCTGAAACACGAAGTGTTCTGCTTGTCCTCGCCCCCCAGACTCCTCTGGGGCTTGGAGGAAGGGGCTCTGACCCATGTCCCGCGACAGGCAGCCCCTGAGGACCATGGGGCCCTGGGCCTCCTCCCCCCTCCAACCTCCACTCCCACCCGCTTCCCCGCCCGAGCGTCTGCAGGTGCCACCTCCCCTCTTCCTGTTCTCCGCTGCCCTCCTGTCCTCTGAGGAAAGTCTCCCTCTTTCCCTCCTCCTCTGTGTCTTCCTCACACTTACAAAGTATGCAAACCAGCAAACAGAACACAGGGAGCGCCTCTCAGGCTCCATACATGTTAGTGTGGTCCCGATCACGTGTCTGCACAGGAGAGGGACAGCTACACATATGAAAGAAAAATTGATTGGACATAATTCAGAACTGGAGCCCCAACCCCACGAATGTCCCTACGTGCACCTTTGAAACCATGTCCACTTCTCCATCTGTGTATTTGGGCGGTTGGGCTGAGCTGCATAACTATCACCACAGTTGATCTCACCATACTGCATGTCCAGTGGGGCCGGCGGGGGCCTCCTATCTTCACCACACGGTCCACCGGGAACGGAGGCAGACCCGGGTTTGTATCTTCACCTGGTGCCGCCCAGGCAGGTGACACGGAGTGGCAGGCTGCCATCTCCTCATGGTTCTGTTCTGGACGGAGATCTTAGAGGGATGTTATGAGGACTCGGGGAGTCTCCCCACGAAGCCCAGTGAGCATCTGGACCCGAATACCCAACATGTTTCAGCCATTATTTTTTTTCCTCCCCTTTCAGTTGGAGGTTTAATGTTACTGATACATGACATACTCCCATTACTTGTATCCCGTCTCTTTGGGTCTGTTCCTGTTTGCTTTGGTGAATTCTTGTGGACGTGAGTGTTATTTTCTGTTCTCATTCATTGGGGATGTACAGCGGGCATCCACTGGGCAGCTCCCCTGGTGTCTGTCCTGTGGCAGCCGGAGGTCTGGGTGGGACGGCCACCAGCAGCAGGTCCTGAGGGGCCTGAGTCCAGGATGGCACCCGTGAGTTGGCCCCTGTGGTCTGATCCTGGACGGTGAGCCATCTTGTATGGGAAATTCATAAAAATGTATTGTTTTAATTTCCTATGATTTACCTGAAGTCACTTAAGGTAGCTAGAGGTGGATTCTAATAAATGTGGATGTGCGCTGTTGTTTCTGGAGCCACTGTTATAAAACAGAGGGACACAGCCATAAAGAAGCCAACAAAGAGGTTACAGTGGGTACTGAAACCATTTCATAAGACAGAGGGCATGAAGGAGAGACATGGAAATAAAGAGCAGAGGAGACAAGTGGAAAACGATCAGCAAGATGGTGACTTAGACCCAAACACGTCAGTAATTACAGGACACGTGAGTGGACGGAGCACTTCCCTCAGAATGCAGAGTCTGTCGGTCTGGGTTAAAAGGACCACCACTGTGCTGAATGTAAGAGTCACACAAAGGGGAAAATCTTCTTGATTTTGGGTAGACTGTTTCCTAGGTAGAAAACAATAATTACAAAATATAAAATAAAAGTTAAGAAATTAAAATTTATCAAAATGAAAAAAAAATGTTCTTTGGCAAGTATTGTTAAGATCTGAAAAGCCAAGTCACGAGCTTGGGGGAAATATTTGTAATGCATGTGTCAGACAAACGAGTTGCATATAATACACAAACACCATGTACAACTCAATAATAAGAACACCAACAACCCAAATAAAAATAGGCAAAATATTTTAACAGGGACTTCTCAGATATATGAATAGCCACTAAACACATGAAAAGGTGCTAAAAATGATTAGTTATGAGGGGCCGGCCCGGTGGCGCATCGGTTTAGTTTGCACTTGGCAGCCCGGGGTTCGCCGGTTCGGATCCCGGGCGCCTGCCGATGCACTGCTTGTCAGCCATGCCATCACAGCGTCCCATATAAAGTAGAGGAAGATGGGCACGGATGTTAGCTCAGGGCTGGTCTTCCTCACAAAAAAAAAAAAAAAAAGATTAGTCATGAGAAAAATGCAAATTAAAACCACAATAAGATCCTAAGATTCTGCTTCTGAACCCTTACCCAGTAGATGCTTTAACTAAAAATCTATTCGTTTATTTTCATAGTCAGCTATCATACTTATTAATTTGCCATCTTCTCCCCAAATGTAGTTGTGTTTCTTGTTAATGACAGAGAAAAGGAGACATTATCTGAAAAGCGGCAGATTGCACCTGGTGGTCGGAGGACACCTCTCTGGCTCCCGACGCTCTGACGCTCTGGACCACGTTCTCCAACACCACCAACACCGCCCTGTATTCAGGACAGAGCAGAAAGCACGTCACGAGCTCAGTGCCCAGAGAAGCAGGCTGTGCCCGGCTCTGCCCGAGAACTTTGTTAACCTATTTCTAAGGAGGGAGACATTCCCCATTTTCATGAATTTGCATGGCCCCAGTGGGTAGGCCATGACCTCATCCATTTCCCAGGGCGAGAAGACAGAGCCACCCCACACCAGATCGATGCCCTGCCTTTCTCATCCACGTTGATCATTCCGAGTAAATCTGCAGTCCTGGGAGATCTCTGTCTTTACCCACCAGACAGAGAGGACTTTAAAAGTGGGCATTCATCAGGATAATATTGGCTTCAAATGCTCCAGGCTTGTCCTTCCAGCACAACCCAACCGTCTCTCCAAACAGCAAGACAGATGCAGGGCACTTCCAGAAGCTTCCTCCATCAGGACCAGCACTAAAGTGTGAGGACAGGACTCCCTCAAAACCCGCAGAAGTGCAGCTCCATTTAAGTCCCGCTCTACACACATCCTGCGCTAAGTGATAAAGAGAAGGCAAATGACAAGAGCCCTTCCCTGGAAGTCATCCCAGCCTCACGAGCCATGTGTGCTGGGAGCCGGGATGCAGAGGAGACAAGCCGGGTGACGGCTTCTGAGACAAGGGGCCGTGAGAAACGGCCCCGAAATCCATGCCTGTGACATGTGGGGTGTGGCGTTGTGAGAAGGTGTGCAGGTGTAAGTCCTGCCCGCACTTTCACAATGAAGTAGGACACAGTTGATCTCTCCAATTCCCACCCTCATCTCCTTGAGTCCCCAAACTCTGTCTCTGCCCTGAGCTCTCCTCGTCTCTGTTTCAGGGACAGACTTGCCCACAGGACCTGCTTCCCCAGGAGGACTCACAGCCCGATTTCTGCCTCAAGTCACTTGTCTCCCTTTTCCTTTCTTTCCTGTTCCAAGGAACCACTTCTCTTCTAGACCTTTCATTTCAGAATCTTAGAAGAACGTTTGACCCATCTCTGTGGTTCCCTGTATCCAAAATGGTCACAGGTGCCCATGGGTCTCCAGTTGAAATACCCTTGCCTCTATCTGTCCTTCCAGCCTGGTCAGTCCTCCTGAGCCCGACCTTCAGGTGCATTTGCTCCTGACTCCTGGCTTTCTGTGCAGGGTGGTGTTGGCCAACCTCCCACTGGTGCAGACCTGAGCCATTGCCCTGTCTGTCCCAGTATGTCAGTGTCCTCCTGTCATGTTGGGCCCAGGCCCTCCTTCCTACATCCGTGCCTCAGCACAGGCGGGGCTCACTCTGAGCCGTGGCCTGAGGATTTCTAGTTCACGCAATTTTATCTCATCAATCGTGGCATCTGTGCCACATGAGCAGTCCACTTTATGTCTTTAATCAACAGGTTTTGTGACCTTTAGAAGCTTTACTTCTTGTGGGGTCTCTTTCTGGCTCATCTGTAGGGTGTTCACTCATCCACATGGTCATGAATCCACAGGGTATTTATTATCATGCACTTTGTAGGGGCTGTGGCTGTTAGGGGCTCTAGGAATCACATTTCTGATGTCACAGCCTTTATGTTCCAGAGGGAAGGACGGGTTAGGAACACACAGATGGGAAAGTCTGCTTTAAGGAGAAAGAAACCTGGACCCTGGGATGGGGGGTCAGCTGTTCCCTGAGGCCACAGTGAGGACCAACAGGAAGCCAGGGTAGGGTGGAGCAGGGCCCCACTGGGTGGGACTCAACTATGTGGCTGCTCTGGCGTGGAGTGCAGAGGCAGGGGCAGGGTGGATGGGGGTGTCCTTGAAGAGAGAGAGCCAGGGCAGGTGGGGAGGGGGTGACGGGGTGTTTCCTGGGGGCAGAGTAGTGGGCCTCATTGAGACTGGATGTGGGAAGCTTGTCCTTGTCCCCACCAGCACATCCTCAGTGAAGACTCTGCTGAGAATGTGTTTACTGATACAGGTGTTCCTCGATTTTAACAGCACTTCCTGAGAAGTGCTGTGTGAATTCCATGTTATTGACTCAAGTCACATTCAGTGCAGATGGCGACCCCTTGTGTATCTGGCTTTCTGTTTGGGTTATTGTTTTTCACTGTTGCCCACATATGTTGAGGGAGAGTGTGTAAGTGCTCGCATAAGTAAATATTTTGTTCAACATTTTAATTCAAAAAACAGGTCAATGAGAAACATTCATTTCAAGACTCACATAACCAAATATAAATAAACGACTTTTGGTGTTTTGTTGATTCGGAAGTCATCATAGGATGCGTCTGTCCTTGGGGATCCTTCATGAATCGACTCATTTACCCAATGATAACTTCAGGAGTGAACATTGTGGGCCTGAGACCTTGGCCCTGGAAAAGCCATAACCAGTGACTCCTCAAACAGAGCATCACCTTCTAAATTGGAAGTGGGGGAGACCCATTCTCAAATAAGCTGAGGATTAGAAGAGGGGTTATCAGCGTTGAAGGATAACAGAATGTTTGTAAACGACTTGTCAGGTATGCTGCCTGTTTCACAACATCTGCATCTGGGTGCTCTCCAGCGGGCAGGACCTGCGTGAGGACAAAGTTACCTGGTATCCACACTTGGGTGACATGCTTTATGCTACGCAGTCTACAAGAGCATAAGAGCCTTTTTATTTATTGTAAGCAAGATCATAAAACCGTTAGCAAGCAGGAACTGAAAACCATATGCCTGTACATTATTTAAATTGCAGAAGACAGCCGGTTGGCTATTTCTGCCTCTGGGAGGATCAAACACCCCAATTTGAGCAAGGTTGTCATGCAAATAAGAGTTTATCACTACAGTACTAATTAACTGGAGTCTCTTTCAGCAAAGATGTGAATGGTCCACAAAATGTCAGAGTGGGCTCTGTCCCACCAAGGGGCAATGGGTGCCATAGCAGCTCCATGAAGCCTTTTATTCCTGGTCTCTGACTCCAGCACATCTTCTGTAACAGATGCCTCCCTGCTGCCAGGTGATAAGGATGCCCACAGCATCCTAACCCTTTTGTCTCATCTCAGGTGAGTTACAGGTGAGTTATGTATTATACTTACACTTAAATCCAAACATGCAAATACACAACCATGTCCACGTCCAAATCCAGATCTAAATGTAAACCTGTAGCTCTACCTCCATCTATGTCTGTATCTTTCTAAACTTACATCCATGTCTATCTACCTGGCAGGTGGACACCTTTACTGGGGGGAAATCTCTCCCAGGGACAGCTTTCAAGTGGGATTTGCAGGTACTGGACGTGGATCAAAGTTGTGGCCCCATTACTTGGGTTCTGTGTAATCAGTTGAGATGCAATTTAATAACAAAATGCTGCACACATCGGACATCCCTGCAAAGCTGCCTTCCCTAGGAACCTTCATCACACATGCTGGGCGTAACCCAGAAGTTCCTCTTCCTACACAATGATCAGGAAACAGTAACTTTCCCATGCCTGACTCAGGAGAAGAGGGGAGAGAGTGGACATCCAGACAAATAGACAGATTGTTGGAATAAAACAAACCTGGGTCCTGCGGAGTGTTTTGGACAAAACCACCACCATAAAGCAAAATAAATGAAATAAACTTGAGATCATTACTAAGATACTGAGTTTTCAGTAATTGCATAGAGAGAGATGGACGGATCTCTTAGGACCTAAAGAAGGGGGCTCACAGAAGCTGGACTTGGGAAAGGACACACACTGGGAATTCAGCATTCCTTCCCCAGGAAAACTAGCAGTGATGAGTGGAGCTCAGTCACCGTGGAGCCTGACATTCCCCTAAGGATCTGAGGCTCCCCCGACATTTCCTGGATTCCTGGCTGCACACAGGCTGAATTTCAACTTTTGTATGACTCGAAGAAACAAACCAGTTATTGAAAACACCATGGACCGAGGTTTGAACCACCATCCACACAACCAGGTGCCAAAATCAACACGCAAATTTGACACTTGAAATCTGAATCTAAATAAGTCTGAACAGGAACGCCCCCCAAAATCATTATTGTACTTGTTACTTCTTACCTTTTTGTCTGGAAACAATTTCAAGCTTAGAGAAGAATTGCAGAAGAGTACAAAGAAGGCCTGTATACCTTCACCCAAATTGTGCATCAGCAAGTGAGGAGAGGAGGGAGGGTGTGCCATTTAAGGAGACACCCACTTTAAGGTAAGGTGCAGATGCCGTGCCCCTCCACCTGAACACTTCAGTGCGTGTTTCCTAAGAAGAGGGACGTTGTTGTCTAGAGCTGCACACAGTATCAACCTCAGTAAACTTGACATTCACACACTAAGTTTATCTCATGCCTATCGGTGCCAAGTGCCTCCACAGCATGATCCTCCCTTGGAGGATCGAGTCCAGGATCACGTGCTGCGCCGAGCTTCCATCTCCTTAGTCTTCAGTCTGGAAGAGTTCCTCACCTGTCTGTTTTTTTCATGACATTTCCATTTTTGTAGAACAAAAACCTTTCCAGTTTTTCAGAGTAGTCCTCATTTTTGCCAGATGTTTCCTTATAATTAGATTCAGAATATCTTTCCATGAAGAATACCGTGTCCTTCTCAGAGCACCACCTCTGGACCCTCCAACCTCTCCCCTCTGTGCCGGGTCTTCCCCACTGGACGGTTGGCGTTTCCCTCGGCACCAGTAATCCCCTGCAGCTGCCCACCATCTGCCCCCCGCCCCAGCACCTCACTCAGGAGCAACAAGGCTGTGCAAGTTGCTGCCCCACCGCAGATGACTCCTGATATTATTACTACTTAATTGTTTTTAAACTGTGTGGTTGTTACCGTTCAAAAATTAAACAAAAGGAGCCAGTTGTCAGGGCTCAAGGCAAATACCACCTTCTCTCCCAAAATCGCAGAGGTTTGCCATCTGGAATCAATGGTGTCAGGCGCTGTGTGAGATGCATGTATTTATTTTAAGCTGTAATGTTTGTAGGAGAGAGTCAACCACATGCCACTGGAGTGGCATCTGACGACTGTAAAGATTGTTGCAAAATCACTCTTTCTTACTCAATTGCAATTGTTCAATTAAAATATTTGTTAATTAAAAATATTTCCTGCTTTTAGTTAATAATATTAGAAAGGGAATCATCAACAGACTAGAGAGAGAAAATAATGAACTGTTTTACGTTTCTTTCCCGTGGTTACTTTTAAAATAATTTTGAGATGATTTAGAAACTTGAAAGACACCAAGCAGTTTACATAACTGAACAGAACTTTTACCTTACTTCTGCATTTATAATCTACAATATAATAGCAAATATCCAGTCAACTGTCTTGAGATGGTAGGAATTTTGGTTGAGAATTAAGAAAAAGTAAAGAAAAAATGATGTGGTTTGCATGTATTAATAATGGTTGGCCTGTTTCTAACCTGAAAATAACTCAAAAATGATAAACTGAGCCAATATCCACTTAGTATGTTATTACCTCCTTTTAAAAACCACACAGGCATGGAAACAAGGTCTTGTTCATGCCCAGGGGCCTGCAGGGGGTTGAACGACCTCTGACAGGAATGAGGAGGAAATGGTGCCTCAGGCTGTGAGAGGGGACATCGACGTTTCTTCTCTGTCCTGTGTTCCCCATCCCCCTCAGTTTATCCTCTTTTTGTGTGTCCTCCTTTCACATTTCAAGAGGGACCACAGCTACATATCACTGATTTCTTAACTGGAAGCCGCAGCCCTGGGAGTTCTGGACGGGTGTTCTGCACATGGGTGTCTGGATCTGAAAGTGCTGCTATTTCTCCCCAAATCGTCTCTGTGCCGCTGTTGGAAATCAGGCCCCTGTGTGGTCTGTCTGTGGACCTTCAGTTCTCTTCCCTTGCCCTGTACATCCCCACTGCCAACACCACACATGCTGATTCCTGTAGCTTTATCGTAAGTTTTGAAATCAGGTAGCATCAGTCTTACTTTCTTCTCCTTTTTGAAAATTATCTTGGCTGTTCTAGTTCCTTTGCTTTGTCATGTAAACGTAGATCATCTTGTCAATTTCTACAAGAAAATCCTGCTAGGATGTTTATGGCCATTGTGGTGAGTCTACACATCAATTTGGGGAGAACTGACGTCTTAAAAACATGGAGAGTTCTGATCCATGAACACTCTCTCCATTTATGTAGGTTTACTTTGTTATCTATCCTTTATCAATGTTTTGCAGTTTTTGGCATACAGACCTTGTACATATTTTTATTAATATTTATTAAGTATTTCAAGGTATTTTTGGTACTATTCAAAATTCTATTCTTAAATTTCAATTTCACATTGTTCGTTGATAATGCATAGAATTAAAATCTATTTTTCTATCTCTGCCTTGTATCCTGCAGACTTGCCAAAATCACTTATTAGTTCTACTACTAATTTAGTATTTCCTACCTAGATGATCATGTCTGCAAAGACAGACCATTTTACTTTTCCCTTTCCAATCTGCACTCCTGCTGTTCCTTTTTCTCGCCACGTGGTCCCAACTGGGACCTCTGTACGATGCTCGGTAGGAAGTGTGAGACACACATGCTTCGTGGTCCTAGTCTGACACCCAGCATGTGAGGTGAGCTGTGGGGTTTCATGGATGCCCTTCAGCAGGTTAGGAAACTTCCCTTTTCTTTCTAGTTTGCATGTTTTTTCATAAGTGGATGTTGAACTTTATCAATGCTTTTTCTTTACATTTTGAAATAGTCATGTTGTTTGCCTTTTTTAGTCTGTTAATACGATGAATTAAAAACCAATCTTACATTCTCAGGATAAACCTCATTTGGTCAAATCTTTTTTATGTGTTATCAGGTTTTATTTACTAATATTTCATTAAGGAGTTTGCTGTTGTATTTATGAGGATATATGTTTGTAATTTTCTTTTCTTATAATGTATTTTTCTGTTTTTTTTTTTTTTAATCAGGGTAATGCTGGCCCCATATACTATTGGTAAGTGTTCCCATCTCTTCTGTTTTCTGGAAAAATTTCTCAATCCTTGGTTTTCTTTCTTCTATGATTATTCAATAGAATTTTCCAGTGAAACCACATTGACCATGAATATCTTTGTTGAAAGATTTTTAAGCACAAATTCAGCTACTCTAATAAATATAAGAGATATCTGTTTCTTTATGAGTGAGCTTTGGAAGTTCTTGTCTTTCATGGAATTTGTACATTTTGTCTAAGTTATCAAATATATCAGCATAAAGTTTTCATAATGTTAACTCACTGTTCTTTAAATGTCCATAGTATGTACGGTTGCCAGACTTAGTATAATAATAATGATAATAATAATAATGATTGAACTTCTGATACAAAGGCAAGTATTTTGTCAGTGTAAGTATGTCTCATACATATTGTTATCTGAAGTTAAAATTTACCTGGGTATGCCCTATTTCATCTGACAATCCCCATAAGATATCTAGTGAAACCTCTTCTTTCACACTTGATATTGTTAATTTGTATCTTCTCTCATTTTCATTATCAGTCTGGCTACATATTTATCAATTTTATTGATCTTTTTTAAAAATCAGCTTTCGGTTTCACTGTTTTTCTCTAAGAGTTTTCCACTTTAATTTAATTGATTTCTCTTCTTCTCCCTATTGATTCTTTCTTTCTGGTGCTTTGGGTTTAATTTCTTCTTCTTTACTGGTTTTTTAGGGTGGAATCTTACATAGTTGATTTTGCATCCTGTTTTTCTAATATAAGCAGTTGGTGCAGAAATGTTCTCTTAAGCAGGGGTGCCTGTGTCTTCAGCTTCCCTTGTCTGAGATGGTCTCTATCCCTCTCGCTTCCTCTTTGATTCACGGATTATTGGGACGTGGGTCACTTAATTTCCAAACATTTGAAGATTTTCCAGATATCTTTCTATTACCAGTTTCTAGTTTAATTCCATGGTGATTAGAGAACACACTTTGTATGATTTCAACTTTGTAAAATTTGTTCAGGTTTGTTTTATGGCATCAAAATGGCATATCCTGGGAGTGGTTCCAGTGCACTTAGAGGAATTGTATCCTGCTGGTGGTCGTGGATTGTTCCAGAAATGCCCTTCAGATCAGGAGTTCCAGTTGGTTGACAGTCGTTACTCGCTTCTTCTTGATCCTTGATGGCTTTCTATCTACTTGCTGTATTGATCACCAATCAGTTGCTACACTGATTACTGACAGAGTGCTGAGAGCTCCAACTGTAACTCTGATTTGCATCTCTCTCCTGTTGGTCCTTGTTTTTGCTCCTGCGTTCAGAAGCTCTGTTGTTACACACACACATTTGGAATTAATCTCCTTAGGGAACCGACCCGTTGGTATCATGTAACAGCTTTCCTTCTCCAGTCTGTGTCCCCAGGGGAGAAGGGGTCAGGTGGGCCATTGGGCCTTTTCCGGATGGAGGTGCCTCCCGCCCCATGTGCCCCAAGGTCGTATGGGCGCCCATTTGAGTCTTGTTAGAAGAGCCCAGAGCGGCTGCAGGACTCCCCTGTGTGCTGCTCCCAGGGTTTCTAAACTCTCCCTGGGCCCACGTGGCCTGTGGCCGTGATCAAATGTTTTAGCCCATTTTTTCACCACTTTCATGATGCGGGGTGTTGCCTCTCACCTTCCTGGAGGGCCTGCCTTTCTCAGATCTCTGGCGCCTTGCTTTCCTGGTCACGTCGGGTCTCAGGTGGAGTCGGGGTGTGATTCTGCAGTTCATCCAGCATTGCTGTTGTCAGCATGGGAGCAAAGCCCTTCCCCTCTCTCTGCCACGAGACAGAGACAGAAGTGGAATTCCTGTCTGTCTTACTTCTACTCAGGTAAGTACACAGGATTTATCATGACACTTAAAGCCCTCCTAGCCTTTTAGCCACAAGCATGAAAGTCTCAGAGAGATACTTTGTAATCTATTATCTTTCCCGGTAGTTAAATGCTTTCCTTGCCTATATTGATTGAAATCATATTCTTGAGAGACAGATGGCAATTTAAAGAGTTATGTTAAACTTCAAAAGAGTTTTTATTTGACAGTTTCAATTGATTCTTCTTTTATATGAACCATTTGCCTATCATCAGCTGAAGCATCATTAAAAAGATTTGCTTACATAGAATTTAATAACAGGAATGAGTCAGGACAAATAAACTTGGACAGCATACCTTGGATACACGTGGGACAAACAGTTGAAGAGGCAAATTTAGTTCTAATTTTAGTAAAAGGAAAAAGTGCCTAATTTTTGAAATGATAGATTCCACTCGTGTCGTGTAATGAGACGGGCCCTCCAGGCTGATGAGTTGACGTTCCTGCCCGCAGGTCTTTGCCTCGGGTCGGAGCGACTCCTCCCCTGACGAAGGAAGCGTGATCCCTTCCTGCATATTCCCGCACAAGGCCCCTGCACACCCCAACCCACCCGCCACTGGGTGAGCGATTGCTGAATGAGATAAACACACACTCCCTAAATGTTATCCCCCAGGTGATAGTTACTATGCATATTTATTATATATGTAAAAATACACACTTATTATTGCCTTCTAATTTCAGAGTCAAAAGGTACTTTTAAACGGATAAACCTGGTGGACACCACTTTAACTAAATGTGCAACATCAGCATCATCATTGCCACGTGGCACCTGAGAAGAACCCAAGGCCACTTCGCAGTCTGACTGCCCCCCAACTGTCTGTTCTGAATCTCATCAGGAAGAGGCACCCAACCACTCCAGATTGAGGGGAATTAAGCAAAACAACCATCCTGGACTTTTCAGAAATGTCAATGTAATGAAAGAGGAAAAGGCAGGACTCATCAGCTTGGGGACTAACCAGACAGGAGGCTTAACCCAATGCCAGGTCCTGGGATGAATTCTGGAGGAAAGAATGTGCCTGGAAGAGTTGGGCTACATAGGAGAGTGTCCTGGTTATTAGCAGATGCGTGTTGGAGCATTTAGGTGAATTGTGTTGATGTCTGCAAATAATGCTCAAATTATTCACAAAAATCCTCCAAAATGTGTAGACAGATTGGGGGATGAGGGCATAAGAAATCAAGGAAATGTGGTAAGATATTAACAATTTGTGAGTCTAGATGATGGGCAAAGGGGTGTTCTATGTACAATCGGGACAACTTTCTGAGGTTTGAAATTGTTCTACATAAGAAGTTAGGAAAAAGTTAATCAATTCAAGCAAAGAGAAAAAAATGTCTTCATATCGGATGTTTTTGACAAAAGGAATGGGTCTTTATGTTGGAACTATGGAGCTTGAATTGAAATGATGGGTATGTCCACAGGCATAATGAATGTTTTGAACACAAAAGCCTGCAACCACATGCTTTTAATTCTGGATTATTGGAGAAGGCTGGTTACAAGAAGCAGGGGGATTGTTTTCATTCTGAGAGGAAGGGGTTAACATGTGAAAGAGGATTGCTTCACAGGGAGTGAGAACCTGCATTTCCGCACGGACTTGAATTTGGTGATTTAGATACAAGTTCAATTTTGCGCACTTGATACTAGCTTTTCACGCACAAGTGTAAAATATTTTGTTAAACTAACAATATGAAGGAGGTTCCATTTCTCAAAAGCAGCACGTGCTGTTTTTCAGTTCAGAAAGGCCAGATCACAACTTAACCCATGTTGACGAGGAAACAGAGAATTATTACCGGACAATAATTATTGATTACATGATCAGGGAATAGCCAACAATTAGACACATTAAATACCAATATTATCCCGGTTCTCTGCAGAACAAGAGGTTTGCTCTCAGGAGTGATGACCCCTGCTGATGTCACAAGTGAAACGCCAACTCCTGTCACTCTCAGAACGAGCACCCATCCAGTTCATGTCGGGAACAAGTACAACTCCCACTGGACACAGGAATGGACCCACTTCTGTCAATCTCAGAAATGGGTCCCACTGAGACACTTTGTCTTAACAAAATAAAATGTCTCAAAAGGAATTTGCTAGGGGAGTGGGCATATACACCTCTCCCGACAGCAGACACATAAGGTATTTCCACCAAATAGCTTTCCAGGGGAAAGTCAAATAGCTTATGAGTATAAAATAATAGACTGAATTCACAACCTGGTGAAGCTTATGTGCGGCCAAGCCGGCTGGAATAGACGTCTCTGCTCTGCCACTGAAAGGGTGGGCGCATCTGTCCAAATACATTTAAAGCAGCCAGATTCTGCGATATTTATCAGAGGATGTGTGTGATTTTTGCGTCCTGAACTTTTCTCTAACATGTGTAATTACTTGACATTTAAAGAACATGTCACTGGAAGGATTTAATTTTTTCCAATGTTACCATTGCATCTTACTTGTTATCGTTTCTTTTTCCCTTCCTGTTACATGATCAATTAAAAATAGACCTTCACAGTCAAGAGTCTGAAGGCAATTCTTGTAGCCAAATCCTCTCACTTCCTCTCTCTCTTTGAATGTAGATGTGGATGGAAGCAGTTACAGGTGATATAATGCAGGCGTTTTCCTCCAGGTCTTTACCTCGTCCCTGAAGCTTCCTTTCTTCCTTTTACAGAACTGCCACCTTCCTGTTCAGAACCACTGGCTGTTTGATGACATGAATCATTATGTGTGTAGCACCTAAAGATGAACATTTTAGTGTCAACCTTGCTTCTTCCACGAAAACACTTGCTTCCTGAGCAAAATTGATGAAAGTTAGAAGATGATGTTAAATAGAATGCAATCAAGGGAACATAAAACTAAATTTTAAAAAATAGACTAATGCCAGAGTAGGATCTTGAGAAGATTTATTCTAAAGTACATTTGTAGATCAGGGTTGTGTGAAAAAAATCAAAGGAAAATAACAACGAGTGATTTCCTTTTTAAGCTGGGAATGGGGTTGGCTGGGGTGGAGTGGGGGACAAGACGTAGGTGAGGAAGCTATATGACTCTCTATTGCCCCTCCCTCCTGGGCATCTTCTTCATCCCTCCCTCTCTCTTGTTCTGGGTTCACTTACAAACTAGTACTAGGCAAGGAATTTGGTGATTCAAGGCTGGAGATTTGCTTGCATAAACGGGTCTGATGTTAGAGTGTTTTTCTCTCGCACAGGAGTGTTGAATCCTCATGTTTTTTAGGTTAAATAAACCACAGCAGTTGGTCTTCTCTTCCTTAATCCTAATTAACCTATAGGTAGCAGGCACTGTGTTAAGTGGGTGCACCTTTCATTTAATGCTAACAGCCCTAAAGGATCCTATTGTTTCAATCCACGCTTCATAGATGAGGAATTGAGGAAAAGCGTCGTTACATGATCTATTAGCTTCTGCTGGATGGCAAACCAGTCCAAAATTAGTGATTTAAAACACCTGTTTATTTAGCTTTTAATTCTGTGGTTGGACAGCTTGATTTGCAGTCAGCTAGGCTTCTTCATGTGTCTATGGAGGGAGAGAGAGGAGGGAGAGAGAGGAGGGAGGGAGGGAGATAGAAAGGTGTATTGACAAGGCTAAATAGAAAGATTGGCGAGCTCTAAGAGATACATTTGAGATGTGGTTTTAAGTGTTGTTTTTCAGTACAATTTGCAAACAATTGAATTAACAGAAAAAATAAAATGAAATAATTCTGAAAAAAAAATTGATGACTTTCTGATAAAAATGACCTACCCTAATAGGTATTATTTTCTGAAAGGTCTTGCTATAGTTGAGAAAATAGTCTGCAAAATATTAAGTGATTGGAACTGTTTTCTTCAAATGGTTCTCATTTTGGAAGTACCTATTCGTTCTTTTCTATAACGGGTGAGGACATTAAAGAGTGACTCCCATGAAACCATTATTTTGTTTCCTGATTTGTGCAGGTAGTGTTTCTTATTTTTGCATTTCAAGACTCATGACATTTACATTTTTATCCTGCAATGATTACTTATATAGTTTAGCGTATTTTAAATCACTTCAAAGTGATGGGTGCAAGTTTGTTTCCCATTATTTTATGTGATTTCACTATTCTTCAGTTATTATTTTATTACATGTTTTTTATTTGAGTAATTTTAACAAAGATTCCTGGGTTTATATAACTTGAGTCCGATTCCTTTATAATTTAGGGAAATTTGGGTATGTCTAAAATGCTGTCGTTTCTTCTGTTGTGAGATGCTGCAGGGAAATCTGAGGCTTCACTGGGATTCCCCTTTGCATGTTAAGTTCTAAATTTATTTTATGATTATTTCTCCCACTTAATTTAGCCATACCTCCAGCTCATTCTTGCACTGCAGGTGTTGTATGGCTTGTTTCCTGGGAAGAGGTATGCGCTTTTAATTTAGATATAATTTAGTTCACAAAATATTTACTCAGTGGAATCTTTAGATATTGTTTTCTGTTCCATGTTTTTCAGAAACATCAACAATGTTTTTTTATAATCATGTTGTTCTTTTCAATGTGGCATCTGTCTCTGCAGCTTCTATTTCTCTCCCACTCTTCCCTGAGGTCCGTGAGCTCACCTTTCATCTCTTTCTATGGTCCTATAATCTCGTCCTTCAATGCACATGGCTCTTTTTGATCAGTATTTAGAGAGGTTGTTGTGTGAGACTGTGGGGAGCTGCTCTCTGAATGCTCCACACGTGACTCCCCGAAGATGTTCTTTGTCTCCCTGCATTCTGCATTCTGCCCCTCCTTGGGTGTCGGCGCTGGTTATGCAGAGATCCACTGCTGGTGGGTTTTGGGTTGTTTTCACTTAACTATGTTTTATTCTCTGCTAGTGTTTAGGGTAACATGCAGGGGTCTGGAGGTGGCAGTCAATTCCATGAGTCAGACTTCTGTTTGGGTTCATTTTATTGTAAGCCCCTCACCGAGCCTGTGCAACCTCTTGGGGCGTTTGTTCGCTTTGCACATTTGCTAGTTGTTCTTCATGGCATTCTGTGCACAGAATGCATGTGGCCATTTCTTTATTTCCTTGAAAATAGTTTTTCCCTCTGTTCTTTTTCTTTTCTTCTCTTTTGTTCAGTGAACGAGACGGATTGCTTGAAATCCTCTCTGAATAACATAATATTTTTTAAAAAGTGTCATGTTAGCTCACACATATCATGGCAAGGTGATTCCTAGGCAGGACCCCTGACTTCCCCCGGAATGGAGTGAGAGTTATTTCACTGACGGTCGATTATGCTGTCCTTCCAGATGCCCTGATTAAAGAGAGAAGAGCTTGTGCGTGAAGCTGCTCAGCGTCCTGGCGGGAAACTCGCAGACCGTGGGTCAGATACACACAGACACTCTTCCTACTGGGAACTCATCTTCTATCAAAATGTGTTTTAATTTCCATTCTACCCTTTATGCCTAAGACAGTCAGTTATGAATAGAATAAGAAGATTCGGTTTTCATGGACAAATGAAGTCTGCTGCCGCCTATTTATATTGTTTCTGCTCCAGCTGATGAAAGTATCATCTGTCTTAAAGTCGTTTCAACAAAGGTGCCTTTGAGCCTTAGATCTGTTTAAATTAATGCCAGGAGTGGTTTGCAGAGGAGAGTTTGAAATGAAACAAAGACCTATCTAAAGGGTCTATTTTCATTCTCAGAAATTTAAATGCCCCTTCATTTTTATAGACTTACCTGCCTTTCTTTGGAAGAGGTAAATCTATGTCTTTAATCCCTTCTGTATCTTGGAACTAGTTAACATGTCTGTAGCTATTGAACTTTGTAACTTTATTTCATTTTTTGCTGAGAAAGATTCGCCCTGAGCTAGCATCCATGCCAATCTTCCTCTATTTTTTAGTGTGTGGGCTGCCAGCACAGCACGGCTGCTAACAGAGCAGTGTAGGTCCACACCTGGGAACCAAACCCGGGCCAAAGCAGAGTGTGCGGAACTTAACCACTAGGCCACTAGGGCTGGCCCTGTAACTTATTTTATACTCTTCATGGTTGAATAGTAACAAAGAATATCACTAGCATGTTCATTTTACCCCTGTATAAACTCCCAATACTCAACAAAAACAATAGCAGCAAATAAAATATAGCCAACAAACTTTGCCCAGTAGGATACAGCATTTACATCTTTTCTCCCTTTCCTGTTAATATTTTACTTTCTTAGAGAATCACTGTAAAATGGCTTTCTCTAAGGTGGCTCCATCAATGAAAAGTGTCAGTGACAGTTACCTGGCTGGAGGAGTGTCTTCAAGCCCATGTCTTGGCCACATGATCCTTCTTTTGTCCCCAAGCCCTTGGTTTTTCCAAGACCAGGATAATTAGGTGAACGGAATCTTCAGGAATCCTACACTTGATTGACTCTGGGTCATTCTGAAATGGATCACCAATTCCTGGGCCAACTGGAGAACCATATTAACTTACACTGATTCCACTCCACATAACTCACCCTTGGAAGAGTGAGTGAGATACTGAGTGAGATCTTGGGATTGACCCACTCCCGTCTTAGCACTTAAGATCTCTGGAACTCCCTTTAGGCAAAATCAAACATCACTGGCTCTCTCCATTCTAAGAGAAATTTTTGAAACCTCTGAGTACTAGAATTTTAGAATAAATGAGAATGCTGAGTTGACCCCAGGACCTCAGAAATCTCTCTTACTAACCAGTGTTGGTTTTTCAACATCAATTGATGTCACTCACATTCATGTGGGTTGTTATTTGATCTGGTCACCCTATGGTAAGTTAATTAAGTAAATCCTATGGATGGCATAAATTCCTCAAGCATTAATAATGAATAAGCATTCACTAAACTAAGGTTTAATGAGCCTGCACTTTGTGGAAAACTCTGTTATGTGTGGGGGCACAGAATGATCATTTTGTTCCCTCATCCCTTGAGTGTGGTAAATATTCCATTGACACTGAGGAATCTCAGGTTTGAATAAGTGGCTTCTTCAGACATAACAATGTGGTATCAACACCATTTTTAAAGTTCCTCAGTTTAGGGACTGACATTATCCAAGATTCTGGAGAGACCAGCAGCACACAGGAGATGGAACGCAATCTTGCAGTGGGCTGAAATCTGAAAAGGTTAGAAGTTGGAGAGGGGAAGATACGTGAGGACATGGGTCCTGTTCTGAAGGCAGTGGGAGCAGAGGAAGTCGGCCTGAGATCCAGACGGGAAACACGAGGGAAGATATTTAATCACTTGGAGCAGATTTTGTGGGGTACTATTTTTGTTCATTTTATACTAAAACCCTATTGAGAAATCAAAACTGAAAAAGAAGTTAAGGGAATTTTCTCTCCAAAGTGTTTTCTCTTTTCTCTACTCTTTGGTTACTGTCCCCAAAAGTGAAAGTGACATGTGACTCTAATAGCCAAGACTGGCCCCTGCCATTGCCCAGAAGTAAATGGGGTTTGTTTCTGGTGGCAAACAGAACGCGTCAGTGATTAGCAAAGGACTGTTTCCATTACTGACACAGAAAGGTGCAGAGAGAGTACTTAACCATTTATTATTTCACTTTTTCTCTTTCTTATTTTTTTATTGAATTAAAATCCACATACAATGAATTACACAATTTGATGTACATTTGGTGAGTTTTGAAAAATGTATGCACCCATTTAACCAGCACCACAATCAAGATATAGAATATTTCATTTCCCTCAAAAGTTTTATTGTGAATATTCTCAGGAAAACACAAGACTTGGTGTTAACTATTGTTCTCATTGTGTCACCGTAGATTCATTTGCCTGCTTTGGGACTTCATACAGATGGAATGTGTGTGTATATGTGCATGTGAGCGTATGTGTGTGCCTGTGTGTGCATGTGTGTGTGAGCGTAGGCATGTGTATGTGTGTGCGCATGTGCACGTGAGTGTGTGTGCATGTGTATGTGAGTGTGGGCGTGTGCATGTGTGTGTGCATGTGCATGTTCTAACTTTCTAATATTGGGTACTTTACTACATGTTTTATGGTTATTGACTTACACAAATTCCTTTGTAGTCAGAGAGCATAAAATGTATTATTTCAACCCTTTGAAATTTACTGAGACTTATTTTATTGCCCAGCACATGGTCTATTTTGGGTACATCCTGTTTTTACTTTAATAGAATGAGTATTCTACAGTTGTGCATGAAATGATCTAAATATTTTAATTAGGTAGAGGTGATTGATAATCTTGCTCATGTATTTTGTGCCCTTACTGACTTTTGTCTACTTGTTCCATCAGTTACTGAGACAGGGCTGTTAGCATTGCCCTCTGTGATTGTGTATTTGTCTATTTCTCCCTGGTGAATTGATGTTTCATCATCATTGAGTATCTCTCTATCTCTAGTAATACCCTGTGTTGAAGTCTATTTCATCTGATATCAATGCTGCTGACTAGCTTTCTTATGCTGACTATTTGCATGGCGTATCTGTTCCATCCTCTCTTTCAACCTGTTATCTTTCTATTTAAATTGGGCAGCATATGGTTGAGTCTTTCTCTTCCATTCACCCTGACAATATAGCTCTTAATTAAAGGGCTTACACCACTTACTTTAAATGAAATATTGACATGGCTGGACCAGTTTATTTGTTTCTTTTTTTTTTTTTTTTTTTTGTGGGGAAGACCAGCCCTGAGCTAACATCTGTTGCCAATCCTCCCCTTTTTGCTGAGGAAGACTGGCCCTGGGCTAACATCCGTGCCCATCTTCCTCTACTTTATATGGGACGCCGCCACGGCATGGCTGACAGGCAGTGCGTCGGCGGGCGCCCGGGATCCGAACTCGCGAACCCCGGGCTGCCAAGCGCGGACTAAACTGCTGCGCCACCGGGCAGCCCCCAGTTTATTTGTTTCTATTCGACACATCTAATGTTTTTTCCACTTCTCTTTCCTACTATTTTGGGTATTTTTTTTTTTTCACTTCTGTTTCACTTCCTCTAAAATCTATTACATGTAACCTTTTAAATTGTGTTTGCTACCTGAAGTTATTAATATACCATTCAATGTAAGATTGTGAATTTTGCAATGGTGGAATTCTATTCACGCTGAGCTATAGTTGTCATCTGTTCTACACATGTATATGTTATAAATCACGCAATGTGATTCTATTTGCATTACACAGAAATTTTACTTTAAAGAAATTAAGAGAATGCTTATTTATATTTTTCTATATTAACCATTTGGGTGCTTCTCTTTCCTGCTTATAGATCCCAATTTCCACTGGGGTTCATTTCCCTTAAGCCTCATTCCAGAATGTACATAGAATTTTTGCTGGATAGAGAATTCCAGGTAGTGAGTTTTGCTTTTCTTTCTCTTTCATCACTTGAATATGTGCTCCTTTGCCATCTGCCATCATCATGGTTCCACCCTTGTTTGTTATGTGTCTTTTTCTTCCAGCTGCTTCCTGATGTTCCCTTTGTGTTCTATTTTCAGCTATTTGACTACCATGTACTAGGTATGGTGTTCTTTTTATCAACCCTCCATGGGTTTTACTGAGTTTCTGGAATCTGTAAGTTGATATTTTTCACTGAAATTGGAAAATATTCAAACACTGTTTAAAAAATATTTTTATTTGTCCAAATTTCTCCCCTCTTCTGGAACTCCAAGACCACGCGTGTCAGACCACATGATAGTGTCCTACTGGTCACTGACGCTCTGCCTATTAGTCTTCTGTGTTTTGTGTTGTTCTACAGATTGGAAAATTTCTATTGATCTGCTTCAATTCACTGTCACTTTCATCTGTCACCTCCAATCAGTTTTTGAGGTCATAAATAGTTTTTAAAATTTTCTTATATGTACCTTTTGTTTCTAGAATCTCCATTTGGTTCTTTATTAGATTTTTTTATTTCCGTGCTGAGATTCCCCGTCTGTGCATTCATCATGGCATCCTGTCATTTAAGTCCTTTAAAATATTTGGAATAACTGCTTAACTTCAGCACATGCTAATTCTGAATCAGAGTCATCTCATGGCTTGTTTCTCTTGACTATTTTTTCTCTTCACAGGGGCCATGTTCTCCCCTTCTTTTTATGTCTGATAATTGTTTTTACTGTAAACTAATCATTGTGGATGATTTGATGAAGAGACTCTGGATTTTGTTACCTCCCTCAGGAGAGTGATGAGGCTCTGTTTTATCACAGCAGGAATTTAAGTTGCTGGCTGATCACCCTGGACTTAGAAAAGACAGGGATGGTCTTTTCTTGAGTGTTAGCATGAATCCTTAGTTCCACCTGCTGTTTCAGCCACAGCTGAGTTACTACTCACCACGCTAACTTGGCAGGATCCAAACTCCAAGTTCCAAGCCCTGTGGTGGCCACAACTGAAATCTCAGCTCAGATAGCCCAGGCTTCCAGATCTTGCTTTCCACCTAGATTTTGAACTCAGTCACATGCGTTTAAAGTTCAGAGGTCAGCCAAGGATTTGTGGGGAGCTTATAGAAAATTTGAAGCCCCCATCTATGGTTTTCCTCTTCCCCCTCAGGCTCCAGCCACTCTAGCAAGGCAAAACTTTGTTCTCAGACATGTCCATGTGATAAAACTGTGGGTTTTGCTCGTGTTCTGGCCACTTTAAACCTTAGAGCTGGGGAGGAACCTAAGAGGAAGCCCCATAAAAGTAGACCTGTCCCACGTGGACTTCTTCTTCCACAGAGTGATACTCCAGCTCCTGCCTGCTTTTGTCCTCCTCTGCCTGCAAACTGTTCTTTTAAAAATTTTTTCCAGAATTTATAATTATGATCTCTGGGATGCAAGTCATCATCTGAGCTGGAATTCAACCTTGTTCTGAGCAGTGCCATTGTTTCTCTCCTCTCTTTCTGTGCTTGATAAGACCCGGTTCACCATGCTGTTTTATAGTAAGGGAGCATCTCCTGTGGGCTTCCAATTAAATGTGACGAGAGCCTCCATGTGCTGGGCTAGCCAGCCATGCGGATGAATGTTAGGCTACTTTTGGCTCGTTGATTATTAAATAACTGTGGGGTCTTAGTCCGAAGGGCTCATCCCATTTCAAATGCCTTAAGCTGCAACATTTAGATGACCGATCCAGGCCCGCAGCAAGCACTGAGGTCTGACTTCACTGCAAATGCTTCAGCTGCATGTTGTGGTGGTTAATAATGCTCTGTTTACTCTCAAAGCTGTCATTCCTCATGTCGTCCACTCGGCCCTTAAACGTATTGGATGATCACCCATGTCCCCAAATGGCAATAAATTGTAGGACAAGAAGCCAAGTTCCATCCCCCTGCAGTCTAGTGAATTCAGGAGGCTGTCAATACTGAATAAACACAGAAATGCAATAATGGGGGAAATAGTCTGGCTTGATGGAGAGTAATTGGTAGAAGACCTTGAAGTTTAAAAGAGATGTGCAAAATCTTTTATACAAAGTGAAAAAATTTTTTTAAATCAGCCTTCAATCTTTATTTAAAAAAAGTTTATTAAATGGGAATGAACTGAAATGGATAGTTTCCTAGCATGATTTAAAACATACGCAGAACTGAAATGAAAAGCTGATGTTAAGACATCAGTTGTGTCCCACTAAACTTGACAACAAAATAAGAATGTCCACTATTATCCCCGTTATGAAACAGCTTGTGGGAGATCTATCCAATGACATTAGAAAAAATATTTAAAATGATAAACATTGGAAAGCCAGAAGCAAAATTATACTTATTAGGAGAAAATACCACTGTTTACCCAGAAATTCCATGAAACTAAAATGCTACAGTGAATTGTCTCTTTCACACATCAGGTCAGCAAAGGCCACACACTTGAACTCAACACTGTGTGGATGAGCGCTCTGGGCTGGATTGTGCCCCCTGAAAGCACACGTGGAAGCCCTAACCCCAAGTACCTCAGAACGTGACCTTATTGGGATGCAGGTCATCACAAATTTAATTAGTTAAGATGAGGTCATCCAGTCTCGTCCAACATGACAGGTGTCCTTACAAAAAGGTGAACTTGTACACAAACACACAAGGGGAGATGGTGCCACGTGAAGCCAAAGGGCACACTGGTGATGCTCACCCAAACTGAAACCCACTAAGCGGACTTATCCCGTAACCCCCGAAAATGTGCTCCCTTTGCTCCCACAGAGAGACTCTTAAGGGAAGCTGCACCGCACCAGGGTGTTGGGTGTGGGGTCGTCTTGTCTCTCACAGCCTGGGACTCATGGCCTCGCACACACAGCCTCCACAGACTCACTGGCCACTCCGTGGTCTACAGGCCAACCTCCAGCTTCCGAGTGACCCCCAAGCACCAAACCATCACCACGGTTTTAGAAGCCAGTCATTAGATAGAGCGCCACACTTTCCCTCCCCAACCGACCCTCGTGACACAGAAACAGGGCCGTGATTGATAACTCTCCTCCTAAGTGTTTATGGAACTGAGGAGCCCATGCGACTGGCATTCTTTAAAGAAGTCATCTAACCAAAGGTGGATTTAAAGCCATATTTCGGGCGATTGGTAACTGCTTGGAACTATAGAAATATAACTTCCCTTCCCCACTTAATCCTAAAGCTTTCTTTCAGGCTCACTTAATAGTAGGTCTACATTGTCTGCTTGTTATGAATGACTTTTCATGAATCCACTTTTTATTAGGACTGAGCTCTCTCTATTTCTGTAAGAGTTTGTGCTCTTTAAACTCAAAAGCAAATTGAGTTTGCCAAGAGACTAAAGTAAGAAGATAGATTGTGTACTCTTCAAACTAGTGGGTTTTAATCAAAATAGTTCTAAGCATCTTGACAAAGAATTGACCCTAAGTAAGTTTCTCTTCTGAGTGTGGGATTGGAACACACCCACAGAAAGGAGGCTGGGCGCTGGGAAGCTATATTTCCTTCTCTCTGAAGGGGCATCTCTGGTCAGGCCACAGACTTGCTTCCTCTAACCCTTATTTCCGTCAGTTATTCAAGCAGGATTTGCTGAAAACTGCAATTTCAGAGGAATAGCCTCATCCCAGGCTGCTGTTGTGTTGATTTGCTTTTCCACATAGTGTTTCAGACATAAGGATTAACTGGAGAGGATTGCAATTGATGGCATTTTCAGGAATCTCTAGGAAATACGTCTCTATAAAATGCAAACACAGTGTATTTGGGAGGGTTGCTGTAATTCTGGAATTTTAATGCTACTCGGGTAGGGTCCTGAGCTATTTTTCATGCACCTGTGGAGACCAGCCCCTTTCAGGGTGTAAATCTTCTAAAAGACCCCTCCTCCAAGTCACAGACTCTCCAGCTGTCCCTTGAAGGATTCATCAGAACTTAAATTACACCCTTGATCTGGATTTACTGCAAATCGGCTTCACCTACACACGGTGCTGCACATCAGTTCATGGACAGGTAGAAAATTTATGGAACAACTGTGGCCAAGCTGCTGCCTCCTGACTTGTGCAACTGCTGGGGATTAACTGCTCTCCTCCATCCGGCAGAAAGGAATTACAGTCAGTCCAAGGGGCCTCCATAATTTTCCCCACATAGGACTGAAACTCAGTTAGGAAAAGTGGCAGCCACACCAACACTTCTTGCACCAAAATGTGTTCGGAGAACTTTGATGTTGTTGCCATGACAATTGGATGTGATGCAGAAACCAGAGATGACTGTCACTGTCTGTTCTCTGAATGGACATGTCATTTGTCATTTTAGACCTGCTGTCAGTGTGACATGCACCCGGCCCAGCCCTGGATAAGCCTCCCACAGAGCCTTACGGTACCCCACGGATAGGGGCCTCTACTTCCATGAAGAGGAAGGAGACGGTCACAGTCTACAAAAGGAAGCTGCCATCTCCTGCCCCAGCCACCAAGTCACTTGGCCACCCCAACCAAATCCTGGATGTGGGTGGGCCCACACATGAGCTCACTGCACGACTTTCATAGTTGCCCTGAGAGAGTGGTAAGGACCAGAGCTCAGGGTCTGCTGTTAATGAACCAAAGGTAAACGTTAGGTCAACAATGGAAGTAGCTTTGAAGCGTCTCTGGGGCCTGCAGCCAGCAGCATGGGGCAGAATAGACCCTGAATTTCAGATCTCCTGAGAGCTCCTTCTTGTTGGCGGACGTCTGGGTCTGGGGTAGGAGTAATAAAGCCGAGAGACGAAGGGGTGGCAAAGCATATCCAATCCACACACCAGTGAGCACCTCCTGTGCCTGCCACATGGGAACAAATGGCTTCTGAAAGAATGTGGTTCAGCAATTGTGCCCCACGCGGCTTCATGGCTCACGAGCATCCCCGGGCACCCTGTGGAGCTCTAAAGCAGGCCTATGAAACTCTGTTGTGGGTCCTGATTTGCAGAGGAAGAGCCTTTGCAGAGTGGCTGCAGAGATCTGGCCTTTCTAAGGAAATGTAAGTGAGACGTCTTCTCTTAGGCGTGGTGTTCCACCACCAGTGTGCCTTCTTCTCTCTGCCACCTGCACCTTGTCAATAAGCAAACTTTACTAATGAGTTTCAAATAGACTTTTAAACTCCCCCATCCTTTCTCCTTGTGAGGTGTGATAGCAATTCTTAGACTTGAAAACCCCTGTAAGTGGGTTTGGCTTGAGTCATCCACAGTGAAGATCTGATGCGGTGAACTCGGGAGCACCTGAACCGTGAAATATCTATCTGGTTTCCACGATGCTTGGTGCACTGTTCCCAGTGCATGTGGAGAAGTGAGTAGATGTTTGATTTATTCAGGGAAAGTCGTAACTGTCGACACGACCGTGGTCAAGACTGCAGGTTTAATAGCTAAATCTCCAAGCGTGTCAGAGGAATACACAACATTGCCTCCCAGGTTTTTAAGGCTGACTCCAAACTCAACCATTGTGCAAGGAGAGGAGAGGATAGAGGGCTTTCAGAGGACAATCCTAGCAGAATATATTTTGAGAAAAGCAAAATGATGAATTGCAGGAAAATAAAGAAGCAGTGGGCATGAAAGAATGGGAGGACATGGTAATAAAACCCTAAAATGTGCATTTTTCTTAAATTCTGTTGTAGCATAATGCTTTGGAGATAAAAGAAAACAATCTAGATTGGAATTCCCAGATTATTTCAAAATGGTGAATAATGTGAAATCAAATCATGCAGAAGTGATTCTGTAGCTCAAGGGATATAGTGGCAATTACTCAATCAGGGTTTTGAAAGATATTTATTTACAATATAAATAGACACTCAGAATAACCAGTGGAAGAAAAGGCCTAGAATGTACACATTCCAAACCACGAAAGAAATAGAAACACATGGAACAACACCAAGGAGAAACCAGACCTTGATCAAGGCAGCCCAAAAGGAGAAAGAGAAATGAAGGGAGGGGGCAAGAGATCTGGCAAATGGAACAAGTGTTTGATCAAGAGTCAGGACCAAGACACTAACAGAGGGGATGCAGGAACCTTACCCAAGAAGTTAAAAGTTAAATTCTTTTTTTTTTCTGGTGAGGAAGATTGGCCTTGAGCTAATCTCTGTTGCCAATCTTCCTCTTTTTGCTTGAGGAAGATTGTCACTGAGCTAACATCCATGCCCAACTTTTATTTTGTATGTGGGACACTGCCACAGCATGGCTTGATAAGCAGTGTGGAGGTGTGTATGTCCACACCTAAGATCTGAACCCGTGAACTCTGGGCTGCTGAAGCCGAGCCTGAGAACTCAACCACTATGCCAGTGGGCTGGCCCCTTAACTTATTTTTAAAGAAAAATAAAATAGACACACTTTCACTAAGAAATGACACAAATGATTAATATTTAGATATTCAAAAAATCTTTGTGTTTCAATAAGAAGTTAACAAGCACCCCAAGAGGAAATGAATAAAATATATTTGTGCATGATTCAGAGTAAATAGAAATGTCCAATTAACGTGTGTGAAGAGGTTCAGCCTCACTAATCAATTGATAAATTATGATAAAATAGATGCAATTTCTCATTTCATATTAAAATTTGACACATGCGCAGGAAGTGGATGTGCTCATACTTTGCTGATGGGACTATGGATTATTTTAAATTGTTTTGGAAGACAATTGGTAACATCCATCAGAATCTGAAGTGGTCATTTTCGTGATACACAAACACACAGGCCAGCCCGCGAACTCTTGTGAGCGTGTGGTCTCCTCCACGTTCATAAAGCCTGAGAAAGGTAGGATGCTCAGGGGTGCAGGGCAGCCTGAGACCACAGTGACCTTCAGCTGTGTGTACACATGAAATTTAAGAAATTATCCTTAATAAATGCAACTTGAAAATGCACCTCGTCTACCGTGAACCCACCCGATGCAGGTGGAATATCCTTAAACAGGCATGACTGTGATGTCTGGAGCACATCTGAGCACCTTACATGGCACTTGAGGATGAAGCCTGAGTGGGTCCTTGGCGGGGAGTGGGGATGGCACACCGGGGGCTGTGATTGCACGGGGGGGGGCACTCAGGCTGATGTCACACACTCAACACCAGGAGGAGATTGTGTCAAGTGTCTTTAGTGGGGAAACGGCAGAGCCCAGGGCGCTTTTGTGCATTTCCTCAAGTGCAGCTAACATGGGGGCATCACACCATGCATCTGCTTCCCATCAGCCTTTCTTAGGAAACAAGAAGACAGAAGAGTTGCAGTGGATGAAGCTCTCTGAGTCTCTGCCCCTTTGCTCTGGCCTGACCTCTCCGTCCACTCCCAATGTTCAGGCTGCCTTGGCTGGGTAGAGCCTCAAATGCAGGCTCGTCTCTCTCCGTGGAACAGAAGTGACTCCGGATGCTGTGGAGGACAGTTCCTGTCCCGTGAGTCCATTGGTGTCAGAACCGTGATGCTAGAGGAGGCACCCAATGTGCTGGGTGCTGTGTCTGTCACAATCGGGCCCTTCAACCTTGACCCTGTGACCCTGGACTGCGGGTGCACAAGGGGAGTCCTGAGAGGGCCCCGAGGAGGGGTACCTGGTGGCAGCTCACACAGGCACAATGGGGCCATGGGGCAGCAGAGGCAGGGGTGCAGTCTTGCGGAGCCCAGGGTGGCCGCAGCTCTGGCAGCAGCTGTGGGCAGGTGCCCCCTGGTGTTTGAGTCTCTGCACAGACACCAGGGCAGGAAACCAAGTCACTGTGGGGCCCAGAGCAGAGGAAGGCCTGGGAGGATGGCCCCTGGGACAGCGCAGGAAGGATTTTGGAGGACTCCCTGGGGAGTGGCCTCACCTTCACAGTGGGTAGTGGAGTCTTCCTCTTTACACAGCAATCCTACTGCCTCCTTAGAACTTTCCAGAACCCTCTGGAAGCATCAGATGACCCCCTCCACCGGAGCACTTTCCCCAGAGATGCCTTGATTCCACATTTATCCCCATTTCTGGTTCAGTCCCAGGACCTTCAGATTGACTGTGACCTAACATTCAGAATTAACAGTAAATTATTTTTAAAAGTTGCATTTTTTAATTATTTTTTTAATTTTTATTTTTTTATGAGGAAGACTAGCCTTGAGCTAACATCCGTGCCCATCTTCCTCTATTTATATGGGACACCGCCACAGCATGGCTTGGCAAACGGTGCATCTGTCCGTGCCTGGGATCCGAACCTGCGAATCCCAGGCAGAGTGCACGAACTTAACTGCTGTGCCACCGGGCAGGCCCCAGGTTGCATGTTTTTTAATAAAAAATAATACATGTTTATTACAAAAAATCTGGAAAAAATTTTACAAGTCATCATAATCCCATTACCCACTGGACACATTTTGTTGTGTCTTCCAGAATTTTCTACATTGATATAAACATATTCATAAATACATATAGACATAGACTTATGTTTAGATAAATATATATGCAATTTTCTTAACCAAAATATTGATTTTCCTGATCTTTTATCCCTTAGGAACAGTCTGAAAAGTTTTTAGAATTGATGTTATTCCATTTGAATTCAAAAATTTTAGAGCACAAAGCAGCCATGGACTCTCTGCCAGCACAGCCCCCAGTGAGACCCCCTCTCCGGCCCAGAACTGCTGACCCTGTGGATGGGGCCTCGTACACCTGGAGCCACCTGCATTCAGGTAAGTGGCTCGGGAAACTCACCTGGGTGCCTGTGTGTCATCTAATCGGCCTTTTGAGGGTCTGGCATCTTCAGTCTGAATTTCCTTTCTGTAGAGAATCACATTAGCTGAAGAATCATGGAAATGCTTGACTGATGGATAGGATCAGGTTCAAAAGGTAAATACACACATTAGGTTTTAAAAGTTGGCCTTCGGGAGCAACGCCCTGGACCTAGTGTAAACACAGTCCTGCTGGGACTGGTGGGGGTGCAGGTGACTGGAGAAGAGACCCCAAGGAGGGATGCTCCTGGTCCACCCCTTGAGGGAGAAGCTGGAGCTGCAGAATGAGGGGCATCTCCTTGAGAAGCCCGCCGGTGTCTGCGCTGCTCCCTGCGCTGCACTCCCAGAGGACGTTCCCAAAGGGGGTTCGCTGTCTAGGGTGGGAAACTTCCTACAGGACAGCAGTGGGAAGTCCCCGGACACTGGGGGACAGGTGCTGTATCCTGCTCAAGGTGTTCATGACTCCTCACCTGCAGAGAGTGTAATCATGCTAGTGAGAGAGACACCAACTTCACTTGTGACTGGAGAGATTCAGGTCATGGACTTGCCTTCTAAAGGCTTTTTTTGAGGTGGGTAATTGGGAACAATGGTAAATCATAGTAAAAATCGGTTATGTGCCTTCAGGGTTTTAGGGCACGGCAGGGCTGGCTGTGCTCATGCTCCCACAAGGGTGTCAGCACCTACACCGTCCAGCACTGAGCCCGAGTCTCTGCGTGGAGATGTGCTCACAGATGTCTGGAGGGCGGGCCTGCTTACAGGAGGGCAGACAGACGCTCTGACGGACGACCCTCCCTGAACTACCAAAATGAAAGTGCAGACACCGTGTTCACAGAAGCCACCCGCTGGAGCCCCGGGGAGTCTTAGAGAAGAAGGAGATGTGAGGAAAGACCTCAGGCAGCTTAGTGTGGAGGCCTTCTGACAGCACCCGCATGCATGAGTGTGTGTGTGTGTGACACACACGCATGTGCAAGTCAACATGCAGGGCTCCTGGGCCATGTCTGGGCGGGGAGGATGTGTTGAAATACTTGGATGAAAAGCCCAGCTGAGCAAACAGGGCTGCTCAGGGAGCCCTGCTCCTGGAGAGCTGCTCCAGGGAGCAGGGAGGCTGGACACATTTTAAGATTTACTTTTTTCCAAAAGTTGTCAGTTACTTAAATTGCGCATACTTAATTCAAGTTTTATTCAGTTATTTATCAAGTCTTGGGTTTCTACATGTTTTCAGAAGTTTCTGGTAGTTATTTTTCTCTGATTTTATCTTTCATTTGAAAGCTGACTTTGTATGACAAGGTATCTATGTCCTCCAGGTGTGAGGCCTTTTCTCCTGTGTTTCCTTGCATGGTAAGCGTGGACATGCACCTTAGGGCTCAGACTGGGGTCTGGCATCTGCACATCTGCACACCTGCCCACCTGCAGCCCTGCATGCCCGAACCTCTGCACACCTACACCCCCTCACCTGCTGGTCCTCCCTGCAGAATGGCCAGTGAACACTAATTCTACTCATTACATGACTTTAGGATCCTTGCAATTGGATGAACTAAGAAGATAAGGAAATGTACCCGGAGTTGAGCTCAATTTAATAAAATCTTAAACAACTATTACAGAAATCCAAACACATTTTGAAGGTAAAGAAGTTGTCCAAGGTGTCATTGTATTCTCAGAAGACCACATGACACTCTATTCAGAGAGAATTTCCCTTGGGCTGGTGACAATTTATTAAAACAAAATTAAAATTGAAAGCAAATGTTTCATTTCATGTTCATAAAAACGAATTGGGAATCTATATAAAAAGCCTTACTTCATAAAGATGCAAAAACTTTTTTTTTTAACTTTTACTTTTTACCAAATTTACCCTAAATCTAAGATGAGCTTTCTTTCTGGTTTGGCAATATACTAGATTATGTTTTTAATAGTCTCAAATGAAACTGTAAATACTATTAATAGATCTTTTTCTATCACTCTCATTAAACACCAATCAGTATAACTGCAAATTAACTAGCTATTACCTATTAATTAACTATTTTATTTCTAGAGAAATTAACATAGTTTCAAGAGTTTTATATTAAGCTTGGGAGGAACTCAAATTGGAATATTTTCTAAAACACAATTTTTGTGAATTGAAGCCTTCCAAATCCTGTTCATTGTTTACTTATCTAGTCTTGTAGCAATGCACATATAAGACTAAATAAATTAGATAAAACTAAAAAAATCAGGTTGCTTAATAAGTTATTGCAACTACAGAGGTAATTTATACTTGAAATAATAAAGAATTCAAGGTAACAGCATACATTTTTAAAGGATGTCAAAGTTCATTTACAAAGCTTGTGCAAAGCTTATGGCACTTTTTCAACCTATATTATGGTTGGACAAGGTCTAAAGAGAAAATTTAGAACTGAAAACGTGCTGATCTGGTATGAAGATGTGGGAAGAAGCCTCCTAAGAATTGGATAGAACCGGTTTGAGTCTCCTCCAGCCTGTCCCGGGGCATCAGCCTTGCCATGTGAGGGGAGGTGCTCTGTGCATCACCCTGTGTTTTATTTTCACACGTCCATTAGCATCACAATAATAAAGGGTCAGTTCTTGTCCACAGATGTGCAGTGGGGATGGTTGCTGCAGCCAAAACCTGGAAAACTGAAATGCATAGGGAATTCCCCGTCTCATGGCTCCACTTCACCGCCAGTGGCTGTGTCTGCAGATTTAGATGCTGGTTTTATTAATCTCTTTTCTTACCCTCTGGTTAATGAATTAAAAGGGAGTCCACAAAGCAACCTATTAAAGATGAAGAATACTAGGATTTGTGCATTTAATTGGAGACTGCTGAGGGAGGACACTGCATCCTTTCCACAAGGCAGACACATCATGCTTGTGCTTTTTCCAACTCTCTCTGTGGTTGGAGATGCTGGGGAAATCCCAATGGGCTCATCCTTTACAGAAAAAGGAGGCTCACTACCACTTTGTGCTCCCAGTACCCAAGTTGGAAGGGCTTCACATTTTATTTTCTTTTTTGATACACAAAGGTTATTCTACTTATGGTAGAATATATGAACATAACTAAAAACACAAAAATTATTTGATTGTTCCAAGAGCTACCTTGGCAGCAAGAATCTGTAGGTCAGCGCTGGGGGAGGAGGGCAGCCAAGGTGTGGGTCTAGAGCTAGGTCTGCATTCACCCTCCAGTGACAGCTGGTTCTGAGAGGATGTGAAGTTGAGGAGCTTTCTTGTGGGTCTGATGGTGGGCGTCCGTCAGAGGGAGGGTCTCAAGACTACCCGAAGCTTTCATGGAGACCCTGACATCCTATAAGTAAGGGTCCCAGAAGTAAACCAGTTCCCATAGGGGTGGAACCATTAAGTCACACCATCAGAATCCCTCTTTAGTTTAAGAATGTTTGCCTGCCACAGGCAAGGAAACACCCTAGAGGAAGATGAGACTTTTCTGGAGCCTCACATTTTTCTTATAAGTTTTCACCACAGTGACCTGCACTCAATCAAAAATAACCAGGTGAACAAGGAAAAAGAATTGTCCCAAAACCAAGACAAGGAAACAAAGCAAGAGTTGATCTAGATATCACATTTACCAGACATTGAAAGGCGCTGGTTTTAAAATAATTACAACTGATTTGTTCAAGGAATTAAATTTTTGAGAATTTTGTCAGAAAATTTCAGAAACTATGAAAAATAATGGGAATTCTAGAACAAAATACATTAATTGGAAATAGGAACATAATAGATGGATTTTAAAGCAAATTATGTGCAGCTGAAGAGAAAATTAGTGAACAGGAAAACAGAGCAGAAGAAAATATTCAGACGGATGCATGAGATTCATGAGAAGTCCAAGGATGGGTGGTGATGGAGAGAGCCTCCCACACATGGGGTCCAGGGGAAGGTCGGGTGTGTAACTGAAGCCCTAGAGAAAGGAGAGAGAGGAAACAGGCTTTGTGTAAGGAGAAGCTGAGAATGTTCTCAAACAAGAAAAAAACACCAAGCAAATGATTTCAGAACGATTAAGAACATGATGCAGAATGGGTCCAAAGAAAGGCCCATCAACTACCTCAGAGCAAAGCTTTGAAAGATAAAACTAAATCCTAAAGCAGGATGAGAACAAAGACAATTCACATCACAGAGCAGAAGAGGACGACCCCCGACATCCCAGTAATGGAATGTAGCGTAGAAGAAAATGTATATAAAAGTCTATCTGACAATGGGAACTGCCAACCTGGACTACTGTCTCCAGGCAAATAAAGACATTTTTTGAAAAGCAATAATGACTAAGAGAATTTGTCACCTGTAGACCCACAAAAATAGGCAGATGTTGACCTCAGGTGGCAGCTCAGAGTTGCCAGCAGAGCAAATATTGAAGGAAAAGATTAATATTCGGGTACGTCTAAATAACTATTGACAGTGTAAAGCAATATGGTAATGCTTTGGGGTTTAAGCTCATGTGAAATTAAAATAGACACCAGTAATAACACCAATGGCAGGAAGAATAAAGGGGGGCTCCTAAGGTCCATGCATTGTCCATGAAGTGGTCCAAGGAAAACGATATAGACTATTAAATCAAGGGAGTATGCTATAATGGCTGGATAAACAGTGAAAGAATATTAACCACAAGCTCATGATGGAGGGGTGAGGAATAAAATCATGATAGATGAATCAACCCAAAGAAGGCAATAAGGAGCACAGAACAGGCAGAACAGAGAGCAAACAGTGATAATGGCCCCTAGATGTCCAATATCAGTGATTTTACGGCATGTAATGGAATAAATAATCCAATTAGAAGGCAAAAGTTTCTTACTGGGAATAAAAATAAAACAAATATATGCTCTTAGAGGCTGATCTTAAAGTATTCATAAAAGTTGAAAGGATATAATGTATACATTACATAAATAATATTAAAAAGAAAACTGGAGTAATACACCAATTTCAGGCAATGCCAGCTGATAGGAAAGATATTCGATGCGAACAAGGACGTTGCAGAGTGATAAGTGAGCCACTCCACCAGCGGGATGTAAGGATCCTAAATACATGTGCACAGAACTGGGAAGAGATTCTCGGAAGCGGCCCAGGAGAGTTATTTGTACTTGTACTATTAGTGAAATAATAACAAAACATTAGTGACTTTTCCTATCACGCGGCTTTATATTCTCAATTGCCACTGCCAAGTATTAGTGATCTAAACAGAAAAGTGGATGAGAAATCTAAATGAAAAGTGGGCTATGGACCTAAACGGAAGAGTAGATGAGTCATGTAAACGGAAGAGTAGATGAGTCATGTAAATGGAAGAGTAGATAAATCATCTAAAGTGAGGAGTAGGTAAGTCATCTAAAGTGAGGAGTAGGTAAGTCATCTAAAGTGAGGAGTAGGTAAGTCATCTAAAGAGGGGTGAGTCATATCAACCAAACAGGCGGATCAGTATTCCGGAAGAAGCATCTAAGGGTGACCTGGGAATGCCTGGGAAAGACGGATGTTTGAGAAGGAACCTCCTGCAACTGGAGGACAGATGGAAATTGAAATATTCATCTATATTCAAATTAAAAATCAGAAGAGGAAGAGGGACTATGCTTGAAGGAATAAATGCTGAGAGTTTTCCAGAATTTATTTTAGACAAATTCTCAGATTGAAAAAGTTTTGAGCAAGATAAATAAAAATTAGACCAAGTTTGAAAAGCAGTGAAACTACAGAACACCAAAGATTGGAATAAGGCCAAAGAGCCACCAGAGGTAATATAATTTTGCTACAAATGAAACAATTTAATTACATGGAAAATGGAATTTCTAACACTAATATAAAAGGGCAAAAGAAAATTGAATATGTTCAAAGTTCTAGGGGAGAAAATAACCCTTTGCTTAACACACCATCGCTAACTTTGGTATTGTTTAACACGTAGGTTAATAGACATGTTCTCACATTCAAACACTGCAGAATTTTACCACTCAGACCTTCACCAAGAGAAGTGCTAAATTCAATGGAAAAACTAGAATTCAGGAAGGAAGTGAGCATTGGTTAGCAAAAATTTGGAAAATATTCCTATATATCTTAACAAGATGTTATTGTGGAAAACTTCTCTATAATGCCTTCATTAAAATGACGAGATGATGGGGGAGCTCATTGGAATAATTTGCATTAAAACCACAGAGGAACTGAAATATGAGGCAAAACCTGGGTGTGATCATGGGGGATCAGGATGAGATAAAGCATTTTTAGGATGGTGTAGAGTTTGTGAGGGGAGCAGAAGTGATGAAGAACTCTTGACATATTAACAAAGTCTGGGGTGCATACTCAAGTGTTAAGGGCAAGTATTCAATTAAGATATTGGAGTTATATCTTCCCCAAAGTGGACAGAAAAAAAAGAGAATAAAATGGTACATTTGACAGAGACACACTAAAAATGTAATGGTCCCGGCAGTTTGAAAGTAAACAAGGAAAATGCTTTATAAGCAAATGTTAGGCAAAAGAAGCCAGCAGCAGGTGGCAGGCGAAATAGAACGTAGCATCATTATGGAGGGAGGGGTCATGGCAGATCGTGAAATGAGAGCCTGTCAGGAAAACTCCACCCATCTGACAACAGGCAAATGAGTAGTTTACAGGGTGACAAGGCAGAATGGGAAAAATTCTCCATTATCCTCCAAAATTCAACACAACTTTCTTAGGAATTTATAATTCCCACAGAATAAAAATTGCCAAATTTACAGAATATCTGAACAACTTAATTACCAAGCCTGATCTAAGAGACAAATAAAGACTCCTATACGTAAAAATGAGAACGTGAATATTCTTTGTAGGCATACAGCTAATACTGGCAAAAATTAAATATGTACTTAGGCAAAATATAAGTGACCCTCAGCAAAATAAACCACATTTTCTGACCATGATGCAGTTCAATTGGAAATCAATAAATGAAAAGGAAGCCCAAAACTGCTACATAATTTGAAAAAACACATACTCATGAGCAAAAGAAGAAAATAATAGTGAAAATTAGAAATCTTAGAATGAAACTGGCATGAAAATCTTACATTAATGTGAACTTCAGCCAAAGAAGGGTTTAGGGGAAATATTTAGCCTTGGATCCATACATTAGAATATAAGGAAAGTATTTTCCCTCAATGTTCCCAAATAATAAATGTAAACATATGAATAGAGTTAACCCAAAGGTAGTAGATGAGATAACAAGGTATGGTTAGCAGAATAATGAATGATATTACAGAGAAAAATAGAGAGCACCACCACACCGGTGACTTTATTTGAAGAGGTTACTAAGTCAACCCTTTTTGAGAAAGACCAATTTAAACCAGAGATGAACCCAGAACCAACAGAACAACGCCAAGAAGAAGATAACAAAGCACAGATGTACAGATTGAAAAAAATAAGAGCAAGAGTTATGAACAATTTGAAGCAAATAAGTTAAAGTGTGTGGATGAAATGGACAATTTATCCCAAGTAGCACCTGCCCAAGCCTGCAGGGTTCTGTCCAGGACAAGGAGTCACAAGAGTGAGGCCACAGCTGTGGGAGGAGGAGGGGCGACTGTGGGGGGCTGAGGACGCAGCCCCAGGGGAGTGGGGGGAGGAGGGAGCTGAGTGTGGGAGCTGGAGGTGGACACACCACTCCTCAACCCCACAGGAAGTGTGCAGCGAGTGTCCATGTAACAAATAAAGGAATTAATGAAAAACGGACAATGAGCATTCTTTCACACCCAGCACCTCTCCCCTCAACACATGCAGGTGCTTGAAGAATAGATACTGAATTAATGAGAGGTTCACCTCCCCCTCCTGTAGTCTGTGCATCTATTTACAAAGAGGAGGGGGACTGAGATAGTTAATCCACATATACAACCTATGCATAAGCTGCTGGACTCAGAACGGTGTTGTGAATCACTGCACCAGCATAAAACGTAAACACTGCCTGTAATCATGGAAAATAACATTGAAACTGTTATTCCTTTAAATCAAATCCATTTTGTCAATGAAGCATGGATGAAATTAAGGAAATGGGACCTCATATTTGAGGGATTGCTTGAAGTATTGTTGATTGATAGAGGTTAGGAGGGTGCCCGGTTCCTCCTTCATAGAAGTCATTTCACTTCAGGAATAGTTAGGTAGACAGTTTCCTGGCATTTCTATAAAAAACAAGTTTACATAAACGTTAATTGAGTTTTCAATTTTTGTTTTTCCAAAAACTGTTTGGATACACAATTTTCTGTGTGTATTTACTTGGATAGTGAAATAAGTTCTTATTTAAATATATCATTGTTGATTATTCTGCCTGTGACATGTTAAATTATGGATAATTTTAAGTTGAACAGATGTTTATTAAAGGAAACAAGTCAGATTCTAGGAGCAAGTCATGACCTGAATGTCAATTTCCCTGTGGTAGTTAACAAATACATTCAGATGATCATCAGTTTGAAAATTTATTTGTTTATTGTCTTAATCAAGATTCAGCCATTCAAAACTGAATATTTTGATACAAATAAATAAGTCACTCTGCCAATGTGTTCATAGTACATCTAAAACCACAACAGTGTAAACAAAATTATTTATTTTAGTGAAAAATACAAAGATTACTGTTGGACAGTTTCCAATATGGAGGGATGCCTTAAGATTCCTGTCTTCAGACTCGAGCCTGAGACGGCCTGGGCGCCTTGAGACGGAATCTGCAGCTTCATGTGGTGATGCTGTACGGGGGACTGGCCCAGGTCTGCACTCAATATCTGCTGAATTCACAAATGAAAAATTCCATAACTTTTAATAAAGTGTTTACCAAGTCTATTACACAGGAGCTAGATTTGCATGAGGGAAGATTACTTTTCTTCTATTCATACGAAAAATACAGTTGGCTCATAGCTCTTTGGGAAAAAGCCGGAATGAAGACTCGAGAAGGCCACGCACAATAAGGAGACAGAAATGATGCCGATGCACTGGACAGCTTCTGTTGCTCTTGAAGTCAGGATCAAGAGACCAAACGAAGGGAAGGATGATCCTGACGCTGTTGTGTTCTCTCTCCTGCTCGTGGGCAACCAGCACAGCACCCCGAAAGGCCAGTCCATCCCCAGGTTGGAGCCCACTGAGGGAGGCGTGGGGGGTGCAGAGAGAAGGTGTCCAGACAGTCCCAAATTTGTTCAGCTGAATTGTTTTTGTAGGGGAATGTCTCTTGACGTCATCCCAATTTAGCACCTTTTAATTAAATCAATGTTCTCACAGATTTTGTAGCCTAAGTTACAGTCAGTAGATTTAAGAAGGATGCTAAGGCCTTAAATTTACCAGTTAAATCTAGACTTTAAGTATGGCTCTAAATGCAAATTAAGAAAAATAAATGTTGGGGCCAGTTCGGTGGCATAGTGGTTAGGTCTGCACGCTCTACTTGGGTGGCCCGAGGTTTGCGGGTTTGGATCCCAGGCACAGAGCCACACACCAATCTTCAAGCTGTGGCAGCGTTCCACGTATAAGAGAGAGGAACATTGGCACTGAGGTTAGCTCAAGGCCAATGTTCCTCACAAAAAAAAAATGAATAAATAAAATAAATTTAGGTCATTTTGTACTTATAGGAAAAGCAAAGCATATCATGAAGTGACTTGTTCTTTCCCTCCCATGCCGACACTGAGAGAATCATCCATACAGATATGGACTGTTTTGTCGGTCTAGTTAACTGTGATGTGGTGTGTTATGGATATAAAGACACATTCACTTACTTTAGAAATAACTATTTGCCTAGTCACATTTGAATTATCTGATTAAAATGTGCCTGATTAACTTCTGGACATTGTTCCCTCTGCTTCCAGAGCTGGATGCGTTGTCTGGGCTTCCTCTGGAGGCAGCTATATTTTGTCTCTTGTAGCCGACTAGTTTTGCCAAGATAAAGAAGAGTTTGTTTTGAATCTCACAACAGAACTGTTTTAGGTTAATTTTTTGTTTCCTTCTAGGTGAGTAGACTTTAATCTGAGTTTTTGTTCAATTATTATCTGTTGGTCCAAAGTTATATTTTTAAATTGCCTACTTAGAGACAGTCTCTCATAGACCTGATGCATTTCAACTTACGATAGAGATGGTTAACCCCAAATACAATAATGAAAGTCAAGCATTGGTAATATTAGACTTCAGTTTAAGATACTATTTAAGAGTACTGTCAGTTCTCTAAATTGATTTTCTAAAATCTCATTGTGAATCCAAATTAATTGACCTAATATTTAATGAAACATATGTAACATATTATCATATATCATATATAATATATATATTAATAAACTTAAAAGTTGGTTAGATATTTAAAAATATTTGATTCACTTGTGAAAATCATTTCTCTCAAGTTAAAAATTGACTCTCCATTTTCAAAAAGAAATGTCCATTTTCAGTTAATTGCTAAATAAGCCAGAAATATTTGTAAACAGATGTTTAACATCTGGGTCCCTTGGTGGATGTAACTTGAAACAACTTTTAATTTCTTTTTACTCCTAAAATTTTCTCAAGTGGGTTTTGTCTATTGAATTCACGCTCTTAGTCCTGTTGCAAAATAGAGGGTGGATTAGAGACTTTGGGTAAATGGCACATTAGGTTTCCATCAAAATGTTTCAGAACGTGCCCGTGAGCCCTGCAGTTGGCCTCTCTGCTCCTCTGGGACTCTAAATGTCACCTCTCAGGGAAGGACTCAGAGGCTCAGCATTAATCACAATAACCAAAATCTAGAAATGTCCCATATGCCCATCGACTGATGCATGGACAAATAAAGTGTGGAATGGAATATTGCACACGATGGAATATTATTTGGAAATATAGAGGAATGATGCACTGACACGACAAGGATGAATGTTGAAAATGTCATGCTGAGTGAAAGAATCCAGTCACAATACACCGTATGTTCCATGGCTCCATCTACGTGAAATGTCTGGGGGAGTGAAATCCATAAAGACAGGAAGTAGATTAGTGTTTTTTGGGGCTGAGGGCAGAGGAAGGATGGGGGTGACCGCTACTGTGCTCAGGATTTCTTTTGGGGTGGAGAAAATGTTCTAAAATTGCCTGTTGTGACGATGGCACAACTCTATGAATACACTAAAAACAAATGGCTGAATTGTATGCTATGTGAGTTGTGTGGTATTTCAATGACGCATCCCTAATCCGGCCAAGCACGAGCTAAGGAGCAGATTAATCGCCCACAGCTGACGTCTGTGTCCCTCATGCCCTCCTACAGTCTGCTCAGAGTCTTAACGTTCTTGCTTTCTGGAAAAGACAAGAGTCGTGCATCATCCAGCGGTACATGGGGTCAACGCTATGCTCCACATCCTCCGTTTATCCTTTTTATTATTAAAACTCCACTTTTATTTTGTGGTGAGAGCATCTGCGATCTACTCTCTTCACAAATTTCCAGTATATTATTACCTAGAGTTACCTTGCTGTGTTTTAGCTCATTCATCCTACAAACTGAAAAGATAAAAGAACCTGGTATGTGGGAGATTTCTGCCTTGCTTGTCCCAGCAAGAACACGCCTGTGTTAGAGATTACTCTGGACCCATCGAAGCTCAGCTGGTGTCTCTTGTCCCAGCTGGGTTCCTCTGTCTGGGCCAATCTCTGTGCAGGCAACTTTGGCAAATAATGCCAGAGCAGGAAAGTCAGGTGAACCTCAGCTCAGCCAGAAAGGGCTCCTGTCCACCCTCAGCGTCAGGCCGTCCGGCCCTCACTGTCCTGCTTCCGTCTGATATCATAAAGCAACGTCTGCATTTCACCCTGCTGACTTGCCGGTACCTTTTGCAGAGGTCCTTTCGCCCTCCAACCTCTACGTCATTCTGCTTGGGAATGGAGCTTCCTGTTAATTTTTATCTCAATAATGATTGAGAGATTGTGACTTTGGTACTATAGTGTCATAAATAGATAAATCATTTTCAAATAATAAATAAATGGTTTATTTTCACACAAAAAAAACCAAGACCAATCTGTGCTTCCTGCAAAGAACCTACTTTACATTTAAAGACTCAAGGGCAATGAAAACAAAGGGCAGAATGAGGACCACATGACACTATCTGTGACAACTGTGTTACCAGCACATCCAGTAAATCCCACGGCAAAGAAGGTGAGCCCATGATGATGGAGGGTCAGGAGGAGGACATGATGACCCCAAACATTTATGCCTCTGATAACATGTCTTCAAAACACACAAAGACTAAATGATAGAACCACAGGACAAGTGGACAAATCTACAGTTACAGGTGGAGACCTCAATACCCCTCTCTTAATAACTGACAAATTAGACAGAAAATCAGTAAAGATGTGGAAGATTTGAACAACACTTTAAAACAAAATGGCCTAATTGACATTTATAGAACACTCCACTCAAAGCCAAAAAGAAGACACATTCTTTTCTAGTACACAGAACATTCCCAGGACAGGCTGATCTTTGCCATAAAACACATTTCAATACATTTTAAAATATTCAACTCCTGTAAAGTAATTTATCTGATCATGACGGAAATGAATTATGAATCAATAATTGAAAGATTGCTGGAAAATCGCCAAACATTTGGAAATTAACACATTTCTAAATAACTCATGGATTATGAGGAAATCAAGAGGGATATTGGAAGTATTTTAAAGTGCATGTAAATGAAAACACAACTTATCATATTTGTGAAATGACGATACCTCAACACTTATAGGAAAACTTATGTCAATTAACCACATTTGAAAAGAAAAAAAGATTTAAATCAATGGCCTTAGCTTTCAATTTAAAAAAAATCTGGTCAAATGAAACCCCAAATAAGCAGAAGAAAAGAAATAATAAAAATCCCAATGGAAATAAAGGAATAGAAAGCAGAAGACAGAGAACATCAATGAAACAAAAGCCTGATTCTTCAAGAAAATAAATAAATCTCATAATTGTCAAGCCAGACTGATTAAAAAATGAGGGTAAGACACAATTTATTAGTATCAGGAATGAGAGCTGAGGCATCACTAGAGTCTATAGATATTAAAATAATAAGTGAATATTATGAACAAGGACATGCCAATAAATGAGACAACACAGATGAAATGGGCAAATTTCTTAAAGACACTAAACACCAGAATTCTTTCAAGAAAAAGTAGATAACTTGATTAACTGGACATCTATTAAAGAGAATGAATTTTAGGTCAAAACCTTCTCATAAATAAAACTTCAGGCCAAGATGACTTGACTTTGAATTTTCCTAAATGTTTAAGGAATAAACTACTCAAATTCTACAAAAACTCCTCCAGATAATTGGAGAGAAGAGAATGGTTCCAAACTCATCTATGAGCCAGCATCACAATGGTACCAAAGACACTACAGGAGAAGGAAATACAAACCAATATTCTTCATGAACAAAGATGGAAAATGTTCTCAAGGAAACTTCAGTAAGTCAATTCAACATTACATAAAAGGAGTAGCATGTATTCCTACAGAGCCTTTATCTCAGGAATACAAGGTTAACATCTGAAAATCACTTAATCCACCATGTTAACAAACTGAACAGGAGGAGCCATGTGCTTATCTCAGCAGATACAGAAGAAGCATCAGACAAGACTCAACATCCATTCTTGAGAGCAATTCTCAGCACACTACCTCAATTCCTCAATTTTATAAAGGTCTACAGAAACCGACAGCTAATATCACACATAATGGTGAAAGAAGAATGCTTTCTGCCTAATATGATAATATGTGTGTGATTGCAGAGAAAATATTTTGTACGTTCCTGCAAAGTTAGGGCTCTTTGGGCAAATTTTACTAAAATTTGGGACCTGGGCTAAAAGACGAGCCTTAGAAATTAAATTGTGCCTGATCAGATAGTGAGGTGCCATCCAGAGGGTTTTACTTTCCTAGAGGTGCGTTTACATGCCAAGGGGAGACGAAGCCTGGGGCCATGGAGTCATCCTCGGGTGGTAAAGCTGGAGACCGTGGTCTGATCTCCCTCCCGGGAGAGGGAGTGTGAGAATCCAAGCACATCACTGAGGCACCACCAGCAGGGATACAAATAAAGGTCCCTGAGTTCTGCTGGACAGCATCTGTCATTAGAACAAGAGTGCAGTGGAATCAGTGCGTTACACGCTGGTAGCTGTGTCTGCATCTAGGTAACAGGTGAGCAGTTTAGAAATGCAAGAATCAGGGAAATAACTCCCCTGAGTCTTATTGCAGAGCTGACAAGAGGATGATATTCAGCCCTGGGATGCGAGCAGAGAATCAAAACAGGAGCTTGGCCTGAGTGCCGAGTCCATGAGTCTGACTAAGGCGGAAACAGAGACACGGAGTCACAAATCCGCCCACACAGAAATGACACAAACAGTTACATGTGGCAAGGATGGGAGGCAGGGGCGTGGGAGGCAATGCGAGTGAGTCCATTTCCTCCTCTTGAGAGCCATGGGTCAAAGACGCTGAAAGCAGATAATTGGAATAACGGCCCTGGCGCAGCATGTAGGTGCAATGAGCAGAGAACAGTGGTTCTGGAGGTGAGAGGGTGGGAGCAGGGAGTGGAACTGCCTACACATGTGGTGTGAATTCTCCTAAAGCATTGCTGTTCACAGAGTAGATCACACCTGAGAGAGCTGCTGTTATATGGGCAGACATGACGAGGGCTAAAACAACAAAAAAAAAGAAAAGAAATAACTTTTCAAAGTGTTGGGAGGAGCAGGTGTGTGTGCATGGGATCACACACATGCACATTCAAGAAAAATTCAGGACGTGTAGGACACCAAATACACTCACACACTTCCTCACATTCACGCACGCCCATACTCATATTTGACACTCTCACACTCACATTCTCACACTCATGCTCACAACATTTCAACACACTCAGTCTGAAGAAAGCACAGCACAAATGTTAGGACATTCCTTAGGATGTAGAAAGGCACAAAATAATGCCACTCCCAGCCTCACAATGAGAAAAAGCCATAAAAGCTACAGAATCCTAGCTTTTTTTGAACCCACTGGAGAGTCAAAGTCAAAACCAAGTGACCTGAACCCAGAGTGACAAGCCCTTTGGAGCAGGGAGGAGACGGGGGCTGTTTCTCCTTTGTGAGAGCCCGGACGGACTGGTGGGGGGTGGCTGGCACGGATTTGAGAAAAGAGAGAGTAGCCACCATGGAATGAATCCAGGCAAATCCGTCCAGAACAGCTGGACATCCAGGCACAGGGAGACAGCACTGAGGGGCAGGGGCTGAGACCGACCAGGTGCTCAGGACTGTCTGGGGCAGTTCTGGGGAGAACAGGGGGTGGGGGCGGAGCAGGAGGGGTCCTTTCCCTTCTTGCGCCAGGAGGGCAGAGAGGAAGGTGTCAGAGCAGTTCTGGACTCTGCTCATGATGGGCCTTTGAGCAACGTCTGCACCAACCTGCTCTACGTGCCGTGAGGAGTCGCTGTCTGGAGCTGCTGGGGAAAGTGATCTCAGCTGGTGCACGTGGTTGGGTCCAGAGGGTCAGCTGGGTGTCGTCCAACTGCACTCATTATTGTTTTTAATTTCTAACTTGTGAGAGGAGTGGGCCAAGGACCTCCCTGAGAGTCAGAGTCTTCAGGTGCTTCTAGGAGTTGCTGGTCATTTCCTTACCTACAGCCCCTCGTTCTGGCAGTGAGGTGGTCCCCTGGCCTCAGTGGACCGTGAAGACCCAGCTCTGTGATGGCCTTTCCTTCCTCCCGTCAGTCCTGCCTGCAGAGGAGCCAGCACAGATCCTGCAGGGATGCATTGCCTCTGTCCCCAGGACCCGATGCTGGGGAAGGAAATCCTTTGGCCACAGGTAATGCATCCACCCCAGCATGCCTGCCTCCCTTGGACTCTTCTATCCGTCAGAGCGGCTCGGTGTGGCCACCTGTGCCCCATGCTCTGACAGGGGTTTCACAATTGCAATTACACTATCTTAAGAATATAGCAGCTTTTGTTTGAAGAGCTCTTGGCAAAGACGTTTTGTATATCTTATCTCGTTGAGCCCACTTACAGGACAGGGCGGGAGACACTCCCATGTGCAGGAGGAAATCGAGACGTAGTCCGGCTGTGGCAGACCTGTCTTCCCACAGCTGGAAGATGGCTTTGTGCTAATAAAAAGAGAGCTTTGAGTCAGATATTACATACCCCATTGTGAAAATACCAAGAGATATGAATCCATCAAATGAAGAAACGCTTGCTGTAGTTTTAATTGGTATGATTGATAGAGTCGCCAACGTTCTGAAACGAGGTCCAGAGTGCCGTTTCATCTGATGGTGAGAAGACGGCCGTGCTCAGAAGACAAATAAACTGATGGGAATGGGAGGCCTGGTGTCCAGGACAGAGGAGCCCTGGCATCCTGCCCTCAGCGAGCGCGGAACTGTTTGTAGTAGAGGGTGCTGTGTAGGGTTTGCAGAGACCAGGCATTTTAGGAGCTCCACACACCGTGTGGGAGACACACTCACAGTGCAATATTGCTAGTGACGTTTTACAAAGCACACTCAGAAGGAACCCTCCTCTTTCAAGGCTGTGGCCTCAGGAGGCCCTCCAGTCTTGGCTGATGAGTGGTGTGGCCATGCAGCCGGGACAGAGGACCTGCTTGCACTTTCCCTCTGTTTAGGGTTTTCTTCTCTAAATTTTCCTATTGAGTTTTTCTCTACATTATTAGGTGTAAATAATGCAAGTCTGAGCAGTTGTCTCTGCAGTTTTTCTCTTTAAGTGATCAACAGCACGTTTAAAAAAATGGTCCTTTCTGAGAACATCTTCCCACGTGTCGTGTCTATAGAGCGATGGGGCTTTTTAAAAACATTTGTCAAAACAGAATGGAGGAAAAGCTATTTAATTTCTGGCAGATAAAGGTAAAATGAATTTCAAAATCATTCCCGGAAAAATCAGATCAAGTCTGGGTACGTTGGTGAGTCACGAGGTCTCCACACAATCTCTAAACTAGACATGACCTCGCTGATGTTCAAACAGGCAAAATCACATTTAATGCACGGCTAGTTCTCAGGCTCGGCCGTTGTGTAGATTCCGCACCCACCTGCAGGCCGGAGCTCCTCACAAACCTTCAGGAGACAGGACGAGCCCTCGGAGTCTTGCCAGTCACACTGTGGGAGGTGGGTCTCGAGGCCGGAAACCACAGCTCTGGTGTCAAGTGTTAGGACGTGACTGATACTCTCCCTTCACCCCCCCCCCGCCCCCTGCTGCATCTGCAGCCTCCAGAAGATCGTCCCCAGCTCCCGTCAGAGAGGCAGGCCTCCTCATGCCCAGAGCAAACCCTGTCACCCAGGCCCTGGTTTCCAGGCCGCCTCCCCTTCAGCGTGTGTCTTCCTCCCTCCATCACCAACACCAACACTTGCCCCTCATGTCTCTCTTTCAGAGCCCGGCCCCTGTGCCTGGGCACCCCCCAGCTGCCTGCTGAGCCCCCTCTTCCCCCACCATTCACCTCCTTGAAGAAAGGTCTTCCATCTGCACCCCTTGGTCTTCACCACTCCAGCACTGCTCATGACAGTACCATCTTCATCACTACGTCTTGCGCCTGCTGTCACTCCTCCAGCCAGCGTGCGTGTGTGTGCATCTGTGTGCGCACGTGTGTCCATGGGTGCATGTGTGTGTGCATCTGTGTGAGCACCTATGTGTGCATCTGTGTGTGCACATGTGTCCGTGGGTGCAGGTGTGTGTGCATCTGTGTGCACACACGTGTGTGTGGTTATTCATAATTCTTCCAGAGGAGATATTGGTGAGAGGTGGGAGCAGGAAGGCTGGGGTGGCTGTCCCTGCATGGATTTCTGAGTCCTCTGAGCATCTGTGAGACTGTGAGTTGGTTGTGGGCAGGGCTGAGGGCTGTGGGTGGACTGGGCTGACATCAGGATTGTGGACACCTGGAAACATCGTGTGGGGACTTGCTGACAGGACAGAGGCTCAGGTGGGGATCTGAGCCCTGGCTTCTGTAGAGTGAGCGCCCCCCTCCAAGGTGGGCTGTGATCTTCTGGGGGGCTGTGTTCAAGGCTGTGAATTCAGAGAGCAGGTGTGCAGCTGGTGATCAGAGGGTGTTCAGTAAGTGTGTGTTGAATAGAATTTAATTTAATTAGGAGAAATGGGACAGTGGTGACAGAAATCTGGAAAGGGAAGGTGGGGGGGATGGAGGGTGAGGGTCACACACGTCGTCAGGAATGCCCAGTCTCAGCAAGTGTCCTGCTTGTAGGAGGGGCCGAGGAAGGGCAGGCAGGGGGCTGATATCCTTGCTTCAGGCCTGGACGATGGTGGGGCTTGGTGCCACATGGTATTTGGAAAAGTGAATGGATGTGAAAGGAGCAGTTTGCTTTAGAAACGCTTGGTCTGAGTTGTCACATCCACATGGAAAGACCCCACAGAAGAAGGCCGGGCCCTGGTGGCCCAGTCCGCCCAATGTGGACATAGAGATGACCTTTGCCTTCATCTGTGATGGCCTTGCAAGGGGAGGGCTGGAACAGCCACTGGTCAGGAAAGGCAAGAGGGGTGGACCCCAAAATACAACAGTTGTCAGCAGTGTGAGGTGCTGCTGAGGCAGGAGGAGGGGAGCTGACGGGCATCCTGGGGGCTGTCCTGGGAGGTGGTCAGCAGGGAGACAGCATCTGCTGGGGTCACCTGCCCTCAGGATGGGCGGGTGAGGTCCCGGACTGTCCACAGTGTCCTGTTGCCCTCAGTCTGGTTCCAGGATGGCACGTCTTTTGTGTAGAAGCAAACTTTGCATTAAAACCACCTTTTCCAAAAACTTTACCTCATGAAGAAGATGGACTCCTCACTGTATTAAAAGGTACTTTGATAGGTTTCTCCTGCATCCTCCTGTTTTTCCGTCAGAAAATCACTTCCTTTTCCATCAAAGGAGACCTTTTTGGGGGTTGAAAGGGTAAATTATCTGACATCTGAGTACTCTGAAATTACGTCTCCTTCAAGTCAGTTGTTAGCTCCGAAATCCAGCACAGGTAGGGAATTAATCAGACATCTTATGAACAGATTCTCATGGAAAAGTGTCATTGAAATGCTGATCTGCACGTTGTGTAGAGAGATTTAATTCAAGCAGAATCACAGGTGTGTGTGGTTTCTACCATCTACGTAAGGAGCCCCAGGGGGTTGGGTTATTGTCACAGTAAAGCTGTGGCCCTGACACAAACCCTTGAAACTTGAGTCCTAACGTCTGCCTGGGACAGGTTGCTCCTGAGATCAGTGAGCAAAACTTTCCTCTGGGTCGTACCTCCATTTCTTTTCCCGTGAAATGGGACAACAGAGACACAGGCTCCCTCGCCATCGCAAACACAGTCTGCAAACACGCGCTCTGCTGTGAGCATGGTGATGAATTCTGAGTTAGGATATTCTGATGTGGTGATAAAGCTTGATGAATCGCTGCTTCCCCATCTGCGCCAATACCAGCACCTCATCTTTCATCCTCTCTCATCCATGATCATAGTTTTTATCTCTATCGGCTGCATCCATTACCTCTGAAGTCTCATTCTCAAGAGTAATTGTGCATATCTACAGAGTGTCCTTGAGAAAGTGTCCCCCATCAGGGGGCTGAGAACATATTGGATATGTTCACCGAGCCATCTTGACAAAGGTAGATGAAGCTCTGGAAAGCCGAGGCTCCTGAAACAATGACTACCAACTCAAAGGGTCGTTCTTTGTTTTTCATCCTTCTCTGTGTCTGTGGTGTATATCTGGATAGAAAGAATATTTAATCAATTAAGGACCATGCACGTGCCCACTCAGTCTGGCTTTTTGCTGCCGTTGTGGGTTTTACCTGTCCCCTGGTCTCCCTGCCTCTTTCACAAAGCCAGGGACCTGATAATTAGAACATTCTGGGCAGTCCTTGCCAAGGGTGCCCCCCCCCCCACTGGCCAGACAGATCAACCCTTCCAATCTCTGACCTTCTTGAGTCTGCCTTGACTTAAACCCAACTGGTGATGGACCTATGGTGGTATGTATTTCAGGATGCACTTTGTAGACATTCTGGAATTTCTATAGTGCATAAAAATCTGATGATTCTACTCCATTTTGATCAGTGATAACCCTCTGACCATGTCAAGATCCTAGACAGCATGGTGCTTTATCCTTCTCTGCTAGACACATGAGGTAAACTGGATTATTATTCTAATTCTTCTTCCCTCTTCCACTCATAGGGTCACACCCAAGCCTCCAGAGGCCTCTGGGCCAGGCAGGATGCATAGCCTGAAGCCGGCCCTATGTGAGCCCAGCTGTGGCCCACCAATCCAGACCACTGGATGAATGCTTCTGGAAACGTGTTTCTTGAATATCAGAAGCCAACTGATACAGAAAATGGTAACCTGGTGGGTGCTGCCATAAAGATACCCCCAACATGTGTTATTGTTTTGAAAGGAGTTAGCAAGTGAAGAGAGACTTTGGAGGAAAAAGCAATCTGTGTTATGTAGGAGTGAGATTGTAGCAAAACTAAGTGAGGTCGCAGCTAGAAAAGTGCATCACGTGATGCTGTGGACGAGGGTGAGGCAGGTTCCAGGCAAAATGTCCATGTGTGAGCTGGTTGTTTTGCAAAGGAGGGGATGGGAACCAGCATTTAGAGATGATACAGACAGACGGAAATTGCTGGGTTAGGATAAAAAAATGTTTTCATCTCCAGCCATTGAACAATTCTCAGATCAGGACGTGGCCTCAGGTTCAGACCATCTCAGGACAGTAGTTCTGACACCCTTTGTTGGAGAAACTCCCCTGGCCATGTTCAGCTGGATTCAGGCCCACCCTGATATGAAAGCACAGTAAGTCCAGAGAGAAGCACATGCCTTGTGTCTTGAACATCGTGGATATGGCTTTTGGCCCAGGGACTACATTCCAATACACAGAAGACCTGTGACGTGTTTGAGACTCCTGCGTCAGTGAAAGTGTTTAGCCTGAACTAAGAGCAGCTAAGAACATTAAAGAATGCCTCTTGGTGTTCTTCATGTCCCAGAGGCCCAGGACCTAACCCAGCCTTTCAGAAGGGACTCAGGTCCTGCTCCAGGAGGAGGGCAAACCACATGACCGGCCCTCACAGGGAGTGGAGTCCACATTGCATGGTCTCAGTCCTTGATTGGATTAAGATGGCAGGAGGGGGCTCTCCTGCCAGTTGCTGCCTGAGCAGAGGTTCACTGGAAATCACTGTCACTGAATCGTCAGAGTGGAAGATGGATGGCGTTCGAGGGTGTGAGGGTGTCAGAGGTGCATCCTGACCACCTGGGTCTTTGTTGTCCTTGGCTATTGTCACCTCTGTGAACCTGGGTCTACCCTGCTGTTTTTGTTTCCTGTGGTGCAAACTGAACAGGGAAGGCAATGAAACCTGCAAACCGTTGTATCAGGAGGAGTGAGTGACTTGAATCCCACCCCCACCCCCCCCCAGTGCCCTCGCCATCCCCGGGTCTGTTCTCACAGGACAGTCACTGTCCCGGCTCTGTCCCAGCTCACGTTTTCACTCCAATCCATCAGATCCTAAGACTCTCTTCCATCTCTGTCATTTCCAGCAGAGTCTGGGGGAGGGAATGGGGTCCCCTTCCAAGCTTGAAACAGTGCCTGGGGAATGCCCCTTCTTCTTGGGGGGAGCCCTGTCTCCAGGGTCATCTTCCTCTGTCTGGATTGACTTTCATTTGTCTCCTTACATCCAGTGGCTTCCAAAGGAAGGATGAATGGCAAGTCAATTTTCAGTGCCCATATGTGTCTAAGCATGTCCTTATTCTTTAAAATGCAGTCGCCAAGTTTTCTGGCTCTCCTCCCACGGAGGGGGGCCTGTGAACCTGCGTAGACTGGAGACAGCTTCCACCGCAGACCTCCTGATGAGGAGGTGCTGGTGACTGATGCCTCACAGGCAGGTCTACCCCCCTACCTCAGACTCAGGGCCACATGTGAAGTCTCTCCTTTGCAGTCCCAGTCCAGGGGCCAGACCTGGAGTCAGGAAGCCTGTGGGTCAGAACCCTAGCCGTGCGGTGGTCTCAGCTGAGGCCGAGGGCAGCTGTGCCCACTTCATGCCCCACAGGGTGTGTGAGGTCTGTGCAGAGGTGTGGTTCCGTCCTTCTGGGTTTGGGTGGTTTGTCACACTGAGTAGGAACCAGAGCACCCCCACATCTGGCTGAAGCTTTCCTCGGGTATAGAACTCAAGGTTGGAAACTGTCCCCCAGGTATTTGAAGGCATTTCCTTCCAATGTTGCTTTGGAAAAATTTGCTCCTTCATGTGACTTTTGTCCCCTCCAAATGCTGGCAGGATTTTCTCTTTGCCCTGGGCTTTATCATTTGTCATAATCTACTTTGGGACGGGTTTTCGTTCACCCAATATGGTAAAAATATTTTTTATTTCTTCATTTCCTCACGCTCTCCTATGTTTCCTGTTTCTTTATGTTCCAAGCGTTTGTTGCATATTTTACTGTTATTATTTCAACTTTCCAGATCCATTTGTTTCTAATATTTTCCTCTTTTAGGACCTGTCCTTTTCCGTAGAAATAAGGTATTGTGTTATCCCTCTAAAGACATTAATTGTAATCTGGGTGATTGGGAACTGTCCCAGTTCCTTGAAGTAGCTTCTTTCTTCTAGTACGTTCTTTTCTGAACTCTGTCTTTGTTGAGAGTGGTTTCTGCACACAGCTGATGACCTCGGGCCCTGGGTTCTACCTTGAGCCATGGATCCTACCTCAGGCCGTGGGTCCTACCTCAGGCCGTGGATCCTACCTCAGGCCGTGGATCCTACCTCAGGCCGTGGGTCCTACCTCAGGCCGTGGATCCTGCCTCAGGCCGTGGATCCTGCCTCAGGCCATGGATCCTACCTCAGGCCGTGGATCCTACCTCAGGCCGTGGATCCTACCTCAGGCCGTGGATCCTACCTCAGGCCGTGGGTCCTACCTCAGGCCGTGGGTCCTACCTCAGGCCGTGGGTCCTACCTCAGGCCGTGGATCCTACCTCAGGCCGTGGATCCTACTTCAGGCCGTGGATCCTACCTCAGGCCGTGGATCCTGCCTCAGGCCGTGGATCCTACCTCAGGTCGTGGATCCTGCCTCAGGCCGTGGGTCCTACCTCAGGCCGTGGATCCTGCCTCAGGCCATGGATCCTACCTCAGGTCGTGGATCCTGCCTCAGGCCGTGGGTCCTACCTCAGGCCGTGGATCCTGCCTCAGGCCGTGGATCCTACCTCAGGTCGTGGATCCTGCCTCAGGCCGTGGGTCCTACCTCAGGCCGTGGATCCTGCCTCAGGCCGTGGATCCTACCTCAGGTCGTGGATCCTGCCTCAGGCCGTGGGTCCTACCTCAGGCCGTGGATCCTGCCTCAGGCCATGGATCCTACCTCAGGTCGTGGATCCTGCCTCAGGCCGTGGGTCCTACCTCAGGCCGTGGATCCTGCCTCAGGCCGTGGATCCTACCTCAGGTCGTGGATCCTGCCTCAGGCCGTGGGTCCTACCTCAGGCCGTGGATCCTGCCTCAGGCCATGGATCCTACTGAAGAAAAGCTGCTGGGATTCTGAATACTCTGCATTGGGGTGGTGATTTGCAGGTGGCAGGTTTCCCAACAGGCTTACCTAGGGGGACTGGCCCTTTGGTGTGGGCTGTGGATGTCCACATATGACGAGTTTGTTTCTTCTTAGGCTGGTCCTATCCCTGGGGAGGGGTTTCCTTCCCAAAGGACAGACTAGCCCCTGGCTTCCCAGAACTTAGCTTGGGTCAGGGCTGAGGACCTGCTGTCCCTGTGGTGGCCTTAATTACCCCACTGCCTGAGCCTCTCACTTCTGATCCAGAGCTGCAGTCACTTCTCCACGGAGCTGACATTTGTGTCCTCCCCAAGAGAGGGGTGGGCAGTGCAGGGGTTGCGTGGGAAGGAGAGAAATCTGGGATTCTGATGCCCATGAAAAGGCTGAGGATTCAGCACCTGCGTCCCCACTGGTGCCAGGTCTCCCCGGCCTTCCTTTGCTCCGTGGGAAGACTTACTGCTCTGGTCCTCCAGTCAGCCACCAGCTTGCCACTGGCCCTCAATCTCCCTCCTCTTTTCTTTTAGTCCTCTTGGAACTGGGCCCTTTTTTGTTTCTTTTTATTATTATTATTGAGATATACTTGACATATGACTGTGTGTAAGTGTAAGGTGTACGACGTGTTGATTTATACAGGTATATATTGCAATATGAACACCACAGTAGCAAGTGTTACCTAACACCCCCACAATATCACATAATTATCATTTTTTTGTGTGGTGATAAGATTTAAGACTTGCTCTCTTAGCAACTTTCAAGTATGCAATGCAGTGTTGTTGACTATATATCATCACCATGCTGTGGATTAAATGCCCAGAGCTTGTTAATCTTATACCTGGAAGTTTGCAACCTTGATCAACATCTCCCCATTTCCCCTGCTGCCCCTGGCAGCCACCATTCTACTTTCTGCTTCTATGAGTTCAGCTTTTTCAGATTCCACATAATTGAGGTCATGCAGTATATTTGTCTTTCTCTGTCTGACTTATTTCCCTTAGCGTAATGCCCTCAAGGTCCGTCCAAATTGTCTCAAATGACAAGATTTCCTTCTTTTCTATGGCTGAATAATCTTCTGTGGTATATACAAACCACATCTTCTTTATCCATTTCTCTGTCCACGGGCACTTAGATTGTTTCAACGTCTTGGCTATGGTGAATAATGCTGCAGTGATCGGGGGAGAGCAGGTATCTCTGATTCCCGTTTCTTTGGATACGTACTCAGAAGTGGGATTACTGGACCCTTGTTCTTAACCTTCACTGTGGTGGGTGAGGGAGCAGATGAAGACGTGTGGTCAACTAACATAGCTAACTGGCAGAATCGTCATGTTTAGTTTCTCTTTGTTATGCTTACTCTTTGTTTATTTCTCCTTTTATGCTTTTTACTAAATTGATCAAGTTTTCAGTGTATTTTAATTTTCCTTTTAGTAGGTTATAACTGTATAATGATTATTACAAACAATGTTGTGTTAGCCTCCTACCTAGGCATCTTGGTGTTTGTGTGAGCATTTCCTTAGAATAACTACTGAGAAGCAATGGCTTAAGTGGAATGCACCTTCTTCTTTTCATTAGATACTATCAAAAAGCCTGAGAAAAGGCTGTAACAATTTATAGCCTCACTTACAAGTTTGGGGAAAAAACACGATCTTTTCAACAAATACTGCATTAATTAACACCAATTGCTGTAACAAACCCCTAAATTTCAGTAGCTTAGCATAATATGAAGGTATTTTTTTCTTGCAGTAACTGGGTCCCATGGGGACATATGGCCAGGGGTGATTGAGAACCCGGGCTCGCTCATCTTCCATCTCTGCCCCTCAGGAGCAATTGGAGAGAGAAGGAGGTTGCGGAGAAGAACCCACCTCAAGGGGGATTATTCACTCAGAGCCCACAGGTACCAACAGGTCAAGGCCACACCTGACCCAGGGCTGGGAACTCAGATTCTGCCTGGGACCCTGTCGGGGAGGACGCATGGGTGTTTCTGTCATTGTCCATCTCTGCCACCACATGCCCGAGCTAGTGTTTCCCTCAAGACTGAAAATCAGTGATTCCTATTTCATACGTGCTCCCGGGCTGAAGGAACCCTCACTGGTGGCTCCGTTCCCACTGTGCATCCGTGATAGACAACTTCCCCTGGATCCACACTTCTCTTCACAGTCGCTGTGCCCTCAATTCCTTCCTCTCCCAGCTTCTCTGTCTTCCTGCCCTTGTCTCCCCGACCCCAGAACCTGGACTCCACCCTCCATTGGCACAGATCCCCCAGTGGTGTGCTGGGTATCTCTCTCCACACCCCAGAGTGATCCATCAAACAGTCCCATGGTGAGTCAGGTTTCGGTGCATGTTCTACGTACAACCTGTATGTCAAGTCCGAAAACTGCAAATCTTTACCTTCCCTCGTGACTTCTGTCTGCTCTTTCTCCCAGCAACTAAAAGTTTATTAAATTCACTATGACTCTAGATGTGTCTTTTTCTCCTTTTAGTTTTGTCAATTTCCTTGATATATTTTGAGGTAATGATATTAGGTCTATGTAATTGAGAAGTAAACTATCTTTCTGGTGAATTAAATGTCTTAGCATTACAAGTTATTACTCTTTGTCCCTAATAATTTATTTGCTTTAAAGTCTGTTTGGACTGATGTCAAGAGTTAAGTCTGCTTGTTGTGGCTCATATTTTCATGGAGTGTCTTGTTTTCTTCCTTTTCCTCTTAACTTGCTGTACTTCACATTTACGGCGTGTCTCCTGTAAGCCATGTACAACTGGGTTTTGTATTTTTATTGTCTGACAAGCTTTATGTTTTGCTCTGATATATCACTTGTCGGTATCACCCCAAATCCCTGTCTAGTCATTCTTCTGAAATCACACAGAACAAATGAGAACTGAGGAATCAGGAGATTCCTCAGAGATCCCCAGATTTTCCAGAGATGCCACCGTGTATGTTGAGGAGAAAACCCACTCAACGTTGCACCCTGGGTTTCTTTAAAAGGGCTGAGCTATGTACAAGAGTGTTAGATGTTCGTGCAGCTGAGAAAGAAGTGAATGAAAGTCACCTGTTCATTCCGTCTCATCACCTGCATCACTCCTTCCTCACCATCCAAGCCCTCCTCCTCCATTCCTTCAGCTCCCACCCTCCTTCACTCCTTCATCTCCCTCCCGGCTCCTCCTCCTTCGCTCCTTCATCTCCCTCCCGGCCCCTCCTCCTTCGCTCTTTCGTCTCCCTCCTGGGCCCCCTCCTTCACTTCTTCCCTCAGCTGCAGCCTCTGCCTGTGGCTCTCTTCCAAATGGTTCTCCTCTAGCTCAGCCACCTTCCTTTCATGAGGCCACTTTCCACCTGGAACAAGGTTCTTCCACATTCCCAGCTTCTTTATGCACTGCCAATGGGCAAACCAGGGTGTTTTCCTTTGATTTTTGATTGGTCTACAGAAAAATCAAGAAAAAGGCCTGAGCAGCCAGTCCAGTATGTTAGATCTTTGATCTTCATTTTTGTTTCACAGTAGGAGGATGATCTCATTTCTCTGTCATTTGGGGCTTTGTCTGTGTTTGCGTGTATCCAAGTTTTCCTTTCTTCCTGTCTGCACCATCTCCCACCTGGCTGAGCACTTTCAGAAGGTTCTGAGAGCTGATTGAAGCATCATGTTGTGCAGGTTTGCACGGAGAAGATCATGGAAGCAGCTCCACACAGATCTGTGCCTCATTCTGCCCATTTGGCCACTTTCCCTCATGAGGACAGACTCACACCTGCCTGTCGGCTCCTGTGCTGTCTCTCCAAGGCAGCGTGGGGACCTGCGACTCAGACATGCACATTTAGGCCCCTGCTGGTGTACCTCTGCTGGCTCACCTCAGTTCAGACATGTCACGTCACCTCTGGTCTTACCTTCACATACACAGGCTCTTTCACTTCTCCTCTCTTGTTACTTCCGTCTGACTTATCATTATTATTTTCATTATTATTATCTAAGTGTTTCCCTCAATAGTATGATTCACTATTCAACTAGTGGTTACTCCAGAGCTGTGGTTCCCAAACTTCAAAGTGCTGAAGAATCCTCTGGTGGGGGGGTGAAAACACATGCTGCTTGGCCCCCACCTGGAATTTCTGGTTCAGAATGTGGGTCTGGGAGGGAGAATGGGATTTTGTATTTCAAAGAAGAGTCCAGGTCATTCTGATGCAACTGGTCCAGGGACCACACTTTGAAAACCACTGCCCTAGAGGTCACAGCGTAATTTAATTAATTAATCAGTTGTATTGTTAATAGTTAAATTATTATTATTAAATCTGTGATTTATTTGTTAAAGCCTAATTACATTAGTTCTTTTACCTCTTCTTGGATAATGCAAGGAAGGACTTTGGAATACTTTATATAATAGGATGTAGTTATCATTATCTGTTATAGTCAATATATCAATTTTTCATTTAAATTTGCTTATATATTAATATTTTTATTAATTTATTCTCTGGTTTCCTCCTCCATGTGCAAGCTTCCATCTGGGATATCCCTCTTTGTGCCCAAAGAATGACTTCTAGAATTGTCTTGTGAAATTATGGCTCAAGTGGTAAAGAAGTCCCAGTATTATTACATTTTTGTTTGAAAACATCTTTATTTCACTTTTTAAGGAGGAGTATGTTCACTGGGTGTGGATTCTAGACAGACAAATAGGATCTTCAAAACTTTGAAGAAAGCATTCCTTTGTCTTCTGGCCTCTATTGTCCTCTGTAAGAAAGAAGTTGTGAGTTATTATCAGTTGTTTAAAAGGAATATTCTCCCCAATTTGGATGTTTAAAGATTTTTCTCTTCCTTTTGGATTTCAGCAGTTTTATGATGATGCATCTTAGTTTGGTTTTCTTTGCACTCCTTATGCTTTGGTTTCTAGTGTGTCTTGATAACTTTTATCTGTTTTGGAACATTCTCAGCCATTATCTCCTCAAAAAGAGTTCTCTCCTACCCTCTGCTCTCTACTGGGCATCCAATTACATGTGTGGTGGACTGTTCTCTATACCCCCTATGTCAGTTATGCTTTTTTCTCTATTTTCTTTGCTCAATCTGCATATTTTGTTTTAATCTACACTCCGGTCCACCAATCCTGTCTTCATCTGTGTCTAATCATCTGTTGTTAACACATTCATTAAGTTTTCAATTTCAGTTATTCTATTTTTTCATTGTTGCATTTCAAGTTTTGATGCTTTCTAGTACCCAGCTGCAATCCTCAGCCTTGTCTTCTATCTCTTTGAGTATATTAAGTACAATTATTTGGAAGTCTGTGTGTGCTAACTCCATTATTTGGATGTCTTGTAAGTATATTTCTATTATATTTCATTTCTCTTGATTTTTAAATAATGATGCCTTGCTTCCATACAATTATTCCATGTATAATTGTAGAGAGCATCTGATTCCTAGAATGAGCTTGTCTTTATCCAGAGACAATTCCATTTGACCCTGGCAAGTAGCAAGGGGCACTAGAATGCTAAATGCTGTGAAAGAAAAAAAGGAATAGAACTAAACCACAGCCAGGTCAACCTTTGAAAGGGGTGATGTGTTTCTGGTTCCTCCTTATTCCTGGGGTCCATCAGGCCTGCACAATTCCACAACCCTGGTCCCTGAGCTCCTCAGTCCCCTGCCACCTTCTCTGGAGTCACCAGACCCCCTGCTGGAGGATGCTGCCATATTTGCTGGGCCCCCTGGTTTCTTTCTTCTCTTGGATCTTGGCCCTACAGTTTTTCACAGGCTCGTTAGCTCTGAGATGGCTTCAAATAGATGTGGAATCCTCCCCATTGGGCACTAGGTCTGAATTACCTACTTAATCTATTCCAGAGACAAATCAATTACCTTTCTTTTTCTTTGGAGGAAGATTTTCCCTGAGCTAACATCCATTGCCAATCTTCCTCTATTTTGTATGTGAGCTGCCATCGCAGCATGGCTACTGATAGATGAGTGGTGTAGGTCTGCGCCCAGGAATGGAACCTGGGCTGCTATAGTGGAGTATGCTGAAGTTAACCAGTAGGCCACCGGGGCTTCAATTATCTTTTTAAACAGAGAATTCCCTTAGAATGATGATTTTTTTATGTGGTGCTATGGACTGAATTATATGCCCACAAAATTCATGTTGAAGCCCTAATCCCCAATGTGAGTGCCTTTGGAGATGGGGTCTTTAGGAAGGTATAAGTGATGTCATAATGGCGGGGCCTGATCCAATAGGACTGGTGTCCTTATAAGAAGAGGGACAGACCCCAGAGCTCCCTCTCTTTGCTTACACATCAAGGAAAGTCTGTGTGAGGACACAGTGAGAAAGCAGCTGTATACAAGCCAGGAAGCAGTCCTCACCAGAAACTAAATTTGCCAACCCCTTGATCATGGACTTCCAGCCTCCAGAACTTTGGGAAATAAGTTTATGTTGCTTAAGCCCTCCAGTCTGTGATATTTTGTTGTGGCAGCCTGAGCAGACTAAGACATGTGGTGATAGAGTTTTTGTTATTCAAAATACAAAATATATGACACACCTTATGTAATACATATTTCAAGCCACCTTAACTTATATATATATAACCGTATTTTAAAATACATGGTCTGGTGTTTGTGTGGAGGGAGGAAAATCCCATAGGAGTATCACATATAAATTCTCCATAAATCTACGAGGTGCTATAATAACTCCCCTTCAGAGGAAAACCCACTACGTAGTTCACCCACCGTGCATCTGGGAGAGAGAGAAGGAGGCAGCACCAGCACATGTTTGATTTACAAGGATGGCAAATGCAGGACTATAAATACAGGCTGACCAAAGCTTCCACTATTCTTATAAGAAGACCCTGAACATTTTCACTTGTTCAATTTTAGAGCAATCAGAGAAGCTCCATCAATACATCCTGGGCCACTTTCACTGCTTCTCTTAGATCTTCCTGCTCCTAAATGTATTGGTGACAGCAACACTCCAAGTCTCTGTTATAATAATGTGTCCACCGGAACATCAACCCCGAGTCCACCCTGTGCACTTGCACTGTGCTTGTAAGTCACTTCACCTTGTACGTGTCTGCTCTCCACCTGCAGCTGACAGAATGTGGTGATAGAGTCCAGAAGATCAGATGTATGCAATACAAACTAAAATTATTTTTCTAAAGTTTTCAAAATTTATATTCCTGGAAGTTAATAAGCTATGTTAAAGCAGTTTGTATGATTGTAGATATTACCTCTCCCAAGGCTATAAATCCCATCTAAATCAGATTCAGTCAGAAACATAATAATTTCCTACAATTGCTAAGAACATTCAAAAGTCTTCTAAGGCATAGTGACTATTGTGGTTCGAATTGTGTCCCCCAAAAGGATATGTTGAAGTCCTAACCCCTGATACCTGTGGACGAGACCTTATTTGGATATAGGGTCTTTGCAGATGTAGTCAAGATAAGGTGAGGTCACTAGGGTGGATTCTAGTCAACATGACTGGTGTCCTTCTAGGAAGACGAAATTAGGACACAGGCACTCAGAGACGTGACTGCGTGATGAGGGAGGTGGAGATTGGAGCAATGCATCTGCATGTCAAGGAACTCCAAAGACTGTCAGGAACTGTCAGGAGCTGGAAGAGGAGGAAAGGATCCTTCCTGAGCCTTCAGAGGGAACGTGGCCCTGCCGACACCTTGACTGCAGGCTACTGCTCCAGAATTAGGAGAGAATAAATCCCTGTTGTTTTAAGCCACCGTGTTCTGGTACCTTGTTATGATATCTCCAAGAAACTAACAGTGACCCAAAAGATTAAGGTCACATCTCCAATGTTCTAGGAAAATATTGTTTAGTCTGCTTAGTAGGATGCACCTATGGATCATAATCCCAAAAACTAATAAAACTGAATCAAACCCAAAAGTATTCTTTAGCCTGTGTTAAGGAGACACAGCTTAAAAACATAAAGTGTATACTCCTCAGTATTAGCGAAGAGATACCAGGCCCCCATCTTGTGCAAAACATTACATTTCATGCTGCAACTAATGGGAAGACGATGCAGACCATGTCCCAGTTGTCATTTGAGTCAGTGTGCACATAAATGAAATGCCAAACATTTGACAGTTTCTCCAAAAAGAAGGATGTGTACTATTTGACTGAAGTAGAGGTGGAAGGGGTGATATTAGGATTAGGGCCAGGACCGGCTAGAATCGATGCACAGGTTGGCCTGCAAGTTAAGTCCTGCCCCTTGCAGGTAGAGTGGAGGGAACTCAGGGCAGGGTGAGTGGCCTGGGCCCACAGTGGCCCACAGACATCACTGGCTTGTCATTTTCCACCATCTGCATCCTCTCCACCACCTCACTCCCCTAGGAGAGACTTGACCTAAAGTGGTGCACTTGAGACAGGAGTTGAAGGAAGGGCATTTCCTTGACAGAGGTGCTGGTCATTACTCCAGGCCAGAGGAGATCACTGGGGGACCCAGTGCAGGAGGGGCAGGCGCAGGAATGCAGGACTTCTGGGATGAGAGAGTGAGACACTGCCAGACCTGCCCTGGGGTGAGCAGGTGAACTTTCCCCAACTCCTGTGGAAGCAAGTGCAGGAGAAAGGTGCTCCAGCTAACCACCAAGGGATGTGAGGTTTGTGGAACCACGGGGTGTGAGGAAGGAGGCAGGGAGGCCAAGGGACAGACAGTCCTGTTCTCACCCAGCAAGCGTCCAGAGAAGCCTTGCTGCCAGGGTTGTGGCCTGTGGTCTGACAAGCTCACTCCTGCTACCCAGACCTGCACGAGCTCACCTGTGTGCCATGGCGTCCCAGTGTCCCTTGGGATGCTGCTGGGATATGGACCCATGAGAACCCGAGTGGGACACTGAGATGAAGGTGGGAGGCATTAATTCTGCAGGGGACCAGGAGGGGAGGGTGCAAGGAAGATGTGATCATCTGGAAAAATACAATTGGAGCAGATTTTATAACAAGAGGAGGCACGAGGAGCGTGCATTTGGAGAGGGAAAGCCAGCAGAGCCCAGGGGAGGTCCTGGGGGAAGGGCAGCACCTTCTGTGAATCAGGGGAAGAGGAGGCGAGGGGCTAAGCAGGGGAGCAGCTGGGAAGCCTGCCCAGGGGTGGGGGCTCATCCTTCAAGTTGATGGTGACAGCAGGGAGCTGCCTGGAGGGATGGAAACATGCAGCCTCGGCTGTGAGGACTGGGTCCTGAATTATTTAGAGATCAATCAAAGGCTGGCTCTGCTCCAGTTCCTGCCAGGGAGGAGCTGGCCTCCAGATTAATGTGCAGCTAATGGTTGTGGAAGCCGGACCGAGGAGGAATATGGGCCTGCTGCTCTCCCCGGGCTCTGCATGAGCTACAGCCAGTGTAGTTCTCCAGCTCTTCCGCTCTAGGTACCTAGTGCCCTGTGAGTCCCAGTCCTTTAGACCTCTATCTAACTGCCCTGATTTTGGTTGAAAATGAGTGGAAATATGGAAGTGAGTGAAGTGCGAATAAAGCTCTGCCAGATTGGGGGGAACGTAAGGGGGGGTGTGAGGCAGGAAGTGACGGCAGGTCATTGGCCTTGCTGGTCTCTCTCACTAACTGACCAGAGGCATGCAGCCTGTTTACCAGGGTGATGGGGCAGAGAGAGCCACACAGAGAAGCTGTGGACAGAGCACCTTGAGACGCACAGCAGTTTAAAAGTTTCACAGACAAGGGAGAGCGTGGAGATGCAGACTTTGAGTGATGAAAGAAGTCGAGTAAACTTCATGTGTTCAGGAACAAGATCTTGAAGTCGCATGCAGAGAATCATACCTTCAAGGTCCAGATTCTCCAGGATAGACTATCTCATTAGCACATTTATCCTTTGAATAAACTTTGAATTTAGCAGGAAACGTAGGATTGGAGAAATTTGAGTTCACACAAAGAAACAGACTTTCCATTGATTTTCATGAAACTTTATCCTATTACTAGATTTCTAGATGAATTTGGTGGTGATCAGGTCATATTAATTAACACGATATTAAGCAAATAAAAATGTCAAGTGTAAAGTTTAACCAACAGCTTAAGGCATCCAGGTAAACATCAGCCTGTCATGTGCTTGTGTGAGACTCAAACCCCACTTAGCAAAACAGCCCTTCCCTCTGCTCCGGTCATTGTGAATAACCAGCAGGATGGGGGATTTCTTAGGACTCTCCTCTAAGAGCTCTGTATATACGACGACATGAACTCCACAAGAAGGACATGCTGAGGGTGACATGGGGGCTTGGAGTAGGAAGACGTCCTCAGTCTGACACCTGGGCAAGTTTCTCCTCTCACAATGCCACTGCACAGCGATCTGGCTGTGGGAGGTGCCCGACACCTGCTACCCTGTGGCACCTGCCCTCTGGGCCAGAGGGCGCCCAGCGGCCCATGGCTCCCGAATACACGGGTGCCTATGCAGGACACAGGGTCAGCGGGGGCCAGTGGGCACCATGGGGCTTGGACCAGCTCCATCTGTACTTGCCTTGTTTAGTTTTATAGTCACCTGACAGCAAAACCAAAACACTTACAGGAGCCAACCCAAAGAGCCTAGAGGCAGCGCTGGGACAATTTAAGCAAGAAAAAATGAAGTAGTCTTGGATTATAACCCAAAGTATGAAATGAATATATCTGTGTCCAAACTGATATAAATAAATGATTGAATAAATGAACAAATGGGGAAGCAGATCCAAGTTTTCGTGCAAAGGAATTCCAAATGGTTTATGTAGACACACCTTCCTCAAGGAAGTGAAGCAGAACTCCTTAGATGCGGGCTGTGCACAGTGACTTCCAAACAATACGTACGGCCTGGAAAGGGGAAAACAGTAGGTCTGCAGAGGAGAACCTGACCAACGCCAGCTCAGCCGGGGGACCGAGGTCGACATCACCAAGGAAGGTCACTGGGCAGCATGCATCTTTTATAGGGTGTGAGGAGAAGAGTGAGTCACCTCTGTGGTCTTTCTCCCAAAAACCCATCACTCAGTCTAATCATGAGAAGAAAGTCAGACAAATCCCAATAGATGGTCATCCTACAAAACCCCCGATGGGGCTCCACAAACCCCAGGTCTTAGAAGTCAAGGAAAGTCTGGCAGTCGTCACAGTCCAGAGGAGCCTGAGACACGAGGACTGCAGGTCGTGTGTCCTGGAAGGCGTCCTGGGACAGAATAGGGACATTAAGGGAAGAGGAAATGCGAGTAAGGACTGGACTTTAGTTGACAATAACAACAATGTATCAACACTGATTCCTTAACTGTTACAAAAGCACCACACTGATGGAAGATGTTACCAACAGGGAAAACTGCATGTGTACAAGGGACTCTCTGTATTATCCTCAGAATTTTTCTGTAAATTTAAAACTTCTAAAATAAAAAGTCTATTTAAAAATGGTGTTACGGGGCCGGCACAGTGGTGTAGCAGTTAAGTTCACGCGCTCCGCTTCAGCGGCCCGGGGTTCGCAGGTTCGGATCCCAGGCACGGACAGACGCATCGCTTGTCAAGCCATGCTGTGGCAGCATCCCACATAAAGTAGAGGAAGACGGGCACGGATGTTAGCCAAGGACCAGTCTTCCTCAGAAAAAAAGAGGAGAATTGGCAACGGATATTAGCTCAGGGCTAGTCGTCCACACACACACACACACACACAAAATGATGTTACTAAGAACAGAGAGACTATTGTTTGCCAGACCAGTTAGGTGATAGTTCATATATTATATACATAGTGGAATTATTTAGTTTTCAATAATATGGTAATCTAGTTAAAAATCTGTTCCATTCAGATGAAACTAGATATATGTTATAAAATACTATACAAGTTTTAGATAACTTAAAATAACTTATTTACCAAAGATCACCTGCTGTCCTCAAAATGATGAAAATATTTGAATTTTGATGTGTCATCTGCTCTTTGGGAAAGCTTTGCCTTCAGACAGCTTTTACCCAAATCAAACCTTAGTGCAAACATAATGGTTTGCTCTTTGTATATGTCACCTGGAATTCAGCAGGAACTGGGGAAGGAGATGATACTCAACACTGTTTCAGTGTCGACTCTTCCTGACTATCCATGAACTCTGCTCTGAAATTTAGGTTTGACAAAGTGATTTAACTCTTCTGCCAGGTAAGTGGTTAGAATCCATCTAATCAATTTGACTGAAGGAAAAGCTGCGTTCCTTCTCATAGATACGGTTTTCTGGACAAACCTAGGATATGTTAAAATAGTTCTTGCTTCAGGCAGGAAAAGAAAAACACAGCCTCTTCGAAGCCTGAATAGTTAACCATGCAATTGGGCAGGTATTTATTGCTTGGGTTTTAATTGTGTGGTTTCAATTGCTCCTTCATCTACAGCAGTCAATGCCAGGGGCTCTGGGAGCTGGTTCTGTATGTTGGCCAGACTGGCCCACACGTCTATGTCTATTCTGTTCAATGTTCTCGGAGTTGTGTGACAACTTAATTTTCATGAGACATGTATGCTGCCAACCCCGAGATCTTTAATTTTCATGAGACATGTATGCTGCCAACCCCGAGATCTTAACTTCTCTTCACCAAATGATTTTTCTCATGACTGTTCCCTGAGACATGCATCCATGTGCACATGTACCTGTCATTCGACATATGGAGTGATGATGCCCACAGTCACATCTCCCATAAAATAATACCATCACCCTCCCACCTTCCAGTAACATAGCAGGTATTTTTATACAGACTCAGGAAAACTTGGGATATAGATCAAACATATTTAAAAATAAATCAAGAGCACCCACCACACTCATCTGTGGGCTCACATAGAAGCAAATGCATCTGATTTCTCTGTTTGCTATAGAAAAATTCAAACCAGAGAGAAGAAAATCATAATCAGCTTAATTGTGGGCTGACATACATTATTGTCAAGTGGCTGCCGAGATCTGTCCAAGAAACATCAACGGAATAGACAATCAGTTTGATTAATCATCTCGTGTTACTACTTACTCATTCCAGTTTCATTCATTTTCAAAACAGAAAATATTGATCCTTTGAAAGAGACATATTATCTGACATCTTTATTTATTCCTTTCATAAAAAATGATCTCTGAAGATGAACTCACTGTTGGTGAGATTGCCCACTCCCACTGCCACTGAGGCTGGGTCAGCTCTGTCCAGCGGGAAAGCATAATGAGGCGACACTGTGGGCTCACATGCATGCATCTTCAGCAAGCAGGACTGTATTTTTCACTTGTGTTTTTAGATAGGCTACATGCTATCAATCTTATCACAGCTCCATTTAGTTTCAAAAAATATGCATTTGGTTTTATCCAGAATGTGAACCCAATTACTGACTACACTTCATACCCGTTGACACAGACAGTTGATTATAAGAATTTTTAATAGAGTCCTCCTGTTTTGAAATAGGCCTCCAACAATTACAGTTTTTTTTTTTGTTTTCTTTTTGGGAAGACCAGCCCTGAGCTAACATCCATTGCCAATCCTCCCCTTTTTGCTGAGGAAGACTGGCCCTGGGCTAATATCCGTGCCCATCTTCCTCTACTTTATATGGGACGCCGCCACGGCATGGCTGACAGGCAGTGCGTCGGTGGGCGCCTGGGATCCGAACCCACGAACCCCAGGCTGCCAAGCGCGAACTAAACTGCTGCGCCACCGGGCAGCCGCCCAATTACAGTTTTATAAGGAAGGAAGATAGCGATTGGAAAAGAGAAGAACTTGACCTATAAGGCTGACCTTGCCTGTGCTCGATTCCTGAGCAGTTACAACTGCATTCACAGAGCCCGCTCCACTTGACTGTCCCCGCCGCCCTGTCCATCATGCAGTGTAGATGTCACACAGGAAGCATCTTAATCCAGACAGCCAGCTGCTAAATTGCCCAGAGGGAACTTCATCTCTGGGCTTTTGACTTCCTTCAGACTCTTCCAACCACACACCAGTCAGGACTGGAATGTAATCTGTGATCCCAGAGTCCCAAGAAGGAATCTCAGAGAAGTCAGATTTCTGAGTGACAGGATCAGGCCACGCACTGGGAGTATTTTATTAGGACAATGTCATTGTGAAAATCACGTGATGCGCAGAAATCTGGCTGTTTAGTGACACCAGCCATTTCCTTCTTCTAGTACTGCTTCTACTCAAATCTGAGCATTAATCTGCATATTTTTGTATGAAAGCATACTAAAATTATTGTATTCTGCTCAACCATATTCTTCAGAAATCATTTTGTCAAAAACTCAGAAAATGATTTTATAAATATTCCAAAACCCTACCAGCTACAATGCACTATATTTTAATGGCATTTTGTGTGACAAAAGATATAACTAAAGCTAACTTAATAGATAAATATGTAAAACAGGGGTTGTCCTCCACATCACCCATCCTTGAAAATATTTAATTAGTCCATTGAAAAAAATGTTCTCCTTGCTGTGGGTATCTGGGTAAGTTTCTAACATTTTTGTTTAAATTCCTTTATTATTTTGAAGCTGCTATCCTTTACATCAAAATGATAATGTTCAACTTATAGAACATATATCTGGCAAAAACGAAGTGGGGTTTGCTATATAAGGTGTGCTCCTGTCGGCAGGGACGGCTGGTTACCTACCCAACACCCAGGCTCCCCTTCCTCCCTAACTTCTCCACAACTGTGGGTCATCCACTCTTTTGGGTGGTAAACTGCTTTGCCAGTAGTGGTCATGGGACACCTTCCTGTGGGTTGAGGGTGGGGCCTCCAGACAACACTGTAGGGCCCCATCCCAGCTGCTGTGTGCCCTGGGCTTGCCCTCCTTCTGACCGCAGTGAGGACAGGTGGCCGGAACCACTGCAGCCCCCATGCCAGCAGGAGGTCCAGCTGGGTGCTGTGGACTGAAGGTTTGCATCCCCTCAAATTCATATGTTGAAGCCTAACCCCCAGGTGATGGTATTTGGAGGTAAAACCTTTGGGAGGTGTGACGTTGTGATCTATAATAAGAAATATATATTTGGTCTTAGTCCCTGTTCCTGGCACAGAGCTCCTAAAACCTTGAAGCTTCCTAAGTGATGAAAGTGATAAAGATAAAGATGTCTTTTGATATGTGAATGAGGTGACTTTTGGAAAGACCCTAAGGAGGGGGCTTGTGGTCAGGGGAACCAACCATGTGATTAGAGGGTTGGAACTTTCAGTCCCACACCCAACCTCTGGGGAGGGGAGAGGCTAGAGATTGTGTTCAATTGCCAGTGGCCAATGATTTAATCAATTGTGCCTCTGTAAGGAAGCCTCCATAAAACCAAAAGAACTGGGTTCCTCTTCCCACATACCTTGCCCTCTGCATCTCTTCCATCTGACTATTCCTGAGTTATATTCTTTCATAAAAAACCAGTGACCTAGTGAGTAAACTGTTTCTCTGAGTTCTGTGAGCCCCTCTAGCAAATTAATCAAACCTGGGGAGGGGTTGTGGGAAACTTCCATTTACAGCTGGTAGGTCAGAAGCCCAGAGGACAATCTGGACTTACGATTGGAGTCTGCAGTGGGGAGTCTTGTAGGACTGAGCTCTAAACCTGTGGGGTCTGACACTATCTCAGGTAGATAGTGTCAGAACTGTGTTAAATCCTAGGACACCCAGCTGATGTTGAAGAATTGTTTGGTATGGGGGAAAAAAACTCACATCAGAATTGGTGTCAGAGTCAGAATCAGAGGATATGATTAGGGCATGAGGGTGGAGCCTCCCAAATGGGATTAGCATCCTTACAGAAGAGGCCCCAAGAGCGCCCCGCACCCCCTGCCACCCGCCACCTGAGGACACAGAGAGAAGACGGCCATCAGCCCCCAGGAAGTGGGCTCTCACCAGTGTCCCACCAGCCGGCACCCTGATCTCGGACTTCCGGTCTCCAGAACCGAGAAGTCAGTGTCTGACTTATAACCCGCCCAGTCTATGGTCTGCAGTATTCTGTTGTAGCAGCCCAGATGGATTCAGATGCTAGGGTTGCCAGACTTAGCAAATCAAGGCTCTATTTTTTTCTACTTAAGGACGTCGTTTCTAACTACTAGCAGTTTATTTATTTATTGTTTATTTTTTTATACTCCACCCCCTCAAATGTAGTTTTGTTTTCCAAACAAACAGGAAGACTCAAGTGGTCTCTGAATTTTTCCTGGAAAACAAAACTGGCCATCAGATGTCCAACAGAGAGAACTGACAAGAACTCAGGCTGTGTGAGTGTCTCTCCATCCACAGGAAGATAACCAGTGGTTATTTGGGGTTACCTGTCATGGGGGGTGACGTTTGCCGGAAGGATCAGTGTCCCCGAGAGCCTTTCCTTCTGTGGCTGAAGTTAAAAAGCAGCTGGAGGAAGAGGTGTGTGACGATGTGCGTGGTGGCAGCGGGCCCCACGCGGTCAGTCACTCTGAAAGGCGGCACTGAGGATGCAGAGCTCTAGCTCCTCAGCTGAGCAGGTGGCTGTGGCCTGGGCAAGAGCTGCTCCGTGGCCCTCAGAGATGTGGTCCTGACTCTTCTTTTCTCATCCTGGACACCCAGCATGGACTTGCTACAGCAGCGTGGAGACCCTGCTTCTTGGGGGGGTGGGGGGCATGACCTAGTTTGAAGGACTGGCTTTCTCTCCCCACAGTGCACTTGGCCACCAAGCTTTAGGAACCCATCAGACAGGAGATGGGCCTCTTGTCCCTGTCCCACGTTCCATGGGAAAGACTCTGTCCTATTGTGTGAGGTCACATGAGACCCCGGCACCTCGTAGGAAAGCTCTGTGGAGGGTGTGGGCTGGGGGTGGGAGGGGAGGTGGGAAGGTCACCAATTACAGGGTGGGGAGTCCACGGAGAGTAGATGCTGCGACACACCACTCTGCTGGTTCTCCCCAAGGCATGTGAGTTGGGCTAATTACACAGTTCCCAGGCAAGACAGTCCCATGGAGTTGGCCTGGGCAGGGTGCTAGCCACAGGTCCCTGCTTCAAATACCCTGATGGCCCTGGGTCTGCTGTCTGCCCTTAAGGGAAGCTCTAGCTCATGGGGCAGCCCGTGTCCTGAGGAAGCAGACAGGATCCCCTGGGCCTCAGCTTGTGCCTCTCTTAATCTGAAGGCCGCCTCCCTGCCCACAGGGCGGGTGCAGGTGCAGGTGCAGGTGTGTTCTTGCCTCTGAAAGCCCAGGGCTGCAGAGGTCGCTCCCTGAAGGTAAAACAGGGTTTCCAGCAAGACAGTGATTCTCTTGTCTACACTCCACCCCAAACACCACCAGAAAGAAACCACATATGGCTCATAAACCTACCTAGTACTTATTTTTCTGTGTAGAAAGTTGTCTTAAAATGCTTGGTTTTCATCTCTGTTTCTTACTGACTTACCCCCGTCCATTAGGAATTCACCTCCATAAGATGAAAAGCAAGCGGGGGCTGTGAAGAGGCCCTTGATGGTACAGAAATAAAAGGAGAGTGTTTGCATTATTAGCGGAGGCTTCCCATGACTGTCCTCAGAGTTACTATTTTATTATTTCAAATATACCTCTCACAGATGGAAGAGCAGCGAAAGAAAAATAATAAAGCATTCAATATTTAATTTGCAAACATAAAGTGCTAATTAAAATCTGCAGCTCTCAATATTCTATTTGGCTTTTGAAATCCATTCTGCCGTTAGGATTCTGGTTTCTTGGTTCTCTCGTATTGGTTGTGTCTTTAATTGTGAACCTTAATCTGAAAGGATTGGGGGAGGGGGATTTCGTAAGAGCATCATAAAAAAATAACTGTTAAAACATTCATTTAAATAAAAATGACACCCCAGACTCAGCTGATGGAATAGTTTTGAAAAACTTAATCTCAGCACGAGGCGAAGACTTCACATTGCAAAAATGACGGAAGTTTTAGTTCACAGATAGGAGTCTAGTGAGGGTGGAACTCCAAACTCGGGAAGGTTGACTCTAACCTCGGGTAGAGTTTGCAGGTAATCTTGCCTGCACTGAAGACATGGCGCCTGTGCACGTGCCCTCGGTCACCTCAGCGGAATCCCGGGAAGAGAGGAGCGGACAGTCCTCCTGCTATGATGGTTTGTGCTGTTGTCTGCGAGTTGTCACAGCCTTCTGCTTTAGGAAGATAACCCGAGATGACTTAAAAATCAAAATGGTGAAATGTCGAGACCAAAACCAAGCAGAATAACAATACGTAGTTGTAACATACACTAGGCGCTTCAAACCCCTCAGCGATGCCAGCATCTGCACCCTGTTCCTGCTTCAGAGAGGACGTCGCTGGGGCCTGGGGAGGCCGCAGTCACCAGGAGCCAAGCTGGGACTCGAAAGCAGGACCAAGTGGCCAGGACGCTCCCCGCAGAGTGGCCACGGCGGCCTTCCCAGACCACACGTTGCAGCAGCTTCCCTGCAGGTGAAGTATCTGCGGCGAGCCCGCTCTGACACCGGCTGTGGCGGCCCATCTGCTGCGGTTGGTGTGCAAGGGTTTTGGGGGAAGAGCCAGCGTGGACGTTTGTCCCCAGTTGGAGTGACGTCTCCGGGGCCGTAATGCACATCGTTCTGCTAAATCAACACCTGAACATTCGGAGAAATGAATACAAAAGGAAATGTATGTTTTTACTGACTTTTAGAAAAGTCTCACAAGCAAATACACAGTAGGAAAAAAGATTTATAAAGAAAAAATAATAAAGTGAGGAGAACAAATGCTTTCCATAAAATCTCAAGTTCTGTGAAAACATCCATTTCAGTGCAAAACAGTGGTAGGAAAGTCCTTTTCATCTCTCCCGAAGAAATTAGATCCTAAGGGAAAAACCTACATTTTATCCCAGTTCTAGTTATAAATACGAGGGGCAACTTAATAATTTACAGACTTTACAAGTGTCAGCTTGGTTCCCAAATTAGCACAAATGCTAGTGGTTCTGGCTGATCTTGGGATTTGGGAGTCGATATGGATGTTGTAAACAGCAAAAGGAGGAGCTGCTCTCATCCCTCACAGTCAGAGCCCGTCCCTCCAATAATTTAAAACACATTCCTCTTTAGTGTTCATTTAATAAAAACATTGATTTCTTTCCATTTGTCCCTTCAAACACTGCCGTTCAGAGGATTTCAGTTTGTGTGCTACCTTGATCCTGTCTGGGAAACTTTGTCAGGCAAGTCAGGGAGGGTCTGGGTGCCTGGACATGTGGACCCTCACTAGGCTGGCATTTCCTGGAGGACGACCCCCTCCCCCGGGAGACCTGAGGCCCAGGGGAGGCTTCAGACCCCAGTCTGCTGACCCCATAGTGAAACAAGACCCGCGGTTCTCCCACTGTCCTCCTCAGGAGGGGCGTGAAACCGGTCGCCCTCCTGCAGTCTGCCCTCCCTGCCGTACGGGATATTCTGCCTCTGCAGACGTTCACTTGGCTACAGAGGACACTCACCTGGAAGCACAATGTTCTCCATCCCCAGATCCCTGGAGTCACAGCCCCTCCCAGGAAACCAGTCCCCTGCTGGCTCTGAGGTTTTCCTGAGGAAAAGGATGACTCAGTATATACATGTATACATTTATCAATACTCAAGTTTATCATTTATTATTGAAATCTATTTAATCTAAATCTTTTATGTTCACGTGTGTAATGAAATGGCTGTGTTGACTACTTTCACTCCTTTTGCCCATAGAGACAGTGCCGGGCAGTGGAATCTGGTAGGGGGCGTGCTGTGGGGTGAGCCCCATCTTCTGGACCAGGAGTTGATGAGGTGGGGGCATCCACCCCACGGGAGGCAGCAGCTCACCCTGCAGACACTGTGGTCCAGGTGACCCCAGGCTCCCTGCATTATCACTGTTGGCATTGCTTATCAATGAATCAGAGAAGAGGCTCATTAAAATACAAAACAAAGCAGAGCTGTCTCAGGGACGACATAGAAGTAGAGTGTATCTCTGCTGTGACTCCACCACACTAGGAAGCAGGAGAAATTTCTCCGACCCACTCCTTCCTCGAGGCCTCGGTGCTGACTGACTTATTTAAGCTTCATATCTTCCTCCCTTCATGTTCTAATTATCATCAACAAGGAGATTATTTTATGATTTTGTGACCAGTGTGCTATTTAAGAGGATGCCATTTAAAATTAGACTACTCACTGTTAGCAGTGGCTCCTCTAATTGCCCCACCACCATGTGTTTCCGTGCACCACGCTAGTGACCAGGAAGGAAACAGGACAGAATGAGGATCGAAACACAGACCCCAAGCAGTGCTGCCAGTGGGACTCCGTGATGAGAGATGTCCCATTTCTGCACCCTCCTCTGTGCCTGTTGAGCACATGTGGCTGGTGGGACTGAAGAACTGAGCTTTTTAATATTCACTAACTTAAATTTTACTCTAAATAGCCACATGTGACTAGTGGCTACCATGTTGGATATTGAGAGCACTGGTTTGGGATGTCGGTCTTTTCCTGGGAGGAAAAGGGTCCCCAGATGAGCTGCAATTGATGTGACATTCAGTTCCAACTCCACGTTTCATGTTCTGCCAAGAACTACTTATCAGCAACCAAAAAGAAGTAACTTAAATGTGTAGTGTACACTTTTCCTGAAAAAAATAACATCTCAGAATCCCAGTGCCTTACACAACAGGCACCCCGTCCCTCATGGGTCTGCAGGCTGGCTTCTGTTCGTCTGAGCTGGGCAGGTGGGGCTGGAACCCCGTGTGAGGCTGGTCATCTCAGGTTCAAATGAAAGGGAAGCAGCTGGCCCCAGTGAGCGCTTCTCATGGTGGACAGCCTGATGCCACTCCAGGCCCCTCTTGGAGCTGGACATGTGACACTTCCATCTCCCATTGGCCAATGTGGTCACCTGGGCTGCCCTAGAACCCCCACTCTGGTGAAGGAATGGGGGCCTGGGTGTCATCCTCAAAGGGAGGGTTGGGGTCAGGACCACACACCATCTACCACAGTAAGGGGGCATTCAGATTTTGAATTCAAAACATAAAATCAGTCAGCACAGTTCAGTCATGAATCTAATTCCCCATGTTTCTAAGATGTCTGCTGGCCAAATCCCTGGTCTGTGCCGAACAACAAAATAGCTGAAACCCTTAGAATTTTTAAAGAAAGATACTTTGTTATCAGGCCACCCAAGGAGAACAGTTGAAAAATGGGCACTGAGAGACTCAATTCTCAAGGAGGAATTTGGGGTTAATCACACATGACAAACAATGAGATCCAACAAGAAGAGAAAAAGAAATTAAGTGGTTGTTTTTTATTTTTTGCTGAGGAAGAGTGGCCTTGGGCTGAAACCTGTGCCCATCTTCCTCTACTTTATGTGTGGGACGCCACCACAGCATGGCCTGATAAGAGATGCGTAGGTCCGTGCCTGGGGTTCCGGACCTGCAAACCCCAGGCCACGGGAGCAGAGCACACGAACTTAACCACTTCACCACCAGGCTGGACCCAGAAAATAAGTTTTAAAAACATTAGTTCAACATTTTTAGAAGGGTTATCTGAAATAATGGCTCAGAGGTGTTTGTGCTGGGAGATTTTACTGGTATTTTACGTGTGTTCCTGTACACTGAGCTCACCTGTATTTGCAAAACCCACCAAAGGCTGTGGTCCGGTCCCCAGGGCAGAAGGAGTAGTCCGCCTGGACACCCTGCCCTCCAGGTCTTCATCTCTCCCTCCATCCAACCTCACTCATGGTCAGAATGGCTCGTTTTCCTGGGGATGCTTGGCATTCCCTTTCTCCAGCCTTCAACTGAGCACGGCCACCCTCATCGCCCTCCTCTCCTCTGCCACGCTGACCGCAGAGGCCGCCAGTGTGCAGAGCTCCACGCAGGGACCCTGAGCTGCCTGCCTCCATCTCCCTCCTGCTGCACCTGGCTCCACCCTGACTCTGGGTGGGAGGGTGCTGTCCTTCACCAAAAGCTAGCCTTGCGTGGGGTACTTACAATATTCTTCCCTTTTAGAAATGTCTGGGTCTGGTTTTATTTAACCCAATGACGGAGCTGCTGACCACCACTGACTTTCCTCTTCCCTGGAATCCTGAATTTGGGAGCTTCCAGATGCTGGAGGCTGTTGATGGTCACCTGGAGACCAGGATGCAAGGACTCCATGCCTGCTGCTGACAACCTACCCAGGGGTCCTGTCCGCCTGTCCAGTGAGAAGACAGTGGAGGTGCTGAGTCATCTCAATGACAAGCCGCACATCTGCCCAGACTCTCCCTAAATGCTGCTCTTGTCATGAGCTTTCCATGGCTGTGGGACGTGGCCTCGACTCTGGCGTCCTTCAGAAACGTGTGACCTATAACCTGCACAATCACGCCCATCTCTGCCAACTTCTTCCTCTGGACTCCCAGTGCCTGCGGCCAGGAGCCCTGCCCACAGCGGCCATGTCCCCTCTGCCCTGCCTCTCCCTTTCCCTCCTTCCGCACCCACCGCAGTCCTGGGCAGACAGGCACTTCCATCTTAGTGCCTTCAGCCCAAGGAATCCTTTCTTTTCTCAAATGCTTGCTGCCTTCTGTGCAGATAACCAACTGCTCAAGCCCCTGGAGGCACAAACCTTGACTTGTGTGCGTTTCACGCTTCTCTCAGTCCCTAGGTAGGGATAAACTCACTCCGGAGGCTGTGAATTCTTTTGATTCCATAGGTGATTCTCTTGATTCTTTGATTCCATACGGTTCTTTTGTGAGCCACAGGTCTGACCTACATAAAAATGTTATACAATAGTGTCAGTCACTTATTTATGGTTAACAAACTTATCAAACTGTTTTCTTGCTTAGTCCTGTTCTTACATGAATTCCATATTTCATCAAGAAGTATTCTTAAGCTTGCAAACTAAATATTAACAAAGTTAAACCATCTATCAGAATAAGACAATGAATTGTCACTCTCCTATGATCCCCTTACAGTGGTGAGTAACCTCGAATTGGGAAGTGAAAGGGCAGAGATGATGCTCACTTGTGCTCGTGGGAGCCATCTGCATGTGCTCTCCTGCAAATAAAAATGACGTCATTGTGGAAACCTAGCAACACGTGGTTGTTGATGGACAGACCACCGCTGGTCCCTACAGGCCTGGCTAGCTGCCTGTGGGGTGAAGCCACGGGGCTGGATGGCATCTCACTCGCCCTCATGACCATGAAGCAGTCTCTTTTGTTTGAGTCCCTGGGAACGTGCTGCAGTTCTGAGCCTCTGCTCTGAGTGCAGACGGGAGCAGCAGCAGAGGACAGTGTGTCTTTCTCTGACGTGAAGTGGCAGAGCTGTGCTGGGGAGACCGAGCACCTCGCACATCTGAGAGGGCCCTAGCCTCTGCGGTGATCGTTGGGTACCGTTCTAGATGTGAGCAGAAACAAGCAAAATAAATTTGATTCCCAAGAAAATGAAACAGCAAATCATGGGGACAATTTATGTGGAGATAAACGGTAGGACAGTGACAAAGGCAACTGATTAAATTCATTTTTATTTAACGAAGAATCATTTTCAAGCAAACCATAAGTCAGTGGGATTTCTCAGCAAATCCCAGGCCCACAGGCTGACCACCAGGGGGAAGGCCCACCCACAGCTGCCCGAGGCACCTGGGTTAAACACTCAGAGACTACGACCGTGGGTGCCCGCGTCTCAGGCAGGGTAAGCGACAGCTGCAGGCAAAGGCGAGGCAGGTTCCGATGTCCGATTAAAAGATGCCTGGAGGGTCTGGCACCTGAGAAGGACACAGATGTGTTTGCTGAGTGAATTAATTCGAGGCAGGGTAGGAGCCAAGAAAAAGGCTCCTTCTTATAGTGAAATAACTCCTAAAAAGCTGTTTGGTTAGAATTTCCACGGGATTGGCCAAATGCTTCATTTTTATGCATTTAAAAAGTTAGCAACTCTGGTGATGCACTTTCACCCCCGACAGGTCACCTGCACCCAGCAGTTCTGTGCAGGTGTCAGGCCTCGTGGGCCGGTCTCAGACACTTGAACTGACTGCAGGGTCCCTCATCACTGGCCACTGTTTTTGAAAGTGTTTCCCACAAGCCAGAAGACAATTGCTTCACTGTGGTTCATGCTTCATAGGAATGTGACAGGCAACGAAGAGATAACCCAGCGCCTGGACCCACCTGCTGCCTCAAACCCTCTCCAGGAAGCGAGGGGCCTGAGGGCACCTGCTCGAGTCTGGTTCTACCCACTGCTTGGAAGTTCTGTTGGAGTGACCAGTTTTAAGTGTTCATTTCTTTTCTCTGCTGGATTGAGAATTGTACCTTCCTTTAAAAATTTTTTTTGAGATGGCCAGTGACAATCTGCCTCCATCACCTGACAGGAAGGTACAGAGAAGTGGCAGAGAGGATGTCATTTCTTTTACAGATCAGCACCGATTCTTTGAATCCACAAGGAAAAGTAACCGAATCAGAAGTTTTGTGGTGCCCGAGTGTGCAGTGAATCATCTCAGCACCTTCCGCAGAGCTCAGGTGCGTGTGAATGGCGTGGCCTACATCTCCAAGCATCACGCGCTGAATGGTCTGTGCAGTGGCAGCATTTCCCTTTTAACTGCATCGTATTAAGTCACTGCCTCTTTTATGGTCTTTGATTTCATAAATCACACTTGCTTTCCTACCTGGTGTACAAAGCTCAGTCTTTCATTTTAGATGATGTTGGGACACTGAGGTGGCTGTGTCCACAGGTCACCTACAGCTGTCGTCAGTCCTGCCGCCTCATCTGCTCGTGGACGTCTTGGTATTCTCATCCTCTGTGACGGTGGTGGTTTCTTATTGACTGGATAGGAATAAGGAATGAGAAACAGGAATAAGTACAGTCCTTATTCCTTATTGACTGGACATCGGCATCTGTCTGGTTGTGGGTTTATTTATTGGTTTAAAGCTTTCAGGGAAATCTCATGTTCCTGCTGACTGAAAAATAAGATAAAATGTGACCTGTTGGACCAAGCGGGTGTATGGGCTGTGTTTATTCCTGGTGTCATCTCACATGTGTCTCTGATGAGCCTCCCTTCCTCGGGTGTTCCGCCTCTCCCTCTGTCTGGCTTGTGTTCCAGGGCCTCCGCTCCAGACCAGGTAATCTCCCCACCTTGAGTCTCACTCACTCTCCCCTTGCAAATGCAGAACTCGCTCACGACACTGACGGCTCTCATGGTCTGTCTTCTACCAGCTTTCCTTAAGCCACTCAGACTCATGTTGTGTCCATTTTTGAACATTGTTGAACAAAGATCAGTCACAGAACAGCCAGGTCTCTGGAAAGGACAGGTGTGTACCCAGGTCCCACCCCTAAAATATTCCTTCTCCCCTCTATTTTCAGATTTGACACCACTTACTTCCCTGTTCTTTGTGAAACCATATGTGATAATTATCCACAGATACAGCACCATTGATGCATTTTCCATGATGGACAGAGATTTGCCAACTTTTCTTGATAGATTTGTCTTGAGTACTGTTTATGACTTTTTTTCTCTCTTGAAATCTTTTCCTTAGAATAAGTACTTTATTTCAATGTTAACATAAAAGTGGGTGTGAATAAGAACTTTGTCTCCACAAATATTTTTTCAGGTGATGTTATTTCTGTGTATACAACAAACCAAGGTCCAGGGTTGGGGAAACTTGGAGATTTTTCTCAAGGAAATGCCTTGATATTTCAAATAGACTTTTAAAAATTTATTTTAATGCTCAAGATTTTTTTATTCCCAAGATGTTAAACTTGTGTTTATGTTTATTTTACTACATAAGCAAAGTGAAAGTATGGGTAAAACTATAGAAACAAGAGTTAAATTTCTAGTGGCTGAGGTGCGTGCATGCACACGCATGCGTGTGCGCACACACACACATTTATGTGTGACTTAAGTAACTTCAGTTTAGTTATGGTGAATATTATGGTGTTGATGTCCTATAATTTTAGCATCTTATACTGTTATTTCATTTTTCATTTGTCACTGAAGCATTTTATTTTATTTTTTCAAAATTGTGTAAATCTCCTGACTATAGAGCCCAGTGAATTATCACGATGTGAACCCTCTGGTTAAGGAGTGGGGCATTTCCAGCGTGAGTCTCACCTTGTCCTACCCCAAACCATACCATATTTCCCTCCAAAGATGACCTCTTTCCAACTTCCAACACTGCAGCTTAGTTACACAGATTTATTTATTCATTTTATTATTTTATTGAGGTCATATTTGCTTATAACATTGTGTAATTTCAGGTGTACATTATTATATATCAGTTTCTGTATAGACTGCATAGTCTAGTTTTTATCCTTCACCATACATATGGGCCCCTTTACCCCTTTCACCCTCCCCCACCCCCTTCCCCTCTGGTAACCACTAATCTGTTCTCTTTCTCCATGTGTTTATTTTCCACATATGAGTGATATAATATGGTATTTATCTTTCTCTGACTGACTTACTTCACTTAGCCTAAGACCTCAAGGTCCATCCATGTTGTTGCAAATGGCACAGTTTTGTCTTTTTATGGCTGAGTAGTATTCCATTGTATACATATCACATCATCTTTATCCATTCATCCATTGATGGGCACTTGGGTTGCTTCCATGTCTTGGCTATTGTGAATAATCCTGTGATGAACATAGAAGTGCACAAATCTCTTTGAATTGTTGATTTCATGTTCTTTGGATAAATACCCAGTAGTAGGATAGCTTGATCATATGGTGTTTCTATTTTCAATTTTTTGAGAAATGTCCATACTGTTTTCCATGGTGGCTGTACCAGTTTGCACTCCCACCAGCAGTAGTTACACTTATTTTTTATTTTATTTTTTTCAATTTTTATTGATGTCTTAAAGTTTTATAACACTGTGGGGTTTTAGTTGTACATTATTATTTGTCTGTCACCATATGAATGCATCCCCTCACCCCTTCTGCCCACCCCCACCCCACTTCCCCCTGGTAACCACCAACCAGTTCTCTCTGTCTGTGTGTTAGTTTATATTCCACATATGAGTGAAATTGTGAAATGTTTGTCCTTCTCTCTCTTGCTTATTTCACTTAACATGATACCCTCTAGGTCCACCCATGTTGTTGCAAATGGGACAATTCTGTATTTTTTTATGGCTGAGTAGTATTCCATTGTATATATATGCCACATCTTCTTTATCCAATCATCAGTTGAGGGACACGTGGGTTGCTTCCACTTCTTGGCTATAGTGAATAATGCTGCAATGAACATAGGGGTGCATAAGCATCTTGGAATGGTTGATTTCATGTCCAGTGGGTAGATGCCCAATAGTGGGATTGCTGGATCATAAGGTATTTCTATTTTTAATTTTTTGAGGACTCTCCATACTGTTTTCCGTAGAGGCTGCACCAGTTTGCATTCCCACCAGCAGTGAATTAGGGTGCCTGTTTCTCCACAACCTCTCCAACATTTGTTGATTTTTGTCTTGGTGATTATAGCCATTCTAATGGATGTAAGGTGATATCTTAGTGTAGTTTTGATTTGCATTTCCCTGATGATTAGTGATGTTGAACATCTTTTCATGTGTCTGTTGGCCATCTGTATATCTTCCTTGGAAAAATGTCTGTTCATATCCTCTGCCCATTTTTTGATCAGGTTGTTTGTTTTTTTGTTGCTCAGTTGTGTGAGTTCTTTATATATTACAGAGATCAATCCCTTGTCGGATATACAATTTGTGAATATTTTCACCCAGCTGGTGGGTTGTCTATTCATTTTGGTCCTGGTTTCATTCGCCTTGTAGAAGCTCTGTAGTCTGATGAAGTCCCACTTGTTTATTTTTTTCTTTTGTTTCCCTTGTCCAGGTAGACATGGAATCCGAGGGGATCCCTTTATGACTGATGTCAATTAGTGTACTGCCTATATTTTCTTCCAGGAGTTTTATACTTTCAGGTCCTGAATCCATTTTTGAGTTGATTTTTGTGGATGGTGATAGAAGATGGTCTACTTTCATTCTTTTGCAAGTTGCTGTCCAATTTTCCCAGCACCATTTATTGAGGAGACTTCCCTTTCTCCATTGTATGTTCTTTGCTCCTTTGTCAAAGATTAACTGTCCATAGGTGTGTGGTTTTATTTCTGGGCTTTCAATTCTGTTCCATTGATCTGTGTGTCTATTTTTGTACCAGTGCCATGCTGTTTTGATTACTATAGCTCTATAGTATATTTTGAAATCAGGGATTGTGATGCCTCCAGCTTTGTTCTTATTTTCAGGATTGCTTTAGCTATTCGGGGTCTTTTGTTGCCCCATACTAATTTCTGTATTTTTTGTTCTATTTCCATGAAGAATGTCATTGGGATTCTGATTGGGATTCCATTGAATCTGTAGAATGCTTTAGGTAGTATGGACATTTTAACTATGTTTATTCTTCCAACCCATGTGCATGGAATATTTTTCCATTTCTTTATGTCTTCATTGATTTCTTTCAATAGTGTCTTATAGTTTTCATTGTATAGGTCTTTCACCTCCTTGGTTAAATTTATTCCCAGATATTTTATTCTTTTTGTTACAATTGTAAATGGGATTGTCTTTTTGAGTTGTCTTTCCATTAGTTCATCATTAGCGTATAGAAATGCAACTGAGTTTTGTCAGTTGATTTTATACCCTGCCATTTTGCTGTGGTTGTTGATTATTTCTAGTAGTTTTCTAATGGGTTTTGGGTGGTTTTCTGTGTATAAGATCATGTTGTCTGCAAATAGTGACAGTTTCACTTCTTTGTTGCCTATTTGGAGTCCTTTTATTCCTTTTTCTTGCCTAATTGCTCTGGCCAAAACTTCCAGTACTATGTCGAATAAGAGTGGGCACCCTTGTCTTGTTCCTGTCCTCAAAGGAATGGCTTTCAGTTTTTCCCTGTTAAGTAGGATGTTAGCTGTGGGTTTGTGATATATGGCCCTTTTATGTTGAGGTACTTTCCTTCTATACCCATTTTGTTGAGAGTTTTTATCATAAATGGATGTTGGATCTTGTTGAATGCCTTCTCTGCATCAATTGAGATGATAGTGTGGTTTTTATTCTTCATTCTGTTAGTGTGGTGTTTCACGTTGATTGATTTGCAGATGTTGAACCATTTCTGTATCCCTGCTATAAATCCCACTTGATCATGGTGTGTGATCTTTTTGATGTATTGCCGTATTCAGTTTGCCAATATTTTGTTGAGGATTTTTTGCGTCTATGTTCATCAGTGATATTGGCCTGCAGTTTTCCTTCTTTGTGTTGTCCTTGTCTGGCTTTGGTGATGTTGGCCTTGTATAATGTGTTAGGAAGTATTCCATCTTTCTCTGTTTTTTAGAATAGTTTGAGAAGGATAGGTATTAAAGCTACACTAATTTTTAATCATTACAAAAATATAACAAATGTATGTTTGTTAGCGTATTGTCATTATTTCTTTCTGAATTTTTTTCACTCAAATGATGCTTGTGAGATTCATCAATTTTGCACATAAAGCACTTAGTCATTTTTACAGCTCTGTCATATTCCTTTGCAACAATATACACCGACATTACTTGACTGTGGATGAAAATATGTCTTGTTAACACTCTGGGGGGCTGCTGGGACTTTGATTGGGATTATACTAGATCTACTTTAGGAAATGACCTTTTTCAATATTAAGTCTTTCAATCAATGCACATGGTATAACAACCCCTTTTATTTAGATTTTTAAAAAACATTTTCCAGTATTATTATTGTTTTTTTTTACTATGTAGAGTATTTTGTTGTGTTTATTCCTAGATATTTGAGGTTTTCTTGAGGCTATTTTACCCTTAAAAATTTTAGTCTTTCGGGCTGGTCCAGTGGCTTACTGGTTAAGTTCGTGTGCTCTGCTTCGGCGGCCTGGGGTTCATGGGTTCAGATCCTGGGTGCAGACCTGTGCACCACTCATCAAGCCTTTCTGTGGTGGCTTCCCATATATAAAACGGAGGAAGATGGGCACAGATGTTAGCTCAGGGCCAATCTTCCTCAGCAAAAAAAAAAAAAAAAGGCAGGGGGAAGATTGGCAATGGATGTTAGCTTATGGCCAATCTGAAATAAATTTCAGTGTTAATATTGTTCTGGTACACATAAATAAAATTTTCATATGCTAATTTTGTATCCAAAATTTGCTTAATATTATAGTAGTCTACCTGTAGGTGCCTGTGGAGTTTTTACAAACATGATCATGACATATGCAGATAATAGCAGTTTCATCTCTTTCTTTATAAACTGTGTGACTTTCATTTGGTTTTCTTGACTCTCGAAATGACTAGGACACCCAACACAGAGTTGAACAGAATTGATGACAGCAGGTGTCTGTCCTTATCCCCAGGCAGAGGGAGAATTCCTGATATTTGACAATTAAACATAAATTTGCTACAGTTGATTTTAGATATCCATTATTAGTCTAGGAAGTCTCTTTCTATTCCTACATTACTAAAGTTTTTATATGAATGGGTGTTGAATTTTGTCAAATGACTTTTCTGCATGCATTAAAAAGGTTATTTGATTTTGTTTTCTTTTATTGGGCTAATATGCTGCAAAATCATACATCTTACCAATTTTATTCTAGTCAAGTTCCTTAAAAAAAAAGAAAGTTTTTACACATCAAGATATTCCAAAGCACAATTTCAGAATTTAAAAATTAAATGTTCATGATTTCAGCTCATGTCACTTATTTGTTATTTCTTTTGTAGAAATAAACTCCATTGTCTTCTTGTTTGAAAACTTTGTTTCAATAATTAGGACTTATTTTTTAGGAAAGCTGCAAATGTTAAAATGTTTTGGTGCTCTTGACTAGTTTGCTTGAAGATTTAAAACTAATTTTGAACAAATGCAACCAAACTTAAATGATGGATTTAAAAAGTTCAGTATAATTATAGGACAAGCCACGGCATTCTAGAAGACCAGACAGAGCCAAAATCTTAACCCGTCAAGAGTACATGGAAAGAAGCACATAAATGAGTGCCCCCAGCTGGCTCAAGATTTGAAGTGTCCAGTTCACTGAACAGCAAGATGGGGGCTGTGGGGAGGGGATGATGTGGTATTTATTAAAACACCGAATAACTAGAACTTTGCCTTACAACTCCTCATTTCTACCTCATAATCCAGTTTATCTGAGCTTAGCCGTGGAGAGGAATTATTTAAATTCTGTATCTGAACCTGTGAGATCTGAATTTCTTTTCCGTGCTTTCTTCAGAGAAAGTGGACAGACAAGCTCACAGCCCTCAACTCCGGACATTTTTATTTGAATAACAGGGGGAATATTCCTCCTCATCTGGACATTTTTGAAGCCTCAATGAAAACTGTGAATGAAAAAGAAATATTTCCACCCAAAGATGACCCTATAGAGAAGCTGACCCCACCCAAGCTCATAAGTTTGACAACACAAAACTTCCATCATAATTTTAGAGCCTCGTTCTTATATATCAATATGCAGCCAAATATTACAAAATACCTGTAGAAGTTTTAAACACTAAGTATAGAGATTGAATTGGAAGGAAGAGAGGGATTTGGAAGAATGAGATATTATGTAGGCAAGAAAAGAAAATTTCAAAAAAACCCATAGTTTTGGAGGAAAAAAGACATTGAACCTGTGAAACAAGAAGAGTATATTATAAAAGGAAAAAAAGGACCTTTGAGAATTAAAAAACATGGCCTCAATGAAAATATAAATCAATGGTGATTTTGGAAGCTAAAGTAATTGAGAAAAGGACCTAGAAATTAGGAAAAATAAAGCAGATTAAAATATGAGATAAAAAATCAGAAATGAGTGACCAATTCAAGAGGTCCAGCAAAGTGTACAGTAAAAGGAATTGGCAAAGAAATACTAACTAAAAATCTGAAAATAGGAGGACATGCATTTCTAGAATGAAAGAATCCTCATCTGCCCAACACAGTGAATGAATAGAGAACACAACAAAGCGTTTTGTCAAAAATGTCAGAATACCAGGGCGAAGGCAAGTCTCTAAAATATTTCAGACAGGAGGGAAAGTCAGATCCGAGAATCTGAGAATCAGAACGTCACACAACTTATCAGTGATCAGGTTGGAATCTGGATGATGATGGATGACTTCATTCTAACATTCTAGAGGAAAATTACTGCTCAGCTCTATTATCCACCCGGGAAAATTATGAGTTACATCAGAGAGTAGAAGACAGACATTTTCAGCACATGGGTCTCCATTTCCTCTTTGTTATGAGTTCCTGGAGAAGGTGTCAGAGCAGATGGAGGTCACTGCTCTGCAACAATCCTGTCCACTCTGTTGCTTCCCTGAGACAAAAGTCTAGCCACCCAGGAGGTCCAGCCACTGTGCAGCCTTCCTCTTCCAATGGAAAGATGCCCTCCCTCTCTCACTCCTGCTCCTCTGCATCAGCCTAGGAGAATAAGGCATTTATTTTAAATTTGAGAAAATTGCTTCATATGAAATAAGGGGAAAAGCCATGTTGCTAAGATTTAATAATAAATCATTAAATTTTCATTATTCACGTACCATTTCTTGAGGTCCTCTGTACAACAACCAGTATCAAATATAGGCTGAATAGGGGAGCTATCTGAGAAATTATTTCAAAGGAATAGAATCAATCATTCAGTCAATCGATTGATCAATATATCCAAAGTCACATGGATATAGACACATACACAGAAATTATCGTGCACACACACAGCACATCAGCAGCAATTCTCGTGGCTCTCCCACATCCACATCTCCAGGACGGCTCCCAGGCTGAACTCTGGCCCACAGAGAGGCAATGGTGGTCAGGAGCAGGCACGGGTAAGTGCCAGAGGACACGGCCAGGTCTGAGGCCTCCTGCATTGGTGTGCAGCTCTCAGATTGACAGAGGAAGGAGATCAGCTTGTCGACAGCTGGGGTGCATGTAGTTTTCCTTAGAACATGGCAGATCGGCCACCTTGTGAGGACAAGGTCTTGGCAAACGGCAAATAGCAAAAGGCACACTGGTTTCCTTCTGGGAATCCCTTCATTTGAAAAAAGGACCCAGGTATTAACTTTATGGCAATAAATATGAAATCAACAAAACTCTGAAAATTTTCTACGTAAGTGATGTGATTTCATTCTCTTTACTTCATGGACCGGCTGAAGTCTCTGCTCACCCGCCTGGAGCCCAGAGTGGGGGCCTCACCTGGGTCTCAGGGTTGCGAGCAGTTCTGTCATAGAGTCTTCCCAGTAACTGTCCCTTTTAAAGCAAATCATTCAGGATTGTCACCCTGAGCATTTCATCCACACATGAAGCATTGATACAGGTTCTCTCCTCTGAAGGAGGAAAGAAAAAATACTCCTGCTATGTCTTCTCTTTCTGCCTCTGAACTGAAATTCATGCCAAGAAGCACAATACGAAGAACATCCTGCAGACACCTAAAATGTGTTGTGTGATCTTTTTATCTTTTCAACAATCTTCCCAAAGACTGAGGGTAGAATTATTTTCCAATCTCATGCTTAAATTTGAATAGTGGCATTGTTTACATACTGCGTTTGGAAAAAGGCACAGCAGAAGGAAAGGCCCACAAGTGCATTTTCTGTGAGTAAATGCTGAACATGGATTCGTTGCTCTTCCTCCGGGTCTCACGCAGGCGGTATCTGAAGAACTATCTCAGGTGAGATTGTAAGAAAAATGGCTTTTCCAATGCTGTTTATTGCTTTCACTGTTGTTTAAGAGCTTTTAAGAGCAATTTTTTCCTACTCCCCAAGCACCAACAAAAGAGCACTACCAGGGAAAATTGTTCTCTGGCAAGCTTTTAAATAACACAGCTTAGAAATAAAGTAGCTTCAGGAGTGGTGCTTCTAGAACTTTCCAGCCGATGGCGAGGGTGGGTGTGGGTCTGTGGGGCTGGACTCAAGGCTGCCTGCTGCCACACCTGCCCCACAGGCTGGTCCCATCCTGGGGTGAGTCTGTGCTGTGCGGTCTTGGGTGCATTTCCTTTTTCCTTTTGGATGGCTTGGCTGTACCAAGAATGTGTTTATTCACTCGGACAGCTGGCATTTCCTCCCACTCTGCCCCATCTTACCAACCAACTTGGTCACCAAGCTGGACTGATTGATGTGACCTAATGACATGAAAGACCTCAGTTGTTAAAGGTTTACTTCAGAGGAGAGGTAAAAACGCTTGCTAGTGGTCAAAATAAAATGGAGAAACTCTTAAAAACAGATGTGGAGATTTTAAAGAAGGGAGATACAAACAATGAAGTAGGACACGTGTGGGGTGTAGAAGGAGGGGCGGCAACAATGTGCCTGTGTGTACACACCTCTAACATGCACGTGTAATTGTGTGCATGCATGTGCACACATGTACAATACATTTATGCATACGCACACACATGTGTTTTAATAGATATGCAGGCATATACTCTAAAATGCACATGTATGTACACATATTTATTTTTGGAACAAGAAACACAGCAAGAATAAAGCAGACTCTAAAGAACATGATGACCTGCACCGCGGGGTGTCATGGGAGAGGGCAGAGGCGCCGTGAAGCAGTGAGGCTCCTCTGAGGGAAACTTTTCGTAGTCTTGACTTTTGCAGCTTATAAAAATTTACATATTTAAATATTAAAATTAAAGCAATCTCTAAAATTGAATGCTCACAACAAATGAACCTAGATGTACATCACATTGATAACATGACAACTCAGAAAAATAATTTACTCAAAAATTTTCCCATTGCTCCCTTAGTAGAATAAATTCTAAGCAAAAAATTTTTAAATGAATTCAGCCATTATATTTTTGGTAATGATACTAGTGTAGTAATTCTAAACTCTCATATACTTTGTAGAATAGATAAAATCAGTAAATTTGTTGAGTTGCTAGAAGCCAGGATTCCCTCTGTGAGAGGAGAGGAAGGAGACACAGAGGAAGGTGAGAAAGAGCCCTGCGGTTGTGGATGAGAACTGCGGTATCGTGATAACTGTGTACACATGTGAAGGTGTGATTACAATATATGCGCATGAATATAAACATATGCATGTATAAAGGCACATGTATGTCCTTATATGTTTATGTTCACAGTTCCTCCAGCTTTATTCTTTTTCAGGAGTATTTTGACTACTCTAGGACTTGAAGTTCACATATTTTAGAATAACTTTGTGAATTTCCAAAAGATTGCTGAGAGTTGGACTGGTTTTTCATTTAATTTCTACACTAATTTGCGGAGAATTGACAAATTTACACTGTTAAATATTCCAATCCACTTATACAGTGCATCCCTGCATTTACTTAGGTCTTTGTAATTTATCTTACTATTGTTCAACATTTTTCACTATAGAACTTTTGCATGGATTTTGCTAAATTTATCGTTAGGTATGTGATTTTTTTAATGTGATTGTAACATAATTTATTTTATTTTATTTTCTGCTGCTGTACAGAAAGAGAACATTAATTTTGTATATTTATTATTTCCTTTTTTTAGTTTTGATTGGCTATTTCTTTTTTGTTTCACGTATTAGAAGCACAGATTATTGATCTTCAGTCTTTTATTCCCTAATGTATGCATCTATATATGTACATTTCTCTGTAAGTAGTGCTTTTGCTGTGTTCCACAGGTATATATGTCTTCCCTTCATTAAAAATAATTCAAAATATTTTCTTATTTTCTTTCTGTATTAGAGTTCTCCAGAAAAACAGAGCCAATAGAATGTTTGTGTGTATATGTATTCATATATATGTATATATGATATGAATTGAATTCTTGAATTGAATCAACTCACACAATTGTGGGGCTGGCAAGTTAGAAATCTGCAGGGTAGACCAGCAGGCTGGAGACCCAGAGAAGAGCTGATGTTGCAGCCTGAGTCTGAGGCCATCTGGAGGGAGAATCCCCTCTTCCTTGGGGGACCTCAGTCTTTTCTCTTTAGGCCTTCAACTGATAGGATGAAGCCTACTCACATTATGGAAAATAATCTGCTTTACTCAAAGTCAGCTGATTTAAATGTTAATCCCGTATAAAAATACCTTCACAGAGACATCTAGACTGATGTTTGATCAAAACCTGGGTATCATGACCTAGCCAAGTGGACACATAAAATTAACCATCATACCTTCTGATTTCTAATTTGCCCATAATTTATTTAGAAGCATATTATTTATTCCAAGGTATATATATCAAATTTTATATATCAAATGATATACATCATTTATCAGATATATCCATATTATTAAATTATCCTAATTTTTTTTTTTTTTGGTGAGGAAGATTGGCCCTGAGTTAACATCTGTTGCCAATCTTCCTCCACTTTCTACGTGGGATGCCATGACAGCATGGATTGATGAGTGGTGTGTAGGCCTGTGCCCAGGATCCAACCTGCAAACCCCGGGCTGCCAAAGCAGAGTGCGTGAACCAAAACCACTACTCCACTGGGCTGGCCCCAGACTATCCTAAAATTTTAAAGACAATGTTTAAATGTGTATTTTCCTTTCATATATAAAATTAAATAGGAAGAAAACATCCTTGAGTACATATTTCCTATTCCTAGAGGCCATTATTTATGGAAACAGAGATATTTATGGAAACAAAGGGACATGTGGGAGTCTGAGAAGCCATTTCAGATGTGACTCATGTGTCCTGAACTTATGGTAGAGAACATGTAAGTGCCTTCACAGAGGGCAGTAGATCACTTGATGGCCAGGGAGAACCAAGAAACAGCGTGGTGTCTTTACTATAACACCAGTGTCTCTCTCTGTGCTGGAGGGAGGGGAGGTGTGGACCATCTGAACCTTTCTCTCACAGCTTTCATTTCTGTGAATGTTGTTGGTCCCTCCAGTGGCTTTTGTTGTGCACAAGTCACAATCAATGAAAGATTCAGCAACAATGCAAAAGATGGGAGAGTTTCAACTTCACGCTGATTCTTGGAAATGCATGAATAGATAAGATGAAATTGAGTGATAGGATGTCAAAATATCTTGCTGAAATTTAGCATCAATTCTGCCCCACCTCCTCCCCGAAAGGTGTATGTTGCAATAATGATTTGACAATTAAAAAGTAGTAATATTGACAAAAAAGGTTAAATAAGTGAATGTCCACATCCCACAACTTGTTGGTTAGTGTTTGAGTTTCATTCTACCATGAAAATTTTCTTGAGACTATTGACCTTGTTAGCAGAAGCTCCTGGGAGCAGGTTCTTGTAAATGAATGAGAAGATGTAAAATAAAACTCTGATAGAAGTATTGGTCTCATTACAGCGAAGAATGTGCAGTGCACTAGAACCAGCCTCTTAGGATCAATATATCCTGGGGTCAAGGAATTTGTACAGTCTCATAAATTCATGTTTTATTTTTTCCCCGGAGCTTCATATTGTCTCAACAGTGCTCTTAATGGCTACGCTGGCATTCTTACTTGAAAGCCAGGTTTTCCATAAGTAGCTTAGAAATGAATAAGACTTTTAAAATAAGAAATTGTAAGACTTTTTCTAGCACTTGTTATTAGGTAATTGACTAGAAAAAAAATGTGTGGGTAAACAAAATATCTCTATAGTATTTCTATGAATACCATTTATGGGAATTGATATTTTCTAGATGAAAATTGAAATGATTATAAATGTTTGCAAAATAACTAAAAGTAGAACCACAAATTCTTCTGCACCATGAAAATAAGCTTTAAATAATATCTAACTCATACAAATTAAATGCAGAGAAAATAAATTATCTCATTGGTTATATGGCAACCTGAAATTCAGGTTTATTTATTTTAGGTCTACAGAGTGTCTGATTGATTTACATATTATCTACAAATTTCTAATTTACTAACCTCTGAACACTGTAAAGTATGTATTAATATTAATCAGAATAGGCATTGCCGTAAACTTGACCATTATTTAAGCAATGGTTAAAGGAAACCATGATATGACAGTTACTCATTTGCTTAGATACTAAAACCCCCATACTCAGGAGCTGCTCCTCCCAGGACGCAGTTTCATTCAAGGGCCCTGATGTATGGGGACGGTGTAGGGTTTGACTTTACATTTTCTTCAACGTCTTTGGTGTTTGCTGCCTACTCTTCACAGATGTGAGTGAGAAAGTGGAGTGAACAAGTGAAAGAAAATACGGACAGAAAGAAACACCAAGGGAGAAGAGTGAGCAGCCCCCAGAGGGCCCTGGTCGGCAGATCTCCGGGCAGCGACAGAGGGAGCCATGGGCCACCTCCTCACCTGGGACTGGGCAGCAGAGGCCGGGGGTGCAGGAGGCTTGCCTGGGCTTGGAGTGAAGGCGGAGGGACCAGCGGCCTCCGTGGGCGTGTGACACAGAGCGATGAGGGAAGTGGACATGGAGAATGCTCCTGTGTGTCGTGACTACAGTGACTGCTGAAGATAGATACTTTTCAAACATTGCAGGGAAGGTTGCATTGTTTTCAATCTGGATGCCAGACACTTATTTACTGAGTGTGACTCTATGCAGATGGGCCACAGGTGGCTCTGTTTTGTATGGTTTATGGTTGTACATTAAGTATTAAATTTATCTAGCTTTGTATTATATTTGCATATATTTAAAGCAGATTTGTGACTTTAACAATGAAGCTCCTGTCACCTTCCCCATTTGCACCATCTCCAGCTGCAGAGGAGTTGGAATGACATCACACTACTTGCTGGGGACCTTTCCCAGACCCTGACATGAGCTCCGCTGGCCACACCAGCCCACATGGGGGAGAGCTGGGAGGGGATTCTAAGATATCACAGGCCTGATCTCACCAAGGAGCCACACAGACGCCAGTATTCCTCTCCTGCATGTGTTTAAACACATTTCCTCTGCTATTAGCAAGTGAAGATTTTATTGCTATTATAGTTTTGAAAGAAAAGAGCTTTATTTTTTAGAGCAGTTTTAGATTCACTGAAAAATTAAGCAGAAAGTAGAGAGTTCCCATATACCCCTTGCCTCCTCCCCACAGCCTCCTCCATTACCAACATCCCCACCAGACGGTACATTTGTTACAACCTATGAAACTACATGGACCCGTCACCATCACCCAGAGTCCACGGTCTACACTGGGGTTCACTCTTGGTGTTGTACATTCTATGGGTTTGGACAAATGTGCAGTGGCATATGTCCACCATTACAGTGTCATACTGAGTACTTTCACTGCCCCCAAAATCCTGTGTGCTCCACCCATTCATCCCTCCTCCGTCTAACATCTGGCAATCACAGATCTTTTTACTGTCTCCATAATGTAGCCTTTTCCAGAATGTCATAGAGTTGGAATCACACAGTATGGAGCCCTTTCAGATTGGCTTCCTTCACTTAGTAACATGCACTTTTAAGGTTCTTCCTTTCTTTTCAGGGCTTGACCACTCATTTCTTTTCAGTGCTGAATAATATTCCAGTGTCTGGAGAGGGACCACGGTTTATTTATCCATCCACCTACCGAAGGACTTCTTGATTGCTTCCAAGTTTTAGTGAATGAATGAAACTGTGTTAGAGCTTTTTGTCAAAGGAGAATTATTTTAGAATCTTTGCTTTAGAAAGAGGAACATGACAGAATTCAAAGAGCACAGTAAGAGAAGAACTTAAAATCATTCCATTTAGAGTCAATTGTGAACAAGGGGAGTGTGCAGGGGTTCTCCGTGGGTGTGGAAATGGACATACTCATTCCCTCACGGTCCTTGTTCTGCCTGGAAAAATTCAGAGTGCACAGATGTGCGGCATATCACGTCTTATTAGTAGTGCTGGTTCTCCCAGGTGCATATGTCTGGTTGTTGTTACTGTTTTAAGCAAAAATAAATGATGATCTGAAGGTAAGACATTTAATGTTTGCCTAAGCTGGGAGTCAAATAAACCAAGATGTTCTTTCTTTATGGGCATTAGTGATATGATGCTTAAAAAGACTTCAGATGTTTCATGGAAGAAATTTAAAACATAATTTATTACAGTGCAAGGTGTCCACCGTGTACAGCATTGTTCTCTGCACTCAGAGGCCGTGTGTCCACTGTGGGCAGTCCTGAAGGGTGGACGGCATCTGGAAGAACAGCAGCAGGTGTGAACCCACTGAAGAGCCAGAGAAGCCCAGTGTGGCTGGGGGGCGGCCACCCCTGACCACCTCCTCACTCATACCCCAGGCCCAACCTGTCTTCATGTGCTCATTTGATGTCTGAATCTCTTCTTTATTGAAATGTCTGTTTGTATCGTTTGTCCATTTTCTAACTGGATTGCTTGCTCTGAGAATTCTTTGCATCTTCTGGACGTCAGTCCTCTGTTGAACAGTTTCTTCCACTGTGTCCCTGTCTGCTCACTCCTTCCCTGGCTTGTGCTGAGCTTCTAACTCTGAGGAGGTTCAGTTTATCAATGTTTCCTTTTATTTATTGTGCTTTTGGTGTCAAGTCCTAGAATTCATTGCCAAGCTCTAGATCCTGAAGATTTTCCTCCTTTTTCTTTTTCCTAAAAATTTATAGTTTTACATTTAAGTCCATGACCTGTTTTACGTTAATTTGTGAATCAGGTGAGCCTTCAGTAGAGGATGACTGTTTGCCAGCGGGTGTCCAACTGCTCCAGCAACTTTGTTGAAAAGACTACCCTTCCTTCCACCGTCCTTTGCACCTTTGTCAAACCAACTTGGCATCTCTGAGTGGGTCTATTTCTGGGTCTTTATCTAGCTCCATTGATCTGTGTGTCTCCCCCTCCATCAATCCCACATTGTAGTGATCACAGTAGTAGATTGATATAATCTCTCATTGTATACACAGTATAGCAGGCTTTCATATAAGGCAGAGTGACTTGTCCCACTTTATTCTTGTTTTAGCTAGCATAGGGCCGGTGTCTTTCCATATAAATTTTGGAATAAGCTAATCTATGTCTACAAAAAAAACCTTTGTGGTACTTTGATGGGAACTGCATTAACTCTAGAGCAACCTGTGGAGAACCGATGTCTGTACACCAAGTCTTCCAATCTGTGAACATGCTGTGTCTCATCAGCACTTGGTATTTTCAGCACAGAGATCCTGCAGAGGTTTTGTTAAGTTCATGGTAAGTATTTTATTTCCTTTGGAGTGATGACAAATGGCACTGTTCTTTTTTATTTTTATTTCCTCTTGTTCATCGTCACTATACAGAAATGGATTTTTTGGCATGTTGATATTATAGTCTATGACCCTGAACTCACTTTTTAGTTTTAGGGGTTTTGGGCATATTCTCTGTGATTTTCTCTGAAGACAATTGTGCCACCTGCAATAGGACTGTTTATTACCTCCTTTCGAAGGTGCAGCCTTTTTATTTCTTTTCCCCATCTCATTGCAGTGGCTGGGACTTTCAGTGCTCTGCTGAATAAGAGACAGAACAGATGTCCTTCTTTGTTCCAGATTTAAGAGAGAATTTATTGGCTCCTCTTAATAAAAATGAGCTTTTTACTTCCCATGTTGCTATCTTTTCCTCTCCTCTTAGCTTTTTTAAGCGGTTACATATTTTCTTATATAGATTACATATAAAATTTTAAATTATATGTGCAAATTTCTGTTTCTTGATCCATCCACCATTCAAGTTATCACTTGACTTGCCAGCATGTAAAGTAAGGAACTTGTTGCGTGTAACTAGCTCCCACCTTTTCTATGGCTCAGTCTTCTGACTTTGTCAGAAACCTATAGTTTATGTAGTGTTTCATGCTTAAAGTTCTCTTCTGTAAGTATAAGTTAGTCCTCCATGTCTGTTCTGAAGAGATGTTCTGATTGTGAGCAATGCATGGAGTCTACCATGTTGTAAACTCTCTGCAGAGGAGGCGGAGGGATGGGACTCACAGGGAATGGGTGTGAGTCCTCGTGTCCAAACTTGAGCACCTTGAAGGAGGAAGACATTCCAAATGGACTCCTTTTCTTATACTCCTGTCATTTGCCAAAATTACAACCCATTTCAGTGAGCTTCAAAGTTGGGCCATTACTTCCCTGAAGTCTTGTATTTATCCTCTGAAAAGACACAGTCACCTTGAGAAGAACGTTGAGCTCCCCACTCACCCCTTGGTTGGCTGGCACACCCTCTCCTTGCAGGTGCAGCGGCGGTGTCTGGGGAGCCTCATCACTTCTGCATCCTACACCTTCTTCCTAGGATTCCTGTGGCCTTGCTGGACGATCACACCAAGTGTGTTGATTTTGCCTGTTCAGAAAGGCTTATTTTAAGATATTTCTTTTGGTCATATGCAAACCAATCTTAGAAAATAATGACTACCTATAGGTTTTAATTATGTGACTGCTATGAACATAAGGCCCTAAAATAAGGGGTCCGTGTTCAAAGGTTAGGGAGAATGGCATAAAACCACAACATTGAGGGCTCCTCTGAAGTCTCAAACTGCAGTCAGGGTTGTCATTGTTAACTGGAAATGGAATATAGATTTCATAAATGCATAGGAAGTAATTTAAAAAATCTCCCAAGTGCGAGAGACTGCACAACTGTGCAGAATACTGCTCATTTCTCAAGGCAGGTACAAAACTAACGACATCAAAGCACTTCTTTTCTCTTACTTTCCGAAATTCTCTTTCCTACTAATGAAATTCCTCTTTCATTGTCATTGGAAGGCACCTTTGGCATGAAAAACGCCAGAACGTTTCCAGCGGAATTAGAGATCCCTCTCCCCACTTTTTGTTCATTTTGCCACAATATTGCCATTCTGGGACAAAGTACACCCAAGTCTGGCCAGATTGGTGCACCACTTCGGCTGAATTCCTCATAGTGCATTTGATTGTTTCTGTGTATGATCATACTAACTGTTAATGGTTTACAAATGTGTAACATATGACTAAGTTTCCAATGCAAACCAAAGGTATTTAGCTGACTCATATAATTAACATTTTAAAAACAAATTAGAAACTTTGGAAACCAAATATCCTTTCATGAGACTTCTTAGGGACCCCCTTGAGTGCTTTAGCAATATTGTGTGTGGTTAGTGACCACTGCAGGACTGGTATGTCATGCGTTTTCTGCTCTAATGCTCCCGAGAAATAGGCCCTCCCTCAGTTTTGATGAATTCCTGAATTCTCATGCACTGAATGTAACGAGACTGCACCCAAACAGCTATGGTGGTAACACCCTCTCACCAGTCCCAGCACCAGTCCTGAGACCTCTCCATTTAGAAGCTGGGCATTTCTTCAGCCCCTCAGCCTGTCCACAGTGTACCCCTATGAGACGCCCGAAGGGGGAGGGCATGAGACGCCCGAAGGGGGTCCTAATTCCTTCACTTGCTGTCTTTGCCTAAAAGGCCCTGGCACCCTCCGGGGGAGAATCTAGATCAGTGCTTCCAGTAGATCTTCCAGGTCCCAGATTCCTTCACGTTACAGAGAGCTAGCAACTGAATAAATGAGATTTCGTCAGCTGTAAGGGTTAGTGCAGGATCCAAAAGAGTCTACATTACAACCAAAGGTGGATTGAAAGAAACAGATTTCTTATACATCACGCAAAACAACTAAATTAGGTGTATATAACAGGGATGCTTTCTCCCAGGTTTTGGGAACTTAGGTGAGGTGAGGGTAAGACAAAAGTCAGCCATCTCCTTGACTTGAAGAATTTTCAATAAGGTTGGAAGTGGCCAGTACTTATCTGACTTTAACTGGGGTCCGAGAAACACTAGGTGACCAGTGTTCACCCGAAGTTCTTCAGTGAGGCGGCCCGTTCATCCCAGCTTGGGTTGAGAGCAGCCCACTGCTAGTGGGAGAGCTGGTGAAGGTCAGCTCACTGCACAGTCGGACAGTCAGATAAAAGGTCTCAGTGTCCACCTGGTTTCTTTCTGTCTCAGACCCTCAGCTCCACGCCATGTGCTGAAGAATCACTACATTTTATGAGATCTGCCAGAAAAAACGCTCTGTAAACAGTTGGCAGCTGTGTCTATTCCCAAACCTCAGGACACATCAATCCCATAAATACGGAGCAAGTGCTCAGCTCACCTGGAGGACGGAAGCCATCTCCTCTCCACATGGAACAGGGGAAATGAGAATGAAACAGGCAGAAAAACAGTTCTGGAAGCTTTGGTAAGAAAAAAATGGGAAGAACAGAATCAACACTGTGATTGCAGCTGTCTCCCCCAAACCGGGAAACTTCCCTTCCCCCGGCTGGATGGACTCAGGCCCACACTGGCCGTGCTGCCGCTGTGTGCCCTGACGCATGAGGCTGACCCTGAAACATGAACCCATGAATCCATGATGTTGCCTGGGAGCAGCAGGCCTGGAATTCCTCCACCATCCCCTACAACAGCCAGTTGAAGTATGAGCTTCCCTGGGTGGTAGGCCAAGCCAGTATATTCACACACTCGAGGAAGCACCAGAATGGTCAGGTGCATTGCAACAGCTGTAGTTTCTCAGGCCCAGCTCCATCAGGGTTTATCACCTGGTGTGTCTAGAATGGAGGCCAAGTAACTGGCATTTAAAACAAGCATCCTGAGTAATTGTGACTCAGGTGGTCTGTAGCCCACATTTGGGGAAGCACTGCCTTAAGGTTTTAGTGATGGATAGATTAGGGAGGTCATCTGACTTTCATGTCCCAGGTGCTGCATTTCCAGAGATGGCCATCAAAGGTGTCACCTCCACACAAATAGCAAAAGCAGAAAGGGACAAAGGGGCCCTCAGACAATCCCAGTGTCACTTAGACCCATCAGGCTGTGGTGGCCAGTCACAGGAGAGGCCAGGACAGAGGAGGAGGGACAAGCAGGAGGTTCTGAAGATGACGGCTTTCTCTAATTCACACCTTCTGTCAGGTGAGTCTTGGTGAGAGTACCGGGCCACACGGTGCAGCTGTGTCTCTTGGAGGGGAGAGCGGACAGCTGAGTCCTCTGAGCACGCCCAAGTGTGCGATCGCCAGGCGTGTCCTCAGAGCAGCAGGTCCGTGCTCCGTGACAAGTCCCGGGAGCTGGCCAGCACTGTGCCGGGAGCCGGGATGACTCTGGTCAGCCACACCATCAAGTGCAGTGAAAACATTCCCGATGGTGTTATTAGGACTCTTCCCAAAATTCAGGGCTAATTGTAACACCCAACAACAACAAATTAGTTCTCTTTAAAAAACGCGTTTTAATCAGTTTATTTTTAAAATGTAGGGAAAAGCTTACTGTTTTATGCATGTTATAATTCATTCTGGTGATGCTTGCGTACTTCTTAGTTCCCTGAAATATTAATTTGCTTAACATTGTTTACAAAATATAAAAATTCACAGTGGAAAAAAACGTGAAGCAAAGAGTAGCATGTGTGGCCATTTTCAGCAGGAGTAAGTGAACATGCCTTCCATTTTCAGTATGTTAAAACACTGACTAAATGGGGACTATTATGCACTTGTGAAGGGAAACACTCAGGCTGATTTCAGGATGCATCAGTTACATCACAGAATGACAGCGAGAGTAGTAAAGGAGAGGAGCTTCAAGCGCCAGCCGTTTTCTGTGCCACCTTCAAAGCTTAGCTCAGAAGAGAGCAAACAGCAGATGTGGGGAAACTGGAAGGCTCTGGAGCAGTTGTGGGTCCACCTCTGGCTCGTTCTGGGTTCAGACACATCATGAAAACACTCAGTCCTAACAGGGCCGGGACTGGCCTGCTGCACACCCTCCATAAGACACGTGCAGGGTTTGGGAGCAGCTGCAGGTGGGGGACAGGACATGGAGCCCTCTTACCACAGGTTAATAACATTTTCTTAGATTTTTTTCTTCTGCTTTCTTCCTTCCCCCAGATAGAACAGCTAATGTTATATTTTCTGTACATGTCTTATAAGCAGCATACAAGTGAGGATTTTGTTTTTATACAATCTGATAACGTTTATCTTTAATGAGTATATTTAATCCACTTACATTTAATGTAATTGCTGACATTTAGGGTCGACCTCCACCATCTTACTCTTCAGCTTCTTTGTTCTGTCCATTCAGCGTTCTCTTTTCTTTCTTGTGTTATTTGGAAATGACTGGGTAGATGCTATTTCATCTTCCCTTGATTTGCATATTAGTTTATACATCTATGTTTATTATTATTACTTTAGTGTTTACTCTAGATATGCATCCTGACCTACACCACCCGCTTGTGGTGAGTTTTCAGTATCCTTTTTCCAATCACTTGCTTTGATTGGTTATTTTGCCCCTGTTTTCCCTCCCATTTAAGTGATATGGTCCAGAGGTCACTTATAAGAATCACAATCTACCCAGCATCTCACCAACCTTCTTTCAGCCAGAGTCCCCTCTGCTCTACATGGCTGCTGCAGCTCCGAGCATTACATCAGCATGTGGGCACCAGGAACCAGTGGGTAGGGGGAGTACAAATGGACATCCACTAATGTCACATGCACAAGATGCAACCCCATGGCCAATCCAGATGCAGAGGAGGATGGTCAAGTATCTTCGTTTTTCTGGCCTTTATAGCAGGCCTGAGAGGAAGAAGCAGACAGAAAGTGAATATTGCGCATTTTAAGCAACAGACTCTATTTCTGTAATATGCTGATTCTGACGGCAGCATAACTCCTATGTCGACACATCCACTGGAGTGTCTTCCACTGCGATGTTAGTATTGCCTAATACTGTGTCCCTGAGGATCCAACCACCTGAGACCACCTGCACTCCAAGTGGCTGCCCTCTCATTATTGCTGATCCTGTTCCTCTGCACCCCTCTCCCCCCACGTGCTCCTGGACACGTGAGCTGACCGCACGCTGTGTATGTGGTCGGGATCGTGGGTCCTCTGAAAGTGAGCAGAAGGTCAGCATTTGCTCCATAGATATTTGATGTTGAGTAACTTGAAGACATAGTGGAGGCAACAGAGGATTTGAACTGAAGATCCACAGTGGCATTTGCAAACAGACATGTGCCAGCAGCAGAAATTCCTGGGAATTCAGGTCTTCTCAACCTGCAGCTGAGGGACAAACACTCCCAAAATGCCCACACACCATCCTGAGCCTCCCAACCCCCACCCATCTCCAACACACACACTGAAGTATTTTTTTTTTTTTGAGGAAGATTGGCCCTGAGCTAACATCTGTTGCCAACCTTCCTCTTTTTTTTTTTTTTCCTCCCCAAAGCCCCAGTACATAGTTGTATATCCTAGTTGTAGGTCCTTCTAGTTTTTCTATGTGGGCTGCTGCCTCAGCATGGCTTGATGAGCGGTGAGTATGTCCCCCACCCAGGATCCGAATCAGTGAACCCTGGGCCCCTGAAGCGAGTGCATGAACTTAACTGCTAGTCCACTGGGTTGGCCCCAGAAGTACTTTTATTACCTGAAGAAGAAAGCACCTGTGTAAGAGAGGCAGCAATAATCAATAGTCACTACCCGGAGCTCTGGGAGGAGATGGCCAGCTGCCTCATTGGGAAATCCTAAAATGCGAAGGTGACTGTGAGATGCAGGAGGAGTTGGGATAAGAGTGTGCGGCCATCACTACTGATGACGAAATAAATCCCGATGACAGGTTCTGCCAGCACACAGAAAGTTAATCCATGGCCAACCAGCTCTCAAAATTAGTAAATGGCATCATTTACGTGGCCTAGCTCAGCACTCCTGAAAATCTGACTGAAATGGTTTTTTCCTCCATTTTTTAACTTCTCTTTCTGTGAGTAAACCTTATGGGACAAGATTTATTTACATATTTTCGTCCCAGGATCCTCTGGTGTAGTAAAAAGTGCTGACTCGTTCTCATCTAATTTGCAGTGACAAATTCTGCAGAGACTGGAAACATATAAGGTGAGCTGATGCAACAGTGGTGCTGCGCACGGCGGCAGCGATCTGAGGCGACAGGAACTTCTCTGCAGCAGCTGAGGGCCCTGCTTTGTCTGTCAACACTCCAGCAGGACAGGAACAAGTCGCCGCTGCGTGAGAGAAAACACTCGGGGGAGGAGCTTGGCGCACTGGGTTCGCCATCAGAGGACCGGTGGTCGTCGGAAGGAAGCGATGCTGGTGGGCTGGAGCGACGCTCCGCAGGCAGCCTCGCTGCGATGGTGGCTCTCTCTTCCTTAGGTTTTTGTTTATGAGCCGTCTGTAGACTTCCTTCCAACTCACAGATGGAAACATGGCCTTCTAGGAGATGTTTGTGTAGAAATTGTTAGACCAGCCTTGTCCAGAATGGGAGATCAGTCACCCCCCTGGAATCTAATCGCAGGTTGTCACTAATTCATTTTCCTCGTGTGCAGACACATATCATAGGGCCCCCCACTGGAGTGTTGGTTTTGAATTTTAGGTGACTTTTTCTTGGTGGTAAAAATGTTTTGTTTTGTTTTGTTTTTGGTGGGGAAGACTAGTTCAGAGCTAACATCTTTTGCCAATCCTCCTCTTTTTGCTGAGGAAGACTGGCCCTGGGCTAACACCTGTGCCCGTCTTCTTCTACTTTATATGGGAGGCCACCACAGCATGGCCTGACAAGCGGTGCATCTGCCTGGGCTGGGATCCGAACCCGTGAACTCCAGGCAGCGGAAGCAGAGCATGTGAACTAAACCGCTATGCTACCTGGCCGGCCCCTTGTTTGCTTCTTTTTAAAAGTTTCTTTTTTCTTTCTATTCAGTTTATGTTATCATCTTCAGGTACCTCAGGGAATACAAAATTAATCTTACTTTGAGAACATAACCGTTGTTGACATCATATAAGGAAGCACAAATTCTGAAAATCTAAATTTATCTATTTCAATTCTAATAACAGATAATTCCTTATTTCTTGAGTATTTTAGGCATGTCTTTCATTAACTTGTTTAGAATAAGTTTTTCTTATTGAAAATTGTTTCTTAAGTCTTATTTTTGCAAAAACATCCAACTTAAAGCACACATTCCTCCTGGCATGGGAAGAATCTGGGTTGACTACAGAATCAAAGGTGGAGGAGTCTGGGAGCCTTTGAGAGGTGACGTCAGCAGTCCCAAGTCATTAAGTCTTTGGAGGAGAAATAGTCCTGATTCGTATGTGTTTGCCAGTTACCGTGGTGTAAATACTTCCATGTGTGTGGTTTCCAGCTTCTAACATGATGTCACTGAGTGCAAAGCTGGGAAGAGACACGCACTACAAGGCCTGAATCCTGTGACCCCGAGTTGTGTGACCAGTCACTGTAGCCGGAGTGGAGGAAGTCCTGATTGGCCACAGCTGGTCACATGACCCCTTCTTACTCCCCTGAACTTCACGGCTGGCCATCAGGATGGAGGATTCCCAGGACAGTAGAGGTGGTTCAGTGGAGGAGAGCATAGACAGGCCTGGAATAAGCAGGAAGTGGTAGTCTGGCCCTGCGCCTCCCAGCCCCGCTCCATCCCAGGCAGGATGCTATCGTGGTGGGAATCTTCCATCAGGAGGGGCAACCACAACCACAATTGATGGAAGTGTGCCTGTCACCGTGCTAGTTGTCAGCATCCAGCAGGTGCCTCCCTTTGCACACCAAAAACACAACAGTGACCACACCAACCAGCAGAGTGAGCCCGAGAGGCTGTGGCCTACAGCTTCCAGACCAGACTGTGCCCTCAGCCCTCAGATCACGGGCCAGGGGCCATGCAGACCCACCCACCGCTCTGGAGGCTTGGGACAAGTGGGCCTCTGCTGCCCTCCCATTCTTTTTTTTCCCCCCAGTGACTTTATTGAGACAATAATGGTTTATAACATTGTGAAAATTCGGGTGTACATTATTGTTTTTCCTTTTCTGAGTAGACTTCATCGTGGTCATCCCAAGTAGTCTAATTATTGTCCTACACCACACATATGTGTCCCTTTACCCCTTTCACCCACCCTCCTTCCCCTCTGGTAACCACTAATCTGTTCTCTTTATCTATGTGTATGTTATCTTCCACATATGAGTGAAATAATGCAGTATTTGTCTCTCTCTGTCTGGCTTATTTCACTTAACATAATACCCTCAAGGTTCATACATGTTGTTGCAAGTGGGATGTTTTTGTCTTTTTTATGGCTGAGTAGTATTCCATTGCAGATATATACCACATCTTTATCCAATCATCAGTTGATGGGCATTTGCTATTGTGAATAATGCTGCAATGAACACAGGGGTGCATAGATCTCTTTGGATCATTGATTTTGAGTTCTTTGGATAAATGCCCAGTAGTGGCATAGCTGGATTGTATGATATTCCTATTTTTAATTTTTTGAGAAATCTCTATACCATTTTCCAAATTTCCAAAATAAATTTCCAAACTGTTTTCCACCAGTTTGCATTCTCACCAGCAGTGCATGAGGGTTCCCTTTTCTCCACATCCTCTCCAACATTTGTTGTTTTTTGTCTTGGTAATTATAACCATTCTGACCGATGTAAGGTAATATCTCATTGTAGTTTTGATTTGCATTTCCCTAATGACTAGGATGTTGAACATCTTTTCATGTGCCTGTTGGCCATCTGTATATCTTCTTTGGAAAGATGTCTATTCTTATCCTCTGCACATTTTTTGATTGGGTTCTTTGTTTTTCTGTTGTTAAGTTGAATGAGTTCTTTATATATTTTGGAGATCAACCCCTTGTTGGATAGGTGATTTGCAAATATTTTCTCCCGGTTGGTGGGTTGTCTTTTCATTTTGTTCATGGTTTCCTTTGCTTTGCAGAAGCTTTTAAGTCTGATGTAGTCCCATTTGTTAAATTTTTCTTTTGTTTCCCTTGTCTGGTCAGATATGTTATTTGAAAAGATGCTGCTAAGATCAATGTCAAGTAGTGTACTGCTTATGTTTTCTAGGAATGCTGCCCTCTCATTTTGATGAATTCCTCCACGTCCTTCTTTATGAGAGCAAAACCTTGTAAAACCATCACATCCACAGGTTTGAGCTTCTCATGAGATCCCCCATTTCTCAGGATGAGGGGATAAAGTAGTGTTCCCTGAGACTTTCTCGTGAGTCAAGAAATCTTCTCAGAAAGGTCTGGGCGTCTGGTTCTCAGGCTGCAGTGAAGGGGTCATTTCCCCGACCCCAGGCCCTGCCAGCGGGGCTACATGGGCATGTTCTCCCTGATAGTCAACCCACCGGAATCCTCTCAGACACTCAGTTCATGGGGCCCACAGGACATGATTGGAGGGAACATATTGTTTTAGTATCAAGTTAGTAGTCTGTGCCATTCCACGTCAAAGGAGGATAGGTATTGGACACACAGTTCCGGAATTCATGGGAAATAAGGTTTTATGGTTTCAGCTTTTTCTTGGCATGGCAGAGATATCATCACACTTAAGGAAAACTTGAAAAATACAGGAAAACAGCATGAAGAAGAAAACTCACACTCAACTCCACCTTCTAAAAAAATTATTGTGAACATGTGGTGACATTCTCCCAATGAAAAGGCAAATATTTTAATAATTGAAACAAACATAGGATAAAAAACACAGACTATTCATGATTTTAAAGAGAAAACAACCCGTGCACATTACCTGTGCTCTCCAGATCCTACACACTGAGTTCATTTGTTCCTTATCCCTGTTGGGTTTACTATCCACCAAGGGACCTGTTACCTGCCCTCACCCATGTCTTGAGTATAGATCTTTGACTCTTTATCCTAAATTTCAAAAGTAGAGCATCTTACCAGCTGGTAGGGCTGCTCCTTCAAACTCACAGAGCGACTCCTGACGCTGATGAAATACATCCCAATCCATCAGGTGAGCCTGTCACTCTGTCACTGGCCTGATACCCAGATCCACTCAAACAAACCTCCCAGGAAAAATGAAATAAAATTACGAGGTCAGGCTCTGCCTAGCTGCCAGCTGTCTTCCTGCTTTATTTCTCGCTCAGCAGTAGAACCTGGCACAGGACGAAAACATAGGATTTCCCTCCAGACTTCCTACACTGGGACTCAGAGGGGCCTTTAAGAGGACTTATCCACCCTCAGGGGTGGTTTTCCCACTTGATTGTCCCTGGAGAAATCATCACTGCTTAACTGGCTGCTCGTGGTGACCTGTCACTTGAATGTATCCTTTTGACACACTGAATTCAGAGTATGTCCACCCATCTGGGACTCTGCTTTGCCTGAATTTGGTCAGGCCCTTGTGCTGGGATGGCCCTGGCTCCCCTGCCAATGTCCACGCACTCAGGTGACTCTGAGTCCACTGTGTCCTGAGGGGTCACAGTGCCAGCTCTGCCTAGATTATCTATGTGAGATGCTCCTCAACATCAGAGAAGGCCAACGCCCTCCTGTCAACATCCCAGGCTCTGTCTCCTTCCCAGGCATGGAGAGACCCATCCCCAGGTCTAGCACATGTTTGGGCTGTGGTGTGTGCACAGCATGACCTGGCAGGTGTCCCCAGATCCTGACCTCGGCCCTAACACGGTTCCCATCTCTCTGGAATCTGGCTCCTTGACTTCTCTTTCAGGAATCTCTCACCCCCTGGTTTCCATGGCAACAGCCTTCCTGGCTTTCTCCCTCCCCTTCCGTGTGAAATCCTCCTCCGCCATCACTACCAAATGCACTAGCCCCGACCTCTACTGGGGTCTCCAGCCAGGCCTCCTAACGTCTTCTCAGCCATTCTCTCTGCAGGTTTCATGGCTCCATCCTGGACCAAAGTCACCATGAAATAATAACTGACAAACTCCTACCTCACCCAGGAGGTTCCTTTTCTGACCCCTCTTTGGCACTCCTGCTCTTGGCCTCTTAATGAATGATTGTCTGAACATGAGAATGATTCACCTGCCCGAGCCCCCTGAGTCCCCAGTGGGTGCCGTGCAGCAGGAGAGACCTCACCGCTCAGCCACTGCCCCCACCCTGGCGCACCTCCACCACCCCAAATGGTTAGCACCATAAGCCTCCACCTCTATGGAGTTACAGAAACCCCGGTGCCCCTGCGTAACAGTCCCTTCCACAGGGACACTGCACGTTCCTTCTTCCAAGCCTCGTCACGCTCCACCCTTGTCCTTTTATGTATTTAGTTATAATTTACAGACAATAAGATACACGTGTTCAGCTAGATGAACTTCAACAAATGTCCACACCTGCAAAACCCACATTCAAGATGTGGGACATGTTACTCTAAAGAGTTCCTCATGCCCCATCCAGGCCACTTCAGTCCCTACAGAAAGACTCTCATGTCTGAAATCTGTCAGCACAGATTAGCTCTGCTTGTCCTTGGATCTCAGACAAACACCATCAGATGGGCTCTTTTCACTCAGTATATTGCACGCTGCTCCTGTGGTTCATCCACGCTGCTGCCTGTGTCATTAGTTCATTCCATCTTATCTCTGATTAGTGTTCCAGAATTTGTATCCCTTCTCCTGTTGAAGGACATTCGGGTTGTCACAAGTTTAGTAAATTGTACACCTGTGTAAAGACCCAGTTTGAAGCTTTTCCATCACCTGCACAGCCCCCCATGGCCTTCTGTGTCAATCTGTTCTCCACACCTCCAGCCCGTGGCAGTCACTGATGTGACATTTGCTTTTCTAGAATTTCACACAAATGAGATTATTCTGTGTGTTGCCTGTTGTGTCTGGTTTATTTCATTTAGCATAAAGTTTTGAGGTTCATCCATGTGTAGCATAGATCAATTGTGTGTTGCTTTTTAGTGCTATTTTATGATTCTGTTTTATGAATAAGCCATAATTTGTTATAATTATTCACCAGGTGATGGATGTCTGGGTTTTTTCCCTACTTCTGAGCTATTATGAATAATATGAACTTTTGTGTGCAAGCCTTTGCATGGCCACGGGTCTTCATTTTCCTGGGTGAAGAGCAAGGACTGAGGTTTCTGGGTCAAATGCTGACTTGGTAATAAACTGTCACCTGCTTTTCAGTGTGGTTGCTCCATTTTGCACCCCTGCCAGTAGGGCATGAGTGTTCAAGTTGCTTCCCATCCTCGCCAAAATTGGTTGTTGAGAGTCTTTTCAATGTCAGCCTTTCCAGTGGATAGGAGGAGGTGTCCACTGTGGTTCTAATGTGCACTTCTCTAATGACAGATGTGGTTAAGCATCTTCTTTCTTTGGTTATTTGCTACTCCTGCATCTTATTTGATAAAGCCTCAGTTGAAATCTTTTGCCATGTCTAACAGTTTGTTTTTCTTATTACTCAAATGTATGAGTTCATGATATATTCTAAACACAAGTAGCTTGTTACATATGTTTTAAAAATATTAGACTAGTCTGGGTCTTTTCATTTCCATATGAATTTTAGAATCACCATGCAAATTAAAAAAAAAGACTGCTAGAGTTTGATTGGGATTGAGTTGAATCTACAGATTGATTTGGGAGGAATTGATATCTCATCAGTATTCTGTTTTCCTATTCAGAAATGTGGTACAGGCCTTTTTTAAAGATATTCTTTAATTTCTCTCAGCAATGTTATTTAGTTTTCTGAGTTCATGTCTCGAATATATTCAGTTTTTCCTTAAGAATTTAATATTTTTGATGCTATTGGAAATAATCATTTTTAATTTTAATAGCATATTGTTTATTGCAAGTTAATACAATTTTTATTGGCCTGGAATCCTGTGACCTCACTAAACCCAGGTCTTGGTTTTACATCTTAGGATTTTCTGCATAGATGATTATGTTGTCTTTGAATAAAGATAGTTGTACTTCTTCCATTTAGACCTGTGTTATTGCCTCACTGCACTGGCTGGAAACTCCAGGAGAGTGTTGAACAGAGGTGTGAAGTCAGACATCTTTGCATTGCTCCCGAACTTGCTGGGAATGTATTCAGTTTTTCTCCGTTAAGTTTGATGTTAACTGTAAGTTTTGGTAGATGGCCTTTATCAGGTCAGGAAGCTGAGAATTTCTGTAGTGAGTGAATGTTAAGTTATGTCAAATTCAACTGTGTCAAGTGTTTTTCTGCATCTCTTGAAATAATCATGTTTTGGTGTATGTATACACACAGACAACATACTATACACTAAATACTATAGACTATAGACCATCAACGTTCTACACTATCAGCAAGTATATGCTATACTTATATATAGTAATGTACAATACACTATTAACAAGGGATCATGGTGATTCATTTTCAAATGTTAAACCAAACTTATGTTCCTGGGATAAATCCAATTTGGTCATGATACATTACCCTTTTTGTATATTGATGACTCAATTTGTTCATAGTTAAGTATTTTTGCATACATGGTCATCAGTGAGAGATATCAGTCATTGTCTGTGTTTGGTGTCAGGGTAATGCTGGAAGAATTTGTATAGAGTTGGTGCTTCCTTAACCATTTGGTGGAAATCCACAGGGAAATTATCTGGGCCTTGTGTTTTCTTTTGGGGAGGTCTTTCACTGCAAATTCAATTTTTTTATTCATAATGTTCTTCCCTTAAGTGACTATCGGTCATTTGAATCTTTCAAGTAATTTTTCCATTTCATGTAAGTTGTTGGATTTGTTGAGTTAAAGCTGTTCATAATATTCCTTACTGTCATTGTATTGTCTGTAGGGACTATATTGATGCTTCCTGCTTCTTCTTGCTGTGGCCAGTTTGTGTCTCATCTCTGTTCTTCTTGATTAGTTTAGCTAGAAGTTTTTTTATTTTATTGATCTTTTCAATTAACCAGTTTTGTTTCACTAATTTTCCAGATTGTTTTTTATTTTTTGTTGATTCTTTGTTTTCTATTTCATGGAGCTCTGTTATTTTTATTATGACCTTTCTTCAATTATTTATTCTTCTTTCATCTTCTCCTCCTCCTCCTCCTTTTCTTCTTCTTGTTCTTCCTCTTCTTCCTCTTATTCTGTTGCTCCTGATATTTGTTAAGGTAGAAGCTTAGTTCAGTGAATTTACACCTCTCTTCTTTACTCCTATAAGCATCTAATGGTGCAAATTTCCCTCTAAGCACTAGTCAACTGTATCCAACAAATTTTGAAATGTTGTGTTTTCATTTGAATTAAGTTCAAAACCTTTTCCAATTTCCCTTGTGGTTTTTTGGCTGATCCATTCGTATTTGGAAGTATGTTAGTTATTTTCCAAATATACGCAGGTTTACCAGATATTGGTTTCTAGTTTATTTTTGTTCTAGTTAATGAACATTACTTTGCATAATTTCAAACTTTTATAAGTTTATAAAGATGAGGCTAGTTACCCAGGACATGGGTTTAACTTGGTAAATACTATATGCACTTGAAAAAAATATGTATTCTGCTCTCTTTGGGTGGAATAATATGTAAATATCCATCCAGTCAGTTGATCAATATGTCATTCAGGTCTTCTGTGTCCTCACTGATTTTCTTTCTACTGTATACTTTCTATACAACAATAAAAAAACCAATGAATGATTTCAAATAGGCTTACCTGCTGAAAGTTTAATGAAGTTGGTAAATCTGATGACTGACTGGTTGCTATCAGGATCAGTCATTGTTCCCTCCTCCATCTCGAGACACATGGTGATTGGTGGGACCTGGGGCACAAACTGTTGATCCAAGTGGAATTTTCTTTTAGCTTCAGAGCATAATGGAACATGTGTGTTTACATAAGGTTGTATTTGTCTGAGAGAGACGCAGTTCATTTTGTTTAAATCAAGGAGGCAGTGTTGACATAGGATAACACCAATGTGCTGATAGAGTTTAATTGTGGATTTATACACTAAACTTCATCTGATAACACTGCATTTATCATTCTGAGGGTTTTCCCTCTCAATTCATATTTCCAGGTCACATAATGTTCACGGGAAGTAACCAATATCGTTTGATCTCAGACTTCTGCAGGAATGGACATAAGAAAACTGGTGCTCTGTTCCTGATTTATTTATCAATATTGTGAGCAGATTGAGTTTATCTGCTTCTATTATCTATCTGCCACCTCACAGATAACTGAGTGTCATACTGCCTTTGTGTAGCATATTGGTCAAAGCAGCGGGAATGTGTATTTGGTGATGCTCACACGCTGTCCCCTCTCTGTCACCTGTGACACTGGGCGATTGTCCTCCATATTCCCCAGCAGGTGTCCCAGCCCAAAGCAGGCCCTCCTTGCATTCTTCATATTCTCCCAAATCTGTAGAGGATAGAAACTGCTTGCTTCCTTCTAGTTTTGAGTTCCACAAAAACAAAAGCATGGGTGGACTCTGTAATGTGCTGCAGCTAACCTGCCATACCCAGCATTTAAATTCTGCACTGACATTTGGCTGTGACACAGGCTTGTCTTAGAAATGAGGGCCTTGGAGCCTAATTTTAACCAGATCCCAGTGGCAAACTCCCTAATCCTCATTAAGAAGCAGAACCTCTTCTCTCACATTAAGTTTCCCTCACCTTGAATAGCAGATGAGACAGCTACAGCCTCTCCATCTCAGCTCCTGAAGCAGCTAACCGCCTTAGGATGGAAATACTGGCACATCCGAGCTGTGGTATTAAAGTTTCTGTTCCCAGAGTGCCTCGTGTCCAGCCAACCATTAGATTCAGAGCACTGAACACCTTTCACAGGCTGATGCGTTTTATGAAAGAAAGGTGTATTTGGTATTCGCACATCCTCTCCTGAGTGGCGTGCAGATGGCCCTGGAAACACAGAGAAGACAGCCTGCTGAGCACAGCCCTGGGCTCTCCAGGGGGCACAACCACATCATCGCCATGATGCAGACCAAGTGAACCGATTTCTAAAATGTGTGATCAACACCACTCAGGCCTCGTTCTGACCAGCGCCTGTTGCTTTCACCCTTCAGCCACATACACTCCCGTCTGTTGCTACAATACCAACCTCCGGGACCTCTCACCCTCACCTTGGCCATGCCCACTGCATGGTTGGCTCTGTCCAGGTCGAGGTCCCTGGAGGCAGAGCTGGAGATGGGGAGCTCCTGTACTAGGTTAACTAGGGACGACTCCCGGGAGAAACCTGTGGGAAAGTGGGGGGAGGCCAGGCAGGGGAAGAGGCTGATGAGTCTCAGCCTGATCACTCAGCACTGGTGGCCACAACTTCTGGAGAACCTGCAAGAGGAGACCCAGTGGGAGGCCGCCTTGCTGCTGCACTGGCCCTGAGGCAGATACAGATCTTCATCCTCTCTCTTCCAGTGTGAGTTCCAGATCCTCCCCTCGTCTGGCCTCGACTGGCCAATATCACTGTCCTGGTGGGGCCACCGAGACCCCATCTGGAAGGTCGGACCCTCTCTTTGGGATGTCTTTTTTAGGCTGCAATTGATGCACATGCTCATTCACAGCTATGACTTGGCCTGGGAAACAGGAGGCACCCATGGGTCACTGCGGGCCAAGCACATGCTTTTCTCCTCCACTTTGCAGCCAGTCCCTCCCCCCGTGGTGAGGGGCTCGTGGAGGCTCCTCTCTGCGCTGCTGGCTGACTAGCTGACCAGCACATGAGCAGCAACAGCCTCAGCTTCAGACAGAAGCACACATTCCCATGGGTCACCTGGAGTGTTGGTGAGGTCCCCACAGCCACCCCTTGGTCCCCATGTGTTCCTCCTGTTGGTGACACAAGGTCGTTGCTCACCATGAAAATCTGCCTGGTCCAAGGGTGAGTGGACTGCTTTAAAAAGTATCAATGTGGGCCCACGGGATGGAGGCATTGTGGCTGCTATGTCCCCAGGCTCCCCCGTGTCCCCAACAACCTGTGGGGACAGACACTCTGTGGAAAGTCCTGCTTCTCATTTTCACTTTGAGTGGAGTACATGGATGTTTTAAGAGGGATGTGCTCAAAGACAAGCTCAAAGGCAAAAGGTGCAGCTGCAGAGGTGTGTTTTCATGTCACTACATGGAGTCTGGCTTTGTATTTAGATCCACGACTGTCCTTGTCTGTTTTCCAATAATTCCTGAGCAAACTTGTCATCGTATAATTGCTGACAGTGCAGTTCCACCAGCAGAAGAACTTCCAAAATAGTCTGTCGACCCCATGGAGTCAAAGATTACCCAGAGCTCATCTAAATGTGCCGAAAGTTGGGTTTGTGAATGAGTTGCAACAAGAGAGGCCACGCTCTGAGCGTCTGTGAGGCGTCCCAGGGAACAGGTGCCAGAAATGATTTATCCCAGGACGTGGGGTCCTGATAGGCGATTTTGAGGAGGATTCTAGGAAACACGAGTCCCCTCAGAAAGCTGTTAGGAAGAGCCAGGATTCTGTGAATGGATGTCTTCAGAGTTCCCAGTGGCACTAAAGCTGTAACTGGTAAGGAACATCTTGGCCAGGATACGGGAGGTTTGGTCATCTCTGCATTTGGACAGCGTTCTTGTTCTCGTCTATGCTCTGATGTGATGATGGCTGGCTGCGTTTTTGTCCCGATCTGTGCTGGTCACAGGGCAACCTCATGGGGTGCTGTCTGTGAAATTGCTCCTGTTCAGGAGAACACTCATGTCGATCTGAGTCCACCTCCTGGCTGTCAGGAGCTGCTTTTCTCTTTCTCTAGTTAAATAATGCTGCTTCATATTGAATCCATCATGTTAATTCCAGAAACGGTCCGTTCTTCCCCCATGTAACTCATGGGGTTGAAGGAATGCCTTTGGAGGTTCGTTCTGTCACAGGTGCGTCGTCTGAGTGCTCTTGTCCATTTACTTACAATGCTGGTGGTGTGACTCCACTGGGCACAGGATTGGGCAAATGTGCAGTTCCGACAAGACCACAAAGCCTATGGAGCAGAAAGATGCTGGAATTGGTGGTGGTGCTGCAGAAGCCAGGGTTCCGTGAGCTGTAATATGCAGCTGCATCCTCTTCATCTCGGGACCCTGTCTCAGACACCTGCAGGACTGGGGATCAAGGACGCACAGCCAGCATCTACCTTTGGCCTTGGCTCTGCCTCTTCTGACCCCCTTCCTGACACAGTGGCCCCTCTCATCAGGGCACACAAACTCGCTGGCCCTCCAGCCTTTGTTCTTATAGAGTATCATCATTTTAGATGTAAATGAGTATAAAATTTCACACTGTAACTCCCAGGGGGAAGCTCCGGGTGTCATACCTGCTGGTTTCCTGCAGTGGATTCTATTCTATGTGTTGCTTTCAGCTCTGAACATTCATACATCGTATTGGACTACATCGTCTGTCCTTTCATTTAGCTGATTTTCAAATGTACATGTGTTTAATTGGAGGAAGATTTGTGACTTGTACTAGTGCATTTGTTTCAAGCACAGCAACTGTTTAAGCAGAGAGACAACGAAGGTCTTAGAAATCTTGTTGCAACTCTAGTCGTTGAAAAACATCGTCACAGATGACTGATCACACTCACTCCTGTGCTGCCTCTGTGGTGCGTGGTCAGTGACCACAGGACAAACCACTTGCCAAGATCAGTTTATCTCTTCCTATCCAGGACTTCTCCACAACTTACCCCATTAAACATAATAAAATGTGAAACAGACTTGTAAAAACATCTCACAATGAAATTTTTAGTTCCCTAAGGGCCCAGATAGGGTTTTATATTTCCTTTTCTCTCCTGAAAAATACTCAACAAACATTTGGCAAATTATTTTCTGAAAGATATCTTAAATAAGCAAAAGCGTCGAGCTAGACAAGCTGCAAAGCATCCTGAAACAGTAAGCCTGGAGAATGAGGAAAACCAGACCACAGACATCGCAGGCAGCAAAGACAAGGGCACGGGCACCCGTGCAGGGTTCAGAGGGACAGTGGTCTTGCAAAGTCAAGCAGCCTTGTCGTCTGCCACATCCACACTGTTGGTGGTGGCTGCTGAAGTGCTGCAGAGAGCAGGTGTGGGGCCAGGGCTGATGAGATGGAGGGTTGGGGCTCTCTCCCATCTACCTGCCGCAGCCGACCTGCCAACCTTGAGCTGAGGACTAGTGACAAAACCGCCAGAGCCCTGTGAAGAATTGGTCTCTGAGTGGGTAGGTAATCTCGGGTGGAATCTATTCCTCCTTTCCAGCATGTTTCTGTATGTGCTCAGGACTAGAATTTCCACACAAGTTCCAGTGCTGTTATTTATTGTCCAATATCTGAGGAGCTGCTTGGTGTGGCATAAAGAGCACAGAACCTGGAGGCAGAGCTCTTTGCTCACGGACCCAGGATCTCGGTGCATGAATTTGCACCACTGGGTGTATCAGGCTGCCGTAACACAAGACCACAAGCTTAAACAACAGAAGTGGATTCCCCATAGTCCTGGAGGACAGAAGTCCAACACCAAGGTACTGGCAGGTTTGGTTCCTTCTGGAGGCTCTGGGGAGACCCCATTCCATGGCTTGCTCCTGCTGCTGGTGGAGGCTGGACACCTTTGGCTTTCTTTGCCTTATGGCTGCGTCGGTCCGATTCCTGCCTCCGTCTTCACATGGCATCTTCCCTCTGTGTGGCCCTGTGTCCAAATGTCCCATGTGTGTGTGCATGCATATGTGTGAGTGTTCAGACTCTTCTGAAAACCACTCAGAAAGACATCCATGCAGGAAGAGGACACTGAGTCAACCAGATGTTTGTGCGACCTTTCTTTGCTGCAGATGGGCTTCCTGTTGTAGGAAAATGTTCTGCATTTGCTGTTTTAAAAAAATCATTGCTTGGGAGTAACAGGATTGCAAATCTGCCTGCACAGCTGTTGCCTGCCCGAGCACTGACTTGCAGGTCAGAGCATCATGGTCTTTGAATTTAAGTAAAACATCTCCAGCAACTCAGTGACATTGTGGTCAAATGGTGTCAGAAGTTGTATTGTTCATTCTGTCACAAGTAGGATGCTGAATTTGAGCCTTTTCTTCTGGCAACAAGATCAATGGGTTCCAATAAATGGATTTCACTGGTGATTCTAAGAGGCACAGGTGAAAAATATACCATATATGCATTTGACTAGCATTGTTGCTAGAATACCAATTCAGGCTACATTTCCTTTGTTTATTTTATTTCTAAATTTAAAAGCATTACATTGTCAAACACATGACATATTTTCACAAATGACATAGATTTCTGGCCATGTTCTTATTATATCCTTGGGCAAAATTTGAAAATCATATTTGGTATTTTGTTCCTTAAAATGAGAGACTGCCACAAGCAAGCCTCACACATTTTCCAGATCATGTCAGAGCCTCATGTCCAGCTGCCCAGGTGATGCTGGGGTGTTCGGAGAGGTTCACCTGTTTACATTTCTAAGAGGCATCTATTCCAGCACTCACATTCTATTTCATCATCTAGAAGGATTAAAGGAAACCACGTTTTAAAGTGACTTAAAGAATTTCACATATTGAAAAATATGCCGTGTAATGCACACCTGAGATGTACGCAGGAACAAAACTGTGAGGAAAGTCACAGCACAGTGTCTGAGTCATCAAAAGTGGCCACAAGGTCTTGACATTTGTCCACACTTACCTATGGCTCAGCACTTTCCAAGTGGTGACTTTAGACCATGCAAATGTCCCCCTAAGCTTTTAGTAAGCTGTCTTCCTTGTCACGGTGAGATTCCACACTAATAGCAGCTGTCAAGCTGTGTGTCACAGCTGTGTATCAAGTCCCTCGATTAGGCACCTGATCTCTCATTCCTCTTTCCTCCAAGAAGGCAGAAGGGGGTGCCACAGGCCGACACTCACCTCCACTAGGAATTGCACTGCTCCACTCTGCAAGGAGAACCAGATGCCAGAACCATTTGTCGGTCTTTTAAAAAGATTTTTAAAATTCACATAACATAAAATTAACCATTTTAAAGTGTTTAATTTAGTGTCACTTAATACATTCACAATGTTGTACAAACCACCTCTGTCTAGTCCCAAAACATTTTCACCACCCAAAAGGAAACCCCAAACCCATTAAGCAGTCAGTCCCCATTCCCTCCTCCCCAAACCCATGGCAACTACTCATCCGCATTCTGTCTCTGTGGATTGGCCTATTTGAGTATTCCATGTAAATAGAATCATACAATATGTGACCTTTTGTATCTGGCATCTTTCCATTAGCATTAATATTTTTGAGGTTCATCCACACAGTGTGCATCAGTACTCCATTCCTTTTTAATCTGAATAATACGCAATAATATGCAAAATATATCACGTTTTGTTTATCTATTCATCCACGATTGGCATCTTTGTTGTTTCCACATTTTGACTACTGTGAATAGTGCTGCTATGAACATGCGTGCGTGAATACTTTTAGTGCCTGTGTTCAATTCTTTGGGGTGTATGCTAAGGATTGGAATTGCAGAGTCATATGGTAATTCTATGTTTAACTTTTTTAGCACCATAAAACTGTTTTCCACAGAGACTATACCATCTTACATTCCCACCAACAATATATGAGATTCCAATTTCTCCACATCTTCACCAACATTTATTTTCCTTTATTTAGTTTTGACTATAGTAAATCTAGTGGGTGTGAAATGGTATGTCATTGTGATTTTGATTTGTATTTTCTTAATGACTAACAGTGCTAAGAATCTTTTCATGTGCTTCTTGGCCACTTGTATATCTTTGATAAATGTCTATTCAAGTCTTTGCCCGTTTGATAATTGGGTCACTTGTCTTTTTGTTATTGAGTTCTAAGAGATCTTTATATATTCTGGATACTAGATCTTTATGAGATATATGATTTTTACTTTATTGATAATGTCCTTTGATGCACAAGAGTTTTTAATTTTGATGAAAGGCAATTTGTATGTGTTTTCTTTTGTGGCTTGTGTTTTTGGTGTCATATTTAAGAATCCATTGCATTTCCAAAGTCATGGCGATTTGCCCCATGTTTTCTTCTAAGACTTTTATAGTTTTAACTCTTATATTTAGGTTGTTGATCCACTTTGAGTTAATTTTTGTATATGATGTGAGGTGGGGGTCAAATACCATTGTTTTGCATGTGGATATCCATTGATACAAGCATTATTTGTCGAAGAGACTATTCTTTCCCCACTGAATAATCTTGGCACCCTTGTCAAAAATAAATTAGCCTTGGATGTACACATCTATTTCTCTGCTTTCAATGCTATTCCATTGGTCTATATTTCTTTCCTTATGTGAATACCACACTGTCTTGATTTGTAGCTTTCTAATAAGTTTTAAAACTGGGAAATGAGAGTCTTCCAACGTTGCTCTTCTGTTTTAGTGTTGTTTTGGCTACTCAACTCCCTTCCATATGAATTTGAAGATCGGTTTTTCCATTTCTGTAAGAAAACCCATTGGAATTTTGACAGGGATTACACTGAATCTGTAGATTACTCTCAATATTAGTAGTATTACTTAACAATATTAAGTCTTTCAATCTACAAACATAGGGTATCTTTCCATTTGTTTAGGTCTTCTTTAGTTTCTTTTGGTAATGTTTTGCAATTTTCAGTGTACAAGTCATTCAGCTCTTTGGTTAAATTTATTCCTAGGTATTTTATGCTTTTTAATGATACTATAAATGAAGTTGTTTTCTTAGTTTCCGTTTTAAATTGTTCATTGCTGGTCTATAGAAACTCAACTGATTTTTCTGCATAATGTGTGGTCTTTTTTGAAGGGCTTCTTTCACTTAGTATAATGTCTTCAAGGCCTATCTACATTGTAGTATACATCAGGGCTTCATTCCTTTTCATAGCTGAACAGTAGTTTATTGTATGGCTATACCACATTTAATTTATCTATTTATCAGTTGGTAGACATTTGGATTGTTTCAAATTTTGGTTATTGTGAATAATTCTGCTATGAGCATTTGTGTACAAATTTGTATGTGGACGTATGTTTCCATTTCTGTTGGGTATATTCCAGGAGTAGAATTGCTGTGTCATAGGGCAACTCTATGTTAACTTTTTGAGGAACCATTAGACTGTTTTCCAAGTTGTCAGCACCATTTTACATTCCCACCAGCGGTGCATGTGTGTTCAAATTTCTGGACATCCTTGCAAACACTTATTATCTATCTTTTCGAGTATAGCCATCCCAGAAGATGTGACATGGTATCTCATTGTGATTTCCATTTGCATTTCCCTGACGGCTAATGAAATGTCTTTTCATGTGCTTTGTTGGCCATTTGTGTATTTTTTCTTGATAAATCGCTATTCAAATCCTTCACTTAGTTTTTATTTGGGTGTCTTTTTATTATTAAGTTGTGTTATTTATATATTTCAGACACAAGTCCCTTATCATTATATGATTTGCTAATATTCTCTCCTATTCTGTATTTTGCCTTTTAAAATTTTGACAGTATCTTTTAAAACACATCTTTTTTAAATTTAGAAGAAATCCAATTTGTCATCTTTTTCTGTTGTAATTTGTGCTTTTTTGTATTATATCTGAGAAGACTTTGCTTAGTCCAAGGTGAAGAAAATTTACTCCTATATTTCTGCTAAGAATGTTATATATTTTTCTCTTATATTTAAGTTTATGATCCATTTTGAGCTAATTTTTGCTTGTGGATAACCAGACTTGCCAGTACCATTTGGTAAACAGATCATTCTTTGCCCATTGAATTTTCTTGGTCTCCTTGTCACATCAGTGTGAGGGTTTCTTCTGGACTCTCATTCTATACTATTGATTTGTGCATATAGTCCTATGCCTGTATTGTACTGTCCTGATGACTTTAGCTTTTCAGTAAGTTCAAAATTGGGAAGAAGGAATCTTCCAACTTAAGAAAATAAATTGTTTTGCATATTCTGTGTCCCTTGAATTCCTTTTTGAATTTTAGAACTGGCTTGTCAATTTTCACAAAAGAAAAAGCATCTAGAAATTTGTTAGGGATTTCATTGAATATGTTGACTGTTTTTAACATGAAAAGCTTTTGGATTTTGCCAGATGTCTTTTCTGCATCTACTGAAATGATCATGTGCTTTTGTCCTTTATTCTGTTGATATACTACATTAATTGTTTTTCAGATCTGAAACCCATCTTGTATTGCTGGGATAAATCCCACCTGGTCATGGTGTATAATCCTTTTATATGTTACTTGTATATTTGTCTCATTATAGTCCATTTATTTCTGTAACATCAGTAGTCAAGTCCCTCCTTTTATTCATTATTTTAGTAATTTAAATCTTTCTTTTATTCAGAGAATCCTAGGGCAAAGGCACGCAGGAATGATGAGGAGCTGTGGGGAGCAGCCTCGTGAAGGAGGAATCTGGATGGGGAATCATAGCTGCTCAGCCTCCACCAGGCTCGTTAGAGCCCACCAGGCAAGTTCCCTGCTTACCTACAGATGTCACCTCGTGAAAACAGAAAAACACCTGTGATTGACAGAAAAGAGGGAGTACAGTGACAGCTCTGACCTGAGGAATGGGGGTAATCAGTGCCGGTAGCCTAAAGTTGGGTATTAACCAGTTCCACCATGAAAGAGCACTGCTCTACCCAGATTTCCTATCTGTGTCATGTCTAAGTCTTGGATGAACTTTGGTCATTGAATCAGTCATTAAGTAATCCACATATCCTTCAACACAGAAGCCGACCAGTACAAAACCAGACATTTGTGCCACTACCTGCAATGTGTTGTCTTTGTTTGTGTCACTAAGTGTGAATACTCACCTCCAGTTTGAATACTGGCTGTGGACTAGTATGTGATCTAAATTTGAAATGTGCCCCACTCAGCCATCAAAGTGGGCTTCTGCTCAGCTTAGGTAAAGGCTGACCTGGTGCCCAGTCCCCTGGGCCACCAGTCACTGTGCCCTTGCTTTCTGCTGGGATCTGTGAAGGGGCCACAGACCTTTCAGGTCTGAATCCTGGATGTGCTTGAGCCTCTGCAGGTGAGGTCACTATGCCTGGACAAGTGCAGAAGAGGCGCTGCTCCCCTCCACCCCTCGGCCCCTGCCTGCACCTCTGCTGTAGGACAAAAGGAGAAGCAGACCAGAGCAGCTTCCTGGACAGGAAGAGGGAATTGGGGAGGGCATCTCACAGGAGCTGTGTTTTAATACTCTATTGCTGGGGTCCCTGGGTGGTGACTGGCTGAAGAGAAGAAGAGAGAGAAAATGACACAGGACGGGGAAGGAGAGAATGCCCAGAGGTGGCCAAGGGCCCCAGACCCACACAGCACTGGCCACCACCTGTGACAATGAGGGCGAAGAACCCCCACTTGTTCCCCTCCACTTCATGATTCTCTCTGGATTCAGGAGAGGTAGGCAACTTGCTGCAAAACTAATGGTGAATTTTATGAAACATTTACAACCACCTCCAATTTACTGGGAACCTGCACGATAGGAACCAGGCATGTTCCGAGCTCTTCTGAGGCTCAGGGCAAAGTGCAGACATTAATGATGGCAACGAAGTTCATGCAAATATATGCAGGGTCTTCTCACCTGATTCGTAGTGGAATATGGTCTGACCAGACTATCTGACACCTGCTTTTACGAACTTGCTCTTCACAGAAGTCTTCAAACGTAACCCAATCCTGGTGAACTAATCATTCAGCAAGACAACATTGACGGGGAAGTGCCGCATAATGTCAGCACTGTTGTCGATGTTCAGATCACGTTTAATAGCATTTGACTCTTACTTCTCTGTGCTTTTCCATCACATAACAGTGTAGCCAATATTCAGACTGCAGTCTATATGGTGAAATGATGTGCTACCTTAGGTTTATTAAAAAACACTCCAGAAAGAACAAAGGCGATGACACTAGATTGTCAACATACTGATCATTGGTGAAGCTGGAGGATGGGCGCATGAGGCTTCACTTCATTGTGCTTTTACTTTTAAGATATTTTGGAACTTTTCATGGTAAGAGTACTCATGTCTAACTCGTTGTGGGCCCTGGGCCACACCTCCCCCCCCATCCCTCGTGCCCCGATCCATGACAGCCTCCAGGTCCGCCCGGCTCTTCAGCCTCAGGGCCTGATGGAAGCTCATTCTTCCTGGAAGGTGCTTCCCAGGATGTGCACAGGCTGACATGCATGCTCATCTTGCCCCTGTAGTCTCTTCTCATAGCCACACAGCCTTAGCACCCACCCTCCCTCCCGCCGTGACCGTCCTTGTCCAATAGCCCGCTTCACTGTGTCCTGCTAATTGACTGGTCAATGGTCCTGTGTTGACTGTTCCCACCCAACATGTGAGGTGATGACAGAGCCTTCATCTCTTCAGCACTGAGTCCCGAGAGGCTGGGACAGGGCTGGCAGGACAGTAAATGCTCGGTGAGTATATGCTGAATCAATAACAGTGATCAAGCAGCTAATGATGAAGAAACTCAGCATCATCAGGGAGGAAGCAGAGCATGAGTTCTGGCAACACGCACCCGGGAAACCACAGTAACCTAGCTGCGGGGAGGCGATTCCGGCATAGATACAATCATGGAGGAGCTTGCTTGCCCTCGGTCTAGAACAGAGAAAACCAGGAGACGCCTCCCTGTTCACGAACAGGGCAGCTGGAGAAATGCTGCAATCCATACATTATGCACCACCAAACTACACCAAGTGGGAAAAATAAAGTTGAGAAATATGTGCATAGATGAAATGTGTGCTAAAACAGATAAAAAGGAGGAAATCCAGTTAGTTGAGGTTATGGCAGCCACCATAATGCAAATCTCACAACATGACTTGCAATGTCTACGCAGGTCACTAAGAAGAACAAATAAAACTATGCACACCTGGGGCTTGAGCAGAGCTGCAAGGCAGAGGGTACACAGAGCTCACACAGCCCATGTGGAGAGGAACAAACCCCGGCATGCAGCAGAACTGTGTGAGGCCTTGCTCCAAGCTGCAAAGAAAAACAGGTATGGTCTGAGAACACTGTGCAAAGGAGAGAAAAGAGGAACCGAGTGCACGAGACTGAGATAAATTACCCCACTAGAGAGAGAGCCCAAACCTGAGCGAAAGTCCTGAGAAAGATCCCGGAAGATCAGAGCCGAGACTGCAGGGATGGGCGTGAAATTGGGGTGGGACACCAGGAGGCAGCTTGGAAAGCTTCTGGGAAGAGGAGGGGGATGGAGGAGAGAGGCTCCTTGTAACTGCTCGATAAAGGCAAAAAAAAAAAAAAAATAGAAAAAGTAAAGAAAGTGGGGGGAATTTGGGATTCTGAAACAACTCTCTCTCTCTCTCTCACACACACACACACACACATACACAATCAAACAACACAAACTTCCTGCATTTTAATTTAGAAAATATGATCAGAGAATATTCGACTCCCACAAATAAGACATGCAATCTCATCGGCAGGTATTGTCCTTGGTTCCAGGGAGCAAGAGGTGGATTTGGAAGTCCATCACCACCACCGTGTGACAGGTCTCAGATCTGCCATTGTCAGGCAATTGTTTGTCATTTCAGCTCTAATCAGACAAAGAATTCAATCAGTCGTGGAGTCCTGATGGGAAAAGGGCTTCGCAGAAGGAAAAGTTTCTTTCCAAAAGGAGAGAGCAGATTATGTAAAGGACATAGCTATAAAGACAGAAGGATTGAGAACTGTGGAAGAAACTAACGTGGAAAAGAATTAAAGCACTATAAAGAGTAATGGCCATTACCACAAAATGTCAATTATTTTTCCCACACAGAAGTAGGTATGTTTGGTCTAATGTATAATGCAATGAATGCAGCACACTGTTAAAAATGTAACAGTGCGTTTTTGTAAACTGAAAACTATACAGAAGAAAGTAAAAATTTTCATAATTCAACCACTATTTGACGTATGTCTCCCTGACTTTTTCTACAAACACACAGACAATATATGTTAATTAATTCTTAATTTCATGCAACTTGCATTTCTCATGTGATGTCAGTGTTAATTACCTATCTGGTGGCATAACATGACTAGACATTAATGCACATGAATATGTACCTGGTTTAGAGCAGCGGCTCCTCTCATTGGGGGTGATTTTGTCCCACAGGGGATATTTGCAATGTCTAGTGACATTACTGTCATAACTGGGAGGTGCTATTGATACCTAGTGGATGGAGACCAGAGATGCTGCAAACCCTCCTACAATTCACAGGGAATCCCACAACAAGGAATTGTCTGGCCCAAAATGTCAACAGTGCCAAGGCTGAGAGAGTGTGGTTTAGATTGTTGAAAACTTTTTACTGTTGTAAACAAATGCTATTAGAATAACCTTACACAGACTTTTGTGCAAGCTCATCACAAATTCCTCAAACTAAAATTGCAAAGTTATAGTTAACAATAAAACAAAAATGGATGTTTGAAAATTATGATATAGAAGAATCTTAGAAAGACTCTAGAAAGTAGAGAACAAGCACAACAGAGATGCTCCATGGAATAAGTCATTTGGAAGCCTCATGGAGGGAGAAAGGAGGCATTCCCAAGAGCAAGATGTGGAGAGATAATCAAAGGAACAAGAAAACCCCACAGAAGCAGGGATTTCTATATCACTGGGAAAGGTGATGGGAATCAATTAGCCAAGACTCCTGTGGAGCCAGAGGACCAGAGGGAGCTGGAACTTCCTCACAGAGAAGAGAAAACAGCATTCAAATTGTAAATGGTCACATAATCTTTAAAAAAAGTGTGAACAGGGGCCATCCTGGTGGTGTAGTGAATCCTGGGTGTGGACCTACACACCGCTTGTCAAGCCAAGCTGTGGCAGGTGTCCCACATATAAAGTAGAGGGAGATGGGCACAGATGTTAGCCCAGGGCCAATCTTCCTCAGCAAAAAGAGAAGGATTGGCAACAGATGTTAGCTCAGGGCTAATCTTCCTCACACCCACACAAAAAAAAGGATGCACAGAGTCTCATTCTGAAGAACACAGATTTTTCAAGATAAATTAAAACACAAAAACTTTTGAATGAGTAAACAAAATAAGCTCTCATATACATGTAAAAAAGAAGAAAAACGGACAATGAGAAAATTAATATGCACTGCATGAGGACATTCTTTGGATTCACATGGTGAAGACGAAAGAATTAAAACCATAAATATACAAACATACTTAAAAACTAAAATATTTAATATTCAAGTGAAAGTATTTTGTGACATGTATTTTATTGGTATTTCTCTCCTTGTTTCTCTCAGAAGCCCTGTACACCTGTAAGTGTCCCATCCGGAGGAGAAATGGGAACAAGGAACATTAACAATGACTTGTGTCTGGGTTAAACTCAATGGAATGTCAGGGAAAGGATGACAAGTTGAAGTCATGGGAAATTTTTTATACACATAACTATCGCCTAAACTCACTCCACCCAGAAACATAAAGCAACCTCAGTCTCATTTTTCCCTAAGCAAGTAAAAAAAGAAAATAAGTTGGAATCTAAAAATGAAGCTGTGTAGCCTCAGAATGAAGATTTTCTAAATCTTTCACCATGTTGTTCCTCAATTGCCTTCAGAAGAAGCAGAGCTCTTCAAATGTTGCATCCTTGAGTGTTCTGTGTGTTCTACTCATAATAAAGAGAAAAGGAGAGGCCAACATAAGCCTTGGGATCTGTGTTTGTTGGTAAGTGGGATCATACTCCATGGCGAGGGTGGCTGCTGAGTCACTCTGCAATGTGAAGGAAGCAATCCCTCAATTGTTTGCAAAAAGACATAAATCCTGTATTAGACTGAGAGCTCCTTGCAAAAACTCATTGTTCAAATACATCAAAAGCAAAGTGGAGAGGTTTGGCTTTGCTTCTAAGAGTGACCATAACAGACTTCAGACTACAAACATTGATTTCACCACTATCTGTCATTCAAAACTCCTTTTAGTGCTTTATAAAAGCAAAACAAAACAAAAAACCCCCACAAATTACATCCTCTCCTGCAGTCTAGGGAACATGTGAGAATTAGCTAAATCACTCTGTTCCCAAATCTGGAGAGACAGGTATGAACTGAAAGATTTACTTATGTGGAGGAGAAGCCACTGGAGCCACAAACTGACATGAACACTAAACCAGTGATTTTGGTCAGTTTCTGGAGGTGAGTGTGCACTAGTGTGTGGGTGAGAAACTCCTGGAGGCCCGGGCTCAGGAGGCTCCCTCACGTTCATGAGATTTATCTCCAGGAACCTCACCAGGTTCTTAAGGTGAAGAACCAAGAAAAGTCCTCTCTTAGCTTTGGGAGGAGGAGAGGAGGAACAATCTTTTTGAAATACACACAGAGACTTCTAAATAAAGTGGAAAACTAGACACTTTCCCCATGAGATCCAAACAAGACAAGGATGTTCCTTCTCACCACTCCTTTTCAACATCGTACTGGAATTAGTTCAATAATACAAGTAAATGAAACAAAAGGTATACAGATTGGGAAGGAAGAAATAAAACTGTCCTTGGTCACAGATGACAAGACTGTCTATGTGGAAAATCCTAGAGAATCAACAAAAAGACTTTTGGAACTCATAACCAATTATAGCAAGATCTCAGGGTACAAGGTTAGCATACAAACCCAATTGCCTTCCTATACAGCAGCAATGAACAACTGAAACTTGATACTGAAAACACAGTATTATTGAATATGGCACCAAATAAAATGAAGTGCTTAGGTATAAATCTAACAAAATATGTACAGGATGTTTCTGTGGAAAACTACAAAACTCTGATTTAAGAAATCAAAGAAGATCTAAGTAAATGGGAAAATAGTACACATCCATGGATTGGAAGACCCAATACTGTTAAGAGATCAGTCTTTCCTACTCGATCTATAGTTTCAACACCATCCCAGTCAAAACCCCAAATACAGACAAATTTATTCTAAAATTTATATGTCAAAGTAAAAGATCCAGAATAGCCAACACCATACTGAAAAGAACAAAGTTGGGGAACCACAATATCTGACTTCAAGATTTACTAAAGCTACAGCAACTAATACAGCATGGTATTGACAGAAGAATAGATAAATAGATCAATGAAACAGGACACAGAGGACCCAGAAACAGACCCACACAAATAGAGTCAACTTATCTTTGACAAAGGAGCAAAGGCAATTCAATGGAGAAAGGATAGTTTTGTAAAGATATGATGCTGGAGCAATCAGATGACCATGCGCAAAAATATGAGTCTAGATGCAAACTTCATACCTTTTACAACAATTAAATCAAGATGGCTCATAGACCTAAATGTAAAACTCAAAACTATAAAATCTCTAGGGAAAATATCAATGAAAATCTAGGTGACCTTGGATTTGTTGATGGGGTTTTAGGTACAATGCCAAAGGCTTTTAACCCATTAAAAAGGCTTTATTTCATTAAAGAAAAAAAATGATAAACTGGACTTTATTAAATACAAAACCCTACTCTGTGAAAAACACGGTTAAGAGAACAAATAGACAAGCCACAGGTCAGGAGCAACAAAGATGTTCTTCAACAGGTCAATGGATAAACAAATTGTGGTACATCCATACAATGGAATGTTATTCGGCAATAAAAAGAGTTGACCTGTGGAGCCATGAATAGACATGGATGGACCTTAAATGCATGTTGCTCAGTGAAAGTCTAAGAAGGCTACACACTGTGTGATTCAGTTATATGGTATCTGGAAAGGCAAAACTGTAGCTATGGTGAAAAAATCACTGGTTGCCCAGGGGATTGAGTAGCAGGGGGGTGGGGTAGGGATCAAGGTCATCAAAAAACAAGGAAAGTCTGAGAAACTGTCACAGCCAAGAGGAGCCCAAGAAGACGAGTCAACTAAATGCAACATGGCATCCTGGATGGGACCTTAGAATAGAAAAAGGACATTAGGTAAAAACTAAGGAAATCTGAATAAACTATGGACTTTAGTTACTAATAGTGTATCAATATTAGTTCATTAATTGTAACAAATGCATTATATCAATATCAGATAATAATAGGGGAAACTTTTGTGGGGTGTATGGGAACTCTGCACAAAGACCCACTGTGTGTGTGTATTTGAATATATATATATTTAAATACATAATATTTGAATATGTACATTCATATATATTTGAATATATCTGTGTGTACATCAGTCAATCTATATCTCAAAGTACCCAAATGATAACACATCCTGAAGATGCTGCAAAGTTGTAGAGAGTAAAGGTGACTGACAGTCATGGAATAGAACCAAACAGGACTTGTTGGGATGGACCAGCTATCCAGAATGAAACCCCACACAAGATCAACATCCTGAAGAATAGCAGAAGGTAAATGAAATGAATGTGAAATTTTGCTAAGTATTTCTTTTATTAGGGGGAAGATGTAAATATTAATAATGTAGAAATTAATGGTTTAAACAAACATAAGTATGGATCTTACATCTAAGGCAATCAAAATCAATGTGAAGAGCAAATCTTTAAAATGAAATTTCATCCATCCAGTGGATTTTGGGAAAACAGTAATTAAGAAGCAAACAAGCTGTGCAGTAAGTATTTAAAAAATAAATAGAATGATAGAAATGAACAATATTTACAATTAACATGAATTAGCTAAATTTCTCAATTAAAATATAGAAACTCTACTATTAGAATAAGAAAAAAGTGATCCAACAAGATATTGAATAAAGCATAAAATGAAAGGTACACAAGTTGAAAATAAAAGAATGTTAAGAGATCAGCAAAAGGTAATGAAATAAAGCCAACATAACAAACATTACATCTTAAAGAGAATTTAATTCAAAATACTATCATGAAAGACAAAGAGAGAAGTTAGAGTCTAGTAAAGGAAATCATGAGCAGTAGAAAATAAATATAGTAAAAATATATGTATATAATAACATAATGAGAAGTATTTACAACAATAACTTAGAGAATTGTATGTAGGAAAATATTAGCAATAATTGTATTTGGATATTTGAAATATACCTCTGAGATCCAGCAGACAGAAAAAGTAGGTATGTAAAGTATCCAAATAATATAATTATTAAAATAGTCTTATTAAAATTATATATACATATAATATATAGTATACATATTATGTATGCATATATTGTATTTGTACTTATAATATATATTGTATTGTATATATTATGATATATATTGTATATTTTGTAAGTTGTATATATTGTATGTATTGCAAATTATGAGGATGGAGAATAGGAGATGGGGGGGTGAATGAAACAGTAATCTGTTCCTTTATGTAAATTAACTAAAAGTGAACAGTGTGTTTGCCTATTTCTGTATACTTTATGTTAGAATAGTGCCAGCACACAAATATTTGTTGAATGAGTGAGTACAAGAGAAATAAAAATATTTGGTTAATAGTATTCAATTTCTTCTACTGGAAGAATGGCTGGCTAGCTGCTCTAACTCCCAATGCAGAACACACAAACCCTAGAAAGGATAGACTTCGACATGTTACTGGCTTCAAAATAGGTGGAGAAGATCTCAAAGGATTGTAAGAAGAAATGTTGAAAGAGAGATTCTTGAGTGTAAATGAGCTGAGCCTAGGGTGCTTTGGGCTGGATCTACTAAAAACTGAGGAAGAGGGGTTGTCAAGGGCAAATGTCAGAAATTTCAGAAAACAGAGACTTCAGCCAACCAAGAAATGGGAGCATCAGGCTGGGACTCCTGTGTGGAGCTGAGACCCTTGAGGGGCCTAGGATGGTCCCAGTTGGGGCCAAACCAGACTCCTAACAGTCACTGCAAAACTGTCCTTGAAGGAACACTCCCCAATCCACACTTACCCCACAGCACCCCAGCCCACCAAGATTAAGCAAGACTTGCCAACTGAAAAACTGCAGAAACAGCAAACACCAGACTTAGACACCAAGAGATGCAGGTAGTGGACTTGTCATTTGCAGAATAATACAACTACCTATGAAATGATGAAAGTAATAAATGATGTTATTACAAAGATGACCGGCAACAAGAGACTATCAGAAATCACTGGTAAGATCTGAAAATTAAAACAAAAACAGGTAGAACTGCTGGAAAAACTCTATCAAAACAAAACTCAATTGATGGGAAAGAGTTTTGCTTTTGGCAACACCTAATTATGTTGTTTCAGATCAGCCCTCATGCCAGAACTCCAAGAATAGCCAGAAAAATATATCAACTATCCCTTTAACGGCATCCAAGTGTTCCCAATACTATGAGAATTTATGGTGACAAGATCTGGAAAAAAATTGCTAATGAGACTGGCACTGGGCTCACCTTACCTTAATTATAAATTCTAAAATCTAAAGGTATGGCTGATGGGCTAAAAAGCTGAGCTGCATTTTCAGCAGTTTAATGGAGCTGAAGAGACCAATTCAAGGCCCATCAAGAAGAAGTGGTGTGGACAGTCCAGGAGGCAAGCGAGGAGTCCAGGGTGCAAAATGTAAGGAGCCATTCACTCCCAGTACAGCTTGACCCTGGTAACACCAGGCTTTAGTTGAGACCTTGAAGAGCTACAGCCTAGAAATAAGGGTGGACAAGAAATAAACCATCCCTTAGGGCCACTGGAGCCCAGTTCTAAATGACCTCAGTCCCAAATGGGATTAAGGAGGCCTGCCTCTTGCCTAGCAGATTGCCAAGAGCAAACTAAATTATCTCAGGGGAAGATAATGTCATGAAGAACACCAATTTAACTCGATGGCTTTTCATACTCAATGTGCGACACTTAACCAAAAGTAACCTGACACATGAGAAAATATGGCTTGAGCAAAAACAAGAGGAAAGAAGACAGCATAAGCAGACTTAAAGGAGATCCAAATGATGGAATTATCAGACATGGGGTCTAAAATAGCTGTTAAGTGTTTAACCAAGTCAAGGAATTAATTGATAGGATGACGATTTTGTTAAAACTGGAAAATATTGTTAAAAGATTAAAATGAAAATTCTAGAGTTGATACACACACATTCTATGAATGCTTTTAGCAGATTAAACACTGCAGGAGAAAGAAATTAGTATATTGGAAAATAGAGCAGAAGAAAATATTCAGACTGAAACACTCAAAATCAAAATGATGGAGATACAAATGAGAGTAAGAGACATATGGAGCATAATTAAGAGGACTGAGATTTTTGTAGTTCAAGCCCCAGCAGGAAAATGGTGGGAGAATGGGACAAAAGTAATTCTTAAGAGGTTAATAGTCAATACATGATAGATAGATAAATTATAGATGCATGAATAGATAGATAGATGATAGATAGATATCTATATCTATATCTGTCTGCCTCCTGTCATAGATTCTAGAAGTGTTATGAAACCTAAGGAGGATAAATATTAAACATGCATGAATACACACAGACACACATATACACACACTTATGTGCAAAGAAAAACTAATGAAAATCAGACAAATTTAAAAAACAAAACTACCTAGAAGAAAAAAATGTATGCATCTTAGCTTCAAAGGAGCATAGATTAAAGTGAGCAATTTTTAAAATGAAACAATAACTCCTAACCAAGAATTTTATACAAGAATTTTCCAAGTGAAAATGTACTTGGGAAGGAAAATAAAATGACATTTTTGAACAAACAAAAAACCTGAGATGAACCCTAAAGACTAAAATAATACTGAAAGTGTTTTCTTCAGATTGAAAGAAATGTTCCCAAAAGGGACTGAAGAGCCATGGAAAGAATAAACATGTGAGTACATTTCAATAAATATTGGTGGTATAAATTTATTTTAATATAAGTGCAGGATAAATGACAGAAAACAAAAAGGAAGGATGGTGTAAGCATCTATCTCAAGGATTTAGAAAGACAAGAACAATCAGTTTCCCCCCCAAAAAAAAATGAATAGAAGGAAGAGAGCAAAAAGATGAAAATGGAAATTAATGAATTTTAGAATGTATATTATTAAAGAGAATGGACAGAGCCAAAAGATATTTCTTGGATAAGACTAATAAGACAGTATACCTCTGGTGAGTATGAATAAGTAATAGAGAGAAAACATGGGTACTCAATGACAGGAGTGAAAGGGGGAGCTGTGGATGTCCTACAGTCATTAACAGACTGCCCCAACCAAGAGCTTGAAGATGGGTGGTGGAGGCAGGCAGGAAAACAAACCAAATCTTCCTTAAACTCTCACTTGTGAAGTTTCTCCAGGACCAGATGTCTTCACTGGTGGAGCCTATCAAACATTTAAGGAAGAAGAAATGTCCCTCATCCAGAAGGGAAAAGAAAGCCTCCCCATAAAAACCATAAAATGTGGGATGCAATCTATCCCCTTTATCAGGTCAGCAAAAACTTGAAACTCAAACCTGAAAAGCTGATTACCAGAAAGTAAAATTACCCAAGAGAAACACTCACATGAACAATACTGATGAAAAACCTTAATCCACAGATCCATAAAACTCTGTGAATTCAAAGTAGAAAGAGTAAAAAGTAGTTTTACACCTAGGAATATTGTAATTAAATTATTGAAAATAGAGACAAAGATGAAAATACTCAGAGAGGGGGGGAAAAGGCATTTTACTCTCAAAGGACAATTATTTCTCTGTGGAAATAAAGAAAACCAGAACAATGGAAATATGTCTTCAATGTGCTGAAAGTAACTGACAATAACCATCAAGACAGAAGGTGAAATTAACACACATTCAGAAGTCTTATCTAGAATATTTGTCACCAGACAACTTGAACTAAGTAAAATAATAGAGGCCATGTGTAGCCAGAAGGGAAACAAAAGCCCATGTGGAGTTGGAGATACAGAGAGGAAGATGCAGGGAGACATGAAGAGCCTTTGAGAGGGGTACCTGTGCTGGATTTCAGCTTTCACTGCCCACTGGGATGGGCATCTTTGTCAATGCACACACCCCCTCAGTTTTGACCTAATTTGCCTTAAAGGTGAAATGAAGGGTTTGGACAAGTTCTCTCACATCATTTCATTTCTTCCCCAGGAATTCTGTATCTACCACCAGCTTTGGGTCAGGCGCTGTCCTAGGTGCTGAGGTGAGGGGGAGCAAGTCATAAATGTGTGGCTTCTCAATCAATAGGCACACCTATCAACTCCTGTTTAATAAGATGTCTCACTGTTTTTCCCAACACTTCGGAAAGGAAAGAGAGAATTATTTATCTGGCTCAAAAGATTACTTCAAAGGATGTTGATTTATTTAGAGCAGGGATTCCAGTAATGCCTGCACATTGGCATCACCTTGGGAGCTGCAGAAAATATTGATGTCCAAGGTTGCCCCTCCTCAGAGATGGATTTAATTAATCTGGGCTGCAGTATGAACAGAATTGTATTTTTTTAAATCTCCCCAGATGACTCTACTGGACAGTCAAGGTGAGAACTATTGGTTTAGAAGTGGAAAAAAACAAAAGACAAAGAATCATTAGAATACTTCCAGTATCTTTAATATACAAATTAAAACAGTAGATTCCCTTGTCTATTTCACACTTACCTATTTTTGGATGGAGATGCTCACATTTAATTATTTCCCTGAAAATTTTCAAGTGTTGGTCTAGAACATGGAGTGTTTTTAACATCTGCCTGAATGTTTTCACACCACCACTGCTGCACCTGCCCCGGGTCCCTGTGACCCATTATCCTCTGTGCCTGGCCATGCTTGAACGCAGTGGTGGTCCAGAGCCCTCCCTGGTGATCTGCAGAGTCCCAGTGGTGAGATTTCATACAATTGATCAGACATTTTGAGATGGTCTGTCTCATTGAACATTACACCAGCCCCGTCCTCACACACGTGTCCTAATAAAGGAAGACAAACCTGGTCACTGAAAGTGCAGAAAGAAACAGGGATGCCCATGAGACCTTCTTGGTGCATGTGTGTTCTCTTCTAGTGAGTCTAACTCATTTCAGGGACTGCACAAGTGACCATCTTAGCAAAAGCAACGAAAAACTGGGAGAAAATTAATTGGGTTAGATTTTTCCAGACCTCGTGTGGGGTGTCTAGTTGTCTTTCTGAGCTGTGGAGCAGAAAGAAGCCTGTTCCAGGAGAAGGTTTAGCTTCCAGGATGATGGGCAGTCCAGCAGTGCAGGCACAGGAATGAATCTGACAGGAACACAAGCCAGTGAAGAAGGTATGACTCTGTGGGGTTACAAAAGCTAACTAGGTGGAAACCTGGTTTAGGCATCAGCCTCGTGCTTTGTGGCTAACTTCGGACTATGTCATGGCAAGATGATTCACCAGCACAAATTGCACTTTCTGTGGGTCTGAGAAGGATGAAGCTGTGAAGGACGAGGGAGGAAAGGGGAAGTGCATGAGCAGGCAGCTCTTGGGGTCATCTGAGCATGTCAGCCTGTGAGCTCTCTTCTCCTGGGGATCCCTGAGACCAGCTCATGGGTTTCAATGGCTGTATCCCCAGCTCCTTTGGGGTGTGCATTTCCTCAAACATGATTATTTACTTATCAATTAATATTGCATGTTTACTGTTAATTATAAATGATCAATATTTATGTATTCTTTAATTATTACTATTATTAAATGTTATCAGTTCATCCAGTTTCATGCTGGGTTGAGATCAAAGTCACATCAAATGGAAAACCACAGAGCATGATAAAAATGCATTTTATCTTTTCGTTCCAAACACATTTTGCATAGTTTGCTTGAAGGAGCCTGAAGTTGTGCCCAACAGTAAGTCTACACAGCATGAGAAAAGAGATGAAAAATATTTTCAAATTAACTGTTCTAAAAGCACTATCATCACTGAATTTGTTCTCAGAGTGGAAGAAAAATTATAAGCTACCATCACTTTATAATATAGCATAGCATTTATTTTTCTGTCAGCATCATTAGAAGTTAACTGGAAAATATGGAATCTTAATATTAAAACTGAAAAAGCTTTTAATTACATTAAATGTTTACATGCTAAATATCTTCATAATGGGGGAAATATCATTAATATATGTTTTTAAATATTTTGCCTAACAAACCACATAGATGGGTTAAACATTCATGAGGTTTTTTTAAAATCAATTTGAAATAAAATGGTAATTCAACAGAAAACAGGAAGGATCCGGGATATTTTGTGACATATAAGCAGAGAGATACCTGTCACCCCTGTGGTCACACCAGGAAATGAGGCTGGCATGGCCAGGGCTGGCTGGGCCCCTGCAGGCATGTTGGTGACATGGCCATGTGTGGATGTGGTGATGGAGGCTGCATGGTTGCAGATCCGGGGGCAGCCACCCGTCTGTTGTATGAGCACATAGAACAGCGAGACCTTCATCAGTGGGTCAGACAGCATCTGCCAGGACTGCCAAGAGATTGTTACAATCGCCCTTTGGACATGGCCTCAGGACCACAGAGTGGAAACACATAGTGGAGGAAGAGAGAAAGCTGGTGCATCCTGCAGGTGCAGCTCCGGAGGGCGACATCCACCAAAGCCTCCTCAGGGGCTGTCTCGGTTCTTCCACTTTCGTCACGAGCTGATACTTTTACACCAGTCACCTTTGCTCTCCCTGCTCCTCCCTTCTGCTCTTTCCCTTTCTTTCTTCCTAGGAAGAGTTAGTTCAGCTTGGCCATGTGCACTGGCAGTTTCCATAGGTCTTCCTTTCCATTTCAAGTGCACCATCTGCCAAATCAGAGCTCTCGGCACCCTCGAGCCAGCCCAGGGAAGAAACTTGCTCAGCTCTTCATTAAGGTCCAGACTCCTGTTTCCGATGTTTTCCTCTGAGATCACGTGCTTGCTTCTCCTCTATGGGGAATCCCTGGAGCTGCCAGTCCATCCTGTCCACCTTATTGGGGAGGTGGGACAAGGGTGGATTCAGAGGTGCCACAGCCCGCCCCCACTCCCTGTGAACTCCTAAGGGGCTGGAAACCCTGAAGATAGAACACTGATCTTGTAGGACTCTCAGAGAATCACAGAATGAGGGGGAAAAAGAAATTCCTGGGAGCATTTCCCAAGGGAGTGGGGCCTCTGGGCAGGAGACCTGGATGTCGGTCAGACGCGGAGGAGCAGCGTGTGCCCAACACTGGTGAGGGAGGAGAGAACCCACAGGAGAGGAAGGGCTAGCACGTCCCCAGGTGGAGCTTGGCCTCCTCAGCAGCCTGGGGACTCGGAGCATCTTGTGTCCTCCTGCCCCGTCCACTGAGGCCATGCTCATTGTGCACTGACATACCCAAGGCTAATCATGTGGTGTAGACCAGGACACAAGGGGAGGGCGTGCCTGGCAGGAAGATGCGTGGGCAGGTTACAGTACATATTGTTAAGGAAGTGCATATTTGGGTGCAGTTCAGATTGGCAAGGTCAATCGTAATGTCACCATTCTGATATGAGGTCATCCCTGTGTTGATAAGATTGACAAGGACATGTTTTCACTGGGGAACACAGAAGGCCTTGGATCTCTCCACATGGAATGTCACTGAGATTCTGTGGTGGGGTGAGTGCTTTTGTCTCTATACAAAGGACAGAGAGCTGACTAAATGCCTCAGTTGTTCTGTAAATCAGGACAGATACCTGTGGTAAGAGAGAATGAGGATCAAAAGGAGCAATGAGTTGAAGTGGGGGCCCTCCTGGGCTGAGTGAAGAGGCCCGAGTGGCTGGACAAGAATGAGCAAGGGCTGCGGCATCAGAGAGGTGACAGAGAAAATCATGGAGGGGACCGCTGCTGAAGCTCAGTCTGCACAGTTGCCTTCAGGCATGGCTCAATCAAGATTCTGACCCACTTCTCTGGGCTCTTCTCTCCTTTACCTTCTGGTGGCTTTTCTTGGGATCATAAGATGTGCGAAGCTAGCAATAGGGAATCTGCTTCCAAACAGGAGGGTGAGAGGCTTCCTGTACTCTCCCTTAAACGTGGGTAGAGCATTCCCAGAGGCCATCTTGGGTGAAGCCTGCCTAAGAGGATTGGAATTGCTCTTCCTATGAAGCCTGTCCTTGAGTTGAGAGCAGCCATTCTGTCCCCTGGGGAGATCTTGGAACCAAAGCTTTGGGGCGATGTCCCTGTGCAACTCTTGGCAAAGGTCATGACACCTCTGGGTGGGGTTAAAGTTCAGTGTGGGCTGCAGGGCAGTGCATGCTCCCCTCCACTGGGACCCCAGCCCCAAGTGGCTCCTGTGGTGGCCCTGTAGTTGGCTCCTGGGAGTCTGGTCCCCAGGACCCTCACCTTTTGACACCTCATCACCAGTTCTCACCCTGTTGATTGGTCCGTACCTGGGATCTCATAGTCCCTTCTCTGTGATGAGGTTCAGGGTTCCAGCATCACCAAATCAGCTAAAAATGCCCCGCCCATCTGCAGGGTCACCTCAGCACACCTGGGTACACACCCAATTCTGTATTTCACAATCTCCAGTCAGCCCATAAACCTGGAGCCAGGGTAAGCAGGAGGAGACGATCCACGTTCACCAAGTTTTACTCGCCCATCAGTGGTCAGTGGGGATATTCCTTGGGCATGTGTGCTGTGCCTGGTAACCCCAGTCTTTGGACAAGAGGCTCTCAGAGGGAGCCCTAGACCCAGCAGGAGCATCCCCTGGGGGCTTGTTAAAATGCACATTCCTGGGCTCCACCCCAGACCTCTCAGAGAGGAGACCCTGGGGCAGGTGGAGCCTCCAGGTGATTCTGATGCACCCTGGAGTTTTACAACCACTGGCCTAAACCACAACTGCAGCATCAAAGCATGTTTGAGATGATAAACAGAGGCTGACAGATCCTGCAAACCACAAAACCCAAAAGCCAAGATCTACTTGGATATCAGCACATACAATCTTTGTTCGTTTGCCAGGAATCATTACCAATATGTGGAGAGAAAATAAATAGAAAGCAAACACAGCATATGTGGAGATATTCGACCCTTTGGGATGTCTGACTATAACAATTATGCAAATTTGCCATAGAAATAACGTAAGGAAACAGGGGAAAGTGTATATCTGAGGAACTGCTGGAGGAATATTGGTCATAGATTTTGTTTTAGTAAGATCTGATTTAATAATAACCTGGCTAAGCTGTAAACAGACTAACAGCTGAGCAAGGAGGCAGTCTTGTTCTTGCAGGTAAAGTGTCAACAGCATGGCTCTGAATAACTCTAATGCATCCTGATAAATATTAAACACTTATTTCTATTAATTTGTAGAAGCCTCAAATTCTAGCATCTTGAAATTGGGGATTTAACTTCCTTATGTTGATAGAAGAATACTGTTTTCTCTTCTGTCTACACAAAAGGCAGTACAGTTAAAGTATTCACAGCGGGTGGACCAAGGGAAAGAAAACCCTTGACTTATGGACACATCAGCAACTGAGTAGAACACAGATCAGGCTCCTTACAGAAGCTATTTATGTCATGCACCCCCACCCCCGGAATCCTCAGGAAGAGAGACTGCCTCCCTCGCCTCCCCTCATCTCCAGCTCTCGGCTCCTGTTGCTGAATGAAGCAGTGGAAGCAGTGGGGCCTTGGTCAGCACGGCAGCAGGGGGCTCTGATGTGGAAAGACCCACAAATGCAGAAAAGTCAGAAAACATGATACCACCTGCAGCAAAGTTCACTCAGAGCAGGTCTTGAAAGTGAGAACAGGAGTCCCCACTGATGGGAGCGATGGGCCCACAGGGCACGTGACACGGTCTCAGCCCCGAAGATGGGGCTGGAGTTGGATCCCCAAAGCTGTGTCCTGGATGGGATCTGAGAGGGACTCTGAAACCTACTCCAGACAAAAAGCAAAGATATGAGGCTCTCCCCCGCTCACATTGGGGTGTGCATTGGCCCAGCCTGGGACTGCCAGGGCCCCAAGAGCCCAGGTGAGACCACTGGAAGGGTGTGGGACGTGCCCCTCATAAAAACCCACGGAAGAGAGCTCATAGCCCATGATGCCCAGTGACCCCACCAGAAGGAAGACGCCTTTATTTAGTATTCCCATTTGTAACGGTGGCTGAGGAGCCCACATACCTAAGGGAATGGCAGTTGTTGTCCTGGGGGGTTGTGGAGCTTGTGGCTGAGTTAGGACCGTGGGTGCCATACCTCATAGAAGAGAAAACCTTCTTAAGGAGTTACGTTCACCTTTTTGGTAATTTGGACCCCGACACATGATGATTTCACCAGTTACAAGGCAGCTGCACGATTATTCTAAGTAGCTCAATTCAAGAAATGTGCTGATGTACTTTGTGGACAGCCTGGGGGGAGATGGGCAGCCCTCAGCATCTGAAGCTCTTTTCTCCAAATCCCTCCCCTTCCTGATGCCTTGGGGTCCCTTTTCTCAGATCATCCTGATGATGGAACTGCCCTCCCCTGCCCCTCTGACCTGGTTTAAACCAGTTGAGCACCCAGGTGCCTCCATCACTAGCTTGGCTAAAGATAGGTCTCTCCTCACCCAACAGAGAGCACGGGGCTCATTCCTGGTGATGGAAACAGTGAGGGGCTCTGCACTGAAATGGAAGCTCCGTGAAAGCCCCTGTCTGAATACTGAGTCCCAGCTCTCTTCTGCTCTCCAAACACTGGCAATCCCATCGACCCTCCAGCCAGGAAATGGGAAGATTTTTATATCTTCTCTGTATCTTCCAAGACCGACAGAGGAGCTGAGGACAAAAGCCGTGGTTCCCACCCTGATGACCCAGACACAAACCATGCCAGAACCACAGTCCCTGAGCCCATGTGGGCTCCAGTTTCCCAGATCCTGTGCCAGCCAGGAGAAGCATCAGGATCACAGGACATTGAGGGAGCTGGTGATGTGATAGGCAGACACTAAAGCGAAAGAGGAACAAAACATCCAAGCACAGAAAGACCAGACATTGCAGGAGACAGACTCAAAGCAAAGCTTGGGAAAAAGAAGATATGAAATCCATGGAACTAAAACCACAAAAATAAATGTTCAAAGGACAAAAAAAAAAAACCTCTATGAATTAAAAATATGGCAGAAAAAAAAACAAATAAACAAACTTCAGAGTAATGGAAAATACAGTGGAGAATCAGTCCCAGAAAATAGAAGAAAAAGACAAAACCAGAAGAAAAAATGTGTGAAAAGGACAGGAAAATTGGAGATTCAGCTCAGGACATCACGTACTCAAATATTAGGAATTCCAAGAGAGAGGAGAGAAAATCACCAAAGATATAATTCAAGAAAATTTCCAGAGGTGAATTGAACTAGCTCACTGAACACCGTGTGGGTTGATGGTGGCTGCCCCATGATGAGCAGGGGAGCTGGAGGGATGGGGTCTCCAAGAAGGTGAAACCGAGGGGATGTCTGATGGCTTGAAAGGAGGATCACACTTGATGCAGAAAGGTGAAGGCACATTAGTGATGTGTCCACAGAAAGCAAAACACATTTTTTAAAGGCAATTACTACTTCAGCGGATAGAAACGTTGCATCCATGAAACAAAATGCAATCACTCTGCTTAGCCACGTGTAAGACGTGATCCTGGTATACTTAGCTGTATGTAACTATGTGATCCCCGTGCCTAGCCATGTGTAACAACATAGTCTCTGTTTAGCTGTATGTAACAGCATGATCCCTGTGCTTGGCTGTGTATGTAACAATGTAAACCGTGAATACAGGACAGACTGAAGGTGATGGTGATGCTGTGGCCAAGTCCGGAGAATGGAAGTTCCTGAGCCCAGGATGGCAAAGGAGCCGAAAAATCTTCAGCTCCTATGGTGGAGAACTTGATGTCTAAAACTGCAAAACAACACTAAAATGCATCCACATAAATGTTATTGGTGAACGTGGACATGAACGTCATGAGCAACCACTACCCACGTTGAGAACAGTCGTCCCTGGAGAGTGAGAAATGAGTGTGAGCTCAGGGTTAGTGAGTCTTTGAGAACTGTTTCCCTGAAAAAACAAAGTACAAATGAAAATAAAGCAATATGAGGTACACACACACCTCTTGCAGCAGGGCCCCATTGGTGACCGCATCCCTACATCTACAGCTGCCAGGCAGGGCTCCCTGTGCTTGGAGCACCTGAGGGCAGAGGGACAGACAGCAGCACCTGTGTCCACCTACTGCCCACAGAGACAAGCTGCATGAGAGCGATCCACTGGTGTACACTGACGTCCGACCAGAATTTGAGGATTGGGTTGTCCTCCAGGAGCAGAAAACAAAGTATGAATGGGCTGGTCACAGGTGTGGTTCCACTCGGGCCAGTCATTGTCGCAGGAAGACAGGAAACATCTTTGTAAAAAATAAATATTTTTGTCTAACCTTCAGACAAGAGAAATACACACACACATGTGCGCACACAATTGGGGGAAAATGTAAAGACAGGAAAGTAAATAAAGCGCAGTTTCTGCAGCAGAATACACCATTAATCCTCATGAAGTCAATCTCCACGGCAGTCATTAAAATCCCCTCCCAAACATGTCTCTAAATATTCCCTAACTTAAAAAAAAAATCCCCCTTCCTCGAGTCGCTCTCAAATATTGCCCTCTCACACTATCCCTCATAGCCACGTTCCCAAAATAGTAATGCAAGTTCAAAGGAGAGAGAGACAGAGACAGAGACCCAGTGAATATGGACCCCACCACAGGGGTGAGGTGGTGTCAGCTCCTCCCTGTGGAATCCAGCCTCAGAGCAGGGTGGGTCTCAGAAGAAAGCAGAGGACAGATCATCCTTCCCATCCGAGGCAACTGTGAAAACCCCGTCCTTCACTGCACAGGGACTGGAGGTTTATTTGTTGGAAAACTGAAGCTGAGAGGGTATGTGCAGCCTTTGGAGGGCAATTCTCTTGTGGTGCAAGACGTCACAGGACACACGGCTCTCGTATTCTTGTTCTCTGCAGCAGAGCCTGCCCTGGGTTGAGGTCCCATGTCCCCACGGGATCCTGGATAGGGGCATTCCACATGCTGTGAGCCCCAGTCCCTTGTGTGCTGGATGGGCACATGGAGAGAGTTGACTACATCACTCCTTAGTGGCCCAGTGGATGTGGGCACCTGGACACCCTGCACCCAGCCTCCCCGAGTGTCAGCTCCTGGAGTGTGAAATCAGGACTCTCTAGATTCTTAGTGCTGTTGGCCTCTGTGCAAGAGCCACTGTATTATTCCCAACCAGGAAAGGAAGCTCCTTCATGACACATGGTCCTCAAGTTGCTCATCTCCAAGACAGGGTTATGGGGAAGGTCACCATGACCCTTGTTGACCAGGGAGGAGGGGGCACAAAGCCGGAGATGCTGCAGTTTGCACAGAGAATGAGAAGAGGAGAGAAAACAAGAATGCAAATTTGTCTATTGTGTGGCTGTTCTCAAGGCCTGTCAGGATTCTCTGGAGTTTTCTGGAGTGGAATTACGGCTCACTACTTTGCTCAGGTTTTTTAATATGTCTGTGTTTGTGTTTCAAGTGTGTAAGGGTGTTTCTTCAGAAGGCAGTTCTTTCCTTCCTCTCTCCCTCCATTCCTTCATTCTTCCTCCTCCTTCTGCTGATTTCTATCTTTTTCTTCAAAACAGCCCCTACATCCAGCCTGGGCCAGGTATCTGCCTGTGGGAGGCTCTGTGGCCAAGTCCCTCAGGGACACCTGGTGACCAGCGGCCCCAGCAGACCTGAGTTGGAATCTCCAACAGAGGCTGATTCTGTGTTTCCACAGCTCATTAGGGGATTCCGTGGGAGAACAAGACGTGAGAACATGTCTGAGAGCACACGTAGTGACACAGAAAGGAATGTCGTTAGGGCCTCTGTCCCCAGATTACTCCATTCATTTTTGCCATAATCATTTGGGGTCTACCCTATTGTTTAACTGCAGACCTCCCAAATGTCTCTCATGGGTCACTCACTGAAAAACTAGTTTTAAATTCACTTTATGCTTATGATTAAAACTGGTTGTTAATGTTAATTTTTTAAATGCCACACCATCCCTTTCATTATTCCTGAGATAACCTACCCTGTTTTTCCCACTGTTACTTTGTGTCTACTATCCAGCAAGTCTGCCTTCTTGCAATGTGGGTGGCACAGACTCTGCCACCAGCTGCAGAGACACGTGGTGCACAGGGCAAAGGGGACCAGCACAGAAATCAAGAGCACTCGCAACATGCGGCTGGCACTTGCTCTGGCTCCACCAGCGAATCCCTGATCCCTCCGAGTGCCTGCACAGTCTCTCCTCAAATTGCCTCCTTCCCTGAGCACACCAAGCCTTGCCTCTCCTTGGTGCCTTTGCACATGCTGTGCCCACTTCCTGGAACACTTTCTCTCCCAGCCTGGATTATCTCTCTCTCCTCCGCATTTCAGCTCAAATCTCATCTCCCTGGAGGGTCCTACCCTGACCAGCCTGAAGTGTCAGCTCTCTCTGCTCCCCCTTTTGTGTCTGTTTTTGCACTTCTGTTTCCACACTGGATTATAAACTGAATGTAAACATTAAGCCGTCATCTCTCCTAGTACTAGAAATGTACTCCTTTCGGCCACAGAAAGATGAATTTCTTATTTATTGTACTGAGCATCAAGAATGTGAATGCTTGTGAGGGGAAATCACATTTCTGAGCAGCCCCCCATGCTGTGCATGTTCAAGTATTCATCTCAAAATGTATCCGACTCCACAGGAGAGCATTTACATAAACATCTTTTGTAAGAGCAGGTTGTGTTCACAGTGGCCCATTGGGACAGTGTTTGCTGTAAGGAGTATAAAGAGTGAGGACAGTGCTGTGAGAGCCTACCCCCACCACCAGCAGCAGGAGGGGAAGCGCATCTTATTCACGATGGAAAGACAGCAGTTATACAATGACTCATCAGTTCTGTAATCAGAGTTCTGTCTTCAGTGATCTGCAGGTGGTCTTCTAAAACTAGGACTGGCATTCCAGCCCCAGGCAGTCTTGGGCTGCTCCCACCGTCCATGCGATGCAGGTCCTGGGATGGACTCAGACAGGTGCTGGTGTGGCCATGAGCTCACTGTGGTCCAGCTGGTCCAATGTGGCTGTGGAGGCCCTTCCAATAGCCCTGAGAACAACTGGAAATGGCTGGAGGCCCACCACTCCTCATTTCCCAGCACAGAAACATCTGACCTGGGCGGCCCCAGGATCCTCCACCACCTCTGTTTGATGAACACCCAGCTTGCAGTATCATGCCAGGAACCTCTGCTTCTCAACAACACCCTTAATCAATGCACACAGCCCTCCACATTTCCAAGCACAGTGGGCCCAGAAAGAGGAAGCACCCCACGGTGGGCCCACTGTGCACAGCTGAAATTCTGTCTGCCCTGAACACCAGCACACCCCAGAGACCCTCGCTCAAAAGCTATGTCAGTCACTGTTGCCTGGCAACACAGCACCCCAAACTAAAGGATGAAGAACAACCGCTTATTGTGCATGTGGATTCTGTGGGTCAGGAGCTAGATCGGGATACAGTGAGGATGCTTCTCTCTGCCCCAGGACACCTGGGCCTCAACTGGGGGACATGGGGGCTGGGGATGCCTCCACTCATAATCTGGGTGATGTTGTTGGCACCTCGGACCTCGGCGGGACTGTCAGTCACAGCTATGTGTGTGTGCAGACACACCACAGGTGTGATCAACCTGCCAAATACTCCTCCTCGTGGCCTCTCCACAGCAGCTGTGCCCAAGAGTGGGATCCCAAAGAGGGCAAGGAGGAAGTGCTGGAGCATCTGTGTGACCTGTGGGGGGGGGTTCCTCTGTGTCACCCACTTGGGTGAGGACATGAGCCCCACTTCCTGATGGGGGAGCATCACAGTTACCTTGTAGGTTGAGGATGCAGGACGGGGCACATTGTTGCAATCACATCTGGAACAGAGGCCTTGACCAGTAGCACTCTCCCTGCACCTGCCTGGAGTCTGAGACCCTCCTTGTCTGACTCCAGTGAGATATTGTCTCTGGTCTGGCCCATAACACATTTAGCTCTTACACTGGGGCCGGCGCCCCTCCACCTGCAGATGAAGACCTGGGTGAGAGCCCCCTGTCCACCTCATGGAGTGGATATCAGCCTCCAGGCAACCTCTCTGGAGGCCCCTCCACACCCACTGTCCACCACTTGCTGCTGCACTGGCCCAGAGAGAAAGGCCCCTGAAGCCCCTACCTGTCCACAGGAAGGACTCGGGAGGCAGGGCCAATCCCCGATGGGAGATTTGTCCCAGAGCTTTGACCTCAATGCATCTTCCATTATTCTTCCTAATGAAACAAGAACAAAGTGAATCAGGGACGTTTCCCCGGGCAGGTCTGCCTCCACCTGCTCCTCCGTCCTGACCAAGCTGAGTTCAGGACCCTGGGCAGGGTCCTCAAGGAGCCTGCATCCACCAGACCCACTGACCTCCTGGGCAGGGACAGAGTGGGGCAAGCTCAGCTTGCCCAGAGTCCCCAACCTCCTCCCTGAGGACGGGCCTCTCTCCGTGTCAGGGCAGGGAGAAGCTCTCTGGGGCCTGCCTGGGGACAGACACTGGGGTGGGCTCACTCAGGAAAGAGCCATAGCCTTCACTGGAAGTTACTTTTAAATTTGATGAAACTGGCAAGAAGTGAATAAATGATCATGACAAAATTTAAAATTTTGAGAGATAAATCAATTTCACTTTTTCTACCCACTCTATTTCCAGCTTCCTCACCAAAGATGTGCATCCTTATCAACTTGGTATCCACGGACCAGACACTTTTTGCGCATTTATATAGTTACATGTTCCTATAGCAACACAGGACAGACTTTGATACTTCATAAGAAAAATTATCTTCTGATGATATGTTGTTAAACTCTTCTAATCTTATGCTATTTTAATAGTTGACACTCAGATTTTCTACGAAAGGAAGCAGAATTCTGTGCATAACTACTGGTTTGTTTCTTTCCAATTTTTTCTTAACATACTTTATTCTAGAGACAGCAGACACATTAATTTAATAAGAATCCATGGAATAATCACCAGCAGGTTTCCAAAAGATATGCATGCCATTTATACTATTCCTGATAAACAAGAATAATTGTTGAATCTTAGTAAATACTTTTTCTACATCATTTGAGACTCTTATAATGTTTGCCTTTAATTTTTAATGTAATAAATTGCTAATTTTCGAATGCTGGCTCACTTTGAGCTCTTGGGATAAATATGATTAGTTGTGACTAATGCTAGTATATTATTCTTTAATAATTAGGATTAATAATAATGAGCTTAAAAATGAATTATTTGAAATCTGTTGTATTTTTGTGTTTGTGCTCAAGCATTAAAAGACCTATTGTTTTCCTTTCTTATGTTATTTTTATCTAGATTTCTTATTAATATAAGTAACCCTCAAAGCGATTTGGGCTTCTGTACGTATTTTTCTACATACCTCCAAAGTGGTCTTGGACTCACACTTTTGGGGGGGGGGCGGTGAGGAAGAATGGCCCTGAGCTATCTATCATCTGTTGCCAATTCTCCTGTTTTTGCTGAGGAAGACTGGCCCTGGGCTAACATTCGTGCCCGTCTTCCTCCACTTTATATGTGGAACGCCACCACAGCATGGCTTGATGAGTGGTGCCCAAACCTTCAGACCCCAGGCCGCCGAGGCAGAGTGCGCACCAGGCCAGCCCTGGCTTCACACTTTTTTAAAGAATGAGGCTTTGACCACCGTTTACATTTCTTCCGTATTTTTTAGATCTGTTTGGATTATCTATTTGAGATAATTCTGGTGATTTATATTTTCTTGAGAAATCAATTTTCTCAATATTTCAATATATTTAGTAATGCACATGTGAACGTAGTATGTGTGTGTGTGTAGATGGATAGATCATTTCACACATGCAGGTATTGCCTCTGTATATAAACCGTGGCTCTATCTGCACTCATATTTTTTCCTTTTTTCCCAATTTTAATGCTTATTTATATCCTCTCTCTTTTCCTCCTATCAGAGTTGAAAACATTTCATTATATTTTGAAATGTTTTGAAGCATTAGCTATTGATTTCATTGATCAATTCTTACTTTGATTTCCCTTGGTTTTTCTTTTACTCATTTTTATTTTGGTTCTTATTCATGCTTTTCTTCTAGAATCCTAAATTTAAGGAACATTTCATTTATTTATATTCTAGCAAATGCATCAAATGTTATAAATTTTCCTCTAAGTATCTCTTTGATTTTCTCTGGCAGAAATAGTTTCAAATTACTTTTCCATAAAACATTATTCCTCATGTTGATTACTCTTAAGACCACCCAGTTCACAAACTGAAATCTGGGATGTCTGTCACTATTTTAGTGGTGAGCTCACCCAGATCCTCCAGTTCCAGTTGCCCCACAGAGCCCATCTGCCTTCCCCTCTCCTACAGCTCTTCTCTGCCTCCCACCACCCACCCCCAAGCAATCAGCATCAGCAATGCCTTTGCAACACCCGGGAATCATTTCTGCATCAGGACATTGAATAGCTGCCAGCAGCAACTCTCCTCACCTGCAAAGTCAAGGATTCTTTCTGTGTCTTTGTTGTTGTTTTTTCCCTTGTTTTGTTTGTTAGGGTTTTTTGCCTGCTTTCTGACTCCCACTGGCCCTGTGTGAGCTTCTTTAACTTGTGACAATCTGACTAAAGTGAAATGGTTTCTCTGTTAGTTTTAACTGGTGTTCCTTTCAGAATAAAATTGCCCATCTTTTTTTTTTTTTTTGGTGAGGAAAATTAGCCCTGATCTAACATCTATTGCCAATCCTCTGTTTTTGCTGAGGAAGATTGGCCCTGGCCTAAAATCCATGCCCATCTTCCTCTACTTTATAAGTGGGATGCCTGCCACAGCATGGCTTGATGAGAGGTGAGTAGGTCCACACCCGGGATCCAAACCTGCAAATGCTGGGCTGCTGAAGCAGAGTGGGTGAACTTAACTGCTATGCCACTGGGCCGGCCCTAAAATTGCACATCTTTTTGTACCTTTAAGACCATTTGTGCATCCTTTTCTTATAATCTGTTCAATTATTTGCTTATTTTCTATCATAGTTTTGGTTTGTTTTGCAGATGTTTAAGGGACAGTTAAATATTAGGAAATTAGACCTGAACCTGAGATATGACTTGCAAACATTCATTTTCTGTTTGTTATTGTCTTTTCGTTCTTAGGTGTTTTCTGCTGTGCCATCGGTGTTTCTGCTTAATTCAGATAGAGTTGGTTTTATGTTTCTTTTTAAAGTACGTCTCTGGATTTTGAATAATGGTTTGAAAGACTTTCCCTGAAACATCTTCCTGCCTTCCTTCCCAGCACTGCCTGCAGGGAGCAGGGTATTAGCATCCCTCCCCCTTTTCAGATCAGCTTTTATGTGGGGTTCACCTGCTGCCCTCCCACAGTATCACCCCAGGACTGTGGTTCTAAAACAAACGTGTGGTGTTTACCCTCCTGCTCACATCTCACAGTGATTTAAAACATTGCTCCTAATTGGAGCAGATGCTGCTCTAAGCAGCAGTAAAATCAACGTGATATTGTTAACTCTGATTACCACCCCCACGCTCATGGTGATTTAGGAGTCTAAAGACAGCACTGCTGCAGAAAGTTAACTCCAGCAGAGACACTCCAGCAGCTTTCTGCGCTGGCTCAGCTGGTTATAGAGTCTCTCTGCAGACCTGGGAGACTGCACAGCAAACACCTGTTCTTGTGCCACCTTGATGGTGGACTCAGTTTCATAGAGTTCCCCAGAGTTTTAAGGGATGTTGTATATGCAAGACCTGCTCACTTGAGGGATTGGGGAAAGATGCCCCCGATGCCACAACCTGCCAGGTGGAGCTGGCAGACCCCCAGCTCTGTCTGGAATTTTCTCAGCACTGTGCTTGAAATGCATGCGGCCAACAGCACACACACGGTTCCAGGCACCATAGGGCTGTGTGGAGCCCACTAACTCCCCATGACTGATGTTTAACTTAAGTCTGGTTTGCGTTATGTCACATATTGATAACCAGCTGTGAGTGGGTAATCAACACAACTCCAGAAGCCAGAGGATGTTGTACAGGAACTCAGACAATAATCAGAGCAAATATGAAGGCTCAGATAATGCACTTACATTTACAGATGGAACGATGAGATGCAGCCATGGTTCTGATTACCTGGAGCTCAGCCCTCAAGAAGTGGAGGAGCATGAAGATGCTCTAAGCCTGGTGCTTTGGTGGTGCTGACCCACAGTGGTTCCCAAAGACATCAGCCCCACAGTTTGCACCTCTGAGAGCTCTATGATGTCTGCTCATCCAGCAAGAAGAGCAGGGAAACAAGACCCTCCTACCTACCCAGAAGTGCTGAGTGGACACGTGACAGCAATGAGAAGAATCTTGGTGAAGCAAATAAAATTCACTTCGGGGAGATGGTAGATGACAGTCTGAAGAAGTCTGTGTTACTCTACAATATACCTCATTAACAAAATCTCAATGCTAAAAACAAGATATTTAATTCCAGAAAGCATTTCCCTTTGAAGTGGCTTCATCTCCTCATCTTTCTTTTTTCCCCATCTTTATTGAGGTGTAATTGGCAAAAAAATTATATATATTTAAGGTGCACAACTTGATGGTTTGATGTTCTATACATTGTGAAATAATCACCCAAAATCAAACTAATTAATATATTCATCACCTCATATAATTACAATTTTTTTTCTTTGAAGTTACAACACTTAAGACCTACCCTCTTGGTAAATTTCAAGTATATAATGCAGTATTTTAACACATTACTGTACATTAGCCTCCAGAAATTATTCAGCTTGCATAACTGAAACTTTGTATCCTTTGACCAACATCTCCCCATTTCCCCCACCTCCAGCCCCTGGCAACCACCATTTTACTTTCTGTTTCTATGAGTTTGACTATTTTAGATTCCATGTATAAGTGAGATCATACAGCGTTTGTCTTTCTGTGTCTGGCCTATTTCATTTAGCGTAATGTCCTCCAGGTTCATCCATGTTGTCGCAAATGGCAGGATTTCCTTCTTTCATAGGGCCGAATAACCTTCCACTGTATGTTTACACCACATATAGTGTGAGGTATTCATTCATTGATGGACATTTTGGTTGTTTCTATGTCTTGGCTATTGTGAACAATGCTGCAATGAGCATGGGAGTATAGATATCTCTTCATGATACTGATTTCATTTCCTCTGGATATATAATATATACCTAGAAGAGGGATTGCTGGATCATTCAGTAGTTCTATTTTTAATATATTGAGAAACCTCCATACTGTTTTCCACAGTGGCCGCACCAATTTACATCCCCATTAACTGTTCTTCACACCCTAGTCAACACTGTTGTCTTTTTGGTATAAGCCATCCTAACAGGTGTGAGGTGATATCTTGTGGTTTTGATTTGCATTTCCCTGATGATGAGTGATGTTGAGCACCTTTTCATATAAGTGTTGGCCATTTGGAGAAATGTGCATTCAGGTCCTTTGGCCACTTTTTAATCAGATTTCTTGGTTTTTTGATATGGATTTGTAAGAGTTCCTTACATGGACTCGTTACATTAACTCCTTATCAGATAAATGCCTTGCAAATATTTTTCTACCATTATGTGGGTTGTATATTTATTCTGTTCATTGTTTCCTTTTCTGTGCAGAAGCTTTTTAGTTTGAACTAGTCCCACTTGTTTATTTTTGTTTCCCTTGCCTGTGTTTTTGGTGTCTAAACAACAACAACAAAAATCATTGCCCAGACTAATGTCAGGAAGCTTTTTCCCTAAGTTTTCTTCTAGTGGTTTTATGGTTTCAAGTCTTAGTCTTAAGTCTTCAATTCATTTTGAGTTGAATTTTGTGTATGGTGTGAGATAAGGGTGCAACTTTATTCTTCTGCATGTGGAGATCCAGTTTTCCCAACAAAGTTATTGACAAATTGTTCTTTCCCCATTGTGTGTTCTTGGCACCCTTGTGAAAGATCAGTTGACCAGACCCACGTGGATGTATTTCTGGCTTCTCTATTCTGTTCTATTGGCCTACATGTCTGTTTTTATGCAAACACCATATTTTTTTGATTACTGTGGCTTTGTAATATATTTTGAAATCAAAAAGTGTGATGTTTCTAGCTTTGTTCTTGCTTAAGATTGCTTTGACTATTCAGGGTCTTTTGTAGTTCCATTCACATTTTAGGATTTTTTTTTCTATTTCAGTATAGAATATCATTGAAATTTAATAGGGATTTCACTGACTCTATAGATGACTTTGGGTAGTATGGACATTTTAACAATATTAAATCTTCCAATCCGTGAACTCAGATGTCTTTTCACTTGTCTGTGTCTTCTTTAATTTCCTTCATCAATGTTTTATAATTTTCAGTGTATAGGTCTTTCGCCTCTTTGTTTAAGTTTATTCCTAAGTATTTGATTCTCTTTGTTGCTATTGCAAATGTTTTTTTTTTTTTTTTTAGTTTCATTTTTGGCTAGTCCACTGTTTGTGTATAGAAATGGCTGACTTTTATATGTTGATTTTGTAACCTGCAACTTATTAGTTCTAAGGGTTTTTGTTGAGTCTTTAAGGTTTTCTACATGCAAGGTTATGTATGTAGAAGCATCTACAAACAGTTAATTTTACTTCTTCACTTACCTTTTGGATACCTTTGATTTCTTTTTCTTGCCTAATTGCTCTGGCTAGGAGTTCCAGTCCTATGCTGAATACAAGTGGTGATAGTGGGAATCCTTGCCTTATCCTGGATCTTAAAATGAAAGCATTCAGGTTTTTTCCCACTGACTATATGTTAGCTGTGGGCTTTTTATGTATGGCCTGAAAGTGAAAGGATGGAGAGAGACATTCTGTGTGTGGTGGTGGTGCTGGGTCTGGGGCACAGATGGGCATGCAATGCACTCATGTCCTTTCCAAAATATCTAAACCTAACCTTACGTTGTGATTGAATTAACAAAACATTAAAATAATGAAATGCATTTTCAAATAGATAGGATCTTAATTATTGTGGACAGTATAAATAACAAACAAAAAGAGGAATGTGTCAATTATTCCATTTGTGGCTTATTCCTAGAATTCGACATGTATTTTTCTACTAGGCATATTTTCTCTCCTTTCTGAAGTTAAAATGAATAGAGTAACCATGGGGCTTTATATCAGACTTAAAAAGTCCCATTCCCAGGACTAAATTGGCATTTTCTAAAACGTGTACAAATGAGTGAGCATTGCTATCGCTTCCCCTGGATCCCCCTGGGCCCTGTCACTCTTCTAGTATGTGTCCGTGTGCATGCATATGTGTGTGCACCTGCACGCTCATGTAGGCACACTTGTGCATATGATAGAGTCCTGCTTCATGCTTATTTTCCTAACTTCTCGTGAACACTGTCTCCCCACTGCCCCAGAGGGAGGACAGGGAGAGCTTGCTGCCTGCACTCCCAACATCATCTGTCCTGAATGCCACTGAATCTTATCCAGCATTGACTAGATGCTCAACTTAAGTGATAACACAGGGAAGCACCGAGCGGATTCTCTCTCCGTCCCAAACCCTCAAGCCCTATGCAACCCTTATGGGGGAGGAGGGTAGCTGAAGATCAGTCCAGTTTATGGACATTTCTGGGGAATGGAGCTGTCAGAGTGAGGGATTGAGACTTGGAGTCCAGGTGAAGGGCCTCTTTAGATTGTGAGGAGCAGGAAGGAGGCCCCTGTGTCTGGGGAGTGGACAGGGGATGAGGGGAAACAGCGAGGCTATCACTCCACCAGAGGCCCAGCGCCACAATGGGATTTTACCCTGGCTGCAATTGGGGATCAATGGACGGTTGTAGGTCCAATGAAGACTTAGAAAGAGTTCCCCAGAAAGTGGACAGTAGGGAAACAAGAGAACTGGCCCAGGGCAGGCGAGGGTGGTCCAGATGTGGGCAGAGGACCCACTTGGCCTTCTGCAGCAGCCTTTCCTACAAGCACCAGCACCACCTCTCATCAGTTGTGATGGAGGCAAGGCCATCCTGACCACACCAACGCTGAATCTCAGGGGTGCCCTCCAGGGACAGGGTACAGTAAAAGTTGTCTTCCTTTGTGCTCTCATTTACCCCTGGAAAGAGCTGGAGGGAATATAAAATCAAGGCAATTTCAGCTGACATATTTGCAGTCATTATGGTCACCCGCCGTTTCTGCCCTGCTCTGATTACAGAGAACTACAAGAAAATGACAGACTGATATCGGAAACAAGAGTTTTCATTGCAAACTAAAACTAGTGATCTATGCTTCATAACCACTGAATTCTTTATAGGGAAGAGAGACATAGCATGAGCATGGAATCAGGAAAAATGCTTACTTCACTGAGGTGATTTTTATAACTAGATGATGAAGGAATCTGGGCATTACAACCAGCCTTATCTCAAAATATGCACAGGAACAATCAGACTTCAGCCTGTTGTCTTCTGAGCACTTTAATCATTTTAACAATGAACTCCCTGTAAATGAGCCCACTGAGAAAATATTCCATCTTTGGCCTTTACCACCTGCCTTGGATTTAGACCTGTAAACAAGAGGACAAAACAGAATCCCGAGACTTGACATCCCTCACTACCACACATGGTGGGACTCTGGGGAGGAATGATCTTTGTTAGAGGAAGCACACCTGCCCTGGCTGGGTGCCTTGTGTCCTCACCTGCACAAAGAGTATGGACAGGCACCTGCATTGTCCATCCTAGCTCAAAGTCTCTCTCCATTTTCTCCAAAGTGGAGGCATCTGTGGTGGACCTGTACAGACGGTGCATGGTAAGATTTCAGCCAGTTGAAGTCTGGCTCCTGCATCAGTGCAGCTCAGCGAGGGGAGACAGGATATGTGTGTCTTTTGTCCAATATTCCTGACAACTGACATTCTTCAGAGCCCGGAAGCAGCATCTCTTATGTCACCTGCTATTTTCCTCTAGACTAAAAGTAGTGTCGCTTTTCTGCGGCAGAAGAGAACACAGTTTTAAATCCCCTGAGCACTGCTGTCTAATCCCTATCCAAGCTTTGTGAAAGGAAGCATAGAAAATAAATGTCACAATGTCACACTTCTTGGAAAGACATCTCCCAACAGAAGTCAGTAAGTTCCCTTTTCAATAAAGCAGAAATACTTTCAAAAGAATAACATCCCCTCAAAACGAAGAGCGTTCAGTTGGATATCATCAGAACTGAAGAAGCCACAGTCAGCATATGTAGCTCACATAACTTCTGTGCCATGAGCATCAGTCCTCGAGGCCAGTGCATAATGGACCAGCCAAACAGCCATTGGCAGAACTCTCTTCTCAGGCATAAATGCCATTTGGGAGGAGCTGTGTCGGTCAGGGTTCTCCAGATAAACATAACTGACTGGACGTACAGAGATACATGGAAGAGGATATTTATTACAGGAATTGGCTCAAATGACCTTGGAGGCCAAGAAGTCCCGTGATCTGCCATCTGCCAGCTGGAGAAGCAGGAGAACTGGTGGTGTAAGTCAGTCTGAATCCAAGAGCCTGATGTTCGAGGGCAGGAGAAGATCGACGTCCCAGCTCAAGCATAAAAGAGAAAATTCACCCTTCCTCCTCCTTTTTGTTCTATGCCGACCCTTCATGATTGGATGATGCCCACCCACACTGGTGAGGGCCGTCTTGTTTACTCAGTCTACAGATTAAAATGTTAATCCCTTCTGGAAACACCTGCACAGACACACCCAAAAATACTGATTTACCTGCTCTCTGGGCAACTTAGCCCAGTCAAGTTGGCACATAAAATTAATATCACAGGAACAGAGCTCTTTATACTCATGCCATGAAATGTAGTTTTGAAGACAACATCTACTGCTGTCTTGTGATCTTTATGTCTTTAGAACAAAGTGGGCTCTGCCTAGATAGTACACACACCGAGTGGTGAAATAGAAGCATTTACATAAAAAGTGCAGTCGCTGACTCACGTGAGGTGTTCCTCTCCATTTCCCCTCTTTCTGAGGCACCTGTGTGGGGAAACAGCTATGGAAATTCTGCTCTTACCATCAGCAGTCAACGAAGAACTCTAAACCAGAATACGAATCCCCCCAGACACATGGCACCGTGGAAAAGGCACGAAACCACACCTCCTCTTGTTCCCAGTGAAAACGTTGGAATAACATCTCCTGGCACCACACGCTGAGAAAGAGTGAAGGAGTCAGACCTCGTGGAGTGGGAGGCGATGGGTAACATGTCTTGAGGGCAGGGTTGGATTTACTGTGTTCCCTGACTTTGTTTCAGGTCTACTGGATGCTGGAGCTCCTACTCCTCCTTCTTGCTCTTGCTCCACCACAGAATGACAGGAATGCTGTTGCAGAGAAAATAAGACAGCAGTGGCACAGTACTGCTCGTTAGCCACTCGGCATTTGGCGTACACAACTACATAGACGGTGCACGATGAAAGATACTTCCAAGAACTCCTACAAATCAAGTTGTCATGAGATCCCATTTCAGCGGCCTCTTACAGTCTATTAATCAGCTTCCCAATTTTATTTTCTTCAGTGGCAATCAACCAACCATTATCTCCAAATATACATGAATCATTTCTCCAGGCTATTTGTGTTTCAGAGATAAATTAATACATTATAAAGTTTAACTCTAAAGTACCAATATTGCATTTAACAACCTACCAGAAGTTACATAGCACAATGGTGTTGTTCTCCTAAATGTAACAGTGTTGATCACCGGTCTGCTTCCTTCTATAGAAAGGAAATGGCAGCGGGCGATGCTTCTAGAATTGCTAGTATATGCCATGCATTCTGCATGTGTAATCATATTTGTTCTGCACCGTTTTTAAAGCAACATAAGAAAATGTGTTCAAATATGCCTTTGATTAGCTGAAGCACTTACCTGTATTCACCAATTCACTTTTTTAGTTTGGTCACTAGCCCAGAGGACTGACATTTGTGCCCTTTGGATTCTCATACAGAGCAAACCTACCTCTGATTGTGCTTCTGCAGGTGGAGATTCGGCAATGTCGTGGGCAAGGACAGAGCAGCTGGAACACAGAAATGGCCAAGCAAGTCTTTTAAGGGGATGATACCCACTCAATTTACTCATCAAATACTTACTGTGCACCCACTGAGTTCTAGGAACTTTCTAGACATTTCCGGTTATATTAATCTGCTAGGACTGCATAACAAGACACCACCGACTGGGGGTCTTAAACAACAGAAATTTATTTTCTCATAGTTCTGGAGGCTGGAAGTCCAAACTCGAGGTGCCAGCAGGGTCGGCTCCTGGTGAGAACTCTCTTCCTGGCTTGCAGACAGCTGCCTTCTCACCTTGCCTGCACGTGTCCTCTCCTTTGTGGGTGCGCAGAGAGAGTGATCTCTACTGTCTCTTTCTGTTCTTATAAGAACACCAGTCCTATTTTATTAGGGCTCCTTTATGACCTCGTCTAACCTTAATTACCTCCCTAAAGGTCCCAACTGCAAATACAGTTACGTTGGGAGTTAGGGCTTCAATGTATGAGTATCGGAGGACACAATTCAGTCCATAGAATACCCTAGAATAAAGGAACAAAAAGACTCCTGTTCTTATGAAGCTTACGTTTAGGTGGTATGGAGGGGACTATATGTGGGAGAGACTTATACTGAACATGAGAAATAAATAAATTACATAGGTAAGCGTATCAGGCCAGTGTGGTCCAATTTATCTATTTTTCTGTTCATGGATTGTGCTTTTGATGTCAAGTCTGAGAACTCTTTGCCTAGCCTTGTGTTCCAGAGACTTTCTCCTATGTTTGTCCTCAAAGTTTTATAGTTTTAAAACTTACATTTAAGTCTGTGATCTATTTTAAGACAATTTGTGTCTGACCTGTGGGGTTGTTTTTTCTATTTTGTTTTGGTTTTGTTTTGATTTGTGGCTGTGGCTGTCCAGTTGCTCCAGCACCATTTTTTTCAAAGGCTGTCCCTCCACTGAGCTGACTTTGCATAATTGTCAAAAATCAGTTGGCATACGTGTGTGGATCTAGTTCTGGGTTCTCTATTCTGTCCCATTGATCTATGTGTCTGTCTCGACCTACACCTCCCTGACTTGATTAATGTTACACACACAAAAGGCATGTGCACACTCGTAGTAGTGATGGTAGCCATGGTGATGACTGTGAGGGTGATCTGTACATTGTAGCAACGGTCGCTGTGGTGGTATCAGTGGGTGATCCACACACAGTGGTAATGGTGTCCGTGGTGGCGTTCGTGATCACTGTTTGGTTTATTTTCATTATCTTAACATGTTTTTTGAAAGCATGTAAAAATAGATCTATTCAATCCTCTTTTCTCTGTGTTCTCTGAGGCCAAATGAAATTGAATTTAAAAAGTAATGGAATTTTATAAATTAAGCATGAGTCTGGGTCTACCCTCAAATTTGAGTTTCACTGAAATGAGGCAAAAAAATGTATAGATAATGATTATTTGCAAAATGGTGAAGGGGCCTATGGGACTCCACCTCCTTCTGAGTGACCCAGGAACTTGTCATGGCAGAACCACTTTTTGGCTGATTCCACCCCTGAATCCAGCAGTTCTTGGATGGCAGTCCCCCCATCATACATGATGGTGAGGCTTTATACAGAAGTAACTCTGCATGGTGTTTAGTAGGTGTAGAGAAAATATATTGCTTAATTATTGAACGGATGAAGGTTTATTTGTGTGCACACTCTTCTTCCATCTGTTCTAATTGCTTCCTCTTCCTGCCTGATGAGCCTCCAGAAGATGAATGTCACAGACTGGAGAATGCCATGGGTTTTACTGAATTCGTGAGGAAATACCCCTGTCCACTTATAATGTTATAAACATGTACGTTAGCTGAATGGACAGATCAGGAGGCCAGGAGCCCTGGGTCCTAATATCTGCTCCCCACTCGCCCCTGAAGGATGCAAGAGAGGAATTTCATCTCCAGATTCCAATTTCCTTGTCATACAGCAGGCTCCCTTGCTGCATATCTAGCTGTGAGGTCTGTCATTGCCAATAGCTGACACCATACCCTGATGGGATCCAGCATTTCCGCAAGTGAATCTTCTAAGCCCTCATTTCCATTCCTGGGAAATAGTGGCTTCCACAGAGCAATCCCTTGTAACTGCAGTGAAATTAAGGGTGTCTTTAAAAATGAGCAAGGGGCTTCAGGAACAGGGAATTGGTACCGAACAGAATCAACTATGAAAAATCATTAAAGAAATAAGAGCAAGTCAAATTAGGGTTGCAAAGATTATGATTTCATCAGCAAAGAAGTAGCTAACATTTCCTGAGAGTCACAGCATCTGAAGTAGACTAGATCTTGGAAATTTTAGTAGCAGGGAAAAGCAATTTATGCAAAACCAAACAAAAAGATTTTGCCAAATTGAAAGTAGTTTTAATCACTTCTAAAACATTCTATAAAATGGCAAGAATGCTTTGCCTTGCAGAAAAAATCTTAACTAAAAGAAATTACTGATTGGACCTGAAACATTTTCAGCTTCTCTAGTATGCATAAATGCAGGTGGGAGTCGTGAGTTTTGACTTATAAGAAATAAATAGCAATTTTTTTAACACGGGTACATTCATTTTTTAGAACATGAATTTGTCATAGTAAATCACATTGCATTTTTTGAGGCCTAAAATGTTGCCATTACATAAAAAAGTCTGAGTTAAAATGTCACATTAAGGAAGTGAATGATACAAATGTTTTAAGAAACTCAGCATGTGAGGGAGATTGACCAAGCTGCACGCTCAGAACAGAAGTGTCCTTTGGAAGTGGAGGGATGGGAAGGCTTCCACTGCTGTTGCCAGTGGAGACAGGAATGTAGTCAGAGAGAGGAAGGTTTGGACGTTGATGGCTCTGCTGAGAGTGATGATGGATTAGATTAGGAAGACCAGCCTCTCCCGAGAAATAACAGAAAATCTGGACAATGTATAGTAATGTCATCTTCCTAAAGGTGTAAGACAATAACAAGGCTGTGATTAATTGAGGGTGGTGATTCAGGAGAGAGAGAGAACCAAGAGAGGTAAGAACATTTGAGCTGGTTTTGCTTAGAGGCAGCTGAGAGTTTTGGGTGATGAACAGTGATTTGGGGATGCAGGAGCCAGAGAGACAACCCCTGGAATCCCATGTCTGCCAGTTAGTGATAACAAAGCCTCTCTCTGGGCTGAGACCCAGAATTAGCCTGTTGGTTGTTTGGAAATCAAGCAATGCTTCAAATCATCTTAATTTCTAAAATCGGATTAAGGGATAGGGTTCCCAGATTCCCCAGCCACAGGCCAGAAATTCAAACTCTCCCTTAAGGAAGATAACATTATCATAGACCTCAAATTATTTCTATAAGTGTTTATGTAAAATGTGTATGACTCTGTTAATGGGCAAAAAGATAGTGAGGACTATAGTAAGAAAACACGACTAGAAATGAAGAGAATAAAATAGACAAAGACTAGGTAAGGTGTTATGAACCATTGCCTATAAAATATAGTGCTTACTAAGTAGTGAATTGAAAAAGAAAAATATCAGAAATGAACCAGAGAGACTAAAGGACACAGAAGACAAAGAGACAGAGGATAAAGTCAGGTCTAACACATGCGCAATTCAAGTCCAAATAAGATGAGAGTTATGGAAGGAACATTTGAAAAGATAAAACTGAGAGACATCAAGTCACAAACACAAGAAAATCTATGAGTTCCATAAAATGTTTTTGAAACACACTCAGGCCTATCAAATTAAAATTTCTGGAAATCCAAGAAAAAGACAAAAATTTAAAAGTTGCTGGAGGGAAAAAATGATTACCTAAAAGGAGTAACAAGGAAATTAATTTTTCAATAGAATACAGTTCTGAGGAAGCTTGTTCCATAAAATCATTGACTGCTGTTGGAAATCATATTATTGAGAATGGAGCATCCCACACTTGCCAGAAGAATCCAGCCACTTACAGCAACATCCCCATTTCCCTCAACCCTGACTCCCGAGGAAACACACTTCCTTAGCCCAGGCCCGAGGACCCTGACAGCTGCGCCGGGCACCGAACCTAAGTCAGTGCTTCATTTACCTGATTCCATTCCTGCCAAATCCTAATCAGACCCCTTTCTTTTCTCTCTTTTTTTCATTTAGAAACCGCACTTCTGCTTGTATTTATCATTTGACTGAGCAAGAATTAAATTCAGCCTTATTTTTCGTATTTGAGCAATTTGTGATTTCTCTAATATTCTACAAATGGACTGAAATAATCAAAATAATTTTATTGAAAGAAATGCCTTCAGGGTGTACGTGCTGTATTTTGGGTTAATGTCTATGACCCTAAATTTGTCATGTTAATTGACACGTGCTCAGCAAGTAGAAACATTGTGAGTGGTTGATATCTGAGATCCCCTGCAGGCTAAAACCAGACCTGAAGAGCATTTTTTTGGTATTCATATCTTAAGCCATTTTTATATTGTGTTTTGTTTTAATCTCACACAGAGAAATTAATTTCTGGTGTGACTCAACAAGCTGTGATGACTTTGCCCCAAGTTTTGCATGTTGGAATAAAAACTGTATAATTCAAATCACCTTGGCTGCATTGGTTACACCACTGCCCCTAAAACAGCTGTTTACAAGCACCGGCATCGCTCCCCATTCTTTGGCTCCATCGAGTGAAACGGAACGGACCAGACTGAGTGAGAGTTCAGAGGGGCAAGAAGAAAGAGGGACCTGGGGAGGGGAGGCCCACACAGGTTGGACAGGAGCCCAGCCACCGGGACAGTGTATGTTGAAGGAATGTACAAACAGAAGATGGTCTTTGTCACACTGGACTGACCTCACAGCCAGGCCAAAGGGCCACGTGGAAGCTGAGTGGGAATTTACTCCTCAGTGTCCAGTTGACTGCTGAGCCCCAGTCTCTGCTATAGAATTCATGATGGGCAACATTCCTACTGCGCATGAGCACTCAAGTTTTATCTCTTCTCATGGCACATAATGGCCACCCAATTTTTCCCAAATCCAAAGTGTAAAAATGTCTTCCCTGGTCAATTTTTACCAATTTTCTACTGTCTTCAAAACCCTGAGCAATCTTTCTAATACTATAATTCTCTGGTGCTATTTGAGCTTCCATAGTTCACATGATTGATAAAACGGTAAAATTTCCTGGCTAAAGAAAAATATCAGTTGAGAAATCAAGATTATTTTTTTTTTCAGTTTGACAGCCAAACCAAAAAAATCTACCTTTGGATGTAAAAATCTATCACACCTACTGTATGTAATTTGGTCACCTGCTTTGGTCACCTTGCAGAATCTAACCTTTTGAATTCAAGATTTATATACCTATCTTTTAGATCAACAATTAATTAAAATAAAGGTAAAATTTAAGTAGATGACTCATTCAGAAATTTTAACGTTACTTTATAAATTTGTTCATTTAGCTCTATTAATAATATTGGCTTTTAAAAATAAATCTACAGAAAAATAAAATGAACAATACAGACATTTAATCTGATAAATAAAAAGTACAATGCTCTTGATCTGTAATGGACCCCCCCTCCCATACACACATGCGCCATAAATACAGCCTTAGTGCCCGATTCTGCAGACGTAACTGGCAAACATCCACTCCTATTGTGGTCCTGAGGGTCGGGTGGAGGGGGGACATTGGGACACATGTGCAGCCACAGTGAGAACTGGAGGACTCTTGTGGTGGTGGCTGATCCCCAAGCCCTTGCGATGCTGATTCTGGGGAAAGATAAGTCATTTTACACATAGGAACAGAGAGAAGGTGTAGAATAAACACGAGACAGAAGTCAGTGATCCCCACTTAAGAAAACTAAATATAGAAATAAAACTGTAGGGACACCTGAACCCCACTGTGCATGTGTGTGTGTGTTTGTGTGCACGTGTGTGTGTGTGTGCATGTGTGTGTGCGCTGTGTTAACTGCAGGGTCAGCATATAAAAACTGGGGCACTGCCACAGAAATTGTCTCTACTGAATAAGTTTTCAAGAAAACCCATTTGAGAAAAGTTCTCAAAGCTCTGGGCATTTATTTTAAATGGAGTTCCAGATCACAGGTTTTCTGAAGGCTTTAAAAGTCTTGTGTTTCCTTTCAGAGAAGTGACATTTCAGTTTCACCACAGTAAGCTATCAATATATGATGCGAATTCTGTTTTCTCATTTGATTACGCTAAAAAGATATGGGTGAGGTTCCACCTGTGTGTTATTTGACAAGGTTTTCCCCTGAGTAAACTGTCAGGACCGTGTCCTTGTGCAGAGCTCTGCTGGTCCCTGCAGCTGCGTTCCCGCCACCATAGGAAGCGCTGTTAGCCAATGCAGGTTGGCGGCCCGACTGCATCAACAACTCGTGGTCTCCTATTTTAGTGAACATCTGACAAATACAGTGGAGATTCCCCTGGGAGTTTTGTTTGCTTGCTTGCTTTCCTTTTTTCTCTCAATAGCAAGAGTCAGCATCCTTCAGATTTGCATTTCAGATGTTAACCTTGAAAGCTGGGCTGCTCAGCACACCTGTGCAGGCAGCACCTGGCTCTGCACCTGAAAGGATGTGCTGTGCAGGTACCTGAGACCACCAGCGCTGTCTACCTGCTCAAGCTGCATCTGAGGGCTGATCAACCTGAGAGTCTCCCTGACAAGGAAACTGGGTCCTAGCCCCTCCCCCGGGTGGCGGGGACCCCGACACAGTGACCCTGAGAGCCCATGGAGAGGTTTACTTACCACTTTTTAAGTCTGTCGCTGATCCTCTCCCAGTGAGGTGTTGGGCCTGGGGTTGAGGCTTCTACAGACTCCGGGGCCACTGTCTGTCACCCATGGCCGGGGGCAGGCTCCGGGTCCCCACACCGGGTCGGAGAGCTGCTTCTGCCACTGACGAGCTGCGTGGCCATGAGTTCTCTGTGGCTCAGCTTCCTCACACCCAACCCAACATCAGCCCCGGCAGGGTGCTGCCCTGCGTCGGGCGGCGGGGAGACTTGCACAGGTGGGGGCTGTGGAGGGTGTGAGGACACCCCAGAAACAAGGACACCCATACGCCTGTAGGCGCCGTTAGCACTGTGGACTCCTAGCTCTAAATTACCCACCAGCGAATGGTGTTGAGACCCCATACACGTGTGTTTGTGTATTCATAAATTATCTATATCCCTTTATGTTTAACAATGTTAGTAAATATCTATGTATTATTAGATTAATGTCTTCTGTAGCTTATAAGGGATTACAAATTAAAAACATTAAACAAGTGAGGTGAAGATGACGTAAGACGAAGGTGAATGCCTCGCTCTCCATCGTCAGCTGGTATCCCCAGGCCAAGCGCACTCGCAGGGCACGGTGCGTATCAATGCTCATGATTGAAAAGACATTTTAAGACCTTTGTCATGACTCCATCATCCTGCTCAATGCAAGGTAGGCTCTGCTTAGCCTGCACTGTGGTTGACAAAGAGGCTGTTTGCAGACAGGTAAGTGTCAGCACTCCCCACCCCCATACCTAGTATCCCACTTGTCCTTGTATTATCAGGGACAATGTGATCCCAGTCACTTAATGAGGACCCCAACTGTGACATGTGGAACATGGGGTGTGAAAAGGGCTGGGTGGGGCCCTCGAGCTCACTGGCCCCTCTGGTCCTGCAGGAGGGGAGAGCTGGCACAAAGGAGCAAGTATGGTGTCCACCCAACAAGGAAAGTGAGTCACCCATAACCTTCTGTCTTGTTTTGAGATGTCGTTTCTCTTCCTAAACCTCACCTCCTGGGTATCACTGGAGAGCAGGGCTCTGCCTGGGGAACAGTCTTGCTTTTGGGTTTCCTGCACCTGTAAACAAACAAGAACACTTTTCACTGCCTTTCCACCATAGTAACAGATGAAGAGGTAGAAAACCTATCACCATTGACAATGGCAGCCATTTATATGTAAACGTGTCTTTTAACAAGACAAATGAAGAAAGTCCTGCTGTTGGGATAATCTGGATAATCGCACTGAAGAAGTCACAACAGCTAAGCTTGTACACAGTACATGCACCACCTCTCAGAACCACCCACAGGGCAGTGGTCTCAGCTGTGTTTTGTGCAGAAGGGCATCCAAGCTCCAGGGTATGTGTCTTACTCCCAGACGGCCAAACCCTGCATTTCTGCAACTGGATCTAAAATCTCATAGGCTTGGCCGAAAGTCCAGCTCTTCCTGGCCCCTCACCTGCCATCAGCACTCACAGCTGAGGAAGGTGAGCATCCTGCACCCAGGGAGCAATTCCATCCCCACTAGGGAGCCCTGCCTGGAGTCTTAGACCTGACCTGTCCTGCTGCGCATGTCTTTAGGCATAGTCCTGTTATTTGGGAAGCAGTGTCTTTCCAAGGACGTTGTGGAACACTAGTTGGAAGCTTTACAGAAAGTGCAAATGTGTCATTTTAGATGTGACAATGCTGCCACTTGCAGGATTGAGAATTACTCCATCCTCTCCACAGGCTGTGTGATCTGCAGGCCCCTTTGCTTTCAGTTCAAGTCACAGTGATGCTGCTTCATAATGTCTGTGCAGTGCTGGGGCCCCAGCTCCTGTGATTGCCCCCGACGGCCTCCTCTTGGACTCGCCCCCAATCCTGGCTTCACTCAGGTCCCCCGGAGGGTCCTCAGATGGTTTACTGTGCTGTCCCACCTCCAATCCTGGCGCTGGTCCCTCTCTGTCCCTTTAACCTGAGCCCTTTTCTCCTCTCACTGGAGAAAGTAGCCCAGATCCCCCAAAACTGGCAATTGCCTTGTTCTCCCTGAAACCCTGCCTTCTTCCCACTCCTGGAAAAAGGCTCAGGGCTGGACACTGCTACCTGCCAGTCCACCCACCCTCTTTCCCAACCCTAGATACCTCCTGCCACCACCATAGAGCCTCACCCTGTGGACATCCCCCGCCCTGCCGCCTGCACACGACTTTACCTCCCATTGCCATCACTCAAGCAGGCATGTGCCTTCGACTGCACAGGGGTTCCAGAGCTGGCTCGCGCCCCCAGTGAGGGGAGGGCATCAGTCAGACCCGGCCAGTCTGGCCTGCTGCCTTGGCCCACGCATTCTGTTCCAAGAGGGATCTTCCCCTCTAGGAAACAGCCCTCCCAACCCTGGTCTTCATCCTGCCTGGGAGACTGATCGCACACTGCTTTCATCTCTCTGGGAGGGGCGTCTCTCTCTGCTATTTACTGCTGAGATCTCCCACCAAGGGCACTGCTGACACCCAGAAAACTGGGAACTCCTTACTGCTCCTGCAGCAGGCAAAAGGCAGGCCCTGGATAAATAGTTACCAGCAAAGTGAAGCTCAACATGGAGGGTGGTCCATGGGGAAGGGATATAGTGGTTGTGTACATGAAAGTGTAGGTTGGGAAAATGGAGAGTAGATGGCATTTGCCTCTCAGGATCCCCAAACAGAAGGAATTTCAAAGTTTAAGACATCTTTCTTGTAAACGGTCACAAGCTCCATTGATGTCTTGCATGCTCTCGGATGGCACACACATGGGTGCTGGCTATCTGTTCCAAGGAAAGGTTTGGAAGGAAGTTTTCTGTGGCTGTGGATTCTTACTCTACAGTGAATTCTGAGCCTAAGAGGCAAGATCAGCTAGTTACCCTGGGGGTGACCATCCCCCTCTTGAAGCTGCAGCGAGGGCTCCAGTAACATCCCTCAGATTGGCAGAGGCCATCACACCCAGGGGCTGCTGGATTTGCTCCTGGCAACAGATGCTCCTGTGACACCAGGACTTGGGTTCTCATCAGGTCACTGGCAGTTGTAAAGATCCCAAGCTCCAAGAGATAAGCCTGACTCACAGAGTTATTGTTGTGGGGCCCTCTCATCAGTTAGAAATGCTATCTTGAGAATTAATGAGGCCTTTCTTGTTACCTAGACAATCTGTCTTTGGCTGGACCATTTAATCCATTTACACTTGATGTAATTATTGAGATGGTTGAATTTACATCTGCCATTTTGTTATTTATTCTACATCATTTTAGCTCCTTTTTTGTTTCTCCTTTTCTTCTTCATTTGTTTTTAAAGAATTTTTAGTGTATCATTTTAATTCGCCTGTTCATTTCTTAACTGTGTTTTTGAGTTTATTTTAGTAGCTACTCTATTATGCCCCTTTAACTTGTCACAATCTACTTCAGGTGAATATTCACTTAATTGGGGTAAAGGCAGCAACTTCATCCCAATAGAGCTCCCACGGTGTCTTTTTAAATCAATTTCCTGGCACAATATCCTATAAGTATTCGTGCAACCTAAGTAGCAGCCCACTACAGTGAGGAAAGCATTTGGTTGGACTAGAACAGTGACCACCTGCTCCAGGTGTGGGAAGCAAATCCGTCAGTATCTGTGGAGACACCTCAATTCTTAAAAAAGTTGTACTCCTTTGATTATTTTTTAATATATATTTATGTCTGTGGTTTGTATTTATGTGCCAAGGAAGGCTATTAGGACATCATACCAGTTTGTAGCTAAATACATTGACTCTAAGTTTGAAGTTTTCTAAATTCCAGTACCAGCCTTAACACGAAACCAAATGCAGGCAAACATCTTTACTTTTATTACGTGGGCACATGTAAAACTGACTGAATTGTAATCACTCATGAGATTGTTATCAGTGCATCGAGAGGCCAAATTATACTAAACCAAACCCCCAGAAGCAGCAAGTTCTACGGAATGGGGGCGAATCAGCAGGTAAAGAAGGCTGGATAGGACAGGAACCCTGTAGAAGCCCCGCCTTTCCAATCAGGCCAGGGAGAGCAGTCGGGCCCCACCCTGCATAAACCAGACCTGTCTGAAAATACTTCCCTCACAGTCCACAAGAAACAGCAAGTTGCTCAGAAAGCTCCTGGGGCCAGGAGGCCATTTCAGAAACAGCCCCTCCTGGTGGTGGCAGCGATGCTTAGTGACCAGCGTGTGCATAGTAGGATGAGGGGGAGCAACCTCAAGTCTCATTAACCACTTATTTCTTGAATTTCCAGGAGCCCTTAACTCACAGAAAATTTCCCTTTCGGGAATTTTAATGAATCTCTGCGCCTTTTATTGGTGAAAAATTTCCCCACAAGTAAACGGGATCACTTTATTCCTGAGTGTTAATTTACAACGTGGCCTTACACTTTTTCAGGGAGTTTGCAGCTTTTAGTGTACAGCAAATTACAGAAAGGAATGTTCTCTCTCATTAAAAGTGTCACACTGGCAGGAACTTGCTGCTCTGGAAAGAAATCACTTTTTAAATTGAAATTTAAACAAGATGAAAACAGGGTTGCAGGCTCGCCTGCCATAGCAGGAAGAGTTACAGCCACACCAGCTGTATTTCTCTTAATTTAGCTGTTAGACCACATCCTTTTACACGGGATTCTGGCACAGTAGATCACTCCTGTAATAATTAAGCTGTCACTATTAGAAAGGCTACATGTTGGTAGAAAACCAGAGAGCCCAGAGCTCCCAGTGAGAGGAGATGGCACCCTTGACAGTGCCCTGATCTTTTTTATAAAGGTCTCTCATCCACAAGAAAAAAACGCCTGATATGTTTTGATTTGCTTCAGGAATGTAAGCGTTCCAACAGCTTTTAAGTTTGTAAGATTTGAAATGGGTTACACCTATTCCACTTTATTTTTATTTGAAACAATTAGCGGGTATATCCCATGTGATGAATTGGCAGCTTCTTATTCTGATCAAGGACTGTGGCCCTGCAGGTTCTTCCCGATTTTGGTCTCTCTCAACCTGTCTGGGAGAGAGAGGAAAATCTTACAGGAAGCCACACTGTGTAATTAGCGTAAGAGGATTTTTTAAAAGCTTTGTAATTGTAACAGCATTTTAATGGCAAGTTCATTGGGATTGTCTTTTTTTAGTGTGTGCAGTGTCCTAATAGTCATGGCTGGACTTGGGGTGGACTGATGGCCCTAGAGAAGCACAGGGGCCATCTGTGGGTCTGGAGTGATCTCAGGGGCTCGGGATGTCATGTCGGCATGATGAAGCATCAGTGGGTCTGACATGGCTAAGTTGAGAGTGTGCTAAATGACTCTCCACGAGATCTGTCCAGTTCAGAGCCTTGACCTGGGGAAGTGGGGAGGTGTCTCTGAGGTCTGAGTTCTCCTGGGAGAACTCCAGGAAGGAAACAGCCTGGAGAGACAGGACTGGCAATAAGCGGGCTTTCCTCTCCTGGAGGCCAAGGGTGAAGACTGCAGATGGGGCCCAGGAGCAGTGCTGGAGGGTCCCCTGAGACAAGCAGTCCTGGGGGGGCAGCGCTGATGGACTAACGTCCTCACAGTTTGGAGACTAGGGACACTTTGGCAGCTTATTCACTATTGCAAACCTAAATACAAATTGTTGGGGTAGATAATCCCTATGGTTTGCTGCAGCCTGGTGACCTAAGGACCTGCTGTGCATAGGGCTCAAAGGAAAACAGCAAGTAGTAAAAATGTCAGAAAAATGACAGCCCGTGTGCAACTAAAGAAATAACATTGACAAGAAAGATGTAGGCTTTCCAGAAAAGGAAGCTATCACCCCCCACACACATGCAGAGATTTCAGATTTTCTGGCATTATATGATCTTGAAACTTAAATCAGTGGCCAGCCCGGTGGCATAGTGGTTAAGTTCAGCATGCCCTGCTTCAGTGGCCCAGGGTTCACAGGTTTGGATCCCAGGCACAGACCTACACACCGCTCATCAAGCCATCCTGTGGTGGTGTCCCACATACAAAATAGAGGAAGATTGCCACAGATGTTAGCTCAGGGATAATCTTCCTCAAGCAAAAAGAGGAAGATTGGCAACAAGTGTTAGCTCAGGGCCAATCTTCCTCACCAAAAAAAAAAAAATCCTTAAATCACTAGGGTAATTAAAGAAAAAGTGGACTTCTGGATAGCCATTTAGAGTTCTGGATGAACAAAGAGAAGAAATGCAGAACAAAGATGCAGACAGAGAAGTGACTATCATCCAAGGCACCTCGCAGGAGTCGCAGGAAGATGGGGCGGGGGCAGACAGGCTTCTGAGCAGAAGGATGATCTCAGCATCTTCAGCATCAAAGGACCAAAAAGGCAGAAGCTTAGATTCTTACTAATGAAATTCCTGATCTACAAGATTAAATAAAATGCTTTGAAATCTTTCAGACATAAAGGCAAGTTATTTACTTTTGTTTTCAAGGAAAAGAATACTGTTCAGGAATCCTACAGCCAGATAATACAGAATTCACGTGTCAAATGAAAGCCATGTATTTCCAGACATGAAAGACTTCAGAGGACAAGATCTATTGAGCTCTGCGATGGCAGGAAGTCTCTCTGGGGGCACTGTAAATAGTGGGACTCAAACCAGCACCAACCAGACTGCCAGGAGAGATGGCTGAAGCACCAAGAGCTGGGCCCCCAAGTTTCTGGTTCAGCAGGTGTGGGATAGGGAATGCACATGTCCAAGTCCCCGGTGATGCAGATGTAGTTGCTCCAGGCTCCACACTTTGAGGACTGCTGCTCTGAACACAGGATGGTCGTGTCCTGACAGGACCTAGACAGGGAACGGGCACAAAATCACTGAAGCCTAAACTATTCAAAGCAGAAGTATACAGTGCAACAGTCTGCAAAGTGGGAAATAGATCCACAGTCATAGAGGGACAAGTTTATATTCCCATCTGCATTCCAATTTTCCAGCACTTTTATTGAAAAGACTTTTCTCTCTGCTCTGCAGGGCCATTTCCAACATAAATTGTGTCCATGAATGATTGGGTCTTGTGCTGTGCTGGGTCTGCCTTCCTCTCCCAGCACTGACGTCCTCTGGCCTGACTATTACAGCTTTAGAACAGGTCTCGCTCTCGGTAGAACACAACCTTCCGCCGTATTCTTCTTGGACATTCATCCCATGTGCATCTTAGAATCAGCCTGTCTAGTTCTAAAGGAAAGGAAAGAGAAAAATGCTGAAATTGCATTTGGAACTGCATTGAAACGACAGAGCACTACGGGAAAAATAGAAATAAAGTTTTGTAGTTTTTCCTGTAGACCTCCTAAGCATTTTAAATGTGTATATTTCTAAATACAACACGTCTATTCATACTATCTTAAACTCTATACCTTAAATTTTTCTGTATTACTTTTTGTAAATATCCTGAATTGCAATTAATTTTAATATATTGATATTGTATCCAGCAAACTTGCTGAACACACTTATTAAATCTATTAATCTTTGCACCTAGAATATATATGCATTATTATATACATGAATTAATTTTGACAACCAGGCGGACCTTTCTACCATTGGTGGACATTGAGGCTGTTTACAATTTGGGGCAATTACAACAATATTGCCAATAACCTTCGTGTGCGTCTCCTAGCCGTGTGTACCTTCCTCCAGGATTATTCCCATGACAGGGCTCCCAGCTGTGGTGCACAGACCCTCCCCTTCAACTCTTCCCATGTGGCTGTAACCAGTCAGACTCCGCAGCAAGGTCTGAGGACCCCTTTTGCACACATCCTTGGGGACATTTGGTATTGGCAGACTTTTAGTTTTTGTATCACAGTGGATTTACTGTAGTATTTAATTGCAGTTTTAATTTGGGACAGCGTGATCAACAATGGAGATGTTAAGAGTCTCCCCTGAGGTGTTGAGTTTCTTCTTTCCTGAATTCTGCCTCAAGACTCTCACCCACTTTACTTTTGGAGGTGTTTGGATATCTGTCTTTTATTTATTAGCCTTATTAATTTTTTATATATTGTGAATTCTTGTTCATTTTTGGTTCTATAGATCACATTTCATTTGCCAATCTGCCTTGTCTTTTTCTCCCTAAGGTGTACTTTAGATAAACACAACAGCTTATTTTTATATAGTCAGTTATCTTTTCTTTTATGGTTAATATATTTTGTTTCCCTTTAAATATTTTGCCCACCCCGAAGTTATGAGGATATTCTCTCATAAACTATTCTAAGCTAGAGTTCTTCCTTCTGGATTTAGAGCCACAGTCCACCTGGAATTTGTCTTCTCCTGTGGGATGATTTCATTTTTCCCATATGGGTGTCCACATGATGGAGGATTATGTGCTGCAGTGTTCATCCTTTCCCCACTCTCATCCCCTCTGTCACGTATAGAGGGTCCACATAAGTGTGGGTTTGTCTCTGGACCCTCTATTTTATCCACTTTCGAGTCAATCTCTATGCCAATTACACTAGAACTTTGTAGTAACTCCATGGCGTCTGGTATAAGTGACTTCCCATTTGCCTTTCCTTGAGACTGATTATTCTAGGCCTTTAGTATTTCCATATAATTCTTAGAATCAGTTTTTCAAGTTAAACTCACACACACTCACGTGTACACAGACTTGCTGAGGTTTTGTCTGAGAGCACAGTTGGATCTGTCCATTACTTTTGGGAGAATGGACATCTTTACAATATTGAGACTCCTGATCCATGAACAGTTTCACCATGTCCTGTGGGTGGGCCCCAGGCCATCCATGGAGAGTTCTGAGGGAATAAACTTTCTAGAAGGCTGGGTTATCTTGTGTTCACCATCTCCTGTGGGAAGGGTCTCTGGCAGAGGGAACCTGAATAAGCACATCTATATTGGTTATGACTTCGACCACATATAATAGAAAACCCAACACAACTTGGCTGAAACAAATGCTAAACTCCATCAGTTCATGTAATTGAAAAGTCCAGGCATATTAGTCAGGCACAGCATGATCCAGGACTGCAGTCTCATCAGGTCTCACTTTCTTCCATCACCAGGCTCAGTCTTCCCTATGCTGGGTCCTCCCAGCAGCCTCAGGCTCACATCCTATAGCACTGAAACCAGGAGAAGAGAGGTAAACCTCTTCCAGTGACACCAGAAAAGCAGGCAGCATCAGCTCACTTTCCTATTCCTAGAACTGTCACCAAGACTGAGTTAAGACCAGAGGAGGTACTCCTTCCGCCCACCACCCAGATGACAAGAATGGATGGGACAGTTCCCCCAGAGAACACTCAGGACACTAACCAGGAGAAGCAGGTGACATGAGGGCTGCACAGTCCCGGGCTGACCTCAATGCAGCCATCACGCTCCTCTGGTCCCACAGTCACTTCTGGGTGCATAACAATGCAGGGATTTCAGGGAGACAAGTTAAGGTGAAATATTTGTTACATCCTTCTAGTAAAACACAGGTGTTTTCCTTTATGTTTCCTCGTGGGAGATTATTGCTCTCCAAACTTAATCTGTCTACATCAATAATAATACATCAGTTAGAATATTCACGTACTTATTTACTTTGTGTGTTTACAAATATCCTCAGCTTCAACAAAACAGATATCATCTTTAGTTATTATTTCCAATAAAAGCCATCAGGGACTTAATTAATGCTGGGAGGGATGACGCTTTGAATTTAGTTGATGAAATTTTCTCGGTGAACTCAAGGTAATTTGCATCAAGATTTCAATACCAAATCCCTTGAAGCAGTTTATTAATTGAGAAAGATGATGCTACCCTGGAAATGTTATCATAAATATAATTGAGTTGGGTAATTTAATAAATATGCTGCCTTTGTTGGCAAAGCACAGGAGTAAACAGCTGTTGAAAACATGTCACCACCCGGCACAGTCCAGCCCAGTGCATGGAGAATCAGATGGATTCCCCTTCTCCACACGTCCTCGCCAACCTGCTGGCTATTTGCAGTCCCAGAGCTGACAGATCATAACTGCCCATTGCCTCCATTGCTTCCCAATCCTCTTTTCAAATTAAAGTCACTGTCATTTTCCTTTTATCCCTCACCTTTGTAGCATTCCTGTAGTCCTAAGATACAAAGGTGAGATGGGCATGGTTTGTTTTTTTATAATGCAGCATCAGCTTTCCAGGATGCTCTGGCTCTCCTCCTCATCTTGACCACACAATAAGTTTGCTGTGGGTGTCAATCCTAGATGGCCTGGAATTGGCCTGAGCTGTCTTGCTCATGTGCTTGGCGCGGTACTGGGTTGAGGTAGGTCTTGGGTGGCTTTACCAGCTTGTCAGCATTGTGTGTCCAAAGCGGTGAGGTCTACCATTTGCACCTGGTCTGGGGAGACTGTGGAAGAGTTCTCACATTGGGACTATAACTATGTGACCAGCAGGGTGGCCAAAGCCCATCTTGGGCTTCCTGGTCCTGAGGTGTTTGTGCACAAGCTGGTGGTTCCTGATCCGAGAGGGAGGGCTCGTCCCATATGGCTTGCAGAGGGAGGACAATCAAAGCTTGGGCTCAGGCTTTGTACCTCTGTGAGGCAGATGGGACATGCATCCTTACCTGAGTGGTGTCCTAACCTGATATACATCCTACCTGCTCCACATCCTACCTGCTCCACATGCTCACCTGATATACATCCTTATTTCAATGCAGTTGCTCTGTTCTCTCCTTTTCCTGCAATAAGCCACAGGTTTGTCACATTGGCATTGGGGTCCTGTGAGTCTTCTTTAGCAATCAAATCCTCCTAACTGACACCATTAGTGCAGTACAAAATACAAAATGGTCCTCACTTTACTCAACAGCACTTGTGGCCTAAGCCAAAACAAAGATGTCTTTTCTGGATATCTGTGGGGTTTCATTTTATTTGGGGGTATGGGTCACTAATTCATAGTGATAAGTTCAATAGATATTTATTTAAACAATTGACTTTATTTTCAAATTTGATCATTTCTGATTGATTACTACGTGCATCATTGTGATGAAAGCTCTAAAAACAAGATGAGCTCAAGGTGTGAATGAATCAACATTATGTTTTCAGGCAAGAGATTGCCCTCATGTACCCTTTCTAAACTTCCCCCGAGTTCTGTTCTCTTTCACGGATTTCTATTCTGTGGACGTCACCTCTGGGTCATTCACATTAACTGGCAGGAGACCTGGGCCTGAGGGGCCAAGAGGTTAACCAGAGCGTTGTCCCAACTGGAATCCCAGAACTTTGCTCAGACACTGGCTGAAAACAGCTGCTTTGACCCCAAGTGTAGAGAGAAGCTGAGAAACACAGTCATCCAGCTGCCCAGTCCTGCTCCACCAGCCACTCCTGAGGGTGCACAAGGAGGAACATCCCAGCTTCCTGAGAGACCATCTGCATGAGACTCTCAACTGTCGCCAGACATGAAGTGCCAGCCTCCACCTCACATGTCCTTAGGGCCAGGATGGCATGGCAGTGTTCTTCCCTGGTTCACACCCCCCACAAACAAGGTCATGACATCCTCATCTGTGTCCTTAACAGGCCTGCCTAGGCTGCATTGATGGATGCAGCACTCCTTGGTCCACAGAGAGTGTGGGCAGGGGTGGTAGTCACAGTGCTTGCTCACTGGGATGGCAATGACCCCTGATCCAGGGGCTGTGGCCATGCTGGCTGTGGGGCTAAGGTGGGGGTGGGGGGACTCAGGGTCCTGGGGGGGAGATGGTGATGAGGAGTGAGGCCTGAAACTTGGTCCAGGGACTGGACACCAAATGCACTGAGGACGTGCCCCAAGGTGTAATGACCATAGGCCAGGCTGGTGGGAACCCCAAAGGCTGGTCCTGCATTCCATCATTCCTCCTTCTTGGGTGCACACTTGTCTCCAGCAGAGATCTTTGAATCTTGATGGAAAAGGACCATGTGTTCCCCAGGCTTACATCCGCTCATATGGCCTTCAGCATAGGTGGTCAGTAAATGTTTATGGAATAAGTGAGTTTAAAGAGAAAAGCAACCTTGTCAATGACTACACCTAAAAGTATGCATTTTCCACAATCTAACTTGATTATCTTGAAAACAGAAAAGGGATTCACACTTGAGATTTAGAGGATGCCAAGGATGATTGACAGAGGAGCAGCACTTCCATATTTGAAATGAACAATCTAGAATAAGTGTCAGGACAGGAAAAAGAAGTCCCACATGGTGCTAGATGTGAAAGGAGTGTAATAAAGCACCCATTTGTTCAGCCATAGAGTTGGTCTCCAGAGCCCAGGTTGGGCAGAGAAAGGACAGTGAGGGCAGAACAACAAGTGGAGACCACTCAGCACACATGCCATGTCCTCAGTCAGTAAGTGCACCTCTATTTGTTTATTTCATGGGGACCCAGTGGCTTCTCCAAGGGCTTCGTACTCAGTAACTAAAACCGCTGCAGATGTGGCCAGGTGGTGTTGAGATACTGTCCCTCCACTTGAAGGAACACCAGCGTCATCATCCCATTTAGGATGCATTTCTGTACAGAGAACACTACAGAGCTCAGATCATCTGTTTGGAAAAGGCAGTGGAATGAAAAGAAACCCATCGTGTTGCAACAGCCAGCATCTGAGGAGAAGCATCAGCAGATGGCGTATATGAATCATCAGAAATAGAAGCAAGAAAATAGGCTCAGAAAGAGGAGAGTGCCTCACTTTACCACAATGTTTTATCCAGGTGTCCTATAGACAGTGAAGACTGTTTCTTGGGAAGCCCATTGATGATAATATAAAAAACTGATAGAGAATAACAGCTTTCATCAGCTCTGACTTGGTTAGAAAAGTATCCAGAGAAGATCTGTTTTCCAGTAAAAGGACTTGTAACAGAATGTGTGCCTACTAATTTCACCTCAGTAGATGCCTTCACGGATTTGAAAATCAATGTATTTGTTAAAAAAGGTCCATGCTCTCCCTTTATTTATGCAAACATTTTCACATATACAGATGTTCTTGTGTTTTTCTTCTTTTACAAATCTTAGTCATTTCAAGGAAAAATAGCAAAGATTAAGTGGTCAATGAAAATGAGCATTAAACATGGCTGCCACACTTAATTTTCCAACTTAGCTAATATAGGTTAAATCTGGGCATGATCGTGATCCACTTACCCACAGAACAGGCTGCTTTTGAAAGTCTTCTCCATCCTGCTCCTGCCCATCATGGGGAGGTAACTCTGGACCCCACTACGATCCTTCAAGGTGAACATGCAAACACAACCCGAAGATGGACAGAAGTGAGGGTGACCCGGCATCCACAAACATCTCTACACGAGTCTAACCATGTCATCTACTGCTTCCTAACAAATAAGGCATGTTAACATTCAGTGTTCATTTAATTTGGATTCACAGGCAAAGATCCTTTATTTCTACAGAAGTCATGTATGTAAGTACAGACTGTGAGTGAATTTTATAATCATTCTCACCAACCTGGAGAAAAGCTATGACGTATATTGGAGCTTTTTCTGGTATAGAAAAAGGAGGGCACTACAGGTGGGGACCAGCCTTGACATTAAGGTGCAGGGACGAGGCCATGTCCCCAGGGATGTGCCACAGAACAAGAAGGATGGAAAGCCCGGAATCAGCACCACGGCCAGCGCCTGGAGCAAAGCGAGTGGGAGGATCTCACACCTCGCCTCTCTCATTCACTCAGGGATGGTGTTGTCCTTCATCCACTGCTCATCCCTCAGCATCTCCTCCTTCATTCTGGTGATTTTACAGATCAGGAAACAGAAAAAGAAGCTGATAACAAAAGGGACAATGTCCCCGTCCTGACTATGACCATGGTAACAGACACGGTTGAGGCCAGGGACCCTTCATGGCCCCTCTACTCCCCCTCAGGCTCTCACAGCCAAGCTTGATCCTGAGTTACTGACATCTCCACCACCCACACTTCACCAGAGGTGCAGTATGCAGGACCATCTCAGAAAATCTCTCCTACTCCCCCAAAACAAAACAACTAAAGATTTAAAATACTTAGCATTTTTGATAAAATGGTTTGGGTGGCCCCCAAAATGTGGAGACCAGAACCTTAAGGATTGAACATGATGGTGACCAACTAGTGGCCAGGTGGGTGGGAGGAAATTTGTATGCATATGTATTTTCATCTCATCCTCTGAAAAGTTGTACTTTCATGCCTGCTTTATATGCACATAAAATTGTAGCCCATCAGGACATGCACATAATCTACAGACAAATAAGTATACATAAATTGGGGTTCATTGTTCCAAGAACTCTTTCCTAATTGTAGTGATCACATATTGGAGAACATGGACTGGAGCTAGACCCTTATTCTTGTCAAAGGACCAGTCTTGTAGTCCACCATGCTCCTGCAAATGCTGCCCACCAGAACTCTGAGCTCGAGTGGGGTCCCTCAGCCAAGGCCTGGGTCCCCATAACAGCTGTGTCAGGGGGCTGAGGCACAGACCCTGTGGTCCAGCACCCACCTGACCAGGACTGCAACATAGAGTGTCTGCAAGCCCATGGGGTAACAAGGCAGAGATCCCAGGAGCACAACTCAGTGGGACCTCTGGGGACTCCCAGGGTTTTTATGCTACAGGGGGAGTGACCTTAATTACCCCTGTGCGTATCTTATAGGACCTTCACGTGAGAGTTCTGTAAGTGAGGAGGTGGAGTCTCTGTGCACTAAGGTTGGATATTTAAAATGCAGTACTTGACATGACACTCAGAGATGCTGTGTGGGGTGGTAATTACATGCCTGCTTATCTCAAACACAGAGTTGTGCTACTAAGCAGGCCAGTGAGTGCAAGAGTTGGACTTTCTTCATGTTTGTTTCTTTCCAAATTTCTTCAAGGGAACGTCTGAGAAAAAAATGTCCAAAAATATAATCACCTCCTAGGAATGAAATAGCATTTATATAGTCATGTATGACAAATAGCTACTACACTATAAAGCCTCTTTTAAAAGTAAGTGGAGAGTTTGTAGCCAAGATTGCAATGGATTATATTTCTAGAAGCATGGGTTTCCTATTTGTTGCTTTTGGGAAAAAAAGTTGAATTCAGTAGTTCTGTTTATCTATCTTAAAAAAAATAAGTTTAGCATATAGGGGAAATTCCTCAGATTAATCTGCACAGCCTTCTGAACTTTACATCACCATGAGGTCCAAGCTCAGTTCCCAGCAGCCCAGGAGTGGAGCTCTTCTTTGGTAAGTAAAAGTTTGTAGTGAGGTGACACTCCTAGCCAGCTGTTGCCTCATGTATTGAAGAACAGCAGATTGAGACAATGGAGTATTTTAATTTGACTGCCAAGATTAAACCTTTTTGGACATACCATACACACAGGTTACTAGGTTGAGAGTCCAATGTGCCTTCTGTAAACTTGGAAAGGAGACATCACTTCTCACGTGCACCATGACCACAAATGTGGGGATAGAGTCAGTTGAATATCCATAAAAGATTCAGTGAGTGTTTGAAACCCTGGAGACTTGACACCAGAAACGGTGTCATCACAGACGAAAAGCTGCATTAACTCAGGGCACTCTTCTTAGGGAGTTATTAATAATTGGAGGGATGATGGAAAATGTTTTAAATTACCAACTTCCAAAAGGCATGGTTGATGGTCTTTGGAGGATTGCTCTCATTTTAAGAGTCTGTGTTTATAATTATAATGTATAAAGTTCTACTTTATCAGGGTAATATTTTTTCTTCATCCACATATGGTAAATTAATTTAGCAGAGGCTGGCTGATTAAAATATCTCTGTATTCAAATTTTAGACAGAATTTATGAAGGATAAGTGATACTAGAAATACCTACAAGCTAACTTAGAGAATATATCAAAAAACATGTGATGCCATTATTATGACATCAAAATCAAGATTGCAATAAAGAAATCAGGCAAATATTAGCAGAGGAAAGGAGCTGGAATATTAATATAATTCCATTCCAATAAAAGTTTTATATCTATGGTCTATGAAATAAACAATTCCCAACTGGAATTTTTAAAATCCATTTTCAATGGCACCAATAGTACTTACATTACCCATTTTGAACTCATTGTAGAGCTTTGGTGATAAAGACAATTGGTATTAGCAAAAAGATGAACACATAGACAAATGCAGCAAAATAGTGATCCCAGCAAGAAACCCACAGAAACATAGTCAACAGTTGTGATAAAGATGCAAAACAATTCAATGGAGAAAGGATAATCTTTTCAACAAATGGTGGTAGAAATTTTTGACAGCAATATGGGAAAAAATTCACCATTAACACATGACCACCACTTTATATAAGACTAACTCAAAGTGAATAATAGAACTAAATGTCAAATGCAAAACTATCAAATTTGTAGAAAAGAGAGAAAAATCTGTGTGATCATTGGTTTGGCAATGGGTTTTTGGATTCATCACCAAAATAAAATTTATAAATTGTACTTTGTCAAATTTAAGAACATTTGTTGATGAAATACACTGTTAAGAAAAATGAAAAGACAACCCAGAGACTGAGAGAAAATATTTTCAAATAATATTTCCAACAAATGACTTGTATCCAATATTTTAAAATGGTCTCTAAAATTAACAATACGAATACATATGAAATATGTATATGAAAACATTGATATGTGAAGTGAAATTTGAAAATATTCTACCAATAAAATTGGGCAAAATGTTTGGACAGACACTTTACCCAAGAAGCTGCATAGATGGCATATGAGCACATTAGAGGACTCTCATCATCGTTAGTCACATGGGACATACAAATTACAAGTGTGGTGAGATGCCACATCTATTAGAATGACTAAATTTTTTTTATAAAGGTGAAAATACCAAGTGCTAGTGATGATGTGGGGCTTACCAATTAAACACATTCTCACCATACAATCCACAATACCACTCCCAGGTATTTACCCAAATGAAGACTTATATTCACACAAAATCCTGGGAATCAGTATTAAAAGCAGTTTTATTTCTAATTGCCCAAAACTAGAAACTACTAGATGTTCTTGAATAGGTAAATTGATGAACAAATTGGTACATTCATACAACAGAGCAGTACTTATCTTCAATAAAATATTGATCTGTGAAACAGTATGGATAGGTCTTAAAGGACTTCTTCTGAGTGGAAGAAGCCAGATGCCCAAAGGCTACATATTGCACAATTCCATTTATAAAACATCTTGAAAAGATTTGATTGGATCCTGGGGGAAAAAAAAGACAGTAGAAAACCTTAAGAAATGTGAATAAAGTCTGTAGTTGAGTTCATACTAGTGAGCCACTGTTAATCTCTTAGTGTTGGCAAATATCCTGTGATTAATTAAGAATGATGTTAACTTTAGGAGAGTCTAACAAAAGGTATAAGGGAATACCCTGTGCTATCTTTGCAATTTTTCTGCAAATCTAAGATTATTTAAGAATAAAAAATTAATTAAAAAGTTAATTGATTGCTTAGACCTTGGGTCAGCAAAGTATGCCTTCAGGGCAATCCCAGTCTGCCACCTGGGTTTTTAAATAAAGTTTTATTTGAATATATTCATGCCAGTTATTTTATGTATTGTGTACAGTTGCTTTCTTGCTACATCTGCAGTCTTGAGGAGTCGCAACAGAAACTGAAGGATCCACAAAGTTTAAAATAGTTCATAACTAGCCTCTTACAGAAAAGGTTAGTCAACTTCTGCTTTAGACCAAAATTAACGATAGTATTTGTTGTTGTAACACATGTAAAAGTAAAAGATAAGACCACAATACCATGAAGGACTAGAGGAAGATAAATGTAAGTATATTGCTGGAGGTTCACACATTATACGGGAAGTAATATTATTTTATTTGAAAGTAGTATGAGGAAAGAACTTAAAGATTCTTACTATAATCAATAAAAATTAAAATGAAGAATTTAACTACAAAGCAAATCCAGAAAATAAAATGAAAATTTAAAGAATAATCAGTTCATCTTAAAGAAGGCAAAACATAGCAGAAAAAAACAAATAAACAAAAAAAGATGGTACAGCTAGAGAAAAAGGCAAGTTGGCAGACTTGAATGCTGCTATGTACAAAAAATTAAATGTAAATGGATTAAACACAATTAAAAGGCAGAAATTAGTTAACCAGTTAAAAATATGTGAGACCTATGTTTTCTTATAAGGAAAATACTTTTAAAAATAAGGAACAAATAAGTTGAAAGTTGCTAAGACAGTACATCGTAAGAGTTCTCATGACAAGAAAAACATTATAATTACGAGAAGCGATGAATGTTAGCTAAACTTATCACTGTAATCATTTTGCAATATATACATATATCAAATCGTTATGTTGTATACCTTAAACTTATACAATGTGATATGTCAATTATATTTTGATAAAACTGGTTAAAAATAAAATAAAATGGTGATATTAAAAAAGAAGGTAAAAAGTTGAAAAAACATGGATCATGCTGGCACTAACCATAAGAAAGCAGTGTGTCTATTTTAGTATCAGAAAAAGATAACAAAACACGAACATTACTAGAGACAAATAGGACTTTTCAAAATGATAAAAGGCCAAGGTGATGTAATAATCCTAAATATATGTGTGTCTGGAAAAATGTTCCAAAGTACATAAAACAAGAATTGATAGAATTAAAGGAAGAGATAAAAACATAACTATGGTTGAGATTTTCACATCCTCTCTGCTTAATTGAAAGAATAAGTAGACAAAATTAACATAATATAGGTCACTGAATTGAAATTTATAGATCCCTACATCCATCAAGTGCTGAAGAGACATTCTTTTCAAGTGTGGAAGATTATATGCTGAGCCATAAATAAGTCATCATAAATTTAAAACATATGAAACTTCTATTCAACATAGTACTGAAGTCCTAGCCAGAGAAATTAAACAAACAAAAAAGAAATAAAAGCATCTAAATGGAAAAGGAAGAAATAAAATGATCTCTATTTGCAGATTGCACAATATTATATATAGAAAACCCTTAAGACTCCACCAAAAACCTGTTAGAACTAATAAACAAATTCAGTAATGTTGCAGGATAAAAAAATCAATATAGTTGTGTTTCTATATACTAATAATGAACTATCAGAAAGAGAAATTAAGAAAATGATCCCACTTACAATTGCATCAAAAAGAATAAAATCCCTAGGAATAAGTTTAACCAAGGAGGTGAAAGATCTATACACTGTAAACTACAAGACATTAAAGAAAGAAATTGAAAGAGACACAAATACATGGAAAGATATTCTATGCTCATTGACTGGAAGAATTAATATTGTTAAAATATCCATACTACACAAAGAAATCAACAGATTCAATGCAATCCCTGTCAAAATTCCAATGACATTTTTCACAGAAACAGAAAAAAAAATCCTAAAATTTTTGTGGAACCACAAAAGACTCTGGATAGCCAAAGCAATCTTGAGAAAGAAAAACAAAGCTGAAGACATCACATTTCCTGATTTCAAACTACGCTACAAAGCTATCATCATCAAAACACTATAGTATTGTCATAAAATCAGAAACATAGATCAATGTAACAGATAGAGAGCTCAGAAATAAACTCATGCATATACGGGTTTATATATCAATTAATCTATGTCACTTAATTTATGACAAAGGAGACAAGAATATACAATGGGGATAGGATAGTCTCTTCAATAAATGGTGTTGGGAAAAATGGACAGCCCATGCAAAAGAAAGAAAGTGGACCATTATCTTATACCACAGGCAAACACCAACTCAAAAATGGATTAAAGTCTTGAATGTAAGACCTGAAACCATAAAACTTCTAAAAGGAAACAAAGGGTGTGAGCCCCTTGACGTAGGTCTTGGCAATGATTTTTTTGGATTTGACACCAAAACTAAATGGAAAAAAAGCAAAAATAAACAAGTGGGACTGTGTCAAACTAAAAGATTCTGCACAGCAAAGGAAACAATCAACGAAGTGAAAAAGAAACCTATGGAGAAGGAGAAAATTCTTGTAAATCATGTATCTGATAAAGGGTTACTATCCAAAATATATAAAGAACTCATACAATTCAGTAGCAAAAAACAATCTGATTTAAAAATAGGTGGAGGACCTGAATAGACATTTTTCTGAAGAAGACATACAAATGGCCAATAGGTACATGAAAAAGTGTTCAACAACACTAATCATCAGGGAAATTCAAATCAAAACCACAATGAGATATCACCTCACATCTGTTAGAATGGCTATCATCAAAAAGACAAGAGATATCAAATGTTGGCAACGATGTTTGGAGAAGGGAACCATTGAGCACTATTGGCAGGAATGTAAATTGGTGCAGCCACTATGGAAAAACAGTATGGTGGTTCCTCAAAAAGTTAAAAATAGAGCTACCATATGATCCAGCAATCCCACTTCTGAGTATATATCCAAGGGAAATTAAATTAGGATCTCAAAGACCATTCTCCACTACCATGTTCATTGCAGTGTTATTCACAATAGCCAAAACATGGAAACAACTTAAGTGTCCATCTATGGATAAATGGATAAGGAAGATGTGGTGTATATATACAATAGAATATTATTCAGCCACGAGAAAGGAGGAAATCCTGCCATTGCAACAACATGGATGGACCTTGAGGACATTATTCTAAGTGAAATAAGTCAGACAGAGAAAGACAAAACTGCCTTGTCAATTACATGTGAAATATAAAAAATAAAAATAAAAAATTCAAACTCATGGAAACAAGGCGTAGAAAAGTGGTTGCCAGCAGATGGGGGTTGGGGGAAGTGGGGAGAAGTTGGTAAGAAGGCACAAACTTTCAATTCTAAGGTGAATAGAACCTGAGGATCTAATGTACTATGTGGTGACTATAGTTAATACACTGTGTTGTATAATTGAAATTTGCTGAGAGAACTTAAATGTTCTCACAAAAAAAGAAAATAATGTGATGTGATGGATGAGTTAATTAACTAGGTGGGGGGAAAGAAGTGAAACTGTGTCAGTACTTCTCTGAATAAAGTGGAAAAAATAATAATATAAAACAAAGTGACAGATAAATGGAACACTATAGAGAGCCCAGAAATAGACCCTCATAAATATAGTGAACTGATCTTTGATAAAGGATCAAAAGCAATACAATGAAGAAAAAAAGAGTCTTTTCAAGGAATGTGCTGGAACAATTGAACATCCACAGGCAAAAAAAAAAAAAAGAATCCAGACACAGAACTTACACCCTTCACAAAAATTAACTCAAAATGAAGCACAGACCTAAATGTAACATGCAAAACTGTAAAATGCTTAGGAGATAACAGGAGAAAATCTAGATGACCTTAGGTATGGCAATGACGTTTTAGACACAATATCAAAGGCACGATCTATGAGAGAAAAATTGATAAGCTGGACTTGATTAAAATTAAAAACTTCTGCTCTGTGAAAATACACTGTCAAGAGATGAGAAGACAAGCCATATACTAGGAGAAAATATTTGCAAAACATATATAGAGGACTGTTATCCAAAATACATGAAGAACTCAAATCTCAAAACTAAGAAAACAAACAACCCAATTAAAAAATAGGCAGAAAACATTAACAGACACGTCACCAAAGAAGATTAAAAGCTGGCAAATAAGCCTATGGGAAGATGCTCCACATCATATGCCATGAGGGAAATGCTAATTAAAACAACAATGAGATCCCACTGCACACCTATTGGAATGGCCAAAATCCAAAACACTGACAGCACTAAATGCTGGCCAGGATGTGGAGCAACAGGAACTCTCATGCATTGCTCGTGGGAATGCAAAATGGTGCAGCCACATTGGAAGCCAGTTGGCTGTTTCTTACAAAACTAAACATACTCTTACCATACAGTTGAGCAATTGTACTCTCTGGGATTTACCCCAAAAGTGTGGAAAACTTATGTGCAAACAAAAACCTGCACACAGATGTTTATCACAGCTGTGTTCATAGTCACCCAAACCAGAAGCAACCAAGATGTCCTTCACTAGGTGAATGGGTAAATAAACTGTGGAACATCCAGGTAATGGAATATTATTCAGTGATAAAAAGGCATTAGCTACCAGTCCGTGAAAAGACATGGAGGAAACGTAAATGCATATTATTAAGTGAAAGTAGCCAATCTGAAAAGGCTACACACTGTATGATTCCAACTATACAACATTCTGGAAAAGGCAAAACTAGAGGGACAGTAAAAGAATCATGGGTTGCCAGGGGTTGGGAGGAAGAAGGGATGAACAGGTGGAGCACAGGGGACTTTTAGGTCAGTGAAAATACTCTGTGTGATGGATACATGTCATCATACTTTTGTCCAAACCCTTAGAAGGTACAACCCCCAGAGTGGATCCCAGTGTAGACTGTGGACTCTGGGTGATGATGTGTTAGTGTCAGTTCATCAGTTATAACAAATGCACCCTCTGGTGGAGGATGTTGATGATGGGGGAGGCTGTGACTATGTGGGGAGCAGAGGGTAAATGGGACCTCTCAGTACTTTCTGCTCAATTTGCTGCAAACCTCCCAAGAAAGGGCAGTTATCTGCCCAACAATAAACTGCAAACTGGAAACATTGAAATAATTCCTCAAAGCACCTTCAGTGAATGTTACTGTTATAATGAAATGTCCTCTAAATTAAAAACTGTGCTGGTGTGACTTCTACAAATGAGAAGGAAACTCCGACATACAAGGACCTTCTGTCTCAGAAGAGTCAGGGCTCACGGGAGATGGGCCACATGCCAGCTCTGAGCCTACCCCTCCTCCCTCACCTGGAACAAAAGACCTGTTCTTGCCCCAAACCTCGTCTTTATACAAAATGCTGTCAGCCATGGAGCCACTTGTAATGGCCACGTGACAGTTTAACTGCAAGGAAGTCCCCATGGACCCCACTCATTCCAGGATGGCCAGCCACAGATACCCATCATCCCTAATGTGGCACAATCAGCCTCTTTAGAAATGTCCCCAACTGCTTACTGTCCCCTCAAAGCCAACCAAGCATGGCCAAATGTACCCTAAGACCCGTTAGAAAGTCTCCCACTTCCAAACCTCCCCCTGCTCTGAGTCGAGTGCTCTCCCATCAGAGATCCAATCAGGGTCATTCTAGTCTATGAAACTGATGCTCTTCTGATACCTTGACACCTCTGCCTTCCCAAGCTCTGAGACCCCATGGCTGTCATCCTAGGTGGGTGTAAGAGGCCCCTGGGGCTCTCATCCCATTGCCTTCTGACCCCTGGGGCCCGAGCCCCCTGTCACATGCTCCTGTCACCTCACACGTCCCGGGGCCTGTAACCCAGGGGGCTGTCAGCTCCTAAAGGGCACTGGCTGTCCACCTTGCAGGACCCCTCCCTAGTCCGCAGCTTGATGCCTGTGACATAAGAAACGTTCACCAAGAGCAGGAGGGATGGGCACGTCATTCTCACCCACCGTGTCTGAGTCATGCTGCATGTGGAGAAGAGCTGTCCCCTCGGACTGGCCCAGCCCCGAAAGCTGCGTACGTTCTGGGTTGGGCCTGTGTGAGGCTCTGTGTTCTCTCCTCATCCCTTCTCCTCTCCCTGCCTCCCAGGCTCCACTTGGCATCGCCGAGCTACAGAGAGAGGTCCCCTCTGTTCTATGTCAGCCCGTCTGTGGGGATCGCGTGCCCTGAACGTTGGAGACAAGCTTATCTCCCAGAAGAGTGGACAAATGTCTCAACTGCTCTAAGAAAGGGAAAAGTACTGCACATTCACTCACTGGCTTTCCTCTTAGGTCACGGAATGTGCCGAGACTGAGGACTGAATCTTGACCCTGGGGCCATCTATTGTCCTACGATGCAGGAGAATCCTGCCATCAGGGATGTTCAATGTTAGAATGAGCTTCTTGTCCCCACCAGGGTGGCACTAAAGTCTTACCAAGGAGCAGGCTCCTGTCTTAAAAACTAGTATCAATAAGAATTTTTAAAAGATATTTAAATAGTTTGGAGCACAACTTGGAAGTAAGACAATAATTAGACAGAAAAATGGATCATTGCCACGAGAAAAAGAAAAGTTATTTCAAACGATGAATTGTGATTTGACTCTCCAAGAAAGTAATGAACTGGAGTTGTGGAAATAATCAGTGTTAATAGACTTTCATTTTTCATTACCAACAGGGAAAAACAATTTCTGACTATTAATAGACATTGTTAGCATAACCTGTGTGAGCACAAGGAAGCTTTAACTTTGGAAGATTGTTCACTGAAGGAATCTGGCACAAAAATAAGGAAGGAAAAGAAAAGGAAGAAAGGCCATATGTTGTAACAGAAGCCACACGGCGGGCCACTCAACAACAACACATTTTGTGTAGTCTCACTAACTTTCCATCAGTAAATTGGTGGCCGTCTCCGGTTCATGCTTTTGGATGCAATTTTAAAACTGGCCTTGAAATCAAGGTAGGAGCAGAGTTGAATCTGACAGACTTTGGGGAAACACCTGACTCTGTCCGAGTGTCCTGGCAGCTCAAGAGCCCTGAGCAGAGTCCCTGAACCCTCATGCTGAGACTGCCTGTTCCCAATGGGGGACACGGGGGCTCCTGGACCCTTGTCTGTGTTGAGTTTAGCCTGTGTAGAATGAACAGACCTTCCTCTCACCTCCAGTGTAGGGCGGGGGGCCCCTGGGTGCATCCACAAGCTGAGGTGACTGTCCCAGTGATGGTGACCCCTGCCCTCTGGGTCCTGCGGGTCCTTCCAGCTCCCAGATATGGCTACATCTCCCCGCCTGGGTGACAACCTTCCAGGCACCTCTGGGCTTGGCCCTGCAGCCAGGGTCCCAGCAGAGGGCAGCTCAACCAGAGCCACGGCCTTGGTGTCCAAGGGACAGCCTATCAGCCCTGATCTGGCCCTGGGACCAACCTGCCATTATATTGCATCCCCGGGGGATGGCTCCCTCCTTGCTCTGGCCCCTCAATTCTCCAGTTGTCATGGTGACCAGCCATTCCAGGCTGGGATATTGTCCCTGAGGCATCGTCCCACATGTTGGTCCTCGTTGACTGGCATTAACTGGTGTTAGACTGTCCTAACAGGAGACTCTGTCTGCGCTGACCTCTGGGAACACCCGCCATCAGGCTCATCTCAAGGGTCTGACTGTCCTCTGGGGCCTGTGCTGGCCTTTCCTTGACCACTTGCCCTGAGTTGGTTCTGACATGTGTCAAGTTTGATGTTGTTTGTTTTTAAGATGAAACTTTAAACATGTTTGGTCAAAGGAAAGCGAATGGGAGGATATGAATCACTGTTTTAAGAACACCTAATTTGAAACAGAAGGAACCTGCATTCAAATTTCAGCCTTATCACATGTCAGCTGAGTGATCCTAGGAAATTATTTTGCTTCCCTTTGCTTCTGCTTTCTCTGCTGTGAAGTAGGGACCCTGATGACACTGGCCCGTGGGTGTATCGTGATGTTACAGTGCCCGGGACATACAGACTGAGCCCTGCTGTTGCCACCAATTCTATGTGATGGTGTTACTGGGACTCATGGAAATCAACCGTGACCTGGGCCATCTAGTAGAGGATATTGGCCACCCCACTCCTCCTGGGGGTGTCAGGGGTCCCATGTGACAGCAGTCATGCATGGGGTCCTGGTCTGGAGGGCGAGGTGACCCCATGGAGAGGAGGTCATCCTGTCCCATCCTTGATAGCTGATTAAATAATGGACAGTGGCCTAGAACTGGGAGGTGACTCGAGAGGAGGGCTTGGCTGCTCCTCCTGAGGGAGGCATGTTTCAGCCTGAGACCCACCACCTTCTGAATCTGGGCTGAGCAATGCTCGGGGGCAGGCAGAGCTTCCCTGACCTTGAAAGTTGCCTTTTCCTGGGAGCACTGAAGTTGGTGAGTGTCAAGAGGTTTCCCTGACAGTGAGCCCTGAGGGGAGGATGGGGGAAAGACCACTGCCTTGGGAGCGTGTGAAGGCCCACTTCCCACCCTTTAAGTCAGCGGGTGTCAGACTCTTTCCTGAGGTTTGCCCCGCAGGGCTTCACACGCCTGAGTGGTTGGCAGGACATCTGGTCTGGTGGGAGTGGGCAGGTCCCATCCCCAGAGGGGCCATGGTGGGCCTGCCTCAGCTACTGCCCACCAGCTGACAGCAGTGCACAGAGGTGGTCACAGCACCGTGGGGTCTTCACCCACCTCCCGGAGGAGATGACCAGGTGCAGTGGTGGCTATCCCGGGTGTAACTCTCTACTCCCCAGGAGGGTGTCCGTGGTCTTGACAGTTACTTTCCCTCGTATGGGAAAGAAGGCACATGAGTCAAGCTGTTTTCCTGATACCATAAGTCCTACCCAAATCTTAGCTTTGGTTTGAAGACACCAACTTGCCCTAGTCAGCGATATCCACTCGTCAGCATCAGAGTGGTTTCATTATTTTAGCCTTGATGTAAGAAACCCATAGTCTTGTTTTCCTGTTATTTTGGGATTGCTATTGACCGGGCCCCTCCACTCCCAGCTGCTACCCCTCCTTGTCGACTTCATACATGGCTCCTACAACTTCTGACAAGAGGCCCGCTCTCCCCAACCCCGGCCAGTCTTCCACCCCTTCCCACTGCTCTTGGCCACGCCTGGATCCTCTGCTGCTGAGCCCCCAGGAGAACATGGGCCTCAGGGACTTGGCAATACGGTTTCCATAACCCAGGACCTCAAGTCGCTCATGTCCCAGCTAAAGGTCACCTCAGAAAGTCCCTCTCTGCCCACCCACCTGAGGTCCCTGATTACCTCGCCCTGAGGTCTTGTCTTGACAGCTGCTCCTGCTCCTGCTTCCCCTCCCACCCCGTGAGCAGACTATATCACCAGAGCCCTCAGCATCTTTGGCACATAACAGGAATTAATAAACACTTGTCAATTGAACAACAAATTGAAATAGTAAAACAGTCATCTGTAGGAAGCAGCTTCTATGTTCCAGGGACATTGCTAGACAATTTCTTTCTTTTTTTAGGTTAAAAACCAGAATCTTGTATGCCATAGTTTTTTTTTCCCAATTATTTTATTAAGGTCATAATGGTTTATAACATTGTATAATTTCAGTTGTATATTATTATATATCAGTTTCTGTGTAGACTGTGTCATGCTCACCACCAATAATAGTCTAGTTTTTCTCCATCACCATGCATATGTGCCCCTTTAGCCCTTTCGCCCACCTCCTTCCCCTCTGGTGACCACCAATCTGTTCTCCTTACCCATATGTGTGTTTATCTGCTAGATGGTTTCTTGCCTCTTGAGTCGTCCTCACCCTCACAGCCCTGTAAGGAAGGAGCTGCTACCCTCAGTCTGTGATGAGAATTCTGAGCTTGGAGGCCTTAAGTGACAGTCCTGGGTCTCAGTTCTAAGTGGCAAAGGGAGGTCCAGCCCAGGCCCGGACGGTCTCAAAGACCACACTTTCCACTCGGAGTCACTGAGGGCCTGTCTGCCCCAACCCCAGAAGCTGTGCTCAGGCTTGTCCTTGAGGAGCAAATAATGGCTTTGACTCCACACTCAGGTCTGTGGAATCACTTTTGCTGAAACCCAAAACCCAGCCCAGTTGTCCTGCATGGTTCCAGCCGCTCACAAAACGACCTGCGTGATGCCCTTGGTCATGCATGCCCCGGCCCGCATCTCCTACAGGAGACGCACTCGCGTCGTTGAGTTCTCTAAGGTGATTTGTGGGTAGATGTTAACCGACTATTGTGAGGACAAATGCAAACTAAAACTAAGAGTCTCACTCTCCTGTTGAAATGAGGGAAGAGACTCCTCCCCTCTGTTCTCAGAGCATTTACTCCAGAGAACTTGTAACTGTCAGCTCTTCCTCCGTCTCTCTGACAAGTATGTACATTTTTTGAAAGCTAAATAGCCTCTTGCCAGCTTTACAGCCCAGGACGGCTTTTCTCAAGGCCCTGGAGCACCAGGAAGGAGCTCCATCTCCTGGCCTCTTGGGCGGGCAGGAGCCTGACCTGGGACTTGAGTGGGCTCCTTGCTCCAAGTTGCCTTGAAGACAGGACGCATGTTTTCCCTCTGGGTAAAGCCAATCAGCTCACACAGTGGCCACCCATTTACCAGGTGGGTTTGGGGTGAAGCTGAGGGACGCGCGGAGCTGAGTCCCTTCCCCGAGGACCGGTTACCGTCCACCTGGAGGGCGTGTGTGCGCTGAGTGCAGCTGCCCAGTGTGTGAACGGGCGTGTCCTTCTGTCCTTGAGCTCTTAGCGGGATCCTGTGACGTGCATCCCATCCTGCTTTAATGCTGATTCAGTAACACAACTGTTTGTTTCCCTTCTCCCTTTGTGGAGAGGATTTCTGGGTTGGGAGAAGATCTTATTTTTAATTATTTTTCCCCAGTGCTATTGGGCACAAAGCATGAGGGGGGGTGAGGAGGGAGGGAGTAAAGACAGTTGCTTCATTTTAAATCTGGTATTGATTTCCCTTCTCCAGATTAATGGAATCTCCACACGCTACTGCTTGCAGAGGTGAGGAGGAACGGAGCACATGCAACACTGAAGATGGCGTGTGGCTTCCCAGCCTTTCAAATTTGTATTTATTTCAGACAACCAGGGTCCCTGAGAGAAACCTCTGTTGTGGCCTCCGTGTCATAGTGAAATCGGCTTTCAGGTTCTGTTGGTTGCAGTCAGTTCCAAGGGCTCTACAACCCATGAAACCCCTGTTCCAAGAGCCCCTGCCCAGGGGCTGGGCCAGGACTTAGAAGACTGGAAGGTCCTTGCTGAGGTCAGGTTGACCCTGAGTGCAGCCTCAGCCCAGGTTCTCCAAGTCAGAGGAAAGCTGTCCTCAGGACAGTTTCAAACCAGTGGGGTCACCCATCACTGCACCTCAGGGCATGTGGCTCTGCACTTTATTAATCACCACCTGGAGCACAAAAGGCCAATGTGGCACCCATCTGGTGCCTGGAACGCGGGAGGGGGGTGCTTTCCAGGCAGTGGGAGGAGAGCCTGTGACGGCCAAGAGGAAACCAAACACAGTTGAGTTGGTTGTGCATTTTCCTGGAGTCGGTCTCCGGATAAGAATCACCAAGGGTGCTCAGTAAAGAAGTCAGTGGCCGTCTAGCATTCCTGTCAAGAGGCTCCTTCCTAAGATCACTGCTACTGTCTGAGTGTCCTGGTGCCAGTGTGAAGACGCCTGTCTGACGCGGGTCAGGAGCGTGTCCTGTAGAGGAAAGAACTCGTTGTGCAGTGATTCCAGGTCAGAGCTGCAAGAACATTTCAATACAGGGGTGGGGAGAGAGAAAGAAGGGCGGGAATGGGCGTGTGTCCATTTCTCTCCCAGCCCCTCACGCTCCTGGAGCAGATTCATCAGACTCCACTCTAACCTGGACAGATTCCTCCCGAGTGTCCACCAGGAGGAGGTGCTGAGAGAACAGCATCTGGACAGCAGCACAGCCCTCCCTCGCCCCCAAAACTGGAGGAATCCGACAAATGAGACTTGGTTCAAAGGAAGCCTGATGCAAAGCAGTACATAGTCTGTTATCTCGATCACAGGGTGAACAGGCAGCCAGTCCATGTCTTCCAAGGGAGAGCAGTGGCTGCCCCGGGGGGCTCATGATGGGAGGGGTCAGAGGGCTGCCCCGGCTGGGACCAGGGGCACTTGCTGGAAATGACTCATCCCGCTGGACACTTCAGTTTATGCACCCTAACATATTATGTTATACTTCAGTCAATTGTTTACCAAAAAAGAGGAAAACTGGAGAGAAATCAGTGGGCTGGAGAGAGTATCCAGAGCTCACCCTTGAACACTGGAAAACACCCCTAATAAAAATAGATCCTACAGTGGACAAAACGATGCAATAACCTGAGAAAAACATGGCAAAGGATGTGAACAGGCCACAGAAATGGGACACAGGAGTTGGGAAGTGCACCTCCAATGAGATGCAGCTTTTCCTCCCCACGTGGTAAAGCTTTGCAGTTTCAACAACTAGCTGCTGTCAGAACATGGAGAGAGCACAAGATCTACACCACTGGGGACTGTTCACTGTGGCTGTTCTGCAAACCACTGATGTTTAAATGCCTGAGCATGTATTTGGAGGAGCAACACACATTCTAGAACCTATCACAGGGAATGAAAAGGCCCATGTGTAAAAACACACATGCTGGATGTTTTCCATGGCCACGACTTGATTGTCCAGAGCAGAGGCACACTAAGAACCCCTCTCCCAGTGGGAGAAGGTCAAACAGGCCATTGAACGTGCTGTTGAGCACTCAGCGGCTGCATAAATGAAAAGGGAGAGAGCCAGACCCTCACTGTCCATGGTCTCAGCTGACAGTCAGGCTGCTGTCATCACATCTGGGAGAGTCCAGTGTTTTCTGTCCCACAAGCCCCTGGAAGCTTTCACACAGGAACCTGTAGAGACCCACTTCCCTTCTGATTCCTCTCTGGGGCTGTTTAAGCTGTTTTATCTTTGCTGCCCCTGTGGTGGGGGCTGGGGCAGTGGTGCCCCTTGACCACTGCTTCCCCTCATGGGATCCACTGTGAGTGTGGGACCCAGGCATGAGCCCTGAGATGGCCCAGAACCTTCTGGCAAACATCCACGGTCTCTCCTTGAAGAGAGGACATAGAGCGAAGAGTCTGCAAGTCACAGTTAAGATACGAATTTGTGACATGGCTGCAATTCTTCAGCTGGAGAATCGACACAATGTGGATGAGACAGTGGACTGTCATTGGCTTTTATAAACATGCAAGAAGTGAAGACAACTGGGGGCATTACTGCCCTGACTTTAGAAACTAGAATTATATAAAAAGTACAACAACTTATTTATACACAAACACACACACACATGTATGTATGGGCATGCATGCAAGTACATGCAAGTGTGTAGCTATATGTATGCATGTGTGTGTGCATTGCATGCACATATGTATATAAGGGTTTGTATATGCTTGTGCATGTATGCGTGTACTTTATTGTATTATCGTCTTACATTAGAAACTTGCTGCTCACTACCAGCACGAAGATCTGCAACAATAATGTAAGATAGATAATTGCTAAGCAGCTGGATTATCATAAAGGATGAGATTATTCTAATTTCATTCTGCTCTGAAAAGGAAACAATTGAAATGAATGAAATGTGCAGCAATGCTTCTAGCAGAGAGATTAGGCTGCCTTAGTAACTGAACCTTGAGACCTGAATGGTTTTAGTTTGAATTAAATTTTATGTCTTGTCCCACTTAAATTCCTATTATGTAAATCAAATTCTGTTTAAACACCTTGATTTTAACTTGAAATGGTAAATACAATATTTTGATGGTTTGAAATTAGCAACAACGTAAAAAATAGCATGTTCAGTATTGACTCATCACATTGTAGTGTGTACATTTTGTAGCAACAATATTGTTATAATTTTAACATTTTCACTTACTTTTATTGTTATAATAATACTTCAACCATTCAATGGACACTTGGAGAATGTTATCTTGTTAGTACTTGGTAACCATCCTGTCACAAATTGTGATTCTCTTTACACTATAGGAAGAGCTCCCACTGGCAGTTACCTTCCCTGAATGATGCAGCTAATTAACCTTGGAGCCAGATGAGAACAGGGCTCACAGCCCATGGACATCTCACGTGCCAGTGTACCTCCCATGACACACTAATTGAGTTCCACCTTCAGAAGCCCCTTAACCATGCATACATTGTCCATGAGCACATGAGAAGATGCAGTGTTAATCCTTCAGTCTATTCCTGACTGATAGAGATATTATTCAGCATATTCCACCTTAACAGACACAATGTAAAGTCAGAAAAATAAATGAAATTGTCTTTTATTATTTGTGACCATTAGCACCAGTTTTAATTTTCATCAACGTTTTAATTAAATGACCACTCTGTTCTCGGCCCAGCATGGATCAATATATGAGGATGTTACTCACTTTTAATATAATTTTCTACACCTGCTTTATAACCATTTCTCTGCTTTAAATTAAGTAGCATCTCTTGTGGGAAAATTTTGCAAAAATAAATCCCTAATTCAATTTTCAGCTAAAAAATGATCTATGATTATAATTCAAAACACCAAGTCAGTCCCCAACCTTAATCTGCTTCTTGTTCTATTCAGAATCACTCTGCACGTTAAATGTAAATTTGTGTTTAAATTCAAAGTCCTCTAGAAATAACATGCATAGTTTCCTGAACAAGCCAGACTAAACTTCTGCCAGATATCCATGTAGCTTTTCAGCCGCTTGACATTTTTGTTGTCAGCAACCTGATTTAGGACCCAAAAATGAACATCCATGTCTTGTCAATACATTTATTTCTGTGTGTCCCTCCAAAAATCAATTCCCAAGTTACTGAACTTACAAGAGGCCCCTACACCTCATGACGTTAACCTTCCTAAACATCCCCAGCAGAGCAAAATTAAGCCCTGGGGTTCAGTTCCCAAAGAGCCAACTCCTCCCTATTTTCTCTTCATCGTCTGCTGAGTTGTGATGTGGACTGCACACACTACACATTCACTAATTGCCTGTGGGAGCCCTTGGAGGGCAGAAAAGAGACACCAGGCTTCACCATTTCCATGGTCCAATGTAAACTTTAATTTAAAGATCATTTCAGCAATTCTTGGACACCTATGCTCAAGAGTAACACTAAATTTTAAATCACCTGGTATCCCTACAGCTCCACTGGAAGGCACCCCTGGACCTGAGGATTTGGTCACAGGTTGCCTTGGCGCCAGGTCCGCATGTACCTGGTGGAGCGCAGAGCCCAGGATGCACAACCATCGTCTCAAGGCCATCCCCATCAGCGCATCCATTGAGCTTTGCCATCAATGTCTTTAATGAGACAGAAAAAGAAAAGCTGAAATGTTCCCTCCTTATTGCCAACTCTAAAAGTAAAAAAAAATCTGTGTCTGTTGGTTCTTCCATTATTGATAAATGTGCATGTGGTGCAGACATGAAAGAGCCAGTCCACTTGACATCTGAGAGGAGAGAAAAAAATTGTCTCTCAAGTCAAAATTCAAAGATCCCAGGATTTCGTTAACTGAGAAGCTCTGAATGTTCATCTTTTAATCCAAGGCTAAGGCACATCTCTCATTAGCCTGAGAGCAAATGCCTCCATTAGGTAGCAACTTACCTGGGAATTATTCAGATATAAATAATTAGGATCCCTTTTCAATTCTAAATGCCTTTAAAAACAAAGAAAGCAGCCTTTGTAGAAGCATTGTAACCAGGTAGCATCCACCCAACTGAGATTGATAATTTACATGAGGTTTTCTGTCTTTTTTTTTAACTCAAAGGGAAGTTCCTAGTGCAGGAGTGGATGCCAAAGACACATGGGTCAGGAGGCTCACACATCAGCAATAGGCACTTAACTTCTCAGCCTTTTCCTGCAGACAACACTGGGTGTTTTAAACTGAGCTAAACTTGAGGAACTCATAAACTTTACATTGATGTATTACCGCAAAGAATCCTGTGAACCTACTGCTTTTGTTTATACCCACTGCTTCAGGGTGGAGAAAAATAAAGACTGAAAGATGGCACTAAACAGGCTGATCCATAGATGTGAAGGTAAAATTGTAATAAGGGCAAAATTTGTCCTTGGCTGTTCTCATCTCTAATAGACTCCCATTTTATAACCTTCTCTCCAGCACACCTTCCACAGGCCTTCAGATGACCCTGCTTCTTTCTCCATCCAGGGTGCCAGGCTGTTTCCTTCTACCTTTCTTGAGGAGGCTGTCTGAGACACCATACCCAGCTCCATCCTCACTCCCAGCACGATGATGCTTTTTCTCTGTATCTACAGGCCAGCATGATCATGGTCCCCTTCCCAGGGAATCTTACCTTCTTCCCAACGTCTAGCAGAAGGAACGTTTCTGTGATGTTCAAAGGAGGTCACCTGAAGTCACGGATTTTAGGAACAATCAAAACATTATAATAAACATTTAAATCACACATGTACTACCAAGCAAGTCTTGGGGTTCTAATCCCTGTGCCAGCAGCCACAGCTCCATCTGCCAACAGGTCAGCAGCTCTTCTCCATCTGATGAACTGCAGTCACTTTTAATTCTTACAACACACACCAATACACATTCTTAAGTTCTGCCATTGGAAGTTCTACTTTACCTACAACTCATGCAAATAAATGTCCAAGAAATGTGTGAAATTTAAGAACTTTTACCTCTGGTTTTGTTAAGCAATGATCTGCACGGGTTGGCTGTGCTCTTCTGAGTCACAGAACAAAGTAAGAATGTGTGCACAGCTGAGACCAGGAAAGTTGGGCTAAATCTTGGCCTGTTCCTGAGGGAAGAGGGGAAGGGAAGCACCATGGTCTCTTGTTGATGGATCAGGAGACAGGAAAGTGGCAAAAGAGAAAAACTATGCCTGAGACGTAGGGAGGATAAAATGGAAACTGGAAGCTTTAGAAGAGAAAGGAAATTTTTCCTTATGGATATAAATGCTTTATTACTTGTCTTATAATTACTGTATATAATCAGAGCCATTTTTATGGCTCTTTTCAGTGATGTAATTAGATGGTCTTATATCGCATTCATATATTTTTTATTATACTCTCCTTGTTCTCGTGGATGAGGAATCAGTTTTAAAAGCCTAATTATAATACTGAATAAATATAATTAGATCTTACAAAACACTTCAAGATTTCTCGGTGGATCATTAATTAATTGTTTTTGTTCATAATGATGAGAAAATATAGAAAAATGCATTCTCATCTGTCAAGAGGAAGTAGAACATCACACATTTTCACAGTGCCCTGTATGCACAGAAAGAAGGTAGTTTTCTACCTACTGTGCTTTAAAGATGTCAAAATCCCACTAGCTCTTAATGAATTCCACTGACCAGACACAATGGGCAAAATCCCTACTGCTTAATCACTCATCTGGAGAACCTCTACAAGATGAAAGAAAATGCTACCTTATAAAAGATACATTTTTAATTAGAAAACTTTAATTTCCTATTTTACTTTGCTGGTATATAAAAAATAAACTTTGAAACACACCTCTAAATAACACATGAGTCAAGGAAGAAATCTCAAGAGAAATTTAAAAATATTTTGAACTAAATGAAAACACAACTTATCAAAATTTGTGGGATGCAGTGAAAGCAGTGCTTAGAGGTAAATTATAGCATTGGATGCCCATATTAGACAAGAGGAATGATCTAAAATCAGTCATCTAAGCTTCCACCTGAGGAAATTAGAGAAAGAAGAGCCAATTGAATCCAAAGTTGGCAGAAGAAAGCCGTCAGGTGCCCTGGCGAGGGATGAGGGTGGTATGTGTGGGGCAGGGCAAGGCGGGGCTCCACACCGGGGGTCAGGGGGGAGGAGCATATTTCTGTCTGTCCCCCTCCCCAAAACTTTTTTTTTTTTTTGGTGTTTAGTGGGAATGGAAAATACTTCAGTATTTACTTTGAGGAAGAGCTTGACAGATCTCAAACTCATGAGGAAGACAATTTCAGCATGCGGCTGACTCTCATCTCAGAGTGGAGGCTACACTAAATGTATTTAAAAGTACGTAGGGGCAAATTGACACAGCCTATTGTTTGGCTGCATTTTACTTATGATCTCATCCTTATCAGGGGTAGACTTTATGTGAGGGAAGCATTGCACATAAGGGATAAACAGGCACCTACAGACACCCATCTCTCATGTGCAAGCCCACTCTGGGCCATTATGGTGATTTCAAACATGCCGACAGTGGGTCAAAAGTGGACCAGAGCTGTGCTGTCCAAAAGTGTCCGCAGAGGAAGGCTGATCCGTGATCTTCGTTCTCTGTTCCTGTGCACACTGTGATAGGTATGGAAATTTAAAGTAAGCATTTAGGAATCGCTACAGCTACTTGTAAGAGTATTTTTAGGTCTATTGAATCTGATACTAATAAAAGCAATTGAGGTTTTATCTTGTATGTCCTTTTAAAATTTTTCTAGGAATTCATTTTTACTGTCTTTCGCCAAAAATCTGACCTGCAAAAGACTAGAAATGAAAAGATAAAATAAAGCAAACAAATGGAAAAATCACCTAGCAGATGCTTCTCAGCTGTGACCCCGGAAGGAGTCACCCGGGGTCTTGATAAAACAGATGCTGACCAGCAAGTCCTGGGCACAGCATTGCACATTTCTGTTTCCAGGTAACACCAATGTCACAGGTCCTTGGGCCATGCTCTGAGTCTCGAGGGTATGGGGTGCCCATTCTGGAATCACCTGAGGCCTGTGCCCCCCACCCCGAACAATGAGATCACAACCTCGTGGTTGCCCTCAACCTCCTACAGAGCCCAAGTCAGCGACTCGGCTGAAGACCCTACTCATATCGAAGGTGCTGCTGAGCCCAGCAGAGTAGACAGATGTGGTCAGCCTGGGGACCGAGGGGCTCGGCTGCTCAGCTGGGGACTCTCACAAAATGACATGAACTGATTAGGATGCCCCGGAAAAATCCAGAGCTCCAGGAAATTCTTTTTAGCAGTTATTTTTTTAATTGTCACTTCCAGGCAGTTTACCACACCCAAAGTCTATGAAATCACAAAAACTAGCATGTTCTTGGATTTTCAGGACTGTAGAGGTGCCCCCACCACTTAGGACCATGGACCCCACTTTGGAAGGTCACTGAGGGAGATTTGGGGGGGTGTTCAGTTAGCTAAATAGAGCAAAGACGCATCCATAGTGGCCACGGTTTCAAACATGACCTAAAACAATTTATCCAAGAGTAAACTGCTAAGTAGAAGTCTATGCTCGGGTTGCGGGAACCGCCCAAGTCAAAAAGGCCTCGACATCCCCACGCTTGGCTCAGCCTCCTGGATCCTCCTCTCCTCCCTCAGCTGTGTTTTTCCACACAGCTCTTGGTTTTCAGCACCTGAACCTGGCATTCCATGAAGGATGGGCTATATCTTATGTGCATTTTTATAGTATGGCCACAATCTAAGCTAATAACTGTTTTAAATCCATGTTTTCTAAAGGAAGAGCCACAGTACAGGCAAATGCTATTCTGAGGTAGGGGTCCTGCTCAGCCTGCCTGCTCTGCGCCCCTACGGGCTTCGTCCTGAAAAGTTTCTGAGTAGAGAAGTTTTCTGAAGAGCCAGATGTTTCATCATTTGGAAGCCTTTTCATCAAGTGGTGACGGAATCATTTGATTGCTCTCAGACAGGAATTAGGAGGAAAGCAAACAATTTAAAATCTCCTCATCAATTCAGGTATACCTGTTCTTTTTAAAGCATACAAATATGTGGATGTATTTATACATTCTTAAATGCATATATTTATGTACATTTTTGCCAAGCCAATTATGCAGTGAAGGTTCCTAAAATTCTTGTATTAAACTAATGATGAATATTTACAGAGATTAACTGTTTTTAGTAAAACAGCTGTAATGACATGTGACTGGAATTCTATTTTTTAAATGAAAATTTGTTTAAGTATCTCTCAAAAACCTTTTAAAGACTGAGAGCTTTCTTTAGCTCAACTTCCAAGAGTCAGGTGCTGGGTGAGGTGACTGATGTTCTAGGTGGATTCATGGACTAAACATTGCCCATGCCTCGGTAGGGTGGGCACTTATTCCAAAACCCCCATTGGCCCAAGGAGGAATGTGGCTGCTTCAGGATGAGCCAGATGTGGGGTGGCTCCTGGGCATCTCCACTTGGACACTGTGCATCTCCATAAGAAAAATGCACAAGCATCCTGACAGAGACTGGTCTACAGGTCTCACCTCCCTCTGTTCCTATCAAATGCATTGAACACTTGACACTTGTATGGAAGTTACCAGGCCCCCCAGGGTGGGTCTCCAGCCGGGCAGCTCATGTTATCCCTGTGTGGCTGGGGAGGGACAGGAGGGGGGTCCTGAAGCATGGAAGCCCAGACTGTCTGGCTTCTGGTTGCCTTCCTGTCAAATAGAACAACCTTTCCTGGGATACATGGTGAACTCAGCTGACAGCCTCCACCAGTGCCCCCTCGTTAGTCTTCCCTGTGCCCTCCATCACCCCAACCCACCTAAAGTTGTCAAGTCCCTACAGACCTATAGGTGAAATCACTTTACACCTTTCTGTGCTGCATTCAGAAACAAAGAGACAGCTTTCTCCCTAAATAGCTTAGGTAAATATTCAAATCCCATGAGGTTGGTCACTCATGTGGCTGGTGACTGGTGGCCAGCTGGGGCAGTCAACCCAATGCCTTGTGTGGCCTCTCCACATGGTCCTCCAGCATGAGGTCCTTCAAGTTCCTTGTGCAGAAGGTCATTTGTATCACCCGTGTGTGTGTGTGTTTCTTCATGTATATTTCCCAATTAACTAGAAGACTTTTGGTCTGTTTGCCTCCCACTCAATTTTTATTTCTAGTTTTAATGCAAATTTTAAATTATGAAATATATCAAATATAAAGGCCCAGATAACACTATTTCAGACAGCTATGTGCCCACAATCAATATATTTGTTGCTGTTCCTATGTCTTTTTCTCAGTTCTATCAAGGACATTTTATTTAAAGAAAATCTGCCCCCTTTAAGTGCTCAGTTGGAGTCAAGATAAAGCACATTCCCATCAGCACACACGGGTCTATCAGGGCCCTTGGTGGTCAGCTTCCTCCCTTGATCCCAGCAACTCCTGGTCTGCTTTCCATCATATGGAATGTAAAATGAAGGGAAGCACAGAGCATCTAGTCCTTTGTATTTGAAAAGAGGAGCCAGCTGTTGGAGGGACCCAGGGGCAGCGCTCAGCCTTCACTCCCGGGCCCACTCCAGCTGGGTCCTGTCTCATCTCCTCTGGAATCATGGGCAGACCCTGTCTCGCCTCTTCAGAGGTTCTGTTTTAACTGAGGGGAGTGCACATCCGCTGATCACATTTTCCATTCAACCTCACAGTCCTTGTGGTTGGGTCTGAGTTCATACAACTGGGTTATGTAGGACAATACACTGCCCAACCCCTCCCAAACACCACCAGGATTCAATCAGTTCTCTAGTGGAAATCAGTCATTTTTGCATTTTCAACATATTCTTCAACAGTCATCTAAGTAACTCTGCCCAATGTAGCCAATCGTGTCTTCCTTAGTGCCACTTTTCTTTTAGGCATTAGCACATCAGTTTCTGCCCACTGAATGTTTATTGTTTTTGGCCACTCAAGATTAAGTTTAGGCCAGTGCCTGGTATTGGTGGGCCTGTCATGTGTCAGCATTTGACATGGACTGTGTCAACAGAATTAAATCAGCTGTCTCTCTGGTCATCATACAGCAAACTAGGGTCACATAAAACCATAACATTTCTAGACTGTTGGAAGGAATATTCCATTTTTTTGGTCAGACAAGGAGTGGGGCAATTGCTTGCTCAGGTTAAGTCCACTGAACTCCCACCTTCACTGATGTTCAGCAAATTAGTGGTCACACCATCCAGAAGGATCAGCTCGCAAATTTCACAGACACGTGGGGTAATCTCTGCCATCCAGCAGTATCTAGAACTAGTGATGGACTGTGATCATTAATTCTAGGAATCCATACTGGCATGGACCTATCAGTTTCTGCTCTCTTTCTCCATAAGTGTGCCTGCTCTGGGGTCCATGCTCACCTGTTCATGGCCTCCAGCTGCCCCCAAGTCTTTTGGGTCATTGACGGGCATGAGTGAGTTACCCTGTGAGTGAGTACAGCAGCTTTCTTCTTTCTCTTCCAATGTTCTAGTTTCCTCCTTCAGACATATGATTTCTATCAGAACTACTAATAACAGGGAACAGAAATTTTTGGTAACTTTACATCTGCTTGGTGTTTTACAACTATCCACTTAACCTGTTCTCTGGATTCTGAGACTATTTCCTCCAAATTCCATGATAATGCTATTTCCCCTGAGCTGCTGCATGGCTGTCACCATTTCATAAAGGGACACATAGGGAGCATTCCAGATCAAATCCTCATCATGTTTTGCCACCCTTTCCCTTGCCAAAAAGTGCCTAAGTCAGTATGATGCGGGCGACAAAGACAATCCACTACTACCACCAATATGTGTGAAAATAAATGGTCAAGATTCATAAGAATCATAGATCTTTATCCAATGCTGAACTTTGTAATGATTCAAATGATGGCAGCAACAACCAGGCACAGAAGTAGCATTTTTTTTTGGCATAGGCTAAATCCATCAGTTCCCAAAACTCCCCTTTCTCCCACATAAAACTTGTTCTGGTTTTAGATTGACAGACAGATTCAGAACAACAGGTGCAGGCACAGCATTCTAAAAGCAAACCATTCTAGCTTGGGGTTCCATGAATTACACAGACAGGAAATATGTAGCTGCATTCTCCAGCCATGAATCCTAAGTTCATACATTCCAGGTTATTTCAATAAGCAGTCCACACAGACCAAGCGCGTCCTGCCCAAAACATTTCATGGATTTCATAGACAGAGACTCTCAGTTGCCATTCTGCTTGTAAACACTGTCACCATGTTTGTGGAAAGGCTGGTTGAGCACATCACCCCCACTGAAGTGTGTCCTTATAGGAAAGAAAGATTAAACCTTTCCTCCTCTACCCACCCAGCCAAAATAACTTTTGATTTGTGGTGTGGCTATACATCTAAGTTATAGATTTCATTTTTTGAATTGCTGAAATGCTATCCATTTTATACTACAAAAGTTATTAAGTTGAAAATTATTCCTAAAGTTTTCAAAAATGCATTATAAAACTTTGTCTTTGTTTCAAGAAAGAAGCTATCTGTGTTGCTGGGTTTTTTTTTTTTTTTTTTTGTAATTTTCAAATTTAAATGGTACAGTCATATTTCCAAAATTTAAATGTGGATTCTCTAAAGACTTGTTTTTCATCTTGTACTGGCTCCCTGGCTCCTCAATAGAGGGTGCAACAGAAGGGCCAATTATTCCAGTGGAATTCCTGAGAAGTGAACTTGGGGGACAGGCAGGAAAAGGACAGGTGACGTAATTGCTACCTGAATGATCCTCCATGCACTTTTATGAGATTTTTTCCAAGACTTCTATAGTATTAAAGCAAATCCATGAAAGAATCCTGTTGCTGTCAGAGCAGAGATTAACCTGGAGAAAATGAGCAGCACAAAGCATAGGAGGAAAAGCTCTGGGCTGGAGGTGGAGGGGGCGCTGAGGAAGGGCTCAGCCTTGGGCAGCATGCACACTGAGCTGGGAATCCACTCCTGGGCAATGCTAGATGACCACAGATGGCTCCCTGGGATTATTAAGAGCCCTAATTACAATTTACGGGGGACACATTATATCCCATATATTGTCCAGTGTATGGACAAGGAGGCCTTTTTAAAATACAGGGTGGGCACATCCTCATCCTTTCTTGTTTGATGAGTGTGGATCCATCAGGCTGGGTGGGCAGCTCATCCCAGCTCAGCAGTTTGGAGAAGGGACCCAGATCTCTTGCTTCTCATCATGTGTACCAATGATCCCATAGAATCATGCTGAAGAAAGGAACGTGTTTGAATTTTATAGCCTTCATCGGGCTCCATTCAATTCAATTCAAGAAAGCACCTGATATGTATATTGTTGTTGTCTTTAGAACCATGAGGAAGAGAGTTCATGAGAACTGGTTTCTTTAGCTCTAAATCCAGAACACTATTTGCAACTGTGACTTTTTTATAAGAAGGATAATAAGAACAAATATGTATATAGGTGATGGCGCCTCTTTATCTTCACTCTCGATACGTGACCACAGCCTCATAGAATCATGATGGAAGAAGAAGCCTTCTCTACACAGGTTAGTATATAAGTCTTGATTTGCACAGCAAAACAATATAACAAATTTAGAACAAAAATGTATGCTCACCCATATTCCAATCCACCAACTTTGACTCAGTACTCTTCACAGGATTGCCTATTTAATAATAGACGAAGTAGAAACAATAAAAGTTTTAAAAGAGCATATAGAAAACATTTTTTAAAGCTTAATGAGGTATAAGTTACACACCTTGAAGTTCACCCACTGTAAGTGCACAGCTCAATGATTTAGAGCAAATTAACACTCTTAACCATCGCCACATCTTCACTGGAACACTTCTACCCACTGGAGAAGTCCCTCATACCTGTTTGCAGTCTGTTCTACCCCAAGTTCAGACAATCGTAGATCTGCCTCAGCCTCATTGGTAGTGTGATACAAATGGAACTGTGTAATGCAGACTTTTGTGACTGGCTTTTTTCACTTAGCATAGTGATTTTGAAGCTTCTCCATGGGGGGCTTGTCTTAGAAGAACATTCTTTTTTATTGATGGATAGTTCTCCAGCCTGGACGACCACAGTATGTTTATCCATCACCAGATGATGGACGTTTGGATACTGCCTGTTGTCTATGGGGGGAAGAGAGGACTCTCAGGTCCATGGGGTCAAAGGGGATCCTGGACAGGACTGCCTGTTGCAGGTGGGTCCCTCTTGCTCTTTTACCTCCCACCCTGCTACCTCTCACAGGCAATGAGTCTCAGGCCAGGCAGGGAAGGAGAGTGCTTCTCTTGGCTCATTGTTGGCGGGCTCTGACGGATCCCCTGCCTGTGCCAGGCTCACCTGGTGTTATCAGAGAGACAACGGGAGGAGGGAGCCCACTTGGCCACCTTCTGTTGCTGGGCTGGGGGTTGGGAAGCCCCAGGACTAGGTCAGTCAGCTTCTTTCCGCTTCTTCTGTTGATTGGAGGGGCTCACAATGACCTGGCACTGTGCTGTTTCTCCAGTTGGGGTCTCAAACCAGTTATCCTTCCTCTTTCACCATTCAGAGTTCTCCTTTGGCTGCATCTTGTGTTATTTCCAGGGTTTATAGTTATATTTAGTGAGAAGGAGCAGAGGGTCTATACCATCTTGTCCCCAGGATTTTAAAATATTGTGTAAACAAGTTAGAAAAACACTAGTGGAAAATGTGCATCGACAGATGGAGGATTTTAGCAGAGAGATACAAACTATTTGAAAATTAATTAAGGTTTTCCCTACCAATAATGGCAGAATAATTTATATCTGGCCAAACAGCCTACATACAATAATTAAGAACACTTAACTGAGGGCACTTGAGACTGAGCTAAAGCAGGAAAAACAGGAAGATAGTTGACCTTGAAGGAAGAGAAGGACACTTGTGAGCTCCACAGTCTATAGCCATGTGCATGAGGACTCTCACAATACCAGGAGAAATGGACAGTTAGAAACCCACAGTAGTACTGGCCTGAGAAGTTAAAGGGCAAATAATGGGGTGCAGGAGAAGGGGCCATCCTTGGAGGGAAGAAATAGAAGAACTCCAAATCTGCATAGAGTCTGCCCAAACTCTTGGGTGACCCTGAACTGTAAATGTGTGGCAGAGATGCCCAGAATCCCCATAAAAAGTGACATCAGGAAGACTGAGGATGCTTCTATATATAATGTTTTCTAGCAATTTCTGCCCATTACTAGGGTGCCAGGATTTGGAGTTTGAGTCAAGCCAACTACCTACATGATAGAATAAAAATTGACACTCTTCAGTGGAAAATAACAAAATCCAGAGTTTCTACAATGTGTAATCCATAATTACCAATATGTAATTAAAAGAGTATAAGATTTGCAAAGAAATGCAAATCCAGTGCAAAAGGGGAAATTTGATCCACTTTCAAGAATAGAAAAAGCATCCAATGGCTAGTAACCATAACATGATCCAGATATTGGAATTAGCAGACAAGGACTTTGAAGCAACTATTGTAAATATGTTATAAACTTAAAGGAAAATATGCTCACGGGGAGAATTGGAAACCTTGAAAAAATGCAAGTTTTAGGGAGAAAAAAAGTGCTGCGAGAGGAAGTTCTGATGATAGGAGTCCAGTGTTCTGCAAGTACAAACCAGACACTTGACCAAAGGCATAAGGTGGGCAGGCCCTGGCTGCATCCTACTTTGTAGACTAATAATGTACACACCTCCTGTGATTACAACCCCCCAAATGTAGAGACAACTTTTGTAAGCACTGGCCCTGAGGTGCAGAGTGGAGCAGATGGATCCTTTGGAAGATGAGGACTAAAGGTTGGACAGGCGAGCTGTGTTTGAGGACTACTGTAGCTGTGATGGCTAATTTTATGTGTCAACTTGACTGGGCCATGGGGTGCCAGTCAATGCAATGAGGCATTATTTATGGGTGTGTCTATGAGCGTGTTTCTGGATGACATTAACATTTGAATTGGTAGACTGAGTAAAGTAGATTGCCCTCACCAATGTGGGTGGGCCTCATCCAATCTGTTGAAGACCTGAAAAGAACAAAAAGGCCAAGGAAGGGAGAATTCACTGTCTCTCTGCCAGACTGTCTCCAAGCTGAGATACCCTTCAGACTTGGACTCAGATTGGAACTTACACCATCAGCTGTCCTGCATCTCAGGCCTTCAGACTTGGACCAAAACTTACACCATCAGCTCAACTGAATCTCTAGTTTTCCAATGGCAGATCTTGGAACTTCTCAGCCTCCATAATTATGTGATCCAATTCTTTAAGTATAAACATCCTGTTGATTCTGTTTCTCTGGAAACCTCTGACTGACATAGTGGTGTAGAAGGAGCACACTGAATGAACCCAGAAGGCTGAAGTTGGGTCAGCCATGGTGCTGTGGTCATGCCCACTTGGTGAATCTGTATTGGCAGTACACACACCTCAGTATTGCAAACCCAAGAGAACTATCATGAAGGACTAATAACTTCTGCCAATTGTAATGACTCTCCACATATTACTTTGCATGGCTCTATTAGAAGGTTAGTTGCTTGAGGGCAGGGATTGTACTGTTCACCATTGTATGTCTAACACTTTCTAGAAATTTCTTCACTATTATAGTCACACAGGAAATGTTGGTTTAATAGAATTTGCTTCTATCTAATTTTGTAAGTTATGTGAGTTTAACCTTTATTTCCTAACTAGACTTGAAATTAAGCCACTATTAATTTCAAGTTAATAAATGAACAATAATAAATGAACAACACACCACTTAATTTCCAAATATGCCATTAAATTTTCTCCTTTGATTTACTGTCTCTATTAAGCAATGTTATGTATAAGGAGTATTGTCAGGAGCTACTGAGAAAAGTGTGTCTCATTTCATATGGATATGATGACTTAACAGGATCCAGAGAGAAGTGCACACGGCAGACTTGAGGAAGATAGGGAAGAGCTGGGATGGCATGTGGGGACAGGAAATAGGTGCAAACCAGCCGAGTGTGGGGTCAGCCAGGGGATGTGAGGAACATGGTGGACTGAAGTAGGAGTGTGTTATGGGAAGGCACTCCATCCAGATTGCTGAGTCATGAGCTGCAAGACTGGGAGGCAGGTAGAGGCTAGGAGAGTGGCAGATAGGACTCTCAGAGATTCAAGGATGGTTCAACATATGCAAATCAATAAATGAGATTCACCACATCAATAGACTAAAAGATAAAGCCCATATGATCATATCAATGATTGCAGGAAAAGCATTTGACAAAATGCATCCTTTCATGATAAAAAAAAAGTCTCAACAAATTGAGTATAGAAGGAAGGTACCTCAACATAATAAAGACCATATAAAAAGCCCACTGTTAACATCATACTCCAGGTGAAAGGCTGAAAGCTTTTCTTCTAAGATCAGGAACAGGACATAGTGCCCATTCCCACCACTCCTCTTCAAGATAGTACTGGAAATCCTAGCCAGAGCAATCAGACAGGAAAAAGAAATAAGATGTCCAAATCAGAATGGAAGAAGTTAAATGGTCTGTTTGCAGATGATATGATATTATATAAAGAAAATCCTAAAGATTCTACCAAAACACTGTTAGAACTAAACAATAAATTCCATAATGTTGCAGGATACAAAATCAACATACAGAAATCAGCTGTGTTTCTATATGCTAACAACAAAATATCTGAAAAAGAGATAAAGAAAACAATCCCATTGACAATAACATAAAAAACAGTAAAATATTTAGGAATAAATTTAACCAAGGAGATGAAAATCTGTGCACTGAAAGCTACAAGACTTTGATGAAAGAAATGAAGACAACACAAATTAATGGAAAGCTATCTATGTTCATGGATCAGAAGAATTAACATTGTTAAAATGTTCATACTACCCAAAGCCATCTATAGATTCAATGCAATCCCTATCAAAAAGTCCCATGGCATTTTTCACAAAAGTAGAAAAAATAACCCTAATTTTTTTTTTATGGAATCACAAAAGACCCCAAATAGCCAAAGCAATCCTGAAAAAGAAAAACAAAGCTGGAGGCATCATACTTCTTGATTTCAAACTATATTACAAAGCTATAGTAATCAAAATAGTGTGGTACAGGCATAAAAATAGACACATAGACCAATGGAACAGAACCAAGAGTCCAGAAATAAGCCTTCACATATAAGGTCTAGGGCAAGAGATAACAAGTGTTAGTGAGGGTGTGGAGAAAAGGCAACCCTTGTGCAGTATTTTTGAGCATGTAAATTGGTGAAGCCACTATGGAAAACAAGGGAGTTTCCTCAAAAAGTTAAAAATAGAACTATCATATGATCTAGCAATCCCACTACTAAGTATATATCCAAAGGAAATTAAGTTAGGATCTCAAAGAGAAAGCTATATGCCCATGTTCATTGCAGCATTATTCACAATAGCTGAGACACGGAAATAATTTGTGTCTGTCTATGGATAAAGAAGATGTGGTGTATATACACAATGGAATATTATTCAGCCACAAGAAAGAAGGAAATCCTGCCTCTTGCAACAACATGGATGGACTTTGAGGGCGTTATGCTAAGTGAAGTAAGTCAGACAGAGAAAGATAAATACTGTATGAACTCACCTATATATAGAATCCAAAAAAGCCAACTCATAGAAATTGAGAGTAGAATGGTGAATGCTAAGGGATGGAGGGGAAGAGGGATTGGGGAGATGTTGATCAAAGGGTATAAACTTCTAATTAGAAGATAAATAATTTCTGGTGATGTAATGTACAACGTGGTGACTGTAGTTAATAATACTGTATTTTATACTGAAAGTTGCTAACAGAGTAAATCTTAAATGTCCTCTCTGAACACACACACAAAGGTAATTATGTTGGTAATGGATGTGTGAACTAACCCTGTTGTGGAATCATTTTGCAAATAGATATGTGTATCAATTGTGTTAGTATTAAACTAACACATCATATGTCAACTATATCTCAATGAAGCTGGAGGAAAAATGCAAAGGATTGTCTAAGGCATTGGGACATCGCCTGCTGTAAAAGGTCGGTGGCTGGTCCTGATGCATTCTTCTTGGTTTCCAAAGCGAATTATTTCACCTCCAACCTGATATGTGCTTGGAGGTTTGGACATCCAAGAACTACCCAGAATATCATTTTATTCACTAATGTTTAGAAAATCTTTCCCATTGTTTGCAATTTATAGTTAAACGTGCTTCTGAACTAACATTGTTACATAACAAGGGAGCCAAATCCCAACAGATGGGTTGATTATCACACAGAAAGAGAAAATCAATCGAGGTTTTCACTGACTGCTTTCCCCAATTTGGCCCCGTGGTGTCTAAGTCCAGTCTGCTCTCTTCTGAGATACTCGGGTGCCGGGGGGAGGTGGAACAGCCTAAATTGAGTATGCTGAGACTGTTCCCATCAATCCCATTTAATTGAGAACATGGTACCTCGTGCTGCTTATCCAGCAGGCAGCACAGCACACAGTGCGAGTCAGGAGTGAGGAGCTGGAGAGAAGCCTGAAGATGGAGCACCTGAGAGGGAATCTCTCACAGTCTGACCATCCTGAAAGAAGAAGGAGTGAGGAGCTGGAGAGAAGCATGAAGGTGGAGCACCTGAGAGGGAACCTCGCAAAGTCCAACAACCCTAAGAGAAGAAGGCTGAGGCAGGAGAAAACCATACACTAAATAAGAGCCCGGAGTCAAATGAGAACAGAGCAGTCAACAGGAAAATACGCAGGACATGAGCTAATTTCATGTACGTTAGACAATATAGGTCTATCTGCACACAGGGAGGTTAATGCCAAGTGGGAGTGACTGAGAACAGTGGCAGGAAAACCCTGGACTCGAGCGTCAGGAAGCGGGTGCGATTCCTCGAGTCGAATCGCCTGCTCTGCCTCTGTGTGATTCCCTCCTCGGTTCTCTTCATCTCCAACCTCTACATTTTACTTTACATGGTGACTCTGCATTTTCTTTAAGAAACAAGAAGGAGACACAGAGATCTAAAATTCTGGAGGAACGCTGAAAGAACATACATATGTTGTTTCTGCTCAGCCTCTTTCAGCAACTCCACTGTCCATGCTTTCACGGCATCACACATTACACGATTCAGAAGCTAAAATCCACAGAGACGATGTGTCCAGGGTCTATGTGGCATCGCGTTTCTTTGTATTGGCTAAAAATATTTTTCCATTCAAAGTTGAAGCCTGTGTTTTTGATACATCTGTAAACAAAACACTGGAGGTCCAACACTGGTCCCTGAGTCCAATGCAAATGCTCTCTCTGGGACCACACAGAAAGGCAGCCTTCACGCGCTCCTCACCAGAGAGGCGGAAGGACTGCAAGAAACGCGCAGGAACAGCAGAGTGATAGTGCTCATCATATTGTACATGTTGAGAAAAGAAAGATCTGGTCCAAAGTTGGTGGAAAAAGAAATAAAGTCTTAACAAAGAAAAGGAAAGGAAAGATGAAAAAATAATAAAATGAAGTTCAGAAATGAAAAGAAGGAAGGGAGAGAAGGTAGTTAAAATTAGAAGATAAAATCTTCATCTATCAAACTGAGAAGTCAATTGCTAGTTCTTGGTTAAACAAGAAATATCAGTTTAAGTATATTGTGTAACATTGTGGATTTAATTGCCTTTGAGGAGCACAACCCTTGGTGGAATATGGACGTTTTCTTTATAGGTTTTTCTGTACTATTAATTTTTTACACATGCATATATTACTCTGATGAAAATTTTAAACATTCAATATAAAAATAATACCGAAATCTAACCCAGACATTAGAAACATCTACAGTGGAGAGAAAGCATAAGGTTCACTTATTTACTTTACTACCTTAAGTTTATTTCCACTTACATTTTCCAAATTCATAACCATTTATGATAACATGCATTTTGCAGGAACAAGCTCAACTTTCTGTTCTTAGGTACTACCTAAGGTTTTCCAAATCCTCTGAGAGCTACATAAAGACAGGGAAAAAAAGTTAAAAAATAAAAGTAAATTCCAAATTTATTTTTCTGGTTTTTTTAATCTCATTTGACGCAAATATTTGAAGAATCGTTAAATCCCCAAGAAAACACCGCAAGAGACTCCAAAGCTCCCAGCTCCTTGGAGTCACTCAGAAAACCTGTGGGTCATAAGAAAACTCACCTGGGGCGTCCAGTGCCTGCGCAACTGCACTTGTGGTGTGAACTTGCTACGCGCACGTCTAGGAGGCCAGGGCAGCTGCCAGCCCGAAATAATTTCCTGAGTGGTCAGCCCCTGTGGGGATTAAAGCCGGTTGCTTTGCATCTGCCGATTACCGGGGAGAGACAGCCACAAAGGGTCCAGCACCATGGGAAGCACTAGCGACACAGCAGTTTGAAGCTCTGGGGACATTTCACATTTGATGACATTTCTAGTGAATAGAAATCGGAAAGTTCACAAAACCACTTGTCTCAGAATGATTATGAGTTGGAGTGCTGTGAAGGACTGGTACCAGCTGGCTGGTTTCCCACCCAGCACACAGGCCTCTGCTGTGGGACAGCAGTTTCTCCCATCCAGAGGGGGTTCCATTTCCCCTACCCTGGAGTCTGGGCCTGGAACCATGGCAGAAGTGATGCTGTGCCAGGCCCCAGCCAGAAAGCCTTGTGTGGTTTGGGCTCCCTCTCAGGCCAGCCTGGTGGAGGGTGGACATGTGAAGCAGGGCTGGTCATCCCAGCCAAGGCCACCTGGATCACCAACCCCAGCCACCACCACTGGGTGAGGGAGCCCGGCTGAGACCCGGAGAGCTGCCTGGCTAACCTGGCCCAGATCAGCAGAACCGCCCACTGGCCCATGACGTGAGAAATACAGACAACTGTTGCTGCGTGACATCCGGCTGTTTATGCGCTGACACATACGGTTCTTTGTTGAGCACACGCTCCAGATTGGCAGGTGACTTCTGGTCTGTGTCTTCTTACTTCTCCTTTATTACTTGTATATTTTCGTGACTGAATCAAGTGCACTACTATTTTCCTATTTTTAGAAGTTTGCGTGTTGCAAAGTCAAGCCCAGGACATGTCCTGAAAGTGAAGACTGACCATGGGAAGGCATAGGGATGGAGTCTTTCAGCTGCATCTTTTCATGGAAACTGCCTGGTAATCATACAGTTTTCACCTATTGTTTCTAAACAGTTTCTGGAGTAAATGGAATTTTTCCTCCATTTCTGGGATGGAGCATAGTTGTCACGCTGATACTAATGTATATATTTAGGTGCTGATCTTTAGTGATGAAACTGGGAAGGATTTCCTGCTCTCTTGAGAGTGGGCTCACTCTCCATGAAATAATCATCCAGGCTAAATGATGAATGTGGCCAGAACCCCAGACCCACAAGTAACTGGCTCAGAAGCTCATTCACATCTGGACTCTACCAACACTTAGAGTATCTGATCTCTGGAAGGTCCCCAAGTGATGATGGGATGTGGAGAAGGAGGCCCAAGGGAAATCGGCCGACGTCTGGTAGGATGCATGTGAGAGCAGCTGTGCTCCGTCCTCAGAGCACGTGGCCACAGCGATTGAGTGTGAAAATGTGACAGACTGCAGGGCTCCAGACCCACCCAGGTGGGTCCACACCCAGGGCATCCTCACCTAGAACAGAAGACTGGCTTGAGGCGTCCCCAGACCTGGGCCAGCCCTTTCCCCAACAGCCTGCCTCTTCACTCCGTAAACAGTGGGTCTATTCCCCACGGCTCCTTCACTTCAGGCTCTTTTTCCAGAGGAAAATGAAATAAACATACAGAGGAAAAAAGAAATCAAACTATGTAAAGATTCTTGCATTTTTCTGGAAATGGTAAACTATTTATGTAAGGTAGACTTTAATAAGTCTAGGCTGCATACTGAAATTTCTAGTGTAACAAGTCAACAATCAACTAGTGTATAACTAACAGGTGGAAGCCAGCCCAGCCTAGCCCCAGAGCTTCCCTGTTGACTGAGAGCTGATGGAGGAGAAGAGCAAGCCCAGATTGGAGGAGGGGCCCAGACCAGATCACAGAGTGTGACCCAATAAATTGCTGTTTTTAGTCACTCAGTTTGGGGATATTTAAATGCAGATAAATCTGAGAAATTCAAACATATGAAGGACACTCTACTCCCAAAATGCAGAACACACATTCCTTCCAGGTGTGCATGGAATATTTCTCAAAAGAGACTATATTATGAGTCAAAAGGCAAACCCCAACAAAATTTGAAGGTGTGAAATCATACAAAATATTTTTTCAGAGAAAAGCAAAATTAAATAGCCACCAAAAACAGAAAACAACTAGAAAAATCCCCAAACATTTGAAAATTATGCAAATACTTATGCATAGTGTATGGATCAAAGAAGAAACCACAAGGGAAGTTAGAAAATCCTTGGAACTAAGGATAATGCAGAAACTGCACATCAAAACACAAAGCCGGGCTTTAGATCACATATTAGAAAGAAATATTGAAAATTGATACCTAAGCTTAATCTCAAGAGAAAAGAAAATTAAAACTTAACAAAGAGAAAGAGGGAAACAATAAAATATGAGCATAATCAGTAAAATAGAAAGCAAAAGTAGGATTAGAGCAAATCCAGCAGCCAAAACTTGGTTCTTCCAAAAAAAAGCAGTAGCATGATAAACCCTTAACAAGATTGATGAAGAATAAGAAAAAAAAGAAAGAAAAGACAAACATCAACATCAGGAATAGAAAGTGTATTGGTTATCACCACAAACTCCACAGTCGCTGTATAGAAAATGAGAACATCTTATGGACAACTTCATATCAGTACATTCTGATAACTTAGGTGAAATGAACAAATTTTCTGAAAAGACCCCAAAAATGGCAAAAGAAATGGGAAACCTGAACAGCAGTATGTGTGTTAAAGAAATTGCATGTGTAATTCAGCAATTCTCACCAAGAAAAATGAAGACTAAATGGTTTCCCAGGTTAATTCTCTCAAACATATAGTGAAGAAATAATGCCAGTTATAAACAAACATTTTCAAAGAAAGGATTTTAAAAAGAATACTTTTCAACTCATTTTAGCTATGATTCCAAAAACCTGGCAAAGATAATACAAGAAAGAAAAAATAGAAGCATAGTCTTTCATGAATTTAGATGAAAAAAAAATCCTAAAGCATATTTTAGCAAATTAAATTTGGAAAAAGTGATTCTTATTCCAGGAATACAAGATTGGTTTAACGTTTGATAACTAGCGGATTCACACATTCTCAGATTAAAAGAAAAAAATTCATACATGATCAGTCTCAACAGATGTATATTGTTTAAGAAAAGTTAACACCTATCCATGATAAATACTCTCAGTCAACTGTGAACAGAAGGAAACATCTTTAATCTGATTAAGAGTATCTCTCCCCTGATTCAGAAACAAAGCTAGCTGTGCACTATCGCTATTCAACATTGTACTGCGTGAGGGTAGGAGGGTCTCAACGAGTGTGTAATGAACACAAGGAAACAACAGGAAGAAATTATGATTCTCAATAAGTCAACATTTGCAGATGTCTTACCATTATATAGAGAAAGTTATTAGATTCAATAAGTTTATTTAGTAAAGTCGTTATATTCAACCATCAATTATACGTCTGAATTCTAGAACAAAGAAGTGGGAAATAAAATTATAGATACTATTTATAGTAGCATCAAAAACACTAAATCTCTAGGAATATGTGTGAAAAAAATAGATGTGCAAGACTTTTATGCTGACAATTACAAAACCGTTCTGGATGAAAGACCCAAACCAGATGGAGAGATACCATATTCACAGATTGGAAGACTCAGATTTGTTAAGATGGCTATTTTCCTCAGAATGATCTATAGATTCACTACAAGTTCAATTAAAATCTTAGCATGAATTTTAATAGCCATGATCGAACTAATTTCAAAATGTACATAGAAATTCAAAAAATCTAGAATATCCAAGACATCACGAAGAAGAATAAAGTTGTAGGACTCGCATGCTTCAAGACTGGCTGCATTGGTCCAGCAATTGCATCAATGTGGATTTTGCACAAGACAAGACAAGCAGACCAGTGAAAAGGAATATAGGGAAGAAACAGACCTATTTTCTGCAAGGTACCCGGGCAATTCTGTGGGAAATATTTATTTTTAATGAATGATGCTGGGTCAACTGGAAATCCATGTTGGGAAAACAAAAACAAAACAGAGAAAACTTTGTACTCTACCCCACTTTGCCCACAAAGATTGACTCAAGAAGCATCATTGACTTAAATTAAAAGTTAAAAATATGAAGCACATGACAGAAAACATACATTTCAAGAATTTAGGGTAGGCTAAGTTAATTTTAAAAGAAACAGAAAGAATTATCTATATTGGATTTTATAAAATTTATAACTTCTGTTCAGCAAATAACACAATTTAAGGAATTAAAAAGCAAACCATGGACTTGAACTTACTTGCAGTACATATGGAAAAAAACTCTTAAGAACAGAGAGCCTGAAAATCAATATGAAAAGATAAACAGCTCAATTTAAGAAAGAAAAAGACAAAAAAACTTTAACAGGCACTTCATAAAAATGATGGCCAATAAGCACATGAAAAGTTACACGACAACCCAAGTCATCAGGAAACGTCATGTGGGGTCTGCACACACCCACCAGAATGGCTGAAATTTCAAGCCCACCAACATCAAGTGTTGACAGGGTGCAGAAAACAGGAGAGCTCACACATTCCTGGTAGGAGCGTCAAGTGGGTCCCACTTTGGAAATCAGCTCAGCACTATCTACTAAAGTTAAAACGTACCTAGTTTATGACCAGTTAGTCCTCTCCTAAGCGTATTCCCAAGAGAAATGAGCATGTACGTCCACCAAAAGACATGCACAAGTGTTCATGGCGGCTTGACTCAGAGCAGCCGAGAAAATGGAAAGAACCCAATGACCCTCAACAGGAATCAATAAGGTGTGGGATATGGAGACAGTGTAATGGCACATAGTAATGAACAATAATAAATTACACAGACTGCTGTCACAAACATGATGAGGGAAAGTGGTCAGACATGAAAAAGTACCTCCTGCATGATTCCACTTATCTGGAGCTCAAGAACAGGCAAAACTCATCCACAGTGATAGAAATCAGACCAGTGGTTACCTTGGGAGGATGTGTGGACTGGGAGCAGGGCAAGGATCCCCCTGAAGTCTTGCAAATACTGTACCGTGATCTGGGATATGGTTACACATGTGAGACATGATGTAAAAATGCCTTGAGTGGTACACACAAATGTGTGCACTTTACTGTATTTATGTTAGCCTAAATTTAAAGAACAAATCTGAGTTTGGAGTGAGAATCATGTAATCCAGTCCATACAGAGCACTTAATGCTGTGCCCAGCCTACAGAGAGTGTCCAGTGCCCGCCAGACACTAGGGCTATTGTACGCATCTAGTGCAGAGGTGATGAACCTGTATGCAGATGCTGGAATCATTGCCTATGAAGATAATTAAATTGGGAAAGTTGGATGAAATGAGCTAGTAAATTAATAAAAATGTACTGAAGAGTATCAATAACTAAGGTGACTTTTTATACATTTACCTATAATTTATAATCATGTATGTTCATTACCTGGGATAAATATTTAGGGCCCAAATACTTTTTCCTCCAAATCTCTGCTCCCCTCTCTGCAGCTGTAGGTTCTTACCCTGAATGCCCACAGCCTTTACATGTGTCCACCTGGTGGCATTCATCAATTAGGGATCTCTGTAGGACTTCACCTCCCACCTTAAACAGACATGCTGGGAGGGTGAGTGTCAGGTGAGTGCTTGTAAAACATGGTAGCATTGTTGAGGGACATACTTAACTGCCATACTTTCAGTTTCACTACAGTCTGATGGTGAGATGTCCCTCCATGGTGAAGATGTCTAAGAAGAGAGGGAGAATGGAACCAAGCAGGTGGGACCCTCAAGGGCAGGTGACACCCACTGCCCTGTTGGATTGACCACGGCTCTGCACAAATGCCCAAGAGGCACAGTTTGTAGAATACTTCAGATCAAATGTTTACTTGATTAATTTTATACTTGATACCTGCTTATAGATTCTCTGATTAATTTAGAATGTTTGTGAATCACTGGAGTATATTTAAGTCCATGATATGATTTCACTGAAAGTTGTATAAATGCGTTTCTGAAATAAAGTGTTTTGATTAATCCATGGTAGTCCTGGACTGTTGCATAATCTTCAAGTTTACAAACAGGACTGAAACAAGATGGTCAGGGCTTGCTAACTCCTCCGTCCCACTGTGGAAGGAACACAGGAAACAGTGCTCACCCGCACACACCTGTCACCAACACCAGAGGGTCAAATGCAGTGAGGGAACAGAGGCCACCTTGCACAAAGGTCAGCCCACCTCAGGAGACGGACTCACATCAACTGTAGCCACCTGGAGCCCAGGGGCACTCAACACCCAGACAGTCACCTGGAGGCATATTTCAGGGCATCCATGTGGGGAAAGTATAACAGAGAATTAAATCCTTGCTACTCACTCACTTTCACATATCAAGGCCAGTGGACCCTGAAAGGTGGTTAGCAGGTAAGGTGTACTTTTGCTGTTAACTCAGAGCCTGGAGAAGGCACGTCATTCTAGACCTCACCAGAGTCAGGATGCTGTCCACAGGCCATGTCCATGCTGTGAAAATGTGGTAAAGTGCAGAAATGTGCCTGCGCACAATTTTAGATGTTTTCAAACTAGTGGACTGTCACTTGTGTGGACTCATGGCTCTCACTGGCCAGGTTTTGGAGTCTCCACTGGGTGGCCTTGAGTGAGCGGTGGTCTTCACGGCTTCAGCAGCTGACTTTCAGGCTCCCACAGGGAGGAATGGAGCTCGAGAGAGGGAGCCAAGAGCATTGCCACCATTTAACTGAGGGTGGGTGGGGTGGTGGATTTTTCTCTTTTTAGAAATCTTGTGCAGATGCACGAATAAAGGAGGCTAAATATATTGACACTGTACAGGCTTATTTTTATTAATTTTCCAAAATATCTAGTTCAGCTAAAATCTGATTTTCAAGTGCTTAGTAGGAAACCAAATGCGTTACTTTGCATTCAAACAGTAAAGAAATTTTATCCCTCTGGCATTAAGATTCTATTATTTATGTTTTATTAACACTATTAATGACACTGATGGACAAATGAGTACCAGTTCCGTGATAAGTACTTTGAATAGAGAACCTGTTGGAGAATACACTTTGAGCCCTCGCAGCTTCAGGATAGGAGTTGTAACAAGGAAACTGAGTGCCTGGGAGAAAGACTCAGAGCACGGGCCATGGGGTGTCAGGGCTCCCAGCCCAGGGTGACCCCCAAGTGGATGGAGGGTGTGGGTGAACGTGGGGGCTGCAGAGTGAGGTGAGGATTCTCAGTCTGGTTCTGGGGCTCTTCCCTCCTGTCATCACTGCAGTGACTCAGAGGGAGCTGGGCAGGAGCCTGTCCCACAGTCTGACCCGGGGCTGATCTCTGAGCATGTTAGGGTCTCCAGGCTCCACCTGGGATACAGAATTCTCCCATCAGTACAGTTTGCTCACTGCTCCTCCATCTCCCTCAAATGGATGAGCGATTGTTTCAGTTTGTTGTAATACAGCCAGAGTTTTCAGTTTTTAAGATCCTTTTCCTAACATTTTCACCCGTGTTTCTTGGAAGTAAAATAAAAGAATAACTAATAACAATATTAAGACACTAAGAAGGAAATTGAAGAAGTGACATTGATGATGTCACGCTTCTGATGAAATTCTCCAATGATGCCATAAGGACCATGAATGACCCCCTCCCCGCCCGTGTTGTATTTTGTTTTTGATTCCGTGCCCTCTCTCTCTCTCTCTCTCTCTCACACACACACACACACACACTCTCTCTCACTCATCACACCCAAGCAAACCATACTTTCCTGAAACGATGGAGCCTTCCTGCAGCCCCACCCTGCAGGCTGTTCCTGCAAGAGGAATGTGCCCCATTCTACAGCATTTGCCATCAACGCTGCTGCACGCCTGCCTAGTGCCTAGAATCAGGGTGCACCCGAGAGATGTTTGTCAGACAAAAGTTAATAATGCGAAGTGTTCCAGAAACAGCACAAGCTATGCATGTAAACTGAATACATTTCGTTGTAAAATGTCAGCAGGTATGAACTGGCTTTACAAAAGGAGAGGAAGAGAGAAGTCCATGAACAGGAAATCTCAAGATGGCAGATGCTTCCTGAGAGCTCTCTGGCAAATGAAGATACCTGCTGCCAGAGACAAAGGGGTGGATCTCAGCTGTCCAAACTGCTCTCAAGTAAGGAAGCATCAACAACCTGAAGTCTGTGTGTTTCTGGAGGCTTGTGGGGGAGGATGTGCAGATTTTGATTAAAAGTTTTTAAAGACAAAACCCAATCCTCATACTCCCTGAGTGTGAACTCATTCCTGTGCTCACTAGGCAGCTGTCTCCCATTTTGGGAAAATCACAAGTAAAAGCAAGAGTTACTTCTTGACTCAGGAATGAGAGGCCTTCCATATGCCAGACAGGTGTCCTGACCCCCAGTGCTCTGCTCCTCCCAGACATCCTGAAAATGTGTAACAAAGCTGCTGACAGTTAAATTACCAGGGCCTTGTGAATGCAGAAGGTTTATGGAATTTTGCTTTTAATAGATTTCACAGGGACTGCACAAGTAAAGAATGGGTGTGGAATCCACAGGCCATGGAAATAAATAAGGCCTGGTCTGACTTGTGTTTGTACCTTCCGAGCATGGCAGTTCCCAAAGGGTGACGAGGAGAAACACCATCAGAACACTGCCACCTGTCCTGGGTGCAGCCAGACAAGCTCCACATGCTCTGTAGCAGGTCACTTGCACAGAACCAGTGAGGAAAATAGAGCGTTTAGAATCAAATTAAACCAGAAACCTACAGGATCCATCTTCTGAAAACCAACAATTAAAATTATTGAAGAAAATAATCCTTGGTTATATTTTTTTCTGTGTTGTGTGTGTGTGTGTCTGTGTGTCTGTGTGTGTGTGTGAGGAAGATTGGCCCTGAGCTAACATCTGTTGCCAATCTTCCTCTTTTTTTGCTTGAGGAAGATTAGCCCTGAGCTAACGTCATTGCCAATTTTCGTCTATTCTGTATGTGGGATGCCTCCACAGTGTGGCTGATAAGCGGAGTAGGTCTGTGCCAGGGATCCAAACCCTCAAACCCAGGCCCTCGAAGCAGAGTGTGTGGAAATTTAACTACTTGGCCACAGGGCCAGCCCCCTCTGCTTTTATTTTTATAGATACTTTTTTGTTGTTGTTTCAATAAAATCCGTTAACCCTCTCTTCCTCTGATTCTATCAACAGTACATGTTTAAACAAGCTTTTATCACTTTAAGCCTCAAAATTTTTGCTCTGAGGACCCCTTTACACTGTTACAAAATTACTGAGGACTTTTAAGGAAATTTGGCTTAGATGAGTTAAATTTATTGAAATTTATCATATTAGATACTAAGTTAAGAAATTTTAAAATGTGTATTAATTCATTTTAAAATAATGGTAAGCCCATTGTATATTGATATAAATAACATTTTTATGAAAAATAACTTTTTCTAATAAAAAATGAGAAAAATGTCATTTTTTTCCTTTTGCAAATCTCTTTAATGTATACCTTAATAGAATGTAGTTGGATTCTCATATCTGCTTCTGCTTTCAATGTTGATTTGGTTAAATATAGGGAGAAAATGTGTCTTCACACAGATGTAACTAGAAAGGGAGGAGTATTTTACTAGCATTTGCAAATAATTATGAATGTTCTTCTTTGATACTACAAAAACTAGACAAGTGGTAGTTTATTAAAGTTTAGCAGCAGTGTCAAACCTGAAAGTATTCAATGAAATTTTATATTCCGTTATGTCACAATCCAATAGACCATCTTGCACAGTGAATGGGTCATTTGCCCAGGCTTTTTTTCTCCTTAGCATCATGATTTCCTTGTTTGGAAAATACTGGTTCACTGATTTAAGCACGTCTTCCAAATGTTGGCACACTTCATTATATATATAAATCACGTTTGTTATTACCACCAATTATCTCATCAAAAAGTCTTTGATTAAATGTTGCAAAGTTCTCAAGCTCATAGTGGTGGATATACCTTTTCCAAAATTCTAATTTTTGCTTGAAAACTCAGATTTTATCATTGGACAACAAATACTTTCAGTTGTTTTCCTTGAAGTGACAGGCTCATATTATTAATTTTTGATGACATGACTGTCAAATCCCAAGTGTGAGTAACCACAGTTTACATAGTTTACACAGGTGAACAGATACACAAAAAGCAGGTCACCCTTGGATGTCACAGCCTCCCCAACCTCGGTCCACAAGCTCACCCTCCCTCCTGTGCACACATCTCCTGCCCTCTGGTTGCAGCCCTCACTTAATTCTGCCTACTCTACTCTCAATAGGATCCCATCATGTCAATCTCCCCTTGAGTCTACACTGTTCCTAGGAGGGGATGAATATGTCTCTATAACAGTTCCTCAAAGCATCTTTGTAATCGAAGCCAACAATTCTACTTGGATTCTACACTCCTACCCAAAAGGGAAGTATAATTATATTTTCTTCGTGTAAAATCCTTCCTGAAATATCAAGAAGATGGTGGAGTAGGAAGATGCAGGCCCACATTTTCCCCATGGAAACACTGAATAAACAATAATATAAAGATCAAAATAGCTTTATGAGAATTCTAGAAACCAGTTAAGACAACAAAAGTTGGTGAGAATGTGGAGAAATTGGAACTCTTGTGCACTGTTGGTGGGAATGTAAAATTGTGCATCCACTTTAGAAAATAGTATGGTGATCCCTCAAAAAATTAAAAATAGAATTACCGTATGATCCAGTAATTCCACTTCTGGATACTTATCCAAAAAAATTGAAAGCAGGATCTCAAAGAGATATTTTCACACCCATGTTCATAGGAGCACTATTCAGAATAGCGAACAGGTAGAAGCAGCCCAAGTTACCACTAACAATGAATGGTTAAACAAAATGTGGTATATACATGCAATAGAATATTATTCAGCCTTTAAAAAGAAGAAAATTCTGACGTGTATTACCACATGGATGAACCTTGAGAATATTATACTGAGTGAAATAAGCCAGTCACAAAAAGACAAATATTATGTGATTCCTCTTATATGATGTGTCTAGAGTAGCGAAATTCACAGAGACAGAAAGTAGAAAGGTGGTTGCCAGGGGCTGGGGGAGGGGAGAAGGCCGAGTTGTTTAATAAGTACAAAAAAATTCTGGGGATTGGTTGCACAACAGTGTAAATATACCTAACACTTCTGAACTGTACACTTAGAAATTGTCAAAATCATAAATTTTATGTAACATGTGTTTTACCACAATTAAACTTTTAATTAAAAAAAAATCTTTCCTGGATCTGGTGGTACACAGGAAAGCCCCATGTCCCTGCCTGATGTCCCTTACTTATGAAGCAGCAGGTGTGTTCAGACACAGCAGAGCCCATGTGGCTGGAGCTGGGGTGGAGGCTGGCTGGAGAGGCAGGAATGGGAGGGGGGCATACCCTGAGGACAGAGTTTATGACAGACAGGTGCTATACTCACATATTTAGGTGAGGAAAATCACCAAACAGAGTCAAAAACTCCCCACCTCTATTTCTAAGATGCACGTTGCATCGCCAGAGGAGCAGGAATAGGATGTCTGGACTAACTGCACTGCCAACTCCTGAAGGGCACAGGGGGGTCCTGATTCTCTCTGGACCCAGACAAGCATCACATGTTAAGTCGGTAAATTGAATTGCCCTGGAACTTACATCAAGACCTGAATAATCATGTGTGGTGAACCGTGGGCACGTGTCTCCACAGATTTTCTTTGTTCATAAAAAGTCATTTCCCCTTTGATGCCATGAGAAATGCCATCATCTCTCCTTCTGATGCACCAATGAGATCGCTGGTCCTAATCCCAGTTCTGGTAAGCTCAGCCTCCTTTCCTAGGACTTCCCACTAACCATGCCCTAAGGAATCAGACCAGGTGGGAGATAAGCACACCTTGTATTATGCAAATATGAGCTGTACCCTCATCTCAGTATGCAGAACCAAGCCTAGCATCTTGGTTATTTTGTCCAAAACTAATAAAACCTTTTTAGATTTGACAGTTTTCTCATTATATTAGCTATACTAGAGTTTATCTTTACAAACAAATGGATCATTGTGATTTTCATCAGAATAGTTTAAGTGACTAATCTATTTTGGGAAAGAAAGTGTCAATTAAAAATATCACATTCGAGCTGCGAAAAGTCAAATCTGGCAAACACTCAGAATGCTGATTAAGTAGTGTTAACAGTAGACTCTGGGATAGGAACTCTACTCCTGCTGGAACAACTTCCCCCACCTCCTCCGAGAACCTCCTCAGGGTAAAACATCCTCCTCTGAGTTCTGCTCCGGAATGTTGACTTACTGGGAGCAGCCGACCCACCTGTGTCAGCTGCGGCACAAGCTAAGTTGGGGGAGGTTGGAGAGTGCAACATCTACTCCTTAACTCAAGGCTCAGGATTAAATTCCCTAATGCATTGATAATGCCTGGAAAGAAAGCAACAAGGAGTTAGTGGTCATTCTGGAGGGGGGAGATTAGCAGGAGGAGAGATGGAGGAGGGGATAGATACTTTTCTTCAATATTTACTCCATCTCTGATGCATTGATTTCTCAACAGGCACGTACAACTTCAAAACTATTAAAATAATTATTCATTAAAATATCAGGGTTGATATTTGTCATTCTTCTTGGCGTCTGATCCCTTTCTTGTTGTCTGTGGAATCCCCCAGCTTTTGGGGAAGAGCCCACCTCCTATCATAGAACCTGAACAGGGTGTATGCTCAGGGCCCTGCCTCTCTTTCCAGTAGGGCCTGGGCTCAGGAAGAGTCTCCACCACCTGGATATGCCTGACGCTGAGTCAGAAAATAACTACATAGACACAGGATTAATCTCTAATATTAAATGCACCTGGAAACTAATTAGAAAAAGTAAACGAATAAAAACACCAACTCAGTAGAAAAATAGAACTCTATAAATGCACAGTTTACAGAAAAGTAAACATAAATAGTTTTAAACATGAACAGGAAGCTCATCTCATTTATAGTAAGAGAAACAAAATTAAAATCCTCCGAGATAACATTTTGCATCTATTAGATTGGCCACAATCCAAACTTTGAATGGACTTTGCACTTCTCTCATTAAAGTTTCATGCCTTCTTCTAAAATCCAAAGTGAAGACACGGGCTCTGCCCGGCTGAATGAGTGATCACAGGGCCACGCTGTGTCCAGCCCTCGGGGGCAGCAGCAGCTCCTGCTCTTTCATGTTCTTGTTTTTCTAACTTGGGGGGGGGGCAGGAGGGCCCTGGGGCTGGAATTAATACCGATTTAATAAGTGAATACAGGACCCAATGTGACAAGTGAGAGCCGTCATTCTCATTGCCACTTAGAGTCCAGTTTGGGAAAGCAGTGCCCTGTGAGTAGCTGTCAGTTTGGGGCTGTTACTGATTGTGCTGCAATGAGCATCCTGTGCCCTAGGACTTGGATTGCTGAGTTTTGACATTTTTCTCTTCCATCATTTTTCTCTTCCACCTGCTAAAGTTTCCTTTCCCTCTGCTGCCTGAGAACATCTCCCCCAAGCTCTGGCACGGCCAAGCGCTGACTGATCATTTCATAAAACTCCAGGACTTTATAGGGAAAATGTGGTCATGTGCCCCATTTACTTAATGACCGTACTTTATGGTGACCATCCTGTGCCTGCCTGTGTCTTCTTTGTCTCATTGCATTTTCATTCTTAGAGAGCACTCTGTTACTTTCTTTTTTGTTTGATTGTCTAACTTTTTGGAAATATTTTAGACGCACGAACATTGCAGATATAGTGTACCTCTCAGCCCACTTCCCCTAATGTTAACATGATCTATAACCTTGGTACAATGAACATAATGAAGAAATTAACAGTGGTGCAAGACTATTACCTACAGACTGTCAGATAAGTCCTGTAAACTCGTTCTGGCATTCTAGGTGTCTGCATTTCCCATACACATTTTGGAATCAGCTTGCCAATGCATGTAAAATTCCTGCTGAGACTTTTATTGGCATTGCATTGACTCTATACATCAATCTGTTTTCAATTGAAGGAACAATATCAATAACATCAATCAAGGGAAATATAATATCAATCTTGACCCAATTCTTTCAGTAAATAGGGAAGGAGTGAAATTTTTCCAAATCATTTTATGAGGCTAATATTATCATGATACCATATAATAGCATCAATATATCCAGATATAAGCATTGCAATAAAACTACATACCAAAATCCTTCATGGATATAGACATAAAAATCTTTAAAAAAATAATAGCAAATTAAACACAGAAATGCATTTAAAGGATGATTAATCACTAATAATTGAGGTTTATTTCAGTAATGCATAAATATTAGGCCACATATTCAAAAATTACTCAACATAATTCACCATACAAGCATACTAAAAACAGAAAAAGAAACCACGAGCATTGCAGTTGATGCAGAAAAAGCATTTGTCAAAATTCAAAATCCATATGATCCATATTTGGAAGAGAAAGGAGAACTTTTATCTCAGAAACTCATCTACACAGAAACTTACAGCTAAATCCTTTCCCTCTAAGACTGGGAACAAGCCAAGCCCTTCCATTTATGAGCACACTTATTCCTTGTCCCTGTGGTGTAACACCTCCATCAATCATACCCAATCATGCGGTCCATCAGCTGGCAGAAGCCACCCATCTCCTCCTCTGCTCATGGTCCTGCTGACCTGGAGATTTTGACCCTTGCTACTTCCAGGTGACAGTTTCCATATGTAACTGGATATATGGATGCTCTGATGCTCCTTACATCAAGTTGTTAAATAACATCCCATAGATGGCTAGATGGTTAGAAATGGCCAATTGCTTTGGTGGGCCAAGATAACTTTCCATCATGACTTCTATGACACAACTTTTTTGCAATAATCTTGGTTGATATGGATGATCAGTCAGCACCATCAAAGTATGAATGGCCTTACATGTTGCCAAGAACCAAATGTAATATTACCCAGAATGAGGAGAAATGGATCACTACCAGTTAATGACACAGAACGCTGAACGCCGTAATTCAGGAAAAAATCATTTAACATTTTGAATGTTGTAGGGATTGGCCTGTGCTCTCCTCTGTGTTCTACCATGCCTGCTGACCTCTGCGACTACCCCAAGCTCTGGTTCTGTGGCCCCTGGACCACAGTCACGTCAGGCAGGGGCCCTGGGCTATTTCTCAGGTGTCATGGCCCTGATACAGCACCCAGGGGGCTGAGGTGGTATCTGACATTTCTGTCAGATTACCCGCAAGGTGTGTTAAGCCATCTGGGAGTAAAGTAAATTCACAAATCTGGTGAGTGACTGATACAAAAATATTAAACCTCTCAAAATTTGGGATATTAATACAATTTCTTAAAAGCTTCTCAAGCACATAATTTTGTTACAAAATGTCCTCTTCCACAACTTAAATTCTTCTTCTTCTTCTTTTTTTTTTTTTTTTTTTTGGTGAGGAAGACTAGCCCTGGGCTAACATCCATTGCCAGTCCTCCTCTTGTTTGCTGAGGAAGACTGGCCACGGACTAACATCCGTGCCCATCTTCCTCTATTTTTTATATGGGATGCTGCCACAGGATGTCTTGACAAGTGGTGCAACTGTCTGTGCCCGGGATCGGAACCTGTGAAACCCCGGGCCACTGAAGCGGAGCGCACAAACTTAACAGCTATGCCATCGGGCCGGCCCCTAAATTTTTTTTTTTTTTTTGGAAAGGATGAAAGAAAATGTGGTGGAGGGAGATGTGGGTTAGGTGGCTTCGGATGGCAGAGGTGTGTCGTACGACAGTTTATCCATTTATTGATTGGAGGGTGTATGGATAGTTCTTAGTATTTTTGTGATTATGAATAAGGCTATTATAAACTTCCATGTGAAGTTTTCTGTGTGAACATAATTTTCCTTTCTTTTAGGCAAATACTTGAGTGGGATTATTGGGTCATATGGTGAGAGTGTGCTTAATTTTGTGAGTACAAAACATTGAGAGAAATTAAAGAAGATTTAAATGGAAAAAAGTTTCATGGATTGCAAAGATGCCCTTTTTCTGCAGAATAAGTCTATAGATTCATGGTGATTTCAATCAAAATCTCTGAATTATTTTTGGTGAAAATAAGCATATTCTAAAATGTATATAAGAATTCAAAGATCCAAGAATAGCCAAAGTATTTTTAAAAACCCAGACTTATTAAGGTATTACTGACACACAATAATCTTCACATAGTTAAAGTGAATATTTGGTGAGTTTTGACACATGTCTACACCCATGAAACTATCATCAGAATCAAGATAATGAACATATTCATCAATCCTAAAAGCTTCCTCAGGCCTCTTGTGATTCCCTCCCTCCACCTCCTTCCTAACATTCTCCTCCTTCCACAGACCAAGATTCTCTTTCTGTCACTAAAGATAAGTGTGCATTTTCTAGAACTTTTTATAAATTAAATCACATAGTATTTTTTGTCTCTTTTCAATCAGCATAATTATTTTGAGATGTTGAGATGTTGCACATTTCAATAGTTCATTCCTTTTCATTGCTGAGTAGTATTCCATCATATGGATGTGCCACAACTTATTGGTCCATTCACATATTGATGAGCATTTGAGTTGTTTCCATTTTGGATGATTAGAAATAAAGCCGCTATAAACGTTTGCATGTAAGTCTTTGTGTTGACATACCCTTTCATTTCTCTTGCGTAGGTACTTAGGAACACCGTAGCTACATTATATGGTAGGTGTATGTTTAAGTTTTTAAGAAATTGCTAAACTGTTTCCCAAGTGGATGCCCCATTTTACATTCCCTTCAACAGTGTATGAGAGTTCCAGTTCCTCCACATGCTTACCAAAACCTGGTCTGGTCAGTCTACAATCTGAGTTGTTCTAATGGTTGTGTCCTGGTATCTCTGTATAATTTTAATTTGCATTTCCATATTGGCTTTTCTTGAGTTCCTCCCATGTGTTTGTTTGCATCCCTGTATCTTCTCTGGTGAGATCTTAAATTCTTTGCCCATTTTTATTGGATTTTCCTCTTAATGAATTTTTGGAGCTCTTTATATATGTTCTGGACAAAGGTCCTTTTTCAAATACATGCTTTGCAAATGTTTTCTCCCAGTCAGTGGTTTGTCTTTTTATTTTCTTGAGTGTTTTTGTAAGAGAGAACACTTTTCGTCTTGGTGAAGTAGTTCATCAATTTCTTTTCTCATGGATTGTCCTTTTGCTTTCACATCTAAGAAATCTTTGTCCAACTCAAAAATATTTTCTCCCATGTTTTCTTCTGGAAGATTTGTAGTTTTAGGTTTTACATTTACAGTCCATTTTAAAATTAATTTTGGTATACAGTGTGAAGTATTAATTGAAGTTGGTGACTTTTTCACATGAATATACAATTGTCCCACTGGGGTTTTTGAAAAGACCTATTTCTCCACAGAACTGCCTTTGCACCAATATTGAAAATCACTTGTATAGTAAGTGAATCTATTTCTGGACTCTCTATTCTATTTCAGTGACCTATTTGTCTTATTTTTATGCCAATGCCACAATTTCTTAGCAAACGCAGCTTTATATTGTCTTTAAATCAGCAGTGTTGGTCCTGTCTGCTCTTCATCCAGGCATTCCTGAAGACGAAAAACAAAGCTGGAGAACTCACATGACCAAATGGCAAACATTCCTATAAAATCACAGCAATTAAGGAAAAGGAATTTTCAAAAATGTATATTTAATAGCTAGTAATGGCATCATTAATATCCCAGAGCCAGACAAGCTCAGTGTGGTTTTCCTCTCCCCCCAACATTTCAACCTCCAATCAGCTGCCAGGGCCCAAGACTCGCGCTCCCGTCATTGGACGGGGGATGTGCTTCCTCTTTCTTCCAGAACACATAGTGCACCTTGTTTTCAGGTTTATTTTCCCTCTAAAAGCGTTTCATGTGCAAACTGAAGAACCTAGCTCCACCTGAACCGGAAGTTTAAATGCATTAAAACACAAGACCGGTCCTATCAGGGATGGATCCAGGTTTGGAGAAATAAACTCTGACATCTGAGGTAACAGAAGTCCTCATGCCTGTTTCTGAAAGTGGCTCTTGCTCCAGTTTTTCCTCATAAAGTTCCTCATCTCCTGAGAAGAGAGTAGAGCTCTCCCACTAGGGCTGTTGTTAACCCTGCTGGTCTTGGATCAAAGGCAAGAGGGTGAGAGTGAGGCTGTACCAGCCCGGAGAGGAGGGGGAAGGGAAGGGATGGGGGAGGGGAGCGGAGTGGAGGGGATGTCGGAGAGGCTGGAAACCACTTACAGAACAGAGAAAACCTGACCAGTGAGTTTATTCTCTCTGTGAAAAACTAACCCCCTCCACCAGGAAGCAGCATTTGTTAGGATACACTGATCCATTAGGCTTGAAATGGATCTGTGACAAAGAAAACATCTGCAGGAAAGGTTCCCAGGCTGGTGAGTGTGGGTGGGCGGGTGCTGGGGAGCAGGGAGGCAGACACGTGGAGGTGCATCTTTGAGGGGAGCCTCTGTCCTGATCCTGGACCATGACTGAAGCCAGGACACGAGTGGGAACTCGGGTGATGCAGGTGGGGGATTCTGCACCCAAAGTCTGTCCTACTGCTTCTGCCACCAAAAGTTTCCATCAAAAACCACTTACAGAGGGCCGGCCTGGTGGCACAGCCCGGGGTTCTCCGGTTCGGATCCCGGGCGCCCGCTGACACACTGCCTGTCAGCCATGCTGTGATGGTGTCCCATGTAAAGTGGGGGAAGATGGGCACGGATGGTAGCCCAGGGCCAGTCTTCCTCGACAAAAAGAGGAAGATTGGCAACAGATGTTGGCTCGGGGCTGGTCTTCCTCCAAAAAAAAAAAAAAAAAAAAAAACCCCACTTACAGAGCCCACACAAATTTATATATAAGCAGGCTAGTGTTGTTTGTTCATTGTGAGTCCGCGTTTGACGAATTGCTCATCTACAAAAGAAGAATGTCCCTTTCCTGAGTCCAGCCTCCCTTGGGTGTGTGGTGTAGCTTCTTGGAGGTGGGGAGTGGGGTTCACAGCTCTGCAGGGCCGAGAATAAAAGCAGTGATGTGCGGGTGCTGATACAGACGTGAGCGGGCCTGCAAGGGCTTTGCTTTTTCTAAAATAAAAGAGCTGTGTGTGCTATTAGGATGCGCCCTTAGAGAAACCACAGAATGTATCCAGATGCCGTTTCGTGCTGCTCTGTGACGACCGCAGTGGGGAAGAGGGAGCCGCAGCTGGCGTTGGGACGCGTGGGCCAGGGAGGACAGGACAGGGGCCTTGCTCACCCTCACACCACAGCTCCTCGTCGCTGTGGCCTGTGCTCAAGGCGCAGCGGGTTTTCACAGTGTGGATTTAAATACATGATATGTATGTACGGTTCCTCTCCCACACGGATCTTTGCCTCATGGAAGGGAGAGTGAGCAGCATGCCTCCTTGCATCTTTTGCATCAATAAAAGTATTAATTAAAAGTTCTGGAGGTGGATGGTGGTGGTGGTTGTACAACATCGTGAATGTGATTAATGCCACTGAATTACACACTTAAAAATGGCTACAGTAGTAAAATTTGTGATAAATATTTTACTGAAATTTTTAAAAATTAATAATGTAATATATCAAAAACCACTGAACTGTACACATACACATAAATTGGACAGTATGTGAACTATATCTCAATAAAGTGGTTTAAAAAGTCAGAGCAGAAATCTATGAAAGTGAAAATAGGAAAATGGGTAATATCAGTAAAAAGCTGGTTCTTAAAAAGATCAATAAAATTGATGAATCTCTAGCCACGTTAACCAAGGAAAAAAGAAGACACAAATTATTAATATCAGAAATTAAGCAGAAGCCATCACTGCTGATATCATGGACAAGAAAAGGATAAAAAATGAATATTATGAACAACTTCATGCCCACAAATTTGATGACAAATAAAATGAACCAGTTCCTTGAAAGACACAATCTACCCAAGCTCACACTATAAAAAATAGATAATCTGAGTAGGTCTATATCCATTAAATAAATTGAATCAATAATTAATAACTTCCCAAAACAGAAAGCACCAGGGCCAGGAGATTTCACTAGTGGATTCTACCAAACTTTTAAAGAAGAAATTATACAAATTCTCTACAAACTCAGAGTATAGAAGCAGAGGAAATACTCTCTACCTCGTTCTATGATGCCAGTATTACCCTAATACCAAAACCGGACAAAGATATTACAAGAAAGGAAATGTCTATCATGAACATAGATGCAAAAATACTCAATGAAATATTAGCAAATTGACTCCAATAATTCATAAAAAGAATTGTACAGCATGACCAAATGGGATTTATTCCAGGTATGCAAGGCTGGTTAAACACTCAGAAATAATTAATTTAATCCATCACATCAGGCTAAAGAAGAAAAACCACATGGTTGTATCAAGAGACACAGAAAAAGCATATGATCAAATCCAACACCCATTTATGATGACAATTCTCATCAAACTAGCAATAGAAGAGAACTTCTTCAACTTGATGAAGAACATCTACAAAAAGCCTACAACTAACATCATACTTCATGATGATGAGAAACTCAATGCTTTCCCACTGAGATGAGGAATAGGGCAAGATGTTGTCTTTCACAACTTCTTTTAACATTGCACTGAAAGTCCTAGCTAATATAATATGACAAGAAGAGAATATAAAATGTATACAGATTGGGAAGGAAGAAATAGGACTGTCTTTGTCCCCAGATAGCCTGGTTGTCTAGGTAGAAAATCCCAAAGAATTAGAAAAAGCCCACAAATACAAAAAACAAATACCTACTGGAACTAAGTGATTATAGCAAGGTTGCAGGATATAAGGTTAATGTACAAAAGTCAATTTATTTCCTGGGTACCAGCAATGTGCAAGTGGAATCTGAAATTTAAAACACAACACTATTTACATTTGCACAGAAGAATGAAATAGATATAAATCTAACAAAATATGTATTAACTGTATATGAGGAAAACTACAAAAAAAAACTGCAAAAAGTCTCTAATGAAAGATATCAAAGAAGATCTAGATAAGTGGAGAGATAGCCCATGTTAATGAATAGGAAGCCAGTTATTTTTGGATCCTGGGAATCCCAGCCAGTTATTTTTCAGATATCAATAAACTGACTCTAAAGTTTATATGGAGAAGTGAAAGATCCAGAATAGCCAGCACAGCATTGAAAGAGAAGAACAAAGTTGGAGTTTGACACTATTCGACTTCAAGACTTACTATAAAGCTACAGTAATCAAGACAGTGTGATATTGCAAAAGAATAGACAAATAGACCAATGGAAGCAAATAGAGAGCCCAGAAAATAGATCTGCATGAACATAGTCAGCTGATCTGTGACAAAGAAGCAAAGGCAATCCCATGGAGAAACACTAGTCTTTTCAACAAATGGTGCTGGAACAACTGGACATCCACATGCAAAAAAATGAATCTAGAAACTTACCTTTCACAAAAATTCACTCAAAATGGATCATAGGCCTAGAAGTAAACTGTAAAACTATAAAAATTTTAGAAGACAATATAAGAGTAAAATTTAGATGGCTTTGGGTTTGGCAATGACTTTTTAGATACAGCACCAAAAGCATGATCCATGAGAGAAAAAATTGATAAGCTGGACTTCATCAAAATTAGAAATATGTGCTCTACAAATGACAATGTCAACAGAATGCGAAGACAAGTCATAGCCTGGGAGAAAATATTTGCAAAAGACACATCTAATAAAAGACTGTTATCCAAAATATACAAAGAACTCTTAAAATTCAACAATAAGAAAACAAGCAACCCAATTAAAAGGTGGGCAAAAGATCTGGAAACCTCATCACAGAAGATGCACAGATGGCAAATAAGCATATGAAAAGATGCTCAATGTCATTAGGGAAATGAAAATTAAAATGAGATACCACTGCACACCTATCAGAATGGCTAAAATCTGGAGCACTGACAACACCAAATGCTGGGAGGATGTGGAGCAACAGGAACTCTCATTCCCTGCTGGTGGGAATGCAAAGTTGTACAGCACTTTGGAAGACAGTTTGGCGGTTTCTTACAAAGTTAAACATAATCTTACCATGGGATCGGGCAGTGGCACTCCTTGGTATTTAGCCAAAGAGGTTGCAAACTTATGTCCACACAAAAACCTGCACGTGAATGTTTCTTGCAGCTTTATTCATAATTGCCAAAATCTGGAAACAACCGAGATGTGCTTCAGTGGGTGAGTGGATAAATAAACTGTGTACATCCAGACAATGGAATATTATTCAGTGATAAAAAGAAATGAGTTAGCAAGCCACAAAAAGACAGGAAGAAACTTAAATGCATATCAATAAGTAAAAGGAGCCAGTATGAAAGGCTACACACTGTATGGTTCCAGCAACATGACATTCTGGAAAAGGCTAAAGTACAGAGACAGTAAGAGGATCTTACTGGTAGTTCCAGGCTTAGGAGAGGCGTGAAGGAGGGATACATAATTGAAGCAATTTAGGAAACTTTTAGCGCAGTGAAAGTACAATGTTAGATGCATGGCAATAAGCATTTGGAAAAACCTGTAGAACAGGCATCAGAACTAGTGAACCCTAATGTCGACAATGGACTCCAGTTACTAATAATCTACCAATATTGGCTCATCAATTGTAGCCAATGTACCGCACCAATGCAAGGTGTTACTAATAAGGGAAACTGAGTTTCAGGGCAGAAGCAGGAGTGTATTGGAACTCTTCATACTTCCCCTCAATTTTTCTGCAAACCTAGAACTGCTCTAAAAAAAAGTCTACTCATTAAAAATATTATTAATGCGAAAGGTGCAAGGAACACAGAAGACCTCACTGAAGCATTTCACTAACTTTCCCCTTCCATGTATGCAAAGGTCAGCGTAGGAGAGGATGTGTACATCTAAGTAAGCTTGAAGCCTTCTAGTTAAATCTAAAGTAAAAATTTGAAGCAATAATAAAGCATGGAGTCAAATTTTAAGTGGAAGCATTTTTTTCTTTCTTCATAGTAACTAACGTCACTGTTCTTTTTACAGTAAAGAGCACCCCAGAGTCAATGAAGTAAGCCAATATTACCATAATTTGCAGATGTTTAAAATTTCATTCCTAAAAACCCCAAGAGGATCAAATATAAATCACTATAATATACAAATATGTCTTTTGTTATCTGGCAAAAAAACACACAAGTAAAACAAAACAGACAAAAAGCCTGAGTCTACGTTGATCTCTACAAGCAGCGCTAACGTCCCCACCCTGCAATAGTGGGTAAACCCCAGGTTCTGCAGAGACCGGGCATGCAGCAGCCCTGTCCTCCTGGCTGTGATTATCTGTGCAGCCAGAGCTGCGGGTGGAGCTCCACGAGCTCCTTGGCTTTCAGAGTCTGGTTTCTGCAGCTTGTCAGCATCTTGACCAGGGAGGCGAGTTGTTCATCCTGATTCCTGTGGCTCATCACTCATTTGCCAGCGATGCTCAGAGATCTTCCTCTCACACTTCCTAAATAATTAGGCTTTCCTTTGTGCCTCTGTGGGCTCTGTGTACTGATTAGAGCAGACGCTGCCTGCCTTACACTGGGCTAGGTGCTCCTGCTGCAGAGATGTTTCCACGGACGCTCATTAGATAAGATTAAGGTTATGCTCGCCTGCCCAGGGCAGCTGTCCACAAGCCCATTTTGGCTTTTGGACATTTTCTCTTGCATAATATGCCAAGCTCTCCTCTACCACGTCCTTATAGCACCTGGCACTTTCTTTACAACCCATCACACCTTATTAACCACAGAAGCTATTCTATTTGCTAACCATCCTCCTCTATCTACATCAAGCAAACAAAATAAAAAGCTATTTTTCAACAAGTAATTCAATACATTTTGGAGGGTGCACAAAAATGAACGAAGTGAAATGAGAAAAATGAACACTGACAGTGGGACCCTGACAAACACCACCAATCAGCATAAATCCATTATTCAAGCTCAGGGTAGTTCCTGGTTCCTTTAGTCTGGCTTACAACCTTCTATCCATCTCTAACTTTTATTACAAAACTGAGTGCCTGTTAAGTGCCTGGCCCTGTGCACGGGGAGGACTGAGGGTGTGAATGAGGCAGGGTCTCTCTACCTCTGAGACCTCTAGGGAGGCGACAGGTGTGCAGACAGGTCAGCCACTTGAGGACTCTTAGTAGATGCTCAGTGATAATGGGCTGACTTGATAACTCATGACTTGAAAGTGTTTTAAGACCATTGTATGGCACTTAATGCAAGTGTACAAATTCTATTCATATCATTTGGGACAAGGGTTCAGGTTTGCAAATGTAGCTTCACAGTAGCTGATGTTCTGTGCACTGCCAGGAGCAGGGGTCCTCAGAGTAGAGGACTCATGACAAGGTTTGGAGGATTTTAAAACTACGTTACGATGTTGAAAATATTTCCTGCCAGACTAAATTATTATTCATGAAGAAGAATAATTTATATATTTCACATGATTAACAGCTGGTGGGTGGAAGCCAGTGTGATGATCTGTGTTATTTATTGAGCAATGGTGTGAACACAGAAAGATAACAGTTGTCATGAAAGATGAGTTCACACCTTATGGGTTTATATTTTAAAATTTCAACTGAGACAAAAAAAAAATGTTTTAAAATGTGACCCTGGATCACTTCCAAAATGATGAAATTTATTTTCTTTCCTCTTCTATACGTTAAAACTCATTTGAATATTTCTATCTCTAAGAAGTGTATTTCAAGCCATTTTGGGAAGGGCTTCATGAAGAGCGGGACTACCTGCGTCTACACAAGTCCAGGTGTCTCCCCAAGACAAGCAGGGAGGCTGAGACAGGAAGAAGGTTTGAGGAGCTAGACAGCTGTCAGGAAGGACACAACCAGTTAGCGAATTATTGTGACCAGGTGAGACATCTGAATAGTGTCATTCTGGGCAGAAAGGCAAGGTCATTCAGTAAATTAACTCAGGCATCTATAAATCCATTTGGCTGCTGTCTGACATCATCAACCTCATGGGGTTGTTGCAAATCTTACTAAAAATGAAACGTGCCATAAGCATCCCATTAAGCTGTAGCTGTTTCCAAGGTGAAATTTGTATGTCCTACTTTAAAAATATTCCCTATGAAATGACCCCTTCCAGGCTTTGGGAGGACCACTCCTGGGCTCTGACCAGGGCATCCCTGGCCCCTCACTGTGTTTAGACGGCTTTCTCAGAAACCCTGGGGCCTTGAGTCCAGGCCTCTTTGCTCCCATTCCCCAGGCCCCCTGCAGGTGAACACAGCAGCCACTTCAAATCTCAGGGTGAAATGTTATCTTTGCCATAACACAGCTGCTGCTGGGATGGTGTGTTTCCACATAAGGTCCAGCTACTGCCTGATGAGAATGACCCTCCATGGTGGTGAAGTCCATCCCTGGGGCCCATGCCATTGAAGTAAATGCAGCATCTGCAAGCTCTGTGCTTTGCCCCAACCTGGGCTGGTTCCCAGCATGGTGGATGGTGAATGCTGGCTGAGCTCCATGCTGTTGTGTCCCTCCAAACCATCAGGGGAAGCAGTGCAATTCAGTGGATGAGAGTTCAGAGGTCCCTCCTTGGTGCTGCCACTTACCACAGGTAGACTTGGACAGATGGTGTGACTCTGCAGGCCTCAGTGCTTCCCCTGAGAAATGGCATTGCATATGCCAACCCCATGGGCTGCAGTGAAAATTGGATGAGCTATGAATGGTCCAGGCACAAGCCTGTACATGTGTGCATGTGAAACCTGCACTTACCCACCTCTGATTCATTAATCACGGTGTCTTCTGCCTTTTCTGAAGGATAAGAATCTCAGAATTGCTGTCTGTGCTCAGTCCCTCTAATTGCCCTTTTATTCAGCTTTGTAGGGTTTCTTCTTTTTTCTGTCTTGTTTCAGCTGTGTTCACAATTCAAGTTGCCTCAAATTCTTTACGAGCACCAGGCTTCCGATGAATGATAAGCATTTATTAGTAAAAGAATCGATGTAAAAATCAAGACTTACCACCACCTCCATCCAGTTCAGGATGTCTGGTAGGGGTCCTCAAGTCATGTTAAATACAGATATTTTTTATATTAAGCTGAAAACAATGCTAATTTTACCCTCTATTTAGACAGAAATGTGAAACTTTAACACTTGTCAATCCCTATTCAGTTTTCACTTGAATCCTATTTACACGCACCACGGTTTATCTGACTCACACTAATTGTTGTGACCGTTCTTTCTTCTAAGGATAGAAGTTGGATCCCAGCTCATTTCAGTGCCTTGGAAGGCACGGCAAGTTCACACAGTTTCAGTCAAATGGAACCATGGGCAATTCTGAATTTTATCTCCAAATGGCCAATCTCCAAATAAGTGACTGGCTCTTCCTACTGCTGATCCATTTCCAAAACTAAAGTGACAGAAATCATTGATCTGACCACTTCTCAAGGACATAACTAAGTTCATTTCAACATCCATCAAATACAGAACTGCCTGTCTTCACTGATCAACAGAATCACAGACAGTGCTGTTGTGTTCCCTTAACTACCTAAGTCACAAATCAAAGAGGAATGAAACTCACCAGGAAATTGCAGAGTCCAGTAACTGCCTCAACAGGGCATGCATTACCTGCAGGCCTTGGCTTGCTCCCACCATGTTGAACACCTGCAGAACAGCACACAACTGAGGAAGCAAGGGCTATGGGACAGAAAGCCAACATTCACTCTGCAGGGGACAGGATCCCCACTTGCTCTTAAACTCTATGCCTCCTGACACTCAGAGATCCTGCCTGCATGGCAGCCCTGGAGAGCTCCCTCCTGTCCTTTGGAAAGTCCTGGAAACTCCCTGCTTATCTCAGTGTGAGTGCTGGTCCACCCCGGTCCCCTTTTGTTGTTGGTCTGCATGAGAACCTGATGATGTTCTAGGTCTGTGTGTTGATCTTCACCCCCACGGTCATGCTCATTTCAAACAATCCAGGGATTACTGGCAGATGTCAGTCCTTGAGTACTGTGCGTACACTCCATAAATCCAACTTGGGGATCCAGACCCCTAAAGCTGTACAGACAGATATCAATATTGGGCATTTAGCCCTCATCCAACCATCAAAGAAGGCCAATATGACTGTAACTTTAGGATGCATAATTGTTTTAAGCTTGCTTTCTAAAGAAAAAAAATGATAATTGGGAGAAATGTTGCCATTTACTCACAAATAATCTTTACAGCATTTCTTTACATTAGCAAAATTAATAGAAGATAGGAGTGGTGATGTGGTTTCCACATTCCTATGACGTTTGTAGTTTGCTAATCTCTGTCTCCAGCTTGTTCAGGATTTTTGAAAATTGCTGAGGCAGAGCTGAACTCCAGATATTTCCTTTATTTTCCAAATGGAAACTAACTTTCTTTTACAGTAAAACATGGGCTGCAGCTGTTGTTGTGAGAATGCACCCCACAAGTCCCTTCCTTTCTTTAACTGAAGCACAAGTTCTGTCCTCACATGGTAAACTCAGCAGTGTCACAGAGTTCATGTGTGGATGTCGCTGTACAAAAGAAACACATAGAAGCCTGAACAAGGAAAGATTTCTTCTCTTTGACACAGGGAGCCAGTCTCAAATAAATGAAGGAAACTCTGATGCATGAGCAACTATGAGGGAGTCAAAGCTATGTTGTGAGTGTGTGGCCCCCAGGTGGGCCACAAGCCCGCTGGACCTGGATTGGAGCTGGGACTCCATGCCTGCAGCAGGGTATGAGAAAAAACCCAGACCTGCAAAGTGCAAGGAGCTGGGCTCAGTTTTCAGCAAAGAAGCTGGAGTTTCTAAAACACCCATCTTCAAAGAGGGACCCAAAGATGCCACATTCTGGCCAGGGGAAGCAAGAGAGAGATTTTCTGGGGCCTGCATTAAGGGCAAGAAAAACAGGTATCTGCAACACACTGACACAGCAGATCTGTGCAACACAGCACATGGGGTCAAAATTTACCCTCGAAGTTTAAGCCAAGCTGTCCATAGAAGAACTGCTTTGGGCTGAACCACACACGCCCAGCAGAGGAAGGCGAGTGGCCACAGAGACCCTCCTGCAACACAAGGCAGTCAGGACCTCACAGATACAGATACAAAAGACCCTCCTGTAAGGATAGCAGACAACTGAAAAAAGAGACTTGGTAGAAGCCACAAATGAGAAATTATGTTTGTAAGAAAGAACTATAAATAATGAAAATCTGAGACCATGAGGAAATGTTAGAATGGCAAAAGGACTAAAATCCATGATAAAAAGAACAGTGAATAAAAGGACAGTCAGATTAGAAAAAACACCAAATAGAATAGAATAGAATAGAATAGAAAATATGTATATATCTATGTACACACACACACACACACATGTCAACGTTTTTTAATGAAATAAAAACCTCAATGGCCAAAGTACTTGACAAACACTGAAGAAAAAAATTATTAACCAGAAGATAGAATACAGAATGTAACATGGAAAAAAATAAAGGAAAAATATGAAAAAGAGGTTAAGCTACACAGATGGTACAATAAGTGGGTCCAAATATGCCCCATGGAAGCTCCAAAAGGGCACAGAGAGATTGAGGAACAGGCATTGTTCATACAGAGATGGAACCAGAATCCTGCAGAACCAGAGGACATTTGCTGAGTCCCCTGTGTGAAGACATGGAAACCTGCCGAGCATCAAAGATGTGGAGAAATATTAATAGTAATCATATAAAATTACTTGCAAATGAATGAAAATTGGATCTACAGAGGCCTTCTCATCAGTGACAACAGAGGCTCATAGGAGGTGGAAGAACATCTTTAGTGTTGAGAGTGAACATAGAAACTTCTCAACTTATACTTTTATACCCAGTTAAGTTAAGCTATATTTCAGGGTGAAGGCAACTTAAAGAAATCTTCAGGCAAAGATGTAGACATTTTAGAAGACATGGGATCTTGCCAAAAAAACTACTAAAGGTTTACTTCAGAAGGAATGAAATTGATCCACTCCCCAAGTGTGAGAACCAAGTATCAATTCTAAGCAAAGAAATTGGTGAGCATGTGGGTAAATCCTAGTAAACAATGACTACAATAAAGTAATGACTAATCTTGCAGGATTTTAATGCCTAAGTTAAACTAACATGGAAGATGAGAGGTGAGAGATCAGAGTTTATTGTTACAAGTCTTTTGTACTGGTCAGAAGGATGATAGAAATATTAACTAACAGAAGTTTTAATTTAAAACATAAATTTTAAAAATACTCTATTCACTGACATTTTTCCCCTAACATTTCAGACTCTTATTTGTGTGTCTTTATTTTTAATTTTTTTCTCTTTGAAAATAATGGATGTTTAATTTAGGAGGAAGAAATGTAGAATGTATTTGAGCCTATTTAGCACCAGTAACTCTTCCTTATATCAAGGGAACACTCCACAAGGCTATTTCAAGTCCAGATCTGAAAAGCAAAAACCACTCTTTTTATTAATAGGACTCTGACAATTGTTCACCTCACACTGATTTTCTTTTCAGATCAATTTATATTAGAATGTCATTAAGCACATAATTAAACTCAATGGCTAGTTCTGGATTTCAACAATACAGTGGTAAGAATATATCACACATTCAAAGTAACTGATGGAGTGAAAAGCCTACTTCATTCCTTTATGTACATCAAGACCCACATCAGGGACTGAACACAGTTATCTGGGAAGAGACCTGTTCCAGACAAGCCAGTCATTCTCCTCATTCCCACTGCAGAGAGCAAGATGGTTTACCATCCCAATAGGCCCTTCCATGTGGTCCCTTTACCAGAAAAGGAGTAAAAGAACACAGAAAAGGGATCTTCTATAAAAGTTCATAGACATTACAATGTTTTAATTAAATTCTTCAGAGCCTGTTAAATGGGAAACTGTTGAGATACGTGTAGTTTTTAGGAAAAAAACTTTCAAAAGCCACTTCCATGCCTTGAGAACAAATAAATAATGAGGGTTTTTTGAGCACCAATTTTGTTGTCAAATATGTCTCACTGGGTAATTTATTTTTAATTTTAAGTGCAGTAGTTTGCATTTGAAATTCATGTTTAGAAAGTTAAGATGAAAATTTGGTGTGCTGAGAAGGCAGCCAAAGTGAAGTCTCTGATTAGGTGGTGACTGGCAATGTTTGTTATATGGGCATATGTGACATGAAGCAAAGAAATTAATCACTCACACAACAACTAGATAGATGACAGGTAGGTATGCAGATAGATACATACATGATAGAGAGGTAGATGTTAGATAGATGGATAGATAGGTTGATAGGTTAATAGATAGATGATAGATAGATAGGTAGGTAGATAGATGATGGAGCATTATAGACCAAAAACAAAATAGCAAAAATCATAATTTTGGAAAGGCAAAAGCATCCCAAGAAGTAGGCATTAAAGGAGAGTAAAATGTGAAAATGGGGTATTTGGACAACTGGACACTCAGCAGAAGGAATGTCTTTGAGGTTTGGGAGACACTCTTACCGTGAAGTGTAAATGAAAACTTGAACCACTGTCACATGTTAACAGGCTTCAGAGTTGCCCAGACCACCCATTCTCTTCCAGCCCTCTTGTCCTCCACACTAGTCCACCTTCTCCTGCCTAACATGCTGCCGCAGACACAATTGGAAAGTGGTTAAAATTTAATGTAGAAAGTGCAGCATTTTATATGCTAATTCCAATTGCTGGGCCGTTAAAAGGAATAAAAATGTTTCAAGAAATCCTAGCGTTTCACTCTGGGTAGTGATATAACAAGTGGAGGGATAGAAACAATATTCTGCCTTTGCACAATAAATACATCAGATTAAGCTAGTGTGCATTAATTCACTCTAGGAAAGGAGCATGAAACAAATCAGAGGGAAGTGGATGACATGTGGGGCCATGTTTGAGCAGGGGCTCCATAAAGAGAAGGTTTCTTCAAGTGCTTTCTTCCTCCTCTCTTTGGTCCAATGACACCCAGGAGGCTGCTTGCTCTTATCCCACAGGATACTGGGGTGTTCTTCCTGGTTTTCTGAGGTATTCTCTGTCTGTTCATCGGATGGAGTAGTTTCTATTGATCCGTCTTCAAAGTCACTGTCCCTCCCTTTTGCCACCTCTAATCTACTGTTAAAGCCCATAAAGTGATTTTTCTTTAATTTTAGGTATTGTACTTTCGGCTCTCAATCTTCCATTTGATCCTCTCTTTTTCTGTAGTTTTATTCTTCTGGTGAGATTCCCCACGTATTCAAGCATTATGACTGTCATTTTTGTTTAAATCATTAAATATTTTATAATACCTTATTTAAAGTCCTTGTCTGCTAATTCCAACATCTGGGTCATCTTGTGTCTGTACCTCCTGATTATCTTTACTCTTGATTATGGGTCACATGTCCTGTAAATTTTTATGACTTTCTAAACATTGTGGATAATGCATTTAGAGAATTGACTTCTGTCACCTTTCTATCAACAGAGTTGATTTTTATTCTTGAAGACAATTAAATCACTTGTGAAGCTTTCTTTGTTAGTGTGTTCTTTTATTCCCCCTTAGCTCAAGGGGATTTCTCTCAATACTGAGAAATAATCTTTACTCTGAAGGTGGGCCCTCCAGAGTTTCAGTGAAAAGTGCGTGATGCTCACCAGGTCCCTACAACTTAAAGGGACTCAAGCTCCAAACCTCTTCCCAGATGGGCAGCAGCTAAAATCTACTCAGCTCTCGGTTCACAGCTGTTGCTTTCTCCAGGGTCCTTGGTCCTCCTCCACCTGCTGCATGAGTGGGGAGCCCTTCAAAGAAGGCTCCCTCCCAGACTGGTTCATTTCTCCTAGGAGTCAATCTCCTTCAATTTCTGCCCATTTTGGTTGTGCTACTTGGCTTACAAATTTTTGTTTTTCAAACTTTGTCCAGATTTTATAATTGTTATATACAAGAATGTTAGTCCAATACAAGTTACTCTGCCATTCCTGGGACCAAACCTCTTGTCATTGGGATGATTAAATTATATGAATAAAGTACAGCTTTACCAAGGCCAAGGTGACAGACTCAACATGTATAAGAGTCCCTCAGGCTATGCTTACCCAGAGCCATGGTCTGAACCTCAGTGAGATGGACTGCATTGTGTATCCACAACTCTCCTTTCTCTCCCCTCCTTTGGTTTGGCTGCTGTGCCCACCCCTCCTGGAGGAGTAATATCTCCCCACTCCTTTTATGTTGGCCTTGGCTCTGGGATCTGAGTTGGCCAATAGGGTGTGAGTGGACATGACACACACTAAGAATATAAACGTGATTACATGGTCTACTGGGAGAAGAATATGCCTAGTACGATAAAGACACGCAGAACTGACCAGAACCCAATCCAGAGCCCAGAATGCCACCTAGCCCATGGGGATCAAGAAATCTCTAGTCCAACTATTGAGCAGCATGCACAGAGATCATTTTGATATAATTGGTTTTTTTTTCAGTAAAAGGCATTGATGTGATGTAGAAATGGGTAAATCACCATCATGGGCACACAACACACTACTTCATATCAACACACCTAGGGGCTATGGATTAGTGAGTGATATACTAAAGTAGATGAAGGTTTTGTTTGTGAGAAGAACTTTCATCGCCAACAATTCAATTCCACAAACATGGAGCCCCTGGGACCATGTCTTAGACAAAACTGTATCGCCAGCACCTACTGTGTGCCTGATGCATAATAGGCACTCAACACATCATTGCACACAAGATGTGAGCTCTGTTCTCAGGAGCACTACAAAATACCAGGAGCTACAGACACATGACAAGCAGCGGGAGAAGTACACAGACTAATGAATAAATGGCTTTGGGAGCACAAAGAAGGGAGGGATTGTAACCATTTCTGGCTTTGTGACTGTTTTCATGCCTGGATCTGAAACAGTGTCACTAAAGCTAAAATCAGCAAGTTTTTCCAAAATGACAAACAGCTCCCCAAATATCTGTGGCTTCAAACAACATCCTTGGCATTTTGATTCTGTGGTATACCAGAGGCTGAGAGACATAACTCTGCCCTCAGGGACCAAGTGCCTACGTGTGGGACAGGCCATCTCATGGAGAAGGGAAAAGGCAGCAGGTGTTGAAAAGTGTCTTGAAGGCTCTGCCCAGAACCCACACGTGGTCCCTCTGCCCACATCCCAGTCATGTGGCCTGACAGAGGGGCAGATCCACACCCCACAGGGAGGTGCTGCAGGTGTGTGGGGGTGTCATTTGTCCGGCAGGTTCCCTCCTAAGATCTTGATGCACTTTACAAAGCTCATGCTAATGAGGGCAGAATCCTGGTGCAAGAAGACAAATGCTAGGAGCATCCCATCCTGTCTGTAGATGTGATTTGACCCTATACTCCTTGAGAGAGTGAGAAAAGTTTGGAAACACCCAAAGTCACTTAACTTCACTGCAGAAAGTGAGTGCTTGGAGTTGACGAGCTTGGTTCTACTCTTGGCAAAATAAGCATTGTGGCAGAAATTAAGCTGATATATTGAAATACTTGACAGACTAGAGATTCCTGGAATGTGACTATGAAACTCATTCCTGATACTTTTCTTTAAAGGATAACTTTTAGTTGTTTTCCTCAATGTTGGCAAATTGCTAAAAGAAGGTTATTTGCTGTTCATTAGTTTGAATTTCTAAAAATATATGCTTCTTTTTACAGTATTCCTGTTTTCCTAGAAAATTTACCAAGCCAAGCAAGCAATATAAAAGTTTACCAAGACACAACTTGAATTCTGCCAAAGATCATCATCCCAGTGATTGCTGCCACAGAGCCCACCCACTCCAAAAGTGTTGGCAGCACAGACAGTAGTAACTGGGAACAGTTTCTGTGAGTCTTATGCTAGTGGGCACTTCCATACTTGCTGACATCTCAGGAGAAACTAAGGTAAAACCATGGCCAGAATCCATTTGCTAATCTAGAAATGTGGAGTGGTCTGTACTGGGCAGCAACAGGAACTCAAAGCTCCCATCCCTGTAGGCTGAGGCTCGGCTCTCTCTCCATTAGAACCAGCCTCACCTCCTGCACCAATGTCCCAGAGACAGTGTTCCTCTGCAGAGTCACCAAATGCTGTCAATTTCCTTTCCTGGCTAACTCTTACCAGATCAAATGCACATTTGCTCTAGTTTACCTCACAGACGATGGTAGTCCGTGCTCATTATTTGTATCTTTTAAGGTATGAGATAAATAGAACCTTAACTTTGAAATCACTTTTGGAATTAAATTTCTGCTTTGCTGATCATCTAACCATGAACTTGAGGCAAGTCATTTTAAATCTTGGAGATCTTTTTTATTCTTCAGTTGAGTGAGGATTTTTATGAAGTTAAATTAATGTAACTGGTGTGAACATGTTTCAATAGAACACTGGAATGTAGCAGGTCACTACCTATCTGCTGTCACCCACACTTTGGTATCCTTCACAGAGTCAGACCATCTCAACCACAGGTAGCCCAAGACCAGCAAGGCCTGAGCCATTGCCCCATAGCAGGCCATGTCCTCATTGTTTAAAATATGAAACAAAATAGAAACTTAACAAAAGAAAGAAATGAAAGGAGCACTAGAGACTCATGAGAGTGGATGTCACCCTTTATGCTCCAGCTTGTCCCCTGTGCCCCACAGTGCCTGGCACTCACTCCTCTCAGTTACTGCTTGTTTGACACTGGTCAGGAATGCATGCATGACCAGGTTTCACGATTGGTCAGCTGGTCCAGTGTGTCAAGGACACTGGGTTTAATTTCCTGCTGTGGAAAAACGTATTTCCTAGAGAAGCAATGAAATGTGAGTGATCTGGTCCTTAGGGGACCCAGTGGATGACTCCAGAAGTTGGGTCCCCAGGGCTGGGGCTGGGGTAAGGCACAGCCCTGCTAAATTTGCACTCCATCTGCCTGACTTGCCACACCCAGTCCTCCAATGAATGTGTGTCTCAAGGTGCCCAAACATTGTCACATGACCAAGTCACTCTCCAGGGGGAAGAAAAAACCATGCTTATTCTGGCACATGGTCCAGGTGTTAGCCCTGGAGGGATGCAAGTCTCCCTTCTCCCCTTCTTGGCCAGGGTAACTGGACAAGTCCTTCAGAAGAAGGGACACTGAACTTGGTGTCTGCAGTCCTCTGTGATGGGAGGTGACTGCTGTGTCTTGAAAACTCTCGTCTCACATCCAGTCCTAAGAGTTAAGTTCCAACTTGAAGAAAGAGAAAACACCAACATCATAAGGAGAACCCCTCAGACCCCCACTGCTCAGAGTTCATAATTCCTAGGAAGAGCTATGGGCTTCCTGGGATGGCTAGAGGATGCAGGGGACCTGAGAAAATTAGAAAGAAAAGATAATGAAATCCAAGGAAACACCTCATCATCATTGGGCAGCACAGCAGACAGAGCACAATGACCTGCCTCAGGGAGACTCTCTCCCCAGTAAGATAATAATTTCTTGTAAAATTCAGTCATTTTAAATCGCTGGAAATTGTCTTAAGTACATACAGCAAGTGGAGAAACACTTGACCAATCAATGGCTTATGCTGATCGTAAGTGACCCTTAAGTAGCCAGGCTAAAAGACAAAAATGAAGGAAAACTTATGATCAGGAACATCAGAGGCTGCACACTGTGGGAAGGTAGATTCTGGAGAACTAGCTCAGCTGAGTCACTAAACAAATAGAAAAAAAGCAAACAACAAAAATAACCCACTAAAGCAAGGCAAATTAATATCAAATTTGTTACCATATATTATCTAAAACATCCACTTTTTAATAAAAATTGATGAGATATGCAAAGAAATAGGAAAGTGTGACACAAATACAGGAAAAAAAGGCAGAAAATAGAAAGCACCTGTGAAGGGGCCCAGATGGTAGACTTTGCAGACAAAGATTTCAAGGAAGCTCTTGAGTATGCTGAAAGAACTAAAGGAAATCACACTTAAAGATTTAAAGAAAGATTTGATGAAAATGTCTCACAAATATATAATATCAATAAAGTGTTTAAAATCATAAAAAAAAGGACCTATTGGAAATTCTGAAGTTGTAAAGTACAATAACCAATATGAAAGAATTCACTAGAGGGACTCAACAGCAGACTTCAGCTAGCAGAAGAATCAGTGAACCCAAAGATAGATCAATAGAGTTTGTGCAATCTGAATAACAGAGAGAAAAGAGAATGAAGAAAAGTGAAGAGTCTCAGAGAAATGTGGGATACCATTACACATGTCAACATATGTGTGATTGAAGTACCAGGAGAGAAAAGACAAGAAACAGAATAAATATTTGATAAAACAACGGTCAAAGCTCCCTAAATTTGAGGAAAAATGTTAATCTACACATCCAGCAAACTCAAAAAATTCCAATTATGATGAACACAAACAAATCCAAACTCAGATGTATTATAATCGAAATATTGAAAGCCAAAGATAAAAAGGAAATATTGAAAGCAAAAAGAGAAAAACAACTTGTTACACACAAGAGAACTCCAATAAGGTTAATAGCTGACTTCTCATCAGAAACAACTGACACCAGAAGGCAGTGAGATGATATATTCAAAGTGCTAAAAGTTTGCAAAAAAGAAAGAAAAGAAAACTATCAACCAAGAATCTTATATCCAGCAAAACTATTTTTCAAAATGAAGGGAAAATAAAGACATTCAGAGATTAAAAAAAATTGAGAGAATACATTATTAGCAGACCTGTCTTATAAGAAATACAAAAGGAAGTTCTTCAGGATGGAAGCAAGTAAAACCAGACAGTAATTGAAATCCATACCAGTACCATTCATAATGGTCCCACGTTGGAAACCAACTAAATGCCCATTAAAAGAAGAATGTATATATAAAAATAGTGGTAGAGTTACATAATGTACTATTTCTCAACAATAAGAGTAAAGAATCTACAACTACACACAACAGTATGGGTGAATCTCAAACAAAAGTTGAAGAAATAATCATACACCAAAATGTGCATCTATGTGATTACATTTACACACAGGCAAAACTAACCTATGCTTAATATCAAGGCAGTTGTTATCCTTAGTGGCAAAGAGTGGAAGGAGACTCAGGGTGGGGGCTTTGGCAGTGTCACTAATGTCTTGTTTCTTAATCTGAGTGCTTGGTTGCATTGTGTGTTCAGTTCATCAAAATTCATCATGGTGAACCCTAATAATTTGTTCACTTCTCTGTATGTACGTTATGGCTCAACAAATTTGTTTTAAATGTGTATGCATCAACCTTCCCCTAGTTAAAACTAATAGGCCATATTTACCTTCATAAACTTTACCCTAAACATATATTTCTTATGCTGATTTACATTCATGACACTTTATTTTGGCATAAACTGTAATATGATTGTAGGAATTATGTGGTCTGGGGTGATCCATATACAACACCTTCTGTAATTATCAGTAAACTCTCAGGTGAGTGTTAGAATGACAACCCAGCGGATGCCACAGCCCCTTTCCCATTTCAGGACTCTTGCTGGCTTATGGCTCATTTTATAGTCTTGCTGTCCCAGCTTAGGGAAATCATCTTTTTTCCATGATCAATTTGTCCCTGCTGGCCTTTTGACTACCCTCTCATTTCTTCTCATCAGTAGCCCAGGCATTTCTTCACCACAATGGGGGCAAATCTAATCCTGCTTTCTTTGTATTCATTCCCCACAAGCAGCCTGACCTCTGTTAGTGGAGAATGCAAAGCCCCCCATCCCCCCTAGCAGGCTGTGTTGGATTGTTCCACCCCAACAGGATAGTGGAAAGCTTGGGTTCAGAGCTGGTCCCAGTGGTGCCTCCAGGATGACTGTCACTTTTCCAACTCTTCCCCCTGGGAACTGAAGTCATAGGTCACTAAGTACTGTAATGAGAGCTCTATACAAATATCAGCAAATTCACACACTTTCTGTATTAATTAGGGAAGAAGTGTTTATTGAGACAAGCATATGGAATTTTATTGTATTAAAAAGGAAATATTTGATTAGGATATGTACATGGAAAATCTACAAGAGCAGAATTTCAGTGTACATACATATTTGGGAATATTTGGTATCATTTGTTTGGCTGACAGAAATAAAATACATTCAATTAGTATAATTAACCATTGCTCAGTTTAGTGAGCTACTTGAAAATGCAAGGATAAAACATCCAAGCAAGTAGACTGAATTCTTGAGACTCAGGATTTAGGGAAGCCTGGGGTGGTGCTCAGGAGGCATTAGCCCCAGAAGGAGAGGAGTCATGTGGGAAGGCTTCCAGTCATGGATAAAAGGGAACATTTCTAGCCAGAGAACTTCTTGGATTTTTCTTTGTTCTTTTTTGATTTGGCGGTTGGACTGATGTCTCCTTCTCTGCAGGGCATCTCTAAGTTGGCTGGAGCATCTAGTGACTGTGACAGCAGCTGCTGAGATTGCTTGTCCTTGCAGAGGGAGAAGGCTGAGTCTTCCTGAAGGGGTGGGATATCTGGGATAGGAGTTTGAGTGGTTGCCACAGTATTTTGCAATCAACAATTTTAACAATAAACAAATTCAAGTAGGAAAAGCCCCTTCCAAGATATTTTACCAAAAGATATGCTTTGAAGTGTTGAGATGTATTTTTTCTGTACTTTCTGCTGCTGAACTTAACCAGAATGAAAGATTTAGTATATAAAACATAAAGCTATTAGAGAAACATAATGCGAGATGATCCTTTCAAGCTTAAGGTAAAGCACTGCCTAGTCAGGTGTACAAGTTCTGATGCTGGCTTCTCTGCTCTGAGACCGAACTGGATATGTGTAAACCCAGGGACAGATTCAGTGTCCCTGGGAGAGAGATTTCCTCAAGACACAGATGCTCACTGGAGCCTGGCCAGGCAGCTGCAAAGCCCTCCTGTGAGGCTCCCAGGACAGGCTTACCTGGCTGAGAGATGTTCTCACTCAAGCTTATTGGTCCCCCTCACAAATAGATGCCAACAGGCAATAGATTCTCTGCCTCCAAACTTGATCCACTCACCAATATCCAATCAGTAGCCATGCTTTAGTGAAAATATTATTACATGTGATTCAAGCATGTGACCATATGATGGTTCAGCACCTCTTTAGTATGTTACCTTGGTGCCCTGGGATTTTTTAGGTACACATGTCTCCCACTGAGCAGGGCAGTTTCTACTGACTGTGCTTCTCCCCTGTTCTCAGTGTTGCATTTCTGCCTCATTAGGAGTGAGTCACACAAGAGAGGAGATGCTTCTGATGAGATGCTGATTCTTCCCTCTGGGGAAGCAACCAGGGAGGTGATGGTGAGGAAGGGACAGCAGCAGGCCTGGAGATGTACACATGAGTTTAAGCATACTTTGAAAGCCATAAAGATCCAAGAAATGATTTTCAGCTGTGGAATAAGATTCCAGGTAGAGAATAAACTGGAAGAAAGGGAGCTAACATCTCCCAAGCTCCTGCGATGGAACTATGTTAGACATTACTTGCCTTTTTTTATCCCCACAATAGAGCTGTTGCGGGGTTATCCTGATTTCTATTTTAGAGTTCAGAAAAATGAGTACAGAATGTTTGTTTAAGCAAATTGCCCAAGGCCATGCAAGTAGGGCACAGTTCATCTACTCTAAATCCCTCACCTGTCCCATGAAGATAGGAGGCAGGCTCCGGTGAGCAAGACCAGAAATGAGGATCAGGCAGCACTTGGGGAAGAGGCAGCAACTATAGAGGTGAGCTGGGCTCACTCCACAGAGATCATGGGGTGGAATTGGCAGGACATCATGGAGGGCAAAGGATCACCTTGATTCCTCTATTTAGTGAAGACTCCAAGCTGCCTTGCCTTGGGCTTTGATGTGAGTAGATGGGGCCAACTGAATCCAAGAGCAAAGAAGCCCTCTGTGAGAGAGGCAGAGGAAGACAGGTATATACCAAGAGACAGAGTGAATAGGGATAGTATATACTAGGAGGCAGAGGGAATGAGTATATGTATATACTAGGAGACAGGGAGAATAGGGATATGTGTATACCAGGATACAGGGGGAATAGGGATAGGAATATACTAGAAAGCCAGGGGAACATAGCATGGAGGGGATGTTTTAAAGGAGAGGAGGTAACAAGTTTATTTGCTGAGAGCTGGTTAGAAATGCAGAAGGAGAAGGAGAAGGAGGTGAGGGAATAAGCACTGATAGAGGAAAAACTGAGGACAGGATGCAGAGCACAATTCAGTGAGCTGGGAAGTGAGGAGGGTCAGTGTTTCATCCAGATGAGAAGTAACAGGAGGGGGAGTGGTGACGAGCTGGCACTCCCTCATGCACCTGCACACACTCCATTTAATACTCACCCAAACCTTCTCTAAACAAGGCAGCCAGCCAGTGCCCGGCCAGAATGCAAACCCACACTTGGCAGCCTGTGTATGAGTCTGTGGGATGCCAAGGGTGTGGGAGACCATGCAGTGGTCTGATTCAGGACACCCTGGGGCAGCTTCCTTCTAGGTCACTGCCTCACCTGAGCCTGTCCTTAGATCTGGATTTTATCTACTCCAACAAGGAAATGCCAGAATTATTGTGTTTATCATCCATCGTTCTCTGACACACCCATAAAGACGATTTTGTAAGTTTGTGTTTGTTTAAATGCTTCTGATTTCGTTCCTTGAGGTGGAAATTATTTGGGGTTATATTGGGATATTCTGGGATTAGATTATCATCATTGCACAAGACATTTTTTTAAAATGTTTTTGAAACAACATGAAGTGTGGACTGGAGCATAGATGACAACGTGGAAAAGACACCAGCTGTTGCCCTTATATCAATATTAAATGTTTGTAAAGCTTATTTCATTTCCCCAAGTAGGTTCTATCAATCATATCTAATGGAAGATGTTTTTTGTTCCACCAGAATACTCTTTCCTGAAGAGCATGCTTCGGCCTTTTGGACAGTTTGTTCTTGCCTTGCTTCATGTTTTCTCGTGCATCCACTGTCACCAACGAAGGAGCAGCAGGGATGTGCATGGGTTAGCCAGTCAAGATTACAAGGGAAGATCCTTTCTCAGTGCAACAGTGGTGTCTTGTTTCTCATATTCCGTAAACTCGTCCTGGAAACTGACCATGGGCGAAGGCCAACATCTCTGCAAACCAGCATGGACAAAACATACACTGGATAAGAGGTCCACACCATGGATGCTCTGAGGGATATGCTTCTCTGACTGATGGAGCAGGTTTTCCAGTAATCATTCTTCTCCATCCTGACTCAGCCTGGAGATGATGAACAGCGAGATATACATAGATATTTAAGTCATCAGCTGCAAAAACTTGATCTAGATGTCTCTGTGAAATAGAAAATAGCCTGTGAGCACAGTTAAAAATGAGGGAGAGGCACAGATTTTCCTAAGTTGGAAAACAGATGAAAGTTTAGAATTTATCCATGGTAGTGTGCAGCTTCTCATTAGGGTGAAGCCTGGAAGGTGAATCAAAGAGCAAGTGTCACTGGTTGAAAGGAATGCACAGTTAAGGTGATCACACAGCACCCTCACAGTTGGTCCACTGCTGTCAGATTGGGAAGCCCCCACCCAGGCACACCTAGGAGAAAGAAGGCAGACTGGCCTTCAGCAGGAAGTTGCACATGCTAATTCAGAATAATCTGGTACAAGAATTCTAGCTTTGGCCTTGGTTCTGTGACAAGAAATTAGAGCACAGTTCTGCAGAAGGAGACACTCCCTGCAGAAGTGATTCCCTCTTGCCCCGAGAAACGTCTACATGGAAAGCTGGGCCAGTGGCCTGGGTAAAAGGCAGACAGAGGGAGACTGGACCCCTTGCTCTGATGCCACCTGAACCCAGAGTTGCTTAAGAGAAACCAACGCAGCTCTGTGTTCTAGAAAACCCTTCCTTGAATCAGAACCACCTTGGAAGAATTCTTGTTTCCTAAGACCATACCTGCTGTCACTTTAAAAGTATGGGATTGGGGTCATATTTGCTGTAGTTTGTATTATGGCAGGACATTAAGCTAAGCACACTGATTAGCAGATTTGAAAGTCAATTTTGAAAATGTGAATGTTTGCTGGGAATATTTTTAAATATTTCAGCCAGAAGTAAATGTATGTGAGATATGAAATTCTGGTAACTGTAAATAAGCTATGACAGTCAAATTTCATCATCAAAAGCCATTGTGGGGGCTGGCCCAGTGGCATAGCAGTTAAATTCACAGGTTCCACTTCAGCGGCTGGGGTTTGCCAGTTCGGATCCTGGGGGTGGACCTACTCACCGCTGATCAAGCCATGCTGAGGCAGCGTCCCATATAGAAGAGCAACAACTCTACAACTATGATACACAACTATGTACTGGGGCTTTGGGGAGAAAAAAGAAAAAGAGGAGGATTGGCAACAGATGTTAGCACAGGGCCAATCTGCCTCAAAAAACAAAACAAAACAAAAAAAAACATAAGTTTAAAAAAAAAGCTATTGTGTGTGCCCTTTCCCCCACTCTCTGTGAGCCCTGGGTCTCTGCCACCCAGATGTCTCTGTGCTGGGTGCCTTGGCTGCCAGGACACAGCTGAGCTTATCTGTGCCTTTCATCTTTTAAAGAGAACATTGGAAATGACTCTGAATAGTTTAAATTCATCTCCTTCTTTCAGGATAGAGATGGAGCAGCAAGCACAGTTTCCACGAGGAGCCCCCGCCTCTCCCCACACCCTCCTGGGAGCTGCCCTGCAGGTGGTTAAAGCCCCTCTGAAAGACAGGGAGATGCCTCTAGGATAAACCACTCTGATCGAGTGTGACGTGTCTACACTAGATGTTCTTTCCATGGAAAGCAAAGAAACCTGACTGTCCATGCTCTTTTTAAGGTGGCACATTTCACTTATCAGAAATGTACCCCAATTTTGAAGAAAAAGTGTTCTATTTAAATCAAGCAACCTAAATCATTAGCAGTTTGATATATCACATGATTTTGCTCATTATTGTTGACTCAGGCACCTGAAGCCATACTTACTAGTATGTACACACATGTAGCCCCAGCAATGCTGTGAATGGTGGCCAGAATGGACACCCAAGGGGCAGCAATCTGGACAGTCTCGGGAAGAAAGGCGCCATCCAGCAGGTGTTTCTGGTTGCCTTGGGTGCTCCGACCAGGCTGCCACATCCACTGGAGGACTCTAGCTGCAGACAGGGTCATCACATCACAGCCACCCTGATATCTCCTGAAAAACCCAACCCGAAGCTGGTGCTTCATTATAAAACATGTTAGTCATAATTCATACAGGAAAGGAGGCACAGACTTACCCAGACTGGAGCCCAGGCCACAGGGGTGGGTTTTCTTGCTCTTTCCCTCACTAGTCCTTCAGCAGGTGGTTCTGAGGTGCTGCTGGGCAGGGCAGCTCTGGGTGCTTGAGCATAGAGGTGGGACACGCTGGTCCCTCTTGTAGAGGGTAGAGGCCTCTCTCCTCCTCTGTCTCAGTCCCAGCATTGTTATTTTGTCTTTGTATAATCAACCAAAAGCTGGATATCTGTAATAAATTATTCTCTACTCATATTTAGTAAAAAAAATGCCACTTGGAGTGCCAGAAATGCAAAGTGAAAACAATGTGCTCTCCATGGTTCTTACTCCCCTCCAAGTAAACCTAACCCTCTTCCCACTGCTCCACTCCTGTGCATCTCACCGTACATTCAAAGTACTGGAGATATATGGCATTGCCGGGTGTGGGATTCACTGCAATTCCACAAAGCCATAAGTTGCTACATTAGCTTAAATCAGCATCAAGTAGCATCTGAAAACCTCATTCATGCCTCATGGTGGGGTGAAACTCTGTCTCTCACCCCATCTTCCATGAGTCAGCTCAGATGATTTAGGGCCCCCTGCCACTGCGGCTGGTCATAGGATGCAGTCTGCCTGCCTTCTGGTCCCCAAGCCCTTCCAGTCCTCGGTTGCTCTTTTGTGAATACATTCTGCAGGATGCTCGTGACGCCAATCCCAGCCCTGGGCCTTTGCATGCTGCCTCCTCAGGGTGCTTCCTCCCACAGATCTGTGACTGAGGTTGGAATGCACAGATCTTGGGTGGAAAGGGCCTGCACACGTGCTCCCCACAGGGAAAGCTTACAAACAAGGGGCAGGGGAAGAGGCATCTGGCTACAATCACTTTTGTGGCATCTCGGGACATCTTTAGCAGTCAAGATTCAGCCACAACCTCTCAGAATCAGTACTGCACACCACATCTGGGTGCACCTTCAGAAGAAAGACTGATTCTTGGTGACTACCGGCATGCTGGACAGAAGAAAGGGAAGATCCATCAGAAGGCCAGACAGAAGCTCTTCTGAGAGACAGGCAGCCCCTTGCCCTGTAACCAGGTCGGGAGGGAGGTGGGAGAGGGGTAGCTGCACTGCTCATCTGGCCACTCACACACACACACACACACACACACACACACACACCCCAACTTCAGACAAAACACGGATGAAATCCTCTAATAACCCACTGCCCTGACGTACACACAAGGTATCCCCTGTCAGAAGAGCCCTGGTTTCATAACATTGATTTAAAACTTATTTTTATACCCACGAGTCAATGCCTGAGTAGAAATATCCTTGTGTATTTCAGAAGTCTCATGGCTTCGTAAGTACACATTAGTAACTAAAAAAATGCTGATATAGCACTTCACTGATGCAACATCTTGGTTTAAATGAACATATTTAAAGAATATGGGATTGAATCGCCTTTTCTTCTAAATTAATGCATGGAATTGCTTTATAAACTTAAGTTGGAATAAACCTTTAAACATGTCCTTACTGTGTTATCCCCCCACCCAGGGCCGTGGTTGGCCAATCCAAGGGTAGGGCAGGGAACATTTGATTCCAGAGTAAACTGGAAAGTCTTATTCCCAACAACCCTAAAGAATCCCCAGGACACAGTTCATAGTTTCAGGTAACTTTAGTAAAGTTAGTAATAATGCTTCCATTTTTCTTGCTTCCTTCGGATCTGAGTATTCACTACAGTCATGTGCCATAAAGTGACATTTCAGTCAATGACAGACTGCGTGTATGACAGTGGTCCCATAGATTAGTACCATGTAGCCTAGGTGCGTAGTAAGCTGTACCACCCAGGTTTGCATTAAGTTCATTCTCTGATATTCACACCATGATGTAATCACCTAACAATGCATTTCTCAGAATGCATCCCCACTGTTCGCTGACACATGACTATATAGACAAGGGATGACAGTGGACTCACTTACTACTGTCCCTCTCCCTGCTGTCCTGGAAGTCAGGACTCATGCCAGGACCATGACCAATGTTCCAGATTCTCATCATGGGAAGGTGGGATGGGGTTCTTGGTCATACATACTGGTCAACAGAAGGAAAGTGCTGGAAAGCATCCAATGCCATCCTAGCAGCTCAAAATTGCCATCAGGCAGGTGCCTTTGTGTCTAGGGTGATGGTCCACTGACACATACTATTCTGGCTGCTCTTGTTTGCTTGTTTGCTGTTGTTTGTTTGCAGTATGAAAAAAACACCTTATCAGCTAGTTTTCTAAGTTGTTTTAAAGCATAATAACCACTTTGCCTCACACTCGGCAGTAGGAATGCCTGAACTCAGCACAGAATGAATACGGTTCTCAAAATATCACCAACTCCAGCTCAGAATCAATTCTGAACTCTTCATTTGACTAACGCAATGCTTAATTTAATTTAAAATTATGCCAAACCATAGCTACCAACATCACCTCTAACTTCCTAGAGATAAAACTTTACCTCCAAGCCCTCAGATTAGGTTTAAAAAACAGTAATAATTAAATGCAAAATTAATGAAAGGTGTACTTTTTTGAAGATTATTTTACATTTCTTTTTGAAAAGTTTTGCTTTCTTAAGCTGTTAGAACAAACACAAATTTAACACTTTAACACTGCACAAGACTAACAACTATTTTGTTTCCCCTCTTGATGATGGCTCCTTCTATCAGCTCTCTACTCCGCTCACAGTGCGCAGCAGAGGTTGAGGCACAGATGACCCGGTGGTTGTGATTTGTAAAGCTGGGAGGAGGCCTGTCCTGACTCACCCTCATGCCGATGGGGGAGCAGCATCTCCTGGCTCATCTGTCCCCATCCTACTAAAATAGCATGACTGGGGGCCAGCCTGATGGCATAGTGGTTAAGTTCCCACACTCTGCTTCGGCAGCTCGGGTTTCACTGGTTTGGATCCTGGGTGTGGACTTATGCACAGCTCATCAAGCCATGCTGAGGTGGCGTCCCATATAGAGCAACTAGAAGGATGTACAACCATGACATAAAACTATCTACCTGGGTTTTGGGGAGAAAAAAGGAGGAAGATTAGCAACAGATGTTAGCTCAGGGTCAATCTTCCTCAAAAAACCAAAAAAGAAAGAAAAACATCTCTGAATTCTAAAAAATAGTAATAATTAAAACAAAAAACAGCATGACTGTCCCCAAGGCAAGGGCAAATGAAGAAGACTCAGTCATGGCCATGACCCACAGCTGTTCTTCCAGGTAAGACACTGCCCTGCTTCAGCCCTGCCCCCCTCTGAATGCCCTGCCAACGGGGGCAGAGGGCCAGGGGATGCCAGCTTCATCCTGACCTGCTGCCACTGAGACTTCATTAGGCCCATGCTCACAACGATGGAATCAAGAGGACTGTCCACCCGCTGGTCTTCAGAGCAAGAGCAAATGCAGGCCGCACTGCAGGTCAGGCAGACAACACAAAGGGAAAACGGGCCAAGAGTCAGGAAACAAGGATGTGCCTCCCCACCTGCTGGTGGCTTCTATGTGAACTTGGTCCCGTGAAAAAGGTGAAGCCAAAGAGAAGACTATTGTGCAGATGCTCTGCTTTAAGCCCCTCCCCCCACTCACTGCAGATGGCCCAAAGAAGGTCATCTCCATTTGTGCAGCTTCTCTCCCCTCTGACACCAAATGTGCACACTTTTGGTTAAGAATTCAACTGGAAAATAGGAACGTCATGCCTCACTTTTCAACTGAGTGAGGGGAGTTCCCTGGACTTGAATGTTTCACTGACTCATGAAAATGACCTGTTCTTAGGTAATGCCAGAGAAAATCTTTTCCCAAACATACCCACATTTGAACTGAAATGCCCATTATTTTGCAGTAAATATAAATGATAATTTAATGCATCTATAGATGTTACATGTTGGCTTTCATTGTGGTTGTTTTGTGATTAGAAAATGGAGGAAGAAATGTTAGGGTAAGGAAAACATGAGTAAAGCTGGGGCACTGTAAATAAGGTGCACTTCCATCCAGCTCCAGGGCCTTGGGTCTTTCTGAAGCCCCACCTGGACTCCCCCATCCAGCTCATCTGCCCACATGCAGACCCCACTGGTTCACGGTTCCCTGAGGAGGCTGACTTCCACAGCCTGGATCAGCCCTCCCTTGATGGGCAGGCTGTGCAGCCAGGGTGGGGCCAGGGGCCTCCACATGGTAGAATCCCATCCAGGCAATGCCTGAAGGTCAGTTCAGGGTCTAAACATCACATCATGAAGATGCTTGTCCAGGTTCTCAATGTCATCATTACTGTCTTGCCTGTCAGAAAGTATATACAAATAAAATAGAAAGAAAGACGTTTGTAATGGATTCCTGTTCGACCTCAACTATTGTGACCAATGTGAGCAGGAAATCATACAGAAGCACAGTCTGAAATCGCCACATAAAATAAAAACCTTATTAGGCTCCAGAGCATTTGTCGTAATAAACCTGATGAGGTTAAAAGGATAGCTTATTTTTGAGGGTGGAAAATGCAAAGTCATGTTTAAGGATTTTTTTTTAATCCAAAAGTTCAAATAGAAAATGACAATTCTTACCAAGAACCAGCATTAAAGAGTCATTTAAAAATATTTTTCATATAGGAAGTTTATCAAAAACAAACCACATTCATCATTTCTGAGTAAAAGTACAGCAAGCCTTCACTGAGTGGTTACTGAGTTTCAGGCACTTACGTAAGTTTTCACATTTAATTTTCACGACCCAGTCAAGGAAGCTTCCACTATTTTTGTCATTGTACATATATGGAAACTGCAACCTAAATGTTTAAGCCAGTTTGCCCATGTCTGTGAGGGGGACAGTGGGGCGTCATCCACAGGATGACGGGCGAGGACACAGGTCTCATCCTGAGAGAGTTACTGCACACCTGGGTGAGTTCACGGAATTCTCCACAGGGAACCACGTGAGGAAGGACAGATTGTCCTCTGTGGAAATTTAGGTCCTGGTTGCTCACTCGCTCCTGTTGGGGGTGGTTCCTGACTTGAGCTCAACTCAGGTTCCATTTGCAGCAGAACAAAGTGGGTGACAGAGTCGTGGATTTCCAGTGTCACCAAGGACACAAGCAAGGGTCATGCCCTGGGGGATGTGGGGTGGGCCAGCTACCTTATGGAGCAGGAGGTGGGAAGTGTTGATGGAGATGCCACATGAGGCCTCAGCAGGAGAGCCCGAGGCCCGTCTGGAGATTTGGGGAAAGAGGATCCTGATGTTCTTTGCACTGTGGAACGGGGCACGTCTGCTGCCCCAAACTTCCCACACAGATGGCTGCAGCAAGGATCAGATGAACCAAAGCCAGATGTTCCGAAAAAGCAGCCTCCACATCCTATGTTGGAAGAGTTTGCCCAAGGCAGCTTCTCTCATTTCTCCCCTTTTCCATGAAAGAACAAACAGAGGAGCTGAGTTCAATCTAATTCCTGGAAACTGAGTAAAGACAGAAACAAGGAAGGGAGTGTAACTCTGAGGTCTGGACAGACAACCGTGCTAGAGGAGCACAGAGTGGCCGAGGGACCCCAGTAGGAATGTTGCCCCTCTAGAATTGGTCCTCAACCCAAAGGTGAAATGGGAAAGTGGTGATCAAAAGTCCAGGTTCTACACATTCTCACAGGCTCTGTCTGAATCTGGCAGTGGCCCAGATAGGATCCATGACTGTTTCACACTGTCATGGCTGAGTTGTGTCCCCCCAAATTCCTATGTTGAAGCCCTAATCCCAGGATCTCAGAATGTGGCTGTATTTGGAGATGGGACCTATAAAGAGGAGATTAAGGTAAACTGAGGTCACTAGGGTGGGACTTGATCCAATAGGACAGGTGTCCTTATAAGAAGAGGAGATCAGGACACAAATGCACACAGAGGGACAGTGGTGTGAAGACACAGGGAAGAGACGGCCGTCTACACACCAAGGAGAGAAGCCTCAGGAAGAAGCAGCTGTCCCTAAGAGTGTGTTTTCTTGTTTTTTATATGCTCCATAACTTTCTGTTAAGCCCAGACATCATGTGTAGGTTGGTGGGAATTGAGGTAAATAGGTTTAGGCCTGGAAATGCCCCCTTCCCTCTGCCAGAACATTAGTGTGGAGCTGAGTCAGTTTCCCCGGGAGTTGAGCTGGATTGGGAGTTATTGCTGCCATGGTTGCACTCAGCCTAACGAAGCCTTCCTGCAGAGATGTCTGTGTTCATGGTGGGCTGGATTCTCAGCGGCTTTCCTCAAGGTCTGCTCCACCCTCGGCTTCAGTCTTCCCCTTGCACTGTGCCTCAGAGAGCCCCTCTCCATACCCCAGCCCCTCCAGCAGGCGTGGACCACACTGCATGGTAGTTTGGCTGTGTGTGAGGCATCACCTTGTTTCTGGGTCTCAGAAGCAGCCTTCCAGGGCTCGGCTGCAAGAGGCCTCTAGCGAGCTGGGCCCCCATGCCTTCTGCCCCTCAACCAGGGGAGAACAAGTCGCTCTTCTGCACTGCTCCAAGGTGGCAGTGTGTTTTACTCTTGCTCCCTCAGTTCACACTCTTGTTCCCAGCAGAGAAGGAGAGAAGGATGCTGGGGTGTTGTCAGGGCTTGAAGTAGCTGCCCTCCCCCACTTAGAGGCCTCCTCAGGACTTGTGCAACTCTTCCTCAAGCACCATCCTTGCGGTGGGTGTGGACCTCCTCTGTCTGTGCCCTGGGTTTGTAGACTCTCTCACTGGCCCACACACAGCCTTCCTAATTCATTCAAACCTTTAGCCCAGTTCTTCGCACTGCTCTCAGGCAACACCTGCCCAGGTAAGTGAGTGCTCACATGCCAATTTTCAGAGACTCCTCTCCTTCTCAGCCTTGAGGTCAGCCAGCTGCCTGTCATTCACTCCCTGACGTGTTCAGGAACTCGTGTGCAGGCTGCCAGGTGGTGTTCTTGTTGGTGTTGTCAGGGTGAGAGCGACGCCCCATCCACCATCTTCCCACATCTCGTGGTGAAGCTGAGACATCAAGTTTACTTTTAGTAGAAATTCCCTTTTTTGCTTAAAAACATTTTATGTACCTAAAATTTAAACTCTTTTCATATTTCTAGTTTCTGTCTGTATCTAAACTCTGTATGTTTACAATGGCCTTGAGAACCACAGCGCAAGCACTAACACTGACACCTGACATCAGCATTCCTTCTTGCCTTCAGTCATAATTTGAGAATTGTATTAGTGAGGTGATGGTGGCCTTGAACGTGCTTTGGCCAACTGCATTTTATACCACTTGATTTCAAATTCATCTTCTGAAATATAAATTCTGGTATTATCTGAGCTAAGACTCAAGCAACAGTTAGACCAAAGAAGTTGGTGATAGTTATGCATTTACTTTTCCTAAGATAATCTAAACATAGATCTGTGTAATATCACCTTCTTAGGAATAGCGTGTCCTTCACCACCTACTTACACCCTATAAAAATAAATTCCACGAAGACTTTGTTTTTAATCTTATATCTCGAACTCCTTTTCTTTTCTCCATTGTAATACACCTACAACAATTTTTAGATTTACTTGATGGCTTGGTCTGTAAATAATGACCAAAGAAGAGCAGTATAATTAAAAGACAAGACTTTTAAATTACCTTTTTTCATGCTTGCAATCATGAGAGGTCTTTGGATATACCCTATTTCATTTAAATAAAGTGGTTGACTTATGACCTTGCCATCAGTAACAGTCAGTGTGATTAGAAATTAAACTGCTGAACTACTGAAAACCAATTTAGCTAACTGGTAGGGATACCATGGCCTTGGATCGTGGCCTTGGGATTATTAACTCTGTCAACCCAGAAGAAAAGTTGAGAAAACACTATATCCATACTCAATTCCTAACAAGGTCCTTATGTCTGGTAATGTATACTGAATGAATAGAATGAACTCAACTCTTTTGGACAAGGATCACAGATTGGATAATGTGTATATCTATTGGCATAGCTTTAAGAAAAATGGACTATGATATTTTAATCATTGCTATAAGTTTTTATGATGATTGCCTAGAAAAGTACTATTGTCATTATCTATCCAGCCAAAACAAGAACTAGAGAGATTATACTCAAGGCATTTATCATTGGATGTTATGAGTAAATAGAGTCTAGCCATGCACTTTGATCTGGTGTGTGGGGAAGCTGTTCCAATGGGAACCACACATCTGGTGGTCACCATCCAAGATGACTATGCCTCCTTGCTTTAACAATCATATTAGCAGTGCATTCATTTGCAAATGACTTGACATCTGAACCAATTCTGGACAAGATTACTTGGATTACTATAAGACATTTCAGAATTTCTGCAAGAGGACATTAAAGTACAAAAAATATAGAGATAGAAAGTGAGTAGGAAAAAGTCACCCAAATGATTCACTCTTATCTATCTTTGTTGGGAGACAGAAGAAAAAAGACACAAACTTGCTGATTTATGATTTACTATATATAATAATTAACTCATTTTTTTAAGATTATGTTCTAAGTGCTCTATTCTAAAGTTCTTCAGTTTGTTAATTTCTGGAAAGAAGCCAGATGGGATTTTGAGAAAAATTGTATAGAATCTGCAGGTCAATATGTAGGATATTGCCATTTTAACCATTTTAAGTCTTTTGATTCACGATCATGGGATGGTTTTCCACTTACTTAGGTCTTCTTTTATCTCTTTCCAAGATGTTTTATGGTTTTCAGAGTATAAGTTTTGCACTACTTTTGTTAAATTTATTCCTAAGTATTTTTTGATGCTATTATTGTAAATGGGATTGTTGTCTTTTTTTTTTTTTTATGCTTTCATCTTTTGTGTGTGTGTGTGTGTGAGGAAGACCAGCCCTGAGCTAACATCGGTTGCTAATCCTCCACTTTTTGCTGAGGAAGACTGTCCCTGGGCTAACATCCATGCCCATCTTCCTCTACTTTATATGGGACGCCGCCACAGCATGGCTGACAAGCAGTGCGTCGGCGGGCGCCTGGGATCCGAACCCGCGAACCCCAGGCTGCCAAGCACGAACTAAACCGCTGCGCCACCGGGCCAGCCCCAGGATTGCTTTCTTAATTTCTTTTTTAGATTGTGCATTGCCAGTGTATAAAAATACAATCGATTTTTGTATATTAACATTTTATCCAGCAGCCTTGCTGAACTCACTTATTATTTCTAACTGGATGTTACAGTTCAGGTGAAATAACCTTGTCATAGGAATTTTGTCATGATGCTGAAAGGCATTATGCTGCCTGAAACCGTGTTTTAAATGCCTCCTTAATACACATAAAGATTCTATTTCTCTTTAGTTTGGAGACGAAATATCTGATAAGTGCAAGAGACTGCCAGTCAGACCTGGGCTGGCACAAAAGAAAGGTTGGGGAGCAGCTGCAGACTTGCAGCTAAGGCAGCCCCATCTGCTGCTCCATAGAGCATTTGTAGGAAGAAATACAGTCAGCCCTCGACCATGATAAGAAATGCCTGATTAGATTGGCCGGGGCTGGCCTGGTGGCATAGTGGTTAAGCTTGTGTGCTCCACTTCTAGTGGCCTGGGATTCACAGGTTCAGATCCCGGGCATGGACCGATGCACAGCTTGTCAAGCCATGCTGTGGTGGCATCCCATATAAAGTAGAGGAAGATGGGCACGGATGTTAGCCCAGAACCAATCTTCCTCAGCAGAAAGAGCAGGATTGGCAACAGATGTTAGCTCAGGGTTAATCTTCCTCACCAAAAAAAGAAGAAGAAGAGGAGGAGAAAGGAGAAAGGAGAAAGGAAAAGAGAAAGAGAAAGAGAAGGAGAAGGAGAAGGAGAAGGAGAAGAAAGAAGAAAGAAATGCCTGATTAGAAAATACTGTCCAGTAAATTCCCAGTGGGGTGATGTGTGCCTGCTCTGCCTAATGTGGGACATAGATGAGAAAGTTTAAGCAAGTTTGTGTAAAGTTTGCTCAAGTGCAGAGGGTTCATATGAGGAACTATGATGCCTGTTGAAATATCTAGTTTAATCATAGTTCTGCTTGAGAAAAAAACCACATAATAAAGCTGAAAACCATTCTGGTTGGCATTTTTAAGAGCTCTTAAAGTGCAAACAAAACCCTACAGCCAGAAATCCCCAAACTTAATTCCTCAGAAACTAGAATGGCCCAGCGGCCATCACTGCATCTCCCACTGGTATTCTGAAATTTCCCAGCCTTTCTGGCCCACTCTGAGGGTGGGCCTTGAGGACTCCATTAGCCTGAGAATCCATCCTAAGGGGTTGGCTGGGTGGGAAGGGGTGGCCCTGAGGACAGAGGTTGTCAGCCCTCAGACTTGGCCCCAGAATGGCCACTACAGGACATTTGTGAGCACTTGGCAGGGTGCTAAGACAGACACTGCACAAATTCCTGCCTCAGGCAATGGGCACAAGGTGGGAGGGCTGGAACCTGCCATCCTTACCCACATCCTGTCCATCAAGCAGACCCTGAGGCCACATCAGGCTTGCCCCCACCCCGGGCCCCCCGACATCTGTAGCCACACCTATGTCCTGGTTTCACACAGCTTTGTGGGCAGTGGCAAGATGCTGAACAGGCAGAGAAGTGGCCACTAAGTGAACACTCGAGTGGACAAGACATCTCCACTGTGCCTGCCTGAACCCCACAGGAGGAGCTTGCAGGAGCCTGCACTGACACCACAGTGTTTGAGGCTGATATTTGCAGTTCTAGGAAGGAGCTCCCATCCTATTCCTGGGTTCACCTAGATCAGGGTGATTTATTCTTTCCCACCTTCATTACGGAGCAGCTGGATCTCAATTAAAGCGATATGGTCCACTATCTGACAGGACAGTGCTGACCAGCAAATGTGTCCACACCCATGGCTCCAACCTCCATCCTTACACTGGGTTCCCCTCCGCTCACACAGTGAGCATGATGGGGAGGAGGAAGATAGGCATAAGAGATCCTGGGTTCCCAGACTGAGTCCCCACTTTGGCTTCATTGAATCCATGGCTGTAAAAAACCTGGTGTTCCATAGGACAAAAGTCACCTCAGAATCTGGGTCAAAGACAGATGGAATCTGAAGGGAATTGAGCCCAGAGAAGAGAATGGGAGGATGGTGGGGGCCCCTATGTCACCCACTCCAATCTCCTGTGGGTCGACTCAGTCATCAGTGAAGTGCAGGGAAAACCAGATTGCAGACACACCACTTTTAGTCTCCCCCTGCAACATTCACTGCCCAAAGCAAAGTCATTTATTTGTATCTATAAGGCAAACATGCATGAGTCTAGTTATATGTTCAGAACCAAAAAGTCACATGTAAAACAGCCATGTTCAATGACAACTTCTCATTTCCTGGCTGAGAAAGGGGAGGTCCCTGAACTGTCACTAGGATTTAAACGTTTCACTGACTTCTCAAAATGACTTGCTAAAGAAAATGCTTCATAAGCATACTTCCATTCAGAATAGATCTGTCTTGATGTAGGATGTATATCAACTTTAGTGAAAGATACCTCACAAGTTTTATTGGACTTCAAAAAGAAATGAATTGTTGAGGATGGAAAGAGAGGTGGGGTAGATGGCAGCATTTCACTGAATCTTAGGACTAAATTGCAATCTTGGAGCTGCATAGAACTGAGATGTGGGGCATGGAGATGGCCTCTGGGTTCTGCTAAAATCTGGCAAGTTTTTGTTGGTGGCAAAGCTAACTCATGTGACAGATTTATTCAGTTCTAAAATGTACATTTTTGTTGTTTTAATTTTGGTTTTGGAAGTGTTTTAACTTCTTTTTTAAGGTAAAATTGGCATACAATAAACTACATATATTTAAAGTGTACAATTTGATAGTTTGGGCAGATGTATACACATGAGAAACCATCATAACTGAGATAATGAACACATCCATCCCTCCCAAAAGTGTCTTCATGTCCCTACCTCCTGCCCTTTCCCCCGACTCCAGGCAGTCACCAATCTGCTTTCTATCACTATAGTTTAATTTGCAATTTCTAGAATTTCACGTGAATGCCATCACACAGTATGTACTCTTTTTTGTCTGGCTTATTTCACTAAGCACAATTATTTTGAGATTCATCCAAAATGAGGTTGAATACACGAGGCTGTTGAGTGTATTAGTAGTTTGTTCTTTTTTACTGCCGAGTAGTGTTCCATTGTATGGATGAACCACAGTTCACTTATCTATTCATCTGCTGATGGATAGTTGGGTTATTTACAATTTTTGCTGTTATAAATAAAGCTGCTATAAGCATTTGTAAATAAGTCTTTGTAAGGACTTATTTTCATTTGTGTTGGGTAAATATCTAGGTGTAGGATGACCAGGTCATATGGTAGGTAAGCGTTTAACTTTTTAAGAAACTGCCAAAATGTTTTCCAAAGTGGTTGCCCCATTTTACATTACCACTGGCAGTGGATGGGAGTCCCAGCTCCTTCCCATCCTTGCCATCACTGGGTAGAACCAGTCTCTTTAACTTTGGACATTCTTATAGATGTGTAGTGGTACCCACTGTTGTTTTGGATTGTGTTTCCCTGATGACTCATGAGTTTCTTTCCCTGTGATTACAGGCCAGTCATACATCTTCTACTCAAATCATTTGCTTAATTCTGGGACTCATTTGTTTTGCATCTGCCTCATCAACTGGTGTTCAATGCATTGGAAACCATATATTGATATAATACATGCATATGTATAATTTTGTTATTTCAGGGTGAGAGTGAATCCAGTCCTTGTTGTTTCATTTTGGTCTGATGCAGAAGCCTCATGTTTTTATTTTCAACATATTAACATCTGAAATCTGTATGTCTTAAAATTGACAATGTCTGTGATTCATTGAAGCCTTGCTTCCTAAGAAGGGCAGTATGACTTGTCTACAGTTTCTCTTCTTCACAGCACATCAAGTTCTGAGAGACACGGTCACAAACACACCCACAGTGAGGTGGACATTCCATCCAGAGAGCATCATTTCTGTTACACAGCCATTTCAGATATTTTTCTCTAATTAGAGATTTTAAAATGTTTGATATAAAATGGAAACAGTTTACAAATCATACATCCCGGGCTATTTTTTTTTTTATCTGAAAGGTGAGATAAAGAGAGAAACTTCGAGTATGCATCTTGTATGTGAAGTGCAGTAAGGAGATATCCTGTTCTCACTGCCTGGATTTCAGATCAATTGAGTAATAATCATCAAATACCTAGTTAGAAGAATATGAACCTCAATATTTACACCACCATATTCAAGAAGTAACTGAGGCAAGCATGCATTTTAGTGGGGGACTAGGTGCTTTGTGATGCAGGTTCCAAGGGAGTCAGCTCCCAAATTCCAACCATCTAACCTGGCAGTGGAACATGGACACTCGCTGATATGTGTCAAATCTCAAAACTCTGCCCGTGGCCAGAGGACTGAGATCCCCAGCCTGAGGAGTTGTTTCAGGGGAAAGAGAGTCTGCCAGTCTGACCATTCCACCATCATCACACACAAACATGCAGGAGAGCTGCCTGGGGTCTCTGGGCTGCACAGACTAGACGTCCAGACTCAGCATGTGCTGACCTACCTGTAGCCAGAGGACACATATCATAGCAAGAGGTGATGTGGGGAAAGCATGGGGTTTCTGGCTTAGAAAGAGTGGAAGAGGTTGGTGAAAGGAAGAAGGGTGGAGGATGGAGAAAAAAGGAAAAAAACATTTGTAAGTATCATGATTTTACCTTAATTCTAAACCAGCAAGATTGTAAATAGATTCAACTGTTTAGTTAGAAGAGCTCCTAGATCATCTTTTCACTGTTTTCTCATTGAAAATAAATTTAAAATCTCTGTATGTTTTAGTTGTTTAAGACCCTCACATTCTCAGTTCTCAGTCCTGAATCTTCATGCAGTCAGGAGGGTGGACATTAAATATATTTCCTAGAATTACATTTGTGTTGAGAAGAGTGTCTAAGAAACAAAGAAAAGGCTGACTGGTGTTGCCCTATGTAGCTATCAGAATTATACCAGAAAGTCAACTGCGGGATGTTGGATCATTATCCTCATTTATATCAGGCTCCTTGTGTGAGCCATTCATTGAATTTGTCAATGTCATAACACTTGTATGGCTGTCTACATTGCATGATGCAGTGATTCCTTCCTTATCTCATGCATTTTCCACTTGGTGTGCAAGTCCTCCCATGGTTCTGTGATTTCTTATGGCCCGACAATGGCTCCCCAGTGTATCTTTACTACAGGGGCACATAATGAGATGTTTCAGCCTTTAAATGTCACTTGCAGGAAACCATGAGTGTAGAATATCCAGAGATGTCTGCTGTGGGCTATGAATCAATTAGAAATAGAGCCAACAGAGAGAGCCACCCTGGAAAAGGCCTCTCTGTAAAAATGGAAATTTTCTACCAAGTGACTGAGAATAAAACTAAAATCCATTTTTTTTAACTTTTGATATCTCAAAATAAAAGCTGAATGCAGAAACGAAATGTATATGATCAATAGTGATCTCAAATACCTAGCAAAATAAATATCTCAAAATTATTTCCAAGACTGGAGTGTCTGAACATGTGATCAGACATTTCCCACTCCCATTGTCAGTGAGATCTACCTCTTCTTCTCTTGAAGCTATGTGATAGACTCGAAGAAACGTAGATGCAAACAGGCCATAGAAGTCATCTATCAAGTGGTTGTTGAACTATTTAGGCCATGAACCTAAGAAGATTGCACTGGAAGCTCTGGACCATCTCCAGAACAAATTTGTGGCAGCTCACTCATTAAGTATCGTTCAATATCCACATATATAGAGACCCTGAGCCCAGCCACAGACCCTCTATGGACCTGGGGCCAAGTGGGATGGAAGTCAACCCATTGGTCTACAGAGATTAACAGGCCCAGATTCACAGGGTTCCTTAGTGACTTTTTAAACCCTTCAAGGAGTATACAGGTAACATTTATCAAAGATCAGAGAAAGACAGTCACAATTAAGACCCTGCCCACCATTTTCTCTGACACTTATCTCTACTGGCCTATAGCAAGTCTTCTTTTTCTTTTTATTCTTTGTGTGTGTGTGTGTGTGTGTGTGTGTGTGAGGAAGAACAACCCTGAGCTAACATCCATTGCCAATCCTCCTCTTTTTTTGCTGAGGAAGACTGGCCCTGGGCTAACATGCTCATCTTCCTCTACTTTGTATGGGATGCCACCACAGCGTGGCTGACAAGTAGTGCATCAGCTGTGCCCGGGATCTGAACTCGTGAACTCTGGCTGCCAAAGCACAAACTTAACCACTACGCCACCAGACCAGCCCCTATAGCAAGTCTTCTGATGAAACAAAACATTAACTCACGTATATTGTTTCATATGTATTATCATTGCATATATATTAATTTCAAAGCAGCATTGATTGATTACCATTTCATTGGTCCAACTGTCCTGGGAGAAAAGAAAACACAAAGGTAAAAATGAAAGTCAGACTCTGGTGCCCCTGAAACCTGAATCTGCCCCAGGAGAGGGGGGTCAGGCCCCAGCACATTGCTGAAAAGTGCAGGGAAAACAGAAAACTACGGGGCATCACATGCGTAGAACCTAATTAGTTTCTAAAGGAATTACCACTACGCTTTTTACATGTTTTCAAAATTGCTACTTTTTTCATGTCTATTGTGAAGTATATTTATAGCAGATAAAAAGAAAATACTTTCAATGGACCTTTTATTTAAAACTCAGCTATTTTTACCAATGTGAGCAGGTGTTCATGTAGAAAAACAGGCTAAAATCTGGCTGTTAAAATAAAATGCAATTGAGTTCAGAAGCTTTGGGCATAAAACTCCTGAGTTGCTTAAAAGGATGACTCCTAGAGAAAGAAACTGTACAGTCAAATTTAGGAAAAGTTTAAAGGAATATCCCCAAAATATCAAATAAATTAAGAAAGGCCTTTAAATATCCAGCATTGAAGAGTCATCAAAATCTAATCCATCTAAAGAATTTGACACAAACATGCCACAAACTTCATCTATAAACAATAATAGCAAACTTTCATTGAGAAATTATCTGTGGCCAAACAATTTTCAGACATTATTTCTTTTATTCTCACCACAACATTATGAAAACAGGGACTATAATTATCCACATTACGTAGATGTTGACCTTTTGCTCTAGAAAACCTAACTTGTCTGAGGATGTGGAGGGCTAAACAGTAATGCCCAAAGGGACCCACAACCTCCATCCAAACTTCCTCTGTCTGCTCTAATGCCCAATCTGGATTAACTTTTGCATCAATTAATAATTAATTGTCCATCCTATTACTTTCAACTTACTTATGAATTGAATTTGAAGTAAATTTATTATAAACAGCCTATGGTTTGATCATGTTTATTTTTTTAATCTACTCTGTCAATCACTGCCTTTTGTTGGTGTATCTAAACCATTTACATTTAAAATAATTATTGATATATTAGTGCTTAAGTCTGACACTTTATTATTTCCTTTCTGTTTGTTCCTCTGTTTCTCTTTTCTTGCCTCCCTGTGGGCTACTGTAACACTTTTGAGATTCCATCTTGGTTTATGTTCAGTGTTTTTGAGTGTATTTCGTTGTACGGTGTTCTTTGCACCTGCTGTAAGTATTACTAATACACATATGTTACTTTTCACACTCTTTGGTATTAGTGTTTTCACACTTCAAGTGAATTGTAGAAACTTTACTTCCATTTAGGTCCCCTTACCCTCCTAACTTTCAAATAGCATTGTCTTGAATATTGGATGATGTTATAATTTTTGTTTAAATCATCATTGTGATTTAGAAAACTCAGGAGGAGGATAGTCTGTTGGATTTACCCATGTTCCTGCTCTTCCCATTGTGCTTTCTCTCTTTCTCATACTCCAAGATTCCTACTTTTATCATTTCCTTTTCACTTGAGGAATTTCTTTAGCCATTCTTCATAGATATGTCTACTAGCAACAATTTTTTTAGTTATCCTTTATATGTACTTGTTTCTTCTTCATTCCTGAAGGATAGTTTTGTAGGAAATAGAATCCACAGTTGACAATTCTTTTCTTTCGGCATGTGGAAAATGTTGTGTCACTTACTTCTGACCACCATGGTTTCAGGTAAGATCTGCTATCATTTAAATGACTGTTACCCTGTAGATAATGCATCAATTGTCTCTGGCTGCTTTTAAGGCTTTTTCTTTGTCTTTAGTTTTCAGAAGTTTAATTATAACATGTCGTAGCATGAAATTCTTTGTACTTTCTTTTTTTGGGTGAGGAAGATCAGCCCTGAGCTAATATCCATTGCCAATCTTCCTCTTTTTGCTGAGGAATATTGGCCTCGAGCTAACATCCATGCCCATCCTCCTCTATTTTGTATGTGGGACGCTGCCAAAGCATGGCTTGATGAGCTGGGCATTGGTCCATTCCTGGGATCCAAACCCATGAACCTCAGGCTGCCAAAGTGGCGTACACAAACTTAACCACTACGCCACTGGGCCAGCCCCAATTCTTTGAATTTATCCTAGGAAGGGTACAATCAGCTTTTTGAATCTGTGAGTTTGTGTCATTTCCAAATTGGAGAAGTTTTCAGCCATTATTTCTTCAAATAATTTTTCAGCTTTACTTCCTTTCTCCTCTCCTTCTGGAACTGTAATTCTACGAATGTTAGGCCTTGAGTTATAGCCCTACAGGTCTCTGAGGCTCTGCATTCATTTTTTTCAGTCTATTTTCTCTCTCTTATTTATATTGGTAAATTCTATTGAGCTGTCCTCAAATTCATTGATTCTATCCTCCATCATCTACTCTACTCTTGATCTTATCCAGCAGGTTTTTGTTTCTGTTATCATAAGTTTTTGCTCTATAATTTCCATTTGGTTCTTTCTTATGACTCCTGTTTCATTGCTGAGCTCTCTATTTTTCCATTTGTTTCAGACTGATTCTCTGTGTGGATGATCTATCCAAATTGTTGCAAGTGGGGTATTGAAGTCCCTACTATTATTATATTGCTGTTTATTTCTCCTGTTAATTCTGTTAGTGTTTATTTTATGTATCTGTTTCAAAAGAATTTGTAATTGCTTGCTGAATAGTTTTTATGAGGATTGCTTTAAAGTTCTTGTCAGAAAATTCCAACATCCGATTCATTTCAGTGTTGGCGCCAGTTGATTTTTTCTCTTTTAAGTTATGGTTTTCCTGGTTCTTGGTATGATGGGCAATTTCTATTGTACCCCAGACATTTTGGCTATTATGTTAGGAGACTCTGGGTCTATTCAAATTTTTATTTTAGCAGAAAATCACCCAGTTTAAGCTTAGCCATCAAGTATTAGCTTTACTTTTTTGGGCTGTGTTTTCAGTAACAATCTAATTTATAGAGCCTTTTGGCATTATTTTGGTCTTCTTGGCTTATCTAGTGCTGCTGGGGCTCTGACTACTGATATTGTTTGAGAACATGGAAAGAGCTTCCCCTGGGGGATACCTGGTTCCCCTAGCTGAGGGAAGGGAGTCTCTAGTCTGACCCATGTGGACAGAGGCTATTTCCTGGGATGGATGCTTGGACAGGAGTCTAAGGCACAGTGAGGAAGGAGAGGGCTTCCTCTGGCCACTTCTTGTCAACAGAATTCAGATCAATCTCTCTTGCCATTGGCGTCAAGTTTGCCTGTTGTTATCATTGGGCCTCCTGTTTGGTTCAGGAGAGGAATGTGCCTGCCTGAACCCACTTCTTTTGCTAGGTTGGAGGTTGGGCAATAGCGGGCCTGGGTCACCTTCTTCTGTTGGGTAGAGGTCATGAGAAGCCCCGCCTCTATGTTGTTCCTCTAGTCCTAGGGCCCTAACCAGTCCACCTTCCTCTTTCCACCTCTCAGGGTTCTTCTCTGGTTGTCTCTGGCATTATTTGCAGGGCTTATAGCTGTAATAGCAGGGAGGTGCAGGTAGAAACAAGTCTACCTCATCTTGTCCAGACCAGAAGTCTAATGCTCATTTTATTTCTTTTAGCGCTCTTTTATAAAACACTATTTTATACACTACAATCCTTAATATTTTCTTAAATAACTAGACCATTCTTCAAGAAATTTCTTAACATTAAAAGTCTCATGTGTTGTAATATATTTTTAAGTAGGCTGCAGAGTAAAAGGACTTTGCCCTTAAAGTTCCACCACTCTTTTGCAGTCATTTCAGACTCAGGAAACTATCCTATTTCCTGTTAGGAGTGAGTTTAAACTTTTTCAGGCAAATTAAAGACTTAAGCCAAAGCCTCCACCAGCTGCTTCCCTTTAACCAACCTTATTTCTCATTGCTGTTGATGCCTGACCCCGTTCACCTGCCTCGGCTTCCTCTCTCTCACTCACACCACCTAACACACTGTGTCTACTAGGTCCCTCACTAGAACATCAGCCCCATGGGCTCTTTTTTCTGTGTTCACTGTGCCACCTCTAATGTCTAGAACCAAGAATTGCAGAATAAACAGACACACCAGAGGGAATGCTGCCCGCCTCGCCCATCCTCACCCAGGAGTGAGAGCAGAAGGATGTCAAGGTTGCATAAACCAAATGCCTCAAGTGTCTGTTTGAGGGACCTGCTCAAAGGTGAACACCTGATAAGGATAAAGTCGAGCCTAAGAGCCAGACTGGCAAGACCAGAGCCTGTATCCAGGGCTCTCTCTACTGCAGATAACACTTCTCTAGGTCTAGGCAGCTGTGTGGTGTGGAGGAGGCTGCTAGCCCGAGAGTCAGGAAGCCAAGGTGCCAGGTCAGGTCGGCAAGTCTCTGCACAACCCACATGACCCATCGGAGCCAGGGATTACTGATGTGCACAGCTTTGGGCTGGAGTACATGACGCCCAACTTTCCTTTCAGAACAAGGAGTCTAAGCCTTAGACCAACACGCCTTCTCACTGACTTCCCAGCAGAGCCAGTGCAAACTTTGACATGGAGAAATGCAGTCTTGAGAAAATACTCAGGAAAAGCCACAAATGTTCATGCCATTTCTACTGTGTATTCTCCTGACTTCAGGGAAATTACTTCTATTTTTGAAGACTTTCCATATGATGTTGCAAATTGCCTTGTACTGGTTTTTAGATTAGTTTTTGAATTCTGAATTAGTAGGGCCTGCTCTTCGTGCATTCCTAAGGTAGTTCAGACAGAAACTCTTTTACAAATCATGTGCATTATCTATTGTATCAAGTACCTAAATTCAGCCTTGGCTAAGCACACCACTTAGATGGCTAAATTCATGCTCCCAAAACCCATGAAAAGATTGAGCCTGACTTGATAAACATCCTCTGAGATCACATGTGTCTTGCATCATTCAGAATGTCTTCCTTATAGTCTATTGATTTGCTAATGGATTTCTCTGCAATAAAATAGGATATAGGGTTTGGAACTACAGGAGACATTGGCTCATGGACTCTCTGGCTGCCAGTTGACTCTATGCTTCATTTAATTACTTGATGTCATTAAGTACAAGGTCTTTGAAAATCAAATTTCAAAGTCAACTGCATGCCCCGTGGAAAGGACAGCCCCCGAGTGGCCCTGGCTTCTGTGCTATGTGGCCACACAGCAGAGCAGCCTGCAGTCCACTTACCCAGGACAGCCGCTGCTCAAGAACTGATGGCCCAGACATACAGGACCCAAGATGGCACCTGTCAGACCCCACCTGTCCCAAATTCCTTGCTTCAGGAGCATGAGGCCCATTCACACGGGGCCTAGAAGTGAAGTTGGGTGAGCACACTGGTTCCTCAGAGCCTGCTCCATGGACACTCATGCAACAAATCAAATCAGTGCTCTCTGGCATGAGCAGCATGCAGAACTTCTGGGTTGTATGTACGGGAATCTCATCAGTTTTATAGCCACCTCCATTCCCCCCAAATAGTAACATTTTTCTTTTCAGTAGTTCAGGATCATAAGCCATCAATATTTTTTGGAAGCCCAGACCGTTATCTTTGCCATGCACCATGCACTGCTGTCTTCCCAAGCCCAAACTTTGCTTAGCCCTTCAGATCAGGGTCAGTGGGCAATCTTCTAAAAATGGAGATTGGCAGCATTTTGAGGACAAGTCTTGGTACCCATGGCAGGTGGTGAACATCAGGCGTGGAGTCATTTTCCATTAGCTCTCAAGGCCCCTTTAATGCTTCATCTTTTGTGGTTGTTGTTCTCATTGACTTGTATTATGTATGAATCACAAACCTCAGTTTGTTTCACTTGGAAGGAAGGTAACCACAGTGATAGTAAGTGCTTTTCTCTGTTTCTTAGGTACTTGATCCCAGGGGAATTGGTTTGGGGAATATTGATAAATAATACATTCTTAGAAGGAAACAATACCCCTAACCTTTGACAGAGTCCTGGAATCTTTTTTGTTCCAATGGACTATTTCCAAGAAATAGGCATTTTAAGTAATAAACAGGCATTGTCCGTGAAACCAGATGGGCATGAGAAATGGTGACAGTGCATTTATATAATAAGCCCCTGGTTTTTATATGGTTTAACCTTTTACATTTGGATGTGTTTCACCAAAGCAATTTTACATTCCTTAAAAATATTTGGCTAAGCCTCACATCCAAAACAACTCCCTTGGGCTGATCTCTGAGCCTTCACCAAACTCTGCACAGTCATGGAATGGTGGCGTGAAGATTCTTCTCCCCAGGTGGCTCCAGGACTCTCTCCTTGCCCTCTTCTTTGCCTCAGCTGGCCATTGTGCACATTCTTTGAGGATTTTCCTCTCTCCTATAATCAATAGTTAGAGAGTGGCATTCTCACTATCTCAGCCATTGGCGTGTCGGGGATCCAGTTTCAACTCCACACCCCCCCCCAAGGAGCATAGGTAAGCCCCCTTCACCTGGACCAGGAGAAAGATGCACCGTGTTAGGCAGCACAGGGTCAGGACAAGAACACTCAGGTAGGAGAGCATCCATGGTTGATATGTGGAGCACCCAGCACTGTGCAAACTCTACAGAGGATGAGCAAAGCTTCCATGCAAGCCAGCACATCAGGGATATGTGTCAGCAGGCTGTGCATGCAGCAGAGGCAAGGCTGAGCTCTGTGGATGGGAATGTACATGAGCACGACAGAGACACACCAAGAGGCACGGGGGGTGCACAGAGTCCTGGAGCCAACAATTCCCACAGACGGCCCAGCTGGTATTTCTGACTAATTTCCAAGCCACCAGGAAGTCTTTGAATGGACACATGTGCTCACTTCTCTCTGGTAAGTCCTAGGGGAGTGAGGGCAGAGTCTTATGGTGGGTGTGTATGCTCAACATTTGCAGAAACTGCTAAACTGCTTCTCAGAGTGGCCATACCATTTTGCACTCCCACCAGCACTGTCTGGGATTTCTCCTGTTCCACATCCTCACCAACACTCAATGTAGTCAGTTTTTGTTTTCTAATTTTTGCCATTATAATAGGTGCAGAATAGTATCTCTTTGTGGGCTTTATATTTTTTAATTTATTTATTTTGGTATTTTTCCTGCTTATTCTTCTCTAAGCATCTTGGGGCTGTGGTTTGTTGTCTAGCACTCATTTTGGAGAATCCTTAGCCATTATTTCCTCAAAGTCTCTTCTGCCCTGAGCTCTTTCTTCTCTGATGTTCCCACTATGCACCTGTTAGGTGGTTGGATATTGCCCCATGGCTCTGGGATGCTTTATTCTTTTTTTCCCACTGTTTTCACTTTGAGTTTCAGTCTGAGTAATTTCTATTTCCCTCATTTCAGGTTAACAGATTCTCTTCTTGGCTGTGACAAATCTACTGACGAGCCAACCTCATGCTAAAGGTAACCTCATACCAGCTCACACTCTACTTTTAGGGATTCATTAAAGAATTTTTGGTGAATCTTCTTCCTGGCTTACATGGCATCAGATTTCAGGTTGGTGTTTGTCCTGCATCTTCAGTTCTCTGACAGCTTTTAGAAAAGTCATTAATTTGTAGTTTTTCCAGTGCTTTTCTTGTGGTAAATGTAAAGAGCCACACTCTGTCCAGCTCTCTATCTCCAAATTGAGGCCAGAATCATAAACTCCCTTTAGAAATACACATCACTGGGTTTTCCGAGGGCACCTCCATGAGTGTGCCTCCCCCATGAGGGAACTGGTACCCACAGCAGCAGCTACACAACACACTTGGAGGCAGCAGATCCTCACCCCATTGTCTGCTTCCCGAAAAATTAAAATTGTGTATTTCTATGTAAAATTTTCCTTTAGCATTTCATTAACAGAGATTAGCAAAATAAGCATATGCAAAGAATATCAATGAAACAAGAAGCATTGCTTGACAACATCTACTCATATCCTTGATGTGGTAGGGACTACAGTAGGACCTATGTGTTTGACAGATCAATAAGACATAAAACCTGCTGTTAAGACTCTCATGACTTAGACAGGATAAGCCTGAGTTTGAAGGGTGGGAATGGTCACAGAGGGATGCATGGAAGATGTGTGATCAAGTCGGAAAGTGTTTCCATGTGTTACAAGCTTTTGTTTTTGCAGTTGGCAGTTTTCATAACTGTGGAACAGCACACAACGTTTGAGCAAGAAGAAAAGCCATTAAGCAGAATTTCTATAGTTTACAATATAGAGGCAAAAACTAAATCACCCAACCTCAGTCTCATTTCCATACAGAGTCATGTACTCTGATATTTAGAAAAATAGTTTTTAAAACTCAAGAAATGATCATAACATCTGATAGGAGCAAAAAGGAGAAGAGATGGGAAGGAATCTAACTCAATCTACTAATTCCTCATGAAAGTTGTTCATTTCATCAACAAACGGGTCCGTGGCATCTTCCTGGTTTACCTGTCTCCTCTTTCTGAGTGTGCACTGCTAAGGGGTGAGATGGGCTGCTAAAAGGCACCCTTGCTGCAGAATTACTCTGGTTCCCAAGCACCGCTGAGAACAGCAGGCTTAAAGTAACACGCTCACTTATTTGGCATTACCTCTAAATCACCAGTCACATCTGACTCAAAGACAATCATCGAGTTAACATATCCTACCATTTCCATCAAGTCGCACAGGACTGGTCTCACCCAGGACAAGCTCATGCCGACAGGATTCTTAGCATCACGGAATTTTCTCTGGCAGATGAAGGCAGTATTGCTGTCCTGTAAATGACCCCCAGGGTCATCACATTCTAAGCTGCTATTGGACAGCCTTGAAGAGTTTACTTGGCCTTATTTCTTCAGAATGTCTAGCTTTGGTACATCTGATCCTTGCAGCAGCTGTCTGTGTGGAAAGTTTGGGGCAGCAGACGTGCCCCATTCCACAGTGCAGAGAACATCAGGCTCTTGTTTCCCGAAATCTCCAGACGGGCCTCGGGCTCTCCTGCTGAGGCCTTATGGGGCATCTCCATCAACACCTCCCACTTCTTCCTCCGTAAAGTGGCTGGCCCACACCACTCCCCCAGGGTATGCCCCTTGCTTGTGTCCCCGATGACACTAGAAATCCACGACTCTGTCACCCACTTTGTTCTGCTGCAAATGGAACCTGAGTTGGGCTCAAGTCAGGACCCCCCTGACAAAAGGAGAAAGTGAGTGACCAGGACCTAAATTTCCACAGAGAGCAATCTGTCCTTCCTCCCATAGTTCCCTGTGGAGAATTCCATGAACTCACCCAGCTGTGCAGTAACTCTCCCAGAATGAGACCAGCGTCCTCGCCCATCATCTGCTGCTGAAATCTGTGGACGATGCCCCCACTCTCCCTCTCACAGACAAGGGCAAGCTGGTGGCATGATTATTCCCTCCAGATGGGAGTTAAGGCCCCTGAGCAGCTCAGAGCCCTGCTGGGACATGGGTACTCTCTCAGTACTGAGAACCAGCAGTGCTGGATTTCAGGGGCCATGGCCAGAGTCAGGCACACGAGCCATCTAGGCACCAGCTCCTTCTCTGATGCTCATTTCTCTTCATGTACAAAACACCACCAGTGTGAAAGGCACTGAAGTGAGTATTTACATGTTTCTAGGCATGTAGTAGCTATGTTTTAGAGGAGGAAGGGAGGACAAAAAGGAAAAAGGAGGAAAGGAAAGGATTCCCACTCTTGAAAAACTCGGAGCTTCCACAGGTACTGCTGAGACCTGGTGCTTGTTGGTGGCTGAGGACAGACTGGGTGGGGCCTTGAATGCCACATGGTGGATTTGGCTCTGAATTCTGCAGGCAAGGCTGCTGGGCACCATGGTTCAGGCTGCAGTGCTACATGGAAGCCTTGTCTGTAAGTAACAGGAACCCGTTGGAGGTCTTTAAAGAGAGGAGTTCTGTGGTCAGAGCAAGGTCTGTGGTCAGAAGAATACTTTGTGACAAAGAGTAGAGGGAACAGTCAGCAGCTGCTGTTGTCTATAGAAAGAGCTGTACATCCACATCTTGAAAGGGGAAAGCAGCCATTAACACTCATAGTTTGAAAAATATTTAATTACATGAGATGCTTATGTAAATGTCAATGAAGAGAAAGCCAGATATTTTGCTGTTTCTATTCTTTTAAAATAAAAGATGCACATAAAAATGATAGAAAATGGGGGCCAGCCTGGTGGCATAGTGGTTAAGTGCGTGCACTCCACTTTGGCGGCCTGGGGTTCAGGGGTTCAGATCCCAGGTGTGGACCTACACATCGCTCATCAAGTCATGCTGTGGGGGCATCCCACATATAAAATAGAGGAGTATGGGCATAGATGTTAGCTCAGGGCCATTTTCCTCAGCAAAAAGAGTAAGATTGGCAATGGATGTTAGCTCAGGGCCAATCTTCCTCACCAAAAAAAAAATCTTTAAAAAATGGTAGAAAATGAACAAACCAAAGTATAAACAATTTTCATCTTTGGTAGTGAATGTGGGTGATGTCTGTATCATTCTTAACACTTTTTGGTATTTTCTAAGTTTTATACAATGGCATGTGTCACTTTTGAAATAAGATGTCATTTTTAGGGGGCCGCCCGGTGGCGCAGTGGTTTAGTCCGCGCTTGGCAGCCCGGGGTTTACAAGTTCGGATCCCGCGTGCCTGCTGACGCACTGCCTGTCAGCCATGCCGTGGTGGCGTCCCATATAAAGTGGAGGAAGATGGGCACGGATGTTAGCCCAGGGCCAGTCTTCCTCAGCAAAAAGGGGAGGATTGGCAACAGATGTTAGCTCAGGGCTGGTCTTCCCCACAAAAAAAAAAAAAAAAAGATGTCATTTTTAGAAGATGTCAGTTTTAAGATGTCATTTGAAAAGACCTTGTTAAAACACATAATTATAATATATCACCCATTTCAAAGTTCTGTAGGAGGGATGATGAGGGAATGAACCCATAAAATGAGCTGGTGTTGTGATGGCTGTGCTGTTTCCTTCCATTCTAAGTCATGAAAAGGCCATGTCGGAGAGAATTCATGCCCACCACACCACATCTTTCTTAGACCTTTGGGCTCAACACACGAGACTGCCATTTAACAAATAATAACAATTGGAGTGAGGTAGCGTAAGAGGAAGGCAGGAAAAAGCAGTCAGAAATGGGAAATTAAAGTCACCCTTATGCTCAAGGTCATAGTAGGGGGCCTTTTAAGCCATGTTCACATTCTTTCCTTACTGTTTGTTTGCTCAACCATTACTGAGTCCATGTTAACTTCTCTTCAAGCTGCCAGAGAAGCTGTTTCAAGGCCCCCCATTGCCATCAGTCCCTTATCTCACCTTTGAGTGCTTGCCCTCTGAACTTTAGTTGTTTTTGCTTTTCTTCTAAATTTCTCACAGAACTGTCTTAGAAAATGGCATTTTAAAATGTCATTTCATCAGAATCTTCCTGCTCCAATCTGTGACATAAATATCCTCCACTTCTGCAGTTCACAAATGTGTTTTCAAATGGAATATAGTATTGATCACATGCAAGAAGAACCTGCAGTTTCAACAAGAGGAACCAGGGGCCACACGGATTCTGCCTTTTCCTCACTGTCATTGTGGCCAGTCCCTTAAAATGCACCTCACAGTCCTAGGATCTGGGACCCCTAACCATAAGAGGTGAACCTGCTTCTGGGTTCTACAAACCTTTGAAGTTGTGTGCAAGATTGTGGGGGAGAGAGAGAGAGAAAGGGAGAGAAGAGAGGAAGACAGAGGGTCAAAAAGAAAGAATGAAAAAGAGAGAGAGAATATAATAGACATATTGAGAATTTATTCCTCTGGGAAGAGTCTATAAATTTTAGATCCAAAAGTAATCTCTTATTCAAAAAATTGTTAAGGCCTGCTGCTCCAAGGTGTCCACAATTCAGATTCCTTTGTTTACTGAGGTTAACATCTAACCTGCACTGTAGCTACTAGGTATACCGCACGTTAAGCAAAGGGAGAAAGAGGCCATACGTCCTCAGAGACCCAAGATGGAAGTCAATAGGGTGAAGTAATCCAGGAACACAATGTGTTCCTGTGTGACTTGAGAGGGTCCACAGTTACAGAGTCAAGAATCCAAGAACCTCAGAGGGAAATCAGGCATCCGTCCCTTTGAAAGTGGGGTTAGAAGTTTCACTCCCTTTCTCACTCCATGGGCATTGGTGGGGCCAACCCCATCCTCAAGATAATTCATGTGAAATATTGGTTTCATGCCCTCTGGGAATGGAGAGCATGGAGGGAAGAACAACAGGAATACACCAGTCACTTGGGCGCAGAACAGACCAGAGGGGAGGCTCTCACCAAGGAAGGAAACAGACTCAGACGGGAGACAGAAACTCTTCCCAACCTTTCCAGGATGCCCCAGGCTTCCACTGGTCTGTATTAATGAAAATTCCCATGTTGGCTTACGTTTTTCTTCTTCATGAGCTCCTTCACACAAAGGCATTGAATGATTTTGAAGGACATAAGCAGATGCATTTCTTATTTAATACAATAGGAAATGCAGGAGCCCCACTGTTTTTCTCATGTTCAAAATAACCCAATTTTTGGCACAATCTCTTTGTAGCACTATTTAAGGTCTAAATCTTTCCTCTGCATTTAAATACTTGATCCCACGCAACTGGCAGAAGAGTCTCCGCCTCGGGGATAAATGTGGTCTGTGACACATCTGTGTCTTCGCTGGGTCGGTCAGAACCTCTGCTGCTGCTTAGATGAGCGATTGTGTTTCCAAATTATGAAATCACACCAGCGACTTGATTATGAATTTGATTCTATTTTTGGTCTTGCAGCTGTCTGTCCTCTCCTGCTTTTCCCCAATCATTTTATTCTCAGTTCAGTTTTAGACCAACCTCCTTTGCTCCTGTGTCTGTCTGTTGTCTGTGCTCCCCCTGCTCTAACAGTTGAGCCTCATTTCCCTCATCAGCTTTGTGCCATGGTGGTGAGGTTTGTGGTCCGGCGTGGCCTTCTGCACCTTATTTCTCTGCCCTCCATTTGTCTGGTGGCTGGAAGATTCCCTGACTTTACCAGGATGTACAGTCTCCAGAGGAAAGAAACCAGAGGGTGCAGAAGGACTATCAGTTTCCACAGTCACTCCTCCTTCTCCACAAGTGCCATCCTAACTAGTGTTTTCACTTGGTCGTGGTGGTTTTATTCCCAGTTTGAAAATATACTAGAAATTGGCACGTCTTGAGCCTCCTGAAGGCAGGTGACAAATCTACCCCTAACATGCTCTCAAAGTCTGTGGGAGCTCAAGAAATATCCATGGATGCCTTGCTGAGTGGTTTGAACCCCCAGCATTGTCATGGTGGTTTCCCCTACACCCTCCAATTAGCCTTGCAAACCCCTCCCCACCAATTCATCAACTGTGCCCAGGACTCTCCTTCAGTTTCTGTTCAGTTAATCAAATTTTCCAACCACTTATTTATGCCATTTTTTAAATTGCTTTCTATTATTTTCCTACAAAGTTTTCACTAGGAGCTAAATATTTATCCATATAACTCTATGGATAGGTGGATTACTATCTTTTAGTTTCTAGAATTCCACTTCTAAAATTTTGCCACATGAAGCCACATTCTCTCCTTGACCTCAACTTTCTACATTTCATTCCCCTTCCACACCCTAGCTCCTCTCTCTAATGGAAATCTCTCCCTCATTGACCATTCCATGGAGGGACCACTGCCACTAATTTCCAGAAGCTCCTCCTCTTGTGAAGTCCACAGCATTCTCTTAGATCTCCTTTCTCCACTTGCATTTGGCCTCGGACTCTGATATTTTCCTGCAGTTTTCTCTTTCATTAGCTGGGCCCTAATTCTTTCCTTCCTTTCTCTCAAGATCATCCTCCACATCTTCAACATCCTTGTTGGAGATCCATCCAACACTCCTGTCCACCAGTGCCTAACTTTCTCATCTCATCTTAACAGTCTTGAAGCAGATGAAGTGGTTTTATCAAAATAATTAATAAAATGGAAATATGATCATGATATACATTTACATTAAAGACCAAATAGAAATACATCATGTTACTAGTGGGAAATTTTTTCTTCTTCTTGCTAGCCAGTAATTTTAGAATTCCCTACAATAACTTTGACCAAAGGGGCAGCATATGATTTTTAAAAACTCTTAGATACACAATGCAGTAAAGCAGAGTTATCAATAATTCATGCAATTCATTTAAACAGTGCAAGCAGTGCTATCCATGGAGTCTTCTTGCATAACTGAAAAAAGAATGAATTTCATGTCAGATTGGAGATCAGCGTATCAAATCATAAAATTATGAACTTACTTTCTGTTAGGTAAGAAATCATTTCTAACTAAACTTTTTTGGTGATTAAAAAAGGCCTTATAAAAAACCTGTTTCCTCCTATGTAAGTTCACTTCTTTGGAGTCATGAGTATTTCCTCTTACATACTTTCAGAATTCCTTTGGTGAAATGCATTTATCATCCAACAGATGTGTTGTGACTTAACATTGCCAGTGATATGATATTCTGTGGTTTAAACTTCTTTGGTTTTCATCGTTGTTCTGTCTGCCTTGAATCACAGGGTCTGCCTCAGTACTCACTCTGTGTTTACTTTGTGTTTGCCTTATCTCTTCAATATGCATTTTTTATTTTGAAACTGATCAAATTAATCTGGAAACTATTTGAGACATCTCAGTCTCATTTTTAAGAAAAATATGCAAGTCAAACATGCTAAATATTTCCTCCTTGACATGGTTTTGAATATGTAAGTGTAAATTATGCCAAATCTTAAAATTTCATAAATAATGGGTTTTTACAAAAGCAGCCAAGTTCTGAGGTGATTACTGAACCCACTTCCTCATGAAGGCTTTGCAATTTCATGCTGGTTAAAATGTTCCTTTTCTCTTCTTCACTTTTAAGTTTAGTGGAGTCTCAGATTAGTTTGTTTTACATGTTTTCTGTATGCAGATGCTAAACTTTAAAGCTTATTCATTTTTACCATTTTGCACATAACGTGAAGCAGGTGGCCACTTAATAGTATTGTCAGAACTCACTTCTGGCAGTGATCGATCATGATTGTTTGCAGGAGACACTTTCTCTCAGGCATTCAATCTCCTCCTCAGAGTGTGTGTGGTAGGAGGCAATGATGAAGATGAGAAATGCTGCTAAGACTTCTGGTTTAAAGGGGATGAGTTAGATACCTCTGTTCACCACTCCCCTTAAAAATCATCCCAAAACAGAGACTAAGAAACAATTTTATCTTTAATGAACTAAGAGACATTAGTAACTCTGAACCACAAAATATGAGTAATTTCTGCCAAATGGTGGGAAAACCCACTAGCAGTGAATCATGATGCTGGAAGAATATTCTTAGGGCTGCAGATATGAGATAAAGCTGGCAGAACTTGGATCCAAATGAGGTGGAGCCTATGAAGGGCAACACTGAGAATGTCTTGCTCAGATCAATAGGCATGGATGAGGTGGTGCTGGTTACTGTGAACCTGGCTCCAGAGAGCAGAGATCAGCTGGGTTCAAGTCCAAACCTCAGAGACACCATATTTGCAAGAAATGATCTGTCATTGAGGCAGGCAAAGGAGAGACCCTGAAGTGAGACAGCTGCACAGAACCAAACTTGTTCAAATGGAGAATAGAGACCAAAATACCTCCACACAGACACATCCTGCCAAATAGAGCTCTTGCTGTGAATAAGTGAGAAGTCCTCCAAAGTTATAATATAGCTCTAGCCCCTCACAAAAGAGGTTCCTGAAAGATTTTACAATTACGTATCAAAACGGAAAAAGAATGCGGTCTGTAAAAGTAATCCAGGGCTGACCCAGTGGTGCAGCAGTTTAGTTCACGCTTTGGCAGCCCGCGGTTTGTGGGTTCAGATCCCAGGCTCCCACCGATGCACTGCTTGGCAGCCATGATGTGGCAGCATTCCATATAAAGTAGAGGAAGATGGGCACAGATGTTAGCCCAGGGCCGGTCTTCCTCAGCAAAAAGAGGAGGATTGGCAACGGATGTTAGCTCGGGGCTGGTCTTCCCCACAAGAAAAAATTTAAAAAAATAAAAGTAATCCAAAAGGAAAATGGATAAATATGAATGTAAAATTAAAGATGAAGGAAGCTGTTAAGGAAAGTAAAGATGTAAACAGTGACAAATACATATGCACAAAATCAAAGAATTAAATGAAACCCAAATCCACTGCACTAGGAGGATCTGATGAAACAAGTTCAAAATATAAGCCATGAACCTGAAGTGGTGGAAAAGAGAAAACAAAGACATAAGGGAACAAGTGGAGGTCCCAAGAGACACTGATGGGAGCCCGGATGAGGGATGGAGCAAAGACACTGATGGGAGCCCGGATGAGGGATGGAGCAAAGACACTGATGGGAGCCTGGATGAGGGATGGAGCAAAGACACTGATGGGAGCCCGGATGAGGGATGGAGCAAAGACACTGATGGGAGCCCGGATGAAGGATGGAGCAAGTGAGTCAAATGGTGTGGACATCACCAAGAGTTGAATCATTAAAGACTTATGCTTCTAGAAAAGGAATAAGCCAGACATTCTGAAAAAACCTCATGGTAGAGTACAATTGGATTCAGGAAAATTTTAACAGACCCAAGTTCTCCATGTGCACAAAGAAGACAGAGGAGTAGGTTCCCAGCATACGACAGACAAGTTTCCTTTCTGAATCTCTTTCTAGAAACAGATGAACAAGTAAAATACCGGAAACTAATTTTTAAAAGTTTTTCCAAGACCTGAATTAAGAATGCTTAGAGTTGAAAAACTAAGAGAAAACAGGAATAAAACAGAAAACAGTTTTTAATTATCCTAGTTTGCCAGAAATAAGAAATATGACAAGCAAAATTAAATATATAATGGTGGAAGTTCTGCTACCATTTAGGATGTAAGATAGAAAGAACTTCACTTCCACTCTAACCACAAGAATAAGCCAAATGGTCTACTTCTTAAATCACTTTTTTTCAAACCCATAACAAAGCTAGGTCTCAAGGCAACAAGTGAACCGAATTCTGAAGTGTGACAAAATCCCCCAAGGAGAGATGGACACACAAACTGTTTCACCTTCAGCCAACTATGGAAGGTAGCCAACTTACCCTAAAACAGGTAAGACAACAGCGAAAACTTTAACAAAGTGAAAGGCCGAGTGAGGGCTGGCATAACAATTTAGAACCCCCAGGACCACGGGCTCAAAGGGGGTCTGCAGTTGTCCACCAGCTCTTTCCTATGGGCCTCCTCCAAGTGCTCAGGAGAAAGGTCAGGGGCAGGCCAGAAGATGCAAAAAGCTCCATAGGGACTGAACAGGCATAAACCCTTGGCCACTTATTAGGCTCTTCTCTCAAACAAAGCAAAAACAGTAAACCAGTGCCATTGGGGGCAGAAAATTCTCCCACCCCTTGTACCTTCGCAAAGATTCACTATCTCCGGGGCAGGGGAAGAAGCAAAAGTTGACCTCTGGATGAGAGACAGAAAACTCTCCTATCGCCAGATCCAGGTAAACATCCACAGCACAGAGAGGGTAGATGCAAAATCCATGGGCCTCCAGGGGAGGGGCAGCCCAGATCAGGCACTGATACAGAGAAATCAGGGTCAGCCACTGCTGGTGAAGGGCAGGAAATGGTCTCCCATTCAATACCCCCACAAATCCAAGGAAGAATTTAGGAGGGAGAGGAAGGAATGCTGACAAAGCCCACAAGGCCAGAAGCCCTGCCTGAAAATGAAGCAGAAACAGAACAGCTGATAAAGCCTCTGCATCCAACACAAAAACTGCACCAAGTAACAAGCAATGGCAGCACATCACTGTGAGAGGAGAGGGAGCATGGAGCAAGGCCCCTCCGTGGAACAGGCGTGCAGGGTCTCCTGCACATGAAGAGCATGGGCTTATCACCCACTGTGGGAACTTGAAGTCTGATGCACTAGAGGCAGTGACAGCATCAACAGAACCCAAACCCAGCTCATCTATGGACTAGATTGACTCAACCCCACACATTAAGTGACTGACAGAAACAGGCATGACTATTCATGAATGGAAATAGTATTTACCTCAGTCTCTGTAGTTCATTTATATACAATATCTGGCATTCAAAAAATATATATGAGACACACAACACACACAAAATTAAAAATGACCTGTTGTTAAGTAATGCAGCGGTCAACAGAACCAGATACAGCTGTGATTCAAATGCTGAAATGAAAAGACAGGTGCACTGAAATCACTCTGATTTGCGTGAAAGTATGTATATCGTGTAAAAGGTGGACAGTATGAATAAACTCATGGAGGATTTAGCAGAGAGATACAAACTATAAAAAAAATTATAATGGAAATTCCAGAAACAAAAAATAGAATAGCATAGATTAAGAATATTTTGATAGGCTCTTCAGACAACTGAACACAGGAAAAGAAATTTTTAAAAATCAGTGAATATGAATATAGATCAATAGAAATTATCCAAACTGATAAAAAGAAAAAGGTAAAAAGAAATGGCATAGAGCGTCTGAGATAGGTGAGACATATCAAATTGTCAAACATACGTATAATTAAAATTCCAGAGGTAGAATAGGCTCAGTGCATGTCAGAATAGATATTTAAAGAAATAATAGCTGAGAGTGTTCTAAGGTGAATTAGTCAGCAGTTCACAGATCTAAGAGATGTAGAGAACCCCAAGCAGAATAAACAGAAAATAAAAGCACAGCTCAAGAAATCAGAGTCAAACTACTGACAGACAAAAATAGAGAGAAAAATCATGACATTCAGAAGAACATAGATAATAATAGTAGCAGACTTCCCATTAGGAACTATGTAAACCAAAAGACAATGGAGTGGCTTGAAGGATTGAAAAATAAATTTGCATGTAGAATTCTATACCCAATAAAAACATCTTTTAAAAATAATAGCAAAGTAAAGACACCTTTAGAAAAATAAAAGCTTAATTTATTACCAGCATAACTATGCTCCAAGAAATGTAAAGAAAGTTATTCAAGCAGAAGACTTGAATAACTGCAAATGGGAATTTGGATCTGAACAAATAAATAAGTTGTGCCAACTGAAAAAAAAGCATGTAAGAATTGTTTTCTTATTTTTCAGCTCCTTAAAGGATAATTGACCATCTAAAGCAAAAATAGTAACAAAGTATAGTGGAGTTTATAATTTATGGCAACAATAGCACAAAGGATGGAAGGGAGGAAGGGAATATGCTGTGAAGCTTCTCATGCTACATATGAAGTGGTGCAATGTTGTTAAAGGTAGTACTTCAGTAAGTCAAAATGTGTATTTTAAACCCTATACCAAGCCCTAAAACAAAGAAAGGTATAAATAATAATCCAATCATGGATATAAAAGGAATTCATAAAAAAAATCAAGTAACTCAGAAGAAAAAGGAGAAAGACAGAAGGAATAAATAGAAAACAAATAGTAAGATGGTACTTTTAAATGCAAATAAATCAATAATTACCTTAAATGTGAATAACAATAATACAGCCAATTCATCCTGAATACATAACAAACCTAAATGTGTATCAGAAAGTTTCAAAATCTTATATTTTGAAGCAAAAATTGAAACAATGGAAAAGAGAAATAGACAAATTCACAATTAGAGAGGGATGATTCAGCAGTCCTCACTAAGAAATTGACAGAACAAGCATACAAAAAGCCAGTAAAAATCTAGAAGTCTTGAACAACACTGTCAATCAATTGATAAAAATTGACATTTATGAAAACAGTCCACCTACAAAGAGCAGAATATGTATTAATTTCAAGTATCCATGGAAAATTCACCAATATAGACTATATTCTGGGCCATAAAGTGAATCTCCAAAAATTGAAAAGGATTGAAATCATAGAAAGTATGTTCTCTGACCACAAGAGAATTAAACTAGAAATCAGTAATAATATAAAGCTATCTGGAAAATCTCTATCATTTGGGAATTAAAGAAACATACTTCTAAATAACAGTTCAAAAAAGAAATTACAATGAAAATATAAAAAATACTTTGAAATAAATAAAAATGAAACAATATATCAAAATTTTTGGATATGACTAAAACAGTGCTTACAGGAAAGTTCATAGCATTAAATGCTTATACTAGAAAAGAAGAAAAGTTTCAAATCATTATTCTAAGTTTCAATGTTAAAGTGAAGAAGAACAAATTAAATCGAAAGCAAGAAGAAAGGAGATAATATAAAGGAGAACAGAAATCAATGAAGTAAATAGAAAAAAAGCAGAGAAAAGCTAAAACTTGGGGCTTTCAAAAGATCAATAAAATTTAGAAACATCTTATTAGACCCATCAAGGAAAAAGGGAGAAGATATAAATTATCAACATCAGAAATAAAAAGAGAGGTCAGATTCTACAGACATTAAAGCTAAAAGGTGCTATTGTATGCAATGTTTTACCAATGCATTTAGAAACTAGAACAATGGACAAATTCCTTAAGGAATACAAACTACCATATTTACTCAAGATGTAATAGATAACCTGAGTAGCCGTATGTCTATAAGCATATTGAATTCACAATTTAAAATTTTCCTACAAAGGAAATTCCAGGCCCAAATGGCTTCCCTGATTCATTCTAACAGAGATTTAAGAAATAAATTATGCTAATTCCACACAAACTCTTGCAAAAAATAGTAAAGGAGGGGACATGTTCCAATTCATTTAATGAAACCAGCATTACTCTGATACCAAAACCAGAAAAAGACATTACAAGAAAGGAAATTTTCCAATAAATATTTTCTATGACATAGAAAAATATATTAGTGAATTGTAGCAAAATGAATCCAGCAATATATGAAAAAGATCATGGTGAGGTGTGATTTATACCAAAAATGCCAACTTGGCTTAACACTCAGAAATCAATCAATGAAGCTCACCATATTAACAGAATAAAAAGTAAAACACATATGACCATCAAAATACACACAGAAAAAGCATTTGATAGAATTCAGCATACATTCATGATGGTAACTCTCAGCAAATTAGAAATAGAAGAAACTTTCATAACTGATAAAGGGCATCTATGAAAAAAATTACATCTAGCATCATATTTAATGGTAGCAGACCAAATACTTTTCCCTTAAGTCTGGGAGCAAGGCAAATGTTTGTTTATTTGATTTGGTTCAAATTTCAGACAAATTTATCACATACACTTGTACTTATTTTTCAAATTTTGTTCATACTGTGCTAGTTTTGAAATGGTTTCCTGTTATTTTATCACTCATTTTCTTTTCTACAAACCTCTTAGAGCTAAAAAAAAAAAAAGTAAGAAAATGCTGGGGAAAATTTTATCCGTAATCAATCATTATGCATATGTAGTGATTTGTCAGTGTGGTTAATGGTATTTCTGTTGAAAAACTCAATAAAGGATTCTTATCATTCTGTGCAGTGTTAGCTGAATTTTTACAAATAAATTTTAGAGAAGTTGAAAACTTTATTTATATTCAACACAACTATGTAAAGAGGTCTTATCAAAATGATATTTGCATTTACATTTAAAATGACCATCTCTTACCCATAGCCATGGCAAGATAAGTCATGGAGAGCTATCAAGAAATGTCCACCTCATTTCATGGTAATATTTTACTCACTCTGTAAATTTTGTAACATTTATTCTAAAATATTGCCACATTTGAATCCAGGTCAGCTAGCACCACTTAGCAGAAAGACCACATCTTCACCATGAGGTTTGAAGCCAGTTCCATTTTCCTCTCAATAACTCCATGGTGAAGCTGATCTTAGAGACAATATGGCAACTCTTCCTTAACGGATTCAAGTTAATTTGATAAGCCTGTAAGTGCTAGGTAAGGAATGTGCTGGTATATTGCTTCATGCTATTTTTCTTTGTCTCCATTAAATATACATTAAAGGCAAATGGCTATATTTTGGCTTCTGAGCCTTTAATTTTTTTTTCCTGAGGAAGATTTACCTTGAGCTAACATCTGTGCCAATCTTCCTCTTTGTTTTGCTTGAGGAAGATTAGCCTTGAGCTAACATCTGTGCCAATCTTCCTCTAGCTCATATGTGGGATGCCACCACAGCATGGCTGATGAGTGGTGTAGGTCTGTGCTCAGGATCCGAACCTGTGAACCCGGGACACTGAAGTGGAGCATGCTGAACTTAACCACTATGCCAGAGGGCTGGCCCCACCAAGCCTCTAATTTTTTAAACACCTATAATTGAGTCTGTCCTGGAACATCATCCATAATTAATTTGCATATGGTTTCTATTGTCCCTAAAATGTGAAGTGTTTTTACAGTGGTCACACCAGCCCACATGCTGTTACATGTCAAACTGAGAACAACATCCTCAGAAGAACACAAACCTTACGTATCTTGTCACTATGGGATTCTGAGCAGAGCCATCGCAGAGTTGAAACCCCTCACTTTGTCACCTGCTGAGGTCTCCTCCTCTGAACCTTCTGCAGCTTCACCCCCACTTGGAGCCACAGACGCAGCAGCCTCAGCTCCAGAGTCAAACTCCAGAGCTTCAAAGGGTCCCTGGAGCTACAACACCACCCCAAATTCTCTCTCCTAAAATCTGTGAACACTGGCCAGATTGACTTTTCTTTCCCTCCTTACTTGTCAGGAAAGTAAGCTCTGAAGCTCTTTCTCTTGTGAAATTCCCAACTCTCTTCTTTTCCATGACAAAATTTTCAGTGAATCTGTCTTCTTTCTCCTTGGCTGCTTCTGTTGAAGTTACTCTAATCCTTTTTGTTTTCAGTTCACAACACAATTATACTTGACCCAATCCTGTTGAATTAATAGTCTTCCCACTGTCCCTCTAGCAGCGCTGGTGAGCAACCACTCACATCACTGCTTTTGGGAAGAGGCAGAGACACACGTGAAACAGGGCTGCTTAGAAGCATCAAGTGGAAGTTGTAAAGGAGATGATGAAGATGTTCTCAATGGAGAGGCAAGCATGCACAGAGGCTCTTCTCTCATTTCTCCCTGAAGTTAGAGGAAAAGAAAATGAAGGTGTCAATCAATAATTGTCCCTAAATGCAATATCTCTTTTACCTCATACTGAGATCTGTAACAGAATTAGTATCAGGCGAGTCGCTTCCATAAGTTGGCAGTTTGCTAACTTACACCATTATCTTCACACTTGATATTTATGTGAAGTGACTGTACATTTGCAAGTGCTTCCACATACATTGCTTCACTTTAATCCCCACAAGCACTTATCTTCAATTTACAGGTATGTTCTGGGTCACAAGGTCTGGCTTGAAACTGGTTTCCTGAATTTCTATCCAGAACTTTGGAAATAGACCACCATTGCCTTCCAGTGCTCAAATATGTGACACAATGCCTCTGCAAAATTTACTTAATTTAAAAGCTTCTTAGAACTCTGTAAATCCCTATTAAGACTTGTAGAAATAAATTGGTTTAATCATAGTGTGTGGAAAATCATAGTATGGTATTAAATATAAGATGTACCAAATTGCTATGCTATTTTTGAGGAAAGAGGGGCAAGTACATGGTCACAGCTTGAAAAGGATGCAAATCTGCAGTGTGGGAAGAAGGAGCTGAATCAGGATGAAGAGGTCTGCTGAGAACAGAAATGGACTGACTGGAGAGGAGACAAATGTATCTATGAGATGGGCACTGCCATCTGTGTCATTTGGTCCTGAGGAAGTGACACTATTCTCATATCAGGGTGGGTTACCAGAGTGTGACCTAGGCAGTGTAGGGTTTAGAACATACCTACTGCATAGCTCAAGGTGATTTCATGATTCTCAGGCTTCTTTGGACTTGGGAGGCAACATGCACCACATTCAGGGATGCTGCTCTGCCCCTACCAGTGACCTGTCAGGCTGCTAGTTTGGGTGGTGCTCAGGCTTACCACAGGTCCAGACTATGCAGCTACTCAAGCCTTATGACACAGAAAATCCAGTGGCTCCCCAAATCCTGTGCTGAATAAAGATGCACTATGGAGCCTCTGGCAAGACTCAATAGTTTTCAGTAGATAACTGTTCTACGTTTGGTTGGCAGCTCCTGGGCCCCTACTGAGCCTTGGCTATTGATGATGGAACACCAAATGACTGTGAAAGTTGCGTTCCCTACATCAGCTGTAGCTCTGTCCCCTCCAAGCCAACAGGAGAATGGATGCAACAGCAATCCATCATCAGAGGAAGCAGAACTTGGGGTCTGACTGCACAGCCAGGTGCATCAGCAAATGGCTTGGACTCCCACAACATGAATTGCCTTTCCTCCCTAAGCTGAAGCTGTGGTCTTCTGGTGAGTTCCCTGTGAACAGCAGACAGAGAAATAAACACTCAGTCCTAATTTTCAGGTAGATTATACCACCCGAAGTGGATTTCTGCTTCACTACAACCCCAGAAAGGGGTGCTGCTAAAGTGTGGTGGAAAAGGAAAATATTCATGGTGGACATAACTTTGGACAGGACCTCAGAATGTCCCCTTTTGTAGAAATAGGAAAGTGTGGGTTTGGCTCTACAATGATTCTGGAAGTCGTTATCATTTGGCCTGCTGGGTTTGGATTTGGAAATACAAGGAGCCGAGTTATGAGGACATCTAGAGAGAGATACATGGATTGACCTTTCAGAATGGGAGAGGGAGTGAGGATGTTTTGAAGTCTTTCAGGAGTCCTGTGAAAATAGTACCCATCTAAGAGACAACATTCAGCCTCTTTCCCTGGCTGTCCTGGAACTTTCTTAAGAGGCTATGTACAAAGTCTCCATGATGAAGGGATGGCTGCAGTGCATGGGCTCAGCAACATGGGCTTCCTCTCCCCAAGGTTGATCTGGCCTCCACCACCAGTGAGAGCTCCACCCACCAACCAAGCCTGGCCCCTGCTATGCCGCATTGTGGGCAATCCTACAGGGTCCTGTACCTGGCCATGTTCTCCTAATGGAGACCAGTGCTGAAGATGAAACCCTGAGGTTCTGGAATGTCTTTAGAAAAACCCATTCAACAAAGGAATCCATGTCTGTCCTCAACCTCTTCACCAGGATCCGCTAAACTGGCAGTCTGTGCCGTCCTGGTTGGAAGACTGCCACCTCATCAGCAGTCTGGTGATGGACCCTCCCCTCCCCCAGCACATGGTCCCCAGAGGAAGGAAGCCAGGGTAGGGTGGGGAGCCAGGCCTGGAGAGACCCCAAAACTTCTCATTAAAGCCAGATTGCGAAAAACAAAACAAAACATACCAGTTAAGCCCCTGGTGTCCAAATGATTACTGACTTCTTCCATCAGAGAGGGGCAGCAATTATCCTCACTGAACTAGACACATGAGTATAAATTGTCTTCCTTTTCCTCTGTGCACCTCTCAGCACCACTATCTGTGTATTGTAGAATGCCTCACTTACCACTGTAGTAGTCACTTAACATTGTCTCTGACTGTGAAACACATTTCACCAAAAGAAATGTGTCAGTGGGCCCTTCACATCCATGGAATTCATCCATCTTGCTGCACAGCCTATCACTCAGAAGCAGTGGCCTAGTGGAATATGGGGGTGATGACTTAAGACTCTTTGGTAGCACTAACCAGGCACTAGCACCCTGTAGCACCTCATAGAACTCACAGTTGAGGTGCAGCTGGCCATCTGCCACTGAAATAACAGGTAGAGGAAGAGTGATTGATTGTGAGTACTGACCCCAATTCTTGAGGGAAATGTGGCTGCTGCTCTACATCAGGGCAGGAGGAATGTGTTTAAGCTCCAGATGACACTGGGCACTTCTTAGAATTTCCATGTCAAACAGTAAAAATCAAAATAGGATTGCAGCATCCAAGTAGGAACACCACCAACAAGAACTCAGACTTTCCAAGGAAAAAGCTTTGGGACACAGCTAGGAGTAAAGACCCCTGATCAGCCAAGCTGCTGGCTGAGGACAAGGAGAATATGAAGTATGCAATCAAAAAAAATATCTGAGAAATATCTGCTAGGACCTCATGACCAGTCATCACAGTGATGGTAGCAGCCATGCATAATTTTAACATATACATTAGACATTTACTTACTTTTTTCCTCCCCTTTACTCTACCACTTTATGTAGGAATATTGTTTGTGCTCAACTTCGCACTTCAATTCATAGATCACACCATGAGATGCCACATCAGGAGCTGATGGGGAGGACTTATTTCTCTCCTGGAGATCCTGACCTTGAGGTTGCTACAATAGCCGATGGGACTCCATGTCTCCATCTTTGGGGATGGGAGGGCATGCTTATTTATACAATGGAGAGTTGACTTGCACTGGATGGTACACATGGGTAGAGGGGAAGAATAGGTGGTGAGTCAAAAGAGGGGTGGACAGAGCCATCCTTGACGATTTGGTCTCAGACCCACTCCTGGCCTCTTCTGCCGCACTGTCTCTCCTGGGACCTGGCCCCTGCTGGAGGCAGAAGCCTGAGTTTTCCATAGGAGCATGTTGGCAGATGGGATGGTGTGAGTGAGGAGAGGTGTGGTTTCTTACCCTCCCTCTCTCTCATGGAGGGCCTCTGAAGGAGGTTGCCTCCCCCTAGTTGTTTCAGCTCTGCTGAACAGACTGTGATCATTCCAGCTTCTACCCTGTGTCCTGGGCCCTGGCAACAGCACCTCCCTCCATCATCCTCTGTCTTGGGAAGCACAGAGGCTCTTGCTGTTGCTGACATCTGGGTTGTATTGGTGCCCCCTCTTTGCATTCCAGCTCCTCCTTGGCTATGTAGCCAGTTCTAAATGCTCAAGTAATTTCCTGGTTATACTTTGAGTTTTGTGGCCAGAGCTTGGGAGATAAAATCAAATAGACCCTCAAGAAGACAGAAAAAGAAAGCACAGGAGTCAGGTTAATCCACTTCACTCACCACTGAGCTGCAGTCCCGCATTTTAGGGACAGACAGAATGAGGCTGGTCCCTCTCCCCCTAGCTGCCTTTCACATTGGCACATGCCCTTCACATTGGCACGTGCCCTTCACCTCCCTGTCCTCATGTCTTCTACTCCCCATGTCATATGTGAAGTAATTCAGATCTTCCTCATAAAACACACAGACATTTTACACAGCAAAGACCCTCTCACTCCCAACACCTTCCTGAGGTGATGCTGTCCACACAGACTGAAGAGGACAGACAGGCCAGGACTTCCCTGGACATGTTTCCATGGAATGGAGGCTCATGTTGAATTTTTGCAGCTGCATCACACTGTTGGTCTGTATTAACTTTTTGTTTAACGAAAAACCTACAATTCTCCTTCACAAAAGTTTATGTAAATCCCTCTTCTGGAATTCATTACAACTACCAAGGAGCTATTTGCAGCTCTGAGAATACATAAGCACTCATCACTTTAACAGTCAGTAGAAATCCTTGAAGCATTCTTTCAGTATCTCATATGTACTTGAAATTTTATAAATCCTGTAGAATTTTAAAATTCTGGTCCCCAAGAGGCTTCTTATATTTCTGGTTCGGTGTTCTTCATCCACAGAGTGTTGTACCTACCAAGTCAACCCTATTTTTGACCAGTTATTTGTTTCTTTGAGTTCTTATAAATAAGTTAACTGCTTGTACTAGTAACTCTGGAATTTCCAATATGTAGTTATTTAGAAATTTGAGCCTTTATTCAGAGAAATAATACCATAGCTAATATTTAAAAACACATTTTTATGTGATAGGCAAATAGCAAGGTCCGTTACATGTGCAATCTCATTTAATATTCTTTACAGCTTTTTGATATACATACCGTTATTATCCCATTTTACAGACAAAGAAACTGAAACTTGGGTGAAACCTAACCAAGGTGCAGTCTCCATCCTTAACCATCACGCCATTGGCTGACTCAATAGAAGTGTACTGTACTGAAATAAATTGAATTATCAATTCCACCCAATTTTATAATTTTCTGAAATTGTGAATAGACTAAGGGTGGAATTAAATCAATTAAGGATATTTAGGTGATTTTCACATACTCAGATCTTCAAAAAAGCAGATATGAAGGGGTATCTGGTATGGATTTTTTTCCTTATTTTTGCATATTTATTTCTAAGCTTTTATATCTGCTTGAGATTTGAACTGTGTTTGCAAGTTATAGAGCTTAAGCCAGTAATATGTGGAACAGACTACTGTGATGCAGACACAGAAATGCATTAGTAAAATATATATCTGGTAAAAAAATTCTTCCTCTTCCCTTTTTAACAAAAGCTGGATGACTCTAAATTCCACTTTTAATGCTCTAGTAATTCCACTGATACTTAGAAAATAATATCACATAAAAAGTATTTCAAGTAACTCTTTGGGGATTCAAAGTGTTTTGAATTTTTTAATTCCTGATATTTATAAATTGTGTTCTTCTTTGCTTGATCAGTTTTGTTATGATTTTATCATTTTTATAAATCTTGTCAAAGAAACAAATATTGACTTAATTTATATTTGTTCTACTGCCCATTCATTGTTAGCTTCATTGATTTCTTCTTTTATCAAACAGCAATTTGGGAACTAAAAAAATAAATTAAATATCTAAAATTAAGACTCCAACAAGTTGGTTTAACATCAGATTGGACATGGCAAATCACAGGATTAGTGAAAAGTCAATACAACATATAGAAAATAAAGCACAGAAATAAAAAAAGTTGTGCATGACAGTTAACAGTATGAGAGATGTTAACCATTCCCCAAAGATATAAGATGCATTTAATAGAAATTCCAAAGGAAGAGAAGTAAGCTAATGGGGCAGACAGAATAGTAAAAGGGACAGTGACTGAAAATATTTTAAAATGATCAAAGATATCAACCCACAGATTCAACAATCTTCAGGAACTTTATGTAGGATCAATGCAAAGAAAACCATTGTTAGGCACATTGTAATCAAACTACTAAAAAATCCAGACACAGAAGTCTTACAAAGAGTCAGTGCAACAAGACTGAAACTAAGTTTAGAACAGAAAAGAGGGAAGACAGAGGACAAGGAAATGACATTGTTAACATGCTAAAAGACACAAATGTAGAACTTTGTGACCAGAAAAAGTATCATTCAGAAATGAAGGGAAAGAGATATTTTCAGACAAACAAAAACTGAGGGAACTATTGCAAGAAGGATTCATCTAAACACATTGTTAAAGGAAGCTCTCAAGGCAGGATGGGAATGGTCCCAGAAGGATGCATGAAAATGCAGGAGAATGAAGAGCATGAATGAGTACATGTGTGGGAAATGTACAGAAACACCAAGTGTCCAAAACGATCAAGGTAATAGCTGCTGAGTTAAAAATACATGTAGAAGAAGATTGCATGATTCATTTGTATAATGTTCTAGAGAAGGCAAACTGATAGGAACAGAAAAAGAAACCGGTTGTCAGAGGCTGGGGTGGGGGTAGGTGAGTGACTGAAGGGCACAAGGGGACTTTTTGGGATAATGGAAATACTCCAAATCTGGATGGTAGTGGTGATTACATACCAGTTTAATTAGTCAAAACTTACCAAACAGTACTTTAAAAGGGTGGATTTCATTGTATGTAAATTATTCACCAACCAAACTGATTTAAAAATTGTACATAGAACTAAAATGCCTGACAAAATGTAACACAAAAGGTGGAGGGAGTAAGTGTAATTAAAATGTTTTAAGATTCTGGCAATACTGGGGAAATTGTCAATGTAATCACATGTATTAGGCAGTCATTATGGTTCAGAACTCTTCTCCAGAACACAGAATAAATTGCCTAAAAGATTCCTGGTGGAGTAAACAGCAAATGGCAGAACCTCTTGAGGGCCAAGAGCAAGCGGGCTCGCAGTCGGAGAGCATTTGCAGTTGGGTAGGTTATATGCATGGGCTGAGGGTATGAGGCACTCAGACCAGCAACTCCCACAGGTGGGCAGCGCCGACTCCCACCTGGAACATGGGCAAGAGATACTCACCGTGGCTCTGAAAATTGTTTGCACATATATAATTTTTGGCTTTTCTCTCAAATATTTCAAAGACAAATAGCATAAAAATTGTGATTGCTACACCAGATGACAGTAAAGAGGGCACAAATGTAATATTGAAATGGTGTTTGTTATCAATGACTTGCAGATTAATAGGAAAACTAATAACCCTTTAGAAAATGACCACTTATGTTCACAGAATGTTCATGGAAGCATTAGTGCATTTAACAGTTTTGCAACTCTATTTACTTGTTGGAGCCATCAGAATAGCATTACATTTTATAGTAACATTTTAGCTTGAATGGTCATAAGTAATCAGTGTATATCCCAGCCTGCAAACAATCCTATCAGGTGACATTTGCCACAATAATGCTGTGTAACTAACCACCCTAGACAATGGTTTACTCACTGATCTTCAGGCTGGCTGGGCTGGCTTTGCCCTTTGCTGCAGTCACAGCTCTGCAGGTCTGCAGGAGGCCAGGACTTCTCAGCTCCACATGAGCTCATTCTGGGGACCAGGCTCTGAGGAAGCTCTTCTCTTGGCAGTACAAGAGGGGAAGTGGAAACCTGTGAGGCCTCCTGAAGCCTAGGTGGGGAGCCCTGGTGCAATTTCACAACTGCAGAGCATGTTAAAACAAAACTTTCATTCTTTCAGTTCCCTGATTGGCAATCTCTACTGGTTCTAGAATAAGGTCTCCACTTATGACTTTGAAATATATGTCCTTCCACATCCTAATTCTCTCCTCTTCCTGCCAGGGCCATACCAAAGTCCTCCCAAGGCCCCCTGCCTCCATCTCCCAAGTAACCAGGCCTCTTCTACTTTTCACCTTTTCTCAGATCTCTTCCATCCCTGAACCACCTTCCACCACCTGAGGCATCTGATAAAAACCCACCTATTCTCTTGAAAAAAAAAAATGTCTCCAAGGTCCCACAATTGGTTTTTGACACTCAGAAAGTGTCAGTTCCCCTTTCGGCTGGCTCCAAGCTTCAGCTGATTTCATCCACCTTTGGTGGCATGTATAGTCCACATCATTCAAGTGTTCGTGTATAATCTATATAAATTAAAGTATTTGTCTTCAGCCCTTTTTCCTGTGTTGCAGCTTTACAACCTCAACAAGAGTGTAAGTAGCCCATGCCTCAGCCTGGCCATGGTTTCCTCACCAATGCAGTGAGAGTTGCAGAAGCATCCACAGGCTACAACACCAGAAGAGCCATGGGTGTGCACTGGCTCAAGAGTCCTGAGTATTTAACAGAAGCAATGAATGATGATTGCTGCCAGGCCTGCTGTGGAACCGCCTCCTCCTGCTTCTGCCTGGCTGACTTATTTAAATTGGAGACACTGTTCTTTCCACTTAGACACCACCTTAATGGAGAATGAGGCCACTGGGTTAATGTTTAGTAAGAGTCTCTTTGCAGGGGTAGATTCTAAGAAAAACTAAAGAGGTATTGATTCTCTATCCACTAATATATATTTTTAAGGGCCAGGCAGTCTGGTGAATGAAGCATAATTGTCTATAAATGCACATGCATACCCAGACAAACAGATAAAACCACCCTTCTAAGTTCATTGCTAACAATATTGATCTTGGGCTGTAAAGCTGATACCTAAACCTGAATGTTGTGTTGACTGTGCTGAGTTGGGATGAGTCACAGTCTGGGTGTCATTCCTGCATCTCAATATTGTCCTTGAAAGGGGCAGCATATTAGAGGAAAGATGGGCAAAATTCAGACCAGAAGTCCTCTGACACCAGCATCTACCAGTTCGGATATTATACTTTAGTTATGTAAGATGTAAACTTTAAGGGAAGCTGAGTAAAAGTATATATAGGCACACTTTGTACTATTTTTGCAACTTTCCTGGATATCTATAATTATTTCAAAATAAAAAGTGAAAAAAGATGCCACAGATTGGGAGAAAATATTTGCAAAACACATATTTTATAAAGCATTTTTATTAAAATATTTAAAGAACATTCATTCTACAATAATAAGAAAACAAAATTTCTAAAAAATGAGCAAACGATCAGTACAGACACATACCCTTAGAAGACAGAGATGCAGATGTCAAATAAGCATATTAAGAGATGCTCACCATTATTAGTGTGGATGGAAATGCAAATTAAAACCACAGTGAGATACCATTACAGACCCTCTAGAGAGATTCAAATGAAGACGTCTGACTATACCAAGTGTTATGAGGATGTGGAACAACGGGAACTCTCGTACATCACAGGGTGGAACGCAAAATTGCACAGCCACTCTGGAGAACAGTTTGGCACTTTCCTAAAAATTAAAAGAAATGGGTGCCATATAATCTGGCCATTCCACTGCTAAGAATTTACCCAAGAGAAATAAAAGCATATGCCAACACAAAGATTTGTAAGCAAATGTCCATAGCCCCTTCATTTGTGCTAGCCCCAAACTAGAAGCAACCCAAATGTCCATCAACAGTGAGCAGAAAAACAAACTGATATACCATCAATCAGATACTCCCATTGCAATGGTCTGAATGCTTGTGTTCACAATTCATAGGTTGAAACCTAACCCCCACTGTGATGGTATTAGGAGATGGGGCCTTTGGGAGATGATTTGGTCATGAAGATGATTAGGAGCCCCCATGAATGGGGCTAGTGTCCTTATGAAAGAGACCCCAGGGGGCTCCCTTGCCTCTTCTGCCATGTTAGGACACAGTGAAAATGATTTCTGAACCGGAAAGGGAGCCTCACCAGACACCGAATGTGCAGACAGCTCGATCTTGGACTTCCAGCCTCCAGAACCTTGAGAACTAAATTTCTGTTGTTTATAAGCCAGTCTATGTAGTAGCAGCCCGGATGACTGAGACAGTAATCAACAGAATGGAACAAAGTATTGAATCACACAACAACACAATCAAATCTCTAAATAATTTCACTCAAAGTCAACAACAGTAAAGAACACATTCTGCATTATTTCACTTATATGACATTCCAGAGAATGCAAGTCTATCTATGGTGACAGAAAGTAGGGCAGTGGGTGCCGGGGATCTAGGGGTTGGAGGAAGAGAGGGGCAGATGAAACTGAGGGAGAGGAACCTTCACTATCTTCTTGATGTGGTGATAGTTTCACAGGTATGGTTCACATATGTCCAAAGTTACTGAACTGTGCACTTTAACTACGTGCAGTTTATTGTGTAACAAATATACCTCAGTAACACTGTAAAAAAGGAATATAAGGAGACATCACTGGAACCATGAGTCATCAGCAAACTCACTGGTAGACACTCCAGGAGCAGATCGTGAGAATACAGGATTTGGACAGCTGACCAAGGTCACAGCACAGATACGATGCCAAAGACCCAAACCTGTCCATCCAGGTTTGTGCAGCCAACAGAACATGCAATATATTCTATCAATAATCCAGCAGAGGAGAGGACCAGAGGGACCGGGAGTGAGCTAGACTGTTTACCCCTGTATTTCCTCAGAACCCTTGACATCAAGGTTTCTGTCAGTTATAGCTAAATTAGAAAAACAAGGATTAGGTAGTTAGCTTTCCATAAAACTAAACACATTCACTTTTTCCTGAGTATGAATAATTACAATAACAATAATAGGCTTGCATGTAATTGAATGTGTCCTTTATACCACTTGTGCTTCTATCCAATGATCCTCACAACAAAACTATGAGGCTTATACTATCATTGGTTCCAGGTCTCAGATGAGAAGTGAGGCACAGAGTCTAACCACCTGCCCCATGTCACACAGTAGTAAGGGTGGAGCAATGTTTATATCACTTTTAATTGGGGGTACTAAAATGTCCTTGATTTTATTAAACAGTATGCTTAGACACCTTTCAGGGTGAGTTTCTGGGGGGGGACCAATGGTTTTCCATTGCAGAAAAACGTGTAACTATATTCCAGTTCTTCCCTTAAAACAGAAAAGGAAACACCCAAAAATAACCCTTGTAGACTGCCTCCTCTGAGAAGGAGTAGGAGCAGCTGGCTCTCCCTAAGGCTTTAATCCCATTTCCACCCTAATTTCAATGAGGCGATGCGTTTTCTGGGGCAAAGCCACACTTTGAAGACAGGGCTGAGAGGGTGTGACTCTAGTGTGCTTTGTATCATATCTCCCCACAGAGGTGAAAGTGTTCCTGGAAATCAAGGATGCCAGCTGCTGAGCCAGCCTCAGCCTCAGAGCCGCTGCCAGAAGTGGAGATGCAGGTGGCTCAGAAACACAAGAAATAATTCTGGCTTCTGGTCAGAGGACATCTCCATTAGACAAAACATACAGAGAAATACAAATGGCTCAAGCACAGATGGGCACAAGCTTCCCCAGCATCCAGTGGCCCAGGGGCTGTGCTGAGATGGGCCAGAACTTGGGTCATGTTCTGCTGCTGTTGTCTTGAGAGTTGTAATAATTTTTGAACAAGGGGCTCACATTTTTATTTTTTGTACTGGGTCTCCCAAATGGTGCAGCTGTCCTTTGGGGGCATAATTGCTGTTATCAAAATGCAGCAGCAGTATCTCAAAAAAAAAAAAATCCAAATACAAAATGGAGAAAAAGACAGAGCAGGCATTGCTCCTGGAGAGGAGGAGATACGGGGAAATGGCAAATAGGCACTTAAAAAGATGTGAGCCATTTCCTGGAAATGCAAATGAGAATCAGAATGAGATATCATCTGGACATATTCGTCAGAACGCCTTTAACAAAATAACAAAATACAGGAATAGTATCAAACTGTTAGCGAGGTCGTGGACAAGCTGAGTCACTCACTCATGCCTCACTGGTGGTGATGGAAAATGGTATGGCTGCTGTGGAAAACAGTGTGGGAGTTTCCAAAACTCACATGCAAGGAAAAAGACAACAAGAAGTTGCAACCTCTGGGGGCTGGACTGGTGGCATAGTGGTTAAGTTCAGGCTCTCTGCTTCAGTGGCCCAGGGTTCACAAGTTCAGATCCCGGGCATGGACCTATGCACCACTTATCAAGCCATGTGGTGGCAGGCATCCCACATATAAAGTAGAGGAAGAAGGGCATGGATGTTAGCCCAGGGCCAACCTTCCTCACCAAAAATAACCCCACAAAAAGTTGTAACCTCTCAGCTCTTGGAATGTCCTGCCTCATAAAAGTTTCTTGAGACTCCCGGTGTGATTTCTGGTGAGGGGCCTTGGGCCTTCCAGTCTCAGTTGGACCTCCAAGAAGTCAGCTTTGTGGGGTCTTGTGAGTCCTTCTAGGGAGTGAGGCATCAAACTTGAGGGGAGTCTGGAGGATGCCACCTCCAAGTGGACCTCAACAATGTTCATGTTCATTCACGCAGAATCCTGGACATGAATGTTCTTAGCAGCTTTGTTCATCACAGCCCCAAACTGGGAACCACACAAAGTCCTTCAAAAGCCCCATCCCTTGCCTGTGCCAGTGGAGCTCTGGAGAAAAGAAACTATATAAAAGTGGCCACCAGATGGCACCTGACAATTAGTGCCAACTTCAGCAGGAGGGATCCGGATCACAGGCTGGCGGGAGTGCACAGCCTTGGCCCACCACCCAATCGCTTTCTGGCCCACCTAGGATTGTGTCTCTCAGCCTGGGGCAGCCAGGAGTGTGTCCCACGAGGCCCTGAGGCAGGGCATCCACCTCAGAACTCCCCACTGGCATGGCACAAACCTGGGGACAGAAGGGGGACTTGGAAAATTGAGGGAGGGCAGTTGCTGGGAAGGGGACAGGCTCCCCCATGTGACTCCTGGGCTGGGCCAGCTAGCTGACACAGATGTGGAAGATTCCCTCAGAGATGCCAGCAGGTGGGAGCACCTCCTGGGCCTTGGGAGGACATAGAAAAATGTGGTGGGCAGAGACTGTCAAGCCAAAACCATGCAAGTCATCAGAGGATGACAACAAGGACAGAGGAACTATGGAGGAATTGTTTGTATCCTGTCATTTCCAGTCCACAAAGTCTTTCTAAGGCAGACAGACAAAGCCCAGAGGCCATCAAGGAAATGACTGATACGCTTTACCACAGAAAACTTTAAAAGACAAAATGTGTCTCTGCATTGGCCACAATAAAGTCCAAAGACAACACACCGGCAGGGGCTGGGGGGGAGAGCATGGATGCAAATGCATGTGTGCTGATAATAATATCGATTTCAGCAGTCCTTACCTTCATAACAAACAAGTAAACTGACAAAAATTGTGGGGGTGGGGTGGGGGAAGAGACTTCATAGCCATCCACTCATCAAATAAAGTTCCAGTACACCTGTACACCACCATGCTGAGAGAGAGAGAGAGAGAGAGAGAGAGAGAGAGTGTGTGTGTGTGTGTGTGTGTGTGTGTGTGTGTGTTTGAAATGAAGTAAATGTTGACGTTGAACTGTTCCATGAAACTAGAAAAAAAAATTGTAGATCTTTTGCCATTAAAAAAAAATTTTTTTTACTCTTACAAAAGAAAATAAGATGTTAAAGGCAAGCATAGAGTGAAAAACAGTTGAAAAAACAAAAACTTAGTTCTCTTAATAGAGAGGCCTCATCCTTTTTGAGCCTAGGAAATTATTTTGACTAACATAGAATTTCTGTCTTTTGTGTAGATTTACTCAAAGGTGAAGAAAAACCTTTTACAATTTCTTTATCAAAAGCAGACAAGAAGTGGGAAAAAAAATTATCCTTTTAAGAGAGAGAAAACCAAATTCTAATTTTGCACCAGCTTACTTCTGATATTGAAACTCACTTAACTAAATTCATTTTAGCCTTAACCAACTTGACCATGAACCAAACTGTTTTCTCAGTTTTTTCCCACAAACCTTTTATACTCCTTTTCAAAAACAAAAATATCTTTATTTTTTATATCTTCTTTACCAAAAACATCCATCTTCCTTTCCTTGAATACAAAGATGTTCCTCTTATTAGTTTTAGTAGCTTTAATCACATATATTAATTAGAATTTTTAACCCTTAGAAACCCTTAATTTTAGTGAAAACTAAGACGTAATTATGAACTGTCTTTTACATTAGCATTCTGTGGCATGGCAAATTTATAAATACTTTTTATAATTTTTAGAAACATGTTATTTCATAGTATACTTTTAATAAAGCACTAGACACATTTATTAATAGGCCCAAACATCTTTTAATTTCTCTCTCCTAAGAAGACAACAGTGGCTAAACCTATATTTAATAATTAATGTCTAATATTTTATCTTGTTTGGAAATGATCTAGATATTCAATGAATTTTTTCATCACTTAATTTCACCTAGAAAAACTTTAAAGTTTCAAGTTACCAAAGAGATTTTGGAAATTATTTTAAGTACACATGCCATAAAATATAATTATTGCTAAAAGTTCAGAGTGACGTCAGCATTGTGGTGCTGTGAGTTGTTCCCTTTGTCTCTCCCCTCTAAGGTACAACCAAACAGACATCTACTGACCAACACATGAATCCCTATATAGCACAACAGGATGCCTGAGAGATCCATGCAGCTGTAGGGGACAAGATAAACCCTCTACCCACTCTACGTCCTTCTGGCTGGGCTACAAATTAAACTGTTGGAATTAAACTGAGATGTAATAACAGAAGAAAATCAAACAAAGCTTTATAACAAGTATACATGGGAGAGATTCAGGAAAACTGAGCAACTCACCAAAATGGCTGAGGTGCCAGCTTAAATATTATCTTCAGCTAATGACAAAGGAGGATGTTGGGGTGTGGTTTGGGGTTTCAAGGTGGAGTAAGGCAATTTACATTCAGATGGAAATGTAAATGGGTCAACTACAGACAATGTAACCTGAGAGACATGTTTTACACTACCTTACAGTTTCTTATGGCATTAGCTCCTTCCTGGAACAGGCTCTTCTGTTTTAATTCTTTTAGGCAGATGGGGGGAGGTCAAAGTTTCTTTCAGAGTCTTTTGCTCTTAAAAATAATCAAGCCAAAGAGACACTTTGGGGGTGGCCAATTCTGATCCCCCACACAGCTACACATCTGAATGTGGGTAGGCTAGACCTCTGGGAAGCAGTGGAACTAGGGGACTGGCCCCCTCCTACTCCAAGGTGGCAGCAATGCAGGACATGGGTCTTCATGCTGCAGCCAGCATGACTGTGAGTGGAGGCAGGGGCAGCCCATTCTGCATGTGAACACTCGTGGAGTGCTGGATACCCAGCCTGTTAGAGCACCCACTGAGTGGTGGCAGCCCTGCATGCATGGATGTGCCCCATTGAGTGGTGGCAGTGGCCCAATCCACATGAACATGGAGTGGCCTGACCAGCACAACTATGAGCAGATGAGGCAGAAACAGAAAAAAACAGCCCCCTGTCACCCCCCCTCCATGGTGTCAGGTGGAGTCTGTGGCCAGAAGCATCAGAAACCATGGCAGAACTGGTGACACAGCCCCTAGTTATGGCAACCCCAACACTAGCTTCACCAGCCGTGGGGGCTGCATACAAGTTCCTGGGTCCCTGGGACCCCACCATTGACAGTAACACCTCTGAACCCAGCACCCCTGGTGGCAGTGCTACCAGCACCCCAAGAAAACCTGGGAAGAGCAGCACAGGTGGTGAATGGGACAGCAGTGTCTGAGTGCATGGAGAGCCAGTGGAGGAACACAAGACCCAGGTGATCAGAACCAAAGTAACCAAAGCTTTACCCAAATAAGAAAAGGTGATTACTACCACAAATACGCCAGCAGAGGATCAATCCATCGAACACCATGCAGAACTGCAGTAACATGGCATAACAGAAGGAAAATGACAACTCTCCAGAAACCAAACCTGAAGTCACAGAAGATTACAATCTAACTGAGAGAGAACTCAAAACAGCTGTTATAGAAAAACTCAATGAGTTACAAAAAACTCAGAAAGACAGATCAATGAGCTCAGAAATAATTTAATGAACAGAAGGAATACTTCACCAAAGAGATTGAAGCTCTAAGAGAAAAACCAAACAGAAATTCTGGATATGAAGAACACAATTAATTAGATTAAAAAATAATGTAGAAATTGTTTTTAAAAAACACAGAGCAGACCATATGGAGGAGAGAATTAGTGAGCTCAAAGATAAAAAACATAGAAATGCTTCAGGTAGAGGAGGAGAGATAACTAAGACTTTTTAAAAATGAAGAAATTCTTTGAGAAATATCCAGCTCAATTTGGAAAAGTAACAAAGGCTTCTAGGTCTCCCAGAGGGAGAGGACAGGGAGAAAGAGGCAAAGAGCTTATTCAAAGAAATAATAACTGAGAATTTCCCAAACCTGGTGGAGGAACTAGACATGCAAGTACAAGACCCCAATAGAACTCTTAATTACGTCAATGCAAAAAGACCCTCTCCAAGGCATGTAGTGTTAAAACTGTCAAAAGTCAATGGCAAAGAAAAAAGATTAAGGGCAGCAAGAGAGAAGAAAATAAATTACCAAAGAGCCACCATCAGGCTTTCAGCAGATTTCTCAGCAGAAACCTTACAGGCTAGGAGAGAGTGGAATGATATATTCAAAATGCTGAAAGAAAAATGCTTTCAGCCAACAATACTCTATCCAGTGAAATTATCCTTCTGATGTGATGGAGACATAAAAGCTTTCCCAGATAAGAAAAAACTAAGGGAGTTTATCACCACTAGGCCTGCATTACAAGAAATGATGAAGGGAATCCTCCTACCTGAAACAAAAAGGCAAAGATTTACAAAGCTTTGAGCAAGTAGATATATAGATGAAAATCAGAAAGTTACAGCTCTTTATCAGAATAGATTAGCAAACAGTTAATTATAACATAAAGGATAAAGGGAAAGAAAGCATCAAAAATAACAATAAACACCTCCATTTGGTCCCAAACTCACAACACATATAAGAATAATTTGTGACAATAAAAACATAGAAGGGGAAGAGTAAAATGATGGAACCTGCTTAGGCTAATGGAGATAAGGGGCTGTCAGAAAATGGACTATCTCATCTATGAGATCTTTTATACAAACCTCATGGTAACCACCAAACAAAAAAATCAGAGCAGAGTCACAAATTATAAAGAGAGAGAAAACTGAGAAAATCCTCAAAGAAAACCACCAAATTGAAATGGCAGTAAGAAACAAAAGGAAAAAGAATCAATGGAAATATAAAACAACCAAAAGATAAAGAAACAAAAGACAAAATGGCACTATTAAGCCCCCATATATCAATAATCACTCTAAATGTAAATGGATTGAATTCACTGATCAAAAGACAGAATGGGTGGATGGATTAAAAAACAAGGCCCAACAACATGCTGCCTCCAGGAAGCATGTCTCAGCTCTAAAGAAAAACATAGCTTCAGAGGTAAGGCATGGAAGACGATACTCCAAGCAAATGGCAAGCAAAAGAAAGCAGGCGTAGCCATACTTATATCAGACAAAGCAGACTTCAAGATAGAAAAAGATGATAATAGACAAAGATGGGCAGGCATTATATAATGGGAAAAGGGTCATTCCACCAAGAAGAAATAATATTTATTAACATCTATGCACATAACACAGGAGAACCAAATTACTGACCTAAAGGGAGAAATTGACAGCAAAACAATAATAGTAGTGGACCTTAACACCCCACCTATGTCCGCGGATAGATCATACAGACAGGAAGTCAATAAGGCCATAGTTGCCTTAAATGAAACACTAGACCAGATGGACTTTATATACATATTCAAATGTTATATATATAACATTCCATCCAACAACAGCAGAATACACATCCTTCACAAGAGCACATGGAACACTCTCAAAGATAGATCATATGTTGGGAAACAAAGCAAGCCTCAATAAATTAAGAAAATGGAATTCACATCAAGCATCTTTTCTGACCACAGTGCTATGAAACTAGAAATCAACTGCAAGAAAGGAGCTGGGAAAGTCATGAATATGTGGAAACTAAACAACATGCTACTGAATAACTATTGGATCAACAACAAAAAAATCAAAGGAGAAATAAAAAAATACTGGGTTAGCCCTGATAACCTAGTGGTTAAGGTTTGGCATGCTCCACTTCAGCAGCCCAGGTTTGGTTCCCAGGCATGGAACCATGCCACTCCTTGGTCAGCAGTCATGCTGTGGTGGTGGCTCACATAGAAGAACTAGAAGGACTTACAACTAGAATATACAGCTATGTACTGGGGCTTTGGGGATGAAAAAGAAAAAGAGGAAGTTTGGCAACAGATGCTAGCTCAGGGCGAATCTTTCCCGTCCAAAAAAATGAAAAGAATAGAGTTTAAAAAAATAAACCTAGAGACAAAGGAAGATGAAAACACAACATACCAAAACTTATGGGATGCAGCAAAAGCAGTACTAAGAGAGAAATGAATAGCAATACGGGCCTACCTCAACAAACAAGAAAAATCTCAAATAAACAATAGCTTACCCTATACCTAAAAGAACTAGAAAAAGAAGAACAAAGCCCAAAGTCAGTAGAAGTAAGGAAATAATAAAAATTGCAGCAGACAGAAAAGAAATAGAGACTAAAAAAAAAATAGATAAAATAAAAAGGAAATTAAGATCTGGTTCTTTGAGAAGATAAACAAAACTGACAACCCTTGAGCCAGATTCACTAAGAAAAAAAGAGAGAAGACTCAAATAGATAAAATCAGAAAGGAAAGAAGAGAAATGACAACAGACACCACAGAAATGCAAAGAATTATAAGAGAACCCTATGAGCAGCTATACACCAACAAACTGGACGACAACCTATAAGAAATTGATAAATTCTTAGAATTATACAACTTCCCAAAACCGAATCAAGAAGAAATAGAGAATCTGAATAGACCATTCACAAGTAAAGAGATTGAAATGGTAATCAAAAACCTGTCAGTAAACAAAAGTCCAGGACAAGATGGCTTCCCTGAAGAGTTCTATGAAACATCCAAATAAGACAATATCTGGCCTCCTCAAACTCTTCCAAAAAATCAAAGAGAAGGTGACACTTCCTAACTCATTCTATGAGGCCAACATTACTCTGATATCAGAACCAGACAAGGACAGTAGGAAAAAAGAAAAGTACCAGCCAATATCACTGATGAACCTTGATGCAAAAATCCTCAACTAAATATTAACAAATCAAATGCAACACAGCAAAAGGATCATCCACCACGGCCAACCAGTATTTATTCCAGGCATGCAGGAATGGTTCAACATCCACAAATCAATCAATGTGAATACACCACATTAACAAAATGAAGAATAGAAACCACATGACCATCTCAATAGAGGCAAACAAAGCATTTGACAAGATCCAACATCCATTTGTGATAGAAACTCTCAATAAAATGGGTATGGAAGGAAAGTACCTCAACAGAATAAAGACCCCATACGGCACACCCACAGCCCTACATCATACTCAATGGAGAAAAACTGAAAGCAATTCCTCTGAGAACAGGAACAAGACAAGGATGCCCACTCTTGCCACTCTTATTCAACATAGTACTGGAAGACTGAGCCAGAGCAATTAGACAAGAAAAAGAAATTAAAGTGGTCAAAGTCAGAAAGGAAGAGGTGAAACTCTCACTATTTGCAGATTACATGATTCTATATATAGAAAACCCTAAAGAATCCACCAAAAACCTACTAGAAATAATCAATAAATACAGTAAAGTTGCAGGATACAAATCAACGTACAAAAATCTGTTGCATTTTGACACACTAATAACAAACTAGTGGAAAGTGAGGTTAAGAATACAATCCCATTTACAATCACAACAAAAAGAATAAAATGTCAAGGAATAAACTTAACTGATTAGGTGAAAGACCTATACACTGAAAACTCTAAGACATTACTGAGAGAAATTGAAGAAGACATAAAGAGATGGAAAGATATTCCACGCTCAAAGATTGGAAGAATAAACATCATTAACAAGGTCTGTTTGTATAGAATTCTCTCATTCTCAACTTCCTAACCTTGACAATAACATAAGAATGTCAGTCTCCTTCTAGGATAGGGAGGACATCTTCATGGTGGGGGGAGGTTGGTTGGTTGGTTGGTTGATCGATCTCCTACTTCCAGGAAGAAAAGAAGGAGGGTCAGTACTCCTTTCTTGCACCTGCTGTCTGAGGGGTAAGGTTTTGTTTGTTTTTGTTATTATTGTTTTCCTTTAAAGTGTCTTATGTAGCTCAAAACACTATTCTGGCGTCCTTTCCATCTAAGTGTTTGACCTCAGGTTTCAGCTTTTGACAGGAGGAGGGACACACTTTTCTGGGGGACTCATCTTTCTGTCAAGATGGGGTGGGCAAAGAAGGATAAGTTTGGTGGAGATGGGCCCATGCCTATTCTTTTCTCAAGTGATGGAAAAATCATTCAGCTCTTGCCAGATGGGATATAATTTCCCCATGAACCCTCAGGCAAGATATCAGGGGAAACAACGGAGAGCAAAGGTTTGAAGAATGTAGAGAGGATAGGTTCTAGATGGTAGGGTCTCTGGAGCAATGATTTCATTGGAGACCCACCAAAGTCAATGATTTATGTACCACATTTAAGGCCAATTTCGTCTGTAGGTCATTTGGAATTGAAAAGGCTACCATCTGAGCCACTTTTGGATATTGTCTCCAGCTCTCCTGAGTGGTGGAGCTTGCAAGTCTAAGATGGGGCACATCTAGGGAGAGAATTGTGCTAGAGAAAGGGAGGCAGCAGTAAGTCATTGAGTATAAGTCTTTAAAGGAGACTGACTCTTCTAAAGTAGATGAGGTAGAAGGAGACAAGCTGGATTTTTGTTGTGTGTGTGTTAGGTATTTAGGTTGAGGGGATGTGGTGGTAGGGGTGGGAGTGGTGTTTATGTTCTGGGTAAGATGAAAAAACTCTTAAAGTGGAGATTTGGGTACCAGGGGTCTGCTCTGGCAGGATGGGAGGGTGCGGATGGGTCCATTTGGCAAGAAATCAGAAGAATCTGTAGTAGATCAGACTCAGGCCCTTTAAGAAATAGGCAGAGAGAGGAGTTTAGCTTTGCTCATCACAGCAACTAGCACATCAGGAGTAACTACAGAAGGTTCCCAAAGTGAATTAAGTTGCAGGAGCCAGTGGTCCTTGTAACTCTCTCAGCCCTCAGACCCCAGGCAGGCAGGCAGCAGCTACTACTGTCCTACTTTCTGGTGGTCTGGGTCCATCCCCCACCCCCACCCCCACCCATAGGGGAGGGTGGTCCCAGAACAAGTTTCCTGTCATCCACAATCACCTTACCACCCCGACAACTTTGCCCAAGATACCAACACAGCTGTACCCATGTGGGATTTTCCTGCAGACAAGGCCCCTGGTTCACCATTTAGGATGAAACCCCCAGCTTTCCATTGCCTGGTTGGTGGACTCGCCAGCCAGGGAGTGAGGAGAGGAAGTCAGGTCAATTAATTCCAATGGACCTCATGAAATTGTTTCATTCACATGCAGAATGTTCTCTGGTAAATTCAGAGCCTTTCAGTTTGCTTCCCCCAGACTTCTCTCCATTGAATGGCTTTCTTCAACTCCCCCACCCTTAGGCTACAGCTTCTAAATGGCAGGCAGGGAGGTGGGGAGGAAGGATTTTGGGAAAGGGTGGGTGTCTGAGAAACTTGCCTTGTCTGGGGCAAAAAGAATCCCCCTCCTTTCCCTAACCCCACTAAACCACTTGAGAATCATGGACATGAAGGCTGACTTCTAACTTTACGTCTTCCTTGCTGCAAGGTGTGTGGTGGGGGTGGAGGTGGGGGGTGGGGAGGAGGGGGAGCCAGGTCAAAGTGAGACACCAAATGGATGATCTTGGTGTGTTAGATTTCATAGGACAAACCCAGTCTTGGAGTCTCAAGGGCCAGGGGAGGCCTGGCAGGGGATGGTTTGACTCATCCTCCCTCGGTTATGGGCCCAGCAAGCAAACTCTTAACTGGCAATGCTCTGCTGTAGGTGCAGGGTTTGATCATTCATATTCAAGTTCACTCGATTGGTCTGCCCTCCCTCTCCCACCCACTTCCTTCCCACAGGAAATCCTCAGTCTCGTGCCACATCCTCACTGGAAGTTTCACAAACCACCTCCCCACCCTTAAAAAGAGGAAGGAAGATGGACAAATACGAACAAGCCCCACTGACAGCACCTCCAAATGAAGGGGGGTAGGGCTCTTGTTGGGCAAACTGTGACTCTAGGCTGTGATTGTTTTAAAATCAAATAAAACTTTGTTTTAAAAATCAAACTTTGAGTTAACATGATGAGCAGGATGTGAATGGACCTCATGCCACTGAACCATATGTTTATGAAGGGTGAAAAGGATACATTGTAAGTGATGTCTATTTTTAAGCACAATTTTAAAGAGCAGAACAAAACACCCTCTCCTTGACCTGGAGCAAGGGAGATCCTGGGTCTGTCAGAGAGGGTCATGCCACCTGCAGTGTGAACCACCAGGGTTCAGCCATTTGAAATATTTTCTTCCTCTCGAGGTGACTAAAAATTGCCAATGACTGCAGGTGTAGGTGCTGTTTTTCCCATCAAGGAAAGTCAGGGAGAATTTCAGCATTTCAAAGCATGCCTTGTCCACCTTTCACTGCATGAATTATGTGTAATTTCTGAATCACCTTACTTCTTGAGTCACTTTCTTCTCTCTTGGAGAGGGGCAGGAGCACATGGAAACAGTGCACAGCAACTGTGTCACCAAATTCACCAAAACATATAAAACAACTATTAGCAGAATGATACGGGAGAAACTGAAAGCAATATAACAATAGTAGGGGACTTTAATACCACTAACATCAATGGAGAGGTCATCTAGAGAGTCTGGAAGCTATGGCCTTAAATGACGCATTAGACCAGATGGAGTTAATAGATATATACAGAACATTTCATCCAAAAGCAGCAGAATACACATTCTTCTCAAGTGTACATGGAACATTCTCAAGGATAAATCATATGGTGGGACACAAAACAAGTCTCAATAAGTTTAAAAAGATTGAAACAATACGAAGCCAATAACTTTTCTGAGCACAATGTTATGAAACTGAAAATGAACTACAAGAAGAAAACTGGAAAAATCACAAATATGTGGACACCAAACAACATCATACTGAACAACTATTAGGTCAATGAAGAAATCAAAGGAAAAATAAAAAAAAATACAGAGAGATAAATGAAAATGAACATAAGACATACCAAATCTATGGGATGCAGCAAAAGCAATGCTAAGAGGGAAGTTTATAGCAATACAGACCTACCTCAAAAACAAGAGAAAGCTCAAATAAACAATCTAACCTAAAGAATGTAGAAAAAGGAGAATAAATGAAGTCCAAAATCAGTAAAAGGAAGGATATAATAACAATCACAAGGGAAACAAATGAAATAGAGACTGGAAAAAAATAGAAAAAACCAATGAAAATGAGAGCTGCTTCTTTGAAAATATAAACAAAACTGACAAATCTTTAGCTAGACTTACTACGAAACAAAGACAGAAGATTCAAATACATAAAAACAGAAATAAAAGGGAAGTTATAACATATACCACAGAAATAGAAGGGATCATAAGAGACTATCACAAACAGCTATACACCAACAAATTAGAAAATCTAGAAGAAATGGATAAATTATTAGAATCATACAACTTTCTGTGACTGAACCATGAAAAAAATAGAAAATCTGAATAGACAGAACACTAGTAAGGAGATTTGAAACAGCAAAGGAAAACTTCACAAAAAAATTGAAGTCCAGGACCAGATGGCTTCACTGGTGAATTCTACCAGACATTCTTAGAAGATTCAATGCCTATCCTTCTCAAACTCTTCCAAAAAATTGAAGAAGAGGGAATGATTCCTGCCTCATTTTAAAGGCCAACATTACCCTGGTACCAAAACCACACAAGAACAACACAAGAAAGAAAATTATAAGCCAATATCTCTGATGAACATAGATGCAAAAATTCTTACCAGAATATTAGCAAACTGAATACAACAATACATTAAAAGGATCATACAGCTTGATCAAGTGGGATTTATTCCAGGGATGCAGGGATGGTTCAGCATCTGCAGATAACTCAATGGGGTACACCACATTAACAAATTAAAGGATAAAAATCTTTGATCATCTCAACAGATGCAGAGAAAGCACTTGACAAGATTCAGCATCCATTTATCATACAAACTGTGAATACAATGGGTATAGAAGGAAAGTACCTCAGCGTAATAAAGGCCACATATGACAAAAACCACAGCTAATATCATTCTCAATGGAGAAAAACTGAAAGCTATCCCTCTAAGAACAAGAACCAGACAAGGATGCCCATATTCACCACTCATTCTTTTTTTTATTGAAATAAAATTTGTTTATAACATTGTGTAGGATTCGGGTGTACATTATAATTTCATATCTGTATATACTATAGCGTGCTCACCAACAAAGGTGTAGTTTCCATTCATCACTATATAATTGACCCCCTTTACCCATTTTTCCCTCTCCCCACCCCCTTCCCCTCTGGTAACCACCAATCTTGTCTGCTTCAATCAGGTTGGTTTTGTTTGGTTGGTTTGGTTTGGTTAATCAGCCATGAGCTAGTATAGACAACTTTTTTCATGGCTAAATCATGAAGATACTCGGCTGTATATAATAAGATAATACAGAGTTAAGGAAGCTATGTTTCAATTTAAATTTGAGTGGTCAGGGAAGGCAAACATATTTGTTAACGATAAGCTGAGGCATATTAAAATTTTTAAGAGTTTATTTGAGCAAAAATCAATTTGAATCAAGTAGCATCCAGTGTAGAGTGGATTGCAATATCTTGAAGAGTTAAGGAGAGGTTCCTGATCATAGCCTCATTTGCACTTACTCCTAGCCAGGAGAGTAGGGATCTGCCAAAGGATGTGAGCTTTAAATCATGAGTACCTCCTGGAAATTCCCATTTGTGTCAGTGGCTCAGGACTAAAAAGTTGACAGCCACAGTGGCCAGTAAAATTTAAAGGTCTCTAGACCGTATGGGCGGTTTTATTCTCGTTACCCTTGTCTTGTGTCTCTTTCTTTGTATAGAGCCTAGATGCAAGGTTTCCTGGGTTTGGAGTTGTTAATTGGAGGCAGGGAATGGACCCCCAGGTTTAGGGAGTCTGGCATGATAGGGACAGGGGTGAAATTGTCCAGAGAAATGGATGCATTGGAAATCAGGGAGAAGTCTGTGATGGGCAGGATCATCACCACTGTGGCAAATCCAGCAGTCATTTGGAGGTTGGATTACCTTCCTTTGCAATGGCCTGAGATATGTGAACAATGGCATTATTCTTTCAGGCCAGAGCAAGGAAAAAGGTGAACAAACAAACAAAGAAATTCACTGTGTAAGAATTAGGAAAACGATGGTCAGAGAGGGAAGGAGGAATGGAAAGAAATGTTCTTGATCTGACATCTTGGGAGGAAGCAGTCTACCTTGAAGTTGGCTACTTCTCTTCCTAGTCAATTTGATTTTGGGGTCTCCAGCATTTGACAGGACCAGATGTCAGGTGGAGCCTTCTTCAGTTGTGAAATATGCACCCAAGGTTCGACACCTTGTAATTTGGCAGCAGTGTCATGGGCCAAGTGTACTTGGTAGGATACTTTCCATGAATCTTCCTTTTGCAAAAGCATCAGAGTAAAATAATAACTGTAAATGACAAAAGACTTAAAAATCCCCACTGTTAAAGATCTGAGGAGAATTCATTATAATGGAATTGAGAAGGAAATTTGGTTATTTCTGTGACATACAACACTTAAAGACAATAAGTAGAATCACAATTGAAAACACTATACAAGGACATATCAGATTTTTGGAAATTTCATACAATTTTTAGAACACATATTAATAATATGCATCATATAAATGTAATTTAAGAGGGTTTATCATTGCTTATTTGACAATGTTTCCCATGTAATTTAACATGCCAAATAAACCTAATTAGTTGAACATCTCTCTTTTACAAGGTGAAGGACAAATTTTTTGAGGTTTTCCAGGGGCCATCTGGGAAATATCAAAGTTACGCTCAGTTCAAAAATATTCCTCTTAGAGTTTGATTTGGGTAAGTTTTCAAAACATCTAAAAGTTTGAAAATTTGACTAAATAGGATCACAGATCATTATGAAATAACACTTGATTATCCATTTAACCAAAGTGACAATAGAAAAATGTACAGGCTATTACAGAAGGTTATATAATTGAAAAAAAACTTAGCTTTTTTAATATTGAGAAGATTGGATTTTCTTAAGTAATCAAAGACCTTATAAAGACAATAAGAAGCACAATAAATCATTTTGGTAAGACACAAAATCTTTGCTTTCCACATTTCCAGTTAGATTTACCCAAAAGGTAAAAAGCCCCCTAAAACCAAAAAAAAATTTTTTTTCACAATTTCTTATCAAGAGCAGACCATAGTCTAAGAAAACTTTGTCCTTTTAACAGAGAGACACCAAATTTTAGTTTTGCACCAGTGTACTTTTGATATGAAAATTAATTCTTTAAAAACTTAAATCCATTCTAAACATAAAATTCCTTTCCCAAGATTCCCTTTCCACAAACATACAACTTTTGATATCCATTCAAAATTTGTCCTATGCTTTTTCCTCTTTCTCATTCTGGAACAATCAGTCATTTTACTTTCCTTACCTACTTTTCATACACGTTGTTTTCTTTCACCCTTATTATTTATAAGTAGTTTTAATTACATACATTGATTAGAATTCTTGATCCTTAGCGCCCTTTATTCCAGTGATAACTAAGAAATAAGCAATTGTGGACTGTCTGTTACACTAGCATTCTGTGGATTGGCAGATTTATAAATATATTTCATAACTTTTAGTTTATCCTTCCTTATAACAAATTTTTCAATGTGGCACAAAACAGGTTTGCTAATAGACCCAAATATCTTTAGTTCCTCTGTAAAGGGAATCCCAAAGTGGATAAACCTATGTTCAGTAATTAATGTTTCAGTATTTTATCTTATTTAGAAATGATCTAAACATTCAATTAATGCCCATCATTTAACTTATTTCAGTAGAACTTTAAAGTTTCAAGTTACCAAAAAGATTTTGCAAACTATTTTTGAATATATATACCACAAAGCATACTTATTGTTGAAAAGTTCACTTATAAACTTTTATCTTAGTTACTTCTATTTAATTCACTTTTTCTTAAAAATTATGTTTAGATTGGTCAGGAAAATTTCACAAGATATTAAACAGCTAGTCATCATCTTAAGTTATCTTTCTTGCTGACAAATTCTGTAGCAGAGATAACATGAGCTTACTTGACTTTTAGTAAACCTAGGTAGAATAAAAGTTTTACATTTAATGCTGCTAACTCTCAAGACATGCCTGTTTAAATTAAATTAAAAATGTGAACTAGCTTTTATTTTCTGAAGATTATTCTAGATCACATGAACTTGAAAAACATTTGGGTTAGTTTCTATATTTTTGAGAGTATATTTGATTTGTATAAACTCTTGTTTGTCTTTAAGCCAATTAAACAGAGCTCTTTACAAATTAATTTTGACAATACCATCCAGAGGTAGGAAAAAATCACACATTTATAACATACATACATAGACACACACAAACAAACAGATGCAAAGATCTTATAACTTTTAAAATTTTATCCATGAGACACGTATGGTAATGCAAGACTCACCAGTTTATAAAAGAACAGTTGCATCCAAACTGTGCTTCTGGCAGATAGAATGAGTTAACTGCTCAGATGGCTAAAGCTTTTTACTAATATTTGTGGAAGAGATTTTTAATAAGCCTAATTTTCAAAATAGCATTTCCTTTTTTCTTCTTTTATCTTCTGATAACAATGACCTTGGTTCCTGGAGAAGTCCAGGTAGAATACTTACACCTCAAAAGGCACAGAGAAAGAATGCAAGTTTCACCAGGAAGGACTTTTGTTTCCTAAGACCAGATCATTTACAATATCTGCAAACCTTTTCGGATGAATAAGGGAGGTTTGGGGAATGGTAGAAAGGATAGGTGGGCTTTGAATTGTTTCTAGACCCACACTTCTGTTCTTGTAAAGACTCACTTTGTAAGACAAGCATGGTTGTTTTTAATTTCTCAAAGAATTGGATTGTAACCAGAATAATGTCAAGGAGCTGTCCCACCCACCAGCCACGTTATCCTCAGTTTGCTTCTTTATATCAGAGAGAAGATCTTCAACTAAGATGGAAATCAAAAGATTCCTATGCTCTAGGGTTGGAGCTGTGTGTCTTTGGAATGTTCTAGCAAATCCTTCCACAAAGTTTTCAGAATGTTTTTCTGCCCCTCTGGGTATATGGTTGCGTTCTAGCTTAGGGGAGAAAGCCTAAAAAAAGGTTTTCTATCAGGCTCTGAATATCAGCTTCTGATTTGGCCAACTTTTGACCATAGAGCTACTTAAAAAAATCCTTTTGAATATCTTGTCAGATTTCAGCCCGGACAAACAGTAAATATTCCTATTGAACATCTCCATGGACAAAAGAGCCATCCCCAAAGAGGGTACAAAAGATACTACCCTCCTAAGATCCAGAGCCACTCTCAAAGATAACCTCAAGAAAGAAAGGCAAATAATTCCCATGAGAGCTGGCAACAGTGGGTAGGACCCCAGCACAAATAGAGTACAACCCACATTTCTGTCCAACCACATCTAGCTGAAAATGGGGTGCAACCCACATTTCTGTCCTTCCTTATTTTGGGGGCCACAACCTGAAGGTTACCAAGCCAAGTTCTCAGGGCATGAAAGGAGACAAAGAAGAAGGCAATAGCTGTCCCTTGGAGGAAAGGATCAACAACCAATGGGTACCTGGCAGCAAATTCATGAGTCACAATCCAAAGATCTAATTCTTACAAATGTTTATTCCTGCCAATCTGAATTTGGAAGAGAAGGAACAATGAAATTTTACCTTCTTCTCTTGACCAGACACCACATATAGAGATCTGGGAGAGCTGACTTTGGTAAGAATTCTCAGCCCTTGACAGCTTCTGCCAGTTTTCCCAGATCCTGTCTGCAGGCTCTGGAGTGAGTGGGGTGTCCCAGCAGGTCTCACCCTGGTCTTCAGACACTGTAGAGGAGGAAAAATAATTTTCCCTCTTCTCTTTATGTTGAGTGCTTGGCTGAGGCCCCTTTTTCTCTAGGACACCTCCTAAATGGATAAGCTTAACTAGGTTAAAAACTCTCCACTGTGGCCACTGTAATTCAAGATTATCTTTGATAAGGTTAACCCACTTGCTCAGCCTTAAAAGAAAGTTGTGTTCACCCCAGGTCTCACACTGGGCCCAGTCCAGCTTAAGTCAGACCCAGTCCAACCCCAGACTCATTCCAGTTTATAAATTGGACCCAGTCTGACTCCAGCCAGTTTCCAGACCCAGTCTGGAAAAAGAAAAGCTAAATAAAGTTTGAAAACTCATAATGCAAAAGCTGCAGAACTGGGATCCCAGAGGGACTTAACCACCTCCAGAGGCAATGAGAAAGCAGTGAGCTCAAGAGGCTCAACAGGTACCCACCTGGTTGCTTGTTGCTTCCAGGGGCCATTGGGGGGGGTCTCCCTCAGTTCCCTCATCTAATGCCAGAACTGTTAAAAGATAAACTGAGACATAATTTAAAATTTTAAGAGTTTATTTGAGCAAGAATTGATTTGAATTGGTCAGCATCCAATGTAGCAGATAGAAAGGAGCCCCAAGGAGCTGTACCAGATGAAAGACTTTTATAGGCAGAATGGGGACAAGGAAGTTATACTAGACAAAAAATCAAATTAGTTATTGAAAAATTACTTTCCTTTAGGAGATGGCAGAAGTCTATCAGGCAGATTACCTAACTACTGATGATTAGGTGATTCCTGATTGACTGGTTTGAGATTCCATTTCTGGGAGAGCCATGACTGTAAGTAAGTTAAGTCTTGGTTTGGTGACATGGACTTAGCATAAGCAAATCTATTTTGGGCCTGTTTTCTTGTTTTTAACAGATTAAAGAACTTAAGTTATAGAACTTCTGGAGAGGGAGGCTTGAAATTTGGATACATACCATTGCTCAAAAAGATAATTAAGATTTTTATTGATTAACGTTTTTCTTGCCTGAAAGATTAATACATGCAAGTGTTAAAAAACTTAAGTAGTACAAGAAAAAGCACAGCAAAAAATAAATCTTCCCACATCTGATCCCCAGGGTCAGTTTGTCTGTCCAGAGGCAATTGTGCCATTTCCTAGAGTGTTATCTTCAAATTAATCTGTAGGTATGCACATATATGTATCTTTTTCTATATTACATATCTTTTTACATAGTTACCTGCTATACATGTGGTGGTGTACTTTGCTTAAAATGTGATTTTTACATAAATATCTTCTTTCAATTTAAGAAGGTAAAGTGAATTTCTGATGCATGTTAATTACACACACTTCCATGTTGATGTTTTCATTATTTTTCCCCCAAAACTGTGTTTATTTCTTCTGAAGCTGCAGCAGGCATTGTAATCCTTCCAGGGGTATGGCATAGCCTTGGAGAGTGTTTTGCAGTTCTTGAATGTGGTGCAAATTTTAGGAGTCAGAGAAGCTCCTGGTATTACAAATACATGTGAATTCAAAGTACTTACCTATGCTCACTTATTTTATGGATGTCATATTATATTAATTGCAATATATATTTGTATCATGCCTTCCCCATCAACAGGAGTAATTTTTGTTTAATAGATACAGTGCTTAATTTCCAAAGCACAAGTCTCATCTTTAATCTTGCAACAACTATCTGTAATGATCACAGACGTAGTGTTACTTTCTTTTTAATCATGGCTACACAGGAGATGAGTGGCACCATGGAAACTGCACTGGTTTGGGTCAGTCCATCTCCGCCATTTATAAGCTACATCATGCTAGAAAATGATTTACCTCTGTAATTCACAATTTTCCCATCCACAACATGAGAAAATTGAATGAGAATATTTCTAAGGTTCCTTTCTGCTTCGATAAGTCTATGACGTCTTCATAAAAAAAAGTAACTTGTTAAGATTGGGTATGGATGAGTGTCAAATAGAATATAGATGTGTGAGAGGATGGGAAAAGCAATCTAGGTTACAGAGAAAATCTAGGATAGTCACAGTCACAGAGACCAATGGCAGTCCACCAAAATCCACTTTCCTCTTTCTGCCCAGAAAGCGAGTGTACTTTCCCAGCCTGTGTTGCACTTAGGCTGCTTCTTCTAGGCCTCAATGGCAGGAATTTCATGAGGACACTTTTCCTCCCTTGTCTTTGGTGGGCATCCTTCCTCTTTCCCTCATTGACTATTCCAAACCTTGACCACTGTTCTCAAGCCTGGATCCCATCCTCGTCCTTATTGAAAAACCAGGGCCATCTGGCAAGCTGTCTCACCATCTAGCTCGCCCACCCCTACAACCTGCATTCCAACTGATCTATATCTCACCAATTCTTGCCCTTTGCATTCACTTCCAGAGAATGAGGAGTCTGTCTTGTGAAGGCAGATCCTTCTGTTTATGCCCTCTATTCCTTCCTGTCCAGGATCCTCCTGGAGGAGGACCTGGCTCCAGCAATTATTCTCTTTTTCAGAAAAATGCTAGAAAACAACAAAAGAAGAATCATCTGCAATTCCACTACTGTAAAAAATTATCTACGGGCCAGCCCAGTGGTGTAGTGGTTAAGTTCACAAGTTCTGCTTCAGTGGCCTGGGGTTCACCGTTTCAGATCCTGGGCACAGACCTACTCACCGTTCATCAAGCCATGTGGAGGTAGCATCCCATATAGAAGAGCTACAACTCTACACCTATGATACACAACTATGTACTGGGGCTTTGGAGAGAAAAAAGAGGAAGATTGGCAACAGATGTTAGCGCAGGGCCAATCATCCTCAAAAATAAAAAGGTGCATCAGTGAATTAAAAATAAATAAATAATTATCTAAAGTTGTCAAGTGAATAATATTCCTTATCACCCACCCATCAGATTTCATCTTCCTTAAAGTGACCTATGTTAAGTTTCTTTAGGACCTTTTTTAATATATGCAAGAAATCTGCATACAGAAGTAGCCACACCTTTATCTTCAAGAATGGACTTATTCTGTATTTACAGATGTGCAATTTCCTTTTTACACTAACAGTCAATATATAAACCTCCCTTTTTTTAATTGGCTGCCTAATATTCAATTGTATACTTAGATTGTAGTTTATTCAGCCATTCCTTTATGGATATTTAGATCATTGCTAATTTTTCAATATAGCTTATAACACAAAATTCCATCTATATACACCTTTACACTCATGTTTTTATTTTATTTATTTTGTTTTTTATTGAGACAATATTGGTTTATAACATTATATAAGTTTCAGGTGTACATCATTACATTTCCATTTCTGTGTAGAGTACATCATGTTCACCACCCAAAGACTGATTACCATCCATCACTATACACATGTGCCTAATCACCCCTTTCACCCTCTTCCCTCTCCTCTTCCCCTCTGGTAACCACCAGTTCAGTCTCTGTAGCTATGTGTTTGTTTGTTGTTGTTATTTTCTATTTCTGAGTGAGATCATGCGGTATTTGACTTTATTCCTCTGACATTTCACTTAGCATAATACCCTCAAGGTCCATACATGTTGCAAATGGCAAGATTTTATCTTTTTTACGGCCGAGTAGTATTTCACTGTGTATATATACCACATCTTCTTTATTCACTCATCTCTTCATGGGCACTTAGGTTGTTTCCAACTCTAGGCTATTGTGAACAATGCCACGATGAATATAGGGGTGCATGCATCTTTACACATTCATGTTTTCATGATCTTTGAATAAATACCCAGAAGTGGAATAGCTGGTTCATATTGTAGTTCTATTCTTAAGTTTTTGAGGAATCTCCATGCTGTTTTCCATAGTGGCTGCACCAGTTTGCACTCTCACCAGCAGTGTATGAGAGTTCCCTTTTCTCCACATCCTCTCCAACACTCGTTATTTCCTGTCTCGTTAATTATTGCCATTCTGACGGATCTGAGGTGATAGCTCATTGTAGTTTTCATTGGCATTTCCCTGATAATTAGTGATGCTGAACATCTTTTCATGTGTCTGTTGGCCATCCATATATCTTCTTTGGAAAAATGTCTGTTCAGAACTTTTACCCATCTTTAAATTGGGTGGTTAGTTTTTTGTTGTTAAGATGTATGAGTTCTTTATATATTCTGGATATTAATCCCTTATCAGATATATGGCTTGCAAATATCTTCTCCCAACTGTTAGGTTGTCTTTTTATATTATTGATGGTTTACTTTTCTGTACAGAAAGTTTTTAGTTTAATGTAGTCCCATTTGTTTACTTTTTCTATTGTTTCCCTTGTGCAGTCTGACATGGTACTTGAAAATATGCTGCTAAGACCCATGTTGAAGAGCATAATGCCTATGTTTTCTTCTAGAATTTTCATGTCTTACATTCAAGTCTTTAATCCATTTTGAGTTAATTTTTGTGTGTGGTGTAAGATAATTATCTACTTTCATTCTTTTGCATGAGGCTGTCCAGTATTCCCAACACCATTTATTGAAGAGACTCTCCTTTCTCAGTTGTATGTTCCTGGCTCCCTTGTCAAAAATTAGCTATCCATAGATGTGTGGGTTTATTTCTGAGATCTTGATTCTGTCCCATTTGTCTGTGTGTCTGTTTTTGTCCTAGTACCATGCTGTTTTGATTACTATAGCTTTGTAGTATACTTTGAAATCAGGCAGTGTGATAACTCCAGCTTTGTTCTTTTTTCTCAGGATTTCTTTGGCTATTCACTGTTTTTGTTCTTCCACATAAATTTTAGGATTATTTGTTCTATTTCTGTGAAAAGTGTCCTTGGAACTTTCATAGGGATTGCATTGAATCTGTAGATTGCTTTAGGAAGTATGGACATTTTAACTATGTTAATTCTTCTGATTCAAGAGTCAGTATATCTTTCCATTTCTTTGTGTCTTCTCTTTCTTTCAACAAAGTTTGATAGTTTTCAGTGTACAGGTCTTTCACTTCTTTGGTTAAGTTTATTCCTAGGTATTTTATTCTTTTTGTTGCAACTGTAAATGGAATTGTATTCTTAATTTCTCTTTCTGCCACTTCCTTTTTAGCATATAGAAATGCAAGTGATTTTTGTATGTTGATTTCTTATCCTGCAAATTTACCATATTCATTTATTATTTCTAAAAGTTTTTTGGTGTATTCCATAGGGCTTTCTATTTATAAAATCATGTCACCTGCAAATAATTAATGTTTTACTTCTTAATTTCCAATTTGGATCCCTTTTATTTCTTTTTCCTGCCTGAGTTCTTTGGCTAGGACTTCCAATACTATGTTAAATAAGAGTGGTGAAAGTAGGCATCCTTGTCTGGTTCCTGTTTTTAGAGCGATAGCTTTCAGCTTTTCACCATTGATTATAAGATTAGGTGTGGGTTTGTCATATATGGCCTTTATTATGTTGAGGTACTTTCCTTCTATACCCATTTTATTCAGAGTTTTTATCATAAATGGATGCTGAATCTTGTCAAGTGCTTTCTCTGTATCTAATGAAATGATCATGTGATTTTTATTCTTCATTTTGTTAATGTGGTGTATCACATTGATTTATGGATGCTGAACCATCTCTGCACCCCCAGAATAAATCCCACATGATCATGGTGTATGATATTTTTAATGCATTGTAGTATTTGATTTGCTAGTATTTTGTTAAGAATTTTGCATCAATGTGCATCAGTGATGTTGGCCTATAATTTTCTTTTTTTGTGTTGTTCTTTTCTGGTTTTGGTATCAGGGTCATTTTGGCCTCAGCAAGTGACTTAGGAAGCTTCCCCTCCTCTTCAATTTTTTGGAAGAGTTTGAGCAGGATAGGTATTAAATTTTCTTTGTTTGGTAGAATTCACCAGGGAAACCGTCTGGTCCTGGACTTTTACGATTTGGGAGGTTTTTGATTACTGTTTTGATCTTCTTACTGGTTATTGATCTATTCAAATTCTCTATTTCTTCTTGATTTAGTTCAGGAAAGTTGTTTGATTCTAAGAATTTATCCATTTCTTCAGATTATCCAATTTGTTGACATGTAGCTTTTTGTAGTATTCTCTTATAATCTTTTGTATTTCTGAAGTGTCTGTTGTAATTTATCCTCTTTCATTTCGATTTTATTTATTTGAGACTTCTCTTTTCTTTTCTTGGTGAGTCTACCTCAAGGTGTGTCAATCTTGTTTATATTTTAAAAGAACCAACTCTTAGTTTCATTGATTTTTTTAAGTCTCTATTTCATTTATTTCTGCTTTGATCTTTATTATTTTCTTCCTTCTATTAATTTTGGACTTTGTTCTTTTTTTTTTTCCAGTTCCTTTAGGTGCCTTGTTAGATTGTTTATTTGAAATTTTTCTTGTTTATTGAGGTAAGCCTGTATTGGTATAAATTTCCCTGTTAGAACCGCTTTTGCTGTATACCATAAATTTTGGCACATTGTATTTTCATTTTCATTTGTCTCCAAGTATGTTTTGATTTCTCCTTTGATTTCTTCATTGATACAATCATTGTTCAGTAGCATTTGGTTTAATCTTCACATATTTGTGGCATTTCTAATTTTTGTCCTGTAGTTGATTTCTAGTTTCATACCATTGTGATCAGAAAAGATGCTTGGTATTATTTCAATCTTCTTAAATTTGAGACTTGTTTTGTGGCCTAATATGTAACCTATCCTGGAGAATGTTCCATTGCATTCAAAATGAATGTGCATTCTGTGGTTTTTAGATGTAATGTTCTGTATACATCTATTAAGTCCATCTGGTCTAATATGTCATTTGAAACCAATGTTTCCTTGTTGGTCTTCTGTGTGGGTGATGTATCCATTGGTGTAAGTGGAGTGTTAAAGTCCCCTACTATTATTGTATTGCTGTCTATTTCTCCTTTTATGTCTGTTAATAATTGCTTTATATATTTAGGTGCTCCTATGTTGGGTGCATAGATATTTACAAGTGTTATGTCCTCTTGTTGGATTATTCCCCTGATCATTATGTAGTGCCCTTCTTTGTCTCTTGTTACAGTTTTGTTTTAAAGTCTATTTTGTCTGATATAAGTATTGCTACCTCAACATTCTTTCCATTGCCATTTGCATGGAGTACCTTTTTCCATCCTTTCACTTTCAGTTTATGAGTGTCTTTAGGTCTGTGTGTCTCTTGTATGCAACATATATATGGGTCTTGTTTTTATCCAATCAGCCACCCTATGCCTTTTGATTGGAGCATTTAGTCCATTGACATTTAAAGTAGCTACTGACAAATGTGTACTTATTTCCATTTTGTTACTTTTTTCTGGGTGTTTTAGTAGTTCTCTGTTCCTTTCTTTTTCTCTTGCTCTCTTCCCTTGTGGTTTGATGGCTTTCTTTAGTATTATGTTTGGGTTCCTTTCTCTTAATTTTTTGCGTAGGTTTCTCATTTGTGATTACCAAGAGGTTCATATATAATAAGCTATGTATATAGCAATCTATATTATGTTGATGGTCTCTTAATGTTGACCTCTTGCTGAAAGCTCTACTCTTTTACTCCCCACCTCCCACACTTTATGTTTTTGATATCATATTCAACCTCTTTTTTGTGCATGTGTATCCATTACTCTCTTATCATGGAAATAATTAATTTTAGTACTTTTGTCTTTTGACCTTCATATTAGCTTCATAGGTGGTTGATCTGCTACCTTTACTGTATATTTGCCTTTACCAATGATTTTATTCTTATTTTTGGAATTTTCTTATTCTTATTTGTGGTCTTTTCTTTTCCACTTAAATAAGTCCCTTTTGCGTTTCTTGTAAGGCTGGTTTATTTGTATAAACTTCTCTAGTTTTTGATTGTCTGGAAAACTCTTTATTTTTCCTTCCATTCTCAATGATAACCTTGCCAGTTAAAGTATTCTTGGCAGTAGGTTTTTTCCCTTCAGCCCTTTAAATACGTTGTGCCACTCCCTTCTAGCCTGTAAGGTTTCTGCTGAGAAGTTATCTGATAGCCTTATGGGGTTTCCTTTGTATGTAACTTGCTGCCTTTCTCTTGCAGCTTTTAGGGTTCTTTCTTTATCTTTAATTCTTGACATTTTGATTATAATGTGTCTTGGTGTGGGCCTCTTTGGGTTTATCTTGTTTGGAGCTCTCTGTGGTTCCTGTACCTGGAGGTCTATTTCCTTCCTTAGGTTAGGAAAGTTTTCAGCTATTATTTCTCTAAATAGAGTCTCTGCCCCTTTGTCTCTCTCTTCTCCTCTGGGACACCTATAATACGAATGTTAGTGCCCTTAATGTTGTCCCAGAGGTCCCTAGAGACTGTCCTCATTGTTTCTAATCCTTTTCTCTTTTATCTTTTCAGCTTGGGTGATTTCCTTTAGTCTTTCATCCAGCTCACTGATCCATTCTTCTGTATCACCTACTCGACTATTGATTCCCTCTAGCGAATTTTTCATTTCCATGATTGTATTCTTCATTTCTGATTGGTTCTTTTTTATATTTTCCAGTTCTTTGTTAAATTTCTCACTGAATTCATTCATTCTTCTCCCAAGATCAGTAAGTATCCGTATGACTATTAGTTTGTACTCTTTATCAGGTAGTCTATTTATCTTTGTTTTGGTTAATTCATTTTCTGAAGATTTGTCCTGTTCCCTTATTTGGAACATATTGCTTTGTCTCCTCATTTTGCCTCTTTTTCTGTGCTTATATCTATGTATTAGGTAGGTCAGCCATGTCTCCTGATCTTGGAGAGGTGGCTTTATATAACTGACACTTTATGAGGCCCAGCAGTGTGCCCTTCTCTTGTTACTAGTTCTAAATGTTCCAGGAGTGTTCCCTGTGTGGGCTATGAGTGTCCTTCTGATGTGGCAAGGTTGCTTTTGCTTCAGGTGCCTGGTGAGGCTAGGCTCTCTCCCTGGCTGGCTGGTTGCAATGCTCAGCAGTGTGTGGTTACTATGGACCCTTCAGTCACTTTATCAGACATGGGGAGCCACAGCATAGTTGGCTGCAGGCCTAATAGGACATTTCTGTTGCAATTTTTCTGGGGGAGTATGCCCCAAGCATGGCTGGTTGCTAGGCTCAGGGGCTTACAATTGCTGTAGGCCTCTGGCCAGTAAGGCTGTTGTGAGGTCTCACAGTAGTGCAGCTGGGTGGGGCCAGCCCCAAGCATGACAGCACATAATTGTTTCAGGCTTTGGAAGGTGGGGCCAATCCCCTATGTGGCTGTTTGAGAAGCATAAATCTGCAGCGGCTGACAAGTCCCACTGCCCACAGGCCCACACACCCCATCAATGCAATCCTTCCCCATGCACATGCCACAGCCCACTGAAGCAAACCGACTCACCCTGCTGCAGAGGCCCCATGCACTCCACCAACACAGGCCCCCCCATGCATGCCCTGCCTCTCGCATATGGCCTTCCCCACAGAGGTGGATCCACTCACTCCCTGCAGAGGTCCCACACAGCCAACCTATGGGGGCCAATAAGTTGCCTGAGGGGCTGCTGTTGGGTGGGGCCAGTCCCCTGAGGGGGGCTGTCTGCCCTGGCTGAGCTGGATTAAATCAGTGCTCTAGTGGGTGGGGCAGACTCCTGTGCTAACAGGCCATAGGAAAAACTCCAATGGCATCTTCCAGTGTCTGTGTCAGCATGCCTATATTAGGCCACAATAATGGCTGGCACCAAGGTCTCAGTCCCTGGTGAGGTGGTCCCAGCCAGACGAGGTCTCACCTCTCACCAAGATGCACCCAGAGCCTATCAAATGAGTCTTTTCACCAAAGGACTGTGCACCTTTCTTTCTGGTGATGTTAGGTTGCTTTCTGAAATGGGTGAATTTGTATGTGGGCCCTTTATGAGCAGTCTTTTCTTTCCCTTAAGTTTGATTGCTTTTCTTGGGGTATTCCCCATTGTTGTTAGTATCCAGCAAAGCCAGATATTCTGACACAGATCTTGGTTGTGCTGAGCCCAAAAGCTGCTTATTGTGGCTAAGCTCTCCCGGTCAGATCCCCCACTCTTCCAAGGAATGCTTCGTACTTTATGATTACTCCCAGCCATGATGTGCCATAGCTGGAATGTGAATTTTTATCTCCAGAAGGATATTTCTGCCTCTCCCACCTCAGGCAGCACTGTATTTTGTTGCAGGGATTCCTTTTATCTCTTTTCAGTTCTCCCTCAGATGTAATTGTTCCAAGAGTAGTAAATTTGTTGTGTCTGTGGGAGGAGGTGAGTTCAAAGTCCTCGTATGCTGATATCTTCCCAGCAAATTCTAATTTGCCCTTTAAAAATAGCATTTAAAAGTAGAAATTTAGATCATTCATTTATTTTCCAATATAAAATTTAATGGTATGAATTTTCCTCTAAGCACTAAATCGGCTGCATCTTATAAATTTTATGTTTTCTATTTCTCTATCAGTGAGATCACAAATTTTCTGTGTTCCCTTTTTTCCTTATTTGATCTGTGAGCTATTTAGAAGTTGTTTATTTTCAAAAAAATTAATTTTGTATCTTTCATATTACTGACTTCTAATTTATTTCCAGTTTCGCTACAGAATACATTGTGTACTATTTTTATTTTTGAAAATTATTAAAGCACTATGTAATCGACCATATGGTCTACCTGTTTAGTACTCTACATGCATTTACCAAGACTATGTATTCTTCAGTTTTTGGTTGTAGTTATCCACAAATGTTAAGAAAGCAATTTGATTGATAGTGTTTTCAGATTTTATACACCTTTGCTATGTTCATCTTTCCTATGAATTATTTAGAGAAAGGTGTTGTAATTTGCAACTCTGATTGTTGGTTTGGCTATTCCTCCCTCTATCCATGTTAGGTTTAAGTCACATATTTTGTAGCTCTGGCATTATATTTATACAGAGTTAGGTTAGATCTTTTTGATCAATTAAATTCTTTATCATTATGAACATTTGGCATTATAAAAACTTCTTTTTATTTCTGGTATCAGTCCTTCTCATGAAGTCTATTTTGTCTGGTATTAATAAAGCCCCTACAGATTTCTTATGCCACTATTGGTATGATAGATCTTTTTAGTCCTGATACTTTCAACCTATGTGTATCTTGATTTTCAAAATGCATTCTTTGTGACCAGCATATAGTTGGATCTTTCATTTCTTTATTTTCTATGGGTTTTTTTTTCATAACTGGTCACACTTTCTTGATTCTTCATGCATTTAGCAATTTTTTGGTACACTTATCATTTTGGATGTTACATTGTTGAGTGTGTAAATTTTGCTGTCTTCCTTCTGAAAGCACTGAGCTTTGTTCTGGCAGGCACTTAATTTTTGAGCTTATCTCTTTGATATTCACTAAATTTTTTGAATTTTATTAGAGTGGGTCTAGAGGAATTGTTACTCTTAGAAAACTGTAGCTTTTCACATGTATGTGGCCTTTCTGATGTGTCAATAAAATCCTTGAGATGTTCAGTGTGGTCTCTCCATACTGGCTTGGTAGAACTCCTGTATCACTAAGTGTAGTGCAACTTCCAGAATCCCCTTTCTGCTCATCCTTTCAGGATCCACAAATAGATAACCACTTTGGATAAATTAGAGGAAAATGAGGAGAGCAAACTGTTTTATTTTTAAAGGAAAATAATATAGGTCAGAAAGTGACTAATGTTTACTATCCATGTAAAAATGTTGGGAACAGAGTTATTGGCATAAATCTGGATTATAGGGTGTTATTCTGGTTTGAAAATATAAATTTTTAATCTTTAGCTTACAGATAGCATTTAAATATAGGAACAGGTATTCTCTGCAGATGTAGGTAATCAATTTCTGTTAAAGACCAGTTTTTTTGTGTCAATAATGTCATTAAATAAAACAGAAAAAGACTTCTGGTTCCTATTCTGCATGTAAGGAGCTTGGAAGTTGCTAATCCATCCTAGCAACAAGTAAAACGCTGAATGGACTGAAAATTCAACTCTTCTAGGATCCTTAAGAGAGGTGAGGACACAGGTAAAGCCACTGCCCTGAAGATTGGAGACACAGATGGGTGCATACAGGGAGCCACAGTTTACCAGAGTAGAATCAAGAGTGGAAACTGCTGTAAGAACCAGTGCTGGGGTAGGAAAACCTGAACTGTAATTGAGGAACTGCTGGAGGCTCAGCGTGGACAACTCTGAGAACTAAAATCTCCAGGGGGACCCAGCCATAGATGAGCCCCTAAATTTTGTGAGATTTACTTTGTGTCCAGGACGTCAACCAGGTTCTCACAGTAAATATCAGAGGAAAATTCCCTCATGTTCCCAGCAGGGGGAAGGGAAAAGGAACCATTTAAAATACAACCGAGCACTATGTACTTCTTAACAAGGTCTGCCCTCATGGGAAACTAGTTAACCAGAGCCTAACCTGGTGGAGTATTATCAGATCCTAACTGACCTACCAAAGGAAAATACCCAAATTCAGTCAGCTCTAGCCCACATGTGGGAAAAGGAAAATGCCCAACTCCATCCCACTCTAGCCATCCTCTCCCATCTAAGGGAGGGGAAAAACTCACAAACACTTGTGAAGTTCACAGGCCAGAGGCATAGGCTCACTAAAAGACTGACATCAAATCACAGGACTACAGAATTCTTTTCCCTGCAGTCCACCACCACATTACAAGAGGCCTATTTATAGCTGCTCATTTTACCTGTACCTCATGTCATGCTATGAAGAAAAATTACAAGGCAAATCAAAAAGAAAAAACAAAATTTGAAGATACAGAGCAAGCATCAGAACCAGATATGGCAAGAATGTTGGAATTACCAGACTGGAAGTTTAAAATGACCATGATTAGTATGCTATGGGCTCTAATGGATAAAGTAGACCACATGCAAGAAGAGATGGGCAATATCTAAAAGCAGAGATGGAAATCCTATGAAAGAACCAAAAATAAAGGCTAGCAATAAAACAAACTCTGTAGCAGAAAAGAAGAATGCATTTGATGGACTTACTAATAGCCTGGACAAGGTTGAGGAAAGAATGTCTGAGCTTCAGGATATCTCAAGAGAAAACTCCAAAACACAAGAGCAAAGAGAACAAAGACATGCACACACACAAAATGACAGTGAGACAACTACAAAAGGTTTAACATATGAGTAAAGGGAATACCAGAGAGAAAGAAACAGACAAAATATTTGAAACAATAATAAATGGAATTTCCCAAAATTAATGTTAGACACCAAACCAAAGGTCCAGGAAACTCAAAAAGCACCAAGCAGACTAAATCCCAACCCCAAAAAACTACACCTAGGCATGTCATTTTCAAACTACAGAAAATCAAGATAAATATTCCTGAAAGAAGTCAGAGAAAAAACTACCTTGCCTATGAAGGAACAACAATAAGAGGTATATCCAACTTCTGCTCAGAAACAAGGACCAAGAAGAGAGTAGAGTAAAATGTTTAGTGTTGAGAGGAAAAAACACTAACCTAGAATTCTGTAACCTGTAAAAATTATCTTTCAGAAGTGAAGGAGAAATAAAAACATTCTCAGACAAACTAAAATTGAGGGAATTTTTTTGCCAATAAACCTGCCTCGCAAGAAATGTTAAGAGAAGTTCTTTAGAGAGAAGGAAAATAATATGTCAGAAACTCAGATCTACAGAAAGTAAGAAAGAGCTTCAAAGAAGGAATAAGTGAAGGTAAAATAAAAAGTATTTTCTTATTGTTAATTGATCTAATAGATAATAGTTTGCTCTAAGTAAATAATAGCTAGATAATAGTTTGTTCTAAATAAATAATAGCAACACATACCTTATGTGTATACCATATTTACATATATATGTGTGTGTTATATATATGTTTATGTATAAGTGAAATGAATGACAGCAATGATATAAGGGACAGGATAGAGAAGTTAAGATTATTTTGTTATTACAAGGTACTAACACTACCTGGGAAGTGGTGTAGTGCTATTTAAAAGTGGAATTGTGTTCATTGTAAATGTATATTTATAAACTCTGAGGCAACAACTAAAAAAAGTAAAAAGAAGTATAACTGAAATGCTAAAAAATGGGAGAAAATGGAATCATATAAAATGTTCAATTACAACCACAACAGCAAAAAAAAAAAATAGTGGAAGAAAAAATAGGAACAAAAGCAAGGGCAAAAATAGAAAATAATAACAAATATCATAGATATTAATCCAATTAATACTCACTTTGAATGTCAGTGGTATTAACGTACCAATTAAAAGATAGAGATTGTCAGAGGGGATCAGAAAACAAGACCCAATGTATGTTTTCTACAAAAAAAATCCAATTAACAATGTAAAGACACATTTAGATTAAAAGTTAATGGATGCAGAAAAATATACAGTGATAACACTAATCAAAAGAAAGCGGGAGTAGTTATATTAATTTCAGACAAAGAAAACTTCAAAACAAGAAAAGTTATCAGGGCTAAGGAAGAGCATTACATGGTGAGAAAGGGGTCATTCTCCAAGAAGACATACAGTTTTTAACATGGATGCACCTAACAACAGAGCATCAAATTATGTGAAGCAAAAAGTGATGGACCTGCAAGGAGAAATAGATGAATCCCCTATTATAGTTGGAGATTTCAACACCTCTCTCCCAGAAACGGGCAGATCCAGCAGGAAGAAAATTAGTAAGGACACAGTTGAACTCAACAACACTATCAATCAATTAGATATAATTGATGTCTACAGACTACTTCATTTCACAACAAGAGAATGCATATTCTTCTCAAGCTTACATGGAACATTCACCAAGACAGACAACATTCAGGACTTTAAAACACATCTTAACAGATTTAAAATAAAAAATTTCATACAATGTCAGACCACAAAGGAATTAAACAGAAATCCGTACTAGAAAGATAACTGGAATATTCCCAAATAAACGGATATTAAACAACATACTTCCAGATATAACACAGGGGTCAAAAATGAAATCTCAAGAGAAATTTAAAAATATTTTCTACTAAATGAAAATGATAACACAACTTATCAAATTTGTGAGGTGCATCAAAAGCAGTGACTAGAAGGACATTTATAGCTTTGAAGACATATATTAGAAATGAAGAAAGATTTAAAACCAGTCATCTAAGTTTCCACCTTTGGACACTAGAAAAAGAACAAATTAAATTCAACAGAAGCAGAAGAAAAGAAATACTAAAAATTAGAGCAGAAATCAATGAAATTGAAAATCAGATAATGAATAGAGAAAATCAAAGAAACCAAAAGTTGGTTCTTTGAGAAGATCAGTAAATTGATAAGCCACTAGCCAGGCTAACTAAGAAAAATAACATAAGTTTCTAATATCACAAATGAAAAAAGGGACATCACAACAGATTCCATGAAAATTAAAATGATAATAAAGGAATACTCTGAACAACTTTATGCCCACAAATTTGATAACCTAGATTAAGCAGAACAATTCCTTGAAAGACATATCTGCCAAAACTCACTCAAGAAGAAATGGACAATCAGAATAGGCCTATATTTATCAAGAGATTGAATGAATAAGCAATAACCTTCCAAAATAGAAAGGACCAGGCCCAGATAAGTTAACTGGTGAATGCTACTGTTTAAGGAAGAAGTCATGCTACTTCTCTACAATCTCTTCCAGTGAATAAAAGTAGAGAGATTACTTCATAACTCATTATATGAGGCCAGCATTACTCTAATACCAACACCCAACAAATACATTTCAACAAAAGAAAACTACAGACCAATATATTTTATGGATATAGATTAAAAATATTCAACAAAATATTACCAAATTGAATCTAAAAATGTATAAAAAGAATTATATGTGACAACCAAGTGGAGTTTATCCCAGAATTGCAAGGCTGGTTCAACATCCAAAAACCAGTTAATATAATTCATTAAATCAACAGACCAAAAAGGAAAAAAATCACATGATCATATCAATAGATACAGAAAGAGCACTTGACAAAATCCAACAGCCATTCATTATAAAAACTCTTGGTAAACTAGAAATAGTGGGGAACTTTCTCAACTTGATAAAAAATATGTACTAAAAACTTACATCTAAGACCATACTTTATGTTGAGAAACTCGAAGCTTTCCACAAATGTCAGGTACAAGGCAAGGATGTCCCTCTCACTTCTTCTTTTCAAAATGGTACTGAAAAACTTTGCTGGTGAAATAAGGCAATAAAAGGAAATAACATGTGTATAGATTGGGAACAATACATTAAACTTTCTTTGTTCATGGATGACATCATCTCCTATGGAGAAAATCGAAAGGAATAAACCAAAAAACCTGGAACTAGTAAGAGATTATAGCAAGGTTGCATGATGCAAGGTTATTCTATGAAAGTCAATAGCTTTCCTATATACCAGCAATGAACAAGAAAATCTGAATTTACAAACATAATACCATTAACAATAGGACGCCCAAAATATGAAATACATAGATATAAATCTAACAAAATGTGTATATGGTCTATATGAGAAAAACTACAAAACACTCATGAATGAAATCAAAGAAGAACTGAATAAATGGAGAGATAATCCATATTCATGTATAGGAAGATTCGATATTGTCAGTGTCAGTAATTCCCACTTGATCTATAGATTCAATACAATATCAATCAAAACTCCAAACTATTTTCTGGATATGGACAAACTGATATTAAAGTTTTTATGGAGAGTTAAAAGACCCAGAATAGCCAACACTATATTAGAGAAAAGGAACAAAGATAGAGGACTGACACTACTTGACTTCCAGTCTCACCACATAGTTACAGCATTCAAGACTGTGTGGTACTGGCAAAAGAATAGACAAATACATCAATGGAACAGAATACAGAGTCCATAGACTTCCATAAATATAGTTAACTGACTTTTGACAAAGAAGCAAAGTCAGTACAATGGAGCAAGGATAGTCTTTTGAAGAAATGGTGCTGGAACAAGTGAACATTCACTTGCAAAAAAAAAATGAATGTAGACATAGACCTTACACACTTCACAAAAATTAACTCAAAATGGATCCTAGACCTTGTGTAAAATGCAAAGTGTAAAACTCCTTAGAGGGTAACATGAGAAATAACATAAATGACCTTGGCTATGGTCACATCTTTTTAGATACAACACCTAAAACATGATCCATGAAGGAAAATGTTGATAAGCTGCTAAACTTCATGAAAAGTAAGAACTTCTGTTTTGCAAAAGACAGTGTCAAGAGAATTAGAAGACTAGCCACAGACTGGGAGAAAATATCTGCAAAAACAGTCATCCAAAACTCTTAAAACTCAACAATGGGTCAAAGACCTTAACAGACACCTCACCAAAGAAGATACACAGACGGCAAATAAGCATGTGAAAAGATGCTCCACATCATATGCCATCAGGGAAATGCAAATTAAAACAACAATGAGATAACCACTATATGTCAATTAGAATGGTCAAAATCCAGAGCACCAACCATAACAAATACTAGCAAGGATATGGAGCAATAGGAACTCTCATTCATTGCTGGTAGGAATGCAAAATGGTACAGCTACTTTGGAAGACAGACAGTTTCCTACAAAACTAAACATATTCTATTTCCAGCAATCGTGCTCCTTGGTATTTACCCAAAGGAGTTGTAATATTAATCAATGCTAAAGAGAAATGTGCTATCAACACATAAAAAATGCAGGAACCTTGAATGCACATCACTAAGTGAGAGAAGCCAATCTGAAAACACTGCATATTGTATGATTCAAAGTATACGACAATCTGGAAAAGTCAAAACTACAGATATAATAAAAAGATTAGCTGTTGCCAGGGTTTGGGGGGAAGGATGAATACTAGAGCACAGAAGAATTTTAGGGCAGTGAAAATACTCTGTATGATGTTATAATGATGGATACATATGATTATACATTTTCCAAACCCATAGAATGTAGAACACCAAGAATGAACTGCAATGTAGACTATGGACTTTGGGTGATTATGATGTGTCAATGTAGGTTCATCAATTGAAACAAATGTACCATTCTGGTTAGGGATGTTGATAATGGGGGAGGCTAGGCATGTGTGTGGGGCAACGAGTATATGGAAAATCTCTGTGCCTTATTTTATATCATCTAGCCTGCAAGTGGAAGAGATGGATTGAATTCAGTATAGTTTATCAACTACAATATAAGGTAATATGAAGTATATGTTTACAGATTGAGGTAGGCTGGTAGATAAGATAGTAGGAACTAGTGGAAGTTCTCATCTGACTTTTTCCATTTTCACAGTGAGAGTCAAAAAGAGGAAGAAATTTGAGGAGTGACATCAGCATCATGGTGGAGTGAGATTCCCTCTTTGAATCTGTCCTCCTAACACACAACAAAAACATCATTTGCATACCAACAGAGGTCAATCAAACACAACAAAGGACTTCTAAGAAACACTTGCCATGGTATATCTGACAGTGGAGGCACGGGAAACCCCAAAGGACGTGAGGAGAGATAGGGAGTTTTACTCCCCCTCCCCAATTGATCGGCAAAGTCAGACACCACAGCTCGCAGACAGAGAGAGGGGAGGGGCGGCCCTCTGCAGGGAAAGCTATCATCCTACAGGTGCTCTCACAGACTGTCAGGAGATCTCCACTGTGAAGCAATGATGGACTGTTTTGGGGGTGCGGTATATGCCCCAAGAGAGCCATAAAGGAAGCCCCCAGGTCGAGCAGGAGAAAGAGAGAACCCCTCCCCACACACACCCTGTGCTTCAGCACAATGGCTCCAGGGACGGCAGCAGGCTCAGAGAACACCGCTCATAACCTTCATCCAGTGGCAGCAAGTGGAATCTGCAGGATGATCTTCAAGATGAAGAAAGGCAAAGGTAAATCAGCAGGATCTATGCAACAGTATCTTAACTTTACAGACCAAGAGGAAAATAACAAACACCCAGAAACCAACCATGAAGGCACAGAAATCTATAACCTGAACGACAGAGTATTCAAAATAGCTATCATAATTAAACTCAACAAAATACAAGAGAACACAGAGAAACAAATCAATGAATTCAGGGATTTCTTCACAAAAGAGATTGAAACCATAAAGAAAAACCAATCAGAATTATAGGAGATGAAAAACACAATGGACAAGATAATGGAAAACCTGGAGTCTTTAAAGAGCAGAACTGACAACGTGGAGGAAAGAATTAGCATTATCGAGGATAGTCACACACAAACGCTCCAGATAGAGGAGGAGAGAGAGCTAAGACTAAAAAGAAATGAAGAAATTCTTTGAGAAATATCAGACTCAATGAGGAAAAGTAACATAAGGATAATAGGTATTCCAAAAGGAGAAGAAAGAGAAAAAGGAGCAGAGAGTTTGCTCAAAGAAATAATAGCTGATAACTTCCCAAACCTAGGGAAAGAGATGGAAATAGTGAATGAAATCAGTAGATCATCTAAATATATAAAAAGGAACAGACAAACGTCACACCACATAATAGCTAAGTTAACAAGACTCAGTGACAAGGAAACAATATTTAGGGCGGCTGAACAACAACAACAAAAATAACATACAAAGGAAACCCCATCAGGCTCTCAGCTGATTTCTTGACAGAAACTCTACAGGCTAGGAGAGACTGGACTGATATATTCAAAATCATGAAAGACAAAAACTTTCAGCCACTAATACTTTATCCAGCAAAAATATCCTTCAAATATGAAGGAGAAATAATAACTCTCCCTGATAAACAAAAGCTAAGAGAGTTCATCACCACAAGACCCCAACTACAAGAAATGCTCAAGAAGGCCCTTAGGCCTGAAAAAAAAAAAAAGAGAAAGGAGATACAAAGGTTTGAGCAAGGAGAAAAGCAAGGAGACTAAACCAGAAAAACTACAGTTGGAAAACATCAAAAATTAACCCAAGCTCATCACTGTAACACACTCACGACACAAGATAGAATAAGTAGTGACAACAACAAATAAGGTGGGGAATAGGAAAGGGATCAAATTGACTTAGTTTAAGGAAACAAGAGGTATCTGAAAATGTACTATCTTATCCAGGAGATCTTTTATATAAACCTCACAGTAACCATTAAACAAATAACCAGAAGAGACCCACATATGACAAATAAAGAGAAAACTAAGAGAATCATCATGCAGAAATACCAAACTGAATTGGCAGTCTGAAACACATGTGACAAGAAACAAAGGAAATGCAAAAGAACCAGAAAATGAACAATAAAATAGCAACATTAAACCCTCATATATCAATAATCACTCTAAATGTAAATGGATTGAATTCTCCAATCAAAAGACACAGAGTGGCAGGATGGATTAAAAACCAAGATCCAACAATTTGCTGCCTCCAGGAAACACATCTCAGCTCTAAAGACAAACACAGACTCAAAATAAGAGGATGGAAAACGATACTCCAAGCTAATGGCAAACAAAAGAAAGCAGGAATTGCCATACTTGTATCAGACAAAGTAGACTTCAAGATAAAAAAGGTAAAGAGAGACAAAGAAGGGCAATATATAATGATAAAAGGGACACTTCACCAAGAAGACATAACAATCATAAATATCTATGCACCCAACACAGGAACACCAAAGTACATAAAACAACTGCTAAAAAACCTAAAAGGAGATATCAACAACAACACAATAAAAGTAGAGTATCTTAACACCACATTTACATCAATGGATAGATCATCCAGACAAAAAGTCAATAAGGAAATAATGGACTTAAACGAAAAACTAGACGCAATGGACTTAATAGATATATACAAAGCACTCCACCCAAAAATAGCAGAGTACACATTCTTCTCAAGTGCACATGGAACATTCTCAAGGATAGGCCATATATTAGGAAACAAGACAAACCTCTAAAAATTTAAGAAAATTGAAATCTTTACAAGCATCTTTTCTGATCATAATGCTGTGAAACTAGAAATCAATCCCAAGGAAAAAACTGGGAATGGAAAAAAGGTGTGGAGACTAAACAACATGCTACTGAACAACCAAAGGATCTTTGATGAAATTAAAGGAGAATTCAAAAGCTATCTGGAGGCAAATGAAAAGGAAAATACACCATACCAATGCATATGGGATGTGGCAAAAGCGGTCCTGAGAGGGAAATTCATAGCAATATAAGCCCACCTTAACAAATAGGGAAAATCCCAAATAAATAACCTTAAACGGCACCTAACAGAATTAGAAAAAGAAGAACAGACAAAGCCCTGAATCAGCAGAAGGAGGGAAATAATAAAAATCAGAGCAGAAATAAATGAAATTGAAACCAAAAAAACAGTAGAAAGGATCAATGAAACAAAGAGCTGGTTCTTTGAGAAGATAAATAAAATTGACAAACCCTTAGACAGACTCACTAAAAAAAAGGGAGAAGACTCAAATAAATAAAATTAGAAATGAAAAAAGAGAAATTACAACAGATACCACAGAAATACAAAGGATTATTAGGGAATACTATGAAAAACTTTATGCCAACAAATTGGGCAATCTAGAGAAAATGGACAAATTCATGGATGCATACAACCTCCCAAAACTGAATCAAGAAGAAGTAGAGAACCTGACTAGACCAATGACAAGTAGAGAGATTGAAACAGTAATCAAAAACTTCCCCAAAATAAAAGCCCAAGACCAGATGGCTTCCCTGGAGAATTTTACCAAACATTCAAAGAAGAGTTAACACCTATCCTTCTCAAAGTATTCCAAAAAATAGAGGAAGATGGAATACTTCCTAACACATCCTACGAGGCCAACATCACCCTGATACCAAAGCCAGACAAGGACAATACAAAGAAGGAAAACTAAAGGCCAATATCACGGATGAACATAGACGCAAAAATCCTCAACAAAATATTGGCAAACTGAATACATCAATACATCAAAAAGATCATACACCATGATCAAGTGGGATTTATATGGGACACAGGGATGGTTCAACATCTGCAAATCAATCAACATGATACACCACATTAAAGTAATGAACAATAAAAACCACATGATCATCTCAATCGATGCAGAGAAGGCATTCGAGAAGATCCAACATCCATTTATGATAAAAACTCTCAACAAAATGGGTATAGAGGGAAAGTACCTCAAGATAATAAGGGCCATATATCACAAACCTACAGCTAACATCCTACTGAATGGGGAAAAACTGAAAGCCATTCCTTTGAGGACAGGAACAAGACAAGGGTGCCCACTCTCACCACTATTATTCACCATAGTACTGGAGGTTTTGGCCAGAGCAATTAGGCAAGAAAAATGAATAAAAGGACTCCAAATAGGCAATGAAGAAGTGAAACTCTCACTATTTGCATACGACATGATCTTATATATAGAAACCCCCCCCAAAAAAATCCATTGGAAAACTACTAGAAATAATCAGCAACTACAGCAAAGTGACAGAGTATAAAATCAACTTACAAAAATCAGTTGCATTTCTATACACTAATGATGAACTAACAGAAAGAGGACTCAAAAAGACAATCCCATTTACAATTGCAACAAAAAGAATAAAATATCTGGGAATTTAGGAGGTGAAGGACCTATACAATGAAAACTATGACACTTGAAAAAAATCGAGGAAGACATAAAGAAATGGAAAAATGTTCCATGCACAAGGATTGGAAGAATAAACATAGTTAAAATGTCCATTCTACCTAAAGCAATCTACAGATTCAATGCAATCCCAGTCAGAACCCCAATGTCATTTTTCACGGAAATAGAACAAAAAAATACTAAAATTCGTATGGGACAGCAAAAGACCCCAAATAGCCAAAGCAATCCTGAAAAAAAAGAACAAAGCTGGAGGCATCACAATCCCTGATTTCAAAACATATTACAGAGCTACAGTAATCAAAACAACATGGTACTGGTACAAAAATAGACACACAGATCAATGGAACAGAATTGAAAGCCCAGAAATAAAACCACACACCTGGGGACAGCTAATCATTGACAAAGGAGCAAAGAACATACAATGGAGAAAGGGAAGTCTGTTCAATAAATGGTGCTGGGAAAATTGAACAGCCACAGGCAAAAGAATGGAAGTAGACCATCATCTATTGCCATACACAAAAATCAATTCAAAATTGACTAAGGACCTGAAAGTGAGACCTGAAACTATAAAACTCCTGGAAGAAAATATGGGCAGTACACTAATTGACATTGGTCATAAAGGTATACTTTCAGATTCCAAGTCTACTCGGACAAGGGAAACAAAAGAAAAAATAAATGAGTGGGACTTCATCAGACTACAGAGCTCCTACAAGGCAAATGAAACCAGGATCAAAATGAATAGACAACTCACCAGCTGGGAGAAAATATTCACAAATCGTTTATCCGGCAAAGGATTAATCTGTAATATATAAAAAACTCATACAACTGAGCAACAAAAAAACAACCTGATTAAAAAAATGGGCAGAGGATATGAACAGACATTTTTCCAAGGAAGAGATACAGATGGCCAATAGACACATGGAAAGATGTTCAACATAACTAATCATCAGGGAAATGCAAATCAAAACTACACTAAGATAGCACCTTACACCCGTTAGAATGGCTATAATCACCAAGACAAAAACAACAAATGCTGTAGAGGTTGTAGAGAAATGGGAACCCTAATTCATTGCTGGTGGGAATGCAAACTGGTGTAGCCTCTAAAGAAAAGAGTATGGAGATTCCTCAAAAAATTAAAAATAGAAATACCTTATAATCCAGCAACCTCACTCTTGGGCATCTACCCAATGGACATATAATCAACCATCACAAGTGGCTTATGCACCCCTATGTTCATTGCAGCATTATTCACTATAGCCAAGATGTGGAAGCAACCCAAGTGTCCCTCGACTGATGACGGGATAAAGAAGATGTGGTATATATATACAATGGAATACTACTCAGCCATAAGAAAAGACAGAATTGTCCCATTTGCAACAACATGGATGGACCTAGAGAGTATTATGTTAAGTGAAATAAGCCAGAGAGAGAAGGACTGGCACTGCATAATTTCACTCATTTGTGGAATATAAACGAACACATGGACAGAGAGAACTTGTTGGTGGTTACCAAGGGAAAGGTGGTTGGGAGTGGGCACAAGGGGTGAAGGGATGCATCCACATGGTGATGGACAAAACATAGTGTACAGCTAAAACCCCACAATGCTATAAAATATTAAGACATCAATAAAAATGAAAAAAAAGAAAAAACTCCTAAAAAAAAGGAAGAAATTTTAGGTTTCTTGGAAGAAAATAACCACCTATGTCTGTGAGAGAGTAAATTACTAGGAAAAATGACATGAATACATATATCTTTGGGGCTCTACCTCACGAGTGTCCACAGATTTTTATTGCATGTAATTGAGAACATCAGTTAGCTGATGGACAGCGAATAGTATGATCAAAGAATAGATGGTAAATGTTATGTAAAAAAAATATTGGAGAAGTGGTGTTTGTTGAAAGATGATGCTTAAAATAAAATTTTAGAAGCGGTAGATACTGGAAATAAAAAGATCTTGAAGATGACTATAGTAATGGGTGGCTATGGTAGGCACAAGCAGGGAGATAAAGGGACAGACATTGTAAGAATCATTTATGTGGGTGTTGATACAAAAAAATTATGAGATCAGTTGTGGTGCGGTAACAGTGAGCTAGTTCTTAAAGGCTTGAAGGGAAGCCTGTATACGGTTGCTACACAAAAAAGCAATGTGTTACATAATTGTATGGAAGGAATTTCAAAGTACGTGTGTGTGTTTCACGTATTTTAAGGTATAAATGTAATATTTTCCCTACCTGAGTTTGTTTCTTATGTATAAGTAAAGGAGAGACATTTTCTATTTTCATACACCAATTGGCAAATATGTTAGCAGCATTTGGAGAGTAGTCGTGTAGAACCCATGCAGAGAACTTTATGCATTCTTATGAGTATGCTAGTTCTCCCACCTTTCTCACTCTCACTGTAACTAAGCATCCATTAATTGCTAAATTTTGGTGGGGTCCTTTAAAAGCTGTAATGTAAAGCTTTATTGCTAAGTCAAAACAATATTAATCATTATCCTCATAATGGAGAGGAAACATTATTAATAATTCACTAGACTTCCAAGTAAAATTCAAGGCAGGAAGCTATCTTTTAGTAACAATAGAATTAAACTAATGAGAAGTGTTATTTGGACAGCTCATCTGTGTTTCTTATATCACTTTGTGATTATTCAGCCAGTCTTAAAGACTAGCTTTCTTCATCAGAAAACATATTTAAAGTCCACTAACCTCACTATTCAACTTACTCAACTTCACAAAACTCCAAATGCCTAATTGTTTTATCCTCACAAATTTCAAACATTTCTTCAACAATGTATAGAATGGAGGATAATAATTTCATGGTAACCACTTCTGGGCCACCGATTTTAGAAATATGGTAATAAATAGTGTAATTTATGCAAGCTCTGTTGTCCAGAATAGCCTTCTTATTTGAGATAACACATTCTGAGGCATGGAGCATGTGAGCTCAAGGCAACTATCTGAAATCTGCTCTCTGAAAATATAGATATGAACTTACCACTTCTTTAAACACCTATTGCAAAATATCACCTTTGTGTACAAATTAACTGAGAATTGAATTCATCTCAAATTAGAATAATTTTTGGACTAATTTCTATTACTTTTATGCCAGTTCCTAAAGTTGGCTCTCACAACTGTGGTGTTAGAGCAGCAAAACCAAATGATGTTGTACAGCTTTGGAAAGTCTCCTAATGTAATTGACACAGTCAAACTTCAGGTTGAACCACAGGGGATTAGAACTGAGGTGACATATTAGTTAACTTCTGGCAAAAAAAGTCTCGGTTCATGCTCTACCATCACACCCAGACTGCATGAGGTTAGAAAGAAAACAATACCTGCATGGAACAACAGAAAATGAGGATCAGTGTTACCCAGTTATTAATTCAGCTAAGCATAGTGCCATAGTACAAAACTCTGAAAAATTGGAGAAGATGATTTTTATATAGTAGAGCTAAAGAAGAGTTGGCATTTCCCGGTAAGCCTGCATCTAAACCTTTTGATTTTATTCCTTTACTGCTGTTGTGTAGCATACAAACTTGAAGCAATACATACCATTTCTGGATGCACATGGCAGGACAAGCACTAAAGTCAAGTTGGGAGGGACAGAAGAAGTGAAAGAAAATAAAAAGATCTGAGAGAAAGAAAAAGAGAGAGGAGAGTCAGCTTACAGATTCAGCACATGAAGAGAAATAAAAGTAAGTGATTTAGCTTAGGTAATGGTCTGGACTCTGAAGTTATATCACCAAATTCTCCTCCTAACAATGAAGCTAGAAGTGAAAGTACAGAAAGGAGCAGAGATAAATTGATATTTTGTCTACAATTGTCTGCGTGTTCCTTCAGAGTTTTGCAGTGCAGTTAGTATTCTGCTTATTAGTTGAGAATCAATAAAAACTTTTTGAATGAATATTTCCTGAGCTGTGTTTCTACTTTATGTATTATATAACTTAATGCCCTAATAACTCAAAAAGATAGACACTATTAACTCTATTTTATAGGGGGATAATCTGAAACTCACACAAAATATCATAAAGAGCTGTTAAATAGTAGATGTAATTTTCAGACTCAGGCCTGTTAGATTCAAATATGATGGTTTCCTCATTTCCTGTTACTATTTGCTCTGCCACTAACTATGCACACTTGACAATAATCTTTATGCCTTCCACTTGCATTGTTTTCAACAACTATTTTTAATTTTCTTACATACATAATCCATTGAATAATAGGTATAAAATGCAGATAATTAATAAGACAAATAAAATTAAAATACCAGGCTTTTCCCAGAGAGAACCAGATAATGCTGGAGTAGGTGCTAGGATGTATTAAATAGAAGTGGCATTTAATCATAGAGAAATTTCACTGTCAAGAGTCAGAGATGAGATGTACAAGGTTTATCAGAGAAAATAATGGCATTAAGGATGAAAATGATATCAAACATCTTAATCTCAAGTTTGTGTGCCTGACGCCCACCAAGACAAATACTGAGACATCAATGCTTGGAGATAGAGAAAGATTTATTCCAGTTGGACAAAATGGGTAGGTGGAAGCCTGGGTTTGCTCAAATCCACCTCCCCAAGAACAGAAAGCAGGGGAGGGTTATAGAGCTTGGCAGGAGGGGCTTCAGGGAAACAAAGGTGTCACCCCAGATAAGCCACTGGGCAATATACCTTATGGCTTCAACAGCTGCTTAGGGCTAGCCATCCAGTGATTGCAGCCTCCCAGAAGGCATTCTCTTTCTCCTGCAAAACAAGCTCACAATCCTCTGGAAAATATACTCACAAACCATCAAGACCCCTGAGTCACCCCTCAAGTTATACAGGAAAAAGAAGCAAATTGATTTAATATCTACAGTACCCCTCAGGTAGAGGCTTCAATCCCCACTGTCTTTATTTCCCTTCCTCATTCTTGTAGGAAGCATGGTGTTGATCCTTCTGGCTACTTCCTGCTGAAAGGGGGAAAATATGGAGAAACTGAGGAAGGAAAATTTTCAACCTGAGTTTGAAAATACACTCAGGTATCAGTCTATATTTTGCATTTTGCATTATCATTACTTGATATTCCATATTTGACTAACCCAAATTTCCAGAACCCAAAATGCAAGAACGCAATTGGTCTTACCTATCTGACTGTTTGGTGTCAGCTGTCTAACCCAGAACAGCAGCTTAAGGTCTTTCAGTGGCTCACATGACCAGATTTTTTCTTTTCAGTTTCTGGGAGCTCTGGTCATGGGGGGCAGAGGAAGCCTCACTCGGGTGTGATGAATTCACAGCTTGACTCTGGCCAATTTGATGAATGGGTGGTCAGAAGGACTCATAAGGTCTGGTCCACTTGGGGGTAGTTGATCCTCTTGTCCATGCTCCTTCCAGAACTTAAAGAGAACCTGGTCTCCTGCCTTGATATGGTGGAGGGGAACATCTGATGGGAACAGGGACCTGTGGGGCAAACTTATGAACAGAAGTTAGAATTTCATTTTAAAATCTTAAGTGCTGCCTGACCACTATTTCCTCTACTACATGGAACCTCAACAGGGAAGAGGGAACACTTTATCCCAGGTTAAATTAGTTTCCTGACAGGTTTTGGTAATCGTCTTTTTTAATATGTGGTTCATCTTTTCAGTCTTTCCTGTTGACTGAGGCTGCCATGAGGTGTGGAGTTTTCAATTGATCCCCAAGGCTCTCGATACTTCCTGGGTTATTTAGGAGATAAATGTGGCTCTGCTGTCACTCTAGATTGACATTGGGAGCCCTTACCTGGCAATAATCTCTTTTAGCAAAGCTGTGGTACCTTCAGTGGCCTTCTCAGTTCTGGAAGAGAAAGTTTCTATCCACCCTTGAAGGTATCTATGAATACTAGGAGGTACCTGACATTTCCAGAGGCTTAATAAATCATAATAAAGTCCACTTGCCAGTCCTCACAGGGGGCCGCTCCTCGATGTTGAGTCACCTTGTTCAAGGAGGGAAGCCCTGTCCTGGGATTGTTTTGGCAAAGATAACACATTGTTGGGTAACTTTCTGAAAGGTCTTCTGTGATGGGGAGGAACACTAACCTCTATGCACTCTGGGTCCTTTCTGGCTGGGCTACAAATTAAATGACATGAAACCGAATAGCAGGAAAAAATCAAACAAAGCCTTATAACATCTATACATGGGAGAAACCAGGGAAACTGAGTTTCTCGACAAAATGGTGGAGGTTCTCCTCTTAAATAGAAAGACAATGGATGATGTTGGGGGCGGGTCAGTCATAGAAGTTTTCCAGAAAAGCACAGTGAGGTTATTATGCAGCTTCACCTTCAGCATTGATAAGTTTCCAGAGATGAGGTCATCCCCCTTTCTTCCCAGTACAGAGAGGGAGACACCTTTACAAATGGAGATTTCCCCTACAAATGTAAAAGTTTGGTAAACAGAACTTTGATAAGAATGAGACCCTGTCAGCCTATCAATAGCCTTCTATCTTAAGTCCTTTTAGGCAGTTAGTGGGGGAGAAGGTCAAAGTTTCAGAGAAAATAAGGTAAAGAGACATATTTTGAGGTGGCCAATTCTGATCCCCCACAATTGCAAATTTGGACCAATTAAATACCTTTGGATCCACTGCAAGGTGGCATCCCTCCCATAATGATTAACAATTTCTCCCAGAAGGGCTTCAGGTACCAGGATGATTTCCTCCAAGTTACGTTTCCAGCCACGATGCTCCAGAGAGGAGGAGTCAAATCCCCATTCTCTGTCTCTCTATATATCTTTCTGGGTGCAGCTAGGCTGGAATTTTCTAGGGTCAACCTGGGGAACTAAGGGAGCTAGGAGTGCCTTGAAACTCATTGTCCTAGCAGCAGTCTTTGCTGCCTGATCAGTCAGTTAATTACCTCTGGCTTCCAAAGAGTTCCCTTTCTGATGTCCAGGGCAGTGCATGATAGCTACTGCCATGGGGTCGTTAGTGGCCTCTAATAAGGTCAATATTTCCTGGGAATATTTTACGTCCCTCTTTTCCAGCAGCCAAGAGTCCCCTCTCTTTCCTTGGCCCTATGGCTATGGACCACTAAAGAGGCATATTGTGAGTCTGTACTCTTTTGTCTTCACCTCTTTGAAGAACACTAGTTAGGGCTATAAGCTCAGCCTTTTGAGCTGAAGTACATGGAGGGACTTCAGGTACCTGGAGGGATCCTGTGGGGGATCAGAATTGACCACATCAAAATATGTCTCTTTACCTTGATTATTTTCTCTGAAAGAAACTTTGTTCTTCTCTCCCACTCACTGCCTAAAAGGATTTAAGGTAGAAGGCCTGTCCCCAGGACAGGCCATCACCATAGATATTCTGGGTATTGAAAGGCTAGGAGGGTCCTTGCTAAGCCCATTCTTATCAAAGTTCTGTTTACCAAACATTTACATTTGTAGGGGAAATCTCCATTTGTAAAGGTGTCTCCCTCTCTGTACTGGGAAGAAAGGGAGATGACCTCATCTCCGGAAACTTACCAATGAGGAAGGAGAGGATGCATAATAAACTTACTGTGCTTTTCTGGTAATCTCCCATGACTGACCCACTCCCAACATCCTCCGTTATCTTTATATTTAAGAGGAGAACCTCTACCATTTTGTCAAGAAACTGTTTCCCTGGTCTCTCCCATGTATACATGTTATAAAGCTTTGTTTGATTTTCTCCTGCTGTTCAGTCTCATGTTAATTTAATTTGTAGCCCAGCCAGAAAGGGCCCAGATTAGGTAGAGGATAGTCTTCCTCCCCTTCAGTTTAGTGATGAGGATGGGATAGAAATTCACTGGCTGGATGCTCTTTACTCCTGGACGACGGCAGCTGAGAGATTCTGGGCCCCTGACAAGAGCCAGAAGAAGATGAGAGTCCTTACCACATCATTCTCCCAGATCTCTGCCTGCAGGGTCCAGTAGAAGTGAGAGTGGTGAGTATTTTTTCTTTTCTAAATTTAGATTAGCAGGAGAAAAGATTGGTGAAGATAGCTTCTTGGACTCAGCTACTCTAGGATCTGGTTGAGTACTCGTTGGTTAATTGATCCTTTACCTCCCAGAAATGGTCACTATTTCTCCTTGTCTCTGTCTTTTTTGTCATTTGTCACAAAACACAAGCATCTCTATAAGCCCGTTGTCTGGGACCTTTTGACTTGTTCTATGACTTGAGAGCTTGGTTTTGTGACCTTTCTACTCTCTGCCATCCAGAGGATGCATGTACTGGCACACATCTTGGCGACCAGTCAAGTAGACTGGGCCTCTGGGACACACTCTTTGTCCGGCTGTGTCTGCCCTCAGGGGTTTGTCATAAGGAGTCCCATTTGCTTTCATAGTGGGCCTTTGTCATCTCAACCTTTGTTCTTTCTTAGGCTATCTTGGGAATTAATTCTCTGGATCTCTTTTGGGGATGCCTCTTGTGTCCATGGTTAAGCTTTGGTATGAGTCATTGTTAAGGTTAAGATCCTACTCATCAATGTGGCCAGGTGATGGATGACTTAAATTGGAAAAGCTTCTAAATTGGGGGGGAAAATTGTGAAGGCTCTCATCATAATTGTTTTCGTTGGTACCTATGAAAAGGCCAGATTTAAAAAAGTTTAAAAAAAATTGGACTAGCCTTAAGACCCTAACTCAGGTTACAATTAAGTTGAGAAATTGTAAAAGTGCGAGTGTTGATAAAATTATAAAGGTTGGAATGTTTGAGCTAACTTTATGTAAAGAGGTTATATCAACTTTGCCTGAGTATGTTTTAAAATAGGGTAAGAGTGAGGGACAGGGTTAATGTTAGGTTTGTGTTAGGGTTAGAGTTAGGGTGAGTGTGAGGTCACCTTGAGAATTAGGTTCAGGGTTGCATGAGGGTTAGTTTAGGGTTAGGGTTAGGGTTAGTTTAAGGATTAGGGTTAGGGTTAGGGTTAGTTTAAGGATTAGTGTTAGGGTTAGGGTTAGGTTTAGTGCTAGGGCTAGGTTTAGGATTATGTTTAGGGATAGGGTTATGATACGTTTAGGTTTAGGGTTAGGTTTATGGCTAGTGTTAGTGCTATGGTTATGGCTTGAATTGGGTAAGGGTTAAGGTAGGGTTACGGTTAGGGCTATGGTTAGGGTTAGGGTTAGGGTTAGTGTGAGATTGAGTTTAGGATGACGGTTAGATTTAGGGTTAGGACTAGGGTAGGGTTATGGTTAGGGTTATGTTTAAGGCTAACCATTTGGTTTGGAAGAGTGGTCGGAAGCAGTGACAGAGAAGTGCATGATGCTGAGTTTTAGGTTCAGGGTTAGGGTGAATGTTAGGTTGAGTGTTCAGGAGAGGTTTAGGGTGAGGGTGAGGCTGAGGTTCATTTGATGATTAGGGTAGGGTTCAGGCAGGGTTAGTGCTAGGGCTAGGGTTAGGGTCAGTGTTAGGGTTATGCTTAGGGCTAACCTTAGGTTAGCATTAGGGTTAAGGTTCTGTTTAGGGTTAGGGTTACTTTCAGGGATAGTTCCTGGGTTAGTGTTATATTTAGGGCTAGGGTTAGGGTTAGGTTTAGCTTTATGGCTAGGGTTAGGGTTAGAGTTAGGGTTAGGGTTCCTAACTAGGTTTAAAGTTAGGGTTAGGGTTAGGGTTAGTGCATGGTGGGGTTACGAATAGGGTTAGGGTTTGGGTTAGGATTAGTGCATGGTTAGGTTCATGAATAGGGTTAGGATTAGGTTTAGGTTTAGGTTTAGGGTTCATTTATGGGTAGTGTTAGGGCTATGGTTAGGGCTTGGTTTATGGTTAGGTTAGGGTTATTGTTAGGGCAAGGCTTAGTGTTAGTAGGGTTATCATTAATGTTAGGGTTATGGTTATGATTAGGCTTAGGGTTACAGTTCCATCTTGTTAGTGTTAGGGGTTCGGTTAGGATTAGGTTTACAGTTAGGCTTAGGTTTAAGGTTAGGGTTAGGGCTAGGGTTTGGTTTAGGTTTAGGGTGAGTGTTAGGTCATGGTAAGGGTTAGGGTTAGGGGTGTGTGAGGGTGATTGTTAGGGTCAGGTTTAGGGTGATTGTTAGTTTAGTGTAGGGTGAATTTTAGGATTAGTGTGGGGGTGAGGTTAGGTTCAAGTTAGTGAGTAGGGTTAGGTTAGGTTTAGGGTTTGGGTATCTGTTATCATCAGGTCCTGGGCTAGGTTTACAGTTAGTGTTAATCCTAGGGTTAGGGTTAGTTTTGGGGCAAGAGTGTGGGTTATGTATAGGATTAGGGTTAGGGTTATAGTTTGGGTTTCTTAGGGTTCTGGTTCTGTTTAGGGTTAGTGTTACTTCTAGGGTTGGGGTTAGGGTTAGGCTTAGGTTTAGGGTTAGAAATAATTTGGGGCTAAGTTTAATGTTAAGGTTAAGGCCTCATTTGGGTTAAGAGTTAAAGTCAGGATTAGGGCTTGGGCTAGGGTTACAGTTAAGGTTAGAGTTGTGGCTAGGTTTAGGGATAGAATTAGGGCTAGGGCTTTATGGTTAAGGCTGAGGTTAAGGTTAGGTTAGGGTTTTGGTTAGGGTTAGGGCTAGTGTTACTGTTATGGTTAGGTTTATGTTTTGGGCTAACCTTATGATTAGGGTTACTGGTAGGGTTAGGCGTAGGGTTAGGGCAAGGTTTAGGGTGTACACTAGGGTAGGGTTATTTTTAGGGCTAGTTTTAGTGTTAATGTTAGGCTTAGTTTTAGGATTAGGGTTAGGTTTAGTGCTAGGGCTAGATTTAGGATTATGTTTATATCTAGGGTTAGGCTTAGATTTAGATTTAGGGCTAGGGTTAGGGTTACAGTTAGGGTTGAGGTTTTGGTTAGGTTTAGGATTAGGGTCATAGTGAGGTTATGATTTCTTCCTAGGGTTACAGAGAGTGTGAGGGTGATGGTAAGTGTGCCTGTTAGGGTTAGGCCTAGGGTTAGGGTTACTGTTAGGGTTTGGGTTACGTTTTGGTGTAGTGTTAGGGACAGGTCAGGGTGGAGTTCGGCTAAAGTTTAGGGTTAGTGTTAAATTACTCAGGTCTAGAAGTACGTTAGGTTTTGGGAAGGTCTTCGAGTTAGGGCTAGGGTTAGGGTTAGGGTTAAGGTATGGTTATGGTTCTGTTTAGGTGTGTTTTGGGATAGGGTTATGGTTAGGTATAGAGTTAGGGTTATAGTTAGGATTAGGGTTAGGGTTAGGACAAGAGTAGGGTTATGAACAGGATTAGAGTTAGGGTTTAGGTTATGTTTAGCATTAGGTTTCCATTTAGGGTTAGTGTTAAGGCTAGGGTTAATTCTAGGAATAGGAATAGGGTTAGGTTTATGGTTAAGGTTAGGGTTAAGGGGTATTGTTAGTGTTATGGTTAAGGCTTGCACTGGGTTGAGGATTACGTTTAGGGGTAGGGCTTGTCCTAGGGGTGTAGTTATGGATCGGATTAGGGTTAGTGTTAAGGATAGGGTTAACATCACGTTTTAGGCTGGGGTTTAATTTAGGTTTATTGTTAGGGTTAAGGTTATGGTTAGGGTTGGGGTTAGGTTTAGTGCTAGAGTTAGAGTTAGGGTAGGTTTAGGGATACAATTGGTACGGGGTTAGGTCCAGGGTTAGTATTATGTTTAGGGCTAAGTTTAGGTTTAGGGTTAGGTTTAAGCTTAGCATTAGGGTAGGGTGAGGTTGAGTTTAGGTTGAGGGTTAGAGTTAGGGTTAGGTCTATAGTTAGTGTTAGGGTAATGTTTAAGCCTACCTTATGGTTAGGATTAAGCTTAGGTTTACAGTTAGAGTTAGTGTTAGGGCCAGTTTCAACTGGGTTTTTTTTTAGGTTTGTTTAGGGTTATGCTTAGTGCTATCTATGGTTAGGGTTACTGTTGGTTAGTTTTAGGGTTCAGCTTCAGGTTAGGGCTATGGTTAGTGTTAGGCTTAGGGATAGCATTAGGGTTATGATTAGTGTTAGGTTTAAGGTTAGGTTTTTAGCAGGGTTTAGGGCTAGGGTAAATTTTAGGGTTATGGTTAGAGTTAAGCTTTGTTAGGGATAGGGTGAGTGTTATATCATGATAAATATTAGGTTTAGGGTTGCATGAGGGTGATGTTAGGGTCACGTTTAGGGTGAGCCAATGCCAAGTTTGGTGAAGATTAGGGTTAGGGTTAGGTCTAGGGTTAGGGTCAGGGTCAGTATTAGTGTCATGTTTAGGGCTAGCTTTAAGTTAGGGTTAGTGTTAAGGTTAGGTTTAGGTTTAGTTCCAATATAGGGTTATATTTAAGGCTGGGGTTAGGGTTAAGGTTAAGGCTAGGTTTAGGGCTAGGGTTAGGTTTAGGGTTAGTGTTAGGGTTAGGATTGGATCTAGGGATTGGGCTATGGTTATATTCATACTTAGGTTTGGGGCTTTGGCTAGGGTCTTGTTTAGGGATGGCGTTTGGATTAATGTTAAGGTTAGGATTAGACTTCTTGCTAGGGTTAATGTTATGGTTAGGGCTTGTGTTAGGTTTAGGTTAGTGTTATGGTTAAAGCTAATGTTAGGCTTAGGGTTAGGACTAGTTTTAAGGTTAGGTTTACATTTAGGGATAGTCTTATGGTTTGGTTTATGGTTAGGTTTAGCATTAGCATTAGGGTTAGGGAGATGGCTACCGTTTGGTTATGTTTATGGTTATAGTTAGTGGTAGGGTTAGGTCTAGATTAATGGTTATGGTCAGGGATAGGATTAGTGTTAGGGTTAGGGGTAGGGTTACTGCTTCAGCTAAGTTTAGGGTTAGGGTTAGGGTTAGGGTGAGGTGTAGGATTATAGTTAGGTTTACATTTAGGGTTAGAGCTAGGGTTAGGGCTTGGGGTCAGGCTAGGTTTAGTGTTAGGTTTAGAGTCAGGTCTAGGGTTATGTTAATGGTTAGGGTTAGGTTTACAGTTAGGGTTAGGGTTACAGTTAGGGTAATAATTATGGGTAGCCTTAGGATTATGATTAGGGCTTGGCCTATGGTTAAGTTAGCATTATGGTTAAGGTTAGGATTAGGTTTAGGTCCACGTTTAGGGCTCAGTTTATGATTACAGTTATGGCTATGACTAGGGTTAGGGTAGGGTTAAGCTTCTGTTTAGTGTTAGGGTTAGGTTTAGGTTATGGTTAGCATTATGGTTAAGGCTAGGGTTAGGGCTAGTTTTAGGGTTAACTTTAGAGTTAGGTTTATTTTTAGGGCTAGTCTTTGGTTTGGGTTGGAGTTACATTTAGGGTTAGGGTTATGTTTATGGCTAGTGTTTGGGTTATGCTTAGCATTAGGTTAAGTGTTAGGGTTATATCTAATGTAAGGGTTACAGTTAGGATAGGGTTTTCATTAGGGTTAGGGTTAGGGTACTGTTTTGGCTAGGATTAGGTTTAGGATTAATGTTAGGGTTAGGGTGAGGTCTAGGGTTCAGGTTAGGGTTAAGTTTAGACTTAGGGCTAGGGTTAGGGTTAGGGTTAGGTTCAGTGTTAGGGCTATCGTTAGATTAGGGTTAGGGTTCTTGTTAGTGTTAGGGGTTCTTTTAAGTTTAGTGTTTGGACTAGGGTTAGGGTTAGGTTTAGAGTTAGTGTTAGAACTAGGTTTAGGTATAGGGTTAGGGTTAACTTTAGGGTCAGGTTTACGGTCAGGGTTAGGGTTAATGTTAGGGTGAGGTCTAGGGCTGGGTTACATACACGTTTAGATTAGAGCCTGTTTGGGGATAGGGTTAGGGCTAGTTTTACATTTATGGTTAAGACGCATTCTAGTAGGTTTTAGGGTTAGGGTTTTGGCTTGGGCTAGTGTAGGGTTAGGGTTAGTTTAGGGTGAGATTTAGGGTTAGGGTTAGATTTAGCTTTTGCTTGATGGCTAGGTTTCCGTTAGCGTTAGGGATAAGATTGTGGTAAGGTTTTGTTTTAGTGTTAGGGATATTATTAGGACTAGGGCTTGGATTATGGTTAGTATTAGGGCTAGGGTTAGGGTTAGGATTAAGTTTATGTCTGGGGTTAGGGTTAGGGCTATTAGGGTTAGGGTTAGGTTTAGGGTTTGGTTTAGGGTTAGCATATGGTTAAGGTTAGTGTTAGACTTACATTTAGGGTCTATTTTATGGTTAAGTTTAGGGTCAGGTTACATGTAGGGCTATCCTTATGGTTTGGGTTAGATTTCGAGTTAGGGTTTGAGTTAGTATTTTGGTTGGGGATAGGGCTAGAATAAGGATAGGGTTATGGTTATGCTTTCAGTTAGGGTTAGGGTTAGTTTTAGGGTTAGGGTGAGTGTTAGGTCATGATGTGGATTCTGGTTAAGAGTGCATGTGGGTGATAGTTAGGGTCAGATTTGGGGTAAGTGTTAAGGGTTAGGGTGAGGTTTAGGTTTAGAGTGAGAGAAAGGTTATGGTGAGGATTAGAGTTAAGGATAGGCTTAGGACTATGGCCAGATTTAGGTTCCAGGTTAGGGTCATGTTTACTGCTAGCCTTAAGTTAGGGTTAGTGTTAATTTTAGTTTTAGATTTAGGGTTAGGTTTAGGATTAGTTCCAGGGTTAGGGTTATATTTAGGGTTAGGGTTAGGGTTACATTTAGGATTAGATTTACAGTTAGAATTAGTGTTAGGGATAGATTTAGAGCTAGGGTTGGCTAGGCTTTGGGCTAGGGTTAAGTTGAAGGTTAGAGTTAGAATAAATTCAAAGTGAGGGTGAAGGTGTGGGTGATGGTGATGGTGAGGGTGAGGGTGAGGGGTAGGGGTAGGGTTAGTGTTGGGGTTAGGGTTAGCATTAGGTTTAGGGTGAGTGTGAGGTTAAGGTGAGGGTTTGGGTTAAATATGTGTGAGGGTTAGCATTAAGGTTAGGGTTAGGGCTAGGGTTTGGGCTAGGGTTAGGTTTTGGGTTAGGGTTAGTGTTAGGGTTAAGTATACAGTAAGGGTTAGGTTTAGTGTTAGGACTAAGGTTAGGGTTATGTTTAGGACAAGGGTTAGGGTTAGTTGAGGGTTAGAGTTAGGGTTGTGGTTAGGGTTAAGCTTAGGTCCAGGCGTAGAGTTAGGTTTTGAGTTAGGGTTAGGGTTATGGTTATGAATATGGTTGAGTTTAAGGTTTGGTTTGGTTTAAAGTTAAGGTTAGATTTAGGGTTAGGATTAGGGTAAACATTATGTTTAGGGCAAGGGTTAGGCTTTGGTTTAGGGTTAGGGTTAGGGTTAAGTTTATTGCTAGGGTTAGGTTTAGGGTTAGAGTTAAGGTTAGGGATATGATTAGTGTTAAGGTAGGGTTTTTGTTGGTGTTAGGGCTAGAATAATGTTTAGGGTATGGTTAGAGTTATATTAGGGTTAGGTGTAGGGTGAATCTTAGGTCGTGGTGAAGATTAGGGTTAGGGTCGCTTGAAGTTAGTGGTTAGCATCATTTTTAGGGTGGGTGTTAGGTTAAGGGTTAATGTGAGCGTGAGGTTAGGGTGAGGATTAGGTTAGGGTTATGCTTAGGATTAGAGTTAGGTTTAGGTTTATGGTTAGTGTTAGGCCTAGGGCCTAGGTTAATGTTAGGGTTACGGTGAGGGTGAGGGCCTGCGTTAGTTGACAGTGACAGTGAGAGTGAGGCATAGGTTTAGGTTTAGGGTTAGGGTTAGGGTTAGTGCTTGGGCTGGGGTTATCATTAGGGTGAGGTTTAGGGTTAGGGCTAGGGTTAGGATTATGTATAGAACAAGGGTTAGGTAATGTTTAGGGTTAGATTTAGGCTTAGTGTAGGGTTATGGTTACCACTAGGTTTATGATTAGGGTTAGGGTTAGGTTCAGGTCTACCTTTAAGGTTAGGGTTTGATTAGTGTGAGGGTTATGTTTACTCTAAGTTTTAGAGTGAGGGTTAAGGTTTGAGATAGATTTAGATTTATAGTTAAGTTTAGGATTATGTTTAGTGTCATTTTTGGGCCAGGGTCAGTGCTGGGCTCAAGGTTATTGTTAGGGTTATCTAGGGTTAGGTTTATGTTAAAGGTTAGGTTTAGGGTTAGGGCTCAGGTTAAGGTTATGTTTATGGCAAGGGTTAGGGTTAGGTTTAGGGTTAGGTCTAGTGTCAAGGTTAGGGTTGTTGTTACGGTCACCGTGAGGATTAGGGTTAGGGGTGCATGAGGGTGATGGTTAGTGTTAAGTTTGGGGTGAATATTATGTTAAGGGTAAGGTGATGGTTAGGGTAGAGTGAGGGCGAGGTTAGGGTGCCATCAGGCTTAGGGTTAGTTTTAGGGACAGGGTTAGGTTTAGTGTTAGGATTACATTTAGGATTATGGTTACCTTTACGTCTAGGGCCAGGGTTAGGGCTAGGATTAGGTTTAGTGTTAGGATTCGGTCTAGGGTTAGGGTTAGAATTCAGGTTAATATTATGGTTTTGGCTAGGGTTAGGAATAAGTTTGGGGCTAGGGTGATGTTTAGAACTAGGGTTATTGTTATGTTTAGGGTTAGGTTTTGGGTCCAGGTTAGGGTTAGGTCTCAAGTTAAGGGAATGTTTGGGTTTAAGTTTAGGGTTAGGGTTAGGGTTAGGGTTAGTTCTAGGATTTGGGTTAGGTTAAGAGTTAGGGCTAGGTTTAGGGTTAGGTTTAGATTAAGGCTTAGGATTAGTGGTAGTGTCAGTCTAGGGTTAGGGTCAGTCTTAGGATTAGAGTTAGGGCTATGGTTATGGTTATGTTTGGGATTAGGGCTAGTGTTATGGTTAGGGTTACAGTTAGGGTTAGGTTCTGATTAGGTTTAGGGATAAGGTTATGTATAGGGTTGATTTAGGGTTAGGTTTATGGTTATGGTTATGGTAGTGCTGGGGTGAGATTTGCTGTTAAGGTTAGTGTTATTTTTAGGGCTAGGGTTAGGGTCATGGCTAGGTTTAGGGTTACAATTAGGGCTAAGGTTAGGGTTTGGGCCATGATTAGGGTTAGATTTATGGTTAGTGTTATGATAAAGGCTAGCATTAGGGTCAGGTCAGGGCCAGTTAAGTTTAAGCTTAGAGTTAGGTTTACGTTTAGTGCTAGCCTTATGGTAAGGTTGAAGGTTGGGTTTTGGGTTGGTTATGGTTAGAGATTGGGCTAGTGTTATGGTTAAGGTTAGTGTTGTGCTTAGGTCTAGTGTTATCATAGGCTTGGGCTTAGTGTTATGGTCAGGGTTAGGTTTAGGATCAGGGTTAGGGCTGGGGTAAGTTAAGGGTTATGGTTACCCTTAGCATTCCATTTATGTTTAGGCTTAGGGCTAGGGTTAGGTTTAGGCTTAGCCTTAGGCTTGTCTTAGGGTTAGTGTTAAGTTTAGGGCTAGGGTTGGTGTTATGTTTATGTTTAGGGTTACAGTTAGGGTTAGTTTTAGGATTAAGATTAGTGTTACCTTTAGGTCCAGGGTTAGGGTTATGTTTAGGGATAGGTTTTGTGTTGGATTAGGGTTAGTGTTAGGGTTGGGATGAGTGTTAGGGTGAGGTCCATGGTTAGGGTTAGTGTTAGACTTAGGGCTCAGGTTAGGGCTAAGGTTTAGGGTTAGGACTAGTGTTAGGCTTAGGTTTATGTTTAAGGCTAGGGTTAATATTACAGTTAGGGCTTGCCTAGTGTTGGGTTAGGGTTAGGGTTAGGGCTATCTTTTGTATTCTGGTTAAGGATTGTGTTAGGTCTAGAGTTAAGTTTATGACTTGGGCTATAATTAGGATTAGGGTTACTGTTGAGGTTTAGGGCTAGGGTACGGTTACAGCTAGATATAGGGCTAGGGTTAGTGTTACAGTGAAGGCAAGTGTTAGGCTTATGGCTAAGGTTAGCATTAAATTTTGGTCTTATGCTATGATTAAGGTTAGGGTTACAGTTATGGTTAAAGTTAGGGGTAGGGCTTGCATTTGGGTCTTGTTTAGGGTTAGTGTTAGTGTTAGTGTTAGGTCTACGGTTAGGGTTACAATTAAGGATAGGGTTAGCATTAGGGTTAGTGTTAGGGTACAGCTTAGGCTAGGGTTAGGTTTAGGGGTAAAGTTAAGGTGAGTGTTAGTGTCACGTCTATGGTTAGGGTTAGGGTTAGACTTAGGGCTCAGGTTAGGGCTTAGGTTTAGGGCTAGCCCTAGAGGTAGGGTTAGGATTATGTTAGGGCTAGGGTTAGTGTTACATTTAGGGCTAGCATTAGTGTTGGGTTGGGTTTAGGGTTGGGATTAGGTTTAGGATTATGGTTAGGGCTAGGTTTAGGGATAGGGTTAGGGCTAACTTTAGAGTTACAGTTAAGGATTTTGTTAGGGTCAAAGTTAGGATTAGGGCTTGTGCTAGGATTAAGGGTAGGGTTAGTGTTGGCGTTAAGGCTAAGGTTAAGGCTACAGTTAGGAATAGGGCTAGGGTTAGTGTTATAGTGAAGGCAAATGTTATGCTTATGGATAAGGTTAGGGTTAGATTTGGGGCTATGCTATGGTTAGGGTTAGGGTTATGGTTAGTGTTAGGTAAGGTCTAGGTTTAACATTTGTGTTAGCATTAAGGTTACAGTTAGGGATAAGGTTAGGGTTAGTGTTATGGTTTGAGCTAACGTTAGAGTTAGGGTTAGCTTTAAGTATAGGGTAAGGGTACTTCTAGGGTTAATTTTAGGGTTAGGGTCATGGTTAGGGCTTTGGCTAGGCTTATAGATAGAATTAGGGTTTGCATTAGGGTTAGTTCTAAAGTTATGCTTAAGGTTATGGTTAGTGTTAGGGATAGGGTTAGGCATAGGTTTATTGCTCGGATTAGTGTTATGGTGAAGTCTTAGGTTAGAGTTAGGTTTATGTTTAGGATTTGCAGTACAGTTAGGATTAGGGCTAGGGTTAATGGTATGGTTAGGTTTATGTTTAGGGATATCCTTATGGTTAGGCTTACTCTTTGGGTTAGGTTTAGATTTAGGGCTAGAGTAGGGTTATGTTTAGGCCTAGATTTAGGGTTAAGTTGGGTGAGAGTTAGGGTTAGGGCTAGGGTTAGGGTTATGTTTAGGGTTAGGGTTAGGGTTAAGGTTAAGTTTAGGGTTAGGACTAGGGTTTGGATCTGTTTTAGGGACAGGGTTAGGGTTAGGGTTAATGCTAGGGTTAGGATTAGGGTAGCACTGGCGTTAGGGTTAGGGTTAGGCTTTGTTATGGTTTCAGTTATGGTTTAGGTTAGAGTTAGAGCTTGCGCTAGTGTTAGGTTTAGGAATAGGGTTAGTGTTAGTGTTCAGTGTAGGTCTAGGGTTAGGATTGGGATTAGGGTTAAGTTTATGGTTATCTCTATGATTGGGTATAGGATTAGGGTTAAAGTAAGTGTAACTGTTAAGGATTAACATTAGGGTTAGGGCTAGTACTAGGGCTTGTGCTAGGATAAGGTTTAGGTTTAGTGTGGGGGTATGTCTCTGGTTCATGTTAGATTTAGGGTCAGGGTTAGGCCTATTTTTAGGGTCAGGGTTAGTGTTGGGTTAGGTCTAGGGTTAGGTTTAGGGGTAGGGGTAGGTTTAAGTTTACAGGTAGAGTTAGGGCTAAGTTTAGGTTTAGGGCTAGGGATTTAGTTAGGGTAAGATTTAGTTTTAGGGTTAGGGTAAATATTAGGGCTAGGGATTGGATGAGGATTATGGCTAGGGTTAAGGTTAGGGTTACCTTTAGGGTTAAGGTTAGGGTTTGGGCTAGGCTTAGATTTAAGTTTAGGGTTAGTGTTAATGTTAGGGCTAGGTTTATGGTTAGGTTTAGGATTCCATTTAGGGTTAGTCGTAGTGTTAGTATTATGGTTAAGTTTGTGTTTAGGGCTAGCTTTATGGTTAGCGTTACTGTTAGGATTAGTTTTAGTTATAGAGGTTGGTTTAAGGATAGGGCTATGATGCGGGTTATGTTTCAGTCTAGGTTTAGGATTAGGGTTAGTGCTAAGGTTAGGGTTACGTTTATGATTAGGGTTATGTTTAGTGTTTGAGTTAGGGCTAGATTTAGGTTAGGGTCAGGATTAGGTTTGAGTTTAGTGTTTGGCCTAGGGCTACAGTTAGGGTTTGCACTAGGATCACAGGGATAGAGCTTGGGCTAGGATATGATTAGGGTTAGGTTAGTTTTAGGGGTAGGGCTAGGATTAGGCCTAGGTTTAGGGTTAGGGCTAGGGTCGGGTTCTGTTTAGGGTTGGCATTATGTTTCAGGCTGGGTTTAGTTTTAGGTTTATTTTCTGGTTAGGGTTAGAGTTAGATCTAGTGTTAGGGTTATATTTTGGGATAGGGTTTGTGTTACTTTTAGTGTTAGGCTATGGCTTTGGCTAGGGTTAGGCTGAGGGTTAGGGTTAGGGTTGGGTCAGTGCAGGCTGAGGTCTATGGTTAGAGTTAGATTCGGGCTTGGGCTATGGTTACGGTTAGGTTTAGGATTAGGTTTAGTGTTAGGACTTAGGTAAGGGTGAGTGTGAGTTCAGGGTGAGATTTAGGGTTAGGGTTAAGGTTAGTGTTAGAGTTATGTTTAGAGTTGGGCTTATACTAGGGTTAGGATTATGGTTAGGGTTAGGTTTAGGTTTGGAGTTAGCATTATTTTTAGGGTTAGGGCTACGGTTAGGATTACAGTTATGGCTAGGTTTAGGGTTAGCATTATATTTCAGGCTAGGGTTATGGTTTGGGTAGGGCTAGTTTTAGATTTAATTTCGTGTTAGGTTTACATTTAGGGCTGGCCTTATGGTTTGGGTTAGTGTCAGGTTTAGGGTTTGGGTTAGAGTTAGGGGTAGCATTTGGGTCATGTTTGGGGTTAGGGTTTTATCTAGAGTTAGAGTACAGTTAGATATAGAGTTAATGTTAGTTTTAGTGTTAGGGAATGGCTTTGGCTAGGGTTAGGTTTATGCTTAGGGTGAGGGCTTGAGTGAGTGTTAGGGTGAGATCTACAGTTAAGGTTGGGGTTATTGTTAGACTTAGGGCTTGGGTTAGGGTTGGGTCTAGGATTTGGTTATGTTATGGTTAGGTTTAGGGTGAGAGTTAGAGTTAAGGTTAGTGTTATGGTTAGGTTTAGGCTTAGAGTTAGGGTTAGGGTTAGGTTTAGTGTTAGGCTGAGGTCTAGTGTTAGGTTTAGGGTTCAAGCTAGTGCAAGGAATAGGGTTAGGGCTAGGGTTATGGTTATGGTTAAGGCTTGCTTTTGGTTTAGGGTAGGTTTACAGCTTGGTCTAGGATTAGACCAAGGGTCTAGGATTAGCTCTGTTTAGGATTAGAGTTTGGGGTGGGTCTAGGATTAGAGTTAGAGCTAGGATTATATTTATGGTTAAAGCTTTGGTTATGGTTATGGTTAGGTTTAGGGTTAGTGCTGGGCTAGGGTTTGGGTTAGGGTTAATGTTTGGTTTAGGTCTAGGGTTAGAATTATCTTTAGGGGTAGGGATGTTGTTGGGGTAGATTTAGGTCTAAGGTTAATGTTATGGTTAGAGTTTGGGTTAGGGTTTGGGCTAAGATTAGGGTTATGGTGAGGTGCTTTTGTCTAGGAATAGTGTTTTGGTTAGGGCTAGGATTAGGGTTGTGGCTAGGGTTAGGTTCAGGTTTATGGTTTAGGCTAGTGTTAGGGTTGGGGTTAGGGTTAGTGTTAAGGTTTTGTCTAGAGTTTGATTTTGTTTAGGGTTACAGTTTGGGGTAGGGTTTGCCCTATGTTTAAGCCTAGGGTTTGCTTTAGGGTTAGGGCTTGTGCTAGTTTAGAGTAGGGCTAGTGTTAGGTTTAGTGATAGGGTTAGGTCTCAGGTTATGTTCAGCATTACACTTAGGGTTAGATTTAGAGCTAGGGTTAGGAAGAGGGTTAGGGCTACTATTAGCAATACAGTTAAGGCTAGGGCTAGGTTTTGGGTTAGTGTTCGTGTTATGGTTAGGTCTATGGTTGTGGTTAGGATTAGAATTAGGGTTAGGGCTAGTTTTAGGATTAAGGTAATTGTTAGAGCTAGGGTTAGGGTTTGGGTTAGGGTTTGACTTCTTCCACATTTTGGTTTAGTGTTAGGGGTTTGGTTAGGGTGAGCATTAGGATGAGGCCTAGGGTTAGCTTTAGTTTTTAGGTTATGGTCAGACAGAGTTTTGCCATTAGGTTTAGGGTTATTTTTACCTTTAGGGTTCGATTCAGAGTCAGGGTTGTGGTTACTGTTAAGTTTAGTTAGTGTTAGAGTTAGGGTTGCATCTAGTGTTAGGGTTAAGATTTGTGCTAGTGTTAGGGCTATGTTTAGCCTTAGGTTTAGGGTTAGTGTTAGAGCTAGGGTTAGTGTTATGATTAGGGTTTGGGTTAGAGTTAGTGTTAGGTCTAGGGTTAGGGTTAAGTTTAGGGTTTGGTTTACAATTAGGGTTAGGATTTGATTTAGGGTTACATTTAGGTTTAGGGTAAGGGTTGGGGTCAGGGCTACATTTAAGTTTCAGGTTAGGTTTAGGGTAAGGTTGAGGGTTAGGTTTACTCTTAGTTTAGGGTGAGGGTGAAGCTTAGTGTTAGGTTAGGGCTATGGTTGTTCTAGGGCTATGTTCAGGGTCAGATTTAGGGTTAGGGTCAGGCTTGCCACTAGGGTTAGGACAAAGTCAGGTTCAGATTTAGGGTCAGGGTCAGGGTTACAGTGAGGTTTAGAGTCAGTGTCAGGGTCAGGGTTAGTGTTAGGGTTAACTTAATGTTAAGGAGAGGTTAGGATCTGGGTTAGGCCTACTTTTAGCATCTGTTTTAGGGACAGAGACAGGGTCAGATAGAATTAAATCAGGTTTTCAGTTATTTTTAGGATCAGGGTTATCATTAGGATTATGGTTAGGATCCCAGTCACTGTCAGATTCAGGGTTAGATTTAGGGTTAGGGTTTGAGTCCGGGTCAGGGTCAGGGTCAGGTCAGGCTCTTTGTAAGAGTCAGTGTTACTGTTATCTTTAGTTTTAGGGTTAGGTTTGGGGTCAGGTTGAGGGTGAAGGTGTGGTTTAGGGTGACAGAGTTGGTGAGGGTGAGGCTTAGCATTAGGGTTAGGGTTAGGGTTATGGTAAGTTTTAGGACTAGGGTTGGGGTTAGGGTTACAGTTAGTGTTAGGGTTATGGCTAAGGTTAGGGTTAGGTTAGGTTTTGGTTTAGAGTTAGGGTTTGGGCTTGGGGTAGGGTTAGGGGTAGGGTTAGGAGTAAGGATAGGGGTATTGTTAGAGTTAGGTCTAGGGTTAATGTTAGGTTTATGCTTAGGGTTAGGGCTAGGGCTAGGGTTAGTGCTAGGTTAGGTTTAGGGTAAGATTATGGTAGGCTTAGGGGTAGGCTTCACCTAGGTAAAGGTTCAGTTAGGGTTAGTATTAGGGTTACAGTTAGGGCTCTGGCTAGGATTAGGTTAGGAATTGGGCTACAATTAGGATTAAGTTTAGGGTTAGGTCTAGCGTTAGATTTAGTTTTAGGGTTAGAGCTAGGGTTAGGAATACCACAGGGGCTAGGGTTTGCATTCTGGTTAAGGCTAGATTTAGGGTTATGGTTAGGATTCAGTCTTGGGCTAGGGTTAGGGTTATGATTAGTGTAGGGGTTAAGACCATGGTTAGGGTGAGCATTAGCTTTAGGTTTAGGGCTAAGGACAGGGTTAGGGTTAGGGCTAAGCTTAGGTTGATGTTTAGTTTTAGGGTTAGTCTTAGGGGAAGAGCTTGCGTTAGGTTTAGTGTTAGGCTTAGTCTCAGTGTTAGGTCTAGGGTTAGCACTAAGGTTACAGCTAGGTTTATGGCATGGTTAGGGAGAGGGTTAGGCTTTGCTTTGGGCTTATGTTAGGGTTTGGGTGAAGTTTAGGGTTAGTGCTACGATTAGGTTTTAGCTTTTGGCTAGGGTTAGGATTAGCCCTATGGTTAGGTATATTCTTAGGGCTAGGGTTTGCTTTCTGTTTAAGTCTAGGCTTAGGGTTAGGATTATGGTTAGGTCTTGGGCTAGGGTTATTGTTACCATTAGTGTTGGGGTTAAAGCTAGGGTTAGGGTGAGAATTAGTTTTAGGATTAGGGCTAATGATAGGTTTAGGTTTAGGATTAGGGTTTGGGTTAGTGTTAGGTCTAGGTTTAGCATTAAGGTTAGGGCTAGGTTGGATGTATGGTTAGGGTGTGGGCTAGGCTTAGGGTTTGGGCTCAGGTTAGTGTTTGGGTTAAGTTTAGGGTTAGTGCTATGATTAGGTTTAAGCTTTGGGCTGGGGTTAGTCTTAGGCTTTGGCTTCAGCTTAGGGCTATGGTTAACTTTCTGTTGAGGTTTAGAGTGAGGGTTAGGTTTAGTCTTAGGTTTAGTGTGAGAGTGAAGGTTAGTGTCAGTGTTAGTGTCATGGTCAGGTTTAGGGTTAGGCTAGGGTCCAATTTAGGGTTAGTGTCAACTTACAGTTAGGGTTAGGGTTAGGGTCAGGGTTAGTGTTAGGTATAGTGTAAGGTTTAGTGTTAGGGTCAATGTTAAGCTCAGGGCTATGCCTAGGTTTAGGATCAGTGTTAGGTTTAGATTTAGGGTCAGAGTCAGATTCAGTCCAGTTTGTAGCATTTTTAGGGTCAGCATCATAGTTAGCATTGGGGTTATGGTCCAGGTCAGTGTCAAGTTCTGTCTTAGAATTGAGGCTAGGATCAGGTAAGGCTCTTGGTCTGCATCAGTGTTAGTGTCGCCTTTAGTGTCAGGGTTAGGGTTAGATTGAGGGTGAGAGTGTGGTTTTGTGTGATGGAGTTGGTGATGGGGAGTATTAGTGTTAGAGTTAGTATTAGGGTGAAGTTTGTGCTAAGGTTAGGGCTAGGGATATGGTTACAGTTAGGGTTAGGGTTATGATTAGGGATAGGGTGAGGGCTAGGGTTGGAGTTAGGGTTAGGGTTAGGGCTTGGACTATGTTTATGGGTGGGTTTACATTTGCGGTTAATGTTTGCATTAAGTCTAGGGTTAGGGTTAGGATTTGGCTTAGAGCTAGGGTTAGGGCTAAGTTTAGTGTTGTGGTTAAGGCTAGGGTTAGGTTTAATGTTAGGTTTAGACTTAGGCCTTGGTCCAGGGTTAAGGTTAGGGTTAGTGTTAATGGTAAGGTTAGAGTTAGGTCTAGGTTTATCGTTAGGTTTAGCGTTAGGGTTAGAGCTAGCATTAGGGTTAGGTGTAGGTTTAGGATTGGGGCTAGGGCTTCGTTAGGTTGATGGATAAGGGTGGGGTAGGGCTAGGGTTAGGATTTGTGTTAGGGTTGCAGTAAGGTTTAGGGCTAGTTTTAGGGTTATGGCTAGATTTATTTTTAGTGCTTGAGTTAGTTTAGGGTTAGGGTACGATTAGGGCTGGGGTTAGGGACATGGTTAGGGCTAGGGTTAGTCTTCTGCTTAAGGCTCAGTTTGGGGTTAGAGTTAGGGTTAGGTTTAGGGCTTGGTTTAGCGTTAGTTCAAGGGCTAGGGTTAGGGTACGATTCGGGTTAGGATTAAGGTTTGGGTTTGGGTTTAAGCTAGGGCTAGGTTTATGTTTAGGGGTAGAGTTAGGGTTAGGGCTAAGGTTAGGGTTAGGGTTACAGTTAGTGTGACAGTGAGTTTAGGCTGTGGGTTGGGTGTAGCATTACGCCTCGGTTTGGGGTTAGGATTAGTGTGTGTTTAAGGCTAGCCTCTTGGTTAGGGTTACAGTTAGATTTAGGGTTAGGACTAGGGTACAACTGAGAGTGTGGGTAAGGGTTTTGCTGAAGGTGAGGATGAGGGATAGGGTTAGGGTAGGGCCATTGTTAGGGTTAGTGTGAGTTTGAGATCACTGTGAGGGTTTGGGTGTGGGTTTTGTAATGCTTATCATTCATTTAGGGTTAGGATTTTGGCTGGGCTTTGTTAGTTTTATGGTTATGGTCAGGGTTTGGCCTAGGTTTAAAGTAGGTTTAGGATTAGGATGAGGTTGACAGGTTTTCTCTTGGGTTCAGGATGATGGTGAGGTGAGGGTGTGGTCAGGTTTAGTTTTAGGTTTAGGGCTAGTGTTAGGGTTAGTGTTACATTTAGGTTTAGGGTTGGAACAAGGTCAGGGTTTTGGTTAGGATTAGGGTTAGGCTTAGTATTAAGTTTAGGTGTAGGGTTAGGGTAGGATTTAGGGTTAGTGCTAGTGTTAAGGATAGCCTTAGGGATAGGATTAGGCCTAGGTTTAGCATTACAATTAAGGCTAGGTTTGGGGTAGATTCAGGATTAGGGTTTGGTGTAGAGTTAAGGCTAGTATTAGGGTTATGTTTTGGCTAGGGCTAAGTTCAAGTTTAGGGTTATGGTTACGCTTAGGTGTAAGTTTAGGGTTATGGTTAGCATTAGGTTAATGATTAGACTTAGCATTAGGGCTACAGTTAGGTTTAGTGTGAGGATTAGGGTTGGGTCTAGGTCTATTTAAAGCCTTATGGTATGATTAGTGTTACTGTTAAGGTTATGGTTATGGTTATTGTTAGGATGAATGTCAGATTATGGTGAGGGTAGGGTTAGGGATGGGTGAGGGTAAGTGTTCAGATCAGGTTTATGGTTAGGGTTAGGTTGAGGCTTAGGGTTAGGGTCAGGGTTAGGGTTATGTTTAGGTCTAGACTTAAAATAGGGTTAGGGTTAAGGTTAGGTTTAAGGTAGGGTTAAGGTTATGGTTAAGGTAGGTTAGGGTTATTGTTATATTTAGGGTTAGTTCTAGGGTTATGGCTATATTTAGGGCTCTGGTTAGTGTCTGGTTAGGGCTAGGGTTATGGTTAGTGCTAGCAATAAGTTTACAGTTAGATTTAGGGTTACATTTAGGGTTAGGATTACGTCTAGGTTTAGGGCTAAAGTTAGGAATAGGCCTAGAGGTCGGTTTATGGTTAGGGCTAGTGTTAGACCTAAGGCTAGTGTTAGGGTTAGAGTTAGGATTACAGTTAGCATTACAGTGAGGGTGAACACGTGGGTTAGGGTGATGGTGATGGTGAGGGCAAGTGATTGGGTTAGGTTAAGGTTAGTGTTAGGGTTAGGGTTAGGGAGGTTGTGAGGTCCTAGTGAGGTTTAGAGTTAGGGTTGCCTGATGGTTAGGGTTAGGGTTATGATTAGTGTTAGTGTTAGGTTTAGAATTAGAGCTAGGTTTAGTGTTATGTTTAGGGCTAGCTTTATGGTAGGGTTAGGATTAGGGTTTCGATTAGTGTTAGGGTTATGGTTAGGGTTAGGATTATGGTTAGGGTTAGGTTTAGGCCTAGGGTTAAAGCTAAGGTTAGGATTATGGTTAGGGTGAAGGTTATTTTTATTCTTATGGTTAGAGTGAGGGTCAGGGTTAGCATAAGGGTTAGGGTTAGTATTTAATTAGAGATTGGTCTAGGTTTAGGTTTAGGGTTGAGGTTAATATTAGGGCTATGGTTGGGTTAGGGTTAGGGTTCTCTTTAGGGGTAGAGTTAGTGTTAATGCTAGTACTATGGTATGTGTCAGAGTTATTGTTAGTGTTAGGTCTCTCATGAGGGTGTGATATATGGCTAGGTTTAGTGTTAGGAGTTTGTTTAAGGTTAGGTTTAGGCTTTGGGTTTCGGTTAGGGTTATATTTAGTGCTGACCTTATGATTAGTGTTAGTGGTAGTGTTAGGTTTATGTGTTAAGTGTTAGGTTTAGATTTTGGGTTACGGCTAGTTTAGGGTTATATTTATGGCTAGGGATAGGGTTAGGTTTAGGGTTAGGGCAAGGCTTTTGCCTACGGATAGAGTTATGGTTATGGTTAGGGTTATCATTATTGATAAGCTTAGTGCTAGAGTTAGGCTTAGGGTTAGAGTTTGGGCTAGGGCTAGGGTTAGGTTTATGGTTAGGCTAGTGTTAAGGTTATGGCTTGGTTTATTTTTAGGGTGCGCCTTCGGCTAAGGTTAGGGTATGGTTAGGTATAGTTTTATTTTTAGGGTTATGTCCAGTTCCTGTGTTGCGTTTATGGTTTGTGTTATGGTTAGAGCTAGGTTTAGGGGTAGGGTTAGTGCTTGGGCTAGGTTTTATGTTATGGTTACCGTTAGTGTTAGGGTAGGTCTAGGGTTAGTTTAGGTAATGGGCAGGGTAATTGCTAGATTTAGGTTTAGGTATAGGGTAAGTGTACGTTTTAGTTTTAGGGTTAGGTTTAATATTAGTGCTGTTGTTGGATTATGGTCAGGGTTAGGGCTACTGGTAGGGTTACATTTAGGGCTAGGGTTAGCATTAGGTTTAGGGTTGGGTGTACATCTTGGGGAGGAGTTAGTTTTAGGGTTAGCGTTAGGGTTCAGATTAGGATTATTGTTTTTGTCAGTTCTAGGGTAAGGGTTAAGTTTAGTTTTAGGAGTAAGGCTAGGCTTAGAGTTAGGTTTAGGTCTAGGGTTATGGTAAGGCTTAATTTGATTGTTAGGGTTGATATTAGGGCTGGGGCTTTTATTAGGGTTAGAATTAGGGCTAGGATTAGAGTTAGGGTGAGGTTTAAGGGTAGGATTAGGGCTATTTCCAGTGTTACAGTTAGGATTAGGGTTATGGTTAGAGCTTGGGCTAGGGTTAGTATTAAGCTTAGTCTTAGGGTTATGGATATGGGTAGGGCTTGACTTATAGTAATGTTTAAGGCTTGGGTTAGGGTGAGGGTTGCAGTTATTGTTAGAGCTTGTGCTAGGCATAGGGATATGGTTAGAGTTAGGCTTAGGGCTTGGGCTAGGGTTAGGGTTAGTGTTATGGCTAGGCTTGGTTTACAGTTATGGACAGTGTTAGGGGAAGTTTATTTTTAGGGTTAACATTAATATAATGGCTAGGGCTTGGGTTAGGTTTAGGGTTAGGGCTAGGTTTAGGGTTATGTTTAGCACTAGGGCTAGCATTAGGTTTAGGGTTAATGTTATGTCTTGGGTAGGGGTAGGTTTAGTGTTATTGCTTGTTAGGGTTAGGGTCAGTGTTAGGTTGATGTCCACGGTAGGATTAGGGTTAATTTTAGGGCTAGGGTGAGGTTTAGGTTAAGGTTAGGGATTAGATAAGATAAGGTTTAGTTTTAGGGTTATGGTTAGGTCTTGGGCTAGAATCAGTTTTAGGATTAAGATAAATGTTAGCGTTAGGTCTAGGATTAGGGTTAGGGTTAGGATTAGTGTTAGGCATGGGGTTTGGGATAGGGTTAGGCCTAGAATGAGCATTATGGTTAGGTCTAGGATTAGTGTTAGGGTTATAGTTAGGGTTAGGGTTATGTTTAGGTTTATGGCTAGGATTAGTGTTATAGCTAGATTCATGTTATGGGCTAGTCTTATGATTAGGGTCAATGTTAGGGTTAAGTTTATGGATAGTATTAGGTTTAGTGTAAAGTATAGCATTAGGGTTATGTTTAGGTCTAGGTTTATCATTAGGTTTAGAGCCAGGGTTAGGGTTAGGTCTAGTTTTATGTTTATTATTGTTAGGTTTACCTTTAAGGTTAGGTTTAGGGGTAGGGGTAGGTTTAGCATTATGGTTAAGGTTTGGGCTAGGGTTAGGTTTAGTGTTAGGGTTAAGGTTCATTTTAGCATTAGGTTTTGGGTTAGGGCTAGGGATAGGCTTAGAGTTAGGGCTACAGTTAGGGTTAGGTTTAGGGTTAGGACTAGGGTGATGGTTAGGATTCCAGTCAGGGTTAGGGTTCTGGTTAGGGTTTGGATTAGGGCTAGGGTTAGGGTTGGGGCTAGTTTTAGGGATAACTTTAGAGTTACATTTACATTTAGGTCTAGCCTTATGGTATGTCTTAGGGTTAGGATTTGGGTTAGGGTTAGGATTAACGTTACCATTTGGATTTTTTTTTAGAGTTATGTTTAGTGTTAGGATATGTCTAGGGTTTGGGTTATGGCTAGGGATGTTTAGCATTAGGGTTCTGGTTAGGGTATGGCTTGGGATAGGTTTAGGGTTAGTGTAGGGTGAAGTGTAGGCTTAGGTTTAGGGTTAATGTTTGTGTTAGGTTTAGGGTTATGCTTAGGGTTAGGGCTTGGGCTAGGGTTGTGTTTAGAGATTCTGTTGGAGTTATGCCTAGGGTTAGGGTTAGGATTAGTGTTAGGTCTTGTGTTAGAGTTAGGGTTAGGTTTAGGGTTAGTGTTAGGTTTAGGCTTGGGGTTAGGGATAGGTTTACAGCTAGGGTTATGTTTAAGTCTAGGGTTAGAGTGTTTGTTAGGGCAACAATTAGTTTCAGGGCTAGGTTTAGGGTTATGTTTAGGGTTAGCCTTATGGTTAGTGTTAGTGTTTGGTTTAGGTTTTAGGGTTAGGGCTGGGTTTAGGGTTTTGTTTAGGGTTACTGATAGGGTTAGGGTAGGGTTAGGCTTAGGCTTAGGGGTAGGGTCAGGGTTAGGGTTAGGGTTACAGTTAGTGTTAGATTTAGGACTAGGGTTAGGGTTAGGTTTGTGGCTAGGGTTAGGATTAGGCCTAGGGTTAAGATAACAGTTAGGTGTTGGGTGAGTGTTAATGCTAGGGTTAGGGTTAGAGCTGGGGCTATGTTTGGGGGTTTTGGTTAGGCTTAAGGCTAGTTAAGGTTAGGGCCAGGGTTAGGGTTGGGCTTAGGGGTTGGGTTAGAGTTAGGATTACTGCTAGGGTTAGGGTTACAGTGAGTTTTAGGTCTTGGTCTCCAGTTAGTGTTAGGGTTTGTGTTACTTATAGGGCTACTGCTAGGGTTAGGGTTACCCGTAGGTTTAGGAATAGTGTAGGGTTAATGTTTGGCTGGTGCTAATGTTACATTTAGGGTGAGGGTTAGGGTTATGCTACTGTTTGGGCCAAGGTTAGGATTAGTCCCAGGGTTAGGTCTTGGGCTACTGTTAGAGTTAGTTTTATGGATAGGGCTTCGCCAGTTTTAGGGTTAGTGTTGGTTTAGGGTTACAGCCAGGGTTAGGGTTAGGGCTAGAGTTAGGTTTAGGTTTAGAATTTGGGCTATGGACAGGATTGGGCTTAGGGTGAGGTTAGGTTTAGCGTTAAGGTTAGGTCTAACATTAGGTTTTGGGTAAAGTTTAGGGCTTGGGCTAGGGTTAGGGTTAGGTTTGGGCTTAGGATTATGCTTAGTTTAAGATTTTTGCTAGGTCTATGTTTAGATTTAGTATTAGGCTTGTTTAGGCTAAGGTTAGGCCTAGGGTTTCGGTTAGGGTTAGTTTTAGGGTTAGGGTTTGGGCTAGGTTTAGGTTTAGGTAGATTTAATGTTAGTGTTAGGTTAGGTCTAGGTTTGGGGTGAGGTTTAGGGTTAGGGTTATGGCTAGAGTTAAGGTTAGCATTAGGTTTAGGTGAGGTTTAGGGCTAAGGTTAGTGTGGTGGGTAAGTCTAGGGATAAGTTTAGGTTTAGGTTTAGGGATAAGGTTAGGTTAGGGTTAGGTTTAGGTTTATGGCTGGTTCTAGAAATAGATATAAATTTGGGTTATGGTTATCCTTAGCATTAGGGCTAGGGTTGGAGTAGGGTTAGTGTTAGCTTTAGGAAGAGGGTAAGCATTAGGGTATGTTTATGGCTAGGTCTAGGTTTAGGGTTAGGTTTAGGTTTATGGCTGGTTCTAGAAATAGGTATAGATTTAGGGTTATGATTATCCTTAGCATTATGGCTAGGGTTGGAGTAGGGTTGGTGTTAGCTTTAGGGAGAGGGTAAGTGTTAAGATAGGGTTATGGCTAGGTCTAGGGTTAGGGTTAAGGTTAGTGCTTGCGCTAAGTTTAGGTTTAGGGTAGAGATGGGTTAGGGTTAGGGTTGTGTTTGGTTACATTTAGAGCTACTGCTAGGGTTAGGGCTAGAGTGAGGGTTAGGTTTATGGCAAGAGTAGTGTTACTTTAGGGCTAGGGTTAGGGTTAGGTTTAGGGTTAGGCCTTGGACTAGATTTAGGGTTGGTGTAGTGTTAGGGTTCAGTCTAGGTTTAGGTTTAGGGTTAGGGTTAGTGTTAGGTCTAGGTTAAGGGTTAGGTTAGGGTTAGGGTTAGGCTAAGGGTTATGGGTGGGGCTTGTGATATGGTTGGAATTAGGCTTAGTGTTAAGTTACTGTTTGCGTAAGTCTAGGGTTATGGTTAGGGTTAGTATTATTGTTAGGCTTAGCCCTTGAGTTAGGGCTAGAGTTATTTTTAGATTTATGGTCAGGGCTAGGATTAGGTTTCGGGCTTGGGGTAGGGTTAGAGCAAAGTTTAGTTTTATGGTTATGGTTAGGCTTTAGGTTTGGGCTAGGGTAAGGGTGAGGATTAGGTTTAGTGTTAGGACTAGGAGTTGGTTAGCTTTATGTAACCATAAAGGGTTGGGGTTTGGTTAGAGTTAGGGATAGGGTTAGGGTTCAGAATATGGTTAGGGTTAAGTTTAGGGTTAGGGTTAATTTCAGGTTTAAGGTTTGGGTAGAGTTAGGTTCAGGGTTATAGTTAAGGATAGGGCTAATGCTAAGATTAGGGTTAGGCCTAGTTTTTTGGTTAGGATTAGGTCTAGTTTCAGGTTGGGGTTATATTCATGGTTAGTGATTAGCTTTGGAGTTAGGGTTAGGGTTAGGGTTAGGTTTACAGTTAGGACTAGGGTTACAGTTTGGAGTAGTGTTAGGTTTCTCATTATGCTTAGGATTAGGACTTCAGCTAGACCTAGGGTTAGACTTAGGTTTATGGTTGTTGTTATGGATAGTGCTAGGGTTAGAGTTAGGGTTAGTTTTAGGTTCATGCCTTGGTTTAGGCTTCAGTTTATGGCTAGAATTAGGTCAAGGTTTAGCACTAGGGTTAGGGTTAAAGTTAGAGCAAGGGCTAGGGTAGGGTCAGTGTTAGTGCTAGGGTAAGGTTAGCTTTAGGTTACCATGAGGTTGAGATTTAGGATTAGGTTTAGGGTTAGGGTTAGGGTTAGGGCTAGGTTTGTGTTAAGCATTAGTGTCAGTGTTAGGGCTAGGGTTTGGGTTATGGTTAGGGTTAGTGTTAGGGCCAGGGTTAGATTTAGTGCAAGGGTTAAGGCTAGAGTTCCGATTATGGTTAGGTTTAGGGGTAGGGATATGGATTGGGCTAGGACTAGGTTAGTGTTACAGTTTTGGCTAGGGTTAGGGTTTGGTTTAAGGTTAGGGTTAGGTTGAGGCTAAGTTTAGGGTGAGGGTTAGGTTTAGGTTTAGGACTAGGGTTATGGTTAGGGTTATTTTTAAAGCTGGCATTAAGGTTACATTTAGGGCTATGCCTAGGGTTAGGGTTATGTTTGACTCTGGTTATGTTTACGTTTAGGATTAGGGTTATGCTTAGGAATAGTGTTAAGTTTATGTATGGTTAAGATTAAGGTTAGTGTTAGGGTTATGGCTAGGTTTAGTGTTAGCATTAGGTTTAGGGTTCATCTAGGGTTAGTGTTAAGGTTAGGGATGTGGTTAGTGTTAGGGTTTGGATTAGGCTTAGGATTATGGTGAGGGTTAGCATTAGATGTAGGGTTACCTTTAGGATTAGGGTTACAGTGAGGTTTAGGTTTAGGGCTAGGATTAGGGATCCAGTTAGGTATAGGGTTAGGGTTAGAGTTAGGGTAAGTGTGAGGGTAAGCGTGTGGGTTAGCATGATGGTGAGGATGAGGGTGAGATATAGGGTTAGGGTTAGTTTTAGGGCTCTGGTGAGTGAGTTCATGGTGAGGGTAGGATTAGGGTTGCATGAGAGTTAGCATTAGGGTTAGGGTTAGTGTTATGGTTAGGTTTAGGGTAAGGATTAGATTCAGCATTATGGCTAGGGTTAGGATTATGTTTAGAGCAAGGGTTAGGGTAAGGTGTAGTGCTAGGCTTAGGGTAGCTTTAGGGTTACAGTTAGGGTTATGGTAATGGTCAGGGTTAAGTTTAGGCTTAGGTTTAAGGTTAGGGTAAGGATTCTGGTGAGAGTGAGTGTTAGGTTTACTCTTAGGGTTAGGGTGAGGGTGAAGGTGATGATTAGGGTTCGGGTTAGGCTAGTTTTAAGATATGCTTAGGGTTAGTGTTACATTTTGGTTTAGGGTTAGAGCAAGGTTCAGGGTTGGGTTCAGGGTGAGGATTAGTGTTATGCTTCGAGTTAGGATTAGGTCTAGGGTTTGGGTGGAAGTTAGGGTTAGGGCTAGGATTAGGGATAGCCTGAGGTCTAGGATCACAGATAGCTTTAGGACTAGGTTTAGTGTTACTCTTAATGCTAGTGTTATGGTTAAGGTTAAGGATAGGGCTTGATCCAGGGCCAGGTATACAGTTATTGTTTGGGTTACAACTAGTGTCAGCATTACAGTAAAGCCTAGGGTTAGGGTTTGGCTTAGGATTATTGTTAGGTTTAGGGTGAGGGTGAGTGTAGGGTGTGTGTTAGAGTTAGGGTTAGGACTAAGGTTAGGGTTAGGGTTATGTTTAAGGCAAAGCTTATAGTTAGGGTAAAGGTTAAGGTTATGCTTAGGGCTGTGGTTAGGGTTAGGGTTAGGGTTAGAGTTAGGGTAAGGGTGAGGGTGGATGTGTGGATTAGGGCAATGGTGAGAGTGAGAGTGATGGATAGGCTTAGGTTTAGGCTTAGTTTTAGGCTACATGTGAGCTTATGGTAAGGATTATAGCTAGAGTTGCATGAGGCCTAGTCTTAGTGTTAGGTTAGGGCTTGGACGAGGGTTAGGGTTAGGGTGGTGTTAGGGTTAGGATTAGAGTTATATTAGATTTAGTGTTAGGACTAAGGTCCTAGGGTTAGGGTTAGAGTTAGGGTTAGGTCTAGGGTCATGGTTATGGCTAGCGTAGGCATTAGGTTCTGGCCAGGCTTAATGATAGCCTTAGGGCTAGTGTAATGGATAGGTAGAGGGCTAGGGTTATCGTTAAGATTAATGCTAATGTCACGGTTAGTGTTAGGCTTAGGCCTAGTGTGACTGTGAATTTAGTGTCAGTTAGGGTTAGGGTTAGGGTTAGAGTTAGGGTTAGAGTTATGTTTAAGGAGAGCCTTGCAGTTAGGGTTAAGGTTAGGTTTAGGGTTATGGCTAGAGTTAGGGATAGCCTTAGGCCTAGAAGAGGGATAGGGTTAGGACTATGCTTAGTATTACAGTTAAGGCTAGGGTTAGGTTTAGGTTTAGGATTAGGGTTAGGGCTAGGTTTTCAGTTATGTTTGGTTAGCATTAGGTTTACATTTGGATTAGAGTTATGTAGGGGTAGGTTTAGTTTTTCCTTTAGGGTTAGGTTTCTGGTTAGGTTTAGCATTAGGGCTAGGGTTAGGGTCAGGGTGAGGGTTAGGGTTTGTTTTAGGTTTATGGTTGAGTTGAGGGTTAGGGTTATGGAGGGTTTAGAGTTGGGTTTAGGGCTAAGTCAAGGATGAGGGTAATGGTTAGGATTACACATAGTTTTACTGTTATTGTTAGTGTAGTTCGTGGTGAGAGTTAGGGTTTAATGTGCATGAGGGCGAGTGTTAGAGTCATAGTTAACATTAGTGTTAGGTTGATGTTTATGGTTATGGTCAGAGGTAGGATTATTTAGGGCTAGACTAAATTAGTGTTAAGGTTAAGTTTAGGTGTAGGGTTATGGTTAGGTTTAGGGTTAAGGTTATATTCAAGGCTAGGGTTAGTGATAGGTTTAATGTTATGGTTATGGTTAGGGCTACCAATAGGTTACAGTTAGGATTATGTTTATGATTAAGGTTAGGGTTAGGTCTAGGGTTATGGTTTAGGGTAGGGTTAGGGTTAGGGTTAGGGTTATGATTAGGCCTAGGGCTAGTGCTAGTGTCAGGTTTAGGGTTAGAGTTATGTTTATGTTGAGGGTGAGGATGTGGTTTAGGGTGACGATGAGGTGAGGGTGAATGATAGGGTTAGGGTTAGGGTGAGTGTGTGGTCACAGTGAGAGTTAGGATTAGGGTTGTGCGAGGGTTGGTGTTAGGATCATGATTAGAGTTAAGGCTACTCCTAGGGTTAATGCTAGGGTTAGCATTAGTTTTCCATTTAGATTTATAGTTAAGGTTAGGGTTAAACTTTTATTTAGGACTAAAGTTATGGGTTAGGGTTAGGGTTAGGGCTAGGGTTAGCATTAAAGGCAAGGTATGGTTAGGGTTAGGGTTAGAGTTACGGTTGGGCTAGGGTTAGAATTGGGGTTAGGGTAAGTGCTATCTTTAGGTGAGGGTTAGGTTCAGAGTTAGGTTTTGGGTGTGGGTTAGGGTTGTCTATGTTATGGTTAGGATTAAGGCTTAGGTTAGGTTTAAGGTTAGGGTTAGTATTAGAATAGTGTTAAGGTGAGGTCTAGTGTTATAGTTAGTTTTAGGGTTAAGTATAATGCTATTTTTAGGTTAGGGTTTGAGCTAGGGTTAACATTACTGTTTAGGCTAGGGCAAGGGTTAGCATTAGGTTTAGGACTTGGGCTAGGGATAGGGTTAGTTTATGTTTAGGTCTAAACTTATTCTTTGGGTTATGATTAGGTTTATGGTTAGATTAGGGTTATGTTAGGGATAAATTTAAGGTTCAGTTACCATTAAAGTTAAGGCTATGTTTAGTGTTAGAATAAGGGTGATGTCTTGGGCTAGGATTAGGGTTACTGTTAGGCTTAGGGATAGGTTTAGGGTAAGGTTGACTTCAGGGTTAGGGTAAATATTAGGGCTAGGGGATGTATTAGGGTTAGCATTAGGGCTAGGGTTAGTTTTATATTTAGGGCTAGGGTAGGGTTAGGTTTAGGGTTAGTTCTTGGCCTGAGGTTAGGTTTAAGACTAGGTTTTGGGTGAAGGTTAGGGTAAAGGTTAGGGCTAGGGTTATGGTTAAGTTTAGGATTATGATTAGGGTGAGGGCTAGGGTTAGTGTTAGCGTTAAGTTTATGTTTAGCTCTAGCCTTATGTTTAGGGTTACTTGAGGCTTAGAGTTCAGGCAGGCTAGGATTAAGATTACCGTTAGGGATAGGATTAAGGCTAGGGATATGGTTACGGTTAAGGCTAGGGTCAGGGTTAGGGTTTTTGTTAAGCTTATTGGTAGTGTTAGGGTTGCAGTTAGGGTTAGGGTCATTTACTTTTAGGGTTAGGCCTAGTGTTAGGGTTTTGATTAGGTTTACTGTTAGGATTAAGGTTAAGGTTGGGCTAGGGTTAGGGTAGGGTTATGGCTAGGGTTATGCCTAGGGTTAGTGTTACAGTTAAAGCTAGGCTTAGGCTTGGGCTAGGATTAGGGTTAGAGTTAGGATTAGGGCTAGTGTTTTAATTAAAGTTAAGGCTAGGTCTAGGGTTAGGGTTAGAGTTGGGGCTAGGGATTGTCTTAGAGTTAGTTTAAGGGTTAGGATAAGGGTTAGTTTCAGGTTTATATCTAGGGTTAACATTCAGATTAGGGTTAGGCTTAGGGTTAGGGATAGGTTTAGGGCTAGGGCTAGGGTTATGGTTAAGACCTGGCATAGTTTTATGATTAGGGTTAGAATCAGGACATTGACATGTGTTAGGTTTAGGGTTAGTGTTTTGGTTAGTGCTAGTGTTAGGGTTGCGGTTAGGGTTAATGTTACATTTATATTTAAGGTCAGGTCCAGTGTTAGGGTTTAGATTATAGTTATATTTAGTCTTGGGGCTAGGGTTATTGCTTGGGCTAGGGTTAGGGCTAGTGTTAGTGGTTAGGTTAGGGCAAAGGTGAGGGTTACTGTTAGGGCTAGGTTTATGTTTAAGTCTTCCCATATTTTGGGTTAATGTTAAGGTTGGGTTTAGGTTTAGGGTTAGGGTTAGTGTTAGGTTAGGTCTATAGTTAGGGTTAGGGTTAGGTTTAGGGCCAGGGTTGGGGATAAAGTTAGGACTAGGGTTTGAGTTAAAGTTAAGGCCATTGTTAGCATTAGAGTTAAGGCTTGGGCTAGGGTTAGAATTATGGTTAGCTTTAGTGTTAAGTTTAGTTGAGGGTTAGGTTTAGGGGTACGTTTTGCATTAGGGCTAGGGTTAGGGTTAGCCATAAGGTAGGGTTAGTGTTAGGATTAAGGTTTGCGTTAGGTTTGGGGTAGGGTTAGTATTAGATTGGTCTTCAGGTGAGGGTTAGTGTTAGTGTTAGGCTTAGTGTTAGTGTTAAATTTAACGTTATTTTTAGGGGTAGGGTTTGGAATAGTTTTCACATTACTGTTAAGGCTAGTGGGTAGGGTAAGATTAGGCTTAGGGCTTGGGGTAGGGTTAGGGTTAGGGTGCAGGCTATGGTTAGGGTTAGATTTATGTTTAGCTCTAGCCTTATGCTTTGGGTTAGGGTTAGGTTTAGGGTTTGGGTTAGGGTAAGGGATAAATTTAGGGCTAGGGTTAGCTTTAAAGTTAAGGCTATATTTAGCAATATGGTAAAGTTTAGGGCTTGGGCTAGGGTACGGTTAAGGTTAGGGTTAGGGTTAGGGTTAGGGTTAGGATTTGATTAGGATTATTGTTAGAGTTACGATTAAGAATAGTGTTAGGGTTAGAGTTAGGGTTAAGGTTAAGGTTAGGACTAGGGTTAAGGTTAGATTAGAATTTGGTCTAGGGTTAGGTTAACACGTTGGTTTAAGTTTGGGGCTAGGGTTATCTTTAGGGTTATGGATAGGGCTAGGGCTTGGTTAGGTTTATGATTAGGGCTAGGTTTAGGGTGAGGTTCAGGTTTAGGTTTACTCTTAATGTTAGCGTGAGGGTGAAGGTTATGGGTAGGTTAGGGTCATGGTCATGTTTAAGTTTAGGTTCTGTTTCAGTTTTTGGGTTAGGGTAAGTGTTAGGGTTAGGTTAGTGCTTGGGTCAGGATCAGGGTTAGTTTTAGTGTCAGGGCAAGGGTTAGGGTTTAGGTTTAGGATTACTTTTAAGGCTATGTTTAGTGTCATTGTTAGTGATAGTGTCAGGGTCAGTGTCAGATTTGGTCAGATTTTGTGTTATTTTTAGGATCAATGTAGTAATTAGGATTTGGGTTTGGGTTGGGTTCAGCTTTATGATCTGTGTTACAGTTAGGGTTAGGGTTACGATCAGGCTCTTTGTCTGGGTCAGTGTTAGGCATACATTTATAGTTAGGCTTAGAATTACGTTGACAGTGAGGATATTGGTTAGGGTGACAGAGCTGGTGGGGGTGAAGATTAGCTTTATGGTTAGGGTTAGTGTGATGTTTCAGTTTAGGAGTAGGGTTACATTTATGGTTAGCATTAGGATTACAAATAGGGTTAGGTTTAGGGATATGTTTAGGATTAGATTTAGATCTACAGTTATGGCTAGATTTAGGTTTAGGGATAGGGTTAGAACTGGGGTAAGGGCTAGGGTTAGGGTTATGGCTGTGGTTAGGGCTAGGGTTAGGGATAAGATTAGGGCTAGTGAGAAGTACAGTTAAGGTTAGGTTTTTGTTTATGGTTAGGGTTAGATTTAGGGCTTTGGCTAGTGCTAGAGTTAGGGTTAGCAGTGGGGTTAAGGCTAGGGTTAGCTTAAGGGTTTTGGTTATGGTAAGGGCTATTTTTTGGGTTTGGGTTAGGGCTAGGGTTAGGGATATATTTTGCATTAGGTTTAGGGTTAGTGTTAGGACTACAACTAGGTTTAGGTTTAGGGTTATTTCTTGGTCTAGGGTTTGGATTAGAGATATGATTAAGGCTAGGGCAATGGTTAGGGTTAGGGTTAGCATTAGGGATAGGGCTAGGTTTAGGGTTAAGGTTATGGGGTAGGTTTAGGGCTAATCCTTGTGTTAGTGTTAAGGTTAGATTTAGGATTTATTAGGGCTCGGTTAGGGACAGGTTTAGTGTTGCAGTTAAGGTTAACTGTTACATTTAGGATTAGATTTACGTCTTTGGCTAGATTTTTAGGATTAGTGTTGGGGTTAAGAGTAGGGTCAGGGTTAGATTAGGGTTAGGGTTGAGGTTAGGGTCAGGGCTTTGTTCAGGTTTAGGATTACAGCAAGGGTTAGGATTATGGTTAAGGTTAGGGTAAGGGTTAGGGTTAGCATTAGGGTTAGGTCTGGGGCTAGGGTTAGGGTTAAGTTTAGGGTTACAGGTAGGTTTATTGCAAGATTTAGTGTTAGGGTTAGGACTAGATTTACAGTTATGTTTACTGTTAGGTTCAGGGTTAGTGTTAGTGGTAAGGCTAGGGTTAGGGTTAGGGTTTTGCTTAGTATTAGGTTTAGGGCGGGTCTAGGCTTGGGTATAGTGTTAGGGGGTACAGTTATGCTTGGGTACGGGTAGGTTTGTGTTAGGGTTTGTGTTATGGTCAGGGTCAGGGTCAGACTCTTGGACTGTGTCATTGTAAGGATTACTTTTAGGGGTAGGTTGAGGGTCGGGGTCTATGTTTCATTGTTGGAGCTGGTGAGGGTGAAGGTTAGCCTTAGGTTTATGGGTACAGTTTGGCTTAAGGTTAGGAATAGGATTAAATTAGTGTTAGTTTTAGGGCTATGGTTAACAGTTAGGTTTGGGGTTATAGCTAGGATTAAGGCTATGGTTTGGGTTAGTCTTAGGGGTTGGGTTAGGTGTAGGGTTAATGTTAGGATTAGTGTTAGTGTTGGGGATAGCTTTAGGGCTAGGTTGACCATTATGGTTAAGATGGGTTAAGGTTAGGTTCTGGCCAAGTTTGGGTCTTAGACCAGGATTAGGGTTAGGGTTAGTGTTAGGAGTAGTGTTAGGGTTAGATTTGGGGTTAGGATTAGTGTCAGGGTAGAGTTAGGGATAGGGTTAAGTTTAGGGTATGGTTAGGGCTAGGGTTAGGTTTAGGGCTAGGTATAAAGTTAGGGTTAGGGCTTTGGCTAGGTTTGGATTCAGGTTTAGGATAAGGTTAGTGTTAGAGTCAGGTTTAGGTTTAGTTTTAGGGTTAGGATAATGTTGAGAGTAGGGGGTAACGCTAGAGTTAGGGTTATGATTAGATTTAATGTATGGTCTAAGGTTAAGTTCAGGTTTAGGGTTATGCTCTGAAATAGGGAGAGGGTTAGTATTAGGGTCAGGGTAAGGGTTAGATTCAGCGATATGGTCAGGGTTAGGTGTAGGGTTTGGGTCAGGTTTATGGTTAGTGTCTAGGTCAGGGTTGGAGTTCATCTAGTTTGGTGTTATATTTTGGTCAGAGTCATGGTTAGGAGGAGGTTTAGGGTCCAAGTTAGGGTCAGGATTAGGTTAGCCTAAACTAGGTTCAGGCTCAGGCTGTTGGTTTGGGTCAGTGTTAGGTTTACATTTAGAGTTAAGGTTAATGTTAGGTTGAGGGTGAGGTTGTGATTTAGGGTGATGGAGTTGGTGAGGGTGAGGGTTAGCATTAGGGTTAGGGTTAAGATGAGATGTAGCATTAGGGTTAGTGTTAGGGCTAGGGTTGAAGTTAGGGTTAGGGCTACAGTTAAGTTTAGGGTTTAGGCTGGGGTTAGGGATAAGGTGTGGCTAGTATTTGAATTAGGGCTACAGGTAGGTTTAGGGTTAAGTCTGGGGTTAGGGATAGGGTGTGGCTAGGATTAGGGGTAGGGCTAGGGTTAACATAAGGGTTAGCACTTGGGATAGGTTTAGGTTTAGGGTTAGGGTTAGGTCTAGGGTTTGAGTTTGGGTTAGGACTAGGGCTAGGGCTAGCATTAGAGATAGGTTTAGGGTACGATTTGTATTATGGTTAAGGCTTCCATTAGGTTTAGGATTAGGTTTAGAGTTAGGGCTTAAACTAAGATTAGGATTAGAGTTGGCGTAGGGTTAGTGTTACGATTATGTCTAATGTTAGGGTTAGGAAAAGGTTTAGGTTTTGGCTATGGTTAGGGTTAGGTTTAGGGCTTGGGCTAGGGTTAGGGTTAATGTTGGGATAAGGTCCAGTTTTAGGGTTAGGTTTAGATTTAGTGCTAGGTTTCAGTTTATGGTTACGACTAGGAATAGGGCACTGTTGTGGGTAGCATCAGGGTTGCAGTAAGGGCTATGGTTAAGGTTAGGCCTAGGTTAACTTTAGGTTTCAGGCCTGAGCTAGGTTTAGATTCAGGGTTAGGATTAAGGTTAGTGTTCGGGTTAGGTTTAGGGTTACATTTAATGTTAGGGTAGTGGTTAGGTTTACGGCTTGGGTTATGGTTATGTTTAGGCTTAGTGTTAGGGATAGGTCTAGGGTTAGGGTTAGGTCTTTGTTTAGTGTAAGTTTAGGGCTAGGGTTACACTTAGAGTTTGGATTAGGGTCAGGTTAGGTCTAGGGTTAAGTTTAGGTTTATGTGTAGTGTTAGGGTACAGTTAGGGCTAGTATTAGAGTTATTGTTATAGTTTATGCTGGGGTTAGGATTATGTTCATCTTTAGTTTTACCCTTGGGTTTTAGGTTTGGTCTAGGGAGAGGATTAGGGTTAGCACTAGGGATAGGTGTTGGTTAACTTTATGGTTAGATATACAGTTAGGGTTAGAGATACAGTTAAGGATAATGTTATGTTGGGTCATGTTGTGGGTTAGGTTTACTCAGGGTTACGGTGAGGGTGCAGGTTAGGTTTAGGGTTAAGGTCATGGTCAGTTTTATGGTTAGGGTCACAGTCAGATTGAGAGTTAGGGTCAGGGTCACGGTTAGTGCTAGGGTTAGTTTAGGTCAGGGTTAGGTTCTGGTTTAGGGCTATGGTTGGGGTAATGCTTTGTGTTAGGGTCAGGGTCATCATCCAAATCAGTCAGGTTTTGTCTTATTTTTAGCATCAGCATTATGGTTAGGACTAGGGTTAGGGGCTGGTTCAGGGTTAGGCAGTTGGTCTGGGTCAGTGTTAGGTTTATGTTTAGGGTTAAGGTTAACGTTATGTAGAGGGTGAAGTTGTTGTTTAGGGTGTTGGAGTTGGAGAGGGTGAGGGTTAGCATTAGGGTTAGGGTTAAGGTGATATTTAGCATTAGGGTTAGCATTTGGGCTAGGGTTAGGATTAGGGTTATGGTTAGGTTTACAGTTGTGTTTATGCTTAATGATAGAGCTAGGAGTAGGGTTTCAGTTAGGGTTAGGGTTAGGACTATGCTGAGGTTTAGGGTTAGATTTAGGGTTGAGGCTGGGGTTAGTGATAGGATTTGGCTAAGGTTGGGACTAGGGCTAGGGTTAGCGTAAGGGTTAGTGCTTGGGTTAGGTTTAGGTTTAGGGAGAAGGTTAGTATTAGGGTTAGGCCTAGGGTTTGGGTTCAGGTTCACGTTAGGTTTAGGTTTATTGTTTGGATTAGGTCTAGGATTACAGTTATGGTTAGAGCTAGGGATAGGGTTAGGATTAGGTCTTGGTTTAGTGTAACGTTAGGGTTAGGGTTAGGTTAGGGCTAGATTGAGGTTTAGGTTTACAGCTTTGGCTAGGATTAGCATTATTTTTAGGGTTAGTGTTAGGGTTAGTTATAGAGTAGGGCTAGGGTTAGGATGTGGTTTAGGGTTAGCAATAGGATTATGGCTAGAGTTAGCATTACAGTTAAGGCTAGGCCTAGGATTAGGGCTATGGTTAGTTTTAGGGCTTGGGATAGGGCTTGGGTTAGTATTATGCATAGGATTAGGGTTGGGTTTATGGTTAGGATTAGGTTAGGGTTAGGTTTATGTTTGGGTTTAGGGTTAAGTTTAGGGTCGGGATTAGGGATAGGGTAGTTTTAGGGGTACGGTTAGGTCTAAGGTTTAGGAATGTATTTAACATTAGATTTAGGGTTAGTGTTAAGTCTATGGCTAAGTTTAGGTTTATGGTTAGGTCTTGGTTTGTGGTTAGGATTGTGGTTTTCATTAGGGTTAGGTTAAGGCTAGAGTCAGATTTAGTGTTAGAGTTAGGTTTAGGGCTTGGGCTAGAGTTAGGGTTAGGGGTTCAGGTTCAGATTAAGGCTTGGGCTAGGTTTCAGGTATGGGTTAGTATTAAGGATAGGTCTAGGGTTATGTTTACAGTTGTGGGTAGGTTTAGGTCTATGATTACTGGTAGGGTTTGGATTAAGGTCAGGGTTATGTTTTCATTAGGGTTAGTGTGTGGGTCAGGGTGAGATTCAGTCAGGTTTTGTGTTATTTTTAGGTCTGAGCCATAATTAGGATTAGGTTTATGGTCCAGGTCTGGGTCAGGATCTAGGTTTAAGTTAGGGTTAGGGTTAGTGTCATGTTGAGGCTCTTGGTCTGGGTCAGTGTTCGTTTTACATTTAGCATTAGCTTTGGTTTATGTTGAGGATGACTGTTTGGGTTAGGGTGATGGAGCTGGTGAAGGTGAGGGTTAACATCAGTGGTAGGGTTAGGGTGAGGTTTAGGGTTAGGGTTAGGCCTAAGGTTAGGGTTACACTTAGGGTTAGGGTTAGGTCTATGGTTAGGGTTAGGGTTAGGGTGAGGTTTAAGTTTAGAGTTAGGGTTAGGGCTAGGATTAGGGTTATGGTTAGGCTGAGGTTTAACTTTAGGGTCAGGATTAGCACTAGGGTTAGGTTTAGTTTAGGGTTAGGCATAGGGTTAGGGTTGGTATTAGAGGTATTGTTAAGGTTAGGCTTAGGGTTAGGGATAGGGTTAGGTTTGTCATTTGGTATAGCGTTAGGGTTGGGTCTAGTGTTATGTGTAGGATTAGGGTTATTCTTCAGGCTTGGGCTATGGTTAGTGTTGGTTAGGGTTAGATTTTGAGTTAGGTATAGGGTTATTGTTAGGGTTAGGTTTAGGGAGAGGGTTAAGGATAGCATTATGGGTAGGTTTAGGTTTAGGGCTAGGGTTTTTTACGTTTATAGCTTGGGCCAGGCTTAGTGTTAGGCTTAGGGTTCTGTGTAGGGTTAGGGTTAGGGGTAATATTAGGGTTAGGTTAGGACTTGCGATTGGGCTAGGTTTAGGTCTAGTGTTAGGGTTAGGGTTAGTGTTAGGGCTTGGTTTAGGCTTAGGGTTAGGGCTAGTGTTAGGATACCATTAAGGCCAGTATTAGGGTTTCAGTTAGGGCTATGGTACTGTTAGGCTACAGTTAGAGCTAGGGTGAGGGCCTGGGAAATGTTTAGGTTTAGGGTTAGTGGTAGGGTTAGGTGTAGTATTAGTGTCACGGTTAGGTTTAGGTTTAGGTCTAGGGTTAGGGTTAGGACTATGACTAGGTTTAGAGTTGATTAAGACTAGGGAAATCTTTAGAGTAAAGTTTAGGGTTAGGTGTTGGGCTAAGGTTATGTTTAGAGTTACTGTTATGGAGAGGTATAGGATTACGGTTAGGTTTACGGGTAGGGTTAAGTTTAGGTTTAGGCCTTGGGTACACCTAGTCCTAAGTTATAGTAGAACAGCCTGAGAAGGGTGAAAAGCGGTAAGAAGGAAGGATTCAGGTACAATTGTAGGAGAGGTGGTTTAGGATGAGATGTGGAGAAGAAATTGGTAGAGAGAATGGAGCAGAATTTCTCTTTTCCTGCCTCCTTCTCCCCACCAGTGTGAATCAATTTGCACTGCATACAGTGAGACCTCATTAAACCAAAATTAACTTTCTAGGAACCCCAAAGTCACTCCAAGATCCCATTATCTTTAGTAATCGAAATGCCAAGAGAGCATCAGAGATCTGAAGAAAAGCAAATCTAATTTTGAGGAAATTCCAGTGCATTTTCAGGATTCTAGGATTGTTGCCATAACTCCCATTTCCTCCTTTAAGCACAATTTTCCTAAAATAAATAAGTAAATACAAAGATTTTTCTTACCCTCCAATGGAAAAGGTTAAGACATGAGGTGGTGTAAAAAATACCATTTTCATTTATAGGCTACCAAGCCCCTTAAATTGATATGTGAAAGTTCCAGGAGTTTCACTGGTAAACAATTGTTCTCATGGCCACCACATTTTTCTAGTGAAGAGTACATGATTTTTACCTTTATTGAGTTAAATTTAACAAATATTAATTGAGCCCCCATTATATCCAAGGTAGCATGCTATGAGTTATAGGGTAGTCGGATACAAAATGATGCCAGTTTTACAAAATTTTGCTATTTGGAAGAATGAGAATAGAGAACAGAGTAAGACAAGTAGAGACATTAACAAATGACTCTAACAAAGGCAAAATAATGTAAGGGTCATAAAAATATACAAAAAATGAGATAAGGTGTCAAGGAGGGTGTCTTCATCTCTGCAGGCTGCTATAAGAAAGTACCATACACCAGTGGCTTACAAAAAGCAGATATTTATTTTCTCACAGTTCTGGAAGCAGGAAGTCTGAGATCATGGTGCCAGCATGGTTAGGTTCTGGTGAGAGCCTTCTTCTGAGTTGCAGGCTGCTAACTTCTTGTTGGATTCTCACATGGTGGAGACAGAGAGGGGAAGCAAGCTCTCTGGTGTCTCCTCTCATAAGGACACTAATCCCATTCATGAGGGTGGAGCCCTCATGCCCTCATCTAATCCTAATTACCTCCCAAAGCCTCCACCTCCTTACAGGTAGAATTTCAGCATCTGAATTTTGAGGAGACACAAATATCTAGTCTATAAGCAGAGAGAGAGAGAGAGAGAGAGAGAGAGAGAGAGAGAGAGAATACCTGGTTTCACTGGGGGGATTCATTCGTTCATTCAAAAATCACGTCATGTGCTCTGCCCATGGCCCACAGCCTATGCTGGGACTGGCATGCAAGATAAGCAAAAGGAATAATAATAAAGTACAAGTTAGGTATTTTTTCATTTCAGTGGTTTATTACATATCTTTTTCCACATGTTCACCAATACTTGAAAGTGTCAGACTATTTTTTGACAAACAGAAGGTAAAACTTGTTGTTTCCTGTTTTAATTTGTATGTTACAAATAACTAATGAAAAGTTTCTTATATTTATTGTTCATTTATATCTCTACTCTGCCTTGCCTTCCATATACTTGGACATTTTTTCTATTTGTCTTTTTCTTATTTATTTGTAGGGATTTTGTTTGTTTCTTCTGGATACTTATCCTTCGTTGTGTACACAGGAAATATCTTCTCCCTGTTCATAGATTGTTTTTAAACATTTTAATGGAGTATTCTGCCTTCTGGAGTCAAATTGATCTACCTTTTTTATAAGGGATTGTGCTCTTTGATCTTTTTTAAGACTTCCTTCTTTCTCCCAAGTTCACATCTTTTTCAATATTTTCTACATTTCTTTCATCATGTTTTCCCAGGTGGTTTTAGAGTTTCATTTTTCACATTTTTGTCTGGAATTTGTTTGTGTATAGTGTGAAGTGGTCATCAAATTTCCATTTGCCTTTCTTGCAGAAAGTCAATTGTTCCAACACCATGTAATTTATAGGATATCTTTTCCCCTACTGATTATGATGTCCCTTCATGAACAAACACAGTTTCCTACCTAAGTTACTTTCTGGGGTCTCTATGCTAGTCCACCAATCAACTTATAAATTCCTCTGGTGTTTTCTATTTGCTGTGCTTTAATTCCACTTCATTTATTTTCTCATCCTATTTTCTGTTGATTGATCACATTTTCTTCATTTACTTTATTTTCCTTTACCCATTTAATGTTATGTCATCTATGTTTGTTCCTTTACTAATTATACCTAAATTTTTCATATATAGAGAGATAAATTTAAATTTTTCTATCAAAGACTAAAGTTAACACACATGTCTGTCTACCTCAGAATAAACTAGGATCTTTGCAGACTTTGACTCCCTTCAGAATCCCCCCACCCAACTCCCCTGCTACTGCACTATTATGCTTTCTTTTATATTTTGTTCATTTTGTTTTAAGCACATGTTGTGAACAATATTGTTATTATTCTCATTGATTTTAATGTCAATTCTCATTTAGATTTACCACCATAATTTATTTGGTTTTTTTCCAACTTGGATCTCACTTCCTCCTTCCAAATACATTTTTCTTCAAACTAAAGTATATCATTTAGTAAAATTTTTAGTGAGTATAACATATTATGGTTACTGTGGACAGTAAACTTTCTAAATCCTAGTAAGCCTAAAATGTCTTTGTGTTACTTTCACTCTTCTATTTAATTTTTTAAACATGTAAAACAAGCACCTGATACAAATTCAAAAAGTACAAAATATCCTCCTATTAAGTGATAAGTTGTCTCATTATAGAATTAATTCTAAATCTCCAATTATTTGACTTTAGGACTTTGGAAATATATTACACTACCTTATGACAACAGTTGCTGCTGAGGAGAAGTATGCTGTCAATCTTATTATTGTAAGCTTATAGTTAACCTTTTTATTTTTCCCTTCATTGGCTTTTAGGATTTCTCACTATACTTGATATTCTGCACTTGAACTATTACGAGTCTAGGTGTGGAGTTCATCTATCTATCTATCTATCTATCTATCTATCTATCTATCTATCTATCTATTGATATCTATCATCTATCTGTCTATCTTTATTTTTTCTAATTCTTAGCCCTCAAATCAGCCAATTTTACAGTTTCCCTGCTCAGACACTATGGGCTTGACCAGCTCCAACCAGTTTTTAAGTTAGTTTATGGTCTTGGAGTTCTTGCTCCACACAGGTCATGTCAATTTGGGCCCTACACCTGCATGGTCACAGTCCTGGAGTTGTGACCTGGTAAGATGGTTTCCATGATGAACCTGAAACAGCAGTTTGTTTGGGACTGCAGCCCCTGTGTCATGGGCAGTAACTTTTTTTCCCCCTGTACAAAGAATTGAAGCACATTTTGAACCCAAAGCCTCACAGAGGGCATTCAATTTCTGGGGCCCCCACCCCAATCCAGGGCTTGTGGACTTAACTCTATCCCCAAGGAGTTGCTCAAATCATAGCCACCAATTCCTCTGTTGGCTCCAGATTTCCCTGAGCATGGTGACTTTGCTTCCTAAGCACCTCTTTAGTTTCCTTTTTGTTTTTACCATCTGAGAGCCTCCTACTTGCTTTTAGGTGTCCCTTTTTTAATTTTCATTTTTTAAATGTTTTACCCAGAATTTTTACTAATTTGTTTGGGAAGCACATTTTACTGTGTTCAATCTATTCTCTTGTCCAGGAAAATCTTTGGTACTTAATATCACCAAGGTTGGAAAACTGGGAATCACACAGAATCCCTACCTCTCCCTCATTTCATCAGTTACAAGTCTCTATTTATTGTATTTCTAAGGTTCTCTCAGTTTTATACCGTCTTCTCTCAGTGAACTCCATCACTGCCAAAGCCAGTTCCTTAGTTTAAGCTGCCAGACTTCCTTACCTGGAAATTTTCTTTCTAGTAACAAACCTTAGGGACTCTGAATTGTATTTTAACAAGTAAGGCTGCATTCCTTTTCATATTCTGATTGTTCTCCTCAATCCCTTTCAATCCAACTTGTACAATGACACCAAATTCATATATATATTTAAAATATTTTATTTCTGATTAAAATAGTATTTTATTATTCAGAAATGGTGTTGGAACATTTGTAAGTCATTTTGAAAAAAAGTAATCAACTTAGACCTCCATTTGCATCATGTGCAAAAACAAACTCTATTATAGTCTAGAAACCATGAAAGCACCAAAAGAAAAACATAGTTTAAAAATTAGTCTAGCAGCCAGACCAGTGGTGTAGTGGTTAAGTTCGCATGCTCTGCTTTGGCAGCCCAGGGTTTGCAGGTTCAAATTTCGGGTGTGGACTGATGCACCACTTATCAAGCCATGCTGTGGTACGTGTCCCACATATAAAGTGGAGGAAGGTGGGCACGGATGTTAGCCCAGGGCCAATCGTTCTCAGCAAAAAGGGTTGGCTTTGGATGTTAGCTCAGGGCTAATCTTCCTCAACAAAAGAAAAAAATTAGTCTAGAGTGGGGAAATAGTTCCTAAGCAAGACGCAACACCTAGAAATCATACAAAAAGAAATTATCAAATATTATTTTGTATAAACTTTAAATTTCCTTATAAGTCAAAATAAAGTTAAAAGGTAAGTGCCAGATTGGAAGAAATTTTTAAATATTAAAATAAAGAATTAATATGCAAATTATATAAAAAGCTTCTACAAATTAATAAGGTAAAGAAGAGCCCCAAATTTTAAAAATGAGCAAAGGATAAAAGCTGGGAATTTACAGAAGAATGAATACAAATAGGCAATATACATATAAAAAGATCCTTAGCCTCACTAGCAATAAGAAGGCAAATACTTTTTTTTTCTTTTTCTTTTTTTGTGAGGAAGACACCCCCTGAGCTAACATCCTTTGCCAATCTTGCTGAGGAAGACTGGCCCTGGGCTAACATCTGGGCCCATCTTCCTCTACTTTATATGGGATGCTGCCATGGCATGGCTGACAAGTGGTGCATCTGTGGGCATCTGGGACCCGAACCTGCAAACCCTGGGCTGCCAAAGCATAAACTAAACCCCTGTGCCACCGGGCCAGCCCAGAAAGGTGAATATTTTTAAATGAAATCTTTGGCCCCCAAAATTGGAAGAAATTTAATACATTGATAATTTCATTCATTGAAAAACACAATAGAAGAATGAATTGCTGAGGCCACTTTGGAAGTCATTTTTGCCAACATTTTTCAGAATTTTAAATGCTATACTTTTGATCCAACAGTTTCACTTCTAGGAGTTAAAGAAATACTTGACATGTGAGCAGAAATATATGTGCAAAATATCCTTGAAATAATGCTTATAATAGCAATTTCCTTCAATACAGGAATAGTTAAATTAAATTACATCTAGTCTATGGAATACTATGAAACCATTATAAAGAATGAGATAAACCCATATGTGGAGAGTTACAGGACATTGCAAATGTGAAAAAATGTAAGTCACTAAAAGGCATACATGATTGTATTTCTGTTTTTTAACTGAAAAATTTGAGTCACACTTGTATGGATATACATATGTATGTGTGTGCATGTGTACACACACAAAAATGCATAGAAAGGTAAATGAGGGATGGAACTGAAAGAATAAACCAAATCTATTGGGAGGGAATGTAAGCTGATGGGGAGAAAGTTGAGAAAAGCCAGGATTTTCTCTCTATATGTCTGAATTTTATAATCATTTAAATAAAAATATATTCATGTAACACATATAATACTTTGAAAACTAAAGCAGGTGGAGGATTTTGAAAATACCAAAAGGACAAAGAAGAAAATTAAAATCACTTATAATCCCACAGTGACCCTTCCTAAATGAAAATCTGATCACTATATATAGGCATCAATGGCTCCTCCTTCCCTTTATGTTAAACTGCAAATGCCTTAGCATGTAATACTTTTATCCCCGTCTCCTTCCTAGCTTCCCATACTATTCTCCCCCAACTAGTAATCTAATGCTTGACCAGAACTTGAAATTTCCTGAATACATCTCTTGTTCCTTCTGCCTGAAATATATTCTCCCACCTTTGGTTGGCAAACTCCTGGTTTATTCTCTCTTCTGTTTAATATGATAGTAATTCCATTAGTGCTTTTTCTTTCATAGCATTAATCTCCTCTGCTAGACCATCAGCACTTGAGGGAAGGGATCCTTCAGTGCCTGCCCCCACTCACCTACCTACCCAGTGACTAGGATAGAAATTGGCTCATAGCGAGCCACTCGCTAGATGATGAATGAGTGGGTGCATGAAGGAAGGCATGCAAACAATGGGGAAACAATGCAAGAAAGTAAGGACTCCTGAGCAGCAGTGGAGACTCAGCCTGAAATGTATTACATTTCACAACCATGGACACCAATGCATCATTTGACTGGGTTTCCTTCTTTCTCAAGCAACTCCTGCCACTGGAGAACAGAAGTGGAGGGAGGGGGTGAGAGTAGCAGGGAGGGCTGCCCAGGGATGCTGTGATGACCAAGGGGCTGATGTCATTTCTGGAGTGGTGCTGGGCATACAGTTAAGTGACTGGCTGTGGCTGGTGGGGGAGCAAGAACTGGAGTGCAAGTTCTGGGGCTGAGGTGAAGGAGTGGGGGTGATGTAAGTTAGGAGGTGGGATTAAAATCAAAACACTCCATAGCTTTCTTTTCCAAAGTAGTTTTGAAGGATGTAAATAGCTATTTATGCCAGGGCTGGGCTGGGAGGGTCTTCCATGGTCAAATGTTTAGGAAACACTAGATTAAACAAAGATAGAGGTAATTCTTAGTAACAGGATTTCTCAGAGACCTGACTGGTAAACTGTTTTATGAACCTTCAAAAGCAGGATGCTATACCAATGTTTACCAAATACACATGACACAGTGCATTCATTTGCTAGGGCAGCTGTAACAAAGTGCCACAAACAGCATGGCTTAAACAGTAGAAATTTATTGTCTCACAATTTTGGAGGCTAGAATTCCAAAATCAAGGTGTCAGCAGGGTTGGTTCCTTCTGACATCTGTGAGGTGGAATCTGTTCCAAGCCTTTCCCCCAGTTTCTGGTAGTTTGCTAGCATTTTTTGACATTCCTTGGCTTGTAGACTCACCCCGATCTCTGCCTTCATGTTCACATGGCATTCTGCCTGTGTGGTTGTCTGTCTCTACATTTCCCCTTTTCACAAGTACATCAGTCCTACTGGATTAGGGCTCACTCTATCACAGTATGACCTCATCTTGTCTTGACTGCTTACACCTGCCACAGTATTATTTCCAAATAAAGTCACATTCTGAGGTACTGGGGGTTAGGTCTTCAATATATGAATTTTAAAGAGACACAATTCAACCCATAACACATAGTAAGCTTTTGGCATGGAACATGTAGCAGAACCAGTATCCCACTGAACTCAGTTTTGGTAAGATCTGCTAGAACAGATTCTATTTCATGAGGTTTTGCTAAAAGAGTGCTAAAGGTAGGGGCCCTCATTCACTGAGACCCTAGAATGCACAGGCAGTCCAGGAAAGGTGATATTGTGATGACAATTTTACAAATGAGAAAACAGATTCTTATCATTTAAGATGCTTGCCTAAAGTGATTGAGCTATGATTCAAATCAAGGTCTGTCTCACTACCAAACCACTTCTCTCTTCACTCTGACTTGCTGTTTCCCAAAAGAATATGAACATCAATAAAGAAAGACCCTTGCTGTGGAAATAATGAGGTTATTTTTCCACCCCTCACTAACGCTAATCTATACTGAAAAGTGGATGAGATTTGAAACAAAACAAAGGCAGCACGACTTCTTTCTCATCACTGAAATAAATCTGTTTAATACGTATGAAGCACTTCTGGTTAAATGTTTACCTTTTGAACCCTACATTGAAGGAAATGGCTTCCTGAACATTTGGCTAATCTTTTTGCAAACTGCCAAACTGAAAACTTGAGTGCTTCTTGATGAGGATTGATTATAGTGCAGGTAGAAACCATTTTCAGTCTTATCTTTGTATGCTTTAATTGACATTAAGAGGTATTTTAATTGAAACATTAGACTTCCTCAGTACAACTACCCTTTGTTTCTAGCAAGGCAATCTAGCTTTTATGATTTTAATTGCCATCTGTTGTTCAATAAATGTCAAATCATTCCTAATGGTCTCTGTAAGCAAAGGGTTGTTTTTTTTTTTTAATTTGCTTTTGTACTCAGTGCTCATTATGGGCAAATGAGTCCTTGCCATAAAAGGGCACCATTTCTCATGATGCTTCAGTCCCATTATAAGGAAAAAGTGATTATAAATAAAGAGAAAAGAGAAACGCTTCTCTTTTTAAAATTCTTCTCGGTAGTGGAGAGATTTAGAAAGTCTGTAAAAATGTTTCCTCTCAGCAGTGTTAGTGATTTTAGTCACATTCAAAGTATAAAAGAAACAGAGAGCTCCGAAAATCTTTAAGTCACTTGGATTGTCTGAAATGATAGAGGCTAATATAGAAAAGAAGGTAGGGGAGGGAGAAAATTCACAGGACACCACCAAGTTTAAAATGTACGAAGGAGCTTTTGACTTCATAAGCCAACGGGGATCTTTTTTTCACCTAGTGGCTATTTTGTAGGGATAAAGCAGAAGTGATGCAAGAACTCCATTACCCAGGATACCCCAATGGACTCTGAACTGAACCAGTCTACTCTTCAAAGGTGGAGGAAAAAGATGGCCAGTGACTTCAAACAGTAATGTTCAGTAATGAGAGGGAAGGATACAACCTCCCTGGGGAGGTGCAGAAAATGATTGGAAAATAATAAATAATTTTTTACCCTTCTTCATTAGCTTCCTGACACCCAACATCTTCCATGAAAGGTCATCCTTCAAGGTTAAGAAACCAAATGACACCAGCTCTTTGGAGCCCTGGAGGTAAAGATTATGTGGTTGTTGGGAAAAGGAAGGGGCTTTCCTTCAGACGTGTGCATTGGTTCACAATCAGCTTTTGAGCCAAGAAGTGTGCTTGGTTGCTTGGATCAGGGTTTGAAATATTCTCCAAGGGCTGGAAGAAGTATATTCTAAGAGATAATTAGAATTGGTTGAAACACAGGTCTATAAATTGGGGACTGGTGCGATTTTACAAGAAACAGATCATAACTCAACATTCTAATGACTTTTTCTTTGGAGAAGGTCAGCAAAGCTATTAAATAGGGAAGTGGGCATGCAGAGTTCTCCATCCCAGACTGTGACTGAACTTTGGCCAAAGTACCTCCACCAGGATTCTGACTCTAATTACCTGAGCTGGCTGCCTTTGTTCAGGGGCAAATGCTGAGGGTGCTAAATGGGCAGCCAGGCTTCTGACTGCCCTTCTGCACTTCTCTAGCTCTCCTCACCCAAAGGGATAAAAATAAAGATGCTGACAAGTTCATTTTTTCAGGCACTATGGCCAAAAATACAGTGAATAATTACAGAGATTAAAGTCCCCGAGACCCAAGTAGAATTTCCCACAGTAAAAAAAGGAGATGAGGCTTAACAGTAGTCCCTCTCTCAACCTATCCTCTGCCCTGAGACACAGGCAAGCTTGTCACCATGGGCCATGTGGCCACAGTGGGATTTAGAAGTGCTCCAATTGGGAAACACAAGGTTGGATAATTTCAAAATAAGCCCACTCCCCCCACTGCTGCTTATGTTATCTGTGTACACATCTACTATACTGCTCATTAGGTTTAAACTAAGGTCAGGGAATATGCCTATTAATTTTTGCTTCCCCACTTTCCCTCCTTCTATACTTAAAATAGTGCCCAGAATCTCAACAACTATTTGTTAAATTAAAATAAACACATGGGGCATGTGTCGAAACACATGGAACAAGAAATGAAGGAAATGTAAAAGAACCAGAAAATGAACAATAAAATAGCAACATTAGGGCCGGCCCAGTGGCACAGTGGTTTAGTTCATGCTCGGCAGCCCGAGGTTCACTGGTTCGGATCCCAGGCGCCCACCGATGCACTGCTTGTCAGCCATGCTGTGGTGGCGACCCATATAAAGCAGAGGAAGATGGGCATGGATATCAGCACAGGGCCAGTCTTCCTTAGCAAAAAGAGGAAGATTAGCAACGGATGTTAGCTCAGGACTGGTCTTCCTCACACACACACCAAAAATAGCAACATTAAACACTCATATATCAATAATCACTCTAAATGTAAATGGAGTGAATTGTCCAATCAAAAGACACAGAGTGACGGGATGGATTAAAAACCAAGATCCAACAATTTGCTGCCTCCAGGAAACACATGTCAGCTCTGAAGACAAACACAGACTCAAAGTAAAAGGATGGAGGACAATACTCCAAGCTAATGGCAAACAAAAGAAAGCAGGAGTTGCCATACTTATATCAGACAATGTAGACGTCAAGGTAAAAAAGGTAATGAGAGACAAAGAGGGGCAATATATAATGATAAAAGAGACACTCCACCAAGAAGACATATCTATGCTCCCAACACAGGAGGACCAAAGTACATAAAACAACTACTAAAAAACCTAAAAGGAGATATTAACAACAACACAATAATAGGGGATCTTAACACCCCGCTTACATCAATGGATAGATCATCCAGACAAAAGTCAACAAGGAAACAATGGACTTAAATGAAAAACTAGACCAAATGGACTTAATAGATATATACAGAGCACTCCACCGAAAAACAGCAGATTACACATTCTTCTCAAGTGTGCATGGAAGATTGTCAAGGATAGACCATATATTAGGTAACAAGGCAAACCTCTATAAATTTAAGAAGACTTGAAATCATTACAAGCATCTTTTCTGATTATAACACTATGAAACTAGAAATCAACTGCAAGAAAAAAACTGGGAAAGGGACAGAGATGTGGAGACTAAACAACACGCTACTGAACAAACAATGGATCATTGATGAAATTAAAGAAGAAATGAAAAACTATCTGGAGACAAGTGAAAAGGGAAATACACCCTACCAACTCATCTGGGATGCAGCAAAAGCAGTCATGAGAGGGGAATTCATAGCAATAGAAGCCCACCTTAACAAACAAGAAAAATCCCAAATAAATAAGCTTAAACTACACCTAACAGAATTAGAAGAACAGACAAAGCCCTGAACCAGAAGAAGAAGGGAAATAATAAAAATAAGAGCAGAAATAAATGAAATTGAAACAAACAAACAAAAAAACAGTAGAAAGGATCAATGAAACAAAGAGATGGTTCTTTGAGAAGATAAACAAAATTGGCAAACCCTTAGCCAGAATCACTAAGAAAAAAGGAAAAGATTCAAATAAAATTAGAAAGGAAGGGGAGAAATTAAAACGGATACCACAGAGGGGCCGGCCCAGTGGTGCAGCGGTTTAGTTCACATTTGGCAGCCCGGGGTTCACGGGTTTGGATCCCGGTAGCCTGCTGATGCACTGTTTGTCAGCCATGCCATGGCGGCGTCCCATATAAAGTAGAGGAAAATGGGCACAGATGTTAGCCCAGGGCCAGTCTTCCTCAGCAAAAAGAGGAGGATTGGGAACAGATGTTAGCTCAGGACTGGTCTTCCTCACACACAAAAAATAATAAAATAAAATAAAAAAACGGATACCACAAAAATGCAAGAGATTATTGGACAATAGTATGAAAAACTATATGCCTACAAATTGGACAACCTAGAGGAAATGGACAAATTCTTGAATGCATTCAACCTCTCAAAATTGAATCAAGAAGAAATAGAGAATCTGAATAGACTAATCACAAGTAGAGATTGAAACACTACTCAAAAACCCTCCCCAAAAATAAAAGTCCAAGACCAGATGGCTTCCCTGGAGAATTTTGCCAAACATTCAAAGATTTACTACCTACCCTTCTCAAAGTATTCCAAAAAATAGAGGAAGATGGAATACTTCCTAACACTTTCTACAAGGCCAACATCATCCTGATACCAAAGCCAGACAAAGGCTATACAAAGAAGGAAAACTACAGGCCAATTTCACTGATGCACATAGACGCAAAAATCCTCAACAAAATATTGGCAAACTGAATACAGCAATACATCAAAAAGATCATACACCATGATCAAGTGGGATTTATACCAGGGACACAGGGATGGTTCAACATCTGCAATTCAATCAACGTGATACACCACATTAACAAAATGAAGAAGAAAAACCACATGATCATCTCAATTGATGCAGAGAAGGCATTCAACAAGATCCAACATCCATTTATGATAAAAACTCTCAACAAAATGGATATAGAATGGAAGTACCTGAAAATAATAAGGGCTATATATAACAAACCTACAGCTAACATCCTACTCAATGTGGAAAAACTGAAAGCCATTCCTCTGTGGACAGGAACAAGACAAGGGTGCCCACTCTCACCACTCTTATTCAACATAGTACTGGAGGCTTTGGCCAGAGCAACTAGGCAAGAAAAAGGAATAAAAGGACTCCAAATAGGCAATGAAGAAGTGAAACTTTCACTATTTGCAGATCTTATACACAGAAAACCCCAAAAAGTCCATTGGAAACCTACTAGAAATAATCAACAACTACAGCAAAGTGGCAGGGTATAAAATCAACTGACAAAAATCAGTTGCATATCTATACACTAATGATCAACTAACAGAAAGAGAACTCAAAAAGACAATCCCATTTACAATTGCAACAAAAAGAATAAAACACCTGGGAATAAATTTAACCAAGGAGGTGAAAGACCTATGCAATGAAAACTATAAGACACTATTGAAAGAAATCAATGAAGACATAAAGAAATGGAAAAATATTCCATGCACATGGGTTGGAAGAATAAACATAGCTAAAATGTCCATACTACCTAAAGCAATCTACAGATTCAATGCAATCCCAATGACATTCTTTATGGAAATAGAGCAAAAAATACTGAAATTCGTATGGGACAACAAAAGACCCTTAATAGCTAAAGCAATCCTGAAGAAAAGAACAAAGCTGGAGGCATCACAATCCCTGATTTCAAAATATACTACAGAGCTATAGTAATCAAAACAGCGTGGTACTGGTACAAAAATAGACACACAGATCAATGGAACAGAAGTGAAAGCCCAGAAATAAGACCACACACCTATGGGCAGCTAATCTTCGACAAAGTAGTGAAGAACATACAATGGATAAAGAGAAGTCTCTTCAATAAATGGTGCTGGGAAAATTGGACAGCCATGTGCAAAAGAATGACAGACCATCTTCTATCACTATACACAAAAATCAACTCAAAATGGATTAAGGACCTGAAAGTGAGACCTGAAACTGTAAAACTCCTGGAAGAATATATAGACAGTAAACTAAATGACATCAGTCATAAAGGGATCCTTTTGGATACCATGTCTACTCGGACTAGGGAAACAAAAGAAAAAAAGTAGGATTTCATCAGACTACAGAGCTTCTACAAGGCAAATGAAACCAGGATCAAAATGAATAGACAACCCACCAGCTGGGAGAAAATATTCACAAATTGTATATCCAACAAGGGATTAATCTCTAATATATAAAGAACTCATACAACTGAATAACAAAAAAAAAACAAACAACCCGATCAAAAAAATGGGCAGAGGACATGAACAGACATTTTTCCAAGGAAGATATAGAGATGGCCAACAGACACAGGAAAAGATGTTCAACATCACTAATCATCAGGGAAATGCAAATCAAAACTACATTAAGATATCACCTTACATCTGTTAGAATGGCTATAATCACCAAGACAAAAAACAACAAATGTTGGAGAGGTTGTGCAGAAACAGGAACCCTAATTCACTGCTGGTGGGAATGCAAAGTGGTGTAGCCTCTATGGAAAACAGTATGGAGATCCCTCAAAAAATTAAAAATAGAAATGTTTTATGATCCAGCAATCCACCTGTTGGGCATCTACCCAACAGACATGAAATCAACAATCCATAGAGGCTTATGCACCCCTATGTCCATTGCAGCATTATTCACTATAGCCAAGAAGTGGAAGCCGCCCATGTCCCTTGACTGATGATTGGATAAAGAAGATGTGGTGTATACATACAATGGAATACTACTTGGCCATAGAAAAAGACAGAACTTTCCCATTTGCAACAACATGGATGGACCTAGAGAGTATTATGTTAAGTGAAATTAGCCAGAGAAAGAAGGACAAACACTGCATGATTTCACGCATATGTGGAGTATAAACTAACACATGGATAGAGAGAACTGGTTGATGGGGACCAGGGGGAAGGGGGGTGGGGGTGGGTACAAGGGGTGAAGGGATGCATCCATATAGTGACATACAAATAATAATGTACAACTAAAACCCCACAATGTTATAAACTATTAAGACATCAATAAAAATGAAAAATAAATAAATAAAAATTACAGGGGCTGGCCCCATGGCTTAGTGGCTAAGTTTGGCATGATCTCCTTCAGCAGCCTGGGTTCTCAGGTTCGAATCCTGGGCACAGACCGACCCCACTCATCAGCCATGCTGCGCCACCCACATACAAGTTAGAGGAAGATTGGTGCAGATGTTAGCTCAGGGTGAATCTTCCTCAGCAAAAATAATAATAATAATAATAAAGTAAAAATTACAAACTAGGAGTTTTCAAAGGGGGCCTCAGAGCAGCTTGGAGCTCCTTCCAAATTATCCTGCTCTTCCTCAGTGACCCCAGAATTTGGGTGGGGAGGGGTATTCCCTTCCTACACCCTTTCTGCTTTCTCTAAAGACACAGCCTCTGTCCTACTCTTTTATTCCTCAAGGATTCATCACTGACTCTGGATGAACTTGACCCTAGGCCTGTTCTTCTGCAAGCCCAGGGCCAAAGTAACCACCAGAGTCAGTATCAACAAAACCATATGTCCAACTGCAGCCCCCAATCCCACTCCCTGCCATGGCCTCACTAACTGAAATATTTGACCACCAGACTCTGGAATCAAAGTACTGCCAAAGCCAAAATTGTGAGAGACAGGAGGGAAATAGCATTTAGACCATAATACCTTCATTGCAGATTATTTATCACTACCTTAATTATAATGATTCTTATGATGACCTGTATTGTGTTTGTCTTATAATTGCCCTATGTATGTCCCATGATGATATATGTCCAACATTTCCTTTGATTCTAATGCTAAGTCCTGTTACATTTATGTTGGACTTAACTCTTGTTGCTCTCAGCTTTTAAAAAAATTGGATAATTAATGGATGGCGTCCTCTAACGCAGCTCCCATATGTCTGCAATGCTCCCAGCCTTGGACTCAAGGTTCCTGGGCTTACCCCTGTCCTGGCTTCAGCTCACCTGAAGTCTGTTGACTTCCTGACCCCCTGGCTCTGGACACCAAGCACTTACCATCTAGGCTTGGTTCTGTGAATCAAAGGTAACAATACATTGCTTTAGTTACTCGTCAAAGATGTTTATGGTGAAAGGACACCAGAACAGTTTTTCCAGCCCTCCTGCTGTTAAGAATTCTAAAGGTTAAGGCTTCCAGTAAACTGTAATTAGAAAAAAATCATCAGAGTAACTGTATAATCACCCTTGATATTTAGCAGGAAAGCAATTTCCAGAGTAACCTGGCATTTCTGCCCTGTAGCCTCTTTCCACCCCTCAGGAAGTCTTCCAGCCAGAACACATGATGCTCTCCTGACCCAGCACCTGGAGTCAGGCTAGAGGGCCTCAAGTATCTCAAAATATCTCAGCATATCACATAATAAAAGGGAGTCCAACTCCAAAAGAAAAGAAAATGACTTACTATAAGATGGTTGGGTGAGGTACTGCTGGTTCATAAAACAAAACTGTTATATAAAATTCCAATGAATTTTTATTTTTGTTCTGTTAGGTTCAGATGAGAAACAGCCCCATTTTTTAAATTGCTCAAGTCCCTCTAACAAGTCATCTGGGATAGTAGGGGGGGGGGTGTCATGCTTTCCACAGACAGCAGGGTTCCCTTTCTGTGGATTTTCTGCCCTCCATGGAACCCCTTTCTCTTCTTTCCAGGGTCACATGGTTCTTCATTCCCTCAAAAAAGCCTCCTTATCAGAAAGTCTGTCATGTACACCTTAGAGTCCATTGGAATTCACTTGAGGAAAGAGAGGAAAGATTATTTAAATAATAATGGCTAACACTTGTTGAGCATTTTCCATGTACTGGGAACTGTTCTAGGTGTATCATATATGTTAATTCAGTTAAGTCTCACACCATCCAATGAGACAGTTCGCTACTATTTAATTCCCATTTTACAGATGGAAAAATTAAGGCACAGAGAGGCTAAGAAATCTGCCCAGGGTCACACAGCTAGTAAGCAGAGAAGCTGGGCTTTGAACCCAAGCAGTCTGACTCTACAATCCATATTCCCAACCTTGAAACTATTCTACCTTTCAAAAACGTTTCACTACCACCAACCTTCATTTTTTAGGAAATAGTGGAGCAGAGTGAATGTTAAGCCTGGCCCCCTAGAACTACTTTTTGATCCTGCCTGCACTCTAGCTGTGCCCATTTGTAACCAATGGATCATAGGCACCCAGAAGACAAGAAGAATGGAGGACAGAAGAGGGAAAACCCGGTCTTAAGAATTATAAAAGGAAACTGAGAGTTGCTCACTGGGGCTTTCACATGGCTTTTCTCCACCCCAGAATTTCATCATGGGAGACGGCACAGGGCTCTGGGACCCCTGGCTTCCACCAGAGCAGCGCCACTTTCAGCCACCTCACACACTAGGGGTCTGGGTAGGATTTTGTTTGAACAGAGAGATTCATGGCTCAAAAAGGTTTGGAAATACCTGGGGATGGAGCAATCACCTAGGTGTCAGGTTCCTTAATTGCTAAGCCTTTCTCCTGGCTGATGTACACAGCCCTGTGCTCCCTGGAGAGGAAAGGCAGGAGGGTGTCGACCAGGGCCCCTGCTGGAGTCTGTCTGCCAGTACCATTTCCGTGATTTTCAGCTGTCCTTGCCTGAAGCAGGGAGAGCATTCCTAGGGGAGGCAGACACATTAGGAAGGACTGTGTCTTTATCTTCCACCCAGATAGGTGAGCCTAAAAAATATGTTTAAGGGTAAATGGAAATAAGATTAATCTGTGAGAGCCCTCCAGCAAACACAAGGAATTTGGAAATCTATTTCTTCCCTTGTCTTCCAAATTCCTTAATTCAGTTACACAGTGTACTATTTCTCACCTGCTTGTCTAAGCCCCATAAAATGGTTAAGAAGACCCGCAAATGGCTGTGTGCATGTGCGTGCACGCACACACACACACACACACACACACACACAAAGGAGAGTTATGCCGGGCCAGCTCCAGGCACCCATTTGGATTATCTACTTTGAGTACATTTCTCATCAGGGCTTCTGTGGATCAGACAACCAGTGTCCTGTTCCCAAGTTGCATCCCAACTCATAACATAAATCATATTCAGGGCACTCTCAGATTTTCAGGCTCCAGAGAGGCCATAGAGCACAGTGGTGAAGCCACTTTAGCACAAAGCTGAAGCCAGACTGCCTGGCTCACATTCCAGTTCTGGCACTTGTAAGTGGGACTTTGAGAGACTTCCTAATTGAACCTCTCTGTCCCTGGTTTATCATCTGTAAAATGGGAATAATGATAGTATCTGTTTGGTAGGATTGTCTTTCTAAGTATAAAGTGCTTAGAACAGTGCCTGGCACCTGTAAAGAGTTCCATCAGCATTAGCTACATGTAGCTATAGAAGGACCCACCAGCTCCCCTCAGGTCATGGTCTGTCAGCCCAGTCCTAATTCCATTCTGGCTCCAGTAAGAGCTCCTGGCTGCTGTTGCTGTGGAGTGCAGATGGCCACAGTTAAACAGGAAGATTAGCAGCCATCCTTGCTGGAGACAATCAGAAGTTACAAGGCTGCTGGGGGAGGCTGGCACTTCATTAGGCTTTCTTCCTTGAGTAACTTGAAATTGAAAATGCTGCCTCAAGCATCTTGTGATTGGTACAAATATTCTTCATTCATTCACCATATATGTATTGAGCACATCTTAAAAATCATAGCCAAGTCCATATAAACACTCCTTGCATGAACACTGTGCTAAGTGCTTTAAATCCACCCACAATGCTATAAGGGAGGTACTGTTATTCTTTTCATTTTGCATATGAGGCTCAGAGAGGTAAGGTAAATTGTCATAGGTCACACAGCATATGGCAGAGTTAAAATTCCACCAGAGCCACAGCCTAGTGTTTGACTACTCTACCACTTCTCTTGTGTCCAAAGAACATAGCTCTCAAACCCACATAGTCAGGATGGCCTGGGCTTTCTCTCTCCTCTTCTCCTCTCATCTGTGAAATGGGAGACTGCAAATCTCCATTCAATTCTTGCTAACTCATAGAAAAATCCCCCGGTTTTTGTCTACATGGCATACTGAAACAAGAAGGGAACAATGCTGGAGTAAGCATCGCTATTTAGCCACACAAAATCCAAGCTTCGGTTTAAACTTTGCACAGAAAACCCCTCTAATCTCTCTGCCACCACATTCAGATGGAAGGTGTGAAGGAAGCCTCCCTTTTTTGCAAGCTCTGCAGATGTAGTAGTGATAAAAACAGTCTTGGGTGTGCTTGTCTTAGCCACTTATTCTAAAATAGGTAGGTATTTTGCACTGTTTCAAGCAAAGAGATGCTTTAGAATTCTTCTTTTAGAGAAATGAACTCCTTTGTTTATTGTAATTAGCAGCGAGTATTTTGTCAGCTGAACAGTAACACTACGCTCAAAGTACAGATAGTGTAATTACAGAGTATTGAAAAGTTCTCTAAAAATGTTCACAGTGACATCAAGTCAAATCATGTCGCCCCCCCAACACACACACACACACACACATAGAACACAAGGAAGCCTTGCTCGGTGATCTAGCTACACAATTCCCATTCAAACTCAGTGAAAGTCACCCCATGCAGTGCTTTGGAACTTTTATTAATGAAAATCCATAGAGCAAATCTTGTGGTTAAAAGCATTTTTAGCACAGAGGCTGGGACATGAGGCTCAGAGGGGGCCCTTGAATGCAATGTTGTTCAGGTTCTAGGTCTCCTGTGGGCACCACGGTCTGCAGCGTCCCCTCTTGGCAGGGAAGGTGCTCCCTTCCCCAGCTCAAAGGGACAGCATCCTAGTCCTTTCCTGTCTGCCCAGAGGCCTGGCTGCCATGTTCAGCCCTTGAGGGGCCCACATTCCTCAGGGAGCTCCATCAGGACCACAAACCCACAGCCCTCCATTGGGACCATGAGACAGGGACAAGGAGCCTGTGTGCTGGAAAATGGGATTGGAGGTGTGGCTCTGCCTGTCTCTGGATTTGAGGCTTGGGCTTGTACCTGGACCTCCCCAAACCTCAGTTTCATCATCGTTTAGATGGTGACAGTAATACTTACCTCATAGGGTAACTGTGAGATAAAAGTGTTCTTACCACTACTACTACTAATAATAATGATATTAATATTAGTAAAGGGAGTGGAGGGGTGGCCCCATGGCCTAGTGGTTAAGTTCAGCACTCTCCACTTTGGTGGCCTGGGTTCGTGGGTTCAGATCCTGGATGTGGACCTACAGCACTGGTCAACCATGCTGTGGTGGTAACCCACAAACAAAATAGAGGAAGATTGGCACAGATGCTAGCTCAGGGCAAATCTTCCTCAGAAAAAAAAGGGAGTGGAAGGAAACTTTGGGAGGCAATAGATATGATTATGGCATTGATGGTTGTGATGGTTTTACAGATATATATTTAACCCCAAATTCATTGAGTTGTAATCAGTAATTAATGTAATTATACATTAAATATATACAGCTTTTTATATGTCAGTTATACCTCAATAAAGTGGTTTAAAAAAAGAAAAAAATACATAAAAATACTTGGCAAATGCTCACTCCATGTAAGTCTTCTTGGTTGCCTTCTTCTTCTATGTAGTTTTCCCTTCTTTTGCTAATGGAATTAAGAATTGAAATGGTTGATTAACTATCTTGACAATAGTCTTAGGAAAAATTCTGGAAAAGGTGAAGCTAAAAGAAGGAAATGCTGCCTACAATTAGAATTCAGCTCACCTGCAGCTACCAATGGAGGGAAAGTCCACACATGAGGAGGGAAGGCTGGCCCCTGAGGTTGGCCTTCTCCTTGGGGTCTTAGGGCATTGTCCACTGCCAGCCCCACTGTGCTCAGAGACCTATACTTCCCCTTTGTACTCCAACCCAGACATGTACACTCCATCAGACTCTGTGGCATAGCAGAGACCTGCCTGGCCACAAATTTTTTAGAAGATTACACTAATAGCTAGGGGATAAAAAAGATAAATCAACAAGCAACCAGGTTATCTGGTTTACACAATGTAGTTTATCCATCTGTAGTATGTGGCCACTGTGGGCAGGCCTCCCTGCATGGTTGTCCTGCTGCCTCCATGTGGTGGAGGTCACATTTAGCCCCTGCCACCCTAGGGGGATATTGTGAATCTCTGCACCAGAGATGGCCAATTTGTAGCCTACAGGCTGTATGTCCCCCCTAGGCTGCTCATGGCAGACATCACCAATCAACCATAGCACTCTTCGTCACTGAGGGCACACTTAGACTCAGTACTCTAGGTATCTGCTACCAATCAAAGTTCAACCAACTTGTGATCCCTGCGTTAGAGTCTTCAAAGTCCTTGTAAAAAAGGCCAGATCCTGGAGAAATCCAGAAAATTCCTTTTCCTGCCTAAGGCCCACCTCCAAAGTTCTGGCTTCCTGTCTGAAGACCACCTTGTCTCCAAGTGAATGATCTGTGAAGAATGATTTATGTCAAAGGAGCCTGCACCTGCCCACAGAGGTTCCTTTCACTACTCACTGACTCAAAACCACACATTTGTATGAAAATCCATAAGAGAAAGCTCTTCACAGGAGTCTCCTGTTATACTTTCCACCTAACCCCCAGGTCCAGAATCAAAAACACGGGATGCCACAGTATTGGCTGAAGAGGGACCTCTTCCTCATGTTGTTATTATTCACCCTAAGGTTTTTCTCACTGGGGACAGAGAAAAGTGAAAGCCAATAGCTGGTTAAAAGAATTACTTTGTGGTGAATTACATACTATACCCCCTCAAGCTTCCACAAGCCAGGAGGAAAATTTTTCTTCCCTAAAACTAGGTGAGCACCTATCTATGAATATGAGTATTCTGGTTCTGGGGGTACAGTTGCATCAGGGCAAAAGCTGGTGGGAAGGAATGTGAAGATTGCTCCCTCCCTTACCTGAGACTTCTGCTTCCTCCCTTACTTGTTCTGGGGAGAAGAACCAAAAGTCACTGAGTGCCTACTGAGTACTTCACTTCTGTCATTAAATTTTCACGTGAACTCTATGGTGTATGTATTCTTGATGCTCCTTTTAGAGATGAAACTGTTGAGGCTTAGAGAGGTTAAAAATCTTTTCCCAAGGTCACAGATCTTGAAATGGGGACTGTACAGCTTTAAATTCCATTCTCTTCCTATACCACGCTGGTCCTTAGATCATTTGCAAGGTCCTGACTGCAAGGCACAGTAAATGGCCACATGCAAACTCAGACTGATCCAAGACAAGGATCCTATTGACATATCCTTGGCCTTAGGAGGTGTAAGAAAAAGTCTGACCCCCAAAGGAGGGCTTTCTTTGATAATACTGTTTACACAATAAAGTGTTGTGGGGTGGTTCATAGAAATAGTTGGTGATGACCAAATGCTGGCATCTCTCGATGACTCAAGAATCCTTATACTGCCTCTGCAGTCATCAGCTTGATGTAAGCAAATGAGAGCAATGGCTTATGACCATTCTTCCAGACCAAAGATTCTAACCACAACCAATCCATCAGCAAGTATTGACAGGATTCCTCTAAAACAAATCTCAAATTAGTCCACTTTTTCCCACTTCACTCCTACCACCCCAGTCCAAGCCACTATCAAATCTCTTTGGGAACAGAGCAATAACTATTAACTCATCTCCCTGCATCCACTCTATTCCAAACTCTTGTTCACAGAGCCATCAAACTCCCTGCCTGGAGATGCCAATGGCTGTTCTTAGATTTTATCATCTAGGCTCCCTAAGGTGGTCTACAAGCTTCTACCTGCTCTGGCCCCTGCCTGCTCACCTCATATCTTCTTTATTTGTTTCTTTATCTGTTTTTGCATCTGTTTCAAATAGAAAGTTTTTTGTGGGAAAGATATCTTTCTGTCGTGTTCGCTTCTGTAATCTCAATATCCAGCACAGTGCCTGGCTTATACTAACATTCAAAAATATTGGTTTCAGGGGCCAGCCCAGTAGCAGAGTGGTTAAGTTCATGCACTCTGCTTCAGTGGCCTCAGGTTCACGGGTTCAGATGGATCCTGGGCACAGACCTACACACCACTCATCAAGCCATGCTGTGGCAGTGTCCCATATACAAAATAGAGGAAGACTGGCACAGATGTTAGCTCAGGGCCAATCTTCCTCACACACAAAAAAAATATTGGTTGCATATGTGAGTGAATATTATCTGCACCATGTAGGTGAATATGAAAATTCCCCTAAAGTATCTTTCCTAGATTTCTTGGTTTGAGGAGCTAGAGAAGTGTAATGACCTATAAACCAGAAGACTTGGGTTTTAGTCATTGCATTGCTACTTAAATTAACAGCATGAGTCTGGGAAAATCTCTTCACCATCCTTGGCATCTGTTTCCCTGTCTGCTAGTTTGCCTTTCCTATGAACACATGTGACGATCCCACTCATTCAGCAAACTTTACTGAGTGACTATTTGCACTGTACTGGGTACTAGCAAGGCCAAGATGAATAAGACACAGCACTAGCTGAGGAGGAATGCTCAGATGATGGGGGGCTGAGGAGGACATATGTAAACAAATAATAAGTGTGATATCTTACGACATGCTCTAACAGAAAACCAATGGAGATACAATGTGACACAAAGGAGCAAATGGGTGGTTCCACCTGGTGCCGAGTGGAGATGACTCCTGAGTTGCGTTTTAAGGGTGGGTAGGATTTCCCCTGACAGGAGAGCCAGAGTAGAGTATGGAGCATGTGCCAAGGTGTGATGCATCATGTCTAGAAAACAGGAAGTGGTTCTAAATGGCTGGTTATGGAGGATATAGAGGGGTATAGGTAGAAAACGGGGTTGGAGAGGTAGGCTCAAACATGGAGCTTCTATGCCAGGCTAAGGAGTTGAAATCTTATCCTGTAGGAGAAAAGTTGTAAGCAGAGGCATGACCCAACTAAGTGCGTATTTTAGAAAGATTATTCAGACAGCAGCCTGGAGGGTGGGTTAGGAGGAAAACCTAGTAGGAACAGGGACAGTGGAGAGCAAGCTGTGGTGGCAATCCAAGCAAGCGGGATACCCTAAAAGTGTTGGAGAGAGAAGAGGTAGATGAGGCATGAGCACTGGGAGATCTGTTAAGCCCGTAAAGTCTCAGAGAGTTGAATGCCCCAGGCTTGGGTGATTGTTAGTGCCATTTTCCTGAACAGGTTGCAGAGGAGGAGGAGCCAATGTAGGAAGAAATATGCCAAGTTCCTTTCTGAAAATGTGAGGCCACTCCTGTGGAAGTAGATGAGAGCAGCATGCTGTGGCCAGTGCTCTTGTTATTTTAAGGTGACTGAAGGAGCTAGGACTCCTTGACCAAGTCACTGTACTATGCATGCCTTTGTCTTCTCCCAGGCAGGAGGAGAGCACGATATGATAGCCTCCTTTCTCATGGGGGTGTAGGAAACTTTGTTTAGCCATTTCAAGAGTGGTGCCACATCCAGATGGAAGAAGCTCTGTTAGTGAGGAGCAGGAGACAGAGCACAAAGAAATGTTTAAAAGGCTGCCTAAAGGGTAGGAGACAGGCTTGCAGGGGGTTCATTCTGGCTTCATAATGAGATTTAAAGATCAAGAGATAAAAAAAAAAAGATATAGGCAGCAGAAGATATGGATTCATTCTCTCTCCAGATGGATTAACATTTGGGTTGTTTTTTCAGATGTAACTGTCCAGGATTAAAAATATACCATGCTTCTCCCACAAAGGAAAGACACATGGAGGCAATGGAGACCTCAGGCACTCCTAAAGAGACAGCTGTCAACTCATCAGCTCACCATGGGGGCCACTCTCTGCAGAGGTGTGGAGGCTGGGACCAGTCAGGCTTCAGGCATGAGATGCCATTCTTCACCAGCTCAGGGAGCCACCATGGGTCCCTCTACCCTCACAAAGCCCAAGGGGACAGCACGCCAGACACCAGAGCCCAGAAGCTGGGAGAAAAGGAAAAGAATTTTGCTTGGTACTAAGCACCAGGTGGCTCCCATTCAGATAAAGCTTTCAAAGTATGTCCTTTCTTCTCCCCTCCAATGGCGCCTGGCTCCTACAAGCCACTCCTTCCAAGGGGCTCTGCAAAAATGGGTCTGACTTTGTTAGTTGCAAAAACAACTTCTTCTCCAGCTTACAAGTTTCTTCTGCCTGCATGACTTGATTCCTTCACACTCACCCTACCCCTCCACTCCTCTCCCTGCTCCATCTCTACACTTGAGTCTTACCCATCATTCAAGATCCTGATAAATTCCACTTCCCCTCAAAGCCTTCATAGATTCCCCAGTAGGACTGCGTGTCTCTCTCTCCTTGTTCTTCTGTTGTGCTGTCTCTGATATAACCCTGAGTTAAGTCTACTTGCATTCTATTTACTGTGGTTCTAAGTTTCTCTTGCACTCTTGATTTTCAGCCCTTGCAGAGCAGGGCTGTGTGGGGCTGCCGGTTAGTGTGACACTTCAGTATAGGCACTGAAGCTGTTCAATCAATGTTGTTGAATTCATTAGAATAGGTGAGTAAAAGCTGCAAGTTTTACTGCTACAGTGAGGAGAAGCAGGTGTTCCCCAAATGGGTCTGTCTCTGTTAGAGCTGCCTGGATTTCATCACCTGGCGTTATTGCAGGGGGACTTAGGGTTGTCCAGCAGAAGCCATGGTTATAGGTTTGGGAGCATCCACTGGCCAGGCCGTCCAGTGGTTAGGAGGGGCAGTTTCATGCTCCTGGGAAGAGTTCTGGCTCAGACACAGTGGGTTAAATCCTGGCTTCCTCTACCAGTTTTGAGCCCTGGAATAAGAGGGCTTCTCTCTGATCCTCAATTTCTTCATCTGTAAAGTGATGATAGTCATCCCTGCACTTGCAGATAATTGTAGGAAGAAAATTGTTGGTGCACAGTGCCTGCCACATAAAGGTGTGCAATAAGTTCTTTGAATAATTCATTCATTGGTGGAAAATGTTTACTAAGAGAAAGCACAAGCTAGAGATGGGAGATCCATGGCCTGTGAACAAAGCTGGCTCTTGTGATGCAAATTAGTGAAAATGTCTAGGCGTCGATGCACCTGTAATCTGGACTACTGAAACCTGAATTCTGTCCCAGCTCCTCTGGAACCCACAGAATATGCCAAATAACTTTTCTGAACCCTGACTACACCAGGTCAAAGCCATGGGTCCTACTAGCTCCATAGGGTTATCGTGAGTAATAAACCCCCACAAGGCTGTTGACTTTTTTATGAAATGCAAACATATTGCACAGTTCTGTGCCCAGCTCCTAGTAAGCAAGCCATGAATAAGGGTGAGCTTTTATTATGATTTTTTTCCCCTATACTCTAAGCTCATGGCGTCGGGAACTGTGTCTGTTTTGTTTCTCACTCTATACTCAGATCCTTAACACAGAACCTGACAGATAGGGGTGTCTCGATGAATGCTTATTGAAGAAATGAATTAAGATTTATTTGGCATTTTTAACTCTAAAGCATGGAGGCTGTGGTCATCTGTAATGTCTGTCTCATTCTATGACATTCAATGATTTCTAATCAGATGAGGGGACCAGTTCAAGTCAGAAAGTATTTCAGCTGTTGAATCTGTGATTGCATTGTACCATGAGCAAAAATAAATCAACATTTTTCTTCTCTTTCTCAATCTAATCATTATCTCTGTGCAATAATTGAGGCTTGGGAGAACTTGTATTTTCCTTCTTTTTTAATGTTGACCAACAAACTTGTGAACGTGAATGCATATTAGTAATTAATATTGATTAACTTGATTTACAAGATTGGGCACATAACTTTATGCTGGGAATTCTGCAAATTTTCTTGACCGCAGCTCTGAACAGCCAGAGAACAATCTGAGTCCATGACCACCGTGAGTTTCCTCTGAACCAAAGACCCACCCTTCTGCCCAAACTCACAGCTCCAGGAGGGGAAAGGAAGAGTGAAGCCACGTGTATTAATGTGCCAGGCCTTGTGCAAGGACTTTGCATTTGCATGCAGTATTTTGTGCTGCCCACCAAATAAATATTTCAGATTCTTCTTCTGGGTCTACTGCCCTTCCCCCTTGAAGTTAGGTTTAGCCACGTGACTTGCTCTGGACAATGACATGTGAGCAGAAGTGATATAAGTCACTTCTGGTATGAAGTTCTAAGAGCCAGCATGCTATTTTGCACACTCACTTTCCCTCTGCCATGGCAAATGTGCCACATAATGAAGCCTCCTTCAGCCTAGGACCCAGAGTGAGGATGGCCTGGAACAGAGTTCCCAGCTGATTCTCTATGAGTGGGTGGCATTGAGAAGAAATACATCTTTGGAGGTTTAATACGCAAAAACTTGGGAAGCCATTTGTTACTGCAGCATAACCTGGACTATCTTGATGGATACAATATGTTAGTTTATTTAATCCTCATACAAAAAGATCCATGAGGTGGTGTTGGGAGGTGATTCTTCATGGGTCTCATGCATTTCTGCATGTTTTGTAAGCAAAGCAATAGCTCCCTTTGTTTCAGGATATCTTCTTAAGGACATTTGTATAGCAAACAGCCTGGAAAGGTAAGTATCACCCTCCAGAGGAAAGAGCAGGCAGGCTTGAATTATAAATTCAAGACCCTTAAGCCTGGGGGCCGCCCAGTGGCACAGTGGTTTAGTCCACGCTTGGCAGCCCGGGGTTCTCAGGTTCAGATCCCGGGCGCCCGCCAACACACTACCTGTCAGCCATGCTGTGGCGGCGTCCCATATAAAGTAGAGGAAGATGGGCATGGATGTTAGCCCAGGGCTGGTCTTCCTCACCAAAAAAAAAAAAAAAAAAGACCCTTAAGCCTGGAGTTCCTCCCCTGTAACACAGCTCACAGTGTACAGGCATCCATATGAGCCATTTGCAAGGGGAACTTATATGAATATGGTGATGTTCATGCTTTCCTGTGCCATGAGTAATAAAGTTGGTGTATGTGACCCAAAAGTCCATGTCTTCTGCCAGTATCTTTGAAATTGTGGCAGGCTAACATGTTAGCTGGAAGTAGAGTAAAATTTCAGACTTTTCACAGTTGTTGACAGCAAGTATTAGCATGACTATTTTACACATAACAAAACTGAATCTCAGAGAGAATATTACCCAAAGTCATGCTACTAATAATTGGAAGATACCATTTTCCCATTATTCCCCATTGCTTGCTGTGAAAAAAAGAAAACTTTAAATACTGTTCATTCATTCCTATATTCCTGAATTCATTCATTCACTTATCCAATTAATGTCTATTAAATAACTTTTATTTTACACACTATGCTAGGATGTTGTTTTCTAGAGTTCTTTAAAAATTAGCACTAAATTATCCCAACATACCCAGTTTTGATGCCTAAAGTAAGACATTTGAGATTGTCTTAATCTGGCATAGGCTATACTCATTTTCAACTGCCTTCCCCCCAGCAAGCAGATGACCTGGAGAGTGTAGCAAGGAGTCAGTTTTCCCATAATTTAATGTCTCCCATTGATGTAGTGATAGGTCTAGGAGCTCTGGAGATCTCTGGAGTAAGCACAGAGTATGTGTAGAGTCAAATACATTTGGGGCCTTGATTACATGCTGCTCACCAGAAGCACTCAGAAGCAGGAGCTTCACTCCATTTCCCTGTCCTCTCCTAGGCACTGCACCAGGATGAAGAGGAACCAGAGCTTAGCATAACTAAGCCGCAACATAAGTGTGCACTTCTCCCACTGAAAAGCCTCTGGTATTAGATACCAGGAAAACTGAGCCAGAGCCTCACATCCACCCTTCCCTTAAGTCATCCTTTTCTAGTGCAACATACTGGAAAGGACTTAGGCCAAGATCTGGGTTCAACTCTTGACTCCAACTCTAATCTACCACTGTAGTGATTTTGGTGCAAGTTTTCTAACCTCTCTGAGCTTCAATTTTCTCATCCATAAAGTAGAATAGTAATACCTAATATATAAGATTTTTATGAAGATTAATAAGTGAGATCCCACATGTAAAGCACAGTGTCTAGCACATAGTAGGCTTTCAATAAATAGCAGCAACTCTCATTACCATCATCATTTTGTTCAACTGACTAAAAAGAACATCCCTTTAAATAAAACAAAAATTAGAGACTAGATGCAGAGCCACTGTCTGAAAGCCAAAGAGGGAAGATAAAGCATTATAATTGCCTCTCCTGGGAAAAGCAATAAATCCAGGCAGCTGTGCTGCTCCCACTCTGTGGCAGCCTGAGAAGAGAGCTGTGTCAGAGAACTGTCCCAGAACATGAGCATCCACCATGTACAAAGCACTCTGTAGGGTGATGTCGGGGGACAGAGAGAGGCAGCAGTTACTGCCCTGCCTTCCAGGAGTTTATTATTTACAGAGATTGGGACAAAGGGAGGATTAGATAATAAGAGATAGATAATGAAGGTAGGTAATCTTTATTATCTACCAAGATTGGGACAAAGAGAAAATTAGAAATCATTGAAGTATAAGGGACACTGAGGAAAGGGGACTAATGTGCATAGGTGTTCACAGTGGGTGAGTTTTCATTCTGATGAAGGGGCATTAAGATAGGCTTCATATACAAGTATTTGGGATGGGCACTGATAGAGGAAACTTCAAGAGAGACATGGAAAAAGGGAGGGTGATTAAGGCAAAGGGAAAATAATGAATCTGACAAGAATTGGGTCCATTCAGGGAACAGCGAGTAATGTGGTTTGGTTAGAAAGTTTTATGGGGTAACCAGGAAACAGAGTCTACACAATGGGTGGCCTTGACAGTGTGCTTAATCTGGTCACCAATGAAGAGTGGCAGCCTTGGAACTATATTTAAGGAAGATTCATCTGGCAACTGTGTATAGGATGGGTTGGAGGAGGAGGAGATTGGCAGCAGAGAGACCAATCAGGTAGGTACACAGCACCTGAGGCACAAAAAGTGGGAGCCCTTAACTGGGTGGGAAGGGCAGTGAAACTAGAAAGGGTGATTCCAGGAAAGGTCAAGAGTCTGGATCCAAGGAAGAGAAGCTTGAGGAGATGCTTGACAATACCTAAGCCACTTAGCAAGCATTCCCCATGCTTGACACAGAGAGGTATCGGCAAAGTACCCCTGTGATGTGGTTGCCACCCACACACTGTGGAGAGAAGACATGCACCTGGAGAGCTCTGCTTAACAGGATCAAATTGGTCATGAATTTGGGGGGTAAACTTAAGCAGTAACTTTCTAGCGAAAGAGGGGTATTATCCATCCAGCAATAGACTAAGCAAAGAACCCATGGGCTTGGCTGTTCTGAAAGCTTTTAAAAATGGGCATGATGGAGGATGCCATCCCATTGGTCAGAAGATTGGATTAGATCAGCTAAAGTCAAGAGATCAACTCAGGTTTGGGTAACTTTCCAAACCAGGGCACCTGAGGCTTCCCTAAAAGGAGATTCTGAAGGAGCCCAAATCAGCAACATTTCCAGTAGTCCTATATACAGCCCAGAAGGAGGAGGAGGAAATCAACTCTTGATTGACCAAGGATGTTAGTTAATTCTTTGACTACTCCTTTCATAGAAACAGCTCAGTGGGAAATGTTGACATGTGCAGCTTTGGAGAATGAGCTCTACAAATAAAAGCACTGCTTCTTTTTGCAAAGCAGCTTGGCAGTCTGAATCTAGACTCTGACATATGTTTATGTTTTGACCCAATAATTTTACTTCTAGGAATCTATCCTAATAAAATGATCAAAAGTGCAGACAAAGATTTATATGCCAGGATGTTAACAAAGGAAAAAAAAGTAGGGAAAACAAACTAAATAGGGAAATAGTTAAATGAATTATGGTATGTCTATTTATGAAATATTTTGTAGACATTAAAAATCATGTGTTTGAAGAATAAGGGAAGATGTTTGCAAAAGAATACTAAATGAAAAAAGCAGCCTACTAAGTCAGGCATACATGAGGATGCTGGGACGATTCCAGAGTGGGACAAGGAGCAAACTCTGAGGAGTGAACTTGAGGCAGCTTTCCTTCTTCATACTTTTGTGAACTTTCTAACTTTTCTATGATAAATATTTCTTTCCAGCCCTGGCGGCCTAGTGGTTAAGATTTGGCTCTCTCACTGCCACTGCCCGGGATTCATTTCCCAGTCAGGGAACCACACCACCCATCTGTCTGTTGTCATACTGTCGTGGCTGCATCTTGTGGTGATGCTGAAAGCTATGCCACCAGGATTTCAGATACTAGCATGGTCACTAATGGTGGACAGGTTTCAGCAGAGCTTTCATACTAAGACAGACCAGAAAGAAGAACCTGGCTACCCACTTCCAAAAAATTGGACATGAAAACCCTGGGAATAGCAGTGGAGCATTGTCTGATATAGCACCAGAAGGTGAGAGGATGGTGCAAAAAGACCAGGCAGGGTTCCACTCTGCTGTACACAGGGTTGCGAGGAGTTGGAATCTACTTGATGGCACCAACAAAAGTATTTATTAACAATAATAATAACTAACCTTTATTGAAGACTTACTATGTGCCAGATACAGTATTAGGAACTTTACATATATCAATCCACTTAATTCTCATAACTCTACAAAATAGGCACAATTATCAAACCCATATTTCTGTTTAGGAAACAGAGGCTTAGAGACAGTTTCTTTGCTCAAAGTCATCTGGTTAAGAAAGGATGGAGGCAGACTTGAGTCAGGCCCCTATGTTCCCTATGGCCCTGATCTCCCTACACTTATTTACTACATTAACTCTCCTCTATGATCAGTAAATACATAGGTGTGTGTAATGCTTTTAATTCAAAAATTCCCCTCTTTTCTCTCTACACTTTAGTTTATAAGGGAGTATAGGGTGTCCAGTAGAGGAAGGCATGACCTTCAGGAAGCAGACTCTCATTTTCTGCCAAGTAATTCACCTTTTATGCCAATGTCACCAAAACCCTGATGACTGGAATTTCTTTTCTGTGGGAGGAACATGGATTATAAAAGGTAAAAGAAAACTACTTACCATTGTTAGAAATTAGCTAATTAAGTAAATTATGTTAAGTGCTTAACACTAGAACTAGTCATTAGAGTTTACAAGTATATTAAGAACAAACAGGAATGTGTTTTTTACTTTGGAATAAAATGAAATGGGAAAGAGCTGCCCATTTTCCCTTGGGGACCCTAAGTCTGTTTCTTTGATAGAGAAGCAGTGACGCAGAAGCACCATTGCACTCCCCTGAGCCCTGGGCCCAGCTCAGCCATCTATCAGCTGTGTGAGGACCTTGGGCAAGTCACTTACCTTCTCTCTCTCCCAATTTCCTTATCTATGGGATGAAGGAGCCAGTCTGTAGATGTTTTGATTCATTTCTTGCTCTGATTGTCAATGCCTCTATGACAAAATCAGTGCAGAGGATAAACCTATATCTGAAAAGGCTGGTAGACTACCAGGCATGGGAATCCAGCATTGTGCATGGCCTTTCTCCTCTAGAAAGCAGGACCCTTCTCTTCTCCCCAGCCTGGAAGCTCCAAATTAGATCACAAGCCATAATCAAAGCTTTCTGTGATAAAGCAGCCAAAGGTGGGGGGGGTGATGCTAAGGAGAAAAAGTGGGATCAGGGAGGGTGGATTACTACTGAGTGCTCTAAGAGTTGCCAGATCACATTCCTACCCATGCTTCCTTTCTCAGACTACCAAGGAACTGCATTCTGATTCCTTTGTTGTTGTTTTCCTTTTAAAGCACTGTCTATGGGAATAGGTGTTCACAATCCCAAGGAGCACTGAGATAATTTATAAAATGAGAAAAGGAAGTTGTTTCCTGTGCAGGTAGCATGATTTCCCCCCTGACAGTGCATGCACTGGGCTGGCAGCTCCTGGCTTGCTTCTCCTCCGCATCAATTGATATTCTGCTCATGGAGTGGAACACAGGAGAATCAAGGCCAAACACATGATGCACAATAAAAACAGGCCAAGAACAGGGCATTTTCTGGGGGGCAGAATCTGTTACCCTCTTATTGTTTGTGGACAGCAGGAAGCAGAAAGAGGAGCAGGCCATCAGCAGTGTTTTTGAGAGATAAACATCAATGCCAAATCTCTACAGGATCCACCTGCAGGAACCTCAACCAAAATGTAACTCTGTGCTGCATGGCACCTGGTAAACCACTCTCCCTGCTCCCTCCCCAACTTCCTTCCTTCATTCAGCAGCAGTAACAACAATTACAAGCCAGGGCCAGGCACATGCTAGGCCCTATGGAGTATATGAAGTTGGGTGAGTTGGGTCAGACCTGGATGCTGCCAGTAAAGAATATTACACTGAGACTAAATAAAAGATTGACTGTGGGCATGCACCCTTAGCCAGAAGAGAGTACATTTTCCTCTTCTGCAGGCCTCCCCCTGCTCGACTTAAAGGTTTTTAAAACTAGAGCTGGAATAAGGATGAGGAGAAACTGTTGACTACCATTTATTTACTGATTCTATGGGTCAGACCTGGAGCTAGGGACTGGAGGATATCTTACCACTTAATCCTCACAACTACCACACTTCGTAGTTATGGAGAATGAGACTCAGAAAGTTTGAGAAACCTGAGCAAGGTAGCACAGCTAGTAAATCATGGAGCTGGAAGGCTTTGAACCCAAGTTTGATTGCCCCTCAGACCAGATCTGTTTCCATTATGCCACATTATTACTTCCCATCCACATGTTGAGTACCTGCTGTATAGTAAATACTATGGATGGAAGTGTGTGTGTGTGTGTGTGTGTGTGTGTGTGTGTGTGTGTGTGTTTGTGTGTGTGAGTGTATGTGTATGTGTTTGCATGCAGATCTCCAAACACCCTGGGATTTGAACACAGGGCAGTCCAGCAGAGCAAACTGCCCAAGCCCATGCTGGGCCCATCTTTCCTAATTCCAAGAATCTTCTCCCCAGTTGAGGCAGCCAGGTCAAGTTACCAGCCTTCCCTTCACTGTCGGAGCTGGGAGCAGATGTGACTGTGATTTTCCCCCAATGTAAGTGCCTCTGTCACATGCTACTCCTACCACATAGCCACATCTTCAACATATTGTACCCAAAAAAGTTCCATTAGGCCACTGGGCCATCAATAGACCAGCCCACCATGCCAGCTTCCCAAAGCTTCTCCCCTGTTGCCATGAAGCCATCACATTGGTCCCGAGCAGTGATCCCAGTGAGCATTGGGCCTGGAGAGGACCAGGGACCCTGAGTTCCACTTCAATCTCCATTTTTGTGCAGCTTGATTTCTCCTAGGCTTGCCTTGCTCTTTCCCAAATGACTCACATTTCTGCCCATCACTAAATTGCTGTGTGAAAGGAGAAGATTGTGTCTCCTTGCTGCTTCCCCAAAACAAGGGGAAAAAAATGAAGAGATTAAACAAAAGAAACAAAGCAAATAACATTTTCCAATGATGTGCCTATGGATAAGGATGGCTATGATTGATAGTTCAAACTGGAACCTTCTGAGAGTGAAAGGGGACCCATCATTCATAATTACAGCAGGACAAGGAGCATAAACAGGACTGGCTGAGGCAAAGAAGATGTATGGGCAGAATGCTAAGTCTCGGGGAGCAGCATCCATATCACCACTCTTTTCTTTGCAGCGTGTAGCATATTAGGAGGTGGTGGTAGTGGTGGTTGTTGTTTTTAATAATACCTGTGAAAAAGAAGAAGAAAAAAGCAAGAGTTTTTTTTTGGGGGGGGGCGGGAGGGCGGGCCAGCAAAGGTAGGTGAAGTGTGTTTTTCTTGCCATTTCTCCCCTTTTCCTATCCTATAAACTGTCAGAGATCTCCCTCATCTACACTCAGCCCCCTTCCTCAATATCTTTAAGCTCTCCATTATTCAAACTTTTCAGACAAGGTGTGAAAAAACAAACCATTCTGAATAAATTCTCTTGGTCAAAGATATTTCCATTTTAACTGTGAACAAATCCCTAAGAAAAAGGAATGGCTCACGGCTGCTTGGGGCCTCCTGGGAGTCCAACAAGAGGTGGCAGAGGCCTCCTCAGTCCTCCAGTCAGGTGAGTTCTGTTCAGAATGAAAAAGTGCCACCCCCTTCTTCCCTCTGCCAGAGCGTTTAAAGGGAATAAATTGGCACTCACGAATATTGAATCCCTAGGATTAACTGGCTCTAGGTTTTGTTGATTAAGGGTTATCAGGAGTCAAATGCTGGGAATGCGTGACATGCCAGGCTGGCATCCTCACCCATGCAGGAAACAGCTGAGGGAATCATCGCCTCTGGGAAGTATCACTTCTGAGATGCCCCATTGGTGTGGGGCTCACTCCAGAACATCTCCTATTGACAAAAATGAAGTTTCGCTCCCTGCAGGCAATGAAGACAGCCATGCAAACCAGAGCTCTACTGCTGGCTATGTCTGCAGCCAAATACAGCAGAGCAGCACCAAGAGAGAGCTTCTAGGGTACTTAAGTGGGTGCACAACATCCAGAGTCTACCAGTGGCCATTTAAGTACCAGCACCGTTAGCTTCATTGCTGTAGAACTGCCCACCAGATGTGTAACAATCATATTTACTGGTTTGTATACAGCTGGTTGTACTTTCTCTGGGATCATGCCCCATTTATTCAAATGGCTGTTTCCCCTCTGTTTAAATGAGAGAGTCACGAAACAGCCCCGGCACATGGTGTCCCACATGCACCTATAGGATGCTCAGTGCAGGATCAGGAGGAGGAGCAGTGTAGAGGTCAAATGACTGCAACCATCTTATTTTTATTAAAAACAACATTTAAAAAGAACAACCATTCTATTGCCACCAGAGTATTTTGTTTTTCTGCTGGGAGAAGAGAAGCTCTCCAAATGTTTTATTCAGCAGAAACTAGCACACTATTATAAACTTTCTTTCCCAAACTAATTCCCTGAGCTTATACTGCCAGAATTCCTTCTCTCCAGGGCAGTTCTGCCTTCACTCCTTAACTTGGGAGATCCTGCTAGAAAATCTGACACCCGAGATCCAGTAAGCAGTGAATGGTCTCAGTGGGGCTGTGGGATTCATTGTGGTGCAGCCCCACCCAGGATGGTTCTGAGAAAACTGACAAGCTGTGTGGTGTCATTGGAAAGGAACACCATACTACCATACCTACCAGGGTTCCCTCGAGGAGCAAATCAGAGCCTCTTGAAGGCCCTGGGGTGGTCTCTAACTGCACTGCCACTTCAGGAGTTTTGGCTAAAGCATCATCATCTCCCAAAGGTAACCTGTCAGCCACAGGACCCCCTAGGTCTGCCAGGAAAAAATATCAGCCAATATTCCAGGATGATGAACAGGGGTAAAACGAGGGACATGGCATGCCCCAAACTCTGGAAGTTTCTGCATGGTTCCACAAATAGAAGGAATTCTTATTCTCATCTTCAAAATGAAATTGAGGAGCCTGAGCCTGTGCTAGGACACTGGTGGGTCCCTGAGATAGATTCACCATAGGGTACCATTCCAAAGACTCTGATGGAGTCTGGCAGAGGAGCTATAAAGTTATAAAAGTCAACTCCACTTCAAGAGCTCATTCAGAGTGACCATGATGGAGGAGAAACTTGCTTCTGCTGTGATGGCATCAGGCAAAGCCATCACTGGATGTGAGCATAAAAAAAGAAATGGTGATGAATGACCAGGGGATGAAGGAGGTGCTAAACAAAGCAGTCACAGGAGACAAAATGGGAGCAGCAGTAATGGTAAAAACCTTGGTCACCAAATGAGGTTCCTGTACCAGATATTCTCTACTGACACTGGCATCAATTTCCAGTCTCTTTCATCACCTTCCCTGTATCACAGAGGGAGGAAAATTAAAACTACATTTTCCATTCTCCTCTGTAGATACAGTTCTGGGTTCATTTAGGTGCAGTGAACGAGATCCACTTATGCTAGCTTTGGATGGTTGAAGGCTTTCTAGGTGTGCAAGTGGATAAATGGGCACCAGCAGAGGCGAGAGTTGGCAGCAGATGGACTCCATGTTCCAATGACTGGTACCAGTTTGGAGGGTGTGGGGATGACACCAGTGGTAGTGGCAGATGCAGTTTCTTGATTTCTGGGTTGCTGACAGGGAGGTAGCCTCAAAGCCAAATGTTAAATTGTAACCTCTGCTTGCCAAGCCTCCAGCCTTTCAGTGATTTTTGTAAGCACCTAATTCTGTGTATTACTTCCTTTTCTCCTTGCAATACCTATAGTGGTGAGGCAGACTGACTGGCTGCTCACAAACCCATTTTCTTTTCTCCTGTTTACCCAGCTAGACTATACGTTTCCCAGCCTTCCTCGTGTGACCCTATGTTTCAGCCCTGAGCTAAACAACCTCCACCTAAGATCCTCCATGCTCTTCTCCCTTCAACTTGCCTGATGCAGACAAGCACAATGATCTTGGAAGCTATGTGTGGAGATGGTGGGGCCACAGGATGGAAAGGAACCAGCCTGAGTCCCTGAATCACTGTTTGGAAGAGAGTCATTTTGGAAGAGAAGCTGTATCCCATCGTGGTGGCACTGGACAAAACCACAGCTGGTGTGTGAGGGAGAAAAAATGGTGTTGAAGATGAGGAAGATGTTATAGACGCAATGACCAAGGGCAAAATGACAAAAGCAGTGGTTGAAGTGAGGGAGAAAAATCCTGCTATTGTGCTAAGTCACTGGGATTGTGAGGTTTTTCTAATATGGGAGTTAGAAACACCCCAGTTAAAGGAATTTGCTTCTGTTTCTGCACTGAATTCTGACTGATAACAGCTACCAAGGTGAAAGTCAGAGTAAGTTACTGGTAATACTGACATTAAAACATTGTAGGCCACGTAGAAAAAGAAGACATGAGCTGGCAGAATCCACTTAAAAAGAGAAACTTGGAGTCAGTGTAAATTTCCTGGGTGGAGGCTCAGGAATGAAATTCCTCTGGTGTCATATAAACCCTGACTCCTGCCCATATGCCACCCTCATCCTGTACAACCCAAAACCTACACTGACCTCCAGAAAGGTCACATAGAAGCCCCCAAACACGCCACAGGTTTTTCTGTAATACTCCTGAGGGGCTAAGGTCTGGGAAACCATCCTTACAGTGGAACTCCCAGTTCCGAGATGTCCAGAGTGGCACCCGAGAAGAAGCCTCCCCTCTGGACAGATTGAAGGCCATCTTTCTCCACAATGGACCTTAATTCCAAGGGCTGTTCCCTTTGAATGAGTTCAAGGAACACATGTAGATCTCAGAGACAAGTGGGTACATCCTGAGCTACAGATGTGAGGCCTGGCAACTGAACTGACAACTCAAATAGCATCTCTCATGGTGAGCCAGGCCATCTGGTCTGTTCCACCAGCTGGGAGTGTGCCTTAGAAATGTGCCTGTCTTTTATTTTCCGATGTGTCACAATTCATCCTTTTGTTGTTCTGGAACATTCTGGAGCACAGGAGGCTAATCACTATGGTGTGACATCTGTTTGAGATGACTGAGGGCTCAGGCCTAGAACCTCCCTACGTCATCCTGAAGGCAGCCACACAGTCACCTTCGGTCCATCCATTGTCATTTCCCTTTCAGTGGTTCACGAACCAAGGAGAAGAAAAAAAAAAAAAACACTATTAAGGCTAGCAGTGTTAACAAACCTTAAAAGATAAATATATTTGACTAAAATAGAGTGCAAAATAAATACCCATCCCTGTTCTGAGAACACCGATGTTCTTGTTGATGACAGCAAAGCAAGTAGGAGAACATGTGCATCTATTTTGCTCCCACCCATGGGGCTCGATGAAAGCCAACCTTCATTTAGGTTTTCAGTGGCTCAAAGGAAAAGAGAAGCAGCCTCAGTTTCTGCTGTTTTTGTCAGTGTGTCTCTTGGAGTCAGAACACAGAAAACATCAGCTCTGAGCATCAGTCTTGGAGTTGAGGAAAAAGAGAGTATATTCTAGCCTTTGAATCTCTTTCATGCCAAAATGGCACCTCCTTAAAGAGTTACTACTTACAACAAGTCTTATAAGGAGAAGATATAACCTCTGATCCCAATTAGCTTTGTATCTTGTCAACCCAGTGACCACTCTGAACCTAAAATTCAAAATGGCAATAAAAAGGGATAATAACTCTTTGTTGAGGGAAGAGCATGTGCCAAAAACTGTACTAAACTTTGTCTGCTTAATACCATTTAATTCACCCAACAGGACTCTGAGGTAAGTGGTTTTATCCCATTATATAGAAAGTGACGTTGAGTCTCGGAAAAATTAAGGAAGCTGCCCAAAGCCATACCACTTGTAAGCAGCAGAACCAAAGATCAAATCCAGTTTTGCTTGACTCCAAACCCTGCACTCTTACCCACTATGCATTATTTATTAGTATCAGGACTTACCTGAGTAGAGATGCTTGCAGCACAGGGGTGGAGATTGGAGAACAAACACCGAATTAGGCTGGTGGCAAGGGAACTTTCAAGTTTTGGGAGTGCTGTCAGGTAGGTTTGATTGATGCTCAGAGGTAGACCCCTCCCGTGGCAACTCCAGGCTGCTAGGGAACACTTACAAGGCAGGAGGTCACCACAGCTCTCCATACTCCCCTATCCAACCTCTCAAAAAATAATAAAGATTGAGGGAACCCTGAGAACCACTGGCAATGTTCAGTTACCCTCTGGGGTAATTTGAGCCTGCTAATTCTCTTCTTCAAGAGGAAAACTGAAGAAGCCAGACTCAAAAGGCTATATATTGTATGATTCCATAGAGACAGAAAACAGATCAGTGGTTGCCAGGGGCTAGGAGACGAGAGGAGGAGTTGCCTACAAAATGGCACAGGAAAACTTTTTGGGGGATGATGGAAATGTTTTATGTCCTAATTGTGGTAGACTTTACCGAACTGTATACATTTGTCAAAACGCATTTAACCTTATACTTTACATTGCCAGATTTTACTGCATGTAAATTACATCTCGATAAAACTGATTTAAATATATACACATAATTTTTTACTCCCCAAAGAGGGAAGCTGATGAATCTTGAGCTAAAATTCCCATCATGTAAATGCATTGCAGTGAATGGTCCAACCTGAATCCCTCAGTTGTTCAACCTCCCCAGAGGAGAGATTTCCTGCAGGCGACCACTGCAGGCTGATATACCACATACAGTGCGAAGAAGGTTCTGAAGAGAATTTTCCGGCAAATACTTTTGTAGTAGTTTAAATAAGAAGCTGATTACTAGGTTTACCTTGGCTTCCTTCTTCCTTTCCCAAATCTTCAGAGGTCAGTAACTGTGTATTTGGTAGAAACACTCATCTGGAAAATTGCTTAGAGCCAGATTAAATATAACATCACTGTTTTTAACTTAAATTGCAGATGACATATCTGTCTTTATCTTCATATCTTGTTGCATTTTGAAGGCCGTACCTGTCTCTATGCTCAGCTCTGAAAGATACAGAAAAATCTTGCTAAAACTTCTAAATGTTGTAGCTACCACCTGCCTCAAAAAGCTTGGCATGAATTAAAAATGAGCATTGCAGTAAGGCTGACTATACAAGCCTAGACTGTCCTTCCAGCTGTAGGGCACCCATCCCCCTACACATTCTTGTCAATAAAGGTACTTCTCTCCTCAGTACAGCTACCTAGTCCCTTTGCTTTCTGTCTAAGACCTCCTGTTTGGGGATGATCTGGAGGCTTCTGACCCGTCTTAATAGCTCAGTTGGAAAAGGAACATAAGCCACACAAATATAGTCTAACATTGGAAATAATCGGATCAGTCATGCAAATTAAAAAGTACATAAGGTCATATCCCAAAAGAAAAGAGTGCAGCCTCATACAAGAAAAGCTGCCAGAAAGAATGGATTTTAAAGGGAGATAAAAACTAAAGAGTTAGCCCTGACTTTGGACTCCTTTCAAAGCTATTGATGTTATCTGTTGTGAGGTGCATGATCTCCTGGGCATTGGCATTTGGGAGGCCATTCTCCGTACCTCTCAGCAAGGTGTGGACTATGCTATTGAGGTTTTTAAATAATAAAATAAAAGAGTAAGAAAAACAAAAGAAACATTTTTTTCAAAACACATTTTAATCATTTATTAAAAGGGGAAGAGTACAGCATGTAAGAAGCCAATCTTATAGACTAGGACTCATAAACAGCAAAGGAAAATAGACCATGACCAGATGATACAGCCATCCAGAATCACAGAGGCACATGCACCTGTAGGGTTTTCAAACTGCACTGATTTACTAGATGCTTTCAATGGTTTTTTTTTTTTTTTTTTTACATTTCTTCCTCAAAAAAATAAAATTTCATTTTCTTACAAGTTTCAGGCTTAAACAAAGACAAAAAAATGGATGAAACAATTGATAAGACTTAATACAAGTCTCACATATGCTCCAAGGGCTTTGTTATATAACCAGATATGCTATCATTTTACCACTACCATCTGATTTTCTTATGATCCTAGAATCATGTAAGTAAAACTTCACGATGAGACAAAAGAAAATTAATTTTATTTATCTTGTATCTGTTTCACTAAAAACTGGTTAAATTTTTTAAAGTAGGAAGTAGGGAGGGGATGGGGGGAGTTGGTCTGGTTCTAATCTTCTGAGCTGTCTTTGGAATGAAACTATGAGGTAGGAGGGTTCCACCGATTCTTACATAGGTCGACAATGGGAGAAAAGAAATATCAAGTGACTCCTCTGCAGATCCATCTGGGACTGATTTGCAGTGTACAATTTAATGCATAAAAGAGCCTTTCTGCAGAAATCAAAGCATTTTCCAGATATTGTATAATCATGCTGAATTTACTTATATGCTGCATACAAAATATTGTTCCAGGTGCTAGTAAGAAAAACAAAATTGGAGATTTGGTCCCTCAAGGAGCTTCAGATATGAATCTGCCTAATTAAGCCCCAGGTTTCTTTCAGGTATGGAAGAATTAGCCAGGCTACATGGAGGACAACTGGTCATTGGGCCCTCTCTCCTGTACAAAGAATCCCCAGAAGCCATACAGAGTTCTCTTTAAGTTCCTTAATTTCTAGATGTCACTTCACTGATGGCTTCCTTGGACCCATGGAGCCCCTAGACCTCTGACAATCCCATCCCACTGGAAGGACCTTATTTCAGAAGGGAAATGCATCCTTGGAGGCAGATGGCTTCAAAGAGAGCTCATCAAATTAGGGCAAATATCCTAAGTCCCTAGTGGTAGAACTATACTCCCAAATATTACTACTAAGCAAATATAAACCTGGATTGCCCTTAAGATATCTAAATAAATGGAGAAGATCATTTTTTCAACAAACATTTTATTTATTTCTCACCCTAACACCTAAACATCTTGCTGGGGTTCCTGTTTGAAAATAACATCATAATTCAGAAGGTAACCATCATTATAGACAAAAAGTTTCTGGTCAAAAGGGTGATAGTTAATGCTCTGCACTTTTTCCTGCATCTTATGCATTGTAATTTCTAGTTTGCCCTCTTTACCTGTGTTTGTGTCATAGTAGTAGAAAATCTCTTCTGTTCTGGTGCTCAGAGTACGTGTGGCATACAGAACTCCACATACTATAAAGGCATTAGAAACAGATGGTTTATACTGCTTGGTATACCAAGTGTTTAGCACCACAAGTGAGGTGTCATTGAGTTTACTAATCACCATGTTACCAGTGCTGGCTTCAGTTGAATAAATCACCCACAATCCATTCTCATCCACAGCCAAGTCAATGTCTTGCCAACCAACATTAGCATAAGAAAAGCGGTTATTATAGGCAGCATTAGGGAGAGTTCGAGTCACAGCAACCACGTTGGTGGTCAGGTTAACTTTGGCAATGTTCTGGGTGTTGTACCAGTTGACATACATGTTGTTGTTGTAAACTGCTGTACCACTGCCTTGGCCATATTTAATCCGATACTCTCGGGGATTTGCATACAATAGCAAATCATCCAGTGTGTTGTAGAGTCTGTAATATTCCAAAAGTCTCCCATCTGTATTCAAAGGTGCCACCCAATACAGCCCTTTCCCTGGATGCTTGGGAGAGTAATCCCGACCCCAGGCACCATACTTATAGGAGAACCCTTTCCAGTTGAGCTGAACTATGGCCGGTCTGCTGATGTTCACCACACCACCGTGACTACAGCTCCCTATACAAACAAGAAAATAAAAGGTCATTCTTAGAGAAAGTGAATGATAAGATACAAACAGTTTAACATCCTAAGAACCAAAGGAATCCATGAATAATTTTCTTGTCAAGGTTCAATGACAATAGTGGTTCTGATGGAGAAGAGCCAAAACCTTCTCTTCGTTTCAGTCTCAATGCAAACCTGATGTCAGCTCTAGAGAGAACTACCTTCTATTTTCATGGATGGGCTTTCAACCTGGAAAATGGGGATAATGAAACTGCCAAGAGACATATTAAAAAGATTTGAGGGCCCAGAGACAGGAAAGGGGGACTTCGTGAATTTAATAAATATTCTTCTATCAGGAAGCATTTTGCAAATATGATTTTATTTCATGTTTCTTATAGAGAAAGCAAGGTCAGCCCAGAATCCTACCCTATTTCCATAAAACCAGAAGGTGCTATTCACCAGGGTCAAGGAGAATTGATGAAAGAAAAGATTGTCCTGGGCAAGTCTCCTTTCCCTTCATCCTTCTGCCCTTCCCTGGGACCCCAGATATCAGTGCTGCGCCACGCTAATCTCAGAAGAGGAAGTTTTTAATATGCTATTTTAAAGAGCCAGAAAGATGACCCTACAATGGTGTGATTTCAGCCCTGAGAAGCCATGGAGTTAGGGCAATATTGCCTGCTTTGTGCACAAAGCATAGCCTGTCACATAGATCACTTGGTGATCATCTTGCAGCAGAGGCGTAAGGTGGGTCTTGCTATTCATAACCCATATTCCACTGTGCCATAGAATGACAGGCCAAGTACATTATCTTTCCCATTCTAACACTGTCACTGTCACAATGTGTACAATCAGCTGAGACCAGACTCACTGACCCACTGAATCTGCATCCCCTGTAACACTCGGGTGAATGACTCAAGCTGGGCAATTGGCCCTTCACATTGCACACCCTCTGAAATGCCTGCCAAGCCAAACCATTTATGAGCTATAAAAATTAAAATGAAATCCCTCAAACATTTTTATAATAATTAGCCAAAGAGTTGAGCACACATTTTCTTTCTTGAATCTCTGACTCTGGCTTTATATGCTTGGAAGAAATCAGGGAGCCATGGAGAGCACATGAGGTAAGCTAGAGCCCAAAGCAGAGCTCCAAAGAGCTGCCTGAGATTACCATTGTGGGGAGTAGGGGGAGCAAAGCTTTTGCCTCTGAGTTTCTGCCTCTGACATATAGGGAAAGACCCATTCCTTTCCTTGCTAAAACCATTACTAGAAATCCTGCTTTTATTTTTCCAACCTGCTCGGGCTTTTTGGTTCCAGAATTAAATATGTGCTCCTTAAATACTCTCATAAATCCACAGTTGGTGGGAAAGCCAGGCACCAACAGCCAGAGAAATGAAACCACTCTGTACTCAACCTCAAATAATTTTGCATATCATTAAGCAGAACGCAGTTGTGGGTTTATTTTAATAATGCATGCACCACAAATAAAATAAAAGCAATGTGTGTTCAGCCAAAAGACTGCATTCCACTAAAGAAATAATAAATAAAATTATAAATTATTATTTATTCTCCTAAAAGTGAACTCTCAGATGAATGCTTGTTTGTTTTTGTTTATGAAACAATGCATGAATTATTAAAATAAAGTTAGCAGTGTGTTTGGTTTAATGACAACAAAAACTGTTTGAGTTTCCATATGCTACAGACTGGATTTTCTAGTTAAAATGTCTTCCCAGGAACTTATTTATTCAACTACATTTCACTCTGGGAAAATGAAAGAAAGTCACCTTTTTCTTACAGGTTAGAAAGCTTAGAAATTGTTTGCTTAAGTGAATCTTGCCTTCATGGAAAGGAAATAGCCCAAACCGGTAGCAAGAGAATAGTTAAGGAAAATTTATGAGGCATAAACTAATTCAAGCACTGTCAAGTGGTTAAAGATAATAGACTATTCTGTCCTAGACATGGAAATCCTTAGATATGAAGGAACAAAAATAAACTTCTCTTAAAAATTATTATTACTATTACCTACTACCACTAATAATAATGATGATGATGCTGATGCTGGCTCACCATTTCACAAGTTGGCCAGGAAATTAAAATTGTACCTGGTATAAATATTAAAACTCTATGAAACTTAAATCTATTTTCCTCACCTCCCAATCATTCCTAAACACTTGCCTGTCCTTTTTGTCATCTCCCCCTTTGTCCTTTATCTCCTCTGGGCCATTTTTAGGGTGCTGGCTATGGTCAAAAGGAAGTGGAAACAGAGAAGAGAACTAAGCACTGTTGCCAATACTACAGATGTGACTACAGCAGTGACTGACCAGTGAAAAGGCTATGGCAGGTTTCCTGATTCCTGGCAGCAAACCATCTTGGAAACCGTGCTGAAACTGACAGCCAGCTCTGTGCCCAACTGCTCATCTAGTCCAGCTGGAGTATCCAACCCCCACTCAGTTACCCTGAGCTTCTCCCGACCCTCCCTTATCTCACACCCCTTCCCAGCCCCTTCCTTCATTTCAAGGTCTTACAGATATTCCATGCCCTTCCTGACCCTCCCATCCAACTTTACTCCATCACTGAGACAACAACCCATTGCCCAGCCATGATCCAAGAACTGTGAAAGATGAATGTACCATTTTGCATTTTCTGGTAGAAGAGAACACAGCATAGAGCTGAGAGCAAAAGTACCCATTTAGCTGCTCCACAAGCAAGGAAGCAAAGATAATTTGGTGTGAGTCAGGTTGGTGAGTTGTCGGAACTTTCTTGTCACTCCAGGAATCACAGGTGCACCTCTCTATTAGAGCATCTATGGAAAGTGGCCTGGTACAGTGAAAATATTGCCAGATAGATTCCAATCAAATCCTGACTCCAATACTTACTAGCTGTGTATCCTTGAGCAAGTTACTTAACTTTATAAGCCTCAGTTTCCTCATGTTGAAAAATAATAATAATACCTACTCTGCAAGACTATTAGGAAAAAATAGAGAGAAGGCAAGTACATGTAACTCAATAAATAGTAACTATCAGCATTATAATCCCATAACGTTACAATGGAAGGTTTACGTGACTCTCTCCCTTCCTGGATAGTGGTTTTGGAAGTTTCTGTACCCATCCTGCTAACCCCAGTACCCAGAATAGGACCAGTCACACAGTGGCACCAAATTATGTTTGTGGAATAAAAGAATGAAAGACTGATCAAATCTCCCAAATCCAGCTTACCCTTATTTATAAAACACTAGCCCTCTACCCTGCTACATATCTGAATTCTTCCAACAGCCTGGTATTCACTCCATAGAACATAATGCTAGGAACCCTCTACGCAAGTGTAGCCTTGGTTGGCAATCTCTTCATCATGCAATTCATTACATATTGCCATGGTATTCTGAAAATATCCTGGGAAGCCACAGGGTGAGACTTTAAAATAATCTAACTTGGCTTTTATAAAGTCTCATGCTAGTAGTATTTTTTTAAAAGGCCAAAGATGATATGTCTGCAGAGGAAACAATCTTGGATCCATCAATACACTCTCTTACCTGGGCAACTGAACTTTGGGCAAAAAGGAAAATACAATTGACATGTGAGAAGTAGGCAATAAAAATGGTCATAATCATATAATGATCAAGACTAAACTGACTCTGAATTATTGGATATATGCTCCCCAACATTCTGCTCTTCCCTAGGCTTGGGGTTTGGGCAGGTCACCCCATATCTTTCATACTCTACTCAATCCCCAACCCTTACTGAGCACCTGCTCTGTGTCAGCAGAGTCTAGCATCTCCAAGCATAATGGTGATTGACTCCTGGGCATTCACATCACATTCTGCCTAGTTGCAGTCAATTAGATTCAGGGGAAAAAGAGAGAGGGACTGAAGATAGTTGTTTTCAGGAAAAAAACATTAATGAGCAGGAGTCAACTATTTTAGATTAGAAAGTTCTATGAAATGAAGAAGAAAAGAATGCCATTTGCAGCACAAACCAAATATAAAGCACATTGTATTGAATCCTAACTACATGTAGCAGTTCTAAGATGAAACTGACCACAGAGGTAGCTAACTGCAAATGCCAGGGAGGGGCTGAGAGAGCAAAGAATTACTTTATAGCTGAAACTTGCATATGGGCTTTTTTGTTCTGTGCAACTCTGCAGTGGAAAAAGCAGACAGGCCAGATTTTAAAGTCCCATAATAGTGAGTAACTTTAATTAAAGTCTCCACAGGCTCACAACTTTTGGTGTCTGGTGATTTTCCCATTCTGTGTTATCAACCAATCCAAACAGAAAGAGAGCAAGTGAAAGAAATTGATTTAAAAACATGACAAAAAGTCAGTTTAGTATAAACATCATAAATATAATATGAACCAAGTTGGAGGAGGGCCAAGTGGCTTGGCAGGGATCCAAGTAAAGCCAAAGTTGTGGGAAAGTGAGAGAAAATCTGGGTCTGATTTGCTTAAACAACACAACTGGGCTGGGATGGCTCACAAAAGTCTAAGTGTGAGGACCTGGGGAAAGTTCTAGAAAAACAATTCTAACAAAAATAATCCACAGGTTCACTTGTTTTCTTCCTCTGATGCTAAGCATGTAATTTCTCCCCTACCACTGTCCTTCAGTTACTGATGCCTGACACTTTGGGTCCTGAGATGACTAGGGAGCGAGAGGCCTTGCATCTCCTCCTCAGCTCTGTCATGATTGCAATCCCAAATTCCTTCCCCAGCCCACTCCTGGCTCCCTACAAGGCCTGGCACAAGTGATAAAAATATGGCACCCTTACCAGGAGCAGGAGGAGGTGGGGTGACAGGAACCTTTTCACCTTTAGAGTCTTCACATTCCTTCAGCCTGTTCTTCAGAGCCACAATTTCTCGGCGAATGGCAAGGACATTGCTTTTATCTAGCGTCTCCAGTTTCTCTACCACAAGAGTCAAATTCCTTATCTAAGGAAATAAAAATTCAGAGTGACTTTATATCATCATGCAATTTCTTTCATAAACATTCCAGGGCTGAATTTGTCACTTAGTGAAACATTGCTGGAGAATACACCTGAGATTCTTCTGAGTGGTTTCATTTGGAAGAATACATTTTGTGGTTTAACGGGAACACCTGTCAGACCACAGGCAGATGTGTGTGACAGGAAGAAAATGGCAAAGATTTTAACAGCTTTAATAATGGAGCACAGGTTCAGTCTAAGCATCTCCAAATGTCCATTCAAGTTCATTTCTCATAACCTTTTCCTATAAACTCATGTTTACTCATGTTGTGTTATAATTAAGTTTCTAATGAACGGTGAGGGCCAGAGAAAAGTTGAATTCTAAAATATGTAACTAGAATTCTCAATTATAGCCCATGTCATGACTGTGCTAGTAAATTCTTGTGGATATAAATTATCCAACCATAATGTTAATGTGAAGGTGTTTATCTTCAGAGCTGAAAAGCCTTCACTAAAACATACTTACAAGGAACTTCTTTAAAGAGGTTCCAAAACAACCTCTATGTGAAGAAGTATGAGTTCCAAAAGAGATCAAGGATTACATGATCACTCAAAAGGAGAAACAGACCTAGCAAGTGAAAAACCAGGTAAATTGTGGCTTTCTAGTCCTACGAGGATAAATCCAGAAGAGAGAAGACACTTGATCTAGCTTGGCCATGGAGTTGTTCAGATTTATATCTTCTCCTTTCTAGAGACACTGAAAAGCCACTTGGTTCTGGGGCAGGACTCTGACCATTAGACAACACTTGCTCCTCAATCAACATGTTCCAAATGTGTTTAACTTACTATTCAAAGACAGGCACCTAGAGCAGAACATGGGACATGACATGTGGTCACAAGAGAGTACAGAATTAGAAGTCAGGAGAGAGATTCATATCCTGGTCCTAGCACTTGATCACTGAAGAAGATTTATTATTAATACACTGAGAAGTAGCTTCACTCCTTACCTCCACTTCTAGCTGATCAACAATTTCTGAGCTTCCAACAAAACTGTCTTTCAGCCGTATGATCAGTTTCTGCATCTCCTTCACTTCTATCTTGATCAACCCAAAATCCAGTTCAGTGTAAGAAATGGTATCCCTTTCCATGGTCTCTACTCGGACAGTTAGGTTTAAGAGTTTCTTTTCATACACACTGATTAAATGGACATACTCCTTCACCTGAAAGAGAATCAAAATGCTCAAGTCAATTCCCAGAGTAATAGCATGCAGCATTCCTCCACTACAAAGCTCTTGGAGACTATTTGATTGCTGTCAATCTTTGTTTTTGTAAAGAAATGGATCAAAAATATATTTAACTAGATTATTTTAATCTATCCAAATACAAATAAAAAGAACATTATATTTGCGGGGGTGGATTTTGTACTTGCCTAAACAAAATAATTTTGCTTCAGAATCATCATTTGCAAGTATATTTTAATCTCCATTTTAATGTTTGAAGATATTAGCTCACCAAACTAAAGTGGCTTGAATCAGAGTCTCTTGCCCTCCATCCTCCCCTCGATGCACATGATCAGGGTTTCTCAACCTCGGCACTACTGACATTTTGGGCTACATCATTCTTTCTTGTGGGAGGATGTATCATGTATTGTAGGATGTTTAGCAGCCACTCTTGCCTCTAGATGTCAATAGCATCCACCTACCCCCTAGCTGTGACAACCAAAATTGTCCCAGACATTGCTAAATGTTCCCTGGGGACAAAATCACCACCACCACTACCCTCCCTCTATTTAGAACTACTGCTCTAAATCTAAGTATTTTATGAAAGAGGGAGAAATGCACCAAGCAGAATTCCTTCTTTGATCACCATATGCAATGAGTTTTGAGCCCCTCTGCCTTTTACAAAGTGGCATAAAGACCCAATTTGCTACCCAATATGTGAGTGGATGTGGAACCGTAAAGTGCACATTTCATTCACAGCACCCATATTTATTCCAAGAACTGATTATTGCAATCAGACCTTTAAATTACACATTTTTTGCATATATTTGAATGTCTGATCATTAAGTTAAAATACTTTCCAAAATTCCCTTGGTGGTTTAGTATATAATTGGAATCTCCAAATGGATATTTCAATAAACATAGTTGGTGGTTCTTTCTGTATTTGGTCTCTAAAAGAAATGCCATGGCTTTTTTAAGGACCAGCTCATTAAAAGTTGCTGAGTTTGGGGCCGGCCCAGTGGCATGGTGGTTAAGTTCACGTGTTCCCCTTTGGTGGCCCACAGTTCAGATCCTCAGTGCGAATTGATGCACCACTCGTCAAGCCATGCTGAGGCAGCGTCCCACATAGAGCAACTAGAAGGATGCATAACTATGACATATAGCTATCTACTAGGGCTTTGGGGAGATAAAAAGTCAAAAACAAAAAAAAAAGGAGGAAGATCTGCAACAGATGTTAGCTCAGGGCCAATATTCCTCAGAAAGAAAAAAAAAAAACTCTTAAAAAATTGCTGGCTTTATACTCTTTTTAAAAATTTGAACATAAGTGATACTTTTCCCCAAACTGCACTAATGTCAAGTAGCTGATCCACAGTGCCGGGATGAATTCAGAACCAGATGTTGGCCTCTAATCCTTCTAATACCAAAAGCAGCTCTAACTTCTGTCATTTTAGGCCTTGCACTTAACTCCACTGTGCAAATCAAAGTAGACTCATAGACTGCAGACCTAAAGGGCTAGGGCTTCAGGCAGAGGATTTTAATGAAAGTTGAAAATGCAGCCCTTGGCACTTCTAGTGTATCTCCTCAGGCAACTGATACTCACTGCCGTCAGATGTGCCATCACTCGGAGGCTCACAAGGCTGTTGACATTTTGGTAGATAAGGAGGTTAAAAAAAAAAAAATATATATATATATCTAACAAGTCTCCCTCAAAAGTACAAACACCAATGTAAGGTAACCAGATTTCAATTTCTACAAAAATCAGGCATAAAACCTTGCCTGCAACAAAAAAATAATAATAAAGTGCCAATCTATTACAGAAATGGAAGTTTGCAAAATGAATATTCTTATTGGCATTTGGCCTTGCCAGCACTTGGAATAAATGAAACACCCTCAGCTTTCCTAGAACATTTTGCTGGCACATCACAGCTGTTGTTATACAAAAATTAGTGAATCAACTGTCATCTCTGCCAAATAAAATGTGGCTCTCCCAGATTCTCACTGACAACCAAGGCATAACCTGGAGTTTGTTACCTATGAAAGTGTGTGGTGTGCCTGCCCTAGTTTAGCCACAAAACAAAGGGTCTCTAGAGATCTGTTTAGGAAAAAACATGAGGTTCTTTCAGCTGACATTTAAATGAAAGCTCCGTGATGTTCAGGAAAAGTGGAATCCTCCATGGAATAAGAGAAGGCAGAAGAGAATTTGAGGAGGGGCCAGAAAGACTTCACAGTGTGAACTTTACTAATTTAAGTAAATTGTTAGTATAACCCTTCTGTGGATCTCTAGTGTTGAGACAGCATGGACAATTCTGAAAAGAACCCAGCTGTCCCTGGAAGGTGCAGTCTCAGTAGAGGCAGCCCAACCTCCCTGGGGATGTGTAGCAAGAATATGAGTCTAGCCCTAAGAGGACACATCACATCCCTGGGTCAACACCTTTACTCTGAAGCTCCTGTCACTTTAAGTTTGAGCTTTAGAATATTCATCCATGCTTGCCTTCAAATCACCAGCCTAACATTCAGAGCTTCCATTCTTTTGTTATGCATGTATTATGTCATTGATGGGTTCTAAGAATCAAATTTTGTTTGGAGGTTGTTCTGGGGTGTTTGTATTTGTTTCATACAGTAAATATGGTCTTGTAATAGGTAAGGATGCAGTACAGCTAGCTATTAAGCTAAGGAATTAGTCTGGCTCATGTTTCTGCCAGTTCCTCAAAACCTGTGATCAGAGCTATGGCCAGATTATTTGAAATAAGTAAACATACTTGGCAACATGCTGTTATTTTAATATATCTTTAAAAATAAATGCAACAATATTAGTTGAGTTTGAATTGACCATCAAGACATATGAAGCACTTTGGAGCTAGACCCATCTAAGCTCAAATTTAACTTCAGTACCTAATGAGCAAATCGTTTAATTTCTCTAAGCCTTGGTTTCCTCCTATAAACTGCGAGCAATGGTATTAAGCTTACAAGATTATGGTAAAGACCTGAGATAATGTATATTAAGGGCCTAGCATAATGGTTGGCCTATAAATTACAGTCATTATTATAGAAACAGTGATTTCAGATTTTTTTCAATATGACCTTTTAATTTATTATATTTCACTGCACAGAACATTGCTCAATCAATGTTGTTTGTTGATGGGTTGCCTAAATGTCTCCCAGGCTGCCTCAACCTTTTCATGCATGAGCATCTATTAGCAAATGTGTTATATTAAATAACTTGCCCCAAAGACCATAACCCTCAAGAGAAAGAAAATCCTGAGCTGCCTTTTGTGTCATCTCCTTCCTAAGTATAGACATGAGAGGACATATCATAAACAACAGAAAAGTATAAAAGGCTTTCAGCATCTTATTCTGAGGCAGCTCCCTGTCTTCTCTGTGTACTGACAGGTAATGAATCAATGTAACACCATCAAAACCCTTTTCTACTGGCCTGCCCAAATGGGCATTCCCCCAGGCTTCTAGATAAACAGAGATTTCCAAGGCAACTTTGGGACACCTATAATAATTCACCTGGAAATTCAAAAGCCCTCAGCTGAAGAGACAACTTTCATTCGAAGGTGTTACTGACTTACTGCATCTTTTCTAGGGTCTGTACTGGAGGAGGATGATAGCCTGGCCAAGAGAAAAGAGAACTGGGATACCTCCTAAGACCCAAATTCCTGACCTGGTTTAACCAGCCAAAAGAGTGATGATGATCTCTCCATTTATATCCCTTTACCTTTATGGACCTCAGTTTTTACATCCCTAAAATGGGAGGCATGGCCTATCTGCCTTGAAGTGTTGCTTGAGAGTAAAACAGAACTGGAAGCATTAAGAAAAGTGCAAAAGGAAGCTGTTACTATTATTGTTCTTATTATCACCCATCACATCAAATCTATTATGCAAATCTCAGCTGGCAGGTCAATTTCTTTCTGAGACCTCAATCACAAATTTTTTAGGACAAGTTACTGACACTTTCAGAACTAAAAATTCTCCTACCTACTTCACACATCTTCCCCGCCAGTTATTAGCAAGGCAGATGCCACCTGCCTCCCATTATAGGACTGGAATTAAATGTTCCATACTCACAAACCTGGCAAGCTACATACTTTCCCAGGAGCTGCATAGGATTTCAAACTGCCCTTCACCCTCCTGCCAGCAAAGAAGATATGCAAATAAGTAGCTTCCACTATTTCAAAGCAAATGACTCTAACTGAAAAGATCTTTCCTAGGATTTTCCTCGACTTATGTTTTTATGCATAACTTCTTATCTGTACTTGATTATTCTGGAATAAGGCTATGATTATGGATGGTTGGAATTTGTAATTTAGTGCTGTGCCTTTTCTGCTGATTAATTCAAGGACATTTTATTTCTTAAGAAGTTAGGTTCCTGGAGTAGTCAAACACATTTTCCTGGACACTCATCTAAACTTAGAATATTTATGTACCAGTTCAGGTTGAGAGCAGGGTCTCAGCCTCACCATAATTTTTGTCTTAAAGGATAACTATGCTGGATGTTGAGGTAGCTAAGCTTAAATTTCTCAGGAAACCTTATTTTGAATCTTGCAGGAAAGCCATAGTTCCTTGTAAATTAAAGGAGTTGTATTAAATACTGCATAATATGATTGTAGCCTAACTTGGACTTCACCTGTGCAGAAAATGGGAGCCTTTCTAATTGATTTTTAACTTGGCTAAAAAAGTAGAGGGGATCAAAACTGGAATGCCAAGTCACATTACTCCAGCCAGCTCAGAGAAAGGCAAACCCTGTAAGATAACTTCCTTTGGCTGGAGAAAGGTTAGGGGGGGTTCAAGTCAGGGTTTTTACCAAGGCTGAGGGACCTATTAGTCTTGATTCAAATTCCCAGGGAAGCTTTCAGTTTTGGTCTAATGTTAGACACATCTAATGTAATGTTCCTGCTGAGACAACAGAGGTTAACATTAAGAAAGAGAGAGAGGATGAGGGAGAGAGGAAGAGAGTAAACTGGAAAGAGAAAATAAGAGGAAGAGACAGGAAAAAAGGGAGGAAGAAAGGAGGATAAGAGGCAGAAGATTCGAAGGAGTGGAGGAGGAGAGGGAAGAGGCAGAGAAGGTGAAGGGATCTTCCAAAAGTAAGAGCAGACCAAAAACAGTAAAATAAATAAATAAATAAATAAAAGAATTAAGAAGGAAAGGGAAAGAAAGATCAAGAGGGAATGACAAAGGAAGGGTCGAGACAAGGGGAGAAATAAAAACAAAAGGAAGAAGAAATGAAATGGGAACAGTAAGGAAAAGTGAAAGAGAAGGAAGACAGAGTAGAATAGAAAGAGGATAGAGGAGAGGAAAGAAAAGAAAGCAGAGCTGGAGGGAAGACCAGCAGGAAAAAGAAACAACAAAACAAAATAAAAATTGCAGAGTTGGGGCTTGCAGGGAGAGCTCTGGCTTCCTTCCAACTGCCTGAGGACCACAGTATTGAGGTGAGTTTATCCATGGCATGAATAATCTAGATCCCATTTTCCTCCTGTGCTCTCATTTTTCCTGCTCTAAAGACCCCATAGGTGTACTATAAAATAAATGCTAACGCCTCCATAGGACGCAAATGTGCTGTCTTTGATACAGTGAAGAACGGCTGCTCATAAAGTCCTGAATAAAAATTGTTTCATTTTGTTTGTTTGTTCTTATCAAGATATTGTTGAAAGAGAAAAAAAATGCTTACTTTAGAAAGCTCTGTCTTGAACTTCTCAGAGAGAATGTGAGCTGTGAATTCCAAGCGTTCCACTCTCTCCACAGGAAAGGTGGTGTCTGGCAGAGTAACAGAGCACTGGCAGGTCCCACGGTCATCCTTGGAGCCAGTGAAATTGGAAAATGACTGTAAATAAAAATAAGTTCAACAACAGTAATAAGCTGGGAAATGAGCTTTTTGGCAACTGGAGCGACAGAAATTGGCTTGTCAAAAGAGTGCTTAGAGGTAAGCAAGTGGAGTCCAATACATAAATGAATAGAATCATAGAAACAAGCTAAAACTGCCATGTTTCACAGGCGGTTAATTACCCGCAGTGTTCAGCCACATCTCCACCTGTTGGGCTGAACCACTATGTCAGTCACCTTTACCTAAAGGAAGATTCTCCTTTCTTGATGAGTCTTGAATTATTACTGTCCCCATGCAAGGAAAGGGAAATAAAGAAGTGATGAGAACCCTAAGTTTGAATTCTAATTCTACCACTTACTGGACATGAACCCTTCTTAAGTCTCAGTTTCTTCATGAGTTTCAGTTTCCACGGTTTCCACATGTGTCGAATGGAGATACCCTACTTCACAGGGTTGTCCTCAAGATTAATTGAGTAATGTAAACCAAGTCCCTGGTACATGGTAGGTGATCAGTCACTTTCCTTTTCCTTCTACTCGTTCATTTTCTTTTCCTCACCTGTATCCAAAACCCAAGCCAATGCCTTCCGAGAGAATGAGAAGAACATCAAGGGTATGGGTTACAGTGAAACTACACAGTGCAATTCACATCTTCTCTTGACCTCAGAAATTGCATAATTAACATCCTTCAAAATGGAAACAAACCAGCCATTTGTTAAAAACTGAACAGTGTATGAGTTTGAAGGTTTTGTGCAATTTTTTTTAGGTTTTCCAGCTTACCACTTGGAGAAAAGTCATTTTAAAGTATTTGATGTTTCTCTAAGATATTGAGGCTCATACTTCGGTGCAGCTGAATATTTTAAAATGACAGATGTGAAAGATCCCATTTTTCTTTTGTCCCCTTGAAGCTTCCCCAAGGGGATCCAGCACAATTAAAATTTTTTATCACTACTATTGCCTTACAGAATTACTCTTGGCTGTGCCCTTCAATGACCTCATCTGACAGCCAGCCTGAAGCTCACCTGTGGAACATCAGCCTGAAGGGTCTCTTTCTGAAACTACCAAAGGGAAGGCCGTGGCTTGCAGAGTTTGAAGAGATGCAGGCTACACCTCTCAGAGTTTACGAGGTAAGCTGGCTGCCACTGAGGTTGTGTGCTCTGTGCATTTAATGTCTACCAACCTCCACGATTCTAGAACAAGCAGGACCTAGATGCTTCTATAATCAAAATCTATTCTGTCAGTGACCTTTGGACCAATTAATTCAGGCTTTTGCAACTAAGTTGTTAGTTTAACAACTAATTTAATTTAGTTAGCTTAACCTAATCTTCTTTAAGAGGAGCAGAAAGAAAAAAATATATATATATACACATCTTCCTCAACTTACAATGGGGTTATGTCCCAATAAACCCATCATAAGTCAAAAATATTGTAAATCAAAAATGCATTTAATACACCTAAACTACCAAACATCATAGCTTAGCCCAGTCTACCTTAAACGTGGTCAGAACATTTACATTAGCCTACAGTTAGGCAAAAGCATCCAATACAAAGCCTATTTTATAATAAAGTGTTGAATATCTCATGTAATTTATTGAATACTGTACTGAAAGGGAAAAACAGAATGGTTATATGGGTACAGAATGGCTTTAAGTGTGTGGGTTGTTTACTCTCGTGATCTCATGGCTGACTGGGAGCTGAGGCTTGCTGTCTCCACCCAGCATCATGAGACAGTATTGTAACATGTATTGATAGCCTGGGAAAAGATCAAAATTCAAAGTTGGGTTTCTAATGAATGCATATCACTTTTGCACCATTGTAAAGTCGAAAAATCTTAAGTCGAACCATTGTTAAGTCGGGGACCGTCTGTGAGTGTGCATATATATATTTGTACCCCAAACTCTCTATGCCAGGTAAATTCTTAACATCGAACTCAATTTTCCTTGCCAATTGCACCCCACACCTGCAGGAATTGGGGAGTAAGGAGGAGGGACAAGCAGGTTTATGCTGAACACTGGGACTGGGATGGCGGGAATGGAAGCGTCTTTTTGTCAGGGATGAATAAGGACTGGACAAGCTATACAGGGAGCCTGTCAGAGAGGCCAGATTTATCATTCCCACTGAAGATAGAAAGACTCCAGCTGAAGCTCAAAAAGCCAAAGCTTTCACAGGAGGACCGGTATATTATGGACTTTTGAAGAAATAGCTCATTACAATAACTGTCTACCCCCCAAAAAATCTTGCATTGCATTTTGACAGGGTGAGGTTAATTAGCTGCACAAGACAGGGTTGGACCATTCTTAGAGTTCTCTGAAAAGTTCTGTTAACTCAGAAAACAGTGGAGATCATCTAGCAGTTTCTAGACAATCAACTAGAAACCACTAGCTAATAACTTACAGTCCTGAAGTTCACCTGAAAGGCAGGCAAACAATTATGAGCCCTGCTGACAGCCTTCTGCTGTCTTCTGTTGAAAATCTGTCCCAGCACTGTGGACTCCCCAGCTTCCATCCTGCTTATCATCAGCTCAGTGTGCTCAGCTGACATCAAAACGATCCATAAGTTTGATCAGTGTCTCCCATTAGAGATATTTCTGTTCCTCGCATTCAAAGACAATGAAGCTAATGGTGATGGGTCTCTCTCTGGTGAATGCCTAAACTCTACATGAGTATAATGTGGGGAATGGGAGACAAAGACAAGTGCTTGTCCCCTTGGCCTTGTGGAGGGCAAATAGGACCCCATGTACCCCACAAGACACCTTACACTGACTGGTTCTCACTCAGCATGTGTTCAATTAACATTTACTAGTGTCTACAACTTGCCAGGCTCTGGTGTTAGGGAGACAAAACCCAGTTCCTGCCCAATGAATCAAGCCCATTGTCAGTATGAAAGCCTTAGTGTCTTTTTTTCCAACAAGCCCCTTAGCCTGATGACAAAAGCATGTGACTTGTTGTGGTTCTGACTCTGCCAGTTACTGTGGAGAGTGAAGTGTGGAGCGTTTTCTCGTCTATGAAATGCAGACCCTGAGAGCAGCCCCTTTTCTGAAGGGTGACATCTGAGGTAGGTAGAGTGCTCTGAGCACTACAGCAGAAGTCACAACTCACATTTGTGATTTAAGGTTGCAATTGGCTCTAATTAGCAGCCGAGTCTAAGTGCCTATAAAGATTCAAAGCATAAAATAATGGTACTCAACATTTCCAAAGCACAGAAAATGGTACATTTGGAACTTGATCAGTGAGAGTTATAAAGGAGTTTTCTATCACTTTCCAAAGAGCTCATCAAGCTGACAGCCAGCCCTATAAAATTGGGTTTATCGTGGATGTGACACTTAGTCCTCCAAAAAATGTTGGAGTTATGATATTGACTCACTAGAAGGAGATCAGTAAACCAGGAAGCAAATTAAAACCTTTAAGTACAATTTAATTACCATTCCTTACCTACTTTTAAATATTTATCTCCTTACCAGAACACAGGCATTTTGAATTTCTCTGGTTTTTGACCTATATTTTATTTTCTATTATTTAAACTGATCATTTTACCCAAATACTGGCTTCTGATTGGTGATGAAGCTTCAAAGTAAATTATTATTGTTAACCTTATTTTTTTTTTTAGTGCTAACTAGTTCTAATTGTCCACAGAAATCATTCAGTATCACAGAATAAAATGATGCATCTGATTTTTTGGCTACAAAAATCCTTTGTGCATATTCATGATTCCCAAACCATTCTCCTCTTAGAAGTAAGCAATTTTCATCTATACTCCCTGAAAATATAGAAAGCTGCATAGAGAGAGATGGTGAAGAGCATGGGCAGACTAAGTTTGAACTATACAACTTGCTCACTTAGTGACTTTAAGCCAATGACTTCACTTCTCTAAGCCTCTGTTTTCACATCTTTAAAATGGGACCATTAATTTTACCTACCTCTTAGGATTAAATAACATAATATATGCTATGCACTTAACCTAGTCCTGGCATTTATTAGTCACTCAGTGAACATTGTTGCTGCCATTTCTATCTGGGCTCTATCCAAAACATTTGTTAATCAGCAAATTTTCATCACCTATATAGTCCTGATGGTGAAATTGAAAACAACAAATGCCTTTTCCTCCCCTTTTCCTGCTAGTCCTTCCATTCAGACATGATCACATAAGCAGCAACCTGACCTGTGAGTAAAGATCATAGAAGCACAGAGGAATGGGTTTTGAAGGAAGTTAAACCTCCCCAACCCCAAGTCACACCTTAGCTTGGAAAGCCCCAAGGAACTAGGCTTTCTACACATTCTAGGGATGTAGCCTAGCTGGACCAGTCCCTTTCTGGTGTGTGCTTTGGGTTTGTTTGTTTGCTGCTACTGCTGTTGTTGTTTTGAGCTGGAAATGGCTCTAAAGATTCCCTATAAGGAAGAATGAAAAGAATTAACACTCATTGAGGAAATGTCCACTTTCTTAAAGACCAATGACTCCTCCCCCTACTTCTGTCACTCATCTCCTTTACAAACTAGGGTCAGAGAAACTGTCAGGGCTCCACCAGAGCATCATGGCTCTCATCCTCCAAGGGCTATTCTTCACTGTCCTCAGAGTCCGTCCGGGGCAGCGAATCAATTGGACAAACTTTTCTAGAGCTTCTACTGGCAGGGCCCCTTCCCTAGCATTCCTCAGGATGTAACCTAGACATCTCTACTTTTAGAGACCCCCCCACCCTGCCCTGATTCTAAAGTTCAGCCAGGTTTGAGAACCTCTTTAAAGCTTAGATTCTTTCCCAAAAGCCCCCAGTTGGAGAACCAAGATGTTGTCTCTTGCTAACAATTTAATTATTTCAACTAGGTATTAATTCATTTCCAGGGTGCCTACTGTTAACAAAGAGAGTCATAAATCTTTTAGAGTTCTCAGGTCTAGCCATCCATGAAATTATATTCAGGTCCCCAAAAAGTGAGAGGAAGGGAATGAATGCAGTTCTCAGACTGAGACCTCCTCACCTGGGATGTGGAGCTGGGGCCAGAGCTGGAGCCAGAGCCAGAGGTGAAGCTGGAGCTAAAGTCATAGTTGGGATAGGAACTGGGTCTGGGGCCAGAGATCAGGGGCCCCAAATCCCCCCAATCCCCTGTGGCTGGGCCAAGGAGGAACAGTAGGACCAGCAGGAAGGGAAGGCCCAGGCTCATCTTGTCCTCTTGGCTGGAGTGGCTGGCTTCTTCAGAGAGCCCAGGGCCTTCTTATAGTGCCCAGTGGGGATTTCCCCATGGCTAGTTTGTGGGGAAAGAGGAAGCTTCCAGGGACAGCCCCAAGAGGGTCAGAACACCCAGGAACCTGAGTCACCTCCACACCTGGTTGCTGAGCCCCACTCTGCCAGCTGCCCTTAGATCTGGATATCTCCTGCCAAATATTAACTCAAGTGTGCTTTTTTAAGCTCAATATCTGGTTTTGAACTCAATACTTCCTTGAAAGAGATGAGATCAAAGTAGTCTTTGTGGATGAAACAGAGCTTGGAGGCCCCAGGAAGGAAAAGCAACCCTCAGTCCTCTGCCCAGAAGCCACTTCTAGTTGCTCACCCCCCATTTTACTGAATGCTGCTCTCCAGGGCAAGTTACAGAACTCAGTTGAGAGACTATAACTGAGGGGGAGGAGGATTCCCTCTTCAGTTGCCATGCCCAGGTTGTCTCTGACCTCTCCCTCGCAGCATCTGCCTCTAGACAAAGTTCTCTCAATGATCCCACTCTGAGAGACCAGCAGTGTTTTGTTTCCTGGAAACTCAGTTAGGGCTCTGTACTATCAAGCACCCATCCCTGTGAGCTTGATGTAGAAGAAAGAACCCCAACAGGAGGCTGCTCCAGACCCAGTCAGGGAGGCCCATGTGGAGCAGTTTCTCTCTCCAGAAGGCTCTGTCTGACCTCCATTGTCCCCAACCCTCTTGTGAGCTGGTCAGGCATTCAAGAGCTCAAGGCTTATTCATTGTGAAACTGAGAAATAGGGATGGTCTTTGGGCTCTATTTGTACCTCTCCAACACATCATACACCTCTGTGACCTCTGCTTTCCTCCCTGCAGAGTGAAAAAGGTGTTGGGCTGAATATTAAAAACCCAGCTCTGTCACTTAGCCCCTCTAGTGTTATAACAATTCCTAAATTATTAGAATTAAATGAAATATTATATGAGTTGCTTATAAGCTTTGAAGTCCTATACAAACGTTGGATTTCTGTGCTTTTTTGTTTTATTTTTAATTTCCTAAAGCCTAGCTCAATATGTATGGTTGTTGGGTTCAAAACAGAGAAAGAAGGACCCTGCTGCACACCATCCCCACCCAACCCCACGAGCATTTGGAAGACCTGGTTTGAAAGCGTTCTTTCCCTCTGCTGCACAAACTCTCAGAATAAACACTGTGCTTATGTGAGAAACAGAGATTTAAACCCTTGCTACACTATTCAGATGCTCAGGGGAGGGGATGGGCAGGAAAAATATGAGTGAATGAACAGATAGTGAGGAAGGAGAAGAGATAGGGAGGGAAAGGGGGAAAGAAACATAAATCTTTCTCTTTTTGGTGTATCCAAGTTCCGCTGGGGCTGTATCCCTGGTCCAGTGCCTCACAGTGCCCGCCTGACACAGAGGGCTGAGTGAACACCCCACCCAGATCAGTATCCCCAACTTTAGGGTCCATACTGCCCCAGCCATCCAGGCTGCCATTGCTGCCTCCCCATTGAAACACACCTGTCAAGCCACATAGGGTGCATTCTCAGGCAATCTTACACCCATATTCATGTGGATGTGGTGATTAGGGGCAGTTAGAGTTGACTCAGGAAGGACAGGAGTGTTTTCCCAAAAGCTTACTGGAAACAACAGGGTCTACCTACATTATCTGCCCCAAAGCCAATCTATGATGAAGACTGAGGTCAGGGACAGGTGATTTGTGGCCAGTTGTTAGGGGGTAGGAGGAGTATTTTGAAGCCCCCACCTCTCATATTCTGCCCTATGTAGGGTTGTCAAATTTAGCAAATAAACATACAGGACACCCAGTCTAATTTGAATTTCAGATAAATTACAAATCATTTTGTAGTATATGTGCCATGCAATATTTGGAACATACTTGTACTAAAATAATAATATGTTGTTTATTTAATATTCAAACTGAACTAGATGTTCTGTATTTTATCTGGGGACCCTACTATTGAAGGCTGTTGGCTCCTCCTGGGCAGAGTCTCCTGGGGCAGCATGTGAGCTGTGAAGTTCACTGTTCCCTATGGGAAGGAATTCAGCCTTGACATCTTTGGCTGAATGTTCTAGCCACCTAGACATCCAGTTCAAGACAGGAAAAGCATAGAGCATGTGTATGCTGGTACACATGAATCTATTATCCTGAGATTGAATGCTATGAATATGGATACAGGGAGGAGAGATTTTCTCTCCCTCCCATCACAAGTCCCCTCTTACTCCTGCTTGCCACCAAAGCAAAGGGCAAAATTTCTTCTTATTTACTAGTATCCTCTGTCTGTGGCTATAATGAGCTTTCCTTGTCCCTTTTATCAAGAAGCATGTTGGTGCCCTTGTTAGAAAAAAATCTCATTAACAGTGGTAGGCAGTAGCCATGACTACCTTTAGGAACTTCTATGACCAATCCTACAGGAGACCCCCTTCCAGAGGGGTTGCATTCCTGCAGGAATGAGACAGAATTCTCTCAAACACAAACATGACCTCCCCCCACCCCGTGCTCCTAAGCTGCTTTCTTCCTGTGTGCCTCCATAGTTTTCAGAAGAAAACTTCAATCTATTCTCAAATGCACAAAAGCACTGGTGATGCCTCAGTAATGAGATTATTAACAATAATAGTTTGATCAGTTCCTCTGCAAATACCTTTGTCCTAAGAAACAACAAGCCTCCTGGTTATTTGACAGCCTCAAAGACAGGAGGAAAGTATCAGTGCTGCAAAACAGTGTATTATTTATAAAAGTTTGTTCCAACTCTGGGCTTCCTCTACAGTAGGGGTGACTGAAATTCACTTGAGTAACTGAGCATTCTTCACTGACAGCTTGAAGGATAGTTACTGTATGCACGTCATTAGGGGAACTCCCTAAAGCTGTACTTCTTGAACAGTTGCAACACACAAGAAAGATACCCATATAGATATAACCTTAATTTAAGCCCCTGTCATTAAAAACCAATGCCAGACATACTGTGGTACTTTCAGAAGAGATTGTCTATATGGTATCTGGTGTGTGAACGGGCAGCAGAGGCCATGTTTAGTCTACAGACTGACTATAGAGGCTATGTTGGGGTGACCCTTTTCATATCTGTTGACTCAGTCCCCAAAAACCCTCTAATCTCCACTAATGGAGATTGCTAACAATGCCAATAATCATGTGTAAAAATGATAATTAACTAATACCATTCATGCACCCTCGAAGGAAGGTTAACAATGTATATGAGGCCCCACTCTGTGCAAAGTATCAGGCCCTATAAGGAGTTATAAAGAAAGAAGAAAGCATAATGTTTGCTAATGAATATGTCTAGTCATTTAGGGGAGGCAGGCCTCTTCAGAAAATATCCTGGGAATAAAAACAACAAATTGAACACAAAATGAATTACATGAATACTGAGGAATGACTGGATAGACGATGTTGACCCAAGCCAGGGAGTTGATGATAGAATTCACCAGATGGCGAGCTTCTTGAGGATGGAGATGAAGGCCTTGTTAGTTCTGAATCTGCAGCACCTAGCCCAGTGCTTGGTACTTCATGTCTGATAAGCATTTTCACACTCAAGGAATATATTTAATAAATATATGAATGAATGAATGGGTTGATTTAATAAAAATTGTGAAGGAAATTCTTAAATTGCTATTGGAGAAAATACTAGTTTTTTAAAAATTAGCATTGGAGAAAAGGGATTGAGTTCCCAGCAAGGGAAATTACATGAGTGAAGGAACTCAGGCAACCTGAATCCTTTCCAGGGTCACAACTATGCCCATGCCCCTGCCATCTCATGTAGCCACCCTAGCAACTTGTCCTCAGATCAGAATTCCTAAGATTGTTCCTTGGCCTGACCCAAACCCCCAAATCAACACTCTAATTCCCAAAGCATATCTTGTGTCAGGAACTACCAAGATTTAGCCATCCCATCATAGTTTAGAAGATCCAAACCCCCAAATATAGAATTTCCAACTAAATACTTATGTTTTCAATCTACAGCAAAATCATCAACATTGACAAAATGCAGAACCAAGGCAGTCAAAAGCACAACTAATGGAAACCAGTGCAAAGTTTTGTGCAAATGCTGAAAAGCAAAAATAACAACAAAGTGTTGAGAGGTAGCATATACTAATTTTTTAGGAAAAAGAAAAACTTGACATCCTCTACAACAACGTTTGGACTAACGAGCCACAAGAGTGCTTGGAAGTATTTCCCTCAGGGGTGTCAGAGTGGAGTCAGGAAACACCCACCACCACCAGGATGCAAGAGACACTAAACCTCAGGCTTATCTCCGGCTCACAACAGAGTCTCTGCCCAGAAACTTAGGACCAAGGACTGCCCCCTAAATTCCTTTTGCAATCTCTTGACCACTGCACTGAGGCATACCCTCACTTTATCCCCACAGCAACACCTGAGTTTTCCATACCTATTGGATATTTTAAACCACCTAGTTATCCCCCAAGGGCCAGGTGAGTTGGTTTCCTTGCAATCAGAGGTGAAGGTGCTTCCTCCTCTTGCTTATCTGCCCCATTGCAGAAGCTCTGTTTGCCTCACATCCAAACCACCTGAGTTATAACATCAGCCTTCTCAGCTTGGCCTGTTTTCCCCATAGCTAGTTGCATATGTCTAGCCTCATACACCTCTCACTGTGAGAAAGGGGCAAACTCTTTTTGCATCTAAGAGAAGTTGTCACCTGGAAATTCTGAGTGTGATGACTGCTACTATTGCAGCATTTTCAAATTTAGTCGTGTCTTTTATTTTTCTATTTCCGTTACTTCCCTGCCTGAATCTTCTCAACCCTGCAAATGCCAAACCCAAGCTAGGTGTCAGAATTTTGCACTTATGGAAAAGTCAATCTCATAAGAAGGGCAAAGAGTCCAAAATACTGAGCAAAACTATTGGATCTACCAACTTCCTAGCTGAAAGACTTTGGGCACTAAGAATGTGTCAAACCACAGCTTTTCAATAGGTAGCCACTAGCCACATGTGTCTCCTGAGCACTTGAAATGTGGCTAGTCCAGACTGAGATGCATTATACGTATAAAATACATACTGGATTTCATAAACATAGTATGAAAGAAAAGAATATAGACTATCTCATTAGTGATCACATGATCAAACGGTAATATTTTAGGTGTATTGAGTTAAATAAAATATTTTATTAAAATTAATTTTACCTAGGAGCCAGCCCAGTGGCTTAGCAGTTAAGTTTGCGTGCTCCACTTCGGCCGCCTGGGGTTCGCAGGTTTGGATCCCTGGTGCAGAGAGATGCACTGTTTGTCAGCCATGCTGTGGCAGCGTCCCATCTAAAGTAGAGGAAGATGGGCATGGATGTTAGCCCAGGGACAGTCTTCCTCAGCAGAAAAAGAGGATTGGCAACGGATGTTAGCTCAGGGCTAGCCTTCCTCACACATACACACACAAATTATTTTACCTATCTCTTTATTTTTTAATGTAGCTTCTAGAAAAATTTTAATTACATATGTGGCTTGCATTATATTTCTATTGTACAGTGCCATGGCGGAGCATGCAGCATTACCAGCTATGATGGAGAAGCTCTGAAGGTTACTGAAACATCAGAAGTTGTCCAAATGGCTCTTTCCACTGACAGGAGGTTAGCGAATCAGGTTGGTTGCTGTCATTGGATTTCAAATTTAACAGTTAAATGTTAACAATTAAATGTTAAATGTTGCCAAAATTCTCTCTAAAGAGCCTCAAAATGAAATTATAGATAATTTTTTCTTATCTTAAACTTATCATGTGAAACAAAGGAAAAATATTTCAGAGGTTTCTGGGACAAAGTGAAGGTATCATGTTAAGAATTACCTCTATAAGAGTGGTCACATGGTGTTTTATTTGAGCCCATATTTTTAAAAACCCAGAGATTCCACATAAATTCCTATGTTTGGAGTTTCTTTGGGGGCAAAAGAAAAGGTCAGATAACAGCCAGACTACATTCCCCATGTCAATGAGCTGGGGCTGGGAAGCAGCTGCCCCTTTAAACCACACACCTACTCTCCAGTTCGCCATGATCCCTATCATTCACACCTAGTCTATTTCCTTTATGTGCAGGACCTGTCTATCCTTTATAGGCCTTTTGGAGATAGAATTACTGCTCTAAAGTTTTCAAATTTGAAAAATAAGCTTTTCAGAGACAAGGAAAATTTTCTCACACACAAAAAAAGAATATGGCAATTTGGATATTGCATTTCCCCTATTTCATCAGAAGAACAGCATAGTATTAAAATGTATTATGAAGAATTACATACCATATCACTAAACCTAGACTTATGAGTTTTGGGAAACAATCATAACACAATGAAACAAATTTTGAAACTTCTGTTTAAATGGGATGAAATTTAATGAATCATAAAATAAAGTAATGGCCAAACATGTGCAGGAAATTTATGCAAATATGATCACAAAACCATCAAATAACTCAACGTTATCTATGATTGTTTAAACATAATTGAAGTTGGCTATTGGCTTGTCCACCCTGGGCCTCACTTAAGAGTTCCTACCCAGTTCAACGATGACTTATCAGGGTGGCTTGGCCCATGGGGGGCCCACTGCAAGATGAAAATGTGGGCCTCTCCTTCACAAGTGATTAAGAATTTTAAGACAGTGATAGCAAAGCATTAAACCAAGTATGAAACCCTTCTAAGTGTGGGGCTACATAGGCTGCATGCCCACGAAGCTGGCCCTGACTACAGTAAGGGATATCTAATCAATTCTGGGGGGTTAACAAAGTCTTCCTATAGGATGTAAAATCCCAAGATGAGACTTGAAACACTATTTTCTAATCTGCATCATCTAAATATGGACTTCACAGCATCAGAATGGAAAAGGTACTCTTTGAGCTGTCTCCTGAGCCTATCAAACAGCAATTGGCAACTAACTACTGGAACCTGAAAGACCTAGCAATATTGTGATGAGAGGGACTGAGGCTTCTCTAATTTAATCTCACTTTTAAGAATTTTGCACTTCAGTTGCTATATAATGATATTTTACAGTTTCAACTTTCTTTATAGGATGTGAATCTTGCTACTATACTGAGAGTTAGAATGATGGTGACTTTGATGTCATCATGACAATTAATATTTAATGAAAAGTTTCCAAAATTATTTTAAAAAGAAGTAACATTTATAAAACATTAATATGAATTTTTCTAAAGTGTATTGCTTAGTTACAACCCTCCAATGACCAGCCCAACTATTACCAAATACTAGCAGTTTATACATAATCTTGACCCAGCACCCCCACCCTTCCTTGGGCCAAACACATTGGTTGTGCTATACCTGTGCTTAGTTAAGTTTTGTTTTGTTTTGTATGTGTAGGTAACTATGTGTGTGAATGAATGTTTGGTGTTGTTTTTGGTCTTTCTGAGTTCCCAATTCCTTCCTTCATAGAATTGAAAAAAGAATAATAATAATGCTTATTCAATGGGAGTACTCATTCATTTACAAATCTTTAATGAGTGTGTTCTACGTGTCAGGCACTGTTCCAGATGCCAGGTGAAATAGTAACAAAAATAAAACCCCCTACCCTCATGGATCTAACAGTTTAATATGAAGCAGACAATAAATAATATAAATAAGTAAAATATGTAGTATGTTAGATGGTGTTAAGTGACATTGAGAAAAAATAAATTAGGAAAGGGAATAAGGAAAGTTTGGGGTCAGGGGTTTCATATTTAAGTAGCATGGTCAAGGGAATGCTCAATGGGAAGGAGACATTTGAGTAAAGGTGTAAAGGTGGTAAGGGAGAAAGACACAAGCTATCCAAGGGGAAAACGTTCCCAGAAAAGCAATTGCAGAAGTCCAGGGAAGGCATGTCACCTAGAATTGAATAACACAGTAAGGAGGCCAGTATGGCTGTCATGGAATGAAGTGGAAGAGAGTTGTTGGTGTCAGAGGGAGTGCCACATTGCACTGGGCCTTCAAGAGCATTAGAAGGATGTTGGCTTTTACTCTGGCTAAGTGGGAGCCATTTGAGTAGAGGAGTGACATGATCTGATTTATATTTTAACAGGTTCACTCTGATTGTTCCATTGAGAACAGACTGTGCTGAGCAAGTCATGGAGACTTCTGAGATAATTCAGGGAGGAGATTATGGTGATTCAGACCAGGGTAACAGCAGTGGAGATGGTGAGACATAGTCACATTCTGGATGAAACTCGATGCTAGAGATGGAAATATTCGCTGTGGGCTATAAAAGAGAATAGTCAAGTCTGACTCTGAAGTCTCTGCTCTTCATAAATGAAAGGATGAAGTTGGAATTAACTGAAATGAAGAAGACCACAGAAGGAGCATGTTTAGAGAGGGTGTTCAGGGGTTCAGCTTGAGAATGTAAACTTGGAGATGCTCTTTAGACATCCAAGTTGTGATGTTGTGTATGTAGTTGGATATATGAGACTGGAGTTAAGAGAGTTCCAGGCTCATGATAAATATTTAGGAATTGTTAGAGTATCAATGATATTTACAACCATGAGACTTGATGAAATCACCAATGAAGTGATTATAGAGAAAAAGAGAAGATGTCTGAGATCTAAGATCTGGAAGACTCCAAGGTTAAAAGTCAGGGAGATGTGGAGGTAACAGCCAAGAAGATGGAGAAGAAGCTGCCTGTGAGGTCAGAAGAAAGCCAGGCAAATGTGACTTGAAGCCAAATGAAGAAAGAATTTCAAGGGGGAAAGAGCAATTGACTGTGTCAAATGACACAAATGAGTCAAGTAAAATGAGAAGACTGAGAATGGATGACTGGATTTAGCAATGTGTAGGTCAGGGTGACCCCTTATGAAAGCAGTTTCAACAGACTGGTGGGCCTAAAAGCATGATTGAGGAGATTTACTAGAGAGTGAGAAGAAAGAAATTGAAGGCAGCAAGTACAGACATTTCTATCAAAGAGGTTTGTTTAAAAGGGCACCAGATAAATATAATGAGATACTGTGTGTGAAAACACTCTTTGAAAATTATAAAAGCTATGTAAATGCTGGCTATGATTGTAAGAACATAAACCTGTTGTGTTCTAAGAAGATAGCTTTCAAAATGTCAGCCAGACTCCAAAGTTTCTGTGCCCAGTTAGAGCTTTAGCACCTCAGAAGACTGTGTTCTCACCACATCCATGGCTGTTCCAAGCAACCACTAAATCCTCAAAAAATCAGAGTTCAAATATTCCTGGCAGTGATAAGCATGGTCTACTAAACTCCCCTTCCCAACCTGGTTTTACAATCAGCCCACAAATACAAGATGAGGAAAAAGTCAAGGAAAGCTGCAGTTACTCTTTAAGAAAAGATTCTTTGTTCTTCAAGATTGCAGAGCCTTGGAAAATTTCCAAATCAATCAAATATCTGGCTTGATTACAGTATCAGATATTATAAAATGAGAAATCTCCAGTAAGAGAAGGGTCCTCACCCACTGGTACTGAGAATGAACACCCCTGACAATACTGAAGGGTGTTACCTTTGATCAAAATGAGTGTCTGTCCTGTTCCCAATTCAAGATGTCAAGTTAATATTTTATTCCTGGAGATATGGACAAGGTGCACAATGTGCATGCACAACTGGGTCCATAGGCTTAACTCAAGGTATTCCACCCCAGTTTGCTCCATCCCTTGGGGACCGAGACCCACAGACCACTGAGAGCCAGGCTGCCCAGCTGAGCATGGAGCACTGAGCATGGAGCAAAGCCAGGACCTAAAGCAACATGAGCTGAGGCTGAGGTGGGAAGATAGTCACCTGCACTTTCCTATGGATCTGTCTACCAACTCATTCACTCAACAGATGTGCCAGGCAATACACTGTAGACCTGCACAGTCCAACAGAGGTATGATGCATATGTGATTTTCAATTTTCTAGTAGCCATATGAAAAAGGGTAAAAAGAAACAGGTGATATTAATATAAATAATATATCTTACTTAACCCAGTATATCCTAAGTCTTACCATTCCAACAATTAGTCAATATAAGACATTGAATATAAAATTATTTTGCATTCTTTTTCTTGTACTGAGTCTTTAAATCCACTGTGTACTTTATATTTTCAGTACATCTCAACTAGGAGTAGCCACATTTCAAGTACTTGATAGCTACCTGAGAGTAGTGGCTACCATATTGGCCAGTACAGCTCCAGACACTGGGGATTCCACAGTGAACAAATCACTTCTTGCCTTCAAGAAGCCTATAGACCATTAGAGGTAGACAGGACTCAGAAAAGCAAGCAGGCTACTAGAATTGCGCCAAAATAGAGATAAAGGCAGCTATTAGTAGACTGCAAGAAAGTAGCACCTAACCAGACCTGAGGAGGTGGTGTCAGAAAGCCGACTTCAGGAAGTGAAGTCTTAGCTGAGCCCCCAGAAGTAAGAATCAAAGGGAGATAGAAGCAGGAAAGGAGACAGGAAATGTGGTGAAGACAGAGGAGCATCATCTGCAAAGTCCTGAGAATAAGAGAGAACATGGCATGTCTAGGAGCTTCAAGTCATTCATTATTGCCAGAACTTAGAGTCTGAGGAGGAGAGTAAGAACAAAGCCCTCAAAGTAAAGAAGGATGAGATCTGAAAGGCTTTGTGAACCATAATGCGGTTGGGCTTCCTTCTGAGGGTGATGGGAGTCCTTAAAAAATTCTGAGGAAAGTTTCTTGGTTGCCCCATTTTCTAGGTCCATCTACTTCAAGCCCTTCTTTTTAACTGAGTAATGGATAGTCTTTAGAGGTAAAGGGAGCTACTTAGAGTTCCCAGCTGGCTGGTGGTAGAGCTGAGACCAGAACCCTGATTGTGACCCTGATCACACAAGGAACTTCCATTGCTCCATCTCGCAGGACATAGGTGTGTCTGAGCAGAAGGAGAAATTCCATTGCTCCACACAGCAGAGGAGGTAACAGAGCTGATCACACCAGGAGGTGAGGCAAGAGCGTCAGGAATTAATCCAGATGGTGGGCAGGGGAGAAAGGAAGAAGTGTGATTATCTGGGAAGAGAAGTGGGCAGCCACTTCCAGGTTCTGCTCATCTATCTGAGTCCAGAGTCAGGGTAAAGGGAGAAGTCCCATCTGGTGAGAAGGAAAAACACAAATGAGAGCAGAGTCAGCAGCCTGGGACCTGCTGACTGTAACTCTGGGCCACCTCGGGAAATGGGGGTGAGGGCTGACCCTGCCCAGAAATTCAGCAAGTGAGACAGTGAGTGTGGAATGTGCCCATGTTTGTTTTAATATAAAAATAACATTTAATATGGACACAGGGTAGCCAAGCTAAGTACCTAGACTGGGATATTCTTACCTTCAATGTGTGAGGAGTGTGGAAAGCCACAGGATAAATGTGCTGTGTCTTCCAGTTGTATCCGAACAAACATGGGTACATTCCAGCCTTACTGTCTCACTTGCTAAATTTCTGGGCAGGGTCAACCCTCACCCCCATTTCCTGAGGCAGCCTGGAGTTACAGGCTTGAGGTGGAAAGAGCTTATTAACCTGTTTCTCAGGGTCAGGGAGTTTAAGTGGTTCCTCTAATAACACCCAGAAAGTTGGTGAATAAGCCAAGTTTAGGACCCACGTCTTTTGGCTCCTTGTTCACCAAAGTAGAAATGGACAGTGAGAGCTAAGGACCCAGTAGGAAGACTTTTCAAGGCCATTGGCATCATTGTCTACTTCTGCCAATATGGATTAGTGCCTTTGGGTGTGGATGCATTTATAGCTCCAGGGCTACCCTTTTAAATGTATATGTTACCAGGAAGAGTCCAATCTTAAAATATTATCCATTAACAGAGATTACATAAGGTCAAGAATGGGATACAGAAAAAGTTGATTACCAGGGACCAGGATGAGAGTCTGGGAGGGCATATCAGGCTCTGAGGGGTCAGTGGGAAGGCACAAAGTCCGGCTCTGCCCTCTTCAGTTTCCTAGAGCTAGCCTGCACCCATAGAGCAAACATCTACTGAGCACCTATAGGATGCAAGGCAGTATACTAGACCCTGTGGGATACACAAGGTATAAGGAATGTCTCTTCCCTCTACATGCTTAAAATCTATTTGGGAAGTATATTAGTTTTCTATTGCTGCTGTAAAAAATTACCACAAAATTGATGGGTTAAAATGACACAGATTTATTGTCTTACAGTTCTAAAGCAGATCACACTGGGCTGAAATCAAAGGTGTCGTCTGAGCTGTGTTCCCTTCTGGAGTCTCTGAGGGAGAATTTGTGCCTTTACCTTTTCCAGCCTCTAGAGGCTGCCTGCATTCCTTGGCTCATGGCCATTTCCTTCATCTTTAAAGCCGGCAATGTCTGGCCAAGTCTTGCCCACTTCACATCACTCTGACACTGGCTCTTTTCTTTGCCTCCCTCTTCCACTTTTAAGGACCCTTGTGATTACATTGGGTTATGTGGATAACCCAGGATCATCTCCTCATCTCAAGGTCCATTGATTAGCAACCTTAATTCCATCTGCAACTTTAACTGCCCTTTGCATGTAACATAACATCATCACAGGTTCCAGGGATTAGGACAGGGATATTTTGGTGGGGGGGGGCATTATTCTGTCAGAAGAAGGGAAGTGAAACATTCAGATGTAAAATTAATTCTAACCTAAGGTAAGAGCCATGTGGATCAAAAGTGCAGCAGAGTTCAGGAGGGGAAAGATCACTTCCTGCTGGGCTCATCAGGGAAGGCTTTCCAGGCCAAGGGGCTGTGTGGTGTGTAGGATACCCCATGAGATGACGGGCTTGATCTCTGTGATCCCTCCCATCTCTCCAGTGCTAAAGCATTATGTCCCACAGAAGCAGTAGCAGCAGCAAAAGCAGCAAGAGTGGGAAAGGCCAGGTTGTGACTGAGGGCACCTGGGGAAATCACAGGATCTCTGCTGAGATGAGTTTCTGGGGACAGGTCATGGAGGGCTTGGATGCCTGGCCAACAAGTGGGGCTCTGTCCCATAGGCACTGAGTGCCAATTGGAGGCTGACTAAAAAATGCACCCAATGGTGATGCAGGGAATATGGGGATGGAGAGCAATGAAGCGGGAAGGGCAGTGTTTTCAACAATCTAGACAGAGGCAGAAAGGGAGAGAAGGGTGGTGGCAAGGGGACTGAGCATCTTGCAGGCAGAGTGAGGAGGATTGGTGAGTTGTGGATAGCTGGACAAGGAGAGTGGCACAGTGATGGTGGGGGAGGGAAGGAGGATGTTTTAGGAGCAGGAGTCTGAGGCATGGGCAAGATCCCTAGGAGGAAATGCAGGCTGGGGCCTGGGGAAGTGTCAGGGGTGCTTGGTGGTATGGAAGGAATTAATGTCTGTGATCAAGAGCAATGTAATAAAAAGAGGGACGTGAGGATATGACCTTGGGTAACATCCGGATGAGAGGTCTGAAGGAAAGAAGCCACTGAAGCAGATGGAAGCAAATAAACCCCATGGGTCACCACATTGGAGCAGAGCTGCTCAGTGGTTATGGCATTATTAGGATAGAACACCTTATCAGAGGTGATAATGCGGTAAATTGTTATCAACCACCAGTTTATCAGCAACCAGTTTATTAAAAAAATGACAGAGAACTAGGAGTGTCCTGAGAGGCTAGAATGAGTGGGTCAGGAGCATCAGAACGTCCCAGTCTGGGGCTCTGCCAGGAAGAGAAAGTTCAGGAGAGAACCTCCAGTGCCATTTCTCCATGGGGCAAATCAGGAGAGCTGCCCTCACTTAGAGGGGCTTCTGAGAGGACAGACCAGGGGCTGAAGCCAGTTCTGAGACTGCTGAGGCAGGGCCCCTACCCTGTTTCTCCACAGAGGCCCCAGGTTGCTGTTCTGTAATATCTCTTGGGCGATCGTATGTGTCCACAGTCTCTGGCAAAACCTCCCATGTGTAACAACCAGCCATGTTAGTTGTTTGCAAGGAGAGATGGAAGGAGTGGATAGAGCCACTCAGAGTACTTCCTGTCACAATATTTCTCCACACAAAACTGTGCGATGGTGAAAGAAGACTTTACTGTATTGTCCCATTATGTAAAACTCAAAATAAAGGCAAAACTAATGTGTGGTCCTAGAGGTCAAGATAGAGGTAACCCTTGGGCTAGGGTGTAGTGATTGGGGTGGTGGCATCAGGGAGGGGTCTGAGGAGGGGAATGCTCTGTTCTTGGTCTGGGGCTGGTTATATGAGGAAGCCTACTGGGTGGAAATTCATCAAGCTGTGGTCTTATGGTTTGTGCTTTTTCTGTATGTATATGATATATATATGACATTGTTTTTTAAAAATGCTATTGTGGGGGCTGGGTCGATGGCATAGTGGTTAAGTTCGCATGCTCTGCTTCTGGTGGCCCAGGGTTTGCAGGTTCAGATCCCGGGCATGGACTGATGCACCGCTTGTCAAGCCATGCTGTGGCAGCATACCATATTAAGTAGAGGAAATGGGCATGGATGTTAGCTCAGGGCTAATCTTCCTCACACGTGTGCGCACGCGCACACACACATGCACAAAATGCTATTGTGGAAGAGGGCCCTATGCTACTGCATGGGAGATCAGGAGAATTGGGACAGGAAGAGGAGAACTGATGCCCAAAGAGAGGAGGAGGAGGAGCACAGAAAGAAACCTTGGCCATCCTGCAAGGGCCACACACAGTTTTTCTCCAAAGGAGGAACTCTGGTTGAAGGAGGAAACTGCCAGCTGGACAAGCTCACCAGGCATGGTCAGGGTGAGATGCAGCTTTGGAGTTCACCTCTTGTCGTGTGAAGAAAACCCTATGGACTTTGCAGTCAGCAGGATGCTTGGTCTCTGTGATGGTCAAATTTATGTGTCAATTTGGCTAGGCTATGGTGCCCAGCTGTTTGGTGAAACACTAACCTAGATGTTACTGGGAAGGTATTTTTTAGATTTGATTAATATTTACAATCAGTTGACTTTAGGTAAAGAATATTCCCTCCATAATGTGGGTGGGTCTCATTTGATCAGTTCAAGGTCTAAAGAGCAAAGACTTGAAGTTTCCCAAAGAAGAAGGAATTCTGCCTCTAGACTGCAATATAGAAATTCTGCCTGAGCTTCCAACCTTCAGACTCAAGATTGCAAGATCAACACTTACTTGAATTTCTAGCCTGCCCTACAGATTTTGGATTTGACAGTCCCCCACAGTCATGTGAGCCAATTTATATAAATATTTGTTTATATGGTTTCTATTTATATTGGTTTACCCTATTGGTTCTGTTTCTCTGGAGAACCCTGACTAGTACAGTTTCCAATAGGCTGTTCTCTAGCATCCGAAGCATCTTTCTCTGGCCTCTCTTGAGGGCAGACAAGGTGGGGGCAGCACTTCCTTTCGGGAGCTGCAGCATAAAGTTAGGGACTCCTCTCTAAGGAAAAAGAAATCAACAGCCAGTCCAAGGATCTAAATGCTTACTTTGTCTTCTTAAGTCAGTGAACGTCACTAGGCATGTTCTGCTAGCATTCAAAAAGAGGAAGTGCTGGGAGCAGGAACTATTGAGAGAAACCCGCATGTTCCAGTTTTTCCTGCTAGGGTTCCTTATGTAACTTTTCAGAGGATCCCCAGAAACTCCAAATAAACAGCCACATTCCTGAAGGTGTATCAAGCCCACCTGACCTCTGATGCAGTTAGATGCAGCAGAGTAACTGGGTGACAAACAGAAATGTTTGCAGAGCTTCAATCTTCTCCAAACACTGAAATATTGTGGAGATGTTTTATCTTCCATTGCACAGGGAGGAGATTAAAAAGCTGTGATGAATGGTATGCTGTCCGGGAGGGAATGACGTATATAGGGCAATACATAATTTCCTGCTTCTGGTACCGTTCGGGGTAATTGTTCTGGTAATGTGAAAACATGAGGGATATTAATTTAAGATTAAAGCACAATTATGAGCCCTGTCATGCTGTTAATTTCTTTTAAATGTTCCTCTGAATAATTCCACCTTTGTAAGATGGAGTAAACACACAATTAAAAACTGCATTAAATAAATGAATAACTAATTAATGAATAAAAAGAACTCTGAAAGTAAAACAGGCCATGCAAATCTCTAGACAATAATTTGAACAGCAGGCCACACCTTAATCCCTCAGATCTTTGAAGGAGTAGCATTTGGGTGCATATGGATAGCATTTCCCTTTGGATTTAGCTCTCAAATAGCAGTGTCCTTTGTTCACACACTGCCCAGCAATAATTTCAGGTGAAGGCACTGCAGGCAATGGGGCTGTGCATAACTGACCAGTCTCAACACCCCTTTCCAACCTTAACACCACTGCCTCCTCCATAATGCCCCAAATTCTACACTTTCCTTTGTCCTCCAGCCAGAAATTCTACCAGGGTGATTCTGCCACTGATTCAGAATTCCATTAGAAAATGCAAACAGCTTCCTGTAAAGCTAAAAGGTGGGTTATTTATTAGCACATTGATATGGATCAATTTAATCAGATTGCTTTCCTCCCAAAACCTAACTGAGGCCAGCCTCTTGGGGGAGTGGGATGAGGAAGAGGGGAGTGGTCATTTTGCAGCAAAGGGTAAGAGTAGGTTGAGAAGGGTAGAACGGCCTGGTGCAGGAGTGTTCTGGGAGCCTAGGGAAGGTGAGAGAATAAGAATCCATAATGAGCCTCCATTACCTCCATGTCCATGAGGGAGTTAAGACTTTAAGGATGAGCCACACGGATGAGGAAGGAAGGGAGGGCGCTATCATCTAAGCTTGTCTTCTCTGTGCTGAATGGAGGTCAGTGTGATTATATGCATTTTACTGGTTGAGGAAACTGAAACTCTTAAAAAGTTATTAACAACGCAAGACCACACAGAAATGTGGTAAATGGGAGGGAAGAAATGGAAACCTTTGTCCATCTGACTCCAAAATCCATGCTCTTTCAACCATACCACACTTCCTCACAGCAACTTATGAGTTAGATGTGATTGTCCCCATTTTTAAAATGAGGAAATCAGGCTTTTGGAGACTAAAGAAGAGATGGAATCATTCAGTAGTTCCAGGTATGAAAACATGAGGCATGTGCTGTACCTGCAGATACTCTGTCTCAGTTTGTTGAGTGTTGGAATGACAGAAAACAAGGCCAAAATGTTGCAGGAGAGATTATGGGAGCCAGAAAAAATCACTAATGCTGACCACAGATATATGAGTCAAGCTCAAATCCTCACCTCCAGGCTCTAACAGGCTGTTCTGACCTTGAAATTAAGTCAAGTTGCCAAACCTGGGAGGGAGTCCAAGTTATACCTGAAAGAATTGTTTTCACTTCAAACCGTCTTGCCCTAACTGCCACTGATAAGAGCTGCAATCAACAGCTCTGTTATCAGGGGTAAGTTACCAACATAAAACCCTGCAGTTATTAAAATTATCACTGAAGTTTGGGAGAGGATTGAGATAACCCTTTTCACCAGGTGCCGGGAAAGAATGAGAACACTGGGTTTGGGAAAAGGCCTGTAACTTGTACCCAAGGAACGTTCCCATGAGGCCGACTGCAGGCATCACAGAGTCTAATGCTGCCTGGGACTCCTGGCATCTTTGTCTAGTAGGACCCCACTTGCCTAGTAGGATGCCATGGGAAGCTCTCCCAGGTCAGAAGCCTCCTAGCAGCCCAGCTTGAGTGCCCACCTGGCAGAGCCTCTCAGCCAGCCCCACCAGCCCTACCCAGTCCCCAGAGCCATCCTGCCACCTACTCTTCTCCAGCTGGTCCCTCCAGTTCCAGCTCTTCCTCAGCTCCCCTGCTCACTGACATCCTCCTCTCCCAGAGACTCCACCACCCAAGCTTCCCCGACCTGCTAGGATCCCAGCAGGAGCCCCTCTTTCCTCATCAACCCTCAACCCCTTACTCTCCCCTGCCTGTGTTCATGTCACCAGTATCTTCTCCCTTCTAGAGCTAATGTGATAAACTCACTCACAGGCCGCACTACGCCTCACTTTCAGCATTTGTCATGTATGTCAGAGGGTTGTGGGGGTGCCTGGCTCCCATCCATTTATTAAGTTCCCACTATGTTCTGAGCACTGTGGGACACCAGGTATCCAGGGATGAACAAAAGGCACCACCTTGGCCCTTGCAGCCTTTGAAGGCAGGGCCAAGTTGTACTCATCTATGTAATCTCAGCCCCTAATAAGGTACTTTATACATAGTAGGTAGTCAAATGGCAAGATTAAAGATAAAGGGTATAATTACAGCTTACAGAGGTTTTTCATTACTGTCTTAAAATGCTTAAGTGTTAACAGCCAAAAGAGAATCAATAGGTTTTCCATTATAGGTAACATATTTACATCTTAATGAGAACCATTAATCCTTTAATCATCACTGCTCCCCCCTCTAAACTCCCCACTAATGGTTAAGATTTCAATTCCTGGAAGGCCTAAGAGGGAGATATTTGCAGAAGAAGCCCCTCCAAATCACACTAAATTATCAGCCTTCTATGCTAGGCACATATTTTTATGGCCTTGGTTGTCCCATCTGGACTCCCCACACAACAGCTAATAGAATGTTCTATTTCACATTTTCCAGGAATCTAAAACTTGTTGCCCAAAACTAAATTCAGCTCACACATGCTTTTTAAGGCTCCATATTGTTTCATAAAATTTGAATTTTACAAAATGCATGTCTCAATGAGCCACAGGCCTCACCATTCTCTATTATCTTACATCTGGCCCTAATCAACAGATTTATGTTACTTGCCTGGACCTCACCCCTATCCTTAGAGGCATTTGGATTTCTGATTCTTGAGTAATATGTAACAGTTTAAAAATAATTTGATGCCCACAATAACCCTTTGAGCTGAGTAGGGGGTATTATTATTATCCCCATTTTGTGGTTGATAAATCTGAAGTTCAGGGACTGAGTGACTTTCTCATTTTCAATCATTGTTTTTTTTGTCTATGTCAGTTTGTTTTGTGGGTTTTTAATAGGCTAGGCTGGTAGTAATCACCAGTGACTGCCTCCACGGCAGTGATGGCCTCAAGGGTCCAGCTTCCTTCGGGGATTCTTAACCTCATCTCCATGCACCCCTAGAGGTTCTAGAGATGGGACTTCAAGGGTTACATCAACCCCTTAAAATAGCATACATTTTAGTGGATGTGCATACACTGGGGGGAAATGCCTATAGCTTTCATCAGCTCTCATGGAATGTGCAACAGTAGTGTGAGGTGACTACCTAGTTGGCATTCATTTCCTGGAGAAGATCTCTCTCATACCCATATGTGCAAAGCCACCTGGCAGGGCTGAGAGAATCCCTGGGGGTTGACAGTTAACCAAGTAAAAGAACCATCCTCTGTTCTTGCCAGTTGACCCCTGGCTTATCTCTGTAACTAGAGTGTGACAGGGTTGCAAGGTGGAGGAGTCTAGCTGGCCCTTTTGAATGTCTCACCTGGAAGGAGGTCCAGGCCTTTCTGAATTATCTGCCATTACAGAAACATAAAATATTGCCCAGGAAGAGAGGAAGGAAGATACAGTGTCTCAGCAAAATTTATCAAAACCAGCAGGGTGTTAAGGCACTAAAAGTTTCCTGAAGATGGTACGAGGCAGGCAAATCTAGAAAGCAAAAGTGATCAGATTCAACAGGCCTCAGCAAGACTACCCTATGAGGCGTTCTCTTCCTTGCTGGGGCTTCTCCCTAGACCTTGCCCCATTTCTCACACTTATAATCTTCATGATGCAGCCACTTTTTCTCCATCCATCAAAACTGACTCCAAGGAAAGAATGTAAACTTGGTTCCACTAAATTCTTAAAGACTGGTGGGGCTTAATATCCTGTTGTGCTTTGCACCCACAGGCTTTGTGTTTTATGGGTAATGAAATATTAAGTCAAAGGAATGACTCTCTACCTGAGCAATTTTGGATATCAATCCACCAGTGGGTTGGAGTGAGACATATTTGTTGCCTTTGTGAGCACATCTGGACAGGCATGAAAAACGACAGCCAAATATAGAAGACCTGGACTTGGAGTCAGGAGAACAATTAAATTATCTTACATATCAAGCTTTATGTAAGTTTTCACTTAAAGAAAAGATTCCTTGTCTTTTAAAAGCAGAGAGAGGAAGTTAAACCCTTTGGTTTAGATATTTCTAAGATCCTTTAGGGCCTAAACATAAAACATTCTAAGAAAAGATCAGTGAAACTAGGAGCTGGGTTGTTGAGAAGATAAACAAAATAGGCAAACCTTTAGCTAGACTTACTAAGAAAAAAAGAGGATTCAAATGAATAAAATTATAAATGAAATAGGAGACATTACAACTGATACCACACAAATGCAAAGGATCATAAAAGACTACTATGAACAATTACATTCCAAAAAAATTGGACAACCTGGAAGAAATGGATAAATTCCTAGAAATATACAACCTACCAAGACTGGATCATGAAGAAACAGATAATCTGAACAGATCAATTACTTGTAAGGAGATTGAATCAGTAATCAAAAACCTCTCAAGAAAGAAAAGTCCAGAACCAAATGACTTCACTGGTGAATTCTTCCAAACATTTAAAGAAAAATTCATACCAATCCTTCTCAAACTCTTCCAAAAAACAGAAGAGGAGGGAATATTTCCAAACTTATTTTAAGAGGCCAGCATTACCCAGATAGCAAAACCAGACAAGAACACCACAAGAAAAGAAAATTACAGGCCAATATCCCTGATGAACAAAAATCCTCAACAAAATATTAGTAAACCAAACTCAACAGTACATTAAAAGGATCATATACCATGATCAAGTGGGATTTATTCTAGGGATATGAGGATGGCTCAACATCTGCAAATCAATCAATGTGATACACCACATTAACAAAATGAAGCATAATAATAATATGATCATCTCAACAGATGGAGAAAAGACATTTAACAAAATTCAGTGATAAAAACTCTCAACAAACTGGGTATAGAGGAAATGTACCTCAACATAATAAAGGCCATATATGACAAGCCTACAGCTAACATCACACTCAATGGTGAAAAGCTAAAAGCTTTTCCCCTAAGATCAGGAACAAGACTAGAATGCCCACTCTCGCCACTTTTATTCAAGATAGTACTGGAAGTCCTAGTCATAGCAACTAGGTAAGAAAAAGAAATAAAAGGCATCCAAATCAGAAAGAAAGAAGTAAAATTGTTTCTATTTGCTGACATGGCATTATATATAGAAAACCCTAAAGACTCTGCCAAAAAGCTGTTAGAACTAATAAACAAATTCAGTGAAGTTGCAGGATACAAAATTAATATTCAAAAATCAGTTGCATTTCTATACAGTGATAACAATCAGAAATAAATATTAAGAAAACAATCTCATTTACAATTGCATCAAAAAGAATAAAATATTTAGGAATAAATTTAACCAAGGAGGTGAAAGATCTGAACACTGAAACTATAAGACATTGTTGAAACAAACTGGAGAAGATAAAAAATAAATGTAAAGTTATTCCTTGCTCAAGGACTGGAATAATTAGTATTGTTAAAATGTCCATATTGCCCAAAGCAATCTAAAGTTCAAAGCAATCTCTATCAAAATTCCAATGACACTTTTCAAGAAATAGAAAAATCAATCTTAAAACTTGTACAGAACCACAAAAGACCATCAATAGCCAAAGCAATTTTGAGAAAGAACAAAGCTGGAAGCATCACACTTCCTGATTTTAAACTATATTACAAATCTATAGTAATCAAAACACTATGATATTGGCATAAAAACAGACACATACACCAATGGAACAGATAGAGAGCCCAGAAATAAACCCATGCATATATGGCCAATTAATTTATAATAAAGGAGCCAAGAATATACAGTGAGGAAAGGACAGTCTCTTCAACAAATGGTGGTGGGAAAACTGGACAGCCACATATAAAAGAAGGAAATTGGACCCTTATCTTACGTCACACACAAAAATCAACTTAAAATGGATTAAAGACTTGAACTTAAGACCTGAAACCATAAAACACCTAGAAGAAAACATAGTGGTTAAGCTCCTTGACATTGGTCTTGGTGATGACTTTTTGGATTTGACACCAAAAGCAAAGGCAACAAAAGCAAAAAACAATAAGCTTGACTACATCAAGCTAAAAAGCTTCTGCATAGCAAAGGAAACCATAAACAAAATGAAAAGGCAACCTACAGAATGGGAGAAAATATTTGCAAATCATATATTTGATAAGTGGTTAATATCCAAAATATTTAAAGAACTCATACAACTCAATAGCAAAAAAACAAACAATCCACTTAAAAACTGGGCAGAGGAACTGAATAGACATTTTTTCCAAGAAGACATAAAAATGGCCAGCTGGTACATGAAAAGGTGCTCAGCATTACTAATCCCAGAGAAATGCAAATTAAAACCACAATGAGCTACCACTTCACACCTGTTAGGATGGCTGTCATCAAAAAGACAAGAGATAACAAAGTGTTGGCAAGGATGTGGAAAAAAGAGAAACCTTGAACACGTTGGTGGGAATGTAAATTGGTGCAGCCACTAGGGAAAACAGTATGGAGGTTCCTCAAAAAATAGAAGTTGAACTACCATATGACCCAGCAATCCCACTTCTGGGTATATATTCAAAGAAAGTGAAAATAGGATCTTGAAGAGAGATCCACACTCCCATGTTCATTGCAGCATTATTCACAATAGGTAAGATATGGAAACAAGTATCCATTGATGAATGAATGGATAAAGATGCAGTATATATACAATAGAATATAATTCAGTCATGAGAAAGAAGGGGATCTTGCCATTTGTGGCAACATGGATGGACCTTGAGGGCATTATGCTAAGTGAAATGAACCAGACAAAGACAAATACTGCATGGTGTCACTTGTATGTGGAATCTAAACAAAAAGTCAAAAACTATTGAAATGGAAAGTAGGAAAGTGGTTTGCCAGGGGCTGGAGTCTAGGGGAAATAGGAAGATGTTGGTAAAAGGGTACAAAGTTTCAGCTATAAAATGAATAAGGTCTGAGGATCTAATGTAAAACCTGGTGACTATAGTTGACAAACTGTATTGTATAATTGACATTTGCTAAGAGAGTAGAACTTAACTGTTTTCACAAAAATAAATAAACATATATATATAAGGTGATGGATGTGTCAATTAATTAGCTGGGAGGAATCCTTTCACAATGCATACATATATTAAATCATCACAATGTACACTTTAAATATCTTACAATTTTATTTGTCAATTATACCTCAATAACGCTGAAAAAAAATTATCTGATTCCAAAGCTTGGATCCTCCCTGGCCCTGTCACGTGCAAACCCACCCCTTCCCCTGCTTCTTCTCCACAAGTCTGGTCAAAATGTCCCAGGTGCTCAGTACACATTCTAGAAGAACTAACTTCAGGAGTTTCCCACCCAACTCTGCCCAATCCCATCCACCTCTGGGGCCAGCGTTCCTGAAGCCCCAGTACTCATCTCTTAGTTAAAGGCACCAATCATCTCTATACTCACACAGGCTGAAACTCCCAGAGTCATCTTTGACTCCTCTCTTTGCCTAGTCCCTTCACTCAGTCCATCAACAAATCACACTGGTTCTACCTCCAAAATGTATCTGGAACCTGGCCACTGCCCACCACAGCCACGGTTACTGCCTAGGGCAAACCATTGTCCCCTCCGACAGCTTCCTACCTGGATTCCCTGCCTCTACTTTCTCCCCTTCCTTTCTGTTCTTCCTTAGCACTCAAGTGGTCTTTTAAAAATGTGAACTAAATCACATACTTCGTATGCTTAAAACCCATTTCTCTTACCCAAACTCTTACCAAAGCTGCAAGATCTTATGTCTTCCACCTCTTGCTTACTTCTCCATCTTCATCTCCCATCTACACTTCATTTCCTTCATTGTAGTTACCACTATCTGAAAATATCTTTTTCATTCATTTATTTAGCAAATATTTATTGAGTACCTAATATCTAGCTACCAGGGCCTATTCTACTGGGAATATGGCAATGAACAAAACAGATTAAACAAAAAAATCCGCCCTTATAGAACTTACATTCTGATGTAGACAAATAGGGGAATTTGTTTAACTTGTTTATTGACTGTCCCTCCTGCTAGAATGTAATTTCCTTGGGAAGAGGGACCTTGACTACCTTGATCACAGCTGTTTCCTCAGTACTTAGAACTATGGCTAATTGTAGATGCCCAAGAAATATTTATTAAATGAGTGAATGAAAGAAATTTTCTTGACTCAAGACTTTGTTCAGAATCATCTGAACAGAATCCTCTGTTCATAGCAGGTATCTGATTACACTTCACTCTGAAAGTGTGGAAGACCATCTGAGAAGGAACTCGTGAGAAGACCCTTCTCACACCGGGCCTCACCACGCATTGGAATACCATGAGGTACAGTTTCTCCACTTCTGAGCTTGGACAATTGGCCTGGCCAAGAAGGAGAGTAGACTTTTCTGAGCCAAGGTGTTTTAGTCTGGCCCTCTGCCTTGCAGGAGGCCATGTGGAAACTCCCATCTCAGGGATTCTGGCTGCCCCAGTCTCAGTCATGATGCCCTCTCCCTTTCTCACTAACCCCTAAGACAAGAAGTCTCAGAGGGAGCTCTGCTTGCTGTGGCCTGGGCCACACTGCTCTCTCTCCTTCAGGTATGTTCAACCAGCACCCACAGTTCATAAAAAGGTCTCCCATTTGAAGTGAGTGGATTACATTGATCACTGTTTCCATCATCAAATCCGCACTACCACCACCACCCTACTAGCCATTTTACTTTGGAGAGTGGGTGGCAACCACCCAGACTCCAATTAATAAGTGGTGATCCCTAGTTCATGGACTGGGTTAAAGAAGTTAACTTTAGAAATAATGGTTAGCACCTTCTTCTGCCAGAGTTTAAAACACTTCATAAGCAGCACCTAATTAATCTTTACCAAGTCCCCAAGAGGAGAAAAAAAAGCTTTTATTATCCTCTTCTAGCAGTGGAGAAAATATGGAGAATCAGCATTTTCCTCTATAGAGCAGATCTGGGCCCAAACTATGGCGCTGCTACCTCCACAAGCCAAATGCTCACCATCAGACTACCTTGTCCTACCCTTGGAAGCTGCAGAAGAAAAAAGGACAAAGAACAGAAATCTAAATACCCCTCCAGCTGTGATGGAAGAAGGTGTCAAAGACATCTCATGTCATGGAGCTCTTGTGACTCTATGTTCCTGCTCTGTCCTTGAGAAGCACCACCATGCTTTCTTTGAGATGTAACAAGCTTTCATACTGAAAGATTCATTTTCATCTCCCTGGGAAGTTGAGATACTTAGAGACTATGGTTTGAAACACATATACTGACACCCAATTACACAGCTCTGCTTATGTGGTGTAACTCCCTTTGTCATATTACTCTCCAGTCCTGGCTCTGATCTGCTCATACCTTCTTCATTTTCACCGGGATATCTCTCTCTCCCTCTTGGGACTTCTCAACAGCTGGCTGCCCCAGGGAGAAATGACTGAGCTTTTGAGGAGGCAGAAGAGGAGACAGTGTCAGGCTTACTGTGGCTTCGGAGGAGAGATGGGCAGCTGGAAGGTGGTGAGGAGAGGTGCCCCAGAAGAATGATTACTCTGGGCAGGCTGGTCTCTGGAGAAACCTGTTCCACTGCCTACATCTCCTCTGTCTACTTCAAGTCACTCCTCACATATCCCTCAGGGGACACACCAGAATTCCCCTGAGTCTGCCCTTCCAGTGCTCCATGTTCTAGATTGACAGGTCAAATAATTCATACCAGTGTGGTCACAGGCATCCATGGCTTAATGTGAAGGTTCAACCAGGAACATAATACCCTAATCTGGAGATTCTGGATCTGGACTTCAGGAGTTTATAAACTCACTGAAATTATAGACAACATTGTATATGCACATGAAGATGTCCGCTGTTTTGGAGAAAGGGCCCACATTTTTCATCTGATTGTAATAAGGTTCTATTCCTTAACAATGTTAAAATTATATATCCAAAGGAGTGACTCAAAGATAAATTTTCCAAGAATCTGACCAAAAAATTGAAGGAGAGATGAGGGATGAGAAGGTCCTTCTAATGTTCCTTAATACTAGCTTCTGACATGCATGGGAGGCTTCTCAGATGCTAGGAATTGCTGTAAGCACTCTCCATTTATAAATTCACTTAATTCTCATAGGAGCCCTATAAGGAGCTACTATTATTAATCCCATTTTACAGATGATAAAATCAAGGCACCAAGAGTCACAGCAAGTAAGAGGCAAAGCTGGATTTGAAATTAGGCAGCATGGTGGTGAAGTCCTGGTTGCCCACCTCACAATTGTGGGCTCCTCCTGGGGGATCCTTTTCATCCACACAACATTGAACCGTTCACCTCCAGGGCTGCAAAACTGAACTCCACACACTGACTGTCCTGGGAAAGATGATGGTTTTGGCAAATATTTTCCCAGAGACTACACACTTGAGATGATCTATTATAAGCAAGTGCTTTGTAAGCTGCACAGTGCTATACAAATGTGAATTAGGTGACAACTATGCTCTACATTTTGCCTGATAAATTATAATTTAAAAAATCATCCCAAGTGCTACAGGATATTTCTATCTGAACCAATTTGCTTTTTTGCTTTCTTAGCTGTTGACCAGATTTTACACTTACCAGCCACTCCTCACAAAGTTAATTTAAATGCACGAAATCTGACATCCCTGTTTAGAAGTACTGGAAACAAAACTCCCACAACTAGAATATCTGGCCTCACAGCAGCACAGATGTATGTGCCACACATTTAATGTGTTTTTTTCCACTGCTCTGCACCCAGTGGGTACTCAAATATTTTGTCGGTGTCAATGGTGACATTATAAGAGGTGAATTTTTCCTAGTTATATTCCACTTAGTTTCAAATTTAAAATTTCTAATATGGTCCAATAAGATAGGATTTAACAGTAATTTTTCAAATTAAAAATCCTCTTCATCTGACTGAAATTCTTTTGCACAAAATCTCAAAACTTCATAGACATAGAAAATACAGCTTCCATTCAATTTAATATAACTTATTTTCCAGAGTTAAAAACAAAACATATAACAAAAATCCCAGGATGCAAAAAATCAGACTGTGAAAACAAAATTGAATTAGTTCTGCTTCTCACCTCTGTGTTAAATCTATTTTAAGATGGCTTTCAGCAGACTTCTAATTCATTCATTCATTCATTTATTCAACAAACATTTACTGTGCACTTCCAGTGCGCCAAGTGCTGCCCCAGACATTTTGGCTGCATCCATAAACAAAACAGGCAGACTCCAGCCTCCACAGAGCTTACATTCAAATAGGGAGTCAGAAAATAAACAAAAAACTTATGTAAAAAAATTAGATGGCATGTCAAAAAGTAATAAGTGCTCTGAAAAAAGCAGAGATGGATGTGAAGGACCAGAGGGCCTTGAAGGTGTTCAGTGTTAAATAGGGTACTCAGAGTAGACTTCAACTGACAAGGCAAGAGTGAGCAAAATGTGAAGTTGGTAAGAGAATGAGTCACACTGATATCTGGGGGTAGAGTGATGCAAGCAGAAGTGCAAAGGCAGAAGCATGCCTGCTGCCTTTGAGAAACAGCAAAGAGGCCAGTGAGGCTCCAGCAGAAAGAGCCAGAGACAGGGATGTGGAGATAGATGCTAAGGGTGGGGGTGGGGAGGGTGGGAGAGGGCCTGACTGTGTGGGACATTGTAGGCCATTCACTATATTGAATTTTGCTTTACTCTGTGAGACATAGGAAGCCACTGGCAGGTTGGAGCAGACAGGAGGCAGATCTGACTTTTATTCTAAAAGTATCCCCTTCTGGCTGCTGTGTTAAGACCACATTGTAAATGTATGTGCAGGTTGTGAGGGAAATCAGGAATAGAAGCAGGAAGACCAATTCAGATGCCATTGAATTCATCCGGGCAAAAAGAGGGTAGTGGCTGAACTACGGAGGTAGCAGTGGAGATAGCGAGAAGTGGCCAGATTCTGGAGATATTTTGAAAGTAGAGCCTATGGGATTTCCTGATGGAATAGATATGGGATACAAAACAAAAAGAGTTGAGATGACTCTGAAGTTTTTGCCCTGAGAATTTTACCATCAAAAAAACCAATTCCTCAGTTCTCTTAATGAAGAATCAAAGAGATCAATGGGAGGCAGGGGTCAATATAATGGCAAATATGGACTGTCCAAGTGCTGAGGGAGAGTAGTCAATGATAGCCTTCTCTGCCCACCGCCATTCCCCAGAGAAGGAAGTGTTGACCTTTATTCTCTCTCCCCTTCCTTTTCTCCATCCTCCTATAGACCCAGAGCAAAAGCCCCCTAGATTTACAGGATGTCATGCATATCTAGATTTAGTGTTTCTTTTCTTTTCTTTTATGGTGGCATTTGTCCTAATCATCATTCTTCAAGCCTCCGGGAGAGCTCAGAGTCCTGATCTCATGGGAGGAATGAACAACTGAACCATTTATGGTATTAGAGATGCTGATTCAATTTCCCTTCAACTTTCAACTCTATAGACAGAATGGGGTTAAACAAATTTCATGGATTAAGGAAATTTCATAGATTTCTGGATGTAGCTGAAAAACTGGTTTAGTAGGTGGCATGTCAGTTACAATCTAACCCAGGCCCAGAAGTTCATATTTGCTCTTTTTACAGAAGGTACCTCATTAAATCACTGTCTATAACTGGCTTTATTGAGACATAAATTCATTTCACTAAACCAATAAATGTTAATTCTTCATCCTGGAGATTCTAGTCAGTCTAGTTTTATCCTGCTCGAGCTCCTGAGGCTGCCATCAATTACTCATGTTTGGGTTTATATGTCATTACAGAATCACTGTAGTTAGAACTAATGGGAAGTGAGAGGACAATAAAGCTGAGCCTCATTTCAAAGAGAAAATATAGAAGAGGGCATTCACCTGAACCCCATGATTCTTTTCTATAAATTAAAATACTCTGGCATTCTGCAGCAGCAATCCATTGTATTTAGATTCTCTGTGAAAGCTGGGGCAGGCTGGTGACGGATGCTAATGAAGGCCACTGGAGGGTCTGGACTCAGAAGGTTTAGGCTCCAGACTTGCTTTTCAATAACAAAGTGTGTGACTTTCAGCCAATCGCTAATATCACAGACAGTCTCCTCATCTGCAAATCAATCAGAACAATACTAGTCCCACAATCTGGCTTTCTTTCTGTTTCTCCATTGTTAACCCCAATTTACCTCAACAGCCTTCCACTGTAGTCTTAAACAAGTGATTTAACCTCTTTGAACTTCAATTTTCCCATTTGAGAAATAGAGCTGATCATATCTATCCACCATTTTCCCCTCACAAGGTACAAGGATATGGATAATCTCTGTAAAGTTCTTAGCATCTGACCAGAAATGGGGTCAATTTTAGGAGAATGTAATACCACTGAAGCAGGATTCCATTTTTACAAATAATAGCATTCTCTCTCCAACCAAATGTTCTTTCCTACGATGGAAGGTTTCTCTTTAAAGTTGTCAGTTCTTTTTTTCCCTCAGATAGAAAATGGCTCCCTCTCTCAGAATCACATATAACTTCAGAAACAAGGGGGAAAAAGCAGAGTTGGCAAAAAGTAGAGGTGAATTGAATGCCGGTACCTCCCATTCAGGATAAACTGCACTTGGTGTAAAACAGTAACATTTTACAAGGAAAAAGTGTGGTTAAATGACTGCAGTCCCAGGATGGTGCTCCTGATGGCTTTTTATAAACTGTGCATGTTGCCTGGATGCCTCTGTGCCTGCTCCCCCAACTCCGGAGAGAGAGTGTGAGCAGGGCTTCAAGCCAGCCATGTCAACAGCGCCAGCAGGCTCTGGCCAGACCTCATTCCATCTGCAGGCCAGAGAGCCTCCTGTTAGCATAAGCTCCTTCCTGGGGCCAAAGCAGGTCCCACAGCCAGACTTAGACCTGGAAAGGTAGAGAGAGCCTTTGTACCAGGCTACATGCTGGGCACTGAACAAAGGAGGAACCATAGGGAGAAATGGGACAGCCATGAGCTTTGGAGTCACATTGGGAAGCCAGTCCTGCCAGTAACAAACAGTGTGACTTTGAGCCATTTCCTCCTTCCGTAAAATGGAGATCTCTAAGATCTACCATATAGGTTCTTGGGAGGTTAAAGTGCTGTGGCATTACGAACTCACTTAACACAGAGTTGTATTCAATGTATTTTTATTCTTTCCCCCACTTACTGGGGTTCGCTCATTTAGTCCCACCAGGATGCTGCCAAGTAATGAGGAATTTGTAAATAAGGAAACTGAGGCACAAAGTAACTTCTCAACAGCCATCTATCTGTCTTTGGTGCCACATTCATCTACTGCATGGAGTTCAGCCTCTTTTTCTAATAAAGAAATGGAGACTCAGAGAAGTGAGTGGGTTAAACCCTTTCCCAAATCTCTGAGCAGATCCAGGTCAGGACTACTTGTTTTCAGTTAAATGTTCTTTGCATTAGCGTAGAGGCTCAGAGATCATCTTCATTTCACAGATAAAGAAACTGAAGCTCAAAAAAAGACAATGACTTGCTCCAGGCCATACTCCAAATATTGACAAAGGACATGGAGATCTTTCAGAATACTCTAATGTGTCCTGGTGCCCTATCATTTCATAGCCTGTAGTTTTTAATTGATTTATTGAGAGCCTGCTATGTACCAGACACAGTCCCTGCTCTCAAAGAGTTAACAGCCAAGTGGGAGAAGAAGTCCACAGGCAAGGACACCTGAGTGGCAGGTGCTACCACTGGGGTAAGCCCAGAATGGGAGGGAGAATGTGGGAAGGACACCTAATCTACCTTGGGGGGATCTATATTGGCTTCCTCAAGAAGTTAAATCTAAGCTAAAGGATGAATAGGAGCTAGTCAAATAAAATGAAGGGAGAAGAGTATCTAGGAAGCGGAAGCAAGGTGTCACTAGCCAGAAATTTTGAGAGTGTGGCCTCTTAAGAGAATCAGATCATGATGGGAAGACAAAGAAAGATGAGGCTGAAAAAGTAAGCCAGCCAGCTAAGGCCTTGTAAACCAAGTTTGAATTCAACGCTGTAAGAGTTGTTGCTTGTTACACAATGAACTGTTGGGTGTGCCTGTGACTGACACAGGGCAAGACCTGTATTACCCACCAACAGCAAGGTCCTCTTCTGGTAGAATATACGTTCAGTTATCCCATCAAGCCCAAATTCCCATGAATAGCAAATAGAAATAAAAAAAAAATCAAACTATTGCATAATGTATCTTGATTTTAGTAAGCTTTTCTTACTAAAGGCTTTCTTTGGTCTTTCTTGATTTCCCTGGGAACAAGATGGAGAAATGCACACTGGAAAATAGTCCTATTCTGTGAATGAATAGTTAGCTGGTCATTTTATTTCACAGTTGATTAGAAGGCTGGTGTCTTACTCAAGAGAAGTCTCTAGTAGCATGCCACAAAACACTCTCTCCCTGCTCCTTGTCTGATGGGCATGTTCCAAGGCTTTGAGGGAGAAATGAAAGGCTCATTTATCAGAAATTAAGAGGATTCCAAGATAGGGGGAATACCTAGCACTTTAGAAAAAACAATTTTAAAACATCAATAAAGTCATATAAATAAAATTAATGTAACAGGGACAAATGTAAAATCCTGCATTTAGGGTCAAAGAATTTACTGCAATATGAGGAAGAACTTGATAGTGGTTTGTGTGAAGAAAAAATATTTTTGTTGACTGCATGACAATTGCTAAACAATGAAAGCTGATGAATGCAATTCTTTATTGGAAGTAGGAAAGAATTGAATGAGTAAAATCTGGCTCATATTTCCAGGATGGTCAGGTCTGGGGGGTGGGGGTGTTCTCAGTAAGAGTCATGAATAGTATTTCATTGAGTCACTCCTGCCCACCCCCACAGGGATGCCTCACATACACTCCCAAATACACTGCCCCTTGAAACCTCCTCTCCTGTTCCCAATAATGATGGTTCCACTGCTGGAAAGATGTGGTACAAGAGGCTGCTGTGACATCTCCTGCAACTCCATATTTTACCTCATTGATCTAGTTGACAAAGCTGCTTTGGCTGTTGCATTCAGTGACAGGGAAACTATAGGTCCAACCCTTTATAACTCCTAAAACAATGCCCTTTCCTGAATGTCCATTATCCCACCAAACTGGTGCTCATTAACATTTTTTTTACATTAAGGTGGGTTTCTTCCTGTGGCTTCTTGATCCCACATGTAAATAGACCAAAGGGATCTGCTGGCTCTGCCTTCCAGACATGCTGGACTGGTCTGAATGCTCAGAGAGTGAACTCTTAGGGACTTGCCCTACACACATGGCCTCTCTGCAGTAAGAGTCTGCCCAGATCCAAAGAGGTCATAACTCAGCTATAGTTCAAGTTGACCAACCCATATTCTCTGGATGAGTGGTAAGGTTCTAGAAACTGTATGTTAGGAGAAATGGCTGAGGGACTTCAAGTACTTGTTTTGGAGAAGGATTAGTGCAGACATGATATTTGTCTTTGAACAACTGAATGGTCATCCTACAGAAAAAAGTAACAAGCATATTCTGTGGAGCTCCAGCACAAATAACTAGCTCTAAAATATATAAGAGGCAATGCAACATACTTTGGTTCATGGTAAGGCAGAGCTTCCTAACAAAGCCATCCATAAATAAAATGAGCTGCCTAGAAAACTAATGATTTCCCAGGCACTGGAGTTGTTCCCTGCATGTTCCTGAAGGCCACAGAGCAGACGTGTTGCAAAAATACTCCTGCTTTGGTGGGAAGTTGGCCCAGATGCTGGGTTCTTTCCAGATCTATGGTTATATAAGCTGCTGGATCTTTGTTTAGACTGTGGAGTGCTCTGTGGCTCCAATGTAGTTGTGTGGAACCCTGAATATCAAAAGAGAGAAAAAAAAAATACAGGGACTTGAGTTGCTATCTAGGCTATTCCCTGATTTTATTACACGAAATGGATGAGACTCTGGAAATTATGTTATTTTCCTAGGTAAACCATTTAGTTTATATCCCGTATCAGAAAGATTTCCATTTTCTTCCTCCTAAATCTCTAGGCCTAACTTTTAAGCCCCCTCCTTCAGGCTTGATTATCAGTGAATATGAAGAACAATCAATCGTATCCCACATTGTAGCAATTCATATAACTAAAAAATGTATTGTGTACGGATTCTCTTCTCTAAGCTGAGAAATTCCATTTCATTTTCTGCTCTTCTTAAGCATTTGTTTTAATGATCACTTCCCTGAGTTCCTCTAACATTTCTCTAAAACTGAGCACAGAACTTATAATGACTCCCTGTTTTCTATAACAGTGTTCCGCAAAATGTGTTCCATGGAACATTAGTTAATAGGGTTTTTTTAAAGTGCTCTATGATGGAATAAATTTGAAACCTTCCAGACTAAGTCAAGTTAGTCTGATTCCTCAGAGCTCTCAATATGCATTATGAATCTCCTAGACCATGATACAGTATGTAGTATCTCCCAAACTTATTAACACAGAGGTCTCTTTCAGAGAATCTCAAAGGTCTCATGTCCCACAGAATACAGTTTTGGAAGTGCTCCTCTGTAAAATGATGTCTAAAGCCCATGCCCACTCCACAGAGCTCTCCATGCTGAGGCCTTTTTTAGCCACATGACCAAGACTCCCTCTCCTTCCCTGCAGAAAACCTCCTCCCCAGCCAGGTTCATCTCACAGACCCACCTTCCCTCTACCACTCCTTTCAGCCCTCCCCTCACCTCCAAGCCAGATCCTATCCAAACTTCAGTCCCAGCTTGAGTAGAAGTGTTATAATGGAGTGATTATGAGAGATGGAGGTGACTAGAATTTTGACCAACACAGCCCCTCCAAAGTTAGATGAGACGATTAAGAATGAAAAGGTTGGCTTGTTCAAGTTACAAAGGAGGATAGAGGAAGAACCGGGACCGAAGCTCCCAGTTGAATACTCATTATGCTACACCATTGGGCTGATCTGCAGGCCAGGAATGCACTCAAAAAACATATTCCTGAGCCTCACTCCAATCCCCCTGAATCAGACTCTCTTGAAAGCTTATTTTTTAAAAGCTCACAAGATATCTTAACATTATGCCAGATTTGGGAACCACCACATCTCACGGCACCAGCTCCCAAAGCAGAGCTACATGTATAGTCAGTCTGGCCCCTGCTCCCAATTTATTGAGTAGTCTGGGCAAGTCAGTTTATCTGAGACTCTGTTTATGCATTGGTAGAATAAGTCAATTGAACCAGTTACCCCCCTAAGATCCCTTATAGCAATTCAGTTCTGCTATATCTAAGTGCTACTACCTTAGTTATGCTCAACATTTATCCATCTCTTCTGGCTGGCACTATTCTCCCCAGTCTCTGAGCATTTGCATAACATTTATTAAGGGCTAAATTATAATATATATGTGTAATATTCCATCTTATAATAATGTTTTGGGAGTGTCTCTGATGGAGCAGGTGCTCTACAAATGTTATTGCTAATGCTTACAACAACCCTAAAGGTATTAATATCCTATTTTAATAAAAAGAAACTGTCTGCAATGTGAAATAAAATTTTCAAGGTCATACCACTTGTAAGCCATAGAACTGGATTTCTAAACCAGGTCTGCCTGATTCCAGATGTCTTGCTCTGGCCACAATACCATGCTGCTTGTGATGTAAGTCATGTTTCCTTATTAAAAGTGTAAGCTCTCCTCATCATGCATCTCCTACAACACTAGCACCTAGCTGAGCATCAAGTATACCCTAAAAAATATTTGTCGACTTGATTAGTGGATTAACTTTCTCCTTCTACCTGGAGCATAGACCACATCTTTTCCATGTTGTGAAAAAAGTGCTAAGCCCAGAGCCCATCTGCAAGTTTTCAGTTAGCTCAGAGAGGTCAATTACATCTGTGTAGACTGCACCTGTTGAGTAAAGCTTAATTAATAGGCTTATCTTAGATTAAATGAGTGGAAGATACAGTACCTTAAGCAAAAGGCACTGGGGAACATGTTGACTTGGAGGGGGCATGTTTCATTTCTCTTGTTTCATGCCATCAAAACCACATTAATGAAAACATTTTATTAGTAGTAATAACAATAAAGATGAAAATCCATCCTCTCCTGATCCCTTACAAATGTTGTTTTCCAGTTTGAATCCTAAATCCTCGAGGGAGAAGAGGAAGGGAGTGTCACAAATCCAGATAATGATCTTGGGTATTACATTGTTCATTTGGAACTCTGATTTAGCTAAGTTGACAGATGTTGGAGAAAAACATGTCTAGCCTGAAAACTCTCTGGTGGCTGCCCAGCTGTGGTGGCAAAGAGGAGTGAGGTTTCCCAACAGAGCTTCACATTCATTTAGATTCAGGATTTGACATGCAAGGTAAAAATTGAAGTGCAATGATGTTAGAAACTGACTCCAGCCTGAGGCTTTGGGGACCAACAACTCAAGCCTAACCACACAGCTCACTCAAAGTCCTTGAAATTACTGTCGCTGGTTATGCCCCACTGTCTTGACACAACTGCCTTCCTTATTCCTAGTTACTATTTACACCAGAAAAAAGCACCTTTGTGTTAACCACCATCATGTAACACTTCCTTTGTTCTCTCCCCAGAGCAGTTTAGAAGAGGGGAATATTTAATTCACCTTTAAATGATATCAATTTCCCTAATGACAGTCCCAACTTATGGTTTTCCCAAAACAAATACAGAGGCACTCTGGGAAAAGAGCCACTCCAGAAAGGCAAAACCACAGAAAGGGTGATCTTTGATGTCCTTGGGCCTGAGTTGTCCCACATGAAAATGTTTTAAAAGGCATTTTGATCTCAAAGGAGAAAATCTCATCATTAAATATAAGGCAGAAGGCCTGCTCCTCCTCAGCAACAGTGGAGGGAGGTCAGCACTCAGCCTCTGCTTCAGAGAGCAGAGGTCAGATGAAGACAGTGCACAAGGCTCTCTGGGCTCAAAACCCCAAATAAACAAATGAGCCTGGATTTCAGAAATGCATAGCACAAAACTCACAGTACCTAAAAGGCCAAAATGTTTTCTGAGAAGCAGAAGCCTTCCCATAATCTGGAATATGTGGCTTAGAGCTTTGAGTGCTAATTTTTATCACACTGAATGTTATGGGAAGGAAAACCTGAGGGAGATACTTTAAACACGGTTAAACTAATTCCTAAAAAAGAAAAAGACATCAATAGTTAATCTGTCACTGTAAATGACTTCTAACCACTGCTCTGTTAGAAATACTAGTGTCCTAAACAGTTTGTTGGAAATACTAGCCTCCTCGTACCTGACCCCCTCCCCAAATAAATTATTTGCAAACAGGGTTTGAAAAGAGAATTTTAATGAAAGAGGAGTAACTTAGAGGTCAATAATGCCAGTGGGATGGAAGGGCTGTGGGGAGAAACCTGACCCTCACCCCTCACCCCTGAGTCATTACAGAATTCTTGAGGCTACCCTCTTGGACTTCTTCCTTCTCAGGCTCTGGGCCCTAGCTGTGTCCTGAACTATTTTGAAAGTCATCCATCTCCTTTACATGTCATTAGTAGGCTCGTTGTACCAGCATCAGCTCTGCTATAATCACATCAAAATTCACCTGTGTCTTGATACAAAACAGGAGAGCAAAGGTATTACTCCATCATCAATTGTCCATGGGAATGCTTAGAATTTGTATTGCAAAAGGGCCTCAAAGTCATCAGAGGAAGGCATCTACATCTAATATAGCCCCACAGAATAATAGCATAATTCCTCCTTCCCCCCATTTTAGGAACCTGGAGACAAAGGCTCCGAAGCAAGAGTTTATGTATCTTTCGTTTAAGTTTTGGGCTAGAGTTAGGTTTAGATCTATGGTTAGGGTTAGGGTTAGGGTTAGGCATATGGTTAGGGTTAAGGTTAGGACTAGGGTTAGACTTTGGGCTAGAGTTAGGGTTAGTTTTAGGATTACTGTTAGGTTTACGTCTAGGAATAGGGTTAGGGTTAGGGTTAGTGTTAGGGCTAGTGTTAGGGTGAGGGTTCCAGTAACAGTTAGGGTTAGGGCTAGGTTTAGGGTTAGGGTTTTGGTGAGGGTGTGGGTTATTGTTAGGGTTTGAGTTAATGTGAAGGTGAGCATGAGGATAGGGTGAGGGTTAGTGTTAGGGTTATGGTGTGCATGAGGTCCAGATGAGGGTTAGGGTTATGCTTAGTGTGAGGGTGGGAGTTAAGGTTAGCGTTTTCACTAGGTTTAGCCTTAGGGTTAGGGTTAGTTCTAGAGTTGGGCTTAAGGTTAAGGTTAGGGTTAGGCTAAGTGTAAGGGCTAAGGTTGGTGGTCTTGGGGTTCAGGTTAGAGTTAGGGCAAGGCTCTGTGTTAGGGTTAGGGTTAGGGTGAGGGCTAGGGTTAGTGTTAGGGTAAGGGTTAGTGTTAGGGCTAGGGTTAGGTTTAGTTTTCTGACTGGGGCTAGGTTTATGGTTAGGGTTATGGTTAGGTCTTGGGTTGGGGTTTGTGTTGCAGTTAGTGGTAGGGCTAGGGTAAGTTTTAAGGTTAGTGTCCGAGCTTGCATTATTTTTAGGATTACAGCTATAGTTATGTTTATGTTTAATGCTCTGGTAACGGTTAGGGTTTGGACTCAGGTTAGGGTTAGGATTAGTGTTGGCGATACGTCTAGGGTTAAGTTTGGCTTACAGGTAGGTTTATGTCTAGGGTTAGGGTTAGGGGTTTGCTAGGGTTAGAGTTATTTTTAGCATTAGGTTTAGGGTTACTGTTAGGTTTAGGGCTATGGTTTGTTTTTGGTTAGAGTTAGAGTCAGGATTATGGCTAGGTGAGGATTAGGGCTAGGGTTAGGTTAGGGTTAGTGCTATGGTTAAGCTTATGATTAGAGTTTGGCCTCTGGTTAGGGATAAGTTTAGCATTAGCCTTATGATTAGTGTTAGGGATTAGGCTAGTGTTAGGTTTAGAGTTAGGGTTAGATTTAGGGTTATGGCTAGGTTTATTTAGGCTTAGGTCCAGGGTTTGGATATGGTTAAGTCTAGGGTTAAGGCTACCAGTAGTGTTAGGGCTATCATTAGGACTTTGGCTGGGTTTAGGTTTAGGGCTAGTGTTGGGGTAAGACCTAGTGTAGGCTGACGGTTAAGGTTAGAGTTAGGGCTAGGTTTATGTTTAGGGTTTGGCCTACAGTTAGGGTTAATTTTAGCATTAGGGTAATGATTAGTGTTAGGGATTTGGCTAGTGTTAGGTGTAGGGTTAGTGTTATATCTAGGTTTAGTTTTAGGTTAAGGCTAAGGTTGGCGGACGGTTAAGGCTAGGGTTAGTGTTAGCAATAGGTTTAGGGTTACCATTAGGGCTTTGGCTGGGTTTAGGTTTAGGGGTAGTGTTGAGGTAAAGCCTAGAGTAGGTTGTAGTGTAGGGTCATGGTTAAGGATAGGTTTATGTTTAGAGTTAGGGATACTATTAGGGTATGGTTAGGGCTAGGATTATGGTTAGGAGTAGGGTTTGGGTTAGGGTTAGGTTATTTGATTAGGTTTAAGGTTTGGACTAGAGTTTGGGTTAGGTCTATGGTTAGGGTTAGGGTTAGGTTTAGGGATAGGGTTAGGGCTAGGGTTAGAGTTTGGGCTAGGGTTAGGTTAGTTTTAGGGTTACTGTTAGATGTGAGTCTAGGGATAGTGTGAGGGATGGGGTTAGGGCTAGGGTTATAGTGTGGTAGCGCTAGGGTTAGTGTTACGGTTATGGCTGGGTTTTGGGTTAGGGCTAGGGTTAGGTTCGGGTTTAGTGCTGACCTAGGTTCAGGGTTAAGGTTAGCAATCGGTTAGTGTTATGTTTAGGTCTAGGATTAGGGCTAGGTTTATGGTTAGGGTTTATTTTACGGTTAGTGTTAGATTTAAGGCTATGTTTAGGATTTTGTTAGGGTTAGTGTCAGTTCCCTGGCTAGGGTTAATTTAGGTTTCAGGCCTGGGTTATGGTTAGTATTAAGTCTAGGATTAGGGTTCTGGTTAAAGCTAGGTTATGGGTTAGGGTCAGGGTTATGTTTAGGTTTGGGGCTATTTAGGGTTATGGTTGGTGTTAATGTTATTAACTGGTGTAGAAATAGGGTTAACATTTGTTTTGGTGAATTATAGGGTTAGGCGTACGGTTTGGATTATGGATAGGGTTATGTAAACATTAGGGTTAACACTTTAGGGTAAGAGTCAATGTTAGGACTAGGGTTAGTGTTAGGGTTAGGTCTATGTTAGGGTTAGGTTTAGGGTTAGGGTTATGGCCAGGGTTAGGCTTAGGGCTAGGATTGGAGTTAGTTTTAGGTCTAGGTTTAGGGTTTGGATTCAGGTAGGTGTTAGGGCTTGGGTAGGGGTAGGCGTAAGTCTTGGGTTAGGGTTAGGATTATGGCTAGGTTATGGTTACGGTTAAGTTTAGGGTAGTTGCAGGTTTAGGGTTAGTATTAGGACTTGGGCTAGGGTTAGGTTTAAGGTTATTGTTAGAGTTAGGTCTAGGGTTAATTTTAGTGTTACATGTAGGTTTAAGTCTAGGATTAGGAGTAGGGTTTGGGCTAGGGTTAGTGTTATGTTTAGTGTTAGAGCTAGTGCTAGGGTTAAGTTTAGGGTTAGGGTTAGGGCTAGGGTTAGGGTTAGGGTTAGGTCCTGGGCTATGTTTAGGATTAGGGTTATGTTAATGTTAGGGTTAGGTTAGTGCTGGATTTTGGATAGTGTTATGGTTAGGGTTAAGACTGGAGTTAAGGTTAGTTTTAGCATTAGAACTAGAGTTAGGGTTATTATTAGGGCTAGGCTTATAGTTAGGGTTAGGTTTAGGGTTCAGGCTAGAGCTAGGGTTAGAGTTACTATTAGGTCTAGGGTTAGGGTTAGGAGTAGGGTTACAGTTAGGGTAAGTTTTAGGGCTAGGGCTAGGGTTAGGGTTAGCGCTAGAGTAAAGGTTAGAGTTAGGTTCTTTGTGTGTGAGGGTTAGGTTTTCTGTTATGGCTCTGTTGAGTGTGAGGTTTAGGGTTAATTTAGGATTAGTCCAAGGTCTGGAGTCAGAGTTAGGTTAGGGTTAGGGTGATGGTGATGATTTGGGTTAGCATTTGGGTAGGTTTACTGTTAAGGTTAGGTCTAGGGTTAGGGTTATGTTTAGTGTTAACATTAGGGTAAGTGTTAGGGCTAGACCTAGGTTTAAGATTAGGGCTAGGGTTAGGGCTAGGCTTAAGTTTAGGGTTAGGGTTTGGGTGACTTTGAGGGTTAGATTTACTGTTAGGGTTAGGTTGATGGTGAGGTTAGGGTTAGGGTTAGGGTTAGAGGTAGGTTAGAGGTAGGGTTAGTGTTACAGGTAAGTTAGGTTACAGGTAGGGTTAGGGTTAGGGTTAGGGTTTGGGTTATGTTTAGGATCAGGGTAAGTGTTAGGGTCATGGTCAAGTGTTAGGTCTAGGTTTAGGGTGTGGGTGAGGCTGATGCATAGGATTAGGATTAGTGTTAAGTCGAGTATAAAGGTGAAGATTTATGTCATGGGTAGGGTTAGCGCTAGGTTTAGGTTCAGAGTTAGGGGTAGATTTAGGGTTAGGTTCAAGGTTAGCATTAGAGTTAAGTTTAGGGTGAGGGCTAGGTTTAGGGATAGGGTTAGTATTAAGGTTATGGTTAATATTATGGCTACTGTTTGAGTTAGGGTTGGGACTAGGGTGTAGGTTAGGGTTAGGGTGAGAGTGAGGGTGAGGTTAAGGGTTAGGTTTAGGGTTGGGGGAGGGTGAGTGTGAGGGTTAGGTTGAGTTTTAGGGATAGGTTTAGGGTTCAGTTCAGGTTGTTGGTATGGGTGAGGGATAGGATTTATATTAGAACTAGGGTCTGGGTCAGAAAAAATGGTAGGGGTAGGGATAGGTGTTGGTCACCTTCAGGGTCACCATCAGTATCTTGGTCATGAGTAGGCATATAGTTGGGGTAGGGTCCGGGTTAGGGTTAGGGTTAGTGTTAGAGTTAGGGTCAAGGTCAGTGTCTGGGTTAGGTTAGGGTGAGGTCAAGTTCATGGTCATTGTCCAAGTTAGAGGTAGGTTCAGGGTCGGGTTCGGGGTTAGATTTTGGGTTAGGGTTAGGCTCAGGGTTAATACTAGGAATAGAGTAAGCATCAGGTTTAGGGTTAGTGTCAGAGTCAGGGTTAGGTTTAGGGTCAGGGATAGGGTTAGGGTCAGGGTCAGGGTCAGAGTTAGGGTCAGGGTCAGGGTTAGGTTTAGGGTCAGGGATAGGGTTAGTGTCAGGGTCAGGGTTCAGTTTAGGGTCGGTGTTAGTGTTAGAGTCAGGTCAGGGTTAGGATTAGGGTTAGGGTTAGTACTAATGTAATGCTTTGGGTTATGGTTAGGTTTAAGCTAGAGTTAGGGCTAGCACTAAGGTTAGGGTGAGAGTGAAGCTGAGGGTAAGGTTTACAATGAGGTTTAGGGTTAGTGTAGGTCTTGAGTAAGAATTAGAGTAAGGGTGAAGGTTAGGTTAGGATTATTGTCAGACAGGGTTACAGTTTGGGTTTTAGTCAGGGTCAGGCTTAGGGTTATAGTTAGTGTCAGGGTCTGGGTTACTGTTAGGGTTTTGGTCCAGGCCAGGGTCAGTGTCAAGGTCACTGCTAGGGTTAAGTTATGGTTATGTATCGGGTTATCTTTAGGGTGAGATTGTGAGTTAGAGTGACGGTGGGGTCAGCATTAGGTTTAGACTTAGGCTTAGGCTTGGGGTTAGGTCTAGCTTAGGGTTAGGTTTGGGATTAGGCCTAGAGCTAGGGTTATGGTTATGGTTAGGTCTGTGATTAGGGTTAGGTGTAGAGTTAGGTTTAGGGTTAGGGCTATGTCTACAGTTATGGATAGGCTTAGGGTTACAGTTGGGGTTAGTGTTAGGGTTAGGGTTAGTTTTAGGTTTAGGTTACAGGTAGGGTTAGGGTTAGGGTTAGGGTTTGGGTTAGGTTTAGGTTCAGGGTAAGTGTTAGGGTCATGGTCAGGATCAGGGTAATGGCATGGGTCAGGGTTAGGGTCATTTCAGGGTCAGTACCAAGGTCAGGGTCAGGGCCAATATAAGGATCAGTTTCCCTTTCAGAGTTAGTACTAGGGTCAGGGTAAGGTGAAGAGTCAGGGGTAGAGGTAGGTGTATTGTTAGGGATAGGTTAGTGTTAATGTTAGGGTTTGGGTTCGGGTTAGGTTCAGGGATATGGCTAGGGTTAATGTCAGAGTTAGGGTTAGCTGAGGATCAGGGTGAGGTTTAGGTTTAGAGTCAGGGATAGGTTTAGGGTTGGGGTCCGAGTCAGGGTCAGGGTCAGGGGTCAAGGTAGTGTTAGGTTAAGTTTAGGGTTAGGGTGAGGGTGAGGGTGAAGGTAAGGGTTTGGGTGATGTTTAGGTTTAGGGTTATGTTTAGGGTGAGGTTCAGGTTTGGGGAGGGTTAGGGTTAGTTTGAGTGTGAGAATGTGGTTTAGAGTGACGATCAGGTTGAGCATAATAGGGTTAGGGTTTGGATTAGTGTGAGTTTTAGAGTTATGGTGAAGGTGAGTATGACTGTTAAGGTGAGGAGTATGTGTAGGGTTAGGGTCAGAGTTAGGGTAAGGATTTCATGTCAGATTTAGCATTAGGATAGGCCTACGTTTAGGTTTAGGTTTAGCATTACGGTTAGGACTAGGGTAACAGTTTGGGTTAGGGTTAGGACTAGGCTAGAGATAGGGCAAGTGCTAGGGGGAAGGGGAGGGGAAGGGTGTGGGTAAAGTTTAGGGTGAGGATTAGGATGAGGTTTAGAACTAAGGTAGGGTTTGAGTAAGGGTTAGAGTAAGGGTGAGGGTTAGGGTCATTGTCAGGGTTAGCGTGAGGGTGTGGATGAGCATCAGGGTCAGTTTTAGGGTTAGGGTTAGTGTCAGGGTCAGGGTTAGTTTTAGGGTTATGGTCCAGGTCAGGGTTATGGTCAGGGCCAGTGTTAGGGCTAGGGTTAGTTTTAGATATAGGTTTATAGGTAGGATTAGGATTAGGGTTAGGTTTAGGATCAGGGTCAGGGTTAGGGTCATGGTCAGGATCAGGGTAAGGCTCTTGGTCAGGGTTAGGGTCATTGCCAGGGTCATGGTCAGGGTGAGGGTCAGGGCCTAGGTCAGGATCAGGATCAGGTTGAGAGATAGTGCTAGTGTCAGGGTCAGGGTGAAGGTCAGGATCAGGTGTAGAGCCAAGCATAGACGTGTCTGTATGGTCAGAGATAGGTTAGTGTTAGTGTTCTGGTTACGGTTAGGGTCAGGGCTATGGCTAAGATTAGGGTTAGGGTTAGGGTGGAGGTAAATTTTAGTTTACTGTAAGGGTTAAGGTGAAGGTCAGGGTGAGGGTTAGGGTTAGGACTAGTGTTAGGGTTGGGTTAGGGCTAAGGTTATGGTTAGGGTTAGAGTTAAGGTTAGGGTTAGGGCTCAGGCTAGGTTTAGGGGTCAGATTAGCGTTAGGTTTAAAGTTAGCTTTAAGGTTAGGGATAGTGTTGGGTATAGGATTAGGGTTAGGTTTAGGATCAGGGGTAGGGGTAGGGTTAGGATAAGGGTTAGGGTTAGGGCTCAGGCTAGCATTAGGGATACAGTTAGGGTTCCTCTTAGTGTTAGGGTTCAGACTGGGGTTAGGGTTACGTTCAGGGCTAGGGTTGGGATTAGAGCTAGGGTTAGGGCTATGTTGAGGTCTGGGATTAGGGTTTGGGTTAGGGTAATGATTAGATCTAGCTCTCTGGTTATGGTTAGGTTTAGAGTTAGGTTTGGCTTAGGGTAAGTGTTAGGGCTAGATCTAGGGTTAGGCTTAGGCTTACGGTTAGAATTAGGGCTAGGGCTAGGTTTAGGGTTACAGTTAGGGTTAGGGTTAGGTTTAGGTCTAGGTTTAGGGTTAGGTTTAGGGATACAGTTATGGCTAGGGCCAGGGTTAGGTTAAGGGTTAGTTTTAAGGTGAGGTCTAGTGTAAGGGTTAGGGTTAGTTTTAGGCTTAGGTCCCAGTATCATGTTAGGTTTAGGGATAGGGTTATGGTAAGTTTTAGTTTTAGGGTTAGGGTTATCATTACGGTTAGGATTTGAAATAGGATTGGGATTAGGGCTAATGTTACAGTTAGGGTTAGGTTTAAGTATAAGGTTAGGGCTACTGTTATGAATAGGATTAGGTATCATGTTATTGCTAGGTTAGTTTTACAGCTAAGGCTAGGGTTAAATTTAGGGTTATAGTTAGGGTTTGCTTTATGGTGAGGTTTAGCTCTAGTATTAATTTTATGGTCAAGTTATGTTTAGGGATAGCCTTATGGTTAGGGTTACTATTATGGTTAGATTGAGAGTTGGGGCTCGGTTTGGGTTCAAGACTAGGGTTAGGGATATGTTTAGGCCTAGGTTTAGTATTAGGCTTGATACAGAGTTAGGGTTAAACTAGGTTTGATTTATTGTTGGGTTTCGTGTTAAGGTTAGTGTAGGGTTAGGACTAGGGTTAAGATTTGGTTTAGGGCTAGCCTTAATTTAGGGTTAGTGTTAAGTTAGGTTTATGGTTAGGGTTAGGTCTAGTCCCAGGATTAGGGTTATATTTAGGGCTAGGGTTAGTATTAGGTTTAGGTTTAGGGTTAGGCTTAGGGCTGGGGTTAGAGTTTCACTTAGTATTAGGGTTATGTTTAGGGCTAGGTTTAGGTATAGGCTTAGGGCTAGGGTTAGGGTTAATGTTAGGTTTAGTGTTAGGCCCAGGGTTAATGTTAGAGTTAGGGTAAGGGTTAGGTCTAGGGTTGTGTTACAGTTAGGGTTAGGGTTTGTGTTAGTGTTAGGGTTAGGGTAATGACTTGGGCGAGGGTTAAGTTTAAAGTTAGGGTTTTGGTTAGAGTTAGGGTTATTTTTTGGGTGACATTGGTCTTAGGTTTGAGTTACGTTTAGGGTTTGGGTTTTAGCTAGTTTTTTAGGTATAAGGTTGGGTTAAGGTTAGGGTTACTCTTAAGGCTTGCATTTAGGTAAGGGTTAGGGTTAGGTTTAGTGCTTGGGCTATGTTTATGGATAGGGTTGATGTTGCAGCTAGGTCTAGGTTTTGAATTTGGTTAGGGTTGGAATTTGTGTTATGGTTAGGGCTATGGTTAGGTTTAGGCTTCCGATTTGGTTTATTATTAGCTTTTTGTTAGGGTTAGGTCTAGGTTTGATTTAGGGTTATGGTTAGGATTAATGTTAGGTATAGGCTAGAGATAGGATTACGGCTAGGATTAGCATTAAAGTTATGGCTAGGTTTAGGGTTTCAATTATGGTTAGGGTTTGCATTACAGTTAGGGTTAGGGCTAGTACTAGGGTTGGGGTTAGGGTTAGGATTTGGGTTAGGGTTAGGGTTATGGTTGGGCTAGGGTTAGGTTTAGGGTCAGGATTAGGGTTAGGATTAGGGTTAGGGTTACAGCTTGTGCTAGGGTTAGTTTTAGGCTTGGTGTTAGGGTTAGATTTAGAGTTACTATTATGGTGTTGTCTAAGGTGAGGTTTAGTTTTAAGTTTAGGGCTTAGTATAGGGTTAAGCTTAAGAATAGTGTTATGGTAATGATTAATTTTAGGGTTAGGGTTGATATTATGGCCAGGGCTTGGATTAGGATTGGGGTTAGGGCTAGGGTTAGAGATAGGGTTAGGTTTGAGTAGAAGGTTAGGGCCTTTGTTAGGGTTACCATTATGGTTAGTGTTATAGTTAGGGCTTGGGCTAGGCTTAGATTTATTATTAGAGTTAGTGTTAGCGGTCAGTCTAATTTATGCATAGGGTTGGGGTTAGGGTTAGGTCTAGTGTTATGATAGGGTTAAGGATAGGATTAGGGCTAGGATTAGCCTTAAGGTCAAGGCCAGGGTTACATTTAGGATTATGGTTAGGGTGTGCATTATGGTTATGATTAGGGCTAGGGTTAATGTTATGGTTAGGTTTATGTTTAGGCGTGTCCTTATGGTTAGGGCTACTGTTATGGTTAGATTTAGGGTTAGGGCTAGGTTTAGTGTTATGTTTAGGACTAGGTTAGGTTAAGGGTTAGGTTTTAATTTAGATTTACTCTTAGGGCTAAGGTTAGGATTATGCTTAGTGTTAGGCATAAGGTTAGGTTTAGGGTTAGGACTAGGGTTAATGTTTGTGTTTGGGCTAGGGTTAGGATTACTGTTAGGGCTGGAGTTGGGAATAGGTTTGGGGTAGGATTATGGTTAGGGTTTGTGTTAGGGTTAGGGTTAGGGCAAGGGTTTGGTTACAGATAGGGTTAGGGTTAGGGTAAGGTTTCAGGCTATGGTTAGGTTCAGGTTTAGGGTTAGCATTATGGTTAGGATTAAGGTTCCATTTATTGTTAGGGCTAGTATTAGTTAGGGAAGGGTTAGGGATAGGGCTAGGGTTTGCATTAGGGTTATATCTAGGGTTAGTGTTAGGTCTATGGTTAGGTTTAGGGTTAGTGTTAGGAATAGAGTTAGGTACAGCGTTAGGACTAGTGCAGTGATATACTTAAGGTTAGGGTTAGGTATAGGATTATGGTTAGGGTTTGCATTACAATTATGGTTAGGGCTAAGGGTAACATTTTGGTTAGGTTTATATTTAGGTCTATCCTTATGGTTAGGGTTACTGTTAGTGTTAGATCTAGGGTTCTGTTTAGAGTAAGGGTTAGGTTTAAGGTTAGGGTTAGGATTAGGGTTATGTTTTGTCCTAGAGTTAGGGTTAGGTTTGGGTCAGGTTTAGGGTTAGGGCAATGGTTAGATTAAGTATTACAGTTAGGTTTAGGGTTAGGACTATGTTTAGCATTAGGGCCAGGGTTTGGTTTATTGTTAGGGTGGGGGCTAGGGTTGGAGTTAAGGTTAACATGGTCTAGGTATATGGATAGGGTTAAGGTTAGAGTTAGCGTTAGGTTTAGGGTTAAGGTTAGGGTTAGGGTTAGGGCTAGGGCTAGGGTTATGTTTCAGCTGGGTTAGTTTTAGATTTAGGATTAGGGTTATGCTTATGACTAGGGTTAAGGTTACTTAAAGGTTTAGGTTTGTGCTCAGGGTTTATGTTAAGGCTAGGGTTAGAGTTAGGTCTAGAATTACGGTTGTTAGGCTTAAGGTGATTACAAGGTCATTGCTATGGTTAGGATTAGGGGTGCATAAGGTTGAGTGTTAGGGTGATGCTTATGGTGAATTTTCAGTTGAGGGTTAGGGACAGTTTTAATGTTAGGGTGAGGGTGATGATGGTTTGAGGATTAGGGTCAGGTTTAGGGTTAGGTCTAGGTTTAGAGCTAGGGTCAGGGTTAGGGTTTTGTTTAGGGCTAGCCTTAAGATAGCATTAGTGTTATGGTTAGGATTAGGGACAGGGTTAGGTTAGGGTTAGTTCCAGGCTTAGGGTTATATTTAAGGCTTGTGTTAGACTTAGGTTTAGGGCTAGTGTTAGGCTTACAGTTAGGCTTTGGGTTATGGTTAGGATTAGGGTAAGAGCAAGAATTAGGGTTAGGATTACGGTTAGAGTTATCAATCCAGGTAAGAATTACTTTTGGTTTAGGGTTAGGGTTATGGTTAAGGCTAGTGTTAACTTAGGGTTAGTGTTAAAGTTTGGGGTAGTGTTAGGCTTACAGTTAGGATTAGGTTTAGTTCTAGATTTAGGACTAGGGTTTGGTTTAGGATTAGGGTTAGTATTAAGCCTAGTGTTAGGGTTAGTGTTAGATTTAGAGTTAGGGTACAGTTACTGTTAGGTGTAGGTTTGGGCTAAAACTAGCGTTACAGTTAAGGCTCTGCATTGGGGTAAAGGTTTGGGTTAAGGTTAGGGCTTGGCCTAAGGTTAGGTTTATGGTTAGTGTCAGGGTTAGGTCTATGGTTAGCATTACAATTAAGGATTTTGTTAGAGTTACGGTTATGGTTAAAGTTAGGGTTATGTTTAGGGTTAGGGCTAGGGTTAGTGTTGTGGTTAGGTTTATGTTCAGTGCTAGCCTTATCATTAGGGTTACTGTTATGGTTAGGTTTAGAGTTAGGGTTAGGTTTAGGGTGAACCATGGTGTTAGAGTTCATTTAGGGGTAGGCTTAGGGTTAGGTTTGGCATCAGGGTTAGGGTTAGGGCTAGGCTTAGGGTTAGGTTTACAGTTTGTGTTAAGGTTCAGACTAGGGTTAGGGTTAGGGTTAGAGTTAAAGTTAGGATGATGGTGTGGGGGTGTGGGATAGGGTTGCATTAGGATTAGTGTTAGTGTTAGGGTTAGGGTGAGTGTGAGGTCACAGTGAGGGTAGGGTTAGGGTTGCATGAGCATTAGCATTAAGGATAGGGTTAGGATTAAGGCTAGGTTTAGGGCTAAGGTTAGGGTTACAGTTAGAGTTAAGGTTATGGCTACAGCTAGGGCTAGGGTTAAGTATAGGCTTAGGGCTAAGGTTAGTGTTAGAGTTAGCATTAGGGTTAGATTTAGGGTTAGGGTTACAGTTAGGGTTAAGGATATTTTTAGGGCTAGAGTTTACATTGTGGCTAAGGCTTGTATTGGAGTAACAGTTCGGGTTAAGTTTAGGGCTTGGGCTAGGGTTGGTTTACGGTTAGCGTTAGGGTTAGGTCTAGGTTTAGCATTACCTTTAATGCTTTTGTTAGATTTAAGCTTATAGTTACGGTTAGGGTTAGGGCTAGGGTTAGTTTTATGGTTAGGTTTATGTTCAGGACTAGCTTTGTTGTTCGGGTTACTGATAGGGTTAGGTTTAGGGTTAGATTTAGGTCTAGGGTGAGCAATAGTATTAGGTTTATGTTTAGGGGTAGGGTTAGGGTTAGGGTTAAGGTTAGGTTTAGTGTTATGGTTCTGCTTTGGGTTAGGCTCAGGGTGTGGGCGATTTTAGTGTGAGGGTTAGGGTTAAGGTTAGGACTAAGAGTAGGGTAGGAGTTTTGTTTAAGAAACCTTATTATTAGGGTTAAGGTTAGGTTTAATGTTAGGGCTAGGGTTACGGCTAGTGTTAGGTTTAGGGTCCGGGTTAGGGTCATGTTTAGGGCTAGCTTTATGTTAGGGATAGTGTTAAGGTTAAGTTTAGCATTAGGGTTAGGTTTAGGATTATTTCCAGTTTTAGGGTTATATTCAGGGCTAAGTTTAGGGTTATGCTTAGGGTTAATGTTAGGATTTTGATTACAGTTAGGGTTAGGCTTAGGTCTAGGTTTAGGGCTACTGTTGGGGCTAGGCTTAGGGCTAAAGTTATTGTTAGGCCTAAGGCTACTGTTAGGGTTAGGGTTAGGGTTAGTGTTAGGGATAGGGTAGGGGTGAAGGTGTGGTTTAAGGTGACAGTGAGGTTGAGGATGAGGGATAGGGTTATAGTTAGCGTTATTAATTGGGTTAAGGCTAGGGTTAGCATTACAGTTAATGCTAGGGTTCGTTTTAGGTTTAGGGACAGCGTGAGGGTTAGGGATTGGGATAGGGTTTGGGTTATGTTTAGGATTAGGGTTAGGGCTTGGGCTAGGGTTAGGTTTAGGTTTAAGTTTAAGGATAGGTTTAGGGTAGGTTTTAGGGTGAAGTCTAGGGTTAGGGTAGGTGTAAGATTAGTGATAGTGCTAGTGTTAGGGATAGGCTTAAGGCAAGTGTTAGGTTTATAGTTAAGCCTGCATTGGAGTAAGTTTTAGGGTTAGACTTGGGGCTTTTGCAAGGGTTATGTTTAGGGTTAGTGTTGGGGTTAGGTCTAGGGTTAGGGATAGTGTTAGGGTTAGGCTTAGGATTAGAGTTAGTGTGAGGGTTAGCGTTTGTGCTATGTTTAGGGTTAGGTTTAGTGTTAGGGTTAGGTTTATGGTTCCTGTATTGTTAGAGAAAGGGTTAGTATTAGGTTTATTGCTAGGGTTATGGCTTGGGCTTGTGTTAGGGTGAGTGTTAGTGTGATGTTTAGGGTTATGGTTAGGGTTAGTTTTGGGGTTACAGTTAGGTTAGGGTTATGGTAAGGTTTAGTTTTAGCGCTAGGTTTATTTTTAAGTCTAGGGCTTGGATTAGGTTTAGGATTAGGGCTAGTGTTAGAGTTACTGTTAGGTTTAACTATAGGGTAAGGGCTACTGCCATGGTTCTGGTTACAGTTACAGTTAGGGCTTTGGCTTTGGTTTGGGTTAGGATTACGGTTAGTGTTTATGTTTGGTCTAAGTTTAGGGTTAGGGTTAGAATTAATATTAGGGATAGAGTTAGGGCTAGGTTTAGCATTAAGGTTAATTCTGGGATTAGGATAGGGTTGCAGTTAGGGTAAAGGTTACGGTTAGGGTTAGGGCTAGGTTTAGTCTTACGTTCAGATTTATGTTTATGGCTGGCCTTATGGTTAGGGTTACTGTTAGTTTTCGGTTTAGACTTAGGGCTAGGTTTAGTGTTAGGTGTAGGTTATGGTTATGTTTATGGCTAGGTTTAAGGTTAGGTTTTGGTTCAGCATTAGGGTTAGGAATAGGTTTATGGTAACAGTTACATTTAGGTTTACGGTTAGGGTTAGGGTTAGGATTAGCATAAGGGTTAAGGATTACTGTTATGGCTCGGGCTAGGGTTAAGTTTAGCATTAGGGTTAGGGTTAGTGTTAGAGTTAGCTCCAAGTTTATGGTTAGGGTTAGGATTAGAGTTCAGATTTGGGTTAGGGTAGGTTTAGGATTAGGGCTAGGTGTAGGTCATGGTTAACTAGGATTAGGGTTCCATTTACGGTTGAGGTTGTGGGAAGTGTTAGCATTATGGTTAGGGTTAGTATTATGTTTAGGGCTTGGGTCAGGGTTACAGTTAGGGTTAGCATTAGTGTTATGGTTAAATTAAGGGTCATGGTTATGGTTGGGGCTAGGGTTACATTTAGGACTAAGGTTAGGGTTATGTTTATGGTTAGCATTTTGGTTAAGGCCATGGTTAGTTTTAGAATTAGGGCTAGCTTATGGTTAAATTTAGGGCTAGTCTTATGTTTTCACTTAGGGTAAGGTTTAGGGTAAGGGTTAGGTCTAGAATTAGGATTATGGTTAGGAATAGGGTTAGCATTAGGGTTACTGTTAGGGCTAGTGTTAGGTTTAGGTTTAGGTTAGGGTTTGGTTTAAGGTTAGCCTTATGGTTAAGGATAGGGTTAGGGCCTGGGTTAGGGTTAGGGTTATAGTTAAGTTAGAGTCTCATTTATGATTAGAGTTATGGTTAGATATAGTGTTATCATTAGGGTTATGGTTAGGGCTAGCATTACAGTTAGGGCTAGCTTTAGGTTTATGGATGCTGTTAGGGTGAGCTTTAGGGTTAGGATTGGGGTTAGGGGAAGGCTTAGGATTATGTTAAGGGTTAGGGTTAGTGTTAGGGTGATGGGTAGGGATAGGCCTAGGGTTAGGTTTATGGTTAGAGCTAGGGGTAGGGTTAGGGCTAAGTGTATGGTTAGGTTTAGGGTTGGTGTTATGGTTCAGGCTAGTGTTAGGTTTAGGGTTATGGACAGGTTTATGGTAAGTTTCAGTTTTAGGGTTAGGATTTATACTAGGACCAGGGCTTGGATTATGGTTAGTAGTACTGCTAGGGTTAGGGCTAGGTCTAGAGTTAGGGTTAGAGTTAGGGCTATTGTTAGTGTTTGAAGTAGTGTTCGGTTTAGGGTTAGGGCTTGGGTTACAGTTAGGGTTAGGCTCTGCATAAGTTTTGGTTTAGGTCTAGGGTTAGGGTTAGGGTTAAGTTTAGGATTAGTTTTAGCCTTAGGGTAGGTTTAGGGTTTGGATTAGAACTATGGTTAGGAATAGGGATAGGGTTAGTGCTAGGGTTAGCATTATGGTTAAGGCTAGGGGTGTGGTTAGGGTTAGGATTATTGTGGTTATGGTTATGGTTAGGGTTAGGGTTAGGGTTATTGTTATGTTTTGATTTGTGTTTATGTCTGGCCTTATGGTTATAATTACTGTTAGTTTAGGTTTATGGTTAGTGCTAGGTTTAGGATTAGAGCTAGGGTTAGGATTATGTTTTGGACTATGTTTATGGATAGGTTTAGGGTCAGGTTAGGGTTAGATATAGGATTATGATAATGGTCAGGATTGGGTTTATGTTTTAGGGTTATGGTCATGATATAGGTTTAAGTTTATGATTAGGTTTAATGTTTGCTCTAGGGTTAGTGTTATGCTTAGTGTTAGGGTTATGTGTAGGGTTTTGATAGTTTTATGGGCAGGGCTAGTGGTAGATGTATGGTTAGTTGTTAGCGTTAGGGCTACAGTTAAGGTTAGAATTATGTTTAGGGTGAGGGTGATGGTTAGGTTTACTCCTAGGGTTGAGTTTAGGGTTAGGTTCATGGTACTGTTTAGGGTTAGGGCCAGTTTTATGGTTAGGGTTAGTCTTACGGTCAGTTTTATGGCTCTTGTTAGGGTTATGCTTCAGGCTAGGATTAGGCATAGGGATTATGGGTTAGGGTTATGGTTAAGCCTGGGTTAGGTTTGGATTTAGGTTTACTGTTACAGTTAGTTTTAGGGTTAGGTCTAGCATTAGGGTTAGGTTTGGGGCAGGGTGATACTTAGGGTTAGGGCTAGGGTTTAGGTATGATTAGGGCTAGTTTTATGGTAAGGATTAGTGTTATTATTATGTCTAGGGTTAGTTTTAGTTTAGTTTTAACCCCAAACCTACCCCTAGGGTTTAGGCTATGGTTAGGGTTAGGGTTATGTTTATGGTGAAGTCTTGGGCTGGGGTTCATGTTAAGTTTTGAGTTAAGGTTATGATTAGGCTTAAAGTTTGTGCTACGATTAGGTTTTTGGTTTAGTTTTAGGTTAGGGCTAGGGCTTTGTTATGTTTATGGTTAGCACTAGTTTTAGGGTTATGGTTAGGGTTAGCATTAGGGCTACATTTCAGCTTAGTATTAGGTTTACTGTGAGTTGAGGGTTAGGTTTACCCTTAAGGTTAGAATTGGGGTGAGTTTTAGAATTAAGGTGGGCTTAAATTTAAGGCTTGTGTTAGGGTTTGGATTACATTTAGAGTCAGTGTTAATGCTAGAATAAGGGTTAGGGTTAGGGTTAGGGTTATGTTTAGCATTATGTGCTAGGAATAGGGTTATGGTTATGGTTAGGATAGGGTTAGTGTTAGGGTTATGGCTTGGGCTAGTTTTAAGGTTATGGTTAGGTGTAAGGTTAGCATTAGGGTTAGGGGTAGTTTTAGGGCTAGGTTTACCATTATGGGTCAGGGTTAGGATTAGGATTAGGATAGCTTTGGAGTTACAGCTTGGGCCACTTTTAAGGTTAGGGTTATGTCAAAATTTAGAGTTAGAGTTAGGGTTAGGGTTAGCATTAGGATTATGTTTAGTGTTAGGGTTATGGTTTGTGTTATGGCTTGGGCTAGGGTTAGGTTTAGTGTTAGGGCTTGGCTAAGCTTAAGGTTAGGCTTAGGGTTATGGTATGATTATGGTTAGGACTAGCTTAGGGTTAGGGTTAGGTTTAGGGCTAGGGTCAGGGTTACGTTTAAGGTTAGGGCTACAGTTAGGTTTAGGTTTAGGGATATGGTTAGGCTTATGGTTAGGGCTAGGGTTAGTGTTAGCTCTTGGGCTAGGGTTAGGGTTACAGTTACTGTTGGGATTAAGGCTAGGGTTTGGGGTAAGTTTAGTGCTAAATTTTTGTTAGGTTTAGGACTAGTTTTACAGTTATATTTAGCATTAGTTTTGGGGTATGTGTAGAAAGAACTAGGGCCACAGTGAGGTTTAGGGCTAGGGCTTGGGTGAGGTTCAGGATTACAGCTAAAGTTAGTGTTAAGCCTAGAATGAGGGTTAAGGTTAGAGTTAGGGTTATGGGTAGTTTTAGGGGTAGGGTTAGGGCTAGGGCTAGATTTAGGGTTATGTTTAGCATTATGGTTAGGGTTAGTGTTAGGGCTAGAGCTAGGATTATTGTTAGGGTTAGGGTTAAGTTTAAGGTTATTACTATGGTTATTGTTATCCTTAGGTTTAGGGTTAAGGCTATGGTTCATGTTAGGGTTAGGTTTCGGGTGAGGGTGAGTGTTAGATTTACTCTTAGGGTTAGGGTGAGGGTGAGGGTTAGGCTTAGGGTGAGTGTCATGGTCAGGTTTAGTGTTATTTTCAGGGTCAGATTTACAGTTGGTGTCAAATTTAGGGTTCATATTAGTGTCAGAGTCAGGATCAGGGTTAGTGTTAGTGTCAGGGTTAGAACTCAGGTTAGGGCTTGGGTTAGATTCAGGGTCAGGTCAGGCCTTCGGTCTGGGTAAGTGTTAGGGTTGTATATAGGGTTAGGTTGAGGATGAGTGTATGGGTTAGGGTGACAGAGCTGGTGATGGTGAGTGTTAACATTGGGGTTACAGTTAGGGCGTGGTTTAGGATTAGGGTTTGGACTAATGTTAAGGCTATGGTTAGGGCTAGGGTTAGGGCTAGTGTTAGTGTTAGGCCTAGGGTTACGGCCAGGATTAGGGTTTTGTTCAGTGTTAGGGTTAGGGCCAGGTTTAGGGTTATAATTAGGGCTAAGATTATGGTTAAGTTTAGGGGTAAGGATAAGGCTATGGTTAGGGTTAGGTTTAGGTTTAGGTTTGGGGATATCATTTGGCTACTCTTAGGGCTAGGGTTAGGGTTAGGGATAGGTTGAGTGTTAGTGTTAGTGCTTGGTCTACCTTTATTTTTAGGGTTAGGCTTAGGGTTAGATTTAGGGTTAGGTTTAGGGCTAGTGTTAGGAATTAGGTTAGTGCTAGTGTTTACATTTACGGTTAAGGGTCCAGTTCTGTTTAGGTTTATGGATAGTTCTTGGGCTATCTCTAGTTAAGCTAACTCTAGTTAGGGTTATGGCTAGGGTTAGGATTAGATTGGGACTAGGTTTAGGGTTATGTTTATATTAGGTTTGGGGTGGGTGTTATTACTAGGGCTGTGGTTAGGGTTAGGTTAGGGTTGGGCTATCTCTAGTTGGGCTAACTCCAGTTAGGGTTACAGATAGAGTTAGGATTGGATTGGGGCTAGGTTTAGGGTTATGTTTATGTTAGGTTTGGTGTTAGTGTTGGGACTAGTGCTACAGTTAGGGTTAGGGTTATGGCTAGGTCATGGTTAGGATTATAGCTAGAGTTAGGGGTAGGGTTAGGGCTAGAATTAGGGTTATGGTTAGGGTTACAGGGAGCTTTAGGGCTAGGGTTAGATTTATGTTTAGACTTATTGTAGGATTACTGTTAGGGCTAGAGCTAGGGTTATGTTTAGGGTTAGCATTAGGGTTCAAGTTAAGTTTCTGATTAGGATTATGATTAGTTTTAAGGTTTGGTCTAGGGTTAAATTTAGGATTTAGTTCTAGGGTTGGGGCTAGGGCTTTGTTAGATTTATCATTTGGGCTACAGTTAGGGTTGTGGTTAGGGTTAACATTAAGGCTACAGTTAACATTATGGTTAGCTGTACAGTGAGTGTGAGGTTTAGGTTTCCTCTTAGGTTTAGGGTTACCCTGAGAGTTGGGGTTAGGGTTAATGTTAGGACTAGGGTTAGGGTTATGGTTAGGGTAATGGTTAGGGTTAGGGATAAGGCTAGATTTGGGATTGTTTAGGGTTATGGTTGGGGCGATGGTCATGGTTAGTGTTAGCTTTAGGGTTAGGGCTAATGTTAGGGTTAGTGCTACAGTTAGGTCTAGGGTTAGGGCTTGGTCCTGGTTTATATTTAGGTTTAGTGTTAAGGTTAGTTTTAGGGTAAGGACTAGAGTTAGGTTTAGGGTTAGGTTTAGAGTAGGAATAAGGTTAGGGTAGCATTAGGGTGATGGTTAGAGTTACAGTTTGGAGTTTGGTTAGGGTTATAGTTCAGGTTTGGGTTAGTGCTAGGGTTAGGTTTAAGTCTAAAGTTTGGGTTAGATTTAGGGTTAGGCCTTGGATTAGGGTTAGGATCAGGGTTAGTGTTGGGGTTAAGGACAGGATTAGAGTGAGCAGTAGGTTTATGGTTAGGCCTAGGGTTAGAGTTAAGGGTAGGGTTAGATTTAGGGTTAGGGCTTGGCCTAGGTTTGGATTTAGGGTTAGGGCAAAGACAAACACCTATCGGACAAGCTGAAATCAAGAAGCGTCCACAGGGCAGTTTGCTGCCTGGTTCCCAGAATGTGCGCTCCACATGAATCTTAACAGCCACAGCTGAGTGGGTTTCTGGCCTAGCTTACTTCTTCAAATGGAAAGTAGTCCGAGATCATCTCAGCTCTAATCCAACGTTTCTAGTAGACTCAGAAGAATATGCTTAGGAACTACGCATCTGCATTCTGCCTTGTTCGGGGAGAGCGGTCTGTTCACTGAACGCTCAAGCACACTCCCCAGTAAGAGATAGAACTGCGTGTGTTTCTGCACACTGTTAGTTCTTCAAAGGGAATTTCTTCCCAGTCCTTCTCAGCTCCAATGAGAAGCTTGTATTTGCTGTGCAACTAGATTCCTAAGCAGCTACTTGCAAGCCACTATCACACAGAGCCTTCTGGCAGCATCCAAGGAAGAGCTATCGCCGGCTGCTCCACTCTGTGTTTCCATGCATATGTGAGGTGAGCTAGTAACTTAAGAGCTGGAGAGAGTGTGTTTCTGGAGAATGTTACTTCTGCAAAGGGAAGTTTCAGCCAGTGCTTCTCAGCTCTAGGGCAGAGTGTGAGGCTGCTGTAGAAGGAGTTCACTAAGCCACTGTTTCTATGCCGGGAAGACAAACACCTATCCGACAAGCTGAAATCGAGCAGCATCCACAGGGCACTCTGCTGCCTGGTTCCCAGAATGGGCGCTCCTGATGAATCTTAACAGCTACAGCTGAGTGGGTTTCTGGCTGAGGTTATTTCTTCAAATGGAACTTATGCGGATTTCATCTCAGCTCTATTCCAACGTTTCTAGTAGACTCAGAAGAATATGCTTGGGAACTATGCATCTGCATTCTGCCTTGTTCGGGCAGAGCGGCCTGTTCACTGAACTCTCCTGCACACTCCCCAGTAACAGATAGAACTGCGTGTGTTTCCGCTCACTGTTAGTTCTTCAAAGGGAAGTTCTTCCCAGTCCATCTCAGCTCCAGTGAGAAGCTTGTACGTGCTGTGCAACTAGATACCTAAGCAGCTACTTGCAAGCCTCTATCACACAGAAGCTTCTGGCAGCATCCAAGCAACAGCTATCGCCAGCTGCTCCACTCTGTGTTTCCATGCATATGTGAGGTGAGCTAGTAACTTAAGAGTTAGCAGAGAATGTGTTTCTGAAGAATGTTACTTCTGCAAAGGGAAGTTACAGTCAGTGCTTCTCAGCTCTAGGGCAGAGTGTGTGGCTGCTGTAGAAAGAGTTCTCTAAGCCACTGTTTCTCTGCCGGGAAGACAAACAGCTATCAGACAAGCTGAAATCGAGCAGCTTCCACAGGGCACTCTGCTGCCTGGTTCCCAGAATGTGCGCTCCAGCTGAATCTTAACAGCTACAGCTGAGTGGGTTTCTGGCTTAGGTAATTTCTTCAAATGGAACTTATCCCGAGTTCATCTCAGCTCTACTCTAACGTTTCTAGTAGACTCAGAAGAATATGCTTGGGAACTACGCATCTGCATTCTGCCTTGTTCGGGCAGAGCGGCCTGTTCACTGAACTCTCCTGCACACTCCCCAGTAAGAGATAGAAGTGCGTGTGTTTCTGCACACTGTTAGTTCTTCAAAGGCAAGTTCTTGCCAGTCCTTCTCAGCTCCAGCGAGAAGCTTGTGCTTGCTGTGCAACTAGATTCCTAAGCAGCTACTTGCAAGCCACTATCACCCAGAGCCTTCTGGCAGCATCCAAGCAAGTGCTATCGCCTGCTGCTCCACTCTGTGTTTCCACGCATATGTGAGGTGAGCTAGTCACTTAAGTGTTAGGAGAGAGTGTGTTTCTGGAGAATGTTACTTCCGCAAAGGGAAGTTACAGCCAGTGCTTCTCAGCTCTAGGGCAGAGTGGGAGGCTGCTGTAGAAAGAGTTCTCTAAGCCACTGTTTCTCTGCCGGGAAGACAAACACCTATCCGACAAGCTGAAAGCGAACAGCTTCCACAGGGCACTCTGCTGCCTGGTTCCCAAAATGTGCGCTGCAGATGAATCTTAACAGCTACAGCTGAGTGGGTTTCTGGCCTAGGTTATTTCTTCAAATCGAACTTATACCGAGTTCATCTCAGCTGTACTCCAATGTTTCTAATAGACTCATAAGAATATGCTTGGGAATTACGCATCTGCATTCTACCTTGTTCGGGCAGAGCAGCCTGTTCACTGAACTCTCCTGCACAATCCCCAGTAACAGATAGAACTGCGTGTGTTTCCGGACACTGTTAGTTCTTCAAAGGGAAGTTCTTCCCAGTCCTTCTCAGCTCCAGGGAGAAGCTTGTACTTGCTGTGCGACTAGATTCCTAAGGAGCTACTTGCAAGCCACTATCACACAGTGCCTTCTGGCAGCATCCAACCAAGAGCTATCACCGGCTGCTCCACTCTGTGTTTCCATGCATATGTGAGGTGAGCAAGTAACTTATGTGTTAGGAGAGAGTGTGTTCCTGGAGAATGTTTCTTCTGCAAAGGGAAGTTACAGCCAGTGCTTCTCAGCTCTAGGGCAGAGTGTGTGGCTGCTGTAGAAAGAGTTCTCTAAGCCACTGTTTCTCTGCCGGGAAGACAAACACCTATCCGACAAGCTGAAAGCGAACAGCTTCCACAGGGCACTCTGCTGCCTGGTTCCCAGAATGTGTGCTTCAGATGGATGTTAAGAGCTACAGCTGAGTGGGTTTCTGGCCTAGGTTATTTCTTCTAATGGAACTTATACCGAGTTCATCTCAGCTCTACTCCAAAGTTTCTAGCAGTCTCAGAAGAATATCCTTGGGAATGATGCATGTGCTATCTGCCTTGTTCTGGCATAGTGGCCTTTTCACTGATCTCTCCTACACACTCACCAGTAAGTGTGGGGATGAAGCCGCTTGAGAGCTAGAACTGAGTGTGCTTCTGCAGACTGTTAGCTCTTCAAAGGGAAGTTCTCCCCCATCCTTCTCAGCTCGAGTGAGAAGCTGGTACTTGCTGGGAAAATAGATTCCTAAGCAGGTAATTGCAAGCCACTATCACACAGAGCCTTCTGTCAGGATCCAAGAAAGAGCTTTCACCCGGTGCTCCACTCTGGGTTTCCATGCAGGTCTGAGGAGAAGTAGTTAAGTTAGGAGTTAGCAGAGAGTGTGTTTCTGGAGAATGTGACTTCTGCAAAGGGAATTTAGAGCCAGTGGTTCTCAGCTCTAGGGCAGAGTGTGTGGCTGCTGTAGAAAGAGTTCTCCAAGCAACTGTTTCTCTGCAGGGAAGACAAACACCTATCAGACAAGCTCGAATCGAGCAGCTTCCAGGGTCTCTCTGCTGCCTGGTTCCCAGAATGTGTGCTCCAGATGAAGCTTAAGAGCTACAGCTGTGTAGCTTTCTTGCCTAGGTTATTTCTTCCAATGGATCTTATACGGAGTTCCTCTCAGCTCTACTCCAAAGTTTCTATCAGACTCAGAAGAATATCTTTGGGAATTATGCATCTGCATTCTGCCTTTTTATGGCAGAGCGGCCTTTTCACTGAACTCTCCTTCACTCTCCCCCGTAAGTGTGGGGAGGAAGACCCTTAAGAGCTAGAACTGAGTGTCTTTCTGTACACTGTTAGTTCTTCAAAGGGTAGAACTCACCAGTCCTCCTCATCTGTAGTGGGAAGCTGGTACTTGCTGTGCAAATAGATTCCTAAGCAGCTCCTTGGAAGCCACTATCAAACAGAGCCTTCTGTCAGGCTCCAAGAAAGTGCTTTCGCCCAGTGCTCCACTCTTTGTTTTCATGCAGATTTGAGATGAATTAGTAAGTTAAGAGTTAGGAGAGAGTTAGTTTCTGGAGAATGTGACTTCTGCAAAGGGAAGTTACACTCCGTGCTCCTCAGCTCTAGGGCAGAGAGTGTGGCTGCTGTAGAAAGAGTTCTCCAAGCAACTGTTTCTCTGCAGGGAAGACAAACACCTATCAGACAAGCTCGAATCGAGCAGCTTCCAGGGTCTCTCTGCTGCCTGGTTCCCAGAATGTGTGCTCCAGATGAAGCTTAAGAGCTACAGCTGTGTAGCTTTCTGGCCTAGGTTATTACCTCAAATGGATCTTATACGGAGTTGATCTCAGCTCTATTCCAAAGATTCTATCAGGCTCAGCAGAATATCTTTGGGAACTATGCATCTGCATTCTGCCTTGTTATGACAGAGCGGCCTTTTCACTGAACTCTGCTGCACACTCACCCGTATGCGTGGTGAGGAAGCCCCTTGAGAGCTAGAACTTAGTGTGCTTCTGCACAGTTTTAGTTCTTCAAAGGGAAGTTCTCCCCAGTCCTTCTCAATTCGAGTGAGAAGCTATTACTTGCTGTGCAAATAGATTCCTAAGCAGGTACTTGCAAGACACTATCGCATGGAGCCTTCTGTCAGGATCCAAGAAAGAGCTTTCGCTGGCTGCTCCACTCTGTGTTTCCACGCAGATCTGAGGTGAAGTAGTAAGATAAGAGTAAGGAGAGAGTGTGCATCTGGAGAATGTGACTTCTGCAACAGGAAGTTACAGCCAGTGCTTCTCTGCTCTGTGGCAGAGTGTGTGGCTGCTGTAGAAAGAGTTCTCCAAGCAAATATTTTCTGCAGGGAAGACAAACACCTATAAGAGAATCTCCAAGCGAGCAGCTTCCACAGGGGACTCTGCTGCCTGGTTCCCAGGTTGTGTGGCCCACATTCGTCTTAACAGTTACAGCTGAGTGGGGTTTTGGCCTAGGTAATTTCTTCAAATGGAACTTATATGGAGTTCATCTCAGCTCTACTCCAAAGTTTCTATCAGACTCACAAGAATATCTTTGGGAACTATGCATCTGCATTCTGCCTTGTTATGACAGAGCGGCCTTTTCACTGAACTCTCCTGCACACTCACCCGTAAGTGTGGTGAGGAAGCCCCTTAAGAGCTAGAACTGAGTGTGTTTCTGCACACTGTTAGTTCTTCAAGGGGTAGATCTCACCAGTCCTTCTCATCTGTAGTGAGAAGCTGGTACTTGCTGTGCAAATAGATTCCTAAGCAGGTACTTGGAAGCCACTATCATACAGAGCCTTCTGTCAGGCTCCAAGTAAGAGCTTTCCCCGGGTGCTCCACTCTGTGTTTCCATGCAGATCTGAGGTGAAGTAGTAAGTTAAGAGTTAGGAGAGAGTGTGTTTCTGGAGAATGTGACTTCTGCAAAGGGAAGTTACAGCCAGTGCTCCTCAGCTCTAGGGCAGAGTGTGTGGCTGCTGCAGAAAGAGTTCTCTAAGCAACTGTATCTCTGCAGGGAAGGCAAACACCTATCAGTCAAGCTCTAGTCGAGCAGCTACCACAGGGCACTCTGCTGCCTGGTTCCCTGAATGTGTGCTCAGGATGAATCTTGACAGCTACAGGTGAGTGGGTTTCTAGCCTAGGTTATTTCTTCAAATGGAAGTTATACCGAGTTCATCTCTGCTCTACTCCAAAGTTTCTCGCAGTCTCAGAAGAATATCCTTTGAACCTCGCTTCTGCATTCTGCCTTGTTCTGGCAGAACGAACTTTTACTGAACTCGCCTGCACACTCCCCAGTAACTATGGGGAGGAAGAACCTTAAGAGCGATAAATGTGTTTGTTTCTGCACATTGTTAGTTCTTCAAATGGAATTTCACCCCCGTCCTTCTCAGCTCGAGTGGGAAGCTGGTACTTGCTGTGCAAATTGATTCCTAACAGGTACTTGCAAGCCACTATCACACAGAGCCTTCTGTCAGGATCCAAGATATTGCTTTCGCCGGATGCTCCACGCTGTGTCTCCATGCAGATCTGAGGTGAAGTAGTAAGTTAAGAGTTGGAGAGAGTGTGTTTCTGGAGAATGTGACTTCTGCAAAGGGAAGTTACAGCCAGTGCATCTCAGCTCTAGGGCAGTGTGTGTGGCTGCTGTAGAATGAGTTCTCTAAGCAAATGTTTCTCTGCAGGGTAGATCAACACCTATCACACTAGCTCCAATCGTGCAGCTTCCACAGGCCACTCTGCGGCCTGGTTCCCAGAATGTGTGCTCCAGATGAATCTTAAGAGCTACAGGTAATTTTGTTTCTGGCCCAGGTTATTTCTTCAAATGGAACTTATACGAAGTTTATCTCAGCTCTACTCCAAAGTTTCTTGCAGACTCAGAAGTGTATCCTTGGGAACTACGATTCTGCATTCTGCCTTGTTCTGGCAGAGTGGGCTTTTCCTTGATATCTCCTGCACACTCCCCAGTAAGTGTGGGGAGGCAGCCCCTTAAGAGATAGATCTGAGTGTGTTTCTGCCCATTGCTACTCCTTCAAAGGTAAGTTCTGCCCAGTCTTTCTCAGCTCTAGTGACAAGCTGGTACTTGCTCTGCAAATAGATTCCTAAGCAGGTACTTGCAAGCCACTATCACACAGAGCCTTCTGTCAGGATCCAAGAAAGAGCTTTCGCCGCCTGCTCCACTCTGCGTGTCCATGCAGAGCTGAGGTGGTAGGGAAACTTAACATTTAGAAGAGACTTTTCTTCTCTAGGATGTTACTTCTGCAAAGGGAAGTTACAGCCAGTGCTTCTCAGCTCTACGGTAGGGTGTGTGGCTGCTGTACAGAGAATTCTCTTAGCAACTGTTTCTCTGAAGGGATGCCAAACACCTATCTGACAAGCTCAAATACAGTAGCTTCCACAGGGCACTCTGCTGCCTGGTTCCCAGAATGTGTGCTCCACATGAATCTTACCAGCTGCAGCTCAGTGTGTTTCTGGCCTGGGTTGTTTCTTCAAATGGATCTTATAAAGAGTTCATCTAAGCTCCTCTCTGACGTTTCTAGCGGAACAAGAGATTATCCTCGGGAAGAACGTATCTGCATTCTGACTTGTTCTGGCAGAGCGTCCTTTTCACTGAACTCTCCTGCACCCTCCCCAGTAAGTGTGCGGAGGAACGCCCTTAAGAGGTAGAACTGAGTGTGTTTCTGCACACTGTTAGTTCTTCAAAGGGAAGTTCTCCCTGGCCCTTCTCAGCTCTAGTTATAATTTTGTACTTGCTGTGCACATAGATTCCTAAGCAGGTACTTGCAAGCTCCTATCACACAAAGCCATCTCTCAGGACCCAAAAAAAGCTTTCGCTGGGTGCTCCACTCTGTGTTTCCCTGCAGATCTGAGGTGAAGGAGAAACTTAAGTGTTAGTAGAAAGTATGTCTCTGGAAAATGTTACTTCTCCAAAGGGAAGTTACACCCAGTGCTTCTGATCTCCAAGGAAGAATGTTTGGCGGCTGTAGCAAGAGTCCTCTAGGCAACTGTTTTTCTGCAGGGAAGACAAACATCTATCTGACAATCTCCAAAGAGCCTCCTCAACAGGGCACTCTGCTGCCTGGTTCCCAGAATGTGTGCTTAAGATGAATCTTATCAGCTACAGCTCAGTTTGTGTCTGGCCTAAGTTACTTCTTCAAATGGAACTTATAGGGAGGTCATCTCACTTCTACTCCAAAGTTTCCAGCACATACAGAAGAAATTCCTCGGGAACTATGTCCCATCTGTGATCACATCTGCGTATGCCTTGGTTTGGCAAAGCCAGATTTTCAGGGAACTCTCCTGCATACTCCCTAGTAATTGTGGGCATCAGCCCCTTATGAGCAAGAACTGAGTGTGTTACTGGACACTGTTTATTCTGCAATGGGAACTTCTCCCCAGCCCTCTCAGCTCTATTGAGATCATTGTAGTTCCTCTGCATATAATATTCTAAGCAGATACTTGCAAGCCTATATCACAGAGGATTCATTTTGAGCACACCTTGTGGGAACCAGGCAGCAGAGTGCCCTGTGGAGCCTGCTCTATTTGGTCTTGTCATATAGGTGTTTGTCTTCCGTGCAGAGAAACTGTTGCTTAGTGAACTCTTTCTACAGCAGCCACACACTCTGCCCTAGAGCTGAGAAGCACTGGCAGTAACTTCCCTTTGCAGAAGTCACATTCTCCAGAAACACACTCTCTCCTAACTCTTACGTTACTACTTCACCTCAGATATGCATGGAATCACAGAGTGGAGTACCCGGTGAAAGCTCCTAAACACAGTTGTAGCTCCTAATTGGCTTCTTTCCCCACACTTCCTGGGGAGTGTGCAGGAGAGTTCACTGAAAAGGCCTCTCTTCCAGAAGAAGGCAGAATGCAGATCGGTTCCCAGATCGGATGTCATTCACGAGGGAATTCTTCTCTGTCTGCTAGAACGTTTGGAGTAGAGCTGAGACGGACTCTGTATAAGTTCCTTTGGAGGAAATAGCTAAGGCCAGAAACCCACTCAGCTGTAGCTCATAAGATTCATCATGAGCACTCATCCTGGGAATCAGGCAACAGAGTGGCCTGTGTAGGCCACACTCTCGGATACTATCAGACTAGTCTTCATCTTCCCTGTGGAGAAACAGTTGCTTACAGAACTCTTCCTACAGCAACCAGACACCCTGCCATAGAGCTGTGATGCACTAGTTTTAACTCCCTTTGCTGAAGTAACATTCTTCAGAAACACACTGTCTCCTAACTCTGATGTTCCTCCTTCACAGACATACCCTGGGAACAGTGCAGTGGATCTCCTGGTGAAAGCTCTTTCATTGATCCTGACAGAAGGCTCTGTGTGATAGTGGCTTGCAAGTAACTGCTTAGAAATCTATTTGCATAGCAAGTACAATCTTCTCACTGGAGCTGAGAAGCACTGGGGAGAACTTCCCTTTGAAGAACTAACAGTGTGCAGAAACACACTCAGTTCTAGCTCTTAAGCGGCTATTTTCCCCACACTGCCTGGTGAGTGTGCCGGAGAGTTCACTGAAAAGGCCACTGTGCCAGAACAAGGCAGAATACATCTGGGATGTTTAATGGGATGCTGTTACAGAGGGAATTCTTCTATGTCTTTTAGAATCTTTGGAGTAGAACAGAGATGGACTCTGTATAAGTTCCCTTTGAAGAAGTAACCTTTTCCAGAAACCCACTCAGCTGTAGCTCTTAAGATGCATCTTTCCCACCCATTCCAGCAGCCTTGAAGCAGAGTGCCCTCTGGAGGCCCCACTGTCGTAACTTGTCAAACCAGTCTGTGTCTTCCCAGCATAGAGACAGGATCTTAGAAACCTCTTCCTACAGCAGTGACACACTCTTCCCTACAGCTGAGATGCACTGGCTGTAACTTCCCTTTGCAGGAGTAAGATTCTCCTGAAAGACACTGTCTCCTAACTCCTCAGATTGTCTTTCACCAGACATATGCTGGGAACACTGTAGTGTAGCTCAAGGAGAAAGCTGCTCCTTCATGCCTGACAGAAGGCCCTGTGTGATGTGGGCTTGGAAGGATCCGCTTAGGAGTCTCTTTTGCATAGCACCTAAAAGCTTCTCAGTAAAGCTGAGATAGACTGGCTACAACTTTCCATTGAAGAACTAACACTGTCCTGAAGCACACTCAGATCTAGCCCTTAAGGGGCTTATTCAGCACTCATGCTTGGGTGTGTGCAGGAGATTGCACTCAAAGGTCTCTGTGCCAGGACAAGGCAGAATGCAGTCTGGGTTCCTGGCTGGGACATAGTTCCTGAGGTAATTCTTGTATGTCTGTTAGAAACATTGGAGTAGAACAGAGATGTACTCTGTATACGTTCCCTTTGAAGAAGTAACCTTGTCCAGAAACCCACTCAGCTGTAGCTCTTAAGATTCATCTTGGCCACTCATTCTGGGAACCTAGAGGCAGACTACCCTCTTGAGGCCCCACTCTCAGAGCCTGTCAAACTGGTCTGTGTCTTCCCAGCAGAGAGACAGGATCTTATTAACCTCTTCCTACAGCAGTGACACACTCCGCCCTAGAGCTGAGATGCACTGGCTGTAACTTCCCTTTGCAGAAGTAAGATTCTCCTGATGGACACTCTCTCCTAAATCTTCAGATTCTCCTTCACCAGATACATACACTGGGAACACTGCAGTGGGGCTCCCGGTGAAAGCTGCTTCTACAAGCCTGACAGAAGGCTCTGTGTGGCTGCCTCGGAATGTATTTGCACAGTGCCTACAAGCTTCTCACTGGAGCTGAGATAGACTGGGTAGAACTTCCCTTTGAAGTGCTAACATTGTCCAGAAACACATGCAGATCTAGCTCTTCAGGGGCTTCTTCACCACACATCCTGGGGAGTTTCCCGCAGAGGGCCCTGAGAAGGCTGCTCGGCCAGAAGTCAGCAGAATGCAGGTTGGGATCCTGGTTGGGCCATCATTCTCGAGGGAATTCTGTATGCCTGCTAGAAACTGTGGAGTAGAGCTGAGATGGGCTCTGTATAAGTAGTTCCCTTTGAAGAAGTAACCTTGCCCAGAAAGCCACTCAGCTGTAGCTCGTAAGATTCATCTTGACCACACTTTCTGGGATCCTAGGGGCTGACTGTCCTGTGGAGGCCACTCTCTGGGAGACTGTGAAACCAATTTTTGTCTTCCCAGCAGAGAAACAGGATCTTAGAATCCTCTTACCTAACAGGGACTCACTCTGCCCCAGAACTACGATGTAGTGGCTGGAACTTCCCCTTGAGAAAGTAAGATTCTCCAGAAACACATTCTCTTCTTTCTTTAAGTTTCTCCTTCCCAACTTACACAGGGGATAGTGCATGGGTGCTCCCGCAGAAAGCTGCCTCTTTGACCCTGACTGAAGCCTCTGTGTCATGTGCATTTGGAAGTAGCTTCTTAGCGATCTATTGGCTCAGCAGCCACAAGCTTCTCTGTAGAACTGACATCGAGTCACTATAACTTCCCTTTGAAGAACTAACATGGTCCAAAAGTGCATTCATCCCTCACTGTGAAGAGGAGTATTCCCCCCACACTCTACAGTTTCCTGTAGAGTGAACTGAAAAGGCCCTTCTGCCAGAACTCGCCAGAATGCAGATTGGGATCCCCTCTTGGACCTTGTTCCTCAGGAAATTCTTGTCTATCTGCTACAAACTTTTGAGTAGAGCTGAGATGGGCTCTGTATAAGTTCCCTTTGAAGAAGCAACCTTGTACAGAAAGCCACTCAGTTCTAGCTCTTAAGATTTCTTCACCACAACTTCTGGAACCCAGCAGCAGAGTGCACTGAGAAGGCTGCTCTCGTGGATCCTGTCAGAACAGTCTTTGTGTTCCCAGCAGGGAAGCAGCTGCTTAGAAAACTCTTCCTGCAGCAGCTGCCATCTCCTCACTAGAGCTGAGATGCACTGTGTGTAACTTCCCCTTGAAGAAGTAACATTCTCCAGAAACACATTCTCTTCTAACTCTGAAGTTTCTCCTTCCCAACCAACACAGGTGACAGTGCATTGGTGCTCCTGGAGAAAGCTGCTTCTTTGGCCCTGACTGAAGGCTCTGTGTGATGTGCTTTTGGAAGTAGCTGCTTAGGAATCTATTGGCTCAGCAGCTACAAGCTTCTCCCTAGAGGTGACATCGAGTCTGTACAAATTCCCTTTGAAGAACTAACATTTCTGAAAGCACATTCAGCTCTAGTGGTGAAAAGGCTTCTTCCCAACTCATTGTGGTAGTTTGCCCTAGAGTGTACTGAAAAAGCCCTTCTGCCAGAACTCACCAGAAAGCACATTGTGATCCCTCCTTGGACGTGGTCCCTGAGGATATTCTTGTCTATCTTCTATAAAGTAGTGAGTAGAGCTGAGATAGACTGTGTATAAGTTCCCTTTGAAGAAGTAAACTTGTATGGAAACCCACTCAGTTCTAGCTCTTAACCTTCCTCTACACCACAATTCTGAATCCCAGCATCAGAATGCACTGAGAAGGCCGCTCTGGCCAATCCTGTCAGATGGTCTTTGCATTTCCACAGGGAATAAGCTACTTAGAAAACTCTTCCCGCAGCAGCTACAATCTCCTCACTAGAACTGAGATTCATTGTGTGTAACTTCCCTTTGAAGAAGTAACTTTCTCCAGAAACACGCTCTCCTCTAACTCTTAAGATTTTCCTTTCCAACCTACGGTGGGAACACTGCAGTGTGGCTCTCAGAGAAAGCTGTTTCTTCGAACCTGACAGATGGCTCTGTGTGATGTGGGTTTGGAAGTAGCTGTTTAGGAATCTATTGGCACAGTAGCTACTAGCTTCTCCCGAGAGCTGACATCAACTCTGTATAATTTCCCTTTTAAGAGCTAAGATTGTCCAGAAACACACTCAGTTCTAGCTGTGAATAGGCTTCTCCACCACACATTCTGTGAATATTGCAGTAGAGTGAACCGAAAAGGCCTCTCTGCCAGAACAGCTGAGAATGCAGATTAGGATCTCTGCTTGGACCATTTCCTGAGGTTATTCTTGTCTGTCTGCTGGAAAGTATTGAGTAGAGCTGAGATGGACTGTGTATAAGTTCCCTTTGAATAAGTTACCTTTTCCAGAAACCCATTCTCTTCTAGCTCTTAGGATTCATCTTCAGCTCACATTCTGGGAACCCAGCAGCAGAATGCACTGAGAAAGCCGCCCTTCAGATCCTGTTGGAATGGTCTTTGTGTTCCCAGCCCAGAAGCAGTTTCTTAGAACACTATTTCTACAGCAGCTACAAACTCTTCCCTAGAGCTCAGATGCACTGTGTGTATCTTCCCTTTGTAGAAATAGCATTCTCCAAAAACACACTGCTAACTCTCAAGATTCTCCTTCACAACCTACCCGTAACCCTCCAGTGGGTTTATGGAGACAGCTGCTTCTTTGATCCTAACAGAAGGGTCTGAGTGATGTGGGTTTGGAGGTAGCTGGTTAGGAATCTATTGACACCAGCTACAAGCTTCTCACTAGAGCTGAGATAGACTGTGCATAGCTTCCCTTTGACAATATAACCTTGTCCAGAAACACACTCAGTTCTAGCTGTGAAGAGGCTTCTTCACGACACATTCTGGGAAGGTTGCAGTAGAGTGCTCTGAAAAGGCCAGTCTGCCAGAACACATCAGAATGCAGATTGGGATTCCCCACTTGCATGTAGTTCCTGAGGAAAATCTTGTATGTCAGCTAGAACCTTTGAAGTAGAGCTGATACAGACTCACTATAAGTTCCCTTTGAAGAAGTAACATTGTACATAAATGCACTCAGTTCCAGCTCTTCAGATTCATCTTCACCACACATTCTGGGAACCCAGCAGCAGAGTGCACTGTGGAGCCCACTCTCTAGGATCCTGTCAGAATGGCGTTTCTGTTCCCAGAGAAGCAGTTGCTTAGGAAACGTCTTTAAAGCACCTACAAACTCATCACTAGAGCTGAGATAGACCCTGTATCACTTCCCTTTGAAGAAGTAAAATTGTCCAGAAACACCCTCACTTCTAGCTCATAAGAGGCTTCTTCACAACAATATCTGGGAACAAAGCAGCAGTGTGCACTGAGAAGGCTGTTCTGGCAGAACACCTAAGAATACAGATTGGGATCTTGGCTCAGTTGTAATTCCTGAGCATAATCTTGTATATTACCTAGAAACTTTTGAGTAGAGATGAGATGGACTCTTTAAAAATTCCCTGGGGGAAGTAGCCTTGTACACTAACACACTCACCTCCAGCTCTTATGATTCTTCTCCTCAAAACACATTCTGGGAACCCAGCAGCAGAGTGCACTGAGGAGCCCGCTCTCTCAGATCCTGTCAGAACGCTCTCTGTGATCCTGTTTTTGTGGTAGTTGCCCAGGAAAATATTTTTACAGCAGGTACAATCTGTCACTAGAGCTTAGATAGACTATTTGTAACTTCCCTTTGAAGGAGTAACATTATACAGGAAAACACTCTGTTCTATCTCTTAAACATAACCTTTACAACACATACTGGGAACATTGCAGTAGAGTACACGGAGAAGGCTGCTCTCTCAGATCACGTTAGAATGCTCTGTGTGATATCTTCTTGAAAGTAGTTGCTTAGGAAAGTATTTGTACCACAGCTACTATAGTGTCACTGGTAATGAGATCGACTAGGTATGGCTTCACTTTGAAGAATTCATATTTTACAGCATCACACTCAGTTCTTGCCCTTAAGATTCATCTTCAGAACTCATTCTGGGAACTTTGCAGTACAGGACACTGAGAAGACCGCTCTGTCAGATCCTATAAGAATGCTGTTTGTGATCCTGGGTTTTAAGTAGTTGCTTAGGTTCATCTTTGTATATCAGTTCCAGTCTTTTCCCTAGAGCTGAGATAGCCTCTGTATAACTTCCCTTCGAAGAAGTAACATTGTACAGAGACACAGTCTTTTGTATCTGTTAAGATTCTTCTTCACAATGCATTCTGGGATGTTTGCATGAGTTCAGTGAAAGGGACTCTCTGTCAGATCCTGTAAGAACACTCTTTATGATCCTGGCTTGGAAGTAGTTGTTTACAAATATCTTTGAATATCAGTTCCAAACTTTTCACTACAGCGGAGACAGACTATGTCTAACTTGCATTTGAAGAAGTAACATTGTACAGAAGCACTCTCGATTTTATCTCTGAAGATTCATCTTCACCTACCATTCTGGGAACATTACAGTACAGTGCACTGAGGAGGCCTTTCAGTCAGATACTTTAAGACAACTCTTTGTCATCCCTTCTTGGAAGTACTTGCTTAGGAACATCAGTATATATCAGTTCCAAACGTTTCACTAGAGCTGCGATAGACTATGTATAACTTCCTTTTGAAAAAGTAACTTTGTACAGAAACACACTCAGTTCTAGCTCCGAAGATTCATCTTCATATGACATTCTTGGAACATTGTCAGAGTGCACCGACAAGACCTCTCAGTCAGATCCCGTAAGAACGCTCCTTTTGATCCCAGCTTGGAAGTAGTTGCTTAGGAACATGTTGGTAAAGCAGTTCCAAACTTTTTACTCTAACTGCGATAGTCTGTCTATAAATTCCATTTTTGGAAATAACATTGCACACCAACACGCTTGCTTCTATCTCTTAAGTATAAGCTTCATAGAACACTCTAGGAACATTACAGTACAGGTGATTCAGCAGACCTCTCACTCACTCACTAAGAATGCCCTTTCTTTTCCTGGCTTGTAAGTATTTGTTTAGGAACCTGTTTGTATATCACTTGCAAGCTTTTCTCTACACCTGTGGTGGACTATCTATAACATCCATTCCAAGTAATAAGACTACAGAGGAACAGTCTTGCATCTAGCTCGTAAGGATCATCCTCATATAACACTCTTGGACCATTGCAATACTGGGAATTTGGAAGGCTGCTCACTCACATACATCAAGAACATTATTTTGCAACCCAGCTTATAAGTAGTTGTTCATGAACTTCTTTGTATATCAGTCTGAAATTTACTGCGGCTAAGATAGGATATCTGTAACATCCGTTCTTAGAAATAACACTGTACTCAGTCTTCCATCTAGCTCTTAAGGATCCTCTTCATATAGTAGTATTGGAATATTGCAATACAGGAGGCCTCTCACTCACATTCGCTAAGTATGTTTTATCTGAACCCAGCCTGCAAATAGTTGCTTAGGAACATCTCTGTCTATCAGTTACAAATTATTCACTACAGCTGAGATAGACTATCTAGTTTCTTGGTCATTTTGAAGTTTATAATACAGTATTGTTGTCTATAATTACTGTGCTCTTCTTTAGATCTGCAGAACTTGCTCATTGTCTAATTGCAAGTTGGTACCCTTTAACACTATTTCCCCAAGTCCCCCACCCCACAGGCCTTGGTAATCACCATTCTATTTTCTGTGTCTGTGAATTTGGCTTTTTTATATTCCACATGTAAGTGATATTATACAGTATTTGTATTTCTCTTTCTGGATTATCTCACTAAGCATAATGCCTTCAAGGTCCATCCATATTGTTACAACTGGCAGGAATTTCTCTCTTCTCATGGTTGAATAATATATATACACACACATGTATATATATACACACATGTATATATATACACACATGTATATATGTTTATACCACATCTTCTTTATCCATTCATCCATTGATGGACAGTTAGGTGGATTGCATATCTTGCCTATTGTGAATAATGCTGAAATAAATATGAGAGTGGAGATATCTTGTTTTTATTTCCTTTGGATATATAAGAGGGAGTGTGATTACTGGAGCATATGGTAGTTCTATATTTAGTTTTTTGAGGGATCTCCATACTGTTTTCCCTTGTAGCTGAACCAATTTACATCCCCACTAACAGTATACAAGATTTCCCTTTTCTCTATATCTCACCAACACTTATCTCTTGTCTTCTTGATGATAGCCATTCTAACCAGTGTGATTTAGTATCTCATTGTGGTTTTGATTTGCATTTCCCTGATTATTAGATATTTTGAGAATCTTTTCATGTACCTGTTGGCCATTTGGACGTCTTCTTTGGAAAAATGTCTGTCCAGTTTCTCTGCCCATATTTTAATGTTTGTGGGGGTTTTTTGGCTGTTGAATTGTATGAGTTCCTTATGTAGTTTGTATATTAACCCCATATTCAACATATTGTTCGCAAATATCTTCTCCCATTTCATAGGTTGTCTTTATATTTTGTTGATTGTTTCTTTTGCTATTCAGAAGATTTTTAGTTTGACATAGTCCCAATTGTAGATTTTTGCTTTTGTAGCTTGTGCTTTCGTTGTCACAGCCACAAAATCGTTGCTAATACCTATGTCAAGAAGCTTCTTCCCTGTTTTCTTCTTGGAGTTTTATGGTATCAAGTCTAGTGTTAAAGTCTTTAATCTATTTTGAGGTAATTTTTGTGAGTGCTATAGGATAGAATTCAATTTCATTTTTCTGCATGTGGTTATCCAATTTTCCCACCACCATTTGTTGAAGAGACTATCCTTCCTCCAGTCACAATATTATCCAAAAATAAAATACTTAGGAATAAACTTAACAAAAGGTAATGAAAGAACTATAGAGTGAAAACTATAAGACTTTGATGAAAGAAACAGAAGAAGACACAAACAAATAGAAACATATCCTGTGTTCATGGATTGGAATGACCAATATCATTAAAATGTCCATACTCCCCAAAGCCATCTACAGATTCAATGCAATCTCTATCAAAATCCAATGGCGTTTTTCACACATACAGAAAAAACAATCCTAGAATTTGTATGGAACCCCAAAAGACCCCCAAAAGCCAAAGTAATCCTAAGAAAGAACCTATCTCGAGGCATCACATTTCATGATTCAAACCATATTCCAAATTTTGGTAATCAAAACAGTAGGGGTACTGGCATAAAAACAGACACATAGACCAATGGAAGAGAATGGAGAGCCCAGAAATAAACCCCTGCGTATAATGTCAACTAATATTTGAGAAGAGAGTCAAGAACACTTAACGAGGAAAGGATAGTTTCATCAACAGATGTTACTGGGAAAACTGAAAAACTACTTTTAACTTTTGAGGGATCTTACACTGCTTTCCATAGTGTCTGTAGTAATCTACATCCCCACCAGCAGTACACTAGGAGGGTTTCCTTTTCTCTACATTCTTGCCAACATGTTACCTCTTTTCTTTTCAACTATAGCAGTTCTAACAGGTGTGAGATGATATTTCTTTGTAGTTTTGATTTACATTTCCCCGTAATTTTGAATTAAGCATGATGTTGAATTTTTCACAGATATAGAGAAAAGAAAACAATCCTAAATTTGACATAGAACCACAAAAGACGCCAAATAGCCAAAGCAGTCTTGAGAAAGAAAAACAAAGCCGAAGGCATGACACATTTTGGTTTCAAATTATACCGGAATGCTGTAGTAATCCAAACAGTATGGTGTTGGCATAAAAACAGATGTATAGACCAGTTGAACAGAATAGAGAGCCCATAACTACACCTACATGTATACAGTCAACTAATCTTTCACAAGGGTACCAAAAACTACACAATGGGAAAAGGATAGTCTCTTCAATAAATGGTTTTGGGAAAACTGAATTTCCACATGCAAAAGAGTGAAATTGGACCTTTACCTTACACCATACACAAAAATTAACACAAAATGGATTAAAAACTTAAATACAAGACCTAAAGTGTAAAACCCCTAGATGAAAACATAGAGAAAATCTCCTTGATGTTGGTCTTGTCAATTATAATTTGGGTATGATCCCAAAAAGACAACAAAAGAAAAGATAAACAAGTGGGACTACATCCAAGTAGAAAGCTTGCACACAACAAAGGATACTATCAACAAAATGTAAAGGAAACCTAAGGAATGGAAGAAAATATTGCAAGTCATGTATCAAAAAGGAATTAGTACCCAAAATATATAAGGATCTCACACAATTCAGTAGCAAAACAAAAAACCCATTTTAAAAATGAACAAAGGACCTGAATAGATATTTTCCCAAAGAAGGCATACAAATAGTCCATAGGTATATGCTCAACATCATTAATCATCAGAGAAATGCAAATCAAAACCACAATGAGATATTAACTCACAGCTGTTAGAATGGCTGTAATTGAAAAGACAAGAGATAACAAGCATCGGCAAGAATATGGAGAAATGGAAACCTGTGCACTGTTGGTAGGAATGTAAATTGGTGCAGCCATTAAGAAAAACAATATGAAGTTTCCTCAAAAAATTAAAAACAATTCTACCATATACTCCAGCAATTCTACTACTGGTTATATATATCCACAAGAAATGAAGTCAGTATCTAAGAGCTGTCTGCCCTCCTGTGTTTATTGCAGCATTATTCACAGTAGCAAAGATATGGTAACATCCTACATGTCCAGTGATGGATGAATGGATAAATAAAATGTGATCTGTCTATCTATCTATAATGGAATATCATACAGACATAGAAAAGAAGGAAATCCTTCCATTTTGACAACATGAGTGAACCTAGGGGCCATGTCATGCCAACTGAAATAAACCAGACATAGAAAGACAAATATTGTATGTTCTTGCTTACAGGTGGAATCTTAAAAAACAGAACTCAGAAAAACTGAAAGGAGAATGGAGGTTGCCAGGAGCTGAGGGTTGTGTGAAATGGGTAGAAGTTGGTCACTGGGTACAAACTTTCAGCTATAAGATGAATAACTTCTGGGGAATCTAATGTACACCATGGAGACTATAGTTAGTAATACTGTGTTATGTACTTTAAATTTGCTACGAGAGTAGATTGTCAGTGCTCTCAACACAAAAAAAAGACACCTCTGTGAAGTAGTGAATTTTAATTAGCTTGATTTTGGTATCATTTCTCAATGTATATGTATATCCAACCATCCCACTGTACACCTTAAATATATACAGTTTTGTCATTATACCTCAGTAAAGCAGAAAAAAGATTTATTCCTTGGTATATCTTTATTAATATAAAGATCACTCATAGTAAATCAAGAGGTGAGTGGGGTGTAAGGAGATTATAATTAAGTGTGTACTTCTCTTTCAGTTTTTTTAGCAAGGGGAAGAAAGACCTGGGCATAAACTAGAGATAAATTGGTTCAGAGAATGCTTTTGTTTCAAGAATGAAGGGATTGATTGAGTTTAAGGGGATGGATTGGGAAGCCATGGGGAAGTTCCTGGTAAAGGATATTCAGTTTATAATTAACAAAATGTCTTTGAGAGAGCAGGAGAGAAAGGGATACATTTAGATAAATTAGATAAGCCAGGAGTAGAGATGAATTTTCAATTTTATCTGCTGAGGGCTCACCAGTGGGTAGAAATTCAGGAATATTTGTGGATTTCATGGCAGTGAAATGAAATGTATTTTCAAATCTTCTAATTCATCTGTGTAGTAGGAGATGGTTCCACTTGTAGAAACTGAAGGGAGAGGTGAGAATTTCTGGGTCTCTTAAGGCATGGGGGAGGCCTGAACATATATGAATTGTGGAATAATGTTAATTATCAACATCTAGTAGGACATGAGATATTTATGAAAAGTCATTGGCAGATTAATGACACTGTCATTAGACTGGATCAGTATCCTAATCCTGTGCTGTGACAGATGCAGCCATGGGAAAGGGAGAATCTGGGTTCATCTGGGATTGGTGTCTTGATCAGAAGTTGTGAAAAGTTGGGGGTCACGAGATCTTTCTGTTTTGGTGCATATGTGTTGAAATGAGTATGTATGGGTAAAATGGGGTCAGCAAAACTGAGGAAAGGTGGAGGGTGGTGTTTGGGATGGTGGTCAGTGTACTGGAGGTTCCCACAGTGAGAGGACCTAGGCATGGGGAGTAATTTCGTGAACAGGCTGAAAGGAAAAGGGTTGTGAGAAGAGGGAGAGGTCTCCATTGTTGACCTGAGAGGTCACATATCCAGCTAAAATCTGGGTCGGGCGCTAGGTAAAACTCCTCAAGATGAGCATGTTTAATTATTTGAGATTCAGAGACAAGCAGAGTTGAGTTAAAATTCTAGCTCTGTCGTTTTGTAGCCATGTGATTTTGTCTTACTCATGAAGCTCTCTGAACCAGTTTACGTCATTTGTTAAATGGGTAACTAACCCATAAACAGTAGCGTCATTGTGGGGACTAAATAAGCAAATCTATTTAATTCCAGTTACATGGTCTCAATTTATTCATCGCATAATTTTTTTCTCTTCTCTGGACCTCAGGGTGAAAAGGTTGTCATCCCAACCTTGTTCATGACATGTTACCATAATTTGCCCATGCAGTACATTTATTAGCGGTGTTTTAGGTAGTACTTGACAGTTGAAAGATGCTACCATATACCTCGATTGTGACGTGATGGGATGTTCCTGTTGATGATAATTACTAGGACAGAGCTCCAGCTACCATTTCACTACAATATCTGAAAGGCGCAACTCAAATTCCTTCACTCTGTGATTTATGAGCCTTCCTGTCCTGTGGGGAATGTGGGGCACGAGAGTAGGATTATCGTGTATGTAATATGACTTCTGTCCTGTGCAAGGGAATTTTAGTGATATATTTACATGATGAGAGTCATTGGACCCTCCAGCAAGAGATGAATCTTTGAATAGTCGCACACTACCATTCAATAGACTCCAAAGTAGCCTGGTCATATATCCAGGGATGTGGAGGATAGAGTTAGGGTTGCACTCACAATGCCCGAATCCCCATGTGGAGGAGTCAAGGTATATGCAGACGGTGGGGACAGACTACAGAGGGAGGTTGTGGGCTGCTAGGGGCTAGTGGAGGTATTGAAGAACCAGTGCTAATGGATGTAACCAAGAAGCATTAAGTCAGAAATCTTATCATGGTGCCCTTTGCTGTGGATACAAGAATCTCCATGTAACATAAGTCAGGTTCTGCTAGGATTTGGCATCAGAGAAGGAATTAAATTGTACCTCTACCAGATCTAATTAAAATGTAAAACTCTATGACTTTCCATTTGTTATCTGTAAAATGAGAATATTAATATCATCTCCCATATGATCATCAGTAGCTAAAGCCTTCTCACTGTGACCCTAGGAAAAGACTGCTCGCCTATTTGCCTTAGATCATTCTTCATGCAAGTGTGGTTTGAGCTGGGAGATTCATTGCCATGTGAAGGTTTAGGATTTCATGACTGGTGTATGCACAAGTGGTGAAAAAGACTGGAGTCTCATGGCTTCTTTTTCTTTCCTCAGCTTTGTCTGCTTAGTTATCAGGCTGTCCCTTGGGGAGAAGTCTAAGGAAGCAGGGGCAGCTGAGCTCTTGAGAATGCAACCACAGGTGAGTAGGAACTTGCTCTTACTCCTGAATTGATTCTTTTGTTACCAGCAGATGGGTAGGTTTCTCCAGTTGGCCTGGATCTTCTAAGTGCACCCAGGAAATATTGGTGTGTTATGTTTCACTAGGATTCTTGGAGGCTTACGGCAGTTCCCAGACTGATAAATAAATAATCTTCTTCCTACATTTACACTGACTTAGTCAATTCTCCATTAGGGATGTCCTTGCAGAGGAGAAACGTGAATAGTTGTTTTCTTTTTCTTGTTTTCTTATCCAGCCCATAGCGTTGGTGGAGAAGTAACTCTCATTAACCATGTTAGCGGCTACAGTGGCCTCAGGCATGTGGTTAACACAGGCATAGAGATGAGTGAGAGTAAAGATTATAATCCAGTAGGGGGAGATATTTCATCAATTGAGTTCAATCAATCCAGTGTTACAGGGTCTGGGGTGGAGGCTGTGCAGCATTGAGGTGGTGGGTTGAAGAAAGCATTGGACCAGAGAGAGCAATGAGGAATCTTTCCTTTATTTTCACTAATTTTGAATTTACTAAAGTTTTTATAAAAATATATGAACATATTGATAATTTTAAAAAGATACCTAAAATTCTCCTTACCCCCCTTCCCAAAATCCAGTTTCTCTCTTTGTAATTAACTTTTGATCAAATTTGAAAACTGAACACAATGCGTGGACAGCATTTTCTTAATTTTGGCTGTGTATTGAGAAGGACTATAGAAGATAGAATAAAATGTCAGATTCTGTGGCCATTTTGGGGGGACTGGAGTGACCGTATACAACTGAGAGGCTTCTATTACCCGTTAGCAGATGGATAGGATTAAGCCACAGGAGAGACAAGGATAACTGATGCTTGGAGGTCCCAGAGAAAATCGACAATGGAAACCTCACTGTAGGATGGGTCAGGCTAGCAGCATCCTTCTGTATAGAATTATCAGGGGTCCTTGGGTGGTGTTTCTGGACCATCTGTCCTTCTACCTTGTAGTGAACACAATAAATATATAGAGATATGAGAGAGAGAGGCTGCACCTGCCTATCAATGTTCTCTATTGTCTGTTCAGTTCTGCAGAATGGTCAGCATTCTCTACCTTTAAATAATAATATACTTATTATTTATGTGTATTGAGTGTTTATTATAAAGGAAGCACTTTGCAAATTAGCTCATGGATCTCTCAACTTTTGTAACAGGTTGTCGAGCCATTTCACAAAGGAGAAAGGTAACTGTCATAATCTCAGTTATCTGTCACAGGCAACGGATATTGCTTGCTTTTTGATGAGACTGATTTACTTGAAACTGTTAAGAAAGAGAGTCTATGTTTTCTCAAGATGAAAACTTATAACTATATATATTATATATATTACACTATATTATATATACCAGTCTGAAAGTGAGAATTACCACATTTTTGGGAATTGCCCAGTTATTTCACATTGCACATGATGTGATATTCCTTTATAGTGTGGCTAATGTCTTGAGGCTGTGTATATATTGTATATATCTTTGTGGTTATGTGTGAACTGCACATGCCAGATCAGCACAGGGAAGCATTAGACTGGAACCCCAAGCAGGGTTTAAGCTTTCTCTGCCCACAGCCCCCTTTCCCCAGCACTATCATGTCAACTACTCCTCCTTGGGCCTTGGTAGATCTGGCCCTGTCTGAATCAGAATGTCCATAATGTTTTAGGAATCACTGACCTTGAAGGATGTGGTTTTGGACTTCACCCAGGAAGAGTGGGCCTTGGTGGGCACATCCCAGAGAAAGCTGCACAGAGATGTGATGCTGGAGAGCATCATCTCGTCTCTGTGGGTGAGTCTGTCGACACTGAATTATTTATTCAATAGGCATCCAGAACAGTTTCCACATATCACCCTCCCCTCTCAGCCCTCATCCCTATTCTTTCATAGCACTTACAACTATAAGAAGGTAATCTGTTTATTTATTGATTTTCTGACTTGTACTTTGTCCCTCCACTAGAATATAGTCTTCCTGACCACAGTTTCATGTCTTTGTTGCTGCCCTATCGCCAGGACCCAGAACAGTGCTGGAAACTCAAAGGATTTTTTTTAAGGACCAAACAATAAGACTAAATATTTCCAAAGTAATTACTCTGTTCTAAGCACTAAGCCCAGAGTTTGAGACCACAGCAGAAAAAATAGCAGGCAACATAAACCTAGATTGTTCTTGTGGAGCTTATATATATTGAATTACTTTTGGAAATAAAATTTTATATGAAGACACATTAACTAGAAACATTTAATTCCTCCCTTATTGAAAACAGTGAGGGTCTTCACTCTGTAAGCTTGCTCATGCACATCCACAACAAGAGCTCCTCGGTGCTTTGACTCAGTGTCAGGGTGTTCTTCCTGCTCTGCTCAGGGACCTACATGGTTTTCTTCAATGCTTACTTTGTCTTTCATTGGTATCCTGTCCTGGACTTGAAGAATATATATGGTTCTTCACACAGAGTTCAAAATCCATGTACCTTTTCCCCATGAACAGGGTGTCAGCTGTCTGAATCAGATGTAGTTTTCCAGTTGGAGCAAGGAGAGGATTTGTGGAGGGAAGAAAGAGGATTTTTTCTGAGGCCTCAGGCTGGTTAAGCTTCATGCATGTGTGTTCAATATGAGGAGAAGCCTGGTCAGTGAGGGAACAGAGCCTTGGTAATGTCAACTTCAGATTTCCTTAAGTCAATGGTCTTTTCAGGAAAGTATGAGAAGCCAGTGGGGAAAAAAATCCTCAACAGTGTCATTATCCCTAGCTTTATCAATTTCTCTTTACTTATAGTTTATGTCCTCATTGGAGTGAAAGTTTCATGTCGTGGTCTTTGCCCTTATCCCTTCCCTTCAATAATTTCTTCTCTCATACCCTTACCAAAATCCCATCTTAATTTTCTCCTCAATGCTGAAAACATTTTGTAATTGACAGTGACCTAAACCATGTTTCTACTCACTGGTGTATTCCTCCATTTTGCATTATTTCCCTGTGTAAGGGTCAATATTTGAAACGTCCTCACCTTTGCCTTACAACATGTTGCTTTACAACATTTTGGTTTCCTGATGCCTCTCTCTATATTATTTTTTTAATAAATTACTTTAGGCAGGAGAAGTGACCTTAAAAATCAAGAAATGATACCTATACCTGATGTCTGCAGGAAGGACACTTCTAACTGTATGCCAGCAGTAAGTTTCATGGGAGTGAACCCTGGTCCCCAACATTAGAGACCTACAAATGGGGTGATTACTAATATGACACAATGACATGACTATAATTACAGTTGGAAGTTTTGCATAGTTTGAATTTAGGTGAAAAGTTAACCTGAGCTCAGAGCTATAACCTGAGTTCTTATAAAAAGAAATTGCATAAACATGGCTTGCATACCTAGTCTTTGAAACACAATGAAGGTACAAAATAAATCAACTGTACAGTAGAGATATTACAAAGAATAAATATCTGTGCATGCAAGAGAGTAACACACCATGTGTATTTAATTTACATGGGGAAGGTTTTTAATGGGGAACTATAACTGATTAGCCTAGAATTCATATGTAGAGAAAAGAATGAATGAATGAATGTGTGTGGGCAATCCTTTAAATGCCTCTTATCTTCTTCCATCAGCAGAAATCTCACACTGGGGAGGAACCCATTGAATAGAATGAGTGTGAGGTGTTTTCACTCACAGATTTATAGTTGACAACATTTTTTGAATCACATGGGCCCAGGAGGCCCACCTTAATAAGCTGTTGGACCAACTGAGGCAACAAAGCCATGAAGAAACACTGAAGAAAATTTTCTTCTTCATCCAGAAGAGACCAAACATTTTCTCCAGAACATGAAATCCAGGTAGGCAGACCAGATCTCAAAAGATAGAAGGGGATGTCCTGGAATCCATAATTAAGGTCAGAGTCAGTCTGCTTAGGAGCCCAGGGGTGTGCCCAGGAAGCTCAAGATGAAAGTTTTGCCTCCAACTTTGCAGAATGTTGTGGTCCTTTGCTGCTCTGCTATCAGACAACTCAGAAGCTTCCAGCGAGAACTTTGATCTGAGAAGCTTATGGAGGGAGGTTTCAAGGCCTTGTAGTTTAAAGGTCAAAAGCTTGGGTTCTCCCCCCGCCTTTTTAAAATTTAAACAAAAATGCTCTTTGTTGAAGAAACAACAGTCAACCAATACAAATGTGTAGAAATTTCCCCCTATTCCTGCCCAATTCTTTCTTCTTATGGACATATACATTTCTATACAGCTGTACATTACTTAATGACAGGGATCCATTCTGAGAAACACATTTTTAGGCAATTTTGTCATTGCATGAACATCATACAGTGTACTTACACAAGCCTAGGTGTTATTGCCTACTACAAAGCTAGGCTATATGGTGTTAACCTTGTAGGACCATAATTGTATATGTGGTCTGTCATTGACCAAAACCTTGCTATGAGGTGCGTGACTGTATATGGATATGTGCACATATATGGTGCTTTTTACATAGAGTTTGGAAAATACTATGCAAATTGTTCTACAACTGCAGATATATTTCCATTTTTAAATGACCATTTAGAATTCATTCATATGGATGCTTCATAATGATTTAACCATCCCCCAATTGATTGGCTTTTTAAGATTGGTTTTAATTTCTCAATATGAAAAATAGTTCTCTGTGAACTTCCTAGTATCTTTGTGCCTTTGTACAACTAATTCTGTAAGGACCGTCCACAGAAATGGAATTGCACTGCCAATTTATTGTAGTACTTAGATTCAGAAATATAACTTGAGACAACTGAGTCACCCCCTGAGCCTTCATCTCCTTCCCTGGGAAAGAGGGAAATGTCTGGGCCTTGTGGCATTGGAGGATTTGACAGAATAATGTAGGTAAAGTTCAAGGACAGTATTAGGATAGTGGACATGAAATGGAAACTCATATCACAAGAAGCAGAAACCCCTCTCGTGTGTGTTTTCCAAATGTTCTACAAAAAGCACGTATTCTTTGTATGATCTGAAAAATTGCAAAACAAACTAAAGACCGTTATTGTAAAAGGAAACTCACTCAGCAGATCTGGGTAGAGCCAAATGCCAGGTTCCAGCCCCCTTCAGTGGGATCAGGGTGTGGCTCTTGGCTGGGGTCTCCCGCACTCAACCAAGCTCCCCTTAGGCAGTGGTCTCATCTACCTACCTTGCAGGTAAGAATGTTTTCTCATCCTCCTGACAAAGGAAGTGATGGAGTCCCCAGTGGTCATACTGAAAGAACCCAATGCCTAAAGCTCCACTCTCAGTAGAAACTTCTTGTTCATTAGCTCTTTGAATGGGTATGAAGAGGAATACAAAAAAAAAAAGCACAAAACCCAGAAAATCACCAGGAAGCAAGAAGGAGAAGATGACTTCAAGTTTTGATCTGTCTTGACTTTGAGCACCATCCCTAACCAGGCAGGGCTAGAATCTATATCAAGACATCAAGGAGTCAGAAGCCAAAATTGTTTCTAAAAGAGACCACCTCTTTCTCAGTTTAAAAGAGGTTGAGGGCTCAGAATTCAGGGCTGAAGGCTTGGATGGGATTGTAGTGGAAAGGCTAATTTATGTGGCAGTTGTAGTTCCATTTGTCCAACCCACCACTGTCACAGAAACCTCTTAAAACACAGCTCTGAGATTCCCTCTCTCCTGCTCGCAGGTCCCTCCCCAAATCTGCAGCCCCAACCACATCCAACTCACAGTTCCTACATGGCCACAGAGCCACCCACACTCTGGTTCCCACCTTGACTTTCCCTGCTTTAGCAAACTCCCCACTCTTCCTGCATATGCCCCTTGCCACCTGCCCTTCCTCATTCTGCTTCACTGCAGGGATCCTTCTCTCTCCACATGGCCAAACCCAGATATTTTCCCAGTCCACTATCAGTGGCAAGCATCCCATCCACTCAGCCTGGCCCCTTATCTCACCTTCCTCATGCACACTCACCTCTCCCCTCTCTGAACATGCTTATATGTTGGTTGCTGTCAAATACGGGAGTTCAGAGCATCCAACTAGAATGTGCTTCCTGAAGAGCAATTATGACTTACTAAGTTTGATTCAACTTTGATTACCCTTAGCACAGTGTCTTGCACATAAGGCACAATGTCTTGCTCATCAGACACAATGAGTGCTCCCTGGGTAAATGCATGAATACTAGGAATGTCCTGGTCTGACTCTCCCAGAGTTTCATTTTTTTCCCCACACACTCAGCCAGAGTTCTGCATAGCCAGAGCTGAAAACACTTGTGGTTGACACCGAACCTGGCTGAGGGTTTCCCATATATATGGGATAGCTGACTCCTCAGAGAATCCCTCCCCTTGGCAGAGATCCCTGTTCCAAGGGCTAGTTAAGGCTGCCTGTGCCAACTACCCAGATCAAGTGATCATTCCATCTAGACTAGTTTCAGAAATAAAGAAACAGTGAGTAGACAGCCCTTTTCTTCTCCTTCTTTGGTCCTGGATTTTATGCATAAAGTGAGATATTGTAACAGAATATCAGACTGATTTTAGCTGGAAAAAGAAGGTGTAGGTGATTGAGGGAAGAGGTGAAAAACACAATAAAAAATAGGAAATGTCCGGGACTGACGAGCAGTCAATGATATGTCTGTCCTGACCCAGGGTGACCTGCTGGCTCAGTCCTTGGGCATCACAAACTGTTTTCCTGCCCTGATGGTTCCTGGTATTTATGAGTTGGCAGGTGCTTATTTTTTTTAATATATGGATATAAATATATAGGCATGAATATATCATGTATGGTGTTCTGTTCTGATTAAGGGGCACATTTATTTCAAAAAATGAGAAAACAGAAAAAAATCAGTGGAGAGAACAAAAATACCCCACAATCCCATCACTGAAAATTGACCTCCCTTCACTCTCAAGCTTCTGGGCCTTTGTGTTTCAGTTTGGATCAAATAACATTTGTTTTTGGCTTTTGGGTGACATTTTCACTGTCTTGCTGACTCTGTGATGTTATAGCTGGAAAGACTAACCAGTTAGAGTTCACCTGGTTAGTCCACCTTCCATGGAAAGGAGCCCAGACACAGGAAGTGGAAGGGATGAAGGCAAACCTCTGATCTCTTTTTCCTTCACCTCAAAATCATATCTTTCCCCTCACTCTTCACCTTCAAAATGTCTCTTGACTCAAACCTAATCATTCTCCTTTCTTTTCCATAGGCCATCATCTGTCTTCTCCATGGCACATGGAGAAAGCCACGAGGACCACCCCAAGACTTAATATTTATTGAAGAGGATTATTAACATTAATAATCAATAACCATGAGAGAGGTACTGTAATTAGCCCATTTTACAGACGATGACATGAGCTCAGAGAGTTAGTAACTTGGCCAGGATCTCTGAGATAGGAAGTGCTGAGGTCCACGATATGAATCTAGAACATGCAATTCCAGAGTCTTGAAGCAATCACTATGCTATCTGGCCATGAGACTAACCAGAAAAAAAATTTTCTGGATCCAATGGATTGGATTTGTGTGTTAAACCATAGTATACATACAAGTATGGAAATCACAGATGTTGAGCTTTATGGATTATCTGAAGGGGACACACCTGGCAACAAGTACCTAGAAGAAATAGAACATTACCAACTCTCCAGGAGCCCCTCATGTACTCACCCCAAGTCACTACCCTCTCTTCCCCAAGAGTAACAAAATCCTCACTTCTTTATTAGTTTTGCTTGGTTTTGAACTTAATTTAAACGGAATCAGAATGTATTCCTTTATGTCAGGCTTCTTTCATTATGTTTGTGAATTTCAAACAATTATAAATGTGGATGTAGTTCACTTTTATTTCTGTATAGTATACCATTATAAAAATGTAACCTATTTTATTCATCCTTTCTATTATTGACACACATCTGGGTTCTTTCAAGTTTAGAATATTACCAAATAATGCTGTTGTGAACGTTCTTTTGCAATGATGAAGACATGTAGGAATTTCTATTGGATATTTACCTAAGAGGAAAATTTGGGGGTCATAGAGTATGTGTAAGTCTGTCTTTAGGAGATCCTAACAGAGAGTTTTTGAAAGTGGTTGTAACAGTTCACACCCTTTTCAGTGGATGAAGGCCCAGTTACTCTCATCCTCACAAAGACTTGATATTGTCTGTGGTTTTTATTTTGGTCTTTGTTTATTGGTATCACATCGTGGTTTTAATTTGCATTTTCCTGACAAGCAACAATGTTGTGCACCTTTTTGGATACGTGTTGGCCATTTAGTTACCTTTTTGTGAAATGCCTAGTCAAATCTTTGTGTGTGTGCATAAGGAAGATTAGCCCTGGGCTAACATCCATGCCCAACTTCCTCTACTTTATATGGGATTCTACCACAGCATGGCTTGACAAGGAATGCATCAGTCCCTGCCCAGGATCTGAACCTGTGAAACCCGGGCCACCAGAAGTGGAGCATACAAACTTAAGCACTATGCCACTGGGCCAGCGCTGCTAGTCAAATATTTTGACCAGTTCTTCTGGCAGATTGTCTGGTATTTTTATGAATAATTTATGGGAATTAGTTACATACCCTATATGAGGCTTTTTCCAGATAAAATATGGCAAGTGTTTATTCCCATACTGTTCTTGCCTTCTTACTCTCTTCACAGTGTCTTTTGATGAAGACAAGTCCTTAATTGTAATAAGGTCCTATTTATTAATTTTTGTCTTTAAGTTTAGTGTACCCTGGGGCTTATCTAAGAAATATTTGCTGGCCCCAAAGTCATGAAAATATTCCCCTGTGTCCTCTACTACAAATTTCATTGTTTTAAACATCAACATTTGGATGTAAAATCCATCTGGAATTGACTTTTTTTATGGTGTGAGACAGGAGTCAAGATGAATTTCTTTCTTATCTGAATAACCAGTGCCCCTGGGCCATTTACTGAGAAGACACTCTTCTCCCCAGTGTTCTGCCTGCCTCTTCTGTCACATACTAATGTTTGTATGTGTGGGTCTCAGGAGAGCTCTCTATTCTTTCTACTTCCCCTTGTGGCTGCCCTTGCACTGTGACAGCACAATGCCCTGATGACTCTAGCTTTATACTAAGGCTTCATACCTGGTAGTGGAAGCTCTCCAAGTTTGTTCTCCTTCAAGTTTCTCTTGACTATACGTGGCCACTTGTATTTCTATGCAAATTTTGAAATTGGATAGTCAGTGTCCACAAGATATCTGCTGAGATACCTTATTGTGATTGTATGAATCTATAAATCAATGAGGGGAGAAGTGACATCTTAATAACACATAGCAAAACAAACAAAAAAACCCTGAATGAAGCAAGACTATCATTGTAGAAAAGGAAAAAATCATAAACCGGGAAGAAATATTTGCAATTCATATCACAAAAGGGCTCATATTCCCAATATGCAAAAAGTTCCTAGAAATTGATAAGAAAGAAAACAAATACTCACTAGAAAACTTGGCAAAAGACATGAACCCACAGTTCATAGAAAAAGATATATACGTAGTCCTAAATATATGAAAATCTCAGGCTCAGTCATACTGTGACAAAAGTGTTGAATTCCAAATGTGTCAAAGTTGGGGGAAAAGTAGAAAAGGGATTTCCTCCTCTCCAGGCTCTGTATGCCCACCAGGTCCAGCACCCTGAGGACACACCTGACTGCAATCAGGGTGACATAGGGCTCTAGAAAATATGGGGTGCTCAGAGTCTACAGGTGGGAGATTGCAAAGAACTCACCTCAGGAGCAGAACAGCTGGTGTGGTGCACATGCCAGAATCAAGTCAGGGCCCAGGTGCACTCACGGTCCTGGGGCCACTTGTGAGCACTGGGCCTTGGCAGCAGGCCTGGCTGCTCCTGCTCCATGTCCACCAGCTTCTGGCCATGTTAGGAGGCCTGTGCACCTATTCCCACTCTATCCTCCCCACTCAGACACCCCATCCAGTATTGATGGAGCCTGACAATGTGTCCTACTCTGCATGCCCTTATGAAGTTCTGCATCCAGCTCCTCTTTGTATAATTGGGAAACTGAGGCCCAGGAAGAGGCAGGTACTGGCCCAGGGCACAGCATGTGGGCAGAGTCAAGAAGAAAAGTGAGGATACTGGCTTCCTCGGCCAGGGCCCAAGCCCTTCAACCACATTTACTTTGGAAATGAGAGCCCCTGAGACCCTGGGGAACCCTGCCCAACCCCTCCCAATTTGGGCCATTTTTCTCTCCACATCCCCACAAGCACACAGGCATGCACAAACAGAAGCCAACTTCACAGGTGGGGATCACGGAGAGGTGGTTAAGAAAAGCAGACACTCTGTAAGTGACAAGGGAGAAAGTGGTTGCAGACAGCTCTGCAATGGAGTTGGGACATCCACTCTCCTGGCAATGTGTCCTGAGGTCCATAGCATGAGGGCACTCCTCAAACTTCCCACAATCCTGCCTGGGCAGGGGCCAACTCTATAGTAGTCTCCAGAGGACAGGGCCTGGGATCCTGCAGTCCACCTCCCTGGGCTCCTGGAACTGGGCTGTGCACACCCCATCCCCCAGTACAGATAGAGACTATAGGAGAGAAGGTCTAAGTTTCCTTCTGCACAAATTGGGCACTTACAGTGTCTGACCACAAGGGTCCTGAATGCTTGGAAAGTCTGTAGACCTTGGTTCTCTACCAATGACCCACTGTGCTCTGAGGACAAGGGTAAATGCTTTCTACTCCCTTAAGGTCCTCCAGGGCAGAGAGGATCTTGGGGAATGAGGACTTGGAGTAGGGCAGAATGAAGTAGAGCTTTGGACTGAGAGTCAGGGGTCCAGGAACAAGACCACCCATAGTTGAATCTTCAGGGTCTTCATTTGAAGTAGAGGGAATCATTGTCCTGGCTGGGGTGAGAATGTCTTGTGAGCAAACTAAACATTCCAGAAGGGAGAGACAAAGAGGGGAACAAGGGCACCTTCTGAGATTTCTTCCACAGCTCTGAAAGCCTGCAGGTCCTGCTCCTTTACCCCTGGGACTCAGAGACCCTCTGCGTTGAGGACACCCAAGTAAAGATTCCCACCTGGGGCTGCAGTGCGAATGCTGACCACCAGAGGGCAGGCAGCCTCCTGGTTCAGTGGTGCCCACTGAGATGTGCTGGAGCGACTGGGGCAGGAAGAGTCACACAGAGGTCATTCTGGCCATGCCCCTGTCTCAGAAACAACATGCACCTCCTATGATTAGTGATCATCTCTACAGAATGGACTGGGCAGAGGCAGGAAGAAGAGCTCCCAGATCTTCTCATTTATTCATTCAGAGACGGTGCCCTGAGAATTCACCATGTACCAGGTGCCTTGAAGGGTCCAAGTTCAGTGATGAAAATGGCCAAGTGGTCTTTGTCTTCCAGGAGCTTTCAGTCTGAAGGAGAGGACAAAAGCACAGAAGCAAGACATGTGAAAGAAAAGAGTGCTGGGGGCCAACCCAGTGGCATAGTGGTTAAGTTCGGTTCATTCCACTTCAGTGGCCTGGGTTCACAGATTTGGATCACAGCCATGGCCCTATGCCACTCATTAAGCCATGCTGTGGAGACCCACATACAAAATAGAGGAGGATTGGCCCAGATGTTAGCTCAGGGCTGATCTTCCTCAAGCAAAAAGGGGAAGATTGGCAGCAGATATCAGCTCAGGGCCAATCTTCCTCACCAAAAAAGAAAAAGGGCTAACCCCCAAATAAAGCAGGATGTTGTGAGGGAGGGCTGGGGGCCACTGGGTAGGAGGGTCTGAAAGGCCTCTTTATGGTGATATTTACTAGGACCCGAATAACAAAAGGGAGCCAGCCCTGCACAAGTCTGGGAGCAGTGTGTCAGGGAGAAGGCACCACTGGTGCAGAGACTCACAGGCAGAAGTGTGTTTGACCAGAGGAGGTTAGAAATGTGGCCAATGTGGCTCAAGGGGGCCTGGGATGAGCAAAACAGAAATGGGGTCGAGGGTAGGGCCAGGTCCTGGGGCCTGGTAGGCTGTGTTAGCTATTTTTCTCCCTGGCAACGTTACACCCAAACTTAGCCCTTATAAAGCATGACTAAGTAACAGCTCCAATTTCTCTGGATCAGGAATCTTGGCACAGCTTAGCTGGGAGCCTCTGCCTCAAGGTCTCTATGCAGTTGGATCTGTGCCTCAGCTGAGGTTCTACTGTGGAGGATTTGCTCCAGGTGACTCATTCGCGTGCCTCTCATCAGGGCTCAGTTTGGTCTGAGAGCCGTGTTCCTTCTCTCTGCTGGCTGGGCAATCCCCCAGGTCTCTCCTATATGGGCCTCTCCATAGGACAGCTCCTAACATTGGTGCTTGATGTCCCAGATCGAGGGATGCTACATAGAGAGAGAGAAAACAAAAGAGAGTAACAGGGAAGTGACAGCCATTTTAGCATTAAAACTTAGAGATGACATCCCATCACTTTGGCTGTATTCTGTTGGTCCAAAGCCCGTTATTAACTACTTAGTGGTTACACAGAGATGTGTACAGCAGGGGTGGGGATGACCACATGCCATTGTGGAGGGAATATGGTTACATTCACTACAATTCACCAAGACCAAGAAGCTGAGGCAAGACTTAATGGGTATGATTAAGATTAAAGATTACCATGTGCTCAGTGGGAGTCATAATCAGGGTCTCATTGGGCTGAACATAAATCTACATTAAAGATGAATAAAAAGTCCAAGGGCAACAATAAAGTATGGTAGTAGGGAAGGAGCAGTACCTGCCTCAGTGTTTATGTACAAGGTCACTTTCCATGGCACTGATCTGCGTGAGAGACTTTCACTCAAATAATTCATGTTAGAGGTATACGCCTCTGGTTTTCAAATTCTACTAGGTTATGTGTCTTAATAAAGTAATTAAAAAACAACTTGCATCACTTGTTTCATGGCTTATGCAATCTTTGGTCAATTGTAGTCATCAAATATCAGAGCTGCAAAAGCCTTTGGAAAATATTTAGCACCCTTATCTATCCCACTTCACAGATAAGTAAACTGAGGTCCAATGAACACAGCACTTGAACAATGACACAAATACAGTTCTCTGACACCTGGTTTAAGTTCCTTGTTCATCGAGGAAGAGTGAAGAACTTTCCTTCCTCCAAGGTCAATGGACATATCCGTTGAATGTGTCATTTTAAAAGAAAAATGACATTAAGTCAACATTTGAAATGTATATATAAATTCAGATTACCTCAAAGTCAAAGATCAGTGTTTTATTTTTTGAAAATGGAAAATATAGAATCATTATTGTTCTTCCCACTAGGATTGAGACAAAATTGACTATTTAAGACATGGAAATTCTCAGGGCATGCTTCCCTTTTCAGTTTACCTCTCAATAGATGTTTAAAAAGTCCTCAACTCCAGCCCGTTTGCCCTTCTAGTCAATCCTGGGCACCATAACAGGGTGGTAACCCATTTTTCTCCAATGCGAGTCACCTTCTGTATGTAGTATCAATACCAGCAGCAAGTGTTACTACAGGTGTGCACCCGACACCAGTTACAAGTTACTCTCTCAGCTTCTCACATGGGCAGCAGGAACAGTGGTGGAAGGATGGTTTTACCTTGGGTGATATTGATGAGTTCTTTCACTGGCAAGATGACTGGGGTCAGGGTTCTCATCTCACTCATGGAAGCGATGCAGCATTCCAGCACTCCTTTAATCATGTCCAGCTCATCTCCCCCATATAGGAACATGCAGAACTCAATGGAAATGCACTGTGGACACAGAGCAAGTGTTTAAAGGTCTCACCTGAGTCCAGCTCAACAGGTGAATAACATACAGTTCTCTCTTTGGGTTTGATCCCAGTGTCTTCCAGTCATTCTAAACTCCTTTGAAATTGACCTCAGCCTTTGGCTACACCAAGATTAGAGGGACTATGAGTTCTTTGGAGACAGATGCCACCCCACACTCTATTCATCACCATACAGCATTCAAGGCTAGGCCCCCCATGGGCTGGAGAAACTTCAAACATTAATGGAATCGAAGTAAAATTGAATGGCTAACTTTGAAGAAGGGCTGACATGGGGGATAATTCCAGCCATATCTCTCACTGCTCCCATCATCCATGTAGACAGTGGAGAAATCAGAGAAGGTACCATTCTCTCTACACATCTCATGCTTGCCTACCCCCCATATTCATATTATCACGCCATCACATATCATCATGGCCCCATCCTCATGCCATTTCTTCTAGCGTTCAGGCAGCTGTCTTACTCCAGCAACCAAACATTTTTTATCTCTGAAATTGGAGCTTAATCATAATCATCTTCAGAAGCTTCACAAAATAGGATTTGACAATAATTTAATGGATATGACACCAAAGGCACAGGTCATACAGGAAAAAGTTCACACATTGGGCTTCATGTATATTCAAACTATGCCTGAAAAGACATTATCAACAGAGAAAAAACACAGTTCACAGGATGACAGACCATATTTGCAAGTTGTATATCTGATAAGGGCTTAGTATCTGGAATAGAGAGAAAACTCCTAAGCTCAGCAACAAAAAATAACCCAAATCAAACATGAGCAAAGATGTGAATAGACATTTCCTCAAAGAAGATATACACGTGGCCAATAAGCATATGAAAAGATGCTTAACATCTCTAATCACTGGGGAAAGACACATCAAAACCACAATGAGATACCACCTCACATCCGTTAGAATGGCTCCTATTAAAAAAAGAAATAAAGAAAAGAACCAGTGTTGGTAAAGATGTGGAGAAGTTGGAACACTTGGGCACCGTGGTGGGAATGTAAAATGGTATAGTTGCTGTGGAAATCGATATGGCAGTTCCTCAAAAATATTAAAAAGAGAATTACCATATGACCCAGCAATTCTACTCTGGGTATATACCCAAAAGAATTCAAAGAACACCCATGTTCATAGCATCATCATGCATAATAGTGAAAACATGGAAGCAACAAAAGTATCTGACCACGGATGAATGGATAAGCAAATGTGGTATATTATTCATTCTTCAGAAGGAAGGAAATACTGACATATGCTACAACATGGATGAACTTTCAGCATATTATATTGAGTGAAATAAGCCAGTCACAATAATATAAACCTTGTGTGATTCAACATATATGAGGTACCTAGAGTAGTCAAATTCATGGAGACAGAAAGTAGAGTGGTGTTCCCAGGGGCTGGGAGTGGGAGTAAGCGGGTATAGAGTTTTAGACAAGAAGAGTTCCGAAGATGGATTGCGGTGACAGTTGCACAACAATATTACTGTATTTAGTACACTTAAAATGTACCTAACGAGGGCCGCCCGGTGGCGCAGCGGTTTAGTCCACGCTTGGCAGCCCAGGGTTCGCAGGTTCGGACCCCGGGCTCCCGCTGATGCACTGCCTGTCAGCCACGCCGTGGTGGCTTCCCATATATAGTAGAGGAAGATGGGCACGATGTTAGCTCAGGGCTGGTCTTCCTCACAAAAAATAAAAATGTACCTAATGAACCTAATGTGCTTAATGACATGTACATCTACAACTGGTTAAGATGTTAAATTTTACATTATGTATATTTTACACTAATAAAAATGTATTATATTTTAAAAGTCCCAATACAGAGAAATGAGCAGAGGACAATTCCATCTTGCCATTTTTACTCTTCTATTTTGATCCTGATAGTTTGTCGAGTCATTTTACACTGAGACAACTTTTATCAAATAAAATGTTCTGATTCTGTGCCTAACAAAACCTTGAAAATCAGAATTGTACAAAACACCAAAAGTATTGGTGAAAATGTATTTTTCAAAGATAATTAGACATTTTAATTCCATGGTCAATTTTTTTTAATATAGGACAGTAAAACAAATTGTAGTTTATTCGCTTTTGTTTTCAATTCAATGAATTTATTTTTGTCAAAATCAATTAATTTTTATGAAAATAATGTCTTGTACACATCATAATATACTGACTACAGATTGTGTTATTTTAAGTTTGTGTCATTATTTCTACCAAGTCAACTTTCCTGACACTTATTACGAATACTAAAATGTTTTCTTTTTTATCCAGTTTTACTGAGATAAAATTGAGGTATAGCACTGTATAAGTTTAAGATGTAGAGCATAATGATTTGACCTACTTATATTCTGAGATGATTACCACAATAAGTTTAATTAACATCCATCATCTCATATAAATACAAAAAAAAAAAAAGAAAAAAGAAAAAAGACCACCTTCCTCCAATTCCCCCTCCCCCCAATGCCCACCTATGGGTACCACAAATGTGATCTCTATATTTATGAGTTTGTTTTCTTTCCCGCTTTTTACTTTTCTTCCTTTTAAATTCCACATATGAGTGAGATAAGAGTATTTGTCTTCCTCAGTGTTATTTATTTATCATAATGCCCTCGAGGTCCATCCATGTTGTAGCAAAAGGCAGGACTTCCTCTTTTTTATGGCTAAATAACATGCCTTTGTGTATATATACCACAACTTCTTCGTCCATTCATTCATTGATAGACACTTTGCTTGTTTCCATGTCTTGGCTATTGTAAGTAATGCTGCAATGAACATGGGGGTGCAGATATCTCTTCAATATAGTGTTCTGATTGTCTTCAAATATATTCCCAGAAGTGGAATTGGTTGATCATGCAATAGCTTTGTTTTTAATTTTTGGAGAAACCTCCATACTGTTTTCCATAGTGGCTGGACCTATTTGCAATCCCACCAATAGTGCAGCAGTGTTCCTTTTGCTCACTTCCTCACCAGCATTTGTTATTTCTTGTCTTTTCATGGTCTCCATTAGAAGAGATGTGAGATGCTAGCTCATTGTGTTTTCATTTGCACTTCCCTTGTGATTACTGATGCTGAGCACCTTTTCACCTGCCTGACGGCCATTCGTGTATCTGCCTTGGGAAAATGTCTATTCAGGTCCTTTGCCCATTTTTTAATTGGGTTATTTGGGTTTGTTTGTTTGCTATGGAGCTGTATGAGTTTTTCATCTATTTTGGATATTAACCCCTTCTCAGATACATGGTTTACAAATATTTTTCCAATTCCATATGCTGTGTTTTCATTTTGTTGATCATTTTTTTTGTGCTGTGTAGATCAAAATGTATTTTTTCTTCTATCAGTGTTTAGTCAATGATAAATTTTACCATGTGCAATGGTAAAATGCAAAATCACAATGATAAAATACCAGATTTTGTATAATTCCGATTTTAACCATAATCAGTTTTATTTGGTGTGGATTATTTTAACTAATAATATTAAGCATGTTGAGTTGATGTCTCCATGGAGAATATATGGTGGGCTCAAAGCCTTGTATTTCTGTGATACACAAAGATTCAATTTTGACTCAGGTTTTTAGGAATGTGTGGTTGCCTAAAAGGCTCCACAACCTCAGACCTGCCCCACTCCATTCACAAACGAGAAAGGATCTGCTCAGATCTACTGACAAAGTTTAGGAAGATGGAAGCCACACGGTGGGTCTGATCATCCTGCTGGGAACAGAAAGCAGGAATCCCAGTCATATATCCTAGTTTGGAAGCAAGACTCTGTTTTCTCTGTGAATGAATGCATACTAGAGAAGACAGGCTGTGGTATGTGAACAAGTGACTGATTTGTCTGACAATTTCATCATCTCCTCCTCTTCAACCTGAAGGTTAGTGCAGGGAGAGGGCACTGGTGGTTTGCACTCTCCCTCAACCTTAAGAACAGAATCAGTTTTCTTTCAGGAAGGAATTCAACAAACTAAAAGATCACATTCCCGACTTCTCTTGGAGCCAAGAGTGACCACAGGAAGTTCAGGCCAGTGATATGTGACTAGAAGTCTGGTGTGGGACTGTGAGGAGACTGGGATTAATTTGTACTGCCTGCCTCTAGGGCTCTTTTGTATGAGAAAGAAACAACTGTCTCCTGTTTGTGCAGCTATTTAGGATCCTCTAGACAATGTAGCCAAATCTAATTTTAACTAAAGTAGGAGTTTTGCCATTGAACCATTGTGTGACCTTGGACAGACAGGTCCCTTCTCTGGGCCAAATCCCCTCTTGTGAAGTGGCAGACGCAGGTGTGGAGGCAGACTATGAGATTCTGATATCTGAAGTTTTTGCCTGACTGCCACCATGCCCTCTTCTATTGGGAATAGAAGGAGTGATGGGGGTGGGATTGGGATCAAGGGCACTGAGACACACCTCATGAGCAGAGCTTTGATATATTGTCCATATGTGCATGGCAAGACAGGGCTCACATGCCCAAACTGTCTTCAGGCTGGCACATAGTCCTTTCTGCCTGCCCAGTCTTGGACATGAGGCCTGACTGACTGGTTGGTATTCCCCAAATGTCACCCTGTGCTAAGGAGCCTTCTGTGCATCGATGACTCACTGGGCTCTGAACACCTTGGAAAATGCTTTCCACTCCCTGGAGGTCCTTTAGAGCAGAGAGAGGCTTGGGTGGTTGAGGACTTGGGGTAGGAAAGAATGTTCCAGAGTACTGTATGCCAAGACTGGGGTCCAGGGACATGATCAGTCCTTTCTGGACTCTCAAGTTGTCCATTTGGATGTGGGGGGTTCTTTGTGTTGAGAAGGGGATGACTCAGGAGTAAAGAGGACAAAACAGGGTTGCACAGAAAAGAGGAGACATGGAGGCTTCCAAGTTCACTGGCACTGTCCTCAGAGTCTGTAGGTCCTGCTCCTTTGCCCCTGGGACTCTGGAGAGCCACGGCCTCGAGGACACCCAAATAAAAGTGCCAGTTTCTTTGCAGGTGTTCCTGCCTGGGCTGCAGTGTGAGTGCCGGCCACCAGGGGGCTGGCAGCCTGCTGTGTCAGTGGTGCCCACTGAGCTTTACTGGAGCAATTGGAACAGGAAGAGTCATGTAGAGTTCATTCTGGCTGTCCTCCTGCATCAGAAACAACATGAAACTCCCGTTACTAGCCTTAATCTCTGCAGTCCGGCTGGTTAAAAGGGAAGCGAGCTACCAGACCTTCCCATTTATCCATCCAGCAACTGTGCACCATGCACTCACCCTGTGCCAGGTGCCTGGGTGGGCCTAAGGGCAGGTCTGAAAATGATGAAGAGGTCCCTGCCTGCAAAAAGCTCACAGTCTGGAGGGTAGATAGACAAAAGCACCAAAGCAAATATATAAGAAGGAAAAGGGCAAGTGCTGGTGTGAAACACAGCAGGGGGCTGTGAGGGAGAGCAGGCAAGTCACCAGTGAGAGGGTCAGAAATGCCTCACTGGGGTGACATTTGCTGGGAACAGAATGAAAAGAGGGAGCCATCCCTGCACAACTCTGGGAACAGTGTGTCAGGGAGAAGGCACTACTGGTGCAGAGACTCGCAGGCAGAAGTGAGTTTGGCCAGAGCGGATTAGAAAGGTGTCCAGTGTGGATGGCGGGAGACTGGGAGGAGAGAGGAGCATAGGGAGGAGGGCAGGGACAGATCTTGGGCCCTGGAAGACTATTAGTATTCCTTCCTCTCTGGAAACATTGCCCCAATACCTTGCATCTTAAAACTACAAATATTGAAATCTCACAAGTTTTGTGGATAAGGAATCAGGCACAGATTAGCTTGGTTCCTCTGTTCCAGATGTTTCACAGGCTGGGGCTGCCGCCTCAACTGAGGCTCTACTGGCAGAAGATTTGTTCCCAACCTCACTCAATGGATTCAGGATACAGTTTGGACACAGAGCATGAGTTCCTTTCTGTCTGTTGGCCTGGACACTGCCTCGGTTCTCTCCTATGCCGGCCTCTACTTAGGGCAGCTCAAAATGTCTGTTTTTCCCCCAGTTCAGGTGTATTAGAGACAGAGAGGGGTAGAGAGACTCAGAGACACAGAGAAAGGCAGAAAATGGGAGAGAAAGTGAGAAGGAACTGAGAGACTTTTTGTAACTAAAATCAAACATGGCACCCCATCATTTTGGCTGAATTCCATTGGTAGAACCCAGCACTCACCATTTAGTGGTCACGCAGGAATGTGTATGCCACAGGCAGGAATCACTGGGAGCCATTGTGGAGACTGCCCACCTCAGAGGCTGAGATGAGGCAGTTGGGTCTCATTGTAAATATAGCAGGAAACAATTGACAGGTTTTCATCCTGAGGATGACCTTGTCTGAACTTCATTCATTCACCCCCTCATGGTTCTGACATTCAAATGAAGCCAAGTTAGAAGCAACTGTTCCAATATCACATTGCTGGAACTCAGGCCTGTTCCAGCAATGGGGTCCCACGTGGGGTCCTATGCCACCCCTTCTTGTAATTCTTCCATCGCTAAGTTTGTGCCTTGGATACACATGACACGACACATAGGTGTAATAGATATTATCTCACATCCAGCTGATGATGTCCCTAGGAACTAGATTCTAGCCTGATCCCCACAGTGCAAGTTGGCAGACTGGGGAGGACCTGAGAGACACAATGAGTTTTCCAGGACAGAGAGCTGGTAAGAAAAAGGAGGTGGGTATTCAGCTCTATCTCCTCAAAGCTAGGACCCTAGTTACATTTCCAGGGAACTGTGGGCAGGCCTCTGCTCACTCATTGTGTACAGTTCAGGAGGTGACATGGGGGAGGAGGGTGTAACAGCCCAGAGGGGGCATTGGGTAGTCTGACTGAAGGAGGGGGCCCAGATAATGGAATCTGGAAAAAGTCACCTCATTTCCTTGGTGATAGGCCCCAACAGAACTTAGAACTCTGGTCACCAGTCTCCCAAAGGCCCTTGTCAAGCTCGGTTGACTGAAGGCCCACCAGAGAACAAGATATGCAACTGTTGTGTCCCAAATTTCAAAGGCTCTGGGCTAAGGAAAGGCCAGAGCAAGAGACATTTTGGTTTCTGTAGACATTGGCTCAACCCTCACCCCTGATGCCACTGGCCATTTATCAGGAGGCACCCAAAGGTAACACAGGGCATCCCAGGGCAGGTCAGTGCAGAGCGGGCCACAACTCTGAAACCACTTGAGCAGCCCCACAACCCTGGCTCCTCATTTTGTGTGTGTATGTACTGAGTGGGGAAGGCAGGGGATGAGGGGCATGCCCTTCCTGGGCAGGAGCAGGTGGTTCTGTCTTGGAAGCCTGGTGAATGTGTTATGCTCATACCTCAGGTCATAACTGGCAGCATGAGAAGGTGAGCTCCTCTAATCACGTGTAACCTGAGCCCTAGAGGTTTCCTCTCATTCCCTCCCTGACCAGACTTATTTGCAGATGCCCCTCTGTGCCAAAACTGAGGGAAATTTCTCTTGCCAGTTTCCCCAGTGGCAAAGTCCAGTCAGCATCCTGATTCCTTCTGGCCTGGTTCCCGGACATTCCTTGGAGAACTCCACTCAGGACATCATCGAGGAGCTGGCAGATGGGTTCAACTACTCTAACTCCCTAGACAAGGGTCAGGTGCACCAGGCCACCAACACCACCCAGTACTGATCTGAGGTGAGAACGGCTGCAGAGAGGTCTCCACACCCAAGTACCCAAGATGATCAGGTTGGGCCCAGAAACCAGATTCAAATCTGGGGACTCCCCTGGGTCCTTCTCAAGGCTTTCCCACCTGAGTTTCTCACAGGTGGGCTCCCAAAGGAATCTGGACCTCCACACATAACCCATTCCCTATGTGTTGAAGTAGAACTACACTCTTCACATATTTGTTGGAATAGTAGAGAAAGTATTTAATGTTGTTTTCACTTTTCATGAGGCCATGACTATCTTAGCATTTTGTGCTGTTTTGATTGTTTTAACTACCCAGCTAGGTATCCTGTGGAGCAGTCAGCCCCACTCTCCTTGCAGACCTTTTCTGAGCCTCACAAATTATCACACTCCATAGGGAAATTTATACACAGGGGAGGGGGTGGGATGAGATTACTTGGTTCTATACATTTCTCTGCAACTTGTGATCAGACAGAACACATCAAATCATTGTAGCCCTGTCAAGTCAGGAGCTGTGGCTTTATGTGATTTCCTAAGATCCCAAAAAAGGAGGTCATTTGCCACAGCCAGTCAGCCTGTCAATGTTTTTGGACTTTCACATGATTCAATTGTGTTGACATTTCAGCGGTGGTGCAGGGAAAGTGTTAAGTGTGTTCTCATAGACTGTGTTAGTTTGCTAGGTCTACATAACACAGGACCATTGATTGGGTGGAAGGCCCCTGATGCCTACTGGACTGGGCCTGGGCTCTGTCTTTCAAGAGCTTCACTCAGGACATCATCAAGGGGCTGGTCAATGGGTACAACTACTCCATCTCATTAGACAAGTGGCAGGTGCATCAGGCGACCGAGAGTGGCCAACAATGGTCTGGGGTAAGAGTGCCCACAGAGGGGTCTCTACACCCAGGACCCTGAGATGACTGGGGTGGACCCAGAATCCAGACTGGAATCTTGAATCTCCACTAGGGTCCTCCAATGAATGTGGTTTCCCCAGAGACTTCCCCTCCCTGTCAGGAGCAGACAAAGTCTCAGGGAGTTGAGAGGGAATGTCATGCAGCCCATGCTACGGAAAGTTCTCAATTCTGACCTGTGTGATCTTGAGCAGCCAGTTGAAATCCCAAGCCCTCTGTTTCCCAATGTCTACAATGTGGAAGTTTGTTGATGACTCACTGGGATAATGCTCTTAATACAGGCTATTAATACAGGGATGTGCTATTTTTTCTCAGCTAACACAAAGCCTTGAAGGTCCCAGTTGTTTGTCATCCCCCCCTAAAATCAAGTTATGATTTTAAAGCCTAGAACCTTTTTCTGTGTGGGCCCTCATGTCCCTCCTCTTGCCCAAGTCCCTAAATTAATGGGAGTTTCTATTATCAGCTTCAGACCCTTATCCTCCTGGTGGCTCACGGTGATGCCACTGATGAGATGTCCCTCCTTGTCCACTGGGTGTGAAATGGAGTCAATCCTCTTCCTGGATGAGGCCGGCAGGATGCTGATCCCCAATGCAGGCATGGTGGAGGAGGTGGTAGATTCCCTGGTACCAGCTTTCCAGATAAAACATCTCCTATGTTGGTTCCTATGAGGGCTGAGGTCTGGAGGCTTCCACTCCAGGAGGACAGGAGTCAAAGAGAGCTGTGGGTGGGGTCCCAGGACCCCTGGGGAAAAGAGGGGAGGCTGGGATGAGTTGTACTCAAGAGGAATATTCCCACCACAGTCCCATTTTGCTCTGCCTCCCCTTCTCCACATCCAACCTTCTGACCACCACCACCAGGCCCAGAACAGGAGGTGTGTGGGCAACCTGCTCACAAATCTTCCTCAGTCCTCAATCCAGTTGCCCAGGTACATGGAAGGCTGGGTGGCTGTGTCCAGGCCCATTTAGAGAGGAGTCTCAGTGGGAAGAAGAAATTCACACAAACTCTGTGTTGTACCTGCTGGGTGAGCAAGCCTGCCACTGCCAGTATGGCCACACTGGGGTCGGGGCTGGGATGGGGCTCTCCCTTGGATGGAAGGGGCAGGCATGGGCCCCCCAGGCTCAAACAAGTGTGCTTTGGGTAGGCAGTGTGGAAGGAAAGGGCAGGCCTCTGACTCTGCAACCCAACTTCCTCCCCTGAGCTCCATCTTTTATATGGTGGGAACCTGGGTGGGCCACATGCAGAATTTCTGGGAGCCCCTGAACTTTCCCTATTTCAAGCCAAAATGTACATGTCAATTTGCCTGGCTCAGATGTGGAGGCCCATGCTGACCATCTCCAAGTTCAGCTCGAACATCTAGAGCCCATTGAGGCAGAACTAGAAGGTGAAGGGACTTCAGTCTGACAAGACTATCTGTGCTGGGGTTCAAGGGCTGGAGTTCCCTTGAAGACGATGGAGTCTTTCCTACCTTTGGAAAGACACAGAGAAGGTCAGGTATGTGGGAGAAACTTCTCTTTATCCTGCTCTGGTGACAGCTCCAGAGCTCCTGCCAGCTCCAGAACCAGAGCAAAGGCCAGCTCCTGAGCGAGAGCCAGCTTCAGTTCTAGCTCCACCACCTGTGCTAGAGCTGGAGCCAGAGTCACCTCCATCAGCCCCTCTAGGGCTGGACCAAGTGCCAACCTCAACTTCAGTCCCAGTGACAGCTCCTGAGATGGAGCCAGAGGGACCATGGGCTCTAATGTGAATTCCACTTGCAGCTGAAGAAATAACAACAGAGCCAGATCCAGCTCCAGAGCCCACCTGTCTCTGGGCTGTGACCATCAGGAGCCTTCTGAGGGAGAAGCCTAACCTCTTGGATTTCCCTCCCCACTTGGTGGCAGAATAGTTGACTCTGATGTATGCGATTAGCAGTGGGGCTTGCAGGGTGGTGGGGCCGACCTTCCCCGTGCCACCAGCTCCCCAGACCTGCCATTCCCTGATCTGGAATTCGATGATCTGTGTCTAAACTCCAGCTCCCCCACTTATCAACCCTGTGATCTGGGCAACTTTCTTAACCCTGAAGCCTTCAGAGTCCTCACATGGACAGTAGAGATGGACACTATGAGCACCTGGTGTGCAGAGTGGCTGTGCAGATGAATGAGGTGGAAATTGGGCAGAGTCTGGCCCTTTAATGGGGGAGGGGAGCTCACTGAAGTGCTGCCAGGTCCATGGGTTGATCACCCGTTTGCCCAGGAGACCTTGACAGTCTCAGCACTTATTAGACAACTGACGCTTACTTTAGTAGGTGGAAAACAAACAAAGCCCGTGGTTGTTGCTGCCTCAGGAGAATGTGCATCTGAGAGGGGAGATCAGATTGGGAGAAAGATGCCCCTTCAGATGCGCAGTTGACAACCGGGTTCTGGTGCTTTGGTGAAGTGAGACTTTGTTGGGAGTAAATGCCACTTCCATTCCACACAGTACTGTGTCCTGGGTCATCCTGTGCTGGGCACCCTCAGTGGACATACACAAAACCCAGGGACTCCCACAAGTCTCAGACCACATCCTCAGCTTCCTGAGCTCTAGCTCTGACCATTGACCCTGCCCGGGAGTGTGGGGGACTGTGGATGCTAAGCTGGGGTGTGGCAGGGCAGACTCACACTCCCCATCCTCCACAGGAGCTGGTCATGAATGTGGTGCTCTCCCACTGCCTGCACATCTTCTAGTTCTTGTGGGATGACAGGGAAAATGAGTACCTTGTGCCCACCATCCATGCCACCATCATGTACTTCAACATTGTGGCCAACTGCATCATCACTACCTGCCTCAGGGACCCAAGCATTATGGCCCAGGATGGGGCCAGGGTGGTGGAGCTCTGGATCTATGTGACCAAGGAAATATGTGAGAGGCCCAGAGCGTCCATCTCTGGAGTCATGGGAACTGCCTCTTCCCTTTTTCAGCTCTCAGGATTGAATCTGTGGTCTGAGCCCTGTGGTCCCTAGGGCCCTCCTGCTAGGGCCATGCTGACCTTGTCTCCCAGTCCCAGTGATGACAAGCTCACTTCATTTCTGGGCTCCTTCCTTGGGTTGAGCTCAAATCCTCCTTCCAGGGAATGTCACTGATCTGGTCCCAGGTGTGCTGCCTCCAGTTTCCCTGGACACCTGACTCATCCAGGACAGGAGAAGTCCATGAGGGGACAGAAACCAGAGGAAGCAGGGCTCTAGCTTCCCCTCACAGCTCCTTCTCTTCCCTTCACCAGGAGTGCCAAGTCCTCAGGAATTTCTTCTCACTAAATACCTTTGCCTCTGCCCTGCAGAGCCCCTCGATTCACCATTTGAAGATATGGGGATAATTTTCCAGGTGGGTCTCAGTCTCCCCATTGTCATCAGAGAGGGTTGGGTTATAGGGTCTCTGGCCTGAGCTCCCCTGTCGCCCCTCCTCTGGAGCCCAGATACTGGCCAAGATCCAAGTCCTGTGTTTGGAACTGTCTGCCCGCTGGTTATTGTGCAACATGAGAAGGGGTGGGGACATGGGCTACTTATGGGCTAAGAGGGCTGTTTCTGAGGGACTTGGGCATTGCCTTGAGAGTGTGGGTGGGTGTTAGCTACTCAGTTGAAACTTGTAAGGGGAAAAATTGAGATTTCCTGGTGAAGAAAAAATTATGTCAGATGACAGTTTAAAATCCTGCTGAGTTTCTAGTCTGCTGGCCTTCCCTATGATTCCAACATGCCACCTCCCACTATCAAAGAATAATTCCATGAAATAAATCTCTTTATATGTTTTTCTCTGTGTAACTACATATACATACACATAAATATACAGTCATGTGCCCCATAATGACATTTCTCTCAATGACAGACCACATCTATGACGGTGGTCCCATAAGATTAGTACCATATAGCCTAGGAGTGTAGTAGGCTACACCACCTAGATTTGTGTAAGTACACTCTATTATGTTCACACAATGATTAAATCACCTAATGAGGCATTTCTCAGAATGTGTCCCTGTCATTAACCTCTGTATGACTGTATGTATGGAGATACAAATGTATATGTTCATGCTATAAATATATATATTCCTTTTCTCTGGAAAACTCTAATACAGATTTTGGTACTGAGGATGGTTCCAGAGGAACAGAATCAAAGATGTGTTCTCTGAAATGGTTCTAGGGTCTCTGGAATTGGTTCTCTTATTTCCATTGTTAAAGAGGGCACTGATAGTTCATGGCAGAGGATGTGGCAACAGAGATATACAAAATATCACCACCGGATATTCCTAACCAAGTATTTATAAGAGGCAAGGTTCTCGGTGACCATGTACTTGATATTTAGATCATTTTTGACAAACTAACAAATGTAATGAAATTCACAAGTGCTCCTGATTGCACAAGATTAAAGGAAGAAGGAAAATATGAGCTTAGGGTGTCAACTTCCCAGCTCAGCTCAAGCACCATAACTGGCCTGAGGTTTCTATATCTTCACTGAAATAAACAGTTACTTCCTGTAGCTTAAGAGCTGAGATTTCTGAAAACCTAACTCACAATCTCTTCCTGCAAGTGGCTGAATTACAACACAAATTGAATTCCCATCCACACAGCAGTGAAGATGATGGATTTGATTTAAAAGAAATGGGGTCCTGAAAATTAGAATGGGGATGTACAGGCAGTTCCTGACTCAGCTGGGACATTAGACTCCAAAATTGTGCAGAGTCAGCTTTAATAGAAGCAGCCCTCCTCCTCCTGTCTGAGGAGTTTATCTCTGCTTTTCCTGAGGATCCTGTCATTGTCTACCCTGAAGTCATTGCCTGGCAAGACACTGCTGATCCTCCTCAGGACCTACAGCCTCCTTGGCTTCTAGACCAAGGATCCATTGAGGTGAACTCAACTCTCAGCAGGCCCCAAAGCCTGAGGTACAAAAGGGGACCCATAGGAATTGTGCTCCAACCAAAATAAGTGCATCCTTTTCCCAGTTCACACAGACAGAAACCTAGGAAAACTGTGAAGAAATAGGACAGTAAGGGTTTGGGATAGTGTTGGAAGGAACACACAGTTGGATTCAAGGGAATGCATTGATTTGGCCCCACTAAACAGAGCCTTTCTAGTCAATGTTGTGTCTCAAGGGGGTACAGAGAGCTCTGACAGTCTGTTCAGTTAGTTGGCTCTAACATGGACCAAAAGGTGAAGAACACAAGCTAAAATTAAACTGCCCTAGTGTACTGTGGAAAAAGGTCCCAAAATAATCATTCAAAAGCAGCTCAAAGAGCTACAAGAGAACACAGATAAACAATTTAATGAAATGAGGGAAACAGGCCAAGAGCAAAAGGAAAAGCTCAAAAGCAGGAAACAAAAAAGAACCAAAAAATTTTGGAGATTAGAATATATACATAAAAAAATTAATATGTGACCCTCGCTGCAAACATGGGTCTGTTCTGGGTGACTGTCAGTGCATTTTGGCCAGTGGGTGCCCAAAGGTATAATAAATGGTCCCTCCTCTGGATATGGTTAGCCCAAGACATTAAATGTTGCTACATGCTGGGTCTGTTCTCAGGAGCCTCACAGTCCTGCAGGAGAAACCCTTGGGACATGATGCCTCCCTCCAGGCCCTGGACTAACCCTGGGACCTGGCACTTCTCTTTCTCTTTGGAGGGAAAGTACAGTCTTCCCAGTCTTTCCTTTAGCAAATCACATTCATGGATGGCTGTGTCCGGTCAGGAAGGGCCTGGGCTGCCGGGAACCAGGATTTATCCACAGCTGCTGGCTGTCCTGAGAAGGCCTCTCTGGAGGAGTCCAGCCTGCTATATGTCTGGGTGACACCTCCAGCCATCAGGAAGTGGGGGATAACTCAGAAATGCCAAGCAATTCATCTGGCCCTTGTCTTACAGGCTGTTTCCAAGGGAAGACGTTCAAAATGCCAGGTGGTAACCCTTTAGCTCCTGGTCACCCTCCTCTTGGGGTGAGGTCAGAGTTGTGTCTTCCCAGGTGGGAAGCATTTCAGTATTTCAATTGGTAAGTCTGGGTCCATGCACATCTATGGATCATCAGTTTGGTGGCATCCCCTTCTGGACCCACACCCACACCCCTCTCACACCTCATCTTTCAAAGCTCCCAACAGGAGAAGAACACAACCATCCCAGGGTCTGCATACTGTATGGGCTCCAGCCCAGCAGCCCCTTTAGGATGAGTCAGTAAATGACAAGACTGAGTGTGTAAACTGGTGATTATCTGAGACAATGGACCACAGAACCACATGAGCCCAGATGACTCACTCTGGGCAGCAAGGATGAGTGTTGATCTTTCCCTTGCCAGGATTATGGCCCATTATCCAGGCAAACCAGGGCTCACCCATGATCCATCAGACCCAACCAGGGAGATGTGGTTACACTGTATCTGACAGAGAGGCTGGCGGCCTTCTGGAGAATTTCTGCTCTGAAAAGACTTGTTTAAGGAAGTGCAGGGATGCTGGAAATTCTACTTCACAGGGAGCAGTGATGTTTATGGAATGAAGCCCAGCTGTAGTCCTAAATGCTGCATCACAAATCTTCCTCTCTGGATATAAAACAAGCAGGAAAGGGACTTTGGAGTCATGGACCAGGATCCCAGGAGGATTCAGATCTAAATAAGGGTAAACACAGATCCCCTAGAAGGGGCCTGAAGAGAGAAAGTCCTGCCTGCCCTTAGCCCATCTACAAATGACCTTCCTCTGGTCTTGTTCTTTCCACATAAAGATTTTTATAAGCTTTCCCACACTTGCTGTGCAATCCAGAGTTTGAAATAGAAAACTATGAGTTTCTAATATTTTGTCAAAAGGAACCTCAACAAAAGAAGCAGAAAACATTCCTTCTTGCTCCAAAGCTGTGGAAAAGCAGCAAATCTCCTAGGGCAGGACATCATCTAGGTAAGTGCAATTTTTAAGGACACCCATTTTCAGTGATTGTTGCTCTGCCTGTGAAACTATCTCCAAACTCTAAATCCCAGGAGTTCTGAGGGACTGTCTCTTCTCCTGGATCATGTGAACCACACTGAAATGAACCTGTCCTCTGAGAAAGGAGGGCTTGGGTATGTCCTTCAGCAGCTGGGGAGCGGGGCTGGCTCTTTTCCCTTCTCCCACATACAATAAGCTGAGACCCTGCAAGATTCCTTAATTCAAGGGGAATGTGAGATTCTGTGTACATTTCCATGGACACAGGAAGTAGAAGAACCACACCATCACTCCCAGGCTGTAAAATAAACAGGATTTTAATATAATATTTAAATCTAATATTTATTATTAATAAGTAACCATTTCGCCTCCACTATAGGTACATAGGAGCTGGGGTAGAGATGTCAGGGAGTTAGGGCAGGTTGTCCCCACTCTCTTGGGCTTCAGGGACAGCAGGAAAAGGCCTACAATGTTCTCCTTCTCATCAGGGTCAGAGGAGCTGACCCAATGCACTCCGAGTGTCCTAGCTGTGTCCCCGCTGCTGAGGAAGAGGCTGCACTTGATCTGGTCTCAGGAGTGTGATCTGCCTCTGGTTCAGGCTCTGTGCTGGGGGTCTGGTGACTGTATAGAAGAGACTGATTGTTGCAGTGCCTCCCCTCTCTCATGGCCCACCTCCCTGGCCCCACTGCACTGTGTGCTCCAAACTCTGTGCTGAGAGCTCAATCAACACCTCATTTATCCATGACATGGGAGCTGTCATTTAGCATCACCCATTTCACAGAGGAGGAAACCAAGTCCCAGAAAGATGAAGGGAATCGCCTGTCAAAGGACTGCTTAGTAGTGGAGCTGGGATCCCAGCACTGGCTGTCTGACTCCCCAGGACCATGCCTACCCCAAATATTTACTGAGCCCCTGGATTCAGCCACTGCCAGTCCGGACACTCACTCAGCCCTGAGCTGGCAGGTGGCGGGTACTTCTTCACCTTGAAGAACATTTGAATCTTGGTGGCCTACTGGAATGGAGACCCCAGCTGGCATGACAAACTTTAGCTACAGGACAGACTGGAGCTGTGAGGTGCCAGGAGCCACACATCAGGTGTCCCTCCCAGAGCCTGCCAGCAGCTGGAGTCGGGGTGCCATGCAACAAGATCTGGGGCTGATGAGGGAGCCACAGTCACAAGCTCTGGAGCTGGCCATCAGAGAGAGTCCACCCTGCCCTCACCCAACTCCTCCCCCACCTCATCTCTCATCCTTCCTAAGGGGCTCCATGGCCTGGAACCAGGACCTAAATTGCTCCTCGGGTTCAATGTTGTATCAATTTGAGGCCTCCCGGAGCAGCTGAATCTCCTCAATTAGTTTGATTGTTGGGACACAGGAAAGACAGGATACAGATAGAACCTGGGTGGAGGACACCACAGGGGCTCAGTGGGAGGTGGGGAGAGGAGCAAGGAGCTGGTTTGGGGGTCTTTGCTCACACTGAAACCCTCCTTCCCTCCAATTCCATCCAGAACTTGCCTGTTCTCACAGCTGGGTTGAAATAGCTCCTCCTCCAGGAAGGTGTCTTTGATGCCACCCCCTCACCCAACTGCCAATGTGATGGGATCCCCAGCTCTGTGTACCTAACTCACCCAATGAATGTAAGACCAAAATGATAGGGCCAGAGAGATTTGTGAACAAGGGGTCTCTGATTTCCACACCCACACCTCCCCACAGTGAAATCACAGCTGCTTACCTTGCCCCATTTCTGGAAGTTGGTCCTCCAAAGTCAACTGGTTGTAGATGTGTTTGATTAAATAACCGGGTCACATGGATACAGAAGACTAACCATTACAAGTAGTAAGAGTTCTTTATATACTCTGAATATTAGACCCTTAGCAGATATATTATTTGAAAATATTTTCTCCCCTTCCATGGTGTATTCAGCGGAAGCCCTGAGAGTCTTTTCTTTCTTTCTTGTAATGCAAGTCCCTGACTTAAGCTTTGATTGTGGAGACATCCATTTCAGAGAGACATCCACTTCAAAGATGGCTATATCGAATAAACATTGAGTCATGTGTCAGCCACATGACTCAATAAAGAGCCAGGCCACCTCCTCCCACCGAGCCTCCTTTCTTTTAGAGATCTTAGTTGATTTAGATAACTGGCCATTTGGGCCGCTTGGGTTTTTTCTTTCTTTTTCTCTCTTCTCATGCTTTAAATTCTCACTCTTATGTTTTAAATTCATGGATAAAGAGTGAGCCTGTGAAATCTAGAATCCCATCCTCCACCCCAATAAAAACAGAACCCCGGGCGCATTCTCTGTCTCTCTCTAACCAAAGCCTTGATGTGTGGCCCCAGGTGTGCTGTGTAATTTCCAGGTCCTGTGAGCATTAAACATTTAGTCTTTCAAAGTTTCCTGATGGTTATTGCTGAAGTGCATCTTGCAATCACAATGAGAACCACAAGGGCTGGTCTCACCACAACATTGGTTATTGATAGGCTGAGACTGGCACAGACAGCTTATCAAGTTTGAGGAGTTCTGTATATACTCTGAGTACAAGTTCTTTATCAGAGATAAGATTTGCAAATTTTTTTCCCCAGGTTGTGACTTGTCTTTTCATCCTCTCTATAGTGTCTTTCAAAAAGCAGAAGTTTTTAATATTGATAAATCCTAATTTATTAATTTGTTCTTTTGTAGATTGTGCTTTTGGTGCCATATCTAAGACTTAATCCAAAATCACAAAGAACTTCTCCTTAATTTTCTTGTAGATGTTTTATTCTTTTATGTTTTGCATTTAGGCCTATGGTCCATTTTGAGTTCATTTTTTTAATATAGTACAAGACATGGATTGAAGTTCTTGTGTTTGCATATGGGTATCTAATGGTCCCAGCACCATTTATTCAAATGGCTATCTTTTCTCCATTGAGTTGCCTTTGCAATTTTTTTTGAAAATCAGTGTTCAGTATATGTCTGGTCTGTTTGTCTACACATGCAATGTAAATATCACACTGTCTTGACAATTAACTTTATAATAATCTTGAAATCAAGTGCTGTTAGTCCTCCAATTTTATTCTTCAAAGTTGTTATGGCCATTTTGGATTCTTTGTATATTAATATAAATTATGAATGAATTTTTAAATTTCTAACAAAAAATCTGTCTGGATTTGGATTGAAGTTACCTCAAATCTGTAGATCAATTTGGGAAGAAATGACATTTTAAAAATATTCAGTCTTCCAACCCATGAGCAAAGTATGTGTATTTTTTCCATTTATTTAAACATTTTTCTTTGCAATGCCTTGTATGTTTTCCATGTGCAAGTTTTTACATCTTTTCTTAGATTTATCCTCAAGTATTTCATATTTTTTGATATATTGTAAAGGACATTTTTATATCATTTTTGATTGTTCATTGCTAGTATGTAGAAATATACCTTATGTTTAGAACCTTCAGATTAAAGGAGAGTCATTCTAGGAGAGAATATAAGATGTGACCTTGGAAACAGTTTTCATAAATATCTATTTTTAGTATTCCATTGAGCTAACATAGAACAAGTCTACATTTGACCCATATTCTGCATTACCAACATCAAAAATCCATGGCTCTGTATTTGAAGTACTTTTTAGAGAATAAGATTGGATAAGCAAAAGTGGGCAACTTTTCAAAGTGTGAGAAGAGCTCTAGACATGAAAGAGGACAATGATACATTAGCTTGAACCAGGCTCGCAACCCACTGCCCTCAAGGCCCAGAAATCTGCCCCTGCCTCATGGGTATACCACCCTCCAAATGTACCTGCAGGCCTTGCCTTGTACTTTTCTTAGTTAAGCACGCACATACACACACACACACACACACACACAGGGAAAATAATGTTCATGGAGGTCTGCACAGAGATATTTATCAGCATAGAAAGACCAATTTTTATTTTCTTTAGTTCTTACTTTTGAGAAGTCCAGATTTCTATCTTCCAGTAAAAATATGTGAACCCAAGTGCCTGCCAGTCTCTACTTTCTGTTTAATTTCTTAGAAAGTGACCAAATTAAATGAAAATATATGGAAATCACTTTTGCAAATGTATTGGGCACTTTCTCTTGAGTCTGATTGTCTCCCAAACTCTCCCCACTTGTGTAAGCAATGTTGTGGTGTAATCAAGCATCTACTCCCTACATTGAAGGACCTCAGTTTGTGGAGAGTATTGAATCTAGAAGCGACCTAGATAGTCATCTAATCCAGGAGTCAAGAGCCAAATTTGGCTTCAGAGATGTTTTGATCAGGTGTTGCGATGTTAGAAGGAGGAAGAGGAAGATTTAAGTGACTTTTGGTGGGGCAAGCACTCTTCAGTTTTATCACGGAAAATATCCCTAATATCTTATACCAGGCTTCTGCACAGAGCACAGAGTTACCACCTTTCATGGTCCCTAAAAGCCTTTGAGATTGTTGTGCCCAAATCCTCCTTTTAGTTTGTAACTGAAATTTTGTCCTCAGAGACATAAAGTGATTGGTTACCACTAAGTCCTCCTGATAAGTAGGGGTTGGATTCAGTATTCCATGGCACCGGCACAGGACTTCTCAACTCTGATTGTACATCAGAATCACCTGAAAGCCCTTTTAGAAATACCTTCACCTGAGACTTACAGCCAGCCATTCTGATTAAATTGACCTGGGATGGGGTCTTGGCATTTGTGATTCCAACGTGCAGCCAGGGTGGAAATACTGCCAGACCATCACAGAGGAGATTTCTATTCCAGAATGAAGATCAAGAGAGGGATGCTTCTCATAGGCAAATTTTAATTCCTTTGCAGAAACACCCACAGTATGTGTAAAATTCACTTTGTGTGAAACTCATTAAAAGAGCCTGATTTTGTATTGTCAAAGGCATACCTAAAGGAATATTCATTTTATGTATATCACACTGGAAAACTAGAAGCAAGTGAACATTGAACAATAGGGGTATGGGTTTAAAAATACAATAAGACATGGATCCAGGGTTTAAAAATAAAGCCTTGTGTATATAACATATGTATGGCAAGAAGGACAAAGGGTCGTGTTCACCAGCTAGAAACTGGAAACCATCCCAGGTTCCCTAATAAATTAAAAATACAAACTTCTGTTTATACACAAATACAGACTCCCTCTAGAATTGCTTTATGGCCTACAGTGAAAGTAGGAGTGTGTCACCTCAGAAAGGAGATATGGTGTCTAATAAGAGTCAGCAGGGGAAAGGGGGTTGGACCCTGAGGTCATAAATTCACAAATTTTATAAGTTTTTGAAATAGGTCCTGGTAACATAGATTTCAAAGTGGTTATAGTATTTATCCAGCAAATAGTTCAGGGTGCATAGAGGAGTCCACTCTTGTGGAAGAATGTATTTCACCAAGGTGTCCACACCAATAAATTTATCTAATTCCACACGCACTTCTTACAGTTTAACTGATACCCTTTCTCCTGATAGGTGGGGGTCTATGGTCCCTCCCTTTGAATCTGCCCCATTGGAGGATCTAACTGATGTTATATGGCTTCTGAGGCTAGGTCATAAAAACATGATACAGATTTGGTTGGCTTGCCATGGTGGAATACTGCTCCTGTGCAGAGAAGAAGCCCAGCATCACCCATGAGGAAAGACCATGTGGAACCGCTGAGGGGAAATGGAATGAAATCTCTAGGAAATAGTCAGAATCAACCCCTAGAAATGGGATTGAACTTGACTTCACATGACTCCATCCCAGTCTTTGTGTCTTCCTGCTAATGCCCAGACATCACAGAGGAGAAGCAAGCCATCCCCTCTGTACCTTGTCAAGAGTCTCAACCCACAGAATCTGAAAACATAATAAATGTCATAGTTCTAAGCCCCTAAATTTTAGGGCTGCATAAAATACTGTAAGTAAAACATTGAAAATTAAAGTGTCCAATTTCTTTAAAAAAATCTTATTAAAAGTAGTCTGAACAGTGCTTCCTTCTTTGCATTGTATCTTTTCTCTGTCTTGCGGGGTTGTCATATTTTTTCTAAGTTTAGATTGGCTTCTAACATTTTACCCTTTGCACTTTCAATGTCATGAAATGTCTGTCAGAATTTCATTAATGTAAAATGGAAACCAGCGTCCCTTCCCCAGGATGTCCTCACACTGTCCTCCTTTATGTTGATAAGCTCCCTGTACTCAGTGCCTCTGGCCACACATCTACAGTCTCTCACATGGTGACAGTGTCATCATATCCATGCTAAGCTATCTTCTTATCACATCCAAGTTCACTTCCAGCATCAGCAGTTTTTGTTTCTTTGTTGCACTTTTATCCTTCTCGGGCAATTCCCTCTTTTGATCATCCATTTTTTAGAGGAGACAGGGAGGCAACATACTAAACAATTTGCTCTGTGTGTGTGTGTGTTGGATAACAGTTACACATCAAGCAGTCACAGACAGGCTCTGAGGGAAGACTGGTCACTGATCATTATGCGTCTGGTGTTGATATAGTGATTGCAGACTGAACAGGCTGCAGTGAACTTGGTCCTTCATGCAATCACAGCTAATAAAACTGTGGTGCCTGTAATCTGAGCCACATTATTGGGGTACTGCTGTTATTTAACAAAACCATAGTAATTGAAATTTGTGCATACTGGAAACATGCAAAGTGAGGATTCTCTTTCTCTTTATTTATAGAATAACATCTCCTGAAATGTATTTTTGATCTAACATTGTAATGCAGAATTGCTAGGCCAAGATCTCAGATAAAACATAAATCCAGAGAGTTGCACTTGACATTTTCCAACTGCCTTTGCCTTATGGCCATTTACAAATCTAGAGGAGGTAGATGAGTGGCCAACCTCCACTTTCAGCAGAGGGACAAGGTTAGGGGGACACGTGTTTGGGTCCAGAGCCCACTGGGGCTCGCATTTTGGTAATCCTCTTCCTAGGAACTTGGACTGGGATCCTGAACAGCCACACTCTAGGAATAAAGGTGAACCAGAAGTAATTAAGCTCTCGTAAGGACTGCACACAACTTTGAGCTCTCTTGTGGGCCCACAAAAATCTCAGTTTCTAACACTGAGTTAAGGAGATTCCACATGGAAGATCCTCCCTCAAGCACTGGAAGAAGATATTTTAGGGCTTAAATTATTTCCACAAATAACTTTCCAAATAAAATATGTAGCTCAACACCAAAGATAACTATGCTAATGTGGAGATGTGACAACATAAAGGAGAGCATAAGAAACACCAATAATAGAACCAGACAAGTAGTGGCTCCAGACCTTGGAATTACTAGGCATAAGCTGAGGAGTCCAGCTCCTGGTTAAAAACCTGTGTGCTATAGACTGAATGTTTGTATCCCCCAAAATTCATATGTTGAAGACCTAATCCCCAATTTGATGGTGTTTGGTGGGGCCTCTGAGAGAAAATTAGGTGGAGCCCCATGATGGAATTAGTGCCCTTATTAAAAGAGGAAGACAACAGATCCCACTCTCTCTCTGCCATGTGAGGAAACAGTGAGAAGACAGCCATCCATGAACCAGGAAGATGGCCATCCATGAACCAGGATGCAGGCCCTTGTGAGACACTAAATCTGAAATCAACTTGATCTTGAAGTCCTAACCTACAGAACTGTGAGAAATAAATGTGTTGTTTAAAGCAACCCGTGTATGGTATTTGGTTATAGTAGCCCAAATGTACTGAGGCACTCTGTGCAGTTTTTCAGGCCTGACCGTGGGTAATTACAAAAGCTTTACCTAACTGGCCTCATGGGGAAAGCTGCCTTCCCTACTCCAGACTTGGGGCATGGCCAGTGCACTGTGGTATCTGAGGGCAGCTGCAGTCAAGGACTCAGCCTCTCCAGCCAGGCATGCTCTTCCCATATTTGAACTCCTAGCCATGTAGCCTCCATTCTTACATCTCTTTCTCTGAGGCCTCCAACAGAGTTCTTCCTCAGGCACCTCTGCTGAAGACTCCTTATGGGTGGAGGAGGGGAAAAATTTGAAGACACTTTTCCCCTCTCTGACTCAGTACACCATATTTTCCCACTCCTAGCCCATCCCCCTAAGCCTCTCCCAGACCCCAACTTCCATAAAAATAAACTGAGGCCTTTTGGGGGGCTCTCTGAAGACCCCCACATCTCTGCTGATCCACATGACCCTCAACCAGTGAGCCATTCCAGGGGGGAAATGAAATAAGAGGAATTGGTATTTTCTCCAGTGTTAGTCTCTTGCTTATACCAACACAGTAAGTAATTACAGGCTTAACTCTTTCATTTTGGATTTGTTGATTTAATTGGCTACTCTGACACCTAGCAGTTCATCTCTCTCTCTCTCTCTCTCTCAGCCCAGTTGATCTCTTGACACTAGCTATTTAAGGTGGTGGCTTCAGCCATTATGGCAAGTTACTCAGTTTTCCTGGCTTTCTTCCATGTATACATTATTAACCCTTATGTGATTTTCTCCTGTTATTCTGTCTCATGTCAATTTAATTCTTAGACCAGCCAGAAGGACCTAGAGGTAAGAGGAAAATTTCTTGTTCCCCTGCAATATCAAACTAAAGGATAATAGTGAAGGATAATTTTTAAGAGGAAGGCAGAAAATTGCAGATAGGATGGAGAAGTAGGAAAAAAATAAGAACAACAAAATTAATAAATATGTGCATAGCTCCAAATAATGTATAAAACAGAGATATTTGATATGCTTTAAATATATATTTATATATTATATTTATAGTTTTATAGTTATGTTATAATTTAAGTACAAATCAATAACAATGTAGATGTCAGAAAGGGGCAAATGGGGTCCTTGCACACTCTGGAAAGAAGGTGTAAGTAACAATTCATGTTAGACTTTGATAAAGTAGGGTAGTCAATAGGATAATAGAAAAAATATTTATTTCTCTGGGAAGAGAGAGCACACAGGAAAGAAAAGGGGGTGGGAATTACTAGAGATGTCATGGAGGAGGAGGAGCAGGAGGAGGAAGATAGAGTGAGGGGGGAGGGAACCTGGGAGAGAAGGGGCATCTGGAAATTCAGAGGAAAGTGTTTCAAGGAGGAAGTGTTCAACTGTATCATCTGTGTCAAATGCACCTGAAAGATTTAGACAGGAACAAAAACTTAATCTTGAATTTAGCAAAAGGAAAATCATTGGTGACCTGGATAAAAGCCATTTGAGTGAAGTGGCGTGCAGAAAGCTGGAATGGAACCAGTTCAGGAGAGAATGTGAGAAGAGGCACCCTGAATGGAGCAGAGAAGCAGAATGGTAAATGAAGAGGAATCTGGGGTCAAAGGGGGGTCTGTATGTTTAAGGCACAACATTAGGGCAGGTTTGTATGTGGATGTTGGCAAGGGAGCATCACAGACACAGGACTCCAGAAGTCTGAGATGCACCCTGAAAGGACTTCCCAGCCCAAGTTTACTCAAAGTTACAACTTTAATTTTCAAAATTGATGGGATTTTTGCCATCTATTTCATATTACAGGTATAACCCACAAAACTTATCTCCAATAAAAATTTTCCTGGAAGAACACGTTAATTTTTAATACCCAAACTGCATAGAAGCTACTTAGTGCTCATACATTTTTCAGGTGATGTTTATATCATATCCAATGTTGCTGGTCTAAGAAAGGCCACTGCTACTGCACAAAGCAATAGTATGTTAACATCCACATTGACAAGGAGGTGATGAAGAAGCCATGTTTTAAGCATTTTACATCCTAACATGGTATTTGTAACTTATACCTAGGTGCCATATTGTGACTTAGGAAATTGGTAGGGCTTCTCCAGGACTTGCTATGTCTTATAATTTTTGCTACTTAAAATAATGGGAAATAAGTTCTCCTCAGTTTTTTCTCTGAAAAAATCTAACATTTCAAGCACAAATTACTGGCAGTTATTGATGGCAGATGACTTCCCAGTCATGTTTTAGTTTTAAATTTTTAATTACTTACCTCAGAAATTACTTAACTTTTCTTCCAAATCTTGTATTAAAATTGATGCTCCAGAGGGCCGCCCGGTGGCGCAGCGGTTTAGTCCGCGCTTGGCAGCCCGGGGTTTGCGAGTTCGGATCCCGGGCGCCCGCTGACGCACTGCCTGTCAGCCATGATGTGGTGGCGTCCCATATAAAGTGGAGGAAGATGGCCACGGATGTTAGCCCAGGGCCAGTCTTCCTCAGCAAAAAGGGGAGGATTGGCAACAGATGTTAGCTCAGGGCTGGTCTTCCCCACAAAAAAAAAAAAAAAAAATTGATGCTCCAAAAAGTTGTACCACAGATATTCTGTTTTGCATCCTCCCTGCACAGAATTGGGGCTGCAATACTCATTTGAGAAGCAGGTAGTAATGTAGAACTTGGAATTATCAGAGAAACTAAATGGGAAAATGACAAGAGAATTATCAGTGTAACCCCCCCAGCAACAAATTAAAGTGGTTCCAAAAGGATATTTAAGAAAGGATACTTGAAGTGGTTTCAAAGCAGCTGTAGTGCAGAGCAGAAATGTTGAAATTGTGTATTACCTTCCTACACAAACTTTCCTAAAATTTTGGGAAGGACCAGTGGGAACTTCTGGTCCTGTTGCCTGTGGTAATTATACCAAGAGGCCCACAATGGGATAAAGAAGCTCAGTGAACCAGCCATGTGGGGCATCAGAGAAGGGGCTTAGGGGGTCAATTACTGGGCCCCTGAGTTCCTTTCTGTATAATGCAGGTCGGGGCTGTCCACTGTGATGTTTTCTCCTTTTATAACATGGCTGGGACAGTCTTTCTAAGAGGTCTGACCAAGGTGTGGACTGTTCAGCTGGGTGGAGTCCAAGGGGCACTCTGTAGTGAGCCTGACCAGAGGGTCCAGACTGAGGATCCTGGCAGCCCAGAGGGATGGCGCGAAAGGTCATTTTGAAAAGGCAAGTTCCAGATTCCCAGGTACCTGGTATTTCCAGTTTAGCCAGTGAATTTATGCTTTCAAATTTGGCCAAGGAACTTTCCCTTGGGTTCCAAGCAGCCTCAGCAGCGGCAAGGACTGCAGATGCTGTTAACTCCACCCCCACCTGGGTGCTGGCCTCAACATGCGGAACCAGCGGCATTGCACATCCCTTCGTGGGCAGGGTGTGGAGAGCTGGTGCTGTGAAGAGAAGGGGCTTGGAGGAGGGGAGGGAGGGATGGGGCATGGTGGAGGGCGGGGCTGGAAGGAGGGCATGGCGGAGGGCAGGACCGGTGTGCAGAGCTCATGGAGGGCCGGTTGTATCAATGACTACTTGGGCAAGGTGCCAGAGGTTTTAGGGCACTCACTGGTCTGCAAGAAGTCCAACTTATCACAGGTTGGGGTAACTTGGGGAGGTTCACACTCAGCTGAGCATGCTGGGACTGCCCTCAGAGGGCCAAGGGGCACGACAGGAGACAGGGGTCCTCACTGCGCCAGTTGGGAGCTGTATTCTCTTAACTGCTACCAGTGGCAGCCTGCAGGGCTGAAGGACTACAACTCCCAGGATGTGCCCTGCTTGGGAGTGACCGCTCAGCAATTGAGGGGAGGGCAAGGAGGTGTGGGCCTGGCTGTGGTCCAAAGCCCATTGGCTGCTGACCGTGGTGCCGCACCCACCCCACATTGACTGAGACTTATGGAGGGATGTGAGGGCCAGGTTGTGGACCAAGGAGTTTGGAGAATGTGAGGGCTGTGAGGTGCAGCAGCGGGCCTGCTGCATGCAACTCTCTTCTGTCTTGAGTCATGGACTGGACTTGGGCCTCTTCCCTGCCATCTCTCCACAGCCTCCTTCCTCAGTTGACTCATACTTCCATCTGCATGCCTGGGCATCTGTCCAGAGCATCATCCTAGTCCAGGCCTAGGAAGCTACTTGCTTATGGGAACAGGTTTGACATATCAGGAACTTTCCAATTTGCCTGCTGTCCTCTGCTTTCTCCAGCCAAAGTGTGCCATTTTGGCAACTTTGGGGAGAAATTCACCATTATGGCCCCAATCAAAAGCACAAGTTAAGAGTGTGTGGCCGGGGGGTAACATTGGCTATTGCCTCCTGAAAATGTCACCCTCGTGGGGCACATTTCTCATAAGTGTGGAAGTTGAGGCATTTGTGAAGCTAATCATTGGTTTACCCAGGATCTGCTGAGAGCACAGGAGAACAACAATGATTCCCAGGCAAGTATCTAGTGGGCCATTTTTACCAACCTTTTCAAGTGCAGAGTCCTCCAAGAAAAACTCAACCTTCAAAGGATTTACACTTTAAATTGATGAGCCTAATCTCAACTTGAGCCTGACTGGCCAATTTCTTAGAGACACAAGTAGTGACTCTGATACCTCAGCAAAAGACAGATTGTGTTAGATCTTTGGGAGAGCCATGTTCAAGGTGTGAAGGATCTGGGCAGCATTTGAAGCCTGTCAACTTTAACATCTCTGCTTTGGAGGAAAGCTCATCAGGCAGCAATCAGCGATGTAGACCTTAACTTGCCTGCTCTGGTCTGTTGAAGTTTTCTGTCTGGAAATGGAAACATCCAGGAACACTTCTGCTTCCACTTATCCTCTTGATAGTTGATGTCCATAAATTCCTTATGCCCTAATGGAAAGTTCCTTTGATTGCAGGGTGGTACCAAAATAAACACATACAGGGATAGTCAATTATACCATATTTTCTTAAAAATTAGAATAGTGAAAGGAACAGAACACAGAATATATTGCTCATTTGCAAAAAATAAAAGGCAATCAAGATCTTCCCATTGAAATTTTTCTGCTCATTCTCTTCCCTATACTGTGTGTTTAAATGCAAAAACAAAACCTTGAATGGTCAAATTTCTCTTTTCCTGACATTGGTAGGTTAACTTAGGAGTTTTAAGTGTTTTGTTGAAACCTGTGGAGGAATTGTTAGCAGCTGTCATGATTTATCTTGTCCCTAAAAACCTAGTTGTTGCTCTACATGAAAATAACACCTCGTTTGCATTACACATTCTATCAGAATCTAATTCTGCTTCATGAATGTGGTGTACTATCAAAGGGACTGAAAAAGCCTGGTCATGGAAACTGGATCATATTACTCTGTGAAGAGCTTACTTCTCCATGAATTAAATACACATGAATTCATCAACACCTTTGTAAAGAAAGAAAGAAAGAAAAACCGTGTAGTGTCTATGTATGGGGCATGATGAGGAAGTCTAGTTAGACCACATCACAGTCCTAGGGTTCTTCTCTTGTGTTATATAGAGTGCAGGTGATAGTCTGTGTGGTCAAGTGCAGTGCTGCTTCCCCACTCCTCAGTATTCTATCTTACTCTGTCCTGTGCCCTCTTTACAAGGGTTCTGATTACACTGGTCCATTAGTGTTGGATGAGGCTATTGTAACATGAGGGTATCTTTCGACCTAAAACAAGGATTAATGGAGAGAAAATTTGTGGGGTCTGTGTGTTCACATACACTGCTATTGGGTGTGTGGCAGCAATGACCACTGGGCTCCCAGCAGTCCCCAATATGGCTGTCTCAAAAGGTTGGTCTCCTGATGCAGCCACAGCAGCTGTTTGCAGAGCGGGTGCTCATGGTTCTGTGTCTTCTGCTGAATTTTGTGCCACCTGCTCACCCCATTCCCATTCCTATCTGCTGGGTTGATTGCTTGGTTCCACTCACCGTGATTTCCTAGATACTGTTTGTGTGTAACTGTGTTTTGCTGTGTCTTTAGGGATTCCACACTCACTACACGAGTCACTGTATGACAGGCACTTCCTGATCTTGTTGTAGCCCCAGGCTCACCGTCTCCAGTGGAGCTGTGAAGAACCCTAGTTACTTCTAGTTCCTCTCATTCTCATGCTGCTGGGGCTGCTCACACAGCTGGGCATCTCATCTTTCATCTCATTGACATTAGTCTTTTCATTGATTCGGAAATCTGAGGCTATTTTCTTACTAACGTTGACACTGGCTGTCACAGACATTTTTACATATCTTACCCAACAGCTCTATGAAGTAGGCCTGCGATCCCATTTTACAGGTGAGGAAATTGAGGCTCAGAGATGTTGAATAGCATTCAACTTTGCACAAGTTCCTGGCACATTTTGAATGTCCACCTGGACCTCTGCCTCTCAGGTGTGTTACACTTACCTAGTGTTCCACTTTGTGCCTCTCTGCCAGCATCTCCAAAGGCACACGCCCCATCCTGAGCCCATTTTCTGCTTAATGTAGTCAACCTGCACAAACAGGCCCTGGGCGGGGCGTGGACTAGTGGGGCGTGGCCTTGCATGTCTTCTGACTTACCCTCAGCAGGTTTCAGGTTTATTGACTGAACTGGAGCAGTGGTAGATACTGACCATTACTGACCTGGAAAGTTGGTTGTGTAAAAACATTCCACTAACTTTTTGCAGGTGTTGTCTCTTTGTCTTCATTTCTCCTCTGGGCTTTCTCCCACAGATGTGTACTGTGCATTAACATATAGTACAAATATTGATGAAGAAAATACTATTGCTCTGCTGACAAATGGCAAGAAAACTCATTATTTCTTCTTTTTCTAAATATAAAAGAAATGCTGGAAAAACAAGCTAAATTAGACAGATTTATGTAGAGTAAAGTGAAAGTCTCACCTTCTGTCTCCTTCCCTTCAGACTCATTCCCTTCTTAGAAGGAAATATTGTTAATTATTTTATGGGATTTATTTTTCTGGACATTTCTATAAACTAATAAATATACATAAATTGTGTTTTTTCACATAAATTTCCCCATACTATTGTTTTGCAATTTGCTATTTCCCATACTAAAGTCCATGGACATCTTCTCATATCAAGACACATTATTCTAACTTCATGTTTTTAATGTCTTAAATGTATTCCAAAGAATGGGCATACCACAGTTTGTTTAGCTATTCTTTCTTGAATGGACTTTGAGAGTATTTCTACTTTCACCATTTTAAACAAGGCTGCTATAAGATCCAGGTACAGAATTTATCCCACTGATATCTACCCAGTTTGCCTCCCTTTCTTTTAGCCAGAGTATATCATGTTTTTAACATTTATTTTATGAGAATTATTATTTGTTTTATAGGGACATTAAATTTATCACTGGATAAAGACACTTATGAAGAAACTGGAATTCACGGTCATCCATCTTGGTGTTATGGCAAAAACCTCATGAAACGTAGTAGGCATTATGCTCTCTCCATCACTTTCTAACGTCAGTAATCTTCCCATAGCAATTTAAATTTAAATCTCTGAATATTCTCTACTTTCTTGGTTCATTTTATATAAAATATACCCAGAAGGAAAAACTCTTCTAATAATATAGTTAGGATAAGTGAGATTTTGTCATACAATTTTGCTTGCAAATGTAATCTCTCAGTTTCTGTTGGTTAGGAAACTTGGAGCTTAGTAGAATTGGTTGGCTCTGGCTCAAGGTCTCTCTTGAGGTTGCAATTAAGCTGTCAGCTGGGGCTGCAGTCATCTGAAGGCATGATTGGGACTAGAGAAATTGCTGCCTAGAGGACTCCCTCACATGTCTACTAGCTAGAGGCCTCAGTTCCTTACCATAGCGACCTGTCCTTAGAATGTGAAAGCTGGCTTCTCCCAGAACTAGTGATCCAAGAAGGAAGCAACAAACACAGAAATCACACAGTATTTTTATGACCTAGCCTCCAAAACCACATGACACCACTGCCACTTTATTTCCTTGAATCCAGCCACTAAGTCCGGGCCCAAACAAAGACAAAGGGAAAAGGTTCCATCTTTTAAAGAGAGGAGTGTAAGGTATTTGTGGACATATTTTAAAACCAATGCATAATCTAATGCATGACAACTACTGTAGATATCAATAAATTACAATATTATACTTAGGGATGAGGAATATTTCATCTGTGAGCTTAGAGCTTTTTACTCCCCTCTGAGCAATGAGGGGTGGCCACACTCACTGCTTTAGCATGCCTGTCTCAACCTTCTGACTTGATAAAGCTTTTAATGCCCCTGGAGTCAAAAGGTGCAGGCATGATGGGAGGCCATGTTTTTTTCTTTTGAGGGAGAAATGAGGCCTGGGATGAACCAGCTGGTGGAGGCATAACCTTGACCTCCTCCACGATCCTATATGGGTAAACAGGGCCAGACCACCCCTTCCAGAGAACACAAGCAGTGAGCTGAGCAGAAGTTTTGCAGGAGGATACGAGCCACACCCAAAGCTACTGTGAACCCAGTGCGCCTTCACCTTCACCCAGCCACTGTGATAGAGCGCCCCCACCTGGTCAGATATCTGGGGGCCCATAGCTTAGGAATCACAAGGGCCATTGCCAAGCCGAAGGCCCCAGAGGTGGGACATGCATGGTTAGCCTGATGGATTCAACTTAGGCTGCAGGGCTCCCAGATGGGTGAGAGGCAGAAGGGGTCATGGGAGTGGTCAAGGAGGTGGGAGGGTGCAGGTGGGCTCACCATCTGTTCCTCAGGTCCCAGAGCTCCAAGACATCTGAGTCACTGCTCCTGCAACTCCCTCTGCTGCTACTGCCATTTCCTACAACACAGGCAACACCACCAGGGTGTGGGAATAGGCCCATGGCAGTGAGAGATGGGTACCCCAGTTACCTCCATGGTCTCACACCTGAACCTGGGTGCATCACCAATGGGTCAGATGGGGGTGGTGGGGCAGGAAGCTCTTGAAGGAGGCAGAGCTGATGAAGAGCGCTGAGTCCTGCTCCAACTGATGGTCGTGGCACTGGTACTGAACCTGTTAATCTCAAGTTTGCATGCCTAATGCCCAGCAAACCAAACACTGAGACATCGGTGCTTGGAGATAAAGAAAGATTGATTTGCATTGGACAAAATGAGTTGGTGGGTGCCTGGGTTCCCTCAAATCCATGTCCCCAACAACATAAAGCAGGAGGGTTTAATACAGCTTGGCAGGAGGGGATTCAGGGAAAGAAAGGGATCACTCCAATAAGCCTCTGGGCAGTCTGACATCTGAGCTCCAACACCTGCTGAGGGCCAGCAACGTGGTGATTGTAACCTCAAGGAAGACATTCTTTATCCTGCAAAACAAGCTCACAATCCTCCGGAAAATATGCTCACAAATCCTCAAGGCCCCTGAGTCACCCCTCAAGTTACACAGGAAAAACACAGCAAATTGATTTAATATCTACAGTACCCCTCAGGTGCCCAGCTTCAGTCCCCACTGTCCTTTCTTACTTTCCTCCTTTTAGGGAGCAGGGTGTCAATCCTTCTGGCTACTTCCTTCTGAAAGGGAGCAAAGATGTGGAAACTGAGGAAGGAAAATTTTCAACCTCAGATTGAAAATACACTCGGATACCAGTCTCTACTTTGCATTTTGCATTAGCATTACTTGATAGTCCATATTTGACTAACCCCAATTTCCAGAACCCAAAACGCAAGAACCCAATTTGTTTCACCAATCTGACTGTTTGGTGTCCACTGTCTTAACCCAGAACAGCAGCTTAGGATCTTTCAGTGGCTTACATGACCAGTTGTTTTCTTTCCAGTTTCTGAGTGCTCTTGTCATGGGGGTCAAGCCTCACTGGGGTGTGATGAGGCCACGGCCTGACTCTGGCCAATTTGACTGATGAATTGGTGGTCAGGACAACTTCATAAAGCCTGGTCCACTTGGGGGTTAGTTGATCCTCTAGTCCATGCTCCTTCCAAGACTTCAGGAGAGTGGAACACCTGATGGGAATGGGGACCTCTGAGGCAAACTCATGAACAGAAATTAAGAAAAATTTGGAGGGCTGCCTGACCACTATTTCCTTCTGCTATGTGGATCCTCAACATGGCAGAGGGCAACACCTTATCTCAGGTTAAATTCGTTTCCTGATAGATTTTGGCAATCATCTTCTTTAATCTGTGGTTCAGCTTTTCAGTCTTTCCTGTTGACTGGGGCTGCCATGAGGTGTGGAGTTTCCAAGTGATCCCCAAGGCTCTTGATATTTCCTGGGCATTTAGGAGAGAAGTGCAGCTCTGTTGTCACTCTAGATCAACAGTGGGAGTCCACACCTGTGAATGATCTCCTTTAGCAAAGCTTTGGTCACTTTGGCGGCCTTCTCAGTTCTCGAAGGGAAAGCATCAACCAACGCTGTGAAGGGATCTATGAATACTAGGAGGCACTTGACATTCCCACAGTCTCGAAGCATCATGATACAATCCACTTGCCAGTCCTCACAGGGGGCTTCTCCTCGATGTTGAATCCCCTTGTTCAAGGAGGGCAGCCCAGTCCTGGGATTATTTTGGGCACAGTTAACACATTGTTGGGTAACTTTCTGAATGGTCCGTTGCAAGTTTGGACCAGTGAGATAACTTTGGATCCACTGCAAGGTGGCATCCCTCCCACAGTGATTAACAGTTTCTCCCAGAAGGGCTTCAGGTACCAGGGTGGGTCCTTCCAAGTTACATTTCCAGCCAGGATGGTCCAGGGAGGAGGGGTCAAATCCCCATTCTCTGGCTGTCTGTAAATCTTTCTGGGTGCAGCTAAGCTGGAATTTAGCAAAGTCAACCTGGGAAACCAAGGGAGCTGGGGGTGCCTCAGAACTCATAGTCCTAGCAGCCATCTTTGCTGCCTGATTGGCCACTGATGGCCTCAGGCTTCTAAAGTCTGCTTTCCGATGTCCAGAGCAGTGCATGGTGGCTGCTGCCATGAGGTCATTAATGGCCTGGGAATGTTTTGTGTCCCTCTTCAGTCCCCTCTCTTTCTATGACCCCGTGATATGGACCACTAAGAAGGCATAGATTGAGTCTGTATTCTTTTTGTCTTGACGTCTTTGAAGAGCCCTATGTAGGCCTATAATCTCAGCCTTTTGAGGTGAGGTACCTGTGAGGTAGAGGCTTTGTTTCCATGGGAAAGGGTGTACAACTGTAGGGTGACAACTGCTCAATGTTGTCCCTGGCCCCTGGATGCTGCTTCCATCACTGAACCGTTCCATGTCCAGCTGCTCCAAAGGTTGGTGAGTCAAATCAGGTCAGCTTGAGAACACCTGTTCAAAGATCTGAAGACAATAGTGAGAGGGGATCTGTTCAACCTCTGTAGCTAGCAGGGTTGCAGGGTTTGAGGAAGAAATAGCCTTTAACTTTACCTCTGGGGTGTCTAATAAAATAGCCCAAACCTGAGGTGAGCTAAGATCCTCTTTCCTCTTCTAATAACTGGAGGACACAATGGGGTGTGTACAACATGGTGGGCCACCCCAAAGTGAACTTTTTGCTTCCTTGTAGTATGCCACAGGTGGAAGCAATGGCTCATAGATGAGGTCTCCATCCTTTGACCATCTGATCCAACTGCTTAGAAAAACAGGCCACAGGCCTTCTGGTGGGTCCGAGGTTCCAGGTCAGGACTCCAAAAGTAAGGCCCTGTTTCTTGTGTACAGAAAGATCAAGGGCTTTTCAAATCTGGGTTCCCAAGGCTGGGGTGGTTAATAATTTTTCTGTCATTCTGGCACTCTTGTTTCCACATCAAAGGCCCAAGGTCTCTTCCCTTTAAGACCTCTTATAGAGGTATTACAGTTAATCCAAAATTGGGCATCCAAATTCGACAGAAGCCTGCCATTCCTAAACATCCCCGCAATTGTCTACAGGTAGTGGGAGTTGCAACTGGAGTGGTTGCTTCCCTCCCACCTGGAAGCAGTCTTCTCTGTCCTTCTGACAGTTCAAACCCAAAATATTTAACAGTCTTTTTATATATTTGTGACACCTACCTGGAGATAGCATCAGATCCCACAAGATTCCCTTTGCCTCCCATTTTAGATACCAGCTGCAAGTCCAGGTTGTCACTTGTGCTTCTGACCACCGGTCACAGACCAGAGGTTCCCATGACCCCCACTCCCTTGGGTTTGATTAAAACCTTTGATAGAGTGGCTCAGAGAACTCAGGAAAACATTGTCTTAACAGGATAACAAAAGACAATGATTTCACCCATATAGAATAGAGAAAGCTATGTGGGAGGGGGCGTTGAGCTCCCAGGCTCTCTCTGGGCATGCCACTGTCCCTGAAACTCCCCATGTTCACCAACCTGGAAGCTCTCTGGACCCCATATTGAACTCAATCTTCAGCCTCTCTCCCCACCTTGGAGGCATAGGGACGGGGATGGGGCTGAAAGTTCCAACCCTCTAATCACAGAGTTAGTTCCCTGTCTACCAGCCCCAATCATTAGGGGCTTTCCAAAGGCACCTTATTAACATGAGTTCAGGTGTGTTTGAAAGGGCTTGTTATGAATCACAAAGGACACCTGTTTCACCTGTGTTGCTCTGGCACTGAGGACTGAAGTAATTATGATAACAAAAGATGCCTTAGAAGCTCTGTGCCAGAAATGAAACAGAGCTATTCCTTATTATAAATCACACTATCACACTGACCTAAGAGGATTCCTGCTGAAGGCAGGGCGGGATGATCAGTCACCACCTAGGTGTTGGCCAGGGATGGGGATCCAAAAGCATCTTTTAAACCCAGCACTGTATAGCATTGACAGCACTGACAAGAGATTCTCACATATCGAGGTGTATGGGGTAACTATTCAGGTTCAAAACTGATTTGGCTTGAACTTAAAACCCTGATTTGGGGCTGGCCCCATGGCACAGCTTGGCAGCCTGGGGTTTGCGGGTTCGGATCCTGGGCACCACCAATGCACTGCTTGTCAGCCATGCTGTGGCGGCGTCCCATACAAAGTGGAGGAAGATGCGCACGGATGTTAGCCCAGGGCCAGTCTTCCTCAGCAAAAAGAGGAGGATTAGCAACAGATGTTAGCTCAGGGCTGGTCTTCCTTACCAAAAAAAACACACACAAAAAACAAAAACAAAACCCTGATTTACCCCATATACCTCAATACATGAGAATATCCTGTCAACAGTAAAATTGATTTTGCTGTTATGTCCATGGCCCCTGGAGGGTACAAGTACCTCTTAGTATTTGTGGATATATATACTGGATGGATTGAAGCCTTTCCTTGTATGTCAGAAAGGGCGAATTAAGTAATAAAATTGTTGTTAAACCAAATAATTCCTCATTTTGGATTTACTAGGTCAGTTAAGAGTAACAGTGAGCCAGTTTTTATATCAAAAATAACCTATGAGGTAGCCAGAGTTTTAAAAAATTTAAATAGAGGAAAAATGCTTCATTAAGACCACAACCATCTGGAGAAACTGAGCAGGCAAATCCACCTTTAAAGAGACCCTGGCTAAATTGTGCCAAGAGGTGTAAGAAAATTGGCTAAAGATACTGCTAATAGCCCTCACTTAGACAAGGGAAGCTCCAAAAGGCAAACTGAAGCTTAGCTGCTTTGAAATGACCTATGAGAAATTGTTCCCTAAAACCTCAGTTTTGCTCACAAACCCAGACCCAGAGGTTTCCATGGCAACCAAACACATAATCAATCTGAAGCAGGTGGGAGATACACTCAATAAGTATGGAAACTTCTCTCGTCCCTTGCCTATGGAGGTCTAACTCCGCCCATATGAAGCGGGAGATTGGATCTATCTTAAAACTTGGAAAAGCGGCTCATCCCAATATCAGTTAAATCCTATTTGGGTAGGGCCTTGCTTGGTGTTACTAACCACACATTCTTCCCTAAAACTAGAAGGAGTCACCCCTCGGATCCACCACACACAGGTAAAAAAGGTACCCATGCCTAAACATCAAGAGAGATTGTCACAGGCAACTGGTGATTTCAAATTTTCTGCAAACCACTCTCTGATTTGAAACTCCTGTTTCAGTGACACCATGCAGATAAGTAATAACCGGCTATCCACCCCAGGCTCTGCCCTAGATCCTAAACAACCCTGTATCATTTAGGCACGGTATGCTTCCAAGGAGGTTGCATGTTCTTGGGTAGCAGGACTAGGTCCATCAGAGAAATGAGCAACCTAGTATCTAGACTATAAAGAGCTGATGGAATCTAGAGAGGGAAGGGCAAGTATGCCCAGATCCTAAACACATTGAGGTTATAAAATTACAGATGGTTGTTATGAACTCAGGGCTATGCCTCTGGTGATCCACAAAACTATTTGAGATTAGCTGGAAATTCTACTCCCCTACTGGACCTATGACAATGCCCATGCTCAGCAGGAAGCAGTTACAGAAGACAGACGTTTGACATGTGCCCCTCAAGAATGAGCAGCAGGATAAAACTAAAGGGGGGCACCAACTAGGTGCCTTGAGAAACTCAGAGGTGGGTTTGGAAGCAGCTGTTTTTCCAAGTTGTTTCTTTTCCTTCTGTATGTTAAGGAGATGTAACCACTACCATCCTGAAACTGATGAAGCCACACCACAAAAGCTGCACCCATGTTCTTTGCCTTATTTTTAAGCAAAGATCTCTCCAGGAGGAGCTTAGTCCTCATAATGTGGAAACACGTTCTCCAATTGAGCCTATGCAGGCAAATACCCACATCTCCCTTTTGAATATTCATTCCCAACTGAAATAATGGTCCCTGCTTCCCTTTGTTCAGGAACGCCATGACATTGGAAATGATTCCTCATGGCCTCCTATTTGTTGCATATACACTTTACTTTGTGAGACAACTTCCACTGGTGTAGAGTCACCAGGAGGCGAGCCCACTTGGTTCAGAAACAATAGCAGTACAGTACACTGAGGAGGCCTCTCCATCAGATCCTGTAAGAAGGTTCTTTGCAATCCCAGCATGGAAGTAGTTGCTCAGGAACATCTTTGTATATCAGTTGCAAAATTTCACTAGAGCTGACATAGACTAGGTATAACTTCTATTTGAGGAAGTAACATTTTATAAAAACACACTCAGTTCTAGCTCTGGATATTCATCATCACATAACATTCTGGAAGTATTGAAGTGCAGTGCACTGAATAGGCTTTGCAGTCAGGTAGTGTAAGAACGCTCTTTGTGATCCCTGCTTGGAAGTACTTGCTTAGGAACATCTTTGCAGATCAGTTCCAAACTTTTCAATAGAACTCAGGTAGACTATGTGTAACTTTCATATGGAGAAGTAACATTCTACAGAAATACTCAGTTCTAGGTCTTCAGAGCTAGAACAGATTCATCTCCACATAACAACCTAGGAACATTGCAGTACAGTGCAGTGAGAAGGCCTCTAAGTCAGAAAGAGAATGAACGCACTTTGTGATCCCGGCTTGGAAGTAGTTGCTTGGGAACATCTTTGTATATCAGTTCCAAACTTTTCACTAGAGCTGAGATAGACTATGTATAAATTCCAGTTGAAGAGGTAACGTTGTACAGAAACACACTCAGTTCTAGCTCTGAAGATTCAGCTTCACATAACATTCTGGGAACATTGCAGTACAGTGCACTAAGGCCAGTCAATCAGATCCCATAAGAAGGCTCTCTGTGATCCCAGCTTGGAAGTACTTCCTTAGGAACATCTTTGTATATCAGTTCCAAATATTTGATTGGAGCTGAGACAGACTGTGTATAAATTCCCTTTGAAGAAGAAACATTGTACAGAACATAATCAGCTCTAGCTCTTAAGATTCATCTTCTTAACACATCCTGGGAAACTTGCAATACAGTGCAATGCGAAGGCCTCAGTCAGATGTCGGAAGAACGTTCTTTGCAATGCCAACTTGGAAGTAGTTGCTTTGGACATCTTTGTATATCGCTTCCCAACTTTTCACTACAGTTGAGATAGACTATGTATAACTTCCCTTTGAAGAGCTAACATTGTACAGAAACACAATCAGTTCTAGCTCTTAAGAATCTTCTTCACAACTTATTATGGGAACTTTGCAGTAGACTGTACTGAAGTCTGCTCTGCCAGCTCCTGAAAGAAAGCACATTGTGATCCCGGCTTGGTCATACTTATGGAGGAAAAACTTTGTACATCAGCTAACTTTTAGAGCTGAGATAGACTAAGTGTAAGTTCCATTTGAAGATGTAACATTGTACAGAAACACACTCAGTTCTAGCTCTTAAGATTCACCTTCACAACACATACTGGGAACACTGCAGTATAGTACACTCAGAAGGCTGCTCTGTCAGATCCCAGAAGAACACACTGTGTGATGTTGGCTTGGAATTACTTGCTTAGGAAAATATTTGTACATCAGCTACAAACTTTTCAGTAGAGCTGTGATAGACTATGTATAACTTCACTTTCAAGAACTAACAGTGTACAGAATCACACTCAGTTCTAGCTCTTAAGATTCTTCTTCACAACACATTCTGGGAAATTTGCAGTTCCGTGCACTGAAAAGGCTGCTCTGTCAGTTCGTGAAAGAAAGTACCTTGTGATCCTCGTTGGGATGTAGTTACTGAGGAATATCTTTGTATATCAGATACAAACTTTTCAGTAGAGCTGAGCTTAGGGTTACTGTTTTGTCTTGGGGTAGTGTTAGGACTAGGGCTAGGGATTGGTTTACAGCTAGTATTAGTGTTACAGTTATGGCTATGGTTAGGGTTAGGTTTATGGCTTCAGCTAGGGTTAGGGTTAGTGTTGGGATTTGGCCTAGCCTAGGGTTAGTGTTAGCATTAGGGCAAGAGTTTGGGATAGTTTTAGGGCTAGGGTAAGGTTTAGCATTAGTGGTACGGTTAGGGCTAGTGTAGGGGTTAGGTTTTGGAGTAGGTTTAGCATTATGGTTAGTGTTTGGGTTCGGGTTTGGTTTAGCATTAGGGTTAGAGTTACTGTTAGGGTTAGCTCTAGGTTTAGGTTTAATGTTAGCATAATATTTAGTGCTATGGTTAGGGTTAGGTTTAGAGTTGGGGCTAGGGTTAGGCTTAGGGTTATGGTTAGGTTTAAGTTTAGGATTAGGGTTAGGTTTAGGGCCAGGGTAAGGTTTACAGTAATGGTTAGAGTTAGGGATAGGGATAGGGTTAGGGTTAGGATAGGGTCTAGGTTTAAGTGTACATTTACATCTATGGTTAAGGTTAAGGCAAGGTTTAGAGTTAGTTTTAGGGTTAGCATTGTGGTTAAGGCTAGGGTTAGGTTTAGGGTTAAGTTTATGGACACATTGATGGTTAGGACAAGACATTGTTTAGGCTAGAATTAGGTTTAGGGTTAGGGATATTGTCTGGGTTATCTTAGGGTTAGAGTTAGTATTACAGTTAGGTCTAGGGTTAGGTTTATGGTTAGAGTTAGCATTAGGGTTAGGGTTAAGGTTATGGCTTGGGCAAGGGTTAGGATTAGAGTTAGGGTTAATGTTAGGGTGAGGTATTAGACTAGGGTTTGAGTGTGGTTTAGGGTTAGGGTTTTAGCTAGTATTAAGGATAGGGTTAGGGCTGTGGTTAGAGTTACTGTTAAGGCTTGCATTGGGGTAAGGGTTAGGGTTAGAGTGAGTAATTGGGCTGGGGTTATAGTCATGGTTAGTGTTGGGGTTAGGCCTATGTTTAGGATTTGTTTAGGCTGGGGGTGGGGTTATGGTTAGGGCTAGGGTTATGTTCCTGGCTAGGTGTGGTTTATTATTAGGTTGTGTTACAGTTAGGTCTTGGTGTAGGTTTAGGGTTAGTCTTAGGGATAGGTTTAGGGCTGGAATTAGCATTATGGTTCAGGCTAGGGTTAGGGTTTGCATAATGTTTAGGGTTTTTGTCAGGGTTAAGGCTAGTACTAGGCTTGGTTATGGTTAGGATTTGGGTTAGGGTTGGGTTACACCCTGGGCTAGGGTTAGGTTTAGGGTCAGGGTTACAGCTTGGCCTAGGGTTAGTTTTAGGCTTATTGTTAGGGTTAGATTCAGGGTTAGTGTTATGATGAGGTCTAGGGTTAGGTTTAGTTTTAAGTTTAGGGCTAAGTATAGGGTTAGGCTTAGGGATAGTGTTATAGTAAGGATTTGTTTTAGGGTTAGGGTTAATATTCGAGCTAGGGCTTGGATTAGAACTGGGATTAGGGCTAGGGTTAGAGTTAGGGCTAATTTTGAGTAGAAGCTTAGGGCTAGTGTTAGGATTACCATTACGGTTAGGGTTAAAATTAGGGCTTGGGCTAGTGTTAGGTTTATTATTAGAGTTTGTGTTAGGGGTCAGTCTAGGGTTCTGGATAGTGTTAGGGTTAGGATTAGGGTTAGGGCTAATGTTATGGATAGAGTTAAGGACAAGTTTAGGACCTGAATTAGCATTAATGTTAAGGCCAGGGTTATGTTTAGGATTATGTTTAGGGTGTGCGTTACAGTTAGGGTTAGGGCAAGGGTTAATGTTATAGTTAGGTTGATGTATAGGGATAGCCTTTTGGTTAGGGCTACTGTTATGGTTAGATTTAAGGTTAGGGCTAGGTTTAGGGTTATGTTTAGGCATAGGTTAAGGGTTAGGTTCTATGTCAGAGTTATTAAGGCTAGGACTGGGATTATGGTTAGGGTTAGGCTTAAGGTTTGGTTTGGGGTTAGGACTAGGGTTAGTATTTGTGTTTGCGCCAGGGTTGAGCATAGGTTTAGGGTTAGGTTTCAGGTTCAGGTTACATTTAGGGCAAGAGTTCTGGTTACAGATAGAGGTAGAGTTAGGGTTAGGTTCAGGCTATGGTTAGGTTTAGGCTTAGGTTAGCATTATGGTTAAGATTAGGGTTCCATTTATTGTTAGGGTTACGTTTAGGGTTAGGGTTTGCATTAGGGTTACAACAAGGTTTAGTGTTAAGTCTATGGTTACAGTTAGTGTTAGGGATAGGATTAGGACCACAGCAGTGATACAGTTAAGGATAGGGCTATGTATAGGATTATGGTTAGGGTTTGCATTACAATTGTGGTTAGGGCTAGGTTATGTTACGGTTAGGGTGTTAAGGTTTATATTTAGGGCTATCCTTATTGTTAGGGTTACTGTTAGTGTTAGGTCTAGGGTTCCGTTTAAGGTAAGGGTTAGGTTTAGGGTTAGAGTTAGGTTTGGGGTTATGTTTAGTCCTTGAGTTAGGGTTAGGTTTGGGTCAGGTTTAGGGTTAGGGCTATGGTTAGGTTTAGGTTTACAGTTAGGGTTAGGGTTAGGACCAGGGTTAGGATTTAGTTTAGGTTTAGAGTTAGGGCTAGTGTTAGAATTAAGGTTAGCATAGTCTAGGTATATGGATAGGGTTAGATCTAGGGTTAGTGTTTGGATTAAGTCTAGGGTTATCGTTAGGTTTAGGTGTGTGATTAGTGTGAGTGTTAGTTCACAGTGAGGGTTAGCTTTAGGGATAGTATTAGGCTTAGGGTCATGGTTACAGTAATGTTAAAGGCTACCTTAGTGAGTGTTAAGGTTAGGTGTAGGGTTAGGGTTATGTTTCAGCTAGGGTTAGTTTCAGGTTTAGGATTAGGGTTATGCTCATGACTAGGGTTAGGGTTACTTAAAGGTTTAAGGTTTTGTTTAGGGTTTATGTTAGGGGCAGAGTTATGGTTAGGTCTAGAGTTAGGGTTAAGTTTAGGCTAAAGGTGAGTGTTAGGTCATTGCTATGCTTATTGTTAGGGGTGCATAAGGGTGAGTGTTAGGGTCACAGTTAGGGTGAATTTTAGGTTGAGGTTTAGGGTGAGGTTTAATGTCAGGGTGAGGGAGAAGGTTAGGTTGAGGATTAGGGTTAGGGTTAGGGTTAGGCCTAGGTTTAGAGCTAGGGTCAGGGTTAGGGTTTTGTTTAGGGCTAGCCTTAAGTTAGCATTAGTGTTAAGGTTAGGATTAGGGTCAGGTTAAGGTTAGGGTTAGTTCCAAGATTAGGGTTATATTTAAGGCTCATGTTAGGCTTAGGTTTAGGGCTTGGGGTAGGGTTAGGGTTACTGATGAGATTAGGGTTATGGTTATGATTAGGGTTAGGGCTAGAGTTAGTGTTAGGATTATGGTCAGAGTTAGCATTCTGGGTAAGTCTTATTTTTGGACTGATAGTCTTACTCTTGGTGTTAGGGTGAGGGTAAGTTTAGGGTGAGGGTTAGGGTTAGGTTTATGGCTAGGGTTAGGGATTGGGTCAGGGTTCAGGCCATGTTTAGGGCTAGTCTTAGGGTTAGTGTTAAGTTTAGGGCTAGTGTTAGGGTTACAGTTAGGATTAGGGTTACAGTTAGGGGTAGCTTTAGGGCTAGATTTAGGGCTAGGCTTAGGGCTAGGGTTTGATTTACAGTTAGGGTTAGTATTAGGCCTAGGGCTAGAGTTAGTGTTAGGTTTAGGGTTAGAGTTAGAGTTAGGGTGATGGTGGGGATGAGGGTGAGTGACAGCTTTGCATTAGGGTTAGGGTTAGGGTTAGTGTGAGGTACAGTGAGGGTAGGGTTAGGGTTGCATGAGCATTAGCATTATGGTTAGGGTTAGGATTAGGGCTAGGTTTAGGGCTAAGTTTAGGGCCAGAGTTAGTGTTTACTGTTATGATTAGGGTTACAGTTAGCATTAGGTTTAGGGCTACAGCTAGGGGTAGGATTAAGTATAGTCTTAGGGCTAGGTTTAGGATTAGGGTTACAGTTAGGGTTAGGGATATGTTTAGGGCTAGAGATAGTGTTATGGTTATGGCTTGCATTGAGGTAAGGGTTTGGGTTTATGTTAGGGCTTGGGCTAGGTTTAGGTTTATGGTTAGTGTTAGGGTTAGTGCTAGGGTAGTGTCATGGTTAAGGCTTTTGTTACAGTTAAGGTTAGGGTTAAGGTTAGGGTTAGGACTAGATATGGGTTTTGGATTAGGGCTAGGGTTGGGGTTAGGTTTAGGGCTAGGGTTAGGGTTAGGGTTAGTTCTTGTGCTAGGATTAGGCTCAGGGTTAGTGTTGGGGATATATCTAGAATTAGGGTTAGGGACATGGTGGTGTTAAGGGTATGGTTAGTATTGGGGGCAGAGTTAGGTATAAGGTTAGGACCAGGGTTTGCATTATGGTTAAGGCTAGGTTTAGTGTTGGGTTTAGGGTTAGGTCTTGGGCTAGGCTTAGGTTTACAGTTATGGTTAAGTTTATGGTTAAGTTTCAGGTTATGTTTAGGGCTAGCATTGGGGTTCTGTTTAGCATTAGATGTTGGGTTATGTTTAGGTTTGGGTTTAGGGTTAGAGCCAGGGTTATGTTTGTTTGGAGGAATAGTCTTATTGTCAGGGGTAGGTTCAGGATTATGCTGAGGGTAGTGTTAGGGCTCAGGCTAGGGTTATGTTTAGTGTTTTGTCTTGGATTATGGCTAGGTTGGGTGTTGCCTTCGAGCCTAGCATAAGTGTTAGGGTTAGGTTTGGGTTAGCGATAGGGCTGGTCAGGTTTAGGTTAGGGTTAGTTTTATTAGGTTCTTAGGATTATGGTTAGGGTAAGGTTTAGGTCTAGCATTAGGATCATGGTAGGGTTAGGTTTAGATTTAGGGCTAGGGTTAGGGACAGGGTTTGAGATAGGGTTAGAATTATGGTTAAGGCTATGGTTTGGTGAAGTTTAGGGTTAGGGCTAGGGTTAGGGTTTTGTTTAGCATTAGGTTTAGGGTTAGTGTCAGATTTTGGGCAATGTCTAGGTTTAGGGTTAGTGTGAGGATTAGTGTTAGGTCTAGGTCTAGGTTTAGGCCTAGGGTTAGGGTTAGAGTAGGGCTTGGGGTAGGTTTAGGGTTAGGGTTAGGGACAGAGCTTGGCCTAGGTTTAGGTTTGGGTTTAGCATTAAGATTAGGGATAGGTTTAGTGCTGGGGTTAGCATTAGGTTTTGGGATAGGGCTGGGGTTGGGATTAGGTTTAGTGTTGGGGTTAAGGCTGGGGTTATCATTAGGATTAGGATTAGGGCTAGTGTTAAGTTTATGTTTAGGATTAGTGTTAAGCCTATGACTAGCGTTAGGGAGAGGGTTTGGGTTAGGGCTGGATGTAGGTTTGGGTACAGTGTTAGCATTATGGGTATTCTTAGGTGTAGGCTAAGGTTAGGATTAGGGCTCTGTTTAGGTTTGCATTTAGGGCTAGTGTTAGTGTTAGCACTGGGTTAGGTTTATGTTAGAGTCAGGGTGAGGGTTGCAGTTAGGGATTGGGCTAGTTTTACGGTTAGGGTTAGGGTTATGTCTAGGCTTATGATGAGGGTTAGGGTTAGGGTTAGGGTTAGGTCTAGGGTCAGGATTAAGATCAGGGTTAGTGTTATGTTTAAGGAGAGGTTTAGTGTTAGCTTTAGGGTTAGGGTTAGGGCTAAGTTTGAGGTTAGAGATTGGGCTATTTTTATGGTTAGGTTTATGGCTAGGGTTACAGTCAATTTAGGGCTAATGTTAGGGTTAGGGTGAGGTTTAGGTCTTGGACTAGATTTACAGTTAGAAGTTAGGGTTAAGGTTAGTGTTATGGTTCGATCTAGGTTTAGGGAAAGGTTTAAGGTTAGAGTTAGGTGTAGAGTTATGGCTAGGGTTAGCAATACTATTAAGGCTAGGAGTAGGCTTAGGTTTGGGCTTAGGGCATGGGCTAGTGTAAGGGTTAGGGTTAGTGTTGAGGTTAAGTCTAAGTTTAGGGTTAGGGTTACATGTAGGCCTAAGATTGGGGTTATGATTAGCATTAGGTGTTCAGTTTTAGGGCTAGGGCTAGGGCTAGGGCTGGGTTAGGGTTAGGGTTAGTTTTGTTTATGGCCGGGTTTAGGTTTAGCTATAGCATTCTGGTTACTGTTAGGGTTAAGGTTAGGGTTATTTAGAGGAATAGTCTTATTGTTAGGGTTAGGGTTAGGGTTAGGTTCAGGGTTTTGGTTACCGTTGGGGTTAGAGTTATTCTGTTTAGGGTTAGGGTTAGGTTTAGGATTGTGATTTGGGTTAATGTTATGGTTAGGTTTGTGGTTACATTTAGGCTTGGGGTTGTGGTTAGGGTTACTGTTTGGTGTAGGTCTAGGTATTGGTTTAGGGCTATGGGTAATTCTAGGTTTAGTGTATAGGGTTAGGATTACAGTTAGTGTTAGAGTTCAGGCTAGGTCTAATGTTAGGCTAGGTCATATTTAGGGTTAGGATAAGTTTTGGTTGATTGATGGGGTCGGGTTAGGTTAGAAGTAGAGTCAGGCTTACAATTAGGTCTACATTTATTGGTTAAGCCTGTGGTTACAGTTAGTGTTAGGGCTTGGGCTTGATTGAGGGTTAGAGTTAGTTTTAGGATTAGGCCTAGAGGTAGGTTTAAGATTAGAGGTAGAGTTATGCCTATGGTGAAGGAAAGGCCTAGGGCTAGGGTGAGGCTTAGGGCTAGGGTTAGTTTTAGGTTTAGAGTTAGGATTAGGGTTAGAGTTAGAGTTGGGGTTAGGGTTGGGGCTAGCATTGTAGTTATGGTTAGGGTTCTGGTTAGAGTTAGGGTTAGGGTTAGGTTTGTGGTAAAGGTAAGTGTTAGGGTTAAGATTAGGGCTAGTGTTAGGGTTATCTTTACCATTAGGCTTAGGGTTAGTTTTAGGGCTAGGACTAGGATTAGGATTAGGGTCATGTCTTGTGTTAGGTTAGGATTACGGCTAGGGTTACAGTCAAGGCTATGGTTACGGTTAGGTTTAAGGTTAGGATTAGGCCTTGGTTAGGGTTAGGGATATATTTAGTGATAAGAGTTAGGGTCAGGCTTAGGGTTGTTGTGGGTAGGATTAGTGTTATATTTAGGGCTGGGTTTAGGGTTATGTTTAGGGTTTCTGCAAGGTTTACAATTAGGGTTGGGGCTAGGTTTGGGGATATGGCTAGGGTTAGAGATATGTTTAAGGCTTGGGCTAGGTGTTTGGTTTAGGGTTATGTCTAGTTTTGGGTTAGGTTTAGGGATTCGGTTAGGGCTAGGTTTGGGGACAGGGTTCAACTAGTGATTGTGTTACATTTAAGTCTAGGGTTAGGGTTAGGGATATGGTTTGCACTTGGGTTAGGGTTAGGATTAGGTTTAGGGTTAGGGTTAGGTTTAGGGCTGGGTATAGGGTTAGTGTTACAGTTATGCTTAGGGTTTGGCTAACGTTAGGATTAGGACTGTGTTTAGATTTGCATTTATGGCTAGTGTTAGTGTTAGTGCTAGGGATGCATTTAGGTTAGGGTTAGAGGTAGGGCTAGTTCAGTATTACGGTTAGCATCAGGTTTGGGGTTACTGTTAGGTGTTGGGCTAGGTTTAGGTGTAGAGTTAGTGTTGGGGTTAAGGCTAGGGTTAGAGCTAGGGCTGAAGCTATTGTTAGGTTTTGGGTTAGTGTTATGGACAGGGCTAGGATTAGTGTTGGGGTTATGCATTCCTTTATTGTTATTTGTAGGGTTTGGGCTAGGGTTCAGGCTAGGGTTAGGGTTAGGGCTTGGGCCAGGATGAGGGTTAAGGTAGTGTTGTGGGTAAGGCTAGGGATAGGGTTACTGTTAGGCTTATGGTTATGTGAGGGTTAGGTCTAGATTTAGGCTAAGGTTTACGGTTAGGGTTTGAACCAGGGTTAGGGCTAGGGTTGGCATTACTGTTAAGGCTAGGGTTAGGTATAGGCTTAGTCTTAGGGTTAGGGTTAGGGCCTGGGCTAGTGTTATAGTTAGGTTCATGTAGGGGTTAAGAAAAGGGTTACTGTTAGGGTTAGTATTAGGGTTAAGTCTATAGTTGGGTTTTTGGATTGGGCTAGTGTTGGGCTTAGGGTTAGGGCTAGTGTTAGGGTTAGAGTTTGGGCTATTTTTATGGTAAGGTTAGGGGTATGTTTACAGTTGGTTTAGGGCTAATGTTAGGGTTAGGATGAGGTTTAGGTCTTGGGCTAGAATTATTTTAGTGGTTAGGGTTATGGGTAGTGTTATGGTTAGAGCTAGGTTTAGAGGAATGTTTAGGGTGAGGTTTAGGTCTAGGGTTATGGTTAGGGTTAGCAATACTGTTAAGGCTAGGTAGAGGGTTAGGGATAGAGTTATTGTTAAGGTTACATCTTGGTTTAGTGTTAGGCATATGGTTAAATTTGGAGTTAAGGCTAGGGTTTGGTTGAGGGTTAGGGTTAGGGCTAACTACATCTAATGGCAGGGTTAGGGTAAAAGTTAGGCTTAGGGGTAGGCCTACAGTTAGGGATAAGTTTAGGCTTAGGATTAGGGCTATGAATATGGTTAGTGTTAAGGTTAGGGCACAGTACACTCAGAAGGCTGCTCTGTCAAATCCTGTAAGAATGCCCCGTGTATTGCCACCTTGGAAGTACTTGCTTAGGAAAATATTTGTACAGCACCTACAAACTTTTCAGTAGAGCTGTGACAGACTGCCTATAACTTTCCTCTGAAGACCTAACATTGTACAGGAAAACAGTAAGTTCTAGCTCTTAAGATTCCTCTTCACAACGCATTCTGGGAAAACTGCAGTAGAGTGCACTGAGAAGGACGCTCTCTCAGATCCTGTCAAAATGCTCATTGGGATCCCCACTTATAACAAGTCACTTATGAATATATTGGTACACCAGCTACAAACTTTTCACTAGAGTGGAGAGAGACAATGTGTAACTTCTCTTTCAAGAGTAACATTGTACAGAAACACACTCTGTTTTAACTCTTAAGATTTACCTTGACAACATACACTGGAAATATCTCAGTGGAGTACACTGAGAAAGCTTCAGTATAGGATCCCTTTGAACACTCAGTTTGATGTGGGCTTGGAAGTAGTTGATTAGGGAACAATTTGTACAGCAGTTACAAACTCTGCACTAGACCTGAGTCTATGTGCTACTTCCCTTTGAAGAATTAACATTGCACAGAAACACACTTTTTTCTAAGACTTAAGATTCAACTTCACTACATGTACTGGGAACACTGCAGTGGACTACATGGAGAAGGATGCTGTGTCCAATACAGAAAGAAGGCTCTGTGTGATGTTGACTTGGAAGTCCTTGCTTAAGAATCTCTTTGTACAGCAGCTACAAACTTTTCACTAGAGCTGAGATGGACTCAGAATTATTTCCCTTTGAAGAAATAACATAGTGCAGAAACACACTCAATTCTAGCTGTTCAGATTTTTCTTCACAACACATTCTGGGAAGTTTGCTGGAGAGTGCACTGAAAGGCCACTCATTAGAATGCGTAAGAATGCAGATTGGGATCCTGGCTCGGATGTATTTCCCGAGCAAATTCTTGTATATCAGCTAGAAACTTTTCACTAGAGCTGAGATGGACGCTGTATTAGTTCCCTTTAGAGAAGTGACATTGTATAGAAACAAGCTCAGTTCTAGCTCTTAAGATTCCACTTCACTACACATTCTGGGAACCTAGCAGCAGAGAGCACTGAGAAGGCATCTCTCTCAGATCCTTCAAGATAGCTCTTTGTGTTCCTGACATAGAAACAGTGCTTAGGAAACTATTTGAACAGCAGCTACAAACTCTTCCCTGGAAGTGAGATGCACTCTGTGTAACTTCCCTTTGAAGAGGTAAGAATTGTCCAGAATCAAACTCAGTTCTAGCTTCTCAGATTCTTCTTCACAACACATTCTAGGAAGGTTTCCATAGAGTGCACTGAAAAGGTCTCTCAGTCAGAGCCTGTAAGATTGCAAATTGGGATCCCGGCTCGGACGTAGTTCCTGAGCAAAATCTTGTATATCAGCTAGAAACTTTTCACGAAAGCTGAGAAGGACACTGTATAAGATCCCCTTGAAGAAGTAACATTGCACAGAAACACTCAGCTCTATCTCCTAAGGTTCCTCTCTACAACACATACTGGAAACAAAGCAGCAGAGTGCACTTAGAAGGCTGCTCTCTCAGATCCTGTCAGAACGCTCCTTGTGTTCCCAGTGTAGAGCAGTGGCTTCAAAAAATATTTGTACATTAGCCAGAAACTCTTCCCTAGAGCTGAGATGCACTCCACGTAAATTCCCTTTGAAGAAGTAACATGGTCCAGAATCACACTCAGTTCTAGCTCTTCAGATTCTTCTTCACAACACATTCTGTGAAGTTTTCAGTACAGTGCACAGAAAAGGCCACTCTGTCAGAACCTGTAAGAATGCAGATTGAGATTCTAGCTCAGAAGTAGTTCCTGCTCAAAATCTTGTATATCAGCTAGAAATTTTTCACTACCCCTGAGATGGATTCTGGTTAACTTCCCCTTGAAGAAATATTATTGTCCAGAAAAAAAGTAACTTCTATCTCTTAAGATTCATCTTCACCACACATTCTGGGAACCCAGAGGCAGAGTGCACTTAGAAGGCCTTTCTCTCAGATCCTGTCAGAACGCTCTTTGTGTTCCCAGCAGAGAAGCAGTTCCTTGGGAAAATATTTGTATAGCAGCCAGAAACTCTTCCCTAGAGCTGAGATATACTCTGTGTACAGTCCCTTTGAAGAAGTAACATTGTCCAGATACACACTCTGTTCTAAAGCTTAAGATTCAGCATCACAGCCTAAACTGGAACCATTGCAGTGGAGGACACGGAGAAGGCTGCTCCCTCTGATCCTGAAAGAAGGCTGTGTGATTTGGGCTTGGAAGTAGTTGTTTAGGAATCTTTTAGTACGTCAGCTACAAACTATTCACTAGAGCTGAGACAGACTCTGTATAACTTCCCTATGAAGAACTAACATAGTCCAGAATCATGCTCAGTTCTAGCTCCTCAGATTCTATTTCAAAACAGATTCTGGGAAGGTTTCCATAGAGTGCACTGAAAAGGCTGCTCTGTCAGAACCTGTAAGAATACAGATTGGGATCCCAGCTTGGATGTAGTTCCTGAGCAAAATCTTGTATATCAGCTAGAACCTTTGCACTAGAGCTGAGATGGATTCAGGTTAAGTTTCCCTTGAAGAAGTAACATTGTACAGAAACACACTCAGTTCTAGCTCTTATGATTCATCTTCACAACACATTCTGGGAACCTAGCAGCTGCGTGCACTGAGAAGGCCTCTCTCTCTGATCCTCTCAGAACACTCTTTGTGCTCCTGTCATAGAAGCACTTGCTCAAGAAAATATTTGTACAGCAGGCAGAAACACTTCCAAAGGGCTGAGATGTACTGTGTGAAGTCCCTTTGAAGAAGTAACATTGTCCAGAAACATACTCTGTTCTATCCCTTAAGATTCACCTTCACAGCCTACACTGGGAACACTTCAGTGGATTAGATGGAGAAGGCTGTTCCCTCTGATCCTGAAGGAAGGCTATGTGTGGTGTGAGCTTGGAAGAAGTTGCCTAGGAATCTCTTTGTACATCAGCTACAAACTATTCAATAGAGCAGAGACAGACATTGTATAACTGCCATTTGAGGAACTAGGATTGTCAAGAAACACACTCCATTCTAGCTCTTCATATTCTTCTTCACAACACATTCTGGGAAGTTTGAAGTACAGTGCACTGAAAAGACCCCTCTTCCAGAATCTGTAAGAACACCAATTGGGATCCTGGCTCAGGTGTAGTTGCTGACTAAAATCTGGTATATCAGCTAGAAACTTTTCAGTAGAGCTGAGATGGACCATGTATAAATTCCCTTTGAAAAGCTGACCTTGTACAGAAATACAGTCAGTTCTATTTCTTAAGATTCTTCTTAACAACACATTCTGGGAAGCTTGCAGTATTATTCACTGAGAAGTTCTCTGTCTATCATCTTGTCAGAAAGCTCTCTGTGATCCTGGCTTAGAGATATTTGCTTAGGAAATGATTTGTACAGCAGCTACAAACTTTTCACTAGAGGTGAGATCGACTGTGTGACTTCTCTTTGAAAAGCAACATTGTACAGAAACAAACTCTTTTCTGGGTCTTACATTTCAACTTCTCAACACACACTAGGAACACTGCAGTAGAGTACACTGAGATGACTGCTCTGTCACATCCCTAAGAACACTGTGTGATGTCGTCCTGGAAGTAGTTGCTTGGGGATCTATTTGTACATCAGCTGCAAACTTATCACAGGATTCGAGATAAAGCATGAATAACTTGCCCTTGAAGAAATAATGTTGTCCAGAAAAACATTCATTTCCAGCTCTGCAGATTCTTCTTCACCACACATCTTGGGAATTTTGCAGTACAGTGCACCGAAAAGTCCACTCTGTCAGATCAAGTAAGAATGCAGATTGATCCCTGCCTTGATGTATTTAGAGGAAAGTCTTATACATCAGCAGCCGCCTTTTCTGTAGAGCTGAGATAGAGTATGTGTAAATTCCCTTTGTAGAAGTAACATTGTGTGGCAACAGCTCAGTTCTGGCTATTTACATTTATTCTTCACAACACATTCTGGGAGCCGTGCAGTAAGCACACTGAGAAGGTTGCTGTCTCTGATCCTGTCAGGACACTCTCTGTGATCCCAGCTTAGAAGTAGTTTCTTAGGAACGTATTTGTACAGCAGCTAGACTCTTTCCAAGAGCTGAGATGGTTGACGTGTAACTTCCTTTGAAAAAGTAACATTTTACGGAAACACACTGCATTTTAGGTCTTAAGATTGATTTTCACAACCTATTCAGGGAACATTTCAGTAGAGTGCCCTGAGAAGGCCTCACTCTCAGATCCTCTCAGAAGGCTGTCTGTGGTCCCAGCTTAGAAGTAGTTGCTTAGGAAATCATTTCTACAGAATACAAACTTATCAATAGAGCTTAGATAGACTATGTGTAACTTGCCTTTGAAAATGTAACATTGTACAGAAACACACTCTGGTTTAGCTCTTAAGATTCACCTTCACAAAATTTCATGGGAACATTGCAGCAGAGTACATGGAGAAGGTTCATTCCGGCACTGATGTGTTCTGGCAGAACAGCATGTTCAGTGCATTCTACACTGCAAACTTCCAGAAAGTGTGGTGAAGATACCTCATCACAGCTAGAACTGAGTGTATTTCTGGACAATGTAGTTCTTCAATGGGAAGTAATAAAGACTCGATCTCAGGTCTAGGTAGAAGCTTGTAGCTACAGTGCAAATGGATTCCTAAGCAGCTACTTCCAAATGCACAACACACAGAGCCTTCTGTCAGCATAGAAGAAGCAGCTTTCTCCATGAGCCCCAATGCAGTGTTCCCAGTGTATGTTGTGAAGGAGAATCTTAAGAGTTAGAAGAGAGTGTGTTTCTGGAAAATGTTACTTCTTCAAAGGGAAGTTACACACAGTGCATCTCAGCTCCAGTGCAGGGCTAGTAGGTGCTGTAGAAATAGTTTTCTATGCAACTGCTTCTCTGCTGGGAGCACAAAGACTGGTCTCACAGGAACAGAGAGAGTGGCTTTCTCAGGGCACTCTGGCGCTGGGTGCCTAGAATGTGTGCTGAAGATGAATCTTAAGAGCAAGAACAGAGTGAGTTTCTGTACAAGGTTACTTCCTCAAAGGGAACTTATACGAGTCCACCTCAGCTCTACACAAAAGATTCTTCAAGCTATACAAGAAGATCCTGGGGAACTACTTCCCAGTGGGGATCCCAATCTGAATAATGACTTGCTTTGGCAGAGCAGCTTTTTCAGTGCACTCTACTGCAAACTCTACAGAATGTGTGGTGAAGAAGCCTGTTCAACTAGAACTGAGCGTGTTTCTGGACAATGTTAGTACTTCAAAGGGGCATAATAAAGAGTCCATCTCAGCTCAAGGGAGAAGCTTGTAGCTGCGATGCAAATAGATTCCTAAGCAGCTACATCCAAATCCACATCACACTGAGCCCTCTGTCAGGATAGGAAAAGCAGCTTTCTCTCTGAGTCCCAATGCATTGTTCCCAGTGTATGTCGTGAAGGAGAATCTTAAGTGTTAGAAGAGAGCGTGATGGTGGAGAATGTTACTTCATCAAAGAGAAGTTACACACAGTGAACCTAAGCTCTAGGGAAGAGCTAGTAGCTGCTGTAGAAATAGTTTTCTAAGCAACTGCTTCTCTGTGGGGAAAAAACACTGGTCTAACAGGCTCTGAGAGAGTGGTCTTCTCAGGGCCTTCTGTGGCTGGGTGCCCAGAATGTGTGGTGAAGATGAATCTTAAGAGCTAGAAGGGAGTGGGTCTCTGTGGAAGGTTACTTCTTCCAAGGGAACTTATACAGGGTCCATCTGGGCTCTTCTCAAAAGATTCCTCATTGTATACAAGAAGTTCTTGGGGAAACATGTCTCAGTGGGGATCCCAATCTGCATACTGACATGTTTTGGCAGAGCAGCCTTTTCAGTGCACTCTACTGCAAACTCCACAGAGTGTGGTGTAGAAGCGTCTTCACAGCTAGAACTGCATGTCTTTCTGGACAATGTTAGTTCTTCAAAGGGACATAATACAGAGTCCATCTCAGCTCTAGGGAAAAGCTTGTAGCTGCGATGCAAATAGATTCCTAAAGAGCTACTTCCAAACCCACATTACACTGAGCCATCTGTCAGGAAAGGAGAAGCAGCTGCCATGAGTCCCACGGCAGATTTCCCACGGTATGTGGTGAGGGAGAATCTTAAGTTAGGAGAGAGTCTGTTTCTGGGAAATGTTACTTTTGCCTAGGGAAGTTACACCCAGTGCATCTCACCTCTAGGGTGGAGGGTGTAGCCCCAGGTGTAGGAAGAGTTCTCTAAACAACTGTTTCTCTGCTGGGAAGACAAAGACCGGTCTGATAGGTTCCTAGAGAGTGGCCTCCACAGGGCACTCTGCTGCTAGGTTCCCAGAATGTGTGGTCAACATGAATCTTAAGAGCTACATCTGAGTGGCTTTATGGACAAGGTTACTTCTTCAAAGGGAACTTATACAGAGTCCATCTCCACTCTACTCCAAAGTTTTTAGCAGGCATACAAGAATTCCCTCAGGAACGACGTCACAGCCAGCATCCCAATCTGCATTCTGCCTTGTTCTGGCACAGTGGCCTTTTCAGGGCATTCTCCTGCAAACTCCCCAGGATGTGGGGTGAAGAAGCCCCTTAAGAGCTAGATCTGAGTGTCTTTTTGGACAATATTAGTTCTTCAAAGCCAAGTTCTACCCAGTCCATCTCAGCTGTAGTGAGAATCTCATAGCTGCTGTGCAAATAGATTCCTAAGCAGCTACTTCCAAAGCCACATCACACATAGCATTCTGTCAGGCATGAAGAAACAGCTTTCTCCTGGAGACCCACTGCAGTCTTCCCAGTGTGTGTTTGTCATGAAGGAGAACCTTAAGAGTTAGAAGGGAGTCTGTTTCTGGAGAATGTTACTTCTTCAAAGGGAAGTTAGACACAGGGCATCTCAGCTCTAGAGAAGAGTTTGTATATGCCACAAGAAGAGTTTTCTAAGCAACAGCTTCCCTGCTGGGAGCAGACAGACTGGTCTGACAGGATCCCAGAGAGGCCTTCCCAGTGCACTCTGCTGCTGGATTCCCAGAATGTGTGGTGAAGATGAGTCTAAAGAGCTAGAACTGAGTGGGTTTCTGTACGAGCTTACTTCCCCACATGGAACTTATACAGAGTCCATCTCATCTCCACTTAAAACTTCCTAGCAGATATGCAAGAATTTCCTCAGGACCAATGTGCATACCAGCATCCCAATTACTGTCTGACATCTTCTGGCAGAACGGCCTTTACACTGCACTCTCCTGCACACTTCCCAGAATGTGTGCTGAAGAGGCCTACTCTCCCCTAGAACTGACTGTGTTTCTGGACAATGTTACTTAGTCAAAAGGAATCAGTAAAGAGTCTATCTCAGCTCCAGTGAGAAGGTTGAAGCTGCTGTGAAAACCGATTCCTAAGCAGCTACCTCCAAACCCACATCCCACAGAGCCTTCTGTTAGGATGGAGGAAGCAGCATTGTCCGTGAGTGCCATGGCAGCGTTCCCAGTGTATGTCGTGAAGGAGAATATTAAGAGTTAGAAGAGAGTCTGCTTCCGGAGAATGTGACTTCTTCAAAGGGAAGTTAGACACAGGGCATCTCAGCTCTAGAGAAGAGTTTGTGGCTGCTGCAGGAAGTGTTTTCTTAGCAACTGCTTCCCTGCTGGGAGCAGAGAGACTGGTCTGACAAGATTCCAGAGAGAGGCCTTCCCAGTGCACTCTGCTGCTAGGTTCCCAAAATGTGTGGTGAAGATGAATCCAAAGAGCTAGACTGAGTGGGTTTCTGTACAAGCTTACTTCCCCACATGGAACTTATACAGAGTCCATCTCAGCTCTACTGAAAACTTTCTAGCAGATATGCAAGAATTTCCTCAGGACCGACATCCTAGCCGGGATCCCAATTGCCTTGTGACGTCTTCTGGCAGAAAGGCCTTTTCAGTGCACTCTCCTGCACATTTCCCAGAATGTGTGCTGAAGAGGCCTCCTCTCAGCTACAACTGACTGTGTGTCTGGGGAATGGTACATCATCAAGGGGAAGCTGTACAGAGTCTATATCAGCTCCAGTGAGAAAGTTGTAGTTGCTGTGCAAATATATTCCTAAGCAGCTGCTTCCAAGCCCACATCCCATAAAGCCGTCTGTCCAGATCAAAGAAGAAGCTTTCTACATGAACCCCAGCCAGTGTTCCCAGTGTATGTTGTGAAGGAGATTCTGAAGAGGTTGAAGAGAGTCTGTTTCTGTAGAATACTAGTCCTTCAAAGGGAAGTTAGACACAGGGCATCTCAGCTCTAAAGAAGAGTTTGTAGCTGCTGTAGGAAGAGTTTTCTCAGCAACTGTTTCCCTGCTGGGAGCAGAGAGACTCATCTGACAAGATTCCAGAGAGAGGCCTTCCCAGTGCACTCTGCTGCTAGGTTCCCAAAACGTGTGGTGAAGATGAATCCAGAGAGCTAGAACTGAGTGTGTTTCTGTACGAGCTTACTACCCCAAAGGGAACTTACAGAGTCTATCTTTGCTCTACTCCAAAGTTTCTGGCAGGCAGACAAGAATTCCCTCAGGAATGAGGTCCCGGCTAGGATCCGAGTCTGCATTCTGCTGTGTTCCTGCACAGCGGCCTTTCAGGAAACTCTCCTGCAAACTCCCCAGGATGTGTGGTGAACAAGCCAGTGAAGAGCTAGAACTGCATATGTTTCTGGACAATGTTAGTTCTGGAAAGGGAAGTTCTACCCAGTCTATCTCAGCTCTAGTGAGAAGCCTGTAGCTGCTGTGCAAACAGATTCCTAAGAAGCTACTCCCAGACCCACATCACACAGAGCCTTCTGTCAGGCTCAAAGAAGCAGCTTTCTCTGGGATCCCCAATGCAGTGTGCCCAGTGTATCTGTTGAAGGAGAAACTGAAGAGTTGGGAGAGAGTGTGTTTCAGGAGAATCTTACTTCTGCAAAGGGAAGTTAGAGCCAGTGCACCTCAGCTCTAGGGCAGAGTGAGGCCCTGATGTGAGAAGAGGTTTCTAAGGTCCTGTGGCTCTGCTGGGAAGACAAACACCGGTTTGACAGGCTCCCAGAGAGCGGCCTCCACAGGGCAGTCTGCCCCTAGCTTCCCAGAACTTGTGCTTAAGATGAATCTTAAGAGCTACAGCTGAGTGGCTTTCTGGACAAGGTTACTTCTTCCAAGGGAATTTAGACAGAGTCCATCTCCACTCTACTCCAAAGTTTCTGGCAGGCATACAAGAATTTCCTTGGGAATGATGTCCCAGCCAGGATGCGAGTCTGCATTCTGCTGTGTTCTGGCACAGTGGCCTTTCAGGGCACTCTCCTACAAACTTCCCAGGATTTGTGCTTAAGAAGCCCCTAAAGAGCTAGAACTGCATGTGTTTCCAGACAATGTTAGTTCTGGAAAGGGAAGTTCTAACCATGGTATCTCAGCTCTAGGGAGAAGCCTGTAGGTGCTATGCAAACAGATACCTAAGCAACTACTCCCAGACCCACATCACACACAGCATCCTGTCAGGCTCGAAGAAGCAACATACTCAGGGAGCCCCACTGCAGTGTGCCCAGTGTATGTATGTGGTGAAGGAGAATCTAAAGAGTGAGGAGAGACTGTGTTTCAGGAGAATCATACTTCTGCAGAGGGAAGTTACAACCAGGGAATCTCAGCTCTAGGGAAGAGTGAGTCCCTGCTGTGGGAAGAGGTTTCTAACATCCTGTTTCTCAGCAGGAAAGACAAAGACTGGACTGAAAGGCTATGAGAGAGTTGTCTACACAGGGCACTCTGCTGCATGATTCCCAGAATGTGTGCTCCAGATGAATCTTAAGGGGCTAAATCTGAGTGGGATTCTGGCCAAATTTATTTCTTCAAAGGGAACTTATACAGAGTACATCTCAGCTCGATTCCAAGGTATCTAGCAGACATAGAAGAATACCCTCAGGAAGGACATCCCATCTGGGATCCGATTTGCATTGTGCCATTTTCTGGCAGAGCGGCCTTGTCACTGAATTCTCCTGCACATGCACTAGTAAGAGTGGGGAACAAGCCCCTTAAGAGTTAGAACTGAGTGTGTTTCTGAACAATGTTAGTTCTTCAAAGGGAAGTTCTCCCCAGTGCTTCTCAGCAATAGTCAGAAGCTTGTAGTTGCTGTGCAAAGATTTACTAAGCAGGTACTTCCAAGCCAATATCACACAGAGCCTTCTGCAGGGGTCAAAGAAAGATCTTTTGCTGGAAGAGCCACGGCAGAAATCACAGTGTATGTGTGTGAAGGAGAAACTTCAGAGTTAGGAGAGAGTGTGTTTCAGGAGAATGTTGCCTCTGCAAACGGAAGTGACACCCAGTGTTTCTGAACTCTAAGGCAGAGTGTGTGACTACTGTAGGAAGGGATAGGTAAGCAAAGGATTCTCTGCAGGGATGACCAAGATAGGTCTGACAGGTTCCGAGAGAGTGGCCTTCACAGGACACTATGGTGCCTGATTCCCACAATGTGTGCTCTAGATGAATCTTCAGAGCTACAGCAGAGTGGGATTCTGGCCTAAGTTATTTCTTCAAAGGGAACTTATACATAGTCCATGTCAGGTCTCCTCCAAGGTCTCTAGCAGACATAGAAGAATTCCATTGGGAGGATGGCCCATCGGGTATCCCATCTGAATTTTGCCTTGTTTTAGCATGGTGGAAATTTCAGTGAACACTACTGAACACTCCCCAGAGAGTGAAGGGAAAGAGCCCCTTAAATGCTAGAAGTGAGTGTGCTTCTGCACAGTTAGTTCTTCAAAGGGAAGTTCTACCCAGTCCTTCTCAGCTCTAGTGAGAAGGTTCTACTTGCTGTGGAACTAGATTCCTAAGCAGGAACTTGCAAGCCACTATCACACAGAGGCTTCTGTCAGCATCCAAGGAAGAGCGATCGCCGGGGGCTCCACTCTGTGTTTCCATGCCTATCTGAGCTGAGCTAGTAACTTAAGTGTTAGGAGAACGTGTGTTCCTGCAGAATGTTACTTCTGCAAAGGGAAGTTACAGCCAGGGCTTCTCAGCTCTAGGGCAGAGTGTGTGACTGGTGTAGAAAGCGTTCTCTAAGCTTCTGTTTCTCTGCAGTGAAGACAAACACCAATCAGACAAGCTCCAGATGAGCAGCTTCCACAGGGCACACTGCTGCCTGGTTCCCTGAATGTGTGCTCAGGATGAATCTTAACAGCTCCAGCTGAGTGAGTTTCTGGCCTAGGTTATTTCTTCAAATGGAATTTATACCGAGTTCCTCTCAGCTCTACTCCAAAGTTTCTATCAGACTCAGAAGAATATCTTTGGGAACTATGCATCTGCATTCTGCCTGGTTATGGCAGAGCGGCATTTTCACTGAACTCAACTGCACACTCACCCATAAGTGTAGGGAGGAAGCCCCTTAAGAGCTAGAACTGAGTGTGTTTCTGCACACTGTTAGTTCTTCAAAGGGTAGTTTTCCGCAGTCCTTCTCAGCTCTAGTGAGAAGCTGGTGCTTGCTGTGCTAATCGATTCCTAAGGATGTACTTGCAAGCAACTATCACACAGTGCATTCTGTCCGGATCCAAGAAAGAGATTTCTCCGGGTACTTCACTCGGTGTTTCCATGCAGATCTGAGGTGAAGTAGTAACTTAAGTGTTAGGAGAGAGTGTGTTTCTGAAGAATATGACTCCTGCAAAGGGAAGTTACAGCAAGTGCTTCTCAGCACTAAGGCAGAGTGTGTGACTGCTGTAGAAAGAGTTCACTAAGCAACTGTTTCTCTGCAGGGAAGACATACACATATCAGACAAGCTGCAATCCAGCAGCTTCCATTGGGCACTCTGCTGCCTGGTTCCCTGAATGTGTACTCAGGATGAATCTTAACAGCTACAGCTGAGTGGTTTTCTGGCCTGGGTTATTTCTTCAAATGGAACTGATACCGAGTTCATCTTAGCTTGACTCCAAAGATTCTAGCAGACTCAGAAGAATATCCTTGGGACCTTCGCACCTGCATTCTGCCTTGTTCTGGCAGAGCGGCCTCTTCACTGATCTCTCTTGCACACTCCCCAGTTAGTGTGGGGAGGAAGCACCTTAAGAGATAGAACTTAGTGTGTTTCTGCACACTGTGAGTTCTTCAAAGGGAAGTTCTCCGCAGTCCTTCTCAATTCGAGTGAGAAGCTGGCACTTGCTGTGCAAATAGATTCCTAAGCACGAACATGGAAGCCACTATCACACAGAGCCTTCTGTCAGGATCCAAGTAACAGCTTTCTCGGGTGCTCCAATCTGTGTTTTCATGCAGATCTGAGGTGAAGTAGTAAGTTAAGATTCAGGAGAGTGTGTGTTTCTGGAGAATGTGACTTCTGCAAAGGGAAGTTACAGCCAGTGCTACTCAGCTCTAGGGCAGAGTGTGGGGCTGCTGTAGAAAGAGTTCTCTAAGCAGGTGTTTCTCTGCAGGGAAGACAAACACGTATCAGAAAAGCTCCAGGGTCTCTGCTGCATGGTTCCCAGAATGTGTGCCTCAGTTGAAGCTTAAGAGCTACAGCTGTGTAGGTTTCTGGCCTAGGTTATTACTTCAAATGGATCTTATACGGAGTTCATCTCAGCTCTACTCCAACGTTTCTATCAGACCCAGAAGAATATCTTTGGGAACTATGCATCTGCATTCTGCCTTGTTATGACAGAGCGGCCTTTTCACTGAACTCTCCTGCACACTCACCCGTAAGTGTGGTGAGGAAGCCCCTTAAGAGCTAGAACTGAGTGTGTTTCTGCACACTGTTAGTTCTTCAAAGGGTAGATCTCACCAGTCCTTCTCATCTGTAGTGAGAAGCTGGTACTTGCTGTGCAAATCGATTCCTAAGCAGGTACTTGCAACCCAGTCTCACAAAGATCCTTCTGTTAGGATCCAAGAACGAGTTTTGCCGGGTGCTCCACTCTGTGTTTCCATGCAGATCTGAGGTGAAGGAGGAAGTTAAGAGTCAGGAGAGAGTGTGTTTATGGAGACTGTGACTTCTGCAAAGGGAAGGTACAGCCAGTGCTTCTCAGCTCGAGGGCAGAGTGTGTGGCTGCTGTAGAAAGAGTTGTCTAAGCAACTGTTTCTCTGCAAGGAGGACAAACACCTACCAGACAAGCACCAATCGAGCAGCTTCCACAGGGCACTCTGCTGCCTGGTTGCCTGAATGTGTGCTCAGGATGAATCTTAACAGCTCCAGCTGTGTGGGTTTCTGGCCTAGGTTATTTCTTCAAATGTGACTTAGACCGAGTTCATCTCAGCTCTACTCCAAAGTTTCTAGCAGACTCAGAAGTCTATCCTTGGGAACTACGCATCTGCATTCTGCCTTGTTCCGGCAGAGGGGCCTTTTCACAGAACTCTGCTGCACACTCCCCAGTCGTTGTGGGGAGGAAGCCCCTTAAGAACTAGAACAGAGTGTGTTTCTGCACACTGTTAGTTCTTCAAAGGGAAGTTCTCCCCAGTCCTTCTCAGCTCGAGTGAGAAGCTGGTACTTGCTGTGCAAATCTATTCCTTAGCAGGTACTTGCAAGCCACTCTCACACAGAGCCTTCTGTGAGGATCCAAGAAAGAGTTTTGCCGGGTGCTCCCCTCTGTGTTTCCATGCAGATCTGAGGTGGAGGACGAATTTAAGAGTTAGGAGAGAGTGTGTTTCTGGAGACTGTGACTTCTGCAAAGGGAAGTTACAGCCAGTGCTTCTCAGCTTTAGGGCAGAGTGTGTGGCTGCTGTGAAAAGAGTTCTCTAAGCAACTGTTTCTCTGCAGGGAGGACAAACACATACCTGACAAGCTCCAATCGAGCAGCTTCCACAGGGCAATCTGCTGCCTGCTTCCCTGAATGTGTGCTCAGGATGAATCTTAACAGCTCCAGCTGAGTGGGTTTCTGGCCTAGGTTATTTCCTCAAATGGAACTTAGACCGAGTTCATCTCAGCCCTACTCCAAAGATTCTAGCAGACTCAGAAGTCTATCCTTGGGAACTACACATGTGCATTCTGCCTTGGTCCAGCAGAGGGGCCTTTTCACAGAACTCTGCTGCACACTCCCCAGTCAGTGTGGGGAGGAAGCCCCTTAAGAGCTAGAACAGAGTGTGTTTCTGCACACTGTTAGTTCTTCAACGGGAATTTCTCCCCAGTCCTTGTCACCTCGAGTGAGAAGCTGGTACTTGCTGTGCAAATCGATTCCTAAGCAGGTACTTGCAAGCCACTCTCACACAGAGCCTTCTGTCAGGATCCAAGAACGAGTTTTGCCGGCTGCTCCACTCTGTGTTTCCTTGCAGATCTGAGGTGAAGGAGGAAGTTAAGAGTCAGGAGAGAGTGTGTTTATGGAGAATGTGAGTTCTGCAAAGGGAAGTTACAGCCAGTGGTTCTCAGCTCTAGGGCAGAGTGTTTGGCTGATGTAGAAAGAGATCTCTAAGCAACTGTTTCTCTGCAGGGAAGACAAACACATATCAGTCAAGCTCGAGGCGAGGAGCTTCCACAGGGCACTCTGCTGCCTGGTTCCCAGAATGTGTGCTCAGGATGAATCTTAACAGCTACAGCTGAGTGGGGTTCTGGCCTAGGTTATTTCTTCAAATGGAATTTATACCGAGTTCCTCTCAGCTCTACTCCAAAGTTTCTAACAATCTCAGAAGAAGATCCTTGGGAACGATGCATGTGCAATCTGCCTTGTTCTGGCATAGCGGCCTTTTCACTGATCTCTCCTACACACTCACAAGTAGGTGTGGGGATGAAGCCACTTGAGTTTTAGAACTGAGTGTGCTTCTGCAGACTGTTAGCTCTTCAAAGGGACGTTCTCCCCCGTCCTTCTCAGCTAGAGTGAGAAGCTGGGAATTGCTGGGAAAATAGATTCCGAAGCAGGTACTTGGAAGCCACGATCACACAGAGCCTTCTGTCGGGATCCAAGAAAGTGCTTTCGCCTGGTGCTCCACTCTGTTTCCATGCAGATCTGAGGTGAAGTATTAAGTGAAGAGTTAGGAGGGAGTGTGTTTCTGGAGAATGTGACTTCTGCAATGGGAAGTTAGAGCCAGTGCTTCTCAGCTCTAGGGCAGAGTGTGTGGCTGCTGTAGAAAGAGTTCTCCAAGCAACTGTTTATCTGCAGGGAAGTCAAACACCTATCAGACCAGCTCTAATCGAGCAGCTTCCAGGCTCTCTCTGCTGCCTGGTTCCTAGAATGTGTGCTCCAGATGAAGCTTAAGAGCTACAGCTGTGTAGCTTTCTGGCCTAGTTGATTACTTCAAAGGGATCTTATACGGATTGCATCTCAGCTCTACTCCAAAGTTTCTATCAGACTCAGAAGAAGATCTTTGGGAACTATGCATCTGCATTCTGCCTTGTGATGGCAGAGCGGCCTTTTCACTGAACTCTCCTGCACACTCCCCCATAAGTGTGGGGAGGAAGCCCATTAAGAGCTAGATCTGAGTGTGTTTCTGCACAGTTAGTTCTTCAAAGGGTAGATCTCACCAGTCCTTGTCAGCTTTAGTGAGAAGCTGGTACTTGCTGTGCAAGTAGATTCCTAAGCAGGGAATTGCAAGAAACAATCACACAGAGCCTTCTGTTAGGATCCAAGAAAGAGCTTTCGCCGGGTGCTCCACTCTGGGTTTCCATGCAGATCTGAGGTGAACTTGTAAGTTAAGAGTTAGGAGAGAGTGTGATTCTGGAGAATGTGACTTCTGCAATGGGAAGTTACTGCCAGTGCTTCTCAGCTCTAGGGCAGAGTGTGTGGCTGCTGTAGAAAGAGTTCTCCAAGCAACTCTTTCTCTGCAGGGAAGTCAAAGACCTATCAGACCAGCTCTAATCGAGAAGCTTCCAGGGTCTCTCTGCTGCCTGGTTCCCAGAATGTCGGCTCCAGATGAAGCTTAAGAGCTACAGCTGTGTAGCTTTCTGGCCTAGTTGATTACTTCAAAGGGATCTTATACGGATTGCATCTCAGCTCTACTCCAAAGTTTCTTTCAGACTCAGAAGAAGATCTTTGGGAACTATGCATCTGCATTCTGCCTTGTGATGGCAGAGCGGCCTTTTCACTGAACTCTCCTGCACACTCCCCCATACGTGTGGGGAGGAAGCCCCTTAAGAGCTAGAACTGAGTGTGTTTCTGCACACTGTTAATTCTTCAAAGGGCAGATCTCACCAGTCCTTCTCAGCTGTAGTGAGAAGCTGGTCATTGCTGTGCAAATAGATTCCTAAGCAGGTCCTTGGAAGCCACTCTCACACAGAGCCTTGTGTCAGGCTCCAAGAAAGAGCTTTCCCCTGGTGCTCCACTCTCTGTTTTCATGCAGATCTGAGGTGAAGTAGTAAGTTAAGAGTTAGGAGAGAGTGTGTTTCTGGAGAATGTGACTTCTGCAAAGGGAAGTTACAGCCAGTGCTTCTCAGCTCTAGGGCAGAGTGTGTGGCTGCTGTAGAAAGAGTTCTCCAAGCAACTGTTTCTCTGCAGGGAAGACAAACACCAATCAGACAAGCTCCTGATGAGCAGCTTCCACAGGGCACTCTGCTGCCTGCTTCCCTGAATGTGTGCTCAGGATGAATCTTAACAGCCACAGCTGAGTGGGTTTCCGGCCTAGGTTATTTCTTCAAATGGATCTTAGACCGATTTCATCTCAGCTCTACTCCAACGTTTCTAGCAGTGTCAGAAGAATATCCTTGGGAACGATGCATGTGCAATCTGCCTTTTTCTGGCATAGCGGCCCCTTCACTGATCTCTCCTCCACACTCACCAGTAAGTGTGGGGATGAAGGTAACTGAGAGCTAGAACTGAGTGTGCTTCTGCAGACTGTTAGCTCTTCAAAGGGAAGTTCTCCCCCGTCCTTCTCAGCTCGAGTGAGAAGCTGGTACTTGCTGGGAAAATAGATTCCGAAGCAGGTACTTGGAAGCCACGATCACACAGAGCCTTCTGTGGGGATCCAAGAAAGTGCTTTCGCCTGGTGCTCCACTCTGTTTCCATGCAGATCTGAGGTGAAGTAGTAAGTGAAGACTTAGGAGGGAGTGTGTTTCTGGAGAATGTGACTTCTGCAAAGGGAAGTTACAGCCAGTGCTTCTCAGCTCTAGGGCAGAGTGTGTGGCTGCTGTAGAAAGAGTTCTCCAAGCAAGTGTTTCTCTGCAGGGAAGACAAACACCTATCAGACAAGCTCTAATCGAGCAGCTTCCAGGGTCTCTCTGCTGCCTGGTTCTCAGAGTGTGTGCTCACGATGAAGATAAAGAGCTACATCTTTGTAGCTTTCTGGCCTAGGTTATTACCGCAAGTGGATCTTATACGGCGTTCCTCTCAGCTCTAATCCAATATTTCTATCAGACTCAGAAGAATATCTTTGGGAACTATGCATCTGCATTCTGCCTGGTTATGGCAGAGCGGCCTTTTCACTGAACTCTCCTGCACACTCCCCCATACTTGTGGGGAGGAAGCCCATTAAGAGCTAGAACTGAGTGTGTTTCTGCACAAAGTTAGTTCTTCAAAGGGTAGATCTCACCAGTCCTTGTCAGCTTTAGTGAGAAGATTGTACCTGCTGTGCAAGTAGATTCCTAAGCAGGTAATTGCAAGAAACAATCACACAGAGCCTTCTGTTAGGATCCAAGAAAGAGCTTTCGCCGGGTGCTCCACTCTGGCTTTCCATGCAGATCTGAGGTGAACTTGTAAGTTAAGAGTTAGGAGAGAGTGTGTTTCTGGAGAATGTGACTTCTGCAATGGGAAGTTACTGCCAGTGCTTCTCAGCTCTAGGGCAGAGTGTGTGGCTGCTGTAGAAAGAGATCTCCAAGCAACTGTTTCTCTGCAGAGAAGTCAAACACCTATCAGACCAGCTCTAATCGAGCAGCTTCCAGGGTCTGTCTGCTGCCAGGTTCCCAGAATGTGTGCTCCAGATGAAGCTTAAGAGCTACAGCTGTGTAGCTTTCTGGCCTAGTTGAGTACTTCAAAGGGATCTTATACGGATTGCATCTCAGCTCTACTCCAAAGTTTCTATCAGACTCAGAAGAAGATCTTTGGGAACTATGCATCTGCATTCTGCCTTGTGATGGCAGAACGGCCTTTTCACTGATCTCTCCTCCACACTCACCAGTAAGTGTGGGGATGAAGCTAACTGAGAGCTAGTACTCAGTGTTCTTCTGCAGACTGTTAGCTCTTCAAAGGGAAGTTCTCCCCCGTCCTTCTCAGCTCGAGTGAGAAGCTGGTACTTGCTTGGAAAATAGATTCCGAAGCAGGTACTTGGAAGCCACGATCAAACAGAGCCTTCTGTGGGGATCCAAGAAAGTGCTTTCGCCTGGTGCTCCACTCTGTTTCCATGCAGATCTGAGGTGAAGTAGTCAGTGAAGAGTTAGGAGGGAGTGTGTTTCTGGAGAATGTGACTTCTGCAAAGGGAAGTTAGAGCCAGTGCTTCTCAGCTCCAGGGCAGAGTCTGTGGCTGCTGTAGAAAGAGTTCTCCAAGCAACTGTTTCTCTGCAGGGAAGACAAACACCAATCAGACAAGCTCCTGATGAGCAGCTTCCACAGGGCACTCTGCTGCCTGCTTCCCTGAATGTGTGCTCAGGAGGAATCTTAACAGCTACAGCTGAGTGGGTTTCCGGCCTAGGTTATTTCTTCCAATGGATCTTAGACCGATTTCATCTCAGCTCTACTCCAACGTTTCTAGCAGTGTCAGAAGAATATCCTTGGGAACGATGCATGTGCAATCTGCCTTGTTCTGGCATAGCGGCCCCTTCACTGATCTCTCCTACACACTCACCAGTAAGTGTGGGGATGAAGCTAACTGAGAGCTAGAACTGAGTGTGCTTCTGCAGACTGTTAGCTCTTCAAAGGGAAGTTCTCCCCCGTCCTTCTCAGCTCGAGTGAGAAGCTGGTACTTGCTGGGAAAATAGATTCCGAAGCAGGTACTTGGAAGCCACGATCACACAGAGCCTTCTGTGGGGATCCAAGAAAGTGCTTTCGCCTGGTGCTCCACTCTGTTTCCATGCAGATCTGAGGTGAAGTAGTAAGTGAAGACTTAGGAGGGAGTGTGTTTCTGGAGAATGTGACTTCTGCAAAGGGAAGTTACAGCCAGTGCTTCTCAGCTCTAGGGCAGAGTGTGTGGCTGCTGTAGAAAGAGTTCTCCAAGCAAGTGTTTCTCTGCAGGGAAGACAAACACCTATCAGACAAGCTCTAATCGAGCAGCTTCCAGGGTCTCTCTGCTGCCTGGTTCTCAGAGTGTGTGCTCACGATGAAGATAAAGAGCTACATCTTTGTAGCTTTCTGGCCTAGGTTATTACCGCAAGTGGATCTTATACGGCGTTCCTCTCAGCTCTAATCCAATATTTCTATCAGACTCAGAAGAATATCTTTGGGAACTATGCATCTGCATTCTGCCTGGTTATGGCAGAGCGGCCTTTTCACTGAACTCTCCTGCACACTCCCCCATACTTGTGGGGAGGAAGCCCATTAAGAGCTAGAACTGAGTGTGTTTCTGCACAAAGTTAGTTCTTCAAAGGGTAGATCTCACCAGTCCTTGTCAGCTTTAGTGAGAAGATTGTACCTGCTGTGCAAGTAGATTCCTAAGCAGGTAATTGCAAGAAACAATCACACAGAGCCTTCTGTTAGGATCCAAGAAAGAGCTTTCGCCGGGTGCTCCACTCTGGCTTTCCATGCAGATCTGAGGTGAACTTGTAAGTTAAGAGTTAGGAGAGAGTGTGTTTCTGGAGAATGTGACTTCTGCAATGGGAAGTTACTGCCAGTGCTTCTCAGCTCTAGGGCAGAGTGTGTGGCTGCTGTAGAAAGAGATCTCCAAGCAACTGTTTCTCTGCAGAGAAGTCAAACACCTATCAGACCAGCTCTAATCGAGCAGCTTCCAGGGTCTGTCTGCTGCCAGGTTCCCAGAATGTGTGCTCCAGATGAAGCTTAAGAGCTACAGCTGTGTAGCTTTCTGGCCTAGTTGAGTACTTCAAAGGGATCTTATACGGATTGCATCTCAGCTCTACTCCAAAGTTTCTATCAGACTCAGAAGAAGATCTTTGGGAACTATGCATCTGCATTCTGCCTTGTGATGGCAGAACGGCCTTTTCACTGATCTCTCCTCCACACTCACCAGTAAGTGTGGGGATGAAGCTAACTGAGAGCTAGTACTCAGTGTTCTTCTGCAGACTGTTAGCTCTTCAAAGGGAAGTTCTCCCCCGTCCTTCTCAGCTCGAGTGAGAAGCTGGTACTTGCTTGGAAAATAGATTCCGAAGCAGGTACTTGGAAGCCACGATCAAACAGAGCCTTCTGTGGGGATCCAAGAAAGTGCTTTCGCCTGGTGCTCCACTCTGTTTCCATGCAGATCTGAGGTGAAGTAGTCAGTGAAGAGTTAGGAGGGAGTGTGTTTCTGGAGAATGTGACTTCTGCAAAGGGAAGTTAGAGCCAGTGCTTCTCAGCTCCAGGGCAGAGTCTGTGGCTGCTGTAGAAAGAGTTCTCCAAGCAACTGTTTCTCTGCAGGGAAGACAAACACCAATCAGACAAGCTCCTGATGAGCAGCTTCCACAGGGCACTCTGCTGCCTGCTTCCCTGAATGTGTGCTCAGGAGGAATCTTAACAGCTACAGCTGAGTGGGTTTCCGGCCTAGGTTATTTCTTCCAATGGATCTTAGACCGATTTCATCTCAGCTCTACTCCAACGTTTCTAGCAGTGTCAGAAGAATATCCTTGGGAACGATGCATGTGCAATCTGCCTTGTTCTGGCATAGCGGCCCCTTCACTGATCTCTCCTACACACTCACCAGTAAGTGTGGGGATGAAGCTAACTGAGAGCTAGAACTGAGTGTGCTTCTGCAGACTGTTAGCTCTTCAAAGGGAAGTTCTCCCCCGTCCTTCTCAGCTCGAGTGAGAAGCTGGTACTTGCTGGGAAAATAGATTCCGAAGCAGGTACTTGGAAGCCACGATCACACAGAGCCTTCTGTGGGGATCCAAGAAAGTGCTTTCGCCTGGTGCTCCACTCTGTTTCCATGCAGATCTGAGGTGAAGTAGTAAGTGAAGACTTAGGAGGGAGTGTGTTTCTGGAGAATGTGACTTCTGCAAAGGGAAGTTAGAGCCAGTGCTTCTCAGCTCCAGGGCAGAGTCTGTGGCTGCTGTAGAAAGAGTTCTCCAAGCAACTGTTTCTCTGCAGGGAAGACAAACACCAATCAGACAAGCTCCTGATGAGCAGCTTCCACAGGGCACTCTGCTGCCTGCTTCCCTGAATGTGTGCTCAGGAGGAATCTTAACAGCTACAGCTGAGTGGGTTTCCGGCCTAGGTTATTTCTTCAAATGGATCTTAGACCGAGTTCATCTCATCTCTACTCCCACGTTCCTAGCAGTCTCTGAAGAATATCCTTGGGAACGATGCATGTGCAATCTGCCTTGTTCTGGCATAGCGGCCCCTTCACTGATCTCTCCTACACACTCACCAGTAAGTGTGGGGAAGAAGCTAACTGAGAGCTAGAACTCAGTGTGCTTCTGCAGACTGTTAGCTCTTCAAAGGCAAGTTCTCCCCCGTCCTCCTCAGCTTGAGTGAGAAGCTGGTACTTGCTGGGAAAATAAATTCCAAAGCAGGTGCTTGGAAGCCACGATCACACAGCGCCTTCTGTGGGGATCCAAGAAAGTGCTTTCGCCTGGTGCTCCTCTCTGTTTCCATGCAGATCTGAGGTGAAGTAGTCAGTTAAGAGTTAGGAGGGAGTGTGTTTCTGGAGAATGTGACTTCTGCAAAGGGAAGTTACAGCCAGTGCTTCTCAGCTCTAGGGCAGAGTGTGTGGCTGCTGTAGAAAGAGTTCTCCAAGCAACTGTTTCTCTGCAGGGAAGTCAAACACCTATCAGACCAGCTCTAATCGAGCAGCTTCCAGGGTCACTCTGCTGCCTGCTTCACAGAGTGTGTGCTCAAGATGAAGATTAAGAGCTACATCTGTGTAGGTTTCTGGCCTAGGTTATTACCTCAAATGGATCTTATACGGCGTTCCTCTCAGCTCTAATCCAATATTTCTATCAGACTCAGATGAATATCTTTGGGAACTATGCATCTGCATTCTGCCTGGTTATGGCAGAGCGGCCTTTTCACTGAACTCTCCTGCACACTTCCCCATACGTGTGGGGAGGAAGCCCCTTAAGAGCTAGAACTGAGTGTGTTTCTGCACACTGTTAATTCTTCAAAGGGCAGATCTCACCAGTCCTTCTCAGCTGTAGTGAGAAGCTGGTGCTTGCTGTGCAAATAGATTCCTAAGCAGGTACTTGCAAGCCACTATCACACAGAGGGCTCTGTCAGCGTCCAAGCAAGAGCAATCGCCGGGTGCTCCACTCTGTGTTTCCATGCATATCTGAGGTGAAGTAGTAACTTAAGTGTTAGAAGAGATTGTGTTTCTGAAGAATATGACTCCTGCAATGGGAAGTTGCAGCCAGTGCTTCTCAGCACTAAGTCAGTGTGTGTGGCTGCTGTAGAAACCGATCTCTAAGCAACTGTTTCTCTGCAGCGAAGACATACACATATCAGACAAGCTCCAATCCAGCAGCTTCCACCGGGCACTCTGCTGCCTGGTTCCCAGAATGTGTGCTCAGGATGAATCTTAACAGCTACAGCTGAGTGGGGTTCTGGCCTAGGTTATTTCTTCAAATGGAATTTATACCGAGTTCCTCTCAGCTCTACTCCAAAGTTTCTAACAATCTCAGAAGAAGATCCTTGGGAACGATGCATGTGCAATCTGCCTTGTTCTGGCATAGCGGCCTTTTCACTGATCTCTCCTACACACTCACAAGTAGGTGTGGGGATGAAGCCACTTGAGTTTTAGAACTGAGTGTGCTTCTGCAGACTGTTAGCTCTTCAAAGGGACGTTCTCCCCCGTCCTTCTCAGCTAGAGTGAGAAGCTGGGAATTGCTGGGAAAATAGATTCCGAAGCAGGTACTTGGAAGCCACGATCACACAGAGCCTTCTGTCGGGATCCAAGAAAGTGCTTTCGCCTGGTGCTCCACTCTGTTTCCATGCAGATCTGAGGTGAAGTATTAAGTGAAGAGTTAGGAGGGAGTGTGTTTCTGGAGAATGTGACTTCTGCAATGGGAAGTTAGAGCCAGTGCTTCTCAGCTCTAGGGCAGAGTGTGTGGCTGCTGTAGAAAGAGTTCTCCAAGCAACTGTTTATCTGCAGGGAAGTCAAACACCTATCAGACCAGCTCTAATCGAGCAGCTTCCAGGCTCTCTCTGCTGCCTGGTTCCTAGAATGTGTGCTCCAGATGAAGCTTAAGAGCTACAGCTGTGTAGCTTTCTGGCCTAGTTGATTACTTCAAAGGGATCTTATACGGATTGCATCTCAGCTCTACTCCAAAGTTTCTATCAGACTCAGAAGAAGATCTTTGGGAACTATGCATCTGCATTCTGCCTTGTGATGGCAGAGCGGCCTTTTCACTGAACTCTCCTGCACACTCCCCCATAAGTGTGGGGAGGAAGCCCATTAAGAGCTAGATCTGAGTGTGTTTCTGCACAGTTAGTTCTTCAAAGGGTAGATCTCACCAGTCCTTGTCAGCTTTAGTGAGAAGCTGGTACTTGCTGTGCAAGTAGATTCCTAAGCAGGGAATTGCAAGAAACAATCACACAGAGCCTTCTGTTAGGATCCAAGAAAGAGCTTTCGCCGGGTGCTCCACTCTGGGTTTCCATGCAGATCTGAGGTGAACTTGTAAGTTAAGAGTTAGGAGAGAGTGTGATTCTGGAGAATGTGACTTCTGCAATGGGAAGTTACTGCCAGTGCTTCTCAGCTCTAGGGCAGAGTGTGTGGCTGCTGTAGAAAGAGTTCTCCAAGCAACTCTTTCTCTGCAGGGAAGTCAAAGACCTATCAGACCAGCTCTAATCGAGAAGCTTCCAGGGTCTCTCTGCTGCCTGGTTCCCAGAATGTCGGCTCCAGATGAAGCTTAAGAGCTACAGCTGTGTAGCTTTCTGGCCTAGTTGATTACTTCAAAGGGATCTTATACGGATTGCATCTCAGCTCTACTCCAAAGTTTCTTTCAGACTCAGAAGAAGATCTTTGGGAACTATGCATCTGCATTCTGCCTTGTGATGGCAGAGCGGCCTTTTCACTGAACTCTCCTGCACACTCCCCCATACGTGTGGGGAGGAAGCCCCTTAAGAGCTAGAACTGAGTGTGTTTCTGCACACTGTTAATTCTTCAAAGGGCAGATCTCACCAGTCCTTCTCAGCTGTAGTGAGAAGCTGGTCATTGCTGTGCAAATAGATTCCTAAGCAGGTCCTTGGAAGCCACTCTCACACAGAGCCTTGTGTCAGGCTCCAAGAAAGAGCTTTCCCCTGGTGCTCCACTCTCTGTTTTCATGCAGATCTGAGGTGAAGTAGTAAGTTAAGAGTTAGGAGAGAGTGTGTTTCTGGAGAATGTGACTTCTGCAAAGGGAAGTTACAGCCAGTGCTTCTCAGCTCCAGGGCAGAGTGTGTGGCTGCTGTAGAAAGAGTTCTCCAAGCAACTGTTTCTCTGCAGGGAAGACAAACACCAATCAGACAAGCTCCTGATGAGCAGCTTCCACAGGGCACTCTGCTGCCTGCTTCCCTGAATGTTTGCTCAGGAGGAATCTTAACAGCCACAGCTGAGTGGGTTTCCGGCCTAGGTTATTTCTTCAAATGGATCTTAGACCGATTTCATCTCAGCTCTACTCCAACGTTTCTAGCAGTGTCAGAAGAATATCCTTGGGAACGATGCATGTGCAATCTGCCTTGTTCTGGCATAGCGGCCCCTTCACTGATCTCTCCTCCACACTCACCAGTAAGTGTGGGGATGAAGCTAACTGAGAGCTAGAACTGAGTGTGCTTCTGCAGACTGTTAGCTCTTCAAAGGGAAGTTCTCCCCCGTCCTTCTCAGCTCGAGTGAGAAGCTGGTACTTGCTGGGAAAATAGATTCCGAAGCAGGTACTTGGAAGCCACGATCACACAGAGCCTTCTGTGGGGATCCAAGAAAGTGCTTTCGCCTGGTGCTCCACTCTGTTTCCATGCAGATCTGAGGTGAAGTAGTAAGTGAAGACTTAGGAGGGAGTGTGTTTCTGGAGAATGTGACTTCTGCAAAGGGAAGTTACAGCCAGTGCTTCTCAGCTCTAGGGCAGAGTGTGTGGCTGCTGTAGAAAGAGTTCTCCAAGCAAGTGTTTCTCTGCAGGGAAGACAAACACCTATCAGACAAGCTCTAATCGAGCAGCTTCCAGGGTCTCTCTGCTGCCTGGTTCTCAGAGTGTGTGCTCACGATGAAGATAAAGAGCTACATCTTTGTAGCTTTCTGGCCTAGGTTATTACCGCAAGTGGATCTTATACGGCGTTCCTCTCAGCTCTAATCCAATATTTCTATCAGACTCAGAAGAATATCTTTGGGAACTATGCATCTGCATTCTGCCTGGTTATGGCAGAGCGGCCTTTTCACTGAACTCTCCTGCACACTCCCCCATACTTGTGGGGAGGAAGCCCATTAAGAGCTAGAACTGAGTGTGTTTCTGCACAAAGTTAGTTCTTCAAAGGGTAGATCTCACCAGTCCTTGTCAGCTTTAGTGAGAAGATTGTACCTGCTGTGCAAGTAGATTCCTAAGCAGGTAATTGCAAGAAACAATCACACAGAGCCTTCTGTTAGGATCCAAGAAAGAGCTTTCGCCGGGTGCTCCACTCTGGCTTTCCATGCAGATCTGAGGTGAACTTGTAAGTTAAGAGTTAGGAGAGAGTGTGTTTCTGGAGAATGTGACTTCTGCAATGGGAAGTTACTGCCAGTGCTTCTCAGCTCTAGGGCAGAGTGTGTGGCTGCTGTAGAAAGAGATCTCCAAGCAACTGTTTCTCTGCAGAGAAGTCAAACACCTATCAGACCAGCTCTAATCGAGCAGCTTCCAGGGTCTCTCTGCTGCCAGGTTCCCAGAATGTGTGCTCCAGATGAAGCTTAAGAGCTACAGCTGTGTAGCTTTCTGGCCTAGTTGAGTACTTCAAAGGGATCTTATACGGATTGCATCTCAGCTCTACTCCAAAGTTTCTATCAGACTCAGAAGAAGATCTTTGGGAACTATGCATCTGCATTCTGCCTTGTGATGGCAGAACGGCCTTTTCACTGATCTCTCCTCCACACTCACCAGTAAGTGTGGGGATGAAGCTAACTGAGAGCTAGTACTCAGTGTTCTTCTGCAGACTGTTAGCTCTTCAAAGGGAAGTTCTCCCCCGTCCTTCTCAGCTCGAGTGAGAAGCTGGTACTTGCTTGGAAAATAGATTCCGAAGCAGGTACTTGGAAGCCACGATCAAACAGAGCCTTCTGTGGGGATCCAAGAAAGTGCTTTCGCCTGGTGCTCCACTCTGTTTCCATGCAGATCTGAGGTGAAGTAGTCAGTGAAGAGTTAGGAGGGAGTGTGTTTCTGGAGAATGTGACTTCTGCAAAGGGAAGTTAGAGCCAGTGCTTCTCAGCTCCAGGGCAGAGTCTGTGGCTGCTGTAGAAAGAGTTCTCCAAGCAACTGTTTCTCTGCAGGGAAGACAAACACCAATCAGACAAGCTCCTGATGAGCAGCTTCCACAGGGCACTCTGCTGCCTGCTTCCCTGAATGTGTGCTCAGGAGGAATCTTAACAGCTACAGCTGAGTGGGTTTCCGGCCTAGGTTATTTCTTCCAATGGATCTTAGACCGATTTCATCTCAGCTCTACTCCAACGTTTCTAGCAGTGTCAGAAGAATATCCTTGGGAACGATGCATGTGCAATCTGCCTTGTTCTGGCATAGCGGCCCCTTCACTGATCTCTCCTACACACTCACCAGTAAGTGTGGGGATGAAGCTAACTGAGAGCTAGAACTGAGTGTGCTTCTGCAGACTGTTAGCTCTTCAAAGGGAAGTTCTCCCCCGTCCTTCTCAGCTCGAGTGAGAAGCTGGTACTTGCTGGGAAAATAGATTCCGAAGCAGGTACTTGGAAGCCACGATCACACAGAGCCTTCTGTGGGGATCCAAGAAAGTGCTTTCGCCTGGTGCTCCACTCTGTTTCCATGCAGATCTGAGGTGAAGTAGTAAGTGAAGACTTAGGAGGGAGTGTGTTTCTGGAGAATGTGACTTCTGCAAAGGGAAGTTACAGCCAGTGCTTCTCAGCTCTAGGGCAGAGTGTGTGGCTGCTGTAGAAAGAGTTCTCCAAGCAAGTGTTTCTCTGCAGGGAAGACAAACACCTATCAGACAAGCTCTAATCGAGCAGCTTCCAGGGTCTCTCTGCTGCCTGGTTCTCAGAGTGTGTGCTCACGATGAAGATAAAGAGCTACATCTTTGTAGCTTTCTGGCCTAGGTTATTACCGCAAGTGGATCTTATACGGCGTTCCTCTCAGCTCTAATCCAATATTTCTATCAGACTCAGAAGAATATCTTTGGGAACTATGCATCTGCATTCTGCCTGGTTATGGCAGAGCGGCCTTTTCACTGAACTCTCCTGCACACTCCCCCATACTTGTGGGGAGGAAGCCCATTAAGAGCTAGAACTGAGTGTGTTTCTGCACAAAGTTAGTTCTTCAAAGGGTAGATCTCACCAGTCCTTGTCAGCTTTAGTGAGAAGATTGTACCTGCTGTGCAAGTAGATTCCTAAGCAGGTAATTGCAAGAAACAATCACACAGAGCCTTCTGTTAGGATCCAAGAAAGAGCTTTCGCCGGGTGCTCCACTCTGGCTTTCCATGCAGATCTGAGGTGAACTTGTAAGTTAAGAGTTAGGAGAGAGTGTGTTTCTGGAGAATGTGACTTCTGCAATGGGAAGTTACTGCCAGTGCTTCTCAGCTCTAGGGCAGAGTGTGTGGCTGCTGTAGAAAGAGATCTCCAAGCAACTGTTTCTCTGCAGAGAAGTCAAACACCTATCAGACCAGCTCTAATCGAGCAGCTTCCAGGGTCTCTCTGCTGCCAGGTTCCCAGAATGTGTGCTCCAGATGAAGCTTAAGAGCTACAGCTGTGTAGCTTTCTGGCCTAGTTGAGTACTTCAAAGGGATCTTATACGGATTGCATCTCAGCTCTACTCCAAAGTTTCTATCAGACTCAGAAGAAGATCTTTGGGAACTATGCATCTGCATTCTGCCTTGTGATGGCAGAACGGCCTTTTCACTGATCTCTCCTCCACACTCACCAGTAAGTGTGGGGATGAAGCTAACTGAGAGCTAGTACTCAGTGTTCTTCTGCAGACTGTTAGCTCTTCAAAGGGAAGTTCTCCCCCGTCCTTCTCAGCTCGAGTGAGAAGCTGGTACTTGCTTGGAAAATAGATTCCGAAGCAGGTACTTGGAAGCCACGATCAAACAGAGCCTTCTGTGGGGATCCAAGAAAGTGCTTTCGCCTGGTGCTCCACTCTGTTTCCATGCAGATCTGAGGTGAAGTAGTCAGTGAAGAGTTAGGAGGGAGTGTGTTTCTGGAGAATGTGACTTCTGCAAAGGGAAGTTAGAGCCAGTGCTTCTCAGCTCCAGGGCAGAGTCTGTGGCTGCTGTAGAAAGAGTTCTCCAAGCAACTGTTTCTCTGCAGGGAAGACAAACACCAATCAGACAAGCTCCTGATGAGCAGCTTCCACAGGGCACTCTGCTGCCTGCTTCCCTGAATGTGTGCTCAGGAGGAATCTTAACAGCTACAGCTGAGTGGGTTTCCGGCCTAGGTTATTTCTTCCAATGGATCTTAGACCGATTTCATCTCAGCTCTACTCCAACGTTTCTAGCAGTGTCAGAAGAATATCCTTGGGAACGATGCATGTGCAATCTGCCTTGTTCTGGCATAGCGGCCCCTTCACTGATCTCTCCTACACACTCACCAGTAAGTGTGGGGATGAAGCTAACTGAGAGCTAGAACTGAGTGTGCTTCTGCAGACTGTTAGCTCTTCAAAGGGAAGTTCTCCCCCGTCCTTCTCAGCTCGAGTGAGAAGCTGGTACTTGCTGGGAAAATAGATTCCGAAGCAGGTACTTGGAAGCCACGATCACACAGAGCCTTCTGTGGGGATCCAAGAAAGTGCTTTCGCCTGGTGCTCCACTCTGTTTCCATGCAGATCTGAGGTGAAGTAGTAAGTGAAGACTTAGGAGGGAGTGTGTTTCTGGAGAATGTGACTTCTGCAAAGGGAAGTTACAGCCAGTGCTTCTCAGCTCTAGGGCAGAGTGTGTGGCTGCTGTAGAAAGAGTTCTCCAAGCAAGTGTTTCTCTGCAGGGAAGACAAACACCTATCAGACAAGCTCTAATCGAGCAGCTTCCAGGGTCTCTCTGCTGCCTGGTTCTCAGAGTGTGTGCTCACGATGAAGATAAAGAGCTACATCTTTGTAGCTTTCTGGCCTAGGTTATTACCGCAAGTGGATCTTATACGGCGTTCCTCTCAGCTCTAATCCAATATTTCTATCAGACTCAGAAGAATATCTTTGGGAACTATGCATCTGCATTCTGCCTGGTTATGGCAGAGCGGCCTTTTCACTGAACTCTCCTGCACACTCCCCCATACTTGTGGGGAGGAAGCCCATTAAGAGCTAGAACTGAGTGTGTTTCTGCACAAAGTTAGTTCTTCAAAGGGTAGATCTCACCAGTCCTTGTCAGCTTTAGTGAGAAGATTGTACCTGCTGTGCAAGTAGATTCCTAAGCAGGTAATTGCAAGAAACAATCACACAGAGCCTTCTGTTAGGATCCAAGAAAGAGCTTTCGCCGGGTGCTCCACTCTGGCTTTCCATGCAGATCTGAGGTGAACTTGTAAGTTAAGAGTTAGGAGAGAGTGTGTTTCTGGAGAATGTGACTTCTGCAATGGGAAGTTACTGCCAGTGCTTCTCAGCTCTAGGGCAGAGTGTGTGGCTGCTGTAGAAAGAGATCTCCAAGCAACTGTTTCTCTGCAGAGAAGTCAAACACCTATCAGACCAGCTCTAATCGAGCAGCTTCCAGGGTCTGTCTGCTGCCAGGTTCCCAGAATGTGTGCTCCAGATGAAGCTTAAGAGCTACAGCTGTGTAGCTTTCTGGCCTAGTTGAGTACTTCAAAGGGATCTTATACGGATTGCATCTCAGCTCTACTCCAAAGTTTCTATCAGACTCAGAAGAAGATCTTTGGGAACTATGCATCTGCATTCTGCCTTGTGATGGCAGAACGGCCTTTTCACTGATCTCTCCTCCACACTCACCAGTAAGTGTGGGGATGAAGCTAACTGAGAGCTAGTACTCAGTGTTCTTCTGCAGACTGTTAGCTCTTCAAAGGGAAGTTCTCCCCCGTCCTTCTCAGCTCGAGTGAGAAGCTGGTACTTGCTTGGAAAATAGATTCCGAAGCAGGTACTTGGAAGCCACGATCAAACAGAGCCTTCTGTGGGGATCCAAGAAAGTGCTTTCGCCTGGTGCTCCACTCTGTTTCCATGCAGATCTGAGGTGAAGTAGTCAGTGAAGAGTTAGGAGGGAGTGTGTTTCTGGAGAATGTGACTTCTGCAAAGGGAAGTTAGAGCCAGTGCTTCTCAGCTCCAGGGCAGAGTCTGTGGCTGCTGTAGAAAGAGTTCTCCAAGCAACTGTTTCTCTGCAGGGAAGACAAACACCAATCAGACAAGCTCCTGATGAGCAGCTTCCACAGGGCACTCTGCTGCCTGCTTCCCTGAATGTGTGCTCAGGAGGAATCTTAACAGCTACAGCTGAGTGGGTTTCCGGCCTAGGTTATTTCTTCCAATGGATCTTAGACCGATTTCATCTCAGCTCTACTCCAACGTTTCTAGCAGTGTCAGAAGAATATCCTTGGGAACGATGCATGTGCAATCTGCCTTGTTCTGGCATAGCGGCCCCTTCACTGATCTCTCCTACACACTCACCAGTAAGTGTGGGGATGAAGCTAACTGAGAGCTAGAACTGAGTGTGCTTCTGCAGACTGTTAGCTCTTCAAAGGGAAGTTCTCCCCCGTCCTTCTCAGCTCGAGTGAGAAGCTGGTACTTGCTGGGAAAATAGATTCCGAAGCAGGTACTTGGAAGCCACGATCACACAGAGCCTTCTGTGGGGATCCAAGAAAGTGCTTTCGCCTGGTGCTCCACTCTGTTTCCATGCAGATCTGAGGTGAAGTAGTAAGTGAAGACTTAGGAGGGAGTGTGTTTCTGGAGAATGTGACTTCTGCAAAGGGAAGTTACAGCCAGTGCTTCTCAGCTCTAGGGCAGAGTGTGTGGCTGCTGTAGAAAGAGTTCTCCAAGCAAGTGTTTCTCTGCAGGGAAGACAAACACCTATCAGACAAGCTCTAATCGAGCAGCTTCCAGGGTCTCTCTGCTGCCTGGTTCTCAGAGTGTGTGCTCACGATGAAGATAAAGAGCTACATCTTTGTAGCTTTCTGGCCTAGGTTATTACCGCAAGTGGATCTTATACGGCGTTCCTCTCAGCTCTAATCCAATATTTCTATCAGACTCAGAAGAATATCTTTGGGAACTATGCATCTGCATTCTGCCTGGTTATGGCAGAGCGGCCTTTTCACTGAACTCTCCTGCACACTCCCCCATACTTGTGGGGAGGAAGCCCATTAAGAGCTAAAACTGAGTGTGTTTCTGCACAAAGTTAGTTCTTCAAAGGGTAGATCTCACCAGTCCTTGTCAGCTTTAGTGAGAAGATTGTACCTGCTGTGCAAGTAGATTCCTAAGCAGGTAATTGCAAGAAACAATCACACAGAGCCTTCTGTTAGGATCCAAGAAAGAGCTTTCGCCGGGTGCTCCACTCTGGCTTTCCATGCAGATCTGAGGTGAACTTGTAAGTTAAGAGTTAGGAGAGAGTGTGTTTCTGGAGAATGTGACTTCTGCAATGGGAAGTTACTGCCAGTGCTTCTCAGCTCTAGGGCAGAGTGTGTGGCTGCTGTAGAAAGAGATCTCCAAGCAACTGTTTCTCTGCAGAGAAGTCAAACACCTATCAGACCAGCTCTAATCGAGCAGCTTCCAGGGTCTGTCTGCTGCCAGGTTCCCAGAATGTGTGCTCCAGATGAAGCTTAAGAGCTACAGCTGTGTAGCTTTCTGGCCTAGTTGAGTACTTCAAAGGGATCTTATACGGATTGCATCTCAGCTCTACTCCAAAGTTTCTATCAGACTCAGAAGAAGATCTTTGGGAACTATGCATCTGCATTCTGCCTTGTGATGGCAGAACGGCCTTTTCACTGATCTCTCCTCCACACTCACCAGTAAGTGTGGGGATGAAGCTAACTGAGAGCTAGTACTCAGTGTTCTTCTGCAGACTGTTAGCTCTTCAAAGGGAAGTTCTCCCCCGTCCTTCTCAGCTCGAGTGAGAAGCTGGTACTTGCTTGGAAAATAGATTCCGAAGCAGGTACTTGGAAGCCACGATCAAACAGAGCCTTCTGTGGGGATCCAAGAAAGTGCTTTCGCCTGGTGCTCCACTCTGTTTCCATGCAGATCTGAGGTGAAGTAGTCAGTGAAGAGTTAGGAGGGAGTGTGTTTCTGGAGAATGTGACTTCTGCAAAGGGAAGTTAGAGCCAGTGCTTCTCAGCTCCAGGGCAGAGTCTGTGGCTGCTGTAGAAAGAGTTCTCCAAGCAACTGTTTCTCTGCAGGGAAGACAAACACCAATCAGACAAGCTCCTGATGAGCAGCTTCCACAGGGCACTCTGCTGCCTGCTTCCCTGAATGTGTGCTCAGGAGGAATCTTAACAGCTACAGCTGAGTGGGTTTCCGGCCTAGGTTATTTCTTCAAATGGATCTTAGACCGAGTTCATCTCATCTCTACTCCCACGTTCCTAGCAGTCTCTGAAGAATATCCTTGGGAACGATGCATGTGCAATCTGCCTTGTTCTGGCATAGCGGCCCCTTCACTGATCTCTCCTACACACTCACCAGTAAGTGTGGGGAAGAAGCTAACTGAGAGCTAGAACTCAGTGTGCTTCTGCAGACTGTTAGCTCTTCAAAGGCAAGTTCTCCCCCGTCCTCCTCAGCTTGAGTGAGAAGCTGGTACTTGCTGGGAAAATAAATTCCAAAGCAGGTGCTTGGAAGCCACGATCACACAGCGCCTTCTGTGGGGATCCAAGAAAGTGCTTTCGCCTGGTGCTCCTCTCTGTTTCCATGCAGATCTGAGGTGAAGTAGTCAGTTAAGAGTTAGGAGGGAGTGTGTTTCTGGAGAATGTGACTTCTGCAAAGGGAAGTTACAGCCAGTGCTTCTCAGCTCTAGGGCAGAGTGTGTGGCTGCTGTAGAAAGAGTTCTCCAAGCAACTGTTTCTCTGCAGGGAAGTCAAACACCTATCAGACCAGCTCTAATCGAGCAGCTTCCAGGGTCACTCTGCTGCCTGCTTCACAGAGTGTGTGCTCAAGATGAAGATTAAGAGCTACATCTGTGTAGGTTTCTGGCCTAGGTTATTACCTCAAATGGATCTTATACGGCGTTCCTCTCAGCTCTAATCCAATATTTCTATCAGACTCAGATGAATATCTTTGGGAACTATGCATCTGCATTCTGCCTGGTTATGGCAGAGCGGCCTTTTCACTGAACTCTCCTGCACACTTCCCCATACGTGTGGGGAGGAAGCCCCTTAAGAGCTAGAACTGAGTGTGTTTCTGCACACTGTTAATTCTTCAAAGGGCAGATCTCACCAGTCCTTCTCAGCTGTAGTGAGAAGCTGGTGCTTGCTGTGCAAATAGATTCCTAAGCAGGTACTTGCAAGCCACTATCACACAGAGGGCTCTGTCAGCGTCCAAGCAAGAGCAATCGCCGGGTGCTCCACTCTGTGTTTCCATGCATATCTGAGGTGAAGTAGTAACTTAAGTGTTAGAAGAGATTGTGTTTCTGAAGAATATGACTCCTGCAATGGGAAGTTGCAGCCAGTGCTTCTCAGCACTAAGTCAGTGTGTGTGGCTGCTGTAGAAACCGATCTCTAAGCAACTGTTTCTCTGCAGCGAAGACATACACATATCAGACAAGCTCCAATCCAGCAGCTTCCACCGGGCACTCTGCTGCCTGTTTCGCTGAATGTGTGCTCAGGATGAATCATAACAGCTGCAGCTGAGTGGTTTTCTGGCCTGGGTTATTTCTTCAAATGGAACTTAACCGAGTTTATCTTAGCTCGACTCCAAAGTTTCTAGCAGACTCAGAAGAATATCCTTGGGACCTTCGCATCTGCATTCTGCCTTGTTCTGGCCGACTGGCCTCCTCACTGAACTCACCTGCACACTCCCCAGTAAGTCTGGCAAGGAAGCCCCTTAACAGCTAGAACAGCGTGTGTTTCTGCACACTGTTAGTTCTTCAAAGGCAAGTTCTTCCGAGTCCTTCTCAGCTCCAGTGAGAAGCTTGTACATGCTGTGCAGCTAGATTCCTAAGCAGGTCCTTGCAAGCCACTATCACACAGAGCCTCTGTCAGCATCCAAGCAAGAGCTATCGCTGGCTGCTCCACTCTGTGTTTCCATGCAGATCTGAGGTGAGCTAGTACCTTCAGTGTTAGGAGAGCGTGTATTTCTGCAGAATGTTACTTCTGCAAAGGGAAGTTACAGCCAGTGCTTCTCAGCTCTATGGCAGAGTGTGTGGCTGGTGTAGAAAGAGTTCTGTAAGCAACTGTTTCTCTGCAGGGAAGACAAACACCAACCAGACAAGCTCCAGACGAGCAGCTTCCACAGGGCACTCTGCTGCCTGCTTCCCTGAATGTGTGCTCAGGATGAATCTTAACAGCTATAGCTGAGTGTGTTTCTGGCCTAGGTTATTTCTTCAAATGGAACTTAGACCGAGTTCATCTCAGCTCTAAGCGAAAGTTTCTAGCAATCCCAGAAGAATATCCTTGGGAAGGATGCATGTGCATTCTGCCTTGTCCTGGCAGAGTGGCCTTTTCACTGATCTCTCCTACACACTCACCAGTAAGTGTGGGGAGGAAGCCACTTGAGAGCTAGAACTGAGTGTGCTTCTGCAGACTGTTAACTCTTCAAAGGGAAGTTCTACCGGGCTCATGGCCTCTCTCTTTTCTTCACCGTTGTGCCTCTTGGGGCTTTGTTCTAGACTTCTTTTCTGGCATTGACCCTATTCACTAAGTTTTTAGCTCTTTCTGAGATGTGCAGTTTTGAGCGGATCCATTGAGTTCTTAATGCGATTTACGTTTAGATTTTAGAATTTTTGGCTTCATGTTTTAAAATTTGCTTTGTCATTTCCAAAGGTATGTTCCACTTCTCTGTCACAATGTTTAAACTTGGTTTTTCTTCCCGTGAGCCTAGTAAGCATAATTCTACAAAGCTAATGTCAGGAGATCAGCTGAGTTTGCTGAGAGAGAGCTGTGCTGCCAGGTGTCAGAGGACTCAATTAAAAAATAAAAACACAACCCAAACATAAAAGGAGGAAGCCTTTAATTACTTACGGTGACTGTGTAAGCAAGAGGCTAAGACAGGAAAAAATGTCAACTCCTCCTATTTCATTTTCCCACATAGAGTGGCACACCGGTTGAGTGCCACGTGGGTCCACACAGAGTTTGGGGGGGAGTATCACCGTTCAGAGAGCCCCAAACGAAATGCCCCAGTTTTTTTCAGTAAACCCTGGAGTCTGGGAGAGGCTCGGGGGTGGGAAAGTGCCAAGTACCGAATCAGAGTAGGGAAGAGGGCCTTCAAGCTTTCCCCCTCTTCCCTCCAGAAGGCCACCTCAGCAGAGGTGCCTGAAGAAGACCTCCACCTGAGTACTAAAAGAAAGAGACGTAGTAATGCAGGTGCCTTCTCCCAGTGCTTGAGGGGGGGGGCGTTCGCTTGGAATCTCCTTCATCCAATTTTAGGGGCTGAGATTATTATCGGCCGACAGGATGTCTCAAAGTTGGGATGCAGACTGACTTCCTTTTTGTTCGCTTGACCCCTAACGTGTGGCTGTTCGGGATCCTACTCCTAATTTCTGGGAAGGAGCAAACCAAAGTGCCTGCCTCAGCGGGATCCGGACTCAAACATTTTTTCCCCTAGATTTGTCGACCTGCCCACGTTGTAGGTTGGCCTCTCCTCGGTCTCTTCTAGATTTGCAAATGTCCATCAGGCAAAGGCAGTTGCAAAATGTCAGATTTGGCTCTGGATTTGTAGTCGATCAGAGCAAGAGAGAGAGACAGAGACAGAGACAGAGAGAGACAGAGAGAGCCCTCAGGTTGCACAGTTCCAGTCTGCACAAACTGCAACGACTATGGCATAGGTAAATAATGCCAGGTCTGCAACAATGTGGTTCAAATTTCATTGACCAGAGTTTATAGACGATAACTGCATGAAGTAGAGAATTCACTGCTGCCTGTTCGGTCCGTACGTTGCCACGACTTAAATCACAAATCTGCAATGTCATCAGTGACCCACCCCTCCATGTCTTTCAAAGCCTATCGGTGATTGCTTGGTGTGTGTCTGTTGTCCAGGTCTCCCTCTCTCTCTCTCTGTCTCTCTGTCTCTCTGTCTCTCTCTGTCTCTCTCTCTCTCACACACACACACACACACACACTTACACACAGAGCAAAGCGTGTAGTTGTGCTTCTCCTTGTCTCCCTCCAAGAAAGAAGAACCCAAAGGGGGAATTGCCTGAGATGGATACAAGTACGACCAAAAAAAGAGGAAGAGGGGATGACGCTGGACGGGATTCGGAGGCAGCTGCGCATAGATAGGACAACACTGCCTCCATGTGGGAGACTGTAGACCAAAAAAAAAAAAAAAAAAAAAGAGAGGAAGAAGGGATGATGCTGGCTAGGATTCGGAGGCAGCTGCGCATAGATAGGACAAGACTGCCTCCATGTGGGAGACTTGTAGACGTGCGACCAGAGGTCCTGAGTGCAGGCGAGCTTCTTCACATACACGAGGGCAGGCCGAAGACGTCCCGGGGGAGTGAGAGGGGTGAAAATGTCCACACTGAGGGCACTCTGGAAAAAGAATTGCAGATCTTCTCTTTGGTAAGGAATGTCTACCCAGAGTCTACGGAGAAATCCTGAATCAGAAAGCAAACAGGAAAACGATCCCCAAACCCCGAGTTTCAAAAGACACTTGAACCAAGAAGGTACACAAATCATGTCTAAGCACGTAAAGATTGACTCCATGCGGTTGACCTTTAGGAAAGCGCCAAGGGCGTGAACAGACGGAGACGCCACTACACGGCAGCCAGAATGGCTGACGTGGATCCCACCACCCATACCCACTGTTCACAAAGCTGTGGGAGAACCGAAATCTCCATGTGCTTTGGCGGGTGTGGAGCGGGGAAGGTACACTGGGTCCAAGCGCTCTGTCGCTCTCTCAAGGAAGGTGACGGATTGTTTTTGAAAGTGAAAGTGAGGTCCTACGACGTGATGTGTCATGTCACGGAACAGCCCGACGTCGCTATCGACCTGAGTTCCAACACCCGCACGCGCGCGGAAACACACGGTGTGGCGTGGTACGGACGTCCCCGCGTATGCTTTTTTTCACCGAATCGACCTGGATCCTCTCGCTTCGCCGCCATTTTTGTTGCTCCCCGGCGGCCGGCGATCCGAATCCGTCAGGCTGGCGTTGGCGCCGGCTGTCGGGCGCCACCTGGCGGCCGCTTTTATAGCGTTTCTGTCCCCGGGAGCTCCGGCGACGTCGGCAAGGGACGGGCCTCGGCGGCGGTGACCGAGGCAGAGTTCCGGGAGGCCGGCGGCCCTCACGGGATCGGTCCCCGTCGTGCCGGGGTGTGTGCGCGCCGCCGGCCCGCCGGAGATTGGAGCTGCAGGAGAGCGGGGGAGGTGGCTGTCGCCGCGCTTCCCGGGGCCGGCGGGGTGGCCGCGGGTGGGGGCCGCCCGGGCGGGTCGACCAGCAGACGCCGGTGCCCCTCCACCCCCGGGCACCGACCGAGGCCGCCGCCGCGGGGCGACGGGAGAGGGAGTCCCGCGCCCGGATGGCGTCCCGCGGGTGGCCGGGTGCTCGGGCCTTCCGTGTCACCGATGTCTTGGACGCGCCCCGCTCCGGAGGTGGGGGACCGGCCCGGGCCTCGCGGGGAGGCCCGTGGAGGGCACGACTGGCTCGGCCGCGGGCACGGGCGGGTCCCGGTGGTCGGACTCGCCTCGCCTCGGCGAGGTTTCCGAGTCCCGCTCCGGCGGCGAGGACCGGCCCGGGGCTCCCGTGGTGTCCATGTCATCGGAGGCGCCTCTGCGGATTCTTTCCCCCCCCCCAAGTCCCGCTCCGGAGGAGAGCGCGCAGCGGGCCCTGCCCTCGGGCGCGGGCCGGGGAGGGCGTCGCCGGTCCGGTGCGCGTGCCCGCGTGGGTCCGGGGCCGTCGGGCTCGACGTCTGTCCTCCCTCACCAAGTGTGCCGTATCTGGGGCCCGGAGGTGGGGAGCGGCTGGAGCCGCCGGTGGAGCCCCGGGTGAGGGCCGGGGGTCGCGGCGTCGGACGCTGGCCTGGCCGCGCGGGCCCTGGTCGCTGGAGGCGCCTCCGCGGACTTTGTGTTTTCGCCCAAGTCCCGCTCCGGAGGAGAGCGCGGAGCGGCCCCTGCCCTCGAGTGCGGGCCGGGGAGGGCACGGCCTGTCCGTGGCGCGTGCCCTGGTCGCCGGAGGCGCCTCCGCGGACTTTGTGTTTTGCCCAAGTCCTGACCCGGAGGCACGGACGGACCGGCCCCTGCCCGCGCGGGCGAGCCGGGGAGGGTGTCGCCGGCCGGCTGCGGCTCCCGCGTGTCCCCGGACCCCTCTGCCCCCACGCTTCCATCAGGGGTCGACCAGATGGCCCTGGGAGCTCCGGGGGCTGGGGGCGATGGGCTCGTGCTGGGGGGCTGGGGGGCAGTCCCGTGATCCAGGGGTGCCCTCGTGATACGTGGATTGGCCCCGCTGTCGCGCGCGGCAATTCTTTCGCCAGAAATCGCCATTTTCTGCCACCAGGTAGGTGCTGGCACGCTCTCGTCGGGTGACTCGCCCGGGAGTCTCTGGGTCTCTGGACACGCGTGCGGGGTTCCGGGCTTGGAACGTGCGCCTGATGCCCGGTCCTGCCCCCGCTGCTTGAGCCGCCCGCCCGGGCCTGTGCGCCGGCTCTCGTGCGTTCCAGGTGACCCGCCCCGTGGTGCTCCCTCCGGTCTCCGGCACCCGAGGGCGGTGGGGGAGGCGCCTCGGGTCCTCTACCCCTGTGCGCTCCCTGCCGCAGGCACCCGGGTGCGGTGGCGACCCCCCATGGCCCCGCGGGCTCCGTGCCGCCGTGTGTCGCGTGCTCGCGTGCCATGGTCGCCGCTCGCTCCCGCCTGAGGAAGCGGGGGTCGGTGAGGCCGAAGCAGGCTCCTCTGGTGACGGTCCTCACCGCACTCCACCTCGAGGCTCTGGTCGTGCCGTGCCGATCGATGTGGTGATGTGGCGCTCTCCCGGGCCGGGCCTAAGCTGTGCCAGACGAGGGACGGACGTTCATGGCGAACGGGACCGCTCTTCTCGCTCTGCCCACGGGCCCCTCGCCTCTCCTCCCCGCCTGTCGGTGGTGTGTGGAAGGCAGGGGTGCGGAATCCGGCCCGACCTCGCTCCCCCGCCTTCTGCCTCACGGCGTCGGCGGGGCCGGGGTCTTTGGGACGCAGTTGGGTGCCCCAGCTCCAGCCCTCCCGGCTGTGTGTCTCGGGCGGCCCTCCCCGCGGCGGGGTGGGCTGTGCCGCCTTCACGCCGCGTGTCTTCTGGGCGCGTGGGCGTGTGTGCCTCGGTCCTCGGTGGTGCCCCTGGAGCGCTCCGGGTCGCCTCCCAGCTGCCTGAGGCCGAGCGGTGCCGTCGTTTCCCGTTTGCAGCGACCCCCCTCGGGTCACCGCTGTGGTGGTGTGTCCGAGGAGCCGGGGGGCCGAGTCGGTAAGGGAGGCGCGCCCGTCCTCCCTTGGGGGGGCGGGTGCCCGGTCGTCCCACGGCATGCCGGTTGGGGCCTTGACTCGCTGGGCGCGCGCCGCGCGTTCTCTCTGCTGGGAGGACGTGTGGGTGTGGGAGCGATCGTGGCGGGCCGAGCCAGCGGCGTGGCGCTGGCTCTCCTCTGAGAGGCGTCGTTTGCCCGGCGCCTCACGTGGTCGCGTGTCTGTTTCCTCGTCCGTTCGACTCGCCGGAAGCACCGGCTTCCGGGCCGCACCGGGTCTCTGTAGCACTCTGGGAAGCCCGGTGAGGCGGGAAGAGGAAAGAGCCCGAGACAGCGTGGGCTCGTGGCCCTGACCGCGAACGCTCCGACTTGTCTTCTGCCTCC